>CM060409.1:110791711-113445892 GCA_030545235.1 Helianthus tuberosus | reverse complement strand
AGTAGATTCGGTTGGTCTACGACTCCACTAAATCGTTTGATTGGTTCCGATACATTGCGGTGATACTTTCACGAGATTGAAGCTTGTGCTAATTTGGTTACTCACTTCATACACGGATTTAAATTATTTGCTAATTTTCTCTAAATCCGTCTTGTTTATTTCAATTAAAGCAGCCTCTACACAGTTGTGTGTTAAGGCAATAGTACATAGATTCATTTCATGAGCACAATGTACCTCCTAATGATTCTTTCATTGTCAATCGAATACCTTTCGGTACTTCATACTTTTCACCTTCGATCAAAAACAGTGGCTCTTTGACATTCCGTATTCAACTGGAAACTTTACAACATTGCGTAAATCAAAACTTCAGGCTTGTTTCGGTACACCTCCATCTGACTCCGAACAAGGTGAACTGGTTCAGTCACCACTATACTTGAATTATGTTGGTACGACACCTTGTGGTGTCATTACAAACTTGTAGCTTGTGCTAATCAGGGTCAACCGTTTCACACAAAACTGCATATACTTTCGTTTGACTTGTCATTTAAACATTTCTGATGTAACTACGAATCAAGACAATGATACACCAGATTCACTTGTATTTCATTCACCGTATTTTCGCAATTCAAGAATGTCAACCCACTAAACCCTACCATTCATTTATTCGGAATTTGACAGATCATTTTACTATTACATTCGAGTTGTTGATTTTGAGTTCATATAGCAGATGCTATGGTTGTGAGGACTCGTTGGCATATTGTGACCGACTATCTGAGAATCCTAATAGACAAAACTCCTCTCTGGTGGAACCCCTATTAACTAGACTACACTAAACTATACGTCAATACGTCTTGTACCTTCGACACCAAATGCTAAAAGCACATACCTTTTAACCATTGAATTCGTGTTATTATATATTCTTGGACTCACCTGATGTGAGTAGGGTTTGATTCGGTTTGGTGATTATCTACCTCGGTATTATTCATATACATACATGCATAATGAAACCCTAAGGAGGTAAGGTAGTACAAATTTCGAGGACGAAATTTTCTTAACGGGGGGAGAATGTGACAACTGTCAAATTTGCATGCATCCGTACATTTAATTAATATTGATTTACGCTTAATGACTGTGCTTAATTACAACTGTTGATTAAACTGCTTTCTGTTTTTTGTTACACACATACATACGCATCACATTTCATACTGTCACTTCATTTATTTCATACAAACATTAGTGACAAACTGATGCACAAAGCACAGTTAGCACACTGAGCGGTTGATTCAGAAACATGCTGACAATACCAGCACATAGGTAGACAATGTTATTATGGTCAGTATGAGCCAGGGACAAGGTACTACACTAGTACGGAGTGTAGGGATGTGAGGACCATAAAAATGCGTCACTAGGTGATAGTGATAGTGCCGGGAAGTGCCTAAAACACACTATAAATGTGGAATTCTGCATTTATTATTAAAATTCAGCATTGTATTATGCTAGTAAAGTGCAAAAATATGGCAGAATGGTCCGGTATGCTTTCCTAAGTACCAGGAATAAATTGTGTCACAAATATATATATATAAAAGACATTTTTCGGACTAGTTAAACACTTTAACGGAACAGTGTCTAACCGGACAACCGGACATTACCCGGAACACCAAATTTTTGCCGAGTACTTTGTTTTATTATTTTTGACTAGTCGTGATCCCCGTTTACCATAACACCCAATAAACATCAAGTAACTAATTGTGACACCTGGGTCACTGCGACCATCAAACAAATACCAAACCAATGAAATATTGTATTTCATACTTGGGATTTGTATAAATATGTGTATCATTTGCACATATCAAATTCTTATTCGATTCCAAACTCTAAATCGCTTTCTGGAAGGTTATACGCGCACTAATGCGTAAATATAATCAGTTTAATGCGACAAATACTCCGGAACATCAACATATGCTTAACATACCTTAAATAACCTTTACATAACTTAGAAATAAGTTTTGAAGGCTTTGGTATGGCAAAAACAAGTTAATTCGCCTACAGGGACTAAACTTGACAAACTGCGAAAGTATGCCAATTTGAACTGTAACAGACATTCCGGAACATGACCATAAGTTAAACATACCATAAATATCTTTTACATAGCTTAGAAATAGGCTTTGAGGGGTTCGGTATGCTAAAATAAACTTTTGGGTCATTCAGGGACTAAAAGTGTAAAAAAGTGCACAAGTTTGCACTTTTGCGCATAACTCACGTTCTGAATACATCCGGACATCCAAAAATTTATGTAAGCATGACTATATTATGCTTTAGTGTTTGGCTTGCCAAAAATCCATTCGTTGCGTCATTTGGATCGTTTTTCGCGCTTATGCGTATTCCATCGTAATTAAGCGAACATCGCGTTCGTACGACCAAACGAACCAACACCCGGCATATTTTTGAGCATGTTTCATGTCCACAATGTTTAGGCATCATTTTAGGGCCTTAAAGTTGGCTTTACGGGCCTTAGAAGTGTCGGAAATGGCTTAAATACACAACAGGGACCAAAACTATCATTTTTGAAACTTATTTTCTGATCAGAACCCCCATGCGGCCCGCATTAGTTTTGGTGTATCCTGAAGCGGGCCGCCTCAGCCTCTGCAGACCAGATTCAATGTTTAACAGCCTGTTTGCAGCTGTTTTGCACCCCCAATCCCAATTCCAAGTGTCAATTTCCTATGGTGAGTGGCAAATGAGCTACCATAAGGTTCCGACAAGTGTACGGCTTTGATCGTGCCCCCTTTTCCAAGAAACGATCTTAACGGTTCTCCGAATACTATAAATACCCAACCCACTTCACTTCTAAACTCACAAGAATCTGATCCAAAAGACTCTAAGTTGGAACCATTATTTCATACCTGAGTTATTTGGATCTAGATTAGCATTCGGGGACCCTTCGTAAGTATTCTTTCGTTCTTTTATTGCTTTTCGAGTCTTTTCGAGTCTGAAAGTCAAACTTTGTTTGACTTTCTGCGTTGACCAGTTTATGGTCAATGCGAAGTTCGTTTGAACTTCGCAACGTGAGTGTAATCACGTTGGTTATAGTCCCTTGGGACTATGCCTACTGATTACCACGTTGTCTAGGGTCGTAGGGTAAGCGATCTAATAAATCGCTTATACCTTCGAACCCGACCCATTTGGTCGATCATTAGGATCCGACCAAATACATTAGGTGACCATAGTAGGTAGGGAATAACCTTCCGAGGTTATACCCTATGGTCGCTTCGTTTAAGTAGTTATATGATAGGTAGTTTATATGCCTTTGGTAAATTACCAGAATACCCTTTTCATGTATAATTGGTAATTAAGCATATGTAACCTAAACTTTTGTCACATAACTGATTATGTAACATGTTTAGGCATATAAAACTTGTCATAGGACTAGTTAGACGGTCCGAACGCGTTTCACGCGCACGACGCGTTAAAGTAGCATAAGCTACCTTAATGGGTCGCGATGGGTCGAAAGCACTTAGGTTAGGTTTCATGTAGTATGTAGGCCTTGTTAAACCATATCATATGAGTTCCAATACTCATTTGGTTTACCAAGCCTCATCCTATCCGATCTCCCGATTTAAGTCCGGTTTATTTATATAGTTTTAGATTGCCGACTGATTCCGTGCTCCCTCAAGCTTTGTTTGGTTGTTGTTCAAGACCTCTAAGCATTCTCAGGCGAGTACATTATTCCCCTCTTTTACTGTTTTCAACTGTTTTGGGGTGACTCATATGTGCTAAATGTCTTAACAATGATTTCAAGAACGATTACAATGGTTTCAAAAACAATTACAATATGGTTTCAAGAACGATAACAATGGTTTCAAAAACAATTACAATGGTTTCAAGAACGATTTCAATAAAGTGAACAAACTTGTTGGTTGTAGTTACATAACCAATGACATTCATTAGCAATGATCAAGCCGACCAGTATTAGGTTATGGTACCATAGGATCTGACAAATCCCGTTATTCTCTATACCCATGGTTATGTGTGGGTATTTTGGGTAACGACTGAATCTGTAAATATTAATTTACCCTTTGGTAAGGGTTTGTTAAGAACGAGAACGAGTTGGAACGATGAACGAGTCAAGAAGGTTTGAATGTTATTAGAAAATCGACCATAAAGTAGTTTCACAATTAAAACAAGAACGATTTGAACGATTAAAACAACAAGAACGATTTGAACGATTTCACAAAATGTTTTAACGATTTGGTAAACATTTGGACATGATTTACATTTGATCATGCATTTCCACGAAACATAGTATTGATTTAAACCAAGTTTTACTTCAATACTTTGTTTTGTGCGTTTCACCTATGGTTTAGTTGATGCATTTCACTAGCCATACATATCATTTTGGTTACACATTACATGGTTTACATTTGACACAAACACTTTTGACATTGGTTATACATAACATGATTTACATCTTGACATGAACATTTTGACATATTATTTCAATACGTTTGACAATTTGTTTAAACATAGACATCTTACATTGGTGGTTTGTTTGGGTAAGTGATTTGAGTAACGGTGCGTGTGTAATATGATACAAGCATGGTGGATACGCCGCTGGTACTTCCTATATATAAATGTTTGTATGGTATTACATATCGTAGCGTTATTTGAATCATTTCAATTTAAGATATATAACATTTTATACAAATAACATACTTTTCACAAGACATCTTTTTACAAACAACTTATCTTATACAAACTCATTTTACATGGTTATTCATTTAATCATGCATTATTCTCTTATTTATACATATCATCTGAACTTATTATTTTTTTTTTAAATGATTTACAAAGACAAAGCAAATTACAAGGTTCATGACTAAACATTTTCTTAAACAGAAGTCATGAATCTTATTTTCACAAAACCTATGTACTCGCCAGCATTTCTTTGCTGACCTCGTTTTCACATGTGTTTCAGGTATTGTTGAAAGATATCGATTGATAAGATGCATGCTCACATAGGACTGGACAAGGCCTTAGTGACTCAATAACAATGATAGACTATGTTTAAATTGTGTATTTAGATTTCCAGACGATGTAATTATTCAATGTTTAATAAAACGAAACACTTTTTGGTATCCATGGTTATGAAACATTAATTCTGTTACAACACTCCCCGACGTTTCCGCCACGTTTTGTATGTTACACGTGGTCGGGGTGTGACTGAATAGATGGTATCAGAGCCAATGGTTATAGGGAATTAGGTTATTAGTAATGCTTTGACCTAGTCTATAACCTTCTTAGGACCCTAACGCGAGTTTACTTGCGTTTATTCATAAAACAATACCATCACCTATCCTTAGGCGACGACCACAACAAGAACATAAATTTCAAAACCACTTTGAAAACTAATCATCTGTTCTAGGATGATTGATTACTAGGTTTTGAACCCTCTATTGTAAGGTTTTGAACCCTCTGTTATATGGTTTTGAACCCCTTTGAGTTTTCAAAATCTCGTCAAGATTTTGGGTTTTAAATAATGCGAACGCGTGCAAACTGGAAGGGTGAATGCCTGTATTCAGGGTTTTCTGTCTAGGCAAGCACTTCGTATACATCTCATCAGACGCGAGACCAGTTGTGCTTACCTGGGAATTCTTGGGATGAGTGTTCACTTATAGGCGAGCATGTCTTCGCGATACATTATTTTTGACCCATTTACTTTGATTAGTCACTGTGTGTCGTTTGTTGCTTTGTAGTAACAAACAAATGACCACTATCCTTGCTTTCATCAGATTTGTTTCATCTCATTCTTTTCGTCTAATTCTCTCTCTCGTTTCCTTTCATGTTTCCTCTTTTAGAATGCCTCCTCAACGCGAAAGCCAGATAGCGACTGCCGAATTGGCAGAAATCATTGCGCAGCAAATGGCTGCTCAATTCCCAAACCTCTTTGGTCAATGGAACCAAGCCAACAACAACAACAATGTTCCATGCAAATACAAGGATTTTAACCAGGCTAAACCACTCAAGTTTAGTGGTTCTGAATGTCACACCCCGACCGCGTAAAACAACAAATCGCGGCGGAAACATCGGGGCGTGTTGCAACAGAATTAATGTTTCATAACCATGGATACCAAAAAGTGTTTCGTTTTATTAAACATTGAATAATTACATCGTCTTGAAATCTAAATACACTAGTTAAACATAGTCTATCATTGTTATTGAGTCACTAAGGCCTTGTCCAGTCCTATGTGAGCATGCATCTTATCAATTGATATCATCCAACAATACCTGAAACATATGTGAAAACGAGGTCAGCAAAGAAATGCTGGCGAGTACATAGGTTTTGTAGGAGTGTCGAAATCATGGCTAGTTTAGACGTTGCAATACTTTATTTAAAAACCTTGTTTTGAAAAGAGTATAATATTGCAACTAAATTAACCAACTCAAATCAAGCAGGTTATAATTTGTAAAACCTCGTAGCCATGACTCTTAACCCAAAAACATTTGTTTTAGTAAATTATTTGAAAAACAATGATAAGTTCAGGTGATATGTATAAATAAGAGAATAATGCATGATTAAATGAATAACCATGTAAAATGAGTTTGTAATAAGATAAGTTGTTTGTAAATAAATGTCTTATGAAAAGTATGTTATTTGTATAAAATGTTCTATGTCTCGAGCTGAAATGATTCAAATAACGCTACAATATGTAATACCATACAAACACTTATATATAGGAAGTACCAGCGGCGTATCCACCATGTTTGTATCATATTACACACGCATCGTTACTTAATCACTTAACCAAACCAAACCAAAATAATATCGTATATCGTTTTGAAACTAATCGTTTACTCAATCGTTAAAACATCGTGTGAAACCCAATCGTTAATCGTTTAATTCGTTTTTGGTCGTGAAACTACTTAAATGATCGTCTCGCTAATAACATCCAAACCTTCGTGACTCGCATTAATAAACCCTTGCCAAAGGATAAATTAACAATTCGCATTAATAAACCCTTACCAAAGGATAAATTAACATCTCGCATTAATAAACCCTTACCAAAGAGTAAATTAACAATTTCAGATTCAGTCGCTACCACTACCCCCACACATAACCACGGGTGCAGTAAATAACGGGATTTGTCAGATCCTATGTTACCATAACCTAATACTGGTCGGCTTGATCATTGCTAATGAATGTCATTTGTTATGTAAATACAACCAACAAGTTTGTTCACTTTTTGAAATCGTTATTAGTTTTGTATAAATCGTCTTAATCGTTTTTGAAACCATCGTTATAACATCGAAAACATTTAGCACATATGAGTCACCCCAAAACAATTGAAAACAGTAAAATAGGGGAAGAATGTACTCGCCTGAGAATGCTTGGAGGTCTTGAACAACAACCAAACAAAGCTAGAGAGAGCACGGAATCAGTCGGCAAATCTAAACTATATAAATAAACCGGACTTAAATCGGGAGATCGGATAGGATGAGGCTTGGTAAACCAAATGAGTGTTGGAACTCATATGATATGGTTTAACAAGGCCTACATACTACAATGAGACTAACCTAAGTGCTTTCGACCCATCGCGACCCATTAAGGTAGCTTATGCTACTTTAACGCGTCGTGCGCGTGAAACGCGTTCGGACCGCCTAACTAGTCCTATGACAAGTATTATATGCCTAAACATGTTAAATAATCAGTTATGTGACAAAGGTTTAGGTTACATATGCTTAATTACCAATTATACATGAAAAGGGTATTCTGGTAATTTACCTAAGGCATATAAACTACCTATCATACAACTACTTACACGTCATGACCATAAGGTATAACCTCGGAAGGTTATTCCCTACACTATGGTCACCTAAAGTGTTTGGTCGGATCCTAATGATCGACCAAACTGGGTCGGGTTCGAGGTATAAGCGATTTATTAGATCGCTTACCCTACGACCCTAGACAAGCACTAAACTAAAAGTGACGAGCTAAGCATGTTGAAACATGCTTAACTAAACAAGTTTGGTATCAAAACAAACGGTTTTGATACCTAAGGGTAGTTTGGTTACAAAATACGCAAGAATACGTATTCTGGCCGAAACTACGGCTCGTCACTGAGCCTAGATAACGTGGTAATCAGTAGGTATAGTCACTATGGACTATGACCATCGTGATTACGCTCACGTTATGAAGTTCAAACGAACTTCTTATTGACCAAAACCTGGTCAATGCCGAAAGTCAAACATAGTTGACTTTCGGGCTCGAAAAGCGATAAAAGAACGAAGGAACACTTACGAAGGGTCCCCGAATGCTAACCCAGATCAAAATGGCTCAGGTATGAAACGAAGGTTCCAACTTAGAGCTCTCTTAATCAGATTTGTGGGTTTTGAACAAATGGGGGGTGGGTATTTATAGATAAAGTAGAGCCGCTAGGATCGTTTCATGGAAAACGTGCCATGATCCCATCCGTACAAGTGTCGGAAAGTTGTGGTGGCTTAATTGCCACTAACCATAGGGTTTTGACAAGTGTCAAGGGATTAAGGAGTGGAAAACAGCTGTTAACAGCTGTAGATACGTCGAATCTGGTCCCGAAAATGCGAAAAATGAGTTTCTGCATGTTTCTGCCCCAGAGTAGGCAGTCGCGTAGCGCGACGGTGAGAGCCTTAGTGCTCGCGCTACGCTAGCACCTCACCTGATCAGAAAAGTTTCAAAAATGGCAGGTTTAGTCCCTGCAGCCCGTTTAAGCGATTTTCGATGCGTTTGAACCCCGTTAACCTCATTTCAAGGCTCTAAAATGAAGTTAAAGTATAGGGAACTCAAAACATGCTCAAAAATATGCCGGAGGTTGGTTCGTTTGGCCGTACGAACGCGATGTTCGCTTAATTACGACGGAATGCGCATAAGCGCGAAAAACGATCCAAATGACGAAACGAATGGATTTTTCTTAAGGCGAACACTAAAATATAATGTAGTCATGCTTACATAAATTTTTGGATGTCCGAATGTATGCAGAACGTGAGTTACGCGTAAAAATGCAAACTTGTGCACTTTTTGACGCTTTTAGTCCCTGAATGACACAAAAGTTTATTTTAGCATACCGAACACCACAAAGCCTATTTCTAAGCTATGTAAAGGATATTTATGGTATGTTTAACTTATGTTCATGTCCCGGAAGGTCTGTTACAGTTCAAATTGGCATACTTTCGCAGTTTGTCAACTTTAGTCCCTGTAAGCGATTAAACTTTGATTTCACCACACCAAACCTTCCAAAACTTATATCTAAGTTATGTAAAGGTTATTTAAGGTATGTTAAACCTATTTCACTATTCCGGAGTGTTTGTTGCATTAAACTGGTTATATTTACGCATTAAAGCGCGTATAACCTTCCAGAAAGTGATTTAGAGTTTGAAATCGAACAAGAATTGATATGTGCAAAATGATACACATATTTTTACAATTCCCAAGTATGAAATATAATATTTCATTGGTTTGGTATTTGTTTGATGGCCGTGGAGGCACAGGTGTTACAGTCTCCCCTACTTTAGGAAATTTCGTCCCGAAATTTATTTAGAGGAAACTTGTAAGAGTTTAAAACATGAAGTTGAAAAGATCAAATAACAATGGTTAGGGTTCTTGAACTTCTAGTAACCTTAATAACATTATGTTTGCAATGTAAGAGGGACACTTATATACAAGTATATGAAGCGTCATTGGTGCGTCCACCATGCCTCCATTACATCGTTCTCATTTTGTTATTGTTGTCACTATCGGTTCTTTCACATAATAAACCTTACTAGATTTCTGTGCACTAAATTTCATAATTATGTGCGCATCCATAATTAGAGAATTCCTTGCACAGTTCACACAGTCTATTTTATAATGTGTAGGGTAAAACCAAATGAACAATCCTGTGATGAGCGTGACTTAGACCGCCATAGAGTCCTTTAGACTAAATCAATAAATGATTTAAATAGACTATCAAGGAGTCTGTCCAGCTACATCACTAGATGTCGTTCTTTAACCAAATTGTGGATCAATCTTTTTGATTAGACCACTAAAGGGTCTCTAATGAATCATGGAGCAGTACTATATAATCCAAGGGTCTTAACTATACATAGAAGCCCATTAAGGATTTAAGGTAGTACCTTTTGAATATCCTGCTATGAATCTCTCATATGAAGATATGAAAGATCCTGCGAGGATTTGGATAAAGAATATCCAGAGTAGTAAAAACACCAAACATCATAGAGGAGAACACATAAACTCATATCATATAACCACAAAATTGTTTAACTAGAAGTTTGTTCTGCTAACAGAGTACATGTATTTAAAGCACACTAGGAATCCATCTTGTGGATTTCATTTGGCACTTTAAACATTATCGAGAATCTAACTATTAAGATAGAAAGATTCCAAAAGAAAATTCGATTTCGATTTTAAGAAACCGAAATGTTCGAATTAAGGTACATAAGGAATTCAATTAAGGACTCAGATTTGAATGATGATTATCCACAAGGGTCTAATTGTGGAGATTAAAAAGATCCCATATGGATTTTAGAAGTTGAAGATGTTTTGAAATCTTGCACGGGATGTGCTTAAGTCAAAACATGAAGTAAAATGCTTATGAAGTTGAGATGCTTGATATGTCAAGGCGACATATGAAGCAGAATTTTGAAGGTTAAGTCAATGTATGAGGAAAATATTTTTGAAAACTATGCATGGGGTTCTTTTAAGAAAAAAAATGTGTTTAACGTTTTTGAAACCTTATATATAATACTTTTTGAAATCATAAAGTAGGTGTATTAGGTAGATATATTTACAAAAATGTTTTAAAATCATGCGAGATGAATTTTGAAATTATGTATAAGGTTTTTGAAAGACATGAATGATGCTTTTCGAAATCATGCACTTGATCAGAAAATGTATTGTGTTAATATTGTCTTCAGACTATATGAAATATTTTGAAATTAGAAAGGTTGGTTTTGATAACATGGCCAATGTTTTTGAAATAACACAGACAATGCATCTAGAAAAATTGCTTTCAAACTATATGAAATATTTTGAGATTATGAAGATTGTTTTGAAATACTGGTACTGTGTATGTTGAAAAATCAAAACGTAAAGGGGTATGAGATTTGGAAATACCCTTAGTTATCTAACCAAGGATTAAAAATACAGATGTGCAAAAAGCACGATTACTCATAATGTCACTTAATTTTCTGTACTTCGTTTTTTTTTTTTTAGAATGAAACGAGTACTTGGAACCTTTGAGGGAATTATGAGCGATCACTTGAAAGAGAGAATCACAAGAGTAGTTTGTAAGGTACATAGTTCCTTGATGTAGGTATCATAGGAAAAGTCATACACACATGTAATTATACTCGTATATCAGGATTTGTGAACAACAATTTATTTATAAACAAATCAGATTGTTTCACATTACAAGAAAACGAAAGAAACAAAAGCATGAGATAGCAACATCTTCTACTCAGCCAACTGCTCACCCGTGGGTTGGATTCGCATTAGAAATCTTTGGGCAATTTCTTCGAAAATGGCCCATCTCGCCACAGTTGTAGCAAGTACCACATGGAAAACGAGCTTGAGTTAGGTTGACTTGAACAGCAGTAGAATCTGCAACAGTTTTATTCCGGATCGCAAAATGGCATGTTCTGACCAAATGTCCCCATCGTCCACAGTGGGCACATTTGAAACATGGCGTTTGGACTGGGTGATGGCCATTGCATTGATTGCACAAGGGAGCAGTTCCCAAGTACGGCTTCTTGGCTGGTGGCGCTGCCACCTTGCTAGGTTTTGATTGATTTGGTGCAACGGTTACCGGATCCTTTGGAGCCTTACGCTTCCTTGACCTTTTCGAAGGCTTGGCTTCTACTTCTTTCGATGCTTCTCGAGTGGCTTCATTGTTGAGACGAGACATGGCAATGCCTAAATCCACAGTCCTCTGAATCACTTCAACAATTTGCTGGACAAATTTGGCTGTTCGCTCGGGTATTTGACCAGTGCCAAGAGGAATAGACATTCTAGAAGAAAATGAAAGACAGAGGAAGAAACGAGTGAAAGGTTATTGAATAATCAATACAGAATGGTAACGAATGAAAATTGTGATCATTTGTTTGTTACCTAAGGCAAACAAATGAGATGGTGACAAATCAAAGTAAATGGGTCAAAAATAATGTATCGCGAAGACATGCTCGCCTATAAGTGAACACTCATCCCAAGAATCCCCAGGTAAGCACAACTGGTCTCGCGTCTGATGAGATGTATACGAAGTGCTTGCCTAGCCAGAAAACCCAGAATACAGGCATTCACCCTTCCAGTTTGCACGTGTTCACATTATTTAAAACCCAAAACCTTGACGAGATTTTGAAAACTCAAAGGGGTTCAAAACCTTACAATAGAGGGTTCAAAACCTAGAAATTAATCATCCTAGAACAGATGATTAGTTTTCAAAGCGGTTTTGAAATTTATGTTCTTGTTGTGGTCGTCGCCTAAGGATAGGTGACGGTATTGTTTTATGACTAAACGCAAATAAACTCGCGTTAGGGTCCTAGAAAGGTTATAGACTAGGTCAAAGCATTACTAATAACCTAATTCCCTATAACCATTGGCTCTGATACCATCTTTTCTGTCACACCCCGACCGCGTAAAACAACAAATCGCGGCGGAAACATCGGGGCGTGTTGCAACAGAATTAATGTTTCATAACCATGGATACCAAAAAGTGTTTCGTTTTATTAAACATTGAATAATTACATCGTCTTGAAATCTAAATACACTAGTTAAACATAGTCTATCATTGTTATTGAGTCACTAAGGCCTTGTCCAGTCCTATGTGAGCATGCATCTTATCAATTGATATCATCCAACAATACCTGAAACATATGTGAAAACGAGGTCAGCAAAGAAATGCTGGCGAGTACATAGGTTTTGTAGGAGTGTCGAAATCATGGCTAGTTTAGACGTTGCAATACTTTATTTAAAAACCTTGTTTTGAAAAGAGTATAATATTGCAACTAAATTAACCAACTCAAATCAAGCAGGTTATAATTTGTAAAACCTCGTAGCCATGACTCTTAACCCAAAAACATTTGTTTTAGTAAATTATTTGAAAAACAATGATAAGTTCAGGTGATATGTATAAATAAGAGAATAATGCATGATTAAATGAATAACCATGTAAAATGAGTTTGTAATAAGATAAGTTGTTTGTAAATAAATGTCTTATGAAAAGTATGTTATTTGTATAAAATGTTCTATGTCTCGAGCTGAAATGATTCAAATAACGCTACAATATGTAATACCATACAAACACTTATATATAGGAAGTACCAGCGGCGTATCCACCATGTTTGTATCATATTACACACGCATCGTTACTTAATCACTTAACCAAACCAAACCAAAATAATATCGTATATCGTTTTGAAACTAATCGTTTACTCAATCGTTAAAACATCGTGTGAAACCCAATCGTTAATCGTTTAATTCGTTTTTGGTCGTGAAACTACTTAAATGATCGTCTCGCTAATAACATCCAAACCTTCGTGACTCGCATTAATAAACCCTTGCCAAAGGATAAATTAACAATTCGCATTAATAAACCCTTACCAAAGGATAAATTAACATCTCGCATTAATAAACCCTTACCAAAGAGTAAATTAACAATTTCAGATTCAGTCGCTACCACTACCCCCACACATAACCACGGGTGCAGTAAATAACGGGATTTGTCAGATCCTATGTTACCATAACCTAATACTGGTCGGCTTGATCATTGCTAATGAATGTCATTTGTTATGTAAATACAACCAACAAGTTTGTTCACTTTTTGAAATCGTTATTAGTTTTGTATAAATCGTCTTAATCGTTTTTGAAACCATCGTTATAACATCGAAAACATTTAGCACATATGAGTCACCCCAAAACAATTGAAAACAGTAAAATAGGGGAAGAATGTACTCGCCTGAGAATGCTTGGAGGTCTTGAACAACAACCAAACAAAGCTAGAGAGAGCACGGAATCAGTCGGCAAATCTAAACTATATAAATAAACCGGACTTAAATCGGGAGATCGGATAGGATGAGGCTTGGTAAACCAAATGAGTGTTGGAACTCATATGATATGGTTTAACAAGGCCTACATACTACAATGAGACTAACCTAAGTGCTTTCGACCCATCGCGACCCATTAAGGTAGCTTATGCTACTTTAACGCGTCGTGCGCGTGAAACGCGTTCGGACCGCCTAACTAGTCCTATGACAAGTATTATATGCCTAAACATGTTAAATAATCAGTTATGTGACAAAGGTTTAGGTTACATATGCTTAATTACCAATTATACATGAAAAGGGTATTCTGGTAATTTACCTAAGGCATATAAACTACCTATCATACAACTACTTACACGTCGTGACCATAAGGTATAACCTCGGAAGGTTATTCCCTACACTATGGTCACCTAAAGTGTTTGGTCGGATCCTAATGATCGACCAAACTGGGTCGGGTTCGAGGTATAAGCGATTTATTAGATCGCTTACCCTACGACCCTAGACAAGCACTAAACTAAAAGTGACGAGCTAAGCATGTTGAAACATGCTTAACTAAACAAGTTTGGTATCAAAACAAACGGTTTTGATACCTAAGGGTAGTTTGGTTACAAAATACGCAAGAATACGTATTCTGGCCGAAACTACGGCTCGTCACTGAGCCTAGATAACGTGGTAATCAGTAGGTATAGTCACTATGGACTATGACCATCGTGATTACGCTCACGTTATGAAGTTCAAACGAACTTCTTATTGACCAAAACCTGGTCAATGCCGAAAGTCAAACATAGTTGACTTTCGGGCTCGAAAAGCGATAAAAGAACGAAGGAACACTTACGAAGGGTCCCCGAATGCTAACCCAGATCAAAATGGCTCAGGTATGAAATGAAGGTTCCAACTTAGAGCTCTCTTAATCAGATTTGTGGGTTTTGAACAAATGGGGGGTGGGTATTTATAGATAAAGTAGAGCCGCTAGGATCGTTTCATGGAAAACGTGCCATGATCCCATCCGTACAAGTGTCGCAAAGTTGTGGTGGCTTAATTGCCACTAACCATAGGGTTTTGACAAGTGTCAAGGGATTAAGGAGTGGAAAACAGCTGTTAACAGCTGTAGATACGTCGAATCTGGTCCCGAAAATGCGAAAAATGAGTTTCTGCATGTTTCTGCCCCAGAGTAGGCAGTCGCGTAGCGCGACGGTGAGAGCCTTAGTGCTCGCGCTACGCTAGCACCTCACCTGATCAGAAAAGTTTCAAAAATGGCAGGTTTAGTCCCTGCAGCCCGTTTAAGCGATTTTCGATGCGTTTGAACCCCGTTAACCTCATTTCAAGGCTCTAAAATGAAGTTAAAGTATAGGGAACTCAAAACATGCTCAAAAATATGCCGGAGGTTGGTTCGTTTGGCCGTACGAACGCGATGTTCGCTTAATTACGACGGAATGCGCATAAGCGCGAAAAACGATCCAAATGACGAAACGAATGGATTTTTCTTAAGGCGAACACTAAAATATAATGTAGTCATGCTTACATAAATTTTTGGATGTCCGAATGTATGCAGAACGTGAGTTACGCGTAAAAATGCAAACTTGTGCACTTTTTGACGCTTTTAGTCCCTGAATGACACAAAAGTTTATTTTAGCATACCGAACACCACAAAGCCTATTTCTAAGCTATGTAAAGGATATTTATGGTATGTTTAACTTATGTTCATGTCCCGGAAGGTCTGTTACAGTTCAAATTGGCATACTTTCGCAGTTTGTCAACTTTAGTCCCTGTAAGCGATTAAACTTTGATTTCACCACACCAAACCTTCCAAAACTTATATCTAAGTTATGTAAAGGTTATTTAAGGTATGTTAAACCTATTTCACTATTCCGGAGTGTTTGTTGCATTAAACTGGTTATATTTACGCATTAAAGCGCGTATAACCTTCCAGAAAGTGATTTAGAGTTTGAAATCGAACAAGAATTGATATGTGCAAAATGATACACATATTTTTACAATTCCCAAGTATGAAATATAATATTTCATTGGTTTGGTATTTGTTTGATGGCCGTGGAGGCACAGGTGTTACACTGAAGGAGCGACTGGGCTTCTTCAATGGTTCGAGAGCATTGAGAATACTTTCCGCCACGTGCAGTGTCCTGACAATCGCAAGGTCGAGTTTTCTTCGAGTGTGTTTCAGAAGAGGGCTCTCACATGGTGGAACAGGGTTATGAGGGATCGTGGTGCAGAAGTTGCTCTAGCACAGACATGGGCTGAACTTAGGGCTCTTATGATGAGGGAATTCTGTCCTCGTCATGAGCAGCGAGCTTTGGAGAAGGAATTTGATGAGTTGAAGCAAGATAGTGGTGAGCACAGGGCGTATACTGATAGGTTTGAGGAGTTGAGTCTGCTTTGCCTGACAATGGTTACCCCACTCGACAAGGCTATCGAAAGGTACATCGACGGCCTACCTGACTCGGTACAAGACATCCTTACTGGTAGTAGCCCTACCACACTCCGTCAGGCGATCGAGTTAGCTGCGACATTGACTGAGTCGCAGATTCGGAAGAATAAGTTACACAGAAAGGGTGACAATGGTAAGAAGCAGGGGTCTGACAAGGAGGATAGCAAGAAAGGTCAAAACAAGAAGGGTAAGGAAGGTGAGACGTCAAAGAAATCAAGAAAGCGAAAGGGTGGTCAGAACTTTGCTGTTACAGCACAGATTGCTCAGAACCCGCGGAACCCACCAGCTCAGCCACCTGCAAAGAAAGCATATGCCGGTACCGCACCTCATTGTGCACGCTGCAACGGTCATCACGCGGTACAACAAGCTTGCTGGCAGTACACGACGTGTGGGAAACTTGGGCATTTGGCCAATGTTTGTCGTTTGGGACAAAATCAGGCTGCTCAGGTTCAAGCTCCGGTTCAAGGGAATGCTGCGAGATTCCCACTGGGGTCATGTTTCAACTGCGGAGAGATTGGTCACTTCCGCCACAACTGCCCAAGACTGGTGAATGCAAATGCTAACGCAAACCCAAATGCGAACGTCAATGTCAATGTGAATCCAACACGTGGTCGAGTGTTTAACATCAATGAGGCACTCAATGATGAAGGAGTGAACAATTAGCATTTTGTATTTCCTCTGGTTGTTATCTTGTAACATTTAAAGACAATGCGGTTGTTATATAAATAAAAATTTGTGGTTTTATTTTTTAACTAATGCAATTGTATGAATGTTTGATCCAACCTTATGATGTCAACACAAAGACAAAACTACTCGTGTGGTTCTGTCATTTTTATGATCACTTGTGATCTCCCTAAGAACCTCAAACACTTGTTTCTTTTAAATCTAAAGTATCTTATCGTCTTGCACCGTTCGAGATGCAAGAATTATCAAAACAGCTTCAAGAGTTGTCTGATAAAGGATTCATCCATCCGAACTTTTCACCTTGGAGAAACTCCTGTCCTCTTTGTGAAAAGAAAAATGGATCTTTTCGAATGTATATCGATTAACGTAAGCCTAGTAAGCTTACCATCAAGAATTGATATCCCCTACCTTAAATCAACGATTTCTCCGATCAACTGCATAGCGTTTCATGCTTTTCCAAGATCGATTTGCGTTTTGGGTATCATCAACTTTGTATTCTCGAAGAAGATATTCCCAAAACGGTTTTCTGCACGAAGTATGGCCATTACGAGTTTACAGTCATGCCTTTTGGGTTGACAAATGCTCCAGCCATCTTCAAAGACTTAATAAATAGAGTCTGCAAGCCTTATTTGGATCAGTTCGTCATTGTTGTTAATGACACCTTGATCTATTCATATCCCGTGCCGATCACGATCAACACCTTCGTTGACATTGGAACCCCTAAAGAAGGAACAAACTTTTCGCTAAATCCTCCAAGAGGAAATGTTGGCTTAAAGAAGTTCAGTTTTTGGGTCATGTAGTCAACAAGCAGGGTATTCTTGTGGATCCATCCAAATTGCTGCAATTAAGGATTTGATTCCTAGTATGCTTTAAATACCCGTTGTCACACCCCGACCGCGTAAAACAACAAATCGCGGCGGAAACATCGGGGCGTGTTGCAACAGAATTAATGTTTCATAACCATGGATATCAAAAGTGTTTCGTTTTATTAAACATAGAGTAATTACATCGTCTTGAAATCTAAATACACTACTTAAACATAGTCTATCATTGTTATTGAGTCACTAAGGCCTTGTCCAGTCCTATGTGAGCATGCATCTTATCAATCGATATCATCCAACAATACCTGAAACATATGTGAAAACGAGGTCAGCAAAGAAATGCTGGCGAGATACATAGGTTTTGTGAAAATAAGATTCATGACTTCTGTTTTAAGAAAATGTTTAGTCATGAACCTTGTAATTTGCTTTGTCTTTGTAAATCATTTGAAAAATAATAAGTTCGGATGATAAGTATAAATAAGAGAATAATGCATGATTAAATGAATAACCATGTAAATGAGTTTGCATAAGATAAGTTGTTTATAAATCAATGTCTTGTGAAAAGTATGTTATTTGTATAAAATGTTCTATGTCTCAAACTGAAATGATTCAAATAACGCTATTATATGTAATACCATACAAACACTTATATATAGGAAGTACCAGCGGCGTATCCACCATGTTTGTATCATATTACACACGCGTCGTTACTTAATCACTTAACCAAACCAAACCAAACAATGTAAAATGTCTATGTTTAAATCAATTGTCAAATGTATTGAATAATATGTCAAAGTATTCATGTCAAGATGTAAATCATGTCAAAATGTCTATGTCAAATATCCATGTCAAATGTAACAACTGTGCTTGTAATCACTATGAACAGTTCTGTTATCAATAAAACAATGTTATTTGATTCCAATGTTTGTTTTGTTATGTTCTACATTTTTCATGTTTTGACTTTTATCCAATTTCAGACTCTATATCGCTTTCTGGAGAGTTATACGCAAACTAGTGCGTAAACGTACTCAGTTTAATGCGAGAAATACTCTGGAACATCAACATATACTCAGCATACCTTAAATAACCTTTACATAACTTAGAAATAAGTTTTGAAGGCTTTGGTATGGCAAAAACAAGTTAACTCGCTTACAGGGACTAAGTATGACAAACTGTGAAAGTATGTCAATTTGAACTGTAACGAACATTCCGGAACATGACCATAAGTTAAACACACCTTAAATATCCTTTACATAGCTTAGAAATAGGCTTTGAGGGGTTTGGTGTGCTAAAATAAACTTTTGGAACATTCAGGGACTAAAAGTGTCAAAAAGTGCACAAGTTTGCATTTTCGCGCATAACTTACGTTCTGAATACATCTGGACATCCAAAAATTTATGAAAGCATGACTACATTATATTTTAGTGTTCGCCATAAGAAAAATCCATTCGTTGCGTCATTTGGATCGTTTTTCGCGCTTATGCGCATTCCGTCGTAATTAAGCGAACATCGCGTTCGTACGACCAAACGAACCATCATCCGGCATATTTTTGAGTATGTTTTGAGTTCCCTATACTTTAACTTCATTTTAGAGCCTTGAAATGAGGTTAACGGGGTTCAAACGCATCGAAAAAGGGCTTAAACACGTGCAGGGACCATTGCTGCCAATTTTCAAACATTCTGATTCAGGGGAGGTGCTCGCGTAGTGCGACGCCTATGGGGCTACCTGTCGTGCTACGCGACTGACTATTTGGGCAGATTCAATGTTTCTAATTACAAGTTGCAACTAATTGATTCTTAACCACATGTTTTAAGTTGATGTGTCACTAAGATAAGGAGCATATGTGGTTCCATAACATTCCGACAAGTGTACGCACGAGATTCGATCACGTTATTCAAGAAACGATCCTAACGGTTACCCGAAAACTATATATACCCCATGCCTTTCATTGTTTTAAAGCACTAGAATCTTATTAGTTGTGTTCTAAGTTGAAACCTTGTTTCATACCTGAACTATACTGATCTAGATTAGCATTCGGGGACCCTTCGTAAGTATTCTTTCGTTCTTTTCCTTATTTTTACTGCTTTTCGAGTCAGAAAGTCAAACTTTGTTTGACTTTCAGCGTTGACCAGTAATGGTCAATGCGAAGTTCGTTAGAACTTCACAACGTGATTGTAATCACGATGGTCATAGTCCCTTGGGACTATGCCTACTGATTACCACGTTGTCTAGGGTCGTAGGGTAAGCGATCTAATAAATCGCTTATACCTCGAACCCGGCCCAGTTTGGTCGATCATTAGGATCCGACCAAATACATTAGGTGACCATAGTGTAGGGAATAACCTTCCGAGGTTATACCTTATGGTCACGACGTTTAAGTAGTTGTATGATAGGTAGTTTATATGCCTTAGGTAAATTACCAGAATACCCTTTTCATACATAATTGGTAATTTAACATATGTAACCTAAACTTTTGTCACGTAACTGATTTTGTAACATGTTTAGGCATATAATACTTGTCATAGGACTAGTTAGGCGGTCCGAACGCGTTTCACGCGCACGATGCGTTAAAGTAGCATAAGCTACCTAAACGGATTATAATGGGTCAATAAGACTTAGGTTAAGTTTCATTTAGCATGTAGGCTTTGTTAAACCATATCACGTGAGTTCCGACACTCATTTGGTTTACAAACCCTAATGCTACCCAGTCTTCCGAGATAGGTCCGGTTTATTAACATAGTTACCTATACTAGGTGCCGTTTGATTCCGAGATCTATAGCATTACTTGGTGGTTATCTTTAGACAACTGAGCAATCTCAAGTGAGTACATAGACCCCTCTTTTACTGTTTTCCAAACTGTTTTGGGGTGGAACACATGTGCCTACTTGTTACTTTCATGCTTTCCTGTTTTCACATCATATACATGCTATGTTCGTTAGTACATTATAGTACATGATTTCATTTCATCTTATGCTAGGTGTGCCCATTGTGTGCATTACTTAGTACATTGTTTTACATGACATTTCCTGCTAGGTGTGCCCATTGTGTGCATTACTTAGTACATTGTTTTACATGACATTTCATGCTAGGTGTGCCCATTGTGTGCATTACTTAGTACATCGTTTTACATGACATTTCACGCTACGTATGTTCATTTGATTACATACTTAGTGCATCGTTTTCACATGCTCACATTTTTTTATGACATTTGGTTTGTTTACATGGGACAATACATTCATTAACATTAGCTACGCCGTTCGTTAGTAGGTAGTGGTACCATAGGAATTGACAACTCCCGTTCCGGACATCCCAGGGTAAGGGGACAGAAAGGAATGACCGAATTCGTTGACATAAGACAGATAGACCTTTAATTTGTTTAAAGGGTTTATCACCACAGTCGCCAGGCTTGGATGTATGCATTTTCACAATACCGCATAAATGTTCATATTAAATAGTTGCATGCATTTACACAAGACATAGCTTTGATTTAAACCAAGTTTTACTTCAATACTTTGTTTTTGTGCATATGGTTTAGTTGAGACATTTCACTTGCCATACATGACATTTTGACATAGACATTTGACATGGATATTTGACATAGACATTTGACATGGATATTTTGACATAGACATTTGACATGGATATTTGACATAGACATTTGACATGGATATTTGACATAGACATTTGACATGATTTACATCTTGACATAAACACTTTGACATATTATTCAATACATTTGACAATTTGGTTAAACATAGACTTCTTACATTGGTTGTTTTGGTTTGATTAAGTGATTAAGTTAACGATGCGTGTGTAATATGATACAAGCATGGTGGATACGCCGCTGGTACTTCCTATATATAAGTGTTTGTATGGTATTACATGGCGTAACGTTATTTGAATCATTTCAGTTTGAGACATAGAACATTTTATACAAATAACATACTTTTCACAAGACATTGATTTACAAACAACTTATCTTATACAAACACATTTTTACATGGTTATTTATTTAACCTGACATTTACTTATAAATATAATCTGACCTTATTGTTTTCAAATGATTTACAAAACAAAGCAAAGTACGGGGTTCATGATTAAACATTTTCTTAAACTCAAGTCATGAAGCCTGTTTTCACAAAACCTATGTATCTCACAGGCATTTTTATGCTGACGTACCTATTTTCACATGTGTTTTCAGGTGCTTTTCCATAGGATGTTGATCATGATACTAGGGCGGACCTGTGCCTTAGAGACTTTAAAAGAAGATAGACTATGTTTAATTATGTTCTGAACTCTTTAATTTCCTGTTTGAAACAATGTAACACCCTTGTTTAATAAATAAAATACACTTTGTGTGCCATGGTTATGAAACAATTAATTCTGTCGCAACACGCCCCGATGTTTCCGCCGCGATTTGTTGTTTTACGCGGTCGGGGTGTGACAGAAGAGTTGGTATCAGAGCCAATGGTTATAGGGAATTAGGTTATTAGTAATGCTTTGACCTAGACTATAACTTTTCTAGGAACCTAACACAAGTTATCTTGTGTTTAGATCTTAAAACATGTACGTCACCTATCCTTAGGTGATTAACAAAACAAGGAACCAAATTTTTTTTTTTCCGAAACGATTTTTGAAAAACAATCATCTGTTTTTGAATAAATTTTTGCAAGGTTTTGAACCCTCAATTGTAAGGTTTTGAACCCTCTGTTATATGGTTTTGAACCCTTTTCAGTTTGGTTTTTGGCCTTGTGCCTTCTAATTTTCAAAAATCCCGTCAAACGTTTTGGGTTTTAAATAATGTGAACATGTGCAAACTGGAAGGGTGAATGCCTGTATTCTGGGTTTTCTGTCTAGGTAAGCACTTCGTATACATCTCAAACAGACGCGAGACCAGTTGTGCTTACCTGGGAATTCTTGGGATGAGTGTTCACTTATAGGCGAGCATGTCTTCATTATACATTATTTCTGACCCATTTACTTTGATTAGTCACTGTGTGTCGTTTGTTTGCTTTGTGATACGGACGAATGACCACCATCTTTGCTTTTGTTGATTTTGTTTCATCTCATTCTTTTCATCCAATCATCTCACTCGTTTCTTTTCATGTTTTCCTCTTTTAGAATGCCTCCTCGACGCGAGAACCAGATAGCTACTGCCGAGCTGGCAGAAATTATTGCGCAGCAGATGGCTGCTCAGTTTCCAAATCTCTTTGCTCAATGGAACCAAGCCAACAACAACAACAATGTTCCATGCAAATACAAGGATTTTAACCAGGCTAAACCACTCAAGTTTAGTGGTTCTGAGGGAGCGACTGGGCTTCTTCAGTGGTTCGAGAGCATAGAGAATACTTTTCGCCATGTGCAGTGTCCGGATAATCGCAAGGTCGAGTTCTCCTCGAGCGTATTTCAGAAGAGGGCTTTGACATGGTGGAACGGGGTTATGAGAGACTGGGGTGCAGAAGTTGCTCTCGCACAGACATGGGCTGAACTTAGAGCCCTTATGATGAGGGAATTTTGTCCTCGCCATGAACAGCGAGCGTTGGAGAAAGAGTTTGATGTTTTGAAGCAAGATAGTGGTGAGCACAGGGCTTATACTGATCGGTTTGAAGAATTGAGTCTGCTTTGCCCAACAATGGTCACCCCACTCGACAAGGCTATCGAGAGATACATCGATGGCCTACCTGACTCGGTACAAGACATTCTTACTGGTAGTGAACCTGCCACACTCCGTCAGGCGATCAAGTTATCAGCGACATTGACTGAGTCGCAGATTAGAAAGGGAAAGCTACACAGGAAGGGTGACAAGGGCAAGAAGCAGTTGGCTGACAAGGAAGATAGCAAGAAAGGTCAAAACTTGAATGGAAAGAACTCTGGTTCTTCGAAGAGGTCAAGGAAGCGTAAGGCTTCCCAAAATTTTGCTATCACTGCCCAAGCTAATCTGGCAGCTCCCAACCAACCCGCACAGCTTCCAGCAAAGAAACCCTATACAGGGAATGCACCTTTGTGCAATAGATGCAACAGTCACCACCAGCCACAACTTCCATGCCGTTTCTGTACTAACTGTGGGAAATCAGGCCATCTCGCCAATGTTTGTCGGTCTGCTCAGAATCCCACGGTTCAGAACCCGGCTCAACAAGTTGCTCCGCAACAGGGTCAAGCAGCACGACCACAATACCCCCCAGGTGCTTGTTACAATTGTGGGGATCTGACCCACTATAGAAATCGGTGCCCAAGACTGGCGAACCAGAACCAGAACCAGAACCAGAACCAGAATCAGGCTCCGGCTCCGGCTCGAGGCCGAGTTTTTAACATGAATGCCCAAGAGGCACAGGCTGACGATAATGTGGTGAACGGTACGTTCTTTATTAATAATCAGCCTGCATCTGTTCTTTTCGATTCTGGTGCCGATAAGAGTTTCGTGTCTTTGACTTTTGAACAAATGCTTCGCGTGTCTAGAACGAAACTAGACAAATCTTTGACAGTAGAGGTTGCTAGTGGTGAACCCATTATTCTTGATTCTGTTCTTCACAACTGCCAGTTGAATCTTAACGACCATCTTTTTCCTATTGACCTCGCGCCTATGCAACTTGGAAGCTTCGACGTTATTGTGGGAATGGATTGGTTATCCAAGCATCACGCAGAGATAGTTTGTTCTAAGAAGATTGTTCGTGTGCCACTTTCGACAGGCGAGATCCTGCAGGTTCAAGGTGAGAAGCCCACCGGTGGTCTCAAACTCATGTCTTGTTTTAAAGCTCGGAAGTATCTGCAGAAGAACTATGTGGCTTTCTTAGCACATGTTACAGAAGATAAAGGCAAGGGTAAGTCTATTTTAGATATTCCTGTCGTTCGGGATTATTCTGAAGTGTTCCCTAAAGATTTACCTGGTCTACCTCCAGCACGCCAAGTCGAGTTCCGCATTGATCTCGTACCTGGTGCAAATCCCATTGCCAGAGCTCCATATCGTCTTGCACCGTCTGAGATGCAAGAGTTGTCTAAACAGCTTCAGGAGCTCTCTGACAAAGGTTTTATCCGTCCCAGCTTTTCACCTTGGGGTGCTCCAGTTCTTTTTGTCAAGAAGAAGGATGGATCCTTTAGGATGTGTATCGATTATCGTGAGCTTAACAAGCTTACCATCAAGAATCGATATCCCCTACCTCGCATCGATGATCTCTTTGATCAGTTACAAGGCGCTTCTTATTTTTCAAAGATCGATCTGCGTTCCGGATATCATCAACTTCGGGTGCAAGAAGAAGACATTCCGAAGACAGCATTCCGTACTCGTTATGGACATTACGAGTTCACAGTCATGCCATTCGGTTTGACTAATGCTCCTGCTGTTTTCATGGACTTAATGAATAGGGTCTGCAAACCTTATTTGGATCAGTTCGTCATTGTTTTTATCGATGACATCTTGATTTACTCTAAGACGCGAGCTGATCACGAGCAGCATCTTCGTCTTACTCTGGAACTCCTGAAGAAAGAGCAACTTTTCGCCAAATTCTCCAAGTGCGAATTTTGGCTTAAAGAAGTTCAATTTTTGGGACACATTATCAACGAACGAGGTGTTCATGTAGATCCCTCCAAGATCAGTGCGATTAAGGATTGGGATACGCCTACTACTCCTACTGAAGTTCGTTCTTTTCTTGGTCTAGCGGGTTATTATCGCCGCTTCATTGAAAACTTCTCTAAGATTGCAGTTCCTCTAACTGCTCTAACTCAGAAGAAAATGCCCTTTTACTGGGGATTCAAACAAGAGGAAGCTTTTCAACACCTGAAGCAGAAGCTTTGCGATGCGCCTGTACTATCATTGCCTGAGGGTGATGATGATTTTGTCGTGTATTGTGATGCATCTAAATTGGGTCTTGGCTGTGTTCTAATGCAAAGGAACAAAGTCATAGCCTATGCATCAAGACAATTGAAGATACATGAGAAGAACTACACCACTCATGATCTTGAGTTGGGTGCAGTTGTTTTCGCTCTCAAGATCTGGAGACACTATTTGTACGGTACAAAATGTGTGGTTTTCACTGACCACAAAAGTCTTCAGCATATCTTCAACCAGAAAGAACTCAACATGAGACAGCGACGTTGGGTTGAGCTTTTAAACGACTATGACTGCGAAATTCGCTACCATCCTGGTAAGGCGAATGTCGTCGCTGATGCATTGAGTCGTAAGCAACGTACTAAGCTTCATTGTGTACGTGTTCAATCTGTTATTCAAGCTCGATCCGATATTCAAGCCCGCATTTCTCAAGCTCAGCAATCTTGTGTTTCACAAGGTTTGATGGATAAGGAATTTCCCTATCACATAACACCTGCTCTTGAACTGAAGGACAATGGATCATATTATTTCATGGACCGTTTGTGGGTCCCAAGCCAGGATGATCTTCGTACCTTGCTTATGGATGAAGCCCATAAGTCTCGCTATTCTATTCACCCGGGCTCAGATAAAATGTATAAGGACCTTCGTACTCACTATTGGTGGCCTGGTATGAAGAAAGACATTGCCTTATACGTATCCAAATGCCTTACTTGTCTAAAGGTTAAGGCTGAACATCAGCGTCCTTCGGGTTTATTGGAGCAACCAGAGATCCCAGTTTGGAAATGGGAAAACATTACTATGGATCTTGTTACCAAACTCCCGCGCACAAAGAAAGGTCATGATGCCATCTGGGTAGTCGTAGATCGTCTTACAAAGTCAGCGCATTTCTTGCCAATCCGCAAGGATTTTCCTACTGACAGACTTGCTCAAATCTATGTAGATGAAATTGTAGCTCGACATGGTGTTCCTTTGAACATCATTTCTGACAGAGATGCTCGTTTCACTTCTCATTTTTGGAGAACCATGCAATCTGCTATGGGAACCCAACTTAATCTGAGCACAGCTTATCATCCGCAAACGGATGGTCAATCTGAGAGAACAATCCAGACTCTGGAGGATATGCTAAGAGCTTGTGTGATCGATTTTGGTGGTAGCTGGGATTCACATCTTAAATTGATTGAATTCTCCTACAACAACAGTTATCACACTAGCATCAGAATGGCTCCTTTCGAAGCTCTCTATGGTCGAAAATGTCGTTCACCAGTCTGCTGGAATGAGATTGGCGAGGCTCAACTTACTGGACCTGCCCTCATTTTAGAGACAACTGACAAGGTCAAGAAAGTTCGTGATAACCTTCAGGCAGCTAGAAGCCGTCAGAAGATTTACGCGGACCCAAAACGCAAAGCCTTGGAATTTCAAGTCGGTGATCGAGTATTACTTAAGGTCTCACCTTGGAAAGGTGTGATCAGATTTGGAAAGAAGGGAAAACTTGCACCTAGATACGTTGGACCATTCAAGATCGTCGAAAGAATCAGAAAGGTAGCCTACAGACTTGAGTTACCTCCTGAACTTGGAAATGTTCATCCAACTTTTCACATATCAAATCTCAAGAAGTGTACAGCTGATGAGAACTACTCCATACCGCTTGACGAAATTCGTGTTGGCAAAACACTGAAATTTGTTGAGAAACCGGTGGAAATCATGGAACGTGAAGTCAAGTGGCTTAAACGCAAGCGCATTCCTTTGGTCAAAGTTCGCTGGGAAGCTAAACGTGGACCCGAGTTTACTTGGGAACGCGAAGATCAAATGAAAGCGAAATATCCGCATCTTTTTCCACGAGTTTCCTCTAAATAAATTTCGGGACGAAATTTCCACAAGTAGGGGAGACTGTAACAACTGTGCTTGTAATCACTATGAACAGTTCTGTTATCAATAAAACAATGTTATTTGATTCCAATGTTTGTTTTGTTATGTTCTACATTTTTCATGTTTTGACTTTTATCCAATTTCAGACTCTATATCGCTTTCTTGAGAGTTATACGCAAACTAGTGCGTAAACGTACTCAGTTTAATGCGAGAAATACTCTGGAACATCAACATATACTCAGCATACCTTAAATAACCTTTACATAACTTAGAAATAAGTTTTGAAGGCTTTGGTATGGCAAAAACAAGTTAACTCGCTTACAGGGACTAAGTATGACAAACTGTGAAAGTATGTCAATTTGAACTGTAACGAACATTCCGGAACATGACCATAAGTTAAACACACCTTAAATATCCTTTACATAGCTTAGAAATAGGCTTTGAGGGGTTTGGTGTGCTAAAATAAACTTTTGGAACATTCAGGGACTAAAAGTGTCAAAAAGTGCACAAGTTTGCATTTTCGCGCATAACTTACGTTTTGAATACATCTGGACATCCAAAAATTTATTAAAGCATGACTACATTATATTTTAGTGTTCGCCATAAGAAAAATCCATTCGTTGCGTCATTTGGATCGTTTTTCGCGCTTATGCGCATTCCGTCGTAATTAAGCGAACATCGCGTTCGTACGACCAAACGAACCATCATCCGGCATATTTTTGAGTATGTTTTGAGTTCCCTATACTTTAACTTCATTTTAGAGCCTTGAAATGAGGTTAACGGGGTTCAAACGCATCGAAAAAGGGCTTAAACACGTGCAGGGACCATTGCTGCCAATTTTCAAACATTCTGATTCAGGGGAGGTGCTCGCGTAGTGCGACGCCTATGGGGCTACCTGTCGTGCTACGCGACTGACTATTTGGGCAGATTCAATGTTTCTAATTACAAGTTGCAACTAATTGATTCTTAACCACATGTTTTAAGTTGATGTGTCACTAAGATAAGGAGCATATGTGGTTCCATAACATTCCGACAAGTGTACGCACGAGATTCGATCACGTTATTCAAGAAACGATCCTAACGGTTACCCGAAAACTATATATACCCCATGCCTTTCATTGTTTTAAAGCACTAGAATCTTATTAGTTGTGTTCTAAGTTGAAACCTTGTTTCATACCTGAACTATACTGATCTAGATTAGCATTCGGGGACCCTTCGTAAGTATTCTTTCGTTCTTTTCCTTATTTTTACTGCTTTTCGAGTCAGAAAGTCAAACTTTGTTTGACTTTCAGCGTTGACCAGTAATGGTCAATGCGAAGTTCGTTAGAACTTCACAACGTGATTGTAATCACGATGGTCATAGTCCCTTGGGACTATGCCTACTGATTACCACGTTGTCTAGGGTCGTAGGGTAAGCGATCTAATAAATCGCTTATACCTCGAACCCGGCCCAGTTTGGTCGATCATTAGGATCCGACCAAATACATTAGGTGACCATAGTGTAGGGAATAACCTTCCGAGGTTATACCTTATCGTCACGACGTTTAAGTAGTTGTAGGATAGGTAGTTTATATGCCTTAGGTAAATTACCAGAATACCCTTTTCATACATAATTGGTAATTTAACATATGTAACCTAAACTTTTGTCACGTAACTGATTTTGTAACATGTTTAGGCATATAATACTTGTCATAGGACTAGTTAGGCGGTCCGAACGCGTTTCACGCGCACGATGCGTTAAAGTAGCATAAGCTACCTAAACGGATTATAATGGGTCAATAAGACTTAGGTTAAGTTTCATTTAGCATGTAGGCTTTGTTAAACCATATCACGTGAGTTCCGACACTCATTTGGTTTACAAACCCTAATGCTACCCAGTCTTCCGAGATAGGTCCGGTTTATTAACATAGTTACCTATACTAGGTGCCGTTTGATTCCGAGATCTATAGCATTACTTGGTGGTTATCTTTAGACAACTGAGCAATCTCAAGTGAGTACATAGACCCCTCTTTTACTGTTTTCCAAACTGTTTTGGGGTGGAACACATGTGCCTACTTGTTACTTTCATGCTTTCCTGTTTTCACATCATATACATGCTATGTTCGTTAGTACATTATAGTACATGATTTCATTTCATCTTATGCTAGGTGTGCCCATTGTGTGCATTACTTAGTACATTGTTTTACATGACATTTCCTGCTAGGTGTGCCCATTGTGTGCATTACTTAGTACATTGTTTTACATGACATTTCATGCTAGGTGTGCCCATTGTGTGCATTACTTAGTACATCGTTTTACATGACATTTCACGCTACGTATGTTCATTTGATTACATACTTAGTGCATCGTTTTCACATGCTCACATTTTGTTATGACATTTGGTTTGTTTACATGGGACAATACATTCATTAACATTAGCTACGCCGTTCGTTAGTAGGTAGTGGTACCATAGGAATTGACAACTCCCGTTCCGGACATCCCAGGGTAAGGGGACAGAAAGGAATGACCGAATTCGTTGACATAAGACAGATAGACCTTTAATTTGTTTAAAGGGTTTATCACCACAGTCGCCAGGCTTGGATGTATGCATTTTCACAATACCGCATAAATGTTCATATTAAATAGTTGCATGCATTTACACAAGACATAGCTTTGATTTAAACCAAGTTTTACTTCAATACTTTGTTTTTGTGCATATGGTTTAGTTGAGACATTTCACTTGCCATACATGACATTTTGACATAGACATTTGACATGGATATTTGACATAGACATTTGACATGGATATTTTGACATAGACATTTGACATGGATATTTGACATAGACATTTGACATGGATATTTGACATAGACATTTGACATGATTTACATCTTGACATAAACACTTTGACATATTATTCAATACATTTGACAATTTGGTTAAACATAGACTTCTTACATTGGTTGTTTTGGTTTGATTAAGTGATTAAGTTAACGATGCGTGTGTAATATGATACAAGCATGGTGGATACGCCGCTGGTACTTCCTATATATAAGTGTTTGTATGGTATTACATGGCGTAACGTTATTTGAATCATTTCAGTTTGAGACATAGAACATTTTATACAAATAACATACTTTTCACAAGACATTGATTTACAAACAACTTATCTTATACAAACACATTTTTACATGGTTATTTATTTAACCTGACATTTACTTATAAATATCATCTGACCTTATTGTTTTCAAATGATTTACAAAACAAAGCAAAGTACGGGGTTCATGATTAAACATTTTCTTAAACTCAAGTCATGAAGCCTGTTTTCACAAAACCTATGTATCTCACAGGCATTTTTATGCTGACGTACCTATTTTCACATGTGTTTTCAGGTGCTTTTCCATAGGATGTTGATCATGATACTAGGGCGGACCTGTGCCTTAGAGACTTTAAAAGAAGATAGACTATGTTTAATTATGTTCTGATCTCTTTAATTTCCTGTTTGAAACAATGTAACACCCTTGTTTAATAAATAAAATACACTTTGTGTGCCATGGTTATGAAACAATTAATTCTGTCGCAACACGCCCCGATGTTTCCGCCGCGATTTGTTGTTTTACGCGGTCGGGGTGTGACATCAAATGTCTATGTCAAAATGTCCATGTCAAATGTCTATGTCAAATATCCATGTCAAATGTCTATGTCAAATATCCATGTCAAATGTCTATGTCAAATATCCATGTATGGCAAGTGAAATGTCTCAACTAAACCATATGCACAAAAACAAAGTATTGAAGTAAAACTTGGTTTAAATCAAAGTTATGTTTTGTGGGAAATACATGATCAAATGTCAATCATGTACAAATGTTTACCCAATCGTTAAACCATCTTGTTTTAATCGTTCAAATCGTTCTTGTTTTTAATTGTGAAACTACTTAATGGTCGATTCTCTAATAACATTCAAACCTTCTTGACTCGATCCTCGTTCCAACTCGCTCTCGTTCTCGTTCTTAACAAACCCTTACCAAAGGATAAGTTAATAATTACAGATTCAGTCGCTACCCACAACCCCCACACATAACAATGGGTGCAGTAAATAACGGGATTTGTCAGATCCTATGGTACCATAACCTAATACTGGTCGGCTTGATCATTGCTAATGAATGTCATCGGTCATGTAAACTACAACCAACAAGTTTGTTCACTTCTTGAAATTTGTTATTAGTTTTTGAAATCATTGTATTCGTTCTTGAAATCATTGTTAGCGTTCTAGAAATAATTGTTTTTGTTCTTGAAACCACATTGTAATTGTTCTTGAAACTATTGATAAAACATTTAGTACATATGAATCACCCCAAAACATTTGGAAAACAGTAAAAGAGGGGAATAATGTACTCGCCTGGGAGTGCTTAGGAGTCTTGAACAACTACCAAGTAAGATAGAGGAGTCCCGGAAATCAAACGGTACCTAATATAGGTAACTACATAATTAACCCGGACCTAAATCGGAAGACTGGGTAGCAGGAGGGTTTGTAAACCAAATGAGTGTAGGAACTCATATGATATGGTTTAACAAAGCCTACTTACTAAATGAAACTTAACCTAAGTATTATCGACCCATCGCGACCCATTAAGGTAACTTATGCTACTTTAACGCGTCGTGCGCGTGAAACGCGTTCGGACCGTCTAACTAGTCCTATGACAAGTGTTATATGCCTAAACATGTTACATAATCAGTTATGTGACAAAAGTTTAGGTTACATATGCTTAATTACCAATTATACATGAAAAGGGTATTCTGGTAATTTACCTAAGGCATATAAACTACCTATCATACAACTACTTAAACGATGTGACCATAAGGTATAACCTCGGAAGGTTATTCCCTACACTATGGTCACCTAATGTATTTGGTCGGATCCTAATGATCGACCAAACTGGGTCGGGTTCGAAGGTATAGGCGATTTATTAGATCGCCTACCCTACGACCCTAGACAACGTGGTAATCAGTGGGCATAGTCCCAAGGGACTATGACCAACGTGATTACACTCACGTTGCGAAGTTCAAACGAACTTCGCATTGACCATTACTGGTCAACGCTGAAAGTCAAACAAAGTGTGACTTTCTGACTCGAAAAGCAGTAAAATAAGGAAAAGAACGAAAGAATACTTACGAAGGGTCCCCGAATGCTAATCCCGATCCAAGAACTCAGGTATGAAACAATGGTTTCAACTTAGAGCTCTCAAAATCAGAATTCTTGTAAGAAATGAGGTTGGGGTGATGGGGTATTTATAGGAATACCCGAACCGTTAAGATCGTTTGTCGAAAATCGTGCCTTAATCATGTCCGTACAAGTGTCGGAAGGTTATGGTGACTAAATTGCCACTAACCATAGGGAATCAACACTTGGCAAGGGATAAGGGAGTGGATAACAGCTGTAAACAGCTGTCGATACATCGAATCCGGTCCCGAAAATGCGAAAAATGAGTTTTCTGCATGTTTCTGCCCAGAATAGGCAGTCGTGTAGCGCGACTGGTAAGGCTACATGCAGTGGTGCTACGCCACTGCCCCCTTGTTTCAGCAAACTTTCAAAATTGGCAGAAATGGTCCCTGCAGCCCGTTTAAGCGATTTTCGATGCGTTTGAACCCCGTTAACCTCATTTCAAGGCTCTAAAATGAAGTTAAAGTATAGGGAAATCAAAACATGCTCAAAAATATGCCGGATGATGGTTCGTTTGGTCGTACGAACGCGATGTTCGCTTAATTACGACGGAATGCGCACAAGCGCGAAAAACGATCCAAATGACGCGACGCATGGATTTTTCTTAAGGCGAACACTAAAATATAATATAGTCATGCTTACATAAATTTTTGGATGTCCAGATGTATTCAGAACGTAAGTTATGCGCGAAAATGCAAACTTGTGCACTTTTTGACACTTTTAGTCCCTGAATGACCCAAAAGTTTATTTTAGCACACCGAACCCCTCAAAGCCTATTTCTAAGCTATGTAAAGGATATTTAAGGTATGTTAAGCCTATGTCACTATTCCGGAGTGTTTGTTGCATTAAACGGGTTATATTTACGCATCGGTGCGCGTATAACCTTCCAGAAAGCGATTTAGAGTTTGAAATTGAACAAGAATTGATATGTGCAAATGATACACATATTTTTACAAATCCCAAGTATGAAATATAATATTTCATTGGTTCGGTATTTGTTTGATGGCCGTGAAGGCACAGGTGTTACACCCGTGTCCAAAGATAACAAATTTAAAGGTCAAATTAAACAATTATGCGATTATGTGATATGTGTTTATGTGTTCTCCTCTATGTTTTTGTGTGATACGATTTTCAAATCCTCATAGAATCTTTCATATCTTCATATGAGGGATTCATAGGAGGATATTCAAAAGGTACTACCTTAAATCCTTATGGGCTTCTACGTGGTAGTTAAGACCCTTTGGTTATATAGTACCATTCCATGATTCGATGAGAGACCCTTGAGTGGTCTAGTTAAAGATTGATTCAAGATCTGGTTAAGAATGGCATGTGATGATACAGCTGAAAGGACCCTATGGTGGTCCAGTCACACTCATCACAAGATTGCTCATTTGGTTTTACCCTACACGTTATAAAATAGACTGTGTGAACTGTGCAAGGAATTGTCTAATTATGGACGCGTACATAATTATGAAATTTAGTGCACAGAAACCCAGTAGGATTTATTATGTGTAAGAACCGATAGTGACAACAATAACAAAATGAGAACGATGTAATGGAGGTACGGTGGACGCACCAATGACGCTTCATATACTTGTATATAAGTGTCCCTCTTGCATTGAAAGCATAATGTTATTTAAAGTTACTAGAAGTTCAGAACCCTAACCCGTGTTGTTTTGTCTTTTCAACTTCATGTTTTCAAGTTCTCACAAGTTTCCTCTGATTAAATTTCGGGACGAAATTTCCTAAAGTAGGGGAGACTGTGACACCTGGGTCACTGCGACCATCAAAAAAATACCAAACCAATGAAATATTGTATTTCATACTTGGGATTTGTATAAATATGTGTATCATTTGCACATATCAAATTCTTATTCGATTCCAAACTCTAAATCGCTTTCTGGAAGGTTATACGCGCACTAATGCGTAAATATAATCAGTTTAATGCGACAAATACTCCGGAACATTAACATATGCTTAACATACCTTAAATAACCTTTACATAACTTAGAAATAAGTTTTGAAGGCTTTGGTATGGCAAAAACAAGTTAATTCGCCTACAGGGACTAAACTTGAAAAACTGCGAAAGTATGCCAATTTGAACTGTAACAGACATTCCGGAACATGACCATAAGTTAAACATACCATAAATATCTTTTACATAGCTTAGAAATAGGCTTTGAGGGGTTCGGTATGCTAAAATAAACTTTTGGGTCATTCAGGGACTAAAAGTGTAAAAAAGTGCACAAGTTTGCACTTTTGCGCATAACTCACGTTCTGAATACATCCGGACATCCAAAAATTTATGTAAGCATGACTATATTATGCTTTAGTGTTTGGCTTGCCAAAAATCCATTCGTTGCGTCATTTGGATCGTTTTTCGCGCTTATGCGCATTCCGTCGTAATTAAGCGAACATCGCGTTCGTACGACCAAACGAACCAACACCCGGCATATTTTTGAGCATGTTTCATGTCCAAAATGTTTAGGCATCATTTTAGGGCCTTAAAGTTGGCTTTACGGGCCTTAGAAGTGTCGGAAATGGCTTAAATACACAACAGGGACCAAAACTGTCATTTTTGAAACTTATTTTCAGATCAGAACCCCCATGCGGCCCGCATTAGTTTTGGTGTATCCTGAAGCGGGCCGCCTCAGCCTATGCAGACTAGATTCAATGTTTAACAGCCTGTTTGCAGCTGTTTTGCACCCCCAATCCCAATTCCAAGTGTCAATTTCCTATGGTGAGTGGCAAATGAGCTACCATAAGGTTCCGACAAGTGTACGGCTTTGATCGTGCCCCCTTTTCCAAGAAACGATCTTAACGGTTCTCCGAATACTATAAATACCCAACCCACTTCACTTCTAAACTCACAAGAATCTGATCCAAAAGACTCTAAGTTGGAACCATTGTTTCATACCTGAGTTATTTGGATCTAGATTAGCATTCGGGGACCCTTCGTAAGTATTCTTTCGTTCTTTTATTGCTTTTCGAGTCTTTTTGAGTCTGAAAGTCAAACTTTGTTTGACTTTCTGCGTTGACCAGTTTATGGTCAATGCGAAGTTCGTTTGAACTTCGCAACGTGAGTGTAATCACGTTGGTTATAGTCCCTTTGGACTATGCCTACTGATTACCACGTTGTCTAGGGTCGTAGGGTAAGCGATCTAATAAATCGCTTATACCTTCGAACCCGACCCATTTGGTCGATCATTAGGATCCGACCAAATACATTAGGTGACCATAGTAGGTAGGGAATAACCTTCCGAGGTTATACCCTATGGTCGCTTCGTTTAAGTAGTTATATGATAGGTAGTTTATATGCCTTTGGTAAATTACCAGAATACCCTTTTCATGTATAATTGGTAATTAAGCATATGTAACCTAAACTTTTGTCACATAACTGATTATGTAACATGTTTAGGCATATAAAACTTGTCATAGGACTAGTTAGACGGTCCGAACGCGTTTCACGCGCACGACGCGTTAAAGTAGCATAAGCTACCTTAATGGGTCGCGATGGGTCGAAAGCACTTAGGTTAGGTTTCATGTAGTATGTAGGCCTTGTTAAACCATATCATATGAGTTCCAATACTCATTTGGTTTACCAAGCCTCATCCTATCCGATCTCCCGATTTAAGTCCGGTTTATTTATATAGTTTTAGATTGCCGACTGATTCCGTGCTCCCTCAAGCTTTGTTTGGTTGTTGTTCAAGACCTCTAAGCATTCTCAGGCGAGTACATTATTCCCCTCTTTTACTGTTTTCAACTGTTTTGGGGTGACTCATATGTGCTAAATGTCTTAACAATGATTTCAAGAACGATTACAATGGTTTCAAAAACAATTACAATATGGTTTCAAGAACGATAACAATGGTTTCAAAAACAATTACAATGGTTTCAAGAACGATTTCAATAAAGTGAACAAACTTGTTGGTTGTAGTTACATAACCAATGACATTCATTAGCAATGATCAAGCCGACCAGTATTAGGTTATGGTACCATAGGATCTGACAAATCCCGTTATTCTCTATACCCATGGTTATGTGTGGGTATTTTGGGTAACGACTGAATCTGTAAATATTAATTTACCCTTTGGTAAGGGTTTGTTAAGAACGAGAACGAGTTGGAACGATGAACGAGTCAAGAAGGTTTGAATGTTATTAGAAAATCGACCATAAAGTAGTTTCACAATTAAAACAAGAACGATTTGAATGATTAAAACAACAAGAACGATTTGAACGATTTCACAAAATGTTTTAACGATTTGGTAAACATTTGGACATGATTTACATTTGATCATGCATTTCCACGAAACATAGTATTGATTTAAACCAAGTTTTACTTCAATACTTTGTTTTGTGCGTTTCACCTATGGTTTAGTTGATGCATTTCACTAGCCATACATATCATTTTGGTTACACATTACATGGTTTACATTTGACACAAACACTTTTGACATTGGTTATACATAACATGATTTACATCTTGACATGAACATTTTGACATATTATTTCAATACGTTTGACAATTTGTTTAAACATAGACATCTTACATTGGTGGTTTGTTTGGGTAAGTGATTTGAGTAACGGTGTGTGTGTAATATGATACAAGCATGGTGGATACGCCGCTGGTACTTCCTATATATAAATGTTTGTATGGTATTACATATCGTAGCGTTATTTGAATCATTTCAATTTAAGATATATAACATTTTATACAAATAACATACTTTTCACAAGACATCTTTTTACAAACAACTTATCTTATACAAACTCATTTTACATGGTTATTCATTTAATCATGCATTATTCTCTTATTTATACATATCATCTGAACTTATTATTTTTTTTAAATGATTTACAAAGACAAAGCAAATTACAAGGTTCATAACTAAACATTTTCTTAAACAGAAGTCATGAATCTTATTTTCACAAAACCTATGTACTCGCCAGCATTTCTTTGCTGACCTCGTTTTCACATGTGTTTCAGGTATTGTTGAAAGATATCGATTGATAGGATGCATGCTCACATAGGACTGGACAAGGCCTTAGTGACTCAATAACAATGATAGACTATGTTTAAATTGTGTATTTAGATTTCCAGACGATGTAATTATTCAATGTTTAATAAAACGAAACACTTTTTGGTATCCATGGTTATGAAACATTAATTCTGTTACAACACTCCCCGACGTTTCCGCCACGTTTTGTATGTTACACGTGGTCGGGGTGTGACACTAATATAGAAAATCATGTTACTTGGATTATAACTTATATTTACCATTTAGTTGCAAAATGTTACACTTGGACCCCCTCCCCCTCATATTTTACGATCACAAGCATGGCCCCACCCAAGATTTCAAAATCTTAACTCAATCCTCCATTGATATTATTTGATTTTCCTTAGATTGCCCAAAGATTTTTCTTGGATTTCCTAGATTTCCTAGATCTTATTATCACCAAAGTTTACATCCAACCCCCTCCCCTTAGAACCGATTTCGGTCTCTTGTGGACCCTCACAATCATCCACCATACTCCCTAATCTTGTTAAAGATTTAAACACATTATTTTATTAGATTATGGCTAGTGGAAGTAACCAAAATATTGAAGTAATCATATAAGAAGCATGGCCTAGATCACAAACATCATTCACCATTTTTCACTCTCTCACTTCACTCACTCTCTCTCTCTTTCGGCTCCACCCCCAAACCGCCACCATCACCACCATAAATCCACCACCATCTTCCATTTTACAAGCTTCCTTCAAAAGTAGAAGGTGGATACTAGAGACTTGCAACTTGTGGAGCTTCAAAAAAGGACTTTGTTCTAGCTTGATTCATCATCTTTTCTCATCATCTTTGCAATAGAAATTCTACCCTTGCTTTGTGCTAGTAGTAAGTCCTTGTTACATTCTTATACATCTTGTTTTTATGGTTAAAGTTGTAGTATGATGTGAATGTTTAAAACACCTAAGAACAAGAACTAAGAACATAAAATATGAACATAAAGCTTTACATAAAAGTCATGAGGCGAGAGATGTTAATACATGGTAAATCTGAGTTATATAATCAATAATCTGCTGTAAATGACTTACGTTATGATATAAATCGTTATTAGAATGAATGGTGATCGTATGTGTGCGTTTTAGTAATACTTAAGCTAGAAACAACTTGCTGAATAACATTTTCAGCCAACTTCAACTGGCTGTAAACGAATCATAATAAATCGAAAAACTGATTTTCTGAAGCCTAAATTATGTATTTTTGAAAAACGGATCAAATGGCAATGGAATCGTAATTTTTCGAGGTCGTTTACTATTTTTAAAGGACTATTTTTGGACAGCAGCTCAAGCTGAGTTTTTACTGCAGTAAATTGGTGATATGTTTCTAGTCATAACTTCAAATCTATGTTGAATCAGCTCATGAAAATTGTACTGTAGGTGACCACTGATGTCGTAGTAATTCTCCCACTGGAATTTCATCAATCGGACTTATGATAAATTTTAGTTGAATTTTTCGTAGACTGCAGTCAGAAAGGGGCAAATCTGATTGCAGTCGGGTAAATAATTTTTTATAAAATATTGGTAACGAACTGGACTGCAATATTTTTACACAATAATATCTGGATTGTATACGACATTTTGTAAAAATTTGAGAATTTTTGGAATAAGATAAATATTTTATTAAAAGGCCCGAAAACAGCCCAGTTTTGTATATTGAAACTGAAATGATATAAATAGCATTTTGCATGTCTAAATGTCGGGTTGATTATTTGAGAACGATCTAACGTGTTATATGTTAAAGAAAATGATATGCTAGTTAGCATGGACACCTCCATTTACAAAGGAGACTATGACAAAATTTCTGAAAATCCTAACGCTTAGTAAATATTTTCTAGACAAGTGTTTACTAGTATATTTTAGACTATGTTTTTCAAACATAAAACTCGCCATAATTTTTGTAATGAAAATACGAATTATCGGAGGTTGGGTTTGTACATGAAAATGGTTAAATATATATATTTAGAATATATATTGTTTTGAGGTAATATATTGAGAATATATTGGCATATTATTATTGGAATACTACACCGAGATACGACGCCAATACATGGCAAGTTACACGAACACAAGAATACGAAAATACATGTATGAGATACCCCCATCCTTGGGAAGGAAAATACGAAGTTAAAATACTTGAGAAGTAGGAATATGAAATATTGTTCAGCAATTAATCCAAACATTAACTAATGATTATAACTTGGAATAATTTTGGGAACACAAGAAACGTAACTCAAAAACCTTCATACTAAGCAAAGGCACGGCCCGTTCGTCTAATAGACGTTAGTACACTGTAGGTAGTCGTGTTGGCTGAGGAGACTTGGGTTACACATACTGAAGACGCAATACTGTGAGTTCATGTCCCCCTTTTCTCTTAACTGTTTTCAGTTTTATACTTTGGGGGTGAAATACATGTTATAATAATTACAGACACTTTTATACATGGTATGGTTAGCTTAAGGAGGGTATACTACTTAGATCATGTGAGTGGGTAGGTGGAACTTAAGGCCATTAATCCTCGTTGTAGGACCGAGGGACATTAGTGATAGATCTATTCGGGTGTAGCGAGCCCCACTCCTGAGTCCGCTGAGTGGACCATGAGGTGACTAAATGCCTGACGCCAAAATCTGCTAGGTTTGAGTCTTCCTGCATCACTTCACACATATCATTGGCTTTGCAACCCAATGGTGATCTCTTTTCCCTTAATTGCTACATACCAGGGATTTTAATACATACAAACACGTTACAAAGGTTTATACATACTCACTTACACATGAACTCGCTCAACTTTATGTTGATTTTTCAAACTACATGTATTTCAGGGAACTAAACGGATCTGGCAGGTGTATGCATGTGTCTGCAAGCTGCGTGTTAAATAAAGGATGTCATACAGGGTCGTAGAGTTTAAAAGATGTGTCCTCTTCCTGGACGGGATACATGTTTCTAAACTCAGGATTATTTAGAGTCTCTTGTTGAGTCCATGGGAACTCATTTGAACATGTTATGGTTTGTAACTCATTGACGTAAATGTTTTCAAGACAATGGTATTGTGGTATTTTATAAACTTTATTAATGGATGAAAATATTTCGGTTTTATCATATAGCATTGTTATGATTGGTTGCTATGGTATTAAGAAGTCACACCAAATAAACCCACGCTTCCGCAAAAGTCAGGGTGTGACAAAATCAACATAGATTATCATGATTTTAAGCTTTATGTGAAGAGTTATCTTCTTGTTTCTTTGAAATTCTTGTGATTAACCCATTACATAATCTTTTAACCATTAAAATTAGAAGTAAAATCAAGTTGTAAAGAGCTTACTACTAGCACAAAGTCTAGGGAAGAAACTATGATGAAGATGAAGATGTAAAGGGTGGATAAAAGCTCTTGATGAAGGTCCTTCAAGTTCTAATGCTTCCAAGCTTCTTTACTATGCTTCTTGCACCTTAAATTCACCTTAGATTGCTTGATAGTGGAATGAAAATGGTGGTTGATGTGTAGGTGATGTGAGCCGAGAACAAGGAGGGGAGAAGAAGAAGTGAAGTTGTTGTTTTTGGTGAAATGAAAGAGAAGGAATGCCTTAAGGTTCTTAAAACAAGTCTTTCCAACATAAGCTAGTCCTTTGGATAATATGCTTCCAAAGTTACAAACAAATCCAATAAACAATGGCAAGAAAATCACAAGTGGGTCCCCTTGTGGTGACCGTGAACATGAGGGGGGGGGGGGGTATGAGTTTGGTTTCAATACTAGTTAGGTAATTTGTTTGGAAAGTAATGGTATTAGTTAGTGTTTTATATGTTTAGGGTTTTAGGGTTTGTTATGATGCTTGGTGACCATAAATAGCTTCGTAACACTAAAACAATGTTTCTAGCGAAATTTTGGTGTTTCGGGTAGTGTTCGGTTGTTCAGTTGGTTACCGGTTCGTTAAAGTGATAAAAGGCGCAGTTTAGTGTGCTTTATGTTACCTTTTATGACAGTTTTGATTCCCGACACTTAGGAAAGTATTCTGGACCATTAAACCATAATTCTGCATTATATTTTGTTGTTAAAAAGCTGAAAATTGCTGAATTTTGGTGTTTTCTGTAGAATTCTGTAGTTTTAGTGTGTTTCTGGCACTTTCCGGCACCTAAATCATCACTAGGAAGGCAAATTTGTAATCCCTTCTTTCCTACACACTATTCTAGTGTAACACTTGGTTTCGGGCTTATTCTGTGTCTTAACATCATGTCTGTCTGAGTACTGAACTCCCGTCAGTACTTCTAGTTTGTCTGATAACTGTGCTAACTTCATTCTGTGCACTTATTGAACCATATTGTGTAGCATGTAATATTGATGAAAAATCTTGCAACACAAAATGCCTTTGTATGCATATGACAGTAATCGGAAATTCATTCATCTTGTTAATTCAATCATACACAGTCATTAAAGCACAAATTACTGTTCATTAGTGTACGGAATACATGGAAAATTGCCAGTTGTCACATTCTCCCCTCGTTAAAAGAATTTTGTCCTGAAATTCAAGCTATGTTATTGGTTGCAGGGGAGTTGTGAAGTAGATGTGGATACTTAGACTTGATTTTCTCTTCATGTTCCCAAATAAATTCCGGTCCATGACGTGAATTCCAATGACTTTTAACAAGTTTAAAACGACTTCTCCGTGTTTAGTGGACTTCCAGTCCGTAACCTTAAAAGGTTCTTTAGTAAATTGGAGTTTATGTTTGATGTGAATCTTGTTTGCGTGAATGACGACTGTTTTCTTGAGTAGGACTCTTCCTGAGGTTAGACACGTGAAACGTGTCATGAACACTGCTAAGTTCCTTTGGGAGTCTTAGTTTGTATGTAACAGTTCTGATCCTTTCCAGGTCTAAAATACCGTGGGTTCAACTTCCCATGCTTTTCCAAACCGTACTACGCCTTTCCAAGTCTAGACTTTCAATATAACCATATCTCCGAACTCACATTCCAACGGTTTCCGCCGCTTATCGGCGAAGCTTCTCTGTACACCACTTGTTTGACTCGATACGATCACGTATCTGAATGATCTTGACTGTAGTTTCCTGAACCAACTCGGGGCCAATAAATCGTTTATCTCCGGTCTCTGTTAAACACAACGGGGACAGACATTTACGTCCATATAAAGCTTCAAACGGGGCGGCCTGGATGTTGGTGTGATAGCTATTATTGCAGGAGAACTCCACTAAAGGCAGTGAGTATCCCAACTTCCACCAAAGTTCGTCGCACAAGCACGTAACGTGTCTACCAAAGTCTGTATCATTCGTTCACTTTGGCCGTCCGTTTGAGGGTGAATTGCAGTGTTGAGGTTCAACTGTAATTCGAATGCTTTCTGAAACTTTCGCCAAATCTTTGACACAAAACGACTATCTTGGTCGGATAAGATAGAAACAGGCACTCCATGACGTGCCACAATCTCTCTAAGATAATTCTCTGCTAATTTCCTTGTGTTGTCTTCCTCACTGTTCGGTAGGTAATGGACAGACTTGGTGAGTTGATCCATAATCACCTAAATCATATCGTGTCCTCTTTGTGTTCTTGGAAGCCTTGTAATGAAGTCCATGGAGATCTGTTCCCACTTCCAGACGGGAATCTCTGGTTGTTACAGCCTTAACTTTGGCGCAAGTAAGGCAGTTACCCACATATACAGCGGTGTCGGCTTTTATCTTGGGCCACCAATACCAATCTTTGAAGTCTGGGTACATCTTGTCGGATCCAGGACGGATCGAGTACCTCGACTTATGAGCTTCGTCCAGAATAAGTGCTCGTAGATTGCTGAAGGATGGTGCCCAAATTCGTTCTACAAAATGCATTGGTCCATCTTCCTTTGGAACCAATTTCACTTCCATACCACACAGCGATTTTCGCTCGTAAGTTCTCTTGTTTAAATGCTTCCTGCTGGGCTTCATGAATCCGAACGGTGAGATAGGTTTGTGTTGCGTCTCTAAGGCTCACGCCCTTAGAGACTTTGCGCGTTCCTTGCGACTCAAGGCGTCGGTTAGAACATTCGCGTTACCCGGGTGTTATCTGATCTCACACTCATAATCATTCAACAGCTCACCCATCTATGCTGTCTCATATTCAAATCCTTCTGATCGAAAATGTGTTATAAACTTTTATGATCTTGTAAAGATCATGCAACGAGCGTCATACGGGAAATGACACCAGATCTTCAATGCGAAGATCACAGCACCTAGTCCAAGGTCGTGCGTCGTGTAGTCCCTCTCATGCACCTTTAATTGACGTGATGCGTAAGCGTTGACTTTGTCTTGTTGCATCAACAAGCAACCAAGACCTTGTCGAGAGGCGTCACAATAAACCGCAAATCCATCGGTGCTGTCAGGTAAAGACAAGATAGGTATCGTCTGGGTTAGGGTTGTTAGCGGTTGAGAAATCCTTGAAAAGTTTTCTATGAGTCGTCTGATATAGCCTACAATCCCCAGAAATTGTCATTTCTTAGTTGTGTCTTTGGGACTCCTTAGTTCTTGATTGCAGGGTCGACATAAATCCCATTCTTATTCACCACGTGACCTAAGAATTTTGCCTCACGAATCCAAAGTTCGCACTTCGACATCCTCGCACACAACTGTTCTTTTTCCAAGAGTTCCAAGATAAATCGCAGATGTTGCTCATGTTCTTCCCTGGGTCTTCGAGTATATATGGATGTCATCAACGATCACAATCACGAACTTTTCTAGATAAGGCTTGCACACTCGATTTAATGAGGTCCATGAACTCTGCCGGTGCGTCTGTTAAGCCTAGCGACATGACGAGGAACTCGTATGCCCATAGCGAGTCTAAAAGGCCATTCCAGGGATACTTTCTCCTAGTATTCACAGTTGATGATGCTCTGACCTCAAGTCGATCTTCAAGTAATAGCTAGAACCTTGCAATAGGTCGAATAAGTCATCAATCCTCAGCAAGGGATACCGATTCTTGGTATTTAATTCCCTGAAGTCGATGCATAGACGGGAACTGCCATCTTTCTTCTTAACGAATAGCACTAGAGCTCCCCAAGGAGAGAAGCTCGGTCTGATGAATCCTTCGTCTAGTAGTCCTTGTAGTCGAGTCGCTAGTCCTTGTATCTCGAACGAAGCTATTCGGTAAGGTGCCTTCGCCACGGGTGCCGCTCCTGGCACTAGGTTTATCCTAAACTCTACTCGTCGGTGTGGAGGTAACCCAGGCAAGTCTTCAGGAAAGACTTCTGGAAGTTCCTTCACAACGGGGATGTCTTCTAGCTTTGGCTCCTTGGTCTCTTTTTCGACAATATGAGCAAGGGAGCATATGCAACCCTATTCGGAGGCGCTTCTGTGTCCCTCTGACCAATGTGGGATGTAGCAATCCACCACCTTATTGGACCCAGCGTCCTTGCATTAACTGCATGAAGGCTGTGGACTAAGTGTTTTATCATTCGCAAGAGGGATGCGAATGATTTTCTCATGACAAACAACTTCGGCTCCATCTTTGGATAGCCAATCCATGCTGATTACAACCTCATGACTTCCCAAGTCAACAGGTAATAGCAGGTTCCCGCTCTCTAAGTTCCAAAAAACAATCCTTAATCACCTCATTTGTTTTAACTAACCTTCCATTTGCCAATTCTAAAGAATACGGGACGTCTATCCTACTTGAAACTAAGCCAACTAGGTTCTTAAGTTCTAAGGATACAAGGTTAAACTCGGCGCCAGTGTCAATCAAAATGAATGCATAGAGTTGGTTAGTAGGGAACGTACCCGTAACTGCATTTGGGTCTTGGCGTGCTTCACGAGCTCCGATCGTGAAGACTCTTCCTCGCTTGGTTCTTCCTAAGGTAATCTTTCCTAAAGTGCCCCTCGTCACCACATTTGAAGCAACCTGGAACTCTACCATTATCGTTTCCGTCTTGGTTGCAGTCATCATTTTCCCCTTGTTTGGGATATTTCGCCCAACAGGCATCGTTGCTTTGTCCTTCTTTTCCACATCTGACGCACTTAGGCCTTAGACATTGACCTTCATGGTGAAACTTGCATTCGTCACATCTCGGCTTAGTCCCCAAATAAACCTTACCACCGGCCTTATTAGTGGCTCCATAAGCTTTCATGCCACGAGGCGGGTCCACTTCCCTTCTTTTGTTTGCATTAGAGTTGTCATAACTGACTTGGGTGCCTTTCTTCAGGTTCGAAAACTTTCTTTTATTGTCGCCCAATAACTCCACATGAGTCTCTTTCTTGTTTGTCTCAGATCCCGAAAACTTTCCCATTCGAAGAGCTTCTTCAGTAAGCGTAACACTCAAATCAATAGCCTCCGTGATGGTTGGAGACTTTGCGGCAGTAACCATGCTTAGGATTTGAGGTGCAAGTCCCCAAATGAACCGCTCGATTCTCTTGAATTCCGGCTCGACAAGATAGGGAATGACCCTTGATAAATCATGGAAGCGCTGGATATACTCGGCTATTTTTAGACCATCCATCTTTAAGTTCCAGAATTCTGTCTCAAGTTTCTGAATCTCAGCCCGTGAGTAGTACTTCTTGCGCATTAACTCTTTTAGCTCATCCCATGTTAATGCGTATGCATCATTTTCGCCCAGTGTTTGGACTTGGAGGTTCCACCATGAAAGCGCTCCATCCAGAAACAACCCAGAAATATATGTAACCCTTTGTTCCGGAGCACATTTGCTCATTCTCAATACGGAGTCTGTTTTCTCCACCCAGCGTACGAAGGAGACATCACCCCCAGTGCCATCGAAATTTAGGGGCTTGCAGTCCAATAATTGTTTATAGGTACAGCCGATTGGGGGGTTATTCAAAGAGGTACCACCGCTATGCTCGGAGCGGAGGGCCTCGTGCTGAGTGATGGCTTGTGAGATGCGCTCTTGTAGTTCGGCTTCTGTCCTTGGTAACGTATTAGTGTTTGTGTCACGTCTGGGCGGCATTTTCTTCTAGCAAAAAGGTATGGGGTAGGTTAGACAACATTCAATAATTGTCTATGAGGTATATATCACCACAAGCAAACATGTAATCACCTAACATCACATGCATATATAATCAACAATGTATAAGTAAGAAAACAACCACTGAGCTTTCATATATGCTTGACAACTTGACTTATTGTTTTTATCAGAGGAAAACAAAATAAACTCGAGGTTACATCACCTCGGTCATACAAGTTCCATAATATGAAAGTAGTAGTTATTTTCCTTCTACATTGGTCTCCTTAGGTCTTTAGTTTCACAAAGACGGGTATACTTTCCAAGAGATGGGGGTTATGCATTACTACCACATATAGGGGTGATAGAGAGTGTAAACTTACTGAATCTTTCCTGAGTTTTAGCCATCTTCACTTGCTTAGATATCGGTTCCCAAACGACTCGTATACGGGTAGAAGTGTCAGACACGAAGTAGGCAAAGACAGATTTCCTACTTTGTAGAGTGCTATAGCAACTATCTAGGTATTGTTCTATTAGATGAAGGTGTGAACACTTAGAATTTTTTTTAATGGGTGGTGATCATTAGCTCGACCCGCAGAGTCCACCAGGATTTACTTGCACTACAAGTCATTATTACATGGGCCCCCGTAATAATAAATTGTCTTGCATGGTCACCCTAATTTTCCCTCGTTCAAAGCAGATGGTCAACCAGAGAGGGGACGCTACTGTCCTCATACCTTCAACATTGAAAGGACCATTATGGTGGTCCACGCACTATCATTCGTTATCGTTACGCGCGTATAGGCACAATGCTTAGACGTAATAGGAATAAGGGGAATTCCTAGTAGTTGGAGGGGCATCTTCAAGATGAGTACCTCAACTTCCTTGACTGGATGAGAGTGTTGTCAATCTTGTTTCACAAAAGCCACAGGGACCTCGTCCGGTTGATAAGGTTGTTATCCAAGGTTGCCTCCTCCGCCTCGCCGTCACTACCGTAGTCAGGCACCTTTACATTCGAGAGGGAAGAACAGCCATCTTCTACGAAAACCAGCTCAGGATCTCATTTGGTAATCACCCCAGCCATGAGCTTCGCAATAAACGCGAGGTCGATAGTCTCATCGTGCGAGTCAAGAACAATAATAGGATTCGGAGACGAAGGTATCTCGTTCAGGTCAATAATTATTTCGTACACTTATACGCATATATATTAATGAATAAATATGTTACTTAGTATAAACAGGCAAATAGATTCATCATGTCACATATAACTCTCGTTGGTCCTTTCGGAAGGGGGGGGGGGGCATTTTGTCTTTGGCAAGTCTATCTCGCGTAGACTATACCTTAATTAGCACTTTAATTTGGGGTATTCTCCTCCCTACTAATGTCCTTGCCTTGTCTTTTCTTTGAAAAAAAATGTTTGACTCATGGATCTTGGCGCTTTCGTAAATGCAATGAAAAACCTTTTTGTAAAATGTTTTTGTGAGAGAATCCTAGTGATTGTAGTCTAGACTCGAGAAGGAATTCTAGTTCACTACAATCGAAGCTCTGATACTAAACTGTCACACCCTGACTTTTGCGGAAGCGTATGCGTGTGACTAGATCGGTTCTCATTGCATTCGATTATAAAAAACAACTACATGATCAAAATGATGTTCATCCATTCATAAAATTCAAAATATTACAAACACCAGTCATTTAAGTTTCAAACAACATATCCTCCGATTAAGTTACAAACCAACAAAAGTGGATGACATCTAAACTTGAAATTTACATCCCGAAACAACACCAGTGCCCAAGATCCAACTTGTTCCCTGAAATACATGTAATTTTGAAAACATCAACATAAGTTGAGTGAGTGCATGTATTTTGTATGCGTTCCAATAACTTGTAAACAATTGAGAGACTCTTTTCAAAACAGGTATGAAAAGCGTCTATGAACAGATCAATTAATGTTTTGCAAGGACAATAATGTATGTGACAACATAGGGAGTACTCAATCTGAGTAGACAATTATCAGTGTCGAATCCCCTCGACTGTGTCGAATCCCCTCGTCTGTGTCGAATCACCTTGACTGTGTCAAATCCCCTTGACTGTATCAAATATCCTTGACTGTGTCAAATCCCCTTGATTGTTGTCGAATCGCCTCGACTGGGACAATAAAGAACTCTAAGTGGTCACATAGGGACCATGAGTGGGGCTCGGCCATACCCGTTAGATCTAACCCTTGTCCATGATTCTTATGAGAGTTATTGGCGTTTCAGTTTCAACCTATGCTCACAAGATCTAATAGTTCATTTCATAGCCAAATCATATCATTGAAACATATGCAACATGTATTTCACCCCCGAGAGTTATAAATCCAAAAACAGTTAAGAGAAAAGGGGGACATGAACTCACAAGTTTGCGTCCAGCTGTCTCGTATATTCAAAGGTCCTCCTACGAGTCGTACACCTACCTACACACGTGCCATGTTTTATTAGACGTTTAAGTCGGGTAACGACTCTTTGTCTTAGTTGTTCATTAAAACTTGTTCTGGAAATCTTGGTATATTTTGGGTTACATCTTTGATGTACATTATATAATTGCAAAGTATATAATTATTAGTTAAAATAATAATATTTTAACTTAAATTATATTCATCTATTTATTTAGAATATTGTCAGAATAATATATGTTTGCCTTAGTTCGTTCTGTAATTCTTTTCATGGATATTTCCCAAGTATGGGTATAATTATACTTGTGTATTTTGCCAAGTGTTTGTGGTGTATTCCGGTGTGTATTTGTACGCACGAGAATACGTATTTTCTTGTATTCATTAAGTATTCCTATACTAAATTTTGTATTAAATTTTCCGGGATATTATTCTTAATCATATAAAATCGCCACTTCATATTCTTAAAATATATGTATTTTAAGAAAACTTTTATAGAAAATTATCTATAAATCTTTCTTGGTAAAAATAATCATACTTTCATATAAACCTCAAAAAGTAAGATATTTTCAAGATTAACTTAGAAAATATTAATAATTTCCTTTTTCACCCAAAATAATATATTCTCAATTTGTTTTAAGAAAATATATATTTTCTTCATAATTAGTGTATCTTCTAGTTGTTCAAGAAAATATTTATATCTTTCTCCCCTCAAAAATAATATATTTTCTATTTGACAAAATATGATAAATTTTGTAATACTTGTAAAAATCATATTTTCCGTTCTTTTGGTTTCCAAAATACCGTTTTACTCGTTTGTCGAAATATGAATTTAATTCCAGAATACATATATGTAATCCATATTCCTTGTTCGTTTTGTCCAATATTCGGGTATAAATTATATATTTGTTTTTTTAGGAATTTTGGCATTATTTTTGTATTACAATTTTTGGTATTTTGGTAAGTTATACTATTTCAAGTCCTAAAATAATATAACTAATACACATAACATACAACTAATCACACAAATTGTGACATCTAAATATATATTTATCTAAATATATACTTAGTCACTTTTATTTATCAAAAACAACCTCCAACATTTGTAATTTTTGCAACAAAAATTATGGCAAATTTTTATATGAAAACCATGGTTAAAAATTTATTTGTAAACACTTGTTTAAAAATATTTTTCTAAGTGTTTAATTTCTACAAAAATTTTGCCATAGTTTCCCCTTAAAAATGGAGGTTTCCATGCTTTCAAAGCATATCATTTTCTTTTAAAATCATCACCAATCAACAACAATTCAATCAACACTTACCATGAGCCAAAATCATGAAATTTACACTACATCATGAACTTGAGGTTTTGTAAAAACTTGTAGTAACTTACTATGTTATTTAGTAGGTTTAGTTACCCTTTAAAACATGGTTATTTGTTTATAAATCTCATTCTTGAGGAATTTAGTCTTTCACAACTTATAAGATGATTTTTCTAAAAATGATTCTTTTGTATTTTTCTTGTTACAAACATGTTTCTAGTCTTGATTTAACTCTAAAAATATGATTAGTTCCCTTAGAAATCATGACTTTGTAAATCTTGTAAATAAACTTAGTTTCTTGAGAAAATTAGTTTTGTAATCATCCATTTACAAGACTTTTAACATGTATCATACTTCATTATACACAAAATCATCTTCATTTTCAAGTTCATGAGAAACATAAAGGATGATCATCTTGTTTTTCACAAGATTCATCCTCTCACTTCCTAGATCATGTGTTTAATCACAATCTAGCAAGCTTCTTATGATGATTAACATCATAAACACAAGAAATCAACAGTCAAGATTTATACATACACAAAATCAACATAGATTATCATGATTTTAAGCTTTATGTGAAGAGTTATCTTCTTGTTTCTTTGAGATTCTTGTGATTAACCCATTACATAATCTTTTAACCATTAAAATTAGAAGTAAAATCAAGTTGTAAAGAGCTTACTACTAGCACAAAGGCTAGGGAGAAAACTATGATGGAGATGAAGATGTAAAGGGTGGATAAAAGCTCTTGATGAAGGTCCTTCAAGTTCTAATGCTTCCAAGCTTCTTTACTATGCTTCTTGCACCTTAAATTCACCTTAGATTGCTTGCTAGTGGAATGAAAATGGTGGTTGATGTGTAGGTGATGTGAGCCGAGAACAAGGAGGGGAGAAGAAGAAGTGAAGTTGTTGTTTTTGGTGAAATGAAAGAGAAGGAATGCCTTAAGGTTCTTGCCTTAAGGTTCTTAAAATAAGTCTTTCCAACATAAGCTAGTCCTTTGGCTAATATGCTTCCAAAGTTACAAACAAATCCAATAAACAATGGCAAGAAAATCACAAGTGGGTCCCCTTGTGGTGACTGTGAACATGAGGGGGGGGGGGTATGAGTTTGGTTTCAATACTAGTTAGGTAATTTGGTTGGAAAGTAATGGTATTAGTTAGTGTTTTATGTGTTTAGGGTTTTAGGGTGTGTTATGATGTTCGGTGACCATAACTAGCTTCGTAACACTAAAACAATGCTTCTAGTGAAATTTTGGTGTTTCGGGTAGTGCCCGGTTGTTCGATTGGTTACCGGTTCATTAAAGTGCTAAAAGGCGCAGTTTAGTGTGCTTTATGTTACCTTTTTTTGACAATTTTGATTCCCGATACTTAAGAAAGTATTCTGGACCATTAAACCATAATTCTGCATTATATTTTGTTGTTAAAAAGCTGAAAATTGCTGAATTTTGGTGTTTTCTGTAGAATTCTGCAGCTTTAGTGTGTTTCTGGCACTTTCTGACACCTAAATCATCACTAGTAAGGCAGGTTTGTAATCCCTACTTTCCTACACACTATTCTAGTGTAACACTTGGTTCTGGGGCTTATTCTGTGTCTTAACATCATGTCTGTCTGAGTACTGAACTCCCGTCAGTACTTCTAGTTTGTCTAATAACTGTGCTAACTTCGTTCTGTGCACTTATTGAACCATATTGTGTTGCATGTAATATTGATGAAAAATCTTGCAACACGAAATGCCTTTGTATGCATATAACAGTAATCAGAAATTCATTCGTCTTGTTAATTCAATCATGCATAGTCATTAAAGCACATATTACTATTCATTAGTGTATGGAATACATGGAAAATTGGCAGTTGTCATAAAAACCGTGTTTGATCCAACTCCCAACTCTCACTGCACCATGCAAAAAAGAACCACTCATCCCTTACTTGTCCGCCGCAGACAACGCGGTGGACACGGCACTCATAGTGGAGAGAGAAGGGGTCCAAACACCAATCTATTATGTCAGCAAAATGCTCAATGATCCAGAAACAAGATACTCCATCATGGAGAAATTGGTACTCGCACTGGTGCATGCATCCAGACCGCTACGATGTTACTTCGCGGATCATGTCATCACCTTGTTAACCAACTACAGGATCGGGCAAATCCTCTCTAAGCCCAAAATCTCTGGAAGACTGGCCAAATGGGCCATTGAACTCTAGCACACACCTTGATTTACAAACCGCGCCCGGCAATCAAAGGCTAGGTTTTAGCTGACTTCGCCGCGGAAGTACCGGTGAACCGCATTCAAGAATGTGAAGACGAACAAAATCCTACACCTCCACCATTCCTATCAGATATCTGGGCACTATATACTGATGGTGCGTCCAACAACGACGGAGTGGGTGCAGGTTTGTGACTCGTCAGCCCTGACGGCCAAGAGCTCACGTATGCCATCCGCCTCGATTTCAAAAGCACAAACAACAAGGCAGAGTATGAAGCTTTACTTGCAGGGCTACGCTTGATAGTCAAGCTCGGCGTCCAACATTTGGAAGCGCACGTCGACTCATTACTAGTTGCAGGGCAAGTCCCCGGTGACTATGCCGCAAAAGGGGATATCATGATCCTCTATCTCGAACAAGCCAAGTAACTGAAATCACGGTTCACCTCCTTCAACTTTCGCCATATTAACAGGAGTGAAAATAAACCTGCGGATGCACTCTCAAAACTCGCATCCACCAACTTCCAACACCTGACAAAGGAAATACGTATTGAGATTCTGCAAAATCCTTCAGTACCCCTGTGCCAAGTCAATGTCATCCAATATGGTACAACGTCCTGGATGACACCAATTATAGGATACTTGCAATCAGGTATAACCCCTGAAAATAAAGCCGAGGCACGCAAACTGCAATACAAGGCGTGTCACTATCAAATAGGGGACGGTATCTTATACCGCAAATCATACCTGGGGCCACTATTGCGATGCGTCGACCCTCAAGATGCCACGTATCTTGTCAGAGAGATACATGAAGGAATATGTGGCATACACGCAGGCCCGCGTATGGTGGGACCTTTTCCGGATGCACCAGGCTCGGTGAAGTTTATCATAGTGGCCGTCGACTACTTCACTAAATGGGTAGAAGCAAAGCCGCTAGCCTCTACCACCGCTATGATAACAAGGAAGTTTGTCTGGGAACACATCATCTGCCGTTTCGGTCTACCAATGTGCATTGTAACCGATAACGGCACCAACTTCGCTGCCGATGATTTCTAAAACTAGTTGAAAGAACTAAACATTGAATACGTCTTCTCCTCCGTGGCGTATCCGGAAGGGAATGGCCAGGTTGAAAGCATCAATAAGAGTTTAGTCGAAGGCATAAAAGCACGGTTAGGAACAGCCAGATGCGGCTGGGTCGATGAACTCCCAAGTATCCTATGGGCACATAGGACCAACCTAAAGACAAGCCATGGTGAGACACACTTCAGCCTAGTCTATGGTTCTGAGGCGGTGATCCCAGCTGAAATTGGTCTCCCTTCACCTAGAATGTTAGCCGTCAACAAAATTGACAACGGCGACGAGCGTAGGCTTGACTTAAACCTCCTGGAAGAAAGGCGTGAAAACGCAACAATTAACGAGGCTAAGTACAAAACAAAACTTGAAAAATACTACAACGCGCGCGTTCGCATTTGTACATTCAATCCGGGAGATTATGTCCTTCGTGACAATGAGGCTTCTAACGCAGAACGCCCAGGGAAACTTGCCCCTAAATGGGAAGGGCCCTATATCGTCCAAGCGGTTTTGGGCAAAGGCGCGTACAAACTGCAAACGTTAGAAGGAAGCCCTATCGCAAGAACATGGAACACACAGCAGCTTCGACGCTGCTACATGTAAGCTACATTTTACATTTTCTATGTAACCTACTGGCCCGCAGGCCATTTGTCAATAAATAAATGAACAATTCAATGCAATATTGTTTATCTTTCTATTACAAATGCGTGTTCCACTTTGCGGTATCTACAAAAACATATTGGCAAAATCTTCATTCGCGATACCCATACAAAGTGGCAACCACACACAAATATTGTAATAGGCCAACAAAGGCAAAACATCGATATGTATCCGACCAGATGCATACATGCGGGTTTCTAAAACTTGAAAACAATTCCTAGGCCTTAACGGGATAAACACGGGAATTGACTACTACTTACACGACAATGGTGTATAGTATACTCAACCGCGCTTTACAGCCAACATAGTCTAACATTCATATACTTGCATACTACTCAGATATGCAAATGGCAAACCCGGGTTTAATATTATTTACATGCGCCTTAAACATTGGCCTTAAATAAAATTAACCCACCAGCGCTCATACAAAGGCAAGAAGTAAATACTCTTTACTTACATACTTTGAGCCAAACAAAAAGTCTTATATTCAAAAATACTTACGCACCTATCCGGTGCGTAAGGGATAAGCTTTACATAGTTTTCTTTAAAACATTTACATAAAAAAGAAGCAAAAGAAGGCACGCAGGCCCAACCTAGTCTGCCTTCACACCACTAGTGTCTGCATCGTCCTTCACACTACCAGTATCTTCATCCTCCTCCGATGAGTCAAACAGCCTACGCATTCGTGATTATGGAACTCCCAACAAGCATGGAAGAAAGTTGATTCAACCGGTTTTGGCGGGGTAAGCCGCGAGCTCGAGCAGCCTCAAAAGGGGTCCCCAAACCCCTCCGAATCTCCCTGCAAGTAGAAGGATTATTCGATACATCATCCCCCTGCAAAACATTCCAAGGGGGACGGTGGTAGTCAAAACCCCGCTCCGCCGCATAGGAGCGGTAGTAAAACTCCAATTGAATTGAAGGTTGATCTTCAACCCCTGTGCCCGTGGCAGTTGACCCAGAAGTTATCTCAAAAATAGGGGACTTCGGCTTCCCACCCCCCTGGCCACCAGCATCATGCGGATCGATCAAGTTGTCGGAAGAATCCAACGTATCCGTGATCGTCTCACCCGTGGTTTTCTTTAAAGACTCCTCCGCATGAACAGACGGAAGAGTACCACCACCACTAACCACTTTAATAGAAGGGCTTCTTCCACCCCTCTTCTGGACTTCCACGTCCACAACCTTCGGAGAAGAAGGAGGTGTGGCAAACAAGGAGACCGGTTCCTTACGGGGTTTTACAAAAAAAAAAACAGAACACATCTATCAGTTACAACTGTGACAACAACACTTGTATAAGTATAACATACTATCAACTTATCAGTTGGGACCGCAGTCTAAGGCTTCGGGACAACAGTCGCCCGGGTTTTCCTAAATTTAGGAACTCTCTCCCCACCAGCAATAGAGGCGGCTGCCTTCCGTTTCTTATCATCAACGGGCTTAGTACCCGCAGTCGATCCGCCCGCAACCGAAGAACCACCTGGCACACCCAAGCCCTCAAGGGTGTCAGTTACTACTACGTAATCTTCATATTTGCGAAAACGAGATACCTGCCACCTTCGGCACCAAAGAAGGAACAGAAACTGCCTCATGCGTCTTCTTCTTACGCTGACGCCTATCACTAAACTTCAGCACCGTCTCCTTGGGAACACCCGTTGGAGCAGGGTCTCTCAAGGCCACAAGATGCCCTGCGTTTTCATTACAAAACAATCATCAGGGACAAGTTACTCGAGGACAATAAAGGAAGAATAAATTACTATACCTTTGACTCCTGGCAACACCGCATTCAATGTGGCTTCATCAGGCATCCGAAAGTTGCCAATAACGGTGCGGTTCCATCCTTCCTCACCCGCACCGCACTTCACTATATGAACCCTGCCCTCGAAGTCAGGGCAAAACATCCTCCAAAAAGGAGCTTCAGCTGCCAACCCATCTAACAAGATTATTAACACAAACGGGAAAACAAAAATAACAACACAAATGAAGAGACACTTACCACCGTCCTTCTCCCGTAGCACAGACCTTGCTTCCCTGCTCATCCTGCCAATCATCATCCGCAGCACCCACAGCTGCCTGTTATCCAACTTAAACCAACCAATGATACGTAACCTTGGGAACCAATCCACCGTATCCGCTTTGGGGATACTAATGTTTTCGGTTATGATGGTCCCCGTCACGTTCCTAAACTGCAACTTTACAGTAATCGCAGCAGCCTTGGCATAGAAGAACTTAGTCTTCCATTTGGTAATACCCTTGGGTGGTTGTATCAACTTGGGAGCATGGTCCCATTGACGGAAAGAATAGAAACCCAGTTGCACAGTCAACTGATAAAACCGCTGGAAATCTCCTACAACAGGCTCTATACCCAGAGCATGAAATGTGGACTCAAAATTTCGAACTCGGATCATTCCCAACGGACTCAGTTGAGAAATATGGAGTTTATAATACTCCAGTACTTCCACCACAAAAAATGTCAAAGGAAGCCTGAGATTACAATCCCCAAAGAAATCAGCAAACATGGTAACATACCCTGCCGGAGCATCACCGGCGGTGTCACCTTCCTGGGGATACATAGCCCCATACTCTGGAGGCATCTGGGTGTTAGTTAGAAGCGTTTGAAATGACGACTCCATCCACTTCAGAACCGGCAAGTTCTTGCTGGGAGCGTTAACTTGAGCCTCTTCCTCCTCCGCCGCCACCGGTGATGACGGTTCAGGATTTTCAACCATAGTAGACAAGGGGTTGGAAGGTTCAGCCATGGAGGAAAGAAACTAACAGCCGAGTGTAAGAACTTCTGGAAACTCTCACTGGAAAATCAAACTTTTTATCGGAGAAGACAGAGAAAATGGTTTTCTCTCACCAGAAAATTTTTGAAATTTCAAAAAGTGAGGGGAAACCGTTTACTCATCGCAATTAATGCGATCATAAAAACTGAACAGATGTGCAAATCCAGAACCTGTTATGCGTCACCATGTGTCCAGCGATGGTTTCTCTAACGGTTACCACGCGCGCATGGCCGCCCACGCACCTGACATTACACGACCTTTTGCACTCCTGCTACAGTGCATTAATTACCTTAGGCAGTGCAAACGTCCTTTCATTTCAGCACATGCCAGGTAAATCTCACCAAATTCTACCAACCCGCACGTGCGGTCTACAACGTTTACAAAAAGCGACAAAAGAAGACAAAACTCATGTATACTGCATGCGGTTTTTTATGGTTTCTCATACTACAACTTAAACCGCATGTCGTCTTTTACATACCCCCTCAAAAAAGAAAATATATACATATATACAATATGTAAAGGGGGGTACCAAGATCTTCATATCTCCACCCCCACACGTTGAATATGCGGAGATGACACACACGAGCCCGCATAGGTGTGTCAGATACTTAGAACCAGCAATGTTCTTTGGACTGCGAAAACCGCACCGCAGAAACAGGGAAGGCGTCATGCCTTAGAGCTTCTTCAAGCTTCAAATCCCTCGTTTCCAGTTCACAACCACAAAGGGGAAAGAAACAGCCCCTCCACAGGGAAAGGATAGGTATGATGAGCGACCGCACATCAGCAACCCTGACTCCTGAACCTTCGCGAGCTACATCCGGTGTGAACCTTTTTTAAAGTGAGCCTTCTGTCATAAACCGCAGACACTCATGAGTCGCTGCAGCCGTCCCATGAATATGGAAATGGTAGCTACGGAAGAGCCACAACTAAGTCATCACACAGATGATCAAAGCTACTTTAAGGAAAACTGTTCCCTACCTTTCGATGAAGGAAAGTGTCTACAGAACGAATACGGACGAGTTTCACCCAGATTCCTAACTATCCGCGGTAATCTCAATGAGCAACAAGCCAAGCAATGATGGTAACAAGTCTGCTTATGACTTTGTTTACCAACCAGCTGACTACATAGAATAAACAATGGTGGGCATTAACATGCCTATGACCATGTTTATTTGACCACCGTTCATCCGAACGATTCGCATTGTTCGACCAAACACGGCCAACAATTCAAGACAAACCTGCACATTGTTCAACCAAACATGGCCAACGATACAAGGAAACAAGGTAACCACAAAGGACGTGCGGTTACTTGAGAGCTAAACTGGAACAAAACGAACACCCCACAAAGTAGGGATCATCGTTACATGTCCAGTTGATAAACATAAAGCGACAGCACGACACTCTCATATTGCATCAGCAACCGCAAAGGTTACACCTAGAGTTTCGAGCACCAGAGAGTCTGTCCTCATCCACAGTCACTGTCTCAAAGGTTGGTTCGGCACACCAACAGGTGACAATCATGCTTGATGACATCAGAAAAAGGTAGAGCACACTACCAGAGTCCTCAGATGCTGTTAGAGCATCAGCCTAAACCTGCTCACCGATATGGAAGAGACGTTGCACGACTCTACCAGATCTCCAGCTTGATTAACTTGAAGCAGGAGCCACCGACCAGGCCTAGAATCTTCTCCAAACCGACTTCAAGAGTACCCACTTGACCTAATAGTCCAGTACTCCTCCCACCTGCAACTTGCATGAGGAAGCAACACTAGACTAGGGGGACTTGAAGGGGTATGGTCCCAGATCTCGCATCAAAGCAGTCACGAGTGACCATCACCCTTATCTAAAACTCCCATCAAACAAGAATTTATCTGCGTCCGTGCGGGCACGCGCGAACGCAGCTACTGATTCCAATCGGTCAAGCGATGAGAAGACCTACCTTGTGTATGAAAATGGATGTTATAAATAGTGATGTCGTTTGACACCACATCCTGTGAACATTTTCGTCACGACAAGGGATCTAGGTAACAACAGTTACAGCATGCTGCCTAGCGATGTCTTGGCCAAATCAAATACGCGAAAACGACTGAAGTTATCGCGGGTAGCGATGTGTGACAACTCGTAATTTAGAACCCTTCATTGTATCTCGATGTAACACGCTTAAACGTTATGTGTTTACATATTAGTAAATGAAAGTTAGTGATTATCTTAATGTGCTATGTGTTATTAATGTGTACGTATAAAGTATAGTTTATACAAGTGTGTATGTAGTGAACCGGAACCAAAACACAAGAACCCAACTCGAGACCACTCGGTCTCGAGTGAATAGTGTAACTGTTGGGCCGGTTGGGCCATGCTCCTCTTCACCCCACTCGAAAACCCGCTAAGGTGAACCAGCTTAGAGCTAGTATATAACTCATACTCCTAGCCAACTTTGCCATTCTTTGGACAACTTACACTCACTCTCATACACACTCTCCTACATTCTCTCTCACTAAAACCCTAGAACCACAAACCTCCTCTCCTCTCTTTCGGATTCAACCGGTGGCACCATGACTCTCGGCTCAAGCTCTAGATCATCACTCGGTATTTGGTTCGTTGATTCTTCAAACCCGAACCCCATCCGGTTAGTATTTTATGTTCTAGATGTCACAATGCTTGGTTGATAAATGAGATCCATGATAAAAGTGTTGATGTGTGTGATATAGGTTAGTGATTCATGTTATGTGCTTTATTTCGGTTGACGAATGCATGATGATGTTACATGATGATGAAATGTTGTCTTGGTATAAATAATAGGTGATTGATTATGAATGATTGTCATCGGCTTTATATGGGTTTGGATCCGAATGGCTTGGTTATGTATAAATAAGGAGGTTTATTGCTCATGAAATCGGATTTGCATATGTATTAGATGATGTTCATGTTAATCGGATTTTGTACTAAGGATTCTAAGAATCGAGTGCTTGATTAACCGGCTATTGTATGTGTTATGATCGAATGATTGTTGAGATTGTCATGATTAGAATATATGATAGGATAGGGTTGTTTGATTTATCATATTGCAAAATGTTGAGAACCCTAAAATGATGAACAAGTTTGAATGTTGATATGAATATTTAAATATGCAAAGAACACTTGAAAGATGCCTTGTTTGATCCATTTAATCTAGATATTAGACAAAGAGACATGTTTGTGTGTTTTTATTGGATAGTACACAATTTCATGCACATGAAATTGCAATGCTATTGGATAGTACACCGAATGTTCTAGAAAGATTTCGGTTATCAGGTATGAAAGACGAGACCCTTAGTTTCGACTCGAGACCACAGCTCCCTCACACAAGCAGCATAACTCGAGACCACGGTTGCGGGTCCGGTTGCGACTCGAGACCGCCTAGTCTCGACTAGCACATGCATGACTCGAGACCTCCACAGTTGCGACTCGAGAACTCGTAGGCTATAACTCGAGACCGCACAGTCTCGACTCGAGATCTCTAGTCTCGACTCGAGACCCCGTACACATACTCACTGATTTGGACTTGCACACTTTTACGGGCTTAGGTGATTGGGCTGTACTGTTGGGCTATGTTTGCTACATGACTCCTACTGTTGAACTAGCACTGTTGTCGAACTGGCATGCTAGGCGTGTATGACATGATCGTTACTTGTGTACAATACGTGTAGAAAATACGTGCACTACTTGAATACGAACCTGACTTGAATGGTATCTATGTTAGGACGCGGTTGACCAACTTTCTGTGTATCTGTCGAGCAAACCAATGTGAGTTCACACTTTCTACAAAGCATGGGATTCCCAGGGGTTGGGAATTAGGGTTAAGGAACATGGATTCCTCGTCCTTTCTTGGGTAGGACAACATCGGTTCAGGAATATAATTCCTCGTCCTCATGGACATATAACTCGTACTAGACCAAAACTCTATCACGAAGTCCCTCCTTTTTATATCGACTTAATCGCCGGGCCAATGGCGAGCGGGTCATTAGTTAGATAGCGCTATTTAGGTTTGACAAGCCTCACACCGTGCCGCAGAGGACGGGCGTGAACTAATGGATCTGGGTACGTCAATGATGATATACATTAACAGTTCAGGGCACATAAACATAACTACAGTCAGCAGTCGATATGGTAACGAGTCTAGTGTATACATGGGGTAGCCCCCACGGCCGAAATGCCAGATAACTAACAAGGGGTAGCCCCCACGGCTGGATTGCCAGAGTAACCAGGAATAAATAAGTCACGTTTTCAACTATGGGGTAACCCCCACGGCAGGATGCCGATTAAAGGAAACTGTTTTTGGAACAACTTAAAATGAACACCCAACTGTGAAGTCACTCAACTTGTTGTTGACTCGTTACTACATGCTTTGCAGGTCAATAGGTACTTAGCTAGAGCTTGCATGGAAGAGAGTCGTTGTGGGACATGCACGCCTGTGTGCCATGTCAAACTTTGAAACAATTAAACTTATGTTTTGGTTTTAAACGTTATGCTTCCGCTTGCAACTTAAATTATGTTTTGTTTGGACACCAATTGTATTGGTTGGATTTTTATAATCACCTACATGCTTGTTCAATGTGATTGGTGGCTGGATCCGGGTCAGTCACGCCTCCAAGCGGTGGTATTCCGCAGGTGGATTTTTGGGGGTGTGACACGATGCGGCCTGGAACTATATCATACCCACAGAACAAGTGGGACTGACACCTTAACAACAAGTGGTGCCAATGACAGTTGCCTGTCAGCCCATACATAAGTAACAGACTGACAACAGCAGAGGGACGTGGCATCACGTGACCAACGAGCCTGACACACCTGCAAAGGGCTGCATGTCGTCAGTCTAGCCACTCAATTACCCTCCTTCACTCCTTGGCTATAAATACCCATCCCGGACCAGGTTTGAGGTATCGCTTATCAAACTCTCTCACTCATACTACTATCACACACTTTGCTCTCAAGCAAATTACTGATTCTCACGCCGGAGAGTGGTAACAAGGAGCACCCTCACCCCATCCTCCTTGTTACGAGTCACGATGTGTTTCCTTGTGCAGGAGATAGATCAAACAGACGATCCAGCCACCGATCCTCGGAAAGAAGGGATTAACCCTACTTGACGAGACCAGTGAATTAACCTCCCTTGGTTAACCACTGTTTCATCTGTTATGTAAAATTAGATTTATTTAACACGTGTAATACACGGGTTTTTTTTAAGAATATAATTTTTTTATTATTTGGTAGATTTTTTAACCCGACTATACACGGGTTTTTTTAAAGATACGACGTTTTTAGTATTTAATATACAAAATTACATTTATTTAATCTGTGTAATACATATGGTTTTTAAAGATACAACTCTTTTTTAGATCTATTCAACACGTGTAATATACAGAGTTTTAAGGATGTAATTTTTTTTTATTATTTGGTAGATTTATTCAACCTGATTATACACGGGTTTTTTTAAAGATAGGACATTTTTAGTATTTAGTATACAAAACTACATTTATTTAATCTGTGTAATACACATGATTTTTAAAGATATAACTTTTTTATTATTTGATATATAAAATTACATGTATTTAACCCATACAATATACGGGGTTCATAAAGATATAACTTTTTATTATTTAATATATAAAATTATATTTATTCAACCTGTGTAATACACGGGGTTCTAACCTAGTGAAAACTATAAAATAAAAGTAAAAAATTGATTTTGCTATTGAAACGGTTGACTCTGATTTCTTTTTAAAAATGATAACATATAATTATGAGTGAAATGGACGTGTTATGTGTCACACCCCAACCGATTGCGAAAACATCGGGGTGGGCCGAAATAGATTGCAATAGACTTCATAACGAGTATTTGCGACAAGTATTTGATAATCAAAATTTCATTTCATTGCTAAAAGGATAATTGGTGTAATGCAAATTACATTTGATTCTATGTATAGTTTGTATAATAATTTGAGTTGTTTTGTGTCATTTTATCATTGGTTTTGTATATTATGGTGTCTTGTGTGCTTTGCAGGGTCCCTAGAGTGAAAACGAGCTGAAACGTTGAAGAAACGAGCACCTGGGAGGAGGTTTGTGCTTAGTGAAGTATTTTCATGAAACGAAAAGGGATATTTGATAAGATGTGAAGATAGAGAATTTAATTACGAACCCGTAGGCGAAACGTTGAAGAAAACAGAGTTGAAACGAAGAAGTTATGGCCGAAACCGTATTCTTGGTACGCAGGGCCGTCGCGCCACACTACGGAGGACGCATTTGTTTCCATGTATAGTTTGTATAATAATTTGAGTTGTTTTGTGTCATTTTATGATTGGTTTTGTATATTATGGTGTCTTTTGTGCTTTGCAGGGTCCTGGGAGCAAAAACGAGTTGAAACGTTGAAGAAACGAGCACCCGAGAGGAGATTTGGGCTTAGTGAAAGATTTTCATGAAATGAAAAGAGATATTTGATAAGATGAAAAGAAAGAGAATTTAATTACGAACCCGTAGGTGAAAACGGTGAAAAAAACGGAGTTGAAATGAAGAAGTTATGTTGTTTCATTTTCAAATAAATTAATTAGACGGAACGTTTATGTAGTTAACTATATTTAGGGACTATTTATATGTAAATTACTAAAAGCTAATTGAAAAACACCAATCCAAAGAATAGTATTAAAGTCGCATAGAGTAAATTACTGTTTTGACCTATGTGGTTTAGCGAGTTTAACACTTTTAACCTAAAAACAAATTTGTTAACGTATCAGACATTGATATTGCATTTTATAACGTTTTTGGCCCCTGACACTAACTTTTTTTTTTTTTTTTTTTTGCATTTAAGTGTAAGAGTAATTAGGTCATTATATACCTCAAGGGTTATTTTTTATAATTACAAAGTTCTTTTCATAGTTGTTAAAAGCCATTGCCTATTGCGCCTAGTCCCAATTTCCTAGCGAGGCGAGGTAATTGCGACTTAAGTCAAGGAAACTGCGCTTTAATTCTCCATGTGATGGTTCATGCGCAGATTCCGGCCAAATTCTCTAAATTCCGGCAACATTACAGCTAGATTTCTACTTTTATCTTATAAATTTTGGTACTAAATATACGATATTGAATGTTATATAATAGCTTTAGTTTATTTTGTTTGAAGAATAGTATTAATTTTCTATTCACACAAAAATATTTTAAATTTTTTTTTGCTGTGTGCTTTTTTTTCTCAGGCTCACGCTTTTTTTGCGCCTTGCGCCTAGGTCCCAGGCGACGCCTATGCGCCTTGGGTGTGCCTAACGCCTTTAATAAATATGGTTCTTTTATTATTTAAAAGATTATTAATGCAATTACTCAAGTTTTTTTTTATTATTTCGTTATTTTCACGATTGTTATTTAACAAAATACGTTTTAAATATACAAATAAATGTGTATTTACATTAACTGTTTGTTTTTTTATAAACGTCGTTTTTAAAATCATTTGTTTTTTAACCTTTTATTTAAACCGTCTATCGTTTTAAAAATTATTCCTTTTTAAAACTTTTGTCTTTCTAAAATCATTTTTTTAAAGTCGCTTGCCTTTAAAGATTTTTTAACATTTCATTTTATACCGTTTATTTAAAATCATTTTTAACTTTTTTAAACAATTCGTTTTTTTAAGTCGTTTATTTTTAAAAGCATTTCTTTTTAAACCGTTCCTTTTAGAACCGTTTTAAAATCGTTTGAAATTTTTTTTATTCAGTTTACTTATAGTCTTTAGGTACAAAAACTTCAAACAATGAACGCTTTCAGAAATTGAAGGAATTTCAAAACGACCGACTTTAAATGAACGAGTGGTTAAAAAAACGAAGATTTTAAAAAACCGACATTTATATAAAACAAAACCTTACAAAAAAATAAGTTAACAAGTGTAAGGTTCTAAAAACACACGAATCTAATAAACGAAAGGTTAAAAAAATAACGAAATTTGAACAAACAATCGGTTCAAAGAAATGGAAGATTTGAAAAAAAAAACCATTCTAAAAAAAATTGAAAATTGAACAATCTTTTTCAAACTTTTTTATTAAAATGGTCATCTTTATTCAAATATTCCATTTCTTTTGTTTTTTTTATACACGTCGTTTTTTTTTAATTTAGAAAAGGACGACTTAAAAAAGCGAAATGTAAAAGTTTTAATACAAACAATTTTAAAAAGAACGACATAAATGAATCGTTTAAAAAAAATTAAATGAGAAATGAATTTAAAAAGAATGATTTAAAAAACAAACGGTTTAAAAAGGAACAATTTTAAAAAGATTGCCAGTTTTGAAAAAGGGTTAAAAACATTTGATTTTAAAACCAATGTTTACAAAAGACAAACGGTTAAAGAAAATACATACAGATATATGCATATATACATATATATGGAACAATTTTAAAAAGATTGCCAGTTTTGAAAAAGGGTTAAAAACATTTGATTTTAAAAACAATGTTTACAAAAGACAAACGGTTAAAGAAAATACATACAGATATATGCATATATACATATATACATATGTATATATACATATATATATATATACATATGTATATATATAGGGAGCCGCTAAAATGAAAACCAGTTCCAGTTGTAAGAATCGTGAGAACCACTCTCCACCAATCAGATTACACCAACAAAAAGGGTGTTTTGGTCATTTACTCCAATTGTCTAATCTCTCTCTCTCTCTCTCTCTCTCTTCGTTTTGGTCATTTACTCCAATTGTCTAATCTCTCTCTCTCTCTCTTCATTAATTGTGTCAGTCCTTTTATCTCTCATCTCTCTTCTTTTTTTTCTTTAAAATTCAAACTCATCTTTGTATTTGTAGCAGACCAAAAAAGTGAACCTCTCATATCTCTTTTTGAAATCCTTCTCCGGCGACGATTCCGGCCACACACATCATCATCAAACGGTAGGCAATGACAGAATGGTGGTGATAAAACCTTGGACGCCACATTTTAACGGAGATAAAACCTTGGACGCCGCCGCCGTCTCCTCCGCCACCGTCACCGTCTCCTCCGCCACCGTTCAGCACCATTTAACGGAGATAAAACCTTGGACGCTGCCGCCGCACAGGGGGTGGTGTGTGGTGTCTGAAAGTTGTCCGGTCGTGCGGGTAGGGTTTCGTTCCCGGTGGTGCCGTTGATGTCGGTGGTGCCGGTGATTGGGTGGTGGATTGATTTGTTTTTTTAATGTTGAACAATCTTGATTCTGTTTTTGCTTAGATCTTGGTTTGATTTGTTTTTATTTTTGGATTTGCAAGAAGAGGGGTGGGTGTTGATCTTTGGATCATTAATTTGTGTCTTTGATTTTGCAAAAAGTGATTTCTGTTTGCATAAAGGTGATTTTGCAAAGAAGAAGAGTGATTTTCTGTTTGCATAATTTGTGTTCCTGCTTGGATTGATTCTGCAAGAAGGGGGGTTGATTTTGATGTGTTGCCGGTGATTTTGATGTTTGCCGGTGATTTTGATGTGTTTGCCGGTGATTTTTTATGTTTGCCGGTGATTTTGATGTTTTGCCGGTGATTTTTTATGTTTGCCGGTGATTTTTTGATGTTTGCCGGTGATTTTGATAAGTGAACTATGTGGGTTTTGATCGGTTGGATTTTTGGGGGTGGCGATGATGAAAAAAAACTAGATTTTGATGACGATGGCGCGGCAACGACGGCGGAGGGTAGGTTTTTGAACCTGCAACCCCACTTTGCAGCCTTTTGATTATCGGAAAATCTGAGCCAAACCTCGTTTTTTTTTTCAAGATACACTTTGTTTTGATGTTGTTGGTTTTTTATTTTTTTTCCTCCTCGTCGATGATGATAACAATATATCTGAGACACCTCCCGAGTTCGCGATTTCTGGGTGCGTTCATTTTTGCGTAAAAAAGTTTTTGTAAAAAAAAAGTTTAAATCGTAAACTTTTTAACGTAAAACGTTAAACGTAAAAAGTTTTACGTAAAACGTAAAACGAAAAAAGTGTAAAAAACGGCGCGTTAAAAAAAGTGTAAAAAACGGCGCGTTAAAAAAACGTGTAAAAAACGACGCGTTAAAAAAATGACGCTTGAAAAAGCCCGGCGTAAAAACGGCGCGTTAAAAAAATGTAGGATCGATATTCGACCTGAATGAGTCGGTCTGAGTCAAATCTAAGTCACTAGAGAGGCGGAAACAATCTAGTAACTGAGAATCGGTGTTAGAATATGAGTAGAAGCATAGAAATACACTTTAAACTGGTTTTCCATTGATTTCAGACGTTAATACACGGAGAAAATTTGACAGCACTTCGTTACAACTTTCACCGAACCGTACTAAATGGAAAACCCAACAGCCCTATATATAGGACATCCATTCCGCACGAAATGACCAGGTCCATTTCGTACGAAATGGCCAACTTCCATTTCATACGAAATGGCCTAATAACCCATTTCGTGCGAAATGGCTACATACACAAATAACTTTACATTTTACACATTACACCCCTATTACAAGCTATTAGACACGACCTAGACTGTTGACGTAGGCGATAGACATTATGTATCAACAAACTCCCCCTTGGATATTGCCGGAGTCTTCAGTCAGGTTGTCTTCAGCACTTTCTTCATAGAGATTTAAACTTTTCTTCCCTTTGCTTAGGCTTCTTCGGTAACCGCTTCCTAAGCTTTTCATTCTCTTCGACCGCTCTCTTTTAACACATCATTAACCTTTTTTTGCAGCTTCTTGACAAGGTCATCGTTCACAAAACTGAAATCCTGAAGACCTTCAAGAACTGAACTTTCTGGAATGTGTGGAAAATCTCTAAATCCAGATAATCCAGGAGTGGTTTGTACTTGTGGTAGTGAAGTTGGTGGTGTTTGTAAAACATGTTGTGAAGTAATTTGAGGTTGTTCAAGGATAGGTGATTGATGTGGTGGTGATTGTGGTGGTTGTTGTGGTGGTGGTGGTGGTGGTTGTTGTGGTGGTGGTGATGGTGGTTGTTGTGGTGCAGTTGGTGGATTCACTTTAATCTTGAATTTCAACTTTTTAGCTGCAGTGGGATCAACACGCTTCCTTGCGTTAGATTTCTTCCTGCCTCCAGAAGATGGTGGTGTAACAGTTTGAACATTCTCTGGAGATGGAATATACAAATCATCATCGTCATCTCCACTCTTCTTTCTTTTCTTCTGTTTTTCTTTATCAGACATTACCTTTTTCCAACGTTCGGTTTCATCAACCTCAGAATCAGATGAACTTTCCTCTGCATCATCACCAACTTTCTCACCAACTGTTTCTTCAGTTTCTACAGTATCATTAAGAGTTTTTAACAATTGCTCTGTTTCAAATGATAAACGTTCTTGATCAATGTCAGCATCAGCTACTGTTTCATCTTCATCTGGTTCATCGACCAGCATTGTCTCAACAACTTTCTTTTGGCGTTTCTTTTTCGGTTGTGAAGACGAACCCTCTTCTGCTTGTACTTTTGGAGTTGTCTTTCTACTCCTTTTCTTCTTTTCTTCTTTCAAAAACCATTCATTCTGAGTTTCCTTGAATTTTTCTAACTTTTTCAATTCATCAGCTGCACTTTTCTCTTTCATTTCTTCATCATTTCTCCACTTCTGATGATTAATTGGATCTGGATCTTCATAATTTGCACTCTTTATGAATCCAAAGAATTCTGCCTTCGTTTTTTATTCAGGATGATTTTTGTGATACCTGGATAATACAATCAACATTTCATTATCCATATGATACAATGCCAATAAATCAGTATTTTCATCTTTCACTACATCTGGATAGGCATGATCAAGTATCATTTGTACAAATCTTGGATAAATCCAGGTTTTGCTGCCTGACGTAATGTTTTCCTTCATGTAATGGAAGATGATTTTTGAAAAATTGTACTTCTTGTTCAATACTAAAGCAGTCACCATGTTCATCTGGTAATCTCTCATAACATTATAACCACCCTTTCTATGACTGAGAGTATGAATAACTGAATGGATGAAGAATTTGTAAGGTTTTGAGAAACACGATTTCAAATAGTTTGCACTGTTTAACTCTCCATTATACCCCATCCTTAACATATAACCCTTAACCATACTTTCTGGAAACTTCGTCGGTGAATTTTCATCATCCGGAAAATCTAACACTTCACGGACGAGTTGTTCTGTAATAATAATCTCTTTATCTTCACCGTTCAAGCTAATAATCGAAGTAATCGCTTTGCTTTCTTCATTATACTTGGCATTTTTCCAGAAATGCTCAACATGAGATCGGAAAACAAGATGCTGATTCGTAATGCCTTCTGGATAGGTAACCGCCTCATGAATTCCAGAATCTCTTTGAATACTGCCATTTTAGGAAGCTTTTCATCATAAACACAACAGATGTTGTGTAATGGATTAAATTGCACATTCGAAGCCTGAAAAATCCAACAGAAACACAAGTTAACTACTTTGAACAATTTTCAAAACACTCATCATTCATACGAAATGACTTTTAAACGAAATGATTATTTCATACGGTATGACATTTCAAACGAAATGAACAGTTCCAAACGGAATGGTTGTTTGAAACGAAATGGTTGTTTGAAGCAAAATGGTTGTTTGAAGCAAAATGGTCATTTCGTTTGATTTGGTAACATCAACAGTGAGCCATTTCGTACGAAATGACTAGTCATTTCGTTTGAAATCAGATTCATGAACAGTGATTTTTGCAGAGTTCAAAATTTAATTTGATGATGAAATTGGAACCCAATAAATGTTCTATGACAAATTCCGAGTACATGGGTGTGCTTTATTTTCATTTTGAACCACAAACACATCCTAGATCTAAAGTTCCTGTTTTACCGAGTTCATGCGAAACCAGACTTCTGGTTCAAATTGAAACCCTAAGACAGATCTACGACACATTCCGAGTACACAGATGTGATTATTGTCCATTTTAGTACACAAACAAGCCCTAGATCTAAGATTCAAAAGTCTGTTCATCGACGTTCATATGAAATCGTCAGATCTGGTTCAATAAACATGAATCCTCACCTTTCCCATGATCTAAGTTGTGTAAACCAACTTAAACAAGGATTACGAACAACAAACTAGCAAGAATCTGGCTTGAATCACACGAAATCGGTGTTTCGTTTGAAATCGCCTGTGAAAGTGAGTTTGGTGCGGAATGAAGATAATGATGGTTTCAAGCGAAATGGCATCCCTTTACATAGACATGTCCATTTCGTGCGAAATGGACATTTGAGGCAGAGTGCCAATTTCAAGCGAAATGAGGTTTGAAGCGAAATGGCCATTTCGTACGAAATGGTCATTTCGTATGAAATCTCAATTTTCCCAAAATTTAACTTTTTGATTATTTTTTATTTTTTTTACCATCACACCCAGTTAACCAAGTCCAAGTTAATGACCTTGGCCAACTGTTTAGCCTGCCAAGTCCAAGTTAATGACCTTGGCTGACCAATTTATGAAGTTTCTGACTTTTTGAAACAGATTTAAGTTCAAATTAATGAACTTTTAAACATTTCGAGCAAATTCCAACACTTTTTCACAATCTTTTGCTTATCCAACCCACATAATCCAACTTGTTTAGCACTTTGAGACTTTGATCATTAGATCCCCAACGTCCGTTGTCGAAAATAAAATGAAAATCAAATCTTTTTGGGTTTTATAATATATTGCTAAACCAACAGGAAATGATTTGGAATTAAAGAAACAGTAAACTGTACAAACATATTTTTGGTGAGCGTGTTAGGGGATCATATCAGCTGCCGACAAGATACAAGTACCGTTAAGCTTTGATTTCATACTAAGCATTAAACAATTCACAGTGATTGCCGATATACTGATCCACTTTAAATTTCCACACAAATTTCAATCTGTTCAGGATACGAATTAATTGTTTTAAGGCTTAACTTATACACGTGTACCACCTCAGAATATACTCCCGTATCCAGACTACTATATTTAGTCTTACAGGTGAATGCACACTAATGATATCTGTAATTGGGTTAAGTGCGAGGCCATGAGAGCTCAGGCTATTGCTTCCGCAAAATCAGAGAGATGATGGCTCGACTTTAAGGTGGGCCCCCTTGGGGATCTTCTTTACAACAGCACATGATTAGCATTTTTCAATGTTTCATCATTTTTTATGCTGAGGGCGGGCTTTAAAATTTAAAGCAGTGCAAAGTATTATACGAGGACTAGGCTATTGCTCCCGCAAAATCAGAAGTCCTGGTATAATACCCCAGATATCAAGGCGTACAAAGACCTAGTATGTCAGAAATAGAGCCTTTCAAACAGGATTTCAGGGGTTACCTATATATCCGAGAGATGTTCCCCACGTAAAAGCAAGAAATGATTTAGGTATATATCCCGAACAAACTTACTAAATGTGCAAAAACTTATCGGCACATCATCAGCGAGACTACTTAACACTTTTAAACTATACATTTCTCTAGCCTACTGCAACTGTCTAGCTGATGTACTATCATTTCCCCTTTTTACACAAACTCTTTATAACTTTTTCAATGTTTTTGGATTTTGAAATTTTATCATGTTTTTGTATTTTCTGAAAACTTTCTCCCCTTAAAATCAAAAACATATTTTTGTGTTTTTGGTTTTATCAAAAGCAGAAAATAAAACTGTACAAAAATTTGACAACATGACGTGGATCACTTCTGGTCGCCATCCTCCTCGGCTTCACACTCAACAACCCTCCCATAAAACAAATTTTTCAACCCATTTAATTTCAAAAGGTAGTTAAATCTCTTTTTATCAAAAGGTTTTGTGTAAAAATGAGCTCTCTGATCATCGGTTTGTATATGATCAGTTCGAATCAATTTCTTCTCGTAGCAATCACTGATGAAATGATGTCGAATTTCAATATGTTTCATTTTAGAGTGGTGAACCGGATTTTTAGAGATATTTATTGCTGCCTCATTATCCACAAAGATTGGCGTATCTAAGAACTGCAAACCATAATCCCTCATTTGCTGCTGGATCCAGAGGATCTGAGAGCAACAGCTGGAAGCCGAAACGTATTCAGCCTCACAGGTTGAGAGAGCGACTGTGGTTTGTTTCTTGCATTGCCAAGTAACAAGTCGAGTTCCAAAGAAATGACAGCCAGCCGTTGTGGACTTTGCATTTTGCTTACAGCTCCCGAAGTCAGAATCAGCATAACCAGTAAAAGAAAAGTCACCAGATTTAGGATACCACATGCCGGTGCTTGGGCAGCCTTTAAGATACCGTAAAATTCTTTTCATAATCATCAGGTGTGACTGTCTCGGGCTAGACTGATATCGGGTGCATAGGCAGGTTGGATACATGATGTCTGGTCTTGACGCTGTCAGATACATTAAAGATCCAATGATCGACCGATAGTACGCCTCATCCACCTTCTCTCCACTTTCGTGCGGACATATTCCATGATTTTGAGCCAGGGGGTTGAAATAGGAGATGATTCAGACATGTTGAATTTGTCCAATACATCATTCACGTATTTGGTTTGGTGTATGAAGATTCCTTCGGGCAATTGCTCAACCTGAAGCCCTAGGAAGAACTTCATCTCCCCCATCGAACTCATTTCAAACTTCTTCTTCATAACCTTCTCGAACCCTTTGCACAATTCGTCGTTTGTCGACCCAAAGATTATGTCGTCAACGTAAATCTGCACGATGAGTAGATGCCCTGCAACCTCTTTTGTAAACAAAGTACTATCAACCGTCCCTCTGATGAACCCATTGGCCAGCAGATGTTGGGAAAGCGTCTCGTACCAGGCTCTCGGGGCCTGGTGTAATCCGTAAAGCGCTTTGTCGAGTAGATTGACTTTGTCTTTGTGCACTGGATCGGTGAAACCCGGTGGTTGTCCGACGTACACTTCTTCTTTGATCTTTCCGCAAAGGAATGCAGATTTGACATCTAATTGGTAGACCTTGAATCCTTTCCAAGACGCGAATGCCAGGAAGATTCTAATCGCCTCGAGGCTAGCAACGGGAGCATACACTTCGGTAAAGTTGATCCCTTCTTACTGACTAAAACCTTGAACTACCAAACTTGCTTTGTTTCTCACAATGACCCCTCTATCATCCCGCTTACACTTGAAGACCCATTTGGTCTTGATTAGCTTTTGACCTTCCGGTAAGTCAACCAATCTCCATACACCGAGCTTTTCAAACTGTTGCAGCTCTTCCTGCATTGCATTTACCCAGCTTTCCTCAGTTAATGCTTCTTTATATGTCTTTGGCTCTACCTGCGAAATAAAGCATTTAAATGAGAATTCTTCCTGTAAAGGAGCTACAGAAGAATAAAAACATGTAAGGGCTTTGTTGATTTGATCTCGCGTTTTCACGCCACTGTGTAGATCTCCAATGATTTGTTCTGAAGGATGATAAGACAAAGTTCCTGGCATGGCTGTGTCAGGAACGCTCACTTTCGATTGCAAATTTGTAATGTCCTGATCACCCGTGTGATCCACAGCTTCTGAAGTTGCAACATTTGGTTCCTCGTCAAAAATCGGACCGGATTCCGATTCTGAGTCGTCAGATTGATCAAATGTTGGAGCTGATTCTTCTGGGGGTTTGTGTTCAGTTCCACTTGGACCGGCCTCATGATCATTTGTACCCATGGTGGGTTGAGAAACTACCAACGGTCTTGGCACTTGTTCTTGTGACATTGATTGCTGATGTTGGTACAATAATGCTAGTTCCTATTCACTTGGCTTAGTCGGCAATTGGAATGACTCCCAGAGTTTGTCATAGTCAAACAGCAATCTTTTTCCGGGAAGTTGTGCCGGAGCAGTAAACTTCTGACAATCAACATGCTGAACTTAAATAATCTTCCCCAGGCATGGAACAAATACTCTTTTGAATGGACTCGCATAACCTACAAAAAAACCTTCGTTAACTTTCGCACCAAATTTACCATCTGGATCAATAAATGTGCAAGGTGATCCAAACGGTTCTAAGAATTTTAGATTTGGTTTATAGCGATGAAGTAATTCGAAGCAGGTTTTCTTGTACTTCTTTACTGTAAGAACACGATTTAGCGTATAACATGCTGCAGCAACTGCTTCACTCCAAAAGAATATCGGCAATTTGGAATCAGCTAGCATAGTTCGAGCTATTTCGTTCAGTGTGCGATTCTTTCGTTCTGTGACACCGTTTTGCTGTGGAGTATACGGTGCGCTGAATTCATGAAGAATGCCTTTGTCATTGCAGAATTCTTCCATATGATTGTTTTTTAACTCTGTTCCGTTATCGCTTCGAATTCTTCTGATCGGCAGTTTATACAGCGTCTCCATCTTTTTGAATAAAATCATCAATGAATCAAACGTTTGATCTTTTCTTTCGATACACATCACCCATGAAAATCTTGTAAAGTCGTCAGTGATCACAAGACAATACAGATCTCCACTTACGCTCTTCACATTTACCGGTCCAAAAAGATCCATGTGGAGTCTTTCTAGCGGTACTCTGATTGAGTTCAAGAGCTTCTTTGTGTGACAACCCTCAAAATTCCATGTATTCCGTACAATCTATTAATGATAATTAAAGTACTTGATGACTGTGCTGAATCATTTAACTGCTTTCTGATTTCTGTGTTATACTTACATGTGCTTGTAACATACTAGTAGTGTACAGAAAAGTCATTAAATAGTCCGTTATGCTTTCCTGAATGTTGAAAATTAGAAACGTTACAAAAATATACATATAGGACGCTTTACAGATTAATTAAGCACTTTAACGGAACAGTGTCAAACCGAACAACCGGACACTACCCGAAACACAAAAATATTGTTAAACACATTGTTTTTATTTTTCTAAGCTAATTAGGGTCCCCGAATACCCTAACACACTATATATTACTTAACACACCTAAACCACTAACTATAATATTTAATTTCTAACTACACTAGTAACTAAGCATTGAAACCCAACCCTTTACCCCCCCCCCCCCCCCAATTCGATGGCCACCTTAGAGGGAACCACCATTGATATTCTTGAATATTAAAATGGATTATGTTGGGGGATAAAGTGGCATATTACACAAGGGATAATGAAGTGTAGGAGGTTATAAGAATTAACCTCAAGACCATCATCTTCTCACTTCACCACTTCCATTTCTCACAAACACCCTCTCTTCCTTCTTGGTTTCGGCAGCCCACTAGTAGCACCACCACCACCATCACTTGGCCACTTTCAAGCTTTTCAAGAGCATCCATAGGTGTAAGAAGGTGAACAACAAAGCTTAGTGTGTTCGGAAGCTCAAGGACCTCTCTCGTTTTCTTTTAACCACCACTTTTACACCTTGTTTCTTCCCTAGCCTTGTGCTAGTAGTAAGTGCTTCCAATCACCATCTTGTTCTTGATTTTAGTGGTTAATAGATGTTAGAATGATAAAAAGTTAAGAAACTTTAAAGCTCATGAACAAGTCTTGAACATAATGTGTTAAAGTGTGGATAAAGAGAAGTTATGTGTGTAAATCATGTAGATCTTGTGTTGTTATGATTCTTGTTGATTATCTGATGATTTGTTGGTTAATATTGATGTTTGATGTTGTTGTGATCACTAAACATGATTAACGGAATCAATCGAACACAAACTAGAAAGCTAAAGACAAAAAACAGAATATGTCCAAGCTGTACAGCCAACTTCAGTTGGCTGTAAACAGGCCATAACTTAACGAAAAATGTATTTTCTAAAGCCTAGATTTATGTATTATGAAATACGGTTCTAATGGCACCGGAATCATAATTTTTGGACTCCGTTTACTATTTTTAAAGTGTCATTTCGTAACAGCAGCTAGAGCTGCATTTTTCTGCTGAAAATATGCGTTCTGTTTTCTGTCATAACATGAATTCTGTGTAGAGTTAAATCATAAAATTTGTACTGTAGATGACCACCGATGTATTTGTAATTCTCTCACTGGAATTTCGTAAATTGGACTCTCGATGAATTTTAAATAAATTATTCCGTGGACGGCGGTCAGAAAACGATAAATCTGAGTTCAGTCCGGAAAATAAATTTTTATAAAATATTGGTAATGAACTGGACCCCGATATTTTTACACAATAAAATTTGGAACTTTTAAGACATTTTTTAAAAATTTGGGAATTTTTGGATTAAGTTCACTATTTTATTAAAATGTCCGAAAACAGCCCGGTTTTGAATATTTATGCTGAAATGACATAAGCTATAATTTACGTGTCTAAATGTCGAGTATGCTATCTGTGAATGATCTAACATGCTATCTGTGTTATGTGTATTATCATATGTTTGTTTATGAGTGGGGAATGGATGGGATGTATATATGGGCATAAACAGTTAAAGTAATGCATGCTACGTAATAGATACGTATAGGAACTTTGTGCTCTATTTAAAAATCACTAAATGACTAACTGGTAATCATATTAGGACGTGATTGACCGACCTTGACTGTTAGCTATATTTGAGAATCTAACCGAGCAAACCGAGGTGAGTTCACACACTTTCTACAAGGCATGGGATTCCCGGTGGTGTCACACCCCGACCACGTATAGCATACAAGACGTGGCGGAAAACGTCGGGGAGTGTTGTAACAGAATTAATTGTTTCATAACCATGGCATTAAAAGTTGTATTTTATTTATCAACAAGCGTGTTACATTGTCAATACAGGAAATAAAGAGTTTATAACATAATTAAACTAAGTCTATCTTCGTTTTATGTCTCTAAGGCACTGGTCCGCCCTAGTGTCACGATCATCATCCTACGGAAAAGCTCATGAAAACACATGTGAAAATAGGTACGTCAGCATAAAAATGCCTGTGAGATACATAGGTTTGTGAAAATAGGATTCATGACTTAAGTTTAAGAAAATGTTTAGTCATGAACCTTGTAAATTGTTTTGTCTTGTAAATCATTTGAAAAACGATAAGATCCGATGATATGTATAAATAAGATCATAAAGTATGGTTAAATAAATAACCAAGTAAAATGAGTTTGTATAAGATAAGTTGTTTTGTAAAACAATGTCTTGTGAAAAGTATGTTATTTGTATAAAATGTCATATGTCCAAATTTAAATGATTTAAATAACGCTACAATATGTAATACCATACAAACACTTATATATAGGAAGTACTAGCGGCGTATCCACCATGCTTGTATCATATTACACATGCCTCGTTACTTAAATCACTTAAACAAACCACCAATGTATAAAGTCTATGTTTAAACCAATAGTCAAAAGTCCTTGTATAAGCCATGTCAAATGTTTATAAGTCCAAGAGTAGTCAAGTAATGTGTAACAAATGTTATGTCTTGTAAGTAAAGTATTGTCAAATAGTCCAAATGTAGAAATGTACAAAACAAAGTAATTTGAATATATCAAAAAGTTATGTTTTCTAAAGTAATGCATGTTACATTGATACAAACATTTATGTGGTAAGTTAACGCATACATTCAAGCCTTGAGACAGTCGGATAACCCTTTCAGTCAAGGTTATCAAAAGAAATGTTTTCGGATTCAGTCATTCCGTACATCCAAACAAACCCGGGATGTCAGGAATGGGATTTGTCAAGTCCTATGGTACCAGTACTTACTACCGAGCGGCGTAGCTAATGTTAATGAACGTATAATAGTCTCGTTTGTGCAAACCAAATGTCATAGCAAAAGTGAACATGTTATATGAAAACAATGTACTAAGTATGCTAAGTTAACATACAAAGCAGAAAAGTCATGTAAATCAATGTGCTAGCATGCTATCAGTTAACATACATAGCAGAAATGTAATGTAAAACAATGTACTAAGTATGCACACAATGGACATACATAGCATGAAATGTAATGAAATCATGTACTATAATGTACTAACAAACATAGCATGTATATGATGTGAAAACAGGAAAGCACGAAAGTAACAAGTAGGCACATGTGTTCCACCCCAAAACAGTTTGAAAATAGTAAAAGAGGGGTTCTATGTACTCACTTGAGATTGTTCAGTAGTCCTAAGATAACCACCAAGCAATGCTAGAGATATCGGAATCAAACGGCACCTAATATAGGTAACTATGTTAATAAACCGGACCTAAATCGGAAGATCGGGTAGAATGAGGGTTTGTAAACCAAACGAGTGTAGAGACTCGTGTCATTTGGTTTAACAAAGCCTACATACTAATTGAAACCTAACATAATTGTTTACGACCCATTACGACCCGTTTAGGTAGCTTATGCTACTTTAACGCGTCGTTCGCGTGAAACGCGTTCGGAACGCCTAATTAGTCCTATGACAAGTAAAATATGCCTTAACATGTCTAATATGGTTGTCAAATCAGTTTAGATGTCAAAAGTTATGTTACATATGCTTAAAATGAATTTTGGCGTCAAAAGGGCATTTTGGTAATTTACCTAAGGCATATATACTACCTATCATACAACTACTTAAACGAAGCGACCATAAGGTATAACCTCGTAAGCTTATTCCCTATATACTATGGTCACCTAATGTGCTTGGTCGGATCCTAATGATCGACCAAACGGGTCGGGTTCGAAAGTATAAGCGATTGTTTAGATCGCTTACCTTACGACCCTATATAAGCACTTAAACTAAAAGTGACGAGCTAAGCATGCTAAAACATGCTTAACTAAGTTTAGAAAACAGGTTTGGTATCAAAACAAACGGTTTTGATACCCATAAGTAGTTTGGTTACAAAATACGCAAGAATACGTATTCTGACCGAAACTACGACTCGTCACTGAGCCTAGATAACGTGGTAATCAGTAGGTATAGTCACTTGGGACTATAACCATCGTGATCACGCGCACTAGGGACTATAACCATCGTGATCACGCTCACGTTATGAAGTTCAAACGAACTTCGCATCGATCATAAACTGGTCAATGCAGAAAGTCAAACAAAGTTCGACTTTCGGACTCGAAAAGCAATAAAAGAACGAAGGAACACTTACGAAGGGTCCCCGAATGCTAATCTAGATCAAAATAGCTCAGGTATGAAACAAAGGTTTCAACTTTGAGCACAAATGATCAGATTCTTGTGAGAAATGAAGTGAAATGTGTTGGGTATTTATAGTATTTCCCGAACCGTTAAGATCGTTTCTTGAATAACGTGATTTAATCTTGTGCGTACACTTGTCAAAATGTTATGGTAACTGAAAATGGCCTATTATGAGCTGAAAGGGCAAGTTTAGAATGTGTGGTTGTGGTTTAATCAGCTGAAATCTGCTGACTAAGCATACTTATCTGTTCTGGGAGCCTGATGCGGCCCACATCAGGATATGCATAAACTCAGGCGGGCCGCCTGGCCCTTCTGATCAGCATATAACTTTCAAAAATGGCAGTTTCAGCCCCTGCACGTGTTTAAGGCCATTTCCGACACTTCTAAGGCCCGTAAAGCCAACTTTAAGGCCCTAAAATGATGCCTAAACATTGTGGACATGAAACATGTTCAAAAATATGCCGGATGTTGGTTCGTTTGGTCGTACGAACGCGATGTTCGCTTAATTACGACGGAATGCGCACAAGCGCGAAAAACGATCCAAATGACGCGACGAATGGATTTTTCTTAAGCCAAACACTAAAGCATAATATAGTCATGCTTACATAAATTTTTGGATGTCCGGATGTATTCAGAACGTGAGTTATGCACGAAAATGCAAACTTGTGCACTTTTTGACACTTTTAGTCCCTGAATGACCCAAAAGTTTATTTTAGCACACCGAACCCCTCAAAGCCAATTTCTAAGCTATGTAAAGGATATTTAAGGTGTGTTTAACTTATGGTCATGTTCCGGAATGTTCGTTACAGTTCAAATTGGCATACTTTCGCAGTTTGTCAAGTTTAGTCCCTGTAAGCGAATTAACTTGTTTTTGCCATACCAAAGCCTTTAAAACTTATTTCTAAGTTATGTAAAGGTTATTTAAGGTATGTTAGGTATATGTTGATGTTCCGGAGTATTTGTCGCATTAAACTGATTACGTTTTCGCACCAGTTTGCGTATAACTCTCCAGAAAGCGATATAGAGTTTGAAATTACATAAAAGTCAAAACATGAAAAATGTAAAACACAACCAAACAAACATTGGGATCAAATAACATTGTTTTATTGATAATAGAATTGTTCACAATGCTTACAAGCACAGTTGTTACAGGTGGTTTGGGAATGGGTTAATAAACTAAAACGGAACCTACATATCCTCCTTGGGTAGGATATGTACGGCCATCCTCCTTGGGTAGGATGCCACCATAAATCCTACGAATTCTCCTGGTGCAGAATACGTACGTTCGTCCTCCTTGGGTAGGAAAACAACCTTAAAACTAGCTAGACAAAACTCTATCATGAAGTCCCTCAATTTATATTGACTTAATCGCCGAGGCCAATGGCGAGAGGGTCATTAGTTAATAGCGCTATTAGGTTTAACAAACCTCACACCGTGCCAGTCGGACGGGCGTGTACTAATGGACTATGGCAGATTATCAGTGATGATAGACGCTGCTATAGGGCACAACTTATTTGCGTAGTAGTCGATATCATACCGTCTAGTAGTTCACACGGGGAAAGCCCCCACTAATTATGGTTATGGTTTGGGTAATGAAAAAGGAACTGGTTAAACATACTTTCAACAACGGGGTAACCCCCACGGCAATTAAGCCAACGAAAGTCAAACCACGTTTTTCAGAAACAACTTAAAACTAAACAACCAAACGTGAACTCACTCAACTTTGTTGTTGACTCGTTGTTACATGCCTTACAGGTCGTAAAACGCTTGGAGCTTGCACGAGGAAGGAGTCGTTGTGGTGTACGGACTGTTATGTTCTGTGATAATTATTTAAATCCTTATGAACTTATTAAACTTGCGTTTTGAACTTTAACTTATAAACTAAGGACTTATGCTTTTGGATTTACTTTTATGCTTCCGCTGTTTAAACTAAACCTGGTTAACTAGCTTTGGTCACCAATCGTATTGTGGTTGGTCTTATTTACTTAATTACGATGTTCAATATGATTGGTGGCTCGATCCTGGTCACGTCACGCCTCCAAGTGGTGATACTCCGCATGGTGGATTTTGGGGGTGTGACAGATTGGTATCAGAGCCATTGGTTATAGCGAACTTGGTTTTAAAAAGGGAAAAACTTTTGATAAAACCAGACTATAACCTGTACAGTGCTCAACAATCCACAACGACGCTTCGCTCCACGTGAAAAACTTTTGATAAAACCAGACTATAACCTGTAAGTGGTATGATTGCTATTTGAACCTTGTGTGCTTACTCTCTACCATCGTCCCACACTTACGCACTTTCGCGACACCTTTCTCACTTACGTTGCTTCGTTATGAAGATCATGAGCGGACGCGGAGGACGTATCAACCTCACTCAAGCCCAGTTGACGGCTTTGATCAACGAACGAGTCGCTGAGGCACTCGCAGCTAACCCTGCAGGAGGTATAACCTGCCATACCAACTTACCTTAGGACGTTTAGATCCTACCTTCGCAAACCAGCCCTCGTGCTTAACCTTATCTTTTATTCTCGCGCAACAGGTCAACATGCTCAGCCTCCTTTGTGCACGTTTAAAACGTTCATGGACTGCCGACCTACTACTTTCAGTGGCACAGAAGGAGCAGTGGGCCTTCTACACTGGTTCGAGAAGCTTGAGTCAGTTTTCGAGATGTGCGAATGCCCCGAAGACCGTAGGGTGAAATATGCTACCGGAACACTTGAAGGAGCTGCGTTAACCTGGTGGAAGGCACAGGTTCAACTACTAGGACTGGCAGTTGCTAATGCTACCCCTTGGAATGGTTTCAAAGAACTGATCAAAGAGGAGTACTGCAGTCGGGATGATATCCATAAGCTAGAAGTGGAATTTTTCAATCTGAAAATGACGGGGTCTGAGATTGAGGCGTATACAAAAAGGTCAAATGAGCTGGCCATCTTGTGCCCTACCATGGTGGACCCTCCCATCAAACGAATTGAGCTGTATCTCAAGGGCCTTGTACCAGAGATTCAAAGTCACGTGACTTCAGCCAACCTGGGTACCATACAGCAAATCATCAAGTTGGCCCATCGACTCACTGACCAGGCGGTGGAGCAAAACAGGCTGCCCAAACGAATCAGTGCCACAGCTACTTCTGATGCACCTACCGACAACAAGCGAAAATGGGATGGGAACTCCAGTAAGGGTTCTGCTTCGGTTCAGTCTCAGCAGCGAAAGACTGATGACTACCAGAGTCCTGGTCAGCAATCTTCCGGTAATCAAGGACAGGGTGGATACCGAGGGAACCACCCCAAGTGCAACCGGTGCAACAAGCATCACAGCGGGCAGTGCAACAAAGGTCGCTGTCAGAGATGTCAAAAGCTGGGTCATGAAGCTAAGGATTGCAGGAGCCCGCGTCCTGCGAATCAGAATCGCCAACAGCAACAAGCTCCACAGAACCACCAGCAGCAACAACAACAGGGCAATAAAGGATGCTTTCAGTGTGGCGCTGAAGGCCACTTTAAGAGAAACTGCCCCCAACTGAACCGGAATCAGAACAACAACAACCAAGGAAACGGGAACCACAATGGGAAAAACAATGGAGGCAATAACAGGGGTAACAATAATGGCAACGGTGCCAGGGGTCGTGTGTTCGTGATTGGTCAAGGTGATGCAAGGAACGATCCCAACGTTGTGATGGGTAAGTTTCTTCTGGAAGACTTCTTTGTTACTGTTTTATTCGATTTGTGTGCCGATACTAGTTATGTGTCCATAAAAGTTAGCCAAATGCTTAAGCGCACTCCAACACTTCTGAACACCAAACACACGGTAGAATTAGCTAACGGTAAAAGTCTTGAAGCCACACACGTAGTTAAAGGTTGTAACCTCGTCTTAGCTGGTCAGACCTTCTCTATCGATCTTATTCCTATCACACTGGGTAGTTTCGACGTTGTTATTGGGATGGATTGGCTATCTCATCATCAAGAGGAGATTGTTTGCAAGGAGAAAATCGTCCGCATTCCTCGTTCTGGTGAAGAACCTCTTGTGATTCGTGGCGACAAGAGTGGTGTTGTCGAAGGCATCATCTCTTTCCTTAAGGCCCAGAAGTGTTTGCGAAAGGGCCACACTGCCATTCTGGCACTCGTTACTGACACATCAACGGAAGAGAAGAGAATTGAAGATATTCCTATTGTGCGCGATTTTCCTGAGGTATTTCCTGAGGAATTACCTGGTCTTCCGCCTCATCGCCAAGTTGAGTTTCAAATCGAGCTAGCTCCTGGAGCAGCGCCCATAGCTCGAGCACCATATCGTCTAGCTCCATCAGAACTCGAAGAACTGTCCACACAACTACAAGAACTCTTGGAAAAGGGTTTCATATGTCCTAGCTCTTCGCCCTGGGGAGCTCCAGTCTTGTTTATGAAAAAGAAGGATGGTACTTTCAGAATGTGTATCGACTACCGCGAACTCAACAAGGTGACCAAGAAGAATCGCTATCCTCTTCCACGTATTGACGACTTGTTCGACCAGTTGCAAAGGTCGAGCTATTACTCTAAGATTGATTTGAGATCGGGATACCATCAGCTGAGAGTCCGAGAGGAGGACGTCTCCAAAACAACATTCAGAACTCGTTACGGCCATTACTAGTTTCTGGTCATGCCTTTCGGGTTGACGAATGCACCAGCGGTCTTCATGGATCTCATAAACCGAGTATGCAAACCTTACCTGGATAAGTTCGTTATTGTGTTCATCGACGATATCCTGATCTATTCTAAGAGTCAGGAGGAACACGAGCAGCATCTACGACTTATGCTGGAACTTCTTCGAAAAGAGCAGTTGTATGCCAAGTTTTCGAAATGTGACTTATGGCTTCGCGAAGTTCACTTTCTAGGCCACGTGGTAAACAAGGATGGAATTCATGTGGATCCATCTAAGGTTGAATCGATCAAGAACTGGCCTGCACCCCGTACAGCAACAGAAATCCGCCAATTCTTGGGTTTGGCAGGATACTACAGAAGGTTTATCAGAGATTTCTCCAAGATTGCGCAACCTCTCACTTCACTGACTCAGAAGGGTGTCACCTATCGTTGGGGTGATGCACAGGAGTCCGTATTTCAGCACTTGAAGGATAGACTTTGTAGCGCGCCTATCCTCTCATTGCCTGAAGGAACAGATGATTTTGTGGTTTACTGCGACGCTTCCATCCAAGGACTTGGTTGCGTATTGATGCAACGTGATAAGGTCATTGCCTACGCATCGCGCCAACTTAAGGTTTACGAAAGGAACTACACTACACACGACTTGGAATTGGGAGCAGTTGTTTTCGCACTCAAGATATGGAGACATTACCTGTACGGTACCAAGTGCACCATTTACACCGATCACAGGAGTCTCGAGCATATCTTCAAGCAAAAAGGAGTTAAACATGCGACAACGCCGATGGGTCGAGCTCTTGAACAATTATGAATGCGCTATCAAATACCATCCGGGCAAGGCCAATGTTGTGGCCGACGCCCTCAGTCGAAAGGATACTCTACCTAAGCGTGTACGTGCGTTACAGCTTACTATCCAATCTAACCTTCCCGCTCAGATCCGCGATGCTCAGGTCGAAGCATTGAAAGCAGAGAACATCAGGGCTGAGTCCCTACGAGGATCGAGGCAATGGCTGGAACAAAAGGAAGACGGCGCCTACTATGTTAACGGACGCATCTGGGTTCCACTGTATGGAGACCTACGCGAGCTTGTGATGGATGAAGCACACAAGTCTCGTTATTTGGTACATTCTGGTTTGGATAAAATGTACCACGACCTCAAGACTACATACTGGTGGCCCGGTATGAAAGGCAGCGTAACAACCTACGTCAGTAAATGTTTGACTTGCACTAGGGTCAAGGTCGAATACCAGAAACCATCAGGCCTGCTACAACAACCAGAGATCCCGAAATGGAAATGGGAACAAATTTCCATGGATTTCGTTACTGGCCTGCCTAGATCTCAACGCGGAAATGATACCATTTGGGTGATCGTGGATCGACTGACCAAGTCTGCACATTTTCTAGCTATCAAAGAAACGGATAAGTTTTCTACTCTTGCAGACATTTACCTAAAGGAAGTGGTATCAAGGCATGGAGTGCCAACCTCCATCATTTCTGATCGTGACGGGCGTTTTATTTTTGAACTGTGGCAAGCAATGCACAAGTCCTTTGGCTCACGTTTAGATATGAGCACCGCTTATCACCCACAGACGGATGGGCAATCTGAACGCACCATCCAAACCCTCAAAGACATGCTTAGGGCATGTGTAATCGATTTTGGTAATGGCCGGGAAAAGCACCTCCTGCTGGTGGAGTTTTCGTATAACAACAGCTACCACACCAGCATTCAGGCCGCTCCGTTCGAGGCATTGTACGGACGCAAATGCCGATCACCTCTCTGTTGGGCAGAAGTTGGTGACAGCCAAATCACTGGCCCAGAACTTGTGGTAGATACCACCGAGAGAATTGCTCAAATACGACAGCGAATGGCGGCAGCTCGTGACCGTCAGAAAAGCTATGCTGATAAAGGAAGAAAACCACTCGAGTTCCAGGTTGGGGATCGAGTGCTACTCAAAGTCTCACCTTGGAAAGGTGTAGTCCGCTTTGGCAAACGAGGCAAACTCAACCCGCGATACGTTGGACCCTTCGAGATCATTGAGAAAATTGGCAAGGTAGCCTACAGGTTGAATCTACCTGAAGAACTCAGCGGAGTTCACAACGTATTCCATGTGTCGAATATGAAGAAGTGTCTGTCAGATGAGACCCTCATAGTTCCTCTAAAGGAGCTCACTATCGACGACCAGCTGCGATTCGTCGAAGAACCAGTAGAGATTACGGATCGAGATGTTAAGATCCTCAAGCGTACCAGGATACCTCTGGTCCGAGTTCGTTGGAATGCTCGTCGTGGCCCAGAGTATACCTGGGAGCGAGAAGACCAAATGAAACTCAAGTACCCCCAGCTGTTTAAGAAAAACGCAACCACTACTGAGGCTGAAGCTACTGCAGAATTTCGGGACGAAATTCCAAATCAACGGGGGGATGATGTGACACCCCAGGGAAATCAGGAAAACAACGCAACTTAATTAGCTTCCTCAGTAACCACGCGCTAAATTTCGGGACGAAATTCTCTTAACAGGGGGAGAATGTGACAACCCTCAAACTTCCATGTATTCCGTACAATCTATTAATGATAATTAAAGTACTTGATGACTGTGCTGAATCATTTAACTACTTTTTGATTTTTGTGTTATACTTACATGTGCTTGTAACATACTAGTAGTGTACATAAAAGTCATTAAATAGTCCGTTATGCTTTCCTGAGTGTTGAAAATTAGAAACGTTACAAAAATATGTATATAGGACGCTTTACAGATTAATTAAGCACTTTAACGGAACAGTGTCAAACCGAACAACCGGACACTACCCGAAACACAAAAATATTGTTAAACACATTGTTTTTATTTTTCTAAGCTAATTAGGGTCCCCGAATACCCTAACACACTATATATTACTTAACACACCTAAACCACTAACTATAATATTTAACTTCTAACTACACTAGTAACTAAGCATTGAAACCCAACCCTTTACCCCCCCCCCCCCCAATTCGATGGCCACCTTAGAGGGAACCACCATTGATATTCTTGAATATTAAAATGGATTATGTTGGGGGATAAAGTGGCATATTACACAAGGGATAATGAAGTGTAGGAGGTTATAAGAATTAACCTCAAGACCATCATCTTCTCACTTCACCACTTCCATTTCTCACAAACACCCTCTCTTCCTTCTTGGTTTCGGCAGCCCACTAGTAGCACCACCACCACCATCACTTGGCCACTTTCAAGCTTTTCAAGAGCATCCATAGGTGTAAGAAGGTGAACAACAAAGCTTAGTGTGTTCGGAAGCTCAAGGACCTCTCTCGTTTTCTTTTAACCACCACTTTTACACCTTGTTTCTTCCCTAGCCTTGTGCTAGAAGTAAGTGCTTCCAATCACCATCTTGTTCTTGATTTTAGTGGTTAATAGATGTTAGAATGATAAAAAGTTAAGAAACTTTAAAGCTCATGAACAAGTCTTGAACATAATGTGTTAAAGTGTGGATAAAGAGAAGTTATGTGTGTAAATCATATAGATCTTGTGTTGTTATGATTCTTGTTGATTATCTGATGATTTTTTGGTTAATATTGATGTTTGATGTTGTTGTGATCACTAAACATGGTTAACGGAATCAATCGAACACAAACTAGAAAGCTAAAGACTAAAAACTGAATCTGTCCAAGCTTTACAGCCAACTTCAGTTGGCTGTAAACAGGCCATAACTTAATGAAAAATGTATTTTCTGAAGCCTAGATTTATGTATTATGAAATACGGTTCTAATGGCACCGGAATCATAATTTTTGGACTCCGTTTACTATATTTAAAGTGTTATTTCGTAACAGCAGCTAGAGCTGCATTTTTCTGCTGAAAATATGCGTTCTGTTTTCTGTCATAACATGAATTCTGCGTAGAATTAAATCATAAAATTTGTACTGTAGATGACCACCGATGTATTTGTAATTCTCTCACTGGAATTTCGTAAATCGGACTCTCGATGAATTTTAAATAAATTATTCCGTGGACGGTGGTCAGAAAAAGATAAATCTGAGTTCAGTCCGGAAAATATTTTTTTATAAAATATTGGTAATGAACTGGACCCCGATATTATTACAAAATAAAATTTGGAACGTTTAAGACATTCTGTAAAAATTTGGGAATTTTTGGAATAAGTTCACTATTTTATTAAAATGTCCGAAAACAGCCCGGTTTTGAATATTTATGCTGAAATGACATAAGCTATAATTTACGTGTCTAAATGTCGAGTATGCTATCTGTGAATGATCTAACATGCTATATGTGTTATGTGTATTATCGTATGTTTATTTATGAGTGGGGAATGGATGGGAAGTATATATGGGCATAAACAGTTAAAGTAATGCATGCTACGTGATAGATACGTATAGGAACTTTGTGCTCTATTTAAAAATCACTAAATGACTAACTGGTAATCATATTAGGACGTGATTGACCGACCTTGACTGTTAGCTATATTTGGGAATCTAACCGAGCAAACCGAGGTGAGTTCACACACTTTCTACAAGGCATGGGATCCCCGGTGGTTTGGGAATGGGTTAATAAACTAAAACGGAACCTACATATCCTCCTTGGGTAGGATATGTACGGCCATCCTCCTTGGGTAGGATGCCACCATAAATCCTACGAATTCTCCTGGTGCAGAATACGTACGTTCGTCCTCCTTGGGTAGGACAACAACCTTAAAACTAGCTAGACAAAACTCTATCATGAAGTCCCTCAATTTATATTGACTTAATCGCCGAGGCCAATGGCGAGAGGGTCATTAGTTAATAGCACTATTAGGTTTAACAAACCTCACACCGTGCCAGTCGGACGGGCGTGTACTAATGGACTATGGCAGATTATCAGTGATGATAGACACTGCTATAGGGCACAACTTATTTGCGTAGTAGTCGATATCATACCGTCTAGTAGTTCACACGGGGAAAGCCCCCACTAATTATGGTTATGGTTTGGGTAATGAAAAAGGAACTGGTTAAACATACTTTCAACTACGGGGTAACCCCCACGGCAATTAAGCCAACGAAAGTCAAACCACGTTTTTCAGAAACAACTTAAAACTAAACAACCAAACGTGAACTCACTCAACTTTGTTGTTGACTCGTTGTTACATGCCTTACAGGTCGTTAAACGCTTGGAGCTTGCACGAGGAAGGAGTCATTGTGGTGTACGGACTGTTATGTTCCGTGCTAATTATTTAAATCCTTATGAACTTATTAAACTTGCGTTTTGAACTTTAACTTATAAACTAAGGACTTATGCTTTTGGATTTACTTTTATGCTTCCGCTGTTTAAACTAAACCTGGTTAACTAGCTTTGGTCACCAATCGTATTGTGGTTGGTCTTATTTACTTAATTACGATGTTCAATATGATTGGTGGCTCGATCCTTGTCACGTCACGCCTCCAAGCGGTGATACTCCGCATGGTGGATTTTGGGGGTGTGACACTTTGGATGTGACTTCTTCGTTTGCTTTCCCTTTTTGCATTCTACACAATCATCATTCAGATAGAAATTTTTCAGATTAACACCTTCAACAAGATCATTGTGACCTAAGAAATTCATTTTTCTCACATGAATGTGACCCATCTTACGATGCCACATTCTTGATTCTTTTTCAGTTGCTTTTGTTTTAGTTACAAAACATTTTGGCTTTCTGTTTGATGTTGTTGCGACGCTCATGTCTAGGACATACAGATCGTTTTCACGTGGAGCTCGCATCAACACCATATCTTCTTGAATTTAAAACCAGGTTTAATGATCAAACACTCATTTTTTGTAAAATGAACTGTGAACGTCTTGTCACAAATCTGCGATATGCTCAACAGATTGTTTTCAAGTTCAATGATGTAGTTCACTTTATCAAACGTTACAACTCCATTGGTAAGAATTCCTTCACCAATGATACTTCCTCCCTGATTTCCCGCAAAACCAACATATCCTCCGTTGATTAATTTGACATCATAGAGTAGAGCTAACATCCCAGTCATATGCCTCGAGGCGCCGCTATCCATGATCCACTTGGAGATGATCAACCTCGGAAGCCCCTGCACACATCAAAGATATTCACTCAAACAACGATACCCAAGATTTCTTCACATTTGGAACACTACCAAATATAAGATCACAAGCCACGTCAACTTTTGGAATGTTGAAGACAACGTTTGGAACAACAGGTTTTGTCTTTGATTTTAGATATCCCTCCTTGATTGGTGGGAATTCCTCAATCAATTTGTCCAATTCAAACTCAAGTTTTTCATTGTTTGTTACAACAACTATCGTCTCTGATTTTAACACCTTTTCCATTTTCATTTCTTCAAACGATTGTTTAGGTTTCTCCACCCATGATTGATTTGGAAAAATCTTTGTTTTCGGATAAACCTTTTAAGTCTTTGGAGATTTTGAAGATTCACGAATCTCAAAGGTTGATTTTGGTTTGTCCTCAGACTTCAAAGATTCACCGCGTTTCAAAATACGCACGGGGGGAACCATTGGTGTTTTTCCTTTAACATCATTTGAAGTTTTAGGTTTGGGTTTCTGGAAAACTAGTTTTTCAATCCTTTTAACACACTGTTTGGCCATGTGACCAATTTCATTGCAGCGATAACAGACTCTTTTATCATATTCAACAAAAGTAGATCTGTTGGTCTCATTTTTCAACTTTTGAGCTGCATTAAAATCGTCAATTGCTTTCTGTATTCTCTCCAGCAACAAACACTTCGCTCAATTTTTCCTTTGGCTTAACCTCCCTTTTAGCCATTTTCTTCTCAAAACCGACACCTTTCTTTTTGAAATTGTTACCATGTCTTTTGTTCTGACCATTGTTACCCACCCATTCTTTCTTTCCCGGGTTGTTTGGTTGTTGTTTCACAATAGATTTTTTTGGTTTTGATAAAAACGCGTTGTTGTTAACCTCTGAAATGTCAATTTCTACAAGCTTATAAACCTTCTCAACATTTTCCAATTTTGCATTCTGAATCGGAAATTCAAAATCAGTATATAGTTTGTCAGTTCCGGTCATCGTGTAAGCCACAATGATCGAATCGTCATTCACAACTTTATCTGATTTTGGTATAAACTTATCCAAAAAGTTTCCGTCATCTTCAGAATCAGAATTGGAATTTTCCAAATGAGTTTTGACTGTACCGAAATCTGAGTTATCACTTTCTTCATCCAACACTTGGTCAACAACAGTTTTTGTTGGTGCATACATCTGTCGTCTTCGTCTTATATCGAGTCTTGGATATGTTGCAGTTTGAAACAAGCATGAGATCATCATTCTTTTTGGTGACATCACATAGATGACATCATCATATGCATCATCACATGAAGACAAAACAGAATGACTCGTTTGAAGATGTAACCGTTTGAACTTGTCCGTTTGAACATGTGTTTCGTTTGAAGGGTGTCATATCATCTTCAAACGAACTAGCTTCTACTATAAATACCTCTCATGTCCATTTCATTTGTAACTTTCCAGCTTGTGCAACGAAGTGCTGCCGAAGTGTTGTCAGGTTGTAAAACGTTACAAAATCAATCATACAACAGTTTAAAGAGTAAATTTAGCTGAATTGAACTCTACATGTCTGTTTCCGCCTTTCGTGTTGAGATAAACTCTTCTGATCGACTCATTCGGGTCTAAAAACGATCCTACAGGTGGTATCAGAGCTCAGGAGGAAGAGTTCATACCAATTCAGCCGCTAATTCTGATTTTCTACACCTTCTTTCAAAATTGAACAATTTTTCACGGTTAAAATCGGCTAAAACTTTCACAATGTGTGCGTAATTGTGTTTTAACAAATCCTTGAGAATATCAGTTCAAAATTCGAAATAAAAGTGGTAAAAATGGCCTGAAAACATAAGTCCGTTTGAACGAAGCCTAGTATTCCCGTTTGAAATTGACATATCGTTTGAAAATGCATGGTATTACGTTTGAAATATGTGGTACGTTTGATCTGACCGTTTGAAACGGGTATTCCGTTTGAGAATTTTGTTTGAAAATAGCCATCTCGTTTGAAAATTGTGCTATCTCGTTTGAAGGAATATATTCCATTTGAGAATGCCATTTGAAAAACATCATACCGCTTGAAAGTACATTGAGTTGTGTGTTTCATTAAACAAGGGTGTCAGTACTTTGGGAAAAGAGATCATGTGAATTAAATCAGATCGCATGTGTTGTTGACAGCTTTAGTGTGTCACTTGGTCACATGAGTGTTTCATTCAAGATTTGCATGTGAATTGGTTTGTCAGCTTGTTACATTCATCGGTCAAAGGAAACATTGTGTCTTGTGTCAGATTACACGAGATGATCACAACCATTAGTGTGTGCATGTGAAGTAAGATAAAGTGTCAGCTATTTGTGTTGGAATTGTCTAGTTGCATGTGATCAGATTTGAGGTACAAAGTGAATATTGTCGGTTTAAGTGGTTTTGAAACCCAATATAATTCAAAAGAATTGTGTTGTCAGCTCAAGTAAGTCATCGGCCCAATCAGAAATTGAAAGTTCTTCGGCCCAAATCATTTTCAGGCTTATTCATTCAGTGATCTCACTTCAACAACTTTGAAACGAGTCTTAGATTGATTTCATCAACACATTTTTACGTATTAGGTCCGGTTAAACTGATCGTTTGTTTGTTTGTCAGGTGATTCAAGGTGATTTGTTTACCAGCTCGTTTGAAGAATCTGAGTTTGTGATATTTCAAATACCAAATCATGGACGAGGATTTTTACAACGCATTCGCTACCCCGGTTACCCCGATTTCTCTTGCACAGAACACGATGTTGGAGAACGAAACGGGAACTATGCAAAAACCGCCCAAACTAATGAACATCGAAGAATATAAGGGTTGGGAAGGTCGTTTTGAAAACTGGGTGCAAGCCAATTATTTGGATGCTTGGGAATGTGTCGAGACAAAATACATTCGACTGACGAATGATGATGAAGAGGTTGTTCCGATAAAAGATCTAAGTGACGATGCTAGAAACAAGTACAAAGATGAGAAAATGATGCTAAGTCTTTTACAACAAGCTGTGAAGGAAGATATTTTGGTCCTTTTGCAACACAATGGAACTTCATATTCGATTTGGAAAGTATTAAGGTCAAAGTTCCATGGTAGTCAAGAAATGGTCAAAAACAAGAAACCGCTTTTGAAGAAAGAGTTCGATCTGTTTCGTGGTTTGAAGAATGAAAGCACAAGGCAGATTATTGAAAGACACTGCAATTTGCTAGCAAACATGAAGAGATTGAGCATTGAGAAAGATAATGAAGAGTTGATCGAGAAACTTGCTGATGCTTTGCCACATGAGACTTGGGGCACATATCTCATGATGCTCAGAAACAAGAAAGGTTTTAGCAGTTTGACACTGAGCAAATTCATTGAAAAGATTGAGGCTCAGGAGATGGAACAGAGAAAGGTTTTGAGAATGAAAGATTTCGACGGTGAACAAGACATCGGTCTTTACTACAAAGGTGGTGTTAGTGATAAATTCACCAACTTGTCACCGAAAGTTCAAACAGCATTTAATGCAAAGAATTCATCAGAAAGTTCATCCAAAGGATCAAGCAGCAACACAAGTTTTTCATCATATCCATCCTTTGATCCGAACATTTCAACAACAAAGAATGGCAAGAAGCTACAATGCAACATTGTACTGAATCTGGAGAATGATGAAGATTATTCAGCAGAAATTGCTAAGAGTCACAAGTCTTTGTTGGGAACTGTTTTGGAATCATATGGTAGTTTTGTTGCAGGTCGGATCGGAAATTCTATGCTTACAAAAGAGGATTACGATCAAATAGACACTGAGGAAATGGAATTAATGGATATTAAATGGTGTTTGGCAAGTGTGTTAAGACGAGCTGAGAAATTTAAGCAGATCACAGGAAGAGATGATTTACGTGAAGCTAATATTTCTACTTTGGGTTTTGATAAATCTAAAGTCACTTGTTTTCGTTGCAGGGAAAAAGGACACTTCAAGAGGGAGTGCAAAAACCGCGAAGCAAGTGGAGCTCAAAATCCGTTCAACAACAACAATGATTACTACCGGAAAGCGATCTATCATCAAGTTGGTCAACAACAACAAGAACCACAAGTGGCTCATGGAAGGAAAGTGATTGAAGAATCTTCTTCAAAGAGAGCTTGTATGGTGAATCAAGATGATCAAAAGCTAACGAAAGGTTTCAGTTGGGACAAATATATCTCAGCTGACAACAAAGCATGCCTGATTAACCAAGATGATGAAAAATTGCCTGAAGGTTTTAGTTGGGCAGACTTTAATTGGGACGATTATGATCCAAACAAAGATTCAAATCACAACGCGTATGTTGCTCGAGTTGAAGATGATAGTGATGATGATTGTGAGTATTGGTCAAGGAAAATGGCAGATCATTTGAAAATGATGGCTGAAAGTGATAGTGAAGATGAAAAAGCCAAGAAGAAAAAGAAAAAGATCAAGACACCAGTGAGCAGTGATGATGAATATGTTCCAGTGATCAGAAAGCAAAAGAAGAAAGATGTTCCAAAGTTCAAAGTTGATGAAGAAGTTGATGCTAAAAAGATTCCGGTAAAATGTGACAACTGTGAAGCTATAAAGAAGCAGAACAGCACATTGATTTACAACTTGAATAGTTTGAAGGAATCTTATGATGTTTTGAACAAAGCTATGAATCAATATAATCAAACAAGTGAAGAACAAGCAACAGCAATTAAGACACTTCAGGGTGCATTCATGATCAAGAAGAAAGTGGTGAACAACTACATCGAGAAGTGTGCTGCTCTTGAATAGAAATTGGAGTTACAAAGAATTGAAACTGAAAGAGTTAATCGTTTGTTGAAAAGTTACTCATGTACTTCTTATGTCATTGACAGGATTTATCCGACTGTTGAAGGAATGAAGGCATTTGAAGAGGATGAAGTAACTAAAGAAAAAGATGCTGGAAAAGTTGATGAAGGAAAGACTCCTGAGAAGAAGACTGACAAGAAGAATGACACAAAGAAGAAGACTGACAAAAAGGATTCTGGTAAGAAAAAAGATGTCGGTTACAACAAGTGTCCACCCCCGCTTGAAAACGGATATTCTCCGAGAAATCCAAATTCAGAAAGATTCGAAAAGGCAACAAATTTACAGTGGGAGTCGGAGTCGTCAGTTAATTTGCCAGAAAATATTGATGTGATGTTTACATCATCTGACACTGATCATGAGTCCGAGTTAATAAAGAAAGTGGTCGATCAGGTGTTGGATAAAGATGAAACTGAGGAGTCAAAGATGGAGTCAAACTCAGAGTCAAAGTCAGAGTCAGAGTCAAAGTCTGGTTCTGAAAGTTCGAGTTCGACAGTCAACAGTCCAAAATCTTCAGTTAAAAGGGTTTACAACAAAGAATTCCTGTTATCAAAATCTAATTTGAGTGACGAAACATTCAAAGTTGCATATACATTGAATGATTCCGACAAATTATATTCTGATGAGGAATTTCCAATAAGAGGTGTTAAACCAGAAATGATAAAAAAGGTTTTCAAACTAACAGAAATCAATATTTCTGAAATAAAAGATGTAAATCTTAATGATAAACCTAAAAAATACATCTCAAGAGTACAACAAAGATTAAACAAGAAAAAGGGTTACAGTTTTGGTTCTGGTTGGCAAAAGAAACCAAACCAAAACCGTAATTTCAAAAAGTAAGGTCTTGGATTTAATCCAACAGAAAAACAGAAAAATGAAAAACATGTTCGTGATTTTAAATCAAAGATGACATTTGTTTCAGGTACCTCAGCAGATGAGGAAGAAAAGAAAGAATTATGGAGGCAGTCAAACAGTGAGTTCCTTGCAAAGAAGCAAGAAGAGATGAAGTTTGCTGGACATAGGAAAGATACGAGAATCTGTTTCCAATGCAACACTGTTGGACATATTGCCAGAGATTGTTCTAAGGCAATACCATCAAAACAGGAAGTTTCTCGTAAACTGAAAGAGAAAGTTGAGTTTGAACCACCAATTGACAGAACCAAACTTTTCAAAGATTCAAAATTTGAAATTGGTGAAAGTTCAAACAGGTTTTACAAGAAAAAGGCTAACCTTGACAACCAAAAATGGGTTGTTAAGAAATCGGTTGATAGTTCTAGCAATGATTTTGATTCATCAAAATCAGAGGAGCTATCTTCTGGCGATGAGTCTGATTCCACAAAATCAAAGGAGCCACAGGTTGTTTCAAAACAGGTTTTACAACCCACAGGTCTGCTCGGACATTTGACCGGTGCTGAGAGGAAGAGACATTCTAGAAGCAAATGAAAGGCATAGGAAGAACAGGTGAAAGGTTATTGGATAATCAATACAGAATGGTAACGAATGAAAATTGTGATCATTTGTTTGTTTCCTAAGGCAAACAAATGAGATGGTGACAAATCAAAGAAAATGGGTCAAAAATAATGTATCGCGAAGACATGCTCGCCTATAAGTGAACACTCATCCCAAGAATTCCCAGGTAAGCACAACTGGTCTCGCGTCTGATGAGATGTATACGAAGTGCTTGCCTAGACAGAAAACCCAGAATACAGGCATTCACCCTTCCAGTTTGCACGTGTTCACATTATTTAAAACCCAAGACCTTGACGAGGTTTTGAAAAACTCAAAGGGGTTCAAAACCATATAACAGAGGGTTCAAAACCTTACAATAAAGGGTTCAAAACCTAGTAATCAATCATCCTAGAACAGATGATTAGTTTTCAAAGTGGTTTTGAAATTTATGTTCTTGTTGTGGTTGTCGCCTAAGGATAGGTGACAGTACTGTTTTATGACTAAACGCAATTAAACTCGCGTTAGGGTCCTAAGAAGGTTATAGACTAGGTCAAAGTATTACTAATAACCTAATTCCCTATAACCATGAGCTCTGATACCAACTTTTCTGTCACACCCCGACCACGTAGAACCTACAAAACGTGGCGGAAACATCGGGGAGTGTTGTAACAGAATCATTGTTTCATAACACATGGAACTTGAAATATTGTTTTATTGATTAAAAGAGTTACAATGTCTTGACAATCAAAGAAACATAACAAAATAACTAGTCTTGCATCTTTTATTGTCACTAAGGCCCATGTCCGCCTAAGTGTATCTTGATCAATCCTATGCTTCATTTCCTGAAACACATGTGAAAATAGGTACGTCAGCATAAAAATGCCGGCGAGTACATAGGTTTTGTGAAAATAAGATTCATGACATCTGTTTAAGAAAATGTTTAGTCATGAACCTTGTTGTAACACCTGTGCCCCCACGGCCATCAAACAAATACCGAACCAATGAAATATTATATTTCATACTTGGGATTTGTAAAAATATGTGTATCATCTTGCACATATCAATTCTCGTTCAATTTCAAACTCTAAATCGCTTTCTGGAAGGTTATACGCGCACCGATGCGTAAATATAACCAGTTTAATGCAACAAACACTCCGGAATAGTGAAATAGGCTTAACATACCTTAAATAACCTTTACATAACTTAGAAATAAGTTTTGAAGGCTTTGGTATGGCAAAACCAAGTTAATTCGCTTACAGGGACTAAAGTTGACAAACTGCGAAAGTATGCCAATTTGAACTGTAACAGACATTCCGGAACATGACCATAAGTTAAACATACCATAAATATCCTTTACATAGCTTAGAAATAGGCTTTGAGGGGTTCGGTATGCTAAAATAAACTTTTGTGTCATTCAGGGACTAAAAGTGTCAAAAAGTGCACAAGTTTGCATTTTCGCGCATAACTTACGTTCTGAATACATCTGGACATCCAAAAATTTATGTAAGCATGACTACATTATATTTTAGTGTTCGCCTTAAGAAAAATCCATTCGTCGCGTCATTTGGATCGTTTTTCGCGCTTATGCGCATTCCGTCGTAATTAAGCGAACATCGCGTTCGTACGGCCAAACGAACCAACCTCCGGCATATTTTTGAGCATGTTTTGAGTTCCCTATACTTTAACTTCATTTTAGAGCCTTGAAATGAGGTTAACGGGGTTCAAACGCATCGAAAAAGGGCTTAAAACACAACAGGGACCATTTCTGCCAATTTAGAAACATTTCTGAATCAGATGGGTCAGTGGCGTAGCGCGACGCCTAAAGCCTTACCAGTCGCGCTACGCGACTGCATGATCTGGACCAGATTCAATGTTTTAAATACAAGTTGCAACTAATTGATCCTTAACCACATGTTTTAAGTTGCTTAGTCACTAAGATAAGGACCAATTTAAGCCACCACAACTTTCCGACACTTGTACGGATGGGATCATGGCACGTTTTCCATGAAACGATCTTAACGGTTACCCGAAAACTATATATACCCATCCACCCCCATTGCATTTCTCACTAGAATTCTGATTTTGAGAGCTCTAAGTTGAAACCATTGTTTCATACCTGAGTTCTTGGATCGGGATTAGCATTCGGGGACCCTTCGTAAGTATTCTTTCGTTCTTTTCCTTATTTTACTGCTTTTCGAGTCAGAAAGTCAAACTTTGTTTGACTTTCGGCGTTGACCAGTAATGGTCAATGCGAAGTTCGCTAGAACTTCGCAACGTGATTGTAATCACGATGGTCATAGTCCCTTGGGACTATGCCTACTGATTACCACGTTGTCTAGGGTCGTAGGGTAAGCGATCTAATAAATCGCTTATACCTCGAACCCGACCCAGTTTGGTCGATCATTAGGATCCGACCAAATACATTAGGTGACCATAGAGTAGGGAATAACCTTCCGAGGTTATACCTTATGGTCACGACGTTTAAGTAGTTGTATGATAGGTAGTTTATATGCCTTAGGTAAATTACCAGAATACCCTTTTCATACATAATTGGTAATTAAGCATATGTAACCTAAACTTTTGTCACATAACGGATTATGTAACATGTTTAGGCATATAACACTTGTCATAGGGCTAGCTAGGCGGTCCGAACGCGTTACACGCGAACGACGCGTTAAAGTAGCATAAGCTACCTAAACGGGTCGTAATGGGTCGTAGACACTTAGGTTAAGTTTCATTTAGCATGTAGGCTTTGTTAAACCAAATGACACGAGTCTCTACACTCGTTTGGTTTACAAACCCTAATGCTACCCGATCTTCCGATTTAGGTCCGGTTTATTAATGTAGCTACCTATACTAGGTGCCGTTTGATATCCGCGATCTCTAGCATTGTTTAGTTGTTACTCAAGGACTACTGAGCAATCTCAGGTGAGTACATAGACCCCTCTTTTACTGTTTTCCAAACTGTTTTGGGGTGGAACACATGTGCCTACTTGTTACTTTCAAGCTTTCCTGTTTTCACATCATATACCGGCTATGTTCGTTAGTACATTATAGTACATGATTTCATTACATTTCATGCTATGTATTGCCATTGTGTGCATTACTTAGTACATCGTTTTACATTTACATTTTATGCTATTTATGTCCATTGTGTGCATACTTAGTACATTGTTTTTCATCACATGCTTACATTTTGGTATGACATTTGGTTTGTTTACATGGGACAATACATTCATTAACACCGATCATGCCGTTCGTTAGTAGGTAGTGGTACCATAGGAATTGACAACTCCCGTTCCGGACGTCCCAGGGAAAGGGGATGAAAGGAATGACCGAATTCGTTGATATAAGACAGATAGACCTTTAATTTGTTTAAAGGGTTTATCACCGCAGTCGCCAGGCTTGGATGTATGCATATTCACAATACCGCATAAATGTTCATATTAAATATTTGCATGCATTTACACAAAACATAGCTTTGATTTAAACCAAGTTTTACTTCAATACTTTGTTTTTGTGCATATGGTTTAGTTGAGACCTTTCACTTGCCATACATGACATTTTGACATAGACATTTTGACATGATTTACATCTTGACATGAACATTTTACATTGTTTGGTTTGGTTTGATTAAGTGATTAAGTAACGATGCGTGTGTAATATGATACAAGCATGGTGGATACGCCGCTGGTACTTCCTATATATAAGTGTTTGTATGGTATTACATGTCGTAACGTTATTTGAATCATTTCAGTTTGAGACATAGAACATTTCATACAAATAACATACTTTTCACAAGACATTGATTTATAAACAACTTATCTTATGCAAACACATTTTACTTGGTTATTCATTTAACCTTACATTTATTTATACTTATCATCTGATCTTATCGTTTTTCAAATGATTTAAAAGACAAAGCAAATAACAAGGTTCATGACTAAACATTTTCTCAAACATAAGTCATGAATCTTATTTTCACAAAACCTATGTATCTCACAGGCATTTTTATGCTGACGTACCTATTTTCACATGTGTTTTTCAGGAACTGTTGCATAAGATGGTCAAGATATACATAGACAGACTTGGGCTTTAGTGACAATAAAAGATGCAAGACTAGTTAATTATGTTGTATTTATTTGTTTATTAAGACATTGTAACACTTTTAATCAATAAAACGAAACTTTAATTTCCATGGTTGTGAAACATTAATTCTGTTGCAACACGCCCCGATGTTTCCGCCGCGATTTGTTGTTGTACGCGGTCGGGGTGTGACAGAAAAGATGGTATCGGAGCCAATGGTTATAGGGAATTAGGTTATTAGTAATGCTTTGACCTAGTCTATAACCTTCTTAGGACCCTAACGCGAGTTTACTTGCGTTTAGTCATAAAACAATACTGTCGCCTATCCTTAGGCGACAACCGCAACAAAAACATAAATTTCAAAACCGCTTTGAAAACTAATCATCTGTTCTAGGATGATTGATTTCTAGGTTTTGAACCCTCTATTGTAAGGTTTTGAACTCTCTATTATATGGTTTTGAACCCCTTTGAGTTTTCAAAACTTCGTCAAGGTTTTGGGTTTTAAATAATGTGAACACGTGCAAACTGGAAGGGTGAATGCCTGTATTCTGGGTTTTCTGTCTAGGCAAGCACTTCGTATACATCTCATCAGACGCGAGACCAGTTGTGCTTACTTGGGAATTCTTGGGATGAGTGTTCACTTATAGGCGAGCATGTCTTCGCGATACATTATTTTTGACCTATTTACTTTGATTTGTCACCATCTCATTTGTTTGCCTTAGGTAACAAACAAATGATCACAATTTTCATTCGTTACCATTCTGTATTGATTATCCAATAACCTTTCACTTGTTTCTTCCTCTGTCTTTCATTTTCTTCTAGAATGTCTATTCCTCTTGGCACTGGTCAAATGCCCGAGCGAACAGCCAAATTTGTCCAGCAAATTGGCGAAGTGATTCAGAGGACTGTGGATTTAGGTATTGCCATGGCTCGTCTTAACAATGAAGCCTCTCGTCTCGACAATGAAGCCACTCAAGAGACACCAAAGGAAGCAGTAGTCAGTCTTGCAACAACATCAAGGAAGCGTAAGGCTTCAAGGAAACCCGCAGCGGTTACACCTAATCAAGCTGGACCTAGCCAAGTGGCAAGGCCACCAGCTAGGAAGCCGTACTTAGGAACTGCTCCTAGGTGCAAGCGATGCAACGGTCATCATTCAAACCTCCTACCCTGCTGGAAATGTACCTACTGTGGACGGCGGGGACATTTGGTCAACACATGCCGCTTTTCTATCCAGAACAAAGCTGTTGCAAATCTTGCTGCTACCCAACTCCAAGTCAACCCTACTCAAGCTCGTTTCCCGCGTGGTACTTGCTACAACTGTGGCGATACGAGCCATTTTAGGAACAACTGCCCGAAGATAGTCAGTGCAAATCCAACCCTCGGATGAGCATTTGGCTGAACAAAGGATGTTGCTGTCTTATGCCTTTGTTTCTTTTGTTTCGTGTATTGTGAAACAATATGTCTTGTTCATAAATAAAAGTTGTTGTTCACAATTCTGCTATACAAGTATCATTACATGTGTTTATGGCTTTTCCCTATAATACCTGCACTAAGGAACTATGTTCCTTACAAACTACTCTTGTGATTCTCTCTTTCAAGTGATCGCTCATAATTTCCTCGAAAGTTCTAAATACTCATTTCATTCTAAGAAACGAAGTACAGGAAATAAAGTGAAAGTATGAGTAATCGTGCTTTTGCACATCTGTACTTTTGAATCCTTGGTTGGATAACTAAGGATATTTTCAAATCTCATACCCATTACGTTTTGATTTTTCAACATACACAGTACAAGTATTTCAACACAATCTTCATGATCTCAAAACATTCCATATAGTTTGAAAACAATTTTTCTAGATACATTGTCTATGTTATTTCAAAAACATTGGCCATGTTATCAAAACCAACCTTTCTAATTTCAAAATATTTCATATAGTCTGAAGACAATATTAACACAATACATTTTCTTATCAAGTGCATGATTTCGAAAAGCATCATTCATGTCTTTCAAAAACCTTATACATAATTTCAAAATTCATCTCGCATGATTTTAAAACATTTTTAAATATATCTATCTAATACACCTACTTTATGATTTCAAAAAGTATTATATATAAGGTTTCAAAAACGTTAAACACAGTTTTTCTTAAAAGAACCCCATGCACAGTTTTCAAAAATATTTTCCTAGTACATTGACATAACCTTCAAAATCTGCTTCATATGTCGCCTTGACATATCAAGCATCTCAACTTCATAAGCATTCTTACTTCATGTTTTGACATAAGCACATCCAGTGCAAGATTTCAAAACATCTTCAACTTCTAAAAATTCATATGGGATCTTTTTATCTCCACAATTAGACCCTTGTGGATAATCATCATTCAAATCAGAGTCCTTAATTGGATTCCTTATGTACCTGAATTCGAACATTTCGGTTCCTTATAATCGAAATCGAATTTTTCTTTTAAAGATCTTTCTATCTTTATAGTTAGATTCTTGATAATGTTTAAAGTACCAAATGAAATCCACGAGATGGATTCCTAGTGTGCTTTAAATACATGTACTCTGTTAGCAGAACAAACTTCTAGTTAAACAATTTTGTGGTTATGTGACTATGTGTTTATTCATCTTATGTTTCCTTTTATGCATTTTTGTGTTTTTGGTATACTCTGGATATTCGTTATCAAAATCCTCGTAGAATCTTTCATATCTTCATATGAGGGATTCGTAGAAGGATATTCAAAGGTACTACCTTAAATCCTTAATGGGCTTCTATGTAATAGTTAAGACCCTTGGATTATATAGTACCACTCCAGACCCTTTTTAGTGGTCTAGTCAAAAGATTGATTCGCAATCTGGTTAAAGAATGACATCTAGTGATGTAGCTGGACAGACTCCTTGATAGTCTATTTAAATCATTTATTGATTTAGTCTAAAGGACTCCATGGCGGTCTAAGTCACGCTCATCACAGGATTGTTCATTTGGTTTTACCCTACACATTATAAAATAGACTGTGTGAACTGTGCAAGGAATTCTCTAATTATGGATGCGCACATAATTATGAAATTTAGTGCACAGAAATCCTGTAAGATTTATTATGTGAAGGAACCGATAGTGACAACAATAACAAAATGAGAACGATGTAATGGAGGCATGGTGGACGCACCAATGACGCTTCATATACTTGTATATAAGTGTCCCTCTTACATTGCAAACATAATGTTATTAAGGTTACTAGAAGTTCAAGAACCCTAACCAATGTTGTTTGATCTTTTCAACTTCATGTTTTAAACTCTCACAAGTTTCCTCTAAATAAATTTCGGGACGAAATTTCCTAAAGTAGGGGAGACTGTAACACCTGTGCCCCCACGGCCATCAAACAAATACCGAACCAATGAAATATTATATTTCATACTTGGGATTTGTAAAAATATGTGTATCATCTTGCACATATCAATTCTCGTTCAATTTCAAACTCTAAATCGCTTTCTGGAAGGTTATACGCGCACCGATGCGTAAATATAACCAGTTTAATGCAACAAACACTCCGGAATAGTGAAATAGGCTTAACATACCTTAAATAACCTTTACATAACTTAGAAATAAGTTTTGAAGGCTTTGGTATGGCAAAACCAAGTTAATTCGCTTACAGGGACTAAAGTTGACAAACTGCGAAAGTATGCCAATTTGAACTGTAACAGACATTCCGGAACATGACCATAAGTTAAACATACCATAAATATCCTTTACATAGCTTAGAAATAGGCTTTGAGGGGTTCGGTATGCTAAAATAAACTTTTGTGTCATTCAGGGACTAAAAGTGTCAAAAAGTGCACAAGTTTGCATTTTCGCGCATAACTTACGTTCTGAATACATCTGGACATCCAAAAATTTATGTAAGCATGACTACATTATATTTTAGTGTTCGCCTTAAGAAAAATCCATTCGTCGCGTCATTTGGATCGTTTTTCGCGCTTATGCGCATTCCGTCGTAATTAAGCGAACATCGCGTTCGTACGGCCAAACGAACCAACCTCCGGCATATTTTTGAGCATTTTTTGAGTTCCCTATACTTTAACTTCATTTTAGAGCCTTGAAATGAGGTTAACGGGGTTCAAACGCATCGAAAAAGGGCTTAAAACACAACAGGGACCATTTCTGCCAATTTAGAAACATTTCTGAATCAGATGGGTCAGTGGCGTAGCGCGACGCCTAAAGCCTTACCAGTCGCGCTACGCGACTGCATGATCTGGACCAGATTCAATGTTTTAAATACAAGTTGCAACTAATTGATCCTTAACCACATGTTTTAAGTTGCTTAGTCACTAAGATAAGGACCAATTTAAGCCACCACAACTTTCCGACACTTGTACGGATGGGATCATGGCACGTTTTCCATGAAACGATCTTAACGGTTACCCGAAAACTATATATACCCATCCACCCCCATTGCATTTCTCACTAGAATTCTGATTTTGAGAGCTCTAAGTTGAAACCATTGTTTCATACCTGAGTTCTTGGATCGGGATTAGCATTCGGGGACCCTTCGTAAGTATTCTTTCGTTCTTTTCCTTATTTTACTGCTTTTCGAGTCAGAAAGTCAAACTTTGTTTGACTTTCGGCGTTGACCAGTAATGGTCAATGCGAAGTTCGCTAGAACTTCGCAACGTGATTGTAATCACGATGGTCATAGTCCCTTGGGACTATGCCTACTGATTACCACGTTGTCTAGGGTCGTAGGGTAAGCGATCTAATAAATCGCTTATACCTCGAACCCGACCCAGTTTGGTCGATCATTAGGATCCGACCAAATACATTAGGTGACCATAGAGTAGGGAATAACCTTCCGAGGTTATACCTTATGGTCACGACGTTTAAGTAGTTGTATGATAGGTAGTTTATATGCCTTAGGTAAATTACCAGAATACCCTTTTCATACATAATTGGTAATTAAGCATATGTAACCTAAACTTTTGTCACATAACGGATTATGTAACATGTTTAGGCATATAACACTTGTCATAGGGCTAGCTAGGCGGTCCGAACGCGTTACACGCGAACGACGCGTTAAAGTAGCATAAGCTACCTAAACGGGTCGTAATGGGTCGTAGACACTTAGGTTAAGTTTCATTTAGCATGTAGGCTTTGTTAAACCAAATGACACGAGTCTCTACACTCGTTTGGTTTACAAACCCTAATGCTACCCGATCTTCCGATTTAGGTCCGGTTTATTAATGTAGCTACCTATACTAGGTGCCGTTTGATATCCGCGATCTCTAGCATTGTTTAGTTGTTACTCAAGGACTACTGAGCAATCTCAGGTGAGTACATAGACCCCTCTTTTACTGTTTTCCAAACTGTTTTGGGGTGGAACACATGTGCCTACTTGTTACTTTCAAGCTTTCCTGTTTTCACATCATATACCGGCTATGTTCGTTAGTACATTATAGTACATGATTTCATTACATTTCATGCTATGTATTGCCATTGTGTGCATTACTTAGTACATCGTTTTACATTTACATTTTATGCTATTTATGTCCATTGTGTGCATACTTAGTACATTGTTTTTCATCACATGCTTACATTTTGGTATGACATTTGGTTTGTTTACATGGGACAATACATTCATTAACACCGATCATGCCGTTCGTTAGTAGGTAGTGGTACCATAGGAATTGACAACTCCCGTTCCGGACGTCCCAGGGAAAGGGGATGAAAGGAATGACCGAATTCGTTGATATAAGACAGATAGACCTTTAATTTGTTTAAAGGGTTTATCACCACAGTCGCCAGGCTTGGATGTATGCATATTCACAATACCGCATAAATGTTCATATTAAATATTTGCATGCATTTACACAAAACATAGCTTTGATTTAAACCAAGTTTTACTTCAATACTTTGTTTTTGTGCATATGGTTTAGTTGAGACCTTTCACTTGCCATACATGACATTTTGACATAGACATTTGACAGGGATATTTGACATAGACATTTGACATGGATATTTGACATAGACATTTGACATGGATATTTGACATAGACATTTGACATGGATATTTGACATAGACATTTTGACATGATTTACATCTTGACATGAACATTTTACATTGTTTGGTTTGGTTTTATTAAGTGATTAAGTAACGATGCGTGTGTAATATGATACAAGCATGGTGGATACGCCGCTGGTACTTCCTATATATAAGTGTTTGTATGGTATTACATGTCGTAACGTTATTTGAATCATTTCAGTTTGAGACATAGAACATTTCATACAAATAACATACTTTTCACAAGACATTGATTTATAAACAACTTATCTTATGCAAACACATTTTACTTGGTTATTCATTTAACCTTACATTTATTTATACTTATCATCTGATCTTATCGTTTTTCAAATGATTTAAAAGACAAAGCAAATAACAAGGTTCATGACTAAACATTTTCTCAAACATAAGTCATGAATCTTATTTTCACAAAACCTATGTATCTCACAGGCATTTTTATGCTGACGTACCTATTTTCACATGTGTTTTTCAGGAACTGTTGCATAAGATGGTCAAGATATACATATACAGACTTGGGCTTTAGTGACAATAAAAGATGCAAGACTAGTTAATTATGTTGTATTTATTTGTTTATTAAGACATTGTAACCCTTTTAATCAATAAAACGAAACTTTAATTTCCATGGTTGTGAAACATTAATTCTGTTGCAACACGCCCCGATGTTTCCGCCGCGATTTGTTGTTGTACGCGGTCGGGGTGTGACACTTGTAATTTGCTTTGTCTTTGTAATTCATTTGAAAAACAATAAGTTCAGATGATACGTATAAATAAGATAATAATGCATGGTTAAATGAATAACCATGTAAAAATGAGTTTGTATAAGTTAAGTTGTTTGTAAAACAATGTATTGTGAAAAGTATGTTATTTGTATAAAATGTTATATGTCTAAATTGAAGTGATTTCAAATAACGCACCGATATGTAATACCATACAATCACTTATATATAGGAAGTACCAGCGGCGTATCCACCATGCTTGTATCATATTACACACGCCTCGTTACTTAAATCACTTACTCAAACCAAACCACCAATATAAGATGTCTATGTTTAAACCAATTGTCAAAAGTCCTTGTATAAACCATGTCAAATGTTGATAGTCCAAAAGTAGTCAAGTAATGTGTAACAAATGTTTATGTATGGCTAGTGAAATGCATCAACTAAACCATAGATGAAATGCACAAAACAAAGTATTGAAGTAAAACTTGGTTTAAATCAAAGTTATGTTTTGTAAAATATATGCATGCTATACTGAATATGAACATTTATGCGGTATTGTAAAAATTCATACATCCAAGCCTTGCGACAGTCGGATAACTATGTAAAAATGAGTTATCAAAAGAATATGTATTCGGATTCGGTCATTCCTTACGTCCAAACAAACCCGAGATTTCAGGAATGGGATTTGTCAAGTCCTATGGTACCACTACCTACTACCGAGCGGCGTGATCGGTGTTAATGAATGTATAGTATAGTTTAAACAAACCAAATGTCATACCAAAATGTAAGCATGTTTTATGAAGATAATGTACCTAGTATGCTAGAGTAAACATACAAGGTAGAGCTGTAAAACAATGTGTCCATATGTTACTGGAACATATGCAACAGAGATGCAATGTAAAATAATGTACTAAGCATGTACTAAATGGACATACATAGCATGTGATGTGATGTGATGTAAAACAATGTACTAATTATGCACACAATGGACATACATAGCATAAAATGTAATGAAATCATGTACTAATAGTGTACTAATGAACATAGCATGTATATAATGTGAAAACATGGAAAGCATGAAAGTAACAAGTAGGCACATGTGTTCCACCCCAAAACGTTTGGAAAACAGTAAAAGAGGGGTCTATGTACTCACTTGAGATTGCTCAGAAGTCCTAAGATAACCACCAAGCAATGCTAGAGATCTCGGAATATCAAACGGCACCTAATATAGGTAACTACATTAATAAACCGGACCTAAATCGGAAGATCGGATAGAATGAGGGCTCGTAAACCAAATGAGTATGGGAACTAATGTAGTATGGTTTAACAAAGCCTACATACTAAATGAAACCTAACCTAAGTGCTTACGACCCATTATGCTACTTTAACGCGTCGTTCGCGTAAAACGCGTTCGGACCGCCTAACTAGTCCTATGACAAGTAACATATGCCTTAACATGTCTAATATTGTTGTCAAATCAGTTTAGATGTCAAAAGTTATGTTACATATGCTTAAAATGAATTTTGGCGTCAAAAGGGCATTTTGGTAATTTACCTAAGGCATATAAGCTACCTATCATACAACTACTTAAACGAAGCGACCATAAGGTATAACCTCGGAAGGTTATTCCCTATATACTATGGTCACCTAATGTGCTTGGTCGGATCCTAATGATCGACCAAACGGGTCGGGTTCGAAAGTATAAGCGATTGTTTAAATCGCTTACCTTACGACCCTATATAAGCACTAAACTAAAAGTGACGAGCTAAGCATGTTAAAACATGCTTAACTAAGTTTAGAAAACAGGTTTGGTATCAAAACAAACGGTTTTGATACCCATAAGTAGTTTGGTTACAAAATACGCAAGAATACGTATTCTGACCGAAACTACGGCTCGTCACTGAGCCTAGATAACGTGGTAATCAGTAGGTATAGTCACAAAGGACTATAACCATCGTGATTACAATCACGTTGCGAAGTTCAAACGAACTTCGCATTGACCATAAGCTGGTCAATGCAGAAAGTCAAACAAAGTTTGACTGTCAGACTCGAAAAGCAATAAAAGAACGAAAGAATACTCACGTAGGGTCCCCGAATGCTAATCTAGATCAAAATAGCTCAGGTATGAAACAAAGGTTTCAACTTAGAGCATTTGAGATCAGATTCTAGTGAGTTTAGAGGCTGGATGGCAAGGGGTATTTATAGTGAATGGTCCACCATTAGGATCGTTTGTCGAAATACGTGCCTTAATCTCATCCGTACATGTGTCGGCACCTTATGGTACCCAAAAAGGCCACTCACCATAAGAGTTTGACACTTGGCACTTGACCTTTGGAGAGTGTTAAGGGCTGTTAAAAGATGAAAAAAAAAAACGTTTTGCTGCATCTGGCCCCTGTTTACGGACCTAGTTTGGCAGATTTACAGTTTCAGTCCCTGCAACCTCAAAACTTGGTTTTCGATGCGTTTTTTTTTGACACGTTTAAGCCCTGTTAACCCCATTTCAAAGCTCTAAAATGAAGTTAAAGTATAGGGAACTTAAAATGTGTTCAAAAATATCTCGGGTGTCGGTTCGTTTAGCCGTACGGTTACGTTGTTCGGTTAATTACGACGGAATGCGCATAAGCGCGAAAAATGATCCAAATGGCGTGACGAATGGATTTTTCTTATGCCAAACACTAAAATAAAATATTTTAGTGCTTACATAAATTTTTGGATGTCCGGATGTATTCAGAACGTAAGTTATGCACGAAAATGCAAACTTGTGCACTTTTTGACGCTTTTAGTACCTGAATGAGCCAAAAGTTTATTTTAGCACACCGAACCCCTCAAAGCCTATTTCTAAGCTATATAAAGGATATTTAAGGTGTGTTTAACTTATGGTCATGTTCCGGAATGTCTGTTACAGTTCAAATTGGCATACTTTCGCAGTTTGTCAAGTTTAGTCCTTGTAAGCGAATTAACTTGTTTTTGCCATACCAAAGCCTTCAAAACTTATTTCTAAGTTATGTAAAGGTTATTTAAGGTATGTTAAGCCTATGTCACTATTCCGGAGTGTTTGTTGCATTAAACTGGTTATATTTACGCATCGGTGCGCGTATAACCTTCCAGAAAGCGATTTAGAGTTTGGAATTGAACAAAAATTGATATGTGCAAATGATACACATATTTTTACAAATCCCAAGTATGAAATATAATATTTCATTGGTTCGGTATTTGTTTGATGGCCGTGGAGGCACAGGTGTTACAGTCTCCCCTACTTTAGGAAATTTCGTCCCGAAATTTATTTAGAGGAAACTTGTGAGAGTTTAAAACATGAAGTTGAAAAGATCGAACAATATTAGTTAGGGTTCTGAACTTCTAGTAACCTTAATAACATTATGCTTGCAATGTAAGAGGGACACTTATATACAAGTATATGAAGCGTCATTGGTGCGTCCACCGTACCTCCATTACATCGTTCTCATTTTGTTATTGTTGTCGCTATCGGTTCTTACACATAATAAATCTTACTAGGTTTCTGTGCACTAAATTTCATTATTATGTACGCGTCCATAATTAGACAATTCCTTGCACAGTTCACACAGTCTATTTTATAATGTGTAGTGTAAAACCAAATGAACAAACCTGTGATGAGTGTGACTAGACCGCCATAGAGTCCTTTTAATTAAGTCAATAAATGATCTAAATAGACTATCAAGGAGTCTGTTCAGCTACATTACTAGATGTCGTCCTTTAACCAGATTGTGAATCAATCTTTTTGACTAGACCTATAAAAGGGTCTCTTATGAAACATGGAGTGGTACTATATAATCCAAGGGTCTTAACTATTATATAGAAGCCCATTAAGGATTTAAGGCAGTACCTTTTGACTATCCTGCTACGAATCCCTCATATGGAGATATGAAAGATCCTGCGAGGATTTGGATAACAAATATCCAGAGTATAAAAACACAAAATGCATAAAAGAAAACATAAGATGAATAAACACATAGTCACATAACCACAAAATTGTTTGTTAATTTGTCTTGTTAATTGCGTACATGCATTTAAAGCACACTAGGAATCCATTCCGTGGATTTCATTTGGTACTTTAAACGTTATCAATAATCTAACTATAAAGATAGAAAGATTCAAAAAGAAAATTCGATTTCGATTATTAGGAACCGAAATGTTCGAATTTAGGTACATAAGGAATCCAATTAAGGACTCTGATTTGTATGACAATTATCCACAAGGATCTAATTGTGAAGATAAAAAGATCCCATATGGATTTTAGAGGTTGAAGATGTTTTGAAACCTTACACTGGACGTGCTTAAGTCAAAACATGAAGTTGAAATGCTTATGAAGTTGAGATGCTCGATATGCCAAGGCGACATATGAAGCGAAATTTGAAGGTTAAGTCAATGCATGAGAAAAATATTTTTTTTTGCAATACTATGCATGGGGTTCTAAAAATGTGTTCAATGTTTTTGAAACCTTATATATAATACCTTTGAAATCATAAAGTAGTTGTATTAGGTAGGTATATTCATAAAAATGTTTTAAAATCATGCGAAATGAATTTTGAAATTATGTATAAGGTTTTTGGAAAACATGAATGATGCTTTTGAAATCATGCACTTGATAAGAAAATATATTGTACTAATATTGTTTTCAGGCTATATGAGACATTTTGAAATCATGAAGGTTGTTTTTGAAAATACAGACAAAGCTTTGTGCATTTGTTATGTTTAAGTAAATACACTATATTAAAAATGTTTTCGAACTATGTATAGGATGTTTTGAAAACTTATGTTATGCATGTTGAAGAAATCAGAACGTAATGGGTATGAGATTTGAAAATACTCTTAGTTATCTATCCAAGAATTCAAAGGCACAGATGTGTGAAAAGCACGATTACTCATAATTTCGATTTATTTCTTGTACTTCGTTTCCTAGAATGAAACGAGTACTTAGAATTTTCCAAAGGAATCATGAACAAACGCAAGAATGGGAAATTCGCAAAAGTAGTTTGTAAGGAATATAGTTCCTTAATGTAGGTATCATAGGAAAAGTCATACACATATGTAACTACAATTGTACATCAGAATTTGTGAACAATAATTTATTTATAAACAAAACAGATTGTTTCACATTACAAGAAAATAAAAGAATAAAAGCATAAGACAGCAACATCCTTTGTTCAGTCAAATGCTCATCCGAGGGTCAGATTTGCATTAGCAAGCTTTGGGCAATCCCTCCGGAAATGGCCCATCTCGCCACAGTTGTAGCAAGACCCCGGCGAGAAACGAGCTTGAGCAGGATTGTCATCAGCTTGATTTGGTACAGCTGTAGTTGGGCAAACCCTTGCTGTATGACCTATAAGTCCACAAATCTGGCATTTGCGGCACTTCACACTAGCATGATGATGGAGGCTACATTGGTTGCACAAGGGTGCAGTTCCATTGTATGGCTTCCTAGTAGGGGGTTGAGCTGGTTGGTTGGGGACGGCTTGATCATTGTGAGCGACCACGGTGAAATTCTGAGAAGCCTTTCGCTTCTTTGACTTCTTAGGAGATCGTTCATCCATGGTCTTTGATTCCTCGATTGGTTTCTTGGCTGATGGTGCTGTCACCTGACTAGGTCCTGCCTGTCTTGGTGACTCTTGAGTGGCTTCATCCTGGAGACGATACATGGTAGTAGTTAATTCAACAGTCTTCAGGACTACTTCGCCTATTCATTGAGCGAATTTGGCTGTCTGCTCGGACATTTGACCGGTGCTGAGAGGAAGAGACATTCTAGAAGCAAATGAAAGGCATAGGAAGAACAGGTGAAAGGTTATTGGATAATCAATACAGAATGGTAACGAATGAAAATTGTGATCATTTGTTTGTTTCCTAAGGCAAACAAATGAGATGGTGACAAATCAAAGAAAATGGGTCAAAAATAATGTATCGCGAAGACATGCTCGCCTATAAGTGAACACTCATCCCAAGAATTCCCAGGTAAGCACAACTGGTCTCGCGTCTAATGAGATGTATACGAAGTGCTTGCCTAGACAGAAAACCCAGAATACAGGCATTCACCCTTCCAGTTTGCACGTGTTCACATTATTTAAAACCCAAGACCTTGACGAGGTTTTGAAAAACTCAAAGGGGTTCAAAACCATATAACAGAGGGTTCAAAACCTTACAATAAAGGGTTCAAAACCTAGTAATCAATCATCCTAGAACAGATGATTAGTTTTCAAAGTGGTTTTGAAATTTATGTTCTTGTTGTGGTTGTCGCCTAAGAATAGGTGACAGTACTGTTTTATGACTAAACGCAATTAAACTCGCGTTAGGGTCCTAAGATAGTTATAGACTAGGTCAAAGTATTACTAATAACCTAATTCCCTATAACCATGAGCTCTGATACCAACTTTTCTGTCACACCCCGACCACGTAGAACCTACAAAACGTGGCGGAAACATCGGGGAGTGTTGTAACAGAATCATTGTTTCATAACACATGGAACTTGAAATATTGTTTTATTGATTAAAAGAGTTACAATGTCTTGACAATCAAAGAAACATAACAAAATAACTAGTCTTGCATCTTTTATTGTCACTAAGGCCCATGTCCGCCTAAGTGTATCTTGATCAATCCTATGCTTCATTTCCTGAAACACATGTGAAAATAGGTACGTCAGCATAAAAATGCCGGCGAGTACATAGGTTTTGTGAAAATAAGATTCATGACATCTGTTTAAGAAAATGTTTAGTCATGAACCTTGTAATTTGCTTTGTCTTTGTAATTCATTTGAAAAACAATAAGTTCAGATGATACGTATAAATAAGATAATAATGCATGGTTAAATGAATAACCATGTAAAAACGAGTTTGTATAAGTTAAGTTGTTTGTAAAACAATGTATTGTGAAAAGTATGTTATTTGTATAAAATGTTATATGTCTAAATTGAAGTGATTTCAAATAACGCACCGATATGTAATACCATACAATCACTTATATATAGGAAGTACCAGCGGCGTATCCACCATGCTTGTATCATATTACACACGCCTCGTTACTTAAATCACTTACTCAAACCAAACCACCAATATAAGATGTCTATGTTTAAACCAATTGTCAAAAGTCCTTGTATAAACCATGTCAAATGTTGATAGTCCAAAAGTAGTCAAGTAATGTGTAACAAATGTTTATGTATGGCTAGTGAAATGCATCAACTAAACCATAGATGAAATGCACAAAACAAAGTATTGAAGTAAAACTTGGTTTAAATCAAAGTTATGTTTTGTAAAATATATGCATGCTATACTGAATATGAACATTTATGCGGTATTGTAAAAATTCATACATCCAAGCCTTGCGACAGTCGGATAACTATGTAAAAATGAGTTATCAAAAGAATATGTATTCGGATTCGGTCATTCCTTACGTCCAAACAAACCCGAGATTTCAGGAATGGGATTTGTCAAGTCCTATGGTACCACTACCTACTACCGAGCGGCGTGATCGGTGTTAATGAATGTATAGTATAGTTTAAACAAACCAAATGTCATACCAAAATGTAAGCATGTTTTATGAAGATAATGTACCTAGTATGCTAGAGTAAACATACAAGGTAGAGCTGTAAAACAATGTGTCCATATGTTACTGGAACATATGCAACAGAGATGCAATGTAAAATAATGTACTAAGCATGTACTAAATGGACATACATAGCATGTGATGTGATGTGATGTAAAACAATGTACTAATTATGCACACAATGGACATACATAGCATAAAATGTAATGAAATCATGTACTAATAGTGTACTAATGAACATAGCATGTATATAATGTGAAAACATGGAAAGCATGAAAGTAACAAGTAGGCACATGTGTTCCACCCCAAAACGTTTGGAAAACAGTAAAAGAGGGGTCTATGTACTCACTTGAGATTGCTCAGAAGTCCTAAGATAACCACCAAGCAATGCTAGAGATCTCGGAATATCAAACGGCACCTAATATAGGTAACTACATTAATAAACCGGACCTAAATCGGAAGATCGGATAGAATGAGGGCTCGTAAACCAAATGAGTATGGGAACTAATGTAGTATGGTTTAACAAAGCCTACATACTAAATGAAACCTAACCTAAGTGCTTACGACCCATTATGCTACTTTAACGCGTCGTTCGCGTAAAACGCGTTCGGACCGCCTAACTAGTCCTATGACAAGTAACATATGCCTTAACATGTCTAATATTGTTGTCAAATCAGTTTAGATGTCAAAAGTTATGTTACATATGCTTAAAATGAATTTTGGCGTCAAAAGGGCATTTTGGTAATTTACCTAAGGCATATAAGCTACCTATCATACAACTACTTAAACGAAGCGACCATAAGGTATAACCTCGGAAGGTTATTCCCTATATACTATGGTCACCTAATGTGCTTGGTCGGATCCTAATGATCGACCAAACGGGTCGGGTTCGAAAGTATAAGCGATTGTTTAAATCGCTTACCTTACGACCCTATATAAGCACTAAACTAAAAGTGACGAGCTAAGCATGTTAAAACATGCTTAACTAAGTTTAGAAAACAGGTTTGGTATCAAAACAAACGGTTTTGATACCCATAAGTAGTTTGGTTACAAAATACGCAAGAATACGTATTCTGACCGAAACTACGGCTCGTCACTGAGCCTAGATAACGTGGTAATCAGTAGGTATAGTCACAAAGGACTATAACCATCGTGATTACAATCACGTTGCGAAGTTCAAACGAACTTCGCATTGACCATAAGCTGGTCAATGCAGAAAGTCAAACAAAGTTTGACTGTCAGACTCGAAAAGCAATAAAAGAACGAAAGAATACTCACGTAGGGTCCCCGAATGCTAATCTAGATCAAAATAGCTCAGGTATGAAACAAAGGTTTCAACTTAGACCATTTGAGATCAGATTCTAGTGAGGTTAGAAGTTGGATGGCAAGGGGTATTTATAGTGAATGGTCCACCATTAGGATCGTTTGTCGAAATACGTGCCTTAATCTCATCCGTACATGTGTCGGAACCTTATGGTACCCAAAAAGGCCACTCACCATAAGAGTTTGACACTTGGCACTTGACCTTTGGAGAGTGTTAAGGGCTGTTAAAAGATGAAAAAAAACGTTTTGCTGCATCTGGCCCCTGTTTACGGACCTAGTTTGGCAGATTTACAGTTTCAGTCCCTGCAACCTCAAAACTTGGTTTTCGATGCGTTTTTTTTGACACGTTTAAGCCCTGTTAACCCCATTTCAAAGCTCTAAAATGAAGTTAAAGTATAGGGAACTTAAAATGTGTTCAAAAATATCTCGGGTGTCGGTTCGTTTAGCCGTACGGTTACGTTGTTCGGTTAATTACGACGGAATGCGCATAAGCGCGAAAAATGATCCAAATGGCGTGACGAATGGATTTTTCTTATGCCAAACACTAAAATAAAATATTTTAGTGCTTACATAAATTTTTGGATGTCCAGATGTATTCAGAACGTAAGTTATGCACGAAAATGAACTTGTGCACTTTTTGACGCTTTTAGTACCTGAATGAGCCAAAAGTTTATTTTAGCACACCGAACCCCTCAAAGCCTATTTCTAAGCTATATAAAGGATATTTAAGGTGTTTTTAACTTATGGTCATGTTCCGGAATGTCTGTTACAGTTCAAATTGGCATACTTTCGCAGTTTGTCAAGTTTAGTCCCTGTAAGCGAATTAACTTGTTTTTGCCATACCAAAGCCTTCAAAACTTATTTCTAAGTTATGTAAAGGTTATTTAAGGTATGTTAAGCCTATGTCACTATTCCGGAGTGTTTGTTGCATTAAACTGGTTATATTTACGCATCGGTGCGCGTATAACCTTCGAGAAAGCGATTTAGAGTTTGGAATTGAACAAAAATTGATATGTGCAAATGATACACATATTTTTACAAATCCCAAGTATGAAATATAATATTTCATTGGTTCGGTATTTGTTTGATGGCCGTGGAGGCACAGGTGTTACAAAAAAGCTTTTAACCCCATTGTAAAACATATTTTTGGAAAAATGATTGATCGAAAAGTCAAAGGGGTTAAAGAGTTTTAAGTGTTTTGAGATCACAATGGGAAAATGTTTTGTTGTGAGGGGGAGTTCTGATTGTTTATGCCTAGTGGATGGCGATCTGAAGTGATTTGATATCAGTTGTCACTTTATTGTACAGTTTGGTTTCAAATTTCCTAAAATGTGTTTGCATTTTAGGGGGAGTAAGAAATTTCTGAAAATCCAAAAACATTTAAAAATTTGAAAAAGACAAAAACATGATAAAATGAAAAATGAGTTTTAGTGTCAAAGAAGAGGAAATGATAGTACATCAGTGGATTATCACAACATGCTAAAGAAATGGAAAGTTAAATAGTGATAAACGGTCTCACTGATGATGTGCCAGTAGATTTTTGCACATTTAGTGAATTGTGACGAGATATAAACCTAAATTTCAAACTTACTTATATCGTGGGGAAACATCTCTCGGATATATGGGTAACCCCCGAATTCTTGTTTGAAAGGTCCCTCTTTCGGAGATACTAGGTCTTTATACTCAGTGATATCTGGGGTATTATCCTGGGACTTCTGATTTTGCGGAAGCAATGGCCTAGTCCCCGGAGAATACTTTTTGCTTGCTTGAAATATAGCGCCACCCTCAGCAAAATGATGAAACAATAAAATTGATAGTCATTGCTGTTGTAATACAAAAGATCCTCTAAAGGGGACACACCAAAAGTCGAGCCGTCATCTCTCTGCTGAACGGAAGTTCTGACCTGAGCTCTCATGGTTTCGTACTATAATTTATTCCCTTACAGATATCATCTGTGGTATACTCACCTGTAATACTGAATATTGGGATCTGGATACGGGAGTATATTCTGAGGTGGGACACCCGATTAAGTTTAAGTGCTTAAGACATTAATCTCGTATCACGAAGCAGTTGAACTTTGTGTGAGAATTTAAGTGGACCAGGATACTGACAATCTAAGTGAATCGTTTAAAACTTAAAATGTCTAAAGCTTAACGGTGTTGGTGATGTGTCTCAAAACTGATATGATCCTCTTACACAAACTCACAAAAATATTGTTTGTAAATATTTCTTCTCTATATTTCATTACATTCAAAAATACAAAAAGATTTTAGTGTGTTTTAGCTTAAATTTTGAAAAATTCAAAAAGATTTTCGACAACTGATGTTGGAGAGCTAATTTTCAAAATTCCGGGTGCTAGACATGATGAACAGATGGTTTGGGAGAGTGTGTTGTTTTGATAAGAAAAACGATATTTCTTCAAGTGGTTCATCATTGTAAAATTATTCTTTGATTGTATAATTCTTGCAAGTGGTTCATTAGATGGTGAGATTGTTTTTACAATTTATCATCAGAAATTTTATTTTTGGGTAGAGAATGTGCAAGTTATTTGAATGATAGAAAGTCAGGTTCCGATACTTGAGGACTTTGTGATTTCAACATGCCAGACTGCGATCCCAGTATATCGAAAGGGGGAGTCTGAAGACATCCAAGTAGAGATTGTTCGTGAGAAGTCTGTTGATGCTGAAGAGGAGAAGAAGATAAAGTTTGAGGATGCTTTTACTGTGAGATATTTCAGAGAGCGTTAAGGCTGATAAAGACTGAAGATTGTGAAGACTCGACACTTAAGACTCGTCAACATCTGAGGGAGAGTCTGTTGGTGCATACATCTGTCGTCTTCGTCTTATATCGAGTCTTGGATATGTTGTAGTTTGAAACAAGCATGAGATCATCATTCTTTTTGGTGACATCACATAGATGACATCATCATATGCATCATCACATGAAGACAAAACATAATGACTCGTTTGAAGATGTAACCGTTTGAACGTGTCCGTTTGAACATGTGTTTCGTTTGAAGGGGTTTCGTTTGAAGGGTGTCATGTCATCTTCAAACGAACTAGCTCCTACTATAAATACCTCTCATGTCCATTTCATTTGTAACTTTCCGGCTTGTGCAACGAAGTGCTGCCGAAGTGTTGTCAGGTTGTAAAACGTTACAAAATCAATCATACAACAGTTTAAAGAGTAAATCTAGCTGAATTGAACTCTACACGTCTGTTTCCGCCTTTCGTGTTGAGATAAACTCTTCTGATCGACTCATTCGGGTCTAAAAACGATCCTACAGTTTTAATCACTTGTGACTCGTTGCCAGTGTCAGATGGAGAGAATGTAACATCAATGTTTTCCGGTAACTCATTCTCTACAGTTCTCAACTTGAGATTCAAAGCTGCTTCCACCCCATCTGGATATTTCTATGTATAATGATTCCATATTGGGGGTGGAACATTGTTGAAAACAGGTTTAGCATCAGGTAGTTGTGGAACAATTTGATCAATCACATAAGATGAAGTAATATAACTAATCAATTTCTTATCAACTCTTTCTTTTTCAATACGCATCAATTCAAGTTCCGTTTTCAAAGATGCGATTGTATCCAGATGAATGTTAATTTCCATCTGCTTTTCCATAACAGTTTCTTTGAACAAATTAGTAGCTTTACCATTTTCTATACTTTCTTTTTGAATCATTTTGATTGAGCGTGATAATGTGTCATAAGCTACTTTCACATCATTAAGATCATATTTTACTTCGTCAGCATATTTTTTCAATTCTTGAAAACTTTTGTCTTTTTCAAGACAATCCATGCAAGGTTTTAAAAGATTTTCGCATGGTGTTTCAGAAATTTGATCAACTTTTTCAAAAATCTTTTCTTCTTTATCAGTTTTAATTTCTGGTTTACCAAACCCGTCAGACTCTGACTCTGATTTTTCTCCTGATATGATATCCAGATTTTCTGATTTGAACTCGGACTCCTTTTCGACTGACTCCTTTTCGATTGACTCTGTTTCGACAGTCTCCGTTTCGACAGACTCCTTTTCGATTGACTCTGTTTCGACAGACTCCGTTTTGACAGACTCCGACTCTTGAGTTTTGTCTACCTCTTTCAGCTTGACCATCAGCGCCTTGTCAGCTATCTCCTTCAGAGTTTCTTCATTCATCTCTTTAGAAACATCTATGATTTCTTCAACCGGAGCTTGTTCAACGTCATATTGTGGACATAAACCTGTAGTTGGCTCGCTGAAGAATCCTGCAAAAGAATCAAACATGTTAGGAGGCATTATGGATTTAAAAGAATTTGCAATAATCTCCTGTTTTGATTGATAATAATAAACTTATGCTACTGCCTCTTCAAGCTCTGCCAGACTCTCTTCACTCATCACTTCACCGACTTCCTCAGTTTCAACAACACATTCTGGTTCTTCAATAATCTCTGCCATCATAGCCAGACCCTCACCAGGAATATATTTATCCCAACTAAACCCTTCCGCAACTTTCTCATCATCCTGATTAACCAAAAGAGCCTTTTCAGGTTTGTTTTCAATTTGAGGTCTTTGGTTGAATGGTTGCTGACTAGTTTTGTGATAGATTGCTTGTCGGTAGTAGTCATTTGTGAATGGATTCTGATGATTGTTTACTTCCCTGTTTGGATACTCACGTTTGAAATGCCCTTTTTCTTTGCATTTGAAACACGTAACTTTCGCTTTATCAAATCCAAGCTTTTGATCAGGTCCTGAGAGATTGTTTCATCCGGTTATTTCCATGAATCTTTGTGCTCTCCTCACTAAGCTTGCCATTCCCCATTTGATATCAATAAGCTCTAATTCTTCAGGATCAATTTGATCGTAATCCTCCTTTGTCATGTCTGGATTACCGATCCTTCCAGCAACTAGACTCTCATATGATTCATGAACGGAAGCTAATAGTGCGATATGTTGCTTTGCAGCTGCTTCTGTAAAATCTTGGCCATTTTTTATGTTTACAGCAATATTGCACTGTATCCCAGAAATGTAACTCTGATTATTTGAACTTGATAAACTTTGAGGAGACACTTGTTCTTGAACCTTAGGATTTGGTTCATAACTTGTGAATGATGAGTAATTGTTGTTTGGTGTGCTTTGAGAAACTCCAGATGTAGGCTCAGCACTAAATGCTGTCTGAATTTTTGGACTTAGGTTAGATGTTGCAGAAGAGCTTCCTTTGTAACACAACTGAGCATCTTGTTGAACATTAGCAGATTTCATTTTTATGATCTTTTTAAGTTCAAGCTCATGTGATTCAATTTTCTTGATGAACGTGCTTAGATTGAATCCAGCATATTCCAAGTTATTTTTCAAAACCAACAAATATGTGCCCCATTCATCATACGGTAAAGCATCGGCCAGCTTATTAACCCATTCTTCATTTGTTTTTTCAATGCTCAAACGTTTCATTTCTACAACCGGATGACAATATCTCTCGATCAACTCTTTTGTAGACTCACCCTTGATACTCGTAAAAATATCAAATTCCTTTTTCAGTAATGCCGTTTTGCTCTTTATCATCGAAACACTTCCAAGAAACTTTACTTTTAGTGCATTCCAGACAGACTGCGAGTTATCCTGATGATGTAACAGAACTAAAATATCTTCTTTGATCGCTTGCTGCAAGATACTCATCATTTTCTTTTCAGCTTTAAAGCTATCCTGTTCAAGTGGAGTTAACTGATGAAGTGCTTTCTCAATACCCGCTCCATTCGTCGGAGGTTCATACCTTGACTCAATTTTCATCCAACATTCAAAATGATTTGCCTGTACCCAGCTTTTAAACCTCTCTGACCACCCTGAATATTCGTCAATGTTCATTAACTTTGGTGGCTTTTGCATTGTACCAAGCTCGTTCTCCATGTTTACATTCTGAATAATACTTGCTGGATTTTGAGATGCTGTCATTCCCCCTCCGGAAAACATGTTATAAAATTCTTGGTTATCCATTTTTACACTTTGAAAAATTTTCCATGTTTTTGAAAAAATCACTTCCACACGGAATGGACTTTCAAACGGAATGGTCACACAAACGAAATGGACTGCTTCAAACAAAATCAGGTTTCAAGCGATATGAACTTTCAAACGAAATGACACTTTCAAACAAAATGAAATGCCATTTCGTGCGAAATGAGTAAAAAGTTCCTTTTCGTGCGAAATGATCAGTCAAAATGTTTTTTCAAGCGAAATAGTCCGTTTCGTGCGAAATGAACAAATTTTTCAAGCGAAATGGTAACAGCTCACACGAAATGGTTCATTTCATACGGAATGGACAAAAATTTTCACACGAAATGATGTTTTTGGAACTTTTTGATCAATTTTAGTCCGAATTAAGATCTGAAACTTTCAAGGATTGATTAAAATGATGTTTTACACGTTATATTCAAAACTCAGTCCATTTTGTCCGTGGAATTGTTCAAAAATCCAAGAATGAGTAGAAGTAGAGAGTTCTAAACCATTCAAGGCACTGATTCAGCCGATTTGACTCATCCTGAGCTCTGATACCACTTGTAGGATCGATTTCGACCTGAATGAGTCGGTCTGAGTCAAATCTAAGTCACTAGAGAGGCGGAAACAATCTAGTAACTGAGAATCGGTGTTAGAATATGAGTAGAAGCATAGAAATACACTTTAAACTGGTTTTCCATTGATTTCAGACGTTAATACACGGAGAAAATTTAACAGCACTTCGTTACAACTTTCACCGAACCGTACCAAATGGAAAACCCAACAGCCCTATATATAGGACATCCATTCCGCACGAAATGACCAGGTCCATTTCGTACGAAATGGCCAACTTCCATTTCGTACGAAATGGCCTAATAACCCATTTCGTGCGAAATGGCTACATACACAAATAACTTTACATTTTACACATTACACCCCTATTACAAGCTATTAGACACGACCTAGACTGTTGACGTAGGCGATAGACATTATGTATCAACAAAAAACGACAAGTCCTGCGTGCAAAAACCGGCGCGCAAAAAAATTTGTCTTGTTAAAAAATTTGAATTTAAAAATTCTTTTAATCAAAAAATTCTTTTTAAAAAACAAAAAGTAAAATAATAAAACAAAAAAGTAATAAAAAAATAATAAAGACGAAAAGACAAAATAGTGTCATTTTACTAAGCTACCCTTTTGGATTAAAATATTAAAGACATAATAAGACAAAATGTATTTAATATTCATTTTAGTTACTTTTAATCTCATCCACCCATCTTTTCTTTTTGATCTAATGGTTAGGAACTGGTTCTCGCGGTTCTTACAACTGGAGGTGGTTTTCATTTTAGCGGTCCCCTATATATATATATAAACGGCTAAACCACATGGACCAAAATAGTAATTTAGTCAATCGTATTACTTAAATATACAATATTATAAACTTAAACTCTAAAAAGTGTATAAATAATATAATTATTTACGTAACTAAAGTAACTCTTTATTTTTTGTAAATGTATATGAAGACTTAGACCATCCACAATAAGTTATATTAAAAACACTTAAAAACATAACTAGTCAGCTGGCACATTTGAAAAACACTAATTCTTTAAAAACGTTAAAAACTCACCCAATAAAAACTCATCCAATAAGGAAACCCAAAATCTACCACATCATCATTATCTTTTACATCAAAAATCTCTTCCCGGCCCCACTATCTACCACATACCCCACATTTTTTTATTTTTTTTCATGTTTGTGAAGAAATATAGATAAGTACTCTCTTCTGTCATCCCATACTTACGCAGAATGAGTCTCGTGCGATTTCTCTCTCTCTCCTAGGCGATTTTGGCGATCTCTGTGATTTTATTATGAAACCGTAGTTTTCTTTGTGATCTATTGTATAACAGTTTGTGATTAGAAGTTTGATTCAATCAAACATCTATAACGAACTTGTTAGCAAGAGTGACCGAATTAAATTTAGGGTTACTGTTTTTTGTTTCTTGTCTAATCACCGCTCTAGGAATCCCTCGAAATCCTGATTTATTATACTGGCTGTTATTGATCGCGGTTAACTGAGTTTAATTTAGCTAGATTGATACGCCTTTCTAATTAATTAAGGATTGAAGATCGGATTCTAGGGTTACAGGAGTTAAGGGTTTTTCGGTTCTTGGCGTGCTGGTGTAACGTGTTTTCTGGTGCATGGTTGACGGATTGACGTGATGAAGGAGAGAGTAGGCAATTCTGATTTGGATGGATACCCTAATTTGAGTAACTTAGTTGATAACATGAACAAATCTGATGGAGGTTTGTACCATAATACAAATGACGGAGCACTAAACCCTAATATGTATGAGGATACAGATTCTACTCCGGGAATTGTTCCTATGCGGGGAATCGGACTTCGAGTAACTAATATTGAGGGGAATCCACTGATGCCGAGGAGAGGCATGTACTCCACGAAATGGGCTGGCGGCTATATCGAAACCTGTGAACTTGGACTTTAAAGGAGGGAAGCCAGGCTTATTTCCTGAGATGAATGCAGATAAGCCGATGGGTGAGTCTTATGCAGAAAAACTAGCGTCAATCAAACCTGTTCAAAAGGTGAACTTTAGTTTTATGGAAAACTCTAAGGCTATAGAAGATGTTGATGTTACAATACCTGTAGCTTCGGTTAAACAGGTTCAGGATAGATTTGCTAATGTGTTGTTTGGGTACTTCTTGGGCAAAAGATTAGCGTTTCCGGTTGTTGAATACTATGTTAGGAATAGATGGGAGAAATATGGGTTGGAGAAGTCTATGATGAATGGCAAGGGTTTTTTCCATTTTAAGTTCAAGTCAAAAGATGGAATGGACCAAGTTTTACAGGATGGACCTTGGCTTATAAGGAATATACCATTGTTCTTGAAGCAATGGACACCAAACACTGAACTGAAAAAGGAGGAATTAAAGAAAATCCCAGTGTGGGTCAAGATGCATGACGTTCCGCTGGCGGCGTACACGGAAGTCGGACTTAGCTTGATCGCTTCCAAGATTGGATCTCCAAAGGTACTGGATAATGAAACGTCTAAAATGTGTTTGGATTCTTGGGGTAGAAGTGGCTATGCTAGGGCCATTGTTGAGCTAGATGCTGATAAGGAGCTGAAAGAGATGGTTACTGTGGCCATCCCGAATGTGGAAGAAGGTGGATTTTTGAAGAGTGAGGTCAGGGTGGAGTATGAATGGAAACTGCCAAATTGTAACACGTGCAAGGTATTTGGACATGGTGATCATGAATGCCCGTTGAGGTGTACTGAGAAGCCGGATAGTGAGGGAAACGAGAAGGGTAAAGCTGATGACCAGGGTTTTAGGAGTGGGAATAACAGGAGAAAGGGTATGAAGCAGCATTTTCATGTCAATGAAAAACAGAAGTTCGTGTATAGGCCTAAGAAAACGACCGAGAAGCTGGATCCTCATAAGCCAAGTTCGTCTAAAGGACCTCATTTTGCTACTAGTAACCAGTTTAGTGTATTAAATGAGGTAGCTGAGGAACTGGGTGTTGAAGTACTTGAAGTTAAGCTAAGCTCGGATGATGGGGTGTCAAAGTTCATGGGTGAAAACTTGAATGAGGATACAATTAAAACAGGTACAAGGACACCTGCTGAAGGGGTTATCAATGGATAGCATAGCCGCTTGGAATGTTAGGGGTTTGAACCATCCCCTGAAACAAAAGGAGGTTCAAAAACTGATAAAATCTAATGTGTTGCAGGTCTTAGCTATATTAGAATCGCATGTTAAGGTTGAGAATCTCAGAAAAGTCTGCAGGAATGTCTTTCAGAGTTGGGATTGGTCTTCGAATGGTAATGTGTGCAGCAAAGGTACTAGAATTATTGTGGGTTGGAATATGGATTATGTAGATGCTATGGTGTTGCATGTTACTGATCAGGTTGTTCATACGCAAGTAGTTTTCAAAAAAGAAAAGATCATGCTTTATGTTTCGTTTGTTTATGCTAGCAATAGTGATCAAGAACGAAAACAACTTTGGGATTCTTTACGAATGCATAAACGGGTTGCTAAGGATAAACCTTGGGCCATCATGGGGGACTTTAATGTGGCTCTTAATCTTGAAGATAAGTGTATGGGATCTTCCGTAGTTAACGGCGCTATGAAGGACTTCAATGAGTGTGTGAATTGTATTGAAATTTTGGATGTTAAGGCTCATGGTATGCATTTTACTTGGAATCAACGACCGAGGAATGGTGTGGGGATTCGGAAAAAGTTGGATAGAATTATGGCCAACCGCAATAAACCAAAACCATTTAAGTTTTCTAACCTATTGGCTCACAAAAAGGAGTTCATGGATGTGGTCAAGACGGGATGGGAGGTGACTGTTGAGGGGGTACCGATGTTTAGAGTGGTAAAGAAGCTTAGAGGTTTGAAACACCCGTTTAGATCTCTATTGCATAAATAAGGAAATCTCCATAGAAAAGTGTTGGACTTTAAGGAGGAGCTAGATAAGGTGCAAACCAGTTTGGATTTGGATCCGTTTAATTTGGGTATTAAAGAAGCTGAATCAGAATGTGCAAAGAAATACCAAGATGCCTTGATTGATGAGGAGAGGTTTTTGAAACAAAAGTCAACACAAAAATGGCTGGAGGTTGGCGATGCTAATACTACTTTCTTTCACATTGCAGTGAAGTGCAGGAACCACATTAATAAAATCCATATAATCAAAGATACCCTTGGTATTCTTCACGAGGGAGACGGGGTAGCATCGGCTTTGGTGAACCATTTTCGGGGTTTTCTTGGTACAGCTGGAGGTATGGAGAAGAGAGTGGATAATGATATTTTTTCTAATAAGCTAGACTCTCATGTGGCTGAGTTCATGTGTCGGCCGGTTACCCAGGATGAGGTAAAAAACGCTATTTTTTCTATTAATGAGAACAAGGCGCCCGGTCCGGATGGGTATACATCAGAATTCTTTAAAAAGGCTTGGTCAGTTGTTGGTAGTGAGGTTACTGCTGCTATTATTGATTTCTTTGAAACGGGTAGAATGCTCCAGGAAATTAATCATACGTTTATTGCTCTTATCCCTAAGGTATCTACTCCAGGTGTAGTAATAGATTACAGGTCGATTTCGTGCTGTAATGTTGTCTATAAGGGGATTAGCAAGATCATAACTAATAGGATTCTTGAAGGGTTGAAGGAGATCATTAGTGATAACCAATCAGCTTTCGTCCCAGGTAGGAGGATATCGGATAACATAATGTTAACGCAGGAACTCATGCACAATTATCACCGTCAGATTGGCCCTCCTCGTTGTGCTATGAAAGTGGATATTCAAAAGGCGTACGATACAGTTGATTGGAGGTTCTTGTGTGATATCTTGCATGGATTTCGATTCCACCAACGGTTTATAACATGGATTATGGAATGTGTCACATCTACATCGTTTTCTTTAAGTATTAATGGTAATATTCATGGATACTTTATAGGAAAACGAGGATTGAGACAAGGTGATCCGATGTCTCCTTATTTATTTACTATGGTTATGGAGGTATTATCATTGATCCTTAGATCAGCGGCTGATTTGGATGGCTCTTTTAAGTTTCATAATAAATGTGAAAAATAGATGATCATCAATCTCTGTTTCACAGATGACTTATTCTTGTTTGCTAGAGGGGAGGTTAATTCAGTTAAGCTTATTATGAAGTCCCTAAAGGAGTTCGAAGATGTCTCGGGTTTAGTTCCGAGTAACGCAAAAAGCACTGTTTTCTTTTGTAATGTTCCGAACCGTGTGAAGGAGAGAATTATGGAGCTGATTTCGTTTGAGGAAGGTAAGCTTCCTATCAAATATCTGGGAGTCCCGTTGCTAGCTTCTAGGCTGTTAGTGAAAGACTGTCAGGTTCTGGTGGAACGAATGAATAAGAGGATCATGGATCGGAAGAATCGATTTCTTTCATTAGCTAGAAGATTAAAATTAGTCGTTTCGGTGCTCTCTTCCATTCATGTTTACTGGGCGTCAGTTTTTATATTACTGGCCAGAATTATAAAGGAGCTTGAGAGTAAAATGAAATGGTTTCTTTGGGGTTCTGGTACAGCATCTAAAGGAAGAGCTAAGGTTGCTTGGAAGGAGGTGTGTCTTCCTAGGGTCGAGGGGGGTTTGGGGATTAGGCACATTGCTGATGTCAACAAATCGTTAATGGTCTACCATATTTACAGTCTTCTCTCGGGCAGGAAGTCTTTGTGGACTAATTGGGTTGGTTTATATAGGCGCAAAGGTCGAAGTTTATGGGATATCCCGGTGCAACCGAATTCTCCTTGGGGATGGAAGAAATTATTAAATTGTAGGGTGATGTTTCGAGATTTATTTTGGAGTAAAGTGGGTAATGGTCAACCTTCATTTGGTTTGATAAGTGGTGTGTTGACAGCCCTCTAGCGAATTTTGTTACTCCGAGACAAATGGCGAGATATGGTTACAGTGTTAAGTCTAAAGTGGCAGATGTGATCGAGCACGGGGTGTGGACTTGGCCAGATGCATGGAGGGATGTTTATCCGGTTCTATTTCAGTTGCAATCTCTTAATATTTCCAATGCTAAAGACCAAATCTTGTGGAGAAATTCGGAAGGTAAACTAGTGCAGTTCACTTCTAAAGAGGTGTGGAATTCCATACGTATTCGGGAGCAACAGAAAGCTTGGTCAAAGATCGTGTGGTCCTCGTTTAACATTCCAAAGCATGCTTTCACGTGTTGGCTGATTTTCAAAAGAAAACTTTGAACTCAAGACCGTATTCTTCAGTTGAATCATAAAGTTACCGGCTCTATGAATCAGATGTGTTGTCTGTTGTGTTGTGCAGGACTAGAGACGCACACTTATTCTTTCAATGCTCATACTCAAAGGAGGTGTGGAACAATGTTCGTTCTAGAGTAGGCATGAGTTCGGTTCAAGAACGATGGGAAGATATAGTCTCCTGGCTGATTCCGAAGCTAATTCAAGATCAGTTTCAGCGATCATTAGTAAGCTGGTTGTTGCTGCTTCGGCTTATGCTATTTGGAGTGAAAGAAATACTAGATTCTTCAGTAACAGGTTGCGGCCTCCTGAGCAAATATCGGAACTTATTATTAGCACGGTTAGAAGCAAATTGATTTCATTCAAGTATAAAGCGGCTGATAATGTAAGGCGATTCTTGGAGGAGTAGAAGATTGATGGGGTACAGTACTTTGAAGAACAATGAAGGCATTAGCATATTGTTTCTTTTTGTACTAGTTTTACTGTTTTGGTTGTCGTTTCTTGTCCTACTCTTGTGTGGTATGTCACGAAGAGAATTAAGGGGCATAGTCAGCCTTCCTACTTGTAATGTTTTGGTTATGTTATAAAATCACCGGGGTAACCCTTTACAAAAAAAAAAAAGAAATATAGATAAGAAAAATGAACTCAGAAAATGAAGTCTAGATAAAAATTAATAAGGTGGAAAAATGAGAAAAAAATAAAGAATAAAAATCCCTTATTGTATTAGATATGCTGTTGTATATTAATGTATTATTAGATATGTGATAAACATTTCGAAAAGTCGGGAATATAATAATGATCTCAATTTGCACTATTAAAGGTTAAATACTTCGAATTATTATTAACATGATATCAGACAAAATTAGTAACTTTAAAACTAAGACTTTGAAAGAATTATTCTAATATTTAAAAACAATTTTTTTTTGAATATATAAAGAGTGAGCAAGAAGCTGAGAAATATTCAAAAACAAATTAATATTATATCAAACTTTTATAGGAAACGTTACAAAAAATATGCCCATTAATATCAGTGTACTTTTTAGTTGATCCCACTGATTTGTTACTAAATTAGTAATATTCTTGTACATATCTGTGGTTGTAAGTATATTTATTTAACATCATATCCATATTATTTCAGGACGAAATCGTCATCAATTACTTGTTTCCATTTTACCTCTTCTACTTTAACTTTTCTTTTGCCAGCTGCATCTATGGTACATAATTACCTAAATGAGCAATTAATTAAGCTTTATAATCATAATCATTTCATTATCGCTAATAAAACTATATTATATAAAAAGAGAAATCCACCAAGCAACTTATTAAAAACCTATCAACCCTTTAGTTGTTTATATCCTCTCACTCTTTGATCTACAATTCTCTCTCTCTCTTGGTGTTATAGATATGGCAGCAACCACCACCTTCTTCCACACCGGACCTAACCATGTAGAGCCTAGTGTTCGACTACCATCGAGCCATGGGTGTGCAAAGCTAGATGGAGTGGCTATGTGGCTCGTGAATGGTGTTGCTAATGCATTTTTTGCATCCCTTCAAAGATGTTCGTGTATTCGTATCGCCACAGTAGATGATCATGAAGACGCCAACGACGTGCCACTGATTTCCAACGATGGGAATCTGCAGCGTGATGTTGGTTGTGGTGGCATCCGGAGGAAAAGAAGCAAAGGCAAGAAAGGGGTCATCAGTGGATTTGTTGAAGATTGATGGATCAATTAATGAGTATATCAAAAAAAAAAAAAAATTAAGGTTTTTTCATGTGTAATGTTGTTGTTCTTGGTGAGTTTTGATCATCTGGAATTATGATGTTTTATTTTCTTTTTGGAAATACCAATGAACAGATGGCAAAAGGCCAAAATAAATGTGAGTTGTGTTTAACCTGTTCAGGAACATGTTTGTTGATATTTAAATATTCAGTTTTGTTTTCATTTCAACTATATATTTTGATTCTATTATGAAATTCACATCTTATTTTGATGTTTCTTCGATCATTTACCACAACGGTTAAGAATCGGGATCTTGATATCTACCAATCTCAACGTCATCATCAACCATCACCTTCCTTTTCTACTCGTATAAATTATAGCAAACGCGTAACTTAAAGGTTTTAATACACTTGGACCAGAGTTGAAACGTACCATTGGACTAAATACATCTATGGTGCTGTTTGTTTTTTCTGCAGGAAAACCTCTTCTGCTGCAGGTCACATCTGCAGACATCTGCAGGAGAAGAGGTGGACCAAATGTCTGCAGTCTGCAAGGAGAAGAGGGTTTGTTTTTTTTATATAAAACCTCTTCACCATTTTAAAACACACACACAACACACTGATCTCTCTCTACTCTCTCTCTACAATCTGCACCACCGCCATCATCATCACCGCCACCACTTCACCACCGCCACCACTTCACCACCGTCATCATCACCACCGCCACCACTTCACCACCGTCATCATCACCACCGCCATCGATGACGATTTGGGGGTTTTGTTTCTGATCGATTTGGGGTGTTTTGTTTGCCATCGATTTAGGGTTTCGGAGGTGGAGGTCGATGGGTGTCGGCGGAGGTGGGGGTTTCGGAGGTGGAGGTGGTGTCGATGATGATGATAACAGATGTGATCGATTTGGGGGGGGTTTGTTTCCGATCGATTTGGGGGTTTTGTTTCCCATCGATGATGATGATGATGGTGGCGGAGCAGGGGTGGTGATGATGATGATGATGATGATGATGATGATGGTGGTGGCGGAGCAGGGGTGGTGGTGGCGGAGCAGTGGTGTCGGAGCAGGGGTGGAGGTGGAGGTGGTGCCAAGAAGAGGTAAAAAGCTTTGGTTTATGTCTTCCTCAGAAAGAGGCTGGGGAGAGGTAAAAAGCACTTCTCAAAAAAAAAAAAAAACAAACACTCTTCTGAGGCTAAACCTCTTCCCGCGTCTGCACGGTGCAGACAGAAGAGGCCAGGAAGCTCTTCTTGAAAAAAACAAACACCACCTATGTATCTATCGTGTTTGAATAAGGCTGGACGGTATGGGGACCGTCCAACATCGTCCTCCATCCGGCGACGAAACCCCCTCCACGCCATCCTCCATCCGGCGACGAAACCCCCTCCACGCCGCCCACCTCCGTCCTCATCCTGGTCCGTCCTCATCGTCGAGATGTCGCCGTTTGCGACGAACCAAATATGGTGGGCCCCCTTTGTTTGTGTTTGTACATTAGGCATGGTTACTTGTACATAGTGAGATGGGGTAGGATCATCTAGGACCATACTCCCATACCCTCTAGTTTTGTGGGATGGACCATCCTTGGGAGGACTATGACGTGGCGCCTACGTGGCGGATCATCCTCCCTTAGAGGACTATCACCATACCCTCTAGCCTAATGATAGATATACGTACGATAAATAGTTTTTCATGTAGACTTGGTTGATCATAGAGAATGAACAACTTTATCTTTTAAGATATAATGAGAGAGGTAGGGTAGGCCTGGTTAAACGGGCATGAAGAGAAGATGCATTGCTTTCTTTATCAAATTAAAGTTAGCAACTTTTTTCATGATTGCATGATGTTGTCTTGAGGGCTATCATGTGTTTTCTTATTTTACACCTTCCTTTTTCCCCTTTAAAAATCATCAATTATGATAAGATCCAAAGAAAGATTACAAAAGATGCTACTTACATTTTACTAGCTATGTATATATAGCTACATAAAGGAAAATCAAGAAAATAGATATTTCGACTTACATAATTACTAAAATAGTAATTCACTTTATCATTCGTAAATATAGATATGTCAAAACTAGAGAATCACGATTTGAGAAACAAGCATTTTAAGTTAAGACTCCTAGAATTTAGTTAGCATAAAAATACCTTTAAAAGTAAAAGGGGATACAACAAACCAATCAAAATAATATGTGTGTAAGTAGTGGACTGAAAAGTCATCATTGACGATCAAAAAGTGACCATCGCGGATAAAAGTTGGGGCTAAACCCTAGCAAGAAAAAAAAGGGCAGCTAAACCATTGATTTTACACGTAAAAGCTCATTTTTACATAATTTTTCTCAGAGCTTTTACGTACAAACGCATGCAAAAGTTGTTCTACTAAAAAATATTAGAGTAAATTAAAGATTATATCATTTAATTATATGTAATATTGCAAGTTATGACCTTAGGTTTCACTAATTACATTATATGTCTTTTATTTAAAAGTTTTGTATGCTTTATCTCCTATGCACTAACAAAGTTAACTTTTGTGTTACTATTCTACAAATAACAATTTTATCTTTAGAGCATGCACATTGAATAACTTATTCTCATTTCTATAATTACATTAAAATTCACTGTTTTTTCCCTCTCTTTTTCAATTAATAATATTTTTACAGCTCTATCATTAAATTTTTCCTCTCCTCCACTCATGAGCACTTTCCAAAAATTTTATAAAATTAATAGGGTGAACAATGTTCTCGTATATTTAGACCATACGGTGTGGGCGTGGGAAAGTGGTGTGGAAGCCATTCCACGCCTGGCACACCATCCCGGATACAACGTGGAGGCCGGCGTCGTTGAAGGGCCGGCAAGAATTCCATCGGCATGGAGAGTATAGTGGGAGACGACGTGGCCACATGTGATTGGATGCAATTAATATTAATGTTTTTTTATTTAAATATAATAGATTTTATATACTTTTATAGTATAAAAGTGTGTCATGTCACACCCTCATTTTTCCACTATGCGAAGTATCACCGCAAGGCGTGCGACTGACCGAATCATGCCACCAAGCATATTGAACAATTAAGATAATCAAAGGAAAAACTAACATTACTAATACGATTGGTGACATCATATTAAAAGTCTTAAAATAAAGTTGTGTGTTTAACGGAAGAAGAAAGTACAAAATCCATTAATAGTCTAAAACATAGTTTTCAACATGGGAATCCAACAACGGATTCTAGATGACACTACACCCCTCCGAGCAGACTCTAGCGCAACACCTAAGGACTTGCAAGCATGTAGTAGTATGTCAACATAAAGTTTGCGAGTTCACGGTTTAAAAAGGTTTATTTGTTTTATCCCAAAAACATTAATTATTAAGTTACCAGTTATAAAACATGCGATGGGGAGCTATCCCATAAATAAGCTACTAAACTGTGTGGTACCGAAACTGAGACTATAGTGTTGGTTGCTCCTGATCAATGTCTATCATCACTGGTTGGTTATAAGGCCATACTAGTTCACATCCGTCCTCTAAGGCCCGGTGTGAGGTTTGTGAAACCTAATAGCGCTCTCAACTAATATCCCATTCGCCATATCCAGCGACTAATCGGTATAAGTGTTGGGGACTTCATGATAAAGTTTCGTTTAGTACGCTAAAGACATGAATTATGAGTATTGTTTAATTTCCATTCCCCCGGAATATTAGGTTCCCAATCCACAGGGAATACATGCTTTAAGTGTTAGTGTGAACTCACCTTTGCTTGCTCGGTAGATAGAATATTTGTCCTATGTTGGTCAACCACGTCCTATTAAGGTTACCACTATTAGGACCGAATGCAAGTAATCACGTATTCTTTTCACGTATTCAACAATTAGTAGCTATTGTAAATTATACCAATCACGTACGTATACACATATGTCATATATCATAACAGTTAACACATACCAAGTTGTACAGTGTAGGTGTGCGGATTAAAACAAGGACATGAGCCTTTTTACTAGTGTGCGGCCCACTACGAGTGTGCGGCCCATAATAACATGGCCCAAACATGACAGTGTACGGCCCACTTGTCAGTGTGTGCCCACACAAGAGTGTGCAGCCTACTGACAGTGTGCGGTCATGCAGGAGTGTATTGTACCTAGTGCCTTGGTGACTTGTATGAGGGGAGCATGCGGATCATGAGGTGTGCGACCATGCACATCCAGTTTGTACCGTATGCAACAGGAGTTGCATTATCTTTAAAGGCGTGCGATTATGGTGTGCGGTCTGGCATGCGTCCCTTGTACGTCGTGCAATAAAGGTTGTACACTTAGGAGTGTGCGACCATTGAGTGTACAGTGTGTTTTTGTACATTATATAAACAGAATTTAAATATGCATAAAATCATTTCATCAATAGATAACCATTCCAAACTTGTGCGATTAAACAACCAATCAAAGTTTTCCCTTTTTACACTAGTTCTAACAGATTCCTATCATGACCTCTATATCATTTGAACAAATCCTGATTTGATAATCCTTGAGCATTTACATGCATCAATATTAGATATCATACATAATCATAGAGTAATGATTCAAATAAACTCATCTTATTCATATACACAACACATCATTTTATATAAAATCATTCAAAAACTAGTAAACATAAAAAATCCTAGTCCTTTTAATAACATTCATGAATCAACAAAACAATCCTAAAGACACCAATCAATGAAACAGTGACCTGCATCATTCAAACTTGTTCTCATTTTGCAACATACAAACCCTAAGTTATTCCATCATATCCTAATGTAAGCACAAAGGAATCATCAAGAAAAACACTTATTTCGTAGCAACTTAGAAACAAACAGTGAAGAATCATCAAACCAAAAATACATCTTTCATGCAGTCATCACAAGAAGAACATGAACATTGACGTAATATAATTTACTAACCTTCAACAAGGAATGAGAAGAAGAAGAATATGCGAGAGATTGGAAGGATCTTCAAAAGAAAACAACATCAAAGATAGAAATGTTGTTGATACAGCCTTGAATCTTCAAAGGATGAGAGAAGGGAATGTTGTTGAGTTTTTGGAGGATGTTTGCTGAATTGGGAAATGTTTCTAAAAGGGGAGAGAGAGAGAGAGTGTGTATGCAGCCGCCAGGGAATGTTTTTGGGGAAAAGGGTATTAGGGTTTTGGATAAGGTGTGTACCACCTAAAGATGTCGCAGACACCAAAAGCGGTGCACAATTGTCCAAATATGGCGCACACATGCACATTTTGTGTGTGTGTGGTCTTAATCATAAGTGGTGTGCGATCAGAATGTATGGCCCAATGTTTCGGAATTGTGTGGTCCAACATGAGACAGGCTCAGCTGATTAGAGGCCTAATCAGAGAGGGTGTGCGACTAGAATAAACGTGTGCGGCTACACACATTTTGCGGTTGGATATAATATTAATAATAATAATAACTTCAAACATTTATACACACATATACATTTAAATTCAGTCCAAATATTCAAACACTTTATATTAATATCATTCTAATACTATTTATATACAATTACAACGCATGGTTGAACAAAAAGGGAAAACAATACGAGGTGAAACGTACGAGTTGTCACAATATCCCAAGTTAAAAAAGTTTTCGTCCCGAAATTCACCGTGCGGCTACTGAATAAGCTAAGTGTTTTCGCGGGGTGTCACATTATCCCCAACTTGATTGGGAATTTCGTCCTGAAATTCTGTAGTAGCTTCATTACTAGGCGTCTTGCTTTTAAACAGTTGATGATATTTGCGCATCATTTGATCTTCCCTTTCCCAAGTAAACTCTGAACCTTGTCGCGAGTTCCAATATACTCGGACTATGGGTATCTTGCTACGCTTGAGCATTTTGATCTCTTGATCCATAATCTCGACTGGTTCCTCCATGAAACGAAGTTGATCGTCGATTGTGAGCTCTTTGAAAGGAACGATGAGAGTCTCGTCAGATAGACACGTATTCATGTTCGACACGTGGAACACGTTATGTTCGCCACTGAGCTCTTCAGGCAAGCACTTCTTCAGATTGGACACGTGGAACACGTTATGTATGCCACTGAGTTCTTTAGGTAAGTTCAGTCGATATGCCACAATGCTAATTTTCTCGATGATTTCAAAAGTTCTGACATAACGTGGATTGAGCTTGCCACGTTTTCCAAAACGAATCACACCTTTCCCAGGTGAGACCATTAGTAAGACTCGATCTCCGACTTGAAATTCCAACGGTTTTCTATGCTTATCAACGAAGCTATTCTGACGGTCACGTGCTGCCGCCATTCGTTGTCTGATTATGGCAATCTTTTGTCGTGTCAAGGTGTGGATTCGTTCTAGGATCGATTCCGTAACCTTTGAATGCGTAGAACACGTATCTTGTGCGGAATCAAAGTACGTGTGTAGATTGAACACAAAGAAGTAATTAACTGTTGTTTTCTATTGATGTTGTACCAATACAGAACCACAAAAACAATTGACAAGAGTTCCCCCTCTCAAGTCACAAAGATCTCCTAATGAACAAGACATGATAGGTATTTATACTAGTTGTTCATTCGTACCTAGTATCTACGGATGGACCTCCATCCGGACGAATCAACACTAACGAATGGACAAGATCTACGAATGGACCTCCATTCGTACGGATGCACAACCTTCATTCGTACGGATGGACTTTGAAAGTTACGGATGAACATGTTGATTCGTACGGATGAACTCTATGTCTATTTGTACGTATGGACTTTAACACCCATGAACTTTATGGTTTGCTCAGTTCAGCACCAGTCTGTCTCATCTGATTAAGCTACGATACGTGAATGACGGAAGTGATAGACATATGCACTCACATACTCCCCTTTGGATATTGCTGCAGTCAATCTCGTAGCTTTCTATCTCTCACTCTGAGTCTTCTGGAAGCTTTGACATCTTCAGCACCATAGACTCCCCATAGCTCCAACAAGCTCCACTTGATTCTACATTCTGAATCAGCTCCCCCTTTTAATAGACTCTCTCTCTCTCTCTCTCTATCTCTCTCTCTCTCTCTCTCTCTCCAGGCTCCCCCATACTTTAAGCCTCTGACTTTTCAGGATTGACACCTGGTTCTATTTCTGCAAGCTCTCCTTTGCTTTGAGCTGTTCTCCAGACTCCCCTTTAGCCTTAGCTGTCAGGATCGTAATCTGGCTTTCATAAAAATTAGACAATTAAAGATCAATATATCTCAGTATCGAAAACTGGAACTGTGAAAACCATTTGACAGTTTTAAAACTCCAGGATTGCATACCGTGTCGCAACCCCCGACCCCTACCCGGGAACGGGTGCCGCGAGATCCAGATTAGTGGTATCAGTGTTTATTAATTTGGCAGCGGAAATTAACATCAGGACCGTAGTTAGGAAATAGTTTATCAGAGTTAAAACACCACACTTTTATAAATAATAAATACATGGGAAAAAGCCAAGTTTCCATTACAATATGTTTATAGGGATAAACCCTAATTTATTGAAATAAAACTTCTTTCTTATTTAGGTAACTTTTATAGCCACTTTTCTAAGCCTTCAGTGCTCTCTAGCTGGCTTCTATTTGGCTTTCACATTTTGTTGCCCAAAACGCATTTTAAAAAGTTTTATCAGCAAGAAATACTGGCGAGTGCATCCCAGTTTAATCAAAACAAGTTTTTATATCTTTACAATATTGAGAGCGATTACAATGTTTACATATACCCAATTACCACCCACGGTACTGCCAATCCTGACTTGTGGTCATGCTACTACTCATAGTGTAATAACATGTAATGTATACAAAACCCCAACATACCGACAGTAATTGTAGAATACATTGACTTAATCACTATTATCATAATCTAAAACAATTGAGGTTGGTATAAAAAGGTTTACAAAATAAGATGTACTCATTTTGCTGTTTTAGATAATACTATTACTTTCTGGTGACTTACTGGTTATAATGTATTAAAATTAAACAATGCACACGTGTTAGTAAGATAACCCAATTTACATTAGCCATACCCCCGAGACAGAACTCCAACGACTGAATCAGGCAGAGCCTTGACATGCGTTACGGAGCTCTTACATCAATCGGGCAGAGTAACTAATACGTAACCAGGTGTTAATACTTACAATGAGGCAGAGCTTTGCTTTTTAGGGGTATAACACCCGAGAGTTTCAGCTATTATATATTGAGAGAGAAAGAAAGTTTTGAATGACTGAAATTGAGGCTAGAGGCCTCCTTTTATAGGCCTGATTTTGGTTGGCTCGCGCCCCGCGACGCCCACCTCTGTTTCTCTCGTGGCCCGCTAGACTGCTAGGGTAGGCCCTAGCTTAGTCGAGTCAACGACTAGCCTCAACACGCATCCGGACACGTGGCGGACCAGGGTTCAGCCTGGTGTCCTACCGTCGCGGCCCGCGACTCGCTCACCCAAAGGGGTCGCGCCCCGCGAGAGCACTATATATTTGTTTTATTTGATTTTTATAAATATAAAGGTATTTTAAGCTAGTTTTTCGTATACGGGGTATATTTTAAGACATGTAGGGCATGTTTAGGATTTTAGGAGGGCTGTTATATACCGGCTCTCTCCCTCTATCAAATAACTCTATAAATTTGACAATGAAAGAATCTTAAACCCTCTCAGTTAATCATCCAAGTCCAACTTAATGACCTTGGACATTTCACAAGCTGTTTTTGAATTTTTCAATAAAAACCTCAAGTTTCAAATTAATGAACTTGTTTATTTTCAGAGACATGTTCAACATACTTAGATTTTGAAACTCAGCTTTCAGACATTGGTTGTCGAAAATAAAGTGAAACAAAATCTTTTTGTTTTTTACAAAGTTTATGCTAAAACACTCTGAAAATCTTTTTGTAATTTTTCTTTAATGAAAAGCAGTAAACAAATATTTACAGACAATATTTTTGTTTGAGTTCGTGTCAAAGGATCATATCAGTTTTATGACAACTCACTAGCACTGTTTACCTTTTTAAGACTTTAAGTTCTAAACGATTCACTTAGATTGTTAGTATACTGACCCACTTAAATTCTCACACAAAGTTCAATTGATTCAAGATATGAGATTAATGTCTTATAAACTTAACTTATTCGCGTGTCCCACCTCAGAATATACTCCCGTATCAAGATGCCCTAGATTCAGTTTTACAGGTGAGTATACTATAATGATATATGTACTCTGGGTTAATGTGAGACCTTGAGCGCTCAGGTATGAACTACCGTTCAGTCAAAGAGATGAAGGCTCGACTTTAGGTGTGTTCCACTTAGGAATCTTCTTTACAATTGCACTTGATTTATATCTTTCGATATTTTTCAATTTTTATGCAGAGGGAAAGTATTAAGTGCAAAAGCATTATACGAGGTCTAGGCCATTGCTGACGCAAAATCAGAAGGCTAGGATAATACCCCAGATATTAAAAAGTATAAAGACCTAATATCTCAGAATCAGGCCATCTCTCAAACGAAATATCGAAGTACTAAGTCCATATATCCGAGAGATGTTCCCCACGAGATAAGTAAGCTATTGATATTTAGGTTTATATCTCGAAATCAATTTACTGAGAGTGTAAAAACCTACTGGCATATCATCAGTGAGACCGTTTATCACATTTGACTTTCCATTTCTTTAGCATGATGTGATTATCTACTGATGTACTATCATTTCCTCTTTTTACATAAAACTCTTTTTCATTTTCTTATGTTTTTGGCTTTTTTCAAATTTTCAAATGTTTTTGTATTTTAAAAAATTTTACTCCCCATAAAATCTAAAACATTTAAAAAAATTTTGAACAATTGTTGTAGATAGCTTCGTCTCGCCATCCATTTTCTTCAATAACATGCTCTGTTTTGCATAAAGTACCCCTTTGATTTACAACACATTGATTTTTGACAAGTTAAAACCATTTTCAACCACTTGTGAAATTAATCATTTTTGTTCAGCCGTGAGGGTTTCAGCATATTCAATCAACATATTTTTTCAAATTTCTGATTTTTAACAATTTAAAAACAAACATAATTTTCATTTTTCAATTCTTGACAAAATAAAAACATATTTTTTAGATTTTAAATGTTTCTACTTTTAGGGTTTTTGATTTATGGTTTATTTATATACAAAAGCAAACAAACTCCCTGTTTCCCATTCACAGGGGACTGCCTCCTCCTGTGCCAGGCTGCTCCCCTCTTCAGGTTGACATTCCGCTTCTCTCTGGAGCACCTTCACATACAAACAATTCAATTATTTGAATAAAGCAACCCAGGCCTGTTTGACCTTGGATATTGTGACACAAAAAAATTGTTCAATTTCGGAAAATCTTTATCAATTTTCACAAAGACTTTTTTCTTCTTATTTTAAACCTTCATGGTTGAATCGATTTTCCGTTTATCACTCACAAAAGTCATTTGTTTCTTTGCCACCGAAATTTGACCTGTTGAAACATTCCTTATATAAAATCTTGAATTACTTTAAACGTGTCGTTTTGACAAATCATTCTTAGGCTTCAAGATTTGTTTTGGTTCTGAAAATCAACTTTTTGTTTCCAAATCTGGTGTGGCACAACTTTGGGTGTCTTTGGTTTCCAAGTTTGCTTTGATTCAACCTTGTTTGACTTATATTTCTCAATCTCAACTTTCTTTTTTCTTTTCAACATCAACAGGCTTCAAATTTGGACATTTGCGACCCACATGTCCAATTTGATCACATTTAAAGCATGTTTTCTTTGAAACATCTTTAGCCAATTGCTGTTGTTTTTTCTGAGCATAGAGCTCTTTATTAGTTTGTCGACTAAATTGGAGTTCTTTCTCTTCTTCAGAACTTGTTCCATGAACAAAGTTCATTTTCTAAAGATTTTTCTTGTCAAATCTTTTTTGATTTTGTTTCTTTTTATAACCCAATCCAGCCTTCATGTTTTTCATTTTGTAACTAGATTTGTTATAAAAAGTTTTATTGCTCGCTTTACCGGCAAATTTTGCAATTTCAGACTTTTCAATTTCTACTAGCTTGAAAACTTTGTCAATCTTTTCCGAAATCACATTTTGAATCGGAACTTCAATATCTGAGAATAATTTGTCCAATCCAATCATGGTATAAGCCAATCCTATTTGATCATCATTCGCATCTTTCTCAGATTTTAAAATTTTCAAATAGTTTTTGTGAAAACTTTCCTCATCTTCATCCTATGATTCGGACTTACCATTTTTGGTAGAATCCTCTTTCAAAATGCTTTCAACAACCTTACCTACCACTTCTGAATCACCAAGATCGTCATATTTAGAGTAAGTCACATCAATGTTGTCAAGTAACTGGTCAACCATGTTTATTGCTTCTTCCACCTTTTTGTCATCATATAGTGTATAATTATTCCCCAACGGTGGTGGAACCTGATGATATTCTGACCCAATTCCCTTTTTGTTCTTTTCGAAATCATGATTGTGACATTTGTGCCTCCACGGCCATCAAACAAACACCAAATCAATGAAATATTGTGTTTCATACTTGGTATTTGTGTAAATATGTGTATCATTTGCACATATCAATTCTCGTTCGATTTCGAGCTCTAAATCGCTTTCTAGAAAGTTATACGCGAACTGATGCGTAAACGTAATCAGTTTAACGCGACAAACACTCTGGAATAGTGACATGGGCTTAACATACCTTAAATAACCTTTACATAACTTAGAAATAAGTTTTGGAGGGTTTTGTGTGTCGAAATCAAGTTTATTCGATCGCAGGGACTATTTACGTCAAACTGCAAAAGTCTTCTGATTCGTACGGTATCGAACATTCCGGAATTTGACCATAAAGTTAAACATGCCCTAAATATCCTTTACATAGCTTAGAAATAGGCTTTGAGGTGTTTGGTGTGCAAAAATAAACTTTTGGGTCAAACATGGACTAAAAGCGTCAAAAAGTGCATAAGTTTGCATTTACGCGTATATCTTACGTTCTGAATATATCCGGACATCCAAAAATTTATGTAATAATTAAAAATTTTTATTTTAGTGATTGGCATGATAAAATTCCAATCGCTGCGTAATTTGGATCGTTATTCGCGTGCGTTCGTGTTTCGTCGTAAATAACCGAACAACGCAACTGTACGACCAAATGAACCGACATCCGAGATGTTTTTGAGCATCTTTTAAGTTCCCTATACTTTAAATTCATTTTAGAGCCTTGAAATGGGGTTAACGGGGCTTAAACGTGTCAAAAATGCATCGAAAAGCAAGTTTTGGACATCCAGGGGCCATTTCTGACATTCTGCCAAACTTGTCTTACACGGGGCGCGTAAGAAAGGGTCTCCCCTTACGCGGGGCATGAGAACTGCCCAAATCAGAAACCCAGTTTTCTGATTCAGCAGCTGGTTTCCTGGGTTTTGAGCATGGTTTTGCAACTCTAGGAGCTTGTTTTGGGCACTCATAGATTGCCAAAAGAGTGGGCACACATGGACGGTCCAGATTGAAGCTTGTTAATCGAGGAACGATCCTAACGGATGTCCAATTCCTATAAATGCCCAACCCCAACTTCATTTCAACTCACACTTGATCTGAGTTTATGCTCTAAGTTGAAGCTTTTGCTTCATACCCGAGTATCTTAGATCAAGTTCTTCAAGCTTGGACCTTTTGTAAGTATTCTTTCATGCTTTTATGCGTTTTTAAGCACAAAAGTCAAACAGTGTTTGACTTTCTGCTTTGACCAGTCAATGGTTAACACGAAGTTCGTTTGAACTTCGCAACGTGAGCGTAATCACGATGGTCATAATCCTTTGTGACTATACCCACTGATTACCATGTTATTTAGGCTTAGTGACGAGTTATAGTTTCGGTCAAAATACGCGTTTATGCGTATTTTGCAACCAAACTATTCTTGGGTATCAAAACCCTTTGTTTTGATATCAAACCTGTTTTCTAACTTCGTTAAACATGTTTTAACATGTTTAACTCGTCACTTTTAGTTTAGTGCTTATTTAGGGTCGTAAGATAAGCGGTCTAAACAACCGCTTAGGCTTTCGAACCCGACCCGTTTGGTCAATCGTTAGGATCCGACCAAACATATTTTGTGACCATAGTAGTATAGGGAATAACCTTCCGAGGTTATACCTTATGGTCACTTCGTTTAGTTAGTTGTATGATAGGTAATTTATATGCCTTAGGAAAATGACCAAAATGCCCTTTCTAAGCATAAATTCATTTTAAGTATATGTAACCTAAATTTTTTACATCTAAACTGATTAGGCAACATTATTAGACATGTTAAGGCATATAATACTTGTCATAGGACTAGATAGCCGGTCTGAACGCGTTTTACACGAACGCCGCGTTTAAGTGGCGTAAGCTACCTAAACGGGTCGTAATGGGTCGTAAGCACTTAGGATAGGTTTCGATTTAGAATGTAGGCTTTGTTAAACCATATCATATGAGTTCCAGTACTCATTTGGTTTACGAAACCTCATTCTATCCGATCTTCCGATTTAGGTCCGGTTTATTAACATAGTTACCTATATTAGGTGCCGTTTGATTCCGTGATCCCTCTAGCTTTGCTTGGTTGTTATTCAAGACTTCTAAGTATCCTCAGGTGAGTACATAGTCCCCTATTTTACGTTTTCAAATGTTTTGGGGTGATACACATGTGCCTACTTGTTACTTTCGTGCTTTTCATGCTTTTGAATCATATACTTGCTATGTTCATTAGTACACATATAGTACATGATTTCCATTATGTTTTGCTATGTATGTTCACATAGCATGCTAGCATATTGATTTTCATATATTACATTTTTGTTGCATATGTTCATCCAGCATATGGACACATTGATTTACACTGCATTTTTGTTGAATATGTTCATCCAGCATATGGACACATTGTTTTACATTTCTACTTTATTTGTTCACTTAGCATATTTAAGTACATTATTTTCATATAACATGCTTACATTTGGTATGACATTTGGTTTGTTTAACGGGTCATAAATACATTCATTAACACCGATCATGCTGTTCGTTAGTAGGTAGTGGTACCATAGGAATTGACAACTCCCGTTCCTGAAATCCTAGGTTTGTTTGGGTGGAAGGAATGACCGAATTCGATATTCATAAGTTTGATAAACCTTTAACTTGTTAGGGGTTTGTCTCTTCAGTCGCAAGGCTTGAATGTAGGCATTTAACATTACCACATAGATGTTTGTATCAGTAAAGCATGCATTTATTTTACAAAAAATAACTTTTGATTTAAACTTTGATTTATTCAAATACATTGTTTTGTACATTTTACATATGGATTGAATAGACACTTTTATTTGCCATACATAACATTTGATTATACATGAACATGAATTACATTTGCATTTGACATTGTTTATACATTAACATTTTTACATTGGTTTAAACAATACAGTTTGGTGGTTTGTTTGGGTAAGTGATTTAAATAACGAGGCGTGTGTAATATGATAAAAGCATGGTGGATACGCCGCTGGTACTTCCTATATATAAGTACTTTTATGATATTACATATCGTAGCGTTATTTAAACCATTTCAATTTAGACATATTACATTTCACACAAATAACATATTTATACAAAACTTTGTTTTACAAACAACATATTTTATACAAACTCATTTTTACTTGGTTATTTATTTATCTATGCATCTTTCTTTTATATCATCTGATTTCTTATAAGTTTTTATATGATTTATAAAAGAAAACATTCTACAAGGTTCATGACTAACTTTTGTTAAACATTTTATTTAAACTTATAAATCATGAATCCAAAATTAATAAAACCTATGTATCTCACAGGCATTTTTATGCTGACGTACCTATTTTCACATGTGTTTTCAGGAGATGATGCATAGGATTGATCAAGATACACTTAGGCGGACTTGGGCCTTAGTGACAATAAAAGATGCAAGAGTAGTTAATTATGTTATGTATCTTTGTTTTTAAGACATTGTAACCTCTTTTAATTCAATAAAACCAAACTTCAATTTCCATGTATTATGAAACAATAATTCTGTTACAACACTCCCCGACGATTCCGCCGTGGTTTGTTGTTTTACGTGGTCGGGGTGTGACAGAAGAGTTGGTATCAGAGCTCATGGTTATAGGGAATTAGGTTATTAGTAATGCTTTGACCTAGTCTATAACCTTCCTAGGACCCTAACACAAGATTCTTGTGTTCAGATCTTAAAACAATACCTTCACTTATCCTTAGGTGACAACCACAACAAGAACACAAATTTCAAATCCTCTTTGAAAACCAATCATCTGTTCTAGGATGATTTATTATTGTCACACCCCGACCGTGTAAAACAACAACCGCGGCAGAATCGTCGGGGAGTGTTGTAACAGAATTATTTTTCATAACACATGGAAATTTGAGGTTTTGTTTTATTGAATTAAAAGAGGATACAATGTCTTAAAAACAAAGATACATAACATAATTAACTAGTCTTGCATCTTTTATTGTCACTAAGGCCCAAGTCCGCCTAAGTGTATCTTGATCAATCCTATGCATCATCTCCTGAAAACACATGTGAAAATAGGTACGTCAGCATAAAAATGACTGTGAGATACATAGGTTTTGTTGATTTAGGATTCATGACTTGTAAGTTTAAAGAAAATGTTTAACAAAAGTTAGTCATAAACCTTGTAAAATGTTTTCTTTTATAATTCATACAATATTTATAAGAAATCAGATGATATAAAAGAAAGATGCATAGATAAATAAATAACCCAGTGAAAATGAGTTTGAATAAAATATGTTGCTTGTAAAACAATGTTTTGTAAAGATATGTTATTTGTGTAAAATGTAATATGCCTAATTGAAATGGTTTAAATAACGCTACGATATGTAATATCATAAAAGCACTTATATATAAGAAGTACCAGCGGCGTATCCACCATGCTTTTATCATATTACACACGCCTCGTTATTTAAATCACTTACCCAAACAAACCACCAAACTGTATTGTTTAAACCAATGTAAAAATGTTCATGTATAAACAATGTCAAATGCCAAATGTAAATCATGTTCATGTATAATCAAATGTTATGTATGGCGAATAAAAATGTCTACTCAACCATATGTAAAATGTACAAAACAATGAATTTGAATAAATCATAGTTTAAATCAAAAGTTATGTTTTTTAAAATAAATGCATGCTTTACTGATACAAACATCTATGCGGTAATGTTCTAACGCCTACATTCAAGCCTTGCGACTGAAGAGACAAACCCTTAACAAGTTAAAGGTTTACCAAACTTATGAATTCGGATTCGGTCATTCCTTCTACCCAAACAAACCTAGGATTTCGAAAATGGGAGTTGTCAAGTCCTATGGTACCACTACCTACTACCGTGCGGCGTGATCGGTGTTAATGAATGTATTTATGTCCCGTTTAAACAAACCAAATGTCATACCAAGTGTAAGCATGTTTTATGAAAATAATGTACTAAATATGCTAAATGAACATACAAAGTAGAAATGTAAAACAATGTGTCCATATGCTGAGTGAACATATGCAACAGAAATGCAATGCAAATCAATGTGTCCATATGCTGAGTGAACATATGAAACAAAAAGTATTTATGATGAAAATCAATGTGCTAGCATGCTAAATGAACATACATAGCAAAACATAATGAAATCATGTACTATATGTGTACTAATGAACATAGCAAGTATATGTTATGAAAGCATGAAAAACACGAAAGTAACAAGTAGGCACATGTATTGCACCCCAAAACAGTTTGAAAACAGTAAGAGAGGGGTCTATGTACTCACCTAAGAATGCTTTGAAGTCTCGAATAACAACCAAGCAAAGCTAGAGGAATCACAGAAATCAAACGACACTAAATATAGGTAACTATGTTAATAAACCGGACCTAATTCGGAAGATCGGATAGAATGAGGTTTCGTAAACCAAATGAGTATTGGAACTCATGTGATATGGTTTAACAAAGCCTACATTCTAAATCAAAACTTATCCTAAGTGCTTACGACCCGTTTAGGTAACTTACACTACTTTAACGCGTCGTTCGCGTAAATTGCGTTTGGACCGCCTTACTAGTCCTATGACAAGTATTATATGCCTTAACATGTCTAATAATGTTGCCTAATTAGTTTAGATGTAAAAAATTTAGGTTACATATGCTTAAAATGAATTTATGCGTAAAAAGGGCATTTTGGTCATTTTTTAGCATATAAATTACCTATCATACAACTAACTAAACGAAGTGACCATAAGGAATAACCTCGGAAGGTTATTCCCTATACAACTATGGTCACAAAGTATGTTTGGTCGGATCCTAACGATCGACCAAACGGGTCGGGTTCGAAAGTCTAAGCAATTGTTTAGACCACTTATCTTACGACCCTATATAAGCACTAAACTAAAAGTGACGAGTTAAACATGCTTAACGAAGTTAGAAAACAGGTTTGATATCAAAACATAAGGGTTTTGATACCCAAGAATAGTTTGGTTGCAAAATACGCATAAACGCGTATTTTGACCGAAACTATGACTCGTCACTATGCCTAAATAACGTGGTAATCAGTAGGTATAGTCACAAAGGACTATGACCATCGTGATTACGCTCACGTTGCGAAGTTCAAACGAACTTCGTGTTGACCAAGGGCTGGTCAAAGCAGAAAAGATGAAAGAATACTTACAAAAGGTCCAAGATAGGAAGATTTGAACTTAAAACACTCAGGTATGAAGCCTCACAAAGGAGAGCATCAACTTAGAGCAGAAGTGAGTTCAAATGTGAGGAATGAGGGTTGGATTTGGGGGGTATTTATAGGAATTCAAGAGCCGTTAAGATCGTTTCTCTAATACCAAGCTTCTATCTCAACCCTCCAAGTGTTACCCACTGAATTACAAAACTATGGGTGCCCAAAACAAGCCCTTAGATTGAAAGAAACCATGTGCAAAACAAAGGAACAACTGGGTTTTGCTGGAAACTGATTTTTGCAGGTCTGGGGGTTTCTCACGGGCCACGTAGACAGAAGGGATGTCTTACGCGCCCCTCCTAAGCCCACTTTGACAGAATGTCAAGTTTAATCCCTGAAGGTGCAAAACTTGCTTTTTGATGCATTTTTGGCACGTTTAAGCCCCGTTAACCCTATTTCAAGGCTCTAAAATGAAGTTAAAGTATAGGGAACTTAAAATATGCTCAAAAACATCTCGGATGTCAGTTCGTTTGGTCGTACGGTTGCGTTGTTTGGTTAATTACGATGAAACTCGAACGGACGCGAAAAACGATCCAGATTACGCGACGAATAGAATTTTATCATGCCAATCACTAAAATAAAATATTTTAATGATTACATAAATTTTTGGATGTCCGGATATATTCAGAATGTAAGATATGCGCATAAATGCAAACTTATGCACTTTTTGACGCTTTTAGTCCATGTTTGACCCAAAAGTTTATTTTTGCGCACCAAACACCTCAAAACGTGGCGGAAACGTCGGGGAGTGTTGTAACAGAATTAATTGTTTCACAACCATGGAAATTAAAGTTACGTTTTATTTATCAAACAAGAGAGTTACATTGTCTTAAAACAGGAAACAAAGAGTACATAACATAATTAAACTAGTTCTAGCTTCATTTTAAGTTGCTAAGGCACGGGTCCGCCTATGTTTGACTTAATCATCCTATGCAACAGCCCCTGAAACATATGTGAAAATAGGTACGTCAGCATAAAATGCCTGTGAGATACATAGGTTTTGTGAAAATAGGATTCATCACTTGTGTTTAAAGAAACTGTTTAATAAAAGTAGCCATGAATCTTGTTGAGTGGTTCCTTTCATAAGTCATTTGAAAAGTGATAAATAAACCAAATGATATATATGTATAAAAGAATAATGTATGGTTAAGTGAATAACCATGTAAAATGAGTTTGTATAAGTTAAGTTATTTGTAAAACGATGTTTATATGAAGATTGTATTGTAGATGTAATATGTCTAAACTGACATGGTTTAAATAACGCTACGATATGTAATACCATAAAAGCACTTATATATAGGAAGTACCAGCGGCGTATCCACCATGTTTTTATCGTATTACACATCGCCTCGTTACTTAAATCACTTACCCAAAACAACCACCAAAATGTAATGTTTAACAATTGTAGAAATGTTTATGTATGGTCAAATACGGTTCACACGGTTCAACAGTTACAAACGGTTCATATAATCAAATGGTTACAACGGTTCACATAGTCAATAGTTACAACGGGTCACATAGTCAAATAGTTATAATGGTTCACATAGTCAAATAGTTACAAATGGTTCAAAATGTAATATAATGTGTTCATATGCTGGATGAGCATATGCAACAAAATGCAATGTAAAACAATGTGTCCATATGTTGAGTAAACATATGCAACTAATGTAATGTAAATCAATGTGCTAGCATGCTCAGTCAACATACATAGCAGAAATGTAAAGTAAAACAATGTACTAAGTATGCTAAGTAAACATACATAGCGAAACAATGTAATGTAAATCATGTACTAATAGTGTACTAATGAACATAGCAAGTATATGATGTGAAAACGGGAAAGCACGAAAATAACAAGTAGGCACATGTGTTTCACCCCAAAACAGTTTGAAAACAGTAAAAGAGGGGTCTATGTACTCACTTGAGATTGCTTAGAAGTTTTAGGATAACCACCAAGCAAGCTAGAAGATCACGGAATCAAACGGCACCTAATATAGGTAACTATGTTAATAAACCGGACCTACATCGGAGGATCGGATAGAATGAGGGTTCGTAAACCAAATGAGTGTGGGAACTCATGTAATATGGTTTAACAAAGCCTACATAATAAAATGAAACCTAATCTAAGTGCTTACGACCCATTACGACCCGTTTAGGTAGCTTATGCTACTTTAACGCGTCGTTCGCGTAAAACGCGTTCGGAATGCCTAACTAGCCCTACGATAAGTAAAATATGCCTTAACATGTCTAATATTGTTGCTAAATCAGTTTAGATATAAAAAATTATGTTACATAGGCTTAAAATGAATTTTGGCGTAAAAAGGGCATTTTGGTAATTTACCTAAGGCATATAAACAACCTATCATGCGACTAATCAAACCTAAGTGACCATAAGGTATAACCTCGGAAGGTTATTCCCTACACTACTATGGTCACTTAACATGTTTGGTCGGATCCTAATGATCGACCAAACGGGTTGTGTTCGAAAGTCTAAGCGGGTGTTTAGTCCGCTTGACTTTTGGCTCCACACAAACACTAATCTAAAAAAAATGACGAGCTAAACATGCTAGAACATGTTTAGTTAAGTTAGAAAACAGTTTTTGATATCAAAACAAACGGTTTTGATATCCTAGAGTAGTTTGGTTACAAAATACGCGAGAAAACGCATTTTGGCCGAAACTACGACTCGTCACTGAGCCTAGATAACGTGGTAATCAGTAGGTATAGTCAGTAGGGACTATAACCATCGTGATTACACTCAGGTTATGAAGTTCAAACGAACTTCGCGTTGACCATAAACTGGTCAAAGCAGAAAGTCAAACGCAGTTTGACTTTACGACAAAAACGAATGAAAAGAACGAAAGAATACTTACAGAAGGTCCCCGCAAGCTCTTGATCCGATTTACTCTCAGGTATGAAGCATAAACTTCAAGTTAGAGAGCCAAAATCAGATTCAAGTGTGCTTTGGGAGGAAGTGAGGGTGGGTATTTATAGGAATTCAAGAACCGTTAAGATCGTTCATCGAAAACTGAGCTTTGATCTGGACCTTACATGTGTGCCCATGGTTTTCTAAAACCATGGGAGCCCCTAATATGGACTATGTTCATTGAATACCAGCCCATGGTTTTGCAAAACCATGGGTTAAAACCATCAACACTTGAAAATGGACTAGGTTCATTGAATCTGCCAGAAATTTCAAAAATGGTCCCTGCACTTGTAAAACTTGATTTTTGGCACTTTTAAGCCCTGTTAACCCCATTTCAAGGCTCTAAAATAAAGTTAAAGTATAGGGAACTTAAAATATGCTCAAAAACATCTCGGATGTCGGTTCGTTTGGTGGTACGGTTGCGCTATTTGCTTAATTACGACGGAAGTCGTAACGAACGCAAAAACGATCCAAATTAAGCGACGAATGGAATTTTATCATGCCAAACACTAAAATAAAATAATTTAATGCTTACATAAATTTTTGGATGTCCGGATGTATTCAGAATGTAAGTTATGCGCGAAAATGCAAACTTGTGCACTTTTTGACGCTTTTAGTCCCTGAATGACCCAAAAGTTTATTTTAGCACACCGAACCCTTCAAAGCCTATTTATAAGCTATGTAAAGGATTTTTATGGTATGTTTAACTTATGGTCATGTTCCGGAATGTCTGTTCTAGTACGAATCGTCATACTGTCGCAGTTTGTCGAATTTAGTCCCTGTAAGCGATTAAACTTGATTTTGCCATACCAAAGCCTTCAAAACTTATTTCTAAGTTATGTAGAGGTTATTTAAGGTATGTTAAGCATATGTTGATGTTTCGGAGTGTTTGTCGCATTAAACTGATTACGTTTACGCACCAGTTGGCGTATAACTCTCAAGAAAGCGATGTAGAGTTTGAAATTGAACAAAAAATTGATATGTGCAAATGATACACATATTTTTACAGATCCCAAGTATGAAACACAATATCTCATTGGCTTGGTATTTGTTTGATGGTTGCAGTGACACAGGTATCACAGTCTCCCCTACTTTTGGAAAATTCGTCCCGAAATTTATTTGTAGGAGTCTGTCTGTTACTTTGTGTTAAATGACCATCAAAGATAAAGCATAATATTGTCATTTTCCTCAACGGATATTTTTCAAAAGCGAAAATGAACGAACGGGGTCATTCTCCTCAACGGGTTCTTCGGAAATGAAAAATGAAGGATTTAACTAAACGGATATTCATTTCCCTCAACGGATATTCTTCAGGAGCGAAAATGAATGGATGATTCATTTTCCTCAACGGGTTCTTCGTCAGAAACGGGAATGAAGGAATAATCAACGGATATTCATTTCTTCAACGGGTAATCTTCAGAAACGAAAGTGAACAGACAAAGTCATTTTCAACGGTTGCTTCATCAGAGTTGGAAATGAAGGATTAAACAAACGGATATTCATTTCCTCAACGGATAATCCTCAGAAACGAAAGTGAACAGACGGAGTCATTTTCAACGGTTGTTTCATCAGAGTTGGAAATGAAGGATTACACAAACGGATATTCATTTCCTCAACGGAAAATCTTTAGAAACGAAAATGAATAGACGGAGTCATTTTCAACGGTTGCTTCATGAGAGTTGGAAATGAATTTGGGTTAACTTTAGATACATGACAGAACTTGTTGTGATTTCTGTGCACTAAATTCCATAATTATGTATGCATCCATAATTACGTAATGTCACACCCCGACCGCGTAAAACAACAAATCGCGGCGGAAACATCGGGGCGTGTTGCGACAGAATTAATTGTTTCATAACCATGGCACACAAAGTGTATTTTATTTATTAAACAAGGGTGTTACATTGTCTCGAAATAGCAAATTAAGAGTTCAGAACATAATTATACATAGTCTATCATCTTTTAAAGTCTCTAAGGCACAGGTCCGCCCTAGTATCATGATCAACATCCTATGGAAAAGCACCTGAAAACACATGTGAAAATAGGTACGTCAGCATAAAAATGCCTGTGAGATACATAGGTTTTGCGAAAATAAGATTCATGACTTTTGTTTGAGAAAATGTTTAGTCATGAACCTTGTTATTTGCTTTGTCTTGTAAATCATTTGAAAACAATAAGATCAGATGATATGTATAAGTAAATGTCAGGTTAAATAAATAACCATGTAAAAATGTGTTTGTATAAGGTAAGTTGTTTGTAAATCAATGTCTTGTGAAAAGTATGTTATTTGTATAAAATGTTCTATGTCTCAAACTGAAATGATTCAAATAACGCTACGCCATGTAATACCATACAAACACTTATATATAGGAAGTACCAGCGGCGTATCCACCATGCTTGTATCATATTACACACGCATCGTTACTTAATCACTTAATCAAACCAAACCAAACAATGTAAGAAGTCTATGTTTAAATCAATTGTCAAATGTATTGAATAACATGTCAAAGTGTTTATGTCAAGATGTAAATCATGTCAAAATGTCTATGTCAAATATCCATGTCAAATGTCTATGTCAAATATCCATGTCAAATGTCTATGTCAAATATCCATGTCAAATGTCTATGTCAAATATCCATGTCAAATGTCTATGTCAAAATGTCATGTATGGCAAGTGAAATGTCTCAACTAAACCATATGCACGAAAACAAAGTATTGAAGTAAAACTTGGTTTAAATCAAAGCTATGTTTTGTGTAAATGCATGCAACTATTTAATATGAACATTTATGCGGTATTGTGAATATGCATACATCCAAGCCTGGCGACTGTGGTGATAACCCTTTAAACAAATTAAAGGTCTATCTGTCTTAATGTCAACGAATTCGGTCATTCCTTTCTGTCCCCTTACCCTGGGATGTCCGGAACGGGAGTTGTCAATTCCTATGGTACCACTACCTACTAACGAACGGCGTAGCTAGTGTTAATGGATATATTGTCCCATGTAAACAAACCAAATGTCATAACAAAATGTGAGCATGAGAAAACAATGCACTAAGTATGTAATCAAATGAACATACATAGCGTGAAATGTCATGTAAAACGATGTACTAAGTAATGCACACAATGGGCACACCTAGCATGAAATGTCATGTAAAACGATGTACTAAGTAATGCACACAATGGGCACACCTAGCATGAAATGTCATGTAAAACAATGTACTAAGTAATGCACACATTGGGCACACCTAGCAGGAAATGTCATGTAAAACAATGTACTAAGTAATGCACACAATGGGCACACCTAGCAGGAAATGTTATGAAATCATGTACTATAATGTACTAACGAACATAGCATGTATATGATGTGAAAACAGGAAAGCATGAAAGTAACAAGTAGGCACATGTGTTCCACCCCAAAACAGTTTGGAAAACAGTAAAAGAGGGGTTCTATGTACTCACTTGAGATTGCTCAGTTGTATAAAGATAACCACCAAGTAATGCTATAGATCTCGGAATCAAACGGCACCTAGTATAGGTAACTATGTTAATAAACCGGACCTATCTCGGAAGACTGGGTAGCATTAGGGTTTGTAAACCAAATGAGTGTCGGAACTCACGTGATATGGTTTAACAAAGCCTACATGCTAAATGAAACTTAACATAATTGTTTACGACCCATTACGACCCGTTTAGGAAGCTTATGCTACTTTAACGTGTCGTGCGCGTGAAACGCGTTCGGACCGCCTAACTAGTCCTATGACAAGTATTATATGCCTAAACATGTTACATAATCAGTTACGTGACAAAAGTTTAGGTTACATATGCTAAATTACCAATTATGTATGAAAAGGGTATTCTGGTAATTTACCTAAGGCATATAAACTACCTATCATACAACTACTTAACGATGTGACCATAGGGTATAACCTCAGAAGGTTATTCCCTACACTATGGTCACCTAATGTATTTGGTCGGATCCTAATGATCGACCAAACTGGGTCGGGTTCGAAGGTATAGGCGATTTATTAGATCGCCTACCCTACGACCCTAGACAACGTGGTAATCAGTGGGCATAGTCCCAAGGGACTATGACCAACGTGATTACAATCACGTTGCGAAGTTCAAACGAACTTCGCACTGACCATTACTGGTCAACGCAGAAAGTCAAACAAAGTTTGACTTTCAGACTCGATAAAACAATAAAATAAGGAAAAGAACGAAAGAATACTTACGAAGGGTCCAAGATTCAAAGGTTCAAAGGTGTGGGTTTTGTGTTGAGGATGGATGGGTATTTATAGTAAAAGCACTACCGTTAGGATCGTTTCTTGGAAAAGGGGAAAAGATCTAGTCCGTACACTTGTTGGAACCTTATGGTGACTAAAATTCCATCCTTATCACATGACTAGACAATTAGGAACATGTGGTTGAGAATCAAATGGCTGCAACTTGTGATTAGAAACATTTAATCTGGTCAGAAGGTGGGAAGCGGCCCGCTTTAGGATCAGCCAAACACAATGCGGGCCGCCTGAGGCTTCTGATCTGCATATATGTTTCAGAAATGACAGTTTCAGCCCCTGCACGTGTTTAAGGCCATTCCCGACACTTCTAAAGCCCGTAAAGCCAACTTTAAGGCCCTAAAATGTTGCCTAAACATTGTGGATATGAAACATGTTCAAAAATATGTCGGGGGATGGTTCGTTTGGTCGTACGAACGCGATGTTCGCTTAATTACGACGGAATGCGCATAAGCGCGAAAAACGATCCAAATGATGCGACGAATGGATTTTTCTTAAGGCGAACACTAAAATATAATGTAGTCATGCTTTCATAAGTTTTTGGATGTCCGGATGTATTCAGAACGTAAGTTATGCGCGAAAATGCAAACTTGTGCACTTTTTGACACTTTTAGTCCCTGAATGTTCCAAAAGTTTATTTTAGCACACTAAACCCCTCAAAGCCTATTTCTAAGCTATGTCAAGGATATTTAAGGTGTGCTTAACTTATGGTTATGTTCCGGAATGTTCGTTACAGTTCAAATTGACATACTTCCGCAGTTTGTCATATTTAGTCCCTGTAAGCGAATTAACTTGTTTTTGCCATACCAAAGCCTTCAAAACTTATTTCTAAGTTATGTAAAGGTTATTTAAGGTATGTTGAGTATATGTTGATGTTCCGGAGTATTTCTCGCATTAAACTGAGTACGTTTACGCACTAGTTTGCGTATAACTCTCCAGAAAGCGATGTAGAGTTTGAAATTACATAAAAGTCAAAACATGAAAAATGTAAAACACAATCAAACAAACATTGGGATCAAATAACATTGTTTTATTGATAACAGAACTGTTCATAGTGATAACAAGCACAGTTGTTACAGTCTCCCCTACTTGTGGAAATTTCGTCCCGAAATTTATTTAGAGGAAACTCGTGGAAAAAGATGTGGATATTTCGCCTTCATTTGGTCTTCGCGTTCCCAAGTAAACTCAGGTCCACGTTTTGCTTCCCAGCGAACTTTGACCAAAGGAATGCGCTTGCGTTTAAGCCACTTGACTTCACGTTCCATGATTTCCACTGGTTTCTCAACAAATTTCAGTGTTTTGCCAACACGAATTTCGTCAAGCGGTATGGAGTAGTTCTCATCAGCTGTACACTTCTTGAGATTTGATATGTGAAAAGTTGGATGAACATTTCCCAGCTCAGGAGGTAACTCAAGTCTATAGGCTACCTTTCCGATTCTTTCGACGATCTTGAATGGTCCAACGTATCTAGGTGCAAGTTTTCCTTTCTTTCCAAATCTGATCACACCTTTCCAAGGTGAGACCATAAGTAATACTCGATCACCGACTTGGAATTCCAAGGCTTTGCGTTTTGGGTCCGCGTAAATCTTCTGACGGCTTCTAGCTGCCTGAAGGTTATCGCGAACTTTCTTGACCTTGTCAGTTGTCTCTAAAATGAGGGCAGGTCCAGTAAGTTGAGCCTCGCCAATCTCATTCCAGCAGACTGGTGAACGACATTTTCGACCATAGAGAGCTTCGAAAGGAGCCATTTTGATGCTAGTGTGATAACTGTTGTTGTAGGAGAATTCAATCAATTTAAGATGTGAATCCCAGCTACCACCAAAATCGATCACACAAGCTCTTAGCATATCCTCCAGAGTCTGGATTGTTCTCTCAGATTGACCATCCGTTTGCGGATGATAAGCTGTGCTCAGATTAAGTTGGGTCCCCATAGCAGATTGCATGGTTCTCCAAAAGTGAAAAGTGAAACGAGCATCTCTGTCAGAAATGATGTTCAAAGGAACACCATGTCGAGCCACAATTTCATCTACATAGATTTGAGCAAGTCTGTCAGTAGGAAAATCCTCGCGGATTGGCAAGAAATGTGCTGACTTTGTAAGACGATCAACGACTACCCAGATGGCATCATGACCTTTCTTTGTGCGCGGGAGTTTGGTAACAAGATCCATAGTAATGTTTTCCCATTTCCAAACTGGGATCTCTGGTTGCTCCAATAAACCAGATGGACGCTGATGTTCAGCCTTAACCTTAAGACAAGTAAGGCATTTTGACACGTATAAGGCAATGTCTTTCTTCATACCAGGCCACCAATAGTGAATACGAAGATCCTTATACATCTTATCTGAGCCCGGATGAATGGAATAACGAGACTTATGGGCTTCATCCATAAGCAAGGTACGAATATCATCCTGGCTTGGGACCCACAAACGGTCCATGAAGTAATATGACCCATTGTCCTTCAGTTCAAGAGCAGGTGTTATGTGATAGGGAAATTCCTTATCCATCGAACCTTGTGAAACACAAGATTGTTGAGCTTGAGCAATGCGTGCTTGAATATCGGATCGAGCTTGAATAACAGACTGAACACGTACACAATGAAGCTTAGTACGTTCCTTACGACTTAATGCATCAGCCACGACATTCGCCTTACCAGGATGGTAGCGAATTTCGCAGTCGTAGTCATTTAAAAGCTCAACCCAACGTCGCTGTCTCATGTTGAGTTCTTTCTGGTTGAAGATATGCTGAAGACTTTTGTGGTCAGTGAAAACCACACATTTTGTACCGTACAAATAGTGTCTCCAGATCTTGAGAGCAAAGACGACTGCACCCAACTCAAGATCATGAGTGGTGTAGTTCTTCTCATGTATCTTCAATTGTCTTGATGCATAGGCTATGACTTTGTTCCTTTGCATAAGAACACAGCCAAGACCCAATTTCGATGCATCACAATACACGACAAAATCATCATCACCCTCAGGTAATGATAGAACAGGCGCATCGCAAAGCTTCTGCTTCAGGTGTTGAAAAGCTTCCTCTTGTTTGAATCCCCAGTAAAAGGGCATTTTCTTCTGAGTTAGAGCAGTAAGAGGAACTGCAATCTTAGAGAAGTTTTCAATGAAGCGGCGATAATAACCCGCTAGACCAAGAAAAGAACGAACTTCAGTAGGAGTAGTAGGCGTATCCCAATCCTTAATCGCACTGATCTTGGAGGGATCTACATGAACACCTCGTTCGTTGATAATGTGTCCCAAAAATTGAACTTCTTTAAGCCAAAATTCGCACTTGGAGAATTTGGCGAAAAGTTGCTCTTTCTTCAGGAGTTCCAGAGTAAGACGAAGATGCTGCTCGTGATCAGCTCGCGTCTTAGAGTAAATCAAGATGTCATCGATAAAAACAATGACGAACTGATCCAAATAAGTTTTGCAGACCCTATTCATTAAGTCCATGAAAACAGCAGGAGCATTAGTCAAACCGAATGGCATGACTGTGAACTCGTAATGTCCATAACGAGTACGGAATGCTGTCTTCGGAATGTCTTCTTCTTGCACCCGAAGTTGATGATATCCAGATCGCAGATCAATCTTCGAAAAATAAGAAGCACCTTGTAACTGATCAAAGAGGTCGTCGATGCGAGGTAGGGGATATCGATTCTTGATGGTGAGCTTGTTAAGCTCACGGTAATCGATACACATCCTAAAGGATCCATCCTTCTTCTTGACAAAAAGAACGGGAGCACCCCAAGGTGAAAAGCTAGGACGGATAAAACCTTTGTCAGAGAGCTCTTGAAGCTGCTTAGACAACTCTTGCATCTCAGACGGTGCAAGTCGATATGGAGCTCTGGCTATGGGATTTGCACCAGGTACGAGATCAATGCGGAACTCGACTTGGCGTGCTGGAGGTAGACCAGGTAAGTCTCCAGGGAAAACTTCAGAATAATCCCGAACGACAGGAATATCTGAAATCGACTTACCCTTGCCTTTATCTTCTGTAACATGTGCTAAGAAAGCCACATAGTTCTTCTGCAGATACTTCCGAGCTTTAAAACAAGACATGAGTTTGAGACCACCGATAGGCTTCTCACCTTGGACTTGCAGGATCTCGCCTGTCGAAAGTGGCACACGAACAATCTTCTTAGAACAAACTATCTCTGCGTGATGCTTGGATAGCCAATCCATTCCCACAATAACGTCGAAGCTTCCAAGTTGCATAGGCGCGAGGTCAATAGGAAAAAGATGATCATTTAGGTTCAACTGGCAGTTGCGAAGAACAGAATCGAGAATAATGGGTTCACCACTAGCAACCTCTACTGTCAAAGATTTGCCTAGTTTCGTTCTAGACACTCGAAGCATTTGCTCAAAAGACAAAGACACGAAACTCTTATCGGCACCGGAATCGAAAAGAACAGATGCAGGCTGATTATTAATAAAGAACGTACCGTTCACCACATTATCGTCAGCCTGTGCCTCTTGGGCATTCATGTTAAAAACTCGGCCTCGAGCCGGAGCCGGATTCTGGTTCTGGTTCTGGTTCTGGTTGGTTAGCCTTGGGCACCGGTTCCTGTAGTGGGTCAGATCCCCACAATTGTAACAAGCACCTGGTGGGTATTGTGGTCTTGCAGCTTGACCTTGTTGCGGAGCAGGAGGCTGAGCAACTTGTTGAGCCGGGTTCTGAACCGCGGGATTCTGAGCAGATCGACAAACATTGGCGAGATGGCCTGACTTCCCACAGTTAGTACAGAAACGGCATGGAAATTGCGGCTGGTGGTGACTGTTGCATCTATTGCACAAAGGTGCATTCCCTGTATAGGGTTTCTTTGCTGGAAACTGTGCGGGTTGGTTGGGAGCTGCCTGATTAGCTTGGGCAGTGATAGCAAAATTCTGGGAAGCCTTTCGCTTCCTTGACCTCTTCGAAGAACCAGAGTTCTTTCCATTCAAGTTTTGACCTTTCTTGCTATCTTCCTTGTCAGCCGACTGCTTCTTGCCCTTGTCACCCTTCCGGTGTAACTTGTTCTTCCTGATCTGCGACTCAGTCAATGTCGCAGATAACTCGATCGCCTGACGAAGTGTGGCAGGGTTACTACCAGTAAGAATGTCTTGTACCGAGTCAGGTAGACCATCGATGTATCTCTCGATAGCCTTGTCGAGTGGGGTGACCATTGTTGGGCAAAGCAGACTCAATTCTTCAAACCGATCAGTATAAGCCCTGTGCTCACCACTATCTTGCTTCAAAACATCAAACTCTTTCTCCAACGCTCGCTGTTCATGGCGAGGACAGAATTCCCTCATCATAAGGGCTCTAAGTTCAGCCCATGTCTGTGCGAGAGCGACTTCTGCACCTTGGTCTCTCATAACCCCGTTCCACCATGTCAAAGCCCTCTTCTGAAATACGCTCGAGGAGAACTCGACCTTGCGATTATCCGGACACTACACATGGCGAAAAGTATTCTCTATGCTCTCGAACCACTGAAGAAGCCCAGTCGCTCCCTCAGAACCACTATACTTGAGTGGTTTAGCCTGGTTAAAATCCTTGTATTTGCATGGAACATTGTTGTTGTTGTTGGCTTGGTTCCATTGAGCAAAGAGATTTGGAAACTGAGCAGCCATCTGCTGCGCAATAATTTCTGCCAGCTCGGCAGTTGCTATCTGATTTTCGCGTCGAGGAGGCATTCTAAAAGAGGAAAACATGAAAGGAAACGAGTGAGATGATTGGATGAAAAGAATGAGATGAAACAAAATCAACAAAAGCAAAGATGGTGGTCATTCGTCCGTATCACAAAGCAAACAAACGACTCACAGTGACTAATCAAAGTAAATGGGTCAAAAATAATGTATAATGAAGACATGCTCGCCTATAAGTGAACACTCATCCCAAGAATTCCCAGGTAAGCACAACTGGTCTCTGCATCTGGTTGAGATGTATACGAAGTGCTTGCCTAGACAGAAAACTCAGAATACAGGCATTCACCCTTCCAGTTTGCACACGTTCACATTATTTAAAACCCAAAACGTTTGACGGGATTTTTGAAAATTAGAAGGCACAAGGCCAAAAACCAAACTTGAAAAGGGTTCAAAACCATAAAACAGAGGGTTCAAAACCTTAAAATTGAGGGTTCAAAACCTTGTAAAAATTTATTCAAAAACAGATGATTGTTGTTCAAAAATCGTTTCGGAAAATTTTTGGTTCCTTGTTTTGTTAATCACCTAAGGATAGGTGATGTACATGTTTTAAGATCTAAACACAAGTTAGCTTGTGTTAGGTTCCTAGAAAAGTTATAGTCTAGGTCAAAGCATTACTAATAACCTAATTCCCTATAACCATTGGCTCTGATACCAACTCTTCTGTCACACCCCGACCGCGTAAAACAACAAATCGCGGCGGAAACATCGGGGCGTGTTGCGACAGAATTAATTGTTTCATAACCATGGCACACAAAGTGTATTTTATTTATTAAACAAGGGTGTTACATTGTCTCGAAATAGCAAATTAAGAGTTCAGAACATAATTATACATAGTCTATCATCTTTTAAAGTCTCTAAGGCACAGGTCCGCCCTAGTATCATGATCAACATCCTATGGAAAAGCACCTGAAAACACATGTGAAAATAGGTACGTCAGCATAAAAATGCCTGTGAGATACATAGGTTTTGCGAAAATAAGATTCATGACTTTTGTTTGAGAAAATGTTTAGTCATGAACCTTGTTATTTGCTTTGTCTTGTAAATCATTTGAAAACAATAAGATCAGATGATATGTATAAGTAAATGTCAGGTTAAATAAATAACCATGTAAAAATGTGTTTGTATAAGGTAAGTTGTTTGTAAATCAATGTCTTGTGAAAAGTATGTTATTTGTATAAAATGTTCTATGTCTCAAACTGAAATGATTCAAATAACGCTACGCCATGTAATACCATACAAACACTTATATATAGGAAGTACCAGCGGCGTATCCACCATGCTTGTATCATATTACACACGCATCGTTACTTAATCACTTAATCAAACCAAACCAAACAATGTAAGAAGTCTATGTTTAAATCAATTGTCAAATGTATTGAATAACATGTCAAAGTGTTTATGTCAAGATGTAAATCATGTCAAAATGTCTATGTCAAATATCCATGTCAAATGTCTATGTCAAATATCCATGTCAAATGTCTATGTCAAAATGTCATGGATGGCAAGTGAAATGTCTCAACTAAACCATATGCACGAAAACAAAGTATTGAAGTAAAACTTGGTTTAAATCAAAGCTATGTTTTGTGTAAATGCATGCAACTATTTAATATGAACATTTATGCGGTATTGTGAATATGCATACATCCAAGCCTGGCGACTGTGGTGATAACCCTTTAAACAAATTAAAGGTCTATCTGTCTTAATGTCAACGAATTCGGTCATTCCTTTCTGTCCCCTTACCCTGGGATGTCCGGAACGGGAGTTGTCAATTCCTATGGTACCACTACCTACTAACGAACGGCGTAGCTAGTGTTAATGGATATATTGTCCCATGTAAACAAACCAAATGTCATAACAAAATGTGAGCATGAGAAAACAATGCACTAAGTATGTAATCAAATGAACATACATAGCGTGAAATGTCATGTAAAACGATGTACTAAGTAATGCACACAATGGGCACACCTAGCATGAAATGTCATGTAAAACGATGTACTAAGTAATGCACACAATGGGCACACCTAGCATGAAATGTCATGTAAAACAATGTACTAAGTAATGCACACATTGGGCACACCTAGCAGGAAATGTCATGTAAAACAATGTACTAAGTAATGCACACAATGGGCACACCTAGCAGGAAATGTTATGAAATCATGTACTATAATGTACTAACGAACATAGCATGTATATGATGTGAAAACAGGAAAGCATGAAAGTAACAAGTAGGCACATGTGTTCCACCCCAAAACAGTTTGGAAAACAGTAAAAGAGGGGTTCTATGTACTCACTTGAGATTGCTCAGTTGTATAAAGATAACCACCAAGTAATGCTATAGATCTCGGAATCAAACGGCACCTAGTATAGGTAACTATGTTAATAAACCGGACCTATCTCGGAAGACTGGGTAGCATTAGGGTTTGTAAACCAAATGAGTGTCGGAACTCACGTGATATGGTTTAACAAAGCCTACATGCTAAATGAAACTTAACATAATTGTTTACGACCCATTACGACCCGTTTAGGAAGCTTATGCTACTTTAACGTGTCGTGCGCGTGAAACGCGTTCGGACCGCCTAACTAGTCCTATGACAAGTATTATATGCCTAAACATGTTACATAATCAGTTACGTGACAAAAGTTTAGGTTACATATGCTAAATTACCAATTATGTATGAAAAGGGTATTCTGGTAATTTACCTAAGGCATATAAACTACCTATCATACAACTACTTAACGATGTGACCATAGGGTATAACCTCAGAAGGTTATTCCCTACACTATGGTCACCTAATGTATTTGGTCGGATCCTAATGATCGACCAAACTGGGTCGGGTTCGAAGGTATAGGCGATTTATTAGATCGCCTACCCTACGACCCTAGACAACGTGGTAATCAGTGGGCATAGTCCCAAGGGACTATGACCAACGTGATTACAATCACGTTGCGAAGTTCAAACGAACTTCGCATTGACCATTACTGGTCAACGCAGAAAGTCAAACAAAGTTTGACTTTCAGACTCGATAAAACAATAAAATAAGGAAAAGAACGAAAGAATACTTACGAAGGGTCCAAGATTCAAAGGTTCAAAGGTGTGGGTTTTGTGTTGAGGATGGATGGGTATTTATAGTAAAAGCACTACCGTTAGGATCGTTTCTTGGAAAAGGGGAAAAGATCTAGTCCGTACACTTGTTGGAACCTTATGGTGACTAAAATTCCATCCTTATCACATGACTAGACAATTAGGAACATGTGGTTGAGAATCAAATGGCTGCAGCTTGTGATTAGAAACATTTAATCTGGTCAGAAGGTGGGAAGCGGCCCGCTTTAGGATCAGCCAAACACAATGCGGGCCGCCTGAGGCTTCTGATCTGCATATATGTTTCAGAAATGACAGTTTCAGCCCCTGCACGTGTTTAAGGCCATTCCCGACACTTCTAAAGCCCGTAAAGCCAAATTTAAGGCCCTAAAATGTTGCCTAAACATTGTGGATATGAAACATGTTCAAAAATATGTCGGGGGATGGTTCGTTTGGTCGTACGAACGCGATGTTCGCTTAATTACGACGGAATGCGCATAAGCGCGAAAAACGATCCAAATGATGCGACGAATGGATTTTTCTTAAGGCGAACACTAAAATATAATGTAGTCATGCTTTCATAAGTTTTTGGATGTCCGGATGTATTCAGAACGTAAGTTATGCGCGAAAATGCAAACTTGTGCACTTTTTGACACTTTTAGTCCCTGAATGTTCCAAAAGTTTATTTTAGCACACTAAACCCCTCAAAGCCTATTTCTAAGCTATGTCAAGGATATTTAAGGTGTGCTTAACTTATGGTTATGTTCCGGAATGTTCGTTACAGTTCAAATTGACATACTTCCGCAGTTTGTCATATTTAGTCCCTGTAAGCAAATTAACTTGTTTTTGCCATACCAAAGCCTTCAAAACTTATTTCTAAGTTATGTAAAGGTTATTTAAGGTATGTTGAGTATATGTTGATGTTCCGGAGTATTTCTCGCATTAAACTGAGTACGTTTACGCACTAGTTTGCGTATAACTCTCTAGAAAGCGATGTAGAGTTTGAAATTACATAAAAGTCAAAACATGAAAAATGTAAAACACAATCAAACAAACATTGGGATCAAATAACATTGTTTTATTGATAACAGAACTGTTCATAGTGATAACAAGCACAGTTGTTACACGTAATTCCTTGCACTGTCCGCACAGTTTGTCTTGTAATGTTTAGGGGAAGAAAATCAAGCCTGTGATGAGGGTGACTAGACTACCATAGGGTCCTTTTAATTTGATCGACAGATGATCCTTTTTAATTAGGCCACCAAGGAGTCCTTTCAGTTATATCATCACATGATATTCCTAACCAGATTTTTGGATTAATCTGTTTAACTAGACCTCTCAGGGGTCTAATTATGGAGTAGTACTTTATAATCAAAGGGACTTAACTGCAACGTAGAAGTCCATTAAGGATTTTAGCTAGTACCTTTGGGTATCCTACTATGAATCCCTTATACGAAGATATGGAAGATTCTACGAGGATTTGGATAACTTAATTTGGATCACAAATAAAAACATAAAAGGGAACACATAAGCACTTAATCACATAATTGTTTCCTTGGTTATTAATTGTTATTATCTTGTTATTGATTGCAATTAACTTGGCGTCGATTTGAACATGGGTATTCAAGGCATACCAGGAACCCAGTTGATGGACTTCAACGTCCTCAAGCATCTATGGGAATATCCTTAGGTACCCCATTAAGGAGTGGGTATTCGTCCAGAGTTGTAACTTGCGCCTTGTACTTCGTTTTTGCTTGGAGGAAACGGGTACTTAGGATTTTCGTGGAACACGCAAGAGATCATAAAGTGGAAGAATTTGGGGGTACTCTGTTCTTCAAGGAATACGGTTCCTTGATTGTCGGTATTGCAGGGGTTATGTTGTTTTATACATGCAACCACATAAACATATTGCAATGTAAATAAAATATTTATTTATAAACAACATCAACAACTGTTTCATGGACCTTGACAACAAAAGAAAATAATACATAAGACGTGATTATTTCTAAACAACGTTGTCTTCCATTCGGTCAGATGCTCATCCCTGCTCTGGATTCGCATTAGCAAGCTTTGGGCAGTTTCTTCGGAAATGGCCCATCTCGCCACAGTTGAAACAAGAACCTGGTGGAAAACGACCTTGAGCAGGATTATTGTTAACTTGATTTGGTGCAGCTGCGGTTGGGCAAACCCTTGCTGTATGACCTATAAGTCCACAAGCTTGGCATGTGCGACATTTCACACCAGCATGATGATGTAGGCTACATTGGTTGCACAAGGGTGCAGTTCCGTTGTAGGGCTTCCTAGCAGGGGGTTGAGCTGGTTGGTTGGGGACGACTTGATCATTGTGAGCGACCACGGTGAAGTTCTGAGAAGCCTTTCGCTTCTTTGACTTCTTAGGGGATCCAGTCTGTTCATCCATGGTCTTTGATTCCTCAATCGGTTTCTTGTCACTTTTTCGGAAAAGTTTACCTTTCCTGATCTGAGATTCAGTCAAGGTTGCAGATAGCTCAATGGCCTGTCTAACTGTAGTAGGGTTGCTACCAGTCACAATGTCTTGTATTGAGTCAGGGAGGCCATCAACGTACTTTTCGATTGCCTTATCTAAAGGCGTGACCATGTTTGGGCATAACAGACTTAACTCCTCATAACGGTCCGTGTAGGCTCGATGCTCACCGCTATCTTGCTTAAGATCATCAAATTCCCTTTCTAAAGCCCTCAGTTCATGATGAGGACAGAACTCCTTCATCATAAGGGCCCCAAGTTCTGCCCAAGTTTGTGCTAAAGCAACCTCAGCACCACGGTCTCTCATAACCCCGTTCCACCATGTAAGAGCCCTCTTCTGAAACACACTGGAAGCAAACTCGACCTTGCGATTATCAGGACACTGAACGTGACGAAACGTACTCTCAGTGCTCTCGAACCACTGTAGGAGCCCAGTTGCTCCATCAGAACCACTAAACTTGAGTGGCTTAGCCGAATTGAAACTCTTGAAATTGCATGGAGCATTATTGTTGTTGTTGGCTTGGTTTAGTTGAGCAATAAGATTTGGGAAGGCAGCAGCCATTTGCTGCGCGATGATTTCCGTCAGTTCGGCATTCGCTATCTGATTGTCGCGTCGAGGAGGCATTCTAAAGGAGGGAAACATGAAAGGAAACGAGCGAGATGATTAGATGAAAAGGATGAGGTGATACAAAAATTTGACAAAAGCAAAGATGGTGGTCATTTGTTTGTTACCACAAGGCAAACAAACGACACATTGTGACTAATCAAAGTAAATGGGTCAAAAATAATGTATCGCGAAGACATGCTCGCCTATAAGTGAACACTCACCCCAAGAGTTCCCAGGTAAGAGTGACTGGTCCGATTATGTGGATTTGTACGAACACTCTAGCCTTAGACAGAAAACACAGGGTACAAGCATTCACTCTTCCAGTTTGCACGTGTTCACACTATTTAGGACCCAAAACTTTGACGAGATTTTGAAAACTTAAAGGGGTTCAAGACCTTATAACAGAGAGTTCAAAACCTTACAACAGAGGGTTCAAAACTTTACAACAGAGGGTTCAAAACCTTACAACAGAGGGTTCAAAACCTAGTAATCAATCATCCAAGAACAGATGATAAATTTTCAAGGCGGATTCAGAATTGATGTCCCCGTTGTGGTTATCACCTAAGGATAGGTGAAGTGCATGTTTTAAGATCTAAACACAAGATAACTTGTGTTAGGGTCCTAGAAAGGTTATAGTCTAGGTCAAAGCATTACTAATAACCTAATTCCCTATAACCATTGGCTTTGATACCAACTTTTCTGTCACACCCCGACCACGTAAAACAACAAAACGTGGCGGAAACGTCGGGGAGTGTTGTAACAGAATTAATTGTTTCACAACCATGGAAATTAAAGTTACGTTTTATTTATCAAACAAGAGAGTTACATTGTCTTAAAACAGGAAACAAAGAGTACATAACATAATTAAACTAGTTCTAGCTTCATTTTAAGTTGCTAAGGCACGTGTCCGCCTATGTTTGACTTGATCATCCTATGCAACAGCCCCTGAAACATATGTGAAAATAGATACGTCAGCATAAAATGCCTGTGAGATACATAGGTTTTGTGAAAATAGGATTCATGACTTGTGTTTAAAGAAACTGTTTAATAAAAGTAGCCATGAATCTTGTTGAGTGGTTCCTTTCATAAGTAATTTGAAAAGTGATAAATAAACCAAATGATATATATGTATAAAAGAATAATGTATGGTTAAGTGAATAACCATGTAAAATGAGTTTGTATAAGTTAAGTTATTTGTAAAACGATGTTTATATGAAGATTGTATTGTAGATGTAATATGTCTAAACTGACATGGTTTAAATAACGCTACGATATGTAATACCATAAAAGCACTTATATATAGGAAGTACCAGCGGCGTATCCACCATGTTTTTATCGTATTACACATCGCCTCGTTACTTAAATCACTTACCCAAAACAACCACCAAAATGTAATGTATAACAATTGTAGAAATGTTTATGTATGGTCAAATACGGTTCACACGGTTCAACAGTTACAAACGGTTCATATAATCAAATGGTTACAACAGTTCACATAGTCAATAGTTACAACGGGTCACATAGTCAAATAGTTACAATGGTTCACATAGTCAAATAGTTACAAACGGTTCAAAATGTAATATAATGTGTTCATATGCTGGATGAGCATATGCAACAAAATGCAATGTAAAACAATGTGTCCATATGTTGAGTAAACATATGCAAATAATGTAATGTAAATCAATGTGCTAGCGTGCTCAGTCAACATACATAATAGAAATGTAAAGTAAAACAATGTACTAAGTATGCTAAGTAAACATACATAGCGAAACAATGTAATGTAAATCATGTACTAATAGTGAACTAATGAACATAGCAAGTATATGATGTGAAAACAGGAAAGCACGAAAATAACAAGTAGGCACATGTGTTTCACCCCAAAACAGTTTGAAAACAGTAAAAGAGGGGTCTATGTACTCACTTGAGATTGCTTAGAAGTTTTAGGATAACCACCAAGCAAGCTAGAAGATCACGGAATCAAACGGCACCTAATATAGGTAACTATGTTAATAACCCGGACCTACATCGGAGGATCGGATAGAATGAGGGTTCGTAAACCAAATGAGTGTGGGAACTCATGTAATATAGTTTAACAAAGCCTACGTACTAAAATGAAACCTAATCTAAGTGCTTACGACCCATTACGACTCGTTTAGGTAGCTTATGCTACTTTAACGCATCGTTCGCGTAAAACGCGTTCAGAATGCCTAACTAGCCCTATGATAAGTAAAATATGCCTTAACATGTCTAATATTGTTGCTAAATCAGTTTAGATATAAAAAATTATGTTACATAGGCTTAAAATGAATTTTGGCGTAAAAGGGCATTTTGGTAATTTACCTAAGGCATATAAACTACCTATCATGCGACTAATCAAACCTAAGTGACCATAAGGTATAACCTCAGAAGGTTATCCCTACGCTACTATGGTCAATTAACATGTTTGGTCGGATCCTAATGATCGACCAAACAGGTCGTGTTCGAAAGTCTAAGCGGGTGTTTTGTCCGCTTGACTTTCGGCTCCACACAAGCACTAATCTAAAAAAAATGACGAGCTAAACATGCTAGAACATGTTTAGTTAATTTAGAAAATTGGTTATGATATCAAAACAAACGGTTTTGATATCCTAGAGTAGTTTGGTTAGAAAATACGCGAGAAAACGCATTTTGGCCGAAACTACGACTCGTCACTGAGCCTAGATAACGTGGTAATCAGTAGGTATAGTCAGTAGGGACTATAACCATCATGATTACACTCAGGTTATGAAGTTCAAACGAACTTCGCGTTGACCATAAACTGGTCAAAGCAGAAAGTCAAACGCAGTTTGACTTTAACGACAAAAACGAATGAAAAGAACGAAAGAATACTTACAGAAGGTCCCCGCAAGCTCTTGATCCGATTTACTCTCAGGTATGAAGCATAAACTTCAACTTAGAGAGACAAAATCAGATTCAAGTGTGCTTTGGGAGGAAGTGAGGGTGGGTATTTATAGGAATTCAAGAACCGTTAAGATCGTTCATTGAAAACTGAGCTTTGATCTGGACCTTACATGTGTGCCCATGGTTTTCTAAAACCATGGGAGCCCCTAATATGGACTATGTTCATTGAATACCAGCCCATGGTTTTGCAAAACCATGGGTTAAAACCATCAACACTTCAAAATGGACTAGGTTCATTGAATCTGCCAGAAATTTCAAAAATGGTCCCTGCACTTGTAAAACTTGATTTTTTGCACTTTTAAGCCCCGTTAACCCCATTTCAAGGCTCTAAAATAAAGGTAAAGTATAGGGAAGTTAAAATATGCTCAAAAAAATCTCGGATGTCGGTTCGTTTGGTCGTACGGTTGCGTTATTCGCTTAATTACGACGGAAGTCGTAACGAACGCAAAAACGATCCAAATTAAGCGACGAATGGAATTTTATCATGCCAAACACTAAAATAAAATATTTTAATGCTTACATAAATTTTTGGATTTCCGGATGTATTCAGAATGTAAGTTATGCGCGAAAATGCAAACTTGTGCACTTTTTGACGCTTTTAGTCCCTGAATGACCCAAAAGTTTATTTTAGCACACCGAACCCTTCAAAGCCTATTTATAAGCTATGTAAAGGATATTTATGGTATGTTTAACTTATGGTCATCTTCCGGAATGTATGTTCTAGTACGAATCATCATACTTTCGCAGTTTGTCGAATTTAGTCCCTGTAAGCGATTAAACTTGATTTTGCCATACCAAAGCCTTCAAAACTTATTTCTAAGTTATGTAGAGGTTATTTAAGGTATGTTAAGCATATGTTGATGTTCCGGAGTGTTTGTCGCATTAAACTGATTACGTTTACGCACCTGTTGGCGTATAACTCTCCAGAAAGCGATGTAGAGTTTGAAATTGAACAAAAATTGATATGTGAAAATGATACACATATTTTTACAGATCCCAAGTATGAAACACAATATCTCATTGGCTTGGTATTCGTTTGATGGTCGCAGTGACACAGGTGTCACAGAAAACTTATTTCTAAGTTATGTAAAGGTTATTTAAGGCATGTTAAGCCCATGTAACTATCCCGGAGTGTTTTTCTCGTTAAACTGATTACGTTTATGCACCAGTTCATGTATAACTTTCCAGAAAGCGATTTAGAGCTCGAAATCGAACAAGAATTGATATTTACAAATGATACACATATTTATACAAATCCAAAGTATGAAACACAATATTTCATTAATTTGGTATTTGTCTGATGGTCGCAGAGACACAGATGTCACAGTCTCCCCTACTTCAGGAAATTTCTTCCCGAAATTTATTTAGAAGAAACTTGTGAGAGCTCGAAACATGAAGTCGAAAAGATAAAACAACACTGGTTAGGGTTTCTGAACTTCTAGTAACTTAAATAACATCATGCTTGCAATGTAAGAGGGACACTTATATACAAGTATATGATGCGCCATTGGTGCGTCCACCGTACCTCCATTACATTGTTCACGTTTCGTTATTGTTGCTACAATCGGTTCTTACACATGATAAATCTTACTGTGGTTTCCGTGCACTGAATTTCATAATTATGTATGCATCCATAATTACGTAATTCCTTGCATAGTCCACACAATGCATTTTATAATGTGTAGGGGAAAAATAACAATGAACGAACCTGTGATGATTGTGACTAGACCACCCTAGGGTCCTTTTAATTAAATCAATAAATGATCTCTTTAAATAGACAACCAAGGAGTCTTTTCAGCTATATCATCACATGCCATTCTTAACCAGATTCTAAATCAATCTTTCTAACTAGACCACCCAAAGGGTCTCTTCTGAATTATGGAATGGTACTATATAATCCAAGGGTCTTAACTATTACGTAGAAGCCCATTAAGGATTTAAGGTAGTACCTTTGGATATCCTACTATGAATCCCTCATATGAAGATATGGAGGATTCTACGAGGATCTGGATAATGAAAAAAAATCAGATTACACAAAAATACAACACATAAAGCATAACCACGAAATCACATAATTGTTTATCTTGATCTTTAATTTTGTTATCATTTTGTTAATTTGTTTGTTAATTTGTACACGAGTATTTAAAGCACACCAGGAATCCAATCCGTGGATTTCATTTGGCACTTTAAACTTTTCAAAAATCTAACTATAAGATAGGAAGATCTTAATATGAATTCGGCTTTGTCCTTATTGAATCGTAATGTACGTATCAAAGCATACAAAAAATTCAATTAAGGACTCCGATTTGAGCGATAATCATCCACAAGGATCTAATTGTGAAGATAAGAAGATTCTATATGGATCTGGGGATTCGAAGAGCGGGAGACGCTTCGAAACCTTGCACTAGACGTGCTTAAGTCGATACACGAGGTAGAAAGTTCATGAAGTTGAGGTGCTAGATATGCCAAGACGACATATGAAGCAGAATTTGAGGTTGGGTACTACGTATGTTAAGTCAACATACGAGCAGAGTGTTTTTTGAAAGATATGCATGGGGTTCTTCAAAAATGTTTTTGAAATCTTACGTAATACTTTTGAAATCATACAGTAGATGTATTAAGTAAATATGTTTATAAATTGTTTTAAAATCATGTGAGATGAATTTTTTTGTAATCATGTATAAGGTTTTTGAAAACATGGAAAATGCTTTTGAAATCATGAACTTGATATATTGAGTAAATATACTGTGTTAAAATTGTTTTCAAACTATATGAAATATTTTGAAATCGTGAAGGTTGTTTTTGGAAAACATATACTATGTATGCTGTTATGAAAACCAGAATGTAATGATATGGGTATGAGATCGAAAAATACCCTTAGTTATCTAACCAAGGATTTAAAGTGATTACTCAAAATGTCACTTATATTCTGTACTTCGTTTCTTAGAATAAAATGGGTACTTGAGGAAATCATGAGCGATCACATGAATGGCAGAACTACAAGAGTAGTTTGTTTAAAGAACATAGTTCTTTGGTGTAGGTATCGTAGGGGTATGCCATACACACATGTAACTACACTTGTACAACAGAATTGTGAACAACTACTTATTTATAAACCAAACAAGTTGTTTTAGAGTTCAAAAAAAAAAACAAAAGAAATAAAAGCATAAGATTTAAACTAATCCAAAGCAGCAGCGTCTTCTAATCAGCCAATATGCTCATCCGTGGGTCAGATTTGCATTGACAATATTTGGTCATTTGATCCTGAAATAACCCGTCTCGCCATAGTTGTAGCAAATACCAGGCAGGAAACGAGCTTGAGCAGTGTTGACTTGGGGTTGGTTTGGACCACCCTGGCTTGGGTTGAATCGACAAGCATTTGCCAGATGACCGATTCGCCCACATGATGCACACAGACGAAACTGTAGGTAAGCTACGTGAGGTGCATTACATTTGTTGCATATCGGTGCAGTACAAGCATAAGGTTTCCTTGCAGGAGGTTGAGCAGCAACGGGATTTGCAACAGCTATGTTTTGGGTAGCAAAGCGAGACACGTTAACCAAATGTCCCCATCGTCCACAGTGGGTACATTTGAAACAGGGTATGTGATTCGGATGATGATGGTTGCATTGATTGCAGAAAGGAGCATTTCCCAAGTACAGCTTCTTGGCTGGTGGTGCTGCCACCTGGCTAGGTTCTGCTTGATTTGGTGCAACGGCTGGAGGATTCTTTGAGGCTTTACGTTTCCTTGATTTTCGTGAAGGCTTGGCTTTTGTTTCCTTTGGCGATTCTTGGGTGGCTTCATCCTTGAGACGAGATATGGCAACGGCTAGTTCAGCAGTCTTCTGGATTACTACGCCTATTCGTTGGGCAATTTTGGTAGCCTGCTTGTACATCTGAGTGTCGCTGCGATGAAGAGACATCCTAAAGGAAATGGAAGACATAGGAGGAACAAGTGAAATGTTATCGGATAATCAAAACAAAATGACAACGCATAAAAATTGTGATCATTTGTTTGTTACCTAAGGCAAACAAATGAGACGGTGACTAATCAAAGTAAGCGGGTCATTTTAATGTATCGCAAAGACACGCTTTAGCCTATAAGTGGACACCCACCCCAAGAGTTCCCAGGTAAGAGTGACTGGTCCGATTATGTGGATTTGTACGAACACTCTAGCCTTAGACAGAAAACTCGGGATACAGGCATCCACTCTTCCAGATTGCACGTGTTCACACTATAAGACCCAAACTTCGACAAGATTTTGAAAACTTTGATGGTTCAAAACCTTATAATAAATCATCCTAGAACAGATGATTGGTTTTCAAAGCGGATTTGAAATTTGTGTTCTTGTTGTGGTTGTCACCTAAGGATAAGTGACGGTATTGTTTTAAGATCTAAACACAAGAATCTTGTGTTAGGGTCCTAGGAAAGTTATAGTCTAAGTCAAAGCATCACTAATAACCTAATTCCCTATAACCATTGGCTCTGATACCAACTCTTCTGTCACACCCCGACCGCGTAAAACAACAACCGCGACGGAATCGTCGGGGAGTGTTGTAACAGAATTATTGTTTCATAACACATGGAAATTTGAGGTTTTGTTTATTGAATTAAAAGAGGTTACAATGTCTTAAAAACAAAGATACATAACATAATTAACTAGTCTTGCATCTTTTATTGTCACTAAGGCCCAAGTCCGCCTAAGTGTATCGTGATCAATCCTATGCATCATCTCCTGAAAACACGTGTGAAAATAGGTACGTCAACATAAAAATGCCTATGAGATACATAGGTTTTATTGATTTAGGATTCATGACTTCTAAGTTTAAAGAAAATGTTTAACAAAAGTTAGCCGTGAACCTTGTAAAATGTTTTCTTTTATAATTCATACAATATTTATAAGAAATCAGATGATATAAAAGAAAGATGCATAGATAAATAAATAACCAAGTGAAAATGAGTTTGAATAAAATATGTTGCTTGTAAAACAATGTTTTGTAAAGATATGTTATTTGTGTAAAATGTAATATGCCTAATTGAAATGGTTTAAATAACGCTACGATATGTAATATCATAAAAGCACTTATATATAGGAAGTACCAGCGACGTATCCACCATGCTTTTATCATATTACACACGCCTCGTTATTTAAATCACTTACCCAAACAAACCACCAAACTGTATTGTTTAAACCAATGTAAAAATGTTCATGTATAAACAATGTCAAATGCCAAATGTAAATCATGTTCATGTATAATCAAATGTTATGTATGGAGAATAAATATGTCTACTCAACCATATGTAAAATGCACAAAACAATGTATTTGAATAAATCATAGTTTAAATCAAAAGTTATGTTTAGTAAAATAAATGCATGCTTTACTGATACAAACATCTATGCGGTAATGTTCTAACGCCTACATTCAAGCCTTGCGACTGAAGAGACAAACCCTTAACAAGTTAAAGGTTTACCAAACTTATGAATTCGGATTCGGTCATTCTTTCCACCCAAACAAACCTAGGATTTCGGAAATGGGAGTTGTCAAGTCCTATGGTACCACTACCTACTACCGAGCGGCATGATCGGTGTTAATGAATGTATTTATGTCTCGTTTAAACAAACCAAACGTCATACCAAGTGTAAGCATGTTTTATGAAAATAATGTACTAAATATGCTAAATGAACATACAAAGTAGAAATGTAAAACAATGTGTCCATATACTGAGTGAACATATGCAACAAAAGTATTTATGATGAAAATCAATGTGCTAGCATGCTAAATGAACATACATAGCAAAACATAATGAAATCATGTACTATATGTGTACTAATGAACATAGCAAGTATATGTTATGAAAGCATGAAAAACATGAAAGTAACAAGTAGGCACATGTGTTCCACCCCAAAACAGTTTGAAAACAGTAAAAGAGGGGTCTATGTACTCACATGAGAATGCTTAGAAGTCTCGAATAACAAACGACACCTAATATAGGTAACTATGTTAATAAACCGGACCTAAATCGGAAGATCGGATAGAATGAGGTTTCGTAAACCAAATGAGTATTGGAACTCATGTGATATGGTTTAACAAAGCCTACATTCTAAATCGAAACTTATCCTAAGTGCTTACGACCCATTACGACCCGTTTAGGTAACTTACGCTAGTTTAACGTGTCGTTCGCGTAAATTGCGTTCGGACCGCCTAACTAGTCCTATGACAAGTATTATATGCCTTAAAATGTCTAATAATGTTTACTAATTAGTTTAGATGTAAAAATTTAGGTTACATATGCTTAAAATGAATTTATGCGTAAAAAGGGCATTTTGGTCATTTTCCTAAGGCATATAAATTACCTATCATACAACTAACTAAACGAAGTGACCATAAGGTATAACCTCGGAAGGTTATTCCCTATACAACTATGGTCACAAAGTATGTTTGGTCGGATCCTAACGATCGACCAAACGGGTCGGGTTCGAAAGTCTAAGCGGTTGTTTCGACCGCTTATCTTACGACCCTATATAAGCACTAAACTAAAAGTGACGAGTTAAACATGTTAAACCATGTTTAACGAAGTTAAAAAACAGGGTTGATATCAAAACAAAAGGGTTTTGATACCCAAGAATAGTTTGGTTGCAAAATACGCATAAACGCGTATTTTGACCGAAAATATGATTCGTCACTATGCCTAAATAACGTGGTAATCAGTAGGTATAGTCACAAAGGACTATGACCATCGTGATTACGCTCACGTTGCGAAGTTCAAACGAACTTCGTGTTGGCCACGGGAAGGTCATAGCAGAAAGTCAAACAATGTTTGACTTTCATGTCACACCCGCTCATAGCGAAAGCGCGAGGTGTGATCTGTATGGTTTTCATTGCATAAATATCGATGTACATGAACAAACTATATGAATAAAACATACTCCATTGCATACATAAGTGTTTCAAAAGATTACAACATAAGTTTAGTGTGTCGGTTACAAACCATTAACATAAAAGTAAAGTGTTATTGTTTCATACATCAACATGAAAATAAACTACTAAGGTTTTAACCATCATATTTCCGTAAAGAGGCGGAATATAATAGTTAAACCCTCCAAAAGATGGCATGGAGTTCTGGTACTTGTTTTCTTGACTGAGAATCCCAACATGGTCCATTAATTCCCTAAAATACATGTTAAGTTTGGAAAACATCAACAAAAGTTGGCGAATTCATGCAGTTTAGTTGTAAAAGATTTATTTAAAATGTAAGTTGTAGTATGTAAAGCGTCAATGAAATCGTTGATCGTTAATGTTTTGCAAGGACATTAATATGTGTGACGAAAAAAAGGAAGCAATCCAACCCTAGACGATTTTATGTCGATTCCTATCGACTGGGACACAAAAGCACTCTTCTGTATGGGTCCACGACCAAGAGTGGGGCTCGCCAAAAGCCATTAGATCTAACCACTTGTACCTAGGTCCAAACTGGATTAATTGTGCTTAGATGTATAACCCTAATTCGCACATGATCTAAGGTGTTTCATTCCCTAACTTTAACATACGTTGAACATGTATTTTCCCCGATAGTTGTAAAGTTGTAAAACATTTAAATGAATAGGGGACATGAACTCACATTATCGTGTCCGTGAATAGAAGTAACTATGATCTCACGTGCGGTCGTCCTGAATAGTGTTGCGACCTACAAATGTTCTTATATTTGTTAGACACTTCGGTCTTTGTAAATAACTTGAGTACAAGTCTTGTGTCTTAAATATGTGTAAGACTTGTATGTCTTTATTGTTCGTTGAACTGTGTATTAGTTGAATGAATTGTTAAACTGTTATATATATATATATTTCGCCAAATATATATATATATATATATATATATATATGTCATATTGTATCTTGTGAGTTGTATCATCGGGTCTTGTCTTCTTGATTTCGTGTCTTTGTATAAGTAAATTGTATAATTGTAATTTTTACCAATTATATGTCATTGGGCTTAGCCCAAGAATTCCTGTTAATGGGCTTAAATAGTGTTGGGCCTAAATAGTGTTGGGCCTAAATAGTGTTGGGCCTAAATAGTATTGGGCCTAAATAGTGTTGGGTCTAAATAGTGTTGGGCCTAAATAGTATTGGGCCTAAATAGTGTTGGGCTTAAATAGTGTTGGGCCTAAATAGTATTGGGCCTAAATAGTGTTGGGCTTAAATAGTGTTGGGCCTAAATAGTATTGGGCTTAAATAGTGTTGGGCCTAAATAGTGTTGGGCCTAATGTTATTGGGCCTTGGCCCATATGTTTGGTATTGGGCTTAGCCCATGAGTTTTTGACATTGGGCTTAGCCCATGTATTTATGTTAAGCCCATTATGAAGATAAGCCCATTAAGAAGTATAAGCCCATTTGTATAAAATAGCCCATTAAGAAGTGTAAGCCCATTTGTATAAAATAGCCCATTTGAAAGTATAAGTCTTTCATTTTTATAAAAACATTTTTATAAAATTCACTAAGTATACTTTTTAGTTCATAAAAACATATATAGTTTTTATAAGTTTCAAAATGTCCGAATTTTGTTAATGGTAACGTAATTTTGGTGTCCGCGTCGAAAGATCGCCTAAACGTCGTAGTAAGTCCTCGGATTGGTGATTTGTTCATAGGTTCGTCCGTCGTCCGATTTGACCATAATTTGTATCCGATTATTCGGATCGTCCGTAACTCGTTTTTAAGGCGTATCTATATGAAATCTTGTAAGACTTTGATTATTATGTATCATGTGTTCATTATCACCATTGTAATCAAGTTCCTATCTTTGATATATATAACTAATACATCAAGTAACACATAGCACTTAAGTTGTTAAATTAATCAAATATATATTTTCTCAAAATACATATTTATAACTAACTTTGTTTTTATAAAAACCATCCTTTAAATCTTTTTAATCTTGTAAAGGTTTAGCCAAAAATGATGGTTTTGTTAACATATAATTTATAAGGAAATTTGGCCATATAACCTTTGTATTTTTAACTTTACCATGTTTAATCAAACATATCATTTTCTTTTTAATTCAACATCAATTTACTCATAACTTTCATAAACAATACGCATGAGATTTATAACAAACCTCATCAAGATGATCTCAAAATCATGTAGGATTTTTGGTATGATCCTTTCATATGTTCATTAGTTCAAAAACCAAGTTTACTTCTAGTTTTAACAACTTTTATAAAAATCTCATGTTGTATGTTACTTTACTTATTTTTTTATAATCTTGTAAAAGTCTTGTTTTTAAATAAAAACCTTAAATAATTTAACTACACCATAAATTATGATTATCCATTTATCTTTTAAGTTTAACAAAAACCTGTTGGTGCACTACATCTGTTGATTCCGTCTAGGTGTCTAGGATCAGGTCTTATGTCGTATTGTATAGCATAGGGCACGTTTTACGAGAAAACAAGAGTCTGTATAAGTGTTACATGTCTGGTCCGCTCATAGGGACATAGGCATGCTGGTCAGCTTATTTGTCATTGTGGTCAGCTTATATGTACATGTCTGGTCCGCTTTTATGGTCATGTGACACATAAGCGAACCAGAAAGTCTATATATAGGTGTCATTAGGGTGGATCTCATAATATGTATGTGAAATTCCACGCCGAAGCTCTGCCGGTGTGAAGATCGAGCTGTAAAACGTTTAATATCAATAAAACAAGCAGTTAGGAAGAAGAACAAGCTACTTCTACTTGCATTTCTTATTATTCCGCATCTGAAACGCAAGAGACAACCTCTGAACGACTCGTTCGGGTCAGCAAACGATCCTACAAGTGGTATCAGAGCTTGGGAGGAGGTTTTCTGCAGATTGTAGCTGTTTTTCATTATTTCTTCTCACTTCTACACCTTCTTTTACTGATTCGGAAAGATTTCACGGTCGGAATTCGCTCAAATTTTCACAGCTTGTGCGAAATAGTATCGAGATAAATCCTTGAAAGTTTCAGATCCAAATTCCTAACCGTTTAGGAGAAATCTAAGTTTTTCTGTTCGAATTCGCTGTCAAAAGTGCAGGTTCGCTTTTACGAACAATTTCTGGTCCACTCGAACGAACAATTTCTGGTCCGCTCGAACGAACAATTCTAGTTCGCTTATTTGGATCTTTCTGGTTCGCTTATTTGTTCAGAGTTGGTTCGTTTTTTTGTCATTTGCCTTGAAATACGTGTTAAGTCAGTATGGATTTCGGGTTCTATAATGCGTTTGCAACACCGTCATCACCAGCTACGATTGCTCAAGCCATGAATCTTGAAAACGAGACGGGAACCACTCAGAAACCCCCGAAACTGATGAGTATTGAAGAATACTACGGGTGGAAAGATCGCTTTGAAAACTGGGTTCAGGCAAATCATCTCAGATCGTGGGAATGCATATTGAAGAAGTACACATTGCCTCGAACAGATTTGCAAGTCATCAAAGAAATATCCGAGTTCACTGATCAAGAACGAGCAATGTATAGAGCTGAGAAAATGATGATTAGTTTGTTGCAGCAGGCGATAAAAGAAGATATATTCATCCTGTTACAGCACGACAAAACTGCTAAGTCAATTTGGGATGCACTAAAGGTCAAGTTCAAGGGAAGCGAAAACATGATCAAAAGCAAGAAAGCGTTACTAAAGAAAGAATTTGATTTGTTTTGTAGTTTGCCGGGAGAGGATACTAAAAAGCTAATCGAGAGATACTGTCATTTGGTGCGATCTTTATCTATGTTGGGTGTTGAAAAAGGTCGTGAGGAGTGGGTGGATAAATTAGCGGACGCGTTACCTCAAAAGGAGTGGGGAACGTATTTGATGATCTTGAAGAATACTGGTGTGTATGATGGGTTAACAATCTCACAGTTTATAGAGAAAATTGAGAGTCAGGATCTTGAACAGCAGAAAATTGCAAGGATGAATAGTCTGAGTGGTCAACAGGATGTGAAGATGTACTACAAGGGTAGTATTCCAGCCACTGAGTCTGAAAGAAGTCCGAAGATTCAAACTGCTTTCAGTGCTGGTGATACATCTGAGAAAGCTGATCAGGGTTCAAACAAGAATAGCAGCGGGTTTTCATCGTTTCCGAGTGTGAATCCGAAAGAGACTAACACGAGTTTTCAGTCTCAGAGTACAAAAACAGGAAATGGATACGTGATTCAATGCAACATAGCTCTCAATCTTCCAGAAGGTCAAAGTTTCTCTGAAGACACTGCTAAAGACCATATGGCACTTCTGGGTTCAGTACTGTTATCCTATGAAGGTCTTGTTGCTGGTCGGATCGGCAATCCTATGCTTACCAAAGAGGATTACGATCAGATAGACGCCGAAGAGATGGAACTTATGGATATCAAATGGTGTCTCGCAAGTGTTCTTCGACGAGCTGAGAAATTCAAAACCATTACTGGGAGAAATGACTTTCTAGATGCTCGTGTATCAACTTTAGGTTTTGATAAATCTAAAGTTACTTGTTTTCGATGCAGGGAGAAAGGTCATTTCAAACGAGAGTGCAAAGGAAGAGAAGCTAGCGGAGCACAGAATCCATTCGGGAAAGATGATTACTACCGCAAAGCTATCTATCAACAAGTCGGTCAATTCCAAGAACCACAGACAGCTCACGGGAGAGAGATTAAAGATCCCAAAAGAGCATGTTTGGTAGATTTCAGCTGGAGTGATTACATATCATCTGAAGGCAAAGCAGCACGCATTATCGATCAAGATGATGAGAAACTACCAGAAGGTTTCAGTTGGGATATGTTTGTGGATGAAAAGGGAGAGTTCAAAGCGTTCATTGCCAAGATTGTCCGAGAGCCAGATTTGTTTGCTACTTGGTTGAGATCTATCAGGGAGAATGTGAAAAGTGAAGATGAAAAGTCTGTGTCAACCGATGAAGGGTCAGATAGTACTGATAAACTTTCAGAGAGATCTGGAGAAATTTCAGAAGGTTTAGATGAAAGTTTACAGAGTTCAGATGAAGATGTACAGAATGAGTTTGTTTTAGAAAAGGCAGTTGTTTTTGATAAAACACCGTCTGATTTTGGTAAATCAGATGATGATTCTGATAAATCTGTAAAATTTGATCAATCACCAGATCATAGCAGTAGTGATGATGAGGAAGAAAAACATATAAATGTTGCTAAATCTCATCTTTCTCCTGAAAGTTTTCATTTCTATTTTGCAGATCGAGTAGAGAGACTAAAGGAGAAAAGAGCTGCTAAAGAACAACAAACTGAATCTGATGGTGATGTTCAGAATGCTGAAAGTGTTGTTGAGAAGATTACCGAGGTTGAAAAAGAAGAAGAAAAGGTGATTGAAGTAGAAAAAGTGATTGAGGTTGTTAAAACAATCGAAGTTGAGAAGATTGTTGAAGTCGTCAAGCCTTGCGAGAAGTGTTTAGAAGCATGCAAGGAATGTGTTGCGAAAGACGACATTATAGCTGAGTATGAGAAGAAGAAGGAGCAGTTATTGTTCAATCTCAATTATGTGAAAGAATCATACGATGTCTTGAACAAAACAGTAACTGGTCTCCAAAAGACAAACTCAGAACGAGAACAAGCACTAACGATGATGAATGCTGTGATGATGACAAAGCAAAAAGCTATCAACTTTTACATCGAAGAGAGTGCTAAATGGAAGCAAGAGTTGGAGACAGAGAAGATTGAGAATGAGAGAATTAGACAGTTATTACAAAGTTATTCTAGTTCTGATTATCTCATTGATCGTATTTACCCAACTGTTGCAGGTATGGAAGCTTTTCAAGACGAGAAGCCGAAGAAAAAGAAAGATAGTGGTAAGAAACCGACTGTTAGCTATAACAAGTGTCCGCCTCCAATTTGGGAAGGGTACTCTCCTAGAAAACCAAACGAGGAGCAACTTGAAAAAGCAGTCAATATAAAGCTAAAAACCGACACAACTGATGAATTACCAGATAACATTGATGTCACGTTTACCTCGTCCGATACTGATCATGAGTCTGAGTTAATAAAAAAGATGGTCGATCAGGTATTGGATACTGAGGAGGAATCCGAGTCAAAGTCTGAGTCTGGAGGGTCAAATTCGTCAGTCAACAGTCCAAAGTCGTCGGTCAAAAAGGCTTACAGTAAAGAGTTTTTGTTATCGAAAGCAAATTTGGATGATGAAACATTTGAAGTTGCATACACTTTAAATGATTCGGACAAATTATACTCTGATAAAGAGTTTCCAATAAGAAGTGTTCGTTTTGACATGATCAAAAAGGTTTTCAAAATGACAGAAATTAATATTTCTGAAATAAAAGATTTAAATCTTACTGAAAAACCTAAAAAGTACACTTCAAGAGTTCAACAACGTATAAACAAGAAAAAAGGTTACAATTCTGGTTCTGGTTTTCAAAAGAAACAAAACCAAAATCGTAGCTACAAAAAGAAAGGTCTTGGATTTATTCCACCAGAAAATCATAAAAATTTGAAAAATTCTAAAACAAAAACAGAATTTGTGTCAGGTGGAAGTGCAGAAGAGGAACAGAAGAAACCATTCTGGAGACAGTCAAATCAAGAGTTTCTTGCTGAAAAGAAGAAGAATGGAACTGAATTGTTTTATCAAAGAGAGACTCGTACTTGTTACAAGTGCAATGAAACTGGTCACATTGCATGGAACTGCCAGAAAAATGCCAAAACAAAACAGGGAGTTTTTCAGAAATTGAAAGTAAAGGTTGTTGATGTTGAACCACCAACCGACAAACTTAAAATTTTTGAAAATTCAACTTATGAGGTTGGTGAGTGTTCTAAAAAGAATTTTTATAAAAAGAAAGAGAATGACAACCAAGTGTGGGTCGTTAAGAAAATTGATGCGAATGATGGCAATGAATCTGGTTCCACAAAGCCAGAAGAGCCACAAGGTGAGGTGAAAATTTCAGTGAATGATGATGAGTTTCCATCACTGAAGTTTGAAGAGGTGAAAAAGAAAGTTGGAAAGATTGATATATCGAATCAGTTTTATAAAGAGAATAATAAGTTTGATGTCGAGAAAACATTTAATGGAAGTGTAAAGAAAATTTTTGGGAAAATGTTGAATGGGAAAGCTAAGGGGGTTAAAGATTTTTATGCAACTAAAAAGGCAACTTACAACCCTACTGTGCAAGAGTTGAAAGCCATCAAGTCTGAAAAGACTTGGATGGAAGTTTGTTTCCAATGATAGTCTCAGGACTATGCCGGAGATCCCAAGTTTATATCGTGGATCAGGAATCGGCATTTTTCTAATGTTTGAAGATTTTGGTTGAAAGATTTTGATAGTGTTTGAATGTTTACAGGTTGAAGGACTACGCCGGAGCTTCCAGGTTGGTAAGTGCGAAGCAGGAATCAGCATCCTGATTGGTAAAATGGTGATGTAGACGTAACATTCCTACAGTTGGTATAGGTTTATACTTACAAGTGGTATTGTTTGTGATTCTACAAGTGGTAAAATCAAGGACATTAAGTTGTACTTGCATTTTCCTACAAGTGGTTGACGACAAAATGATGAACCATACCCCGAACCTACAAATGGTTTAAAATCAACAAAACTCATTTTCCGGAGAAATCATTTTGATTAAAACAAACTTAAGTGTTTTGAAATCTGAATGAGAAAATGGTTTGTGATAGGGGGAGTTCTGATTGTTTATGCCGAGTGAATGGCGATTTGATGTGATTCAGTGTCAGTTGTCATGTTGTTGTACAGTTTGTTTTCAAATTTCCTAAAATGTTTTTGCATTTTAGAGGGAGTAAGAAATTTTAGAAAATCCAAAAACATTTGAAAATTTGAAAAAGCCAAAAACATGATAAAATTCAAAATGAGTTGTGTTGCGAAAAAAGAGGAAATGATAGTACATCAGTGGAATATCACAACATGCTAAAGAAATGTAAAGTTTAAAAGTGATAAACAATCTCACTGATGATGTGCCAGTAGGTTTTTGCACATTTAGTAGATTGAGACGAGATATAAACCTAAATTCAAACTTGCTTGTTCTGTGGGTTAACACAAACTTGGATATATAGGTAACCCCTGAAATCTTGTTTGAAAGGTCCCTTATTCTGAGATACTAGGTCTTTATGCTCAGTGATATCTGGGGTATTATCCCGGGACTTCTGCTGAAAGAAATTTCTGACCTAGTCCCCGGATAATGCTTTCTGCAAATGCTTGAAACATAGCATCGCCCTCAGCAAGCTGATGAAACAATAAAATTGATAGTCGCTGCTGTTGTAATGCAAAAGATCCTCTAAAGGGGACACACCAAAAGTCGAAGCCGTCATCTCTCTGCGTATCGAAAGATCGACCTGAGCTCGCACGGCCCTCGCACTATAATTTATTCCCTTACAGATATCATCTGTGGTATACTCACCTGTAAGACTGAATATTGGGATCTGGATACGGGAGTATATTCAAGTAGTGGGACACACGGATAAGTTCAAGTGTTTAAAACATTAATATCATATCTCGGATCAGTTGAAATTTGTGTGAAAATTTAAGTGGACAAGTATACTGACAATCTAAGTGAATCGTTTAGAACTTAAAATGAAATGAAGCTTAACGGTGTTGGTGATTTGTTTCAGAAACTGATATGATCCTCTTGCACAAACTCACAAAAATATTGTCTGTAAATATTTTATTTCTGCATTTTAGTCTCTCAAAAAATCCCAAAAGATTTTGTGTGTTTTAGCATAATTTTTGAAAAATTCAAAAAGATTTTTGACAACTGATGTTGGAAAACTGATTTTCAAAATTCCGAGTGCTAAACATGATGAGCAGCATTTGAGGGGGAGTGTTTGTGTAAATCTAACTGTTTTCGTTAAATTTAACCTTTTTCAAGTGGTTCATCATAGATATTTGAGAGAGAGCCTGAGATGTTGCAATTATATGTTTGTTTTAGTGTTTATGAGACATGTATTGGTGCACAGGTATTTGATTTGTGATAAAATTAGAAAATTTATGTCTGGGTTAAGATTGTGCAGATAGCCAGGTTTCGATATTCTGAAAATCTCTGTTGGAAGAGAGCCAAGTTTCGATCCTGGAAATCAATTCTGAAAGCCTGTGTAGATCAGACAACGATCCTGAAGATGTTACTGAAGAACAATAGAATGCCAGTAAATCGAGAAGGGGAGTCTGAAGATTGAAAGAAGAAAAAGCCCAGAGACTGATCTAGATTGAAGATGTGAAGACATGGTTTTGCAGTCAGGGTGTATTGGCGACTCCATCAACATCTGAGGGGGAGTCTGTTGGTGCACTACATCTGTTGATTCCGTCTAGGTGTCTAGGATCAGGTCTTATGTCGTATTGTATAGCATAGGGCATGTTTTACGAGAAAACAGGAGTCTGTATAAGTGTTACATGTCTGGTCCGCTCATAGGGACATAGGCATGCTGGTCAGCTTATTTGTCATTGTGGTCAGCTTATATGTACATGTCTGGTCCGCTTTTATGGTCATGTGACACATAAGCGAACCAGAAAGTCTATATATAGGTGTCATTAGGGTGGATCTCATAATATGTATGTGAAATTCCACGCCGAAGCTCTGCCGGTGTGAAGATCGAGCTGTAAAACGTTTAATATCAATAAAACAAGCAGTTAGGAAGAAGAACAAGCTACTTCTACTTGCATTTCTTATTATTCCGCATCTGAAACGCAAGAGACAACCTCTGAACGACTCGTTCGGGTCAGCAAACGATCCTACAAAACCCTTTAACATATTCATGTATACTTGTTAGATCATATTTTTTTTAAAACATTATCTAACAAGTTATTCATATCATAATCATCATAACAAGATCAAATATGCAAATAACAAGTCCTAGATCACAACATAAACAAACATATATATATATATATATATATCATGATTATTATTTTTGCTTCTTTGTATTTTCATGTTTATTATGTATGATTATTTTGTTATCTCTAGTTATATTAACAATCATAACATAAACAAGTTTGAAAAAAAGAGATTTAGAAGCTCACTTCTAGCACTAGGCTAGGGATGATCTAAGTGATGATTAAGAGCTAAGAAGATGAAGATCTTGATGATTGAAGGTTCTTGAGTGGATGAAAGAGTGTCATTTTTCTTGTAAATGCTTTAGATCTTCTTATGTTCCATAGAAATCCATCTTCATCATGAAGGAGGTGATAAAAAAATGGGTTTTTGAAGGTGTTCTTGGTGAAATGGATGAAGATGATGAGAGAGTTTGGTGGTGAAAGTAAAGATGTAAAATGACGGGTAAAGTGCTAGTAAACTTAGTGGTTAAGTGTTATAACAAATCACCAATATCATCCACTTGCAACTTAACCAAAATATCTAGATATTAAACACTTGGTTAAGAGATGTGGGGCCCCCTTATTTACGGTCATACATGGGGGGGGGGGGGGTCTTATGTGGTTAAAAGTGTTAGTAATTTTTAAGGATTCAAAATGTGATGAAATGGTTAGGTATTTAAAGGTTTAAGTTTTTGCACTTTTTCAAGATGATTCATGACGTAAATTGATCATATACTAGCTTTATTTGGTCAAAAATATTATTAACTAGTTTGCCAAAAATGTCAAATTATAGTTAGGATAGTCGTTTGTCGCTCGTTCCGCAAGAAGATAGTCGAAGGGTTCAATTATAAAAGTTGTAGGGAAAAATTCCGTTATGTGTGTAATTGATATTCCCTATGTATTTTCATATGAAATTTGTCTTTAAACAACACTTTTGCCTCTTGTAATGAAAATACTAATGCTGAATTTTGCGAAAAATTATTGAAATGGTAACTTTTAGCGCTTTTCGGGCAGTTTCTAGTGCTACCGGACATTGGTAATATATTAAACCAAACCCTTGTATTCCCATAAAGGGTTTAATGTATATTTGATGTTGGACTTTCGTCTGAGTCCTAAAGATGTAATTTAGATGGTTTCTGCGGATCCTGAGTTTTCGTCAGCACGCTAGTTTACTAGGTACTACTCTAGTTGTTTTGATGCATTGTTTTAAACTTGTTCCAAATATAACCAATAGAAACGGATAATGTGCATCATAAATGAGTGTTCTAAGATGTATATCATGTAATCAAGCAATTCGGATATTCAAAACACATATTTGTATAATGTAATTCATTGTTTTAAATGCACATAAATTACCAGAAAGTGGCAGTTGTCACATTTCATGCTTAAAAACGCATAAAAGATGAAAGAATACTTACAAAAGGTCCAAGCTAGGAAGATTTGAACTCAAAACACTCAGGTATGATGCCTTATAAAGGAGAGCATCAACTTAGAGCAGAAGTGAGTTAAAATGTGAGGAATGAGGGTTGGATTTGGGGGGTATTTATAGGAATTCAAGAGTCGTTAAAATCGTTTCTCAAATACCGAGCTTCAATCTCAACCCTCCAAGTGTTACCCACTGAATTACAATATTATGGGTGCCCAAAACAAGCCCATAGATTGAAAGAAACCATGTGCAAAACAAAGGAACAGCTGGGTTTTGCTGGAAACTAATTTTTGCAGGTTTGGGGGTTTCTCGCGGGCCGCGTAGACAGAAGGGATGTCTTACGCGCCCCTCCTAGGCCCACTTTGACATAATGTTAAGTTTAGTCCCTGAAGGTGCAAAACTTACTTTTCGATGCATTTTTGACACGTTTGAGCCCCGTTAACCCTATTTCAAGGCTCTAAAATGAAGTTAAAGTATAGGGAACTTAAAATATGCTCAAAAACATCTCGGATGTCAGTTCGTTTGGTCGTACGGTTGCGTTGTTTGGTTAATTACGACGAAACTCGAACGGACGCGAAAAACAATCCAAATTACGCGACGAATGGAATTTTATCATGCCAATCACTAAAATAAAATATTTTAATGATTACATAAATTTCTGGATGTCCGGATATATTCAGAACGTAAGATATGCTCATAAATGCAAACTTATGCACTTTTTGACGCTTTTAGTCCCTGTTTGACCCAAAAGTTTATTTTTACGCACCAAACAGTTCAAAGCCTATTTCTAAGCTATGTAAAGGATATTTAGGGCATGTTTAACTTATGGTCAAGTTCCGGAATGTTCGATACCATACGAATCAGCAGACTTTTGCAGTTTGACGCAAATAGTCCCTGCGATCGAATAAACTTGATTTCAACACACCAAACCCTCCCAAACTTTTTTCCAACTTATGTAAAGGTTATTTAAGGTATGTTAAGCCAATGTAACTATTTTGGAGTGTTTGTCGTGTTAAACTGATTACGTTTACACACCAGTTCGCGTATAACTTTCCAGAAAGCAATTTTGAGCTTGAAATCGAACAAAAATTGATATGTGCAAATGATACACATATTTATACAAATCCCAAGTATGAAACACAATATTTAATTGATTTTTTATTTTTCTGATGGTCCTAGAGACACAGATGCCACAATTATAAGGTTTTGAACCTTCAAAGTTTTCAAAATCTCGTCAAAGTTTGGGTCTTATAGTGTGAACACGTGCAATCTGGAAGAGTAGATGCCTGTATCCCGAGTTTTCTGTCTAAGGCTAGAGTGTTCGTACAAATTTACATAATCGGACCAGTCACTCTTACCTGCGAACTCTTGGGGTGAGTATCCACTTATAGGCTAAAGCATGTCTTCGCGATACATTAATATGACCCGCTTACTTTGATTAGTCACCGTCTCATTTGTTTGCCCTAGGTAACAAACAAATGATCGCAATTTTTATGCGTTGTCATTCTGTTTTGATTATCCGGTAACATTTTACTTGTTTCCTCATATGCCTTCCATTTCCTTTAGGACGTCTCTTCATCGCAGCGACATTCAAATGTCCGAGCAGGCTACCAAAATTTCCCAGCAAATAGGCATCGTATTTCTGAAGACTGCTGAATTGGCTATCACCATGTCTCGTCTCAAGGATGAAGCCACCCAAGAATCACCAAAGGAAACAGAAGCCAAGCCTTCGAAAAGGTCAAAGAAGCGTAAAGCTTCAAATAATCCTCCAGCCGTTGCACCAAATCAAGCAGGACCTAGCCAGGTGGCAACACCACCAGCCAAGAAGCCGTACTTGGGAACAGCCCCTTTGTGCAATCAGTGTAACCTCCATCACCATGCCAGTATCAAATGCCAAACATGTTTCAACTGTGGACCTATTGGCCATACGACGAGAGTCTATCATTCAGTCACTGTGCTAAACCCAGCTATTCAGAACCCTATTCAATCTCAAGCAGATCCAGCACAAGCTTGTTTTCCTCCTGGTAATTGCTACAACTATGGCGAGACGGGTTATTTCAGGATCAAATGACCAAAGGATGTCAATGCAAATCTGACCCACGGACGAGCATTTGGCTGATTGGAAGATGCTGCTGCTTTAAATAACTTGAATCTTATGCTTTTGTCTCTTTTGTTTCTCTTAAACTCTGAAGCAATCTATTTGGTTTATAAATAAATGGTTGTTCACAATTCTGATATACAAGTGTAGTTACATGTGTGTATCGCATACCCCTATGATACCTACACCAAAGAACTATGTTCCTTACAAACTACTCTTGTGGTTCTCCCATTCATATGATCACTCATTCTAAGTACTCGTTTCATTCTAAGAAACGAAGTACATAAAATAAGTGACATTTTTTGTAATCGTGCTTGTTACACATCTGTGCCTTTAAATCCCTGGTTAGATAACTAAGGGTATTTTTCGACCTCATACCCATATCATTACATTCTAGTTTTTACAACAACATGCATAGTATTTATTTTTCAAAAACAACCTTCATGATTTCAAAAACATTTCATATAGTTTGAAAATATTTTTAACATAGTATATTTACTTAACATATCAAGTGCATGATTTCAAAAGCATTATCCATATTTTCAAAAACCTTATACATAATTACAAAATTCATCTCACATGATTTTAAAACAATTTATAAACATATTTACTTAATACATTTACCGTATTATTTCAAAAGTATTACGTAAGGTTTCAAAAACATTTTTGATGAAACCCCATGCATTCCTTTCAAGAACATTCCGCTCATACGATTGATTTAACACACATAGCACCCAACCTCCAAAATTCTGCTTCATATGTCGCCTTGGCATATCTAGCACCTCAACTTCATGAACATTCTACCTCGTGTATCGACTTAAGCACGTCTAGTGCAAGGTTTCGAAGCATCTCCCGCTTTACAAATTCCAAAATCCATATAGGATCTTCTTATCTTCACAATTAGATCCCTGTGGATGATTACTGCTCAAATCGGAGTCCTTAATTGAATTCTTTGTATGCCTTAATACGTACATTACGATTCAATAAGGACAAAGCCGAATTCCTATTAAGAACATCCTATTTCATAGTTAGATTCTTGAAAATGTTTAAAGTGCCAAATGAAATCCACGGATTGGATTCCTGGTGTGCTTTAAATACTCTTATACAAGTTAACAAACAAATTAACAAAATGATAACAAATTGAAGATCAAATTTAAACAAGTATGTGATTATGTGTTTATGTGTTTTTCTTTTTTGTGTTGTGTTTTTGTGTAATCTGATTTTTCATTATCCAAATCCTTGTAGAATCTCCCATATCTTCATATGAGGGATTCATAGTAGGATATCCAAAGGTACTACCTTAAATCCTAAATGGGTTTCTACGTAATAGTTAAGACCCTTGGATTATATAGTACTATTCCATAATTCAAAAGAGACCCTTTGGGTGGTCTAGTTAAAAAGATTGATTCAGAATCTGGTTAAGAATGGCATGTGATGATATAGCTGAAAAGACTCATTGGTGCTCTATTTAAAGAGATCATTTATTGATTTAATCTAAAAGGACCTATGGTGGTCTAGTCACAATCATCACCGGTTCATTGTTTTTCTTCCCCTACACATTATAAAATGCACTGTGTGTACTATGCAAGGAATTACATAATTATGGATGCATACATAATTATAAATTCAGAGCACGGAAACCGTAGTAAGAATTATCATGTGTAAGAACCAATAGTGGCAACAATAACAAAACGTGAACAATGTAATAGAGGTACGGTGGACGCACCAATGGCACATTATTTAAAGTTACTAGAAGTTCAGAACCCTAACCAGTGTTGTTTTATCTTATCGACTTCATGTTTCGAGCTCTCACAAGTTTCCTCTAACTAAATTTTGGGACGAAATTTCCTAAAGTAGGGGAGACTGTGACATCTGTGCCTCCGCGGCCATCCAAAAAACACCAAATCAATGAAATATTGTGTTTCATACTTGGGATTTGTGTAAATATGTGTATCATTTGCACATATCAATTGTTGTTCGATTTCGAGCTCTAAATGGCTTTCTGGAAACTTATACGCGAACTGATGCGTAAACGTAATCAGTTTAACGCGAAAAACACTCCGGAATAGTGACATGGGCTTAACATACTTAAATAACCTTTACATAACTTAGAAATAAGTTTTGGAGGGTTTTGTGTGTCGAAATCAAGTTTATTCGATCGCAGGGACTATTTGCGTCAAACTGCAAAAGTTTGCTGATTCGTATGGTATCGAACATTCCAAAACTTGACCATAAAGTTAAACATGCCCTAAATATCCTTTACATAGCTTAGAAATAGGCTTTGAGGTGTTTGGTGCGCAAAAATAAACTTTTGGGTCAAACAGGGACTAAAAGCGTCAAAAAGTGCATAAGTTTGCATTTACGCATATATCTTATCTTCTGAATATATCCGAAGATCCAAAAATTTTTGTAATCATTAAAAAAATTTATTTTAGTGATTGGCATGATAAAATTCCAATCGTCGCGTAATTTGGATCGTTATTCGCGTGCGTTCATGTTTCGTCGTAAATAACCGAACAACGCAATTGTACGACCAAACGAACCAACATCCGAGATGTTTTTGAGCATATTTTAAGTTCCCTATCCTTTAACTTCATTCTAGAGCCTTGAAATGGGGATAAAGGGGCTTAAACGTGTAAAAAATGCATCGAAAAGCAAGTTTTGGACATTCAGGGGCCATTTCTAACATTCTGCCAAACTTGTCTTACACGGGGCGCGTAAGAAAGGGTCTCCCCTTACGCGGGGCACGAGAGCTGCCTAGATCAGAAACCCAGTTTTCTGATTCAGCAGCTGGTTTCCTGGGTTTTGAGAATAGTTTTGCAACTCTAGGAGCTTGTTTTAGGCACCCATAGATTACCAAAACAGTGGGCACACATGGACGGTCCAGATTGAAGCTCGTTAATCGAGGTACGATCCTAACGGTTGTCCAATTCCTATAAATACCCAACCCCAACTTCATTTCAACTCAAACTTGATCTGAGTTTATGCTCTAAGTTGAAGCTTTTGCTTCATACCTGAGTATCTTAGATCAAGTTCTTCAAGCTTGGACCTTTTGTAAGTATTCTTTCATGCTTTTATGCGTTTTTAAGCATGAAAGTCAAACAGTGTTTGACTTTCTGCTTTGACCAGTCAATGGTCAACACGAAGTTCGTTTGAACTTCGCAATGTGAGTGTAATCACGATGGTCATAATCCTTTGTGACTATACCTACTGATTACCACGTTATTTAGGCTTAGTGACGAGTCATAGTTTCAGTCAAAATATGTGTTTATGCGTATTTTGCAACCAAACTATTGTTGGGTATCAAAAGCCTTTGTTTTGATATCAAACCTGTTTTTTAACTTCGTTAAACATGTTTTAAAATGTTTAACTCGTCACTTTTAGTTTAGTGCTTATTTAGGGTCGTAAGATAAGCGGTCTAAACAACCGCTTAGGCTTTCGAACCCGACCCGTTTGGTCGATCGTTAGGATCAGACCAAACATATTTTGTGACCATAGTTGTATAGGGAATAACCTTCTGAGGTTATACCTTATGGTCACTTCGTTTAGTTAGTTGTATGATAGGTAATCCATATGCCTTAGGAAAATAACCAAAATGCCCTTTTTACGCATAAATTCATTTTAAGCATATGTAACCTAAATTTTTACATCTAAACTGATTAGGCAACATTATTAGATATGTTAAGGCATATAATACTTGTCATAGGACTAGTTAGGCGGTCCGAACGCGTTTTACGCGAACGCCGCGTTTAAGTGGCGTAACCTACCTAAACGGGTCGTAAGCACTTAGGATAGGTTTCGATTTAGAATGTAGGCTTTGTTAAACCATATCATATGAGTTCCAATACTCATTTGGTTTATGAAACCTCATTCTATCCGATCTTCCGATTTAGGTCCGGTTTATTAACATAGTTACCTATATTAGGTGCCGTTTGATTCCATGATCCCTCTAGCTTTGCTTGGTTGTTATTCAAGACTTCTAAGCATCCTCAGGTGAGTACATAGTCCCCTCTTTTACGTTTTCAAATGTTTTGGGGTGATACACATGTGCCTACTTGTTACTTTCGTGCTTTTCATGCTTTTGTATCATATACTTGCTATGTTCATTAGTACACATATAGTACATGATTTCCATTATGTTTTGCTATGTATGTTCACATAGCATGCTAGCACATTGATTTTCATATATTACATTTTTGTTGCATATGTTCATCCTGCATATGGACACATTGATTTACACTGCATTTTTGTTGCATATGATCATCCAGCATATGGACACATTGTTTTACATTTCTACTTTGTATGTTCACTTAGCATATTTAAGTACATTATTTTCATATAACATGCTCACATTTGATATGACATTTGGTTTGTTTAACGGGTCATAAATACATTCATTAACACCGATCATGCCGTTCGTTAGTAGGTAGTGGTACCATTGGAATTGACAACTCCCGTTCCTGAAATCCTAGGTTTGTTTGGGTGGAAGGAATGACCGAATTCGATATTCATAAGTTTGATAAACCTTTAACTTGTTAGGGGTTTGTCTCTTCAGTCGCAAGGCTTGAATGTAGGCGTTTAACATTACCGCATAGATGTTTGTATCAGTAAAGCATGCATTTATTTTACAAAACATAACTTTTGATTTAAACTTTGATTTATTCAAATACATTGTTTTGTACATTTTACATATGGTTTGAATAGACACTTTTATTTGCCATACATAACATTTGATTATACATGAACATGAATTACATTTGACATTTGACATTGTTTATACATTAACATTTTTACATTGGTTTAAACAATACAGTTTCGTGGTTTGTTTGGGTAAGTGATTTAAATAACGAGGCTTGTGTAATATGATAAAAGCATGGTGGATACGCCGCTGGTACTTCCTATATATAAGTGCTTTTATGATATTACATATCGTAGCGTTATTTAAACCATTTCAATTTAGACATCTTACATTTCACACAAATAACATATTTATACAAAACATTGTTTTACAAACAACATATTTTATACAAACTCATTTTTACTTGGTTATTTATTTATCTATGCATCTTTTTTTATATCATATGATTTCTTATAAGTTTTTATATGATTTATAAAAGAAAACATTTTACAAGGTTCATGACTAACTTTTGTTAAACATTTTCTTTAAACTTACAAATCATGAATCCTAAATTAATAAAACCTATGTATCTCACATGCATTTTTATGCTGACGTACCTATTTTCACATGTGTTTTCAGGAGATGATGCATGGGATTGATCAAGATACACTTAGGCGGACTTGGACCTTAGTGACAAAAAAAAGATGCAAGACTAGTTAATTATGTTATGTATCTTTGTTTTTAAGACATTGTAACCTATTTTAATTCAATAAAACAAAAATTCAATTTCCGTGTGTTATGAAACAATAATAATTCTGTTACAACACTCCCCGATGATTCCGCCGCGGTTTGTTGTTTTACGCGGTCGGGGTGTGACAATGATCATCTGGTGTGATGTTGAAAATACGTTCGAGAATATACGAAGAAGCATGATAACTTTGAAGTTTGTTAACTTTGTTTTCTTTCTCAACTAATTCACGTTTAACTTTAGCAAGTTCATCAATATATTTATTTAAAACCCGTTGTTTACCCTCGTATTTAGCTTCAAGAAATCTTGTTGTTTCAATATATTTTGAAAGTCTTTTTTCCATACTCTTTTCTTGACTTTTCAAAGTTTCAAAAGCTTCTTTGATTGTATGATATGACAATTTCATTCCATCATATTCTTTTTGCAAATCTTGAATTATTTTATCTTTTTGTAAATATTCATTGCAATCTGCTGAACACTTTTGTTTTAAAACTTTATTTTCTTTGTCAAGACTATCACATTTTTGTGTCAGCTCTTCTTCTTTTTGTTTCAAAAACTTTTCATCTTCAAGCATTTCGATACATTTTTCTTTAAAAATATGTTCTATTTTATTAAACTCAATGTTTCTGGATCTTAAATTTCCATCCTTTTCAATACAGACACTGCATGTTTCCATTGTCACACCCCAACCAATGGCGGAAACATCGGGGCGAGGCACTGAGCGAAACAGATTGTCCAAGAGAATCCACAACAGCTATTAATGACAATATATTTAACACTAATGTCCCATACCATTAACATATAAAGCAAAAACAGTCATCACAGATATAAGTCTCAAAAACAAATCACTGTTCTGACAACTCAGATTTTATTGTGGGTTTCTAGACTTCCTACTCGTTTCAGCAAGCATAACGTCCTATCAACCTGTCACATACGTTAAAATAAAGTCAATACATAAAATGTAAAGGTGAGTACACAAGTTTTGCATAGCATATAGTAGAGAAAGCGTTTACAAAAACCAGCATGTACCACGTAATGGGCAAAGAATGTAACTATCAAACAATGTCTACAACTTAACCATGAGACTGCGTTTTGAGTATGCGCGACACACGTTCAGCGAACATGTGAAGTAAAGTAAAGTGATCCCTAGCAACCCACATCCACGACAGGTGCTGAGTCCAAACTATAGTACTATCGTTGCTAGAGGCGGTATAGTGTAACACTATATAAGCATAGTAACAAGCATTCATGGATCACGTATAACATGCGGGAGCGGTTAGCGTTGTAAAGTGTTTGCATTATGTGTTGTTGTGTTTTGATATAGAACGTATGTAACACCCAAAAGTGCATTAAAAGAAAATGGGTTCGTGTGACAACCCTAACTTTCAAGGTCCGTATCTCTTCTTCACGTGATCTTGTTTCTCGTTATTTCTCTTTCGTATTGTGACTGCATTGTAATAGCTAAACGTTTTAATTGTTTGAGTAAATGTGTGTAAGTATGGTCGTTTTAATTTGGCTTCATTGATTTAAAGCCAAGTCTATTACTATATGTTGTTATGAAAGCTAAGTGGCTCCAAACCTATATCAAATATGATACGCATGAAATGTTCCTGATTAAGCTTAAACTCAAAACAAATCCTAGAAACCCCTCCCTGTTGTCGAAGCCCTTTTGTTCATCACATGGGCTGCCATGTGTTTGGGCCTAAGCCCATTATCTCGGTTAGTAAAGCAAACCGCCCTAACATTCACAAATATAGGAGGACGTACATGTGTATTGTTTTGATAAAACTTAAATCATAAGTTAAAAACCCTAAATATTTTCCTTCCCCTCTGATCGCACGGTAGTAGGAGCACACCCCCTCTCTCTCGTGAGATATCCTTCTATTATCAAGAACCTTGGTTAGTGAATAACACTTCGATTCCTTCTTTTGTGTATGTTGTGTTGATTTTGGCGTGTAGTTTATATGCTTGGGTGAGAAATAATAATACTCATGTATAAAAAGATCTTGTGTTAATGATAAAGGAACCGATGAGGGGTTAATGCATGAAGAAAAACTATTAGTTGATATCTTGAATTTATGTGTCATGCAATTTGTTTTAATGATGACTTCTTTATTAGACTCCACTGTTAATATTTAGGTTATGAGTAAATGATGCTTGTTTGATATGAGGGTTATATAAATTACAACATGGTAGGAAACTGTTTAATAAACTGAGGAATGTGCATAGTGGGCCGCATGGTTAGTGTTATGTGATGTAAGTTGGGTAATAATTATGTTGGATCTGTTTGGGAATAGTGATGATGTGATGATTAAGATAGTGTGACTAATATTGTAAATTATAAGGGGTCCAATACAAGTGAAGGAGAGTGGGCTGCATATGAGGTTTCGGCTGCACATGTAGAGGTCACATGGAACTATTGTGGGCTAGGGATCAATCACGTAAAGGGCTGCCACTTTAGTTTTATGTTGACCAACAACACTTACCTGCTTTGTTTTCAAAGCCAAGACTTTATCAACTTGATTATTATCAAAACCACAAACTGAATAAAGTCTCTAGTGAGTTCATGAATAAAGTTTCTAGTATGTTAAATTCTCTATTGGACCGCTCAAACCATATAAACTTACATAATAGTTGCCATGCAAATAGACAGATTTATGATGATGATTTTAGCATGTTAAATGAGTTATTTGATTTTAAAGAAACCAATGAATTGAATGATCATGTGCATTACTTGTTTAACTATTATACGTGACTTGTGTGATGCTACTTGATGTGGCCTATGTGAAAATGAATTGTGAAACTGATAAACACCAAACACTCTCCTAGGTCGCGAGTATTGAATTAATTAACAAGTCACTTGTCTAAACCGAGCAAACCTAAGGTGAGTTCATTGCTCTTTCTCAAGCATGGATCCCAGGGAAGGGATAACGGGTAACGTTCCGAGGTGGAATGCATGTGTAATGGGGTGTTGGTTATTGTACTCAGTTTCTATCATTGTAAGACCACTACATCTACCGGCACGTTGCTTGTAGGGCAACGGGGGTTATTAGTTGATAGCGCTATTAGGTTTGGCACCCTCACGACGTTCGAAGAGAACGGGCGTGAACTAATTACCTTAAAACATGACCAATGCTTTGATAGAGGCATTGGGGTTGGCAATCACATATCATATGGCCATTCGGTAATCGAGTAATAACAACATCGAAACATCAAACATCATAACAACAAACAACATATCGTTTTGTAAACTGTTTTACTCACATGATTGGTAACACAACTTGGTAAACAAACACAAACCTTGAACTCACCAGCGTAGTCTGACACACTTGTTTACATGCTTGTAGGTAATCATTGAAGGAACTTGGGAACTTGCCGTCTGATGTTGCTGGAGTGGTTATGGTCATGATAAACCATTACATTGATTTGGTGTTGATACATTTTTACACTTATACATTTATGCTTCCACTCAGTACTTTGGTTTTGGTTTGAATTACAAACGATACATTTCTTTCAATTGAGTATTTCGATACATTATTACTTGTGTTTGATATGATTGGTGGCTCTTTGTTGAATCGTTGCACCTCCATTAGGGACATGCCCTAGGTGGTAATTTGGGGGTGTGACAGTTTGGTATCAGAGCCACTGGTTATAGAGAACTCGGTTTTAAAACGTTTTTATAAAACCAGACTATAACTGAATTGATCCAAACGATGACCATGACACTCAGCCTCAGATTGCAAGGTTCGTTCCTCGTTAGTTTATGCATTACATGTCTAGTAAACGTATCTATATTTATAGCATGCACGACACAACATGGTAGATATCATGACACATTGATGGCGTAACATAACTCTTGCATCTAGTAAATCATAATCTTGTTGGTAGTGCATATTCTTGTGTTGCTTGGAATGGGAGAAACTTCGAACATGAGTTAAGAAGCATGGAGAGGAGCATGCAAACCGCCTTATTATCATGGGTGCACACATAATAATAACGCGTGGTGCATGCAAATCCCAATGAGACTTAACGAGTGTAAGAGGGGTTCTTCCCTGTTTGTGTATGAACATGGTAGTTAATCGTTCCTAACGTGATAACCTGAACACTTTTCTCGTTCTCAACTCCTAAATTCGTTCCCTTCTTCTATTATAGAACCATGAGTGGACGAGGACACGGACGTGGTAGCATCAACATGACTCAGGCTGAGTTAATAAACCTGATAAACACACGTGTGGCTGAGGCTCTGGCAGCCTACCAAGCTGGTATGAACTGTACCAAATACTTTTAAATCCTGTATCGTGTACACAACTCTTACACCTGTGTTGTATCTTCTTTCACCCAGCGCACCCAATCAACCAGCCTGCCTGCACATTCAAGATGTTTATGGATTGTAAGCCACAGACCTTCAGTGGGACGGAAGGGGCTGTGGGACTACTGAGGTGGTTCGAGAAAGCTGAGTCAGTGTTCGCTATGTGCAACTGTCCCGTGGGGGACCGCGTGAAATATGCTACAGGCACTCTCGAGGATGGTGCCCTGACATGGTGGAATGCCCAGGTTCAGTTGTTGGGTATCGAGGCGGCGAACGCTACTACTTGGAACGACTTTAAGGAATTGATGAGGGAGGAGTACTGTCCTCGTGATGAGATACAGAAGCTAGAGAACGAGTATTACGATCTGAAACTGGTGGGATCGGAGGTTGAAGCGTATGTGAAGCGTTCGTATGAGTTGGCTGACTTGTGCCCGAATTTGTCTCGACCTATGTCTCGAAGGATTGAATTATTCATCAAGGGATTACCTCCACGAGTGAAGGGTTTGGTTACTGCTGCAAACCTCAATAACTTAACTCAGATTGTCCGGTTGACTCACAAGATTGTTGATCAGGAGGTGGAGAGCAACTCGCTACCACCTCGTGTTTCTAAAGCTACTGCTACCACCACCACAGCCACTACTCCTGTCACTGATAGTAAACGTAAGTGGGGTGATATGGACAAGGCGTCCAACTCGGTTCAGTCCCAAAAGAAGATAGACACTGGCAGAACTCGCAGCTTTATCCAATCTTCCTCAGTGAATCAAAATCAGAACTCTTATGTGGGAAAGAAGCCTCAGTGTAGCAAATGTGGGTTTCATCATTATGGGCAGTGTACTTGGGTTTGTCGCAGGTGCGACAAGGTAGGCCATGAGGCCAAGGATTGTAGGGCTCCTCAGCCAAAACAGCAGCAGACTCAGCCGAATCAGAGACAGCAAGGGCAGCAATCTCAACAGGGTCAAGGGTTTAGAAAAGGGTGTTATCAGTGTGGGGCTGAGGGACATATGAAGCGGGATTGCCCTCAATTGAAACAGAATACAGGTGGTAACAATGCAGGGAACAATGATGGGAACAATGGGGGCAACGTGGCGCGTGGGCGTGGATTTACTATTGGAGCTAGTGAAGCACGGAACGACGGCAATGTGGTGACTGGTACGTTCTCTATGAATGGTGTTTATGCTTCTATTTTATTTGATTCGGGTGCCGACTGGAGTTATGTGTCTACGGGGTTCAGTAGTCGTCTAGGATTGAGTCCTACGCCTCTTGTTGTTAAACATGTAGTGGAAATAGCGAATGGTAAAACTATCGAAGCGTCACATGTTCTCATGGGTTGCAAATTAGATCTCTTGGGTCAAGTATTCGATATTGACCTACTTCCTGTCACTCTTGGAAGCTTCGATGTAGTTGTTGGCATGGATTGGTTATCCAAAAATCAGGCGGAAATTCTCTGCAAGGAGAAAGTCGTTCGTATTCCCCTTGCTAGTGGTGAATCTCTATCTGTCCAGGGTCATCGTAGTGGTGTTACAGTGGTATTATTTCAGCCATGAAGGCCCTAAGTTTTCTACGAAAGGGCTATCCTTCCATTCTCGCCCTAGTTACTGATTCTCAGACTGACGAAAGGAAACTCGAAGATCTTCCTATTGTTCGAGAGTTTCCTGATGTTTTTCCTGAAGAACTCCCCGGTTTACCTCCACATCGTCGGGTGGAATTTCAGATTGATCTTCAGCCAGGAGCAGCGCCGATTGCTCGTGCACCATATCGTCTTGCGCCAGGAGAGTTGCAAGAACTGTCGAACCAACTTCAGGAGTTATTGGACAGGGGTTTCATTCGTCCTAGTTCATCTCCTTGGGGAGCTCCTGTATTATTTGTAAAGAAAAAGGACGGGACTTTTCGTATGTGCATCGACTATCGCGAGCTCAACAAAGTGACGATCAAGAATCGTTATCCTCTGCCACGTATTGACGACTTGTTTGACCAGCTGCAAGGGTCAAGTTTCTATTCCAAGATTGATTTGAGGTCGGGATATCATCAGGTACGGGTTAGAGAAGAGGATGTGCCTCGAACAGCTTTTCGAACGCGGTATGGCCACTATGAGTTCTTAGTCATGCCATTTGGGATGACCAACGCACCAGCGGTCTTCATGGACCTCATGAACCGCGTGTGCAAACCTTACCTTGACGACTTCGTTATTGTTTTCATTGACGACATTTTGATCTACTCCAAGAACAAGGAAGACCACGAGCGCCATCTTCGCCTCATTTTGGAGCTTCTGAGGAAGGAGCAGTTATACGCAAAGTTTTCCAAGTGCGACTTCTGGATTCGGGAAGTACACTTTCTTGGGCACATCGTTAACGAAATGGGTATTCATGTGGATCCTGCCAAGATCGATGCTATTCGCAATTGGGCGGCACCAAAGAATCCTTCGGAGGTGCGTCAATTTCTTGGTCTTGCGGGATATTATCGCCGGTTTATTCGGGATTTTTCTAAGATTGCTCAACCCCTCACCGCCCTGACTCAAAAGAAAGTTGTTTATTCTTGGGGATCGAACCAGGAAGAAGCTTTTCAGCTCTTCAAGCAGAAGTTGTGCAGCGCGCCGATTTTATCCCTACCAGAGGGTACTGAAGATTTCGTGGTTTATTGCGATGCGTCTATTCAGGGTCTCGGCTGTGTGTTGATGCAGCGAGACAAGGTGATAGCTTATGCTTCTCGACAGTTGAAGGTACACGAGAAGAACTATACGACACGACCTGGAGTTAGGAGCCGTAGTCTTCGCGTTGAAGATTTGGAGGCATTACTTGTACGGTACCAAGTGTACCATCTATACCGATCACAGGAGTCTTCAACATATCTTCGACCAGAAGGAATTGAATATGCGGCAACGTCGTTGGGTCGAGCTTTTTAATGATTATGAGTGTGCTATCAAGTATCATCCGGGTAAAGCCAATGTTGTAGCTGATGCTCTTAGTCGCAAGGAACCGAAACAGAAGCGTGTTCGTGCCCTACAGCTTACTATTCACTCAGATTTACCTGCCCGGATTCGTTCAGCTCAGATTGAAGCGTTAAAGGAAGAAAATCTCGAAGCTGAAGGATTACGAGGTCTACACAAGAAGAAGTTCGAGCAACGGTCTGACGATATCTACTACTTCATGGAACGGATATGGGTTCCTTCATTTGGTAATCTTCGGGAGCTTGTGATGGATGAAGCACACAAGTCACGATATTCTATTCATCCAGGGTCCGATAAGATGTACCAGGACCTCAAGGTTTTGTATTGGTGGCCGAACATGAAAGCTATTATTGCCACCTACGTGGGTAAGTGTTTGACCTGTGCTAGGGTCAAGGCCGAGTACCAGAAGCCTTCGGGTCCACTTCAGCAGCCAGAGATACCCATGTGGAAATGGGAACAGATCGCTATGGATTTTGTTACGGGGTTACCTAGAACACAGGCTGGGAACGATACTATATGGGTGATTGTCGACCGTCTCACAAAGTCAGCACATTTCCTAGCAATCAAGGAGACAGATAAGTATTCGCAGCTCGCAGCAGTGTACCTTAAAGAGGTGGTTTCTAGGCACGGGGTGCCGACTTCTATTATTTCTGATCGAGATCCTCGTTTTACTTCGGAGTTATGGCAGGCTATGCATAAGATGTTCGGCTCACGTCTCGATATGAGCACAGCTTATCATCCACAGACAGATGGTCAGAGTGAGCGCACTATTCAGACACTAGAAGACATGCTGCGGGCATGTGTTATTGATTTTGGAAAAGGATGGGAGAAGCATTTGCCGTTGGTAGAGTTTTCCTACAATAACAGCTACCACACCAGTATCAAAGCGGCACCATTTGAGGCACTGTACGGGAGGAAGTGCCGTTCACCTCTCTGCTGGGCTGAAGTGGGTGATAGTCAGATCACAGGTCCTGAGATGGTACTCGAAACTTCAGATATGATTGTGAAAATCAGGGAACGTATGGCAGCTGCTCGTGACCGCCAGAAGGCCTATGCTGACAAGCGTGCCAAAGAGGTAGTGTTTGAAGTGAATGACCGCGTCATGCTGAAAGTCTCACCGTGGAAAGGGGTTGTACGCTTTGGGAAGCGTGGCAAGCTGAATCCACGTTATGTTGGGCCGTTTAAAGTACTTGAACGTATCGGAAAGGTGGCTTATAGGTTGGAATTACCTACTGAGCTGGGTAATGTTCACGACGTATTTCATGTATCACAGTTAAAGAAGTGTTATGCTGACGATCCATTAGTGGTACCTTTTCAAGAATTAAAAATCGACGACAAGTTGCAGTTTGTTGAAGAACCCATCGAGATCATGGACCGTGAGGTCAAAGTGCGTAAACACAGTCGTATTCCCATCGTTAGAGTTCGCTGGAACTCAAGACGTGGACCGGAGTTCACGTGGGAGCGCGAGGATCGGATGAAGCTTAAGTATCCTCACCTCTTCCCCAAAGACAAAGCAGAGTCAAGCAAAACCGGTGAATCTCGGGGCGAGATTCCTCTTCAAGTTGGGGATGATGTCACACCTGAGCAAAATCCGCAACAATCTTGATTTATCACTTCACTTCTTGTGCTTGCTTGTCAAATTTCGGGACGAAATTTCTTTCAAGTTGGGGATGATGTGACAACCCTAACTTTCAAGGTCCATATCTCTTCTTCACGTGATCTTGTTTCTCGTTATTTCTCTTTCGTATTGTGACTGCATTGTAATAGCTAAACGTTTTAATTGTTTGAGTAAATGTGTGTAAGTATGGTCGTTTTAATTTGGCTTCATTGATTTAAAGCCAAGTCTATTACTATATGTTGTTATGAAAGCTAAGTGGCTCCAAACCTATATCAAATATGATACGCATGAAATGTTCCTGATTAAGCTTAAACTCAAAACAAATCCTAGAAACCCCTCCCTGTTGTCGAAGCCCTTTTGTTCATCACATGGGCTGCCATGTGTTTGGGCCTAAGCCCATTATCTCGGTTAGTAAAGCAAACCGCCCTAACATTCACAAATATAGGAGGACGTACATGTGTATTGTTTTGATAAAACTTAAATCATAAGTTAAAAACCCTAAAGATTTTCCTTCCCCTCTGATCGCACGGTAGTAGGAGCACACCCCCTCTCTCTCGTGAGATATCCTTCTATTATCAAGAACCTTGGTTAGTGAATAACACTTCGATTCCTTCTTTTGTGTATGTTGTGTTGATTTTGGCGTGTAGTTTATATGCTTGGGTGAGAAATAATAATACTCATGTATAAAAAGATCTTGTGTTAATGATAAAGGAACCGATGAGGGGTTAATGCATGAAGAAAAACTATTAGTTGATATCTTGAATTTATGTGTCATGCAATTTGTTTTAATGATGACTTCTTTATTAGACTCCACTGTTAATATTTAGGTTATGAGTAAATGATGCTTGTTTGATACGAGGGTTATATAAATTACAACATGGTAGGAAACTGTTTAATAAACTGAGGAATGTGCATAGTGGGCCGCATGGTTAGTGTTATGTGATGTAAGTTGGGTAATAATTATGTTGGATCTGTTTGGGAATAGTGATGATGTGATGATTAAGATAGTGTGACTAATATTGTAAATTATAAGGGGTCCAATACAAGTGAAGGAGAGTGGGCTGCATATGAGGTTTCGGCTGCACATGTAGAGGTCACATGGAACTATTGTGGGCTAGGGATCAATCACGTAAAGGGCTGCCACTTTAGTTTTATGTTGACCAACAACACTTACCTGCTTTGTTTTCAAAGCCAAGACTTTATCAACTTGATTATTATCAAAACCACAAACTGAATAAAGTCTCTAGTGAGTTCATGAATAAAGTTTCTAGTATGTTAAATTCTCTATTGGACCGCTCAAACCATATAAACTTACATAATAGTTGCCATGCAAATAGACAGATTTATGATGATGATTTTAGCATGTTAAATGAGTTATTTGATTTTAAAGAAACCAATGAATTGAATGATCATGTGCATTACTTGTTTAACTATTATACGTGACTTGTGTGATGCTACTTGATGTGGCCTATGTGAAAATGAATTGTGAAACTGATAAACACCAAACACTCTCCTAGGTCGCGAGTATTGAATTAATTAACAAGTCACTTGTCTAAACCGAGCAAACCTAAGGTGAGTTCATTGCTCTTTCTCAAGCATGGATCCCAGGGAAGGGATAACGGGTAACGTTCCGAGGTGGAATGCATGTGTAATGGGGTGTTGGTTATTGTACTCAGTTTCTATCATTGTAAGACCACTACATCTACCGGCACGTTGCTTGTAGGGCAACGGGGGTTATTAGTTGATAGCGCTATTAGGTTTGGCACCCTCACGACGTTCGAAGAGAACGGGCGTGAACTAATTACCTTAAAACATGACCAATGCTTTGATAGAGGCATTGGGGTTGGCAATCACATATCATATGGCCATTCGGTAATCGAGTAATAACAACATCGAAACATCAAACATCATAACAACAAACAACATATCGTTTTGTAAACTGTTTTACTCATATGATTGGTAACACAACTTGGTAAACAAACACAAACCTTGAACTCACCAGCGTAGTCTGACACACTTGTTTACATGCTTGTAGGTAATCATTAAAGGAACTTGGGAACTTGCCGTCTGATGCTGCTGGAGTGGTTATGGTCATGATAAACCATTACATTGATTTGGTGTTGATACATTTTTACACTTATACATTTATGCTTCCGTTCAGTACTTTGGTTTTGGTTTGAATTACAAACGATACATTTCTTTCAATTGAGTATTTCGATACATTATTACTTGTGTTTGATATGATTGGTGGCTCTTTGTTGAATCGTTGCACCTCCATTAGGGACATGCCCTAGGTGGTAATTTGGGGGTGTGACAGTTCGAGTATACTCACAGTTCGTGTTTAGCTAGTATACACAGACTTGGATTGAAGGGAGCGCGTTGGATGTCACACCCCTTTCTAAGGTGGAAGCACGAGGTGTGATCCTGAAAGGTTCTCATTACATACGAATGGTAAATATACTACATGATCACAAAATAACTCCAAAATGCCATTGACATTACATATTTAAAACATAATTTAAGTTAAGTATTTACATCATACGATAGACCAACGTTTGAAAAGTTTACAACTTAATTCAAAGACAAACATAAGGGTATTGATCTTTATATCACCACACGGGATGGAATATAACAACCAAATCCCACAAAAGAGACACTGGAGTCTTGACACAACATAACTAAAAACATAAACAACATTCTTGAGCAAGGGTGAGACCGCAAGTACATCCACTTTAGTTACATGAATACATGTAAGTTTTGGAAAATCGTCAACATAATGTTGGTGTGAATTCATGCAGTTTTGTGTAAAACATTTAAGCATTCGTTGTATAAAACATTGTATGTAATTGTATTGAAACAAGTATCTCTGTAAATGTAAGGAAATCGAGATCGCTAATAGTTTGCAAGGCCATTAACATGTGTAACGACATAGGAAGCATCCAAACCATAGGTATTTTTACTTGTCGATTCACGACTAGAGACACAAAAGCACTCTTGGTAAAAGTGTGGCCAAGAGTGTGGTTGCCTGAAACCCATTAGATCTAACATTTTGTTCTGTGGTCTAGGTATATAGTTTGATTAATGGTGCTTATGGCACCCTATTCGTAACATGATCTATAGTATCATTCCTTAGTTTTTGTTTTCTACATACCATAGTACATGTATTTTCCCCAAGTTAGAAAACAAATAAAAGTTTAAAAGTGTGGACATGAACTCACAATTTTGCGTATCCTGCGTCGTAAACTTCACCGGTTGATTTTGTAGCGTCGTGACCTATACGTGTTCTATTTACGTTAGTTACTAGACTTGTATCACACAAGTACAAGTCACCATCTTTTGTTTATGTATTTGTTCTTTGTATGTTCATTCTTAATGAGGGTCGTGCCCTTGTTTGTCGGGTCTTGCCCGTACGTTGTGTCTTGTACTTTGAATATGCAATGTTTGTTTGTAAATATATATTTCACTCCTTAAAATATATATTTGTTTATGAAGTCTTTGTCAAGGTAATAAGTGTTAAAAATAAATTATATTTTTAACTTTTCATATTTGTTACTTATATTATTTTCCCAAAAAATAAGTATAAGTATTTTGTGAAATAATATTCTCAATATTATTTTTGTACAAGTATTCTTAGGAAAGTATACTTGTATTTTATGTAAATACTTGTGTATTTGGTATTATTCACCAAAAATCAATACTTTGATTTTTATTACTTTCCGGAATTATATTCCTTAAAAATAATGTATTTTTAAGTCTTGTATAAAATATATATATTTTGTAACGCTATAAAATATATATGGTTATTCTTGTTATTCACCCAATTTTGTATAAATTCCATTACTTGGTAATGGTAATATATTTGTCCATAATTATATATTTAAGTCCACAGTGTCCATAAATTGTCCAAATTCAAAAATGTGTTAAGGAATATATTTTTGTCAATATATTTTCTTGTATTTGTCCATGTACTTCCTTGTGATGAATTTTGTATACCTGTATACTTTAGTATTCTCATGTATTTGTATGTGTATTTTGGTATTTATACTCCATGGGAGTATTTAGTGTATTTTCAAGTCCCTAGTACACTACTACATATAATACACATAATATACACTTAGCACAAAATTTGGTGATCAATAATATATATATATATCTTTTTCCCTAAAATATATATACTTAATAGAATTTTTACTTGAAGAAATCATTATCTTTTAACTTGTAATTTCATAAAAAAATTAGGGAAACCTTGGTTAATATTTTTAGGTGATTTTTTGGGTGTTAAGTTTCACCATAACTTATATATTTCTAAGTGTCAAAATTTTATAAAATTTTGACATAGTTTCCCCAAAAAATGGAGGTTTCCCATGTTTTCAAAACATGTGTTTATTTTCTTTTCAACACCAAAAACAATTTTCAACAATATTCACCAACAACATATACTAATTTCTTCATATGAAACATCATGGTGAACTTGATTCTTGTTAAAAATGTGTAGTCTTTTAGATCTACACTTCACATACAAGGATCTTTTGAAATCAAGTGTTCTTGTAAATTTTTAACCAAATTTTTATGAAACTTTATTTTACTAACCAACTCACTAATGAGTTTTATGGTTTCAAAGCTTGTAAATCATGTTATAAAACCACTTTTATGTCTATTAGAAAGATCATTATGTTTAACATCATGTTTCACCATGGATCTTTCAAGATCCATGCTTAACATCTTTAGATCTTTCATAAACAAGCTTTATTTTAAACTTTTAACAAACTTTTCATGGGTTTTAGTTTCAAAAGTTAGTTTAACATACACTTTATTACTTCAAGATTACAAATTCATGCTTAAAAATTCATGTTTCAAGTTCACATAATGCTTCATATGTTCATCTTCAAGTTTAAGCATGGATCTTTCAAGATCCATGCTTAAACTTGTTAGATCTAAGCTTATAACAAGCTTAACATACTTGATCTAAACATATACACAAGATATAACATCAATAACTTCATCACATACACCAAAAATTAATATAATTACTTGTTTTCTTCATGAATACGTTAGATCTTCTCATTTTTAACTTTAAAAGTTTAGTTGTTTAGATGGTGAGACTTGTACATAACATAAACATGAACTATTATAGTGATCAAGAAGCTTACTAATAGCTCTAATGGCTAGGGAAGTGGCACAAGAATGATAAAGATGAATATGGAAGAAAATGAGAGGTTAAAAGCTCCACAAAGAGGTCCTTCAAGTTCTAGCACTTCAAGCCTCCTTAGATAGCCTCCATACACCTTCTAGTGACCTTGGATTATGAGTTTGAAGCTTGAAAATGGTGAGTGTAAGTTGGTGTGTTTGAGCCGAGACCAAGAAGGAGAAACAAGGAAGAAGATAGTGATTTTGTGAGATGTTGGGCAATGGTTACTACTAAAGGTCCTTTATAAAAAAAATTCCCGTCATATAATCTCTACAAGATATTTGCATGTAATTAAGGGGACAAGAGTAAATAAAATAATAAAAGGCACATGGGGTCCCTTGCGGCCGGTTGCAACATGAGGGGGGGGGGGTAAAGTGTAATTTCTTGGAAGTTGAGGGTTTAAAGTGCAAACGAGAAGGTTTAAGTTAGTTTAAGTGTGTTTAGGTGTTTTTATGATTTTTAAGGTGTTCTAGTACCAATACTAGTTTAATATCATAAAAAATTACTTCTAGTCAAATTTTGATGTCCCGGATAGTGTCCGGTTGTTTGTTTCGTTACGGTTCGTTAAAGTGCTAAGTTGCGCAGTTTCACTAAGTATGAAGCACCTTTTGTGGCAGTTCCAATTCCCGACACTTTGTAAGTTGTTCTGGACACTAAATCATAAATTATGCATGATATTTTAGTGTTAAAAAGCTGTTTATAGCAGAATTATTGCTGATTTATGCATAATTCTGCATTTATAGTGCGTTTCAGGTGTCTTTTAGTGCATAGTTTAGCTTCCGGGAAGTTTATATGCAAACCCTAATATCCATACTTGGGTTTTAATGTATTTTAGATGTTGGACCTACTCCTAGGCCCTAATTCTATTGTCTGATTGCTTTCTGCAGAAATGCTAACACAGTGTGTCTTACCGGTGAGTTTACTAGTCTTTCTGACGCAACCCTTAAAGTAATGCTCAAAGCAATATTTGAAGTACAAATCATGCATGAATTCATATGTATAGCAAGTAATCAGACAAATTTGACGCTTAAGCACAAAATTGCACATATTAAATAATAATTAAAATTGTACAAAAATTACCGGTTTTGTGCTAGTTGTCATAATCTCCCCCCGTTAAAAGAATTTCGTCCTGAAATTCAGGCTGAGTTATCTCCCACAGGAGCTTTCTCGAACAGATGGGGGTGCTTGGCTTTAAACTGGTCTTTGCGTTCCCATGTGTACTTAGGTCCGTGTTTAGAGTTCTAACGTACTTTGACAAGTTTAATGCAACTCCTCCATGTTTTATGGATCTTCCAATCCGTTACCTCAATGGGTTGTTTTGTAAATCAGAGTGTGTCATCAATATGCACCTCATCCGCAGGGATGATAACTGTTTCTTGGGTTGGACTCTTTTTAAGGTTTGACACATGGAACGTATCATGTACTCCGTTAAGTTCTTCCGGTAACTCCAATTTGTACGCCACGGTACCAATCTTTTCCAAGATCTTGAATGGTCCTATCTATCGTGGATTCAGCTTTCCACGTTTTTCGAACCTTGCTACACCTTTCCAAGGTGAGACCTTCAACAAAACTTTGTCTCCCACCTCGAAGTCTAAAGGTTTTCATCTTCGATCAGCGTAGCTCTTTTGTCGATCACGAGCCGCCTTAATGCGCTCTCGGATCTGCATAATCTTGTCGGTTGTTTCTTGAACAAAATCAGGACCAATCAACTGTTTGTCTCCAGCGTCTGCCCAACATAACGGTGAGCGGCACTTGCGGCCATATAGAGCTTCGAACGGTGCGGCTTTTATGCTCGTATGGTAGCTGTTATTATAGGAAAACTCAACTAAAGGTAGATGAGTATCCCAGCTGCCGCCTAGATCCATAACACATGCGCGAAGCATATCTTCCATTGTTTGTATGGTCTGTTCGCTCCGACCGTCTGTTTGTGGATGGAAGGCCATGCTTAGATCTAGTTGAGATCCAAAGGCCTCCTGGAAGGATTGCCAGATCCTTGATACGAATCGTCCATCTCTGTCTGAAATAATCGAAATAGGCACTCCATGACATGCCACAATTTCTTTAAGATACAGTTCAGCAAGCTTTCCAGTGCTATCCTTCTCTCGGATTGGTAGGAAGTGTGCAGACTTCGTTAATCGATCAACTATCACCCATATCATATCATGCCCTCTAGGGGTCCTTGGTAATTTCATTATAAAATCCATTGATATTTGCTCCCACTTCCACATGGGTATCTCCGGTTGTTGCAGTAGACCAGATGGTTTCTGATATTCGGCCTTAACCTTAGCACAAGTTAGGCACTTTCCCACGTAAACAGCAACGCCACTTTTAAGTTTTGGCCACCAATAATACTCTTTCAAGTCTTGATACATCTTGTTAGATCCTGGTGGATCGAGTATCTCGACTTGTGAGCTTCGTCAAAGATGACTTCTCGAATACCGCCATAGAGCGGAACCCAAATGCATCCCATAAAGTATAAGGTTCCCTCTTCGTTTGGCACCAACTTCTTCTCCATACCTCGGAGATATTTAGCTCTAAGATTCTCCCTCTTAAGGGCTTCTTGTTGGGCGTCATGAATGCGTGCAGTGAGATTCGTCCGAATAGTCATTTCCAATGCTCAGACCCTTAAGGTCTTAACCCTTTCTTTTCTACTTAATGCGTCTGCTACTATGTTTGCCTTTCCAGGATGGTACTTGATCTCACAGTCATAATCGTTCAACAACTCAACCCATCGTCGCTGGCGCATATTTAGTTTCTTCTGATCAAATATGTGCTGTAAGCATTTGTGATCAGTGAAGATAGTACATCGAGTACCGTATAAATAGTGTCTCCAGATCTTCAAGGCAAATACCACCGCGCCTAGCTCCAGGTCGTGAGTGGTGTAGTTCTTCTCATGTACTTTCAACTGTCTTGAAGCATAAGCGATGACCTTTTGGCGTTGCATGAGCACGCAACCCAATCCTTGACGCGGAGCGTCGCAGTATACCACGAAGTCTTCAGTGCCTTCGGGTAGAGATAGTATTGGTGCATCGCATAGCTTGTTTTTGAGAAGTTGGAAGGCTTCTTCCTGCTTGTCACCCCAGTCGTACTTCTTGTCCTTCTGAGTAAGGGAAGTCAGCGGTTGAGCTATCTTGGATAAATTCAAGATAAATCTGCGGTAATAGCCCACTAATCCCAAAAATTGTCGACCTTTAGTCGGTGTCTTGGGAGCTTCCCAATTCTTTATTACTTCAATCTTTGCTAGATCTACATGGGTACCATTCTCGTTCACAACATGACCAAGGAACTGTAGTTCGCGCATCCAAAATTCGCACTTTAAAAACTTTGCATAAAGCTTCTCTTTCTTTAGTAGTTCCAGAATGGTTCTGAGGTGTTGCTCGTGCTCCTCTTTCGTTCGTGAATAAATCAGAATATCATCGATAAATACAATCACAAATTTATCAAGATATGGTTTGCAAACACGATTTATCAGATCCATAAACACTGCTGGTGCATTAATCAATCCAAATGGCATCACAAGGAACTCGTAGTACCCACAACGAGTCCTGAATGCAGTCTTCGGTATGCTCTCCTCTTGGATTCTTAACTGGTGATAGCCAGACCGAAGGTCGATCTTGGAGTAGTAGCTCGATCCTTGCAACTGATCGAATAAGTCGTCAATCCTCGATAGTGGATACCGATTCTTGACAGTGAGCTTATTCAATTCTCTATAATTGATACACATCCGCAGGGTTCCATCCTTCTTCTTTACGAACAAAACTGGAGCTCCCCAAGGCGAGAAGCTCGGCCTTATGAATCCTTTCTCCAATAACTCCTGGAGCTATGTAGATAATTCTTGCATCTCGGACGGCGCAAGTCGATAGGGTGCCTTGGCTACAGGAGCGGCGCCAGGAACCAAGTCAATATGGAATTTGACTTGTTTTTGCGGAGGTAATCCTGGCAAATCTTCGGGGAAAACATCAGGAAATTCCTTCACCATAGGAATGTCTTCGAGTTTCGGCTCCTCAGCCTTCTTATCTACTACGTGCGCCAAGAATGCAACACATCCTTTCCGCAAGCATTTCTGCGCCTTCATACAATTGATGACTCGCAAGGGTGTGTCTCTTTTCTCTCCATGCACGATGAGTGTTTCATCATTCGCAAGAGGGATGCGAATGACTTTCTCGTGACAAACAACTTCAGCCTTATTCTTGGACAGCCAGTCTATTCCGACCACCACATCGAAGCTACCCAATTGAATAGGTAAGAGGTCGATACTAAACCTTCGCTCACCAAGTTCTAATGTACATCCCCTAACAACTTCGCCCGATTCAACAAGTTTACCATCGGCTAGTTCTATGGAATAAGGAATGTCTAATCTACTAGATTCTATTCCAAGCATACGTTTAAATTCCACAGACATGAAACTATAATCGGCACCAGTGTCAAATAGTATGGATGCAAAGTGATTGTTAACGAGAAATGTACCGGTGACCACACTAGTGTCCTCGCGTGCGTTCCTTGCTCCAATCACAAATGCTCGAGCTTGAGCGTTGTTTTCCCTTGGGCAATCTTTCTTGAAATGCTCTTTGCTACCACAACCAAAGCATCCTTGGTTCTGCCCAGTTCCATTACCATTTATGTTACCAGTACCATTGCCATTTCCATTACCGTTCCCATTACCAGCACCGTTTTGATTTCCATTCCCATTCCTATTACCACTCCCATTTCCTTTTTCCCAATAGTTCTCGGTGCGGTGACCCAGTTTTCCACACTTGTCAAATTTTGGAATACGACAAACTCCTTCATGGTGACGCTTGCACTGATTACATTTAGGTAGAGTGCCCTGATATCCTCTGGTAGTAACGTCATTCACAGCTACAAGTGTTTTCGCCTCCTTAGGTAGGTTGGGGTCACGTTTCTTGTTGCTGGAGCCCTTGTTGTTGCTGCGAGTCACTTGGCTCAGATTCGAATGCTTCCTCTTCTTGTCACCAGACGACTCAGCATGCGTCTCGGTTTTCTCACTAGTTTTTAGCGATAAATTCTTCATAGGGACAACATCCTCAGTAAGGCTGACAGCCAGAGTTACAGCCTGAGTGATCGTTGTTGGTTCTGCCGCAGTCACCAAGCTGCGAAATTCTGGAGCCAATCCCTAAATGTAGCGCTCTATACGCTTAAATTCGGAGTCACCAGATAGGGGATCACTTTTGACAGATCATGGAACCTTCGAGTATAACCAACAATGTCCGCACCAACCATGGACAGGTTCCAAAACTCAGTCTCCAACCTTTGGAGTTATGCACGGGAGCAATACTTTTCCCTCATTCTTTCCTTCAACTCATCCCAAGTCATACCATACGCAGCATCATCACCCAGAGTTTGTACTTGTAAATTCCACCAAGTCAAAGCCTCATCAACGAACAACCCAGTAACAAAAGTGACTTGCTGGTCTGTGGTACACTTGCTCATGCGGATTGTGGAATCATTTTTCTCCATCCAGCGCACAAAAGCCACTGCACCTCCAGTGCCGTCGTAATTCAGTGGCTTGCAGTTGAGAAACTGCTTGAAGGTGCAGCCTGGAATTCATCTAACCAATTCACAAATGAGCAATCAATGAAACAATGAAGCAAAGACCGTTCATAAATTTCATCATGTTTTAGCAAATCAACTTAAGGTTACCTTGAGTTATGTTTCCTCCAGATGAATCTACTTGACCATTTCGTCTAGTACCGCCTGATCCTCCGCTGTGTGCAGTACGGTTCACCTCGTACTGGGTGATAGCTTCGGAAATCCTTTCTTCCAGCAGGGAGTTCAGTTCTTCAGCAGTCCTTGGCATCAGAGGAGGAGGGGGTTGATCAGAATCTCGATTGTTCACAGTCTTCCTAGGTGCCATGTTCTTTCCAAAACACAACACAACAGAGTTAGACATGTGTTTGATATCATCATACAAGATAGTAGTATATATATACACATGCATATATCCACATAGGTAACATCAAACAACACGCCAACCATATAAATCAATTCATACAGCAACAAGCTTGCATAAACAGATAAATACTGATGTGTCATAAGATATTCACCGAGTCTTTATACATATCAGGACAACTTGTTACATCATTGTTTATGAAGAAAACAAAATGCATAAGGGTTACATCACCCCATAGTACAGGTTTAATACATATAAAAGACAAAACATCTTTCTTCACATTGGCGGTTCTTGTCTTCAATTTGCACCCAAATTTCGGTTGTAGTATTCATACCCAAAAATACTACTCTAACAAAGTACCTGCAAAGAAAACCTAATGGGCTGGTGGAGAGGGTGGGGGTGTAGGGAAGACCAGACTATGAAGATGAGTCACTTCATCCTCGAGCTCATGAATTCGACGTATGAGGGAGCTGACCTGGGTAGGAGTATGGGAAGTGTATGAGTGGGTGTGGAGACATGTGTAGGAGAGGATGGCCAAACAGACATAGTGTTATCATCATCGCCAGTCGGGTAAACTCTTAGCCCAGCAGCAAAAAGGGCTGAAGATATCACTGAATCGAAGGAATCGACATCAAACTCAAGGTCAGAGTTGGAAGGGATATCGATAACGGACACCACAGGAGAGGCCACACTATCATCCATGTCATCAACGAATGGCCAGTCCTCAACAGGGATGGCGGCAAAGAGAATAGCATGAATGGGAATAGGCTCAACGAGATGCTCACCATCGGGATGTCCGATGATAAGCTGGCCATGGAAAGGTAAAGGTAAAGCTAAGACATCGTCGAGATCATCATCATCGGTTATCTTCTCAAGGTCGGTCTCAGAGTCGGACGTGAAAATCTTCGTAGCTGATGCTACCTCGTCGTCAGAGACAGTCGTCATCGGGTCATGTTCTTTCGATAGGCCCCTGCTTTCAGACGAAGACATGTGTTCCTGTAACATTTTATTCATAGTATATGTATATATTAATTACTATCACTTAATTATTATACAAATAATTATACACATTGTGGCAAGAAATTCTTAGTTAAAGACAATTGTTACCCGGTGCACATTAAGTCTCGTAGTGTCCTTGCTTGACACTTTGAAAACAATTTTCAGGTAGTGGATGTCGCAGAAAGTTTTATGCAATGAAAACTTTTGGAAAATTTTGTTTTCGTGAGAGGATCCTAAAGATTGTAGTCTAGACTAGAGAAGGAATCCTGGTTCACTACAATCGCAGCTCTGATACCAATCTGTCACATCCCTATCTAAGGCAGAAGCACGAGGTGTGATCCCGAAAGGTTCTCATTGCATACGAATGGTAAACATACTACATGATCACAAAATAACTCCAAAATGCCATTGACATTACATATTTAAAACATAATTTAAGTTAAGTGTTTACATCACACAATACACCAATGTTTGAAAAGTTTACAACTTAATTCAAAGACAAACATAAGGGTTTTGATCCTTATATCACCACACAGGATGGAATATAACAACCAAATCCCACAAAAGAGGCACTCGAGTCTTAACACAACATAACTAAACACATAAGCAACATTCTTGAGCAAGGGTGAGACCGCAAGTACATCCACTTTAGTTACCTGAAATACATGTAAGTTTTGGAAAATCGTCAACATAATGTTGGTGTGAATTCATGCAGTTTTGTGTAAAACATTTAAGCATTCGTTGTATAAAACATGGTATGTAATTGTATTGAAACAGGTATCTCTGTAAATGTAAGGAAATCGAGATCGCTAATGGTTTGCAAGGCCATTAACAAGTGTAACGACATAGGAAGCATCCAAACCATCGGCATTTTTACTTGTCGATTCACGACTAGAGACACAAAAGCACTCTTGGTAAAAGGGTGGCCAAGAGTGTGGTTGCCTGAAACCCATTAGATCTAACCTTTTGTTCTGCGGTCTAGGTATATAGTTTGATTAATGGTGCTTATGGCACCCTATTCGTGACATGATCTATAGTATCATTCCTTAGTTTTTGTTTTCTACATACCATAGTACATGTATTTTCCCCAAGTTAGAAAACAGATAATAGTTTAAAAGTGGGGACATGAACTCACAATTTTGCGTATCCTGCGTCGTAAACTTCACCGGTTGATTTTGTAGCGTCGTGACCTATACGTGTTCTATTTACGTTAGTTAGTAGACTTGTATCACACAAGTACAAGTCACCATCTTTTGTTTATGTATTTGTTCTTTGTATGTTCATTCTAAATGAGGGTTGTGCCCTTGTTTGTCGGGTCTTGCCCGTACGTTGTGTCTTGTACTTTGAATATGCAATGTTTGTAAATATATATTTCACTTCTTAAAATATATATTTGTTTATGAAGTCTTTGTCAAGGTAATAAGTGTTAAATATAAATTATATTTTTAACTTTTCATATTTGTTACTTATATTATTTTCCCAAAAATAAGTATAAGTATTTTGTGAAATAATATTCTCAATATTATTTTTGTACAAGTATTCTTAGGAAAGTATACCTGTATTTTATGTAAATACTGATGTATTTTGTATTATTCACCAAAAATCTATACTTGCTTTTTATTACTTTCCGGAATTATATTCCTTAAAAATAATGTATTTTTAAGTCTTGTATAAAATATAAATATTTTGTCACGCTATAAAATATATATGATTATTCTTGTTATTCACCCGATTTTGTATAAATTCCATTACTTGGTAATGGTTATATATTTGTCCACAATTATATATTTAAGTCCACAGTGTCCATAAATTTTCCAAATTCAATAATGTGTTAAGGAAGATATTAAAGTTAATATATTTTCTTGTATTTGTCCATGTACTTCCTTGTGAGGAATTTTGTATACTTGTATACTTTAGTATTCTCATGTATTTGTATGTGTATTTTGGTATTTATACTCCAAAGGAGTATTTAGTGTATTTTCAAGTCCCTCGTACACCACTACATATAATAATACACATAATATACACTTAGCACAAAATTTGGTGATCACTAAATATATATATTTTTCCCAAAAATATATATACTTAATATAGTTTTACTTGAAGAAATCATTGTCTTTTAACTTGTAATTTCATACAAAAATTAGGGAAACCTTGGTTAATATTTTTAGGTGAAAATTTTGGGGTTAAGTTTCACCATAACTTATATATTTCTAAGTGTCAAAATTTTATAAAAATTTTGACATAGTTTCCCCTAAAAATGGATGTTTTCCATGTTTTCAAAACATGTGTTTATTATTTTTTCAACACCAAAAACAATTTTCAACAATATTCACCAACAACATATACTAATTTCTTCATATGAAACATCATGGTGAACTTGATTCTTGTTAAAAATGTGTAGTCTTTTAGATCTACACTTCACATTAAAGGATCTTTAGAAATCAAGTGTTCTTGTAAATCTTTAACCAAATTTTTATGAAACTTTATTTTACTAACCAACTCACTCATGAGTTTTATGGTTTCAAAGCTTGTAAATCATGTTCTAAAACCACTTTTATGTTTATTAGAAAGATCATTATGTTTAACATCATGTTTCACCATGGATCTTTCAAGATCCATGCTTAACATCTTTAGATCTTTCATAAACAAGCTTTATGTTAAACTTTTAACAAACTTTTCATGGGTTTTAGTTTCAAAAGTTAGTTTAACATATACTTTATTACTTCAATATTACAAATTCATGCTTAAAAATTCATGTTTCAAGTTCACATAATGCTTCATATGTTCATCTTCAAGTTTAACCATGGATCTTTCAAGATCCATGCTTAAACTTGTTAGATCTAAGCTTCTAACAAGCTTAACATACTTATCTAAACATATACACAAGATATAACATCAACAACTTCATCACATACACCAAAAATCAATATAATCACTGGTTTTCTTCATGTATATGTTAGATCTTCTCATTTTTAACTTTAAAAGTTTAGTTGTTTAGATGGTGAGACTTGTACATAACATAAACATGAACTATTATAGTGATCAAGAAGCTCACTACTAGCTCTAATGGCTAGGGAAGTGGCACAAGAATGATGAAGATGAATATGGAAGAAAATGATAGGTTAAAAGCTCCACAAAGAGGTCCTTCAAGTTCTAGCATTTCAAGCCTCCTTAGATAGCCTCCATACACCTTCTAGTGACCTTGGATTATGAGTTTGAAGCATAAAAATTGTGAGTGTATGTGGGTGTGTTTCAGCCGAGAGCAAGAAGGAGAAACAAGGAAGAAGATGGTGATTTTGTGAGATGTTGGGCAATGGTTACTACTAAAGGTCCTTTATAAAAAAAATTCCCAACATATAATCCCTACAAGATATTTGCATGTAATTAAGGTGACAAGAGTAAATAAAATAATAAAAGGCATGTGGGGTCCCTTGGGGCCGGTTGCAACATGGGGGGGGGCTAAAGTGTAATTTCTTGGAAGTTGAGGGTTTAAAGTGCAAACGAGAAGGTTTAAGTTAGTTTAAGTGTGTTTAGGTGTTTTTATGATTTTTAAGGTATTCTGTCAGACCCCTTTCTAAGGCGGAAACACGAGGTGTGATCCTGAAAGTTTCTCATTGCATACGAATGGTAAACATACTACATGATCATAAAATAACTCCAAAATGCCGTTGACATTACATATTCAAAACATAAGTTAAGTTTAGTGTTTACATCACAAGATAAATATTGTTCGAAAAGTTTACAACTTAATTCAAAGACAAACATAAAGGTTTTGATCTTTATATCACCACACGAGATGGGATATAACAACCAAATCCCACAAAATGGGCATAGGAGTCTTGACACAACATGAGTAAAAACACAAGCGACATCCAGGAGCAAGAGTAAGACCACACGTACATCCACTTTAGTTACCTGAAATACATGTAAGTTTTGGAAAATTGTCAACATAATGTTGGTGTGAAGTCATGCAGTTTTGTGTAAAACATTTAAGCATTCATTGTAGAAAACATGGTATGTAATTGTACTGAAATAAGTACTTCTGTAAATGTAAGGAAATCGATATCGCTAATGGTTTGCAAGGCCATTAACATGTGTAACGACATAGGAAGCATCCAAACCATAAGCATTTTTACTTGTCGGTTCACGACTAGAGACACAAAAGCACTCTTGGTAAAAGTGTGGCCAAGAGTGTGGCTGCCTGAAACCCATTAGATCTAACCTTTTGTTCCGCGGTCTAGGTATATAGTTTGAGTAATGGTGCTTATGGCACCCTATCCGTGACATGATCTATAGTATCATTCCTTAGTTTTTGTTTTCTACATACCATAGTACATGTATTTTCCCCAAGTTTAGAAAACAAATAAAAGTTTAAAAGTGGGGACATGAACTCACAATTTTGCGTATCCTGCGTCGTAAACTTCACTGGTTGGTTTTGTAGCGTCGTGACCTATACGTGTTCTATTTACGTTAGTTACTAGACTTGTATCACACAAGTACAAGTCACCATCTTTTGCTTATGTATTTGTTCTTTGTATGTTCATTCTTAATGAGGGTCGTGCCCTTATTTGTCGGGTATTGCCCGTACGTTCTGTCTTATACTTTGAATATGCAATGTTTGTTTGTAAATATATATTTTATTCATTAAAATATATATTTGTTTATGAAGTCTTTGTGAAGGTAATAAGTGTTAAAAATAAATTATATTTTAAACTTTTCATATTTGTTACTTATATTATTTTCCCAAAAATAAGTATAAGTATTTTGTGAAACAATATTATCAGTATTATTTTTGTACAAATATTCTTAGGAAAGTATACTTGTATTTTATGTAAATACTTGTGTATTTTGTATTATTCACCAAAAATCAATACTTTGATTTTTATTACTTTCCGGAATTATATTCCTAAAAATAATGTGTTTTTAAGTCTTGTAGGAAATATATATATTTTGTCATGCCATAAAATATATATATTCATTCTTGTTATTCACATGATTTTGTATAAATTCCATTACTTGGTAATGGTTATATATTTGTCCAAAAATATATATTTAAGTCCATAAGTGTCCATAAATTGTCCAAATTCAATAATATTTTAAGGAATATATTTTCATAAATATATTTACTTGTATTTGTCCATGTACTTCCTTGTGAGGAATTTTTGTATACTTGTATACTTTAGTATTCTCATGTATTTGTATGTGTATTTTGGTATTTATACTCCATGGGAGTATTTTAGTGTATACACTTTGCACAAAATTTGGTGATCACTAAATATATATATTTTTCCTAAAATATATATACTTAATATAATTTTTACTTGAAGAAAGCATTATCTTTTAACTTGTAATTTCATTCAAAAATTAGGGAAACCTTGGTAAATATTTTTAGGTGAATTTTTGGGGGTTAAGTTTCACCATAACTTATATATTTCTGAAGGGGTAAGGTCCCAAAAACCTTGCTTCGAGTACTTGGGACCATACCACAACTTCATCCTTCTAACTCTCTCTAGACCTTGCGCGGCCGCGCACTAGTCCTACAAAGAAAGCTTAGAAAGAAAACAATAATCAATACCTGCGCGCCAAAAGGAGAATAACAAATCCTTGTGCTTATCTCCATAGCAGACATGATAAAAATCCTAGCTATATACTTCCGCATAAATAATATCCAGACTTGGATATTATTAAACTTCTCTGTTGCCACAGAATTAATATAAAGAGGAGGCACACAGGATTACATCTATGTTCTTCTAGAAGGCTCCATCGTGCACCACCAAGTCGGTTATAACCGAATGGCCACGTGGCCTCATCCCAGGCTCCCTTGAAGTCACGATGATGGCATGGAATTGAAGAGTGATCTTTACTTGCCCACTTTCCACGTGTCAAAACCCCAACCGTTGATCAAAATCGCGATCCGTGTGCACACTCAAATCGTTAGCGATTAACGGAAGGAAAATAACCGCTTACGGAAAGGACACTTTCCGTCAAGTTTTCATCAACGAGTTTTCCCACCAAAACTTCGGCTATAAATAGAAGGATAATTCAGGTACAATTCTCAAGTTACATTCACTTCAAATTCACTTCTTCTTCTTCATCAAACCTGTACTTATTCTCACGTCGGAGGGTGATCACGGAGAGAACCCCCATTCTCCCCGTGGCGAGTCTAACGGTGGTAATTTTGCAGTTATTGTGAGAGGAAGAAGATCACTCACCCACGAATCGAACGAGAAGAGATAAACCCTTTTATGCAGATTCAAACCCCCTGGTTCAGTTGATTCCGGTCAATTAAACTAGTGTTTCTTCATTGGCGCCCACCGTTTTCTCAGTTCTTATTCATCTCTTTTCATTTCGATTCACTTTTTCATCTCCGTTTTTCAAATGGAAGAAACTCCGACGAACCGACAAACCGGCCCTCGGCCAAATTTCGCCCATAATACCCAAGTCGAAGGGATTGTGGAAGAGGCTTCGGATGATAACGAAGTTCAATACAACGATAATCATCCGAACGATCCTGTCACTCCAGGAATACAGCCTGAAATTCCAATAAGCTCAATTCTACCTCCTGGAGAAACCCCCATCTCCTGGTATGTCAGATCGCAAGGAGCGATAATGTTGTGTATGCACAACTCTGTGCACAAACTGCTCCTCCCACTCAGTCTCGAAGACCTGTATCTCGCACTCGAGCACCATCGGTGCCTCATGTTTCCCATCATGATGCACCATCACGAGTTCAGGTAGAAGACACGGAAGTTCACTCTAGATCTCCAGCGAGATATGAACATACACACTCTGAAAACCGACGAAGAGAGTATCACGATGAATCTCATTCTCACCGACAGCAGTCAGTTTACTCCAGGTTGGGCCCATGACGGGACACCCACACCAATGAGTACGACAGAATATACCATGAAGGGGACAGTACAAGTGTGTTCATTCGGTTGTAACCGAATTACAAGAGTTGTAAACCTCGCACGGTTTATAATCCTGAAGCAGAACACGATTACAATTTGATCTACCGCCCGGCGGAGGCAGCAGAAAATTCCAAGTTCATCAGCGAGATCGCTTTGGCTCCCTTGGAAAAAGCAAAACTCCCATCTAATGTTGGCAAGTTAAATGGCATGACAGATCCAGATGACCATCTTCGGGTCACTAGTGCAGGTCTGGTAGGAGGATGGACCTTACCAATGTGGTGTCATCTTTTTATCCAGACTCTCACAGGTGCCGCGCGACTATGGTTCGATAACCTACCTGTTGGGAAAATAACATCGTGGGTGGACCTGAGGGAAAAATTCTTAGTACATTTCAGCCAACAAAGAAGGTCGATCCGAGATACTGCAGACCTCATGAATATATGGAGGCACGATGATGACAGCTTAGAAGATTTTATCACGCGCTACAACAAAGAAGTGCTTGAGATAGGAGATGTCCACGAACACTTGATCAGAGCGCAGTTTAAATATGCCGTCCGCTGTGACGACATGATCAAGGTGTTGTCCGGAACAGAGGGGCTACCAAAGAGTACGCCCAGACAGAGAAAACCCTCAGCACTAACAGACCACCTCCACCACACAGTCGCCCAACAGATATGAGCGCCAGCGGCGGCAAAAAGTTCAAAAATAATTGGCGTGATTCAAATTCTGGAAACTACTCATCCGAAGATGCGCGAGCCACTATAAACAAACTCGCTGCGCAAAGAGAGACAAAACAGGAAAATAGAGAGAGGCAGTGGACCCCCTGACTAAAACCCCGGCGGAGGTGCTTAGCACGGAAGACTACCAGTTTAAGACCCCTCCGCCAATGAAGAATAAGCGGGGCCAAGATTCGAATCAATACTGTGACTATCATAAAGATAATGGTCACACGACCAACAACTGTATCTCTCTCCGCACTGAAATTGAAAGAGCGCTCAAAAGCGGTGAGCTCACCCACCTATTGCAGAATGTGCACAAAGATATAAAACAAATTACTCGCGGCGAGGAGGGTCCGAGCAAGAAGGCGAAGAACTAAGCAGCATACAATAGTCTCCTCACATATTGGTCAAGTCCTGTAGCTTACCAATCCATGGCGAGGGCTAGAGAATAAGTAAGTTAAGTTTCATGTAATTATCCTAAGTAGAAGACTTTGTACCACGGCCTCTGTACCCTATCATGAACCAAAACAAAGTTTCTATTATCTCTGTGTTTATTACAAAGTGCATGAAATTCCTTTTGGTAAGCGCAAAAACATTATGGTAGATATAATACAAGTCTCATGAGCGGTCAGCGATCACACACATCGCGCAAGACCTTACGCTCACAAATGAGCTTTATACCACCTTTATTCGCCTTACCTAATCAAAGCAATTGAACTCATGCAAAATATTGTAAATTAAAACACATCTCATACTAGTTACTATCGCACCACATGCCTTAACAAAATATTATAAATATACACGGTAGTGTATTAACCAAAGTTACTTGCGCAGCAACGCATTAACAAAACAGGGATCCACATCCCAAAACCTATAAGTTAATTGTTCATACAACCACAAAGAAAACCTAAGCCAGGTCTTCATTATCTTCTTCTCTGTCTGGGAAGATTTCTTTTAACCGCACCACATGGTCTTCAGATTCCAACGTAACATTAATAAGATCCATAACCGGGAGTTGCAAATTATTAAACTGCGTATGCGCTGCATCAAGAACAGCAACAATATTAACACCATGGTAGCAGACTTGCTAGTGTCCCAGTCAACCTTCAAAGCACTAACTACATGATGAGAACACTCCGCGTACCCTTGGGCATAACCATCATTCCGCGCAGCAACCAACAGGTGCGCTACCATTTTGTCTAGTTCTTCAGAATTAAGAACCGATTCAGCAACCTACACAAAGGAGAAACAAGAGTTAAAAGGCACAACAGTATCGGCAAACAATATCATCAGTAATAAAGATAAAACTTACGCTTGCAATACAAGGTTCTTTCAACCACAGCATGTCACTTTTCAGTGGCTCAATCTCACTCTCCACCCTTGCCCGCGCAGTTTCAGAATTTTCTAACTTTTCTTCAGTTTCGACAAGACGACGGGAAGTTTCAGCCCTCTCAGTCCACTCAAGCTCCAGGTCTTTCTTAAGTTGTTCCTGCTCAGATAGTAAAACAATAAGTTCTTCTATCTCCTTATCTCAAAGAGCAAGGGTAGCGCAGGTATATACCTCTCGTTGTTCACTTCTTTCCCTATGTGAACGCGCTTCATCCCGCGCGGCTTCAGCATCAGCTTTTTCCTTCTTCAATTTTTTGATCTCCACATCCTGTTTTTTCAACCTTTCAACTTCAGCTTTAAGATAGTTGATAACATTGCAGAGACCCATCTTCTCAGCATTATCCTTCTAGCAAATCTCTTTCCAATTTTTGCGCTCCTTGGAAAGAAGGGCAGCTTCAGCTTCCGCCTTTCTCTTCCATCCCGCAACCGACCATTCCTTGGTTTTTCGATCATTTTCAAATTTGGCCTGATCAGATTCTAGTTTAGCCCTCAACTGGGCAGCTCGAGCCTCATCATCAGCAGCTTTCTTCTTAGATGCCTTAAAAGAAGCCCACTCCTTATGCATGCTTTGCCACTCGCGCACTATGCGGTGCGTAGTAGATGTATAAGTGGCAGCTTCTTCAAGATAGGCATGATAGGTCTGATCATGAAGGCGTCCCTCTAGAAATTTAATCTCCCCAGGCGGGAAGGTTCCCTGTAACCAGTCTCAGCACACGCGCCAGTCTGAAAAGGTGTCACCTTTCTTCAAATTCCAAACAGGGACGTGAATTTCAGAGGCATTCTTCTCCGAATAAGTTCTGTAATAATAGTCCCCCAAAGTTTCATCTGGGCGGATAGGGGAATTTCTATCGGCATCAGAAAAAGAACCTTGGTCCTCAGCAGAAACCTTCTCAGTATTCTCAGGCATAAAACCAGAAGCTGCAGAAGGAGAAATTGTTACAGGGATCTCTTGAGCATATTTCCCTTTCTCCGAATTTTGAGCAATGATATTCACCAATTTATACATATCTTAGTCCCCCATTTTATCCCCATTTTATGCGTTTTCGGCCGTAAACCCGTGAATCGGATACTTAATTATGTATACTTTTGTTTACAGGCCTAAAACAGCATGCCAAACAAGATGATAGTGAAAACGAGGACTTTCCGGATGAAACGACAAAGGTGCGAACATTCTGTGAAGATTCTAACCTGGGCATTTGGCACGGTCGTGCAGTTAGTGGAACGACCGTGCATATCCGACAACATAACCCAGACCGGCTGTGCACGCCTGTGCGATCCGGGGTGCAAGCCTTTATCGAATGGAACGATCGTGCAATGAGAGGCACTCCCGTGCGGATCCGATGTCCAACCAAACCCCGACAATGCACTACCCGTTCAAGAGTCCGTGCAACCCTATACCCGAGATGCACGATCGTGCCACCAACGAAACGGTCGTGCGAGATCGAAGACGGTCAAGATAAGATGATGTCATGCGGTATGGTGAACAGTAAATCCAATAATTCAAAAAAGTGAATAGTCGTGCCAATAAAGTGCATGACCGTGCGAGAGCTAAAAAATATAAAAAACATGCAGAAACATTCTGCTCGTAACTATGGAATTTTTTAGAGCGATTCTGGCATTTTCAGGCTCCGGAGGCGTTAGCTTTCACCCGGATTCAAGCCACATTGTGCCGATTAGCTCCATTATCTTCCGGATTCTTAATCTAGTGCTTGTTTATGGTTTGGTTTTCTAATCTTTCCATAATTTTGTTAATGTTTCAAGCATTTAGATTAATGTTTATGTATTATTGTAGCCTTTGGGCAAAAACACAACAATCCCTTGCTTAATTATAACCATTAGTATGTTAACTTTGTTTGTAATGACACTTGGAAGTATTTTCTATGTTAATCTTTGATGATTAGTTTGCAACCTTGTTATTGTTGTTGATTTCTTGATTATAAGTAATTATGTTTGATGATTGGTATTTGGTTAGTTGAAAAATGAAGCTTAATTAATCATGTATTAGTAAACTTTAAACTTGGTTAACTAGTTTAGCTTGGTTAAAATGTGTGCACCATGATACTAGAAATGGTTAGTGGTTTAATAAAATGTAATTATTGTTAATCAAGAAAGCTTTCCGTCACGTAAGGACCTTAACGGGTTAAATGGTGTTGTTATGAATTCTTGCCATGAATTGTTAGCTTAGTTAGTAGTTTAGGCCAAAAATGCTATCTTGGTGAATTTATATGCAAGATTTGTAAAATAAACTCGGTTGTGATTTAATCTAGTTTATGCTTGTCTCGGTGGTTGCATTGTGTTTATCGGTGTCACGTTCCTTGATTAAGTGAGGTCAGAAAACTCCTAACGGATGACTAACTTATTTTTAAGAGATTTTTATAGACATTTATCAATTGCACGTTAAAGAACAATTTTAGGTGGTTAAAGTGTGTTTATCGTTTTAGCTTTCCGAATGATTGTCATGTTAGGATTCCCAAAAGGGATACTAATTGTCTTGAAAATGAAGAATTGATCGAATGTTTCTAGTGCCAAAACCGACTTAGTGATATGCTTTGGTTGTGTATTAAGCAAGGCTATTTATCTATTTTCATATTTGAAATCTATTATGTTTTTATAGTATCTGTTTATGCTTATTTTAGTGTTTAGAAAATCAAACAACTTATCTTTCTTCTGTTAATTTAATGACAAAGGTCTAGTATTATTCCTCCGCCCATTTCCTTGGATCGATACTTGGTTCTTACCGATGCTTTACTACATATATGACGGGGTACACTTGCCTCTTTCGTGTGTGTTTTGATGTTGAAGTATAAATCACTTTTATAAATTTAAAACCGAATCGTGTGTAATTTCATTATAAAAATATGTGTATACGCACACACGTCAAGCAACAAATTCAGGAGTTCGTGGATGACCAGCACCAACATCCACAGCCTTTGGATTCATAACATTTTCCGCATCTACAGCAACATCGGCAAGCTTTTCAGCCTTAGTCTTCTCTGCCCCAGCAGTCTTCTCCGCCTCGTTCTCAGGGGCCTCAATGCTCCCTAACTGTTCGTTAACAGGGGCACGAGGAGGAGAAGGCGGAAGCTCCTCATCAACCACAGACGATGGCTCTGTATGAGCAGGAGAGCTTGGCTTTTCTGCAAAAACAAAAATATGTCACAAGCATTCAATGAGCATAAGGGGTAAACAAAGAAAAACAACTACCAAGAAGTGGGTTCGCAGTGAAAGCATTAAGTTTGCCTCTTCTGGTAATTTTCTTCTGAACCTTCTTGGTAGGCTGACCGTCAGCATCAACATCAGTTTGTTTTCTTTTCCCTGCTTTCTTCCTCAACAGATGTTCAGGACTCGACTCTAAATCGATAGGATCATCAGGATTTGAAGGAGGGATGTCAGCAGTGTCTTTTGGTTCCGGCTTAGGTTTCCTCACAACTGCAGGCGCAAGACCCTCCAATGAATCAGATACCACCACATAATCACACCAGGAGTCAGAGGAATGGCGCGTACCTTTCTTCTCTCCCCTCACATTTTTGGCCTTAGAAGATTGAGTTTTCTCCACTTCACTCTTTTTTGGCGCAGCAGTAGTAGCAGGCCCACGTGTTTTCTTTTCAGGGCCTATGCCAAGGTTAAACAGCTCACCTACTGAGAAACACAAAAAATGACTTATGCAAACGAGCAAAAACAGCAGAAAATAGCATTGTGGTAAAAAAAATTTTACCAGCGCCAGCAGAAGGTTGGCGGCCAAGTCACCATCCCGCGGAAGAACAAAATTCCTCACAATACGGTGATACCAGAGTTCCTCATCAGGTTTCTTGGGTATAGTAGTCATCTTCCCACTTTCTCTCTCAAACGCAACAACATACAACGAAACAACTGCAAAAGAAGAGAAGCAAAGGTGAAAAAAGAAAAAAAACAAAAAAAAGAAAGTACAAGAAAGGGAAGCAAACAGGGCAAACCCCAAATCTTACTTTGGCCATCCTCCATGTACACCGGCTTTTCTTCACGGTTCATCCGTCAGTTCAGACTCATGATAGCACCAACCAGGGCTTATTCATCAAACCTGTACTTATTCTCACGCCGAAGGGTGATCACGGAGAGAACCCCCATTCTCCCCGTGGCGAGTCTAATGGTGGCATGTGACAACTCATATTTCAGAACCTATTTATGTGTCTAATGTAACGTTTGTGAACACTATGTGACTATGTGAACTTGATGATTAATGAAATGTTTATGTTGATATGTGTTATGTATAATGTATGTGTGTATACAAACGAACCGAACGCACAACACAACTCAACCGCAGAAGTCTAATCCGATCGCACAAGCCCAGTTGGGCTACACAACTTGTACTCGAATCTATATGGCAGCCCAAGCCTGGGTTCGGCCCATTCCCACTAGTTCGATTATCACATAGGGTGTTAGCACATATTCCACACTTTACCTAATCACTCAAAGTTTACAAACCCTAGCTTTCTTCCTCTCTCTCTCTCAAACTCGACGGCAACAACATCCCTTCTTTCGAAGCTTGTGGTGTTCGGATCAATCCCTACTCTCTTCTTTAATCGGTTAGTGTTTTATCTATTGATTGGGGGTTACATGATGTTGTGATATGTATGTTCTATACGATAGTTTGAGGATGATATGTGATTGATGATGATGTAAACTGTTAATATTTATGTCTCTAAAATCGGCTCACATGTGTATGACTAGATCGAGATGTGTACTAGTAATCGGTTGTGTGTAATGATGTTAATCGGCTAGCATGTCTTGTTTTCGGATTTGCTTGTATAATGATTCAGGATCAAATGATGAAATCGGCTTTCATATATGTATTAGATAATGTTCATGTTAATCGGATTTCATGTTATTGTTCTAAGGATCGAATGTTTGTTAATCGGCTGCATGTATGTTGAAATCGGATTAGTTAAGTGTTGTGATTATTGTTCATGTTTGATTATGATAGAGTTCATAAGAATTTTGAGATAAAAAGCTTTGTTTGATCGAATATGTTTGGTTTTGGAAACTGTTAGCAAATGTTACGGTGATAATGGGCTGGGATTTTGGAAGTTTGTTACAGTTTTAGTCTCGACAGTGGTTGCGAGCCGAGACCACACAGTCTCGACTCGAGACCACACCTTATCAGCACACAAACAACATGACTCGAAACCGCGGTTGCGGGTCTTGTTGCGACTCGAGACCTGACTTGAGACCACCTGGTCTCGAGTGATGAATTCATAACCCGAGACCGCACTGTCTCGACTCGAGATCCCTAGTCTCGACTCGAGACCACATGATCACATATTCTGTTTGAACTCGCACAGTTACAGGCCTAAGTATTTGGGCCGAATACATGGACTTTGTATGTTACTGTTGAATGTGTATGCTGTGTACTGTTGATTGGATTGCCATGAATAATACTTGTATGCAACTTGCTAGTATACGTGTAGAAAATATACATGCATTACTTGGTTTGAATCTGACTTATGTGGTAACCATACTAGGACGTGGTTGGCCACAATTAGCTCAAGTAACCTTTCTGTGTATCTGCCGAGCAAACCAAGGTGAGTTCACACTAGCCAAGGCATGGGATTCCCGGTGGGTTGGGAATGGGATTGAATAACTACTCGTACAACCATTACTATTAAACTACTTACTACTGTCCTCGGATTGAAGGGCACGTACGTAAAACCTACGTACACTTATACTTACTATTGTCCTCGGATTGAAGGGCACGTACGTAAAACCTACATACACGATCATAAGACCATCAACTCTATCACTTTAAGTCCCTCATTTATCGACTTAATCGCCGAGGCCTATGGCGAGCGGGTCATTAGTAGATAGCGCTATTAAGGTTTAACAAACCTCACACCGTGCCAGTCGGACGGGCGTGTACTAATGTACTATGGACAAAGGGTTAATGCTGATAGACATTAACTTAGGGCACCTCTTACATTTTCATAGCAGTCGATACGCGTGGTCTAATAACACATGGGAAGCCCCCACTAATCTTCGCAAACATGTCAGGAATGACCGCGATACGAATTAATACGATACATGTTTTACAAAACGAACATACGATTTACGAAATGAATACTATAACCAAACAACCAACTGTGAACTCGCTCAACTTTGTTGTTGATTCGTTGCTACATGCCTTGCAGGTCATTAGGTACTCATGGAGCTTGCACAGGGAGGAACGGTCGTTGTGGGATATGGCAGTGTGTGCCATGCTATATACATTACTTTATTTAATACTTAATACTTACAATGGGTTTTACAATTATGCTTCCGCTAAACACTTAACTATGCTTTGGTTTTGAACACCTTTCATATTGTTGGTTGAATTATGTTTACTTACATGCTTGTTCACTACGATGGGTGGCTTGATCCTGGTCAGTCACGCCTCCAAGCGGTGATACTCCGCGTGTGGATTTGGGGGTGTGACAGATTGGTATCAGAGCCATTGGTTATAGCGAAATTGGTTTTAATAAGGGAAAACGTTTTTGTTAAAACTAGACTATAACCTGTACAGTGCTCTACGATCCACAACGACGCTTCACTCCACGTGCAAGACTCGACATTCTAGGTGATATGGTTTATGTTTTATTGCCTACATACTCGATTGCGTAGAACTTTGCTCCTGGTATGCTTAGATAAACGTAGTCACTGTTAATTGAAAACACGAGTGTGCTTACTCTCTTCTGTCATCGCACTTTCGCGAACCTCTCTCACTCATGTTTCTCTTGATATGAAGATCATGTCTGGACGCGTTAACATGACACAAGCCCAGTTGACGGCTCTGATTAATCAACAAGTTGCTGCGACACTTGCAGCTGCTCAGGCAGGAGGTATACCCTGCCATCCTGACTCACTCTAGGATCTCTGGATCCTACTCTCATGAATCCAACCTTTGTGTTAAATTTTGTCCTTTCTTACTCTCACGACAGGTCAACCTGCACAGCCTCCTGTGTGCACCTTCAAAACTTTCATGGACTGTTGTCCAGGTACATTCAGTGGCACTGAAGGGGCAGTTGGACTCCTCCACTGGTTTGAAAAGCTCGAATCTGTTTTCGAGATGTGTGAATGCCCTGAGGCATGCAGGGTGAAGTATGCTACCGGTACCCTCGAGGGTATAGCGCTCACATGGTGGAACGCTCAGGTTCAAATGCTGGGTTGGTCGCTGCTAACGCCACCCCTTGGAACAATTTTAAGGAAATGATCAAAGAGGAATATTGCAATCGTGATGAAATTCACAAACTGGAAGTCGAGTTCTTCAACCTCAAGATGACGGGGTCAGAAATTGAAGCATATACGAAAAGATCGAATGAGCTTGCTATTCTGTGTCCTACTATGGTGGATCCTCCCATCAAACGAATCGAACTATATCTTAAGGGTTTAGTGCCTGAGATTCAAAGTCATGTGACTTCAGCCAACCTAGCCACCATCCAGCAAGTTGTACAACTAGCTCATCGTCTCACGGATCAGGCGGTGGAGCAGAACAGGCTACCAAAACGTATTAGTGCTACAACTACTTCAGATGCTCCTAGTGACAATAAACGGAAGTGGGATGGAACTTTGAGCAAAGGTTCAACTTCTGTTCAGTCTCAGTCTCAGGAGAGAAGAACTGATGACTACAAGAGCCCTTGTCAGCAATGTTCTGGTAGTTAAGGGCAGAGTGGATATCGAGGAAACCTTCCAAAGTGCAACAGATGCAACAGACACCACAGTGGTCAGTGCAACAAGGGTCGTTGCCAGAGGTGTCTCAAGATGGGTCATGAAGCTAAGGATTGTAGGAGCTCACGACTTGCGAACCAGAATCAACGACAACAACCACCAGCTCCACAAGACCAGCAGCAACAACAGCGAGGCAACAGGGGATGCTATCAGTGTGGAGCTGAAGGTCACATCAAGAGGGATTGTCCCCAGCTGATTCAGAACCAGAACAACAACAATAATAACAATCAAGGGAATGGAAACAACGGGGGTAACAACGGAAATGGTGCAAGGGGTCGTGTATTCGTTATTGGTCAAGGTGAAGCGAAGAATGATCCCAACGTGGTGACGGGTAAGTTCCTTCTCGACGACTTTTATGTTACAGTCTTATTTGATTCGGGTGCCGATACTAGCTACGTGTCTTTAAAAGTTAGCCAAATGCTTAAGCGTACCCCAACACCTTTGAACCCTAAGCACACTGTAGAGTTAGCTAATGGTAAAAATTTAGAGGTCACACACGTAGTCAAGGGTTGTAACCTTGTTCTTGCTGATCATACTTTCTCAATCGACCTCCTTCCTATCACTCTGGGTAGTTTCGACATTGTCATAGGGATGGACTGGTTATCCCAACACCAAGCAGAGATTCTTTGCAACGAGAAGATTGTTCGTATTCCTCGCCCAGGTGATGAACCTCTATTGATTCGTGGTGACAAGAGTGGTGCTGTTGTAAGCATTATCTCCTTCCTTAAGGACCAGAAGTGTTTGCGTAAAGGCCACACTGCTATTCTGGCCCTCGTTACTGACACCTCGAAGAAAGAGAAGAAGATAGAAGATTTTCCGATTGTACGCGACTATCCTGAGGTATTCCCTGAGGAGTTACCTGGCCTTCCGCCGCATCGCCAAGTCGAATTTCAGATCGAGCTAGCTCCCGGAGCAGCACCTATAGCTCGTGCACCTTATCACTTAGCTCCATCAGAGTTGGAAGAACTCTCTACGCAACTACAAGAACTCTTGGATAAGGGTTTTATTCGTCCTAGCTCTTCACCCTGGGGAGCTCCAGTCTTGTTTGTGAAGAAGAAGGACAGTACTTTCAGAATGTGCATCGACTACCGTGAACTCAACAAGGTGACTGTGAAGAATTGCTATCCTCTTCCACGCATCGACGATCTATTCGACCAGCGGCAAGGGTCGAGCTACTATTCAAAGATTGATTTGAGATCAGGATATCACCAGCTGAGAGTCCGAGAAGAGGACGTCTCTAAAACAGCCTTTAGAACTCGTTATGGACACTACGAGTTTTTGGTCATGCCTTTCGGGCTGACCAACGCACCTGCGGTTTTCATAGACCTTATGAACAGAGTGTGCAAGCCTTACTTGGATAAGTTCGTCATAGTTTTCATCGACGACATCCTGATCTATTCGAAGAGTCAGGAGGAACACGAGCAGCATCTACGACTCATTCTGGAACTCCTTCGAACAGAACAGCTGTACGAAAAGTTTTCAAAATGCGACTTCTGGCTTCGTGAAATCCATTTCTTAGGCCATGTGGTGAACAAGGATGGGATTCATGTGCATCCATCTAAGGTAGACTCGATTAAGAACTGGCCTGCACCTCGTACACCAACGGAAATTCGCCAATTCTTGGGCTTGGCAGGTTACTACAGGAGATTCATCAAGGACTTCTCCAAGATTGCACAGCCTCTTACCTCACTAACGCAGAAAGGCGTTGTTTATCTATGGGGAAAAGCACAGGAATTAGCATTTCAGCACTTAAAGGATAGACTTTGCAGTGCACCTATCCTTTCATTGCCAGAGGGCACAGACGACTTTGTGGTTTACTGCGACGCATCAATTCAAGGTCTTGGTTGTGTATTGATGCAGCGGGATAAAGTTATAGCCTACGCCTCATGCCAACTTAAAGTTCATGAAAGAAACTACACTACGCACGATCTAGAGCTGGGAGCTGTTGTTTTTGCACTTAAGATATGGAGACACTACCTGTACGGTACCAAGTGCGCCATCTACACCGATCACAGGAGTCTCGAGCATATTTTCAAACAGAAGGAACTGAATATGCGACAACGGCGATGGGTCGAGCTACTGAATGACTATGAATGCTCGATCAGGTACCACCCAGGCAAAGCCAACGTTGTGGCTGACGCCCACAGTCGAAAGGACACTGCGCCTAAGCGCGTAGGAGCTTTACAACTCACTATACAGTCTAGTCTTCCTTCTCAGATTCGAGATGCTCAGGTAGAAGCATTGAAACCAGAAAACATCAAGGCTGAAGCCCTACGTGGCTCAAGGCAACGATTAGAACAGAAGGAAGACGGTGCTTACTACGTAACAGCACGCATTTGGGTCCCACTCTATGGCAACCTGTCACACCCCAACCGATGGCGGAATCATCGGGGCGCGGCACTAGGCGAATCAGATTGCTCAAGAGAATCCATAACAACTATATTGCGATAATATTTAATACATTTATTATCCCATACAAACAAATAATACAATCACATAAGTTATCACAGATTTCTTGTCCTCTCGAACAATACAAATCCGACAACCTAGATTTTTGTTGAGTTTCTAGACTTCCTAGCTTGATTTGATATAGTCTGCGATCTAACCTACAACATACGTTAAAATATTTGTCAATACAAAAGTATTGGCGAGTATACAGGTTTGATAAGTAGCATAATAGATAAAAAAAGTGTAGCAAATTTCCATATGCATAAACGTAATACACGACATATATACTCACAAAACTGATACTACCAACTAAGTCCTCGTTGCTCGAATGTACGATGGCATAACTAGACCCCGTCGGGCGCAATAGTACTATACTAGTCGTGGTGGGACGTCGCGAGTATAAGCCCTAGCACATATGCAACTAGCATCACGTATATCTATGCATAACAGTTATTCGCAAGTGATAATTCGATTAAAAAGGGTTCAAGTATACTCACAGTGCGTATTTAGCGGGAATACAACTTGATTGGGTCGGTTGCGAGTGCGTCTGCGTTAATCATTGAGGGATATAGTAAACGATGCATAGTTAAGCGAGAATAGCATGGAAAAGTCAGTCATCTGGTCGGATGGTGCTCACCCATTCGGATGGGCTCATTCGATCGGATGGCATATGGATCTGAGTCGGATGGCTGTCATCCGGTCGGATGACAGGCTATCCGGTCAGATTAGTGTTGACTCGTGCGGACAGTCATGTCACTCGTGCGGACAAGCAACTCGTGCAGACAGTCGCGTCATTCGTGCGGACAAGTAACTCGTGCGGACATTCATGTCATTCGTGCGGACAAGTAACTCGTGCGGACAGTTGTGTCATTCGTGCGGACAAGTAACTCGTGCGGACAGTCATGTCATTCGTGCGGATTGATAGCTACTCCGTCCGGATGACATGTATCCGTCCGGATGACATGTATTCGTCCGAATGACATGTTATCCGTGTGGATTACATGTTATTCGTGCGGATTACATGTTATCCGAGCGGATTACATGTTATCCATGCGGATTACATGTGATCCGTGCGGACAACACGTCTGTTTCGCATTCTAAATTCTGTTTCCGAGTGTTTAACGGAAGGAATACGTTCGTTTTTACTAGGGTAGTGTAATTTCGCACTAACACTTGAAATTTCATCAGTCCCGACCCGTTCTAACGGCCGGGAATCACCCCATTCCATCGGAACTGGTCGTTCTTGATGGTTTTTCATGGTTAACTCGAAATCGCACAGATTTAGGTGAGATTTGTCATCAAAACATGTGGAAATCACCTAGATCTGAGTCGTTTATGGTGGGATGAGGTCACAACTGGAAGTTCATAAGAACTCTTGGTGACATCACCTCAAAACGCCTCAAATCAGCAGATTTCACGGTTAGAATTTGAGTTTTGAAGGATAGAAAGATGTAGAATTTAGTGTAGATTGTAGAAGTACAAGTTTCTAGGTTGAAATCTAACCGGAATCGCGAGGAATCGAGAGAAAAGGGTCTTGGAGCGTGTTTGGTCGAGTTGGAGCTGTCACATCACTGTTCAAGTGATGTGACAGGGTATTTATAGGCAACAGAGGGGAGGAGGGAGTTCTGGTCCGGATTGCCCGTTCGCGCGGATGCCCCATCCGTGCGGATAGCCTATCCGTGTGGATTGCTATTTGTCTAGATAGCCCATCCGTCCGGATGGCTATCCGTCCGGATGGCCACTCCGACGAGATGGATTTCTCCGTTTTCGATCGTTTTGATGGATTTCGGAGTACGCGCTTTTCATAGTAAAATTTATATTATTATTATATATGTATATATATATATATACTAGGGGTCGTATTTACGTATCCATATTCCAAAGTTTCGATACTTAACAAACGGTTTCCGTTTCGAGTGTGCGATTATAAGCGACGTTTCACGGCCATCAAGGAGGGTAGTATAGGTCCTCTCTCGACGTCATCGTGAACGTTATTGCGAGTTGTGCCACAATGACTGACGGGGTACCATTCACTTGTATTTTCGTCATCATCACGACGACTGGAGTTATAGCACTCACCCGAGAGTCTTTGTTAGCGTAAATTGTTTTATGCTCGACACATCACGACCACTGAGGAGGGTAGAATAGGTCCCCACTCAATGCCTCCGTGAGTGTTAGTGTGATAATAGTGTAGTATAGTGATATTGTATTTCGAAAATGTGCGATTATCCTTCGAACAACGATATATCCGATATAGTTACATTATGATCCGAATCTCTGGTGCTAGGCGTAACGAGTATATCGAGTGGTAACAACGCACGAAAGTGCGGGTTGTTACAGTCTCCCCTACTTTAGGAAATTTCGTCCCGAAATTAATCCAATAGGTAGACTTTTAAGAGTTGATCTAGTATGAGTAGCGGTACAGCGAGTGATTTGACCGAGAGTTGACAAACGAGAGCGTTTCGAATAAGAGAGATCGATTGAGATAGCGAGAAACGACGTAAAGACGAAAGTAATATCCCACGAGTTGGCGTTCCAAAGTGCCTTGTGTTGCGTAGAATTCGTAAGTTCGATGCGATTGAAATTTTAAAGAACTTCGAAAGGTTTCTCATAACGTACGGTTAACTGAGTCGATTGTTAACCAATGTTGCAAGAAAGTTTAGGTTTCAAATATTTTAAGGAATTCGAAAATGAAAACTGGGGTTACGGAAACTCTCCAAGGACCTGGGTTCAATGCTGAACTTGATGTCGAACCAATGTCTTAAGAAGGATTTCGTTTGAATGTTGTAAAAGCTTTAAGGAAAACTTGGGCTTATGAAACTTTTCTTGGACATGGAGTTAGGCTGATTCGATGTTATCTCCACGTTGCGAGAAAATTTCACTTTGCCCACCGGTTTTAAATCAAAATTTTATAAAACAAGTTTTAATAGTACAAAATGTAGTTGATCACCGAGCCCCACTTGTCACTTTCCCACGAAAGTTCGTTAATATGCTTAAAACACTTATATATAGGAAGTACCAGCGGCGTATCCACCATGCTTTGCCCATATTACTTCTGTTTCGTGAGGCAGTGTCAGGTGTGCCGGTATGACACGGGTAAAAAATTGCGTTTACTCGGCCCAATCGATAGAAAGTCGGACCGAGCATAAGATAGAATCGAATAGGTTAGCTGGCGAGTTGAATTTCGAACGTAACTACAACAGCGTGCGCGAGAGTAGCCTGATGACACGAAACGCTTTCGTGTCGTGTCTGGATAGGCTTCGGGCGATAGACGATAAGCGATTAGCGCGATGTCGATTAGATTCCATAATGAACCCGCATGGCACGTTTCTCGAGAGTTTGCTAACATGGTGAAGCACCACGTTTAACCAGGTTAGTTCTGCCTCGTGAAGCGATGTCACGCGTACTAGTACCACACAGACTATAATGAACACCAAGAGTGAATAAGCGGTAGACTATACACGATAAGCGATAAGCGATTAAGTGATTAAGCGATTAACACAACCCAATACCCGTAATGACGGCAGCGATAAACGAATTACGATAATCGGCAGTGGTGCGTTGCAAGCGGTAGAGACATGCATGATTCACACGGTTCGATTTGATTGATTTACATCACAGAGGTTAACTGACTTTAGGCCCCACATGGCCTTCTTCCACGAAAGCCCGTCGATATGACTAAAACACCTTGCTTTAATCATATGAGTTTCCTCTCGTGAAGCGAGGTCATGTGTGCTAACTTACATAAACACCACTGATAACGGTAGGCGACAGCGATAGATTGATACACAACAAGCGACATAGATTCACATAATAAGCGATAGAGATTGCGAGATACACTGGATGAGCGATTGTGATTAGTCGAGTTTTGTTTCGAGTAAGCTTAACGTTACGCTTCGACGCATCACGGTTATCGAGGAGGGTAGAATAGGTCCTCACTCAGCAATACCATGAGCGTTTATGGGATTGTTTGCTATAGACTCACGATTAGTCTTGCGTTGATGCAATTGTCCTGCGAGGTAGACTCTCCAGAGTCCATCGATGAGGCGATTGCACTGGGTTTGCAGACTTACGACAAGTCTCGCAATGATACGGTTTGTTACGCCTTGCGGTTGAGTGTAGTGTGTTGAAAATAATCACAATAGTATAATAGGTCTAATAACGTTCAACTCCACGTGGCACTTTCTTCACGGAATTTCGGTAGTATGATAAAGCACACCTTGCTTGACCCCTACTATTTAGATCCCGTGATTTGGTGTCTTACTTCGTCGAAACGCTTATGGCACCTTAGAATTCACTACGATCTCCGTGCACTGACCCAAATAATCCCGTGTGGACCCGCGATTAATCGTTCCTTGCACGTTTATCGTACCTCGTTCTAAGAGTGTAGTGAGGGTAAAACACATTATTCCGTGATATAGTATATAGTATACAGTATGTGTGTGATTCTAGTCTAAGTGTGATGACTAGAGAGTGAAAGAGAGAACGACGACGAGAGTTAACGTTACACATAGTAGCAATATCGAGTAGTGGAGTAGGTTCAATACTTAGAGATTAACGTCGGAAATTGTATCATTACAACTTTATCCTATGCCTGCTAGGTGTCTGATGCTGAAGACTTTTGCTGGAGCTGTTGTTGTTGTACTCAACTTCACGGTTCGATGCGGCAGTGGTGGGTGAAGTGACCGTAACGATTGCAGTTGTTGCAATAGCGACAGTCAGCCCCAACTGGATGATGATAGGTACATGAGTAACACTGGGGATGAGCTCCAGTGTAGGCTCGTTTTGGAAACATCGGAACTGTTTGAAGAGGCTTCGGCTGTGGCAGTTCGGTGGTTGATGAGTTCGGGCTTGAAGTCTTGCGTTTGCGGTTGGGTTTGTCGGTGTCTTGTGAAGAGGTGTCGTCGTTGGAGGATTTGTCTGAGGACTCGCTTGCAGAGTCCTTGGCTGATTTGTCGGAAGATCCGTCGGCAGATTTGTCAGAAGAATCGGCAGCTGATTCGTCCGAAGAATCGTTAGCAGATTCGTTGGAAGAATCGTTAGCAGATTCATTAGAAGAATCGCCAGCAGATTTGTCAGAAGATTCGTCAGTAGATTCATTAGAAGACTCGTCAACATGTTCGCCTGAAGGATTAATGGCGATTGCTTGATGAGCTTGCTTGACAGGATTCCTTGAGAATAACCCTTCCATGAGTCGTTTGTTGTTGATTTCTGCGGCTAAGCGGTAGGTTTCTTCGACGGTAGTTGGTCTTGCAGCTTCAACAAAATCACCCACACACTCAGGCAAGCCACGAATGTACTTCGAAATGGCTTTTACTGGTGTGTTGACCTGACTTGGGCAGATTATGCTAAGCTGTTTGAACCTTGCGGTGTAGCCAGCATTGTCACATTTGGTTTGCTTGATCTCCCAAAATTCGTTTTCTAGCTTCTGGATCTCGTAAGGAGGACAGTACTCTTTCTTCATGAGCTCTTTCAGCTCATCCCAAGAGAGAGCGTAAGCTGCGGAGTTCCCACGTTTGTTACGTTCGACGGTCCACCAGTCGAGCGCTCGTGATTGAAATACTCCGGTAGCGCAAGTAGTACGGAAACTATCTGGGCACCCACTTTGACGAAGGGTAACTTCGATAGAATCGAACCACTGGAGTAGTTGAGTCACACCTCCTTCACCCGTGAATTCCATCGGGTCACAGGCTTTGAAGTGTTTGTAGAGAAAAGTAGACTGCGGCTCTTCCGTCTTAGGGTCTTCCGAGGCTCGAGAGTTGCTGAGAGTGTGCACTTGATGTCACACCCCGACCGCGTAAAACAACAAAACGCGGCGGAAACATCGGGGCGTGTTGCAACAGAATCATTGTTTCATAACCATGGATACAAAAAGTGTTTCGTTTTATTAAACATTGAATAATTACATCGTCTGGAAATCTAAATACACAATTTAAACATAGTCTATCATTGTTATTGAGTCACTAAAGCCTCGTCCAGTCCTATGTGAGCATGCATCCTATCAATCGATATCATTCAACAATACCTGAAACATATGTGAAAACGAGGTCAGCAAAGAAATGCTGGCGAATACATTGGTTTTGTAGGAGTGTCGAAATCATGGCTAGTTTAGATGTTGCAATACTTTATTAAAAACCTAGTTTTGAAAAGAGTATAATATTGCAACTTAATTAACCAACTCAAATCAAGCGGGTTATAGTTTGTAAAACCTCGTAGCCATGACTCTTAACCCAAAAACATTTGTTTTAGTAAAGCAAATTGTGAAACATCTCGAAATAAATCGTTAATAAAACTCGTTAATAAATCTCGTTAAAAACTCGTATAGTTTATATCATATCGAAAACCTCGTTTGTGTGACATCGTTTAAAAATCGTTTACCCAAGTGAACTAACTAACGCCACGGTATGTAATATGATGAAACCACTTATATATAGGAAGTACCAGCGGCGTATCCACCCTGCTTTCATCACATTACACCCGTCTCGTTATCTAAACACTAACTAAAAATCAATTCGTTTACCCAAATCGTTTAACATCGTATTGTCCAAATCGTTTACAAATCGTTTACATCGTCCAAATCGTTTACAAATCGTTTACATCGTCCAAATCGTTTACAAATCATTTACATCGTCCAAATCGTTTAACTCGTTAATACATCGCATGAAAACCAATCGTTTACCCAAATCGTAAAATTCGTTTTAGGTCGTGAAACTACTTATATGGTCGTCTCGCTAATAACATTCAAACCTTCGTGACTCGTCCCTCGTCGCTTCTTGTTTTCGCATTAACAAACCCTTACCAAAGGGTAAATTAATAATTACAGATTCAGTCGCTACCCACCACCCCCACACATAACCACGGGTGCAGTAAGATAACGGGATTTGTCAGATCCTATGGTACCATAACCTAATACTGGTCGGCTTGATCATTGCTAATGAATGTCATTTGTTATGTAACCCAACCAACAAGTTCGTTCACATTATCGAAATCGTTATTAGTTTTGTATAAATCGTCTTAATCGTTTTTGAAACCATCGTTATAACATCGAAAATCGTTTTGATACCATCGTTAAAACCTTGAAAACATTTAGCACATATGAGTCACCCCGAAAGAATTGAAAGCAGTAAAATAGGGGAATAATGTACTCGCCTGAGAATGCTTAGAGGTCTTGAACAACAACCAAGCAAAGCTAGAGGGAGCACGGAATCAATCGGCAGTCTAAAACCATATAAATAAACCGGGCCTGAGTCGGAAGATCGGATAGAATGAGGGCTTGTAGACCAAATGCGTATGGGAACTCATGTAATATGGTTTAACAAAGCCTACATACTACTATGAAACCAAACCTAAGTGCTTTCGACCCATCGCGACCCATTAAGGTAGCTTATGCTACTTTAACGCGTCGTGCGCGCAAAGCGCGTTCGAGACGTCTAACTAGTCCTATGACAAGTATTATTTGCCTATACATGTTTTATCATGTTGTATAATCAGTTATGTATAAAAGTTTAGGTTACATAAGCTAAATTACCAATTATATATGAAAAGGGTATTCTGGTAATTTACCTAAGGCATATAAACTACCTATCATACAACTATTCAAACGAAGCGACCATAAGGTATAACCTCGGAAGGTTATTCCCTATATACTATGGTCACCTAATGTGTTTGGTCGGATCCTAATGATCGACCAAAAGGGTCGGGTTCGAAGGTATAAGCGATTTATTAGATCGCTTACCCTACGACCCTAGACAACGTGGTAATCAGTAGGCATAGTCCCAAGGGACTATAACCAACGTGATTACACTCACGTTGCGAAGTTCAAACAAACTTCACATTGACCATAAACTGGTTAACACAGAAAGTCAAACAAAGTTTGACTTTCAGACTCTAAAAGACTCGAAAAGCAATAAAAGAACGAAAGAATACTTACGAAGGGTCCCCGAATGCTAATCGTGATTCAAGTAGCTCAGGTATGAAACAATGGTTTCAACTTAGAGCTTCTCAAATCAGATTCTAGTGAGTTTAGAAGCAAATGGGGGTGGGGTATTTATAGGATTTCCCGAACCGTTAAGATCGTTTCTTGGAAACCGTGCTTTGATCTTGGCCATACACCTCAAGATAATGGTTTTACAAAACCATGTGAGCCCATGGTATTTCCCAAAACCATGTGCACATCAAAACCAGCCCATAGATTCCCCAAAACCATTTGCAACAAGTGGAATGGACCAGATTCGATGTATCAGCAAACATCCTTCAGAAATGACAGTTTTGGTCCCTGTTGTGTGTTTAAGCCATTCCCAGGCATGTTTAAGGCCCGTTAAGCCAACTTTAAGGCCCTAAAATGATGCCTAAACATTGTGGACATGAAAAATGCTCAAAAATATGTCGGATGTTGGTTCGTTTGGTCGTACGAACGCGATGTTCGCTTAATTACGATGGAATGCGCACAAGCGCGAAAAACGATCCAAATGACGCGACGAATAGATTTTTCTTATGCCAAACACTAAAACAAAATATTTTAGTGCTTACATAAATTTTTGGATGTCCGGATGTATTCAGAACGTAAGATATGCGCGAAAGTGCAAACTTGTGCACTTTTTGACACTTTTAGTCCCTGAATGACCCAAAAGTTTATTTTAGCACACCGAACCCCTAAAAGCTTATTTCTAAGCTAGGTAAAGGATATTTAAGGTGTGTTTAACTTATGGTCATGTTCCGGAATGTCTGTTACAGTTCAGATTGGCATACTTTCGCAGTTTGTCAAATTTAGTCCCTGTAGACGAATTAGCTTGTTTTTGCCATACCAAAGCCTTCAAAACTTATTTCTAAGTTATGTAAGGGTTATTTAAGGTATGTTAAGCCAATGTCACTATTCCGGAGTGTTTGTTGCATTAAACTGGTTATATTTACGCATTGGTGTGCGTATAACCTTCCAGAAAGCGATTTAGAGTTTGAAATTGAACAAAAATTGATATGTGCAAATGATACACATATTTTTACAAATCCCAAGTATGAAATACAATATTTCATTGGTTTGGTATTTTTTTGATGGTCGCAGTGACGTAGGTGTCACAGTCTCCCCTACTTTAGGAAATTTCGTTCCGAAATTTAATCAGAGGAAACTTGTGAGAGCTTGAAAACATGAAGTTGAAAAGACAAAACAACACTGGTTAGGGTTCTGAACTTCTAGTAACTTTAAATAACATTATGCTTTCAATGCAAGAGGGACACTTATATACAAGTATATGAAGCGTCATTGGTGCGTCCACCGTACCTCCATTACATCGTTCTCATTTTGTTATTGTTATCACTATCGGTTCTTACACATAATAAATCCTACTGGGTTTCTGTGCACTAAATTTCATAATTATGTACGCGTCCATAATTAGACAATTCCTTGCACAGTTCACACAGTCTATTTTATAATGTGTAGGGTAAAACCAAATGAACAAACCTGTGATGAGTGTGATTGGACCACCATAGAGTCCTTTCAGCTGTATCATCACATGCCATTCTTAACCAGGTCTTGAATCAATCTTTAACTAGACCACTCAAGGGTCTCTCATCGAATCATGGAATGGTACTATATAACCTAAGGGTCTTAACTACCACGTAGAAGCCCATTAAGGATTTAAGGTAGTACCTTTTGAATATCCTACTATGAATCCCTCATATGAAGATATGAAAGATTCTATGAGGATTTGAAAAATCGGATCACACAAAAACATAGAGGAGAACACATAAACACATATCACATAATCGCATAATCGCATACTCGCATAATTGTTTAATTTGACCTTTAAATTTGTTATCTTTGGACACGGGTATTTAAAGCATACAAGGAATCAAATCCTTAATTGCAGCAATTTGGATGGATCGACATGAATACCCTGCTTGTTGACTACATGACCCAAAAACTGAACTTCTTTAAGCCAAAATTTCCTCTTGGAGGATTTAGCGAAAAGTTTGTTCCTTCTTTAGGGGTTCCAATGTCAACGAATGTGTTGATCGTGATCGGCTCGGGACATGAATAGATCAAGATGTCATCAATAACAACAATGACGAACTGATCCAAATAAGACCTGCAGACTCTATTTATTAAGTCCATGTAGATGGCTGGAGCATTTGTCAATCCAAAAGGCATGACTATAAACTCGTAATGGCCATACTTCGTGCAGAAAGCCGTTTTGGGAATATCTTCTTCGAGAATACGAAGTTGATGATACCCAGAACGCAAATCGATCTTGGAAAAGCATGAAGTACCCTGCAGATGATCGGAGAGATCATTGATTTAAGGTAGGGGATATCGATTCTTGATGGTAAGCTTATCAAGCTTACGATAATCGATACTAATTCGAAAAGATCCATCTTTCTTTTTTCACAAAGAGGGCAAGAGTTTTCCCCAAGGTGAAAAGTTTGGACGGATGAATCCTTTATCATACAACTCTTGAAGCTGTTTCGATAATTCTTGCATCTCAGATGGTGCAAGACGATAACGTGCTTTCGCAATTGGGTTGGCATTGGGTACAAGGTCAAAAATGAAACTCGACTTAACGAACTGGAGGCAAACCAGACAGTTCATCAGGAAACACCTCTGGATAATCCCGAACAATCGGAATATCCTGAATACTCTTGCTCTTGCCTTTCTCCTCGGTGACATGTGCTAGAAAAGCAACATATCCATTTCGTAAATAACTTTGGGCTTTTGATTTAAAAGAAACAAGCGTTTAAGGTTCTTGGGGAGGTCACAAGTGATCATAAAAATGACAGAACCACACGAGTAGTTTGTCTTTGTGTTGACATCATAAGGTTGGATCAAACATTCATACAATTGCATTAGTTAAAGAAAATAAAAACCACAAATTTTTATTTATATAACAACCGCATTGTCTTTAAATGTTTCAAGATAACAACCAGAGGAAATACAAAATACTAATCGTTTATCGCTGCATCGTTGATTGCCTCATTGATGTTATACACTCGTCCACGTGCTGGATTCACATTGACGTTGTCGTTCGCATTTGGGTTTGCGTTAGCATTTGCATTCACCAGTCTCGGACAGTTGTGGCGGAAGTGACCAATCTCTCCGCAGTTGAAACATGAACCTAGTGGGAATCTCACAGCATTCCCTTGAACCGGAGCTTGAACCTAAGCAGCCTGATTTTGTCCAAAACGACAAACATTGGCCATATGCCCAAGCCTACCACACGTCGTGCATTGCCTGCAAGCTTGTTGTGCAACGTGATGACCGTTGCAACGAGCACAGTGAGGTGCGGTACCAGCGTATGCCTTCTTTGCAGGTGGCTGAGCCGGTGGGTTCTGCAGGTTCAGAACAGTCTTTGCTGTAACAGCAAAGTTTTGGGAACCTTTTCGCTTTCTTGATTTCTTCGATGACTCACCTTCTTCACCCTTTTTCTTGTCCTTTCCAGAATCAGTCGCCTTCTTTTTATCACCCTTGTGGGTGAGTTTACCCTTCCTGACTTGGGTCTCAGTCAGGGTAGCAGACAACTCTATTGCTTGGCGAAGGGTAGGAGGATTAACACTGATCAAAATCTCTAGAATGGAATCAGGTAAACCATCGATGTATCTCTCGATCGCTTTCTCCAGAGGGGTAACCATGGTGGGACACAATAGGCTGAGTTCTTCAAAACGATCCGTGTACGCACGGTGTTCAGCCCCATCTTGTTTTAAGTCGTCAAACTCTCGTTCCAAAACTCGAATCTCGTGACGGGGACAAAACTCCTTCATCATGAGAGCCCGAAGCTCCGCCCATGTTTGTGCCAAAGCCACTTCGGCACCCCTATCGCGCATAACACCATTCCACCAAGTAAGCGCTCGCTTTTCAAACACACTCGAAGCAAATTCAACCTTCCGCGCATTCGGACACTGCACATGTCTGAATGTGTTCTCGATGCTCTCAAACCACTATAAGAGCGCAGTTGCTCCTTGCGACCCAGAAAACTTTTGCGGCTTCGCAGAATTGAAGTTCTTGAAATTACATTGTGCGTTATTGTTGTTGTTGTTGTTGTTGTTGTTAAATATCTCGTGGACTTGGGTTACAACACCGGGAAGTACAGCAGCCACTTGCTGAGAAACCAGGGCTGCGATTTCTTCAATAGTAAAAGTTCGAGGATCGCGTCGAGGAGGCATTGTCTAACAAGGAAACAAGGGAGTCGAGTGAGGTTGAAATTTAGGAAAAACAAAAGAGGTATTGACAAAACACAAGGAAGGCGATCATTTGTTTGTTACCTCGAACAAACAAATGACACGCAGTGACTAATCAAAGTAAATAGGTTAAAATAATGTATAGCGAAGACATGCTCGTCTATAAGTGAACACTCATCCCAAGAATTCCCAGGTAAGCACAACTGGTCTCGCGTCTGATGAGATATATACGAAGTGCTTGCCTAGACAGAAAACCCAGAATACAGGCATTCACCCTTCCAGTTTGCACGTGTTCACATTATTTAAAACCCAAAACCTTGACGAGATTTTGAAAACTCAAAGGGGTTCAAAACCATATAATAGAGGGTTCAAAACCTAGTAATCAATCATCCTAGAATAGATTATTAGTTTTCAAAGCAGATTCGAAAATTGTGTTCTTGTTGTGGTTATCACCTAAGGATAGGTGACAGTTTTGTTTTAGAAATCTAAACACAAATTTCTTCGCGTTAGGGTCCTAAGAAGGTTATAGACTAGGTCAAAGCATTACTAATAACCTAATTCCCTATAACCATTGGCTCTGATACCAACTTTTCTGTCACACCCCGACCGCGTAAAACAACAAAACGCGGCGGAAACATCGGGGCGTGTTGCAACAGAATCATTGTTTCATAACCATGGATACAAAAAGTGTTTCGTTTTATTAAACATTGAATAATTACATCGTCTGGAAATCTAAATACACAATTTAAACATAGTCTATCATTGTTATTGAGTCACTAAAGCCTCGTCCAGTCCTATGTGAGCATGCATCCTATCAATCGATATCATTCAACAATACCTGAAACATATGTGAAAACGAGGTCAGCAAAGAAATGCTGGCGAATACATTGGTTTTGTAGGAGTGTCGAAATCATGGCTAGTTTAGATGTTGCAATACTTTATTAAAAACCTAGTTTTGAAAAGAGTATAATATTGCAACTTAATTAACCAACTCAAATTAAGCGGGTTATAGTTTGTAAAACCTCGTAGCCATGACTCTTAACCCAAAAACATTTGTTTTAGTAAAGCAAATTGTGAAACATCTCGAAATAAATCGTTAATAAAACTCGTTAATAAATCTCGTTAAAAACTCGTATAGTTTATAGCATATCGAAAACCTCGTTTGTGTGACATCGTTTAAAAATCGTTTACCCAAGTGAACTAACTAACGCCACGGTATGTAATATGATGAAACCACTTATATATAGGAAGTACCAGCGGCGTATCCACCCTGCTTTCATCACATTACACCCGTCTCGTTATCTAAACACTAACTAAAAATCAATTTGTTTACCCAAATCGTTTAACATCGTATTGTCCAAATCGTTTACAAATCGTTTACATCGTCCAAATCGTTTACAAATCGTTTACATCGTCCAAATAGTTTACAAATCGTTTACATCGTCCAAATCGTTTACAAATCATTTACATCGTCCAAATCGTTTAACTCGTTAATACATCGCATGAAAACCAATCGTTTACCCAAATCGTAAAATTCGTTTTAGGTCGTGAAACTACTTATATGGTCGTCTCGCTAATAACATTCAAACCTTCATGACTCGTCCCTCGTCGCTTCTCGTTTTCGCATTAACAAACCCTTACCAAAGGGTAAATTAATAATTACAGATTCAGTCGCTACCCACCACCCCCACACATAACCACGGGTGCAGTAAGATAACGGGATTTGTCAGATCCTATGGTACCATAACCTAATACTGGTCGGCTTGATCATTGCTAATGAATGTCATTTGTTATGTAACCCAACCAACAAGTTCGTTCACATTATCGAAATCGTTATTAGTTTTGTATAAATCGTCTTAATCGTTTTTGAAACCATCGTTATAACATCGAAAATCGTTTTGATACCATCGTTAAAACCTTGAAAACATTTAGCACATATGAGTCACCCCAAAAGAATTGAAAGCAGTAAAATAGGGGAATAATGTACTCGCCTGAGAATGCTTAGAGGTCTTGAACAACAACCAAGCAAAGCTAGAGGGAGCACGGAATCAATCGGCAGTCTAAAACCATATAAATAAACCGGGCCTGAGTCGGAAGATCGGATAGAATGAGGGCTAGTAGACCAAATGAGTATGGGAACTCATGTAATATGGTTTAACAAAGCCTACATACTACTATGAAACCAAACCTAAGTGCTTTCGACCCATCGCGACCCATTAAGGTAGCTTATGCTACTTTAACGTGTCGTGCGCGCAAAGCGCGTTCGAGACGTCTAACTAGTCCTATGACAAGTATTATTTGCCTATACATGTTTTATCATGTTGTATAATCAGTTATGTATAAAAGTTTAGGTTACATAAGCTAAATTACCAATTATATATGAAAAGGGTATTCTGGTAATTTACCTAAGGCATATAAACTACCTATCATACAACTATTCAAACGAAGCGACCATAAGGTATAACCTCGGAAGGTTATTCCCTATATACTATGGTCACCTAATGTGTTTGGTCGGATCCTAATGATCGACCAAAAGGGTCGGGTTCGAAGGTATAAGCGATTTATTAGATCGCTTACCCTACGACCCTAGACAACGTGGTAATCAGTAGGCATAGTCCCAAGGGACTATAACCAACGTGATTACACTCATGTTGCGAAGTTCAAACGAACTTCACATTGACCATAAACTGGTTAACGCAGAAAGTCAAACAAAGTTTGACTTCCAGACTCTAAAAGACTCGAAAAGCAATAAAAGAACGAAAGAATACTTACGAAGGGTCCCCGAATGCTAATCGTGATTCAAGTAGCTCAGGTATGAAACAATGGTTTCAACTTAGAGCTTCTCAAATCAGATTCTAGTGAGTTTAGAAGCAAATGGGGGTGGGGTATTTATAGGATTTCCCGAACCGTTAAGATCGTTTCTTGGAAACCGTGCTTTGATCTTGGCCATACACCTCAAGATAATGGTTTTACAAAACCATGTGAGCCCATGGTATTGCCCAAAACCATGTGCACATCAAAACCAGCCCATAGATTCCCCAAAACCATTTGCAACAAGTGGAATGGACCAGATTCGATGTATCAGCAAACATCCTTCAGAAATGACAGTTTTGGTCCCTGTTGTGTGTTTTAGCCATTCCCAGGCATGTTTAAGGCCCGTTAAGCCAACTTTAAGGCCCTAAAATGATGCCTAAACATTGTGGACATGAAAAATGCTCAAAAATATGTCGGATGTTGGTTCGTTTGGTCGTACGAACGCGATGTTCGCTTAATTACAACGGAATGCGCACAAGCGCGAAAAACGATCCAAATGACGCGACGAATAGATTTTTCTTATGCCAAACACTAAAACAAAATATTTTAGTGCTTACATAAATTTTTGGATGTCCGGATGTATTCAGAACGTAAGATATGCGCGAAAGTGCAAACTTGTGCACTTTTTGACACTTTTAGTCCCTGAATGACCCAAAAGTTTATTTTAGCACACCGAACCCCTAAAAGCTTATTTCTAAGCTAGGTAAAGGATATTTAAGGTATGTTTAACTTATGTTCATGTTCCGGAATGTCTGTTACAGTTCAGATTGGCATACTTTCGCAGTTTGTCAAATTTAGTCCCTGTAGACGAATTAACTTGTTTTTGCCATACCAAAGCCTTCAAAACTTATTTCTAAGTTATGTAAGGGTTATTTAAGGTATGTTAAGCCAATGTCACTATTCCGGAGTGTTTGTTGCATTAAACTGGTTATATTTACGCATTGGTGTGCGTATAACCTTCCAGAAAGCGATTTAGAGTTTGAAATTGAACAAAAATTGATATGTGCAAATGATACACATATTTTTACAAATCCCAAGTATGAAATACAATATTTCATTGGTTTGGTATTTTTTTGATGGTCGCAGTGATGTAGGTGTCACACTTGAGCGGCAATTCGAGGAATAAGCTTTGCCACTTCTTTAGTCACAAGTGATGCAATCCTCTTATTGGCACTTCGTTTGGATCTCCTCTTAGCTACTCGTCTCGAGGTAGAGTTGTTGGAAGGCATCTAGACAGGAAGAGACTTGGAGTGAGATTCGATCATAATGATTTTCGAGTTTTGCGATGCGATTGAGCGCGTTCAAAACTTGATGCGATAGTATAAATAGTAATGCGAATCACATAGGAGCCACATAGGAGACACGAAATCCCTAAGTTCTCACACATTGACTTGTTTGTTTATACATATTTATATACCTATATAATTGTAGTTTGTAATTATACACATACAGGTCGATTTAGAATAAGCGAGGACGCGTTGAGGTGAGAAAACGATAGCGAAGGCGATGGATTGTGCATTAGTTTTGTTGCGAACATTCGGGTTTCGTTTTAGATTACGATGGCTGTGCGAATTGTGCGTTTATAAAGTAGGGAGTGAAAAATCGTTAAATCGAGAAATCGATAGTGCGTAAAGTTTCGAAACGTAAATAAGTTTCCAACCAGTTGTAAAATTGGCAGGTCGTATGATAGAGTGCCTTGGGTGTTTAGGCGTCGACTACCCAAGGTAATCCAACTATGTTCAACAATTTCGGGCATGCGCGTTGACCTAGAAGGTTTCATGCTTCCACTGGGATGCAGCTCATGGGATTCGTTTTCCTAGTCATCGCGTGGCTCGAGTTATTGCAATAGTCGAGTCCTTGGTGAGAGCTTTTGAAAACCAATTTAGAGAGTGGAACGTCTTATTAAGGTACGGGTTTCACCCCTGACTTAACAGTTTCATTCCTAATTGTGGTTATGCTCTTCGAATAAATTCGTGAGTTCCACTAGATTTGGAAATGGAGACTTTCGTCGAGATGTGGACGTCACTCCTAACTCGATGAAAGGTTCTCGTGCTCGAAAAATTGCGCTGAGTGAGCGATCTTATCGAGAGTTCTCGGTTTTCACACCTGGTCTTGACAGGATCACTCGGTTTCGTTACGCGAGTATTTTCGAAAATACATGTATTGTGTCGGCCTTAGGAAAGGCTAAGTAGTATTTCAGCCTTACGAAAGGCTTCTTCGTGTGAAGTTGTAGTACGCGGGGTTCACGCCAAGTTGTATCTTTTAGCAATTTCGATCGAGAGTATCAAGTAGGCCCGATACAAACCCTACTGGGTTCATACGAGTCGGCCTGTTGGTACTTAGACTATAGACTAGGTCAATTTCTAAGACGTCGACCCGGACTAGGTCGAGTCTGGCCTAATTCCCTATAGTTATGGCTCTGATACCAATCTGTCACACCCCAACCGATGGCGGAATCATCGGGGCGCGGCACTAGGCGAATCAGATTGCTCAAGAGAATCCATAACAACTATATTGCGATAATATTTAATACATTTATTATCCCATACTAACAAATAATACAATCACATAAGTTATCACAGATATCTTGTCCTCTCGAACAATACAAATCCGACAACCTAGATTTTTGTTGAGTTTCTAGACTTCCTAGCTTGATTTGATATAGTCTGCGATCTAACCTGCAACATACGTTAAAATATTGGTCAATACAAAAGTATTGGCGAGTATACAGGTTTGATAAGTAGCATAATAGATAAAAAAAGTGTAGCGAATTTCCATATGCATAAACGTAATACACGACATATATACTCACAAAACTGATACTACCAACTAAGTCCTCGTTGCTCGAATGTACGATGGCATAACTAGACCCCGTCGGGCGCAAATAGTACTATACTAGTCGTGGTGGGACGTCGCGAGTATAAGCCCTAGCACATATGCAACTAGCATCACGTATATCTATGCATAATAGTTATTCGCAAGTGATAATTCGATTGATTGAATATTTCGTTTGATGAGCTCGATTTGTTAGAAACGTATGTTACACCCAAAATACGATTAAAAAGGGTTCAAGTATACTCACAGTGCGTATTTAGCGGGAATACAACTTGAGTGGGTCGGTTACGAGTGCGTCTGCGTTAATCATTGAGGGATATAGTAAACGATGCATAGTTATGTGACAACCCTCACCAAACCAGGTATCCGTACGACTTAATTAATAATTAATTAATGCTTAATTACTGTGCTTGCTTGAACTTGTGAATAAACTGCTACTTGAATACTGATACATGTACTTACTTGCATCATACTTTACTTGCTGTCACTACATTATTTACATGCTGAACCTTAGTGACAAACATGATGCACAAAAAGCACAGTAGCACTATAACGGATAACCTATTGAACATGCTGATAAGCCAGCATCAGGCAGACACTGCCTCTAAGGCATGTAAGAGCCTGAAATATTTTGCTACACTAGTGGTGAGTGTAGGGATATAAGGGTTGTAGAACTGCGTCTCTAGGAATAAGTCACAATGACTGGATGTGCCTAAAACGTACTCTAAGTACAAAACTCAGCACTTTACATAATAATTCAGCTTTTAGCTAACTAATAAAGTGCCAAAACTTGAGAAAAATATTACTAGACACTTTCCAAAGTGACAGGAATAAGTTGTGTCACTAAAAAGGGTATTAACGACACTTTAAGCTTTGTTAAGCACTTTAACGGATTACTATCCAACCGAACAACCGAACTATACCCAAAACATGAAAATATTGTTATTTTCATTATTTATCTTTTTCTGAGCCAGTTAGGGTCCCTGATTACCCTAACACCCTTTGTAACGCGTGACACACCACTAACCGGGTTAAGCACTTAACTACCTTACTTAACCCAACTATATACTTAACATTTAGTTGGTTTTGGACTAGAAACCCCCCCCCCCCCTTACGATTTCGGTCACCATAGGGTGACACCTCATGTACTTGTAAGATTATCATAATCTTCCATGTCTAATATCAAGTAGACATAGTAACCAATGGTTAAAAGTCTTGTTAATTGCCTATAAGTTCATAGATCAAGGGTTAACACACTTACACTTCACAAATCATCAACACAACTCTCTCTCCTTCTCTACATAGCTTCGGCCGAACATCCCCTTATACATCCATCATATTTTCGACTTCCATCATCACATTCCAAGATCATTCTAGTGTCAAGGATCACGTATTAGGAGTCTTGGTGCAAGCGGAAGGCGAAGGACCTCTTTATCTTGCTTTTATCCACGCGTTTTTCGTCTAGATTCTTCCCTAGCCTCGAGCTAGTGGTATGTTACTTAAATCACCTTCTCGAACTATTCTAAAGTGGTTAATACGATTTGTAACGGTTAAAACTCGAAATCTTACAAGATGATACTTTAAAGTCTACTAAAAATGCTATAAGTGTTGGATAATAGCTCATATGTTGTGTAAATGTTGTAGTAATTGAAATTTGTGATTATTTAGACCCGATCTATGTTGTGGTAGCTCGGATCATCACTTAACCCGGTTTGGTCATGATCACGAATCATGACATAAGGTTGTTTTGAATAGAACAAGGGTTAAAGGGTGAAACTCTACCACACGCGAATCATGAACTTGTGTAAAAATGTTTTACTTGTGGAATAGTGTTTAAAACTAGCAGATCTACGTATCTGCAAGTGGTATTTTCAAAGGACCAAGCGTTAAAGAAATCATGCTTTCTAAAAATGGATCTTACACTAACAAGAATGGTTTTTAGAACACACAAGTGTGTAAACACTTGTGTAACACAAAGTTTCGACAAAATAACTATTTTTGTAAAAGTTGACGAGAAGTTGTAAAGACGGAACTTCCATAAAAACGAGGTTTTTACAAAATCGGATTGTTTTATATAAAGATCCACTAAAAGTAATGAGATTTACTTCATACTTTGGATAAATCACAAGTTCATGAAATTGATGCGATTTATATATATTTTGACTAGTTTGTGGTTTGAACATTGTTTTGATTGAATAAGAAGATTGTTGGTTTGATTTATAAAAGAAAATGATACGCTTGAAAGCGTGGCCACCTCCAGTTATAGAGGAAACTCTGGCGAAATTTTTCCAAAAGCCTAACACTTAGAAATATTTTCACTATAAGTGTTAGAGATACTTGTCGACTTGTTTTCAAACTATGAATTTCGCCACGGCTTTATTTATAAAATATCGGAGGTGGGATTTCACAAAATAAAACGTGATACATAAATATATTTAGTATATATTTTTCACAACATCACTTGTATAAGTGTTTATGATTATTTTGTGAACTACGTAAATATTATTTTTAGAGTAAAAATAATATTACTAAGTATTATTTTGGGGAAAATCACATGTATGAAAATATAATATTTTTGAGAAGGATATTCATATTTTGAAGTGGAAATAAAATATATTAAGTGAGACTTAATAGTGAAATCTGAACGTTACGAACACACATGTATTAAATCCCCCATCCTTGGGAAGGAAAATAACTACCAAGTATACAGAACGTAAACACGAAATAGTTGCCTAACTATTTCCCAAAAACTTAAACCATAAAGCTAAGGCACGGCCATCCGTCTAATAGAGTTAGCACGTGTAGGTCGTCATACAGCTGATCGATTTGGAGGCATACTTGGTAGAGACGCACCACAGTGAGTTCATGTCCCCCTTTTCTCTAACTGTTTTCAGTTTTTTTAACTGCGGGGGTGAAATACATGTTACTTTGATTACAAGTACTTTATACATGGTATGGTTAGCGTAAGGAGGTTTACTACTTAGATCATGTGAGTGGGTAGGCAGAAACTGGAGGCCATTAATCCTCATTGTAGGACCGAGGGACGTAAGCGGTAGATCTATCTGGGTGTAGCGAGCCCAACTCTAGGCCCAACAGAACGGACCTCTGAGAGGCCCAACAGAACGGACCTTGGAGTGACTTTGTACCCAACGCTAAATTTGCTAGGTTTGAGTCTTCCTACTTGCACTTCACACATATCAATGGCCTTGCAAACCGTTGGTGATCTCTTTTTCCTTATTTGCTACATACCAAGACTATTTTTATACATACAAAGGTTTACTTACTCACCTTCACATGAACTCGCTCAACATTATTGTTGATTTTTCAACTTACATGTATTTCAGGAAATTAAAGATCTGGCGCGGTATGTTATGTTTTCCCGCTGCATAAGGGTTCCAAGGTCATCCCAGTTTAGGAAATGTGACTCTTTCCTGGACAAGTCACAAATCTTAAACTGCGTTTATTCCATGTCGGTGTTTATGTTATTCAAGACAATGTTTTATGTTATGAGGTTGTAAGTCTCTAAGACAATGTTGTGTTACTCTGGTTTTAAAACTTAATCGAATGGATGATCTTGCATGATTTTACTTCATATAGCTTTGTTATGGTTAAGCTATGGTATTAAGAAGTCACACCAAAATAACCACGCTTCCGCAAAGCCAGGGTGTGACAGCTTGGTATCAGAGCTCTGATCATAGCGAACTAGGATTCCTTCTCGAGTCTAGACTATGATCACTAGGGCTCTCACGAAAACATTTTTACTGCATACCACTTAAGTCCAGATCCAAAACTTTTATAAACAAATGTTGAGCACATTTTATTCATTATTTTAGGCTCAGTCCGGAAAGGCTGAGGCTCGGTCTTGGAGGCCGAGGCTCGGTCTGAGAGATCGAGGTAGTTGGCTAGTTGGACTAGGAAGAGTAGGCTCAGTCTTGGAGGCTGAGGCTCGGTCTTAGAGACCGAGGCTCGATCTAAGAAATCGAGGTAGTTGGCTAGTTGGACTAGGAAGAGTAGGCTCAGTCTTGGGGGCTGAGGCTCGGTCTTAGAGGCCGAGGCTCGATCTAAGAGGTCGAGGTAGATGATAGAGCAGTCTTAGAGACTGGGAAGAATTTGGCTAGTGAGACTAGGAGAATTATTTGATTGACTAACATGTTTATATGATTATATGATTGATTATTATACGTATATGTGTTTGTGTTATAAACATGCTTTCATCATGTACTAGAAAGATGGACACTACGAATCCCATGGCCGTAGTATCAGACGACATAGTTTCATTGAAGCACGAGGTGTACATTCCGATACTACCGGCACAGACAATGACGACTTTCAGCCCTTTTTGCGCTGCCTGAAGTCGTAACAGAGCCTACTGATGGCCATCTTGTTGGGAGTTTGCCACTCGCGGTGATCCCTGCTCCTGTGCCCCCTTGCCGCTTATCCTGTTGATGATATGCCCCCTGACGTGGCCTCTGACGACGATAACGATCTACTAGAGGAGGACCCATTCGAGGGCAGGGCCCTATTGCTGCTGGTATTAGCCTACTGCATGCGGACGCTCCTGCAGGGGAAACTCATGTCCATTCCCCTATCCCAGACTCATTTGAGTTTCTGACATCCGCATCTTCGCACATACAGGGAATGCAGCACCACCCACACGACGCCGACCCTGATATGGCATCATCAGCTGCACCGGTTCCCGCACACAGCTTTGTGTTGATCACAGTATTGAGGGTGATCTTGTTCTTCCACCTGGTTTTGATCCAGACCACGACCTTGAGTTCATACACTTAGACCAGCCCTTGGAGGATCCTGTAACCCCCTGTGTTTGTTGATCCAGCTGATCTTGAGATGGAGTTTTTGATCCGGAGCCAACCATGGCCCCTGAGCCAGGCGTTGCTCCTGACCCCGCATTGGAGCATGACCCTGTTCATGCCGATGCACCTACTGTTGCTCCTTGATTGATCATCTGCTTGGACGAGAGAAAATTTGGGGTAACTGTGCAAGACAATTTATTATTACGGGGGCCCACGTAATAACGACTTGTAGTGCACAGAAATCCTGGTGGACTCTGCGGGTCAAGCTAATGAAAACCAATGTAGCAGGAAATATCTAAAACCCGAATGACCAAGGCGATGTAGCCTCGAGTTCATTCTATTACAAGCAACAAGCCAAATTGGCAAGCCTATGTGAAGGCTCAGAAATTTACTTCCCCACTCATACATTGAGTATATTTGCGTGTGAAATTGGGTAATTACATGATGGCTTGCGTTGCTATATATACCTCATAGACAATTGAAACGTTGTCTAACCCGCTTCACACCACTTCGACAAAAAGGGAATGTCACCCAGACGTGACACAAACACCAGTACGTTGCCAAGGACAGAAGCCGAGCTGCAAGAACGCATCTCACAGATAAATGCACGACGTGAAGCCCTCCGCTCTAAGTACAACGATGGCATTACTGAAAATAACTCTCCAACTGGCTGCACCTATAAACAGTTCCTGAACTGCAAGCCTTTGAACCTTGGCGGAACAGGAGGCGCCATTGCATTTGTTCGTTGGTCTAAAAAGATTGACTCCATTCCAAGAACGAGTGACTGTTCGTCCCCAACAGAGTGTTACCTATATCTCGGGGTTATTTCTAGATAACTCACTCTCATGGTGAAACCTTCAGTCTCAGACCCTTGGCACAGACGCTGCTTATGCACTGAGCTGGGACGAGCTCAAGGAAACGATTGAGAAGAAATGTTGATTTAAGACTGAAATTTAGAAGCTTAAGGTGGAGTTCAGGAATTTGAAAATGGACGAACCAGAAATTCCTGAACTTGTCCAGCGATCGCACGACTTGTCTAGGGTCGTCCCCTACTAAGTCATTGACGTGGTATGATACAGTCGTGTACTTGTAAGCTTTACATTGTGGTCCCAATTTGTGGCTATGCAATCGCAGTATTCTCATCACTTGTGATGTTTGATCTACTGTTTATGTTCTATGACATGAGATGTCATGTGGGTGATTTATTTATAGCATGAGATGTTATGTGTTGATATTGTTGAATACATACGTACGTTTTACTTGCTATGACCTAACCTACGTGAAACATCTTTTAGAAGATGCCACCAAGACGCGAAATGCGCATGCCCACCTCAGAGGCGAAACTTCAAGAGATAATAGCTGCAGCTATAGCACGGCACGAGGCCCTATGCTCCGAACCTAGCAGAGGTACCTCAGAAAATAACGGTTGTTCCTACTGGCACTTCCTCAACTACAAGCCTCCGAAGTTCGACGGCACTGGAGGTGCCATAACTTTTGTAAAATGGATTGAAAGTATGGAATCCATCTTTCGAATGAGTGGCTGTGCACCAGAACAACAAGTCCCATACGTTTCTGAGTTGTTTCAAGATGGAGCTCGATTATGGTGGAATCTTCAGGTTCGAATAATGGGCCTAACTACAGCATACACGTTAACTTGGGATGAACTGAAAGGAATGATGCATAAGAAGTATTGCCCCCAAACGGAAACCCAGAAGTGGGAAGATGAATTTCAGAGCCTGATGATGGAAGGTCCGAAGGTGTTGGAGTACGTGCAAAGACTTCATGATTTGTCACGAGTTGTTCCGTACCTGGTGAAACCAGAATTAAAGAAATTGGAACAATTCATTTGGGAACTGGCGCCTCAAGTCTTGAGCTTGATGACAACATCAACGCCACCAACAACTGATGTTGCAAGTAAGATGGGTCTGGCACTCGTTACGGAGGCAAATAGACTAGAAAAACTTGCAAACCCTGACAAGGAGACTCAGGTAGAGTCGTCTGGAAAGAACAAAAGGAAGCTCACCGAAGATACCCGAATGAATGAGGATGAACAAAGATCTATTCGAGGTTGTTTTGACTGCGGGGACAAAGGGCATTTCAAGAAAGATTGCCCTAACAATAAACAGGCCTATGATAAGATTTACTTAGAAACAGAACCAAGACGTGCTGAGTGCAAGTGTCACCACAATTGTGGATGTCGGAAGCCTAGGTGCGGTAGGATAGGAAATGGCCGAGTACCAGGATGCTTCCATTGTGGGGACGTTGGACATCTTAAAAGGGAATGCCCGAAGTTGAAAAAAGACCGTGAGAGGACATCCAACATCGGAGCTTGTGAAGTATGCCAGGATCCAGGCATGACTACTGGTACGTTCTCTATCAACCAAAACTTTTGCATCTATTTTGTTTGATACTGGTGCCAATTCTAGCTTCGTATCGTTAAGAAATTAAGAATATGCTTGGTTTAACCGGTAGTAAGTTAGATACTTCCGTACTCGATCGAATTGGCCAATGGAAAGTTAGTAGAAGCCAATGAAGTTATTAGAGGTTGTGTGATCGAATTAGGAGAGCGTGAGTTTGCTTTGGATCTACTACCAGTCCAGCTGGGGAGCTTCGACGTGGCGGTAGGAGTGGATTGGTTATCAGGCAACAAGGCTGAAATAGTTTGTCACGAAAAGGTCGTTCGTATCCCAACCGAATATGGTGAAACAATTGAGGTTCACGGGGAGAAGCGTGATACGCCGTTAAGAATTATCAGCTGCCTGAAAGCACGAAAGTGTTTGCAGAAGGGAGGTGTTGCCTTCCTGGCACACATTGTGGATAAGAAGGCTGCTGAGCCGAAGATCGAAGACATCCCTGTCGTGAGGGAATATCCAGAAGTCTTCCCAGAGAACTTACCTGGACTGCCACCTCAGAGACAAGTAGAGTTCCGCATTGACTTAGTCCCAGGCACCGCGCCTGTGGCTAAGGCACCTTGCAGACTTGCTCCGTCTGAGATGCAGGAACTGTCGACACAACTTCAAGAGTTGTTAGACAAGGGTTTTATCCGACCAAGCTTCTCGCCTTGGGAAGCTCCGGTCCTGTTTGTCAAGAAGAAGGACGGTAGTTTTCGTATGTGCATCGACTACAGAGAATTGAACAAGCTGACGATCAAGAATAGATATCCTCTGCCAAGAATCGATGATCTATTCGATCAACTACAAGGCTCAAGCTTTTATTCAAAGATCGATCTTCGATCTGGATACCATCAGTTAAGGATACAAGAGGAAAGTATCCCGAAGACAGCCTTCAGGACTCGTTATGGACACTACGAGTTCCTTGTTATGCCGTTTGGTTTGACAAACGCACCTGCAGTCTTTATGGACTTGATGAACAGAGTTTGCAAGCCGTACTTGGACAAGTTCGTGATTGTGTTTATCGACGACATCTTGATCTATTCAAGAACAAAGGCTGAGCATGAACAGCATCTAAGAGCTATTTTGGAGTTACTGAAGAAGGAACAGTTGTATGCCAAATTCTCCAAGTGCGAATTTTGGCTACGTGAAGTCCAATTCCTTGGACACGTGGTAAATGGAGAGGGAATCCACGTGGATCCAACCAAGATCGAAGCGATCAAGAATTGGGGAACGCCAAAGACGCCAACCGAGATTCGACAATTCTTGGGTTTGGCTGGCTACCATCGAAGGTTCATTGAGGATTTTTCAAAAATCGCTCAACCATTGACGCTCCTCATGCAGAAAGATAAGAAGTTTGATTGGGGAATCAAACAGGAAGAAGCGTTCCAGATATTGAAGGATAAGCTCTGCAATGCGCCAATCTTAGCACTACCGGAAGGTACAGATGATTTTATGGTATACTGCGACGCCTCGCGTCAAGGATTAGGTTGTGTGTTGATGCAACGCCAAAAGGTTATTGCTTACGCATCACGCCAATTGAAAGTGCACGAAAAGAACTATACCACACGTGATTTGGAGCTAGGCGCAGTGGTATTTGCATTAAAGATCTGGAGACACTACCTATATGGTACGAAGTGTACAATCTTCACAGATCATAAAAGCCTACAACACATATTCAACCAGAAGGAGCTGAATAGGAGGCAGAGACGATGGGTTGAGTTGCTAAACGATTACGACTGCGAGATAAAGTATCATCCAGGGAAGGCGAATGTGGTCGCCGATGCCCTAAGTCGAAAAGAGAGGATCAAGCCCATAAGGGTTAGAGCTTTAGAAATGGTTATCCAAACCGATCTTTCCTTGCGCATTCGTGCCGCGCAGAAAGAAGCTCTCAAGGAAGGAAACCTCGAAGAAGAATATCTCCGTGGGATGGAGAAGCTACTGGTGCCAAACGAGGAAGGAACGTTATGTTTTGAGAAAAGGATTTGGGTTCCTTTGTTTGGAGGTTTAAGAAAAGTTATTTTTGATGAAGCTCACAAGTCGCGGTACTCTATCCACCCAGGAGCGGATAAGATGTACCAGGATCTCAAAGATTACTATTGGTGGCCTAGGATGAAAGGCGACGTTGCTGTTTATGTGAGCAAATGTTTAACATGCGCTAAGGTTAAAGCCGAATACCAGAAGCCTTCAGGACTTCTGCAACAACCGGAGATTCCCAAGTGGAAATGGGAACAAATCTCCATGGATTTTGTTACAAAGTTACCAAGAACGCCAAGAGGCCATGACACTATTTGGGTAATAGTGGATCGATTAACAAAGTCAGCACACATCCTACCTATCAGAGGGAAGGATAATATGAGCAAGTTGGCTGAAACTTACATGAGAGAGATCGTCGCACGCCATGGAGTACCTCTCTCGATCATCTCTGATAGAGACGGAAGATTTGTGTCAAGGATATGGCAATCCTTCCAAGAAGCTTTTGGCTCACAATTGAATCTGAGCACTGCGTTTCATCCGCAAACTGACGGTCAAAGCGAGCGAACGATACAGACTTTGGAAGGCATGCTGAGAGCGTGTGTTATGGATTTGGGCGGTAGCTGGGACAAGCATTTGCCTTTGGTCGAATTTTCATACAACAACAACTACCACACCAGTATTGGTGTCGCGCCATTTGAAGCCCTTTACGGACGCAAGTGCCGATCACCCCTATGCTGGGCTGACGCAGGTGATAGGCAGCTTGCTGGTCCCGAAATCGTCCAAGAGACGACATACAAGATTGCGCAGATTCTAAAACGCATCGAAGCAGCTCGCCACAGACAGAAAGCCTATGCAGATCCAAACCGGAAACACTTGGAATTCCAAGTGGGAGAAATGGTTTTATTGAAAGTTTCACCCTGGAAGGGTGTGGCACGCTTCGGAAAGCGTGGGAAGTTAAATCCGCGCTACATTGGTCCTTTCAGAGTTTTGGAAAGAATAGGACTAGTAGCATACAAGTTGGACCTACCTGCTGAACTCCATTCAGTCCACGATACATTTCATGTATCCAACCTAAAGAAAAGTCCAACTCAAGATGACATTGCCATTCCCACCGACGAGATTCATGTTGACGACACGCTCCATTTCGTTGAAGAACCGGTTGAGGTTACGGATTGGAAAGTAAACAAGACCCGCCGGAGCAGTGTCAAGCTCGTCAAAGTTCGATGGAATGCCAGACACGGTCCTGAATACACATGGGAGCGTGAGGACCGGATGAAAGAGAAGTACCCCCACTTATTTCCTAAGAACCCTGCATCTACAAGCAGAACTTAAAATTTCGGGACGAAATTTATTTAACGGGGGGAGAATGTGACAACCCTCACCAAACCAGGTATCCGTACGACTTAATTAATAATTAATTATTGCTTAATTACTGTGCTTGCTTGAACTTGTGAATAAACTGCTACTTGAATACTGATACATGTGCTTACTTGCATCATACTTTACTTGCTGTCACTACATTATTTACATGCTGAACCTTAGTGACAAACATGATGCACAAAAAGCACAGTAGCACTATAACGGATAACCTATTGAACATGCTGATAAGCCAGCATCAGGCAGACACTGCCTCTAAGGCCTGTAAGAGCCTGAAATATTTTGCTACACTAGTGGTGAGTGTAGGGATATAAGGGTTGTAGAACTGCGTCTCTAGGAATAAGTCACAATGACTGGATGTGCCTAAAACGTACTCTAAGTACAAAACTCAGCACTTTACATAATAATTCAGCTTTTAGCTAACTAATAAAGTGCCAAAACTTGAGAAAAATATTACTAGACACTTTCCAAAGTGACAGGAATAAGTTGTGTCACTAAAAAGGGTATTAACGACACTTTAAGCTTTGTTAAGCACTTTAACGGATTACTATCCAACCGAACAACCGGACTATACCCGAAACATGAAAATATTGTTATTTTCATTATTTATCTTTTTCTGAGCCAGTTAGGGTCCCTGATTACCCTAACACCCTTTGTAACGCGTGACACACCACTAACCGGGTTAAGCACTTAACTACCTTACTTAACCCAACTATATACTTAACATTTAGTTGGTTTTGGACTAGAAACCCCCCCCCCCCCTTACGATTTCAGTCACCATAGGGTGACACCTCATGTACTTGTAAGATTATCATAATCTTCCATGTCTAATATCAAGTAGACATAGTAACCAATGGTTAAAAGTCTTGTTAATTGCCTATAAGTTCATAGATCAAGGGTTAACACACTTACACTTCACAAATCATCAACACAACTCTCTCTCCTTCTCTACATAGCTTCGGCCGAACATCCCCTTATACATCCATCATATTTTCGACTTCCATCATCACATTCCAAGATCATTCTAGTGTCAAGGATCACGTATTAGGAGTCTTGGTGCAAGCGGAAGGCGAAGGACCTCTTTATCTTGCTTTTATCCACGCGTTTTTCGTCTAGATTCTTCCCTAGCCTCGAGCTAGTGGTATGTTACTTAAATCACCTTCTCGAACTATTCTAAAGTGGTTAATACGATTTGTAACGGTTAAAACTCGAAATCTTACAAGATGATACTTTAAAGTCTACTAAAAATGCTATAAGTGTTGGATAATAGCTCATATGTTGTGTAAATGTTGTAGTAATTGAAATTTGTGATTATTTAGACCCGATCTATGTTGTGGTAGCTCGGATCATCACTTAACCCGGTTTGGTCATGATCACGAATCATGACATAAGGTTGTTTTGAATAGAACAAGGGTTAAAGGGTGAAACTCTACCACACGCGAATCATGAACTTGTGTAAAAATGTTTTACTTGTGGAATAGTGTTTAAAACTAGCAGATCTACGTATCTGCAAGTGGTATTTTCAAAGGACCAAGCGTTAAAGAAATCATGCTTTCTAAAAATGGATCTTACACTAACAAGAATGGTTTTTAGAACACACAAGTGTGTAAACACTTGTGTAACACAAAGTTTCGACAAAATAACTATTTTTGTAAAAGTTGACGAGAAGTTGTAAAGACGGAACTTCCATAAAAACGAGGTTTTTACAAAATCGGATTGTTTTATATAAAGATCCACTAAAAGTAATGAGATTTACTTCATACTTTGGATAAATCACAAGTTCATGAAATTGATGCGATTTATATATATTTTGACTAGTTTGTGGTTTGAACATTGTTTTGATTGAATAAGAAGATTGTTGGTTTGATTTATAAAAGAAAATGATACGCTTGAAAGCGTGGCCACCTCCAGTTACAGAGGAAACTCTGGCGAAATTTTTCCAAAAGCCTAACACTTAGAAATATTTTCACTATAAGTGTTAGAGATACTTGTCGACTTGTTTTCAAACTATGAATTTCGCCACGGCTTTATTTATAAAATATCGGAGGTGGGATTTCACAAAATAAAACGTGATACATAAATATATTTAGTATATATTTTTCACAACATCACTTGTATAAGTGTTTATGATTATTTTGTGAACTACGTAAATATTATTTTTAGAGTAAAAATAATATTACTAAGTATTATTTTGGGGAAAATCACATGTATGAAAATATAATATTTTTGAGAAGGATATTCATATTTTGAAGTGGAAATAAAATATATTAAGTGAGACTTAATAGTGAAATCTGAACGTTACGAACACACATGTATTAAATCCCCCATCCTTGGGAAGGAAAATAACTACCAAGTATACAGAACGTAAACACGAAATAGTTGCCTAACTATTTCCCAAAAACTTAAACCATAAAGCTAAGGCACGGCCATCCGTCTAATAGAGTTAGCACGTGTAGGTCGTCATACAGCTGATCGATTTGGAGGCATACTTGGTAGAGACGCACCACAGTGAGTTCATGTCCCCCTTTTCTCTAACTGTTTTCAGTTTTTTTAACTGCGGGGGTGAAATACATGTTACTTTGATTACAAGTACTTTATACATGGTATGGTTAGCGTAAGGAGGTTTACTACTTAGATCATGTGAGTGGGTAGGCAGAAACTGGAGGCCATTAATCCTCATTGTAGGACCGAGGGACGTAAGCGGTAGATCTATCTGGGTGTAGCGAGCCCAACTCTAGGCCCAACAGAACGGACCTCTGAGAGGCCCAACAGAACGGACCTTGGAGTGACTTTGTACCCAACGCTAAATTTGCTAGGTTTGAGTCTTCCTACTTGCACTTCACACATATCAATGGCCTTGCAAACCGTTGGTGATCTCTTTTTCCTTATTTGCTACATACCAAGACTATTTTTATACATACAAAGGTTTACTTACTCACCTTCACATGAACTCGCTCAACATTATTGTTGATTTTTCAACTTACATGTATTTCAGGAAATTAAAGATCTGGCGCGGTATGTTATGTTTTCCCGCTGCATAAGGGTTCCAAGGTCATCCCAGTTTAGGAAATGTGACTCTTTCCTGGACAAGTCACAAATCTTAAACTGCGTTTATTCCATGTCGGTGTTTATGTTATTCAAGACAATGTTTTATGTTATGAGGTTGTAAGTCTCTAAGACAATGTTGTGTTACTCTGGTTTTAAAACTTAATCGAATGGATGATCTTGCATGATTTTACTTCATATAGCTTTGTTATGGTTAAGCTATGGTATTAAGAAGTCACACCAAAATAACCACGCTTCCGCAAAGCCAGGGTGTGACAAGTTAAGCGAGAATAGCATGGAAAAGTCAGTCATCTGGTCGGATGGTGCTCACCCATTCGGATGGGCTCATTCGATCGGATGGCATATGGATCTGAGTCGGATGGTTGTCATCCGGTCGGATGACAGGCTATCCGGTCAGATTAGTGTTGACTCGTGCGGACAGTCATGTCACTCGTGCGGACAAGCAACTCGTGCGGACAGTCGTGTCATTCGTGCGGACAAGTAACTCGTGCGGACATTCATGTCATTCGTGCGGACAAGTAACTCGTGCGGACAGTCGTGTCATTCGTGCAGACAAGTAACTCGTGCGGACATTCATGTTATTGCGACGTCATCGTGAACGTTATTGCGAGTTGTGCCACAATGACTGACGGGGTACCATTCACTCGTATTGTCGTCATCGTCACGACGACTGGAGTTATAGCACTCACCCGAGAGTCTTTGTTAGCGTAAATTGTTTTATGCTCGACACATCACGGCCACTGAGGAGGGTAGAATAGGTCCTCACTCAATGCCTCCGTGAGTGTTAGTGTGATAATAGTGTAGTATAGTGATATTGTATTTCGAAAATGTGCGATTATCCTTTTAACAGCGATATATCCGATATAGTTACATTATGATCCGAATCTCTGGTGCTAGGCGCAACGAGTATATCGAGTGGTAACAACGCACGAAAGTGCGGGTTGTTACACAACCTACGAGAGCTTGTGATGGATGAGGCCCGCAAGTCTCGCTACTCAGTACATCCTGGTTCGGATAAGATGTACCACGATATCAAAACTACGTATTGGTGGCCTAGCATGAAAGCTCACATAGCGACTTACGTTAGCAAGTGCTTGACTTGTGCGAGAGTCAAGACGGAATACCAGAAACCATCAGGCCTACTTCAACAGCCAGAGATACCACAATGGAAATGGGAGCAAATTTCCATGGATTTTGTAACTGGCCTGCCTAGATTTCAACGTGGTAACGATACTATTTGGGTGATCGTGGATCGACTCACAAAGTCTGCTCACTTCTTGGCTATCAAGGAAACGGATAAGTTTTCCACACTAGCAGACGTATATCTTAAGGAAGTTGTCTCGAGGCACGGAGTGCCCACCTCTATTATCTCTGATCGTGATGCACGTTTTACTTCAGAACTATGGCAAGCAATGCACAAATCTTTTGGCTCACGATTAGACATGAGCACAGCTTATCACCCTCAGACGGATGGGCAGTCTGAGCGCACTATTCAAACTTTAGAAGACATGCTTCGTGCATGTGTAATCGATTTTGGCAACGGTTGGGAAAAGCATCTGCCACTTGTGGAATTTTCGTACAACAACAGCTACCACACCAGCATTAAAGCTGCTCCGTTTGAGGCATTGTACGGGCGTAAATGCCGGTCACCTCTTTGTTGGGCAGAGGTGGGGGATAGTCAGATCACTGGTCCAGAACTTGTGGTAGACACAACAGAGCGAATTGCTCAGATACGACAATGAATGGCGGCAGCTCTTGACCGTCCGAAAAGCTACGTCGATAAGGACAGGAAATCACTCAAGCTCCAGGTTGGGGAGCGAGTGCTACTCAAAGTTTCACCCTGGAAGGGTGTGGTCCATTTTGGTAAACGAGGCAAACTAAACCCACGATACGTCGGAACTTTCGAAATCATAGAGAAAATAGGCAAAGTGGGCTACAAACTGAACCTACCAGCAGAACTCAGTGCAGTTCACAACGTTTTCCACGTGTCGAATCTGAAGAAGTGCCTGTCAGATGAGACCCTCATAGTTCCTTTGAAGGAGCTCACTATCGATGAACAGTTACGATTCGTCGAGGAACCAGTTGAAGTCACGGACCGGGATGTTAAGGTCCTTAAGCGCACTAGAATACCTCTCGTTCGAGTTCGTTGGAACTCACGTCACGGCCCAGAGTTCACCTGGGAACGCGAAGATCAAATGAAACAAAAGTATCCCCAACTATTCGCAAACAGTACAACCACTACTGAGGCTGAAGCTACGGAATTTCGGGACGAAATTCCAGATCAACGGGGGGAGGATGTGACACCCCAGGAAAACCAGGAAAACCATGCAACTTAACTAGCTTCCTCAGTGAGTACGTGCTAAATTTTGGGACGAAATTTCTTTCAACTTGGGGATAATGTAACAACTCGTATTTCAGAACCTATTTATGTGTCTAATGTAACGTTTGTGAACACTATGTGACTATGTGAACTTGATGATTAATGAAATGTTTATGTTGATATGTGTTATGTATAATGTATGTGTGTATACAAACGAACCGAACGCACAACACAGCTCAACCGTACAAGTCTAATCCGATCGCACGAGCCCAGTTGGGCTACACAACTTGTACTCGAATCTATATGGCAGCCCAAGCCTGGGTTCGGCCCATTCCCACTAGTTCGATTATCACATAGGGTGTTAGCACATATTCCATACTTTACCTAATCACTCAAAGTTTACAAACCCTAGCTTTCTTCCTCTCTCTCTCTCAAACTCGACGGCAACAACATCCCTTCTTTCGAAGCTTGTGGTGTTCGGATCAATCCCTACTCTCTTCTTTAATTGGTTAGTGTTTTATCTATTGATTGGGGGTTACATGATGTTGTGATATGTATGTTCTATACGATAGTTTGAGGATGATATGTGATTGATGATGATGTAAACTGTTAATATTGATGTCTCTAAAATTGGCTCACATGTGTATGACTAGATCGAGATGTGTACTAGTAATCGGTTGTGTGTGATGATGTTAATCAGCTAGCATGTCTTGTTTTCGGATTTGCTTGTATAATGATTCAGGATCAAATGATGAAATCGGCTTTCATATATGTATTATATAATGTTCATGTTAATCGGATTTCATATTATTGTTCTAAGGATCGAATGTTTGTTAATCGGCTGCATGTATGTTGAAATCGGATTAGTTAAGTGTTGTGATTATTGTTCATGTTTGATTATGATAGAGTTCATAAGAATTTTGAGATAAAAAGCTTTGTTTAATCGAATATGTTTGGTTTTGGAAACTGTTAGCAAATGTTACGGTGATAATGGGCTGGGATTTTGGAAGTTTGTTACACTTTTAGTCTCGACAGTGGTTGCGAGCCGAGACCACACAGTGTCGACTCGAGACCACACAGTCTCGACTCGAGACCACACCTTATCAGCACACAAACAACAGGACTCGAAACCGCGGTTGCGGGTCTTGTTGCGACTCGAGACCTGACTCGAGACCACCTGGTCTCGAGTGATGAATTCATAACCCGAGACCGCACTGTCTCGACTCGAGATCCCTAGTCTCGACTCGAGACCACATGATCACATATTCTGTTTGAACTCGCACAGTTACAGGCCTAAGTATTTGGGCCAAATACATGGACTTTGTATGTTACTGTTGAATGTGTATGCTGTGTACTGTTGATTGGATTGCCATGAATAATACTTGTATGCAACTTGCTAGTATACGTGTAGAAAATATACATGCATTACTTGGTTTGAATCTGACTTATGTGGTAACCATACTAGGACGTGGTTGACCACAATTAGCTCAAGTAACCTTTCTGTGTATCTGCCGAGCAAACCAAGGTGAGTTCACACTAGCCAAGGTATGGGATTCCCGGTGGGTTGGGAATGGGATTGAATAACTACTCGTACAACCATTACTATTAAACTACTTACTACTGTCCTCGGATTGAAGGGCACGTACGTAAAACCTACGTACACTTATACTTACTACTGTCCTCGGATTGAAGGGCACGTACGTAAAACCTACGTACACGATCATAAGACCATCAACTCTATCACTTTAAGTCCCTCATTTATCGACTTAATCACCGAGGCCTATGGCGAGCGTGTCATTAGTAGATAGCGCTATTAGGGTTTAACAAACCTCACACCGTGCCAGTCGGACGGGCGTGTACTAATGGACTAGGGGCAAAGGGTTAATGCTGATAGACATTAACTTAGGGCACCTCTTACATTTTCGTAGCAGTCGATACGCGTGGTCTAATAACACATGGGAAGCCCCCACTAATCTTCGCAAACATGTCAGGAATGACCGCGATACGAATTAATACGATACATGGTTTACAAAACGAACATACGATTTACGAAATGAATACTATAACCAAACAACCAACTGTGAACTCGCTCAACTTTGTTGTTGCTTCGTTGCTACATGCCTTGCAGGTCATTGGGTACTCATGGAGCTTGCACAGGGAGGAACGGTCGTTGTGGGATATGGCAGTGTGTGCCATGCTATATACATTACATTATTTAATACTTAATACTTACAATGGGTTTTACAATTATGCTTCCGCTAAACACTTAACTATGCTTTGGTTTTGAACACCTTTCATATTGTTGGTTGAATTATGTTTACTTACATGCTTGTTCACTATGATGGGTGGCTTGATCCTGGAAAGTCACGCCTCCAAGCGGTGATACTCCGCGTGTGGATTTTGGGGGTGTGACATGGCACATGACGATGAGCGACCTTTGAATGAGACGAATCAGCCCGGAAGAGCAGGCCTGGAGCCGAGTATCCTTCAGCCTACTATAGATGCACCTACATTTGAAATTAGATCTAGTAATATTTAAAATGGTGAAGAATTCAGTACAGTTTGATGGGCGTGAGCATGAGGATCCCGGGAGACATATCGCTGCTTTTCTCGCTATTTGTTCGACATTTAGGATTACAGGTGTTTCGGAGGATGCAGTTCGGTTGAGGTTGTTTCCTTTCTCGTTGCGTGACAAAGCTAGAGCTTGGCTTATGTCACTTCCAGCTGGGTCCATCAGGACCTGGAATGAGTTGGCGGAGCTGTTTATGCAAAAATATTTTCCACCTGAGAAAACAACCAAGCTACGGAACCGGATTGTGACCTTTCGCCAGGACGAGAGAGAGTCGTTGCACGCGGCCTGGGAGAGATTTAAAGATTTGTTGATTGATGTTCCATATCATGGCTTCTACAAGAGACAGCTGGTCTTGACATTCTATCAAGGTCTTAGTTACAACACGCAGGAGCGATTAGACGTGAATGCAGGAGGCGATCTAGGAACGAAGACGCCGAATGAAGCGTATGATATCATTGAAAAAGCTGCGATGAAGTCTAGCTTGCGTCGGGAAGGAGATAGAGGTCGGGCAACATCATCATCATCATCTCGCGCAGGAGTACACACGGTGGACGACTACACGGCCATTACTGCATAAATCTCGACTCTTGTAGCAAAATTCGATAAGTCCCAGATAGTCGCGCAAGCTGGTTCGGGATGTGACCAGTGTGGAGTGTCACGTGAGCCTGGTGCGTGCTTTCAGGGAGTCGTGTATGAGGGTCACGAAGAAGTAGATTTTGTGAGTAATTAGGTGAGGCCGCATAATAACCCGTACAGCCATACCTACAATCCCGGATGGAGAAATCACCCAAATTTTGGGTGGCGAGCGAATACGGGTAATCAAAACCCATTGGGAGTTATTCAGCGCGCTCCAGCGCCACAGCAGGGTCAGGGTCAGCAGTTCCATCCATACAACCAACCTTACCAGTAGCGTCCATACTCATATCAGAATCAGGGCACTGGGAGTAGTTCCCAGCAGCAGGCCCCTCAGTCTAGTTCCAAGCTGGAGGATATGATGGCTCAGCTTCTTACTAGCTCCTCTAGTGCGAATCAGTTGGCTGAAAAACGCTACCAACAGAGTGAGGATCGTTTTCTTTCCCACGAGGGAGAAATGAGGAGTCACAAAGCCTCGATTCAGAATATAGAGAATCAGGTTGGTCAGCTGGCAAAAATGATGTCTGAAAGACCCCCAGGTGGTCTTTCGGGCAATACTGAGACGAACCCGCGCGGGCACGGGCATGTGAATGCTGTCATGACTAGGAGTGGAAAGACTACCAGACCCGACATATCAGACTCATCATCAATCACTGGAGCGGTCCCGACTAACACACCGGACGAGGTGCAAGCCAGGCTGCGCCCAGCAAGTACAGCACAAGTCCAGGAGCCAGTTAAAGATTACACTCCACCAGTACCTTATCCAGGCAGGCTGAAGAAACAGAAGAACGAAGAACAATACGGTAAGTTCCTTGAGTTGTTTAAGCAACTACACATTAATATACCGTTTGTTGAAGCCTTGGCCCAGATGCCAAAGTATGCGAAATTCCTAAACGACATCCTCTCGAATAAATAGAAGCTCGAGGATATATCATGTGTGGTGATGAATGAAACTTGTTCTGCCGTTCTAAAAAACCGGCTGCCCACGAAAATGGGAGATCCGGGTAGTTTTACGCTCCCGCGTTTGATTGGAAACATGTCTGTTAGCCATACATTGGCTGACTTGGGAGCGAGTATCAACCTTATGCCATATAAGGTTTTTACTAAACTGGATCTGGGTAAGCCGTCACCCACTAGAATGAGCATTCGGTTGGCAGATCGTTCAATCAAGTATCCGCATGGATTTGTTGAAAACATGCTTGTTAAAATCGATAAATATGTTTTCCCCGTGGATTTTGTTATTCTTGACATGGATGAAGATTCAAGAGTGCCTTTGATACTTGGACGCCTGTTCCTCAATACTGCGAGGATGATTGTTGATGTGGCAGCTGGCCAAATCACGCTCTGAGTAAATGACGAGCACGTGACATTTGATATCAAAAGATCAATGCAGCATCCGCAAAGTCACGATGACATGCTTTATTATGTCGACATTGTCGATGCATGTGTGTGCTCTCATTTTCAAGGCACTATTGACGAGATTGATTCGGACACATGTTTGTCGTGTGGGGACCTGATTGGCATTACGCAGGAGGGCCACGATTTAGAGTAGCCAGTCTATCAGATTGGTGACGATGGTTCCCAGAGTCCGGAGAGGTTTCTAGAAATTAGCCATGTAGAAGAAGAGAAAGCAAAACCTTCGGTTGAAGATCCACCGTCTTTGGAGTTGAAAGAACTCCCGCCACATCTCGAGTATGCATTTCTGGACGAGGAGTGTCGCTTACCGGTCATAATTTCGGCATCATTGGAAAAGGATGAGAAGAGACAGCTTCTCGAGGTTCTGAGACTTCATAAGAGAGCTATTGCGTGGAAAACCATGGATATCAAGGGCATCAATCCTTCTTTTTGTACTCACAAGATTCTGATGGAAGACGAGTACAAACCTTGTACACAGCATCAGAGGCGTTTAAATCCGAATATGCAAGACGTGGTGAAGAAAGAAGTGATTAAGTTGTTGGATGCCAGGTTGATTTATCCTATTTCTGACTCTGTGTGGGTGAGTCCAGTGCAGGTAGTACCTAAGAAAGGTGGTATTACTCTAGTCTCAAATGATAGGAATGAGCTAATTCCTACCCGTACCGTCACTGGGTGGCGAGTTTGCATTGATTACTGCAAACTCACCGATGCTACTCGTAAGGATCACTTCCCGCTTCCATTCATCGACCAGGTGTTGGAACGTCTGTCGGGGAAGTTGTATTACTGTTTCTTGGACGGGTTCTCTGGGTACTTCCAAATTCCTATTGCTCCTGAGGATCAAGAGAAGACTACCTTTACCTGCCCCTTCGGCACATTCGCCTACCGGCGGATGCCTTTTGGGTTGTGTAATGCACCGGCGACCTTCCAGAGATGCATGGTTGCAATTTTTCATGATATGATCGAGGATTCTATGGAGGTTTTTGATGTGTGCAAAATGCAACATATAAATTACATCAGTTGTGGAATAAAACTAACCCTTTTTTAGTACTAATGTTGGAAAAAGTGTTCTTTTGTCTTCCTTTTGTATTTTCAGGATTAAATGAGCTCAAATTAACAAAAGAAGTAAAAAGACAGCAAAATCTAACATAAATACAAGAAAAGGAACAAATGTGACATGCCCGACCCCACGACAGCATCTTCCCAAGCAAAACAAGAAGACAGAAGACTGAACACGCCCCGTGCTCAGCCAGCACGGGGGCGTGCCCAAGTGTCAGCAGAAAAGACAGTGGTAGAAGCTTCTATTGCCCACCACGGGGCCGTGCTCAGTGGACACGGGGTCGTGGTCAACTATAAGATTCACACAATCCAGGCAAATCTTCATAGTACAAAGATTCTTCTGCACACGGGGTCGTGCTCAGCGGACACGGGGGACGTGGTCAACTAATAAGACAAGCTGCATTAAATGAAGAAAGAGAAGGATGTGGACACGGGGCCGTGTCCACTGGACACGGGGCCGTGCCCGAGATTCTGTTCAGCCTATAAATAGGAGTGCTTGGCTCAAGCTCAAACCATCCCTTGGCACACCACCTCTCTCACACTTCACCCACCACCCACCACCCACCACCACCATAACACCATCATCCACCACCATCATCCATTGTCCATCATAGAGTGTGTGAGTCGTCTCGGGATCCAAGATTGATCGTAAGAGTTCTTGACAATCAAGGCCATGTTTGCCTAAGTCTCTTACATCACTTGGTGAAGACAAGTGTCTAGTGTAATATGTTTTATTTCTAATCTTTTCGCACTTTTTATTTGGTTTTGTATTAATGACTTTAATAACTAGTTTCTTATGTTGAAGGTGATTCTTCCTTATCGTTTGTCCGTGGTGTCTTGACATTATTTTACTGTCAATATAAAATAAAAGATTTTCACCATTCATATCTCCACGGTCTATATGGAGGTATGTTGGCTACCTGGTCGGGGGTTAAGGGAACGGTTTGGTAAGAGTCTTGCCATTGTTCAGCGTTTAGAGGTCCTGCAATGGACCTGGGTCAAATTTAGTTGGACCTCCTTCAATACTTAACGGTATTGGATGGCGGGGGTCCAAACTCTTTAATCCCCTCATAAGTTAAACTACTATTAATACTATAACCCGGCTATTTAGGACTGTATCCTTGCTGACTCAGACTACTTACTCGAGGGTAACGTCACCTCCAAAAGAGGGGCCTACCATAATTTGCATTAATCACTGAATTCATTATCTTTCAATAATCCGACCCTTTAGGATTGTATCCTTGCTGACTCAAACTACTGGGTTGAGGGTAACGTCACCTTCAAAAGAGGGGCCTACTACAATAACTAAGATAATCTCTTAAATAAGTGCAAAAGTGCGGAAATAATCAAAGGTTACACTATACACGAGTCGGAACCAAGTGATTCATCTTGTCTATCTGTTTTTATTTTATTTTTATTTTTCAGCATTTTAATTAGTTTTTATTTTTCTTAGCTTAAAACATTTTTCTAACTTTTTGATTTGATTAGAAGTTGAGGATAAACCAGTACTAAAAGCTCTTGTGTCCTTGGATGACCTCGGTATCTTACCAACACTATACTACGCTGACGATGGGTGCACTTGCCCATATGTGTGTTTAGTGTTAGTAAATATCGTGTTTTATAAATTTAAAACTTGGCTAAAAAGTGTTAAAGGGCTTAAAATATACACCTAATATATATAACACTTCACACGCATCAAGTTTTTGGCGCCGTTCCCGGGGACACAAGGATTTTAAGAAAGTTAGAAATCAACGGCCTAATCTCTTTTTCTAATTTTTCATTTTTTTTTGGATTTTTTTTTAGTTTTTCAGCTTCTGCAGAACTCAGCACGGGTCGTGCCCGCTGAACACGCCCCGTACCCAATCATTGGAACTGGCAATCCTGTTTTAAGTCAGACAGTAAGCTGAACACGGGGCCGTGCCCACTCAACACGCCCCCGTGCCCAAGATTCGGTTACTGAAAACAGAACCGTAAGATCCCGACGGTTGGTAATTTATGACATAAACATGAGTGATGCTGATACTTTTTACTTTCGGCACTCTTATGGTACTATGTGGTGTCAATTATGTGGTGGTAACCATAAGGAATTAGAATGTTATTTTCTAAATTATAAGCCCCACTATATAGACCCATCGTTTCCTAGTATCCTTAAGAGGGGCGAAAGTAAAAATAGTCCCTATCTCTCCCTTTAATGCTCCCAACCAGATTTTCTAGGAGAAATGCTTCTCGATGAATTATTTCAATTAGAAGATCTAATTCTTAATTGGTTAAAAGAACTTAGGAAAGATTTCAATGATCTTTTCCAGGACAATAGCCAAAAAGAAGGGTTGGAAACGCATTCAAACAACTTCGTTGTTCCCGACGATACTTCTAACCCTAGTGAGGACTTGAGCGATAGTCGTCCCTGTGTCGATTGTGCCGTGAAGGACTCCCCATCGACCTCGTTCGATGCATACATAGACCTGAGCGATTCAACATACACCTTCTTTAACGAGAGCCCGGAAAAGGGTTGGACTTGTCCACCTACATATAGCATAGGAATCACCCTCACCGACAACCTCTTGCGTTCTCGTCTTAATCTAGAGTGATTAAGGTATCTTAGGCACTTTGGGGTTGTTCCATCCAGTAAGGAACCACCCGATCTGGAAAAGTTCCTTAAAAATAGACACACTTCATAAAACAGCATTCCGACTCGGGGCCGTGCCCAGGTCAACACGCCCCCGTGTCCACCGAAAGATTCCCTTCTGACTTTTGTCAGAATACGGACAAAACGTGTCAGGATCTTGCCTGAACACGGGGCCGTGTCCATCATGCTGTCGTTTTCTATAAATGCAGCCAAGAATCCTGCACATTTGGACCATCCAGGGACAGAGATTTGAAAGGATTTTCTAACTTACCATCCTAGGTATGTTCTAAAAGAAGGTTCTAACAAACATCTTGTCCTTTCCTCTTTTATCCATTACCTTCTTCTTCACCTTTCTTGCAACAACACCTCCATTGAAGCTTGATTTCAAGCTTCATTGTGATGATTGTTGAGTTTTTGTTCAAGGAATCTTGTTAAAAATAAGTTACACAACATTGTTTTAAGTTATTTTTGTCCAAAAATACTTCATAAGTTGCGAAAATAATTTGAAACTCCAAGATTCCTTGTTCTAAAAAACTTCAGAAAGTTGAACACGGGGCCGTGCTCATTGAGCACGGGGCCGTGTCCGTGGTACTGTTTCATTAAAACGAACTATTTTTGGTTTGTTTGCGTAGAATGTCTAGCCAAAATAGTGGAACCTCTTCTGCGCACTCCAGGAACAGTCGAAGGGAAAGGAGGCCATCGATTGAAGCAACTCTCGTAAGATACGTAATGGCGCTACGTGAAGCCCTTGACGAGATGACTTCCGTAGAGGAGGTCCTCATAGACCGTATAAATTATCTCTCGGTGGGGTTGGAAAACAGTTTTCAAGAAATAAACCTCTTGCACCAGAGGTTAAACATTCTTGTAACACCTCCCATGGAAGCAATCCTCCATTAAGAGGATTGGAACCTAGCACTTGGAATCCACAATCCTACTGGTTGGGACGACATTCCGGCGGAACCTCCTCTTGAAGAACTTCAAGAAATCCCGGTGGAAGTTGCACCTCCTCAAACCAATGCTAATGAGCCCGCTTTTCTTCTCCTTAGGGAGATCGAAGAATGGCTCGCCGACGTGTGAGGAACCCATACCCGGAGAAAGAAGTTTGTCAAGCCACTTTTAACCGAGAGATTTATCTTTTCGGAAATTTTGCTAGTAGAATAAATAGTAGGCTAGAACTTCTTGGTTTAAGATTTCTTGTGTTTTTGACCTAACTATCTAATATTTTAATTTTAGGACTATTATGTAATTCTCTCTATGACTCAATAAAATGATGGTTTTAGTTAATTTGGTGTTTGGATGGTGTTGAAATGAATAAAACACACTTGAGATGGCAAAGGATACAAGGGAAGGTTGAACCAGCAACCCATGCAGGAAAACAGGACCATCCGACAAAATTCTTCGTTTACAGTAAGCTCGGCACGGGCCGTGTCCACCCAACACGGCCCCGTGCTGCACAGTCTGCAGAAAAGACCCAGTTCAGGTAACTGGACACGGGCCGTGTTCACCCAACATGCCCCCGTGTCCAGGCTTCTATTTCCTTTGTTTAATTTTTGTTACTGGCACTTGAACACGGGGCCGTGCCCGGACAACACGGGGCCGTGTCCAGCACCCAGTAACACAAAATTTTTGCTTTTTCACCCTTTTTACACATTCAATCAACCTAAAAACTTATTTTTGGGACACATTGAGGACAATGTGTAATTTAAGTGTGGGGGGGATGCTAAAACCTTGAATCTTGCAAGTCCTAAATACAAGCCTTACACAAAACTCTATTGGAACCGCTAATCACCCCAAATTTTTTTCAAAAAAATTTTCATTTTTTTTACTTGTCTAGGTTTAACTCGGGAATTTCAAGTTCTAAAAAAGGTTATATTTTTACGAACTTACAACCGATAGCGTCGTGATAAAAAGAACCAACATAAGAAAATTATGAAAAGGCATGACAAGCTTAGTTAAAATTTAATTATATATACTTGATCACATAAAAACTCATTCCCACAAAAGTGAGTTTTGAGCCTTTATTGAGCATACAAATACATATCTTTAAACTAAATGCTCATTTTTCGTTTCTTGTGTGAATAGCCGCTTGGTTCTTACGACTCTAGAACTTGCCATGACGATACATTCCCGGTCCTTACCAACTTAAACCCGAGTAAGTAAATGATGGAGGCATTAGGACTAACCCTTTTTTATTTCTACACCATTATTTTTTTTACCACGTACCCAAAATCCCCCTAGTTAGCCCTTTTGAGGCTAAACCTTTTCATTTCATAACCCAAACCAAACACCCTTTTACCCACCAAAACCTTTTTCATTTTTAACCCTTTGTTTTAGTAACTAGCTCGGTTTTTTGTATGACTTTCCAAAAAAAAAAGAAAAAAAAATGTGTGTTGATGATGAAGCAAAAGAAAATAAACAAACAAGTTCATCAAAAATAACTTTGTTTGAGTAATAGCTTCATCAAAATAAAAGTTACAAAAAGAAAAAGTCTTACGAAAACCGACGCTTGTTACGCCTTCCGCCCTTTTCTACTAACCGCTAACCACTAACCCAACCACCTACATTTAACCCAAGCCTAACCCTTCACCCAAAAAGTCCTCTTGATATTTACAAAGGTATATAAGTTAAAAAGGAGGAGGATTGATTGCTTGGCAAGCATATGGTAGGAGTAAGTTCCATGCCGCTCTCGAGAGATCCACTAAAATACATTTTCGGCTGAGTGTTGAGTGATCCCCCGTGAGGTATGTGAACTTGTATATAAATAGAATTTTAAAGAGGAATGTTATGCCCTAATAAGTAATTTATCTTATGAAAAGTTTTAAATAAATCATGACGAATAGGTTTGTAAATAAATAAAAATAAAACTAAATAAAGAATCTTGGAAATCCCGACACTCTATGACAAGCCCAAAAACCTTCTTTTCTACCCATTCCAATTGGGAGTGTAAAAGCCACATAATAAAGAGTTTTGCTTGAGGACAAGCAAAGATTCAAGTGTGGGGGTATTTGATGTGTGCAAAATGCAACATATAAATTACATCAATTGTGGCATAAAACTAACCCTTTTTTAGTACTAATGTTGGAAAAAGTGTTCTTTTGTCTTCCTTTTGTATTTTCAGGATTAAATGAGCTCAAATTAACAAAAGAAGCAAAAACACAGCAAAATCTAACATAAATACAAGAAAAGGAACAAATGTGACATGCCCGACCCCACGACAGCATCTTCCCAAGCAAAACAAGAAGACAGAAGACTGAACACGCCCCGTGCTCAGCCAGCACGGGGGCGTGCCCAAGTGTCAGCAGAAAAGAAAAAGTGGTAGAAGCTTCTATTGCCCACCACGGGGCCGTGCTCAGCGGACACGGGGCCGTGGTCAACTATAAGATTCGCACAATCTAGGCAAATCTTCATAGTACAAAGATTCTTCTGCACACGGGGTCGTGCTCAGCGGACACGGGGGCGTGGTCAACTAATAAGACAAGCTGAATTAAATGAAGAAAGAGAATGATGTGGACATGGGGCCGTGCCCACTGGACACGGGGCCGTGCCCGAGCTTCTGTTCAGCCTATAAATAGGAGTGCTTGGCTCAAGCTCAAACCATCCCTTGGCACACCACCTCTCTCACATTTCACCCACCACCCACCACCACCATAACACCATCATCCACCACCATCATCCATTGTCCATCATAGAGTGTGTGAGTCGTCTCGGGATCCAAGATTGATCGTAAGAGTTCTTGACAATCAAGGCCATGTTTGCCTAAGTCTCTTACATCACTTGGTGAAGACAAGTGTCTAGTGTAATACTTTTTATTTCTAATCTTTTCGCACTTTTTATTTGGTTTTGTATTAAAGACTTTAATATCTAGTTTCTTATGTTGAAGGTGATTCTTCCTTATCGTTTGTCCGTGGTGTCTTGACATTATTTTACTGTCTATATAAAATAAAAGATTTTCACCATTCATATCTCCACGGTCTTTATGGAGGTATGTTGGCTACCTGGTCGGGGGTTAAGGGAACGGTTTGGTAAGAGTCTTGCCATTGTTCAGCGTTTAAAGGTCCTGCAATGGACCTGGGTCAAATTTAGTAGGACCTCCTTCAATACTTAACGGTATTGGATGGCGGGTCCAAACTCTTTGATCCCCTCATAAGTTAAACTACTATTAATACTATAACCCGGCTATTTAGGACTGTATCCCTGCTGACTCAGACTACTTAGTCGAGGGTAACGTCACCTCCAAAAGAGGGGCCTACCATAATTTGCATTAATAACTTAATTCATTATCTTTCAATAATCCGACCCTTTAGGATTGTATCCTTGCTGACTCAAACTACTGGGTTGAGGGTAACGTCACCTTCAAAAGAGAGGCCTACTACAATAACTAAGATAATCTCTTAAATAAGTGCAAAAGTGCGGAAATAATCAAAGGTTACACTATACACGAGTCGGAACCAAGTGATTCATCTTGTCTATCTGTTTTTATTTTATTTTTATTTTTCAGCATTTTAATTAGTTTTTATTTTTCTTAGCTTAAAACATTTTTGTAACTTTTTGATTTGATTAGACGTTGAGGATAAACCGGTACTAAAAGCTCTTGTGTCCTTGGACGAACTCGGTATCTTACCAACACTATACTACGCTCACGATGGGTGCACTTGCCCATATGTGTGTTTAGTGTTAGTAAATATCATGTTTTATAAATTTAAAACTTGGCTAAAAAGTGTTAAAGGGCTTAAAATATTCACCTAATATATATATATAACACTTCACACGCATCAGTTTTCATGGATGATTTTTCGGTGTTTGGGAATTCCTTCGATCATTGTTTGGAAAATTTGAAGAAGATGTTGAAGAGGTACGAGGAGACGAATCTGGTCCTAAACTGGAAAAAGTGCCACTTTATGGTGAAGGAGGGCATAGTTCTGGGACATAAGATTTCTCGTGCTGGTATGGAGGTCGATCCAGCTAAAGTTGACGTTATTTCACGACTTCCGCCTCCCACCTCTGTGAGAGCGATACGGAGCTTTCTTGGTCATGCGGGGTTCTATAGGCGATTCATAAAGCACTTTTCAAAAATCGCTAGACCCCTGTCCCGCTGCTAGAGAAAGACGCTCCGTTCATATTTGGAGATGATTGCTTGGGAGCCTTTGACCTTCTCATGCAAAAGTTGGTTGAGGCCCCTATTTTAGTTGCATCTGACTGGAGTCTGCCATTTGAAATTATGTGCGACGCGAGTGATTACGCTATAGGGGCCGTTTTAGGACAGAAGAAAGAAAAGCACTTTCACCCGATCTATTATGCGAGCAAGACTCTTCATGACGCTCAGGAGAACTACACCACGACTGAAAAAGAGCTCTTGGCAGTTGTTTTCGCATTTGACAAATTTAGATCGTATTTGGTGCTTTAAAAAACAGTTGTGTATACTCATCACGCAGCCATCAGATATCTCTTCAGCAAACAGGACGTAAACCACGTCTAATCAGATAGATCTTGTTGCTGCAAGAGTTTGATATCGAAATTCAAGATAAAAAGGGTGCGTTGAATGTAGCGGCTGACCATCTATCTCGGTTGGAGCATGGAGACATCAAGGACACGCGTTGGGATTAAATCAATGACAATTTCCCACACGAGTCGTTGATGGGCGTTGAGATATGCGATGAGTCACCTTGGTTCACCGACTTTGCGAACTATCTTGCTTGCGGGATTCTGATTAAAGGGTTGACTCACCAGCAAAAGAGGAAATTCTTTTCGGATGTCAAGCACTACATTTGGGACGACCCTTTCTTATTTAGGGTGGGTGCTAATCAGGTGATCAGAAGATGCGTTTTAGGGAAAGAGGCGACCGGTATTCTGCGCCATTGTTACGAGGGACCTACCGGAGGCCACCATGGAGCCAATTTCACCGCCAAGAAGGTGCTGGATTATGGGTTTTATTGGCCTACTATTTTTCGTGACATGCAGAGTTGGGTAAAAGCGTGCGATTCCTGTCAGAGGGCGACAAATATATCGACACGTGATGAAATGCCTCAGAACTAGATACAGGTATGTGAAGTCTTCGACATTGGGGGATAGACTTCATGGGACCATTTCCCCCCTCACGAGGAAATAAGTACATCCTGGTCGCGGTCAATTATGTGTCACAGGCCTTACCCACCAATGACACCAGGGTGGTAGTGAGATTTTTGAAAAGTTTGTTCGCCCGGTTTGGCGCACCGAAGGCGCTTATCAGTGACAGAGGGACTCATTTCTGCAATACCCAGCTTGAAAAAGCTTTGTCCCGCTACGGTGTGCATCACCGTTTATCCACGCCCTATCATCCACAGACGAGCGGGCAGGTGGAAGTCACAAACCGTGGGCTAAAGCGAATCCTTGAGCGGTCTGTAGGTGCTAACCGCAAGGAGTGGTCGGACAAACTCGACGAGGCGTTGTGGGCTTTCTGTACAGCTTACAAGACCCCTATTGGGACTACTCCCTTTAGGCTTGTATATGGAAAAGCGTGCCATTTACCGGTAGAGTTGGAGCATAAAGCGATGTGGGCTCTAAAAACCGCAAATCTGGACTTAAAAACCGGAGGTGAAGCCCGGTTTCTCCAGATTCATGAATTGGAGGAGATGCGGCAACACGCTTATGAGAGTTCCGTCCTCTACAAAGAGATTACACGATAGACGTTTGAAGGACCACAAAGAATTCCAAGCGGGCGATCTCGTTCTTCTCTACAACTCACGATTGCGCTTATTTCTAGGAAAACTTCATTCACGTTGGACAAGACCATACACAGTAAAAGAGGTATTCTCATATGGGACTGTTGCAATAGAGAACGCGGACGGCGTTATATTCAAGGTGAATGGTCACCGTTTAAAGCTGTACGTTGCCGGGCCGATCGAGTCAGCGGTGGAGATTATCGAGCTCCACGCCCCACACACATCAAAAGTGTGGGGAGGAGAGTCTACGCTACTAACTCGCGGATTAAAAAGGTAGCAAGAGCGTCTTTGGCGCTTTAAGGGTAAATCATCTTTTTTATATTTTTGTAGTTTTAGTGTAATTTAGGTGTGTTTGGTAGTTTTCGTTAGTTTGTACATTTTTTAGACGTGCCGAGCGAAGGTTCTATGTTGGGATATTGTTAAAACAGTTTGCGTGTTGAAAAAATGGTGAAAAACGGCCAAAACAGGTGCTGAAAATGCATTCTGCAGAAAAAACTGATCTGCAGATGTGGCACGCCCGTGCCTCCTATCGCACGCCCGTGCGAATCCGGGATGGCCGACACTCCGAGTCGCACCCTCGGTGCAGTTTTGAGATCAGCGTGCCAGGGTTGAACTTTATTGGTGATGCATGACCGTGCGAGCTGTCGCACGACCGTGCGAATGGCTAAGGGCAGTTTGGTCATTTGGTAGTATAAATACCCCCATCTGCAGCCCCCATTCACAATTCGCAAAAACAATATCCGCACCAGCCGTTCCAGAGCGATTTTGCCGCAAATCGCACGATTTCTTCGCACGGTTTCACACATCTCTTCGCACGGTATGTTATTTCTTGTCAATTTCCTGTTTCATCTTTGTCTACGTTAGATTCGTTTGATTATTCAAGGCTTTTAGGGTTCCCTTCATAAACACAAGCGAAACCCTAACCCTTGTAAGATTGTTGTGATTCTTGAACAACCGGTTGATTTTCCGACCCCTGTTGACCCAAAACTTGTTGAAACTTTGCAAAAATCTGGCTGTTCAAAGTTCAGGGGTTCGGGATCTGCAGAAACGTGGTCGCACGGACGTTCCTTGGGTGGAACGGTCGTGCCCTGCCGGCTGTTCACGATGATTTTCTGTTGGTTCGGTGATGCACGGTGGTGCGATTGACTGCACGCCATTCCGATACGACTATTGCCGACCACCCTTGCTCGTTCTCGGTGACGCACGACCGTGCGACATGCCCAGATCAGCGAGACAGAACCTTCATAACTGTGTGTTCTGTTGTTCCAAATGAATTTTTTTCTGTTTCTCCTGTTTTAATTGTCTTCCCTCATGCAGATGGATCATCCCTTCTTGCAATTTGACCCCGAGGACGAGAGAGAAAGTCTATGCATCCCAAAATGTAACGCTTTATGGAATAGGCGAGGGCAGTTTGGCATCCCCCGGAGGCTAGATTGGGATGTTATGAGAGATTTAAATCAGCGCGAGCGACTAGAGAACATGTTAACAATCCCACTTTCGTTCTTGGTCGCCATCGACCGCCCCATCTATCGTAAGCTAACGATAGAATTCTTCGCCACCTATTCATACAACAAGCCAAGAGCGTATAAAATTCCAAACTTCCGATACAAGGAAAGGATAACTTTCAGATTGGGTGGACGCTTGCACAATTGGTCGGTGGGTAGATTGGGTCGGAGACTTGGAATCTACACAAATGAAGATATGTATTCAGAATTCTTTACCGATGAGTTTACCTTCCTAAGTGACGAAGCGCAGGCCGCGTTTTGGGCTCAAAATGCAGTTGGTGACCCATACGATCCTAGGATGTCAAAAGCTTCACGGTTGAGAGATCCTTTGCATAGAGTCATGCATCGTATATTCAGCCATACCATATGCGGGCGCATGGACAATTTAGGCAACTGTCCAACACCGGATCTCATCTTTTTATATGCGCTGGTTGAGGGGGTACATATCAACCTAGCTGCGAGGATGGCGGAGTGTTTTGTGAACAGCTCAGGGAGAACGCCCAGCAGTTAAATTCATGGCGGTCAATATGTGACCGAGATCGCTTACAACCTGGGGTTAATGACTGATGAGGTACTTAACGGTCTCACTTTGGTGACCGAGGGTTTATATGTTGATATTCGGTCGTTGAAAGCCATGGGGCTTATTGCTGAGATGGATCGCGGGGATCGATTGAAGGGTTTGAACAACGAGGTCTGGGACCCGTTGCCTCCGGCAGAGGAGGAGGATGAGGATGAGGATGAGGAGATGGGAGAGCAGGAGCAGCACGAGCAGCATGAGCTACAGACACCGCCACATTCACCACAGCATCACCGATACCACCAGCACCAGGATTGGCCCGAGGGGGTCCCGTCTTATGCTGATCTCTACCAGCAGTTTCAGCAGATGCAGGTGAGTCAAGAGCATCAGCGCACCAGTTTAGAGCAGTTGTATGCTATGCAGGAGCAGTAGCGGATGAGTATAGAGCAGCTGCGAGTTGGTCAGGACCAGATCAGGGCGAACCAGGACTTTATGCGCCAGGAGGTGCAAGCTGGGTTCTCATACCTTTTCGGGGGTCTTCATAATGCCTTCCCGAACTACTTCGGGGAGCCCCCACAGTTCCCATACGGGAACCCACCTGGTTATGGAGGCGCGGGCCCATCCAACACAGGAGGAGGTGTAGATGACGAGGACGAGGATTAGGTGGAGTTGTTTGTTGGTGGTTTTGTTATTTCAGTACTTTGTTTATCGGGTGTTCATTTTGATTACTATTTCAAACACCCCCTGATATGTACTTTATATTTCTGACACTTTCGTATGTTTGCTTTATTTCATGTTGGGATATTTAGTACTTTTATTTATGTAAATTATGGTTTATTTGTGTTTATATTGTTTCTGTTCTGTTTTGCTGTACCTTGTGACATACTTGCAGATTTTGGCTATCAAGTCTTGGACCGGAGCACATCACAGATACAGCTTTGAAGTCTCGTTGCATCAAAAATCATCTTCAGGAGAGTATTATTCCTCTTTATCTCTATATTTCGGGTTTCGCATTGGGGACAATGCGAAGTTCAAGTGTGGGGAGGGGTTTAACTTGTTAACTTTGTTTATCCTATATAAAAAAAATCAGAAAAATCATTCAAAAATATGTGTAATTTGTATATATTATTTTTAGTAAATAAACCAGTTGGTTGTGTTTTAGAAAGCTTCGGACATGATAAAAACTCGACAAGCTAATTTTGAAAAATATAACCGGAAAGTGTGACAAACAAAGAAGGACTTACATGAGAATTTTCACACTTTTACCCATTCCTTCCGATTATGTGAGCATATTTGAGCCGTAGAATTGTTATATGAATGCTCATTTCGAAGTAGGAGTGAGCCGGATGTCATGTGTAATTTAGAACTTGTCACTAGAATGCTTGTTAAGACCATGAACTTGCGAATTTGTGTAAAAGTGATAGAGGCACTTAGAAAACCCTTTGTGTTATCCCTGTTCTTTGTGTTGTGTTTCCCGTAAACCTTACATTACCCTTTAGGATTAACCATGTCGAGCCTTCCCGTTTCCCCTTGTTTACCCAACAATATCGCCCACTTAGCCAAATTTAGCCTTTTTATTTTTAAACCTTTTAGTGTTGAAACTCGGTTAAAATCATCTTTTAACTAGCGTTTGTTATAGTCTATTGTTTATTGTACATCTTATATGTTAAAAAAAAACAAAAAATAAAACACCCTAAAATAGGGTGAAGTCGACAAAAATCGAGCAATTTTGAATGCTAAAATGTTGAAATTTCGTTGATGAGCTCGATTTCGCAAAAGTCGCCTTTTTAAGGCGTTAGTATGTATAGTTGTATTGTTTTATGCTAGTTAAACGCTATTACCGAGTTTTAACCATTTCGCCACTTTAAATATCCCTTTCCATACCCTTGATTCGCACTTTTTCGCATGTTAGTTGGTGGAGACGAGATCTTATGACAAGCTTATGATATTACACATTTCATTTACGAGGCATTGAGTGTTTGCACATACACATTTTATGTATGTTTCACGAATAAAACCGAGTGTATCTGAACATTGTGAGTTGTGTGAAGATTAGCATGTTAAGTCAATTGAAAGTGAAGTCACGGCTTTTTGGTATATACATATTTGCAAGCGCTTGTTTGGTTTGATTCATTTGATGTTGTCTTTCGAAAAACCGGCTAACCGTATGTTTGTATTTTAGTAGGTATTTTGTAAATACTCGTTCTTGTTAGATTCTAGTTTTTATTGCATTTTAGTTTTGCTTGCTTGAGGACAAGCAAGGTTCAAGTGTGGGGAGATTTGATATTCACCAATTTATACATATTTTAGTCCCCCATTTTATCCCCATTTTATGCGTTTTTGGCCGTAAACCCGTGAATCGGATACTTAATCATGTATACTTTTGTTTACAGGCCTAAAATAGCATGCCAAACAAGATGATAGTGAAAACGAGGACTTTCCGGATGAAACGAAAAAGCTGCGAACATTCTGTGAAGATTATGACCTGGGCATTTGGCACGGTCGTGCAGTTAGTGGAACGACCGTGCATATCCGACAACATAACCCAGACCGGCAGTGCACGCCTGTGCGATCTGGGTGCAAGCCGTTATCGAATGGAACGATCGTGCAATGAGAGGCACTCCCGTGCGGATCCGATGTCCAGCTAAACCCCGGCAATGCACTACCTGTTCAAGAGTCCGTGCAACCCTATACCGGAGATGCACGATCATGCCACCAATGGAACGGTCATGCGAGATCGAAGACGGTCAAGATAAGATGATGTCATGCGGTATGGTGAACAGTAACTCCAATAATTCAAAAAAGTGAACGGTCGTGCCAATAAAGTGCATGACCGTGCGAGAGCTAAAACATATAAAAAACATGCAGAAACATTCTGCTCGTAACTCTGGAATTTTTGGGAGCGATTCTGGCGATTTTCAGGCTCCGAAGGCGTTAGTTTTCACCCGGATTCAAGCCACATTGTGCCGATTAGCTCCGTTATCTTCCGGATTCTTAATCTAGTGCTTGTTTATGGTTTGGTTTTCTAATCTTTCCATAATTTTGTTAATGTTTCAAGCATGTAGATTAATGTTTATGTATTATTGTAGCCTTTGGGCAAAAACACAACAATCCCTTGCTTAATTATAACCATTAGTATGTTAACTTTGTTTGTAATGACACTTGGAAGTATTTTCTATGTTAATCTTTGATGATTAGTTTGCAACCTTGTTATTGTTGTTGATTTCTTGATTATAAGTAATTATGTTGGATGATTGGTATTTGGTTAGTTGAGATAGTTGAAAAATGAAGCTTAATTAATCATGTATTAGTAAACTTTAAACTTGGTTAACTAGTTTAGCTTGGTTAAAATGTGTGCACCATGATACTAGAAATGGTTAGTGGTTTAATAAAATGTAATTATTGTTAATCAAGAAAGCTTTCCGTCACGTAAGGACCTTAACGGGTTAAATGGTGTTGTTATGAATTCTTGCCATGAATTGTTAGCTTAGTTAGTAGTTTAGGCCAAAATTGCTATCTTGGTGAATTTATATGCAAGATTTGTAAAATGAACTCGGTTGTGATTTAATCTAGTTTATGCTTGTCTCGATGGTTGCATTGTGTTTATCGGTGTCATTTTCCTTGATTAAGTGAGGTTAGAAAACTCCTAACGGATGACTAACTTATTTTTAAGAGATTTTCATAGAAATTTATCAATTGCACGTTAAAGAACAATTTTAGGTGGTTAAAGTGTGTTTATCGTTTTAGCTTTCCGAATGATTGTCATGTTAGGATTCCCGAAAGGGATACTAATTGTCTTGAAAATGAAGAATTGATCGAATGTTTCTAGTGCCAAAACCGACTTAGTTGATATGCTTTGGTTGTGTATTAAGCAAGGCTATTTATCTATTTTCATATTTGAAATCTATTATGTTTTTATAGTATCTGTTTATGCTTATTTTAGTGTTTAGAAAGTCAAACAACTTATCTTTCTTCCGTTAATTTAATGACAAAAGTCTAGTATTATTCCTCCGCCCATTTCCTTGGATCGATACTTGGTTCTTACCGATGCTTTACTACATATATGACGGGGTACACTTGCCTCTTTCGTGTGTGTTTTGATGTTGAAGTATAAATCACTTTTATAAATTTAAAACCGAATCGTGTGTAATTTCATTATAAAAATATGTGTATGCACGCACACGTCAAGCAACAAATTCAGGAGTTCGTGGATGACCAGCACCAACATCCACAGCCTCTGGGTTCATAACTTTTTCCGCATCTACAACAACATCGGCAGGCTTTTCAGCCTTAGGATTCTCTGCCCCAGCAGTCTTCTCCGCCTCATTCTCAGGGGCCTCAGTGCTCCCTAACTGTTCGTTAACAGGGGCACGAGGAGGAGAAGGCGGAAGCTCCTCATCAACCACAGACGATGGCTCTGTATGAGCAGGAGAGCTTGGCTTTTCTGCAAAAACAAAAATATGTCACAAGCATTCAATGAGCATAAGGGGTAAACAAAGAAAAACAACTACCAAGAAGCGGGTTCGTAGTGAAAGCATTAAGTTTGCCTCTTCTGGTAATTTTCTTCTGAACCTTCTTGGTAGGCTGACCGTCAGCATCAACATCAGTTTGTTTTCTTTTCCCTGCTTTCTTCCTCAACAGATGTTCAGGACTCGACTCTAAATCGATAGGATCATCAGGATTTGAAGGAGGGATGTCAGCAGTGTCTTTTGGTTCCGACTTAGGTTTCCTCACAACTGCAGTCGCAAGACCCTCCAATGAATCAGATACCACGACATAATCACACCAGGAGTCAGAGGAATGGCGCGTACCTTTCTTCTCTCCCCCCACATTTTTGGCCTTAGAAGATTGAGTTTTCTCCACTTCACTCTTTTTTGGCGCATCAGTAGTAGCAGGCCCACGTCTTTTCTTTTCAGGGCCTATGCCCAGGTTAGACAGCTCACCTACTGAGAAACACAAAAAAATGACTTATGCAAACGAGCAAAAACAGCAGAAAATAGCATTGTGGTAAAAAAAAATTACCAGCGCCAGCAGAAGGTTGCGCGGCCAAGTCACCATCCCGCGAAAGAACAAAATTCCTCACAATATGGTGATACCAGAGTTCCTCATCAGGTTTCTTGAGAATAGTAGTCATCTTCCCACCTTCTCTCTCAAACGCAACAACATACAACGAAACAACTGCAAAAGAAGAGAAGCAAAGGTGAAAAAAGAAAAAAACAAAAAAAAGAAAGTACAAGAGAGGGAAGCAAACAGGGCAAACCCCAAATCTTACTTTTGCCATCCTCCATGTACACCGGCTTTTCTTCACGGTTCATCCGTCAGTTCAGACTCATGCTAGCACCAACCAGGGCTTTCTCCGGTAGGGCAATTGACGGAACGTCCTTTAAATCCTGATACCAATTTTCCGAAAAAGGAGTCTGAGTAGTCTCGGTTGGAACATCCTCTTTTCCCCTAAAAGTCATCCTCATCGGAATAACCCCAGCTTTAATAAAAAAGAATTTTTGTTTCCAGTCATGAAACGACTTCGGGGGTTGAAGCAAGATCTTTTTCGCAGATGCCCTTTGCATAAAAGAATAGAATCCCTGAGAACAGTGCATTTGATGGAACACTCGAAATCGAGGAGCCGACGGTTCAATATGCATTGTACGACAAACAAATTCGAAATGACGAACCCTAACCATCCCAATAGGGTGCATCTGAGAGATGTGAAACTTGTAATAATCCAGAATATCAAGAAAAAATTCCGTTGCAGGCAATCGGAAATTGCCTGCAGAGAAAAAATCCTAAAATAAAGTGATATACCCGGCCGCAGCATCCGCCGCCATCTGACCCTCATCAGGGTACCGAGCAACCCAACTAGAAGGAAACTTGAAATTTCGAACCAAACCATCAAAGGTTTCCCTAGACCACTTTAATGGTGGAAGTTCGACAGCCATTTCTTCAGCAGAGTCTTCATGATGATCTTCGGTTGACATAAGAGAGAGAAATTGCATATTCTTTCAAGAAACGGATAAAGGAGACGGAGAATAAAAGGATTTTCAAGAAAGCAATGATTAACAAAAATAAGGAATTAAAAAGATTTATATACTCACCGTCATAAATACCCTAGATAACTGCAACAACACCTTTTCGGGGTTAGCATGGTTATCCAAGCATCAAGGGCGAGTTGGAGGAAACAATAACGCGAGTTCACGCGCTCTTGGGAAACACTGTCAGTAACGTGCAATTGACAGTGACAGCCTGTCACATATCAACAGTCGTCACTGTACCTTTCCACCTGCCCAAAGTCAGGATTTTCAAAACAATGAGCAAGAGTATCTTCTCCAAAAACATTCTCCACTTCCACACAAAAAACTCCACAGCAAAAAAGCACCTATCTCTCATAAGTCCAGTGCTCCACTTATTTGCATAAGAGCAACACTAGACTGGGGGACTTGAAGGGGTAAGGTCCCAAAAACCTTGCTTCGAGTACTTGGGACCATACCACAACCTCATCCTTCTAACTATCTCTAGACCTTGTGCGGCCGCGCACTGGTCCTACAAAGAAAGCTTAGAAAGAAAACAATAATCAATACCTGCGCGCCAAAAGGAGAATAACAAATCCTTGCGCTTATCTCCATAGCAGACATGATAAAAATCCTAGCTATATACTTCCGCATAAATAATATCCAGACTTGGATATTATTAAACTTCTCTGTTGCCACAGAATTAATATAAAGAGGAGCCACACAGGATTACAGCTATGTTCTTCTAGAAGGCTCCATCGTGCACCACCAAGTCGGTTATAACTGAATGGCCACGTGGCATCATCCCAGGCTCCCTTGAAGTCACGATGATTGCACGGAATTAAAGAGTGATCTTTACTTGCCCACTTTCCAAGTGGCAAAACCCCAACCGTTGATCAAAATCGCGATCCGTGTGCATACTCAAATCGTTAGTGATTAACGGAGGGAAAAATAACCGCTTACGGAAAGGGCACTTTCCGTCAAGTTTTCATCAACGAGTTTTCCCGCCCAAACTTCGGCTATAAATAGAAGGATAATTCAGGTACAATTCTCAAGTTACATTCACTTCAAATTCATTTCGGCTTCTTCATCAAACCTGTACTTATTCTCACGCCGAAGGGTGATCACGGAGAGAACCCCCATTCTCCCCGTGGCGAGTCTAATGGTGGTTGTTTTGCAGTTATTGTGAGAGGAAGAAGATCACTCACCCACGAATCGAACGAGAAGAGATAAACCCTTTTATGCAGATTCAAACCCCCTGGTTCAGTTGATTCCGGTCAATTAAACCAGTGTTTCTTCAATTTCTAAGTGTCCAAATTTTATAAAAATTTTGACATAGTTTCCCCTAAAAATGGAGGTTTCCCATGTTTTCAAAACATGTGTTTATTTTCTTTTCAACACCAAAAACAATTCTCAGCAATATTCACCAACAAAATATACTAATTTCTTCATATGAAACATCATGGTGAACTTGATTCTTGTTAAAAATGTGTAGTCTTTTAGATCTACACTTCACATACTAGGATCTTTAGAAATCAAGTGTTCTTGTAAATTTTTAACCAACTTTTTATGAAACTTTATTTTACTAACCAACTCACTCATGAGTTTTATGGTTTCAAAGCTTGTAAATCATGTTCTAAAACCACTTTTATGTCTATTCGAAAGATCATTATGTTTAACATCATGTTTCACCATGGATCTTTCAAGATCCATGCTTAACATCTTTAGATCTTTCATAAACAAGCTTTATGTTAAACTTTTAACAAACTTTTCATGGATTTTAATTTCAAAAATTAGTTTTACATACACTTTATTACTTCAAGATTACAAATTCATGCTTTAAAATCCTTGTTTCAAGTTCACATAATGCTTCATATGTTCATCTTCAAGTTTAACCATGGATCTTTCAAGATCCATGCTTAAATTTGTTAGATCTAAGCTTCTAACAAGCTTAACATACTTGATCTAAACATATACACAAGATTTATCATCAACAACTTCATTACATACACTAAAAATTAATATAATCACTTGTTTTCTTCATGAATATGTTAGATCTTCTCATTTTTAACTTTAAAAGTTTAGTTGTTTAGATGGTGAGACTTATACATAACATAAACATGAACTAATATAGTTATCAAGAAGATTACTACTAGCTCTAATGGCTAGGGAAGTGGCACAAGAATGATGAAGATGAATATGGAAGAAAATGAGAGGTTAAAAGCTCCAAAACGAGGTCCTTCAAGTTCTAGCACTTCAAGCCTCCTTAGATAGCCTCCATACACCTCCTAGTGACCTTGGATTACTTTGCAATGAAGTGAAAATGGTGGTGTGTGTGTGTGTGAGAAGTGAGCCGAGACCAAGAAGAGAAAGTAGGAAGAAGATGGTGAAATTGTGAGATGTAGGACAATGCTTATTACTTAAGGTTCTTTATAAAGGAAACCTCCAACACATTAATCTTCTCTAGATTTTATGCACTTAATCAAGGGGACAAAGAAATTAAAATAACCAAAAGAGAAGTGGGGTCCATGGGGCCGGTTGCAACATGGGGGGGGGGTAAAGTGTAATTTCTTAGAAGTTGAGGGTTTAAAGTGCAAACGAGAAGGTTTAAGTTAGTTTAAGTGTGTTTAGGTGTTTTTATGATTTTTAAGGTGTTCTACCCCCCATAATAGCTTAATATCATAAAAACATTACTTCTAGTCAAATTTTGATGTCTCGGATAGTGTCCGGTTGTTCGTTTCGTTACGGTTCGTTAAAGTGCTAAATTACGCATTTTCACTAAGTATGAAGCACCTTTTGTGGCAGTTTCAATTCCCGACACTTTGTAAGTTATTCAGGACAATAAAACATAATTTCTGCATGATATTTATGTGTTAAAATGCTGTTTATAGCTAAATTATTGCTGATTTAAGCAGAATTCTGCATTTAAAGTGAGCTTCGGGTGTCTTTTAGTGCATAGTTTAGCTTTTGGAAAGTTTATATGTTAACCTTCATAACCATACTTGGGTTTTAATGTATTTTAAATGTTGGACCTACTGGCCCTAATTCTATTGTCTGACTGCTTTTTGTAGAATTACTGACACAGTGTGTTTTACCAGTGAGTTTACTAGTCTTTCTGACGCAACGCTTAAAGTAATGCATAAAACAATATTTAAAGTTCAAAACATGCATGAATTCATATGTATAGCATGTAATCAGACAATGTTGACGTTTAAGCACATAACTGCAGATAATAAATAGTATTTAAAATAGTACAGAAATTACCGGTTTTGCGCCAGTCGTCCCAGTCTCCCCCCGTTAATAGAATTTCGTCCTGAAATTCAAGCTGAGTTATCTCCCGCAGGAGCTTTCTCGAATAGATGGGGGTACTTGGCTTTAAACTGGTCTTCGCGTTCCCATGTGTACTCGGGTCTGTGTTTTGAGTTCCAACGTACTTTGACAGGCTTAATGCGACTCCTCCTTGTTTTATGGATCTTCCAATCCGTTACCTCAACGGGTTGTTCTGTAAATCGGAGTGTGTCGTCGATATGCACCTCATCTGCGGGGATGATAATTGTTTCTTGGGTTGGACTCTTTTTAAGGTTCGACACATGGAACGTATCATGTACACCATTAAGTTCTTCCTGTAACACCAATTTGTACGCCACGGTACCAATCTTTTCCAAGATCTTGAATGGCCCAATGTATTGTGGATTCAACTTTCCACGTTTTCTGAATCTTGCTACACCTTTCCAAGGTGAGACCTTCAACAAAACTTTGTCTCCCACCTCGAAATCTAAGGGTTTTCGTCTACGATCAGCGTAGATCTTTTATCGATCACGAGCCGCCTTAATGCGCTCTCGGATCTGAATGATCTTGTCAGTTGTTTCTTGAACAAGTTCAGGACCAATCAACTGCTTATCCCCAGCGTCTGCCCAACACAACGGTGAGCGGCACTTGTGGCCATATAGAGCTTCGAACGGTGCGGCTTTTGTGCTCGTATGGTAGCTGTTATTATAGGAAAAATCAACTAAAGGTAGATGAGTATCCCAGCTACCACCTAGATCCATAACACATGCGCGAAGCATATCTTCCAGTGTTTGTATGGTCCGTTCTCTCTGACCATCTATTTTCGGATGGAAGGCCGTGCTTAGATCTAGTTGAGATCCAAAGGCCTCCTGGAAGGATTGCCAGATCCTTGATACGAAGCGCCCATCTCTGTCTGAAATAATCGAAATTGGCACTCCATGACTGGCCATAATTTCTTTTAGATACAGTTCAGCAAGCTTTCCAGTGCTATCTTTCTCTTGGATTGGTAGGAAGTGCACAGACTTCGTCAATCGATCCACTATTACCCATATCACATCATGCCCTCTAGGGGTCTGGGTAATTTTGTTATGAAGTCCATCGAGATTTGCTCCCACTTCCACATGGGTATCTCAGGTTGTTGCAGTAGACCAGACGGTTTCTGATATTCGGCCTTGACCTTAGCATAGGTTAGGCACTTTCCAATGTAAACAGTAACATCGCTTTTAAGCTTTGGCCACCAATAATATTCTTTCAAGTCTTGGTATATTTTGTCTGATCCTAGGTGGATCGAGTATCTCGACTTTTGAGCTTCATCGAAGATGACTTCTCGAATACCGCCATAGAGCGGAACCCAAATGCGTCCCATAAAGTATAAGGTTCCCTCTTCGTTTGGCACCAACTTCTTCTCCATACCTCAGATATATTCAGCTCTAACGTTCTCCCTTTTAAGGGCTTCTTGTTGGGCATGATGAATGCGTGCAGTGAGATTCGTTCGAATAGTCATTTCCAATGCTCGAACCCTTAGGGTCTTAACCCTTTCTTTTCGAGTTAATGCGTCTGCTACCACATTTGCCTTTCCAGGATGGTACTTAATGTCACACCCCGACCACGTGTAACATACAAAACGTGGCGGAAACGTCGGGGAATGTTGCAACAGAATTAATGTTTCATAACCATGGATACCAAAAGTGTTTCGTTTTATTAAACATTGAATAATTACATCGTCTGGAAATCTAAATACACAATTTAAACATAATCTATCATTGTCATTGAGTCACTAAGGCCTTGTCCAGTCCTATGTGAGCATGCATCTTATCAATCGATATCATTCAACAATACCTGAAACATATGTGAAAACGAGGTCAGCAAAGAAATGCTGGCGAGTACATAGGTTTTGTGAAAATAAGATTCATGACTTCTGTTTAAGAAAATGTTTAGTCATGAACCTTGTAATTTGCTTTGTCTTTGTGAATCATTTGAAAAATAATAAGTTCAGGTGATATGTATAAATAAGAGAATAATGCATGATTAAATGAATAACCATGTAAAATGAGTTTGTATAAGATAAGTTGTTTGTAAATAAATGTCTTGTGAAAAGTATGTTACTTGTATAAAATGTTCTATGTCTCAAACTGAAATGATTCAAATAACGCTACAATATGTAATACCATACAAACACTTATATATAGGAAGTACCAGCGGCGTATCCACCATGCTTGTATCATATTACACACGCACCGTTACTCAAATCACTTACCCAGACAAACCTCCAATGTAAGATGTCCATGTTTAAACAAATTGTCAAAGGTATTGAATAATATAACAAAATGTTTATGTTAAGATGTAAATCATGTCATGTATAATCAATGTCAAAAGTGTTTGTGTCGAATGTAAACCACGTAATGTGTAACCAAAATGATATGTATGGCTAGTGAAATGCATCAACTAAACCATAGGTGAAACGCACAAAACAAAGTATTGAAGTAAAACTTGGTTTAAATCAATACTATGTTTCGTGGAAATGCATGATCAAATGTAAATCATGTCCAAATGTTTACCCAATCGTTAAACCTCTTTGTGAAATCGTTCCAATCGTTCTTGTTGTTTTAATCATTCAAATCGTTCTCGTTTTAATTGTGAAAATACTTAATGGTCGATTCTCTAATAACATTCAAACCTTCTTGACGCGTTGATCGTTCCATCTCGCTCTCGCTCTCGTTCTTAACAAACCCTTACCAAAGGGTAAACTAATAATTTCAGATTCAGTCGTTACCCAAAATACCCACACATAACCATGGGTATAGAAAATAACGGGATTTGTCAGATCCTATGGTACCATAACCTAATACTGGTCGGCTTGATCATTGCTAATGAATGTCATTGGTTATGTAACTACAACCAACAAGTTTGTTCACTTTATTGAAATCGTTCTTGAAACTATTGTAATTGTTTTTGAAACTATTGTTATCGTTCTTGATACTACATTGTAATTGTTTTTGAAACCATTGTAATCGTTCTTGAAATCATTGTTAAGATATTTAGCACATATGAGTCACCCCAAAACAGTTGAAAACAGTAAAAGAGGGGAATAATGTACTCGCCTGAGAATGCTTAGAGGTCTTGAACAACAACCAAACAAAGCTTGAGGGAGCACGGAATCAGTCGGCAATCTAAAACTATATAATTAAACCGGACTTAAATCGGGAGATCGGATAGGATGAGGCTTGGTAAACCAAATGAGTATTGGAACTCATATGATATGGTTTAACAAGGCCTACATACTACAATGAAACCAAACCTAAGTGCTTCCGACCCATCGCGACCCATTAAGGTAACTTATGCTACTTTAACGCGTCGTGCGCGTGAAACGCGTTCGGACCGTCTAACTAGTCCTATGACAAGTGTTATATGCCTAAACATGTTACATAACCAGTTATGTGACAAAAGTTTAGGTTACATATGCTCAATTACCAATTATACATGAAAATGGTATTCTGGTAATTTACCTAAGGCATATAAACTACCTATCATACAACTACTTAAACGAAGCGACCATAGGGTATAACCTCGGAAGGTTATTCCCTACCTACTATGGTCACCTAATGTATTTGGTCGGATCCTAATGATCGACCAAATGGGTCGGGTTCGAGGTATAAGCGATTTATTAGGTCGCTTACCCTACGACCCTAGACAACGTGGTAATCAGTAGGCATAGTCCCAAGGGACTATAACCAACGTGATTACACTCACGTTGCGAAGTTCAAACGAACTTCGCATTGACCATAACTGGTCAATGTAGAAAGTCAAACAAAGTTTGACTTTCAGACTCGAAAGACTCGAAAAGCAATAAAAGAACGAAAGAATACTTACGAAGGGTCCCCGAATGCTAATCTCAATCCAAGAATCTCAGGTATGAAACAATGGTTTCAACTTAGAGTTCCTAAGATCAAGATTCTAGTGATTTTAGCAATGGGGGTGGATGGGTATTTATAGGAATACCCGAACCGTTAAGATCGCTTGTCGAATATCGTGCCTTAATCGTATCCGTATAAGTGTCGGAAAGTTATGGTGCCTAAAATCCATCCTTATCAGCTGACTAAGCATGTTAGAATGTGTGGTTGTGAATTAAACATCTGTTTATACATCGAATCTGGTCCCGAAATGCAAAACTGATGTTTCTGTCCAGTTAAGGCACTCGCGTAGCGCGACTGCATAGGCCCTTAGGGCTCGCGCTACGCCACTGCCCCTCTGTTTCAGAAAAGTTTCAAAACTGACAGAAATGGTCCCTGCACGTGTTTAAGGCCTTTTTCGATGCGTTTGAACCCCATTAACCTCATTTCAAGGCTCTAAATTGAAGTTAAAGTATAGGGAACTCAAAACATGCTCAAAAGTATCTCAGATGTCGGTTCGTTTGGCCGTACGAACGCGATGTTCGCTTAATTACGACGGAATGCGCATAAGCGCGAAAAACGATCCAAATGACGCGACGAATGGATTTTTGGCAAGCCAAACACTAAAGCATAATATAGTCATGCTCACATAAATTTTTGGATGTCCGGATGTATTCAGAACGTAAGTTATGCGCGAAAGTGCAAACTTGTGCACTTTTTGACACTTTTAGTCCCTGAATGAGCCAAAAGTTTATTTTAACACACCGAACCCCTCAAAGCCTATTTCTAAGCTATGTAAAGGATATTTATGGTATGTTTAACTTATGGTCATGTTCCGGAATGTTTGTTACAGTTCAAATTGGCATACTTTCGCAGTTTGTCAGGTTTAGTCCCTGTAGGCGAATTAACTTGTTTTCGGCATACCAAACCTTCCAAATCTTATTTCTAAGTTATGTAAAGGTTATTTAAGGTATGTTAAGCCTATTTCACTATTCTGGAGTGTTCGTTGCATTAAACGGGTTATATTTCTGCATCAGTGCGCGTATAACCTTCCAGAAAGCGATTTAGAGTTTGCAATTGAACAAAAATTGATATGTGCAAATGATACACATATTTTCACAAATCCCAAGTATGAAATACAATATTTCATTGGTTTGGTATTTGTTTGATGGCCGTGGAGGCACAGGTGTTACAGTCTCCCCTACTTTAGGAAATTTCGTCCCGAAATTTATTTAGAGGAAACTTGTGAGAGCTTGAAAGCATGAAGTTTGAAAAGATCGAACAACATTGGTTAGGGTTCTGAACTTTTAGTAACCTTAATAACATTATGCTTGCAATGTAAGAGGGATACTTATATACAAGTATATGAAGCGTCATTGGTGCGTCCACCGTACCTCCATTACATCATTCTCATTTTGTTATTGTTGTCACTATCGGTTCTTACACATAATAAATCCTACTGGGTTTCTGTGCACTAAATTTCATAATTATGTACGCGTCCATAATTAGACAATTCCTTGCACAGTTCACACAGTCTATTTTATAATGTGTAGGGTATAACCAAATGAACAAACCTGTGATGAGTGTGACTGGACCACCATAGGGTCCTTTCAGCTGTATCATCACATGCCATTCTTAACCAGGTCTTGAATCAATCTTTAACTAGACCACTCAAGGGTCTATCATCGAATCATGGAATGGTACTATATAACCCAAGGGTCTTAACTACCACGTAGAAGCCCATAAGGATTTAAGGTAGTATCTTTTGAGTATCCTACTATGAATCCCTCATATGAAGATATGAAAGATTCTATGAGGATTTGAAAATCGTACCACACAAGAACATAGAGGAGAACACATAAACACATATCACATAATCGCATAATTGTTTAATTTGACCTTTAAATTTGTTATCTTTGGACACGGGTATTTAAAGCATACAAGGAATCAATTTCCTTAATTGCGGTAATTTGGATTGATCCATATGAATACCTTGCTTGTTGACTACATGACCCAAAAACTGAACTTCTTTAAGCCAAAATTTCCTCTTGGAGGATTTAGCGAAAAGTTTGTTCCTTCTTTAAGGGTTCCGGTGTCAATGAAAGTGTTGATCGTTATCAGCTCGGGATATGAATAGATCAAGATGTCATTAATAACAATGACGAACTGATCCAAATAAGGCTTGCAGACTCTATTTATCAAGTCCTTGAAGATGGCTGGAGTATTTGTCAACCTAAAAGGCATGACTGTAAACTCGTAATGGCCATACTTCATGCAGAAAACCGTTTTGGGAATATCTTCTTCGAGAATACAAAGTTGATGATACCCAAAACGCAAATCGATCTTGGAAAAGCATGAAACACTATGCAGTTGATCGGAGAAATCGTTGATTTAAGGTAGGGGATATCGATTCTTGATGGTAAACTTACTAGGCTTACGTTAATCGATATACATTCGAAAAGATCCATTTTTCTTTTCACAAGGAGAACAAGAATTTCTCCAAGGTGAAAAGTTCGGACGGATGAATCCTTTATCAGACAACTCTTGAAGCTGTTTTGATAATTCTTGCATCTTGAACGGTGCAAGATGATAAGATACTTTAGATTTAAAAGAAACAAGTGTTTGAGGTTCTTAGGGAGATCTCAAGTGATCGTAAAAATGACAGAACCACACGAGTAGTTTTGTCTTTGTGTTGACATCACAAGGTTGAATCAAACATTCATACAATTGCATTAGTTAGAAAATAAAACCACAAATTTTTATTTATATAACAACCGCATTGTCTTTAAATGTTACAAGATACCAACCAGAGGAAAAAAAATACTAATTGTTCACTCCTTCATCATTGAATGCCTCATTGATGTTAAACACTCGACCACGTGCTGGATTCACATTGACGTTGACATTCGCATTTGGGTTTGCGTTAGCATTTGCATTCACCAGTCTTGGGCAGTTGTGGCGGAAGTCACCAATCTCTCCGCAGTTGAAACATGAACCCGGTGGGAATCTCACAGCATTCCCTTGAACCGGAGCTTGAACCTGAGCAGCCTGATTTTGTCCCAAACGACAAACTTTGGCCAAATGCCCAAGTTTACCACACGTTGTGCATTGCCAGCAAGCTTGTTGTATCGCGTGATGACCGTTGCAGCGTGCACAATGAGGTGCGGTACCGGCATATGCTTTCTTTGCAGGTGGCTGAGCTGGTGGGTTCCGCGGGTTCTGAGCAGTCTGTGCTGTAACAGCAAAGTTCTTACCACCCTTTCGCTTTCTTGATTTCTTTGACGTCTCACCTTCCTTTCCCTTCTTGTTTTGACCTTTCTTGCTATCCTCCTCGTCAGACCCCTGCTTCTTACCCTTGTCGCCCTTTCTGTGTAACTTATTCTTCCGAATCTGCGACTCAGTCAATGTCGCAGCTAACTCGATCGCCTGACGGAGTGTGGCAGGGCTACTACCAGTAAGGATGTCTTGTACCGAGTCAGGTAGGCCGTCGATGTACCTTTCGATAGCTATGTCAAGTGGGGTAACCATTGTCGGGCAAAGCAGACTCAACTCCTCAAACCTATCAGTATACGCCCTGTGCTCACCACTATCTTGCTTCAACTCATCAAATTCCTTCTCCAAAGCTCGCTGCTCATGACGAGGACAGAATTCCCTCATCATAAGGGCCCTAAGTTCAGCCCACGTCTGTGCTAGAGCAACTTCTGCACCACGATCCCTCATAATCCCGTTCCACCATGTGAGAGCCCTCTTCTGAAACACACTCGAAGAAAACTCAACCTTGCGATTGTCAGGACACTGCACGTGGCGGAAAGTATTCTCAATGCTCTCGAACCATTGAAGAAGCCCAGTCGCTCCTTCAGAACCACTAAACTTGAGTGGTTTAGCCTGGTTAAAATCCTTGTATTTGCATGGAACATTGTTGTTGTTGTTGGCTTGGTTCCATTGAGCAAAGAGGTTTGGGAATTGAGCAGCCATTTGCTGCGCAATGATTTCTGCCAATTCGGCAGTCTCTATCTGGCTTTCGCGTCGAGGAGGCATTCTGAGAGAGGAAACATGAAAGGAAACGAGTGAGAGAAATAGACGAAAAGAATGAGATGAAACAAATATGATGAAAGCAAGGATAGTGGTCATTTGTTTGTTACTACAAAGCAACAAACGACACACAGTGACTGATCAAAGTAAATGGGTCGAAAATAATGTATCGCGAAGACATGCTCGCCTATAAGTGAACACTCATCCCAAGAATTCCCAGGTAAGCACAACTGGTCTCGCGTCTGATGAGATGTATACGAAGTGCTTGCCTAGACAGAAAACCCAGAATACAGGCATTCACCCTTCCAGTTTGCACGTGTTCACATTATTTAAAACCCAAAACTTTGTCGAGATTTTGAAAATTTAAAAGGGGTTCAAAACCATATAACAGAGGGTTCAAAACCTTACAATAGAGGGTTCAAAACCTTGTAATCAATCATCCTAGAACAGATGATTAGTTTTCATAGCGGTTTTGAATTTTATGTTCTTGTTGTGGTTGTCGCCTAAGGATAGGTGACAGTATTGTTTTATGACTAAACGCAAGTAAACTCGCGTTAGGGTCCTAAGAAGGTTATAGACTAGGTCAAAGCATTACTAATAACCTAATTCCCTATAACCATTGGCTCTGATACCATCTTTCTGTCACACCCTGTAACACCTGTGCCTCCACGGCCATCAAACAAATACCAAACCAATGAAATATTGTATTTCATACTTGGGATTTGTAAAAATATGTGTATCATTTGCACATATCAATTTTTGTTCAATTGCAAACTCTAAATCGCTTTCTGGAAGGTTATACGCGCACTGATGCAGAAATATAACCCCTTTAATGCAACGAACACTCTGGAATAGTGAAATAGGCTTAACATACCTTAAATAACCTTTACATAACTTAGAAATAAGATTTGGAAGGTTTGGTATGCCGAAAACAAGTTAATTTGAACTGTAACAGACATTCCGGAACATGACCATAAGTTAAACATACCATAAATATCCTTTACATAGCTTAGAAATAGGCTTTGAGGGGTTCGGTGTGCTAAAATAAACTTTTGGCTCATTCAGGGACTAAAAGTGTCAAAAAGTGCACAAGTTTGCACTTTCACGCATAACTTACGTTCTGAATACATCCGGACATCCAAAAATTTATGTAAGCATGACTATATTATGCTTTAGTGTTTGGCTTGCCAAAAATCCATTCGTCGCGTCATTTGGATCGTTTTTCGCGCTTAGGCGCATTCCATCGTAATTAAGCGAACATCGCGTTCGTACGGCCAAACGAACCGACATCAGAGATACTTTTGAGCATGCTTTGAGTTCCCTATACTTTAACTTCATTTTAGAGCCTTGAAATTAGGTTAACAGGGTTCAAACGCATCGAAAAAGGCCTTAAACACGTGCAGGGACCATTTCTGTCAGTTTTGAAACTTTTCTGAAACAGAGGGGCAGTGGCGTAGCGCGAGCCCTAAGGGCCTATGCAGTCGCGCTACGCGAGTGCCTTAACTGGACAGAAACATCAGTTTTGCATTTCGGGACCAGATTCGATGTATAAACAGATGTTTAATTCACAACCACACATTCTAACATGCTTAGTCAGCTGATAAGGATGGATTTTAGGCACCATAACTTTCCGACACTTGTACGGATACGATTAAGGCACGATATTCGACAAGCGATCTTAACGGTTCGGGTATTCCTATAAATACCCATCCACCCCCATTGCTAAAATCACTAGAATCTTGATCTTAGGAACTCTAAGTTGAAACCATTGTTTCATACCTGAGATTCTTGGATTGAGATTAGCATTCGGGGACCCTTCGTAAGTATTCTTTCGTTCTTTTATTGCTTTTCGAGTCTTTCGAGTCTGAAAGTCAAACTTTGTTTGACTTTCTACATTGACCAGTTATGGTCAATGCGAAGTTCGTTTGAACTTCGCAACGTGAGTGTAATCACGTTGGTTATAGTCCCTTGGGACTATGCCTACTGATTACCACGTTGTCTAGGGTCGTAGGGTAAGCGATCAAATAAATCGCTTATACCTCGAACCCGACCCATTTGGTCGATCATTAGGATCCGACCAAATACATTAGGTGACCATAGTAGGTAGGGAATAACCTTCCGAGGTTATACCCTATGGTCGCTTCGTTTAAGTAGTTGTATGATAGGTAGTTTATATGCCTTAGGTAAATTACCAGAATACCCTTTTCATGTATAATTGGTAATTGAGCATATGTAACCTAAACTTTTGTCACATAACTGGTTATGTAACATGTTTAGGCATATAACACTTGTCATAGGACTAGTTAGACGGTCCGAACGCGTTTCACGCGCACGACGCGTTAAAGTAGCATAAGTTACCTTAATGGGTCGCGATGGGTCGGAAGCACTTAGGTTTGGTTTCATTGTAGTATGTAGGCCTTGTTAAACCATATCATATGAGTTCCAATACTCATTTGGTTTACCAAGCCTCATCCTATCCGATCTCCCGATTTAAGTCCGGTTTAATTATATAGTTTTAGATTGCCGACTGATTCCGTGCTCCCTCAAGCTTTGTTTGGTTGTTGTTCAAGACCTCTAAGCATTCTCAGGCGAGTACATTATTCCCCTCTTTTACTGTTTTCAACTGTTTTGGGGTGACTCATATGTGCTAAATATCTTAACAATGATTTCAAGAACGATTACAATGGTTTCAAAAACAATTACAATGTAGTATCAAGAACGATAACAATAGTTTCAAAAACAATTACAATAGTTTCAAGAACGATTTCAATAAAGTGAACAAACTTGTTGGTTGTAGTTACATAACCAATGACATTCATTAGCAATGATCAAGCCGACCAGTATTAGGTTATGGTACCATAGGATCTGACAAATCCCGTTATTTTCTATACCCATGGTTATGTGTGGGTATTTTGGGTAACGACTGAATCTGAAATTATTAGTTTACCCTTTGGTAAGGGTTTGTTAAGAACGAGAGCGAGAGCGAGATGGAACGATGAACGCGTCAAGAAGGTTTGAATGTTATTAGAGAATCGACCATTAAGTATTTTCACAATTAAAACGAGAACGATTTGAATGATTAAAACAACAAGAACGATTGGAACGATTTCACAAAGAGGTTTAACGATTGGGTAAACATTTGGACATGATTTACATTTGATCATGCATTTCCACGAAACATAGTATTGATTTAAACCAAGTTTTACTTCAATACTTTGTTTTGTGCGTTTCACCTATGGTTTAGTTGATGCATTTCACTAGCCATACATATCATTTTGGTTACACATTACGTGGTTTACATTCGACACAAACACTTTTGACATTGATTATACATGACATGATTTACATCTTAACATAAACATTTTGTTATATTATTCAATACCTTTGACAATTTGTTTAAACATGGACATCTTACATTGGAGGTTTGTCTGGGTAAGTGATTTGAGTAACGGTGCGTGTGTAATATGATACAAGCATGGTGGATACGCCGCTGGTACTTCCTATATATAAGTGTTTGTATGGTATTACATATTGTAGCGTTATTTGAATCATTTCAGTTTGAGACATAGAACATTTTATACAAGTAACATACTTTTCACAAGACATTTATTTACAAACAACTTATCTTATACAAACTCATTTTACATGGTTATTCATTTAATCATGCATTATTCTCTTATTTATACATATCACCTGAACTTATTATTTTTCAAATGATTCACAAAGACAAAGCAAATTACAAGGTTCATGACTAAACATTTTCTTAAACAGAAGTCATGAATCTTATTTTCACAAAACCTATGTACTCGCCAGCATTTCTTTGCTGACCTCGTTTTCACATATGTTTCAGGTATTGTTGAATGATATCGATTGATAAGATGCATGCTCACATAGGACTGAACAAGGCCTTAGTGACTCAATAACAATGATAGATTATGTTTAAATTGTGTATTTAGATTTCCAGACGATGTAATTATTCAATGTTTAATAAAACGAAACACTTTTGGTATCCATGGTTATGAAACATTAATTCTGTTGCAACACTCCCCGACGTTTCCGCCACGTTTTGTATGTTACACGTGGTCGGGGTGTGACAGAAAGATGGTATCAGAGCCAATGGTTATAGGGAATTAGGTTATTAGTAATGCTTTGACCTAGTCTATAACCTTCTTAGGACCCTAACGCGAGTTTACTTGCGTTTAGTCATAAAACAATACTGTCACCTATCCTTAGGCGACAACCACAACAAGAACATATAATTCAAAACCGCTTTGAAAACTAATCATCTGTTCTAGGATGATTGATTACAAGGTTTTGAACCCTCTATTGTAAGGTTTTGAACCCTCTGTTATATGGTTTTGAACCCCTTTTAAATTTTCAAAATCTCGACAAAGTTTTGGGTTTTAAATAATGTGAACACGTGCAAACTGGAAGGGTGAATGCCTGTATTCTGGGTTTTCTGTCTAGGCAAGCACTTCGTATACATCTCATCAGACGCGAGACCAGTTGTGCTTACCTGGGAATTCTTGGGATGAGTGTTCACTTATAGGCGAGCATGTCTTCGCGATACATTATTTTCGACCCATTTACTTTGATCAGTCACTGTGTGTCGTTTGTTGCTTTGTAGTAACAAACAAATGACCACTATCCTTGCTTTCATCAGATTTGTTTCATCTCATTCTTTTCGTCTATTTCTCTCACTCGTTTCCTTTCATGTTTCCTCTCTCAGAATGCCTCCTCGACGCGAAAGCCAGATAGAGACTGCCGAATTGGCAGAAATCATTGCGCAGCAAATGGCTGCTCAATTCCCAAACCTCTTTGCTCAATGGAACCAAGCCAACAACAACAACAATGTTCCATGCAAATACAAGGATTTTAACCAGGCTAAACCACTCAAGTTTAGTGGTTCTGAAGGAGCGACTGGGCTTCTTCAATGGTTCGAGAGCATTGAGAATACTTTCCGCCACGTGCAGTGTCCTGACAATCGCAAGGTTGAGTTTTCTTCGAGTGTGTTTCAGAAGAGGGCTCTCACATGGTGGAACGGGATTATGAGGGATCGTGGTGCAGAAGTTGCTCTAGCACAGACGTGGGCTGAACTTAGGGCCCTTATGATGAGGGAATTATGTCCTCGTCATGAGCAGCGAGCTTTGGAGAAGGAATTTGATGAGTTGAAGCAAGATAGTGGTGAGCACAGGGCGTATACTGATAGGTTTGAGGAGTTGAGTCTGCTTTGCACGACAATGGTTACCCCACTTGACATAGCTATCGAAAGGTACATTGACGGCCAACCTGACTCGGTACAAGACATCCTTACTGGTAGTAGCCCTGCCACACTCCGTCAGGCGATCGAGTTAGCTGCGACATTGACTGAGTCGCAGATTCGGAAGAATAAGTTACACAGAAAGGGCGACAAGGGTAAGAAGCAGGGGTCTGACGAGGAGGATAGCAAGAAAGGTCAAAACAAGAAGGGAAAGGAAGGTGAGACGTCAAAGAAATCAAGAAAGCGAAAGGGTGGTAAGAACTTTGCTGTTACAGCACAGACTACTCAGAACCCGCGGAACCCACCAGCTCAGCCACCTGCAAAGAAAGCATATGCCGGTACCGCACCTCATTGTGCACGCTGCATGTCACACCCCGACCGCGTAAAACAACAAATCGCGGCGGAAACATCGGGGCGTGTTGCAACAGAATTAATGTTTCATAACCATGGATATCAAAAGTATTTCGTTTTATTAAACGTAGAGTAATTACATCGTCTGGGAATCTAAATACACAATTTAAACGTAATCTATCATTGTTATTGAGTCACTAAGGCCTTGTCCAGTCCTATGTGAGCATGCATCTTATCAATCGATATCATTCAACAATACCTGAAACATATGTGAAAACGAGGTCAGCAAAGAAATGCTGGCGAGATACATAGGTTTTGTGAAAGTAAGATTCATGACTTCTGTTTTAAGAAAATGTTTAGTCATGAACCTTCTAATTTGCTTTGTCTTTGTAAATCATTTGAAAAATAATTAGTTCGGATGATAAGTATAAATAAGAGAATAATGCATGATTAAATGAATAACCATGTAAAATGAGTTTGTGTAAGATAAATTGTTTGTAAATCAATGTCTTGTGAAAAGTATGTTACTTGTATAAAATGTCCTATGTCTCAAACTGAAATGATTCAAATAACGCTATGATATGTAATACCATACAAACACTTATATATAGGAAGTACCAGCGGCGTATCCACCATGCTTGTATCATATTACACACGCATCGTTACTTAATCACTTAATCAAACCAAACCAAACAATGTAAAATGTCTATGTTTAAATCAATTGTCAAATGTCTTGAATAATATGTCAAAGTATTCATGTCAAGATGTAAATCATGTCAAAATGTCTATGTCAAATATCCATGTCAAATGTCTATGTCAAAATGTCCATGTCAAATGTCTATGTCAAATATCCATGTCAAATGTCTATGTCAAATATCCATGTATGGCAAGTGAAATGTCTCAACTAAACCATATGCACAAAAACAAAGTATTGAAGTAAAACTTGGTTTAAATCAAAGTTATGTTTTGTGGGAAATACATGATCAAATGTCAGTCATGTACAAATGTTTACCCAATCGTTAAACCATCTTGTTTTAATCGTTCAAATCGTTCTTGTTTTAACAAACCCTTACCTGAAACTACTTTATGGTCGATTCTCTAATAACATTCAAACCTTCTTGACTCGATCCTCGTTCCAACTCGCTCTCGTTCTCGTTCTTAACAAACCCTTACCAAAGGATAAGTTAATAATTACAGATTCAGTCGCTACCCACAACACCCACACATAACAATGGGTGCAGTAAATAACGGGATTTGTCAGATCCTATGGTACCATAACCTAATACTGGTCGGCTTGATCATTGCTAATGAATGTCATCGGTCATGTAAACTACAACCAACAAGTTCGTTCACCTTATTGAAATTGTTATTAGTTTTTGAAATCATTGTATTCGTTCTTGAAATCATTGTTAGCGTTCTTGAAATAATTGTTATTGTTCTTGAAACCACATAGTAATTGTTATTGAAATCATTGATAAAGCATTTAGCACATATGAGTCACCCCAAAACAGTTTGGAAAACAGTAAAAGAGGGGAATAATGTACTCGCCTGATAATGCTTGGAGGTCTTGAACAACAACCAAACAAAGCTAGAGGGAGCACGGAATCAGTCGGCAATCTAAAACTATATAAATAAACCGGACTTAAATCGGGAGATCGGATAGGATGAGGCTTGGCAAACCAAATGAGTATTGGAACTCATATGATATGGTTTAACAAGGCCTACATACTACAATGATACTAACCTAAGTGCTTTCGACCCATCGCGACTCATTAAGGTAACTTATGCTACTTTAACGCGTCGTGCGCGCAAAGCGCGTTCGGACCGCCTAACTAGTCCTATGACAAGTTTTATATGCCTAAACATGTTACATAATCAGTTATGTGACAAAATTTTAGGTTACATATGCTTAATTACCAATTATACATGAAAAGGGTATTCTGGTAATTTACCTAAGGCATATAAACTACCTATCATACAACTACTTAAACGATGTGACCATAAGGTATAACCTCGGAAGGTTATTCCCTACACTATGGTCACCTAATGTATTTGGTCGGATCCTAATGACCGACCAAACTGGGTCGGGTTCGAAGGTATAAGCGATTTATTAGATCGCTTACCCTACGACCCTAGACAACGTGGTAATCAGTAGGCATAGCCCCAAGGGACTATAACCATCGTGATTACAATCACGTTGCGAAGTTCAAACGAACTTCGCATTGACCATTACTGGTCAACGCTGAAAGTCAAACAAAGTTTGACTTTCTGACTCGAAAAGCAGTAAAATAAGGAAAAGAACGAAAGAATACTTACGAAGGGTCCCCGAATGCTAAACTCGATTCAAAAATCTCAGGTATGAAACAAATGTTTCAACTTAGAGTTTCTCAAATCAAGTTTCTAGTGATTTTAGCAATGGGGGGTATGGGGTATTTATAGGAATACCCGAACCGTTAAGATCGTTTCATGGAAAACGTGCCTTAATCCCATCCGTACATGTGTGCCTTAATCCCATCCGTACATGTGTTTAAATTCCATCCATACATGTGTTGAAATGTTATGGTACCAAAATTCCATCCTTATCCGCTGACTAAGCAAGTTTAGAATGTGTGGTTGTGAATTAAACAACGGCTAATACATCGAATCTGGTCCCGAATGCGAAAAACGAACCAAATGACGCGACGAATGGATTTTTCTTATGGCGAACACTAAAATAAAATATTTTAGTGCTTACATAAATTTTTGGATGTCCGGATGTATTCAGAACGTAAGTTATGCGCGAAAATGCAAACTTGTGCACTTTTTGACACTTTTAGTCCCTGAATGACCCAAAAGTTTATTTTAGCACACCGAACCCCTCAAAGCCTATTTCTAAGCTATGTAAAGGATATTTATGGTATGTTTAACTTTTGGTCATGTTCCGGAAGGTCTGTTACAGTTCTAATTGGCATACTTTCGCAGTTTGTCATATTTAGTCCCTGTAAGCGAGTTAACTTGTTTTTGCCATACCAAAGCCTTCAAAACTTATTTCTAAGTTATGTAAAGGTTATTTAAGGTATGTTAAGCCTATGTAACTATTCCGGAGTGTTCGTTGCTTTAAACTGGTTATATTTACGCATCGGTGCGCGTATAACCTTCCAGAAAGCGATTTAGAGTTTGAAATTGAACGAGAATTGATATGTGCAAATGATACACATATTTTTACAAATCCCAAGTATGAATTATAATATTTCATTGGTTTGGTATTTGTTTGATGGCCGTGAAGGCACAGGTGTTACACTGCAACGGTCATCACGCGATACAACAAGCTTGCTGGCAATGCACGACGTGTGGTAAACTTGGGCATTTGGCCAAAGTTTGTCGTTTGGGACAAAATCAGGCTGCTCAGGTTCAAGCTCCGGTTCAAGGGAATGCTGTGAGATTCCCACCGGGTTCATGTTTCAACTGCGGAGAGATTGGTCACTTCCGCCACAACTGCCCAAGACTGGTGAATGCAAATGCTAACGCAAACCCAAATGCGAATGTCAACGTCAATGTGAATCCAGCACGTGGTCGAGTGTTTAACATCAATGAGGCACTCAATGATGAAGGAGTGAACAATTAGTATTTTGTTTTTCCTCTGGTTGGTATCTTGTAACATTTAAAGACAATGCGGTTGTTATATAAATAAAAATTTGTGGTTTTATTTTCTAACTAATGCAATTGTATGAATGTTTGATTCAACCTTGTGATGTCAACACAAAGACAAAACTACTCGTGTGGTTCTGTCATTTTTACGATCACTTGAGATCTCCCTAAGAACCTCAAACACTTGTTTCTTTTAAATCTAAAGTATCTTATCGTCTTGCACCGTTCAAGATGCAAGAATTATCAAAACAGCTTCAAGAGTTGTCTGATAAAGGATTCATCCATCCGAACTTTTCACCTTGGAGAAATTCCTGTTCTCCTTGTGAAAAGAAAAATGGATCTTTTCGAATGTATATCGATTAACGTAAGCCTAGTAAGTTTACCATCAAGAATCGATATCCCCTACCTTAAATCAACGATTTCTCCGATCAACTGCATAGTGTTTCATGCTTTTCCAAGATCGATTTGCGTTTTGGGTATCATCAACTTTGTATTCTCGAAGAAGATATTCCCAAAACGGTTTTCTGCACGAAGTATGGCCATTACGAGTTTACAGTCATGCCTTTTAGGTTGACAAATACTCCAGCCATCTTCAAGGACTTAATAAATAGAGTCTGCAAGCCTTATTTGGATCAGTTCGTCATTGTTATTAATGACAACTTGATCTATTCATATCCCGAGCTGATAACGATCAACACTTTCATTGACACCGGAACCCTTAAAGAAGGAACAAACTTTTCGCTAAATCCTCCAAGAGGAAATTTTGGCTTAAAGAAGTTCAGTTTTTGGGTCATGTAGTCAACAAGCAGGGTATTCATATGGATCAATCCAAATTACCGCAATTAAGGAAATTGATTCCTTGTATGCTTTAAATACCCGTGTCCAAAGATAACAAATTTAAAGGTCAAATTAAACAATTATGCGATTATGTGATATGTGTTTATGTGTTCTCCTCTATGTTCTTGTGTGGTACGATTTTCAAATCCTCATAGAATCTTTCATATCTTCATATCTTCATAGTACGATACTCAAAAGGTACTACCTTAAATCCTTATGGGCTTCTACGTGGTAGTTAAGACCCTTGGGTTATATAGTACCATTCCATGATTCGATGATAGACCCTTGAGTGGTCTAGTTAAAGATTGATTCAAGACCTGGTTAAGAATGGCATGTGATGATACAGCTGAAAGGACCCTATGGTGGTCCAGTCACACTCATCACAGGTTTGTTCATTTGGTTTTACCCTACACATTATAAAATAGACTGTGTGAACTGTGCAAGGAATTGTCTAATTATGGACGCGTACATAATTATGAAATTTAGTGCACAGATACCCAGTAGGATTTATTATGTGTAAGAACCGATAGTGACAACAATAACAAAATGAGAATGATGTAATGGAGGTACGGTGGACGCACCAATGACGCTTCATATACTTGTATATAAGTATCCCTCTTACATTGCAAGCATAATGTTATTAAGGTTACTAGAAGTTCAGAACCCTAACCAATGTTGTTCGATCTTTTCAAACTTCATGCTTTCAAGCTCTCACAAGTTTCCTCTAAATAAATTTCGGGACGAAATTTCCTAAAGTAGGGGAGACTGTAACACCTGTGCCTCCACGGCCATCAAACAAATACCAAACCAATGAAATATTATATTTCATACTTGGGATTTGTAAAAATATGTGTATCATTTGCACATATCAATTTTTGTTCAATTGCAAACTCTAAATCGCTTTCTGGAAGGTTATACGCGCACTGATGCAGAAATATAACCCGTTTAATGCAACGAACACTCCGGATTAGTGAAATAGGCTTAACATACCTTAAATAACCTTTACATAACTTAGAAATAAGATTTGGAAGGTTTGGTATGCCGAAAACAAGTTAATTCGCCTACAGGGACTAAACCTGACAAACTGCGAAAGTATGCCAATTTGAACTGTAACAGACATTCCGGAACATGACCATAAGTTAAACATACCATAAATATCCTTTACATAGCTTAGAAATAGGCTTTGAGGGGTTCGGTGTGCTAAAATAAACTTTTGGCTCATTCAGGGACTAAAAGTGTCAAAAAGTGCACAAGTTTGCACTTTCGCGCATAACTTACGTTCTGAATACATCCGGACATCCAAAAATTTATGTAAGCATGACTATATTATGCTTTAGTGTTTGGCTTGCCAAAAATCCATTCGTCGCGTCATTTGGATCGTTTTTCGCGCTTATGCGCATTCCGTCGTAATTAAGCGAACATCGCGTTCGTACGGCCAAACGAACCGACATCTGAGATACTTTTGAGCATGTTTTGAGTTCCCTATACTTTAACTTCATTTTAGAGCCTTGAAATGAGGTTAACGGGGTTCAAACGCATCGAAAAAGGCCTTAAACACGTGCAGGGACCATTTCTGTCAGTTTTGAAACTTTTCTGAAATAGAGGGGCAGTGGCATAGCGCGAGCCCTAAGGGCCTATGCAGTCGCGCTACGCGAGTGCCTTAACTGGACAGAAACATCAGTTTTGCATTTCGGGACCAGATTCGATGTATAAACAGCTGTTTAATTCACAACCACACATTCTAACATGCTTAGTCAGCTGATAAGGATGGATTTTAGGCACCATAACTTTCCGACACTTGTACGGATACGATTAAGGCACGATATTCGACAAGCGATCTTAACGGTTCGGGTATTCCTATAAATACCCATCCACCCCCATTGCTAAAATCACTAGAATCTTGATCTTAGGAACTCTAAGTTGAAACCATTGTTTCATACCTGAGATTCTTGGATTGAGATTAGCATTCGGGGACCCTTCGTAAGTATTCTTTCGTTCTTTTATTGCTTTTCGAGTCTTTCGAGTCTGAAAGTCAAACTTTGTTTGACTTTCTACATTGACCAGTTATGGTCAATGCGAAGTTCGTTTGAACTTCGCAACGTGAGTGTAATCACGTTGGTTATAGTCCCTTGGGACTATGCCTACTGATTACCACGTTGTCTAGGGTCGTAGGGTAAGCGATCTAATAAATCGCTTATACCTCGAACCCGACCCATTTGGTCGATCATTAGGATCCGACCAAATACATTAGGTGACCATAGTAGGTAGGGAATAACCTTCCGAGGTTATACCCTATGGTCGCTTCGTTTAAGTAGTTGTATGATAGGTAGTTTATATGCCTTAGGTAAATTGCCAGAATACCCTTTTCATGTATAATTGGTAATTGAGCATATGTAACCTAAACTTTTGTCACATAACTGGTTATGTAACATGTTTAGGCATATAACACTTGTCATAGGACTAGTTAGACGGTCCGAACGCGTTTCACGCGCACGACGCGTTAAAGTAGCATAAGTTACCTTAATGGGTCGCGATGGGTCGGAAGCACTTAGGTTTGGTTTCATTGTAGTATGTAGGCCTTGTTAAACCATATCATATGAGTTCCAATACTCATTTGGTTTACCAAGCCTCATCCTATCCGATCTCCCGATTTAAGTCCGGTTTAATTATATAGTTTTAGATTGCCGACTGATTCCGTGCTCCCTCAAGCTTTGTTTGGTTGTTGTTCAAGACCTCTAAGCATTCTCAGGCGAGTACATTATTCCCCTCTTTTACTGTTTTCAACTGTTTTGGGGTGACTCATATGTGCTAAATATCTTAACAATGATTTCAAGAACGATTACAATGGTTTCAAAAACAATTACAATGTAGTATCAAGAACGATAACAATAGTTTCAAAAACAATTACAATAGTTTCAAGAACGATTTCAATAAAGTGAACAAACTTGTTGGTTGTAGTTACATAACCAATGACATTCATTAGCAATGATCAAGCCGACCAGTATTAGGTTATGGTACCATAGGATCTGACAAATCCTGTTATTTTCTATACCCATGGTTATGTGTGGGTATTTTGGGTAACGACTGAATCTGAAATTATTAATTTACCCTTTGGTAAGGGTTTGTTAAGAACGAGAGCGAGATGGAACGATGAACGCGTCAAGAAGGTTTGAATGTTATTAGAGAATCGACCATTAAGTATTTTCACAATTAAAACAAGAACGATTTGAATGATTAAAACAACAAGAACGATTGGAACGATTTCACAAAGAGGTTTAACGATTGGGTAAACATTTGGACATGATTTACATTTGATCATGCATTTCCACGAAACATAGTATTGATTTAAACCAAGTTTTACTTCAATACTTTGTTTTGTGCGTTTCACCTATGGTTTAGTTGATGCATTTCACTAGCCATACATATCATTTTGGTTACACATTACGTGGTTTACATTCGACACAAACACTTTTGACATTGATTATACATGACATGATTTACATCTTAACATAAACATTTTGTTATATTATTCAATACATTTGACAATTTGTTTAAACATGGACATCTTACATTGGAGGTTTGTCTGGGTAAGTGATTTGAGTAACGGTGCGTGTGGAATATGATACAAGCATGGTGGATACGCCGCTGGTACTTCCTATATATAAGTGTTTGTATGGTATTACATATTGTAGCGTTATTTGAATCATTTCAGTTTGAGACATAGAACATTTTATACAAGTAACATACTTTTCACAAGACATTTATTTACAAACAACTTATCTTATACAAACTCATTTTACATGGTTATTCATTTAATCATGCATTATTCTCTTATTTATACATATCACCTGAACTTATTATTTTTCAAATGATTCACAAAGACAAAGCAAATTACAAGGTTCATGACTAAACATTTTCTTAAACATAAGTCATGAATCTTATTTTCACAAAACCTATGTACTCGCCAGCATTTCTTTGCTGACCTCGTTTTCACATATGTTTCAGGTATTGTTGAATGATATCGATTGATAAGATGCATGCTCACATAGGACTGGACAAGGCCTTAGTGACTCAATAACAATGATAGATTATGTTTAAATTGTGTATTTAGATTTCCAGACGATGTAATTATTAAATGTTTAATAAAACGAAACACTTTTGGTATCCATGGTTATGACTAAACGCAAGTAAACTCGCGTTAGGGTCCTAAGAAGGTTATAGACTAGGTCAAAGCATTACTAATAACCTAATTCCCTATAACCATTGGCTCTGATACCATCTTTCTGTCACACCCCGACCACGTGTAACATACAAAACGTGGTGGAAACGTCGGGGAGTGTTGCAACAGAATTAATGTTTCATAACCATGGATACCAAAAGTGTTTCGTTTTATTAAACATTGAATAATTACATCGTCTGGAAATCTAAATATACAATTTAAACATAATCTATCATTGTTATTGAGTCACTAAGGCCTTGTCCAGTCCTATGTGAGCATGCATCTTATCAATCGATATCATTCAACAATACCTGAAACATATGTGAAAACGAGGTCAGCAAAGAAATGCTGGCGAGTACATAGGTTTTGTGAAAATAAGATTCATGACTTCTGTTTAAGAAAATGTTTAGTCATGAACCTTGTAATTTGCTTTGTCTTTGTGAATCATTTGAAAAATAATAAGTTCAGGTGATATGTATAAATAAGAGAATAATGCATGATTAAATGAATAACCATGTAAAATGAGTTTGTATAAGATAAGTTGTTTGTAAATAAATGTCTTGTGAAAAGTATGTTACTTGTATAAAATGTTCTATGTCTCAAACTGAAATGATTCAAATAACGCTACAATATGTAATACCATACAAACACTTATATATAGGAAGTACCAGCGGCGTATCCACCATGCTTGTATCATATTACACACGCACCGTTACTCAAATCACTTACCCAGACAAACCTCCAATGTAAGATGTCCATGTTTAAACAAATTGTCAAATGTATTGAATAATATAACAAAATGTTTATGTTAAGATGTAAATCATGTCATGTATAATCAATGTCAAAAGTGTTTGTGTCGAATGTAAACCACGTAATGTGTAACCAAAATGATATGTATGGCTAGTGAAATGCATCAACTAAACCATAGGTGAAACGCACAAAACAAAGTATTGAAGTAAAACTTGGTTTAAATCAATACTATGTTTCGTGGAAATGCATGATCAAATGTAAATCATGTCCAAATGTTTACCCAATCGTTAAACCTCTTTGTGAAATCGTTCCAATCGTTCTTGTTGTTTTAATCATTCAAATCGTTCTTGTTTTAATTGTGAAAATACTTAATGGTCGATTCTCTAATAACATTCAAACCTTCTTGACGCGTTCATCGTTCCATCTCGCTCTCGCTCTCGTTCTTAACAAACCCTTACCAAAGGGTAAATTAATAATTTCAGATTCAGTCGTTACCCAAAATACCCACACGTAACCATGGGTATAGAAAATAACGGGATTTGTCAGATCCTATGGTACCATAACCTAATACTGGTCGGCTTGATCATTGCTAATGAATGTCATTGGTTATGTAACTACAACCAACAAGTTTGTTCACTTTATTGAAATCGTTCTTGAAACTATTGTAATTGTTTTTGAAACTATTGTTATCGTTCTTGATACTACATTGTAATTGTTTTTGAAACCATTGTAATCGTTCTTGAAATCATTGTTAAGATATTTAGCACATATGAGTCACCCCAAAACAGTTGAAAACAGTAAAAGAGGGGAATAATGTACTCGCCTGAGAATGCTTAGAGGTCTTGAACAACAACCAAACAAAGCTTGAGGGAGCACGGAATCAGTCGGCAATCTAAAACTATATAATTAAACCGGACTTAAATCGGGAGATCGGATAGGATGAGGCTTGGTAAACCAAATGAGTATTGGAACTCATATGATATGGTTTAACAAGGCCTACATACTACAATGAAACCAAACCTAAGTGCTTCCGACCCATCGCGACCCATTAAGGTAACTTATGCTACTTTAACGCGTCGTGCGCGTGAAACGCGTTCGGACCGTCTAACTAGTCCTATGACAAGTGTTATATGCCTAAACATGTTACATAACCAGTTATGTGACAAAAGTTTAGGTTACATATGCTCAATTACCAATTATACATGAAAAGGGTATTCTGGTAATTTACCTAAGGCATATAAACTACCTATCATACAACTACTTAAACGAAGCGACCATAGGGTATAACCTCGGAAGGTTATTCCCTACCTACTATGGTCACCTAATGTATTTGGTCGGATCCTAATGATCGACCAAATGGGTCGGGTTCGAGGTATAAGCGATTTATTAGATCGCTTACCCTACGACCCTAGACAACGTGGTAATCAGTAGGCATAGTCCCAAGGGACTATAACCAACGTGATTACACTCACGTTGCGAAGTTCAAACGAACTTCGCATTGACCATAACTGGTCAATGTAGAAAGTCAAAAAAAGTTTGACTTTTAGACTCGAAAGACTCGAAAAGCAATAAAAGAACGAAAGAATACTTACGAAGGGTCCCCGAATGCTAATCTCAATCCAAGAATCTCAGGTATGAAACAATGGTTTCAGCTTAGAGTTCCTAAGATCAAGATTCTAGTGATTTTAGCAATGGGGGTGGATGGGTATTTATAGGAATTCCCGAACCCTTAAGATCGCTTGTCGAATATCGTGGCTTAATCGTATCCGTACAAGTGTCGGAAAGTTATGGTGCCTAAAATCCATCCTTATCAGCTGACTAAGCATGTTAGAATGTGTGGTTGTGAATTAAACAGCTGTTTATACATCGAATCTGGTCCCGAAATGCAAAACTGATGTTTCTGTCCAGTTAAGGCACTCGCGTAGCGCGACTGCATAGGCCCTTAGGGCTCGCGCTACGCCACTGCCCCTTTGTTTCAGAAAAGTTTCAAAACTGACAGAAATGGTCCCTGCACGTGTTTAAGGCCTTTTTCGATGCGTTTGAACCCCGTTAACCTCATTTCAAGGCTCTAAAATGAAGTTAAAGTATAGGGAACTCAAAACATGCTCAAAAGTATCTCAGATGTCGTTTCGTTTGGCCGTACGAACGCGATGTTCGCTTAATTACGACGGAATGCGCATAAGCGCGAAAAACGATCCAAATGACGCGACGAATGGATTTTTGGCAAGCCAAACACTAAAGAATAATATAGTCATGCTTACATAAATTTTTGGATGTCCGGATGTATTCAGAACGTAAGTTATGCGCGAAAGTGCAAACTTGTGCACTTTTTGACACTTTTAGTCCCTGAATGAGCCAAAAGTTTATTTTAGCACACCGAACCCCTCAAAGCCTATTTCTAAGCTATGTAAAGGATATTTATGGTATGTTTAACTTATGGTCATGTTCCGGAATGTCTGTTACAGTTCAAATTGGCATACTTTCGCAGTTTGTCAGGTTTAGTCCCTGTAGGCGAATTAACTTGTTTTCGGCATACCAAACCTTCCAAATCTTATTTCTAAGTTATGTAAAGGTTATTTAAGGTATGTTAAGCCTATTTCACTATTCCGGAGTGTTCGTTGCATTAAACGGGTTATATTTACGCATCGGTGCGCGTATAACCTTCCAGAAAGCGATTTAGAGTTTGAAATTGAACGAGAATTGATATGTGCAAATGATACACATATTTTTACAAATCCCAAGTATGAATTATAATATTTCATTGGTTTGGTATTTGTTTGATGGCCGTGGAGGCACAGGTGTTACACTTAATCTCACAGTCATAATCGTTTAGCAACTCAACCCATCGTTGCTGACGCATATTTAATTCCTTTTGATCAAATATGTGTTGTAGGCTTTTGTGATCAGTGAAGATAGTACATCGAGTACCGTATAAATAATGTCACCAGATCTTCAAGGCAAACACCACCGCACCTAGCTCCAGGTCGTGGGTGGTAAAATTCTTCTCATGTACTTTCAACTGTCTTGAAGCATAAGCGATGACCTTTTGGCGTTGCATGAGCACACAACCCATTCCTTGACGCGAAGCGTTGCAGTATACCACAAAGTCTTAAATGCCTTCGGGTAGAGATAGTATTGGTGCATTGCATAGCTTGTTTTTTAGAAGTTGGAAGGCTTCTTCCTGCTTGTCACCCCAGTCGTACTTCTTGTCCTTCTGGGTAAGGGAAGTCAGCGGTTGAGCTATCTTGGAGAAATTCTCGAAAAATAGACGGTAATAGCCCGTCAATCCCAAAAATTGTCGAACTTCAGTCGGTGTCTTGGGAGCTCCCCAATTCTTTATCGCTTTAATCTTTGCTGGATCTACATGAATGCCACGCTCGTTCACTACGTGACCAAGGAACTGTACTTTGCGAATCCAGAATTCGCACTCTGAAAACATTGCATAAAGCTTCTCTTTCTTTAGTAGTTGAAGAATGGTTCTGACGTGTTGCTCGTGCTCCTCTTTCGTTCGTGAATAAATCAGAATATCATCGATAAATACAATCACGAATTTATCGAGATATGGTTTGCAAACACGATTCATCAGATCCATAAACACTGCTGGCGCGTTCGTCAATCCAAATGGCATCACAAGGAACTCGTAGTGCCCATAACGAGTCCTGAATGCAGTCTTCGGTATGCTCTCCTCTTGGATTCTTAACTGATGATAGCAAGACCGAAGGTCGATCTTGGAGTAGTAGCTCGATCCTTGCAACTGATTGAATAAGTCGTCAATCCTTGGTAATGGATACCGATTCTTAACAGTGAGCTTATTCAATTCTCTATAATCAATACACATCCACAGGGTTCCATCCTTCTTCTTTACGAACAAAACTGGAGCTCCCCAAGGCGAGAAGCTCGGCCTTATGAATCCTTTATCCAACAACTCCTGGAGCTGTGTAGATAATTCTTGCATCTCGGATGGCGCAAGTCGATAGGGTGCCTTGGCTATAGAAACGGCGCCTGCAACAAAGTCAATATGGAATTCGACTTGTCTTTGCGGAGGTAATCCTGGCAAATCTTCGGGAAAAACATCAGGAAATTCCTTCACCATAGGAATGTCTTCGAGTTTCGGCTCCTCGGCCTTCTTGTCTACTACGTGCGCCAAGAATGCAACACTTCCTTTCCGTAGGCATTTATGTGCCTTCATACAGTTGATGATTCGCAAGGACGTGTCTCTTTTCTCTCCATGCATGATGAGTGTTTCATCATTCGCAAGAGGGATGCTAATGATTTTCTCTTGACAAACAACTTCAGCCTTATTCTTGGACAACCAGTCCATTCTGACCCCTAGCAACTTCGCCCGATTCAACAAGTTTACCATCGGCTAGTTCTATGGAATAAGGAATGACTAATCTACTAGATTCTATTCCAAGCATACGTTTAAATTCCACAGACATGTAACTATAATCGGCACCAGGGTCAAATAGTATGGATGCAAAGTGATTGTTAACGAGAAACGTACCGGTGACCACATTAGGGTCCTCGCGTGCATTCCTTGCTCCAATCACAAATGCTCGAGCTTGAGCATTGTTTTCCCTTGGGCAATATTTCTTGAAATGCTCTTTGCTACCACAACCAAAGCATCCTTGGTTCCGCCCAGTTCCATTACCATTCCTGTTACCACTACCATTGCCGTTTCCATTACTGTTCCCATTACCAGCACCGTTTCGATTTCCATTCCCGTTCCTATTACCACTTCCATTTCCTTTTCCCCAACAGTTCTCGGTACGATGCCCCAGTTTTCCACACTTGTCACATTTTGGAATGCAACAAACTCCCTCATGGTGACGCTTGCATTGATTACATTTAGGCAGAGTGCCCTGGTATCCTCTGGTAGTAGCGTCATTCACAGCTGCAAGTGTTTTTGTCTCCTTAGGCGGGTTGGGGTCACGTTTCTTGTTGCTAGAACCCTTGTTGTTGATGTGAGTCACGTGGCTCAGATTCGAATGCTTCCTCTTCTTGTCACCAGATGGCTCAGAATACGTCTCAGTTTACTCAGTAGTTTTCAGCGATAACTTCTTCATATGGACAACATCTTCAGTAAGGTTGACAGCCAGAGTTACAACCTGAGTGATCGTTGTTGGTTTTGCCGCAGTCACCAAGCTGCGAAATTCCGGAGCCAATCCCCAGATGTAGCGCTCAATGCGCTTAAATTCGAGAGTCACCAGATAGGGGATCACTCTTGATAGATCATGGAACCTTCAAGTATAACTAACAATGTCCGCACCAACCATGGACAGGTTCCAAAATTCAGTCTCCAACCTTTGAAGTTCAACATGAGAGCAATACTTCTCCCTCATTCTTTCCTTCAACTCATCACAAGTCATACCATACGCAGCATCATCACCAAGAGTTTGGACTTGCAAATTCCACCAAGTCAAAGCCTCATCAACGAACAACCGAGTAACAAAAGTGACTTGCTGGTCCGCGGTTATAACAATCCTCCTAATGAATTTTCCAACACCCCTAATATATTTAAAATAACCCTATATGTCCTAAAATATACCACGTATGCGAAAACGGGCCCCAAATATCTTTATTTTCAGAAAAATTAAATAAAAACAAAGAAAAATAGGGCGCTCGCGGGCCACGTAGCCTTTGACTACTCCCTACGCGGGGTGCGACAGACTGACCACCAGGCTTAACCCGGTGTTGCCACGTGTCATCGATCGTGTCGAGGCTAGTTGGCTGATTAAGCAAAGCTAGGCCCTACCACCATATGTCGCGGGCCGCGTAAGACGACCCTTTGGTCTTCGCGGGGTGCGATGAAACATGAATCAGGCCCTATAAATAGCAGGCTTCGGCTGTTCATTCGAATTCGCTCACAATCTTTTCTTTCTCTCGAATTTCTATAAAGTATAAGCTATTCTCGGGCATAATACCCCCTTAAATAACGAATTTCTGCCCCGTTGTAATTATTATAACCCCAGTTATGTATTAGATACGCTGCCCGATTGATCCAGAATTCCGTAACGGCTGTCGTGGTTCTGCCCGACGTAGTCGTTGGAATGTCGTCTCGGGGAGGGTATTGCTAATGTAAATATTGGGTTATTATACTAACGCGTGTGCATTTATGTAATTTATAGATAATCACCAGGAAACCCTTAAAGAAAACCTAAGACAGCAATGTGAGTAATCTCCTTTTTGTAAACTGTTTTTACAAAATCTTAAATATTTTACAATGTAATTAAGTAGTGATTGAGTCTTTGTAATTCTTCAATTACTACCGGTATGTTGGGGTTTTGTATACAAAATGTGGAACACGTTACCATTGGACAAAGAGTTAGCCAATGGGTAATATGACCCACCAGTCAGGATTGACAGTACTGAATGAGTAATTGTGTAGATGTAAACATTGTAATCGCTCTCAATACTGTAAATTGATAAAACTCTTCTTGATTAAACTGGGATTCACCCACGAGTATTTCCCACTGACAAAATGTTTTTAAACACGTTTCAGGTAACAAAATATGAAAGCCAAGTAGAAGCCAGCTGGACAGCACTGAAGGCTTGGAAAAGTGGCTATAAAAGTTACCTAAATAAAAGAAGATGTTTTATTCAATAAAATAGAGATTATCTCTATAAATCAGTTTGTAATAAAAACTTGGGTCTTATCCCAATATGTTTAATATTATAAAAATGTGGTGTTTACTCTGATAAAATATTTCCTAACTATGGTCCTGATGTAATTTCCGCAGCCAAATTGATAAACACCGATACCACCAAAACTGATATCTCGCGGCCGCTCGTTCCCGGAACAGATAGGGGGCGGGGGTTGCGACAGAAGGTGGTATCAGAGCTAAGCCACTGATTCAGCCACAGAAGTGTTCTGCTGACACCAAGATATTATTCAAAGTGTTAGGAAATTATCTACAGAAATACGTGCATATCTGTATTTTATTGTTATGTGTTATTTGATTAATTGTTAGTTTACAGTATGAGCGACCAAGGACCCTCCGACGCCTATCGTCAGTTGTCCAGTTCACCTAGAAGCGAAGGCACCTCTTCACAGCCTGCCCTCTCAGGGTATTCAGCTGACAATGAAGATGGGATATTCGTGTTTAAGGCTCAGTCTGAAGAGTCATTCCCTCCTAAAAAGAGAGGATGGTTCAGTAGGGGAGCGCATGAACGTAGGAAAAGAATGAAAAAGTTGCAAAACCAGCGAGCTTTAGCAGCCGCTAAAAGAGAAACAGATGCCCACACACAGGATATTAGAAAATTTCCATATCCTAGCAACCACAGCTGCTGACCCTAACCTGGAGCAACTAATAGCACCCCAACCCTTACCACTATTCCCCACACAGCCAATGGAAATTGAGAACAACCTAGAAAATCAAATCCAAATGCATGATTTTAACCCAGAAGAGATACCTAGGGTACCAGCACCCAATCCCTTAGACCCAAACTACGACCCGTGGTTAGATGACAATAGGGATTATGTGCAACGCCACCCAATACCAGAAGATACACCTATTTCGAACCTAGCAGCCTACCCAGGTTTGGACCCTTTAGATCCCTACTATGATAGCGATCAGTACATCAGGGAAATTTTAGAGAATCCATAACCGTACTAGGAACCCATGCCCCAGTTTCCAAACCCAGTCCCAGCACCTGCACCCCCAATGAGTGCAGAAAATGTGCAAGAGCTCCGAACTTTCGGAGAAGAGATTTTAGAAAGTAGCGAGAGGATGAGGCAGGTAGGAGAACGACTCATCTGGAAGTGTGACGAGCGTAATATGGAGTTCTGGATGAACCCATATCAGTGAAAGTGATAGGGGAAGTAGTAGTAATAATAATAATAATATAATAATATATAATATGTGTGTATGTTTGAAAAAAAAATCCTAGACAATAGCTAGTGATGCCTAATAGTATTGTAATTTTATATTCCAGTTCTAGCTTGTATTAGATGCATAATATAAGAAAGAGTAAGTCGCAATGTTCGACGCTTTTGATCAATATGCGTGTCATACGATTGATCATGTTAATTATTATCTTATGATATTAATATGTGGTAAATGTTTAAAATCCAGATGGCTGACCAAGTGAATCAAGAGAATCCGGATAATAACCCGGAAAACCAGAATAACAATAATCCAAACAACAATAACAATGGAAACCAAGTGGATAATAGTGCCATCCAACACATAGTGGCACAAGGGATAATAGATGCGATGCCATATATTATTCAAACAGTTAGGGAAGCTGATAATAAAAGTAACCGTGATAGTAAACGACCCACTAAACAAGAAAACAGCGTGAACAATGGACCTATACTTCAAGCGCCCATTCCGAAAAGAAGAAGAACCATGTCTTATGGTTGTTCTTATATAGAATTCTGGTCTGGTAAACCAATTGAATTCTCGGGCAATGAAGGGGCCGTTGCAGCTCTACGCTGGATAGAAAAGACTGAGGCGGTCTTAAAAATAAGCAAGTGTGCAGAAGAGGATAAGATAATGTTTGCCTCTAATCTGTTTAAGAACTCAGCCTTAGAATGGTGGAACACTATCCTCCAATCTAGGGGAAGTGACAAAATTTACAATATGGAATGGGAAGAATTTAAGAACATGGTAGAAAGGAAATTTTGCCCTCCTAATGAAAAAGAACATATAGCAAATAAGTTCCCAAACCTTAGAATGACTAGAGTGGATAGTAAGGAATACAGTACGTTATTCTTTGAATATGCTAGAATAGTGCCAACCTTTGCATCACCTGAACAAGTATTAATCTCCCGCTACATCTAGGGATTAATCAGTGAGATAAGGCATGTAGTCAAGGCAGCTAGATCTCAAACTATAGAAGAAGCTGTAGAACTAGCAAACACCTTGACAGATGAGTTAGTACGTACACGAGAAGAAGATCAAAGGAATAACTTAGCTCAAAGGCTTACCCAAGAATTTCGCTCTGGAAATTCCAACCGTGGGAAAAATATAGGCTCTACCTCTGCACCTTATTGCAAGTATTGCAAAAGGAGCATTCTAGAAGATGCTCCATATATTGCAACTTCTGCAAAATATCTGGACACAAGGAAGAAGACTGCAGGAAGAAACCTAACAATAGGATATGCTACAACTGTGGAGAACAAGGCCATATCAAGCCAAATTGTCCAAAACTAGCTCCAGCCATGAACAATAAGAATACCAAAAATGCTAGAGCATTTGTTCTGACTGCAGAAGAGGCCAAGCTGATCCCGGATGTGATTGCTGGTACATTTTTAGTTAATGATGTTTTTGCTAAAGTATTATTTGACTCTGGTGCGAACCAAAGTTTTATTAATACTTCATTTTGCAAAATTCTTCATCAATCATTAACTAAACTCCCACAAGAATGTCTAGTAGAGACAGCAAATGGGGAAACCGTTAGGATTTCTGAAATCTTGCAGGGAGCAAGAATAGATTTTTTAGATCAAAAGTTTATTGCAAACCTTTATCCGATGAATCTGGCAGGATTTGATGTTGTATTAGGAATGTATTGGTTAGTAGCCAATAAAGCTAGTATTTTATGTGATCAAAAATCAATTCAAGTAAATTCACCAAGGGGTGAAAAGATCATAATTAAAGGAGATAAAACATCCAGATCCACAAAATTCATCTCTGTGATAAAAACAACAAGTTATGTAAGAAAAGGATCATTAGTGTATTTGATTTCTATAATCACTAACAGTAAAGGAAAAGAATTAAAAGATGTTCCAGTAGTATCTCAGTTTCCAAATGTGTTTCCAGAAGAATTACCAGGACTACCGTCAGACATGGAAGTTGAATTCATAATCCACCTGTTACCAGGAACATCACCGATTGCAAAAGCACCTTACCATTTGGCACCTGCAGAAATGCAAGAATTGAAGAAACAGTTAGACGAATTGCTGGAAAAAGGATTCATACAGCCAAGTTCATCGCCATGGGGAGCGCCAATCTTATTTGTTAAGAAGAAAGACGGATCAATGCGTATGTGCATTGACTACCGTGAATTGAACAAAGTCACAATTAAAAGGCGGTATCCATTACCAAGAGTCGATGATCTGTTCGATCAGTTTCAAGGAGCTCAATTTTTCTCTATAATCGATTTACGGTCAGGATATCATCAATTAAAGGTACAGGAAGAGGACATTCCTAAAACCGCATTTAGAACCAGGTATGGCCATTATGAATTTACTGTCATCCCATTTTGTTTAACCAATGCCCCAGTCGCATTCATGGACATGATGAACTGAATATGTAAGCCATATTTGGATAAATTCATAATTGTCTTTATAGATGATATTCTCATTTACTCTAAGAGTAAGGAGGATCATGCAAGACATTTGCACGCACTTCTAAGTTTATTAAGAAAAGAAAAGCTTTATGCTAAGTTTACCAAGTGCGAGTTTTGGTTAGAACAGGTACAGTTTCTTTGACATTTAGTCAATCATGAAGGAATTCATGTGGATCCCACCAAGATCGAGGCAATTACTAAATGGAAAACCCCTGAGTCACCAACCGAGGTTAGAAGTTTCTTAGGATTGGCCGGTTACTATAGAAGATTTATTCAAGATTTTTCTAGAATAGCCATTCCCTTAACTAAGCTAACCTGTAAATCTGTTAAGTTTAATGGGGACTAAAACAGGAAGAAGCCTTTAGAATTCTTAAGCAAAGATTAACCAACGCACCCATACTAGCGTTACCAGAAGGAACTGAAGATTTTGTAATCTACTGTGACGCTTCTAAGTTAGGTTATGGATGTGTGTTGATGCAACGCCAAAAGGTTATAGCTTATGCATCCAGACAACTTAAGAATCATGAAGAAAATTATTCAACCCATGATTTAGAATTTGGAGCTATAATTTTTTCCCTAAAAATTTGGAGACATTACCTTTATGGTAGTAAGTTTACCATTTTCACAGATCATAAGAGTTTAAGGTATATTTTCGGGCAAAAGGAGTTGAATATGAGGCAAAGATGCTGGATGGAGATACTTAGTGATTGTTTTGGTCAAAAATTACCGAAGCAATTTAGTGATCAAATTAGTAAGTGAGGTAGTGTGCTAAAATTATGTGTGAAAAATATGTTAACCAAGTTAGTTATAAAAACAGTTTCAGGATACGGCTCAAGATATAGAGCTGTATCTATGATCAAACAATGAGCAGAAAAGTAAAGGTTGACACGTGATGTACGAGGAAAGCCCTTGATCAATCTAGATCGCCGGCACAAAACCTTGGGAGCTGACAATCGCAGCTGCCTTGTTCTTCTATTGCTTCAAATATCAGGATACAGTGTAGGATGTAGAGCAAATCAACTAGGTGTTACAATGTGATTTGAATACAAGTGTTTGTGTGTAGTGTTTGCTGAAAGCTAGAGAGCAAAAGTGTTCGAGAGTGTGTGAAAGTTGCGTTGTGCCTTAATCTGATCCGCCCCCATCTATTTATAGTAAAACAAATGTAACAAACTATCCTAAATAACCAGGATCCAGCGAATATTCCTCAGTCGAACGTTGTAGACCTGGTCTTTCGGGTTCAACGTCTCTCCCATAACAAATACGTCCGAGTCTTGAGGAGACGAAGTCCATTTGAACATTCGCAAGTCCCAGTCTTTAACCTGCACGTGATTAATTCGATCAACCTCAGGATATCGCCCAAGATGTTAGCAATATCCTCGTCCAGTATCCTGATCACAAATAAACAATTAAAAGCAGGATATTGATCAAGATATTTATGCTCAGAAAATGACCCATAACAATTGTCCCCAAATATATCTGTTGGTATACCAATCCAACGGATATATTTTAAAAGTTTTATCTCACCAATTAAGGCAATCAATATGATGAGACCCTTGAAATGACAATGTGCAACTTCCAAGGCGTTATTTACTCTTTACCCCCCTACATTTAGCCTTTATTAACCGAGGGTCGTCTCATTACGATTTATCTTTATCTTCAACCAAATATCAGGTACTTTTCTCTCTCTCTTTTCTATTTTCCTTCTTTATATCTCCTGTTCTTCCGATTGTGATCCTTCATGGCTACTCGTACTAGATCACAAATGGCGGATTCTGTTTCCAGCTTCCACAAACAGAATTTGCTTCGGAAACCCTCAAAAGAGGTGTGTTCTTTCGATAATTCTGACATCGCGGCCCTACGAGCTTCTGGTGCCTTTCCCGCCGGGACAATCTTCCGTCCATTCGACCGAGAGGTCCGATCGGATTTTTGTTCCGACGAATGGGTCTGCTTCTTTGCCGACCCTTTCTCCATAGGACTTCAATACCCATTTTCACCTTTTATTTCTCGTTTCTTCGAACTTACTGGCCTGAGCTTTGCCCAAATCATGCCCATGGTTTGGCGCATATTAGTCACCTTGGAAGGAATTAAGGCTCGCCATATGCCCGACCTGTGTATCGAGGATTTGCCAAAGGCTTATCGCTTAAGATCTCATGGTTCCAGCCGATTCCTTCTATTCTCTATTTCCAAAGATCCTCTCATCCTCAAAGCTACCAAAAACGAGGATAAGTGGACAAGAAAATTCTTTTTTGTGAAAAGAGACTCCATTGATAAGGGTTTTGACCTTCCTAAAAGATGGTTGACTTCTGGTAGGATTTAGGGTTTTAGGAATATCCCCAATCATATCCCGAACCTCCATCCTGAACCAACATCCTGATGTGTTTATTTTCTTTCTTGCAGCAAACTTCAAGGAACTAGCTCCCCCTAGTGCTGAATCAGAAAGAAGAATAAAAGAGATCTACAAGCTTCTAGAGGGTGAAAGAACCTTTAACCTCCTACTCACAAGCTCAAGTCAAAGATCAAGCTCCAACATGTCTGGTAAGCATATTTTCAGGAATTATCTTTATATTAAATTGATTATTATTTTTAGAGGTATAATAAGCCTAAAACATCTTCCCTTATGTAGTGCCAGTTATTAACCTCGAAGGCTTCCAACTTGACGAGTTGGATAGCTACTCTAGCCTTGTACCTGTCAAACAAGAGCCTAAGCCGAAGCCATCTGCCACACCGAAGCCCACCACTTCAAAGACTACTAAAGCTCCTCCGGCATCCAGGACCCGGGCCTCTAGTTCCCGGAAGAGGAAAGAAGTGGATTCTCCAGCCGTCTCTAAGACATTCTCTCTTGAGAATCATGGGTTTAATGAAGCTACTTCATTCCTCAAGCAGGTAAAAATTCCCTCTCAATATCCTGAACATGCATGTTAGTCATTATCCTGTTCATTTTACACTGATACCTGTATCTTTAACTGCAGTGCTTGGAACGTCTCATGCATCTGTATGAAGACACCTGCGGGCTTAATAAGATGCTAGAGATCAGGCTTGAAAAAGCTGAAGCCACTATAGCTGATCAAGGAACAATTGCAGCTGCCAAGTCCCAGCATTATGAGGACAAATACAAGGCAATGACCCAGGAACACCAAGCTGCCCTCCACAAAGCCAATGAGGATGCTCAAGCCAAACTAGATGCCGCCCTTCTCCAATACCAGCAGAATATGAGTTCATATCTGGACAGTCTCAAAGCATCCGTGGTCATCTCTCTTCTCCAAGCCAGGTTAAGGATGGATTACGAGGCCAGGGATTTGGGCTTCGAATGCCCCTCCTGGAATGTAAAGGCTTGGGAAGTGAAACTACAGGATCTTGGAGGTCATCCCGTCGCTCATCCTGCAAAGCATGCTGGTGAAGAGCCTTCTAAGGCGGCAAAGGAAGTGGCCAATGCTGGTGATGATGCCGAGAAGAATCCTGAGGCTGATGCTGGTGCAAATGCTGGGAAAGAGGTTGCTGATCAAGAAGGTGCCGCTTCTTAGGTGGCGAAGTGGGCGATGATGGATATACGTGCCAAAGCCGGAGCCCACTTTTTAAATTTCATGGTTGTGGTTGTGTAAACAATTTACTTTTCCTGTGTTTGAACAATTTATATTTCCTGCATTAGAACAATATGATGACCAAAGGTGGATGGGTCCTGGGTTTTCTGGATGAAGCCCTTAGTCATCAGTTAGTATAACCTATTTTGAATGTCGTAACGGTTGAAGGTGGACAGGTTTCGTTTTGAGATAAAACCTTCAACCATTACGTAGATATGGTAAAAACTAATCGTGCTTTTGGCGGATGGGCCTCGGTTTGAGGTGAAACCAAAAGCACAACTTTTGACATGTTAATAATATAACTTGCTTTTGACTTATTTGTTGTTGCCTCTTAATTTTCGTTATGCATTCCTTAATGTATATTTTAGCTTTGCAAAATTTTGTACAACTGTCTTCCAAAAATATTCTGATCAATATGCTCAGAGATATATTATGAAAACTTTTATTAGATAGGACTTCTAAAAATTCGTTCAACTTTGTAGAAAGCTTTTTAAAGAGTGAAAGACAGTCCACTTTTCCAAAACCTGTTTTGATAATACTTGAATGATCAAAGATGCAAACTAGTATCAGTTTCAAAATATTTTAATCAAATATACTGAAAAGTATTTTGAAAATATATTTTGAGAATATATCCCGGGAATTTATCCTAATCAGGATATTTATCCTTTTACCAAACATAGTATTGTCAAAAACTTAAACGATATTTACAAAGGAAAGATTATACCAGGAATAGGGTATAACCCTATTATCAAACCTCAATCCCTTTGCAACTTTTCCAATGAAGATGTCCCCTGTCTGAGACACTTAGTGCATTAGTTCCGAGCCTTATCCTTTGAGCTTTACACCATTGCTTCAGTAGGAATGTCCCCTGTGTACAATGCCTTCAAATACTTAGAAATTCTTTGGATATCAGTTCCCATTGTGTAGACAATTCTTCATGTTACAGGGTAAAACCCAAAAAATGTATTGGGGATGAATCCCTTGTATCCTGGGGAAAATCCCAAATTTTCGTGCGCTACAGGCGGGAGTGTATAAACTCCAAGACTTAGAAAGGTGAAAACCTTTAAACCTTAGAGAGTATGAAAATACCCTTTCGTGAGAGAGGGTGATCAATCCTCATATACCTTTAGGATTCAGGATATAGCCAATAGTAACGAAATTGTCAGCCACTTTTACATGGACTGGTCCCGCCACCTTGAACTATTCCCGAATAACTTGCGCTCCAGGCGGGGTGTTTAAACCCAATTCGGAAGAAAGGTGAATACCTTTAAACCTGTGAAGGGATCGGGATCCCTTATACGTGAGAGAGGGGGCCAATCCTCTAATCTTCCGAAGTATCCTGAGTGAGCATCCTGGAGCTATATCTTGGAGCATATACTGCAAAACATCCTTAAACTAAGGTGGGTGTTAGCTTGGCTAACACCCCTCCGATGCTTAAGTTAGTATTGGGTTTCAAAGAACAAATCAAATCAAACATATTTAAAAGAGATAGAATTCATACCATCCTGAGATAGAAATTACATTCTATTCTTACTTGAAATAGAGCTTTAAGTGTATTGCATTCCAGGATCTTGGTAGCATATCCCCTTCCATATTCTTGAGTCTATATGCTCCTTTCCCTGCTTCTGACTCAGCTTCATATGGTCCTTCCCATTTTGGAGCTAGCTTGCCATCGGCAGGATTAGTGGTATTCTGAAAAGCCTTTCTTAGTACCCAATCACCAACTCGAAATCTCCTAGTCCTTATATTCTTGTTATATGCTCTGGATATTCTTTGTTGATATGCTGCCATCCTTAGCCTTGCTGCATCCCTTTTTTCATCTATAGTATCCAAATCCTGACATAAGGCTTCAGGATTCTGTTCAGGATCCCGTAGGATAGATCTCGCAGTAGGTATCGCCATTTCCGTTGGAATCATTGCTTCCGCTCCAAATACCAAGGAAAATGGGGTTTGGCCTGTTGCATTCTTTACCGTTGTCCTATCAGCCCCCAAAACAAAGGGTAATTCTTCTGCCCATCTTCCTTTTTTGGCTCCAAGTCTCTTCTTTAAGTTATTGACAATTATCTTGTTTGAGGATCCTGCTTGTCCATTCGCTTGAGGATGTACCGGAGTAGATGTTATCATTTTGATTCCCAACTCTTGCAAAAGTCAGTAGTTCTCTTGCTTATAAACTGAGAACCATTGTCACAGATTATCTCAGCTGGTACTCTAAATCTGGTCAGGATATTTCTCTTTATGAAGGATACTACTTCTTGATCCCTGACTTGGACAAATGCCTCGGCTTCAACCCATTTGGAAAAATAATCTGTCATTGCCAACATAAAAACCTTCCCTCCTGGAGCCTTTGGAAGCTTTCCCACTATATCCATACCCCACTTCATAAATGGCCAAGGGGAAACAATAGGATACAGCGGTTCAGCAGGCTGATGTAATATGTTACTATGTCTTTGACATGCATCACATCTTCGAGCATATTTTGCGGCATCTTTTCTCATTGTCGGCCAATAATATCCTGTCCTTAATACTTTTGAGAATAATGACCTGTCTCCAGTATGGTTACCACAATCCCCTTCATGTATATCCTGAAGTACTTCTTTGGCTTCAGGATCCTCCAAACACCTCAAATACGGTCCTACGAGAGATTTCTTGTATAAAACATTATTTATAATAGTGAATCGTGATACCTTCATCCTAAATGCCTTAGGATTTTCATTTTCGGGGATGTGTCCTTCCTTGAGATATCTCACGATTGGAGCCGTCCAGGATTTAGGATCCTTTTCAGGGTACTCTGCTCCAAGATCCTGAATAGCCGCTACTAATTTATCCTGAGGATTCGTTGTAGGATATAAGACATGTAATATTGGTATTTGGGTCCCTTCTGGTATCCTGATCGATGATCCCAAATTTGCTAAGGCATCTGCTTCAGCATTATCCTCCCTTGGTACCTGATCAAGTGTAAAAACATCGAAATATCCTGCTAATTTTTTGAGAATATCGAGATATTCGATTAATTTCTCACCTTTAACTGCATAGGATCCATTAAAATGGTTAGTAATTAACAAGGAGTCAACATATACTTGCAAATTCTTGATACTCATATTCTTAGCCAACTCTAATCCTGCAATTAAAGCTTCATATTCTGCCTCATTATTAGTAGCAGGGAATTCACACCTAATAGCCTGGGGTAATATGTCCCCCTGTGGCAATTTTAGTAGTATTCCCAATCCTACTCCTCTTACATTAGATGCACCATCAGTATATAATGTCTAGGATCCTGAGGATTCTCCTAACTGTTGAACTTCTAGGTCTACCTCATCCTGAATGTCACTACTGAAATCAGCCACAAAGTCAGCTAAAGCCTGAGACTTTATGGCATTTCTAGGTTCATATACTAAATCATAAGCACTTAACTTTACTAACCACTTGGCCATCCTGCCTGACATCTCTGGTTTCCTAAGCACATTTTTGACAGGATAATTTGTTTTAACATGGATCCTATGTGTCTCAAAATAATGTCTAAGCTTTGTCGATGCCATAACTAGAGCTAATATCAATTTTTCTAAATGAGAATACCTAGTTTCAGCATCTAACAAACTTTTACTAACATAATAAACAGGATATTGCTGACCTTCATGGTCCTTTATAAGAACGGCACTTACAGCATTCCCTGATACAGCGAGGTATAGGGATAGTGGTTCACCATTTTCAGGTTTCATCAATAGAGGTACAGTTGAGAGATATCGCTTCAAATCCTGCAAGGCTACTTCATGCTTTGCTCCCCATTCAAATTTCTTATTCTTCTTGAGGATATCATAGAATTCCTTGCATTTTTCCGAGGATCTTGAAATAAATTTGTTCAAAGCTGCTACTCGGCCTGTTAACCGTTGAACGTCCTTCATATTCGAGGGTGATTTTATGTCCAGGATAGCTTTAATCTGCTCCGGGCTTGCCTCTATCCCCCTTTTCGTCACCATATATCCTAGAAACTTTCCTGCCCCCACTCCGAAATGGCACTTAGCAGGATTCAGCTTCATGTTATACTGATCCAGAATATCAAATGCTCCCTTGATATCCTGGAGGTGATCCTCAGCCTTTTTAGATTTCACCACCATATCGTCTATATACACCTCCATGGTGTCCCCCAGCTTATCTTTGAACATCATGTTCACCAATCTCTGGTATGTCGCACCTGCATTTTTCAAACCGAAAGGCATAGCAGTATAGCAATAAATACCTGTTGGTTTCATGAAAGCAGTATCCTCCTGGTCCGAAGGCTCCATTTGAATCTGCTGAAATCCTGAGGATGCGTCCATGAACGTTAACATTTCATGCCCAGCAGTAGCATCCACCATTGCATCGATATGAGGAAGGGGGAATGGGTCTTTAGGACAAGCCTTATTCAAGTCTGTGTAATCTACACAGACTCTCCATTTCCCATTTTTCTTCTGCACTACGACCACATTCGCCAACCATCTTGGGAACTTGACTTCTCTGATCATTTTGGACTTTAACAATCTTTCAACTTCCTCTTGGATTATTATATTCCGCTCAGGAGCAAACTTCCTTCTTTTTTGCTGAATAGGCTTGAATGACCTGTCAATTCCAAGCTTGTGAGTAATAATGTCTTTGAATATACCTGTCATATCCTCATGCCTCCATGCAAACGTTGACATCCTGCACTTCAAAAAGTCAGTTAATTGTTTTTCAATATCTCGAGGGATATTGGTTCCTACGAGCATCGAGATATCAGGATTATCCTGATCCAGGATAACTTTCTTCACATCCTGCTCCGAAGCTTCCAAGGTATCCCGGGCCCGCATCTTTAATTGCTATGCTGGATTAGGCTGGGTCGAGGATTTCATTGAGGATGTGTAGCATTCCTTCGCCTCCTGCTAATCACTATCAACTTTGACGACCCCCCAAGGGGTTGGAATCTTGATGCATTGGTGATAAGTCGAAGGCACAGCCTTCATGTCATGGATCCATGGCCTGCCTAGTATGATGTTATAGCAGGATAAGGAGTCCATCACACAGAAGCGTTGTATCGAGTTGACCCCTTCAACGTATACTGGTAACTTTATCTCTCCTACAGTATTTCTAGCTTCTCCACTGAAACCAACGAGCACAGTGGACTTCGAAGTAATGTCCATCGGAGATACATTCATCCTTTTCAATGTTTCAAGCTGAATTATATTGACAGAACTACCGTTGTCCACCAATATCCTGCGTACAAAATGGTTAGCCACATATAATGTTATTACCAAAGCATCATGGTGAGGATCCTGAACAGTATCCCTGTCATCACTATCGAAAGTGATCACTTTATCAGTTATGAGGGTAGTCATCCTGACTGGTTTGTCTCCCCTTTCACTCTTAGCTTCCTTTGCATGTCTCTTAGCCGCCGAATATGAAGTCCCACAAATGTCGGATCCTCCTGAAATAAAGTTAATTATCTTGGCATCTGCTGGGGGTGATGCTGCTCGTTTAGGATCCTTCTCGGGATCCTGCCCTTTATTCTTCTTTCTTCCCAGCAAATCCTTCAGATACCCTTTGCTTAACAGGTAACTTATTTCTTTCCTTAAAGCAATGAAATCCTCGGTCATATGTCCGAAGTCTTCATGGAAGGCACACCATTTGGATTTATCCTTCCAATCAGCTTTCTGCTGGTTCTTTCAAGGCCACCTAGCTTTGTCCCCTAAACCCTGCATAGCATACATTAACTCAGGTATATTAACAGAAAAGCAGTATTCAGATAAGTCAGGATATTCTTCAGGATCCTCGTCTTCAACAGCATTCACTTTCTTGTTATCATTTCTACCATATGGCTTGGAGCGATATGGCTTATATGAGGATTCTGATTTCCTATTAGTTGATTCATAGGTTGAGGTAGAATTCATCCTCTCCTGCATCTTCTTGTCATCTTCCAAACGGATATATCTCAAAGCCCTGTTACGAGCTTCGTCGAGATTCCTGCAGGGATTCATTACAAGATCCTGATAAAACTGAGAATCCTTTTGTAACCCCATCTTAAAAGCTTGCACAGCTGTTGCAACATCAAGATGTGGGATATCCAAGGATTCTCGACTGAATTTGTTCACATAATCCCTCAAGGATTCCTGAGGCCCTTGAGTTATCATTTAATAGCCATTTTAAGGCTGATCCTGTCAGGGTAGATCCAAAACCCTTGCACAAGCATGCTTCCTTGAGCTCCGGAGGGATAGGGTTGATCTCCATTCTTTCCCTATACTGGGCAATATGCTCTTCAGGATCCGTAGTCCCATCATACAGCTTCATGTTGGGAATCTGAAATCTTTTTGGGATTTCAGCATCACAGATAGGATATGCAAAGCGGGATATCCTGTGGCTGTCTTGGGATACTTCTGGAATTGGCTGGACCACTCCAGGTACACTGGATATCATGTCCTTCAATTTCTGGAGCTCCCTGGTAAATGTTGACATCATACCTGCATCCTGCAAAGAGCCATTGTTGCTAGTAGCAAGAACATTATTATTTGACACATTACCGGTCTGAGGATTTTGGCCATATCCTGAAGCATATCCTAAACTCCTCACAGTGGACATCCTGACCGAAGAGGGTATCTCAGGGGTATGATTCTGAGAATGGCTTGGGACGATATTCCCCTTGTTATCCTCAGTGTAAACTGCGGAACTGAAGTTCAAAGCCCTGGGCTGTATAGGAGTGACAGTTTCTTCAGCAGGTCTACTCGAGCTAGCTTTTAAGAGTTGTATTTCTCTTAACAGCATTTGGTTAGTTTCCTGTTGCTGCCTCATTTGTTCCTGCACACTTCCAAATAAAGTTAGAATTTCATCATTAGAGGCTAAAACGGGAGCAGATCCCTAACACTCCGAGTATGGATAACATCTTGAGGTTGTGAAAAAAATGGCATCCTTGGAGGAGGTGGTGGAAGCACCGAACCGGTAGTAGCGGAGGTTGCAGCAGACATAATGGAGGAGCTCATGTTTGGTCTTGAGGCCATTGTAAACAATGTGGCAAAAAGTTTTGAAAGTAGAAAAGCGATTAACGATTTCACAAAGATTTTTAGTAAAGGTAGCACCACTTGCCCCACGGTGGGCGCCAAATTGTTTTGGTCAAAAATTACCGAAGCAATTTAGTGATCAAATTAGTTAAGTGAGGTAGTGTGCTAAAATTATGTGTGAAAAATATGTAAACCAAGTTAGTTATAAAAACAGTTTCAGGATACGGCTCAAGATATAGAGCTGTATCTATGATCAAACAATGAGCAGAAAAGTAAAGGTTGACACGTGATGTACGAGGAAAGCCCTTGATCAATCTAGATCGCCGGCACAAAACCTCGGGAGCTGACAATCGCAGCTGCCTTGTTCTTCTATTGCTTCAAATATCAGGATACAGTGCAGGATGTAGAGCGAATCAACTAGGTGTTACAATGTGATTTGAATACAAGTGTTTGTGTGTAGTGTTTGCTGAAAGCTAGAGAGAAAAAGTGTTCGAGAGTGTGTGAAAGTTGCGTTGTGCCTTAATCTGATCCGCCCCATCTATTTATAGTAAAAAAAATGTAACAAACTATCCTAAATAACCGGGATCCAGCGAATATTCCTCAGTCGAACGTTGTAGACCTGGTCTTTCGGGTTCAACGTCTCTCCCATAACAAATACGTCCGAGTCTTGAGGAGACGAAGTCTATTTGACCGTTGGCAAGTCCCAGTCTTTAACCTACACGTGATTAATTCGATCAACCTCAGGATATCGCCCAAGATGTTAGCAATATCCTCGTCCAGCATCCTGATCACAAATAAACAATTAAAAGCAGGATATTGATCAAGATATGTATGCTCAGAAAATGACCCATAACAGTGATTATGATTGTAACATTCAGTATCATGCAGGAAAGGCAAATGTAGTAGATGATGCTTTAAGTTGAAAGTATCATGAAAAGCCAAAAAGAGTACGTTCTCTTAAATTTAATCTACGCCACCATATATTAGAATGAACAGATTAAAAAGGCATAAGAATTAGTAATCAAGGATGATACTGAGAAATTAAAAGGAATGATTAAGGAATTAGAACAAGGAACATATGGAATTTGGAGATTCCATAAGAAAAGAATGTGGATACCTAAATTAGGAAACCTACGCCACCGTATATTAGAAGAAGCCCATAAGTCTAACTATACGATGCATCCTGGAAATGATAAAATGTATCAGGATTTAAGAAAGAATTTCTGGTGGATAGGAATGAAAAAGGATATAGCAGCTTATGTTTCTAAGTGTCTAACTTGTTCACAAGTTAAAGCTGAACATCAGAAACCCTCAGGTTTATTGCAGCAGTTAGAAATGCCGGTGTGGAAGTGGGAATTGATAACAATGGATTTTGTTACCAAATTACCCAAAATAAGAAAAGGTAATGATACAATCTGGGTGATTGTAGACAGGCTAACTAAGTCAGCCCATTTCCTACCCATGAAGGAAACCTTCAGTATGGAACAGTTAGCTAAATTGTTTGTAAATGAAATAGTTTCATTACTTGGAATTCCTTTATCAATTATTTCTGATAGAGATAGTCATTTTACCTCTCATTTTTGGACAAGTTTCCAAAAAGCAATGGGAACCAAGTTAAATCTAAGCACAGCTTATAATCCTCAAACGGACGGACAAAGTGAAAGGACAATTCAGACGATGGAAGAAATGCTTAGAGCTTGTGTAATCGATTTCGGAGGTAATTGGGACAATCACTTACCATTAGTAAAATTTTCTTACAATAACAGTTATCACACGAGTATCAATGCTGCACCATTTGAAGCACTCTATGGACGCAAGTGCCAAACTCCAGTCTGTTGGGCAGAAATTGGAGAAACACAACTATCCGGACCTGAGATAGTGCAAGAAACAACTGATAAGATCATTCAAGTCAAGGAACGACTGAAAACAGCACGTGACAGACAGAAGAGCTATGCTGATAATAGACGAAAACCCTTGGAATTTCAGGTAGGTGACAAAGTGTTACTGAAAGTCTCTCCTTGGAAGGGAGTTGTAAGATTCATCAAAAGAGGGAAGTTAAGCCCCAGGTATGTTGGACCTTTTGAAATTATTAAAAGAATAGGACCTGTAGCCTTTCAGCTACAACTGCCAGAGAAAATGGCAGGAATACATGATGTATTTCATGTATCTAATCTCAAGAAATGCTTAGCTGATGAATCACTGGTAGTACCTCTTAAGGATATAGAGGTAAATGAACAACTTAAATTTATAGAGAAGACTCTACAGATTGAAGACAGGAAAGTTAAGAACCTCAAGCACAAGAGATTAGTTCTGGTCAAAATAAAATGGGACTCCAAAAGAGGACCAGAGTACACATGGGAGCTTGAATCAGAAATGCAAAGGAAAAATCCACACCTATTCCAGTAGACCTCGAGGACGAGCTCTAAAACAAGGTGGGAAGGATATAACAATCCTCCTAATTAATTTTTTGACACCCCTAATATATTTAAAATAACCCTATATGTCCTAAAATATACCCCTTATGCGAATACGGGCCCCAAATATCTTTATTTTTACAAAAATTAAATAAAAACAAAGAAAAATAGGGCGCTCGCGGGCCGCATAGCCTTTGGCTACTCCCTACGCGGGGCGCGAAAGACTGACCACCAGGCTTAACCCGGTGTTGCCACGTGTCGTCGATCATGTCGAGGCTAGTTGGCTGATTAAGCAAAGCTAGGCCCTACCACCCTATGTTACGGGCCGCGTAAGACGACCCTTTGGTCTTCGCGGGGCGCGACGAAACGTGAATCAGGCCCTATAAATAGCAGGCTTCGGCTGTTCATTCGAATTCGCTCACAATCTTTTCTTTCTCTCCAATTTCTATAAAGTATAAGCTATTCTTGGGCATAATACCCCCCTAAATAACGAAGTTCTGCCCCGTTGTAAGTATTATAACCCCGGTTACGTATTAGATACGCTGCCCGATTGATCCAGGGTTCCGTAACGGCTGTCGTGGTTCTGCCCGATGTAGTCGTTGGAATGTCATCTCGGGGAGGGTATTGCTAATGTAAATATTGGGTTATTATACTAATGTGTGTGCATTTGTGTAATTTATAGATAATCACCAGGAAACCCTTAAAGAAAACCTAAGACAGCAAAGTGAGTAATCTCCTTTTTGTAAACTGTTTTTACAAAATCTTAAATATTTTACAATGTAATTAAGCAGTGATTGAGTCTTTGTAATTCTTCAATTACTACCGGTATGTTGGGGTTTTGTATACAAAATGTGGAACACGTTACCATTGGACAAAGAGTTAGCCAATGGGTAATATGACCCACCAATCAGGATTGACAGTACTGAATGAGTAATTGTGTAGATGTAAACATTGTAATCGCTCTCAATACTGTAAATTGATAAAACTCTTCTTGATTAAACTGTGATTCACTCACCATTATTTCCCACTGACAAAATGTTTTTAAACGCGTTTCAGGTAACAAAATGTGAAAGCAAAGTAGAAGCCAGCTTTACAGCACTGAAGGCTTGGAAAAGTGGCTATAAAAGTTACCTAAATAAAAGAAGATGTTTTATTCAATAAAATAGAGATTATCTCTATAAATCAGTTTGTAATAAAAACTTGGGTCTTATCCCAATATATTTAATATTATAAAAATGTGGTGTTTACTCTGATAAAATATTTCCTAACTACGGTCCTGATGTAATTTCCGCTGCCAAATTGATAAACACCGATACCACCAAAACTGATATTTCGCGGCCGCCCGTTCCCGGGACAGATAGGAGGCGGGGGTTTCAACAGTGGTACACTTGCTCATGCGGATTGTGGAATCAGTTTTCTCCGTCCAACGCACAAAAGCCACAGCATCTGTTGTGCCGTCGTAATTCAGTGGTTTGCAGTTGAGAAACTGCTTGAAGGTGCAGCCTGGAATTCATTCAACTAATTCACAATTGAGCAATCAATGAAACCATGAAACAAAGACCATTCATACATTTCATCATGTTTTAACAAATCATCTTAAGGTTACCTTGAGTTGTGTTTCCTCCAGATGAATCTCGATGTCTATTTCACCTCGTACCGCCTGATCCTCCGCTGTGCTCAGTACGGTTCACCTCGTACTGGGCGATAGCTTCGGAAATCCTTTCTTCCAGCAGAGAGTTCAGTTCTTTAGCAGTCCTCGGCATCGGAGGATGAGGGGGTTGATCAGAATCTTGATTATTCACAGACTTCCTAGGTGCCATGTTCTTTTGAAACACAACACAACAGAGTTAGACATTTGTTTGATACTATCATACATGATAGTGGTATATAAATTTATAAACATGTATACATATAAGCAACATCAAACAATTCACCAAACGTATAAATCAATTCATACATCAACAAGCATGCATAAACAGATAAATACTGATGTGTCATAAGATATTCACCGAGTCTTTATACATATCAGGACAACTTGTTACATCATTGTTTACGAAGAAAACAAAATGCATAAGGGTTACATCACCCCATTGTACAAGTCTAATACATATAAAAGACAAAATTTCTTTCTTCACATTGGCAGTTCTTATCTTCAAGTTGTACCCAAAACTCGGCTGCAGTCTTCATACCCAAAAATACTGCTCCAACAAGGTACCTGTAAAGAAAACCTAATGGGCTGGTGGAGAGGGTGGGGATGTAGGGAAGATCAAACTATGAAGATGAGTCACTTTATCCTCGAGCTCATGAATTCGACGGATGAGGGAGCTGGCCTGGGCATGAGTGTGGGAAGGTGTAGAGACACGAGTAGGAGTGGATGGCGCAACAGACATAGTGTCATTATCATCACCAGTTGGGTAAACTCTTAGCCCAGCAACAAAAAAGGGCCGAAGATATCACTGAATTGAAGGAATCGGGATCAGACTCAAGGTCAGAATCGGAAGGGATATCGATAACGAACATAACAGGAGAGGCCATATTATTATCCAGGTCATCAACGAAAGGCCAGTCCTCGTCAGGGATGGCGGCAAAAGGAATAACATGAATGGGAAGAGGCTCAACGAGATGCTCACCATTGGGATGTCCGATGATAAGCTGGCCATGGAAAGGTAAAGGCAAGGCTAAGACATCGTCGAGATCACCATCATCAGATGCCATCTCCGGATCGCTCTCGGAACCAGATGTGAATGCCTCCTGTGCTGAAGCAATCTCATCGTCAGAGACAATCATCACCGGGTCACGTGCTTCAGATAGGCCGCTGCTTTCAGACGAAGACATGTGTACCTGTAATATTTTATTCATAGTATATGTATATAATAATTGTTATTACTTAATTATTATACAAATAATTATACACATTATTGCAAGTAATTCCTAGTTTAAAGGTAAGTGCTACCCCTGTGCACCCTAAGTCTCGTAGTGTCCTTACTTGACTCTTTGAAAACAATTTTCAGGTAGTGGATGTCGCGAAAAGTTTTATGCAATGAAAACTTTTTGAAAATTTTGTTTTCGTGAGAGGATCCTAATGATTGTAGTCTAGACTCGAGAAGGAATCCTGGTTCACTACAATCGCAGCTCTGATACCAATCTGTCACACCCCTTTCTAAGGTGGAAGCAAGAGGTGTGATCTTGAAAGGTTCTCATTGCATACAATGGTAAACATACTACATGATCATAAAATAATTCCAAAATGCCGTTGACATTACATATTCAAAACATAAGTTAAGTTTAGTGTTTACATCACAAGATAAATATTGTCTGAAAAGTTTACAACTTAATTCAAAGACAAACATAAAGGTTTTGATCTTTATATCACCACACGGGGTGGATATAACAACCAAATCCCACAAAATGGGCATAGGAGTCTCGACACAACATGACTAAAAACACAAGCGACATCCAGGAGCAAGAGTAAGACCGCACGTACATCCACTTTAGTTACCTGAAATACATGTAAGTTTTGGAAAATCGTCAACATAATGTTGGTGTGGATTCATGCAGTTTTGTGTAAAACATTTAAGCATTCGTTGTAGAAAACATGGTATGTAATTGTACTGAAATAAGTACTTCTGTAAATGTAAGGAAATCGAGATCGCTAATGGTTTGCAAGGCCATTAACATGTGTAATGACATAGGAAGCATTCAAACTATAGGCATTTTTACTTGTCGGTTCACGACTAGAGACACAAAAGCACTCTTGGTAAAAATGTGGCCAAGAATGTGGCTGCCTGAAACCCATTAGATCTAACATTTTGTTCCGCGATCTAGGTATATAGTTTGATTAATGGTGCTTATGGCACCCTATTTGTGACATGATCTATAGTATCATTCCTTAGTTTTTGTTTTCTACATACCATAGTACATGTATTTTCCCAAGTTTTGAAAACAAATAAAAGTTTAAAAGTGGGGACATGAACTCACAATTTTGCGTATCCTGCGTCGTAAACTTCACCGGTTGGTTTTGTAGCGTCGTGACAAATACGTGTTCAATTTACATTAGTTACTAGACTTGTATCACACAAGTACAAGTCACCATCTTTTGCTTATGTAATTGTTCTTTGTATGTTCATTCTTTATGAGGGTCGTGCCCTTATTTGTCGGGTCTTGCCCGTACGTTGTGTCTTGTACTTTGAATATGCAATGTTTGTTTGTAAATATATATTTTATTCCTTAAAATATATATTTGTTTATGAAATCTTTGTCAAGGTAATAAGTGTTAAAAATAAATAATATTTTTAACTTTTCATATTTGTTACTTATATTATTTTCCCAAAAATAAGTATAAGTATTTTGTGAAATAATATTCTCAATATTATTTTTGTATAAATATTCTTAGGAAAGTATACTTGTATTTTATGTAAATACTTGTGTATTTTGTATTATTCACCAAAAATCAATACTTTGATTTTTATTACTTTTCGGAATTATATTCCTTAAAAATAATGTGTTTTTAAGTCTTGTAGGAAATATATATATTTTTTCATGCCATAATATATATATATATATATAATCATTCTTGTAATTCACCCGATTTTGTATAAATTCTATTACTTGGTAATGGTTATATACTTGTCCAAAAATATATATTTAAGTCCATAAGTGTCCATAAATTGTCCAAATTCAATAATATGTTAAGGAATATATTTTCATAAATATATTTTCTTGTATTTGTCCATTTACTTCCTTGTGAGGAATTTTTGTATACTTGTATACTTTAGTATTCTCATGTATTTGTATGTGTATTTTGGTATTTATACTCCATGGGAGTATTTTAGTGTATTTTCAAGTTCCTAATACACTACAACATATAATATACACTTAGCACAAAATTTGGTGATCACTAAATATATATATTTCTCCTAAAATATATATACTTAATATAATTTTTACTTGAAGAAAGCATTATCTTTTAACTTGTAATTTCATTAAAAAATTAGGGAAATCTTGGTAAATATTTTTAGGTGAATTTTTGGGGGTTAAGTTTCACCATAACTTATATATTTCTAAGTGTCAAAATTTTATAAAAATTTTGACAAAATTTTATAAAAATTTTGACATAGTTTCCCCTAAAAATGGAGGTTTCCCATGTTTTCAAAACATGTGTTTATTTTCTTTTCAATACCAAAAACAATTTTCAACAATATTCACCAACAACATATGCTAATTTCTTCATATGAAACATCATGGTGAACTTGATTCTTGTTAAAAATGTGTAGTCTTTTAGATCTACACTTCACATACAAGGATCTTTTGAAATCAAGTATTCTTGTAAATCTTTAACCAGCTTTTTATGAAAGTTTATTTTACTAACCGACTCACTCATGAGTTTTATGGTTTCAAAGCTTGTAAATCATGTTCTAAAACCACTTTTATGTTTATTAGAAAGATCATTATGTTTAACATCATGTTTCACCATGGATCTTTCAAGATCCATGCTTAACATCTTTAGATCTTTCATAAACAAGCTTTATGTTAAACTTTTAACAAACTTTTCATGGATTTTAGTTTCAAAAATTAGTTTTACATACACTTTATTACTTCAAGATTACAAATTCATGCTTTAAAATCCATGTTTCAAGTTCACATAATGCTTCATATGTTCATCTTCAATTTTAACCATGGATCTTTCAAGATCCATGCTTAAACTTGTTAGATCTAAGCTTTTAACAAGCTTAACATACTTTATCTAAACATATACACAAGATTTATCATCAACAACTTCATTACATACACTAAAAATTAATATAATCACTTGTTTTCTTCATGAATATGTTAGATCTTCTCATTTTTAACTTTAAAAGTTTAGTTGTTTAGATGGTGAGACTTGTACATAACATAAACATGAACTAATATAGGGATCAAGAAGCTTACTACTAGCTCTAATGGCTAGGGAAGTGGTACAAGAATGATGAAGATGAATATGGAAGAAAATGAGAGGTTAAAAGCTCCAAAATGAGGTCCTTCAAGTTCTAGCACTTCAAACCTCCTTAGATAGCCTCCATACACCTCCTAGTGACCTTGGATTGCTTTGTAATGAAGTGAAAATGGTGGTGGTGTATGTGTGTGAGAAGTGAACCGAAACCAAGAAGAGAAAGAAGGAAGAAGATGGTGAAATTGTGAGATGTAGGACAATGCTTATTACTTAAGGTTCTTTATAAAGGAAACCTCCAATAGATTAATCTTCTCTAGATTTTATGCACTTCATCAAGGGGACAAAGAAATTAAAATAATCAAAAGAGAAGTGGGGTCCATGGGGCCGGTTGCAACATGAGGGGGTAAAGTGTAATTTCTTGGAAGTTGAGGGTTTAAAGTGCAAACGAGAAGGTTTAAGTTAGTTTAAGTGTGTTTAGGTGTTTTTATGATTTTTAAGGTGTTCTACCACCCATACTAGCTTAATATCATAAAAACATTACTTCTAGTCAAATTTTGATGTCCCGGATAGTGTCCTGTTGTTCGCTTCGTTACGGTTCGTTAAAGTGCTAAATTGTGCATTTTCACTAAGTATGAAGCACCTTTTGTGGCAGTTTCAATTCCCGACACTTTGTAAGTTATTCAGGACAATAAAACATAAATTCTGCATGATATTTCAGTTTTAAAATGCTTTTTATAGCTGAATTATTGCTTATTTATGCAAAATTCTGCATTTAAAGTGAATTTCGGGTGTCTTTTAGTGCATAGTTTAGCTTCCGGAAAGTTTATATGTTAACCCTCATAACCATACTTGGGTTTTAATGTATTTTAAATGTTGGACCTACTCCTAGGCCCTAATTCAATTGTCTGACTGCTTTCTGCAGAATTGCTGATACAGTGTGTCTTACCGGTGAGTTTACTAGGATTTCTGACGCAACGCTTAAAGTAATGCATAAAACAATATTTGATGTTCAAAACATGCATGAATTCATATGTATAGCATGTAATCAGACAATGTTGACGTTTAAGCACATAATTGCAGATAATAAATAATATTTAAAATTGTACGGAAATTACCGGTTTTGTGCCAGTTGTCACATATTCTTGTACCAATACTAATTTAATTTCATAAAAACATTACTTCTAGTCAAACTTTGATGTCCCGGATAGTGTCCGGTTGTTCGTTTCATTAAGGTTCGTTAAAGTGCTAAATTACGCAGTTTAACTAAGTATGAAGCACCTTTTGTAGCAGTTACAATTCCCGACACTTTGTTAGTTATTCTGGACACTAAATCATAAATTCTGCATGATATTTTAGTGTTAAAAAGCTATTTATAGCTGAATTATTGCTGATTTATGCAGAATTCAGCATTTAAAGTGCGTTTCAGGTGTCTTTTAGTGCATAGTTTAGTTTCCAGGAAGTTTATATGCTAACCCTCATATCCATACTTAGGGTTTAATGTATTTTAGATGTTGGACCTACTCCTAGGCCCTAGTTCTATTGTTTGACTGCCTTCTGCAGAAATGCTGACACAGTGTGTCTTACCGGTTAGTTTACTAGTCTTTCTAACGCAGTGCTTAAAGTAATGCACAAAGCAATATTTGAAGTACAAATCATTCATGAATTCATATGTATAGCAAGTAATCAGACAATGTTAACGCTTAAGCACATAGTTGCAGATATTAAATAATGATTAAAATAGTATAGAAATTACCGGTTTTGTGGCAGTTGTCACATTGGAGTTTAGCCTGAGCATAGAACAGTAGCGTAAGCGTTGAACAACGTGTAAACAGAGTGAGTGTCGAGTGATGATCCGGTCGAATGAGCATAACCCATCCGAATGGATGGTGATCTGGACGGATGACCATTCGAACGGATAGCCATTCGAATGAGAGTATTTGTTTGTAAATCGTTTTGAAAATTTGAAGTTTTCGTTGTAGCGTGTAAACAAAGTAAAGTATGGATGCCAAGTCATCCGGTCGGATGGTGTGACATCTGTGCTTATAATCATTGTAAACAGTTCAGTTATCAATAAAATAATGTTATTTGATCCCTATGTTTGTTTAATTATGTTTGACATTTTTTCATGTTTTGGTTTTTGTTCAATTTTCAAACTCTATATCGCTTTCTGGAGAGTTTTACGCAAACCGATGCGTAAACGTAATCAGTTTAATGTGAAAAATACTCCGGAACATCAATTTATGCTTAACATACCTTAAATAACCTTTACATAACTTAGAAATAAGTTTTGAAGGCTTTGGTATGGCAAAATCAAGTTTAATCGCTTACATGGACTAATTTCGACAAACTGTGAAAGTATCCCGATTCGTACTGTAACGGACATTCTGGAATATGATCATAAGTTAAACATACCCTAAATATCCTTTACATAGCTTAGAAATAGGCTTTAAGGGGTTCGGTGTGCTAAAATAAACTTTTTGGTCATTCAGGGACTAAAAGCGTCAAAAAAGTGCATAGGTTTGCATTTTCGCGCATATCTTACGTTCTGAATACATCCAGACATCCAAAAAATTTTTTAACCATTAAAATATTTTATTTTAGTGATTGGTATGCTAAAACTTCATTGGTTTCGCAATATGGATCGTTTTCGCGTCCGTTACGACTTCCGTCGTAATTAACCGTACAACCAAACAAACCGACGTCCGTGCCATTTCTGAGCATATTTCAAGTTCCCTATGCTTTAACATCCTTATGGAGATTAAAAATGGGTTTGACGGGTGTTAGAAGTGCCAAAACACGTCAATACGCACACAGGGACCAAAACTGACATTTTTTCGAAACTTGCTGGTCTGCAAGGCCCATACGGACCGTAAGGGACCTTATACGGTCCGTAAGCATGCCCCAGACAGCAGAAACTACTTTCCAGCTTGATCCAGCTGTTCCCCATGTGTGCAAATGGTTTTGGGCAATCTATGGGCTGGTTTAGGGGTGCCCATGGTATTCTAAATCAGGGGGTGCACTTGTACGGTGTGACACCTGGGTCACTGCGACCATCAAACAAATGCCAAGCCAATGAAATATTGTATTTCATACTTTGGACTTGTATAAATATGTGTATCTTTTGCACATATCAACTCTTGTTCGATTTCAAGCTCTAAATCGCTTTTTGGAGAGTTATACGCAAACTGGTGCGTAAACGTAACCAGTTTAATGCAACAAATACTCCGGAACAACAAAATATACTTAACATACCTTAAATAACCTTTACATAACTTAGAAATAAGTTTTGAAGGCTCTGGTATGGCAAAAACAAGTTAATTCGTCTACAGGGACTAAGTTTGACAAACTGCGAAAGTATGCCAATTTAAACTGTAACAGACATTCCGGAACATGACCATAAGTTAAACATACCATAAATATCCTTCACATAGCTTAGAAATAGGCTTTGAGGGGTTCGGTGTGCTAAAATAAACTTTTGGGTCATTCAGGGACTAAACGTGTCAAAAAGTGCATAAGTTTGCACTTTCGCGCATAACTTACGTTCTGAATACATCCGGACATCCAAAAATTTATGTAAGCACTATAATATTTTATTTTAGTGTTTGGCTTGAGAAAAATCCATTCGTCGCGTCATTTGGATCGTTTTTCGCGCTTATGCGCATTCCGTCGTAATTAACCGAACATCGCGATCGTACGACCAAACGAACCGACATCCGAGATATTTTTGAGCATGTTTTGAGTTCCCTATACTTTAACTTCATTTTAGAGCCTTGAAATGAGGTTAACGGGGCTCAAACGCATCGAAAAAGGCCTTAAACACATGCAGGGACTAAAACTGTCATTTTTGAAACATTTCTGAAACAGGGGGGTGGTGGCGTAGTGCGAGCCCTAAGGGCCTTACCAGTCGCGCTACGCAACTGCCTAACCAGATCAGATAAGACTGATTAGTTAGCAGATTTCAGCTGATTAACTCACAACCACACACTCACACTTGCCCTTTCAGCTCATTAGGGGCCACTTTTAGTCACCACAACATTTCAACAAGTGTACGCACGAGATTCGATCACGTTATTCAAGAAACGATCTTAACGGTTTGGGAAATACTATAAATACCCCACCCCTATTTGCTTCAAACTCACTAGAATCTGATCTAATGTGCTCTAAGTTGAAACCTTTGTTTCATACCTGAGCTATTTTGATCTAGATTAGCATTCGGGGACCCTTCGTAAGTATTCTTTCGTTCTTTTATTGCTTTTCGAGTCCGAAAGTCAAACTTTGTTTGACTTTCTGCGTTGACCAGTTTATGGTCAATGCGAAGTTCGTTTGAACTTCGCAACGTGATTGTAATCACGATGGTTATAGTCCCTTGTGACTATGCCTAATGAGTACCACGTTGTCTAGGGTCGTAAGGGTAAGCGATCTAATAAATCGCTTATACCTTCGAACCCGACCCATTTGGTCGATCATTAGGATCCGATCAAACACATTAGGTGACCATAGTATATAGGGAATAACCCTCCGAGGTTATACCTTATGGTCGCTTCGTTTAAGTAGTTGTATGATAGGTAGTTTATATGCCTTAGGTAAATTACCAAAATACCCCTTTGATGCCAAAATTCGTTTTAAACATATGTAACATAACTTTTGACATCTAAACTGATTTGACAACCATATTAGACATGTTAAGGCATATTTTACTTGTCATAGGACTAGTTAGGCGTTCCGAACGCGTTTTACGCGAACGACGCGTTAAAGTAGCATAAGCTACCTAAACGGATCGTAATGGGTCACAAACACTTAGGTTAAGTTTCGTTTTAGTATGTGGGCTTTGTTAAACCATGTTACACGAGTCTCCATACTCGTTTGGTTTACGAACCCTCATTCTATCCGATCCTCCGATTTAGGTCCGGTTTATTAACATAGTTACCTATATTAGGTGCCGTTTGATATCCGTGATCTCTAGCATTGTTTGGTTGTCACTCAAGGACTTCTGAGCAATCTCAAGTGAGTACATAGACCCCTCTTTTACTGTTTTCCAAACATTTTGGGGTGGAACACATGTGCCTACTTGTTACTTTCGTGCTTTCCTGTTTTCACATCATATACCTGCTATGTTTCATTAGTACATTATAGTACATGATTTCATTACATTTCATGCTATGTATGCCCATTGTGTGCATACTTAGTACATCACTTTACAATACATTTCATGCTATGTATGCCCATTGTGTGCATACTTAGTACATCACTTTACAATACATTTCATGCTATGTACGCCCATTGTGTGCATACTTAGTACATCGTTCTACATTACATTTCATGCTATGTATGTCCATTGTGTGCATACTTAGTACATTGTTTTACATTACATTTATGCTATGTATGTCCATTACGTGCATACTTAATACATTGTTTTACATTGCATTTCTGTTGCATATGCTCATCCAGCATATGAACACATTATACTACTTTTTGAACCGTTGTAACCATTTGACTATGCGAACCGTCGTAACCCTTTGATTTTATGAACCGTTTGTAACTATTGAACCGTGTGAACCAGTTGTATCTGTTGACATGATTTACATTTGACAATAGACATTTGACTATACATAAACATTTCTACAATTGTTAAACATTTTACTTTGGTGGTTTGGTTTGAGTAAGTGATTTAAGTAACGAGGCGTATGTAATATGATACAAGCACGGTGGATACGCCGCTGGTACTTCCTATATATATGTGTTTGTATGGTATCACATATTGTAGCGTTATTTGAATCATTTCAATTTGAGACATATAACATTTTATACAAACAACATACTTTTCACAAGACATTGATTTACAAATAACTTATCTTATACAAACTCATTTTACATGGTTATTCATTTAACCATACATTCTTCTCTTATTAATACATATCATCTGATCTTATCGTTTTTCAAATGATTTACAAAACAAAGCAAACTACAAGGTTCATGACTAAACATTTTCTCAAACATAAGTCATGAATTCTGTTTTCACAAAACCTATGTATCTCAAAGGCATTTTTATGCTGACGTACCTATTTTCATATGTGTTTTCAGGAGATGATGCATAGGACTTATCAAGACATACTTAGGCGGACCTGTGCCTTAGTGACTTAAAACGAGACAAGAACTGGTTAATTTTTGTTATATACTCTTTGTTTCTTGTTTAAAACAATGTAACTCTCTTATTTGATTAATAAAACGAAACTTTAATTGCCATGGATTTGAAACAATTAATTCTGTTACAACACTCCCCGACGTTTCCGCCACGTTTTGTATGTTCTACGTGGTCGGGGTGTGACATACGGCTCAGATCGAAGCTCGGATTTCAAGAAACGATCTTAACAGTTCTCCGAAATCTATAAATACCCAACCCCATTTGCTTCAAACCCCCACCTTGATCTGATTTGTTCTCTAAGTTGGAGTTCTAACACTCCATACCTGAGAATAATTAGATCAAATCTCCATTTCTTGGACCTTTTGTAAGTATTCTTTCGTTCTTGTACACGTTTTAAGCACGAAAGTCAAACGGTGTTTGACTTTCAGCTTTGACCAGTTTATGGTCAACACGAAGTTCGTTTGAACTTCGCAACGTGAGCGTAATCACGATGGTCAAAGTCCTTTGTGACTATACCTATTGATTACCACATTGTCTAGGCATAGTGACGAGTCGTAGTTTCGGTCAAAATACGTATTCTTGCGTATTTTGCAACCAAACTACATTTAGGTATCAAGACCCTTTGTTTTGATACCAAACTTGTTTTCAAACCTCGTTAAGCATGTTTTAACATGTTTAGCTCGTCACTTTAGGTTTAGTACTTATATAGGGTCGTAAGATAAGCGATCTAAACAATCGCTTAGACTTTCGAACCTGACCCGTTTGGTCGATCATTAGGATCCGACCAAACACATTAGGTGACCATAGTTGTATAGGGAATAACCTTCCGAGGTTATACCTTATGGTCACTTCGTTTAGTTAGTTGTATGATAGGTAGCTTATATGCCTTAAGAAAATGACCAAAATGCCCTTTTTGCGCATAAATTTATTTTAAGCATATGTAACCTAAATTTTGACATCTAAACTGATTAGGCAACATTATTAGACATGTTAAGGCATATATTACTTGTCATAAGACTAGTTAGGTGGTCCGAACGCGTTTTACGCAAATGACGCGTTAAAGTTGCGTAAGCTACCTAAACGAGTCGTGATGGGTCATAAGCACTTAGGATAGATTCCGTTTTAGAATGTAGGCTTTGTTAAACTATATTACATGAGTTCTTATACTCATTTGGTTTACGAAACCACATTTTACCCGATCCTCCGATTTTGGTCCGTTTATTAACGTAGCTACCTATATTAGGTGCCGTTTGATTCCGTGATCTTTATAGCATTGCTTGGTGGTTATCCAAAGACTATTGAGCAATCTCAAGTGAGTACATAGTCCCCTCTTTTACTTTTTTTTTCAAACATTTTGGGGTGAAACACATGTGCCTACTTGTTACTTTCGTGCTTCCATGTTTTCATATCATATGCTTGTTATGTTCATTAGTACACTTATAGTACATGATTTCATTATGTTTTTGCTACGTATGTCCATTTAGTGCATACTTAGTACATCGGTTTACATTACATTTTATGCTATGTATGTCCATTTAGTGCATACTTAGTACATTATTTTACATCACATGCTATGTATGTCCATTTGTTGCATACTTAGTATATAAATTTGGTTTGTTTAAATGGGACAAAAATACGTTCATTAACATTGGTCATGTCGTTCGTTAGTAGGTAGTGGTACCATAGGAATTGACAACTCCCGTTCCTTAAATCCTAGGTTTGTTTGGATGGAAGGAATGCCCGAATTCGATACACATAATTCAGATAAACCTTTAATTTGTTTAAGGGTTTGTCGCCACAGTCTCAAGGCTTGAATGTATGCATTTTCACAATACCGCATAGATGTTTGTATCAGTATAGCATGCAGTTATTTTTTTTTTACAAAACATAACTTTGATTTATTTCAATACCTTGTTTTGTACATTTTACATATGATTTAGTTGATATATTTCACTTGCCATACATGACATTTGTTTACACATTACATGATTTATATTTGACAATAGACATTTGTTTACATATGAACATTCTTGACATTTGTTTACACATTACATGATTTACATTTTGACAATAGATATGGTTTACACAACAACATTTGACAATTGGTTTAAACATGAACAATTTACATTGGTGGTTTGTTTGGGTAAGTGATTTAAGTAACGAGGGCATGTGTAATATGATAAAAGCATCGTGGATACGCCGCTGGTACTTCCTATATATAAATACTTTTATGATATTACACATCGTAGCGTTATTTAAATCATTTCAATTTAGACATATAACATTTTACATAAATAACATATTTTTTTCACAAGACATTGTTTTACCAAACAGTTTGTTTTATACAACTCATTTTACTTGGTTATTTAATTAATCATACGTCTTTCTTTTATAATCTGATTTCTTATCTAGTTTTCATATGATTTATAAAAGAAAACACTTAATTAGATTCATGACTAATTTTTATTAAACCTTTCTTTAAACCTAAGTCATGAATCCTATTTTCACAAAACCTATGTATCTCACAGGCATTTTTATGCTGTCGTACCTATTTTCACATGTGTTTTCAGGAGATGGTGCATAGGCTTGATTCAGGATACACTAGGGTGGACTCGGGCCTTAGTGACATAAAAGAAGCAAGATTAGTTTAAATAATGTTATGTACTCATGTTTCTTTCGTTTAAAGACAATGTAATCCTCTTGTTAATAAATAAAACATAAGTTTAATTACCATGGTTGTGAAACAATAATTCTGTTACAACACTCCCTGACGTTTCCGCCGCGGTTTCGTTGTTTTACGCAGTCGGGGTGTGACAGAAGAGTTGGTATCAGAGCCAATGGTTATAGGGAATTAGGTTATTAGTAACACTTTGACCTAGACTATAACTTTTCTAGGACCCTAACACAAGTTAGCTTGTGTTTAGATCTTAAAACATGCACTTCACCTATCCTTAGGTGATTACCCAAAACAAGAAACCAATTTTCTAAAATGCTTTTTGAATAGCAATCATTTGTTTTTAAATGAATTATTATAAGGTTTTGAACCCTTGAATTTTTGAGAATGATTTTGAAAATTTAATCATCCATTTTTGAATGATTCTTTTGGCCTTGTGCCTTCCAAGTTTTCAAAATCTCGTCAAAGTTTTGGGTCCTAAATAGTGTGAACACGTGCAAACTGGAAGGGTGAATGCCTCTACCTTGAATTTTCTGTCTAAGGCTAGAGTGTTCGTATAAATCCACATAATCGGACCAGTCACTCTTACCTAGGAACTCTTGGGGTGAGTGTTCACTTATAGGCGAGCATGTCTTCGCAATACATTATTTTTTACCCATTTACTTTGATTAGTCACTGTGTGTCGTTTGTTTGCTTTGTGGTACAAACGAATGACCACCATCTTTGGTATTGTCAATTTTTTGCATCATCTCATTCTTTCCGTCTAATCATCTCACTCATTTTCTCTCATGTTTCCTCTTTTAGAATGCCTCCTCGACGCGAAAATCCGCTACCTAATGCCAAAATGGCAGCTATCATGGCACAACATATGGCTGCTGTACTCCCATACATTATTGCTCAAGTTAACCAAGCCATCAATAACCAAAAAGCTCCATGCAATTTCAAGAGTTTCAATTCGGCTAAACCACTCAAGTTTAGTGGTTCTGAAGGAGCAACTGGGCTCCTACAGTGGTTCGAGAGCATCGAGAGTACGTTTCATCATGTTCAATGTCCCGATAATCGCAAAGTCGAGTTTGCTTCCAGTGTGTTTCAGAAGAGGGCTCTTACATGGTGGAATGGAGTTATGAGAGACCGTGGTGCTGAGGTTGCGTTAGCACAGACCTGGGCAGAGCTTAGGGCTCTCATGATGAGGGAATTCTATCCTCGTCATGAACTGAGAGCTTTAGAAAGGGAGTTCGATGACTTGAAGCAGGATAGTGGTGAGCACCGGGCTTACACTGATAGGTATGAAGAGTTGAGTTTGCTTTGCCCTACCATGGTTACCCCACTCGAGAAGGCTATCGAGAGGTATATTGATGGCTTACCTGACTCCGTGCAAGACATCGTCACTGGTAGTAACCCTACCACAATTCGTCAGGCAATCGAGTTAGCTGCGACATTGACTGAGTCGCAGGTCCGAAAGGGTAAGCTACACAGAAAGGGTGACAAGGGTAAGAAACAGTCGTCTGATAAGGGTGAAAGCAAGAAGGGTAAGAGCAGGAAGGGCAAGGATTCTGGTTCTTCGAAAGGGTCTAGGAAGCGTAAGGCTTCCCTGAATTTTGCTGTCACTGCCCAAGTCAACCAGGCAGCTCCCAATCAGCCTGCACAACCACCAGCGAAGAAACGGTATGCGGGGAATGCACCGTTGTGCAACAAATGCAATAGCCACCATCAACCGCAAGTTTTGTTCCGTTTCAGTACTAATTGTGGAAAGTCGGGTCATCTTGCTGATATTTATCGCTTTGCTTCCAATCAAGCAGCTCGCAACCCAGCTCAGCAGGCTGCTCAACCACCTGCTCCACAACAGGCTCAGGCTGCACGACCTCACTTTCCTCCTGGTTCGTGCTACAATTGTGGGGAGCTAACTCATTATCGAAACCAGTGTCCAAGGCTGGTCAATGCAAATCAGAATCAGGCTTAGGCTCGAGGTAGAGTCTTCAACATGAATGCTAATGAGGCACGAGCAGACAACAAGGTGGTGAACGGTACGTTCTTTGTTAACAATCAGTCTGCTTCTGTTCTTTTTGATTCGGGTGCCGATAAGAGTTTTGTGTCATTATCTTTTGAGCCATTGCTTCGCATGTCTAGAACAAAACTAGGAAAGCCTTTGACAGTAGAAGTTGCTAGTGGTGAGCCCATTGTTCTCAATTCTGTTCTTCGTAACTGCCAGTTGAACCTTAATAACCATCTTTTTCCTTTTGAGCTCACGCCTATGCAACTTGGAAGCTTCGACATTATAGTGGGAATGGATTGGTTAGCCAAGCATCACGCAGAGGTAGTTTGTTTTGAGAAGATTGTTCGTGTTCCGCTTTCATCAGGTGAGATCCTACAGGTGAGATCCTACAGGTTTGTGGTGAGAAACCTGCTAGTAGTCTCAAGCTCATGTCTTGTACTCAGGCTCGGAAGTATCTTCGAAAGAACTATGTGGCCTTTTTGGCACATATTGTGGCGGATAAAGGAAAAGGTAATTTGATTCAAGATATCCCTGTTATTCGGGATTATCCTGAAGTGTTTCCTAAAGAGTTACCTGGTTTACCTCCAGCACGCCAAGTCGAGTTCCGTATTGATCTTGTACCTAGTGCAAATCCTATTGCCAGATCTCCATATCGTCTTGCACCGTCTGAGATGCAAGAGTTATCTAAGCAGCTTCAGGATCTTTCTGACAAAGGTTTTATTCGTCCTAGCTTTTCACCTTGGGGTGCTCCCATTCTTTTTGTCAAGAAGAAGGATGGATCTTTCAGGATGTGTATCGATTACCGTGAGCTTAACAAGCTTACCATCAAGAATCAATATCCCCTACCTCGCATTGATGATCTCTTTGATCAGTTACAGGGTGCTTCTTATTTTTCAAAGATTGATCTACGTTATGGGTATCATCAACTTCGTGTGTATGAAGAAGATATTCCCAAGACAGCATTCCGCACTCGATATGGGCATTATGAGTTCACAGTTATGCCATTCGGTTTGACTAATGCTCCTGTTGTTTTCATAGACTTGATGAATAGGGTCTGTAAGCCTTATTTAGATAAGTTCATCATTGTTTTCATTGATGACATCTTGATATACTCTAAGACGCAAGCTGATCATGTGCAACATCTTCGTCTTACTCTGGAACTCCTAAAGAAAGAACAACTTTTTTCCAAATTCTCCAAGTGTGAATTATGGCTTAAGGAAGTTCAATTTTTAGGACATATCATCAACGAACAAGGTATTCATGTAGATCCTTCCAAGATCAGTGCGATTAAGGATTGGGATACGCCTACTACACCAAATGAGGTTCGTTCTTTTCTTGGTCTCGCGGGTTACTACCGCCGCTTCATCGAGAACTTCTCAAAGATTGCAGTTCCTCTAACTGCTCTAACTCAGAAGAACAAACCCTTTGAATAGGGAACCAAACAAGAAGAAGCGTTTCAGACCTTGAAGCAGAAGCTTTGTGATGCGCCTATTCTATCTTTTCCTGAGGGCAATGATGATTTTGTCGTGTAATGTGATGCATCAAACTTGGGTCTTGGCTGTGTTTTCATGCAAAGGAACAAAGTCATAGCATATGCATCGAGGCAGTTGAAGATACATGAGAAGAACTACACCACTCATGATCTTGAGTTAGGTGCAGTTGTGTTCGCTCTCAAAATCTGGAGACACTATTTGTATGGTACAAAATGTGTGGTTTTCACTGGCCACAAAAGTCTTCAGCACATCTTCAATCAGAAAGAACTCAACATGAGGCAACGACGTTGGATTGAACTTCTAAACGACTATGATTGCGAAATTCACTACCATCCTGGTAAGGCGAATGTCGTGGCTGACGCATTAAGTCGTAAGGAACGTGTCAAGCTTCACTGTTTTAAAGTTCGATCTAATATTCAAACCCGCATTTCTCAGGCTCAACATACTTGTGTCTCGCAAGACTTGATGGGTAAGGAATTACCCTATCACATTAAGCCTGATCTTGAACTGAAGGACAATGGATCATATTATTTCATGGATCGTTTGTGGGTCCCAAGTCAAGACAATCTTCGCACCTTGCTTATGGATGAAGCTCATAAGTCTCGTTATTCTATTCATCCTGGTGCTGACAAAATGTATAAGGATCTTCGTACTTAGTATTGGTGGCCTGGTATGAAGAAAGACATTGCCTTGTACGTGTCCAAATGCCTTACTTGTCTTAAGGTTAAGGCTGAACATCAACATCCCTCTGGTCTTTTGGAGTAACCAGAGATTCCAGTCTGGAAATGGGAAAACATTGCTATGGATCTTATTACCAAACTTCCGCGCACAAAGAAAGGTCATGACGCTATCTGGGTAGTTGTTGATCGTCTTACAAAGTCAGCACATTTCTTGCCGATCCGCGAGGATCTATCTGCTGACAAGCTTGCCAAAATCTATGTGGATGAAATTGTCTCTAGACATGGTGTTCCTCTGAACATTATTTCTGACAGAGATGCTCGATTCTTGTCTCGTTTTTGGAGAACCATGCAATCCGCTATAGCTTATCATCCACAATCAGATGGCCAAACTGAAAGAAAAATCCAGACTTTGGAGGATATGCTTAGAGCTTGTGTGATCGATTTTGGTGGTAGTTGGGATTCGTATCTTCCATTGATTGAATTCTCCTACAACAATAGTTATCACTCCAGCATCAACATGGCTCCTTTCGAGGCTCTCTATGGTCGAGAATGTCATTCACCAGTCTGCTGGAATGAGATCGGTGAGGCTCAGCTTACTGGACCTGACCTCATTCTAGAGACAACAGACAAGGTTAAGAAAGTTCGTGATAACCTTCAGACAGCTAGAAGCCGTCACAAGAGTTACGCGGACCGACGACGCAGGCCCTTGGAATTTCAAGTTGGTGATCGCGTATTACTTAAGGTCTCACCTTGGAAAGGTGTGATCAGATTTGGAAGGACAGGAAAACTTGCACCTAGATATGTTGGACCATTCAAGATCGTCGAAAGAATCGGTAAGTAGCCTACAGACTTGAGTTACCTCCTGAACTTGGAAACGTTCATCCAACCTTTCACGTGTCCAATCTCAAGAAGTGTTTAGCTGATGAGAACCTCCACATACCACTTGACGAAATTCGTGTTGATAACACAATGCATTTTGTTGAAAAACCTGTGGAAATCATGGACCGTGAAGTCAAGTGGCTCAAACGCAAGCGCTTTCCCCTTGTCAAAGTTCGCTGGGAATTTAAACGTGGACCAGAATTTACTTGGGAATGTGAAGATCAAATGAAAGCGAAGTATCCGCATCTTTTCTCACAAGTTTCCTCTAAATAAATTTCGGGACGAACTTTCCACAAGTAGGGGAGACTGTGACATCTGTGCTTGTAATCATTGTAAACAGTTCAGTTATCAATAAAATAATGTTATTTGATCCCTATGTTTGTTTAATTATGTTTGACATTTTTTCATGTTTTGGTTTTTGTTCAATTTCAAACTCTATATCGCTTTCTAGAGAGTTTTACGCAAACCGATGCGTAAACGTAATCAGTTTAACGCGAAAAATACTCCGGAACATCAATTTATGCTTAACATACCTTAAATAACCTTTACATAACTTAGAAATAAGTTTTGAAGGCTTTGGTATAGCAAAATCAAGTTTAATCGCTTACAGGGACTAATTTCGACAAACTGCGAAAGTATGCCGATTCGTACTGTAACGGAAATTCCGGAATATGATCATAAGTAAACATACCCTAAATATCCTTTACATAGCTTAGAAATAGGCTTTAAGGGGTTCGGTGTGCTAAAATAAACTTTTTGGTCATTCGGGGACTAAAAGCGTCAAAAAGTGCATAAGTTTGCATTTTCGCGCATATCTTACGTTCTGAATACATCCGGATATCCAAAAATTTTTGTAATCATTAAAATATTTTATTCTAGTGATTGGTATGCTAAAACTTCATTCGTTTTGCAATTTGGATCATTTTCGCGTCCGTTACGACTTCCGTCGTAATTAACCGAACAACGCAATCGTACAACCAAACGAACCAACATCCGTGAAATTTATGAGCATATTTCAAGTTCCCTGTGCTTTAACATCCTTATGGAGCTTAAAAATGGGTTTGACAGGTGTTAGAAATGCCAAAACACGTCAATACGCACACAGGGACCAAAACTGACATTTTGCGAAACTTGCTGGTCTGCAAGGCCCATACGAACCGTAAGGGACCTTATACGGTCCGTAAGCATGCCCCAGATAGCAAAAACTAGTTTCCAGCTTGATCCAGCTATTCCCCATGTGTGCAAATGGTTTTGGGCAATCTATGGGCTGGCTTGAGGGTGCCCATGGTATTCTAAATCAGGGTTTGCACTTGTACGGCTCAGATAGAAGCTTGGATTTCAAGGAACGATCCTAATGGTTCTCTGAAATCTATAAATACCCAACTCCATTTGCTTCAAACCCACTGTCGCACCCCCAAAATACCACATGCGGGAACCCCCGCGAGGCGTGTGACGTACCAGGATCTAGCCACCAATCATATTGAACTCATAGGTATATTTAAATAAAACTTTCATTTATTAACATTAAGTGTTACAACATTACAAATATTTCACAGTATACAGCGGAAGCATAATTTGTTCGTTAAGTGTTTATAAACAATATGTAAAAACCATTAGTCTTGTGTTGCGATTCCATGTATTTAGTCTTGTGTTGCGATTCCATGTATCTCGACCCATGACCACCCCAGCCTCCCAGACAGCAAGTCCCAACGATAAGCACCTAAAGACCTGCAAGGCATGTAACAACGAGTCAACAACAAAGTTGAGCGAGTTCACAGTTGGTTGTCCATTTTAGAGTTGTTCCAAAAACCATATGTTCTTTCGGAAACCATGTGTTAACCAATTCCTTCTTTCCCAAACCATATCCATAATCAGTGGGGGCTTCCCCATGTGAACCACTAGACCCGTTTACCATATCGACCACTGACTAAAGTAAGTTGGTGCCCTGACATCAATGTCTATCATCATTGACTAGTGCCCAGATCCATTAGTTCACGCCCGTCCTCTGCGGCACGGTGTGAGGCTTGTCAAACCAAAATAGCGCTATCTAACTAATGACCCGCTCGCAATTGGCCCGGCAATTAAGTCGATATAAAAATGAGGGACTTCAGGATAGAGAGTTTTGGTCTAGTATCCGTGTTGTCACCCTTCAATAAAGAGGGTGTGTACGTAATCCCCAAACCAGGAGACTACGCAGGTTCTGATTAAGTTCCAAACCAGGAAATCACGCAGTTTCGGTTTCGATCCTTTACCCATTCCCAATCCCTGGGAATCCCATGCCTTGTGGAAAGTGTGAACTCACCTTGGTTTGCTCGGTAAGATTAGTTACTTGTTCTAAGTTAGCCAACCAAACCCTACCGTGGTTATCAAAGACAATCAGTTTTGTATGCACATAAATCACGTACTACTCGTACTCATTACACAAGTAGCGTACATGTAAACATTCATCGTTATGCAAGTCGTACAAGACATCGTATAGTACAACAACCCATAATGTCGTACAGCATGCATTCGAGTCATAAATAAGTTCTCGTCACCAGTTCATATTTCACAAGACGCTGAACAGTTAACTCATTGTTCATGAGAGTGTGTGCGCGGCCCAGACAAATAAGTCCTCTTGGACAGTGTGATGATCCCCAATTCGTGGCCCAGTTTACACATTTACATGTGAGGCCCAAATAAAACAGTGTAATCCAAATCGGTTTAGAGGCCCACTACCGAATTACAAACTCACAACCTTTTCAGTATTCATTCAATCTAGATCAATCATCATCATTAACGACACCCTATCATATGAATAATAACCATCAATATTAACAGTTCATAACCAACCTATTAATAATCAGCCATAAGAATCCTAGCATGCTTGCTTTTAAAAAAATGTTCCATTAATTTATTTCTCATGATTCTCGTGAACCCTACCTAACATTCAATTATTAACCAGTAATTAACATGAATCAATTTAAATGATATAAATCACCTCATCTCACAAAACCAAACTGTTACATCGACATTCATCATCAACATTAAAAATCGAACATCCCACTCATAAGCATTAACATCCTTAGTAACCATATAAATCAGATTAAAAAATATGAAGACACCCACTTCCACTTTAACAAAACTACTTATACAGCATGTATCAAGTTAATAATCACAAAAACACAAGTCGACAAATTGAAAGCTCAAAACTGGGGATTCCAAACCGCACAATACACACAAAAGAAAACATCTTACCTCTTTCGTTTCGAACCCGACACCGTCGCACCTCGCCGGAGCTCCACCTGAAACATGCCGGAATCTGACTCGAGACACCTCTGCCCCTTGCTCGAGCCATGGCCTCCTCATCTTCCTACTCGATCATCCGTCACCACCCACCACAGTGTCGTCGACTGTGGTGATGGTCCGCCATAAATGTGCGTGTGTTTTGAGGTGGGAGCGCGACACCGGAAATCGACCTGAAAACATCTCCGGTTGCCGAAGAAGGGATTGTGTAGAGGAGTATCTGCGGCTGATGCTTGTGTGCGTAAGGTTTTTGTAAAAAAATGAGGTTTTAAGTTTTATAAGGGGTTTATATAGGGTAGGGTTTTTAGGTAAGTTGGGTTGGGCATGGCCCGTAGGTTTGAACCCGTAATTTATCGTATTATATCTAGAAATAAGTTGTTCATAAACATAATATAACGGTTAATGTAATGTGTGGATTACTCGGGTCCATTATTTAAACGACACACTTCTCTTAATGCGGTTATTATTATAACAATAATAATAATACTAATAATAATGGCAATAATAATAATAATAATAATAATTAAGAATGATAATAAAACACAACTTTCTCGACGATTGGGATCGAGAGTGCGGGTTGTCACAGTTTCCCATGTTATAGGAATTTCGTCCTCGAAATTTAAACTAAGACATATGATTCGCTTTTATTTTTAGATTTCCCAATAATCTTTTGTCATATGCATATACACGTAGTTTCACGAAAGTTCACAAAACGAACATACAAATCACATAGCACATAAAGTCACGTAGCATGCAAGTTCAGGTAATTCTCATAACACAAAGATTCACATAGTCCATACTCACTTCACATTGCATAGAATTTCGCGCAATTAATTATTCACTTGTAATACGATTCTGTGAGTGTTTTGTGAAATTTTCGAGACACTTGGTTTTCCTGGACTTAAACGAGGTGTCCAAGTGAATATCTAAGTTAACAGGGTTTGTGTTTACACTGTGAAGGTCGGGTGTCACATCATCCCCTAGTTGAAAGAATTTTCGTCCCGAAAATTGTTATAAAAAGATGGCTTGGAGTGAGTTCCAATGAACTCGATCTATAGGTAACTTACAACGCTAGGATGGGGGTTGGTCTCAACCGGTTCCTCAACGAAGTGATAAAGTTGAGTTTATCAACTAACTATCGAAATTAAACCAATATGTTTAAAAGTATTCCTCCCCAACCCGGGGATAGTAGTACTCTAATTCAGAAATGTAAGGCAGTCCCAATCCAGGGATAGTGGTATTCCAATCTAGGAATATGTACTTTTCTAAGGACGCGTGTGTAGCCTCAAGCTAGGGGTACCGTATGTATTTCCAAAACCGGGGAAATAGCGTGTTGTCCCAAACTATGGACATATGCCTTTAGCGAGAGTTGTTAACTCACTTTAGAGTGCGTGTTGTATCAAAAGTCTTGTGTCGACGACACGAACTAGTATAGTAGGCAAACAATCACCAAAACACTCTTAATAATGGTTGTACGTCCTGAGTAACCAGGACTAGTGTACGGTTGTTTCACATAAGGTTAAGTTCCATCAACTGTAAACGAAGTAGGTGTTGTTTCCAGCCATGGACAAAATCGGTAGCACATGCCTGCAGCATGTCTTCAGTAGTTTGTTTGGTTTGACCATTCGTTCGTGGGTGTTAAGTAGTGCTCATGCATGATCGTGAGCCGAAGGATTTGTGCATCGCTTTCCACAAATCAGATGCAAGTCGTGGGTCGCGATCAGAGATAATGGAGGTTGGCACCCCGTGCCTAGCAACCACTTCTTTCAGGTAGATGACTGCAAGTGTAGAAAACTTATCCGTTTCCTTGGTGGCTAGAAAGTGTGCTGGTTACGTGTGACAATCAACGATTATCCAGATGATATTGTTTCCGTTTCGAGTTGCAAGTAGACTAGCGACCCAATCCATGGCAGTCTATTCTCATTTTCATGCGGGTATTGCTGGTTGCTGATACTTCACCTTGACTTCCCCACAAGTCAAATCTATCAATCACATACCTAACTAGGTGGGCCTTCATGCCCGATCACCAGTACAAGGTTTATAAATCCTAATGTCTCTCATCCAAACCCAGACGACTAGAATATCGAGGCCGGTGTGCTTTGCTCAACATAGATTTCCTACAGTTACTGAATAATGAGATCCACACTCGTTCCATGAGGTAGCAAATATTGTCTGACCTGCCAAGGTTGCTTCTACATGCCCCGCATGGGTTCAATTTGAAAATCCTCTCCCTTCAGTTCTCCAGTTTGAACAGGGCGAGTCAGATCAGGTAAGTTAGAGTCGATAGTGAGCTGCAAAGCTCGTGTACATTCAAGTGTTCATAGTTGTAATCATCCTAAAGTTCCCTCCAGCGATGCCATTAACTGATTTAGCTCTGTCTAAGCCAATGCACATGGGAGGCCTTTGTGATCGGTCTAAATAACGCATCCGGTACCGTCCAAGTAATACCTCCATCTAAAATCCCAAGGCCATGGTTTTCGCCGCCAATTGTGTGTCGTGCAGTTCCTCTTCGTAACTCCATCACGTAAGTCGTCACTCTCTCGTGTTGCGTCGGTGTGTAACTGAGTCTCTGGTTTAGACCATCATGGTATACCACTAAATCACCCACACCCTCAGGTAAGGACGATGCTCGTTGCATTGCAGAGTTGGAATTCGAAAGCTGAAAAGACGTCCTCATGTTCTGTCTTTCACGAACACAGCACCCTGCTGTGCTAGAGAGATTTAAGCTGCGCAACCTTCGAAAATCCTGTGATAGTATCAAGCGAGACCAAGAAATTGCTGTATCCTCGAAGGATTCTTTGGTGTCGATCAATTTCCAACCAAGACGGATCTTAGCGAGATCCACGTACATTCCCACTTCGCTGATTATATACCCAAAAGGTACCTCTCGAACCCAGAAATTACATTTATCAAGACTTTTCGCAGAGTGGCTCCTCCCTCAGAAGTTCTAAAATAAGATACATATGCCACTCATGGCGTTCCATTCTCCTGGTCAGGACTCAGAACCTTGTCAACAAATACGGTCGATTCATGCGATCCCGGAAGCTGCTGGTGTGTTGATCAACTCAATGATCATGATGTACAAAGTTGAAATGACTGCATTGCGTTCGACATGTTGTTCTATGAGCATTCTCCTCTTGGAGTTCCATCTGATGATAGTTCGTTCACTAGCCAATCCTCGAATGGAAGCTTGTTCCTCGCAACTGGTTAACAGGGTGCTACTGCATGGTCGAAGCGAACGGTTCTTGACTGTCACCTTGTTGAGTTCTCGATACTCAGTACACATAACCAACAATACAACCTATCTTCCTGGATATAACTGGGGCTCCTCAAAGAAAAAACTAGGTCCGACAAAGCTCCTGTCCAACAGCCATTGTTGCTAATTTGACAACTCTCGCAACCCTCCTGGTGCAAGGCGGTAAGAGATACGAAGAATCAGGGCTGCCTCTGGCGTGAGATCAAACTGAGAGTCTGTCCAATAGTTGTGGAAGTAAACCTGATAGTTCCTCCTGTAGCATGTTGGGTGGAATCACGAACAATCGGTGGATCCTCGATCCTCTTTTCCTTAGCCTTGACATCAGTAACGAGTGCTATCATAGCGGGATAATCCTTCCGTGGACACTTCTGGCCTTCACTGCTGAATTGATGCTAACCTCTGCACCACTCTGACACATTAGAACAGATAACAATCCTCCCCTAGGAGAGGGATACGTAGAATCTTCTCTTCACAGGGCACATCTATCAAGAACAACAGAAGAAAGGTCGATGTCGAACACTTGTCCCACAAGGTCGAGTTTGCATCCCAACGATCATATGAGGTTTCCATTGTCTTGCCATCAGCCGATTCCACAACAGGTTTGGTTTCAAGAAGCATCAGGGTTAAGCAGAACAGTGGCGAAGTGATTAGTCACCAAGAACCAAGAACACGTAGACCACCATGTTGTTATAATCCCGGATTCGCCCACGCCAATCCCTAATGTCCCTCCATGAGCATCATTTCCCGTGTTGTTGTACTCGTTGCGAGGATTTCCAGTACGGCTGTCGTTCCCTTGGTTGTTGTCGTTGGATTTAACATCGGCCACTCCATGCCGTAGGCACCTTCACTTTCCATACTGGTAGTTACCATTACAAATACCTTGTTGTTGCCGTGACTGTTGCCTCTAATGCTATTGTTTGAAACAGAGCTCTACGACCTTTTACCGATAGTGTCCACCTCTTCACATTCCATGGTACGTGCTAAGGCACTACTCACTGTGCGGGGAGTTTCACATTCCATTCTACAGTCAGTTGTCATTGCTTATCTCCTGATTAATTCGTAAAAGTTGACTCCCATGAGTCGCTGGCTGGGGTTAAGGATATCGATTGGAGTCAAATCGCTGATGTTCATTGTTGGTAACTAGGGTCGTTCAAATGCTAAAGTCCATCGTTCTTGCAAGTTGACTGAGTAATACATGATATGTTACGAGAATGTTGCAGAGGTGATCACACTTCGGGATCTAAGGCGTCAATACGTTAAGTTTCCACCAAACGAAGAAAGGCGAGAGAGATATAGACCAGTCATTGTCGTTGCAACATCCAACTCGGGGATGTTCGTACAAGCACCTAACATTCTACACAGTTCGCTAGGCGTCCAGATGGGTGTTCAGGTAATACTCGATAGCATCGAGATTCGAAAGGAACCAGAGAGGAATGAAAAGTTCACGTTCGAGTAGGGGACAATTACTACTATAACCCCTATAGGTTTGTTATGTTTCATATCGATCAAATAACGGAACGGAACCCCTTTTCCACTTGTTAAGCCTCACTGGGACTCACATGCACCCCACATTATTATTATGTGTGCACCCACAATAATATTGCGATTTGCATGCTCATCTCAGTTCCTCCTAACTCATGTCAAATGGTTCCTCAAACTCAGATGTCAAACGTAGGTCGTCAAGGTAATAAGTTCACGAAAAATCCAAGGACTATGGCATACTATCAACGCATCATAAGATAAGCAAGCAATCCATGCCATTATGCTATATTGACGAGTGTGTGTTCGTATGTTTCGTCATAAACAAATGTGTACTAGTCACGTAATGTATGCAATAAGTAAGAAAGACGAACCTTGCAATCTGGAGCTGAGTGTCGTGGTCGTATTCGTGTTTTCAAAACTGTTCGGTTATAGTCTGGTTTTATAAAAACATTTTCCCCTTTTTAAAACCAAGTTCACTATAACCAATGGCTCTGATACCAATCTGTCACACCCCCAAAACACCACATGCGGGAACCCCCGTGTCACACCCCGACCACGTAGAACATACAAAACGTGGCGGAAACGTCGGGGAGTGTTGTAACAGAATTAATTGTTTCAAATCCATGGCAATTGAAGTTTCGTTTTATTAATCAAACATGAAAGTTTACATTGTTTTAAACAAGAACCAAAGAGTACATAACATAAATTAACTAGTTCTTGTCTCGTTTTAAGTCACTAAGGCACAGGTCCGCCTAAGTATGTCTTGATAAGTCCTATGCATCATCTCCTGAAAACACATGTGAAAATAGGTACGTCAGCATAAAAATGCCTGTGAGATACATAGGTTTTGTGAAAACAGAATTCATGACTTATGTTTGAGAAAATGTTTAGTCATGAACCTTGTAATTTGCTTTGTCTTGTAAATCATTTGAAAAACGATAAGATCAGATGATATGTATAAATAAGAGAAGAATGTATGGTTAAATGAATAACCATGTAAAATGAGTTTGTATAAGATAAGTTGTTTGTAAATCAATGTCTTGTGAAAAGTATGTTATTTGTATAAAATGTTATATGTCTCAAATTGAAATGATTCAAATAACGCTACAATATGTGATATCATACAAACACTTATATATAGGAAGTACCAGCGGCGTATCCACCGTGCTTGTATCATATTACATACGCCTCGTTACTTAAATCACTTACTCAAACCAAACCATCAAGATGAAATGTTTAACAATTGTAGAAATGTTTATGTATAGTCAAATGTCTATTGCCAAATGTAAATCATGTCAACAGATACTACTGGTGCACACGGTTCAATAGTTACAAACGGTTCATATAATCAAAGGGTTACGACGGTTCACATAGTCAAATGGTTACAACGGTTCAAAATGTAGTATAATGTGTTCATATGCTGGATGAGCATATGCAACAGAAATGCAATGTAAAACAATGTACTAAGTATGCACGTAATGGACATACATAGCATAAGTGTAATGTAAAACAATGTACTAAGTATGCACACAATGGGCGTACATAGCATGAAATGTATTGTAAAGTGATGTACTAAGTATGCACACAATGGGCATACATAGCATAAAATGTATTGAAATCATGTACTATAAATGTACTAAAAACATAGCAAGTATATGATGTGAAAACAGGAAAGCATGAAAGTAACAAGTAGGCACATGTGTTTCACCCCAAAACAGTTTGGAAAACAGTAAAAAAGGGTCTATGTACTCACTTGAGATTGCTTAGTAGTCCTTGAGTAACAACCAAACAATGCTAGAGATCACGGATATCAAACGGCACCTAATATAGGTAACTTCATTAATAAACCGGACCTATAATCGGAGGATCGGATAGAATGAGGGTTCGTAAACCAAATGAGTATGGGAACTCAGGTAGTATGGTTTAACAAGGCCTACATACTAAATGAAACCTAGCCTAAGTGCTTACAACCCATTACGACCCGTTTAGGTAGCTTATGCTACTTTAACGCGTCGTTCGCGTAAAACGCGTTCGGAATGCCTAACTAGTCCTATGATAAGTAAAATATGCCTTAACATGTCTAATATTGTTACCAAATCAGTTTAGATACCAAAAGTTATGTTACATATGCTTAAAATGAATTTTGGCGTCAAAAGGGCATTTTGGTAATTTACCTAAGGCATATAAACTACCTATCATACAACTACTTAAACGAAGCGACCATAAGGTATAACCTCGGAAGGTTATTCCCTATATACTATGGTCACCTAATGTGCTTGGTCGGATCCTAATGATCGACCAAACGGGTCGGGTTCGAAAGTATAAGCGATTGTTTAGATCGCTTACCTTACGACCCTATATAAGCACTAAACTAAAAGTGACGAGCTAAGCATGTTAGAACATGCTTAACTAAGTTTAGAAAACAGGTTTTTTTTTGGGTAAAGGGTTTTGATACTAAGGTTTGGTATCAAAACAAGCGGTTTTGATACCTATGAGTAGTTTGGTTACAAAATACGCAAGAATGCGCATTTTGGCCGAAACTACGACTCGTCACTGAGCCTAGATAACGTGGTAATCAGTAGGTATAGTCACTAAGGACTATAACCATCGTGATCACACTCACGTTATGAAGTTCAAACAAACTTCGCATTGACCATAAACTGGTCAATGCAGAAAGTCAAACAAAGTTTGACTTTCGAACTCGAAAAGCAATAAAAGAGCGAAGGAACTCTTACAAAGGGTCCCCCCAAGATTGATTTCCAAGTAATCTCAGGTAGGAAGTGTATAAACACAACCACTTAGAGAAAAACTCAGATTTCAAGTGGGTTTTGAAGTTGGGGGATGTGGGTATTTATAGGATTTCCCGAACTGTTAGGATCGTTTCTTGGAAACCGTGATCGAATCTCATCCGTACAAGTGTTGGAATGTTATGGTAGGTTAATTGGCCACCCACCATAAGGAATTGACATGTGGAAACGGGATTGGGAGTGCTAAACAGCTGCTAACAGCTGTTAGATACATTTAACCTGGTCTGGGATCCTGACGCGGGCCGCGTAAGGATCAGCCCAGGTCTTACGCGGGCCGCCTGGAGCTTCTGATCAGAAAACAAGTTTCCAAAATGACAGTTTTGGTCCCTGTTGGTGTTTAAGATCATTTCCGACATGTTTAAGGCCCGTTAACCTTATTTCAAAGCTCTAAAATGAAGTTAAAGTATAGGGAACTTAAAATGTGCTCAAAAATATCTCGGTTGTCGGTTCGTTTGGCCGTATGATTGCGTTGTTCGGTTAATTACGACGGAATGCGCATAAGCGCGAAAAACGATCCAAATGACGCGACGAATGGATTTTTCTCAAGCCAAACACTAAAATAAAATATTTTAGTGCTTACATAAATTTTTGGATGTCCGATGGTATTCAGAACGTAAGTTATACGCGAAAGTGCAAACTTATGCACTTTTTGACACTTTTAGTCCCTGAATGACCCAAAAGTTTATTTTAGCACACCGAACCCCTCAAAGCCTATTTCTAAGCTATGTGAAGGATATTTATGGTATGTTTAACTTATGGTCATGTTTCGGAATGTCTGTTACAGTTCAAATTGGCATACTTTCGCAGTTTGTCAAATTTAGTCCCTGTAGGCGAATTAACTTGTTTTTACCATACCAAAGCCTTCAAAACTTATTTCTAAGTTATGTAAAGGTGATTTAAGTTATGTTAAGCCTGTTTCACTATTCCGGAGTGTTCGTTGCATTAAACTGGTTATATTTACGTATCAGTGCGCGTATAACCTTCTAGAAAGCGATTTAGAGCTTGTAATCGAACAAGAATTGATATGTGTAAAAGATACACATATTTATACAGATCCCAAGTATGAAATACAATATTTCATTGGCTTGGTATTTGTTTGATGGTTGCAGTGACCCAGGTGTCACAGTCTCCCCTACTTTAGGAAATTTCGTCCCGAAATTTATTCGTAGGAGTCTATTTGTGACTTTGTGTCAAATAACCACCAGAGATATGTAAGGCATAATCCTGTCATTTCCTTAACGGACAATCTTCAGAAACGAAAATGAACAGACGGAGTCATTTTCCTCAACGAGTATTCTTCAGAAACGGAAATGAAGGAATAAACAAACGAGGATTCATTTCCTCAACGGACAATCTTCAGAAACGTAAAATGAACTTACGGAGTCATTTTCAACGGGTGCTTCATTAGAAATGGAAATGAAAAGGACAATCAAACGGATATTCATTTCCTCAACGGACAATCTTCAGAAACGAAAATGAACAAACGGAGTCATTTTCAACGGGTGCTTCATCAGAAATGGAAATGAAAAGGACAATCAAACGGATATTCATTTCCTCAACGGACAATCTTCAGAAACGGGAAATGAACTGACGGAGTCATTTTCAACAGGTGCTTCCTCAGAAATGGAAATGAAAAGGAGAAACAAACGGATATTCATTTCCTCAACGGACAATCTTCAGAAACGAAAAATGAACTGACGGAGTCATTTTCAACAGGTGCTTCCTCAGAAACGGAAATGAATAGAGTTAACTTCAAGACACATGACAAAACTCGCTGTGGTTTCTGTGCACTAAATTCCATAATTATGTATGCATCCATAATTACGTAATTCCTTGCACAGTCCGCACAGTCTGTCCTGTAATGTTTAGGGGAAAAAAATCAAACCTGTGATGAGGGTGACTAGACTACCATAGGGTCCTTTTAATTAGATCAACAAATGATCTTTTTAATTAGGCCACCAAGGAGTCCTTTCAGCTATATCATCACATGATGTTCCTAACCAGATTTTTGGATCAATCTGTTTAACTAGACCACTCAAGGGGTCTAATTATGGAGTAGTACTTTATAACCCAAGGGACTTAACTACAACGTAGAAGTCCATTAAGGATTTTAGATAACAAAAACTTGGATTACACCAAAAACATAAAAGGGAATACATAAGCACATAATCACATAGTTGCTTAACTCAGTTATTAATTTGTTATTAACTTGTTATCGATTGAAAATGGATATGGAAACCAGTCGATGGACTTCAACATCCTTAAACATCTATTTGAAAAGATAGAATGATTTTCCAAAAATTTGATTTCTGATTACAAGGAATCACCACATTCGAATTAAGGTATACAACAATTAAGGACTTACGGAAATACCCTCAGGTACCCTATTAAGGATTTATAGTGGTACTTTGGGTATTCGTCCAGTGTTGTAACTTGCGCCTTGTACTTCGTATCCTTGGATGAAACGGGTACTTAGGAATTTCGTGGAAAACGCAAGAGATCATAGAATGGGAAAATTTTGGGGGTAGTTTGTTCTTCAAGGAATACGGTTCCTTGATTGTCGGTATTTGAAAGGGATATGTTGTTTATACATGCAACCACATAAATACATTGCAATGTATATAAAAGATTCATTTATAAACAACGATAACAACTGTTTCTTGGACCTTGACAACAAAAGAAAATAATACATAAGACGTGATTATTTCTAAACGATGTTGTCTTCTAGTCAGTCAGATGCTCATCCCTGTGCTGGATTTGCATTAGCAAGTTTTGGGCAATTTCTTCGGAAATGACCCATCTCGCCACAGTTGAAGCAAGAACCTGGTAGAAAACGACCTTGAGCAGGATTGTTGCCAGCTTGGTTTGGTGCAGCTGCAGCTGGGCAGACTCTTGCTGTATGGCCTATAACTCCACAAGTTTGGCATTTGCGGCACTTTACATTGGCATGATGATGGAGGCTACATTGGTTGCACAAGGGTGCAGTTCCATTGTATGGCTTCCTAGCAGGGGGTTGAGCTGGTTGGTTAGGGATGGCTTGACCACTGTGAGCGACCACGGCGAAGTTCTGAGAAGCCTTTCGCTTCTTTGACTTCTTAGGGGATCCAGTCTGTTCATCCATGGTCTTTGATTCCTCGATTGGGTTCGATTCCTCGACCGGTTTCTTGTCACCTTTTCAAAAAAGTTTACCTTTCCTGATCTTTGATTCAGTCAAGGTTGCAGATAGCTCAATGGCCTGTCTAACTGTAGTAGGGTTGCTACCAGTCACAATGTCTTGTATTGAGTCAGGGAGGCCATCAATGTACTTTTCGATTGCCTTATCCAAAGGCGTGACCATGTTTGGGCATAACAGACTTAACTCCTCATAACGGTCCGTGTAGGCTCGATGCTCACCGCTATCTTGCGTAAGATCGTCAAATTCCCTTTCCAAGGCCCTGATCTCGTGGCGAGGACAGAATTCCCTCATCATAAGGGCCCTAAGTTCAGCCCATGTCTGTGCTAGAGCAACTTCTGCACCACGATCTCTCATAACCCCGTTCCACCATGTAAGGGCCCTCTTCTGGAACACACTCGAAGAAAACTCGACCTTGCGATTGTCAGGACACTGCACGTGGCAGAAAGTATTCTCAATGCTCTCGAACCATTGAAGAAGCCCAGTCGCTCCCTCAGAACCACTAAACTTGATTGGTTTAGCCGAGTTAAAACTCTTGAAATTGCATGGACCATTGTTGTTGTTGTTGGCTTGGTTCCATTGAGCAAAGAGGTTTGGGAATTGAGCAGCCATTTGCTGCGCAATGATTTCTGCCAGTTCGGCAGTCGCTATCTGGTTTTCGCGTCGAGGAGGCATTCTAAAAGAGAAACAAGAAAGAAAACAAATGAAATGGCATTGGGTAAGAATAGGATGTTACAATTACCGACCAAAATCATGGTTGATGGTCATTTGTTTGAACCACGAAGCAAACAAACAACACAAAGGCTGAATCAAAGCAAATAGATCCTCATAGTGTATTGCGAAGACATGCTCGCCTATAAGTGGACACTCACCCCAAGAGTTCCCAGGTAAGAGTGACTGGTCCGATTATGTGGATTTGTACGAACACTCTAGCCTTAGACAGAAAACCCAGGGTACAGGCATTCACTCTTCCAGTTTGCACGTGTTCACACTATTTAGGACCCAAAACTTTGACGAGAGTTTTGAAAATTCAAAGGGGTTCAAAACCTTACAATAGAGGGTTCAAAACCTAGTAATCAATCATCCTAGAACAGATGATTAGTTTTTAAAGCGGTTTTGAAATTTATGTTCTTGTTGTGGTCGTCGCCTAAGGATAGGTGACGGTATTGTTTTATGTCTAAACGCAAGTAAACTCGCGTTAGGGTCCTAGGAAGGTTATAGACTAGGTCAAAGCATTACTAATAACCTAATTCCATATAACCATTGGCTCTGATACCATCTTTTCTGTCACACCCCGACCACGTAGAACATACAAAACGTGGCGGAAACGTCGGGGAGTGTTGTAACAGAATTAATTGTTTCAAATCCATGGCAATTGAAGTTTCGTTTTATTAATCAAACATGAAAGTTTACATTGTTTTAAACAAGAACCAAAGAGTACATAACATAAATTAACTAGTTCTTGTCTCATTTTAAGTCACTAAGGCACAGGTCTGCCTAAGTATATCTTGATAAGTCCTATGCATCATCTCCTGAAAACACATGTGAAAATAGGTACGTCAGCATAAAAATGCCTGTGAGATACATAGGTTTTGTGAAAACAGAATTCATGACTTATGTTTGAGAAAATGTTTAGTCATGAACCTTGTAATTTGCTTTGTCTTGTAAATCATTTGAAAAACGATAAGATCAGATGATATGTATAAATAAGAGAATAATGTATGGTTAAATGAATAACCATGTAAAATGAGTTTGTATAAGATAAGTTGTTTGTAAATCAATGTCTTGTGAAAAGTATGTTATTTGTATAAAATGTTATATGTCTCAAATTGAAATGATTCAAATAACGCTACAATATGTGATATCATACAAACACTTATATATAGGAAGTACCAGCGGCGTATCCACCGTGCTTGTATCATATTACATACGCCTCGTTACTTAAATCACTTACTCAAACCAAACCATCAAGATGAAATGTTTAACAATTGTAGAAGTGTTTATGTATAGTCAAATGTCTATTGCCAAATCTAAAACATGTCAACAAATACTACTGGTTCACACGGTTCAATAGTTACAAACGGTTCATATAATCAAAGGGTTACGACGGTTCACGTAGTTAAATGGTTACAACGGTTCAAAATGTAGTATAATGTGTTCATATGCTGGATGAGCATATGCAACAGAAATGCAATGTAAAACAATGTACTAAGTATGCACGTAATGGACATACATAGCATAAGTGTAATGTAAAACAATGTACTAAGTATGCACACAATGGGCGTACATAGCATGAAATGTATTGTAAAGTGATGTACTAAGTATGCACACAATGGGCATACATAGCATAAAATGTATTGAAATCATGTACTATAAATGTACTAATAAACATAGCAAGTATATGATGTGAAAACAGGAAAGCATGAAAGTAACAAGTAGGCACATGTGTTTCACCCCAAAACAGTAAAAGAGGGGTCTATGTACTCACTTGAGATTGCTTAGTAGTCCTTGAGTAACAACCAAACAACGCTAGAGATCACGGATATCAAACGGCACCTAATATAGGTAACTACATTAATAAACCGGACCTATAATCGGAGGATCGGATAGAATGAGGGTTCGTAAACCAAATGAGTATGGGAACTCAGGTAGTATGGTTTAACAAGGCCTACATACTAAATGAAACCTAGCCTAAGTGCTTACAACCCATTACGACCCGTTTAGGTAGCTTATGCTACTTTAACGCGTCGTTCGCGTAAAACGCATTCGGAATGCCTAACTAGTCCTATGATAAGTAAAATATGCCTTAACATGTCTAATATTGTTACCAAATCAGTTTAGATACCAAAAGTTATGTTACATATGCTTAAAATGAATTTTGGCGTCAAAAGGGCATTTTGGTAATTTACCTAAGGCATATAAACTACCTATCATACAACTACTTAAACGAAGCAACCATAAGGTATAACCTCGGAAGGTTATTCCCTATATACTATGGTCACCTAATGTGCTTGGTCGGATCCTAATGATCGACCAAACGGGTCGGGTTCGAAAGTATAAGCGATTGTTTAGATCGCTTACCTTACGACCCTATATAAGCACTAAACTAAAAGTGACGAGCTAAGCATGTTAGAACATGCTTAACTAAGTTTAGAAAACAGGTTTGGTATCAAAACAAACAGTTTTGATACCTATGAGTAGTTTGGTTACAAAATACGCAAGAATGCGCATTTTGGCCGAAACTACGACTCGTCACTGAGCCTAGATAACGTGGTAATCAGTAGGTATAGTCACTAAGGACTATAACCATCGTGATCACGCTCACGTTATGAAGTTCAAACGAACTTCGCATTGACCATAAACTGGTCAATGCAGAAAGTCAAACAAAGTTTGACTTTCGAACTCGAAAAGCAATAAAAGAGCGAAGGAACACTTACAAAGGGTCCCCGCAAGATTGATTTCCAAGTAATCTCAGGTAGGAAGTGTATAAACACAACCACTTAGAGAAAAACTCAGATTTCAAGTGGGTTTTGAAGTTGGGGGATGTGGGTATTTATAGGATTTCCCGAACCGTTAGGATCGTTTCTTGGAAACCGTGATCGAATCTCATCCGTACAAGTGTTGGAATGTTATGGTAGGTTAATTGGCCACCCACCATAAGGAATTGACATGTGGAAATGGGATTGGGAGTGCTAAACAGCTGCTAACAGCTATTAGATACATTTAACCTGGTCTGGGATCCTGACGCGGGCCGCGTAAGGATCAGCCCAGGTCTTACGTGGGCCGCCTGGAGCTTCTGATCAGAAAACAAGTTTCCAAAATGACAGTTTTGGTCCCTGTTGGTGTTTAAGATCATTTCCGACATGTTTAAGGCCCGTTAACCCCATTTCAAAGCTCTAAAATGAAGTTAAAGTATAGGAAACTTAAAATGTGCTCAAAAATATCTCGGGTGTCGGTTCGTTTGGCCGTATGATTGCGTTGTTCGGTTAATTACGACGGAATGCGCATAAGCGCGAAAAACGATCCAAATGACGTGACGAATGGATTTTTCTCAAGCCAAACACTAAAATAAAATATTTTAGTGCTTACATAAATTTTTGGATGTCCGAAGGTATTCAGAACGTAAGTTATGCGCGAAAGTGCAAACTTATGCACTTTTTGACACTTTTAGTCCCTGAATGACCCAAAAGTTTATTTTAGCACACCGAACCCCTCAAAGCCTATTTCTAAGCTATGTGAAGGATATTTATGGTATGTTTAACTTATGGTCATGTTCCGGAATGTCTGTTACAGTTCAAATTGGCATACTTTCACAGTTTGTCAAATTTAGTCCCTGTAGGCGAATTAACTTGTTTTTGCCATACCAAAGCCTTCAAAACTTATTTCTAAGTTATGTAAAGGTTATTTAAGGTATGTTAAGCCTATTTCACTATTCCAGAGTGTTCGTTGCATTAAACTGGTTATATTTACGTATCAGTGCGCGTATAACCTTCCAGAAAGCGATTTAGAGCTTGTAATCGAACAAGAATTGATATGTGTAAAAGATACACATATTTATACAGATCCCAAGTATGAAATACAATATTTCATTGGCTTGGTATTTGTTTGATGGTCGCCGTGACCCAGGTGTCACACCCTGCGAGGCGTGTGACGTACCAGGATCTAGCCACCAATCATATTGAACTCATAGGTATATTTAAATAAAACTTTCATTTATTAACATTAAGTGTTACAACATTACAAATATTTCACAGTATACAGCGGAAGCATAATTTGTTCGTTAAGTGTTTATAAACAATATGTAAAAACCATTAGTCTTGTGTTGTGATTCCATGTATCTTGACCCATGACCACTCCAGCCTCCCAGACAACAAGTCCCAACGATAAGCACCTAAAGACCTGCAAGGCATGTAACAACGAGTCAACAACAAAGTTGAGCGAGTTCACAGTTGGTTGTTCAATTTAGAGTTGTTCCAAAAACCATATGTTCTTTCGGAAACCATGTGTTAACCAATTCCTTCTTTCCCAAACCATATCCATAATCAGTGGGGGCTTCCCCATGTGAACCACTAGACCCGTTTACCATATCGACCACTGACTAAAGTAAGTTGGTGCCCTGACGTCAATGTCTATCATCATTGACTAGTGCCCTGATCCATTAGTTCACGCCCGTCCTCTGCGACACGGTGTGAGGCTTGTCAAACCTAAATAGCGCTATCTAACTAATAACCCGCTCGCCATTGGCCCGGCGATTAAGTCGATATAAAAATGAGGGACTTCATGATAGAGAGTTTTGGTCAAGTATCCGTGTTGTCACCCTTCAATAAAGAGGGTGTGTACGAAATCCCCAAGCCAGGAGACTACGCAGGTTCCGATTAAGTTCTTAGTACGTGTTGTCACCCTTCAATAAAAAGGGTGTGTACGTGTTCCAAACCAGGAAATCACGCAGTTTCGGTTTCGATCCTTTACCCATTCCTAACCCCTGGGAATCCCATGCCTTGTGGAAAGTGTGAACTCACCTTGGTTTGCTCGGTAAGATTAGTTACTTGTTCTAAGTTAGCCAACCAAACCCTACCGTGGTTATCAAAGACAATCAGTTTTGTATGCACATAAATCACGTACTACTCGTACTCATTACACAAGTAGCGTACAAGTAAACATTCATCGTTATGCAAGTCGTACAAGACATCGTATAGTACAAAAACCCATAATGTCATACAGCATGCATTCGAGTCATAAATAAGTTCTCGTCACCAGTTCATGTTTCACAAGACGCTGAACAGTTAACTCATTGTTCATGAGAGTGTGTGCGCGGCCCAGACAAATAAGTCCGCTTGGACTGTGTGATGATCCCCAATTCATGGCCTAGTTTACACATTTACATGTGAGGCCCAAATAAAACAGTGTAATCCAAATCGGTTTAGAGGCCCACTACCCAATTACAAACTCACAACCTTTTCAGTATTCATTCAATCTAGATCAATCATCATCATTAACGACACCCTATCATATGAATAATAACCATCAATATTAACAGTTCATAACCAACCTATTAATAATCAGCCATAAGAATCCTAGCATGCTTGCTTTTAAAAAAATGTTCCATTAATTTATTTCTCATGATTCTCGTGAACCCTACCTAACATTCAATTATTAACTAGTAATTAACATGAATCAATTTAAATTATATCAATCACCTCATCTCACATAACCAAACTGTTACATTGACATTCATCATCAACATTAAAAATCAAACATCCCACTCATAAGCATTAACATCCTTACTAACCATATAAATCTGATTCAAAAATATGAAGACACCCACTTCCACTTTAACAAAACTACTTATACAACATGTATCAAGTTAATAATCACAAAAACACAAGTCGACAAATTGAAAGCTCACTACTGGGGATTCCAAACCGCACAATACACACAAAAGAAAACATCTTACCTCTTTCGTTTCGAACCCGACACCGTCGCACCTCACCGGAGCTCCACCTGAAACATGCCGGAATCTGACTCGAGACACCTCTGCCCCTTGCTCGAGCCATGGCCTCCTCATCTTCCTACTCGATCATCCGTCACCACCCACCACAGCGTCGTTGACTATGGTGATGGTCCGCCATAAGTGTGCGTGTGTTTTGAGGTGGGAGCGTGACACCAGAAATCGACCTGAGAACATCTCCGGTTGCCGAAGAAGGGATTGTGCAGAGGAGTATGTGCGGCTGATGCTTGTGTGCGTAAGGTTTTTGTAAAAAAAAATGAGGGTTTAAGTTTTATAAGGGGTTTATATAGGGTAGGGTTTTTAGGTAAGTTGGGTTGGGCATGGCCCGTAGGTTTGAACCCGTAATTTATCGTATTATATCTAGAAATAACTTGTTCATAAATAGAATATAACGGTTAATGTAATGTGTGCATTACTCGGGTCCATTATTTAAACGACACACTTCTCTTAATACGGTTATTATTATAACAATAATAATAATACTAATAATAATGGCAATAATAATAATAATAATTAAGAATGATAATAAAACACAACTTTCTCGACGATTGGGATCGAGAGTGCGGGTTGTCACACCCACACCTTGATCTGATTTGTTCTCTAAGTTGGAGTTCTAACACTCCATACCTGAGAATAATTAGATCAAATCTCCATTTCTTGGACCTTTTGTAAGTATTCTTTCGTTCTTGTACGCGTTTTAAGCACGAAAGTCAAACGGTGTTTGACTTTCAGCTTTGACCAGTTTATTGTTAACACGAAGTTCGTTTGAACTTCGCAACGTGAGCGTAATCACGATGGTCATAGTCCTTTGTGACTATACCTACTGATTACCACGTTATCTAGGCATAGTGACGAGTCGTAGTTTCGGTCAAAATACGTATTCTTGCGTATTTTGCAACCAAACTACTTTTAGGTATCAAGACCCTTTGTTTTGATACCAAACTTGTTTTCAAACCTCGTTAAGCATGTTTTAACATGTTTAGCTCGTCACTTTAGGTTTAGTGCTTATATAGGGTCGTAAGATAAGCGATCTAAACAATCGCTTAGACTTTCGACCCGTTTGGTCGATCATTAGGATCCGACCAAACACATTAGGTGACCATAGTTGTATAGGGAATAACATTCCGAAGTTATACCTTACGGTCACTTCGTTTAGTTAGTTGTATGATAGGTAGCTTATATGCCTTAGGAAAATGACCAAAATGCCCTTTTTGCGCATAAATTTATTTTTTGCATATGTAACCTAAATTTTGACATCTAAACTGATTAGGCAACATTATTAGACATGTTAAGGCATATATTACTTGTCATAGGACTAGTTAGGCGGTCCGAACGTGTTTTACACGAACGACGCGTTAAAGTTGCGTAAGTGATGTGTGCAAAATGCAACATATAAATTACATCAATTGTGGCATAAAACTAACCCTTTTTTAGTACTAATGTTGGAAAAAGTGTGTTTTTGTCTTCCTTTTGTATTTTCAGGATTAAATGAGCTCAAATTAACAAAAGAAGCAAAAAGGCAGCTAAATTTAACATAAATACAAGAAAAGGAACAAACGTGGCATACCCGACCTCCCCGAAAGCATCTTCCCAAGCAAAACAAGAGAGCAGAAGGCTGAACACGCCCCGTGCTCAGTGAGCACGGGGGCGTGCCCAAGTGTCAGCATAAAAGACAAAGTTGTAGAAGCTTCCATTGCCCACCACGGGGCCGTGCTCAGCGGACACGGGGTCGTGGTCAACTATAAGATTCGCAGAATCTAGGCAAATCTTGATAGTACAGATACGCTTCTGCACACGGGGTCGTGCCCTGCGGACACGAGGCCGTGGTCAACTAATAAAGACAAGAGCAATTAATGAAGAAAGAGAAGGATGTGGACACGGGGCCGTGCCCACTGGACACGGGGCCGTGCCTGAGCTTCTGTTCAGCCTATAAATAGGAGTGCTTGGCTCAAGCTCAAACCATCCCTTGGCACACCACCTCTCTCACACTTCACCCACCACCCACCACCACCATAACACCATCATCCACCACCATCATCCATTATCCATCATAGAGTGTGTGAGTCGTCTCGGGATCCAAGATTGATCGTAAGAGTTCTTGACAATCAAGGCCATGTTTGCCTAAGTCTCTTACATCACTTGGTGAAGACAAAGTGTCTAGTGTAATACTTTTTATTTTTAATATTTTCGCACTTTTTAATTGGTTATGTATTAATGACTTTAATAACTAGTTTCTTATGTTGAAGGTGATTCTTCCTTATTGTTTGTCCGTGGTTGTCACACCCCGACCACGTAAAGCAACTAGACGTGGCGGAAACATCGGGGAGTGTTGTAACAGAATCATTGTTTCATAACCATGGAATAAATAATTTATGTTTTATTGAATAAATGAACTCATTGTTTTAATACAATCAAATAAGTACAACTATGATCTTCCAAGTTTTAAAGTCGCTAAGGCACGAGTCCATCCTAAATGTAGCATGTATCAACAATTATCTCAAGACAGCACCAGAAACATGTGTAAAAATTGGTACGTCAGCATAAAAATGCCTGTGAGATACATAGGTTTTGTGAATATAGGATTCATGACTTATAAGTTTAGAAAGAGTTGTTTAATAAAAGTCAGTCGTGATCCTTGTAAAATGTTTTGTTTTATAAATCATTCGAAAAGTGATGATAAAGTAGATGATACGTAAAAGAGTAATGTAAGGTTAATTGAATAACCAAGTAAAAATGAATTTGTATAGAATAAGTTGTTGTAAAACAATGTCTTATGAAAAGTATGTTATTTGTATAAAATGTTATATGACTTAAATTGAAATGATTCAAATAACGCTACGATATGTAATACCATACAAACACTTATATATAGGAAGTACCAGCGGCGTATCCACCATGCTTGTATCATATTACACACGCCTCGTTACTTAAGTCACTTACTCAAACCAAACCACCAATATAGAATGTTCATGTTTAAACCAATAGTCCAATGTTATTGTATAACTCAAGTTAAATGTAAACCATGTAATGTGTAAACAAAAGTTATGTATGGTAAGTAAAATGAGATTTCTTAAACCACAAGTAAAAATGTACAAAACAAAGTGTTTTAATAAATCAAAAGTTATGCTTTGTAAAATAATGTAAGGTTAAACGAATAACCTTATAGTAGCATATTAAAAGTATACTTTGGATTTGTAAATAACATATTAAAAATATGTTTTGGTTTGTTGATAAAATATATATGTTGGTTCTGTACAATACCACACATGAGAGTATATCAAACTACACTTTTGGGAGTATAACAAAATACACTTTAAATGTGTGATTTAAGAATTCATTCAGACCTAGTGCATCAAACTACACCTTTGAGACTATAAGGATACCACAAAGGAAATCCCTATTTGGATGGAGAAACAAATTGGTTTCAGACATTCCATGACAACAGGAATGGGGTGTCTAGTCCTATAGCGCTATATCATACTAACAATCGGTCTGGTGAACATAAAATAAGTACAATTCAACATTTTTATTTTATGTTCTTTGAGAAATCAGTGTTTAAACCATAGATAGTCATTTAGTTTGTCAAAAGATAAGTAATAACATGTATAATCAATTATACTTTGAAATCATGAAAATAACACATAGGTACACATGCTTCACCCCAAAACAGTTTAAAAACAGTAAAAGAGGGGAAGTATGTACTCACATGAGATTGCTTAGTAGTCCTTGAGTAACAACCAAACAATGCTAGAGATCACGGAAATCAAACGGCACCTAATATAGGTAACTATGTTAATAAACCGAACCTAAGTCGGAGGATTTAGATAGAATGAGGGTTCGTAAACCAAACGAGTATGGAGACTCGTGTCATATGGTTTAACAAAGCCTACATACTAAATGAAACCTAACCTAAGTGCTTACGACCCATTACGACCCGTTTAGGTAGCTTATGCTACTTTAACGCGTCGTGCGCGCAAAAGCGCACTCGAGACGTCTAACTAGCCCTATGACAAGTGTTATATGCCTAAACATGTTACATAATCAGTTATATGACAAAAGTTTAGGTTACATATGCTTAATTACCAATTATACATGAAAAGGGTATTCTGGTAATTTTCCTAAGGCATATAAACTACCCATCATACAACTACTCAAACGATATGACCATAGGGTATAACCTCGGAAGGTTATTCCCTATATGCTATGGTCCTAAAGTATTTGGTCGGATCCTAATGATTGACCAAAATGGGTCGGGTTCGAAGGTATAAGCGATTTATTAGATCGCTTACCCTTACGACCCTAGACAAGCACAAAACTAAAAGTGACGAGCTAAGCATGTTAAAACATGCTTAACTAAGTTTGAAAACAAGTTTGGTATCAAAACAAATGGTTTTGATACCTAAGAGTAGTTTGGTTACAAAATACGCACGAATGCGCATTTTGACCGAAACTACGGCTCGTCACTGAGCCTAGACAACGTGGTAATCAGTAGGCATAGTCACAAGGGACTATAACCATCGTGATTACGCTCACGTTGCGAAGTTCAAACGAACTTCGCATTGACCATAAACTGGTCAATGCAGAAAGTCAAACAAAGTTTGACTTTCGGACTCGGAAAGCAATAAAAGAACGAAGGAACACTTACAAAGGGTCCCCGAATGCTAATCTCGATCCAAGTAGCTCAGGTATGAAACAAAGGTTTCAACTTAGAGCTTCTCAAATCATGATTCTTGTGGGTTTTGCAAGAAAGGGGGTGGGGTATTTATAGTGTTCGGAGAGCCGTTAAGATCGTTTCTTGGAAAACGTGCTTTGATCTTGGCCATAAACCTCAAGAACATGGTTTTACAAAACCATTTGAGCCCATAGAATCAGGAAATACCATGTGCAATTGAGTTGTGAGTGCTTAACAGCTGTTTAATCTGGTTTTTCTGTTCAGATGAGGCGCTCGCGTAGCGCGACGGTAAAGGCCTTAGGGCTCGCGCTACGCTAGCATGTGTCATTTTCAGAAAAGTTTCAAAAAATGGCAGAAATGGTCCCTGCAGCCCGTTTAAGCTATTTTCGATGCGTTTGAACCCTGTTAACCTTATTTCAAGGCTCTAAAATGAAGTTAAAGTATAGGGAACTTAAAATGTGCTCAAAAATATCTCGGATGTCGGTTCGTTTAGCCGTACGGTTACGATGTTCGCTTAATTACGATGGAATGCGCATAAGCGCGAAAAACGATCCAAATGACGCGACGAATGGATTTTTCTTATGCCAAACACTAAAATAAAATATTTTAGTGCTTACATAAATTTTTGGATGTCCGGATGTATTCAGAACGTAAGATATGCGCGAAAATGCAAACTTATGCACTTTTTGACACTTTTAGTCCCTGAATGACCCAAAAGTTTATTTTAACACACCGAACCCCTCAAAGCCTATTTCTAAGCTATATAAAGGATATTTAAGGTGTGTTTAACTTATGGTCATGTTCCAGAATGTCTGTTACAGTTCAAATTGGCATACTTTCGCAGTTTGTCAAGTTTAGTCCCTGTAAGCGAATTAACTTGTTTTTGCCATACCAAAGCCTTTAAAACTTATTTCTTAGTTATGTAAAGGTTATTTAAGGTATGTTAAGCCTATTTCACTATTCCGGAGTGTTCATTGGATTAAACTGGTTATATTTACGCATCAGAGCGCGTATAACCTTCCAGAAAGCGATTTAAAGCTTAAAATCGAACAAGAGTTGATATGTGCAAACGATACACATATTTTTACAAATCCCAAGTATGAATTACAATATTTCATTGGTTTGGCATTTGTTTGATGGTTGAAGTGACACAGGTGTCACAGTGGTGTCTTGGCATTATTTTACTGTCTATATAAAATAAAAGATTTTCACCATTCATATCTCCACGGTCTATATGGAGGTATGTTAGCTACCTGGTCGGGGGTTAAGGGAACGGTTTGGTAAGAGTCTTGCCATTGTTCAGTGTATAGATCCTGCAAAGGACCTGGGTCAAATTTAGTAGGACCTCCTTCAATACTTAACGGTATTGGATGGCGGGGGTCCAAACACTTTAACCCCCTCATAAGTTAAACTACTATTAATACTTTAACCCGGCTATTTAGGACTGTATCCCTGCTGACTCAGACTACTTAGCCGAGGGTAACGTCGCCTTCAAAAGAGGGGCCTACCACAATATGCATTAATAACTTAATTAATTATCTTTCAATAATCCGACCCTTTAGGATTGTATCCTTGCTGACTCAAACTACTGGATTGAGGGTAACGTCACCTCCAAAAGAGTGGCCTACTACAATAACTAAGATAATCTCTTAAATAGTGCAAAAGTGCGGAAATAATCAAAGGTTACACTAAACACGAGTCGGAGCCAAGTGATTCATCTTGTCTATCTGTTTTATTTTTATTTTTATTTTTCAGCATTTTAGTTAGTTTTTATTTTCTTAGTTTAAAACCTTTTTCTAAACTTTTTATTTTCTTAGCTCTTTTGTCCTTGGACGACCTCGGTATCTTACCAACACTATACTACGCTCACGATGGGTGCACTTGCCCATATGTGTGTTTAGTGTTAGTAAATATCGTGTTTTATAAATTTAAAACCTGGCTAAAAAGTGTTGAAAAGGGCTTAATAAATACATTAAAAACTAATAACACTCACGCACATCAAGTTTTTGGCACCGCTGCCGGGGACACAAGGATTTTAAGAAAGTTAGGAATCAGTGGCTTAATCGTTTTTCTTATTTTTCTATTTTTTTAGGATTTTTCTTAATTTTTCAGCTTCTGCAGAACTCAGCACGGGCCGTGCCCGCTGAACACGCCCCGTGCCCAATCATTGGAACTGGCAATCCTGTTTTAAGTCAGACAGTAAGCTGAACACGGGGCCGTGCCCACTCAACACGCCCCGTGCCCAAGGTTCAGTTACTGAAAACAGAACCGTAAGATCCCAGCGGTTGGTAATTTCTGACACAAATATGAGTGATACTGATACTTTTTACTTTCGGCACTCTTATGGTACGTGGTGTCAATTATGTGGTGGTACCCATAAGGAATTAGAATGTTATTTTCTAAATTATAAGCCCCACTATATAGACCCATCATTTTCTTGTATCCTTAAGAGGGGCAAAAGTAAAAATAATCCCTATCTCTCCCTCGAATGCTCCCAACCAGATTTTCTAGGAGAAATGCTCCTTGATGAACTATTTCAATTAGAAGATCTAATTCTTAATTGGTTAAAAGAACTTAGGATAGATTTCAATAATTTATCTCAAGATGATAACCAAGAAGAAGTGTTGGAATCGCATTCAAACAACTTCGTTGTCCCCGACGATACTTCTAACTCTAGTGAGGACTTGAGCGATAGTCGTCCCTGTGACGATTGTGCCGTGAAGGACTCCCCATCGACTTCGTTCGGTGCATACATAGACCTGAGCGATTCATCTTTCTTGCAACAACACCTCCATTGAAGCTTGATTTCAAGCTTTATTGTGATGTTTGTTAACTTTTTGTTCAAGGAATCTTGTTAAAAATAAGTTACACAACATTGTTTTAAGTTATTTCTGTTCAAAAACGCTTCATGAGTTGGGAAAATAATTTGAAACTTTAAGATTCCTTGTTCTAAAAAACTGCAGAAAGGTGAACACGGGGCCGTGCTCAGTGAGCACGGGGCCGTGTCCGTGGTACTGTTTCATTAAAATGAACTATTTCTGGTTTGTTTTCGTAGAATGTCTAGCCAAAACAGTGGAACCTCTTCTGCACACTCCAGAAACAGTCGAAGGGAAAGGAGGCCATCAATAGAATCAACTCTCGTACGATACGTGATGGCATTACGTGAAGCTCTTGATGAGATGACTTCGGTCGAGGAGGTCCTAATAGACCGTATAAATTATCTTTCGGTGGGGTTGGAAAACAGTTTTCAAGAAATAAACCTCTTTGACCAGAGGTTAAACATTCTTGTGACACCTCCCATGGAACCAATCCTCCCTCAAGAGGATTGGAACCTAGCACTTGGAATCAACAATCCTACAGGTTGGGACGACATTCCGGCGGAACCTCCTCTTGAAGAACTACAAGAAATCCCGGTGGAAGTTGCACCTCCTCAAACCCATGCCAATGAGCCCGCCTTTCTTCTCCCTATGAAGATAGAAGAGTGGCTCGCCGACGTGTGAGGATCCCATTGTCACACCCCGACCGCGTAAAACAACAAATCGCGGCGGAAACATCGGGGCGTGTTGCGACAGAATTAATTGTTTCATAACCATGGCATACAAAGTTGTATTTTATATATAAACAAAGGTGTTACATTGTCTCAAAACAGGAAATTAACGAGTTCAGAACATAATTAAACATAGTCTATATTCTTTTAAAGTCTCTAAGGCACAGGTCCGCCCTAGTATCATGATCAACATCCTATGGAAAAGCACCTGAAAACACATGTGAAAATAGGTACGTCAGCATAAAAATGCCTGTGAGATACATAGGTTTTGTGAAAATAGAATTCATGACTTATGTTTAAGAAAATGTTTAGTCATGAACCTTGTAATTTGCTTTGTCATGTAAATCATTTGAAAACAATAAGATCAGATGATATGTATAAGTAATTGTCAGGTTAAATAAATGACCATGTAAAAATGTGTTTGTATAAGATAAGTTGTTTGTAAATCAATGTCTTGTGAAAAGTATATTATTTGTATAAAAATGTTCTATGTCTCAAACTGAAATGATTCAAATAACGTTACACCATGTAATACCATACAAACACTTATATATAGGAAGTACCAGCGGCGTATCCACCATGCTTGTATCATATTACACACGCATCGTTACTTAATCACTTAATCCAACCAAATCAATTGTCAAATGTATTGAAAAATATGTCAAAGTGTTTATGTCAAGATGTAAATCATGTCAAATGTCTATGTCAAATATCCATGTCAAATGTCTATGTCAAGTATCCATGTCAAATGTCTATGTCAAATATCCATGTCAAATGTCTATGTCAAAATGTCATGTATGGCAAGCGAAATGTCTCAACTAAACCATATGCACGAAAACAAAGTATTGAAGTAAAACTTGGTTTAAATCAAAGCTATATTTTGTGTAAATGCATGCAACTATTTAATATGAACATTTATGCGGTATTGTGAAAATGCATACATCCAAGCCTGGCGACTGTGGTGATAAACCCTTTAAACAAATTAAAGGTCTATCTGTCTTATGTCAACGAATTCGGTCATTCCTTTCTGTCCCCTTTCCCTGGGATGTCCGGAACGGGAGTTGTCAATTCCTATGGTACCACTACCTACTAACGAACGGCGTAGCTAATGTTAATGAATGTATTGTCCCATGTAAACAAACCAAATGTCATAACAAAATGTGAGCATGTGAAAACGATGCACTAAGTATGTAATCAAATGAACATACGTAGCGTGAAATGTCATGTAAAACGATGTACTAAGTAATGCACACAATGGGCACACCTAGCATGAAATGTCATGTAAAACAATGTACTAAGTAATGCACACAATGGGCACACCTAGCAGGAAATGTCATGTAAAACGATGTACTAAGTAATGCACACAATGGGCACACCTAGCATGAAATGTCATGTAAAACAATGTACTAAGTAATGCACACAATGGGCACACCTAGCAGGAAATGTCATGTAAAACAATGTACTAAGTAATGCACACAATGGGCACACCTAGCATAAGATGAAATGAAATCATGTACTATAATGTACTAACGAACATAGCATGTATATGATGTGAAAACAGGAAAGCATGAAAGTAACAAGTAGGCACATGTGTTCCACCCCAAAACAGTTTGGAAAACAGTAAAAGAGGGGTCTATGTACTCACTTGAGATTGCTCAGTTGTATAAAGATAACCACCAAGCAATGCAAGAGATCTCGGAATCAAACGGCACCTAATATAGGTAACTATGTCAATAAACCGGACCTATCTCGGAAGACTGGGTAGCATTAGGGTTTGTAAACCAAATGAGTGTCGGAACTCACGTGATATGGTTTAACAAAGCCTACATGCTAAATGAAACTTAACATATTTGTTTACGACCCATTATGATCCGTTTAGGTAGCTTATGCTACTTTAACGCATCGTGCGCGTGAAACGCGTTTGGACCGCCTAACTAGTCCTATGACAAGTATTATATGCCTAAACATGTTACATAATCAGTTACGTGACAAAAGTTTAGGTTACATATGCTAAATTGCCAATTATGTATGAAAAGGGTATTTTGGTAATTTACCTAAGGCATATAAACTACCTATCATACAACTATTTAAACGTCGTGACCATAAGGTATAACCTCGGAAGGTTATTCCCTACACTATGGTCACCTAATGTATTTGGTCGGATCCTAATGATCGACCAAACTGGGTCGGGTTCGAAGGTATAGGCGATTTATTAGATCGCCTACCCTACGACCCTAGGCAACGTGGTAATCAGTAGGCATAGTCCCAAGGGACTATGACCATCGTGATTACAATCACGTTGCGAAGTTCTAACGAACTTCGCATTGACCATTACTGGTCAACGCTGAAAGTCAAACAAAGTTTGACTTTCTGACTCGAAAAGCAGTAAAAATAAGGAAAAGAACGAAAGAATACTTACGAAGGGTCCCCGAATGCTAATCTAGATCAGTATAGTTCAGGTATGAAACAAGGTTTCAACTTAGAACACAACTAATAAGATTCTAGTGCTTAAAAACAATGAAAGGCATGGGGTATATATAGTTTTCGGTGAACCGTTGAGATCGTGTCTTGGAAAAGGGGGCACGATCAAGGCCGTACACTTGTCGGAATGTTATGGTACCTCAATTGGCCACCCACCATAAGGTATCAACATGTGGAAGAGAGATTAGGAGTGCAAAACAGCTGAAAACAGGCTGTTAAGTACTCTGCATCTGGTCTGAACTTGCTTTACGGACCTCAAAGCTGCCAATGTTGAGGTCCGTAAGGTAACAACTTTGGCAGATTTACAGTTTTGGTCCCTGCAGCCCCTAAACTTGGTTTTCAATGCATTTTTGACACGTTCAAGGCCCGTTAACCCCATTTCAAAGCTCTAAAATGAAGTTAAAGTATAGGGAACTTAAAATGTGCTCAAAAATATCTCGGATGTCGGTTTGTTTGGCCGTACGGTCGCGATGTTCGCTTAATTACGACGGAATGCGCACAAACGCGAAAAACGATCCAAATGATGCGACGAATGGATTTTTCTTATGGCGAACACTAAAATATAATATAGTCATGCTTTCATAAATTTTTGGATGTCCAGATGTATTCAGAACGTAAGTTATGCGCGAAAATGCAAACTTGTGCACTTTTTGACACTTTTAGTCCCTGAATGTCCCAAAAGTTTATTTTAGCACACCAAACCCCTCAAAGCCTATTTCTAAGCTATGTAAAGGATATTTAAGGTGTGTTTAACTTATGGTCATGTTCCGGAATGTTCGTTACAGTTCAAATTGACATACTTTCGCAGTTTGTCATATTTAGTCCCTGTAAGCGAATTAACTTGTTTTTGCCATACCAAAGCCTTCAAAACTTATTTCTAAGTTATGTAAAGGTTATTTAAGGTATGTTGAGTATATGTTGATGTTCCGGAGTATTTCTCGCATTAAACTGCGTACGTTTACGCACTAGTTTGCGTATAACTCTCCAAAAAGCGATGTAGAGTTTGAAATTACATAAAAGTCAAAACATGAAAAATGTATAACATAACAAAACAAACATTGGGATCAAATAACATTGTTTTATTGATAACAGAACTGTTCATAGTGATTACAAGCACAGTTGTTACAGTCTCCCCTACTTGTGGAAATTTCGTCCCGAAATTTATTTAGAGGAAACTCGTGGAAAAAGATGTGGATATTTCGCCTTCATTTGATCTTCGCGTTCCCAAGTAAACTCAGGTCCACGTTTAGCTTCCCAGCGAACTTTGACCAAAGGAATGCGCTTGCGTTTGAGCCACTTGACTTCACGTTCCATGATTTCCACTGGTTTCTCAACAAATTTCAGTGTTTTGCCAACACGAATTTCGTCAAGCGGTATGGAGAAGTTCTCATCAGCTGTACACTTCTTGAGATTGGACACGTGAAAAGTTGGATGAACATTTCCCAGTTCAGGAGGTAACTCAAGTCTGTAGGCTACCTTTCCGATTCTTTCGACGATCTTGAATGGTCCAACGTATCTAGGTGCAAGTTTTCCTTTCTTTCCAAATCTGATCACACCCTTCCAAGGTGAGACTTTAAGTAATACTCGATCACCGACTTGAAATTCAAAGGCTTTGCGTTTTGGGTCCGCGTAAATCTTCTGACGGTTTCTAGCTGCCTGAAGGTTATCACGAACTTTCTTGACCTTGTCAGTTGTCTCTAAAATGAGGGCAGGTCCAGTAAGTTGAGCCTCGCCAATCTCATTCCAGCAGACTGGTGAACGACATTTTCGACCATAGAGAGCCTCGAAAGGAGCCATTTTGATGCTAGTCTGATAACTGTTGTTGTAGGAGAATTCAATCAATTTAAGATGTGAATCCCAGCTACCACCAAAATCGATCACACAAGCTCTTAGTATATCCTCCAGAGTCTGGATTGTTCTCTCAGATTGACCATCCGTTTGCGGATGATAAGCTGTGCTCAGATTAAGTTGGGTCCCCATGGCAGATTGCATGGTTCTCCAAAAATGAGAAGTGAAACGAGCATCTCTGTCAGAAATGATGTTCAAAGGAACACCATGTCGAGCCACAATTTCATCTACATAGATTTGAGCAAGTCTGTCAGTAGGAAAATCCTCGCGGATTGGCAAGAAATGTGCTGACTTTGTAAGACGATCAACGACTACCCAGATGGCATCATGACCTTTCTTTGTGCGCGGGAGTTTGGTAACAAGATCCATAGTAATGTTTTCCCATTTCCAAACTGGGATCTCTGGTTGCTCCAATAAACCCGAAGGACGCTGATGTTCAGCCTTAACCTTAAGACAAGTAAGGCATTTTGATACGTATAAGGCAATGTCTTTCTTCATACCAGGCCACCAATAGTGAGTACGAAGATCCTTATACATCTTATCTGAGCCCGGATGAATGGAATAACGAGACTTATGGGCTTCATCCATAAGCAAGGTACGAATATCATCCTGGCTTGGGACCCACAAACGGTCCATGAAGTAATATGAGCCATTGTCCTTTAGTTCCAGAGCAGGTGTTATGTGATAGGGAAATTCCTTATCCATCAAACCTTGTGAAACACAAGATTGCTGAGCTTGAGAAATGCGTGCTTGAATATCGGATCGAGCTTGAATAACAGATTGAACACGTACACAATGAAGCTTAGTACGTTCCTTACGACTCAATGCATCAGCTACGACATTCGCCTTACCAGGATGGTAGCGAATTTCGCAGTCATAGTCGTTTAAAAGCTCAACCCAACGTCGCTGTCTCATGTTGAGTTCTTTCTGGTCGAAGATATGCTGAAGACTTTTGTGGTCAGTGAAAACCACACATTTTGTACCGTACAAATAGTGTCTCCAGATCTTGAGAGCAAAGACAACTGCACCCAACTCAAGATCATGAGTGATGTAGTTCTTCTCATGTACCTTCAACTGCCTTGATGCATAAGCTATGACTTTGTTCCTTTGCATAAGAACACAGCCAAGACCCAATTTAGATGCATCACAATACACGACAAAATCATCATCACCCTCGGGCAATGATAGAACAGGCGCATCGCAAAGCTTCTGCTTCAGGTGTTGAAAAGCTTCCTCTTGTTTGAATCCCCAGTAAAAGGGCATTTTCTTCTGAGTTAGAGCAGTTAGTGGAACTGCAATCTTAGAGAAGTTTTCAATGAAGCGGCGATAATAACCCGCTAGACCAAGAAAAGAACGAACTTCAGTAGGAGTAGTAGGCGTATCCCAATCCTTAATCGCACTGATCTTGGAGGGATCTACATGAACACCTCGTTCGTTGATAATGTGTCCCAAAAATTGAACTTCTTTAAGCCAAAATTCGCACTTGGAGAATTTGGCGAAAAGTTGCTCTTTCTTCAGGAGTTCCAGAGTAAGACGAAGATGCTGCTCGTGATCAGCTCGCGTCTTAGAGTAAATCAAGATGTCATCGATAAAAACAATGACGAACTGATCCAAATAAGGTTTGCAGACCCTATTCATTAAGTCCATGAAAACAGCAGGAGCATTAGTCAAACCGAATGGCATGACTGTGAACTCGTAATGTCCATAACGAGTACGGAATGCTGTCTTCGGAATGTCTTCTTCTTGCACCCGAAGTTGATGATATCCAGATCGCAGATCAATCTTCGAAAAATAAGAAGCGCCTTGTAACTGATCAAAGAGGTCGTCGATGCGAGGTAAGGGATATCGATTCTTGATGGTAAGCTTGTTAAGCTCACGATAATCGATACACATCCTAAAGGATCCATCCTTCTTCTTGACAAAAAGAACGGGAGCACCCCAAGGTGAAAAGCTAGGACGTATAAAACCTTTGTCAGAGAGCTCCTGAAGCTGCTTAGACAACTCTTGCATCTCAGACGGTGCAAGACGATATGGAGCTCTGGCAATGGGATTTGCACCAGGTACGAGATCAATGCGGAACTCGACTTGGCGTGCTGGAGGTAGACCAGGTAAATCTTCAGGGAACACTTCAGAATAATCCCGAACGACAGGAATATCTGAAATAGACTTACCCTTGCCTTTATCTTCTGTAACATGTGCTAAGAAAGCCACATAGTTCTTCTGTAGATACTTCCGAGCTTTAAAACAAGACATGAGTTTGAGACCACCGGTAGGCTTCTCACCTTGAACCTGCAGGATCTCGCCTGTCGAAAGTGGCACACGAACAATCTTCTTGGAACAAACTATCTCTGCGTGATGCTTGGATAACCAATCCATTCCCACAATAACGTCGAAGCTTCCAAGTTGCATAGGCGCGAGGTCAATAGGAAAAAGATGGTCGTTTAGATTCAACTGGCAGTTGTGAAGAACAGAATCAAGAATAATGGGTTCACCACTAGCAACCTCTACTGTCAAAGATTTGCCTAGTTTCGTTCTAGACACACTAAGCATTTGCTCAAAAGATAATGACACGAAACTCTTATCGGCACCAGAATCGAAAAGAACGGATGCAGGCTGATTATTAATAAAGAACGTACCGTTCACCACATTATCATCAGCCTGTGCCTCTTGGGCATTCATGTTAAAAACTCGGCCTCGAGCCGGAGCCGGATTCTGGTTCTGGTTGGCTAGCCTTGGGCACCGATTTCTATAGTGGTTCAGATCCCCACAATTGTAACAAGCACCCGGTGGGTATTGTGGTCGTGCAGCTTGACCCTGTTGCGGAGCAGGAGGCTGAGCAACTTGTTGAGCCTGGTTCTGAACCGCGGGATTCTGAGCAGATCGACAAACATTGGCGAGATGGCCTGATTTCCCACAGTTAGTACAGAAACGGCATGCAAGTTGTGGCTGGTGGTGACTGTTGCATCTGTTGCACAAAGGTGCATTCCCTGTATAGGGTTTCTTTGCTGGAGGCTGCGCAGGTTGGTTGGGAGCTGCCAGATTAGCTTGGGCAGTGATAGCAAAATTTTGGGAAGCCTTACGCTTCTTTGCCCTCTTTGAAGAACCAGAGTTCTTTCCATTCAAGTTTTGACCTTTCTTGCTATCTTCCTTGTCAGCCGACTGCTTCTTGCCCTTGTCACCCTTCCTGTGTAGCTTTCCCTTTCTAATCTGCGACTCAGTCAATGTCGCTGATAACTCGATCGCCTGACGGAGTGTGGCAGGTTCACTACCAGTAAGAATGTCTTGTACCGTGTCAGGTAGGCCATCGATGTATCTCTCGATAGCCTTGTCGAGTGGGGTAACCATTGTTGGGCAAAGCAGACTCAACTCTTCAAACCGATCAGTATAAGCCCTGTGCTCACCACTATCTTGCTTCAAAACATCAAACTCTTTCTCCAACGCTCGCTGCTCATGACGAGGACAGAATTCCCTCATCATAAGGGCTCTAAGTTCAGCCCATGTCTGTGCGAGAGCAACTTCAGCACCCCGGTCTCTCATAACCCCGTTCCACCATGTCAAAGCCCTCTTCTGAAATACGCTCGAGGAGAACTCGACCTTGCGATTATCCGGACACTGCACATGGCGAAAAGTATTCTCTATGCTCTCGAACCACTGAAGAAGCCCAGTCGCTCCCTCAGAACCACTAAACTTGAGTGGTTTAGCCTGGTTAAAATCCTTGTATTTGCATGGAACATTGTTGTTGTTGTTGGCTTGGTTCCATTGAGCAAAGAGATTTGGAAACTGAGCAGCCATCTGCTGCGCAATAATTTCTGCCAGCTCGGCAGTTGCTATCTGATTGTCGCGTCGAGGAGGCATTCTAAAAGAGGAAAACATGAAAGGAAACGAGTGAGATGATTGGATGAAAAGAATGAGATGAAACAAAATCAACAAAAGCAAAGATGGTGGTCATTCGTCCGTATCACAAAGCAAACAAACGACACACAGTGACTAATCAAAGTAAATGGGTCAGAAATAATGTAAAATGAAGACATGCTCGCCTATAAGTGAACACTCATCCCAAGAATTCCCAGGTAAGCACAACTGGTCTCGCGTCTGGTTGAGATGTATACGAAGTGCTTGCCTAGACAGAAAACCCAGAATACAGGCATTCACCCTTCCAGTTTGCACATGTTCACATTATTTAAAACCCAAAACGTTTGACGGGATTTTTGAAAATTAGAAGGCACAAGGCCAAAAACCAAACTTGAAAAGGGTTCAAAACCATAAAACAGAGGGTTCAAAACCTTACAATTGAGGGTTCAAAACCTTGTAAAAATTTATTCAAAAACAGATGATTGTTTTTCAAAAATCGTTTCGGAAAAATTTTGGTTCCTTGTTTTGTTAATCACCTAACGATAGGTGATGTACATGTTTTAAGATCTAAACACAAGATAACTTGTGTTAGGTTCCTAGAAAAGTTCTAGTCTAGGTCAAAGCATTACTAATAACCTAATTCCCTATAACCATTGGCTCTGATACCAACTCTTCTGTCACACCCCGACCGCGTAAAACAACAAATCGCGGCGGAAACATCGGGGCGTGTTGCGACAGAATTAATTGTTTCATAACCATGGCATACAAAGTTGTATTTTATATATAAACAAAGGTGTTACATTGTCTCAAAACAGGAAATTAACGAGTTCAGAACATAATTAAACATAGTCTATATTCTTTTAAAGTCTCTAAGGCACAGGTCCGCCCTAGTATCATGATCAACATCCTATGGAAAAGCACCTGAAAACACATGTGAAAATAGGTACGTCAGCATAAAAATGCCTGTGAGATACATAGGTTTTGTGAAAATAGAATTCATGACTTATGTTTAAGAAAATGTTTAGTCATGAACCTTGTAATTTGCTTTGTCATGTAAATCATTTGAAAACAATAAGATCAGATGATATGTATAAGTAATTGTTAGGTTAAATAAATGACCATGTAAAAATGTGTTTGTATAAGATAAGTTGTTTGTAAATCAATGTCTTGTGAAAAGTATATTATTTGTATAAAAATGTTCTATGTCTCAAACTGAAATGATTCAAATAACGTTACACCATGTAATACCATACAAACACTTATATATAGGAAGTACCAGCGGCGTATCCACCATGCTTGTATCATATTACACACGCATCGTTACTTAATCAGTTAATCCAACCAAATCAATTGTCAAATGTATTGAAAAATATGTCAAAGTGTTTATGTCAAGATGTAAATCATGTCAAATGTCTATGTCAAATATCCATGTCAAATGTCTATGTCAAGTATCCATGTCAAATGTCTATGTCAAATATCCATGTCAAATGTCTATGTCAAAATGTCATGTATGGCAAGCGAAATGTCTCAACTAAACCATATGCACGAAAACAAAGTATTGAAGTAAAACTTGGTTTAAATCAAAGCTATATTTTGTGTAAATGCATGCAACTATTTAATATGAACATTTATGCGGTATTGTGAAAATGCATACATCCAAGCCTGGCGACTGTGGTGATAAACCCTTTAAACAAATTAAAGGTCTATCTGTCTTATGTCAACGAATTCGGTCATTCCTTTCTGTCCCCTTTCCCTGGGATGTCCGGAACGGGAGTTGTCAATTCCTATGGTACCACTACCTACTAACGAACGGCGTAGCTAATGTTAATGAATGTATTGTCCCATGTAAACAAACCAAATGTCATAACAAAATGTGAGCATGTGAAAACGATGCACTAAGTATGTAATCAAATGAACATACGTAGCGTGAAATGTCATGTAAAACGATGTACTAAGTAATGCACACAATGGGCACACCTAGCATGAAATGTCATGTAAAACAATGTACTAAGTAATGCACACAATGGGCACACCTAGCAGGAAATGTCATGTAAAACGATGTACTAAGTAATGCACACAATGGGCACAGCTAGCATGAAATGTCATGTAAAACAATGTACTAAGTAATGCACACAATGGGCACACCTAGCAGGAAATGTCATGTAAAACAATGTACTAAGTAATGCACACAATGGGCACACCTAGCATAAGATGAAATGAAATCATGTACTATAATGTACTAACGAACATAGCATGTATATGATGTGAAAACAGGAAAGCATGAAAGTAACAAGTAGGCACATGTGTTCCACCCCAAAACAGTTTGGAAAACAGTAAAAGAGGGGTCTATGTACTCACTTGAGATTGCTCAGTTGTATAAAGATAACCACCAAGCAATGCAAGAGATCTCGGAATCAAACGGCACCTAATATAGGTAACTATGTCAATAAACCGGACCTATCTCGGAAGACTGGGTAGCATTAGGGTTTGTAAACCAAATGAGTGTCGGAACTCACGTGATATGGTTTAACAAAGCCTACATGCTAAATGAAACTTAACATATTTGTTTACGACCCATTATGATCCGTTTAGGTAGCTTATGCTACTTTAACGCATCGTGCGCGTGAAACGCGTTTGGACCGCCTAACTAGTCCTATGACAAGTATTATATGCCTAAACATGTTACATAATCAGTTACGTGACAAAAGTTTAGGTTACATATGCTAAATTGCCAATTATGTATGAAAAGGGTATTTTGGTAATTTACCTAAGGCATATAAACTACCTATCATACAACTATTTAAACGTCGTGACCATAAGGTATAACCTCGGAAGGTTATTCCCTACACTATGGTCACCTAATGTATTTGGTCGGATCCTAATGATCGACCAAACTGGGTCGGGTTCGAAGGTATAGGCGATTTATTAGATCGCCTACCCTACGACCCTAGGCAACGTGGTAATCAGTAGGCATAGTCCCAAGGGACTATGACCATCGTGATTACAATCACGTTGCGAAGTTCTAACGAACTTCGCATTGACCATTACTGGTCAACGCTGAAAGTCAAACAAAGTTTGACTTTCTGACTCGAAAAGCAGTAAAAATAAGGAAAAGAACGAAAGAATACTTACGAAGGGTCCCCGAATGCTAATCTAGATCAGTATAGTTCAGGTATGAAACAAGGTTTCAACTTAGAACACAACTAATAAGATTCTAGTGCTTAAAAACAATGAAAGGCATGGGGTATATATAGTTTTCGGTGAACCGTTGAGATCGTTTCTTGGAAAAGGGGGCACGATCAAGGCCGTACACTTGTCGGAATGTTATGGTACCTCAATTGGCCACCCACCATAAGGTATCAACATGTGGAAGAGAGATTAGGAGTGCAAAACAGCTGAAAACAGGCTGTTAAGTACTCTGCATCTGGTCTGAACTTGCTTTACGGACCTCAAAGCTGCCAATGTTGAGGTCCGTAAGGTAACAACTTTGGCAGATTTACAGTTTTGGTCCCTGCAGCCCCTAAACTTGGTTTTCAATGCATTTTTGACACGTTTAAGGCCCGTTAACCCCATTTCAAAGCTCTAAAATGAAGTTAAAGTATAGGGAACTTAAAATGTGCTCAAAAATATCTCGGATGTCGGTTCGTTTGGCCGTACGGTCGCGATGTTCGCTTAATTACGACGGAATGCGCACAAACGCGAAAAACGATCCAAATGATGCGACGAATGGATTTTTCTTATGGCGAACACTAAAATATAATATAGTCATGCTTTCATAAATTTTTGGATGTCCAGATGTATTCAGAACGTAAGTTATGCGCGAAAATGCAAACTTGTGCACTTTTTGACACTTTTAGTCCCTGAATGTCCCAAAAGTTTATTTTAGCACACCAAACCCCTCAAAGCCTATTTCTAAGCTATGTAAAGGATATTTAAGGTGTGTTTAACTTATGGTCATGTTCCGGAATGTTCGTTACAGTTCAAATTGACATACTTTCGCAGTTTGTCATATTTAGTCCCTGTAAGCGAATTAACTTGTTTTTGCCATACCAAAGCCTTCAAAACTTATTTCTAAGTTATGTAAAGGTTATTTAAGGTATGTTGAGTATATGTTGATGTTCCGAAGTATTTCTCGCATTAAACTGCGTACGTTTACGCACTAGTTTGCGTATAACTCTCCAGAAAGCGATGTAGAGTTTGAAATTACATAAAAGTCAAAACATGAAAAATGTATAACATAACAAAACAAACATTGGGATCAAATAACATTGTTTTATTAATAACAGAACTGTTCATAGTGATTACAAGCACAGTTGTTACACCCATGCCCGAAAAAAGAAGTTTTTCAAGCCACATCTAACCGAAGGGATTACCTTTTCAGAAATTTTGCTAATAGAATAAGTCGTAGGCTAGAACTTCTTGATTTAGATTTCTTGTGTTTCTTTGACCTAATTATCTAGTATTTTAATTTCTAGGACTAATATGTAATTCTCTCTATGACTTAATGAATGATGGTTTTAGTTAACTTGGTGTTTGGATGGTGTTAAAATGAATAAAACACACTCGGGATGGAAAAGGATACAAGGGAAAACTTGAACCAGCACCCCATACAGGAAAACAGGGACATCCGACGATTTTCTTCACTAACAGTAAGCTCAGCACGGGCCGTGTCCGTCCAACACGGCCCCATGCTGCACAATCTGCAGAAAAGACCCAGTTCAGGTAACTGGACACGGGCCGTGTTCACCCAACACGCCCCCATGTCCAGGCTTCTGTTTCTTTTGTTTAATTTTTGTTACTGGCATTTGAACAGGGGGCCGTGCCCGGACAACACGGGGCCGTGTCCAGCGCCCAGTAACACAAATTTTTGCTTGATTCACACCTATTACACATTCAATCAACCTAAAAACTTATTTTTGGGACACATTGAGGACAATGTGTAATTTAAGTGTGGGGGGGGGGGGGGATGCTAAAACCTTGAATCTTGTAAGTCCTAATAACAAGCCTTACACAAAACTCTATTGGAACCGTTAATCACCTCAATTTTTTTTTTTTTTAAATTTCATTTTTTTATTTGTCTAGGTTTAATTTGGGAAATTTCGAAATTCTAAAAAGGTTATATTTTACAAATTTACAACCGATAGCGTCGTGATAAAAATAACCAACATAAGAAAATTATGAAAAGGCATGACAAGCTTAGTTAAAATTTAATTATATATACTTGATCACATAAAAACCCATTCCCACAAAAGTGAGTTTTGAGCCTTTATTGAGCATACAAATACATATCTTTAAACTAAATGCTCATTTTTCGTTTCTTGTGTGAATAGTCGCTTGGTTCTTACAACTCTAGAACTTGCCACGACGATACATTCCCGGTCCTTACCAACTTAAATCCGAGTAAGTATATGATAGAGGCATTAGGACTAACCCTTTTTATTTCTACACCATTATTTTCTTTTTTTTTACCACCTACCCAAAATCCCCCTAGTTAACCCCTTTAAGCCTAAACCTTTTCATTTCTTAACCCAAACCAAACACCCTTTCACCCACCAAAACCTTTTTATTTTTAACCCTTTGTTTTAGTAACAAGTTCGGTTTTTCATTTGACTTTCAAAAAAAAAAATAGAAAGTCTTACGGAAACCGATACTTTTTACGCTTTTTCGCCCTTTTCTACTAACCACTAACCCAACCACCTACCTTTAACCCAAGCCTAACCCTTCACCCAAAAAGACCTCTTGATATTTACAAAGGTATAAAGTTAAAAAGGAGGATGATTGATTGCTTGGCAAGCCTATGGTAGGAGTAAGTTCCATGCCGCTCTCGAGTGATTCACTAAAATACATCTTCGGCCGAGTGTTGAGTGATCCCCCGTGAGGTATGTGAACCTGTATATAAATATAATTTTAAAGAGGCATGTTATGCCCTAATAAGTAATTTATCTTACGAAAAGTTTTAAATAAATCATGACGAATAGGATTGTAAATAAATAAAAATAAAAATAAAACTAAATTAAGAATCTTGGAAATCCTGACACTCTATGACAAGCCCAAAAACCTTCTCTCCTACCCATTCCATTTGGGAGTGTAAAGCCACATTATAAAGAGTTTTGCTTGAGGACAAGCAAAGATTCAAGTGTGGGGGTATTTGATGTGTGCAAAATGCAACATATAAATTACATCAATTGTGGCATAAAACTAACCCTTTTTTAGTATTAATGTTGAAAAAAAGTGTGTTTTTGTCTTCCTTTTGTATTTTCAGGATTAAATGAGCTCAAATTAACAAAAGAAGCAAAAAGGCAGTTAAATCTAACATAAATACAAGAAAGGGAACAAACGTGGCATGCCCAACCTCCCTGAAAGCATCTTCCCAAGCAAAACAAGAGAGCAGAAGGCTGAACACGCCCCGTGCTCAGTGAGCACGGGGGCGTGCCCAAGTGTCAGCATAAAAGACAAAGTTGTAGAAGCTTTCATTGCCCACCACGGGGCCGTGCTCAGCGGACACGGGGTCGTGGTCAACTATAAGATTCGCAGAATCTAGGCAAATCTTGATAGTACAGATACGCTTCTGCACACGGGGTCGTGCCCAGCGGACACGGGGCCGTGGTCAACTAATAAAGACAAGAGCAATTAATGAAGAAAGAGAAGGATGTGGACACGAGGCCGTGCCCGAGCTTCTGTTCAGCCTATAAATAGGAGTACTTGGCTCAAGCTCAAACCATCCCTTGGCACACCACCTCTCTCACACTTCACCCACCACCCACCACCACCATAACACCATCATCCACCACCATCATCCATTGTCCATCATAGAGTGTGTGAGTCGTCTCGGGATCCAAGATTGATCGTAAGAGTTCTTGACAATCAAGGCCATGTTTGCCTAAGTCTCTTACATCACTTGGTGAAGACAAAGTGTCTAGTGTAATACTTTTTATTTTTAATCTTTTCGTACTTTTTAATTGGTTATGTATTAATGACTTTAATAACTAGTTTCTTATGTTGAAGATGATTCTTCCTTATCGTTTGTCCGTGGTGTCTTGGCATTATTTTACTGTCTATATAAAATAAAAGATTTTCACCATTCATATCTCCACGGTCTATATGGAGGTATGTTGGCTACCTGGTCGGGGGTTAAGGGAACGGTTTGGTAAGAGTCTTGCCATTGTTCAGTGTATAGATCCTGCAAAGGACCTGGGTCAAATTTAGTAGGACCTCCTTCAATACTTAACGGTATTGGATGGCGGGGGTCCAAACTCTTTGACCCCCTCATAAGTTAAACTACTATTAATACTTTAACCCGGCTATTTAGGACTGTATCCCTGCTGACTCAGACTACTTAGCCGAGGGTAACGTCGCCTTCAAAAGAGGGGCCTACCACAATATGCATTAATAACTTAATTAATTATCTTTCAATAATCCGACCCTTTAGGATTGTATCCTTGCTGACTCAAACTACTGGGTTGAGGGTAACGTCACCTCCAAAAGAGGGGCCTACTACAATAACTAAGATAATCTCTTAAATAGTGCAAAAGTGCGGAAATATTCAAAGGTTACACTAAACACGAGTCGGAGCCAAGTGATTCATCTTGTCTATCTGTTTTATTTTTATTTTTCAGCATTTTAGTTAGTTTTTATTTTCTTAGTTTAAAACCTTTTTCTAAACTTTTGATTTGATTAGACGTTGAGGATAACCGGTACTAAAAGCTCTTTTGTCCTTGGACGACCTCGGTATCTTACCAACACTATACTACGCTCACGATGGGTGCACTTGCCCATATGTGTGTTTAGTGTTAGTAAATATCGTGTTTTATAAATTTAAAACTTGGCTAAAAAGTGTTGAGAAGGGCTTAATAAATACATTAAAAACTAATAACACTCACGCACATCAGTAAGCTACCTAAACGAGTCGTGATGGGTCATAAGCACTTAGGATAGATTCCGTTTTAGAATGTAGGCTTTGTTAAACTATATTTCATGAGTTCTTATACTCATTTGGTTTACGAAACCACATTTTACCCGATCCTTCGATTTAGGTCCGTTTATTAACGTAGTTACCTATATTAGGTGCCGTTTGATTCTGTGATCTTTCTAGCCTTGCTTGGTGGTTATCCAAAGACTATTGAGCAATCTCAAGTGAGTACATAGTCCCCTCTTTTACTGTTTTTCAAACATTTTGGGGTGAAACACATATGCCTACTTGTTACTTTCGTGCTTTCCATGTTTTCATATCATATGCTTATTATGTTCATTAGTACACTTATAGTACATGATTTCATTATGTTTTTGCTACGTATGTCCATTTAGTGCATACTTAGTACATCGTTTTACATTACATTTTATGCTATGTTTGTCCATTTAGTGCATACTTAGTACATTGTTTTACATCACATGCTATGTATGTCCATTTGTTGCATACTTAATACATTGTTTTACATCACATGCTATGTATGTTCATTGATGCATACTTAGTACATTTGTTTTACATCACATGCTTAGATTTTGGTATGACATTTGGTTTGTTTAAATGAGACAAAAATACGTTCATTAACATTGGCCATGCTGTTCGTTAGTAGGTAGTGGTACCATAGGAATTGACAACTCCCGTTCCTGAAATCCTAGGTTTGTTTGGATGGAAGGAATGACCGAATTCGATACACATAATTCCTGAAATCCACAGTCTCAAGGCTTGAATGTATGCATTTTCACAATACCGCATAGATGTTTGTATCAATATAGCATGCAGTTATTTTTTTTTTACAAAACATAACTTTGATTTATTTCAATACCATATTTTGTACATTTTACATATTGTTTAGTTGATATATTTCACTTGCCATACATGACATTTGTTTACACATTACATGATTTACATTTGACAATAGACATTTGTTTACATATGAACATTCTTGACATTTGTTTACACATTACATGATTTACATTTTGACAATAGATATGGTTTACACAACAACATTTGACAATTGGTTTAAACATGAACAATTTACATTGGTGGTTTGTTTGGGTAAGTGATTTAAGTAACGAGGCGTGTGTAATATGATAAAAGCATGGTGGATACGCCGCTGGTACTTCCTATATATAAATGCTTTTATGATATTACACATCATAGCGTTATTTAAATCATTTCAATTTAGACATATAACATTTTACATAAATAACATATTTTTTTTCACAAGAGATTGTTTTACAAAACAGTTTGTTTTATACAACTTATTTTACTTGGTTATTTAATTTATCATACGTCTTTCTTTTATAATCTGATTTCTTATCAAGTTTTCATATGATTTATAAAAGAAAACATTTAACTAGATTCATGACTAATTTTTATTAAACCTTTCTTTAAACCTAAGTCATGAATCCTATTTTCACAAAACCTATGTATCTCACAGGCATTTTTATGCTGACATACCTACTTTCACATGTGTTTTCAGGAGATGGTGCATAGGCTTGATTCAGGATACACTAGGGTGGACTCGGGCCTTAGTGACATAAAAGAAGCAAGATTAGTTTAAATAATGTTATGTACTCTTGTTTCTTTCATTTAAAGACAATGTAATCCTCTTGTTAATAAATAAAACATAACTTTAATTACCATGGTTATGAAACAATAATTCTGTTACAACACTCCCCGACGTTTCCGCCGCAGTTTCGTTGTTTTACGCGGTCGGGGTGTGACAGATGGTCATCCGGACGGATGGCCATTCGGTCGGATGGCTATTTGAATGCGAGTGTGTTTGGAAAATTGTTAAGAATTTGAAATGATAAGGGACAGGTCACCTGGTCGATTGGTCAATTCGATCGGATGGTGATCCGGTCGGATGGCCACTCGAGTGGCGATCTGTTGCTTTGAAAATCTTGTAAAATTATCTAAGTAAAAGTTTTGAGTTTAACGGAGACGACGTGATGACGTGTCAAACAACGGAAACACATCAAGGTTCAGCGCATTCGATCGGATGGGAATCATCCCATTCGATCGTACTCACTGTTCTTTTGATGAAGTCTCATGTTTAACCCGTAAAATGGTCATCTCTTTGGTGGAAATCCGTTTTCAAACCGGCTCTCAACCAGAGAATGAGTGGAGAGTCTGAATGAGTCTAGATTCCATTGGTTTTGTGTAGAATGTTGAAGAAATGTTGAGGAAAAGTAGAAAACGGTTCAAAAATGTTGAGATCTTGTTGAGATTTGTGTTAAAAGTGTGGAAATCCTTTAGATCAGAACCAATCTTGATGAGATGACATCACGCAACCGATTGCATAAGCAACTGAGATGATGTCACCTTCAAGGGGTCCAAATCAGGTGATTTCAAGGTGAAAACCAGTTATTTTGATGGAGAAGATGATGTAGAGTGTCTAGTGATGATGGTTGTACAAGATTTAGGGAGAAATACTTACGAAATAGCCTTGAATCGAGAGAAAAGTGCTTGAGAGTGATTGAGAGTGAGTTGGTCGGACAGAGATGTCACATCAGTGAACCGTAGCATGTACGGCGGGTATTTATAGAGTGAGAGAGGAGTTAAGGCGGTGGAGAGGTGCATCTGATCGAATGGGTGTCTGGTCGGATGGCCATATGAACGGATGTCCATTTGATCGAATGGTCATTTGATCAGCCGAGATGTGCGAGTTAGTTTCCCAACTTTCGTTTCGTGCGTTAAGCATTGCGTTGTGTTTAATCGAGTTGCGAGTGAGCGTTGCGTTGTGATAACCACATAACATATAATCACAAAAATAACACAAAATCACATAAATGCATAAAGGTAAATCTGCGTTTCGAGTTTGCGTTTACGTTGAGATAGCGTTGCGATAGCGTTTAGTATAAACATGCGATAAAATGCGCTTTAAATAATAAGTGTTATAGTGTTTTAAAATGCGTTAACTGCGTTATAATAAACGTGTTAAATGCATTTGAAAATGTAGTTTAAAATAGTCAACGCGTAGCGTTAATGGAATCTATGGAGTACAAGAAATTAAGCAAGAAATGACAGATACAAATAATGACCTGAATGGTCGGGTTGTTGCAGCCTCCCCTACTTTAGGGAATTTCGTCCCGAAATTAAGGCGCATGCGTAACGAAGAGATGTGGATATTTAGCTTTCATATCACCTTCATTATAGGAATGCGAGAGAGTCAAAGTTTTTTGGTCTCCCGTTCCATGATTTCTACTGGCTTTTCCACGAAGTGTATGGTTTCGTTAACTTGAAAATCCTCGAGAGGGACGTGCAGGTTTTCTTCGGCTAGGCACTTCTTGAGGTTTGAGACGTGGAAAGTCGGATGTACGTTGCTGAGTTCCTCCGGTAATTCAAGTCGGTAGGCCACTTTGCCAATTCTTTCCAGAATCTTAAAGGACCAACGTATCGTGACACTAGCTTTCCTTTCTTGCCGAATCGGATCACCCCCTTCCAAGGTGAAACCTTTAGGAGTACGTGATCACCAATTTCAAACTCAAGGGGCTTGCGACGTTTATCGGTGTAACTCTTTTGACAACTCCGAGCTTTCATGAGATTGTCTCGGATCTGGAGGATCTTGTGAATCGTTTCTTGCAATAGCTCATGACCGGTAATTTGCGCCGATCTCGTGCCATACAATAGGCGATCGACATTTTCTTCCATATAATGCCTCAAAGGGTGCCATTTGAATACTTGCATGATAACTATTGTTGTACGAGAATTCAACTAAAGGTAAATGAGAATCCCAATTACCACCAAAATCTATAACGCACGAGCGAAGCATGTCTTCAAGGGTGCGGATCGTGCACTCAGTCTGACCGTCGGTCTGGGGATGGAATGCGGCACTGAGATTAAGAGCAGTACTGAGAACAGATTGGAATGTCTCCCAGAGACGCGAAGTAAATCGACCATCGCGGTCAGAGATGATGTCACGTGGTGTCCCATGTCGACAAATGACTTCGTCGGTATAGATTCGTGCTAATCGTTCAACCTTATAGTCTTCTCGTATCAGTAGAAAGTTGGTGGATTTCGTAAGACAATCAACAACAAGCCAAATGTTATCGTGACCTGATGGCGTGCGAGGGAGTTTCGTAATGAAGTCCATGGTTATACTCTCCCATTTCCACATCGGGATCTCGGGTTGTTCGAGTAAGCCAGGGGTCGTTGGTGTTCAGCCTTAACTTTCGAACAAGTTAGGCATTTTGATACATAGAGAGTGATACCCTTCTTCATTCCTAGCCACCAATACCTAGAGGGAAGGTCCTGGTGCATTTTGTCGGCACTAGGATGAATGGAATATCGAAACTTGTGGGCTTCAGTCATCAATATCTCTCGGAGATTTTGATGATTGGGAATCCAAATTCGGTCGAGATAGTGAAATATACCATTCGGTTTATTCACTAGTTGGTCTTCGGTTCCGAGTATTCTTTCTTCCTTCAAGGTGCGTTCGGTAAAACAAGCGTGTTGAGCGTCGCGAATAAGAGGTTCGAGGTCGTGTTGGGTTTGAACATTACGAATACTATGTAAATAGCTCCGTTGGCTAAGAGCGTCGGCAACGACATTTGCCTTGCCTGGGTGGTAGCGAATCTCGAAGTCGTAGTCGTTGAGAAGTTTGACCCATCTGCGTTGGCGCATATTTAGTTCTTTCTAGTTTAAGATGTGTTGCAGTCTCTTATGGTCGGTGAAGATACAGGTAGTGTCGCCAAATCTTTAACGCAAAAATAACTGCACCAAGTTTGAGATCGTGGGTAGTGTAGTTCTTCTCATGGACTTTGAGCTGGCGAGACGCATACGCGATAACCTTGTCTCGTTGCATAAGAACACAACCAAGGCCTAGGTTAGAGGCATCGCAATAGACAACAAAGTCGTCGTTTCCATTGGGTAGCGCGAGCATGGTAGCGTTGCAAAGCTACGCTTAGGAGTTTAAAAGGCACCTTCTTGTTTAGTTCCCCAAACAAAAGTCTTGTCTTTATGCATTCAGGGGGTGAGAGGGACGGCGATTTTAGAGAAATCAGCGATAAATAGACGGTAATAGCCCGCCAATCCGAGAAAAGAACTAACTTCGGATGGGGTTTTCAGCGTAATCCAACTCTTAACTGCTTCAATCTTTGCGGGATCGATGTGAATACCTTGACAGTTGACGATGTGATCGAGAAATTGAACCTCCTCAGGCCAAAATTCACACTTGGAGAACTTGGCGTAGAGGCGATTTCCTTGGAGAAGTTCGAGAACTAGACGAAGATGTTGCTCTTGTTCAGTTTTTGACTTCGAATAGATAAGGATATCATCGGTAAATACGATGACGAAGCGGTCGAGAAATGGTTTACACACACGATTCATCAAATCCATGAAGACTGCGGGTGCGTTTGTAAGACCAAAAGGCATAACGACGAATTCATAATGCCGTAGCGAGTGCGAAAAGCGGTCTTAGGGATGTCTTCCTCTTGAATTCGCAATTGATGATAAGCAGAACGTAGATCAATCTTAGAAATACACGTTGCTCCTTTCAATTGATCAAACAAATCGTCGATTCGGGGTAGAGGGTAGCGATTCTTGATAGTAAGCTTATTAAGTTGCCTATAATCGATGCACATTCGGAACGATCATTCCTTCTTTTTCACGAAAAGGACAGGTGCGCCCCACGGAGATGTGCTAGGGCATATGAAGCCTTTATAAAGTAACTCCTGTAGTTGGCTAGAACGTTCACGCATTTCGGACGGTGCAAGGCGATAAGGGGCTTTAGCGACAGGATTGGCTCCAGGAATGAGGTCGATACGAAAATCAATATCACGAGTCAGCGGTAAACCTGGTAAATCGTCAGGAAAAACATTAGGAAAGTCGCGAATAACGGGAACATCCTTTACAGATTTCTTTTCCTTCTCCACTACTACAATGTGAGCCAAGAAAGCCATGTACTCCTTTCGGAGATACTTGCTTGCTTGTATGCATGACATGAGTTTCAGTTCCTTTGAAGATACTTCGCCATAAACACAGAGTTGATCACTGTTTGAAAGAGAGAAATGGATCATCTTTTCGAAACAAACGACTTCAGCATGATTCTCGCCAAGAAAATCCATGCTTACTATGATATCGAAACTACCAAGTTGCATCGGGATGAGATCGATTGGGAAAACGTGATTGTTGAGTTCGAGAGTACAATCACGGAGAACAGAGTTGGCGGTAACGGTTTTTCCGGTGGCAATTTCTACGTCGAACTTCATTGGGAGGTTAGCGCGTTTACGGTTTAGGAGCTTTTCGAATTCAAACAACACAAAACAGCTATCGGCTCCAGTATCAAATAAACACGTAGCATAAATACCGTTAACGAGAAACGTACCATTGACAACGTTGTTGTCAGTCTGAGCCTAGCGGACGTTGATGTTGAAGGTTCTTCCGCGGGCTGCTTGTTGTGGCTGCTACTGCTGCTGAGGCTGCGGCTGCTATGGTTGCTGTTGTTGCTGCTGCTATGGTGGTTACTGCGGTTCTTGTTTCACCACACTGTTCAGGCAGATGTTAGCAAAGTGATTAGGGTCACCACAAGAGTAGCAAGCTCGTGCATGGACAGCGAGAGCAAGAGCTGCTTGGTTACCCTGAATAGGAAAGGGGTTGAGCTGGTGGTGCTGGAGGAGTTTGAACGGCTTGTTGACGTGGGCCTGAACGGCAATGAGCAGTGAAATGCCCATAAATGTTGCAGTTTGAGCTGAAGCGACAATTCACCCCAGGTGGGTGATGGTAGGTGCAAGTAGGGCAGAGAGGATGAACACCAGTATACGCATGCTTAGTAGGCGGTGCGTTGGTGTTGGGAGCTGCAACTTGACAGTTCTGGTTGGGTTGAGCAGGGACAACGTTGAGAGAAGCGGCGGTAGTAGCGTAGTTCTTTTTGTTTTTACCCTTACACTTGCAATTCTGATGTGAGGACCTTGAACCCTGAGATGATGCTATGATGTCGGTAGCAGGAGCGAGGGTAGCAGGAGCCTGGCTGAGATTCTTGGTTGAGGTTTTGAAATACCCAGCTAAGACTCGCTTGTTGTTGATCTTAGCTTCGAGTTGGTATGTCTCCTCAATAGTAGCAGGCTTAGCTGCTTGAACAAATTCAGCTACGCAGTCGGGTAAAGCTCGAATGTACTTCTTGATCGTCATATCAGGTGTTGCCACCTGACTAGGACAGATGATACTGAGCTGCTTGAAGTGAGCGGTGAGACCAGCGTTGTCACCTCCATCTTGTTTGATATGCCAGAATTCATTCTCCAAATTTTTCACCTCGTGAGGAGGACAGAACTCCTTGATCATGAGTTCTTTGAGTTCCTCCCAAGAAAGTCTGTAAGCTGCATCATTCACGCGCCTGTTGCACTCAGCAGTCCACCAATCCAGTGCCCTGGACTGGAACACCCAGGTGGCATTAACAGTACGCAGATTCTCCGGACATCCACTTTGTCTGAAAGTTACTTCAATTGAGTCAAACCACTGGAACATCACACCGGGTCCATCTTCTCCAGTGAAGTTAGCAGGACCACAAGCTTTGAATTGCTTAAAGCTGAAGGGCGTTTTCAGAGAGTCGCTCTTTGATTCAACAAAGGAGTTGCTCTTCACCTCGTTGATCTCACTGACGATCTGAGGTATGACTTTAGCCATTTCCTTGGCGACCAGTGAAGCGATGCGCTTGTCCGCATGGTTTCGTCGAGCGGCACGGTGAGTATGCAAACCAAATGACGACATTGTCTGCAACAGACATCGTCATATGATTCAGACGAGATTCGATTATATCGGGTTTCGAAAAGTTTAGCGCTTAACCAACATATTCATTATTATTATTAGGTAAAGCTTAGGAACACGTAGGAACATAGACACATAGTCAGGTAGGCACATAAGCACATAAGCATGTAAGCACATAGGAGCACATAATCCACATATTTTGCACGTATTCACCTATATATTTTGCACATATTCACCTTTCAAAACTAAACCCGATTTCAAGTTTGCGTGTAGCGCGTTCGAGAGTTGCGAGCGAATGCGTGTAGTGAAACGAGTGGCGTTCGAGAGTCCATAGTTTCGTTTGTGTTTAGTTAGCATTTTGGATTGCGAAGGGCGGTGCGAGTTGTGCGCGTTTAGTATATCAAGGAGTGAAAAGCGAATAAATCTCCAAAATCAAAACAAATAAGTATATCAACACATAAAACAAATAAGAGTGTGCCCTGGGTGTTGGGCATTGACTACCCAAAGTGATTCGACTATCCTCAACAAGATTGAGTGCACGCTTTGTCCTAATAGACTGTGCTCTCATCGAATACGGCGAACGACACTCATCCTTTCGGTTACTACGTGACTCAGGTCATCGGGATCCATCGAGACTTTGGTGAGAGTGTTGTAGAATTGAGGTAGAGAGTGGAACGTGTCATTAAGGTACGTGTTTCACCCCTAACTTAACAACTTGCCCCAACACACTCTGTTACCAAATGGTTTTGAGAGTTCCAATAGATAGAGAGGGAGAATTTCACCAAGATATGGATGTCACTCCTAACTCAACGAAGATTCTCGTGCAGAGAGTAAAAATACGCGTAGAGTGAGTGATGACTCTTCTCGAGAGTTCTCGGTTTTCACACCTCATCTCGGCAAGATCATTTAGTCATGATGTGCGAGTGTTTTCGAAAGGCAAGTATACGTTTTCAGCTTTAGGAAAAGTTGTCTTTGTGCAAAGCTGTAGTATACGGTGTTCGCACAAAGATGTAGTTTTCGAGAGTTCGAACGAGAGCACTACTCTTGATACTCTCATGAAGTGGTATGTTGTTACTTAGACTATAGACTAGGTTAATCCTAAGACACGACCTAATTCCCTATAGTTATGGCTCTGATACCATTCTGTCACACCCCAACCGATGGCGGAAACATCGGGGCAAGGCACTGAGCAAAACAGATTGTCCAAGAGAATCCACAACAACTATTAATGATAATATATTTAACATTAATGTCCCACACCATTAACATATAAAGCAAAAAACAGTCATCATAGATATAAGCCTCAAAAACAAAACACTGTTTCGACAACTCAGATTTTATTGTGGGTTTCTAGACTTCCTACTCGTCTCAGCAAGCATAGCATCCTATCAACCTGTCACATACGTTAAAATAAATTCAATACATAAAATGTAAAGGTGAGTACACAAGTTTTGCATAGCATATAGTAGAGAAAGCGTTTATGCATAACCAGCATGTATCACGTAATGGGCGAAGCATGTAACTATCAAACAATGTCTACAACTTAACCATGAGACTGCGTTTTGAGTATGCGTGACACACGTTCAGCGAACATGTGAAGTAAAGTAAAGTGATCCCTAGCAACCACCGTCCATGACAGGTGTTGAGCCCAAACTATAGTACTATCGTTGCTAGAGGCGGTATAGTGTAACACTGTATAAGCATAGTAACAAGCATTCATGGATCACGTATAACATGCGGGAGCGGTTAGCGTTGTAAAGTGTTTGCATTGTGTGTTGTTGTGTTTTGATATAGAATGTATGTAACACCCAAAAGTGCGTTAAAAGAAAATGTGTTCGAGTATACTCACAATTCGTGTTTAGCTAGTAAACACAGACTTAGATTGAAGGTAGCACGTTGGAGTTTAGCATGAGCATAGAACAGTAGCGTAAGCGTTGAACAACGTGTAAACAGAGTGAGTGTCGAGTGATGATCCGGTCGAATGAGCATAACCCATCTGAACGGATGGTCATCCGGACGGATAGCCATTCGAATGAGAGTATTTGTTTGTAAATCGTTTTGAAAATTTGAAGTTTTCATTGTAGCATCTAAACAAAGAAAAATATGGATGCCAAGTCATCCGGTTGGATGGTCATCCGGACGGATAGCCATTCGGTCGGATGGCTATTCGAATGCGAGTGTGTTTGGAAAATTGTTAAGTATTAGAAATGATAAGGGACAGGTCACCTGGTTGATTGGTCATTCGATTGGATGGTGATCCGGTCGGATGGCCACTCGAGTGGCGATCTACTGCTTTGAAAATCTTGTAAAATTTTCTAAGTAAAAGTTTTGAGTTTAACGGAGACGATCGTACACATCAAGGTTCAGCGCATTTGATCGGATGGGAATCACCCCATTCGATCGCACTCACTTTTCTTTTGATGAAGTCTCATGTTCAACCCGTAAATTGGTCATCTCTTTGGTGGAAATCCATTTTCAAACCGGCTCTCAACCAGAGAATGAGTGGAGAGTCTGAATGAGTCTAGATTCCATCGGTTTTGTGTAGAATGTTGAAGAAATGTTGAAGAAAAGTAGAAAACAGTTGAAAATGTTGAGATCTTGTTGATATTCGTGTTAAACGTGTGGAAATCCTTTAGATCTGAACCAATCTTGATGAGATGACATCATGAAACCGATTGCATAAGCAACTGAGATGATGTCACCTTCAAGGGGTCCAAATCAGGTGATTTCAAGGTGAAAACCAGTGATTTTGATGGAGAAGATGATGCAGAAGTGTGTAGTGATGATGGTTGTACAAGATTTAGGGATAAATACTTATGAAATAGCCTTGAATCGAGAGAAAAGTGCTTGAGAGTGACTTGAGAGCGAGTTGGTCGGACAGAGATGTCACATCAGTGAACAGTAGCGTGTACGGCGGGTATTTATAGAGTGAGAGAGGAGTTAAGGTGGTGGAGAGGTGCATCTGATCGAATTGGTGTCCGGTTGGATGGCCATCCGATCGGATGGTCATCTGGAGGGATGTCCATTCGATCGAATGGTCATTCGATCAGCCGAGATGTGCGAGTTAGTTTCCCAACTTTTGTTTCGTGCGTTAAGCGTTGTGTTGCATTTAATCGAGTTGCGAGTGAGCGTTGTGTTATGATAACCACATAACAAATAATCACACAAATAACACAAAATCACATAAATGCATAAAGGTAAATCTGCGTTTTGAGTTTGCGTTTGCATTGAGATAGCGTTGCGATAGCGTTTAGTATAAACATGCAATAAAATACGCTTTAAATAGTAAGTGTTATAGTGTTTTGAAATGCGTTAACAGCGTTATAATAAGCGTGTTAAATGCGTTTGAAAATGTAGTTTAAAATAGTCAAACCGTAGCGTTAATCGAATCTCTGGAGTACAAGCAATTAAGCAAGAAATGACAGATACAAGTAATGACCCGAATGGTCGGGTTGTTACATCCATGCATTTCCTACACTGCTCATCAGTTTTGTGTTCAGGTTTACTATCAATTTTATCAGTTGACTTAGCATTATCAGACGACTCAGTAGATTTAGTTTGAGTTGTTACCTCAACTTGATCTGGCACAGGTGTGTTGTCAGTCGTCTTCTTCATAATTTCGTCCTTCAGATTTTGGCTTTCATCAACGATTTCTTCTACACTCTTCTTCTTCTCCACACTGGCATAGATCACCCTTCTTATGCTCTCCTCTGCTTCTTTCTTATAGTTTGAATTCTCTCTAATTTTTTAGGAATACACTCATGAAGTTGGAATAGCAGCAGCAAGTGCTTTAAAATCTACCATATCAGGATCAACTGTTGGATTCCCTTGAGGATCTATGAAACATTTCCTCTCATTATCCCATCTTTTTGCACGTTTTGCTTCCATGAAGATGATGTGGGGTAAAATACACATATTTGACCCATGTAAATTGTATACTTTTTGTATAGTGTTTATTTGTTTTTGTTTAGTTTTAGTATTATATTATATTATTTTGTGTTTTGCCATGTCCTGGTGCAAATGGAGCAAAAACGAGTAATATGGAAATAACCAGCCAGTTGGGCAGAGTAGAGCGCCAGTTACCGAAGTAAAATTGCCGCTGAGTGGGTTGAGGCCACTATCTCTACTTTATAAGTGAGAGGGTTGCCATAAAATAATAATAATAATATTCTTTGTGTTGATTTGGAGTTCCCTTCATAGGAAACGAAAATACATAAATTATTTCATATGGCATTCAAGTGGGTTTTTAAATCAAGTTAGTGAATTCCAAGTCTACCACATGTGGGCCGTCAAAGACTTATTAGAACCCAATGAATTTTTATGAATTTCATTTTCTTGGGCCAAGTGGAGCACATGACCCAACCAACTTGACTTTCTTGTGATGTATGGACCAAGCCCATTTGTTTTGTGTTGGGCAGCAACAACTTAAAAAAAGAGAATATATTATTTGTTTGTTGGCTGGACGACAACTAAGGAGGGGAGGCAAATTATAAATCTTGGAGGTGAATAATTTGGAAGAGGAGTCGCACGAAAACTTAGAGGCTGTAGACGCAGATCAGAGGTGAAGGAATGATAGTCGACATCAGAAAAGATACAGAGGGAGACGCACGAAGTCAGCCGGGGACGAATTTTTAGAGAATATTGACAAGGGTTTCAAGGCTAGAGAATTATTGGGATTGAAAGAGGGAAGCTTGGAAGTCAAGGAATTTACGGGTTCTTTTATTTTCTAGTTTCTTTTATTCTATGTCAAATGAATTCATTATTCGAACCTTGTTTGATTATTTTTAAGACCATGTTTCTTGGCTAGATTTCTTTAACTACCTAGACTTGGATGAATGATTGCTTAACTTTTGATTATTATTATGGATTTATGAATGCTATGGATTATTTATGAATTGTAAATGGCTTGTTCTATCGGTTAGATGTGTTTGCGTGCTTGATGTTTGTTTGAATATTGGTCATTGCTTCGCATGAATCTTGGTGACGGTCTTTATCACATAATAGAGTCGTGCTAGGTTTTAGATTTTGGTGAGTGTCTATATCACATATTAAGTCTTTAATCTTTAGGGTTAAATCGGCCGATAAACCTTAGAAGTAATATTCGGCAATCTTATAAAATCAAGTGTTCTACTAATCGTCAATAGCTGCAATGTGCGAGGTTATTGCTAGGTCTAAGTCATTAAACTGAAAGGTAGGAGCTTCATTAGGTGTAAACCTATTGGCTAATGTCTAGCAAGTCTAATTGAGAAAACAAGTCTATCCTTGGTTTAGATCACGACAGGGAGTGAGCCTCGTAGGATACTTTCATAAATCCATTAGGTGTCTTGCAAAAGTGTCTAATAACCGGTAATTTAAACAACCTTTAGGGTATCATAGCGTGCTCTTGAGAAGGGTTAGGGGTCCTTTAGATTTCCTGAGAGGTGAGAATTTTATGATCCTGGTTCCATAGTAAACAACTTCCAAATATAATCATAACTAAAAGCAATCAGGATTCCAGTCTAGGTAGTGTTTCCACTATCTGAGTAAAGTTCGAAGTAGTTCGTTTAGTTAGCTTAGTTAATTAATTTAGTTTTACTTGCATTCGTAGGATTTTTAGAACCCCCCCCCCCCCTAAAACATAAAAATAGTTAAGTGTTGCTTCAGAGTCAGTCTAGATATGGTAATTAGCGTAATTAATTAGAGTCTCGTGGGTTCGATATCCGGACTTACATTAGCTATACTAGAGTCGATCGGTACACTTGCCGGTTAGTAGTTTAGTGTGTCTTAGTGAGTCTAGAGTATTACTTAGAGTCTAGAATTAGGTTAATTTAGTTCATTTTATTAAACTACTTTTTAGCAATCAAGTTTTTGGCGCCGTAATACTCTAGAGTATTACTTAGAGTCTAGAGTATTACGGCGCCAAAAACTTGATTGCTAAAAAGTAGTTTAATAAAATTAACTAAATTAACCTAATTCTAGACTCTAAGTAATACTCTAGACTCACTAAGACACACTAAACTACTAACCGGCAAGTGTACCGATCGACTCTAGTATAGCTAATGTAAGTTCGGATATCGAACCCACGAGACTCTAATTAATTACGCTAATTACCTTATCTAGACTGACTCTGATGCAACACTTAACTATTTTTATGTTTTAGGGGTGGGGGGATTTCTAAAAATCCTACGAATGCAAGTAAAACTAAATTAATTAACTAAGCTAACTAAACGAACTACTTCGGACTTTACTCAGATAGTGGAAACACTACCTAGACTGGAATCCTGATTGCTTTTAGTTATGATTATATTTGGAAGTTGTTTACTATGGAACCGGGATCAAAAAATTCTCACCTCTCGGGAAATCAAAAGGACCCCTAACCCTTCTCAAGAGAACGCTATGATACCCTAAAGGTTGTTTAAATTACTGGTTATTTGACTCTTTTGCAAGACACCTAATGGATTTATGAAAGTATCCAACGACGCTCACTCCCTGTCGAGATCTAAACCAAGGATAGAATTGTTTTCTCAATTAGACTTGCTAGACATTAGCCAATAGGTTTACTCCTAATGAAGCTCCTACCTTTCAGTTTAATGACTTAGACCTAGCAATAACCTCACACCTTGCAGCTATTGACGATTAGTAGAACACTTGATTTTATAAGATTACAGAATATTACTTCTAAGGTTTATCGGCCGATTTAACCCTAAAGATTAAAGACTTATTATGTGATATAGACACTCACCAAAATCTAAAACCTAGCACGACTCTATTATGTGATAAAGACCGTCACCAAGATTCATGTGAAGCAATGACCAATATTCAAACAACATCAAGCACGCAAACACATCTAACCGATAGAACAAGTCATTTACAATTCATAAATAATCCATAGCATTCATAAATCCATAATAATAATAATCAAAACTTAAGAAATCATTCATCCAAGTCTAGGTAGTTAAAGAAATCTAGCCAAGAAAAATGGTCTTAAAAATAATCAAACAAGGTTCGAATAATGAATTCGTTGACATAGAATAAAAGAAACTAGAAAATAAAATAACCCGCAAATTCCTTGACTTCCAAGCTTCCCTCTTTTAATCCCAATAATTCTCTAGCCTTGAACCCCTGTCAATATTCTCTAAAAATTCGTCCCCGGCTGACTTCGTGCGTCTCCCTCTGTATTTTTTCTGATGTCGACTATCCTTCCTTCACGTCTGATCTGCGTCTACAGCCTCTATGTTTACGTGCGACTCCTCTTCCAAATTATTCACCTCCAAGATTTATAATTTGCGTCCCCTCCTTAGTTGCCGTCCAGCCAACAAACAAATAATATATTCTCTTGTTTTAAGTTGTTGCTGCCCAACACAAAACAAAAGGGCTTGGTCCATGCATCACAAGAAAGTCAAGTTGGCTGGGTCATGTGCTCCACTCGGCCCAAGAAAATGAAATTCATAAAAATTCATTGGGTTCTAATAAGTCTTTGACGGCCCACATGTGGTAGACTTGGAATTCACTAACTTGATTTAAAACCCCACTTGAATGCAATATGTAAAAATTTATGTATTTTCGTTTCCTGTGAAGGGAACTCCAAATCAACACAAAGCATATTATTATTATTATTTTATGGCAGCCCTCTCACTTATAAAGTAGAGATAGTGGCCTCGACCCACTCAGCTGCAATTTTACTTCGGTAACTGGTGCCCTACTATGCCCAACTTGGTGGTTATTTACATATTACTCGTTTTTGCTCCATTTGCATCAGGACCTGGCAAAACACAAAATAATATAATATAATACTAAAACTAAATAAAAACAAATAAACACTATACAAAAAGTATACAATCTACACGGGTCAGATATGTGTATTTTACCCCACATCAGAAGATCCCAAAACTTCACTCAATTTCATTTGTGCATGACGTTCCTCTCGACTTCATCTCATCTCAGCAACCAAAGCAAGTTTCTCTTTTAGAATATATTTATTCCAATTGAAACCTTCATCCTCTTGAGTCGTTATCAAGGCTTGTTTTCTCTCTTTAGATGATCCTTCACCAATTTGTTTTTGGTTCGTCTTTAATGGTTGCTCATTGGTGTAATGATAGATAGCCTTCTTATAATAATCTTCATGAAATGGATTAATACTATCATCTGTTTTTCTGTTTATACACTCTCTCTTAAAGTTCCCTTTTTGTTTGCACTTGAAACAAGTGACCTTAGCTTTATCAAACCTCAGTTTCATGTTAGGACCTTCAAGACACTTTCTCCTGGTGATCTCCATAAAACGTTGAGCCCTCCTGATTACGCTAGCCATACACCATCGAATATCCATGAGCTCAATCTCTTCCGGATCTACCTGGTCATAGTCCTCCTTTGTCATATTCAGATTGCCTATCTTGCCTGCTGATGCGTATGTAGCGTTATATAATTTTTAGTTATATTTTAAGCCCTTTTTAACACTTTAGTCAAGTTTTAAATTTATAAAACACGATATTTTACTAACACTAAACACATATATGGGCAAGTGCACCCATCGTGAGCGTAGTATAGCGTTGGTAAGATACCGAGGTCGTCCAAGGACACAAGAGCTTTTAGTACCGGTTTATCCTCAACGTCTAATCAAATCAAAAGTTTAGAAAAAGTTTTAAACATGAAAATAAAAACTAAAAATGCTGAAAAATAAAAATAAAAATAGATAGAAAAGATGAATCACTTGGATCGGACTCGCCTTTAGTGTAACCTTTGATGATTTCCGCACTTTTGCACATTTTAAGAGATTATCTTAGTTATAGTAGTAGGCTCCTCTTTTGAAGGTGATGTTACCCTCAACCCAGTAGTTTGAGTCAGCAAGGATACAATCCTAAAGGGTCAGAATATTGAAAGATAATTAATTAAGTTATTAATGCGTAATGTTGTAGGCCCTCTTTTGAAGGTGACGTTACCCTCGGCTAAGTGGTTTAAGTCAGCAGGGATACAATCCTAAGTAGCCGGGTTAATGTATTAATAGTAGTTTACATATGAGGGGATCAAGCCATTCGCACCCCCGCCATCCAAAACCAGTGGGTATTTAAGGAGGTCCAAGTAAGCTTGACCCAGGTCCTTGCCGGATCTATACACTAAACAAGGCCGTAGAGATATGAATGGTGTAAATCTCTATATAGACCGTAGAGATATGAATGGTGTAAATCTTTTATTTTATATAGACAGTAAAATAATGCCAAAACACCACGGAAAAATGATAAGGAAGTTTCACCTTCAACATAAGAAACTAGTTATTAAAGTCATTAATACAAAACCAAATAAAAAGTGCAAAAATTAAAAATCAAAAGTATTACACTAAATGCTTGTCTTCACCAAGTGATGTAAGAGACTTAGGAAAACATGGCCTTTGATTATCAAGAACTCTTACTATCAATCTTGGATCCCGAGACTACTACACACACTCTATGATGGATAATGGATGATGGTGGTGGATGTGGGTGTTGTGATGGTGGTGGAGTGTGGGTGAAGTGGGAGAGAGGTGATTTGCCAAGGGATGCCTTTGAAGTGAACCAAGCACCTCTATTTATAGCCTGCACAGAAGCCCGGACACGGCCCCGTGTCCACTGGACACGGCCCCGTGTCTATCCACTTTCTCTTTCTTCATTAATTGCAATTTGTCTGCATTAGCTCCACACGCCCTGTGTCCGCTGGGCACGGCCCCGTGTGTAGAAGCGTATCTGTACTATCAAGATTTGCTTGGATTCTGCGAATCTTAGTGTTGACCACGCCCCGTGTAGAGCTGGGCACGCCCCAGTGTCGGGAATAGAAGCTTCTAGAGCTTTGTCCTTTCTGCAGACATCTGGCCACGCCCCCGTGTCCGCTGGGCACGGGGCCGTGGTCAGCCTTCTGTCTTCTTGTTTTTGCTTGGGAAGATGCTGTCGAGGGGTCAGGCATGCCACGTTTATTCCTTTTCTTGTAATTATGTTAGATTTTGCTGTATATTTGCTTCTTTTGTTCATTTACGCTCATTTAATCCTGAAAATACAAAAGGAAGACAAAAGCACACTTTTTCCAACATTAGTACTAAAAAAAGGGTTAGTTTTTTGCCTCATTTGATGTAATTTATATGTTGCATTTTACACACATCAACCAGAACTTCTTGTAGATTTTCAAAAGGAGGTTCGGCGGGGATGTCATCCCACCCGGTGGGGTTAACGACTCCAAGTGCTAGGTTCCAATCCTCTTGGGGAAGGATTGGTTCCATGGGAGGTGTTACAAGAATGTTCAACCTTTGGTGCAAGAGGTTGATTTCTTGAAAACTGTTTTCTAGCCCCACCGTGAGATAATTAATACGGTCGATTAGGACTTCTTCTACGGATGTCATTTCGTCGAGAGCTTCCCGCAGTGCCATTACATAACGCACAAGAGTTGCTTCGATGGAAGGCCTTCGTTCCCTACAACTGTTTCTTGAATGTGCTAAAGAGGTTCCACTATTCTGGCTTGACATTCTACGAAAAACAAGTCGAAAAGTTCAATTTAAATAAAACAGTACCTCGGACACTGCCCCGTGCTTACTGAGCACGGCCCCGTGTGCACCTCTCTGCAGGTTTTTGAACAAGAAATCTTGGAGCTTTAAATTATTTTTCTTACTTTTGAAGAGTTTTTAAGCAGAAATAACTTAATACATTGTTATAAAACTTATTTTTGACAAGATTCATTGACTAAAAACCTAACAAATATCACAATAAAGCTTGAAACTATGGAGATTTCAAACTCTAATGGAGGTTTTGAGGAGAAATGAAGAAGAAGGCAATGGACAAAAATAGAAAAGACAAGATGGTTGTTGAGAACCTTCTTTAAAATATACCTAGTATGGTATTTTAGAATATACCTAGTATGGTATATGTGAAAATCTCACCAGATCTTTCTCTTTGGAATGGGTCCAAGAGTTCAGGAATCTTGCTGCATTTATAGAAAACGACAGCACGCTAGACACGGCCCCGTGTCGGCTGGACACGGCCCCGTGTGCAGACAAAATTCTGACACTTTTTGTCCGTATTCTGACCAAAAGTCAGACGGGAATCTTTGGGTGGACACGGGGGTGTGCTGACCTAGACACGGCCCCGTGGCTAGAAGTGTTTATGAAGTTTTGTCTATTTTAAGGAGTTTTATCCGGATCGGGCGGTTCTTTACTGGACAGAACAACACCGAAGTGCCTGAGATACCTAAGTTGCCCTAGTTTTAGACAAGAACACAAGAGGTTATCGGAAAGGGTGATTCCTATGCTAATTACCGGTGGGCAAGACCAACCTTTATTTCCCTTATCCGGGCTCTCGTTAAAGAAGGTATATTTCGAATCGCTCAGGTCTATGTATGCATCGGCGGAAACCGATGGGGAGTCCTTCATGGCACAATTGACACAGGGACGACTATCGCTCAAGTCCTCGCACGAGTTAGAGGTGATTTCGGGAGCAACGATGTTGTCATCCGAATGTGGTCTCAATAATTCTCCTTGATCGTTGGCTTGAGATGAATTAGTTATATCCATCTCAAGTTCTTTTATCCATCGAAGAATTAGTTCTTCAATTTGAAATCATTCTTCAAGAATCATTTCATCTCGAAGGGATGATTGAGAGCATTCGAGGGAGAGACAGGGATTATTTTTACTTTCGCCCATCTTAAGGCTATAGGAAAACAATGGGTCCATATAGTGGGGAGTATAATTTAAAAAATAACATTTTAAATCTTCATGAGTTCCACCACATAATTGACACCACGTACCATAAGAGGAGCGAAAGTAAAAAAAAATCAGTATCACTCATGTTTATGTCAGAAATTACCAACCGTCGGGATCTTACGGTTCTGTTTTCAGAAACTGAAACTTGGGCACGAGGCATGTTCAGTGGGCACGGCCCCGTGTTCAGCTACTATCTGACTTAAAACAAGATTGCCAGTACCAAAGATTGGGCAGGGGGCATGTTCAGCGAGCACGGCCCCGTGCTAAGCTTCTGCAGAAACGGAAAAATCTAGAAAAAATCCTAAAAAAACAGAAAAATAAGAAAAACGATTAGGCCGTTGATTCCTAACTTTCTTAAAATCCTTGTGTCCCCGGCAACGGCGCCAAAAACTTGATGCGTGTGTAGCGTTATATAATTTTTAGTTATATTTTAAGCCCTTTTTAACACTTTAGTCAAGTTTTAAATTTATAAAACATGATATTTTACTAACACTAAACACACATAGGGGCAAGTGCAACCATCGTGAGCGTAGTATAGCATTGGTAAGATACCGAGGTCGTCCAAGGACACAAGAGCTTTTAGTACCGGTTTATCCTCAATGTCTAATCAAATCAAAAGTTTGGAAAAAAGTTTTAAACATGAAAATAAAAACTAAAATTTCTGGAAAACAAAAATAAAAACAGATAGACAAGATGAATCACTTGGATCCGACTCGCCTTTAGTGTAACCTTTGATGATTTCCGCACTTTTGCACTTTTTAAGAGATTATCTTAGTTATAGTAGTAGGCCCCTCTTTTGAAGGTGACGTTACCCTCAACCCAGTAGTTTGAGTCAGCAAGGATACAATCCTAAAGGGTCTGAATATTGAAAGATAATTAATTAAGTTATTAATGCGTAATGTGGTAGGCCCCTCTTTTGAAGTTGACATTACCCTCGGCTAAGTGGTTTGAGTCAGCAGGGATACAATCCCAAGTAGCCAGGTTAATGTATTAATAGTAGTTTACATATGAGGGGATCAAGCCATTCGCACCCCCGCCATCCAATACCAGTGGGTATTGAAGGAGGTCCTAGTAAGCTTGACCCAGGTCCTTGCAGGATCTATACACTAAACAAGGCAAGAACCTTACCAAACCATTCCCTTAACCCCTGACCTGGTAGCCAACATATCTCTATATAGACCGTAGAGATATGAATGGTGTAAATCTTTTATTTTATATAGACAGTAAAATAACGCTAAGACACCATAGACAAATGATAAGGAAGTTTCACTTTCAACATAAGAAACTAGTTATTAAAGTCATTAATACAAAACCAAATAAAAAGTGCGAAAAGATTAAAAATCAAAAGTATTACACTAAATGCTTGTCTTTACCAAGTGATGTAAGAGACTTAGGCAAACATCGCCTTTGATTTTCAAGAACTCTTACTATCAATCTTGGATCCCGATACTACTACACACACTCTATGATGGATAATGGATGATGGTGGTGGATGTGGGTGTTGTGATGGTGGTGGAGTGTAGGTGAATTGGGAGAGAGGTGGTTTGCCAAGGGATGCCTTTGAAGTGAACCAAGCACCTCTATTTATAGCCAGTACAGAAGCCCGGACACGGCCCCGTGTCCATCCACTTTCTCTTTTTTCATTAATTGCAATTTGTCTACATTAGCTCCACACGCCTCGTGTCCGCTGGGCACGGCCCCGTGTGCAGAAGCGTATCTGTACTATCAAGATTTGCTTGGATTCTGCGAATCTTAGTGTTGACCACACCCTGTGTCGAGCTGGGCACGCCCCCGTGTGGGGAATAGAAGCTTCTATAGCTTTGTCCTTTCTGCAGACATCTGGCCACGACCCCGTGTCCGCTAGGCACGGGGCAGTGGTCAGCCTTCTGTCTTCTTGTTTTTGCTTGGGAAGATGCTGTCGAGGGTCGGGCTTGCCATGTTTTTTCCTTTTCTTGTAATTATGTTAGATTTTGCTGCATATTTGCTTCTTTTGTTCATTTACGCTCATTTAATCCTGAAAATACAAAAGGAAGACAAAAGCACACTTTTTCCAACATTAGTACTAATAAAAGGGTTAGTTTTATGCCTCATTTGATGTAATTTATATGTTGCATTTTACACACATCACCTGCGACCAGACTTTCATAAGACTCCAGAATAGAAGTCAAGAAACTCATATGTTGTCTGACGAAATCAGTATTCATGTTCGGAGAATCTTTCCAATTATGATTTGGATTGGATTTTGCCGATGCAGATGATGAATGATATCCAGGATCATAGCTTTGAGATTTGCTCTTCAAAGAATCTCCTGAATTTTCAGCACTAAATGCCGTACTGATCTTTGGTGCCTGATTGTTCATCAGCATACTTTTATGGTAGTACAAATCGACATTCTGCTGATAACTTGAACTGATCATTTTGTTATGTTTCTGCAATTCCAGATCATGTCCTTCAAGTTTTCCAATCAAACTATCCAAAGTGATCTCATCAAATTTGGCATCATTTTTCAAAATCATTACACACGTTTGCCAATCATCAACATGTGGTAATGCCTCGATCAGTTTGTCAATAATCTCTTTTCTGTCCTTTTTGATTCCAAACCTCTCTAGCTCGATTTTCAAATGACAAAATCTTTCTACCATTTATCAGACAGCTTCTCCTTTCATGCATCAAAATAGATCAAACTCTTTTTTCAACAACGATATTTTATTTTTCTTGATATCCTTTCCACCTCCGGCTTTCACTTTCAACGCTTCCCAAATCGACTTTGACGTTTCAACATGTTGAAGCAAGAAAATAATATCTTCTCTAATAGATTGTTGTAATAATGTTATCATTCTTAGTTTATTAGAGTATTCTCTTTTATCAGCATCTGAAACTTCTTTAATTTGAAGTAATTCATGTTTATCGTTTATTGGTTTTTCATATCCTAATGTTAACATAACCTAACTATCATAAGCATAAGCTTTCACCCAGTTTTCAAATCTACTGCTCCACCAATGATAATCTTCTATATTCATTAGTTTCGGTGGCTTTTGGTGATTTCTGTAAATATTATCAAAGTTCAAACTCTCGGAAATAACACTTGAAGCAGTCTTTGTCATGGGTGTTGCTTCAGTTGTGAATGCTTTGTAAAACTCATTATAGAATTCCTCTTCCATGATTCCTACAAAGAATCAAACACTTGATCAAATTTGAAAATCAAAACAAATATAACTTAAACACCTTGATTCGTATGAATGTAGAAAACTCGGTTCGTACGGATCAACCTTGAGTTGATTCGTACGAATCAACTAATACAATATGATTTTTTACTCTAATCCCTGATTTGTCTGAATGGACCTATGTGGATCCATTCGAATGAAGACAATGTCGATTCGTCCGAATCTACTCACTCAAAGACCACATCCATCCGAATCAGCTAACAGCAGTGCATTCGTAACTTTTTGAACACAATCAGCCATGTTTTTCAATGATTTCATGATGTTTTTGTTTGAATTTTGTCCTGAAATTTTGTAGGATTGATTAAAACTGATTTTCGCACAAGATGTTTGAAAACCAAACGTTTTTTTACAATGAAAACTCCTTGACTCTGAGATTTAAAGTTCAAAAAGAAATGCACAAGATGAGTAGAAGAAGATGATGAAATTTGTCTCTGAGTTTCTTGAATTCAGCTTGAATCTTCTTGAATTCTTGTGTCTTCAATCCGTGTAATCAATCACCTGCTCTGATACCACTTGTGGATTCGTTCTAGGATCGATTCCGTAACCATTGAATGCGTAGAACACGTATCTTATGCGGAATCCAAGTACGTGTGTAGATTGAACACAAAGAAGTAATTAACTGTTGTTTTCTATTGATGTTGTAACAATACAGAACCATGAAAATAATTGACAAGAGTTCCCCCTCTCAAGTCACAAAGATCTCCTAATGAACAAGACATGATAGGTATTTATACTAGTTGTTCATTCGTACCTAGTATCTACGGATGGACCTCCATCTGGACGAATCAACACTAACGAATGGACAAGATCTATGAATGGACCTCCATTCGTATGGATGCACAACCTTCATTCATAGGAATGGACTTCAAAAGTTACGGATGAACTTGTTGATTCGTACGGATGGACTCTATGTCCATTCGTACGAATGGACCTTAACACCCATGAACTTTATGGTTTGCTCAGTTCAGCACCAGTCTTGTCTCATCTGATTAAGCTATAATACGTGAATGACGGAAGCGATAGACATACACACTCACACGAGTACGAGTTTGGGGCCGGTGATTTGGCTGTCGCCAACTTCAGCCCAACACAAAGGTGATCGGCATTTTCATCCGTATAATGCCTCGAACGGAGCAGCCTGAATACTAGTGTGGTAGCTGTTGTTGTAAGAGAATTCCACCAAGGGTAGGTGTCTTTCCCATCCGTTGCCAAAATCAATAACACCTGCTCGCAGCATGTCTTCGAGGGTTTGGATGATACGTTTGGTTTGGCCATCTGTTTGTAGGTGATAGGCGGTGCTCATGTCACACCCCTTTCTACGGCGGAAGCACGAGGTGTGATCATGAAAGGTTCTCATTGCATACGAAGAGTAAACATACTACATGCTCAAGAAAATAACTTCAAATACCATAATTTGAAAACATACGTTAGCGTTTACATCGCTAAGTCGCATAAAGCATTGTCTTAAAAGTTTACAACTTTATTTATAGATAAACATAAGCGACATCCACGAGCATGGGTAAGACCGCGCGCACATCCACCTCTAATTACCTGAAATACATGTGAGTTTTGGAAAAACGTCAACATAAAGTTGGTGTGAATTCATGCAGTTTTAGTTTTTCACGTTTGTATACTTTGTATGAAAACATAGTTTACGTCATGTAAAAATTAAGTTTTCATATATAAATCCAGTTTCATGTGTACACCACGTACACATGTATAATTCAATTTCTTCTTGAGTACCCCACGTACTCAAGTATAATTCTCATTTTCTTGAGTACCCCACGTACTCAAGTATTCATCAACTTTTAGTATGGTATGAATTTCATGTAATTAAAATATTCCTGTAAATATCAGGATTGTTAATGGGTTGCAAGGCCATTAACATATGGCACGACATAGGAAGTCACCAAACCTAAGGCATTTAATTGGTATATTCTGAGACACAAAAGCACTACTCGATTCTCGCCCCGACCGAGTGTGAGGCTGCCAGGCACCCGTTAGATCTAACCTTTTGTTCTGCGGTCTAAGTATGTACACGATTAATGGTGCTTCTGTACCCTATTCGTGACACTATTTCTCATAAAGCATCCTACTTGGTTCTCGTTCTCACCAAGCGCGTTTCTTGTTATCATTTCTCATAGCACCTCATACTTGGTTCTCGTTCTCACCAAGTGCGCTTCTCATATTCTTATATTTCATCACACTTGGTTCTCGTTCTCACCAAGTGTACTTCTTGTATTCTTATATTTCGTCACACTTGGTTCTCGTTCTCACCAAGTGTACTTCTTGTATTTATATCATACCAATTATAAATTTTGTACATTTGTACATGTATTTCACCCCCGAAGTTATAAAAACTGAAAACAGTTAAAGAGAAAAGGGGGAGCATGAACTCACAACTTTGCGTTCCTAGCGTCGTAAACTCCACCGGATTTGCTTAATTAACGTCGTAACCTATACGCGTTTTCTTAACGTTAGTCACTAGACTTGCGTCGCACAAGTACAGTCACTCTCTTTTGTATATATTCTTGTGTTAAAAATATTCTATATTTTTAACTACGTATCTTACTTATATTATTTTCTCCAAAAATAAATATAAGTCTTTTGTGTTTTGCACTTTGCACCCGAATTATGTATCTTGTATGTTGTATGTGTATTTTTATATTTCTACTCCTCATGAGTAATTAGTGTATTTTTAAGTCTTAATACACTAGCACGTATAACACATACTATATATACACTTAGCACAAAAGTTGGTGATAAAATAATATATATTTTTCTCTCAAAAATATATATACATAATATCCATTTTTATTTTTGAAGAAATCCTCATTTCTTATCACCAAAAATTAGGGAAACCTTAGTAATACTTTTAAACACATTTTTAGGGAATAAGTTTCTCAAAACTTATATTTTTCTAAGTGTCAAAATTTATAAAAATTTTGACAGAGTTTCCCCTAAAAATGGAGGTTTCCCACGTTTTCAAAACGTGTGTTTATTTTCTTTTAAATCATCATCAATCATCAATAATCATCAACAACAATTATCAACAATAATCACTACTTTTCCCCACTTCATGAACTTGGATATTTACCAAAATTGTGTAGTATCTTACTAGCACATTTAGTAAATCTTTCCATCTTTAAAAATAATTTTAGTTTCTTAAAAACTTTATTTTTAAAGAATATGAAGTTTCACAACTTCTAGTCAAGATTCGCAAAAATACTTCTTTGTTAAATTTTCTTGTGACACAAGTGTCTACACACTTGTTTATTTACTAAAAATGCTTTTAGTTCGGATAAGATCCGGGTTTTAAGCAAGACTAATAGTTTTGCTTGGTTCTTCCGAAAAACCACTTGTAGATCTTTAGATCTACTAGTTTTGAACAATATTTTGCAAGTAAAAATACTTTTACACAAGTTCATGTTTCATGTGTGGTAGAGTTTCACCTTTTAACCCTTATATCTTCTAACATAACCTTATGTCATGATTCATGATCATGACCAAACCGGGTTAAATGATGATCCGAGCTACCACAACATAGATCGGGTCTAAATAATCACAAATTTCAATTACTACAACATTTACACAACATATGTGCTTTTAACCACCATTTTTAGTGTTTTAAGTAGACTTTAAAGCATCATCTTGCATGTTAACGAGTTTTTTTCCGATAAAAATCCTTTTAACCACTTTAGATTAGTTCAAATATGAGTTTTAAGCATTATACCTCTAGCTCGAGGCTAGGGAAGAATCTATGCGCAAAAGAGGTGGATAAAAGCTAGATAAAGAGGTCCTTCGAACTCCGTTTGCTCCAAGCTTCCTAATACGAGACCCTTAACACTTGTGTGTGCTTGGAATGATGATGATCGAACTCGAAAATGGATGGTTGAAAGAGGGGTGTTTGGCCGTAAGTTTAGTGAGGGAGAGAGAGAGTGAATTTTTCTTTGATAAGTGATTTGTGAAATGTTTAGTAACCCATGAGATATTCTTATAATCCATATAGCATGATTAACCAATGGAAATTATGTCTAGTAGATTTTAGACATTAGGATTATTTAATCAAATATAGGACAAGGGTGTCCCCCTAGATGGGGACGGTTTGTAATGGGGGGGTCTAGTTCGGTTAGATTCCAACTAAGCATTAGTTAATAGTTAGGTTAAGTAAGTTAGTTAAGTGCTTAACCCGGTTAGTTGTGTGTAATGTTTTATGGCGGGTGTTAGGGTATTCAGGGACCCTAACTGGCTCAGAAAAAGATAAATAATGAAAATAACAATATTTTCATGTTCCGGGTATAGTCCGGTCGTTCGGTTACATACCGATTCGTTAAAGTGCTAAATTGCACCTTTTAGTGTTGTTTAAGTACCTTTCTTGTACTCTTTCAATTCCCAACACTTAGGGAAATATTCTGGATAATAAAACAACATTTCTGCATAATATTTATATGTCTAAATGCTGAATTATTGCTGAATTTTATAAATTCTGCACTTAAAGTGCGTTTCGGGTGCTTTTTAGTGCTTATTTTTGCTTTCGTATTGCATATATATTAACCCTTGTATGTACTCTTGGGTTTTAATGCATTCTTGTTGTCGGACCTACACCTAGGCTCCAATTTTATTGTGTGACTGCTTTCTGCAGTTCTGTTGACACATTGTGTCTTACCGGTGAGTTTACTATTATTTCTGACGCAACGCTCTCGTTTATGCATAAAGCAATATTTTGTAGTATACAACGTGCATGAATTCACTCATTTAGTATGAAGTCAGATATTGCTGACAATTAAGCACATAATTGCAATCATTAAGCAATAATTAATGTGTACGGAAATTACCGGTTTGGGCCAGTTGTCACAGTCTCCCCCCGTTAAAAGAATTTCGTCCCGAAATTCAGACTGAACTCACTCTCGCTGGAGTCTTCTTGAATAGGTGGGGATACTTTTTCTTGAACTGGTCTTCACGTTCCCATGTGTACTCGGGTCCATGCTTAGAGCTCCAACGTACTTGACAAGCTTCACACTGCTCCTCCTGGTCTTGTTGACTTTCCAGTCAGTAACCTCAACGGGTTGCTCTGTAAATCGGAGGGCTTCGTCAATATGCACTTCATCCATCGGGATGATCACGTTTTCTTGTGTTGGACTCTTCTTCAGGTTGGATACATGAAACGTATCATGTACTCCATTAAGTTCTTCCGGTAACTCCAACTTGTATGCCACGATACCAATTCTCTTCAAAATTCTGAATGGTCCGATGTATCGTGGATTCAGCTTTCCACGCTTTCCAAACCTGACTACGCCCTTCCATGGTGAGACTTTTAACAACACTTTGTCTCCCACCTTGAAATCTACCGATTTTCTATTCGGATCAGCGTAGCTCTTTTGTCGCTCTCGAGCCGCCTTAATGCGCTCTCGGATCTGTGCAATCTTGTCAGTTGTCTCTTGTACAAGTTCAGGACCAACCATACGTTTATCTCCAGCGTCTGCCCAACATAAGGGCGATCGGCATTTGCGGCCATACAGAGCTTCGAACGGCGCGGCTTTTATGCTCGTATGATAGCTGTTATTGTAGGAAAACTCAACTAAAGGTAGATGAGTATCCCAGCTGCCGCCTAGATCCATGACACATGCGCGAAGCATATCTTCTAACGTTTGTATAGTCCGTTCGCTCTGGCCGTCTGTTTGCGGATGGAATGCCGTGCTCAGATCTAACTGGGATCCAAAGGCTTCCTGAAATGATTGCCAGATTCTTGAGACAAAGCGTCCATCTCTGTCTGAAATGATTGAGATTGGCACTCCATGACGTGCCACAATTTCTCTTAAGTATATCTCTGCAAGCTTTCCAGTGCTATCCTTCTCTCGGATTGGTAGGAAATGCGCAGACTTCGTCAATCGATCAACTATTACCCATATCATATCGTGCCCTCTCGGGGTCCTAGGTAATTTCGTTATGAAGTCCATCGAGATTTGTTCCCACTTCCACACGGGAATCTCTGGTTGTTGTAGTAGGCCGGACGGTTTCTGATATTCTGCCTTAACCTTAGCACAGGTTAGGCATTTTCCAACATAGACAGCAACGTCGCTTTTGAGTCTCGGCCACCAATAGTATTCTTTCAGGTCTTGATACATTTTGTCCGATCCTGGATGGATCGAATATCTCGATTTGTGGGCTTCATTAAGGATGACTTCTCGTAGGCCACCATAGAGCGGAACCCAAATGCGCTTTTTAAAGTATAAGGCTCCCTCTTCATTTGGCGCCATGTACTTCAATGCACCCCGGAGGTATTCAGCTTTACGATTCTCTTCTTTAAGAGCTTCTTGTTGTGCATCTCGAATGCGTGCAGTGAGGTTCGTTCGAATCGTCATTTCCAGTGCTCGAACCCTTAGGGTCTTAACCCTTTCTTTTCGGCTCAACGCGTCCGCTACAACGTTTGCCTTTCCAGGATGGTACTTAATCTCACAGTCATAATCGTTCAGCAGCTCGACCCAACGTCGCTGGCGCATATTCAATTCCTTCTGATCAAATATGTGTTGTAAGCTTTTATGATCTGTGAAGATTGTACATCGAGTACCATATAAGTAATGTCGCCAAATCTTCAAGGCGAATACCACTGCACCCAGCTCCAGGTCATGAGTGGTATAATTTCTCTCGTGAACCTTCAGTTGTCTTGAAGCATAAACGATGACTTTTTGGCGTTGCATGAGCACGCAACCCAAGCCTTGCCGTGAGGCGTCGCAGTATACCACGAAGTCTTCAGTGCCTTCGGGTAATGATAGTATCGGTGCATCGCAGAGCTTGTTCTTAAGTAGCTAAAAGGCTTCTTCTTGTTTGTAACCCCAGTCGTACTTCTTGTCTTTCTGAGTCAGGGTCGTTAGCGGTTGAGCTATTTTTGAGAAATTCTCGATGAATCGCCGATAATAGCCCGCTAAGCCCAAAAATTGTCGAACTTCAGTTGGGGTCTTGGGAGCTTCCCAATTCTTTATTGCTTCAATCTTGGACGGGTCTACATGAATGCCCTTCTCATTCACCACGTGACCAAGAAATTGTACTTCGCGAATCCAGAATTCGCATTTCGAGAACTTTGCATAAAGCTTCTCTTTCTTCAGTAGTTCCAAGAAGGTTCTGAGATGTTGCTCGTGCTCTTCTTTCGTTCGCGAGTAAATCAGGATATCATCGATAAATACAATCACGAATTTATCGAGATATGGTTTGCATACGCGGTTCATTAGATCCATAAAGACCGCCGGTGCATTCGTCAGCCCAAATGGCATCACAAGAAATTCGTAGTGCCCATAGCGCGTTCTGAATGCAGTCTTTGGCACGCTTTCATCTTGGATTCTCAGCTGATGGTATCCAGATCGAAGGTCGATCTTGGAATAGTAGCTTGATCCTTGCAGTTGATCAAATAAGTCATCAATCCTCGGTAGCGGATACCGATTCTTGATTGTGAGCTTGTTCAGTTCCCTGTAATCGATACACATCCGCAGTGTTCCATCCTTCTTTTTTACGAACAATACTGGAGCTCCCCAGGGTGAGAAGCTTGGCCTTATGAATCCTTTATCCAACAACTCCTGGAGCTGTGTAGATAATTCTTGCATTTCGGATGGCGCAAGTCGATAGGGTGCCTTGGCTACAGGAGCAGCTCCTGGAACCAAGTCTATACGGAATTCGACTTGTTGTTGCGGAGGTAGTCCTGGTAGATCTTCAGGGAACACATCAGGAAATTCCTTCACCACAGGAATGTCTTCGAGTTTCGGCTCCTCAGCTTTCTTGTCTATAACGTGTGCTAGGAAAGCAACACATCCTTTCCTTAAGCACTTCTGTGCCTTCATACAACTGATGATTCGTAGAGGCGCGTTTCGTCTTTCTCCATGTACTATGAGAGTTTCATCATTCGCCAGAGGGATGCGAATGATTTTCTCATGACAAATGACTTCCGCTTTGTTCTTGGACAACCAGTCCATTCCGACCACTACATCGAAGCTACCTAATTGAATAGGTAAGAGGTCGATGCTAAATCTTCGTTCACCAAGTTCTAGCGTGCAGCCTCTAACAACTTCGCCCGATTCAACAAGTTTACCATTGGCTAGTTCTATGGAATAAGGAATTTCTAATCTACTAGATTCTATTCCGAGTATGCGTTTAAATTCCACAGACATGAAGCTATAATCGGCGCCAGTGTCGAATAATATGGATGCAAAGTGATTGTTAATGAGAAACGTACCGGTGACCATGTTAGGGTCCTCGCGTGCGTCTCTTGCTCCAATCACAAATGCTCGAGCCGGAGCGTTGTTTCTCTCTGGGCAGTTCTTCATGAAATGATCATTGCTTCCACACTTGAAGCATCCTTGGTTCTGCCCTTTCCCGTTACCATTCTTGTTACCAGCACCGTTCCCATTTCGGTTCTTTCCTTTTCCCCAACAGTCTTCTGTTTGATGACCCAATTTACCACATTTGTCGCACCTTGGAATGCGACAAGCTCCATCATGATGATACTTACATTTTTGGCATCTAGGCATGGAGCCTTGGTATGCTTTGGTTGCATGGGTTTTTGTCTCCTGAGGCGGATTAGTGTCGCGCTTCTTGTTGAAACCCTTGTTGTTGCGAGTAGCTTGGTTCAAACTTGTATGCTTTCTCTTTTTGTCACCGGACGACTCAGCATGTGTCTCGGTCTTTTCTGTTGGGTTCAGTGATAACTTCTTCATACGAACACAATCTTCAGTCAGGCTGACAGCCAGAGTTACAGCCTCGGTGATTGTTTGTGGTTTGGCCGACGTCACCATGCCACGAAACTCTGAGGCCAGTCCCCAAATGTAGCGTTCCACACGCTTAAATTCAGGAGTCACCATGTAGGGAAGCACTCTCGATAGGTCGTGGAACCTTCGAGTGTAACCATTGATGTCAGCACCTTCCATAGTCAAGTGCCAGAACTCTGTTTCCAGCCTTTGGAGTTCCGCACGAGAGCAGTACTTCTCTCTCATCCTTTCCTTCAGTTCCTCCCAAGTTAGGCCATAAGCGGCGTCATCACCCAAAGTTTGGGCTTGCAGGTTCCACCAAGTCAGAGCTTCATCGACGAATAACCCAGTAGCAAAAGTGACTTGTTGATCCGCGGTACACTTGCTCATGCGGAAAGTAGCTTCAGTCTTCTCCGTCCAGCGCACAAATGCTACTGCACCTCCTGTGCCATCATAGTTCATCGGCTTGCAGTCGAGGAACTGCTTGAAAGTGCAGCCTGGAATTGATTCAACTAATTCACATGTGAGCAATCGAAGAAATAATGAAACAAGGACCGTTCATAAATTTCCTCATGCTTAGCACAGTGTCTTAAGGTTACCTTGGGCTGTATTGCCTCCAGACGAATCTCCATTCCCATTACGCCTAGCGTTGCTTGGTCCACCACTGTCTTGAGTTCGGTTCGCCTCGTACTGGGCGATAGCAGCGGAGATCCTTTCCTCTAGCAAAGCGTTCAGCTCTTCAGCAGTTCTTGGCAGTGGGGGAGGTGGAGGTTGATCATCATTGCGAGTATTCACAGCTTTCCTGGGTGCCATGTTCTGACAGAACGTAACACAACAGGGTTAGGCATTTGTTTGATATCGTCACACTAGACAGTAGTATCATATATATTCACAGGTATATATACCACATAAGTGACATCAAACAATTATTACTCTAGCAGAGTACTTAGTAGGCTTGCACTGAGGGAATCTACACGTGACAAGACTTGCTGTGATTTTTGTGCACTGAATTCCATAATTATGTATGCATCCATAATTACGTAACTCCTTGCACAGTCCGCACAGTTCGTTTCATCCTCGTGTCTCTTCCTTCAGGTAGGCCATTGTTTTCAGGTAAAATCATGTATACTCGTGACATTCTACTTCTAGTACATGCTAATTATCACACATAATTGCAAGTAATCTCTAGCCAACGACAAGTGCTACTCAAGAGCACTCTAAGTCTCGTAATGTCTTTTCTAGACTTATGTAGACAGTTTCAGGCAGTGGATGTCGCGGGACGTTTTATGCAATGAAAACTCTTTGAAAATTGTTTTCGTGTATGGATCCTAGAGATTGTAGACTAGACTCGAGAAGGAATCCTGGTTCACTACAATCGCAGCTCTGATACCAATCTGTCACACCCCTTTCTACGGCGGAAGCACGAGGTGTGATCATGAAAGGTTCTCATTGCATACGAAGAGTAAACATACTACATGCTCAAGAAAATAACTTCAAATACCATAATTTGAAAACATACGTTAGCGTTTACATCGCTAAGTCGCATAAAGCATTGTCTTAAAAGTTTACAACTTTATTTATAGATAAACATAAGCGACATCCACGAGCATGGGTAAGACCGCGCGCACATCCACCTCTAATTACCTGAAATACATGTGAGTTTTGGAAAAACGTCAACATAAAGTTGGTGTGAATTCATGCAGTTTTAGTTTTTCACGTTTGTATACTTTGTATGAAAACATAGTTTACGTCATGTAAAAATTAAGTTTTCATATATAAATCCAGTTTCATGTGTACACCACGTACACATGTATAATTCAATTTCTTCTTGAGTACCCCACGTACTCAAGTATAATTCTCATTTTCTTGAGTACCCCACGTACTCAAGTATTCATCAACTTTTAGTATGGTATGAATTTCATGTAATTAAAATATTCCTGTAAATATCAGGATTGTTAATGGGTTGCAAGGCCATTAACATATGGCACGACATAGGAAGTCACCAAACCTAAGGCATTTAATTGGTATATTCTGAGACACAAAAGCACTACTCGATTCTCGCCCCGACCGAGTGTGAGGCTGCCAGGCACCCGTTAGATCTAACCTTTTGTTCTGCGGTCTAAGTATGTACACGATTAATGGTGCTTCTGTACCCTATTCGTGACACTATTTCTCATAAAGCATCCTACTTGGTTCTCGTTCTCACCAAGCGCGTTTCTTGTTATCATTTCTCATAGCGCCTCATACTTGGTTCTCGTTCTCACCAAGTGCGCTTCTCATATTCTTATATTTCATCACACTTGGTTCTCGTTCTCACCAAGTGTACTTCTTGTATTCTTATATTTCGTCACACTTGGTTCTCGTTCTCACCAAGTGTACTTCTTGTATTTATATCATACCAATTATAAATTTTGTACATTTGTACATGTATTTCACCCCCGAAGTTATAAAAACTGAAAACAGTTAAAGAGAAAAGGGGGAGCATGAACTCACAACTTTGCGTTCCTAGCGTCGTAAACTCCACCGGATTTGCTTAATTAACGTCGTAACCTATACGCGTTTTCTTAACGTTAGTCACTAGACTTGCGTCGCACAAGTACAATCACTCTCTTTTGTATATATTCTTGTGTTAAAAATATTCTATATTTTTAACTACGTATCTTACTTATATTATTTTCTCCAAAAATAAATATAAGTCTTTTGTGTTTTGCACTTTGCACCCGAATTATGTATCTTGTATGTTGTATGTGTATTTTTATATTTCTACTCCTCATGAGTAATTAGTGTATTTTTAAGTCTTAATACACTAGCACGTATAACACATACTATATATACACTTAGCACAAAAGTTGGTGATAAAATAATATATATTTTTCTCTCAAAAATATATATACATAATATCCATTTTTATTTTTGAAGAAATCCTCATTTCTTATCACCAAAAATTAGGGAAACCTTAGTAATACTTTTAAACACATTTTTAGGGAATAAGTTTCTCAAAACTTATATTTTTCTAAGTGTCAAAATTTATAAAAATTTTGACAGAGTTTCCCCTAAAAATGGAGGTTTCCCACGTTTTCAAAACGTGTGTTTATTTTCTTTTAAATCATCATCAATCATCAATAATCATCAACAACAATTATCAACAATAATCACTACTTTTCCCCACTTCATGAACTTGGATATTTACCAAAATTGTGTAGTATCTTACTAGCACATTTAGTAAATCTTTCCATCTTTAAAAATAATTTTAGTTTCTTAAAAACTTTATTTTTAAAGAATATGAAGTTTCACAACTTCTAGTCAAGATTCGCAAAAATACTTCTTTGTTAAATTTTCTTGTGACACAAGTGTCTACACACTTGTTTATTTACTAAAAATGCTTTTAGTTCGGATAAGATCCGGGTTTTAAGCAAGACTAATAGTTTTGCTTGGTTCTTCCGAAAAACCACTTGTAGATCTTTAGATCTACTAGTTTTGAACAATATTTTGCAAGTAAAAATACTTTTACACAAGTTCATGTTTCATGTGTGGTAGAGTTTCACCTTTTAACCCTTATATCTTCTAACATAACCTTATGTCATGATTCATGATCATGACCAAACCGGGTTAAATGATGATCCGAGCTACCACAACATAGATCGGGTCTAAATAATCACAAATTTCAATTACTACAACATTTACACAACATATGTGCTTTTAACCACCATTTTTAGTGTTTTAAGTAGACTTTAAAGCATCATCTTGCATGTTAACGAGTTTTTTTCCGATAAAAATCCTTTTAACCACTTTAGATTAGTTCAAAGATGAGTTTTAAGCATTATACCTCTAGCTCGAGGCTAGGGAAGAATCTATGCGCAAAAGAGGTGGATAAAAGCTAGATAAAGAGGTCCTTCGAACTCCGTTTGCTCCAAGCTTCCTAATACGAGACCCTTAACACTTGTGTGTGCTTGGAATGATGATGATCGAACTCGAAAATGGATGGTTGAAAGAGGGGTGTTTGGCCGTAAGTTTAGTGAGGGAGAGAGAGAGTGAATTTTTCTTTGATAAGTGATTTGTGAAATGTTTAGTAACCCATGAGATCTTCTTATAATCCATATAGCATGATTAACCAATGGAAATTATGTCTAGTAGATTTTAGACATTAGGATTATTTAATCAAATATAGGACAAGGGTGTCCCCCTAGATGGGGACGGTTTGTAATGGGGGGGGGGGGGTCTAGTTCGGTTAGATTCCAACTAAGCATTAGTTAATAGTTAGGTTAAGTAAGTTAGTTAAGTGCTTAACCCGGTTAGTTGTGTGTAATGTTTTATGGCGGGTGTTAGGGTATTCAGGGACCCTAACTGGCTCAGAAAAAGATAAATAATGAAAATAACAATATTTTCATGTTCCGGGTATAGTCCGGTCGTTCGGTTACATACCGATTCGTTAAAGTGCTAAATTGCACCTTTTAGTGTTGTTTAAGTACCTTTCTTGTACTCTTTCAATTCCCAACACTTAGGGAAATATTCTGGATAATAAAACAACATTTCTGCATAATATTTATATGTCTAAATGCTGAATTATTGCTGAATTTTATAAATTCTGCACTTAAAGTGCGTTTCGGGTGCTTTTTAGTGCTTATTTTTGCTTTCGTATTGCATATATATTAACCCTTGTATGTACTCTTGGGTTTTAATGCATTCTTGTTGTCGGACCTACACCTAGGCTCCAATTTTATTGTGTGACTGCTTTCTGCAGTTCTGTTGACACATTGTGTCTTACCGGTGAGTTTACTATTATTTCTGACGCAACGCTCTCGTTTATGCATAAAGCAATATTTTGTAGTATACAACGTGCATGAATTCACTCATTTAGTATGAAGTCAGATATTGCTGACAATTAAGCACATAATTGCAATCATTAAGCAATAATTAATGTGTACGGAAATTACCGGTTTGGGCCAGTTGTCACAGCTCATATCCAGACATGAGCCGAGAGATATGTGTAGAGCTTGCCACAAATCATATGCGAAACGCAGATCACGATCGGAGATAATGGAGATTGGCATTGCATGTCTAGCAACTACTTCATTTAGGTAAATGCTGGCAAGTTTTGAGAACTTGTCGGTTTCTTTGATTACAAGGAAGTGTGTAGATTTAGTTAAGCGATCTACGATCACCCAGATGGTGTCGTTTTCGCTCTGAGATCTAGGTAAGCCGGTAACGAAATCCATAGAGATCTATTCCTATTTCCACTTTGGTAACTCTGGCTGTTGTAGTAATCCGGACGACTTCTAGTACTCAATCTTGACTCAGCACAGATTAAACATTTGCTGACGTACTTCGTGATAATTGCTTTCATGTTCGGCCACAAGTATAGGGTCTTGAGGTCATGATACATTTTATCGGATCAAGGATGTATCGAGTAGCAGTACTTATGAGCTTCGTCCATTACCAGCTCTCGGAGATTTCCATAAAATGGAACCCAGATACATTCCATGAAGTAGTGAATGCCATCATTCTTGAGTTCGAGATGCTGTTCCATACCATGAAGGGATTCTGCTAGCAGGTTTTCTTCTTTCAGGGCTTTGATTTAAGCGTTACGAATCTGTTCAGGAAGGTTTGAATGAATGGTAAGCTGAAGTGCATGGACACACTTAGGTTTAGTGTCTTTACGGCTGAAGGCATCGGCTACATCATTTGCCTTGCCTGGATGATATTTGATCGCGCACTCATAATAGTTCAGGAGTTTAACCCATCGGCGTTGTCGCATGTTTAACTCCTTCTGATCTAGAATGTGCTGGAGACTCTTGTGATCGGTGTAAATCGTACATTTGGTACCGTACAAGTAATGCCTCCATATCTTGAGTGCGAATACTACAGCTCCCAGTTCTAAGTCATGGGTAGTGTAGTTCTTTTCATGAACTTTGAGTTGGTGTGATGCGTAAGCAATGACCTTCTCATGTTGCATCAACACACAACCGAGTCCTTGGATGGACACATCGCATTAAACATTGAAATCGTCAGTGCCTTTAGGTAATGAAAGAATGGGTGCACTACAGAGCTTCTCCTTTAGTTGCTAAAACGCGGATTCTAGAGCTTCACCCCACTTGTAGGTGATACCCTTTTGAGTTAGAGTCGTAAGGGGTTGTGCGATCTTCGAGAAAACTTCGACGAATCTACGATAGTAACCTGCTAGACCCAAGAATTGATGGATTTCAGTTGGAGTTTTAGGTGCAGGCCAGTTCTTAATAGAATCAATCTTAGCTGGATCAACGTAAATTCTAGCTTTATTGACCACATGTCCGAGGAAATGGGCTTCACAAAGCCAAAAGTCACACTTCAAGAACTTGGCATAGAGTTGTTCGTTTCAAAGGAGTTCGAGAATAAGACGCAGGTGTTGCTCGTGTTCTTCTTGGCTCTTCGAGTAGATTAGGATGTCTTCGATGAAGACAATAACAAAGTTATCATGGTAAGGTTTGCACACTTGGTTCATGAGATCCATGAAAACCGCAGGTGCATTTGTTAACCCGAATGGCATAACCAGAAACTCATAATGGCCGTATCGAGACCTGAATGCCGTTTTATAGATGTCTTTATCTCGGACTCTCAACTGATGATAGCCCAATTTCAGATCAATCTTGGAATAGAAACTCGACCTTGCAACTGGTCGAATAGATCGTCGATGCATGGAAGTGGGTAATGATTCTTGACAGTCACTTTATTCAGTTCGCGATAGTCGATACACATACGGAGAGTGCCATCCTTCTTCTTGACAAATAGTATTAGGGCTCCCAGGGTGACGAGCTAGGACGAATAAAACCCTTATCTAGTACTTCCTGTAGTTGCTTAGATAGTTCCTCCAATTCGACTAGGACTAATCGGTACAATTCACGAGCTATAGGTGCCACTCTAGGTGTTAGCTCGATTTGAAACTCGACCTGACCGGGGGGGGGGACCAGGTAATTCTTCAGGAAATACCTCGGGATAGTCGCGGACAATGGGAATATCTTCAATCTTCTTTTCCTCCATTTGAGTATCGCTGACGAGAGCTAGAATAGCGGTATGCCCCTTTCGTAAGCACTTCTTGGTCTTTAAGACGAGATGATGCCTACAATAGCACCACTCTTTTCACCTTGAATAACGAGATGTCCTTCGATCGAATGAGGAATGCGGACAATTTTCTCTTGACACAGTATTTTTGCTCGATGCTAGGATAACCAGTCCATTCCGATAACAACGTCGAAGCTTCCAAGAATTATAGGAAGTGACTGATGGGAAAAGTCTGGCTCGACAACACAAGTTTACAATCACTGATAATGTGTGTAGCCTCGATATTTCTACCATTGGCCAATTCGACGATGTAACATCTGTGCTTGTAATCATTGTGAACAGTTCTGTTATCAATAAAACAATGTTATTTGATCCCAATGTTTGTTTGGTTGTGTTTTACATTTTTCATGTTTTGACTTTTATGTAATTTCAAACTCTATATCACTTTCTGGAGAGTTATACGCAAACTGATGCGTAAACGTAATCAGTTTAATGCGACAAATACTCCGGAATATCAACATATACTGAACATACCTTAAATAACCTTTACATAACTTAGAAATAAGTTTTGAAGGCTTTGGTATGGCAAAAACAAGTTAATTCGTTTACAGGGACTAAACTTGACAAACTGCGAAAGTATGCCAATTTGAACTGTAACAGACATTCCGGAACATGACCATAAGTTAAACATACCATAAATATCCTTTACATAGCTTAGAAATAGGCTTTGAGGGGTTCGGTATGCTAAAATAAACTTTTGGGTCATTCAGGGACTAAAAGTGTCAAAAAGTGCACAAGTTTGCACTTTCGCGCATAACTTACGTTCTGAATACATCTGGACATCCAAAAATTTATGTAAGCATGACTATATAATGCTTTAGTGTTTGGCTTGCCAAAAATCCATTCGTTGCATCATTTGGATCGTTTTTCGCGCTTGTGCGCATTCCGTCGTAATTAAGCGAACATCGCGTTCGTACGACCAAACGAACCATCATCCGGCATATTTTTGAGCATGTTTTGAGTTCCCTATACTTTAACTTCATTTTAGAGCCTTGAAATGAGGTTAACGGGTTTCAAACGCATCGAAAAAGGCCTTAAACACGTGCAGGGACCATTTCTGTCACTTTTGAAACATTTCTGAAACAGGGGGGTGCTAGCGTAGCGCGACTGCCTAATGCCTTTGCAGTAGCGCTACGCGACTGCCTAACCAGACCAGATTAAGTGTATTTAACATCAGATTGCAGCTGTTTAATCCTCAACCACACACTCACACTTGTCTAGTCAGCTGATAAGAACCCATTTTTAGTCACCACAACTTTGCAACACATGTACGGGTAGGATTCGAGCACGGTTTCCATGAAACGATCTTAACGGTTACCCGAAAACTATAAATACCCATCCACCCCATTGCAAAACTTACAAGAATTTTGATTTGAGAAACTCTAAGTTGAAACTATTGTTTCATACCTGAGATTTTTGAATCGAAATTAGCATTCGGGGACCCTTCGTAAGTATTCTTTCGTTCTTTTATTGCTTTTCGAGTCTTTTAGAGTCTGAAAGTCAAACTTTGTTTGACTTTCTGCATTGACCAGTTTATGGTCAATGCGAAGTTCGTTTGAACTTCGCAACGTGAGTGTAATCACGTTGGTTATAGTCCCTTGGGACTATGCCTACTGATTACCACGTTGTCTAGGGTCGTAGGGTAAGCGATCTAATAAATCGCTTATACCTCGAACCCGACCCATTTGATCGATCATTAGGATCCGACCAAATACATTAGGTGACCATAGTAGGTAGGGAATAACCTTCCGAGGTTATACCCTATGGTCACATCGTTTGAGTAGTTGTATGATAGGTAGTTTATATGCCTTAGGTAAATTACCAGAATACCATTTTCATGTATAATTGGTAATTAAGCATATGTAACCTAAACCTTTGTCACATAATTGATTATGTAACATGTTTAGGCATATAACACTTGTCATAGGGCTAGTTAGGCGGTCCGAACGCGTTTCACGCGAACGACGCGTTAAAGCAGCATAAGCTACCTAAACGGGTCGTAATGGGTCGAAAGCACTTATGTTAGGTTTCATTTAGTATGTAGGCTTTGTTAAACCATATTACACGAGTCTCCATACTCGTTTGGTTTACGAACCCTCATTCTATCCGATCTTCCTATTTAGGTCCGGTTTATTAACACAGTTACCTATATTAGGTGCCGTTTGATTCCGAGATCTCTAGCATTACTTGGTGATTTTCTTAAGACATCTGAACAATCTCAAGTGAGTACATAGACCCCTCTTTTACTGTTTTCCAAACTGTTTTGGGGTGAAACACATGTGCCTACTTGTTACTTTCATGCTTTCCTGTTTACACATCATATACCGGCTATGTTTGTTAGTACATTATAGTACATGATTTCATTACATTTCATGCTATGTATGTCCATTGTGTGCATACTTAGTACATTGTTTTACTTTACATTTCTGCTATGTATGTTGACTGATAGCATGCTAGCACATTGATTTACAAGACTTTTCTGCTTTGTATGTTAACTTAGCATACTTAGTATATTGTTTTCACATGACATGTATACAACTACTATGACATTTGGTTTGCACAAACGGGTCTTTATTACGTTCATTAACATTTGCTACGCCGCTCGGTAGTAAGTAGTGGTACCATAGGACTTGACAAATCCCATTCCTGACATCCCGGGTTTGTTTGGATGTAAGGAATGACTGAATCCGAAAACATTTCTTTTGATAACCTTGACTGAAAGGGTTATCCGACTGTCTCAAGGCTTGAATGTATGCGTTAACTTACCACATAAATGTTTGTATCAATGTAACATGCATTACTTTGCAAAACATAACTTTTTGATATATTCAAAATACTTTGTTTTGTACATTTCTACATTTGGACTATGTGACAATACTTTACTTACGATACATAACATTTGATACACATTACTTGACTACTTTTGGACTTATAAACATTTGATATGGTTTATACAAGGACTTTTAACTATTGGTTTAAACATAGACTTTATACATTGATAGTTTGTTTAAGTGACTTAAGTGACGATATGTGAGTAATCTGATACAAGCATGGTGGATACGCCGCTGGTACTTCCTATATATAAATGTTGTATTATATTACATATAATAGCGTTATTTAAATCATTCATGTTGGATTTATACACTTTATACAAGTAACATGTTTTCACAAGACTTTGGTTTACAATACAATTTATTTTATACAACTCATTTTACATGGTTATTCATTTAACCATACATTATTCTCTTATTTATACATATCAACTGAACTTATTGTTTTTCAAGCGATTTACAAAACAAATCAAATTACAAGGTTCATGACTAAACATTTTCTCAAACATAAGTCATGAATCTTATTTTCACAAACCTATGTATCTCACAGGCATTTTTATGCTGACGTACCTATTTTCACATGTGTTTTCAGGAGCTTTTCCATAGGATGTTGATCAGGACACTAGGGCGGACCTGTGCCTTAGAGACTAAAAACGATGATAGACTTTGTTTAATTATGTTATAAACTCTGTATTTCCTGTGTTAAGACAATGTAACACTTGTTTAATAAATAAAATACAACTTTGTTTGCCATGGATTTGAAACAATTAATTCTGTTACAACACTCCCCGACGTTTTCCGCCACGTCTTGTATGCTATACGTGGTCGGGGTGTGACAGAAGAGTTGGTATCAGAGCCAATGGTTATAGGGAATTAGGTTATTAGTAATGCTTTGACCTAGACTATAACTTTTCTAGGACCCTAACACAAGTTATCTTATGTTTAGATCTTAAAACATGTACATCACCTATCCTTAGGTGATTAACAAAACAAGAACCAAAATTTTTCCGAAACGATTTTTGAAAAACAATCATCTGTTTTTGAATAAATTATTACAAGGTTTTGAACCCTCTATTGTAAGGTTTTGAACCCTCTGTTATATGGATTTGAACCCTGTTGAGTTTTCAAAATCTCGTCAAAGTTTTGGGTTTTAAATAATGTGAACACGTGCAAACTGGAAGGGTGAATGCCTGTATTCTGGGTTTTCTGTCTAGGCAAGCACTTCGTATACATCTCATCAGACGCGAGACCAGTTGTGCTTACCTGGGAATTCTTGGGATGAGTGTTCACTTATAGGCGAGCATGTCTTCGTGATACATTATTTTTGACCCATTTACTTTGATTAGTCACTGAGATTCGTTTGTTTGCTTGGTAATGCGGACGAATGATCACCATCTTTGCTTTTGTTGATTTTGTTTCATCTCATTCTCTTCATCCAATCATCTCACTTGTTTCCTTTCATGTTTTCCTCTTTTAGAATGCCTCCTCGACGCGAGAACCAGATAGCAACTGCCGAGCTGGCAGAAATTATTGCGCAGCAGATGGCTGCTCAATTTCCAAATCTCTTTGCTCAATGGCACCAAGCCAACAACAACAACAATGCTCCATGCAAATACAAGGATTTTAACTCGGCTAAACCACTCAAGTTTAGTGGTTCTGAGGGAGCGACTGGGCTTCTTCAGTGGTTTGAGAGCATTGAGAATACTTTCCGCCACGTGCAGTGTCTTGACAATCGCAAAGTCGAGTTTGCTTCGAGCGTATTTCAGAAGAGGGCTTTGACATGGTGGAACGGGGTTATGAGAGATAGGGGTGCTGAGATTGCTCTCGCACAGACATGGGCTGAACTTAGAGCCCTTATGATGAGGGAATTCTGTCCTCGTCATGAGCAGCGAGCTTTGGAGAAGGAATTTGATAATTTGAAGCAAGATAGTGGTGAGCATCGGGCGTATACTGATAGGTTTGAAGAGTTGAGTCTGCTTTGCCCGACTATGGTTACCCCACTCAACAAGGCTATCGAAAGGTACATCGACGGCCTACCTGACTCAGTACAAGACATCCTTACTGGTAGTGACCCTGCCTCACTCCGTCAGGCGATCGAGTTATCAGCGACATTGACTGAGTCGCAGATTCGTAAGGGAAAGCTGCATAAGAAGGGTGACAAGGGTAAGAAGCAGGCATCTGACAAAGGGGATGGTAAGAATGGTGAAAACAAGAATGGAAAGAATTCGGGTTCCGCAAGAGGGTCTAGGAAGCGAAAGGCTTCCCAAAACTATGTCATTACTGCACAGGTTTAAGCTGCACCAAATCAGCCTGCGCAACCACCCGCCAAAAAGCCTTATTTTGGAAATGCACCTTTGTGCAACAGGTGTAATGGCCATCACCAACCACATCTCCAGTGTCGTCAGTGCACCAACTGCGGAAGATCTGGTCATCTTGCTGTCAACTGCCGCATTCCTGTTAACCAGAACCAGGCAGTTCAGAACCAAGCTCAACAAGTTGCTCAGCCTCTTGCTCAACAACAAGGCCAAGCTGCACGACCTCATTTTCCTCCTGGTTCGTGCTACAATTGTGGGGATCTGACCCACTACAGGAACCGGTGCCCAAGGCTAGCCAACCAGAATCCGAATCAGGCTCCGGCTCGAGGCCGAGCCTTTAACATGAATGCCCAAGAGGCGCAGGCGGATGATAACGTGGTGAACGGTACGTTCTTTATTAATAATCAGCCTGCATCTGTTCTTTTCGATTCTGGTGCCGACAAGAGTTTTGTGTCATGGTCTTTTGAGCCAATGCTTCGCGTGTCTAGAACGAAACTAGGTAAACCTTTGACAGTAGAAGTTGCTAGTGGTGAACCCATTATTCTTGATTCTGTTCTTCGCAACTGCCAGTTGAACCTTAACGACCATCTTTTTCCTATCGACCTCACGCCAATGCAACTTGGAAGCTTCGACGTCATTGTGGGTATGGATTGGTTATCTAAGCATCACGCAGAGATAGTTTGTTCTGAGAAGATTGTTCGTGTGCCGCTTTCGACAGGCGAGATCCTACAGGTTCAAGGTGAGAAACCGTCTGGTGGTCTCAAGCTCATGTCTTGTTTTAAAGCTCGGAAGTATCTGCGGAAGAACTATGTGGCTTTCTTAGCACATGTTACAGAAGATAAAGGCAAGGGTAAGTCTATTTCAGATATTCCTGTCGTTCGGGATTATTCTGAAGTATTCCCTGAAGAGTTACCTGGTCTACCCCCAGCACGCCAAGTCAAGTTTCGCATTGATCTCGTACCTGGTGCAAATCCCGTTGCCAGAGCTCCATATCGTCTTGCACCGTCTGAGATGCAAGAGTTGTCTAAGCAGCTTCAGGAGCTCTCTGACAAAGGTTTTATCCGTCCTAGCTTTTCACCCTGGGGTGCTCCCATTCTTTTTGTCAAGAAAAAGGATGGATCTTTTAGGATGTGTATCGATTATCGTGAGCTTAACAAGCTTACCATCAAGAATCGATATCCCCTACCTCGCATTGATGATCTCTTTGATCAGCTACATGGCGCTTCTTATTTTTCTAAGATTGATCTACGTTCTGGGTATCATCAACTTCGGGTGCATGAAGAAGATATTCCTAAGACAGCGTTCCGTACTCGGTATGGGCACTATGAATTCACAGTCATGCCATTCGGTTTGACTAATGCTCCTGCTGTTTTCATGGACTTAATGAATAGGGTCTGCAAACCTTATTTGGATCAGTTCGTCATTGTTTTTATTGACGACATCTTGATTTACTCTAAGACGCGAGCTGATCACGAGCAACATCTTCGTCTTACTCTGGAACTCCTAAAGAAAGAGCAACTTTTCGCCAAATTCTCCAAGTGTGAATTCTGGCTTAAAGAGGTTCAATTTTTAGGACATATTATCAACGAACGAGGTATTCATGTAGATCCCTCCAAGATCAGTGCGATTAAGGATTGGGATACACCTACTACTCCTACTGAAGTTCGTTCTTTTCTTGGTCTAGCGGGTTATTATCGCCGCTTCATTGAAAACTTTTCAAAGATTGCAGTTCCTCTAACTGCTCTAACTCAGAAGAACAAACCCTTTGACTGGGGATTCAAACAAGAGGAAGCTTTTCAACACTTGAAGCAAAAACTTTGCGACGCGCCTGTTCTGACTTTGCCTGAGGGCAATGATGATTTCTTCGTTTATTGTGATGCATCTAAATTGGGTCTTGGCTGTGTTCTGATGCAAAGGAACAAAGTCATAGCATACGCATCGAGACAGTTGAAGATACATGAGAAGAACTACACCACTCATGATCTTGAGTTGGGTGCAGTTGTTTTCGCTCTAAAGATATGGAGACACTATTTGTACGGTACAAAATGTGTGGTTTTTATTGACCACAGAAGTCTTCAACATATCTTCAACCAGAAAGAACTCAACATGAGGCAACGACGTTGGGTCGAGCTACTAAACGACTATGACTGCGAAATTCGCTACCATCCTGGTAAGGCGAATGTCGTAGCCGATGCATTGAGTCGTAAGGAACGTACTAAGCTTCATTGTGTACGTGTTCAATCTGTTATTCAAGCTCGATCCGATATCCAAGCACGCATTTCTCAGGCGCAACAATCTTGTGTTTCACAAGGTTTGATGGATAAGGAATTTCCCTATCACATAACACCTGCTCTGGAACTGAAGGACAATGGATCGTATTACTTCATGGACCGTTTGTGGGTCCCAAGCTAGGATAATCTGCGTACCTTGCTTATGGATGAAGCCCATAAGTCTCGTTATTCTATTCATCCGGGTTCAGATAAGATGTATAAGGATCTTCGTATTCACTATTCGTGGCCTGGTATGAAGAAAGACATTGCCTTATACGTATCAAAATGCCTTACTTGTCTTAAGGTTAAGGCTGAACATCAACGTCCTTCTGGTTTATTGGTGCAACCAGAGATCCCAGTTTGGAAATGGGAAAACATTACTATGGATCTTGTTACCAAACTTCCACGCACTAAGAAAGGTCATGATGCCATCTGGGTAGTTGTTGATCGTCTTACTAAGTTAGCACATTTCTTGCCAATCCGTGAGGATTTTCCTGCTGACAGACTTGCACAAATCTATGTGGATGAAATTGTAGCTCGACATGGTGTTCCTTTGAACATCATTTCTGACAGAGATGCTCGTTTCACTTCTCATTTTTGGAGAACCATGCAATCTGCTATGGGGACCCAACTTAATCTGAGCACAGCTTATCATCCGCAAACGGATGGTCAATCTGAGAGAACAATCCAGACTCTGGAGGATATGCTAAGAGCTTGTGTGATCGATTTTGGTGGTAGCTGGGATTCACATCTTAAATTGATTGAATTCTCCTACAACAACAGTTATCACACCAGCATCAAAATGGCTCCTTTCGAGGCTCTCTATGGTCGAAAATGTCGTTCACCAGTCTGCTAGAATGAGATCGGCGAGGCTCAGCTTACTGGACCTGCCCTCATTTTAGAGACAACTGACAAGGTCAAGAAAGTTCGCGATAACCTTCAGACAGCTATGAGCCGTTAAAAGAGTTACGCGGATCCAAAACGCAAACCCTTGGAATTTCAAGTCGGTGATCGAGTATTACTTAAGGTCACACCTTGGAAAGGTGTGATCAGATTTGGAAAGAAAGGAAAACTTGCACCTAGATACGTTGGACCATTCAAGATCGTCGAAAGAATCGGAAAGGTAGCCTACAGACTTGAGTTACCTCCTGAACTTGGAAATGTTCATCCAACCTTTCATGTATCCAATCTCAAGAGGTGTTTTAGCTGATGAGAATCTCCACGTACCGCTTGACGAAATTCGTGTTGGCAAAACACTGAAATTTGTTGAGAAACCTGTGGAAATCATGGAACGTGAAGTCAAGTGGCTTAAACGCAAGCGCATTCCTTTGGTCAAAGTTCGCTGGGAAGCTAAACGTGGACCCGAGTTTACTTGGGAACGCGAAGACCAAATGAAGGCGAAATATCCGCATCTTTTCCCACAAGTTTCCTCTAAATAAATTTCGGGACGAAATTTCCACAAGTAGGGGAGACTGTAACATCTGTGCTTGTAATCATTATGAACAGTTCTGTTATCAATAAAACAATGTTATTTGATCCCAATGTTTGTTTGGTTGTGTTTTACATTTTTCATGTTTTGACTTTTATGTAATTTCAAACTCTATATCACTTTCTGGAGAGTTATACGCAAATTGATGCGTAAACGTAATCAGTTTAATGCGACAAATACTCCGGAATATCAACATATACTCAACATACCTTAAATAACCTTTACATAACTTAGAAATAAGTTTTGAAGGCTTTGGTATGACAAAAACAAGTTAATTCGTTTACAGGGACTAAACTTGACAAACTGCGAAAGTATGCCAATTTGAACTGTAACAGACATTCCAGAACATGACCATAAGTTAAACATACCATAAATCATAAATATCCTTTACATAGCTTAGAAATAGGCTTTGAGGGGTTCGGTATGCTAAAATAAACTTTTGGGTCATTTAGGGACTAAAAGTGTCAAAAAGTGCACAAGTTTGCACTTTCGCGCATAACTTACGTTCTGAATACATATGGACATCCAAAAATTTATGTAAGCATGACTATATTATGATTTAGTGTTTGGCTTGCCAAAAATCCATTCGTTGCGTCATTTGGATCGTTTTTCGCGCTTGTGCGCATTCCGTCGTAATTAAGCGAACATCGCGTTCGTACGACCAAACGAACCATCATCCGGCATATTTTTGAGCATGTTTTGAGTTCCCTATAATTTAACTTCATTTTAGAGCCTTGAAATGAGGTTAACGGGTTTCAAACGCATCGAAAAAGGCCTTAAACACGTGCAGGGACCATTTCTGTCACTTTTGAAACATTTCTGAAACAGGGGGGTGCTAGCGTAGCGCGACTGCCTAATGCCTTTGCAGTAGCGCTATGCGACTGCCTAACCAGACCAGATTAAGTGTATTTAACATCAGATTGCAGCTGTTTAATCCTCAACCACACACTCACACTTGTCTAGTCAGCTGATAAGAACCCATTTTTAGTCACCACAACTTTGCAACACATGTACGGGTAGGATTCGAGCACGGTTTCCATGAAACGATCTTAACGGTTACCCGAAAACTATAAATACCCATCCACCCCATTGCAAAACTTACAAGAATTTTGATTTGAGAAACTCTAAGTTGAAACTATTGTTTCATACCTGAGATTTTTGAATCGAAATTAGCATTCGGGGACCCTTCGTAAGTATTCTTTCGTTCTTTTATTGCTTTTCGAGTCTTTTAGAGTCTGAAAGTCAAACTTTGTTTGACTTTCTGCATTGACCAGTTTATGGTCAATGCGAAGTTCGTTTGAACTTCGCAACGTGAGTGTAATCACGTTGGTTATAGTCCCTTGGGACTATGCCTACTGATTACCACGTTGTCTAGGGTCGTAGGGTAAGCGATCTAATAAATCGCTTATACCTCGAACCCGACCCATTTGGTCGATCATTAGGATCCGACCAAATACATTAGGTGACCATAGTAGGTAGGGAATAACCTTCCGAGGTTATACCCTATGGTCACATCGTTTGAGTAGTTGTATGATAGGTAGTTTATATGCCTTAGGTAAATTACCAGAATACCCTTTTCATGTATAATTGGTAATTAAGCATATGTAACCTAAACCTTTGTCACATAATTGATTATGTAACATGTTTAGGCATATAACACTTGTCATAGGGCTAGTTAGGCGGTCCGAACGCGTTTCACGCGAACGACGCGTTAAAGCAGCATAAGCTACCTAAACGGGTCGTAATGGGTCGAAAGCACTTATGTTAGGTTTCATTTAGTATGTAGGCTTTGTTAAACCATATTACACGAGTCTCCATACTCGTTTGGTTTACGAACCCTCATTCTATCCGATCTTCCTATTTAGGTCCGGTTTATTAACACAGTTACCTATATTAGGTGCCGTTTGATTCCGAGATCTCTAGCATTACTTGGTGATTTTCTTAAGACATCTGAACAATCTCAAGTGAGTACATAGACCCCTCTTTTACTGTTTTCCAAACTGTTTTGGGGTGAAACACATGTGCCTACTTGTTACTTTCATGCTTTCCTGTTTACACATCATATACCGGCTATGTTTGTTAGTACATTATAGTACATGATTTCATTACATTTCATGCTATGTATGTCCATTGTGTGCATACTTAGTACATTGTTTTACTTTACATTTCTGCTATGTATGTTGACTGATAGCATGCTAGCACATTGATTTACAAGACTTTTCTGCTTTGTATGTTAACTTAGCATACTTAGTATATTGTTTTCACATGACATGTATACAACTACTATGACATTTGGTTTGCACAAACGGGTCTTTATTACGTTCATTAACATTTGCTACGCCGCTCGGTAGTAAGTAGTGGTACCATAGGACTTGACAAATCCCATTCCTGACATCCCGGGTTTGTTTGGATGTAAGGAATGACTGAATCCGAAAACATTTCTTTTGATAACCTTGACTGAAAGGGTTATCCGACTGTCTCAAGGCTTGAATGTATGCGTTAACTTACCACATAAATGTTTGTATCAATGTAACATGCATTACTTTGCAAAACATAACTTTTTGATATATTCAAAATACTTTGTTTTGTACATTTCTACATTTGGACTATGTGATAATACTTTACTTACGATACATAACATTTGATACACATTACTTGACTACTTTTGGACTTATAAACATTTGATATGGTTTATACAAGGACTTTTGACTATTGGTTTAAACATAGACTTTATACATTGGTAGTTTGTTTAAGTGACTTAAGTGACGATATGTGAGTAATATGATACAAGCATGGTGGATACGCCGCTGGTACTTCCTATATATAAATGTTGTATTATATTACATATCATAGCGTTATTTAAATCATTCATGTTGGATTTATACACTTTATACAAGTAACATGTTTTCACAAGACTTTGGTTTACAATACAATTTATTTTATACAACTCATTTTACATGGTTATTCATTTAACCATACATTATTCTCTTATTTATACATATCAACTGAACTTATTGTTTTTCAAGCGATTTACAAAACAAATCAAATTACAAGGTTCATGACTAAACATTTTCTCAAACATAAGTCATGAATCTTATTTTCACAAACCTATGTATCTCACAGGCATTTTTATGCTGACGTACCTATTTTCACATGTGTTTTCAGGAGCTTTTCCATAGGATGTTGATCAGGACACTAGGGCGGACCTGTGCCTTAGAGACTAAAAACGATGATAGACTTTGTTTAATTATGTTATAAACTCTGTATTTCCTGTGTTAAGACAATGTAAAACTTGTTTAATAAATAAAATACAACTTTGTTTGCCATGGATTTGAAACAATTAATTCTGTTACAACACTCCCCGACGTTTTCCGCCACGTCTTGTATGCTATACGTGGTCGGGGTGTGACAGACGACGTGCTTAGTGTTCAAAGGAGTTGGTGAAGACTTAAGCATCTTACTAACACTTAATGATACGTAACTAGCATCGGCTCCAGAATCAAACAGTACAGAAACAAAATGATCATCAAGTAGAAATTTACCCGTCACAACGTTGGGGTCATTCCTTTCCTCTTTTGTGCGAATCACAAACACGCGTGCTCTTGCGCCGTTGTCGCCGTTGTTGCAATTCATGTGGTTGTTGTTTCCAGTCCCTTGGTTGTTGTTGTGATTCTGGTTCATCTGTGGGCAATTCTTCTTGATGTGCCTCTTATCACCACACTCAAAACATCCTCTAACATTTCCCCGATGTTGTTGTTGCGACTGCTGCTGCTATTGTGGTTGGTTTTACTTGGCGAGGTATGGGTTCCTGCAATCCTTAGCTTCATGCCCAAGCTTGTTACATCGCTGGCAGTGGCCCTTCTCACACTGCCCATAGTGGTGTTGATTGCACTTTTTGCATTTGGGGCGATTTCCCAGATAACCGCCAACTTGCTGGTTATGACCCTTGTTTCCCTCAATCTTTCTTTACTGAGCTTGAGGTTGTGCTGAGTTGGAACCTTTGTTGTTATCCCACTTGCACTTGTTATCTCTAGTAGCATCAGTAGCAGCATCAATTCTCTAGGGCAGTTTGCCCTGCTCGACTGCTTGGTCAGTGAGACGGTGTGCCAAGCGGATATTTAGTTGGATCATGGGGAGATTGGCTGAAGTCACATATCCCTGAATCTCTGGAACTAAACCGATGAGGAAGAGCTCAATTTGCTTGTAGGCAGGTTGCTACAAATTTGGACAGAGAGTAGCTAAGTAATTGGATCTTCTGGTGTACACTTCAATTTCTGACCCAACCATCTTCAGACCATAGTACTCAACTTCCAGCTTTTGGATGTCATCCATGTGACAGTACTCATCTTTAGTCAGATCTTTGAAGTCATTCCAAGAAGTGGCATTAGCATCCTCCATTCCAAGCATTTGAATTTGCGCATTCCACTGTGAAAGCGCATTTCCTTCGAGAGTAGCACTAGCAAAACTCACCCTACTGTTAGCAGGACAATCACAAATCTCGAACACCGACTCGACCTTCTCAATCCAGTGTAGAAGGCCTACAGCTCCCTCGGTGCCATTGAAGGGATGAGGCTTGCATTCCATGAAAGCTTTGAATGTGCATACTCAAGGTTGAGTCGGTGCAGGTTCACCTGTCGCGTGGGGAGAAACGAATAAAATTAAGATAGGTAGGGTGACACGAGAATAGGGTGTAGACATCCCAAAATGGTTTGGATCAGTAGTTGTACCTCCTGGGTGAGCTGCGAAAGCTTCAGCCACTCGAGCGTTAATTAGGGCCATCAGCTGGTCCTGGGTCATGTTTATGTTGCCTCTTCCACGTCTGCTCATTTTCTTCACATCCACAAAAACATAGAATGAGAATTGTGAAACCTGTGTCACTTCAACAATCAAAAAAATACCAAACCAATGAAATATTCTATTTCATACTTGGGATTTGTAAAAATATGTGTATCATTTGCACATATCGATTCTTGTTCGATTTCAAGCCTTAAATCGCTTTCTGGAAGGTTATACGCGCACTGATGCGTAAATATAACCAGTTTAATGTAACAAACACTCCAGAATACTAAAATAGGCTTAACATACCTTAAATAACCTTCACATAACTTAGAAATAAGTTTGGATGGGTTGGTATGTTGAAATCAAGTTTGTTCGATCACAGGGACTAATTGTGTCAAACTGCGAAACTATACCGATTTGTATAGTAACGAACATTCCGGAACTTGATCATAAGTTAAACATACCCTAAATATCCTTTACATAGCTTAGAAATAGGCTTTGAAGGGTTCAGTATGCTAAAATAAACTTTTTTGATCAATAGGGACTAAAAGCGTCAAAAAGTGCACAAGTTTGCATTTTCGTGCATATCTTACGTTCTGAATACATCCGGACATCCAAAAATTTATGTAAGCATTAAAATATTTTATTTTAGTGTTTGGCATAAGAAAAATCCATTCGTCGCTTAGTTTGGATCGTTTTTGCGTTCGTTACGACTTCCGTCGTAATTAACCAAACAACGCAACCGTACGGCCAAACGAACCGACATTGGAGATATTTTTGAGCATGTTTTGAGTTCCCTATACTTTAACTTCATTTTAGAGCCTTGAAATGAGGTTAACGGGCCTTAAACATGTCGGAAATGAGCTTGAACCATAACAGGGACCATTTCTGCAATTTCTGAAAGTTGTTTGCTGATCAGAAGGCCCAGGCGGCCCGCGTAAGCCCCCATTAAACCTTATGCAGCCCGTGTGATGTAACATCTGTGCTTGTAATCATTGTGAACAGTTCTATTATCAATAAAACAATATTATTTGATCCCAATGTTTGTTTGGTTATGTTTTACATTTTTCATGTTTTGACTTTTATTCAATTTCAAACTCTACATCGCTTTCTGGAGATTTATACGCAAACTGGTGCGTAAACGTAATCAATTTAACGCGACAAATACTCCGGAACTTCAACATATACTTAACATGCCTTAAATAACCCTTACATAACTTAGAAATGAGTTTTGAAGGCTTTGGTATGGCAAAAACAAGTTAATTCGCTCACATGGACTAAACTTGACAAACCCGAAGCTTGTAACGGTTAAATATGCTCACTAGAATGCACGATATAAATTTCATAAAGTTTTGTTATCGTACGAGAAAGTTATGATCAAATTCATGTACAAGGGGTTAAAGCGTCAACGTTGAAGTTTAGGACTTTTCGGGTAACAATAAAGTTAACCGAGGACTTAGAAAATGAGGTACAAGTCCTAAAGCCCTTGTATGTAATTAAGAAGGGGTCAAATTGCAAAATATAAGCTTAATTGGCCTTTCGAAGGATCAAGGGACAAGTTGCAACAACTTAAAACATTTAAACCTGATTACAAGGCTGACGCGGGCCGCGTCAAGTTTAACTTGATCTTACGCGGACCGCATTAACCGCCCAGATGCAGAAAATCGTTTTTCTTGGCTGTTCAGCTTTGGAACCGACTTAGATCAGTTGTTTCACTTCATGGGCGACCCCTAAACACCTCCTAGACACTTAGGGACACTTGTTAAGATGTTGTGGTCACTTGTAGACTTATGTGTCAACAATTTGTGGTGGATTAAACACTATAAAAGGCCATAAGTTGCAACAAGTTCTTCACACTTCACTTCTGCATTTCTGGAGCATTTCTGGAGCACAAGTCTTCTCTCAAGTGATCTCTGGTCATTCTTAGGACTCTTGTAAGTTTGCCTAACCTTCCTTAGTTTAAGTTTTAGCTTAGTTTAGCTTAAAAGTCAACCGTCGTAATTAACGGTTGACTTAACGATTAATCACTAACGGTCCAGTGATTAGTCGAATCAAAAGTAGTTATAATTTGGTAATTATGTGGGTAATAAACCCTCCAAAGGGTTCCCCCTGATTCCCATTCTAACTAGGTCAAAAGTCGGGTCAAACTTGCTTATAAAAAGTCAACAGAATTGTTAATTTCTAATTTATGCATAATTAGCAATGTGGAACATATACAACCTATTTGATCAGTAATATAACTTAGTAATTAGTGTAAAAACATGTCCAAACCTGTTCAACCCAACAATTTCCTGTTTAGACCCGGTTCGGAACCGAAAGTCGCATAGTTTGACTTTTACTTTGACTTTCAGTTCTGACCCGTTTAGGCATGTTTTAGAAATGCCTCAGAGCTTTAATTGGACTAAGTTACATACTAGTATAACCCTCTGTGATTATACACCTTGGTTCATTAGTTATCCAATTATTATGCATATTTCCGTTAATTGCTCATATGTTGACCATTATGCCCTTTTTACCTTAAAACGTGATTTTTGAAAATGTAAAAGAGTAGAAACCTTTGTTACTGAAATATAAACTTGTACCCAAAATTTGAGATCAATTGGTGGTATAGATTGAGAGTTATGCTCATTAGCGCAAAATAAAAGCTTTATGTTAATTAAATGGCGTAATTAGCGTATAGCCTAGTTAAGCCCACTTTTTGATATCAAACTTAGTACCCACTGATTTAATATATTATTTTGGGATTTTTGAAGATTTTTAATTGATTTTAGGCTGAGCATAACTTATAGTCGTAGGCTTAATCCGGTAATTGTCGGTTTTGCCCTTACGGACCATAAAATGAGTTTTACATATCTAAACGACTCCAAACCTTTTGCTACTGATCTTAAATGATAAATAAATTATTTTAAGCCTTCTGGAATGATAAAAATATCAGCTATATGTATATAGTGTGAGGTTCATTGGGGAACACTAAAAAAGTGGGGAACCGGGGAACACTCTTAAAAATTTAACTTAACATGTTAAAAATAAATTTTTTAAACATCTTTTTCGGTGCTTCTCCTTATATATACTTGTAGAAGCATTTTTAATAAAATAAATCAAAAACTAAAAATATTAAAAAAAACAATTAAAAAAAGGCTAAAAAAAATTTTTTTAGAAAATTTTTTTTTTACTCGACTAGTTTCTCCTCCTTTTTATAAAGAAAAGCGCTGAAAAAGTTTTAAAAAAATTATTTTTAACATGTTAAGTTAATTCTATAAGATATAACTGTTTTTTAAACATTTTTTTTTATATTTTTAGTTTTTGATTTTTTTTATCAAAAATGTTTCTACTTGTATTTATAAGAAAAAGCGCCGAAAAAAATTTAGAAAAATATTTTTTTTAACATGTTAAGTATAATTTTTAAAAGTGTTCCCCCGTTCCCCACTTTTTTAGTGTTCCCCAATGAACCATCCCCTATGTATATAACCCGGAAACGGCTCCTAATCGCCTTTCTAAGCGTTTTTAACGCATAGTATGTACTAGAACCATTTTAGACATACAAGGGTTGATACCTACTGATATTTTAGGTAAATTATAATGTTTTAACAGTAAGCAAAAGTTGTTTAACTCAGACTTCAGTTTTGAGCTTCACGGCTTATGTGAAATTACCAAAATGCCCTTACGGGGCATAGTTTGTGTTTAAATACGTTTTGGGCATAATGAAAGACATATTACTGATGTCACAACATATTTGAAGCATATTAACTTAGGGAACATGTATATGGCTCTTACGAATACCCGTCACGCTTATTACGCGTTCGGTTCGGTTTATATAACTAGTTTACATAAATTAGCCGAAGCGGGTCAAACCTTATCGGTTTTATCTCAAAATTCAGAGTGTGTATGAAATACCCATATTAAACAAGTCTTCCAACTTGTCGGATCTAAATCACATTCTATCCGATCTTCCGACTTAGGTCCGGTTTATTAACATAGTTACCTATATTAGGTGCCGTTTGATATCCGTGATCTCTAGCTTTGCTTGGTGGTTATCTTAGGACTTCTGAGCAATCTCAAGTGAGTACATAGACCCCTCTTTTACTGTTTTCCAAACTGTTTTGGGGTGAAACACATGTGCCTACTTGTTACTTTCATGCTTTCCTGTTTTCACATCATATACCTGCTATGTTCGTTAGTACATTATAGTACATGATTTCATTACATTTCATGCTATGTATGCCCATTGTGTGCAAATTTAGTACATCGTTTCACATTTCATTTTATGCTGTGTATGTCAATTGTGTGCATACGTAGTACATCGTTTTACATTTCATTTCTGCTATGTATGTTGACTGATAGCATGCTAGCACATTGATTTACATGAATTTTCTGCTTTGTATGTTAACTTAGCATACTTAGTACATTGTTTTCATATGACATGTACACAATTGCTATAACATTTGGTTTGCACAAACGAGACTTATATACGTTCATTAACATTAGCTACGCCGCTCGGTAGTAAGTACTGGTACCATAGGACTTGACAAATCCCATTCCTGACATCCCGGGTTTGTTTGGATGTAAGGAATGACTGAATCCGAAAACATTACTTTTGATAACCTTGACTGAAAGGGTTATCCGACTGTCTCAAGGCTTGAATGTATGCGTTAACTTACCACATAAATGTTTGTATCAATGTAACATGCATTACTTTGCAAAACATAACTTTTTGATATATTCAAAATACTTTGTTTTGTACATTTATACATTTTGGACTATGTGACAATACTTTACTTACAATACATAACTTTTGTTACACATTGCTTGACTACGTTTGGACTTTTAAACATTTGACATGGCTTATACAAGGACTTTTGACGATTGGTTTAAACATGGACTTTATACGTTGGTGGTTTGTTTAAGTGATTTGAGTAACGAGGCATGTGTAATATGATACAAGCATGGTGGATACGCCGCTAGTACTTCCTATATATAAGTGTTTGTATGGTATTACATATTGTAGCGTTATTTGAATCATCTCAATTTAGACATATGACATTTTATACAAATAACATACTTTCCACAAGACATTTTTTTTTACAAAACAACTTATCTTATACAAACTCATTTTTCTTGGTTATTTATTTAACCATACTTTATGATCTTATTTATACATATCATCTTATTTTATCACTTTTCAAATGATTTACAAGACAAAACAATTTACAAGGTTCATGACTGACTGTTATTAAGCAATTTCTTAAACTTAAGTCATGAATCCTATTTTTACAAAACCTATGTATCTCACAGGCATTTTTATGCTGACGTACCTATTTTCACATGTGTTTTCAGGAGCTTTTCCGTAGGATGATGATCGTGACACTAGGGCGGACCTGTGCCTTAGAGACTAAAAAAAATGAAGATAGAACTAGTTTAATTATGTTATAAACTCTTTATTTCCTGTATTGACAATGTAACACGCTTGTTGATAAATAAAATACAACTTTGAATGCCATGGTTATGAAACAATTAATTCTGTTACAACACACCCCGACGTTTTCCGCCACGTCTTGTATGTTATACGTGGTTGGGGTGTGACAGAAGAGTTGGTATCAGAGCCAATGGTTATAGGGAATTAGGTTATTAGTAATTCTTTGACCTAGACTATAACCTTTCTAGGACCCCAACACAAGCTATCTTGTGTTTAGATTTTAAAACATGCACTTCACCTATCCTTAGGTGATAACCACAACGGGAACATCAAGTTCAAATCCGCTTTGAAAATTAATCATCTGTTCTAGAATGATTTATTACAAGGTTTTGAACCCTCTTTTGTAAGGTTTTGAACCCTCTTTTGTAAGGTTTTGAACCCTTCCAGTTTAACTAAAATTTTTGGCCTTGCGCCTTCAAATTTTCAAAATCTCGTCAAGGTTTTGGGATTTAAATAATGTGAACACGTGCAAACTGGAAGAGTAATGCCTGTATCCTGGGTTTTCTGTCTAAGGCTAGAGTGTTCGTATAAATCCACATAATCAGACCAGTCACTCTTACCTGGGAACTCTTGGGGTGAGTGTTCACTTATAGGCGAGCATGTCTTCGCGATACATTATTTTTGACCCATTTACTTTGATTAGTCACTGTGTGTCGTTTGTTAGCTTGGTAATGCGGACGAATGACCACCATCTTTGCTTTTGTTGATTTTGTTTCATCTCATTCTTTTCACCCAAACATCTCACTCGTTTCCTTTCATGTTTTCCTCTTTTAGAATGCCTCCTCGACGCGAAAACCAGATAGCGACTGCCGAACTGGCAGAAATTATTGCGCAGCAGATGGCTGCTCAATTCCCAAATCTCTTTGCTCAATGGCACCAAGCCAACAACAATAACAATGCTCCATGCAAATACAAGGATTTTAACTCGGCTAAACCACTCAAGTTTAGTGGTTCCGAAGGAGGGACTGGGCTTCTTCAATGGTTCGAGAGCATTGAGAATACTTTTCGCCACGTGCAGTGTCCTGACAATCGCAAGGTCGAGTTTTCTTCAAGTGTATTTCAGAAGAGGGCTCTCACATGGTGGAATGGGGTTATGAGAGACCGAGGTGCAGAAGTGACTCTAGCACAAACATGGGCTGAACTCAGGGCCCTTATGATGAGGGAATTCTGCCCTCGTCATGAGCAGCGAGCGTTGGAGAAAGAGTTTGAGGACTTGAAACAAGACAGTGGCGAGCACAGGGCATATACGGATAGATTTGAGGAGTTGAGTCTGCTTTGCCCAACTATGGTTACCCCACTCGACAAGGCTATCGAAAGGTACATCGACGGCCTACCTGACTCAGTACAAGACATCATTACTGGTAGTAACCCTGCCACTCTCCGTCAGGCGATCGAGTTAGCAGCGACATTGACTGGGTCGTAGGTTCGAAAGGGAAAGCTGCATAAAAAGGGTGACAAGGGAAAGAAGCAGGCTTCTGACAAGGGGGATAGCAAGAAAGGTCAAAACAAGAAGGGAAAGAATTCTGGAGGGTCTAGGAAGCGGAAGGCTTCCCAAAACTATGCCGTTACTGCATAGGCTCAAGCTGCACCAAATCAGCCTGCGCAACCACTAGCCAAGAAGCCATATCCTGGCACTGCACCTTTGTGCAACAGGTGTAACGGCCATCATCCACCACACCTCCAGTGTCGTCAGTGCACCAACTGCGGAAGATCTGGTCATCTTGCCGCTACTTGTCGCATTCCTGTTAACCAGAACCAGGCAGTTCAGAACCAAGCCCAACAAGTTGCTCAGCCTCTTGCTCAGCAACAAGGTCAAGCTGCACGACCTCATTTCCCTCCTGGTTCGTGCTACAATTGTGGGGATCTGACCCACTACAGGAACCGGTGCCCAAGGCTAGCCAACCAGAATCAAAATCAGGCTCCGGCTCGAGGTCGAGTCTTCAACATGAACGCTCAAGAGGCTCAAGCAGACAATGAAGTGGTGAACGGTACGTTCTTTATTAATAATCAGCCTGCATCTGTTCTCTTTGATTCGGGTGCCGATAAGAGTTTTGTGTCACTGTCTTTTGAGCCAATGCTTCGCGTGTCTAGAACGAAACTAGGAAAACCTTTGACAGTAGAAATTGCTAGTGGTGAACCCATTGTTCTTGATTCTGTTCTTCACAACTTCCAGTTAAACCTTAACGACCATCTTTTTCCTATTGACCTCACGCCAATGCAACTTGGAAGCTTCGACGTTATAGTGGGTATGGATTGGTTATCTAAGCATCGCGCAGAGATAGTTTGTTCTGAGAAGATTGTTCGTGTGCCACTTTCGACAGGCGAGATCCTACAGGTTCAAGGTGAGAAACCGTCTGGTGGTCTCAAGCTCATGTCTTGTTTTAAAGCTCGGAAGTATCTGCGAAAGAACTATGTGGCCTTCTTGGCACATGTTACAGCAGATAAAGGCAAGGGTAAGTATATTAAAGATATTCCCGTTGTTCGAGATTATTCTGAAGTATTCCCTGAAGATTTACCTGGTCTACCCCCAGCACGCCAAGTCGAGTTCCGCATTGATCTCGTACCTGGTGCAAATCCCATTGCCAGAGCTCCATATCGTCTTGCACCATCTGAGATGCAAGAGTTGTCTAAGCAGCTTCAGGAGCTCTCTGACAAAGGTTTCATACGTCCTAGCTTTTCACCTTGGGGTGCTCCCGTTCTTTTTGTCAAGAAGAAGGATGGATCTTTTAGGATGTGTATCGATTATCGTGAGCTTAACAAGCTTACCATCAAGAATCGATATCCCCAACCGCGCATAGACGACCTCTTTGATCAGCTGCAGGGCGCTTCTTATTTTTCGAAGATTGATCTGCGTTCCGGGTATCATCAACTTCTTGTGCATGAAGAAGATATTCCCAAGACGGCGTTCCGCACTCGGTATGGGCATTACGAGTTCACAGTCATGCCATTCGGTTTGACTAATGCTCCTGCTGTTTTCATGGACTTAATGAATAGGGTCTGCAAACCTTATTTGGATCAGTTCGTCATTGTTTTTATTGACGACATCTTGATTTACTCTAAGACGCGAGCTGATCACGAGCAACATCTTCGTCTTACTTTGGAACTCCTAAAGAAGGAGCAACTTTTCACCAAATTCTCCAAGTGCAAATTTTGGCTTAAAGAAATTCAATTTTTAGGACATGTTGTCAACGAACAAGGCATTCATGTAGATCCCTCCAAGATCAGTGCGATTAAGGATTGGGATACGCCTACTACGCCTACTGAAGTGCGTTCTTTTCTTGGTCTGGCGGGTTATTATCGCCGCTTCATTGAGAACTTCTCAAAGATTGCAGTTCCTCTAACTGCTCTAACTCAGAAGAACAAGCCCTTTGAGTGGGGATTCAAACAAGAGGAAGCTTTTCAAAACTTGAAGCAGAAGCTTTGCGACGCGCCTGTTCTGACTTTGCCGGAGGGCAATGATGATTTCGTCGTTTATTGTGATGCATCTAAATTTGGTCTTGGCTGTGTTCTGATGCAAAGGAACAAAGTCATAGCCTATGCATCGAGGCAGTTGAAGATACATGAGAAAAACTACACCACTCATGATCTTGAGTTGGGTGCAGTTGTCTTCGCTCTTAAGATCTGGAGACACTATTTGTACGGTACAAAATGTGTGGTTTTCACGGACCACAAAAGTCTTCAGCATATTTTCAATCAGAAAGAACTCAACATGAGGCAACGACGTTGGGTTGAGCTTTTAAACGACTATGACTGCGAAATTCGCTACCATCCTGGCAAGGCGAATGTCGTAGCCGATGCATTAAGTCGTAAGGAACGTACTAAGCTTCATTGTGTACGTGTTCAATCTGTTATTCAAGCTCGATCTGATATCCAGGCACGCATTTCTCAGGCTCAACAATCTTGTGTTTCACAAGGTTTAATGGATAAGGAATTTCCCTATCACATAACACCTGATCTGGAACTGAAGGACAATGGATCGTATTACTTCATGGACCGTTTATGGGTCCCAAGCCAAGATGATCTTCGTACCTTGCTTATGGATGAAGCCCATAAGTCTCGTTATTCTATTCATCCGGGCTCAGATTAGATGTATAAGGATCTTCGTATTCACTATTGGTGGCCTGGTATGAAGAAAGACATTGCCTTATACGTATCAAAATGCCTTACTTGTCTTAAGGTTAAGGCTGAACATCAGCGTCCTTCTGGTTTATTGGTGCAACCAGAGATCCCAGTTTGGAAATGGGAAAACATTACTATGGCTTGTTACCAAACTTCAACGCACAAAGAAAGGTCATGATGCCATCTGGGTAGTTGTTGATCGTCTTACTAAGTCAGCGCATTTCTTGCCAATCCGTGAGGATTTTCCTGCTGACAGACTTTCAAAAATCTATGTGGATGAAATTGTAGCTCGACATGGTGTTCCTTTGAACATCATTTCTGATAGAGATGCTCGCTTTACTTCTCATTTTTGGAGAACCATGCAATCTGCTATGGGGACCCAACTTAATCTGAGCACGGCTTATCATCCGCAAACGGATGGTCAATCTGAAAGAACAATCCAGACTCTGGAGGATATGCTTAGAGCTTGTGTGATCGATTTTGGTGGTAGTTGGGATTCACATCTTAAGTTGATTGAATTCTCCTACAACAACAGTTATCACACCAGCATCAAAATGGCTCCTTTCGAGGCTCTCTATGGTCGACTGTTATTAAGCAATTTACAAGGTTCATGACTGACTGTTATTAAGCAATTTCTTAAACTTAAGTCATGAATCCTATTTTTACAAAACCTATGTATCTCACAGGAATTTTTATGCTGACGTACCTATTTTCACATGTGTTTTCAGGAGCTTTTCCGTAGGATGATGATCGTGACACTAGGGCGGACCTGTGCCTTAGAGACTAAAAAAAATGAAGATAGAACTAGTTTAATTATGTTATAAACTCTTTATTTCTTGTATTGACAATGTAACACGCTTGTTGATAAATAAAATACAACTTTGAATGCCATGGTTATGAAACAATTAATTCTGTTACAACACTCCCCGACGTTTTCCGCCACGTCTTGTATGTTATACGTGGTCGGGGTGTGACATGTGAGACTACCAGATGTGCAGAAAGTTGATTCCAGCCATTTCCAGCTTGTTCCAGCTGCTGGTGAGTGTTGCAAATGGTATTTTAGATACTATGGGCCATTCTAGGGGTGCCCAAGGTTTCACAAAACAAGGGGCACACATGTACGGTTGAGATCAAGGCACGGTTTTCGATGAACGATCCTAACGGTGGTCCATTTCCTATAAATACCCACCATGGGTTCTTGCAATCCTCACACAAATCTGATCTAATGTGCTCTAAGTTGAAGCCATTGCTTCATACCTGAGCTATTTGGATCAAGATTTGCTTGCTTGGACCCTTTGTAAGTATTCCTTCGTTTTTTTATCGCTTTTCGAGTCCGAAAGTCAAACTGTGTTTGACTTTCTGCATTGACCAGTTTATGGTCAACGCGAAGTTCGTTTGAACTTCATAACATGAGCGTAATCACGATGGTTATAGTCCCTAGTGACTATACCTACTGATTACCACGTTATCTAGGTGTAGTGACGAGTCGTAGTTTCGGCCAAATTGCGCATTCTTGCGTATTTTGTAACCAAACTACTTTTAGGTATCAAAACCGTTTATTTTGATACCAAACCTGTTTTCTAACTTAACTAAACATGTTTTAGCATGTTTAGCTCGTCACTTTAGGTTTAGTGCTTATGTAGAGTCGTAAGTCAAGCGGTCTAAACAACCGCTTAGACTTACGAACTAGAACCGTTTGGTCGATCTTTAGGATCCAACCAAACACATTAGGTGACCATAGTTGTATAGGGAATAACCTTTCGAAGTTATACCTTATGGTCACTTCGTTTAAGTAGTTGTGTGATAGGTAGTTTATATGCGTTAGGAAAATTACCAAAATACCCTTTTTATGCTTAATTGATGTTTAAGCATATGTAACCCAAACTTTTGTCACTTAACTGATTATGCAACATAATTAAACATGTTTAGGCATATAATACTTGTCATAGGACTAGTTAGGCGGTCCGAACGCGTTTTACACGAACGGCGCGTTAAAGTAGCGTAAGCTACCTAAACGGGTCGTAATGGGTCGTGAGCACTTAGGTTAGGTTTCCTTTTAGTATGTAGGCCTTGTTAAACCATATCATATGAGTTCCCACACTCATTTGGTTTACGAGACCTCATCCTATCCAATCTTCCGAATTAGTTCCGGTTTATTTTTGTAGTTACCCATATTAGGTGTCGTTTGATTTCTGGGACTCCTCTAGCTTACTTGGTAGTTGTTCAAGACTTCTAAGCACTCTCAAATGAGTACATAGTCCCCTCTTTTACTGTTTTCAAATGTTTTGGGGTGAAATATGTGTACCTAATTGTTATGTTCATGATTTCAAAAGTATAATTGATTATACATATTAGTACTTATCTTTTTACAAACTGAATGATTATTTATGGTTTAAACTCTAATTTTTCAAAGATTATAAAATTAATTGTTGGATAGTACTTAGTTTATGTTCACCAGACCGGTTGGTAGTACGATATAGCGCTATAGGATTTGACACCCCATTCCTGTTGTCATGGAATGTCTGAAACCAATTTGTTTCTCCATCCAAATAGGGATTGCCTTTGTGGTATTCCTATAGTCTTAAAGGTGTATTTTGATGCACTAGGTCTGAATGAATTCTTAAATCACATTATTTTTGTATATTTTGATATGCTCTCAAATGTGATATTGTACAAAACCAACATATATTTTTGCTAATAACCAAAGCATAGTTTAATATGTTATTTACAAAACCAAAGCATAGTTTAATATGTTATTTATAAATCCAAAGTATACTTTTGATATACTACTGAAAATTATATTATTAAAAACTAATGTATATTAAATATACTATTTGTTTTACAATTGTGTTTTGGGTTAGTGTTTAGATAATGGGACGGGTGTAGTATGATGAAAACATGGTAGATACGCCGCTGGTACTTCTTATATATAAGTGTTTTCATCACATTACATACCGTGGCGTTATTTAGTACACTTGGGTTAACGACATTGGAACTGAAATATATTTTAATATATTACTTATTCGACTTTCTTAAAACCAAAGTATATTTTTATATATGCTATAAACCTTTTTATCAAAATATTGTTTTTCAAACAATATATTTTATACAAACTCATTTTACTTAGTTATTTAATTACCTATGTATTATTATTTTATATCATCTGATTTCTTATAAATTTTAGTATGATTTATAAAAGAAAACCTTTTTCAAGGATCATGACTACTTTTCTTAAGCAACTTTTTCTAAACTTATAAGTCATGAATCCTAAATCAATAAAACCTATGTATCTCACAGGCATTTTTATGCTGGCGTACCCATTTTACACATGTTTCAGGTGCTGCTTTATGATGATTGTTGATACATGCTACACTTAGGGTGGACTCGTGCCTTAGCGACTTTAAAACTTGAAAGATAATAGTTGTATTTATCTGATTTGTAATAAAACAATGTGTTCATTAATTCAATAAAACGAAGTTATTTATTCCATGGTTGTGACACAATGATTCTGTTACAACACTCCCCGACGTTTCCGCCACGTTTTGTTGTTTTACGTGGTCGGGGTGTGACAGAAAAGTTGGTATCAGAGCCAATGGCTATTGGGAATTAGGTTATTAGTAATGCTTTGACCTAGACTATAACCTTCCTAGGACCCTAACACAAGTTATCTTGTGTTTAGCTTTGAAACAATACCGTCACTTATCCTTAGGTGACAACCACAACGAGAACACAAATTTCGATTCCGCCTTGAAAACCAATCATCTGTTCTAGGATGATTGATTACTAGGTTTTGAACCTTCTAAGTTTTCAAAAATCTCGTCAAAGTTTGGGTCTAAATAATGTGAACACGTGCAAACTGGAAGGGTGGATGCCTGTACCCTGGGTCTTCTGTCTAAGGCTAGAGTGTTCGTACAAATCCGCAATATCGTACCAGTAACTCTTACTTGGGAACTCTTGGGGTGAGTGTCCACTTATAGGTGAGCATGTCTTCTCGATACATTATTTTTGACCTATTTACTTTGATTAATCACCGTGTGTCGTTTGTTGCTTTGTGGTAACAAACAAATGACCACCATCTTTGCTTTCATCAAATTTTGTTTCATCTCATTCTTTTCGTCTAATCCTCTCACTTGTTTTCCTTCTTGTTTCCCCTTTTAGAATGCCTCCTCGATGCGAAAATCCGCTCCCAAATGCCGAAATGGCACATATTATGGCACAGCATATGGCTGCTGTACTCCCCGATATTATTGCTCAAGTGAACCAAGCCAACAACAACCAGAATGCTCCCTGCAATTTCAAAAGTTTCAATTCAGCTAACCCCCTCAAGTTTAGTGGTTCTGAAGGAGCAACTGGGCTCCTACAATGGTTCAAAAGCATTGAAAGTACGTTTCGTCATGTTCAGTGTCCAGAAAATCAGAAAATCGAGTTTGCTTCCCGTGTGTTTCAAAAGAGGGCTCTTACATGGTGGAACGGAGTTATGAGGGACCGTGGTGCTGAGGTTGCATTAGCACAGACTTAGGCTGAGCTTAGGGCTCTTATGATGAGGGAGTTTTGTCCTCGTCATGAATTGAGAGCTTTAGAAAGGGAGTTCGATGACCTAAAGCAAGACAGTGGAGAACATCGAGCCTATACTAACCGTTATGAGGAATTGAGCCTGTTGTGTCCTGCTATGGTTACGCCTGTGGATAAGGCGATTGAGAAATACATTGAAGGTCTTCCTGACTTAGTTCAGGATATCGTTACTGGCAGCAACCCTACTACTGTCAGACAAGCCATTGAATTGTCTGCCACCCTGACTGAATCCCATATCAGGAAGGGTAAGCTTTTTTGAAAAGGCGACACAAGACCATCTGACAAGACTGCTCAAGTTGAGCCAAAGGAAAAACAGGCTGAGGTATCCAAGAAGAAGAAGCGTAAAGCCTCTCAAAACTGCGCCATAACTGCTCAAGACAAACAGGTTGCACCAAACAAGCCAGCACAACCTCGCAAAAGGCAAAATTATGTTGGTACCGCACCCTTGTGCAATAAATGCAACCGTCATCATCTGGAGCAAGAGCAATGTCACAAATGTACCCACTGTGGACGGTTGGGACATTTGATCAATGTTTGCCGTTATGCAAATCAAGCTGCTGCAAACCCTGCTGCTGTTCAAGCACGGTTCCCACCGGGGTCATGTTATAACTGTGGTGACCTTACTCACTACATAAACAATTTCCCAAGACTTGTTGACATACCTCCAGCGCGTGGACGAGTGTTTAACATCAATGAGGCAAACGCAAACAATGATGCAGCAGTGAACAATTAGTCTCTTTTTTTAAATTCCTCTGGTTGTTATCTTTTGACATTTCAAATACAATTCGGTTGTTACATAAATAAAGATTTGTTGTTTTTATTTTTGCAAAACTGATGCGATTGTGTGAATGTTTGATGCAACCTTATGATGTCAACGCAAAGACAAACTACTTGTATGGTTCTGTCATTTTTATGATCACTTGTGATCTCCCCAAGAATCTTAAATACTTGTTTCTTTTAAGAAACAAAGCCAAACTCCTATTAAAGATCTTTCTATCTTCATAGTTAGATTCTTGAAAATATTTAAAGTGCCAAATGAAATCCACGAATTGGATTCCTGGTGTACTTTGAATACCCATGTCCAAAGATAACAAATTAATAATCAAATTAAACAATTATGTGATTATGTGCTTATGTGTTTTCTTATATGTTTTGTGTTTTATGTGATCCATCCAAATCCTCATAGAATCTTCCATACCTCATATGAGGGATTCATAGTAGGATATCCAAAGGTACTATCTTAAATCCTTAATGGACTTCAACGTTGTAGTTAAGTCCCATGGGTTATAAAGTACTATTCTATAATTGGACCTCTTGAATGGTCTAGTTAAACAGATTGATTTTGAAAATCTAGTTAGGAATATCATGAGATGATTGAAAAGATCCCTTTAAGCGGTCTATTTAAAAAGATTATACAACAGTCTAGTTAAGAAGATCATGTGTTGATCTAGTTAAAAAGCTCGTTCGTTGATCTAGTTAAAAAGATCCTTTGGTGGTCTAGTCAAGTCGCCTCATGTTTATTAAATTGATTTTTCCCCTACACATTATAAAATGAACTGTGCGGACTGTGCAAGGAAATACGTAATTATGGATGCATACCTAATTATGGAATTCAGTGCACAGAAACCACATCAAGTTTTGTCGTGTGTTAAGACCTATAATAATGATACTGGAGAAGTACTGGACCTTGACCAATGTTATTTATCACTCTTGTCAAGCACACACAAGTTTCCTATGATACGTCTTCATAAGAAACATTCCTTTGTCCGCAATTCAAAACCCCATGTTTTGATACTACAAGGACTTCACTTTGATAGTTGACAATTTCGCTAAGAATCCAATCATGGCCCAGAGTTTTATTTAGGGTTCAATGGATTATTTGAAAGCGAAACCATCACAGTTGTCTTCACAAGTTTCCTCTAAAATTAAATTTCGGGGTGAAATTTCCTAAAGTAGGGGAGACTGTGACACCTGTGTCACTTCAACCATCAAACAAATACCAAACCAATGAAATATTATATTTCATACTTGGGATTTGTAAAAATATGTGTATCATTTGCACATATCGATTCTTGTTCGATTTCAAGCCTTAAATCGCTTCCTGGAAGGTTATACGCGCACTAATGCGTAAATATAACCAGTTTAATGCAACAAACACTCTGGAATAGTAAAATAGGCTTAACATACCTTAAATAACCTTCACATAACTTAGAAATAAGTTTGGATGGGTTGGTATGTTGAAATCAAGTTTGTTCGATCACAGGGACTAATTGTGTTAAACTGCGAAACTAAACCGATTTGTATAGTAAAGAACACTCTGGAACTTGATCATAAGTTAAACATACCTTAAATATCCTTTACATAGCTTAGAAATAGGGTTTGAGGGGTTCGGTATGCTAAAATAAACTTTCTTGATCAATAGGGACTAAAAGCGTCAAAAAGTGCACAAGTTTGCATTTTCGCGCATATCTTACGTTATGAATACATCCGGAGATCCAAAAATTTATGTAAGCATTAAAACATTTTATTTTAGTGTTTGGCATAAGAAAAATCCATTCGTCGCTTAGTTTGGATCGTTTTTGCGTTCGTTACGACTTCCGTCGTAATTAACCAAACAACGCAACCGTACGGCCAAACGAACCGACATCGGAGATATTTTTGAGCATGTTTTGAGTTCCCTATACTTTAACTTCATTTTAGAGCCTTGAAATGAGGTTAACGGGCCTTAAACATGTCGGAAATGAGCTTGAACCATAACAGGGACCATTTCTGCAATTTCTGAAAGGTGTTTGCTGATCAGAAGGCCCAGGCGGCCCGCGTAAGCCCCCATTAAACCTTACGTGGCCCATGTGAGACTACCAGATGTGCAGGAAGTTGATTCCAGCCATTTCCAGCCTGTTCCAGCTGCTTGTGAGTGTTGCAAATGGTATTTTAGATACTATGGGCCATTCTAGGGGTGCCAAAGGTTTCACAAAACATGGGGCACACATGTACGGTTGAGATCAAGGCACGGTTTTTTATGAACGATCCTAACGGTGGTCCATTTCCTGTAATTACCCACCATGGGTTCTTGCAATCCTCACACAAATCTGATCTAATGTGCTCTAAGTTGAAGCCATTGCTTCATACCTGAGCTATTTGGATCAAGATTTGCTTGCTTGGACCCTTTGTAAGTATTCCTTTGCTCTTTTATCGCTTTTCGAGTCCGAAAGTCAAACTGTGTTTGACATTCTGCATTGACCAGTTTATGGTCAACGCGAAGTTCGTTTGAACTTCATAACGTGAGCGTAATCACGATGGTTATAGTCCCTAGTGACTATACCTACTGATTACCACGTTATCTAGGTGTAGTGACGAGTCGTAGTTTCTGCCAAAATGCGCATTCTTGCGTATTTTGTAACCAAACTACTTTTAGGTATCAAAACCGTTTGTTTTGATACCAAACCTGTTTTCTAACTTAACTAAACATGTTTTAGCATGTTTAGCTCGTCACTTTAGGTTTAGTGCTTATGTAGAGTCGTAAGTCAAGCGGTCTAAACAACCGCTTACACATACGAACTAGACCCTTTTGGTCGATCTTTAGGATTCGACCAAACACATTAGGTGACCATAGTTGTATAGGGAATAACCTTTCGAGGTTATACCTTATGGTCACTCCGTTTAAGTAGTTGTGTGATAGGTAGTTTATATGTCTTAGGAAAATTACCAAAATACCCTTTTTATGCATAATTGATGTTTAAGCATATGTAACCCAAACTTTTGTCACTTAACTGATTATGCAACATAATTTGTCACACCCCGATATTTCCACGTTTCACCGGTGGGCCCGGTAGGGGAGTATCGTGACGTAGTTGATATCATCATAGTCAAACAACACAATATATAAATGCACAGCGGAAGCAAAGGATAAATATATTACAATCCGAATATAAAGTAATATCAAGTATTACAACGGAAAGTAAAGGATCCACAGGCGGATCTTAAAATAAAATGAAATGTTGTTCAACAGACTTTAGACGCCTAGAACTTGCAAGATTCCTTATTAACGCCCTGAGCTTCCAGCCAATTACGTACTTGTACCTGTCACTTAGACTTTGGAAAATACGTCAGTTTTCACTGGTAAATAAACTCAACCGACTCATTTTTGAAAAGTTTAATAAAATTGATTTAGATGCACCAGGCATAAAATATTTTGACACTTTGATTAAAATGCACAAGGCAAAATTAATCTTTTATAACTTGGGACAATTATATTTATAATCTTGTATACAGATTTACATGTTCGTTGTACGTTCAGGGCCCGATGTAGAAACCGAGTCAAAATTAACAGACACACCACAGTATAGGCCCACAAGAGAGTGAGATACCGTTTCCCTTATACACTGTCAGGTGTATGCCTACACCCTGTGCATAAGTCATGGCCATTTTATAATACAATGATGTCAAGGATATCCGGGACATGGTCATTAACCCCTAAAGGCTTTTATTTCAAACAATACAGATTAAAGTGGGTTACCTCAATAATTTAATCACAATACGACTAAACATTCAATACCCGACCAAGCGGTATTATTATACCGTATCCCAAGCCCGTACAGGGAAAATAAGTTAAGAGTATTTACCTGAGCTAGCTCCTGTCTTAAATAGCAAGAATTATAATAACTTAGCCGTATTCACTTAAGTAAGCGTAGGTACAATTTACCGGAAGGCTCTAGTCTGGAATGATGGTATAAATAACCAATTAGAATGCTAACGGGTCTTTAATTAAGCCTAAGCTTAGACCGGTTAGTTTTAAAGAAAGATACGGTTCAAACGCATGATAAGGCGGAGACCGGTTTAGAATGTGGTTTTGACCCGGCAAGCTTGTATGCTTGTTTAATATGGGTAACATAAACACATTCTGGATTTTGAGACAAAAATGATATGGTTTGACCCGTTTCGGCTAATATATGCAAACTAGTTACATAAGCCGATTCGAACGCGACAAGTGCGTAACGAGTAACCAAAATAGTCATATACAGGTTTCCTAAGTTAATATGCCTTAAATATGTTGTGATATCAGGAGGATACCTTCCATTATGCCCAAAACGAGTTTAATCTCAAAATAAGTCATGTAGGGGTATTTTGGTCATTTTAAAGATTATAAAATAGATTTAATGAACCTCTGAGGTTTGGGTCTGAATACATCAGTAAAATAACTTATTTTAATAGGTCATAATAGTTGGTAATAAGTCTTATGTGACAAAAATGGTTTTAAACCTAAACTATGCGTTTAATACGCTTTAAAAGCCATTTTAAGCGATTTCCGGGTTATACAGGAAATCTGAGTTTTCTGATCAGGTTATAAATTTCAAAATACTTTATTTATTATATAAAATCAGTAGCAAAGATTATTGTCCTTTCACATTTCCAAAATTCTCGTTTTATGGTCAAAAGGGCATATTGGTCAACATTAGGCATTTAACGGAAACGTGTAAACGAATCGGACAACCAACGATCCAACCACAGAGGGTTATGCTAACATGTAGCCTGGTCCTAAGGAAGCTCTAAGGCATTTCCAAAGTATACTAAATCGGGTCAGAACTGAAGTCAAAGCAAAAGTCAAAGTTTTGCGACTTTCGGTTCCGAACCGGGTCTAAACAGAAAATTGTCGGGTCGAACATGTTTAGACATGTTCTTACATTTATTACTAAGTTATATGAATGATAAAATAGGATGTATGCCTTCTACATTGTTAATTAGGCGTTAATTCGCAAATTAAGGTTTTGTTGACTTTTTCTAATCAACTTTGACCCGACATTTGATCTAGTTAGAGTGGGAATCTGAGGGTGTCCTTTTAAGGGGTTATTGCCCACAAAAATACCAACTTATAACTACCTTCAATTCGACTAATCACTGGACCATTAGTGATTAATCGTGAAGTCAACCGTTAATTACGACGGTTTGACTTTTAAGCTAAAACTAAGCAAAAACTCAACTAAGAAAGGTTAAGCATACTTACTGAAGTCCTATGCACGATTAGGAAGGACTTGGGTCTGCTCTTAAGCTCCAGGAAGCTCAAGAAATGCAGAAGAAAAGGTGTGATCAATGGTTGCAACATTGTGGCCTTTTATAGTGTTTACAATCTCATAGATTGTTGACAACTAAGTCTAAGGGATGATCCAGATCAACAACAAGTGTTCCTAGGGTCTAAAAGTAATGTAGGGGTCGTCCAAAGATGTGAAAAATCGTTTATAGGTCGGTTATAAGCTCACAACAGTCAACAGCCACAAATTCTGTCGCTGGGCAACCCTTGCGCACCGTAAGGTTATGGCTTACGGTGCGTAAGCCTTCTGCAGAGGGCAAAATATTTTCCAACTTTTGCATCTTGGCTCTTGGTCTTTCCAAAGGTCAACCAAACTTATTCTCTTGCATTTTGAGTCCCTCAATTTTACTTATAAGGGCTTCAAGACTTGTTTAGACATTGGCAAGTCCTTGGTTAACTTTGTGCTTACCCGAAAAGTCATAATTTCCAACGTTGACGCTTTAACCCCTCGTATACGAATTTGATCATAACTTTCTCATACGATAATGAAACTTTATGAAATTTTTATCACACATTCTAGTGAGCATAATTAATCGTTACAAAGCTTCGGGTTTGCTAAAAGGTCACTCAGAGGTATACTTTAAACATGTTGACACATTTAACCCCTGTGGTTTGTAATCTCTCACTTTCTTTCATATTTAGCCTCGTATGATCCATGATTTATTCGTTTGAAGGTATAAACATTATGTAGGGTTATTGTAAAGTATATTTATCCATTGTTGACAATTTGAACCCTTATATTCACATACTTTTCATGTTTGTCAACTTTAGTCCCTCTAGAGTATTCTTTCACACGTTCAAGCTTATGACACGTGTCAATACATTATAGGACGTGAATTTTCGAGGTGTTACATCCTCACCCCGTTAAAAGAAATCTCGACCTCGAGATTTGTTAAAGTAAAGGGAGTAATTTCTACCTTATATTGGGCTTAATCTTCCCCAGTACCTTTGAGCCACTATGGCATTCCGATTGACCTTTATAATAGGTACATGTGTCTTTTGGAGCTTCTAATCCTGTCGATCCTTAATCGACATAGGTTGCTCATCATATCATAAATCTGTATATCATTATGTGATAGTGTTTCTTGACTTATTGGCGAAACACATCCTTAAATCATTAGTGTGGGGTGCATTGCGCGTTCCACCGAGCTCCTTAATTAGGTCTTAGCTCGTAAGCTATTTAATCTTGATACATTCGAATCCTTCGAATGATTCTATATACTCAGAGCCTGACTAGCCTGATAATTTAACAAATTTGGCACACCCTTCCTGGGTGATATCTTTTGTTGAGCCTTATTTCTTAACAAGAATTTAGGAGGTTTGCTATTTTCATTAATTCTTGATTTTCTGTCGAATACTGGCAACTTACAAATATTTAAGGATTTTTATGATCTTATTTGTTGTTCCCAATGAAAATTTCAGATCCTGATAAGTGGGCTTACCAATCTATTGTCCCAACAATAGATGTTTAACATTTCATCCATACAAGGTCTCCAAAGGAGCAGCCTTGATGCTTATATATCAACTATTATAGAAAAACTTATCTTAAGGTGCGATGGTTATTCCAACCACTGCTTAACTAATTTTAAGGAATAGCTAATCCTTGTCGTTAGTCGAACAAATCGACGATCCTGGGCAGCTGATGGCGATTCTTAATCGTTGCCTAATTGGGGTTGCGGTAAACAATGCATAAGCAAAATGAACCGTCTTTCATACCTAACAATATCAAACTCTCGGAATATCGAGTTAGGCTATATGAATCTCCTGTCTTAAAATTTACTTAATCAGGGTTTCGGTTATTCCATAATCAACATGGAGTTCTTAAAACACTCCTACCCAAAGCGGGATGTTAATCTTAACTCTACTTGCCTCTCGGGAGGTAAACAGGGTAGTCTTAGGAGAAGATAATCAAAATACAAGGAGGTTACAGAGATTTTCCAAATCTCAGGCTCTAGTTCATCCATCCTCGCTTGTGCCAAATGAGTGACATTTTTATGTTATGAGTCCACAGGTTCCCTTTTACCAGGAAACATTTATTTGGAAAAATTCTATTTTCTAGATATCTTCTTTGAATGCCATTAGCTGACTTTAGTACCATATGATCATTGGGATATCTTTGTGGTTCCATGCATTAAACCTCCATACTGATCAGGCATGGAAGCAATCTATGGAACATATTAAGATACACCAATCCTCATGTGGCGCTTTTGTCATACCATCTGGTATTCGTAACCGATAGAGATCGGGAGATATCAATTACTTATGATGATGTACTTCATCTGGAGAAAGGGTATGCTAGAATTTTATGACTGAAGATTTCTGACAGAAACAGAAGAAATGGTTTCTATGATTTGCTATCTGTAAGCTTTACCTTACACTTAATATCTAGGATTCTTATGATAGATTGTTAAAAGTCTAATATACTTACAATTTATGAAGGATTTATTGGTATCCGTATTAAAACATAATTCTTAGCATTTATACTTAAAGAACGTACCCAAAGTTATTATTGATATGGACTACTCCTGACACTCTTTAGGAGAGTTTAAGCGCTATCATTCTTAGGCTTTCTATCCTTAGTCGTATTTCCTTTGACAGATTTGGGGCACGTAGCATTTGGCTCCTTGAACTTTTTCACGGTCTTCTTCACAGCTTTTCTAACAGCTGTGTCCATCATAGTTTGAAGAACATCTTTGGAAATTCTAAGGTTTACAATTGTAGCATCATTAGCATGCGTCGCATCATCAATGGCACGATTGACCGTTGTCTTATCCGAGTTTGTCATACTCAAGATTTGGTTCTTATTAGCAATTGGATCATTTACTTAGTTGCGATTCAACAATTGCTATTCATCACCCTGATGGCCTTAACATGTACTAACCATGGTTTCATTAAACTATCCAGGCCAATATGGCACTAACATTCTTAATGAACGTTATTTTTTTTAAAATATATCAATATCACTTAGCCTAGGTCACAAAAGACCATCAATGGCATTTAAGGGTTGGACCTAGTCCATTACCTTTTTGACAGGGGATCAAAATGTCACATATGTCTTTATTATATTGATGAATTTGGACCGCTTGAAAGCTTGCCATAAGGATATCAGAAAAGAGTGATTCCTAATTGATATAAAATATCAATCTAAGATTTGTTGGAGCATTTTCTAAAGTATCATCGGTCAATTGCTACCTCGCATTAAATGACCGGAGTCCAAATCAGGCGGAGACAACAGTTCTCAGCATTTATCGCTTATTATAGAATCATATGTGCCAGTATCAAATAAATTTCTGCATAAACTGCTTGATATGGAAAGGTACCTGCTATATAGTTATCATTCTACACCATCTCCTGGCGTTCATCTGGAAGACTCATGCGTTTATTTTCTTAGCATCTTCGGGCTTCTTCTGATTCCTAGGGCAGTTGGTCCTGATATGCCCCTTCTCGTTGCAACCATAACAGGTTGCGTCTTTCAACTTCTTGCAATCCAAGGTTTTATGTTCCTTAGACTTGCAAATCCCACAAGGTAGAGGCTGAGATTCAAATCTGCATTTCCCGAGGTGGTATTTCCTACAGGTTTTGCACCTGGTCTTCTCACCCGACTGCTGGCTGTCTTTCTCAAATCCGGAGCTCTTCTTATCCTCAGAGTTCCTCTTTTTCTTTCTATCGGAGCGATGAGAATTTTCATCCTCCCTTTTACGCTTTCCATCTTCAGAGGCTTTGGCAGCTTTGTTTCTGACCACATCGAGTGTGAGAGATAGCGACAGATCTGCCGCTGACCTGAATGTAGTAGGTCTCGATGCTTTCACACTGGCCTTTATTTCTGGGGCTAAACCCCCAATAAAGAGAGCTATTCGCTTTGGTTCCGGTGTGATCAAGTAAGGAACCAATCGAGACATGGTATTGAAACTTGTAGGGTATGCTTGACAATCTAAGTTCTCCATGAATAATGTCAAGAATTCAGTCTCAATTTTCTCAACTTCATGTTGAGGACAGTAATTTTCTTTGATAAGAGTGACGAACTGATCCCAAGTCATGTTGTACAAAGGGATCTTCCCCGTAGCTTGGATCAGTGACCTCCACCAAGCTAGAGCTTCTCCTTTAAAAGATTGTGAAACAAACTTCACAATGTCTTGTTCCGCACAACCGCTGATGTCAACAACAGTGTCCATCTCCTCGAGCCATGTCATGCAATCGATGGCTCCTTATTCTCCTGTAAAGTCTCTGGGCTTGCAGGAGACAAAATATTTATACGAACAGGTTTTAACATATGGCTCTTGATTAAGCACAACCTGTCCAGACGGAACACTCCTCTGATTTGACGAGTTATGAACATCGTCTTTCCTTGACTCATGTGATTTAGAAGGGGGCTTACTACGAGCCACAGATAGAGTCTTAGAGTGTGTATCACTTGTTTCATCATACTGTCTGTCGAGGGCTCGTGTAACGGCATTATCTATTAATGCCTGCAGTTCCGCACCAGTTATATTAACTCTGGTAGCATCATTATTCTCCCTCAGGTGGCTGTTGACCTCATCTGATCCAGCCATGTAGTTTGATTGCTACATACATATTGACAATTATTTATTCAGTGGTTATTATGGAATCATCATTTTTGACGATTCATCAACCATGGTAATATAAACCATATTGGTTAATTTGTTAGTTATATTTAATTAGTATTTTCATTATAATTTACCCTAGTTATAAAACATTAAGGATATAAAAGTGGCGCAAAAGGCCTAGTCACAAGGACAGTTTTAAATTTATAAGCTATGATTTCAGAGAATCGAGGCATTAAGGATTGAATCAAAGTTCATTACCTTTTCTTGACAGGGAGTTGTAGGCTACCACTGTCTTTAGTCTCAGAGGACATTAACTATAGCCCGTAGGCACTTCCCTTCTAAGGGATGTTTATAATATGATCATCTTATAGGATGATATAAGCCATGATTTCAGAGAATCGAGGCATTAAGGTTTGAATCAAAGTTCATTACCTTTTCTTGACAGAGAGTCAAAGACATCAACTGTCTTTTGTCCCTTAGGACAATAAGTATGGCCCGTAGGCATTTCATCACTTATGGACGTTTATAATATGATCATCTTCATTTGATGATATTAGTCAGGATCGCATTGATCATGCAAACTATTATGCTTGGACGTAGTCCAACATTTTTAGACGGGTGTCAGAGACCACCACGGTCGTTGTCTTATCGGACAACAAGTTTGGCCCGTAGGCACTTCATCACTAAGGGATGATTATTTCAAATAAGGGAATTTAGATTAACCCCCTTTTTAAAGATGGCCTGTGTGACTTTAACGATTCACAGTTTACCAAAAATGTTAACATACTTACAGATGTTAACAGGGATTGGAATCTTTTAGATAAGTTTTACCATCTTGGCCATGTCTACAATGACATTTAGGCTAGGTTTTACCTTTAAGACTCCTTTAACATTTAACGCAGAACAATCCTAAATTGAAATGTTAACAAGGATCTGAATCTAATTGTGGAACTACCATCTTGGCCCTGTCTTAAGGTGACATATGGCTAGGTCTTGTCCTCTTTAAGTTTTTGCCATTTTATTATAATGGTAGATCTTATAATATAGGAATGATATCTTAAATTATAATCGTTCCATTAAAATTAAACAAGTATATGGGTGCCCTAAATGGGACTTCTACAGAAAATGACTTGCCCATGCAAGGGCTAATCAGAAAAATAACAAATGAACCAAATAAGGGCAAAATAAAACGAATTAGGATATGTCCTATGTTCTTGTCTAGACTCAAGAATGTGCAACTGTGTAACTGAGATTAAACACAAAATGGCTAGCGTTTAATTCACTCAGTGTTGGCTCTGATACCAACCTGTCACACCCCGATACTCCCCACCGGGCCCACCGGTCATACGTGGAAATATCGGGGCGTGACATAATTAAACATGTTTAGGCATATAATACTTGTCATAGGACTAGTTAGGTGGTCCGAACGCGTTTTACGCGAACGGCGCGTTAAAGTAGCGTAAGCTACCTAAACGGGTCGTAGTGGGTCGTGAGCACTTAGGTTAGGTTTCCTTTTAGTATGTAGGCCTTGTTAAACCATATCATATGAGTTCCCACACTCATTTGGTTTACGAGACCTCATCCTATCCAATCTTCCGAATTAGTTCCGGTTTATTTTTGTAGTTACCCATATTAGGTGCCGTTTGATTTCCGGGACTCCTCTAGCTTGCTTGGTAGTTGTTCAAGACTTTTAAGCACTCTCAAGAGAGTACATAGTCCCCTCTTTTACTGTTTTCAAATGTTTTGGGGTGAAATATGTGTACCTAATTGTTATGTTCATGATTTTAAAAGTATAATTGATTATACATATTAGTACTTATCTTTTTACAAACTGAATGATTATTTATGGTCTAAACTCTAATTTTTCAAAGATTATAAAATTAATTGTTGGATAGTACTTAGTTTATGTTTACCAGACCGGTTGGTAGTACGATATAGCTCTACAGGATTTGACACCCCATTCCTGTTGTCATTGAATGTCTGAAACCAATTTGTTTCTCCATCCAAATAGGGATTGCCTTTATGGTATTCCTATAGTCTCAAAGGTGTATTTTGATGCACTAGGTCTGAATGAATTCTTAAATCACATTATTTTTGTATATTTTGATATGCTCTCATATGTGATATTGTACAAAACCAACATATATTTTTGTTAATAACCAAAACATAGTTTAATATGTTATTTACAAAACCAAAGTGTCACACCCCGACCACGTGAGACAACGTAACGTGGCGGAAACGTCGGGGAGTGTTATAACAGAATTAATCGTTTCAAATCCATGGCAATTAAAGTTTCGTTTTATTAATCAAACATAAGAGTTTACATTTTTTAAACAAGAACCAAAGAGTACATGACATAAATTAACTAGTTCTTGTCTCGTTTTAAGTCACTAAGGCACAGGTCCGCCTAAGTATGTCTTGATAAGTCCTATGCATCATCTCCTGAAAACACATGTGAAAATAGGTACGTCAGCATAAAAATGCCTGTGAGATACATAGGTTTTGTGAAAACAGAATTCATGACTTATGTTTGAGAAAATGTTTAGTCATGAACCTTGTAATTTGCTTTGTCTTGTAAATCTTTTGAAAAACGATAAGATCAGATGATATGTATAAATAAGAGGATAACATATGGTTAAATGATTAACCATGTAAAAATGAGTTTGTTTGTAAATCAATGTCTTGTGAAAAGTATGTTATTTGTATAAAATGTTATATGTCTCAAACTGAAATGATTCAAATAACGCTACGATATGTAATACCATACAACCACTTATATATAGGAAGTACCAGCGGCGTATCCACCATGCTTGTATCATATTACACACGCCTCGTTACTTAATCACTTACTCAAACCAAACTACCAAAGTAAAATGTTCATGTCTAATGTGAATCATGTAATGTGTATCCAAAATGTAAGCATGTGATGAATGATAATGTACTAAGTATGCAACAAAGGACATACATAGCATATAGTGTAATGTATAACAATGTACTAAGTACGCACACAATGGGCATATATAATATGTAATGTAAGGCAATGTACTAAGTACGCACACAATGGGCATACATAGCATGTGATGTAAGGCAATGTACTAAGTACGCACACAATGGGCATACATAGCATGTGATGTAAGGCAATGTACTAAGTACGCACACAATGGGCATACATAGCATGTAATGTAAGGCAATGTACTAAGTACGCACACAATGGGCATACATAGCATGTAATATAAGGCAATGTACTAAGTACGCACACAATGGGCATACATAGCATGTAATGTAAGGCAATGTACTAAGTACGCACACAATGGGCATACATAGCATAAAATGTAATGAAATGTACTAAGTATGCTAAGTTAACATACAAAGCAGAAAAGTCATGTAAATCAATGTGCTAGCATGTTATCAGTCAACATACATAGCAGAAATGTAATGTAAATCATGTACTAATAGTGTACTAATGAACATAACAAGTATGTGATGTGAAAGCAGGAAAGCACGAAAATAACAAGTAGGCACATGTGTTCCACCTCAAAACAGTTTGAAAACAGTAAAAGAGGGGTCTATGTACTCACATGAGATTGCTCAATAGTCCTAGGATAACCACCAAGCAATGCTAGAAGTTCACGGAATCAAACGGTACCTAATATAGGTAACTATGTTAATAAACCGGACCTAAATCGGAGGATCGGATAGAATGAGGGCTCGTAAACCAAATGAGTATGGGAACTCATGTAGTATGGTTTAACAAAGCCTACATGCTAAAAGAAACCTAGCCTAAGTGCTTACGACCCATTACGACCCGTTTAGGTAGCTTATGCTATTTTAACGCGGCGTTCGCGTGAAACGCGTTTGGACCGCCTAACTAGTCCTATGACAAGTAACATATGCCTTAACATGTCTAATATTGTTGTCAAATCAGTTTAGATGTCAAAAGTTATGTTACATATGTTTAAAATGAATTTTGGCATCAAAGGGGTATTTTGGTAATTTACCTAAGGCATATAAACTACCAATCATACAACTACTTAAATGAAGCGACCATAAGGTATAACCTCGGAAGGTTATTCCCTATATGCTATGGTCACCTAATGTGTTTGGTCGGATCCTAATGATCGACCAAACGGGTCGGGTTCGAAAGTATAAGCGATTGTTTAGATCGCTTACCCTACGACCCTATATAAGCACTAAACTAAAAGTGACGAGCTAAGCATGCTAAAACATGCTTAACTAAGTTTAGAAAACAGGTTTGGTATCAAAACAAACGGTTTTGATACCCATAAGTAGTTTGGTTACAAATACGCAAGAATACGTATTCTGACCGAAACTACGGCTCGTCACTGAGCCTAGATAACGTGGTAATCAGTAGGTATAGTCACTAGGGACTATAACCATCGTGATCACGCTCACGTTATGAAGTTCAAACGAACTTCGCATCGACCATAAACTGGTCAATGAAGAAAGTCAAACAAAGATTGACTTTCGGACTCGAAAAGCAATAAAAGAACGAAGGAACACTTACAAAGGGTCCCCGAATGCTAATCTAGATCAAAACAGCTCAGGTATGAAACAAAGGTTTCAACTTAGAGCACATTAGATCAGATTCTTGTGAGGAAAAGTGAAGGGTGGAGGTGGGTATTTATAGTTTTTGGTTCACCGTTAGGATCGTTTCTTGGAGAAGGGGGAAAGATCACATCCCTACACTTGTTGGAATGTTGTGGTAACTGATTTTGGCCACCATAGGAGATTAACATGTGGCACTTGGCCTTTGGAGGGGTCAAGGGTTGTTTAATATGTGTTTAAAATGGCTTTTTCTGATCAGAAGAGGCCTAGCGTGACGCCAAGGGGGCTAGGTGTCACGCTAGGGTCCCCCTGATCAGCAAACACTTTCCAATGTTCCCCTTTCAGTCCCCGTTGCGTATTAAGGCCATTTCCGACATGTTTAAGGCTCGTTAAATCATTTTAAAGACTCCACAAGGATGCCTAAACATTGTGGACATGAAACATGCTCAAAAATATGCCGGATGTCAGTTCGTTTGGTCGTACAATCGCGATGTTCGCTTAATTACGCCCGGAATGCGCATAAGCGCGAAAAACTATCTAAATTACGTGGCGAATGGATTTTTCTTATGCCAAACACTAAAATAAAATATTTTAGTGCTTACATAAATTTTTGGATGTCCGGATGTATTCAGAACGTAAGTTATGCGCGAAAGTGCAAACTTGTGCACTTTTTGACGCTTTTAGTCCCTGTAAGCGAATTAACTTGTTTTTGCCATACCAAAGCCTTTAAAACTTATTTCTAAGTTATGTAAAGGTTATTTAAGGTATGTTAAGCCTATTTCACTATTCCAGAGTGTTCGTTGCATTAAACTGGTTATATTTACGCATTAGTGCGCGTATAACCTTCCAGAAAGCGATTTAGAGCTTGAAATCGAACAAGAGTTGATATGTGCAAAAGATACACATATTTATACAATTCCAAAGTATGAAATACAATATTTCATTGGTTTGGCATTTGTTTGATGGTTGAAGTGACACAGGTGTCACAGTCTCCCCTACTTTAGGAAATTTCGTCCCGAAATTTATTTGTAGGAGCATGTCTGTGACTTTGTGTTAAATAACCATCAAGGATAAGGCATATCCTGATATTCCTCTTTAACGAACATTTTCAGAAATGGAAATGAATGGAGAATCAGGAATATTCATTTTCCTTCGATGGAAAATTTTAAGAAACGAAAAATACACGGGATGAGTTATTTTCCTTATTGGGTATCCTTCAGAAACGAAAATGAACGGAACGAGTCATTTTCCACAATTCCTCCAGAAACGAAAATGAATGGATTGAGTCATTTTCCACAATTTCTTCAGGAACGAAAATGAACGGAATGAGTCATTTTCCATGATTTCTTCAGGAATGAAAATGAACGGAATGAGTCATTTTCCACAATATCTTCAGGAACAAAAATGAACGAAATGAGTCATTTTCCATGATTTCTTTAGGAATGAAAATGAACGGAATGAGTCATTTTCCACGATTTCTTCAGGAATGAAAATGAACGGAATGAGTCATTTCCCATGATTTCTTTAGGAATGAAAATGAACGGAATGAGTCATTTTCCACGATTTCTTCAGGAATGAAAATGAACGGAATGAGTCATTTTCCACGATTTCTTCAGGAACGAAAATGAACGGAATGAGTCATTTTCGATAATTTCTTCAGGAACGAAAATGAACGGAATGAGTCATTTTCCATGATTTCTTCAGGAACGAAAATGAACGGAATGAGTCATTTTCCACAACCTCTTCAGAAACAAAAATGAACGGAATGAGTCATTTTTCACAATTTCTTCAGAAACAAAAAAATGAACGGAATCAACTCTAGACACATGACAAAACTCGCTGTGGTTTCTGTGCACTGAATTCCATAATTATGTATGCATCCATAATTACGTATTTCCTTGCACAGTCCGCACAGTTTGTCTTGTAATGTTTAGGGGAGGAAAATCAAATCTGTGATGAGGGTGACTAGACTACCATAGGGTCCTTTTAATTAGATCGATAGATGATCTTATTAATTAGGCCACAAAGGAGTCCTTTCAGCTATTTCATCACATGATGTTTCTAACCAGATTTTTGGATCAATCTGTTTAACTAGACCACTCAAGGGGTCTAATTATGGAGTAGTACTTTATAATCCAAGGGACTTAACTACAACGTAGAAGTCCATTAAGGATTTTAGATAGTACCTTTCGGGAATCCTACTACGAATCCCTCATATGAAGATACGAAAGGTTCTACGAGGATTTGGATAACAAAAACTTGGATTACACCAAAAACATAAAAAGGAACACATAAGCACATAATCACATAGTTGTTTAATTTGGTTATTAATTTGTTATCGATTGAGAATGGATATGGAAAACAGTCGATGGATTTCAAAGTCCTCCGGGATCTATCTGAAAAGATAGGAAGATCTCCCAAAAATTTGATTTTGTTCTCAAAGAAACGTAATATTCGAATTAAGGAACATAACAATTTTAGGATTTACGGAAATACCCTTAGGTACCCTATTAAGGATTTATAGTGGTACTTTGGGTATTCGTCCAGTGTTGTAACTTGCGCCTTGTACTTCATTTTCCTTAGAAAAAACGGGTACTTAGGAATTTCGTGGAAAACGCAAGAGATCATAAGATGAAAAATTTTTGGGGGTAGTTTGCTTTACAAGGAATACGATTCCTTGATTGTCGGTATTGAAAGGGATATGTTGTTTATACATACAACCTCATAAATACATTGCAATGTAAATAAAAGATTTATTTATAAACAATGATAACAACTGTTTCATGGACCTTGACAACAAAAGAAAATAATACACAAGACATGATTATTTCTAAAGGGTGTTGTCTTCTAGTCGGTCAGATGCTCATCCCTGTGCTGGATTAGCATTAGCAAGCTTTGGGCAATTTCTTCAGAAATGACCCATCTCGCCACAATTGTAGCAAGAACCTGGTGGAAAGCGAGCTTGAGCAGGATTGTTGCCAACTTGATTTGGTGCAACCGCAGCTCGGCAAACTTTTGCTGTATGACCTTTAAGTCCACAAATTTGGCATTCGCGGCACTTCACATTAGCATGATGATGAAGGTTACATTGGTTGCACAAGGGTGAAGTTCCATTGTATGGCTTCCTAGCAGGGGGTTGGGCCGGTTGGTTGGGGACGGCTTAATCATTGTGAGTAACCATGGCGAAGTTCTGAGAAGCCTTTCGATTCTTTAACTTCTTAGGGGATCCAGTCTGTTCATCCATGGTCTTTGATTCCTCGATTGGTTTCGATTCCTCGACCGGTTTCTTGTCACCTTTTCGGAAAAGTTTACCTTTCCTGATCTTTGATTCAGTCAAGGTTGCAGATAGCTCAATGGCCTGTCTAACTGTAGTAGGGTTGCTACCAGTCACAATGTCTTGTATTGAGTCAGGGAGGCCATCAATGTACTTTTCGATTGCCTTGTCCAAAGGTGTGACCATGTTTGGGCATAACAGACTTAACTCCTCATAACGGTCCGTGTAGGCTCGATGCTCACCGCTGTCTTGCTCAAGATTGTCGAATTCCCTTTCCAAGGCCCTGATCTCGTGACGAGGATAGTATTCCTTCATCATAAGGGCCCTAAGTTCAGCCCATGTCTGTGCTAGAGCAACTTCTGCACCACGATCTCTCATAACCCCGTTCCACCACGTAAGGGCCCTCTTCTGGAATACACTCGAAGCAAACTCGACCTTGTGATTGTCAGGACACTGCACGTGGTGGAAAGTATTCTCAATGCTCTCGAACCATTGAAGAAGCCCAGTCACTCCCTCAGAACCACTAAACTTGAGTGGTTTAGCCGAGTTAAAACTCTTGAAATTGCATGGACCATTGTTGTTGTTGTTGGCTTGGTTCCATTGAGCAAAGAGGTTTGGGAATTGAGCAGCCATTTGCTGCGCAATGATTTCTGCCAGTTCGGTAGTCGCTATCTGGTTTTCGCGTTGAGGAGGCATTCTAAAAGAGGAAACATGAAAGGAAATGAGTGAGAGATTTAGACGAAAAGAATGAGATGAAACAAATCTGATGAAAGCAAGGATAGTGGTCATTTATTTGTTACCACAAGGTAAACAAACGACACACAGTGACTAAATTAAAGTAAATGGGTCAAAAATAATGCTTCGCGAAGACATGCTCGCCTATAAGTGAACACTCACCCCGAGAGTTCCCAGGTAAGAGTGACTGGTCCGATTATGTGGATTTATACGAACACTCTAGCCTTAGACAGAAAACTCAGGGTACAGGCATTCACCCTTCCAGTTTGCACGTGTTCACATTATTTAAAACCCAAAACCTTACAATAGAGGGTTCAAAACCTAGTAATCAATCATCCTAGAACAGATGATTAGTTTTCAAAGCGGTTTTGAAATTTATGTTCTTGTTGTGGTCGTCGCCTAAGGATAGGTGACGGTATTGTTTTATGACTAAACGCAAGTAAACTCGCGTTAGGGTCCTAGGAAGGTTATAGACTAGGTCAAAGTATTACTAATAACCTAATTCCCTATAACCATTGGCTCTGATACCATCTTTTCTGTCACACCTCGACCACGTGAGACAACGTAACGTGGCGGAAACGTCGGGGAGTGTTGTAACAGAATTAATCGTTTCAAATCCATGGCAATTAAAGTTTCGTTTTATTAATCAAACATGAGAGTTTACATTGTTTTAAACAAGAACCAAAGAGTACATGACATAAATTAACTAGTTCTTGTCTCGTTTTAAGTCACTAAGGCACAGGTCCGCCTAAGTATGTCTTGATAAGTCCTATGCATCATCTCCTGAAAACACATGTGAAAATAGGTACGTCAGCATAAAAATGCCTGTGAGATACATAGGTTTTGTGAAAACAGAATTCATGACTTATGTTTGAGAAAATGTTTAGTCATGAACCTTGTAATTTGCTTTGTCTTGTAAATCTTTTGAAAAACGATAAGATCAGATGATATGTATAAATAAGAGGATAACGTATGGTTAAATGATTAACCATGTAAAAATGAGTTTGTTTGTAAATCAATGTCTTGTGAAAAGTATGTTATTTGTATAAAATGTTATATGTCTCAAACTGAAATGATTCAAATAACGCTACGATATGTAATACCATACAACCACTTATATATAGGAAGTACCAGCGGCGTATCCACCATGCTTGTATCATATTACACACGCCTCGTTACTTAATCACTTACTCAAACCAAACTACCAAAGTAAAATGTTCATGTCTAATGTGAATCATGTAATGTGTATCCAAAATGTAAGCATGTGATGAATGATAATGTACTAAGTATGCAACAAAGGACATACATAGCATATAGTGTAATGTATAACAATGTACTAAGTACGCACACAATGGGCATATATAGTATGTAATGTAAGGCAATGTACTAAGTACGCACACAATGGGCATACATAGCATGTGATGTAAGGCAATGTACTAAGTACGCTCACAATGGGCATACATAGCATGTGATGTAAGGCAATGTACTAAGTACGCACACAATGGGCATACATAGCATGTAATGTAAGGCAATGTACTAAGTACGCACACAATGGGCATACATAGCATGTAATGTAAGGCAATGTACTAAGTACGCACACAATGGGCATACATAGCATAAAATGTAATGAAATGTACTAAGTATGCTAAGTTAACATACAAAGCAGAAAAGTCATGTAAATCAATGTGCTAGCATGTTATCAGTCAACATACATAGCAGAAATGTAATGTAAATAATGTACTAATAGTGTACTAATGAACATAACAAGTATGCGATGTGAAAGCAGGAAAGCCCGAAACTAACAAGTAGGCACATGTGTTCCACCCCAAAATAGTTTGAAAACAGTAAAAGAGGGGTCTATGTACTCACGTGAGATTGCTCAATAGTCCTAGGATAACCACCAAGCAATGCTAGAAGTTCACGGAATCAAACGGTACCTAATATAGGTAACTATGTTAATAAACCGGACCTAAATCGGAGGATCGGATAGAATGAGGGCTCGTAAACCAAATGAGTATGGGAACTCATGTAGTATGGTTTAACAAAGCCTACATGCTAAAAGAAACCTAGCCTAAGTGCTTACGACCCATTACGACCCGTTTAGGTAGCTTATGCTATTTTAACGCGTCGTTCGCGTGAAACGCGTTTGGACCACCTAACTAGTCCTATGACAAGTAAAATATGCCTTAACATGTCTAATATTGTTGTCAAATCAGTTTAGATGTCAAAATTTATGTTACATATGTTTAAAATGAATTTTGGCATCAAAGGGGTATTTTGGTAATTTACCTAAGGCATATAAACTACCTATCATACAACTACTTAAACGAAGCGACCATAAGGTATAACCTCGGAAGGTTATTCCCTATATGCTATGGTCACCTAATGTGTTTGGTCGGATCCTAATGATCGACCAAACGGGTCGGGTTCGAAAGTATAAGCGATTGTTTAGATCGCTTACCCTACGACCCTATATAAGCACTAAACTAAAAGTGACAAGCTAAGCATGCTAAAACATGCTTAACTAAGTTTAGAAAACAGGTTTGGTATCAAAACAAACGGTTTTGATACCCATAAGTAGTTTGGTTACAAATACGCAAGAATACGTATTATGACCGAAACTACGGCTCGTCACTGAGCCTAGATAATGTGGTAATCAGTAGGTATAGTCACTAGGGACTATAACCATCGTGATCACGCTCACATTATGAAGTTCAAACGAACTTCGCATCGACCATAAACTGGTCAACGCAGAAAGTCAAACAAAGTTTGACTTTCGGACTCGAAAAGCAATAAAAGAACGAAGGAACACTTACAAAGGGTCCCCGAATGCTAATCAAGATCAAAATAGCTCATGTATGAAACAAAGGTTTCAACTTAGAGCACATTAGATCAGATTCTTGTGAGGAAAAGTGAAGGGTGGAGGTGGGTATTTATAGTTTTCGATTCACCGTTAGGATCGTTTCTTGGAGAAGGGGGAAAGATCACATCCCTACACTTGATGGAATGTTGTGGTAACTGATTTTGGCCACCATAGGAGATTAACATGTGGCACTTGGCCTTTGGAGGGGTCAAGGGTTGTTTAATATGTGTTTAAAATGGATTTTGCTGATCAGAAGAGGCCTAGCGTGACGCCAAGGGGGCTAGGTGTCACGCTAGGGTCCCCCTGATCAGCAAACACTTTCCAATGTTCCCCTTTCAGTCCCCGTTGCGTATTAAGGCCATTTCTGACATGTTTAAGGCTCGTTAAATCATTTTCAAGACTCCACAAGGATTCCTAAACATTGTGGACATGAAACATGCTCAAAAATATGCCGGATGTCAGTTCGTTTGGTCGTACAATCGCGATGTTCGCTTAATTACGACAGGAATGCGCATAAGCGCGAAAAATGATCTAAATTGCGTGGCGAATGGATTTTTCTTATGCCAAACACTAAAATAAAATATTTTAGTGCTTACATAAATTTTTGGATGTCCGGATGTATTCAGAACGTAAGTTATGCGCGAAAGTGCAAACTTGTGCACTTTTTGACGCTTTTAGTCCCTGTAAGTGAATTAACTTGTTTTTGCCATACCAAAGCCTTTAAAACTTATTTCTAAGTTATGTAAAGGTTATTTAAGGTATGTTAAGCCTATTTCACTATTCCAGAGTGTTCGTTGCATTAAACTGGTTATATTTACGCATTAGTGCGCGTATAAACTTCCAGAAAGCGATTTAGAGCTTGAAATCGAACAAGAGTTGATATGTGCAAAAGATACACATATTTATACAAGTCCAAAGTATGAAATACAATATTTCATTGGTTTGGCATTTGTTTGATGGTTGAATTGACACAGATGTCACACAAAGCATAGTTTAATATGTTATTTATAAATCCAAAGTATTCTTTTGATATACTACTGAAAATTATATTATTAAAAACTAAAGTATATTAAATATACTATTTGTTTTACAATTGGGTTTTGGGTTAGTGTTTAGATAATGGGACGGGTGTAGTATGATGAAAACATGGTAGATACGCCACTGGTACATCTTATATATAAGTGTTTTCATCACATTACATACCGTGGCGTTATTTAGTACACTTGGGTTAACGACATTGGAACTGAAATATATTTTAATATATTACTTATTCGACTTTCTTAAAACCAAAGTATATTTTTATATATGCTATAAACCTTTTTATCAAAATATTGTTTTTCAAACAATATATTTTATACAAACTCATTTTACTTAGTTATTTAATTACCTATGTATTATTATTTTATATCATCTGATTTCTTATAAATTTTAGTATGATTTATAAAAGAAAACCTTTTTCAAGGATCATGACTACTTTTCTTAAGCAACTTTTTCTAAACTTATAAGTCATGAATCCTAAATCAATAAAACCTATGTATCTCAGAGGCATTTTTATGCTGACGTACCTATTTTTACACATGTTTCAGGTGCTGCTTTATGATGATTGTTGATACATGCTACACTTAGGGTGGACTCGTGCCTTAGCGACTTTAAAACTTGAAAAATAATAGTTGTATTTATCTTATTTGTAATAAAACAATGAGTTCATTAATTCAATAAAATGAAATTATTTATTCCATGGTTGTGAAACAATGATTCTGTTACAACACTCCCCGACGTTTCCGCCACGTGTTGTTGTTTTACGTGGTCGGGGTGTGACAAGAATGACGTCGAAGAGATTGAGAGAAGGAAGATAGAAAGAAGTTTAACGATAATGCGTAAGTTTCCAAGCAAATGCCCAGAAGAGAGATAAGTAAGTAACATAGTATAATTCATTACTAAGTGTACTACCACGTAAATAACAAGTAAGCATATAGCTTGGTAGGCTAGGGCACTAAGTCTTGCACTTGGAGTGCAGTGTCGTTATGGATCGAGTAAATTAGTATAAAACGGGTTATAGTATGGTTTTTCTCAAAAACACTTTTTCTTTTAAAACCGAGTTTACTATAACCAATGGCTCTGATACCAATCTGTCACACACTCATTTTTCCACTATGCGGAGTATCACCGCGAGGCGTGCGACTGGCCTAATCATACCACCAATCATATTTAACAATTAAAATAATTAAAGTAAAAACCAACATTACTAATACGATTAATGACATCATATTAAAATAAAGTTGGGTATTTAGCGGAAGCATAAAGTACACAGTCCATTAATAACCTAAAACATAGTTTTCAACATGGGAATCTAACAACGGATTCTAGATGACACTACACCCCTCCGAGCAGACTCCAGCGCATCACCTAAGGACCTGCAAGCATGCAGTAGTATGTCAACATAAAGTTGGCGAGTTCACGGTATAAAAAGGTTTATTTGTGTTATCCCAAAAACATTAATTATTAAGTTACCAGTTATAAAACACGCCATGGGGAGATACCCCATAACTAAGCTACTAAACTGTGTGGTACCGAAACTGAGACTGTAGTGCTGGTTGCCCCTGATCAATGTCTATCATCACTGATCGGTTATAAGTCCATACTAGTTCACATCCGTCCTCTAAGGCCCGATGCGAGGTTTGTCAAACCTAATAGCGTTATCAACTAATATCCCGTTCGCTATATCATGCAACTAATTGGTATAAGTGTTGGGGACTTCAGGATAGAGTTTCGATTAGTACGCTAAAGACATGAATTATGAGTATTGTTTAATTTCTATTCCGGTCCCCCGGAATATTAGGTTCCCAATCCATCGGGAATACATGCTTTAAGTGTTAGTGTGAACTCACCTTTGCTTGCTCGGTAGATAGAATATTTGTCCTATGTTGGTCAACCACGTCCTATTAAGGTTACCACTATTAGGACCGAATGCAAGTAATCACGTATTCTTTACACGTATTCAACAAGTAGTGTACAAGTAGTTGCTATTGTAGATTATACCAATCAGGTACGTATACACAAATGTCATATATCATAACAGTTAACACATACCAAGTTGTACAGTGTAGGTGTGTGGATTAAAACAGGGACATGTGCCTTTTTACTAGTGTGCGGCCCACTAATAAGATGGCCCAAATGTGACAGTGTGCGGCCCACTTGTTAGTGTGTGGCCCATATAAGAGTGTGTGGCCTACTGACAGTGTGCGGTCATGTAGAAGTGTATTGTACCTTGTGCCTTGGTGACTTGTACGAGGGGAGCATGCGAATCATGAGGTGTGCGACTGTACACATCCAGTTTGTACCTTATGCAATAGGAGTTGCATTATCTTTAAAGGCGTGCGATTATGGTGCGTGACCATGCAAAAGGGGTTGTACGCTTAGGAGTGTGCAACCCTTGAGTGTACAGTGTGCAGTGTGTTTTTGTACATCATATAAACAAAATTTAAATATGTATAAAATCATTTCATCAACAGATATCCATTCCAAACTTCTGTGATTAAACAACCAATCAAAGTTTTCCCTTTTTACACTAGTTCTAACATATTCCTATCATGACCTATATATCATTTGAACAAATCCTGATTTGATAATCCTTGAGCATTTACATGCAACATAATTAGAAATCATACATAATCATAGAGTAATGATTCAAATAAACTCATCTTATTCATATACACAACACATCATGTGACATCTGTACTTGTGTAATCATTGTATAACTATAAACAGTTCAACTATTAATAAAACAATGTGTTTTGATCCCAATATTTGTTTATTTATGTTTGACATTTTGCACGTTTTAATTTTGTTCGATTTCAAACTCTTAAACGCTTTCTGGAAAGTTATACGCAAACTGATGCGTAAACGTAATCAGTTTAATGCTACATACACTCCGGAATAGTAACATAAACTTAACATACCTTAAATAACCTTTACCTAACTTAGAAATAAGTTTTGAAGGGTTTGGTATGGCAAAAACAAGTTTATTCGATCACAGGGACTATTTGCGACAAACTGCAAAAGCCTGCCAATTCGTATAGCAACGTACACTCTGGAACAAGATCATAAGCTAAACATACCCTAAATACCCTTAACATATGTCACACCCCGACCACGTAAAACAACAAAACATGGCGGAAACGTCGGGGAGTGTTGTAACAGAATCATTGTTTCATAACACATGGAAATTGAAATATTGTTTTATTGAATAAAAGAGTTAAAATGTCTTGACAATCAAAGAAATATAACATAAATAACTAGTCTTGCATCTTTTATTGTCACTAAGGCCCAAGTCCGCCTAAGTGTATCTTGATAAATCCTATGCATCATATCCTGAAAAACATGTGAAAATAGGTACGTCAGCATAAAAATGCCTGTGAGATACATAGGTTTTGTGAAAATAGAATTCATGACTTATGTTTAAGAAAATGTTTAGTCATGAACCTTGTAATTTGCTTTGTCTTGTAAATCATTTGAAAAGCAATAAGATCAGATGATATGTATAAATAAGAGAATAATGTATGGTTAAACGAATAACCAAGTAAAATGAGTTTGTATAAGATAAGTTGTTTTGTAAAACAATGTCTTGTGAAAAGTATGTTATTTGTATAAAATGTTATATGTGTTAAATTGAAATGATTCAAATAACGCTACTATATGTAATACCATACAAGCACTTATATATAGGAAGTACCAGCGGCGTATCCACCATGCTTGTATCATATTACACACGCCTCGTTACTTAAATCACTTACTCAAACCAAACCACCAAAGTAAAAATGTTTATGTAAAATCAATTGTCAAAATGTTTTGTGTATATCAATGTCAAAATGTTTATGTCTAATGTGAATTATGAATTATGTATATCAATGTCAAAATATCATGTATGGTAAGTGAAATATATCAACTAAACCATATGTAAAATGCACAAAAACAAGGTATTGAAGTAAAACATGGTTTAAATCAAAGTTATGTTTTGTGTAACAAATGCATGCTATATTGATATAAACATCTATGCGGTATTGTGAAAATGCATACATCCAAGCCTTGTGACTGTGGTGATAGACCCCTAAACGAATTTAAAGTCTATCTGTGTAAATGTATATCGAATTCGGTCATTCCTTCCACCCAAACAAACCTAGGGTTCAGGAACGGGAGTTGTCAATTCCTATGGTACCATTACCTACTAACGAGCGGTGTAGCTAACGTTAATGAATGTATATTGTCCCATTTGAACAAACCAAATGTCATACCAAAATGTAAGCATGTGATGAATAACAAATGTACTAAGTATGCACACAATGGGCATACATAGCATGTGATGTGATGTAATGTAAAATAATGTACTAAGTATGCACACAGTGGACATACATAGCATGTGATGTGATGTAATGTAAAATAATGTACTAAGTATGCACACAATGGACATACATAGCATAAAATGTAATGTAAAACGATGTACTAAGTATGCACACAATGGGCATACATAGCATAAAATGTAATGTAAAACGATGCACTAAGTAGGCACACAATGGGCATACATAGCATAAAATGTAATGTAAAACGATGTACTAAGTAGGCACACAATGGGCATACATAGCATAAAATGTAATGTAAAACGATGTACTAAGTATGCAACAAAGGACATACATAGCAAAAACACAATGAAATCATGTACTATAAGTGTACTATTGAACATAACAAGCATATGATATGAAAACATGAAAAGCACGAAAGTAACAAGTAGGCACATGTGTTTCACCCCAAAATGTTTGGAAAACAGTAAAAGAGGGGTCTATGTACTCACTTGAGATTGCTTAGTAGTCCTTGAGTAACAACCAAACAATGCTAGAGATCACGGAAATCAAACGGCACCTAATATAGGTAACTATGTTAATATACGGACCTAAATCGGAGGATTGGATAGAATGAGGGTTCGTAAACCAAACGAGTATGGAGACTCGTGTAATATGGTTTAACAAAGCCTACATACTAAAATGAAACCTAACCCAAGTGCTTACGACCCATTACGACCCGTTTAGGTAGCTTATGCTACTTTAACGCGTCGTTCGCGTGAAACGCGTTCGGACCGCTTAACTAGTCATATGACAAGTAATATATGCCTTAACATGTCTAATATTGTTGCCAAATCAGTTTAGATACCAAAAGTTATGTTACATATGCTTAAAATGAATTTTGGCGTAAAAAGGGTATTTTGGTAATTTACCTAAGGCATATAAACTACCTATCATACAACTAACTAAACATCGTGACCATAAGGTATAACCTCGGAAGGTTATTCCCTATATAACTATGGTCACCTAATGTGTTTGGTCGGATCCTAATGATCGACCAAACGGGTCGGGTTCGAAAGTATAAGCGATTGTTTAGATCGCTTACCTTACGACCCTATATAAGCACTAAACTAAAAGTGACGAGCTAAGCATGTTAAAACATGCTTAACTAAGTTTAGAAAATAGGTTTGGTATCAAAACAAACGGTTTTGATACCTAAGAGTAGTTTGGTTACAAAATACGCGTAAATGCGCATTTTGGCCGAAACTACGACTCGTCACTGAGCCTAGATAATGTGGTAATCAGTAGGTATATTCACTAAGGACTATAACCATCGTGATTACGCTCACGTTATGAAGTTCAAACGAACTTCGCATTGACCATAAACTGGTCAATGCAGAAAGTCAAACAAAGTTTGACTTTTAACGCTAAACGAATAAAAAGAACGAAGGAACACTTACAAAGGGTTCCCGAAAGCTAATCTTGATCAAATAACTCAGGTATGAAGCAATGGCTTCAACTTAGAGTCTTTTAGATCAGAATTTTGTGGGTTTTGGGTTGAATGGGGTTGGGTATTTATAGGATCTTCCATATAGAATATTCCTTAGCATATACCTTAGCATATTCCTGGCATATGGCTAAAACGGGTATTTAACTGGGTACCGGGTATTTTATCTAGCGTTTAAATCCCGGTTTATGGCGTTCTAAATTATTTTTATTACTCTATAAAAATAAACTCGCCAAGATGTTACTGAAATAAATTTCAGTTGCCAGGACTAGCTGCGTTGTCTGCGTTTTGCAGTAGAAGCACTGTGTTGCGCAGAAACACACGGTACGCGCTTAAACTTTGAAAAATAACGCTTTTAGGCGTTTTAATTTATTTTTCAACACGGACCTGATTAAAATAAGATTTTAATCATAACAGAATATTTGTGGGATTTAAATATTATCCGGTCGGTCACCAACGTTCGTTTGGTCGTACGATCGCGATGTTCGGTTAATTACGACGGAATGCGCATAAGCGCGAAAAACGACCCAAATTGCGTGACGAATGGATTTTTCTCATGCCAAACACTAAAATAAAATATTTTAGTGCTTACATAAATTTTTGGATGTCCGGATGTATTCAGAACGTAAGTTATGCGCGAAAGTGCAAACTTATGCCCTTTTTGACGCTTTTAGTCCCTGAATGACCCAAAAGTTTATTTTAGCACACCGAACCCCTCAAAGCCTATTTCTAAGCTATGTAAAGGATATTTATAGTATGTTTAACTTATGGTCATGTTCCGGAATGTCTGTTACAGTTCAAATTGGCATACTTTCGCAATTTGTCAATTTTAGCCCCTGTAGGCGAATTAACTTGTTTTTGCCATACCAAAGCCTTCAAAACTTATTTCTAAGTTATGTAAAGGTTATTTAAGGTATGTTAAGTATATGTTGATGTTCCAGAGTGTTCGTTGCATTAAACTGGTTATATTTACGCATCAGTGCGCGTATAACCTTTCAGAACGCGATTTAGAGTTTGAAATTGAACAAAAGTTGATATGTGCAAACGATACACATATTTATACAACTCCCAAGTATGAAATAAAATATTTCATTGATACAGTATTTGTTTGATGGCCGTGGAGGCACATGTGTCACAACATAGCTTAGAAATAAGTTTTGAGGGGTTCGGTATGCGAAAATACGCTTATTTGATCACAGGGACTAAAAGCGTCAAAACCGTGAAAGTATGCATTTACGTGCATATCTTGCGTACTGACCATATCCGGACATCCAAAAAAAATTTTAATCATTAAAATATTGTATTTTAGTGATGGGAATGCAAAAATACCTTTCGTTTCGCAAATTGGGTCATTTTCACGTCCGTTACAACTTCCGTCATAATTAATCGAAAAAAGCAATTGTACACCCAAACGAACCAACATCCATGACATTTTTTAGCATAATTCAAGTTAAATATACTTTAACATCATCATGGAGCTTGAAAATGGGCTTAACGTGTCACACCCCGACCGCGTAAAACAACAAACCGCGGCGGAAACGTCGGGGAGTGATGCGACAGAATTACTGTTTCAACAACCATGATAATTGCCTTTTAAGTCACTAAGGCCCAAGTCTGCCTAAGTGTAGCACAAGCATCATCATGCATTAGCACCTGAAACACATGCGAAAATAGGTACGTCAGCATAAAAATGCCTGTGAGATACATAGGTTTTGTTTATGCAAGATTCATGGCTTGTAGTTTAAAGAAGGATTTAACAAAAAGTAGTCATGAACCTTGTAAAATGTTTTCTTTTATGAAATCATGTGAAAATCGATATGAGAAATCAAATTATATGAAAGAAATATGCATGGTTAGATGAATAACCAAGTAAAAGTGAATTTGTATAAAACGTTTACTTTGTATAAAAATGTTGTGTCCTTGTGAAGAATGTTTCATGTCTTTGTCAAGTGGCTTAGATAACGCAACAATGTATAATACAATAAACGCACTTATATATAGGAAATACCAGCGGCGTATCCACCATGCTTTTATCATATAACACATAGCCCTGTTACATAAGTCACTTATCAATAACCAACCAAAATGTCTTGTTTAATGTTAAAATGTTTATGTATAAACCATGTACAATGTGATGTGTGAACTGTATCAGGTATAAACAAATGTAATGTGAAGCCATTTTCAAGGCTCTACAAGGTTAACAAAGTTTAGAGGGCTCAAAATATGCTCGGAAAACTCTTGGATGTCGGCTCTTTTGGTCGTACGGTCGCGTTATTCGTTAAATTACGACGAAACTCAAACGGACGCGAATACGAACCAAATTGAGCGACGAGTGGATTTTTTGCATGCCGATCACTAAAATAAAAATATTTTAGTGTGTACAAAAATTTTGGATGGCCAGATGCGGTCAGAACGTAAGATATGCGCGAAAATGCAAACTTACGCCGTTTTTGACACTTTTAGTCCCTGTAAGATCAAATAAGCATATTTTTGCACACCGAACCACTCAAAGCTTATTTCTAAGCTATGTAAAGTTTATTTAAGGTATGTTAAGCTTATGATCAAGTTCCGGACTGTACGTTGCCTTACAAAATGGCAGACTTTTGCAGGTTGACGCAAATAGTCCCTGTGAGCGAATAAACTTGTTTTTGCCATAACAAACCCTTTAAAACTTATTTCTAAGTTATGTAAAGGCTATTTAAGGTATGTTAAGTTTATGTTGCTATTCCGGAGTGTTTTTCGCATTAAACTGATTACGTTTACGCATCAGTTTGCGTATAACTTTCCAGAAAGCGATATAGAGTTTAAAATCAATCAAAAACCAAAACGCACAAAATGTCAAACATAAATAACAAACATTGGTATCAAAACACATTGTTTTATTAATATTGGATTGTTCAGAGTTCGTACAATGATAAAACAAGCACAGATGTCACAGTCTCCCATACTTTAGGATATTTCGTCCCGAAATTTATTTAGAGGAAACTTGTGAGAATAGATGAGGATACTTTGATTTCATATGATCTTCACGTTCCTAAGTAAACTTTGGGCCATGTTTAGATTTCCAGCGAACTTTGACAATAGGTATGCGCTTGCGTTTGAGCTTTTTGACTTCACGGTCCATGATTTCCACTGGTTTCCCAACGAAGTGCATCGTGTTATCAACACGGATTTCATCAAGTAGAATGTGGAGGTTCTCATCAGCTAAACACTTTTTGAGATTGGACACATGGAAAGTTGGATGAACATTTCTAAGTTCAGGAGGTAGTTCAAGTCTGTAGGCTACTTTTCCGATTCTTTCAACGATCTTGAATGGTCCAACATAGTGTGGTGCAAGTTTTCCTTTCTTTCCAAATCTAATCACACCTTTCCAAGGGGACACCTTGAGTAGGACGTGATCACCGACTTGAAATTCTAAGGGCTTGCGTCGTCGATCCGCATAGCTCTTTTGACGGCTTCTAGCTGTCTGTAGGTTATCACGAATCTTCTTGACCTTATCTGTAGTCTCTAGAATGAGATCGGGTCCAGTAAGCTGAGCTTCACCTATCTCATTCCAGCAGACCGGTGAATGAAATTTTCGACTGTATAAAGCTTCGAAAGGAGCCATGTTGATGCTAGAGTGATAACTATTATTGTAGGAGAATTCGATCAACGGTAGATGCGAATCCCAACTACCACCAAAATCAATCACACAAGCTCTAAGCATATCTTCCAGTGTCTGGATTGTTCTCTCGGATTGACCATCCGTTTGCGGATGATATGCTGTGCTCAAATTAAGTTGGGTTCCCATGGCAGATTGCATGGTTCTCCAAAAGCGAGACGAGAATCGAGCATCTCTGTCGGATATAAATTTCAAAGGAACACCATGTCGAGATACTATCTCATCCACATAGATTTTAGCAAGCTTGTCAGTAGATAGATCCTCACGGATCGGCAAGAAATGTGCTGATTTTGTTAGATGATCAACGATTACCCAAATGGCATCATGACCTCTTTTAGTACGTGGCAGCTTGGTAATGAGATCCATAGCAATGTTTTCCCATTTCCAAACCGGAATCTGTGGTTGCTCCAATAATCCAGAGGGATGTTGGTGTTCTGCCTTAACCTTAAGACTAGTAAGGCATTTGGAAACATATGAGGCAATGTCTTTCTTCATACCCGGCCACCAATACTTGGTTCAAAGATCCTTATACATTTTATCTGCACCAGGATGAATAGAATAACGAGACTTATGAGCTTCATCCATAAGCAAGGTGCGAAGATTGTCTATACTTGGGACCCACAAACGGCCCACGAAATAGAATATCCCAAAGTCTTTCAGTTCAAGCTCAGGTTTATTGTGACATGGTAACTCTTTACCCATTGAGTCTTGTGTAACACAAGTATGTGGAGCCTGAATTATGCGGGTTTGAATGTCAGATCGAACCTGAACACAGTGAAGCTTGACACGTTCCTTACGACTCAATGCGTCAGCCACGACATTCGCCTTACCAGGATGGTAGAGAATTTCGCAATCGTAGTCGTTTAGGAGTTCTACCCAATGTCGTTGCCTCATGTTAAGTTCTTTCTGATTGAAGATATGCTGGAGACTTTTGTGGTCAGTAAACACTACACACTTTGTACCATAAAGGTAGTGTCTCCAGATTTTGAGAGTGAACAGCACCCAACTCAATATCATGAGTAGTGTAGTTTTTCTCGTGTACCTTTAGCTGTCTTGATGCATAAGCTATGACTTTGTTTCTTTGCATAAGAACGCAGCCAAGGCCTAAGTTGGATGCATCACAGTACACGACAAAATCGTCGTTACCCTCGGGCGAAGATAGAATAGGTGCATCGCAGAGTTTCTGTTTCAAGGTCTGAAATGCTTCTTCCTGTTTGGATCCCCACTCAAAAGGTTTATTCTTCTGAGTTAAAGCAGTGAGAGGAACCGCAATCTTGGAGAAGTTTTCAATGAAACGGCGGTAATAACCTGCTAGACCAAGAAAAGAACGAACCTCGGTAGGAGTAGTAGGTGTATCCCAATCCTTAATCGCGCTGATTTTGGCGAGATCTACATGTATACCTTGTTCGTTGACGATGTGCCCCAAAAATTGAACTTCCTTAAGCCAGAATTCGCACTTGGAGAATTTGGAAAAAAGCTGTTCTTTCTTTAGAAGCTCCATTGTAAGACGAAGATGTTGCTCATGATCAGCTCGAGTCTTAGAATAGATCAAAATGTCATCAATGAATACAATGATGAACTTGTCCAAATAAGGCTTGCAGACCCTATTCATCAAGTCCATGAAAACAGCAGGTGCATTTGTTAAACCGAAAGGCATAACAGTGAACTCATAATGACCATATCTGGTACGAAAATACCCAGAACGAAGATCAATCTTTGAAAAGCAAGTAGCACCCTGTAGCTGATCAAAGAGATCATCAATGCGAGGTAGGGGATATCGATTCTTGATGGTAAGCTTGTTAAGGTCACGGTAATCGATACACATCCTGAATGATCCATCTTTCTTTTTCACAAATAGGACAGGAGCGCCCCAAGGGGAAAAGCTCGGATGGATGAATCCTTTGTCAGAAAGCTCTTGAAGCTGTTTAGACAACTCTTGCATCTCAGATGGTGCAAGACGATAAGGGGATTTGGCAACAGGATTTGCACCAGGTACAAGATCAATTCGGAACTCAACTTGGCACACATGGGGTAAACCAGGTAATTCTTCAGGAAATACCTCAGGATAATCCCGGACAACAGGGATATCTTGGATGGTATTACCCTTGCCTTTCTCCTCTACGACATGTGCCAAGAAAGCAACATATTTCTTTCGTAGGTATTTTTGGGCTTGGGTACAAGACATGAGCTTAAGGCTACTAACAGGTTTCTCCCCACGAACTTCTAAGGTTTCACTAGTCGGAAGCCGTAAACGGACAATCTTCTCAAAGCAAACCACCTCAGCATGGTACTTGGCTAACCAATCCATTCCCACTATAACATCAAAGCTCCTGAGTTGCATTGGTGTGAGGTCAATAGGGAAAAGATGGTTGTTAAGGTTCAACTGGCAATTTCGAAGAACAGAGTCTAGTACAGCAGGTTCACCACTAGCTACTTCTACTGTCAAGGGCTTTCCTAGTTTTGTTCTAGTCATCAAAAGCAGAGGCTCAAATGCTAAGGACACAAAACTCTTATCGGCACCCGAATCAAATAGAACAGAAGCAGTATGGTTGTTAACAAGGAACGTACCGTTCACCACTTCGTTATCTGCTCGAGCCTCATTAGCATTCAGATTAAAAGCTCTACCACGTGCCGGTGCCTGATTTACATTTGCCAACCTCGGGCAGTTGTTTCGGTAGTGGGTCAGATCCCCACAGTTGAAACATGAACCAGGAGGATAATGAGGTCGTGCAGGATTTTGGGTAGGGTTTTGTGCTGCTTGGTTTTGGTTAGGAGCAAAATGGCTGGTGTTTGCAAAATAACCAGACTTGCTACAGTTTGTGCAGATATGGCATTGCACTTATGGTTGGTGATGGCTATTGCATCTGTTGCACAGAGGTGCATTACCAGCATACTGCCTCTTGGCAGCAGGTTGTGCAGCCTGATTCTGTGTTGCCTGATTAGCTTGAGCAGTAACAACAAAATTCTTGGAAGCCTTACGCTTCCTCGATTTCTTTGAAGACTCAGCAGCCTTCTTGCCCTTTTTCTCACTAGTGCTATCAGACTGTTTCTGTTTCTCGTCCCCTTTTCTGTGGAGCTTACCCTTCTTGACTTGCGATTCAGTAAGGGTTGCAGCTAGCTCAATGGCCTGTCGGACGGTAGTAGGGTTGCTGCCAATGATAATATCCTGAACAGGATCTGGCAAACCGTCTATGTATTTCTCAATAGCCTTATCCAAAGGCGTGACCATTGTAGGACAGAGCAAGCTTAACTCCTCGTATCTGTCAGTATACGCACGGTGTTCACCACTATCTTGCTTCAAGTCATGGAACTCATTTTCAAGTGCCCTCTGCTCGTGACGAGGACAAAATTCTCTCATCATTAAAGCTCTAAGTTCCTCCCAAGTCTGACCCAAAGCAACATCAGCACCTCTATCTCTCATTACCCCATTCCACCAGGTAAGAGCCCTCTTTTGGAATACGCTAGAAGCAAACTCGACCTTACGGTTATTCGGACACTGAACATGACGAAAAGTGCTCTCAAGACTCTCAAACCACTGGAGAAGCCCAGTTGCTCCTTCAAAACCACTAAACTTGAGTGGTTTAGCCGAGTTAAAACTTTTGAAATTGCACGGAGCATGTGCATTATTGTTATTATTGGCTTGGTTTACTTGAGTTATGAGATCAGGTAGCATAGCAGCCATCTGCTGGGCAACAATAGATGCCAGTTCGGAATCAGGTTGTTGAACGTTACGTCGAGGAGGCATTCTAAAAGAGGAAACATGAGAGAAAACGAGTGAGATTATGTGATGAAAGAAATGAGATAGCAATAAAACCGACAAAATATAAGGATGGTGGTCATTTGTTTGTTACCACAAAGCAAACAAACGACACACAGTGACAAATCAAAGTAAATAGGTCATAATAATGTATCGCTGAAGACATGCTCGCCTATAAGTGAACACTCACCCCAAGAGTTCCCAGGTAAGAGTGACTGGTCCGATACTGCGGATTTGTACGAACACTCTAGCCTTAGACAGAAAACTCAGGGTACAGGCATTCACTCTTCCAGTTTGCACGTGTTCACATTATTTAGACCCAAACTTTGATGAGATTTTGAAAATTTGGAAGGCACACGGCCAAAAGAAATCATCTAAGGATAGATGATTTATTTCAAAATCATTTTGGAATTTTGTGTTCATGTCTTGGTAATCACCTAAGGATAGGTGACGTGTATTGTTTTAAGCTCTAAACACAAGATAACTTGTGTTAGGGTCCTAGAAAGTTATAGTCTAGGTCAAAGCATTACTAATAACCTAATTCCCTATAACCATTGGCTCTGATACCAACTCTTCTGTCACACCCCGACCGCGTAAAACAACAAACCGCGGCGGAAACATCGGGGAGTGATGCGACAGAATTATTGTTTCAACAACCATGGTAATTAAAGTTTTGTATTATTAAGATTAATGTTTACATTGTCTTGGAATTTAAATAAAACATAACATAATAATTGTCTTTTAAGTCACTAAGGCCCAAGTCTGCCTAAGTGTAGCACACAAGCATCATCATGCATTAGCACCTGAAACACATGCGAAAATAGGTACGTCAGCATAAAAATGCTTGTGAGATACATAGGTTTTGTTTATGCAAGATTCATGGCTTGTAGTTTAAAGAAGGATTTAACAAAAAGTAGTCATGAACCTTGTAAAATGTTTTCTTTTATGAAATCATGTGAAAATCGATATGAGAAATCAAATGATATGAAAGAAATATGCATGGTTAGATGAATAACCAAGTAAAAGTGAATTTGTATAAAACGTTTACTTTGTATAAAAATGTTGTGTCCTTGTGAAGAATGTTTCATGTCTTTGTCAAGTGGCTTAGATAACGCAACAATGTATAATACAATAAAAGCACTTATATATAGGAAGTACCAGCGGCGTATCCACCATGCTTTTATCATATAACACATAGCCCCGTTACATAAGTCACTTATCAATAACCAACCAAAATGTCTTGTTTAATGTTAAAATGTTTATGTATAAACCATGTACAATGTCATGTGTGAACTGTATCGGGTATAAACAAATGTAATGCATAGCAAGTAGAAAGTATCTACTTAACTACGTGAAAATGTTAATGTGAAAATCAATGTTATGTACGGTGAATAACTAGTAGTTATTCAACCCGTAGGAAAATGTTCAAAACAATGCTTTTGAATAAACCCAAGTTTAAATCAAATGTTATGTTTTGCAGAAAACAATGCTTTATGATTACAAACATTTAAGCAGTATTGTTTATTCGCATACATTCAAGCCTTGCGACTGTGGCGACAAACCTTTAATCAAATTAAAGGTTCATCTAAGTTACGTATATCGGATTCTGTCATTTCCAACTTCCAAACAAACCTAGGAAGTCGGAAACGGGAGTTGTCAATTCCTATGGTACCATTACATACTACCGAGCGGCGTAGCTAATGTTAATGAATGTATTATTGATCCGATTAAACATACCAAATGTCATAACCAATGTAGCATGTGAAAACCATATACTAAGTATGCTAAGTAAACATACATAGCAGAAATGTTTATGAAATCAATGTGCTAGCATGCAAAATAACATACATAGAAAAATGTTTATGAAATCAATGTGCTAGCATGCTAAATAAACATACATAGCAAAACATGATTGAAAACATGTACTATATGTGTACTAAATGAAACTAGCATGATTATGTCATAAAAGCAAAGAAAGCATGAAAGTAACAAGTATGCACATGTGTATCACCCCAAAGTATTTGAAAGCGGTAAAAGAGGGTAGCTATGTACTCACTTGGGATTGCCTAATAGTCTTGAGATTAAGACCAAATAAGGTTCCAAGGATCCCGAATCAACCGGCACCTAATATAGGTAACTAAGTTAATAATCGGATCCTAAATCGGGAGATAAGATAGAATGATGTTCTATAAATCAAATGAGTATTTGAACTCATATGGTATGATTTAATAGAGCTAACATTCTGATTTAGAAGTCTACCTAAGTGCTCTTGACCCGTTTTGACCCGTTATGGTAGTATATGCTACTATAACGCGTCGGTTGCGCAAAACTATTGTCGGATGGTTATCTATAAGCTATGTCAAGTCTTACATGCCCAATTATACCCTAACATGTTACTAAATCAGTTTAGATGTCAAAAATATGTTCACATATGCACAATATGGAATTATGTTACAAAAGGGCATTTTGGTCATTTTCTTATGGGCATATAAGCTACTTAACAAATAACTAACCAATCCTAAGTGATCATAAGGTATAACTTCAAGGGTTATTCCCTATGAAACCATGATCACTAAGCAAGCTTGGTCGGATCCTAATGATCGACCAAACGGGTCGGGTTTGAAAGTCTAAGCGGTTGTTTAGACCGCTTAACTTAAGACCCTAAACAAGCACTAAACTAATAGTGATGAGTTAAACATGTCAAAACATGTTTAACTAACTTAGAAAACTGATTTGGTATCAAAACATAGTGTTTTGATACCTAAAAGTAGTTCCGTTGCAAAATGCGTGCTAAAACGCATTTTGACCGAAACTTTGACTCGTCACTATGCCTAGTTAACGTGGTAATCAGTAGGTATAATCGCTAAGGATTATAACCATCGTGATTACAATCACGTTACAAAGTTCAAACGAACTTTGTGTTGACCATTGACTGGTCAAAATGAAAGTCAAACACTGTTTGACTTTTTAAGCTAAAAAGCATTAAAAGAATGAAGGAATGCTTACAGAAGGTCCTTGCTTGAACTTGATCTTATAAATTCTCAGGTATGAAGTTATTTAACCCCAACTTAGAGAATTTTAGACCAAGTGTTAAGAACCAAATGAAATGGCCAAGCTATATATACTTGTGGTGATGCACTAGGATCATTACAAGTAGTTTAAACATGTCAAAACATGTTTAACTAACTTAGAAAACTGATTTGGTATCAAAACATAGTGTTTTGATACCTAAAAGTAGTTCCGTTGCAAAATGCGTGCTAAAACGCATTTTGACCGAAACTTTGACTCGTCACTATGCCTAGTTAACGTGGTAATCAGTAGGTATAATCGCTAAGGATTATAACCATCGTGATTACAATCACGTTACAAAGTTCAAACGAACTTTGTGTTGACCATTGACTGGTCAAAATGAAAGTCAAACACTGTTTGACTTTTTAAGCTAAAAAGCATTAAAAGAATGAAGGAATGCTTACAGAAGGTCCTTGCTTGAACTTGATCTTATAAATTCTCAGGTATGAAGTTATTTAACCCCAACTTAGAGAATTTTAGACCAAGTGTTAAGAACCAAATGAAATGGCCAAGCTATATATACTTGTGGTGATGCACTAGGATCATTACAAGTAGTTTGTTTGGCCATTAAGTAATAAATCCCAGCCATACAAGTGTTTAGGGACAGCTAGCATGACTTGGAGAAGTGTTAACTTGATGATCACACAAAGGAATTGCAAGAAAGCCCCTTAGAAATCAAAAAACAGCTGAAAAACTAATTCTGTCGCTGGGCATATTGACGCGGCCCGCGTAAGCTAGGGGATGGGCCTACGCGGCCCGTGTGGACAAGTTTGGCAGATCTGCAATATTGGCCCTTGCACATGTATTAAGCTCATTTCAGGCCCTTTTGACCCCCGTTAAGCCATTTTCAAGGCTCTACAAGGTCAATAAAGTTTAGAGGGCTCAAAATATGCTCGAAAAACTCTCGGATGTCGGCTCGTTTGGTCGTACGGTCGCGTTATTCGTTAAATTACGACGAAACTCAAACGGACGCGAAAACGAACCAAATTGAGCGACGAGTGGAATTTTTGCATGTCGATCACTAAAATAAAAATATTTTATTGTGTACAAAAATTTTGGATGGCCAGATGCGGTCAGAACGTAAGATATGCGCGAAAATGCAAACTTACGCCATTTTTGACACTTTTAGTCCCTGTAAGATCAAATAAGCATATTTTTGCACACCGAACCACTCAAAGCTTACTTCTAAGCTATGTAAAGGTTATTTAAGGTATGTTAAGCTTATGATCAAGTTCCAGACTGTACGTTGCCTTACGAAACGGCAGACTTTTGTAGGTTGACGCAAATAGTCCCTGTGAGCGAATAAACTTGTTTTTGCCATACCAAACCCTTTAAAACTTATTTCTAAGTTATGTAAAGTCTATTTAAGGTATGTTAAGTTTATGTTGCTATTCCGGAGTGTTTTTCGCATTAAAATGATTACGTTTACGCATCAGTTTGCGTATAACTTTCTAGAAAGCGATATAGAGTTTAAAATCAATCAAAAACCAAAACGCACAAAATCTCAAACATAAATAACAAACATTGGGATCAAACACATTGTTTTATTAATATTGTATTGTTCATAGTTTGTACAATGATAAAACAAGCACAGATCTCACATAACGGGTGTTAGAAGTGCCGAAACGCGAAAAACAATTTCAGGGACCAAAGCTGTCAATTTTCAAACTTTGGCCCCTGCAGAACCCATACGGACCGTAAGGCATGACCCTATACGTTACGTAAGCCTTGCCCAGCACAACAGATTCATTGAATCTTCAAAACAGCTTGCTGAACTTGGTTTTAATCTCAGTTTTTGCATATTGTGGGCTGGTTTATGTGTTCTCCAAGTCCCCAAATCGGAGCCTAAAATGTGTATGGTGATGATCATGCTTGGAACAACTCAAAAACACATGGCAAAGATCTAAAGGATCAAGATTTTCTGTGAATACCCATGACCAACTTCATTCTAACTTGCTCATTTACTTCTTTCTTCTCTACACAATCTAAGTGGAGGCAATCACATTTTTTAAGGCCACCTACCTGAGTTTTCTTAGTCATCTTCTTCATCCTAGAGCACTTGTTTATGTTCATTCATACTTTGTTTATTTATTTCAAGTAAGAAATTCAAATAGTGTTTGACTTTCAGCTTTGACCATGATTTGGTCAAGACAACGTTCGTTTGAACTTTGCAACGTGAGCGTAATCATGATGGTTATAGTCCCTTGTGACTATACCTACTGATTACCACGTTGACTAGTCGAAATGACGAGTCAAAGTTTCGGTCAAAATGCACGATCATGTGCATTTTGCGACGAAACTATTTTCGGGTATCAAAACACTTTGTTTTGATATCAAATCAGTTTTCTAACTTAGTTAAACATGTTTAACTCATCACTTCTAGTTTAGTGCTTGTTTAGGGTCGTAAGTCAAGCGGTCTAAACAACTGCTTAGACTTTTGAAACCGACCCGTTTGGTCGATCATTAGGATCCGACCAAACATATTTTGTGACCATAGTTGTATAGGGAATAACCTTCCGAGGTTATACCTTATGGTCACTTCGTTTATTTAGTTGTATGATAGGTAGTTTATATGCCTTAGGAAAATGACCAAAATGCCCTTTTTGCGCATAATTTCATTCTTAGCATATGTAACCTAAAATTTTGACACATAAACTGATTATGCAATATTATTAAACTTGTTTAAACATATAATACTTATCATAGGACTAGTTAGGCCATCCGAACGCGCTTTTGCGTAAATGACGCGTTAGAGTAGCGTAAACTACCTTAACGGGTCATAACGGGTCATAAGCACTTAGGATAGGTTCCAAATCAGATTGTAGACTTTGTTAAACCATATTAGATGAGTTCCAACATTCAAATGGTTTACAAGACCTCAATCTATCCTATCTCCCGATTTAGTATCTGATTATTAACATAGTTACCTATATTAGGTGCCGTTTGATTCCGTGATCCTACGAGCCTTATTTGGTCTTAATTCCAAGACTATTAAGCATTCTCAAATGAGCACATAGTCCCCTCTTTTACCACTTTCAAATATTTTGGGGTGATACACATGTGCCTAATTGTTACTTTCATGTTTTCATACTTTTATGACATATACTTGCTATGTTCAACTAGTACACATATAGTACATGATTTCAATTATGCTTTGCTATGTATGTTGACTGAGCATGCTAGAACATTGATTTCGTAGACACTTTTGCTGCATATGTTTACTCAGCATATGGGCACATTGATTTGCATTATATTTCTGCTATGTATGTTTACTGAGCATGCTAGCACATTGATTTCATGGACATTTCTACTTCGTATGTTTACTTAGCATACTTAGTATATGGTTTTTACAGGACATGATTACATTTGGTATGGCATTTGGTATGTTTAACGGGACAAAAATACATTCATTAACATTGATCACGCTGCTCGGTAGTATGTAATGGTACCATAGGACTTGACCAATCCCGTTCCCGGCTTCCTAGGTTTGTTTGGAAGTAGGGAATGAGAGAATCTGAAAACATTTTTGATAAGCCTTTGACTTGTTAAGGGTTTATCCGACAGTCTCAAGGCTTGAATGTATGCGATAAACAAAACTACATAAATGTTCAAAACAATAAAGAAGTGGTTTTGCAAAACATAACTTTTGATTTAAACTTTGGTTTATTCAAAGACATTGTTTTGTACATGACATTTTGTTACACATGACATTTGATTATACATGACATTATACATATGGTTTGAGTAAATACTCTTTATTCACCATACAAGACATTTGATTATACATGACATTATACATATGGTTTGAGTAATTATGTTATTCACCACATAAGACATTTAATTATACAAGACATGGTTTATACCTGACATTGTGACATCATACATTGTTTTAATATGACATTTGACATTGGCTTAAACAAGACATTTTTGGTGATTATTGATAAGTGATTTAAATAACGAGGCATGTGTAATATGATACAAGCATGGTGGATACGCCGCTGGTACTTCCTATATATAAGTGCTTTTTTGATATTACATATCGTAGTGTTATTTCAACCACTTCGACACGACAAAAACATGATACATTTTATACAAGGACATGACATTTTGTTCATAAGACACTGTCTTACAAATGACATATTATATACAAATTTCATTTTTGTTTTGTTATTTATTTAAGACAAAATTGCAGAAAACAACCTTTATGTATACCTCAAACTGCACTTTATACCTTTCACTATGAAATCCGCCAAAACCAACCTTTACGTTCATGTTTTGTTACACATCACAACCTTTACACTAAACCTAGTCAAAAAAGTCAGTTAAGTTGCCCCATGTGAGGGCATATATGTCTTTTCCTTTGAATAATATATTTAAATAAATAATTAAATCAGATTTTAAAAAACTAATATATATATACCCCTTATCATTTTCTCTTGGCTCTCTCTATTCAACATCAGTGCTGATCCAATGATTTTAAGCTTTGCAGGTGAAGATCCAATTAGGAGTAAAGGTGTTGACTTTTTTGTTGGGTCAAAGTAAATTTGACCAAAAAGTTGGATTTATGATTAAACTTGCAGGTGGGTGGATCAAGATTTGTGTTTGAGGCAACATCCATTAAGAAAATGTCATCTCACTCGTTTTCTCTCATGTTTTCCTCTTTTAGAATGCCTTCTCGATGCAACGTACAACAACCTGATGCCGAACTAGCAACTATCATAGCACAACAGATGGCTGCTGTACTCCCAAATCTCATCACTCAAATTAACCAAGCCAATAACAATAACAATACTGCACCTGCTCCGTGCAACTTTAAACAGTTTAATTCGGCTAAACCGCTCAAGTTTAGTGGTTTTGAAGGAGCAACTGGGCTCCTACAGTGGTTTGAGAGTCTTGAGAGTACATTTCACCATGTTCAGTGTCGTAACAATCATAAAGTCGAGTTTGCTTCTAGTGTATTTCAAAAGAGGGCTCTCACATGGTGGAATGGGGTAATGAGAGATCGAGGTGCTGATGTTGCTATGGGTCAAACATGGGAGGAACTCAGGGCTCTAATGATGAAAGAGTTCTGCCCTCGTCACGAGCAGAGGGCACTGGAAGATGAGTTCCATGACCTGAAGCAAGACAGTGGTGAACACCGGGCTTATACTGACATATACGAGGAGTTAAGCTTGCTTTGCCCAACAATGGTCACGCCTTTGGACAAGGCAATTAAGAAATACATTAACGGTTTGCCAGATCTTGTTCAGGATATCGTCACTCGCAGTAACCCAACTACAGTCTGACAGGCCATTGAGCTAGCTGCAACCTTAACTGACTCTAAAGTCAAGAAAGGTAAACTCCACAGAAAGGGTGACAAGAAACAGAAACAGTCTGACAAAAATGAGAAACACAAGGGTAAGAAAGCGGAGTCTTCAAAGAAGTCAAGGAAGCGAAAGGCTTCCAAGAACTTTGCAGTTGTGGCACAACCTAACCAGGCAGCTCCAAATCAGCCTGCACAACCACCATCAAAGAAGCAGTACGCTGGCAATGCACCTTTGTGCAACAGATGTAACAGTCATCATCAACCACATGTGTAGTGTCGCATTTGTACCAACTGTGGGAAATTGGGTCATCTTGCCAATACGTGTCGATTTGCTCCTACCCAGAATCTGGCATCACAAAACCCTGCACAACAACCTGCTCAACAACTTGCACGACCTCACTATCCGCCTGGATCTTGCTACAATTGTGGGGATCTGACCTACTACAGAAACCAATGCCCGAGGTTGGCAAATGCAAATCAGGCTAAGGCTCGTGGACGAGTCTTCAACATGAATGCAAACGAGGTGCGAGCAGACAACGAGGTGGTGAATGGTACGTTCTTTGTTAACAACCAACCTGCTTCTGTTCTTTTTTTATTCGAGTGCCGATAAAAGTTTTGTATCCTTAGCTTTTGAGCCTTTGCTTTCCATGACTAGAACAAAACTAGGAAAGCCCTTGACAGTAGAAGTAGCTAGTGGTGAACCCGTTGTACTCGATTCTGTTCTTCGAAATTGCCAGTTGAACCTTAATAACCATCTTTTTCCTATTGAAGAAACAAAGTCATAGCCTATGCATCAAGACAGTTGAAGATACACAAGAAGAACTACACAACTCATGATCTTGAGTTAGGCGCAGTAGTTTTTGCTCTCAAAATTTGGAGACACTACCTGTACGGTACTAAATTGTGTGGTTTTCACTGACCACAAAAGTCTTCAGCACATTTTCAATCAGAAAGAACTAAACATGAGGCAACGACGCTGGGTTGAACTTCTAAACGACTACGATTGCGAAATTTGCTACCATCCTGGTAAGGCGAATGTTGTGGCTGACGTATTGAGTTGTAAAGAACGTGTCAAGCTTCATTGTGTACAAGTTCGATCTGATATTCAAACCCACATTTCTCAGGCTCAACATACTTGTGTTTCACAAGACTTGATGGGTAAGGAATTACCGTATCATATTAAGCCTGGTCTTGAACTAAAAGACAATGGGTTATATTATTTCATGGACCGTTTGTGGGTTCCAAAACAAGACAATCTTCGCACCTTATTAATGGATAAAGCTCATAAGTCTCGTTATTCTATCCATCATGGTGCAGACAAAATGTATAAGGATCTTAGAACCTAGTATTGGTGGCCGGGTATGAAGAAAGTCATTGCCTTGTACGTGTCCAAATGCCTTACTTGTCTTAAGGTTAAGGCAGAACATCAACATCCCTCTGGATTATTGGAGCAACCAGAGATACCGGTTTGGAAATGGGATAACATTGTAATGGATCTCATTACCAAACTGCCACGCACTAATAGAGGTAATGACGCCATTTGGGTAGTCGTTGATCGTCCTACAAAGTCAGCACATTTCTTGCCGATCCATGAGGATCTATCTGCTGACAAACTTGCCAAAATTTATGTGGATGAGATTGTATCCTGACATGGTGTTCCTTTGAACATTATAGCTGACAGAGATGCTCGATTTTCGTCTCACTTTTGGAGAACCATGCAATCTGCCATGGGAACCCAACTTAATTTGAGCACAGCTTATCATCCGCAAACGGATGGTTAATCTGAAAGAACAATCTAGACATTGGAGGATATGCTTAGAGCTTGTGTGATTGATTTTGGTGGTAGTTGGGATTCATATCTACCGTTCATCGAATTCTCCTACAATAATAGTTATCACTCCAGCATCAACATGGCTCCTTTCGAGGCTTTATACGGTCGAAAATGTCGTTCACCGGTCTACTGGAATGAGATAGGTGAACCTCAGCTTACTGGACCCGAACTCATTCTCGAGACTACAGATAAGGTCAAGAAAATTCACGATAATCTTCAGACAGCTAGAATTCGTCAAAAGAGTTACACGGATAGACGACGCAAGCCCTTGGAATTTCAAGTCGGTGATCACGTCCTGCTCAAGGTATCCCCTTGGAAAGGTGTGATTAGATACGGAAAGAAAGGAAAACTTGAACCAAGATATGTTGGACCATTCAAGATCGTTAAAAGAACAGAAAAGTGGCCTACAGATTAGAGCTACCTCCTGAACTTGGAAATGTTCATCCAACCTTCCACATATCCAATCTTAAAAAGTGTTTGGCAGATGAAAACCTCCATATACCACTTGATGAAATTCGTGTTAATGACACGATGCACTTTGTCGAGAAGCCTGTGGAAATATTGGCGAGTTAAGTCAAAAAGCTCAAACGCAAGCGCATACCTATTGTTAAAGTTCGTTGGGGATCTAAACGTAGTCCAGAATTTACATGGGAATGTGAAGATCAAATGAAGATGAAATATCCACATCTATTCTCACAAGTTTCCTCTAAATAAATTTCAGGATGAAATTTCCTAAAGTAGGGGAGACTGTGACATCTGTGCTTGTGTAATCATTGTATAACTCTAAAGAGTTCAATTATCAATAAAACAATGTGTTTTGATCCCAATATATCATGTACACTGTTCAGTTCTTCCGGAAATTCTAATTTGTACGCTACGGTACCAATATTTTCCAAGATCTTGAATGGCCCAATGTATCGTGGATTCAGCTTTCCATGTTTTCCGAACCTTTAACAAAACTTTGTCTCCCACCTCAAAATCCAAAGGTTTCCATCTTCGATCGGCGTAGCTCTTTTGTCGATTACGAGCCGCCTTGATGCGTTCTCGGATCTGCATGATCTTGTCGGTTGTTTCTTGAACAAGTTCAGGACCAATCAACTGCTCATCTCCAGCGTTTGTCCAACACAATGGTGAGCGACACTTGCGGCCACATAGAGCTTTGAACGGTGCTATGACACCCGACTTTTCAGGCCATACCGTACAATTGTAACACGTGTTGTGAATAGATAAAAAGGCTATATGTGACTGATTGAGATATTTATATATGATATCTAATGTTTTGGTGAAATCTAAACATTTGTAAAATTATGTTGGCAACGATAAAATAAACGTTTATCGCACAACGATTAAAATACGAAACGAACATCGGTGACCACCCGATCAGTGTTAAAATCCTAAAAACAGTCTGTTATGATTAGAATAGTAATTTTAATCATATTCGTGAGGAAAAATAAATTAAAATGCTAAGAAACTCTATTTTTCGAGATTGAGTGCGTACCGCGTGATACTGCGCGTATTTGACAAATTACTGCCAACGCAGCCAGTCAAGGCAACTGGTAATTATTTCAATAATAATTTTGCGTGATTATTTTTATAGAATGATAAAAATAAGTTAAAACGCAATAAAACGGGATTAAAACGCTAGATAAAATACCCGGTATCCAGTAAAATACCAGTTTTTGATATATATACATAAAATATATGTGTGTATACGTTTATATATGTGGAAGATGAATTATGTTGGCAGCCATGTAAAGCATTTTCTCTCTCTCTCTCTCTCCTCCATTTATTGGGCAAGGAAGAGGTGGGTGATGATTATGTCACCCCAAATCAATTACAAATCTTCCAAACTATTCCATAAACCAAGAAATGAATTCAAAACTCACACATTCACAATCTCTCTAAAGCTCGGCCAAAACACCCCTCTATCACTTCCATTTTTATTTTCCAACCCAATCTTGAGGATTCATACTCATTTCAAAGAAGTTTCAAGTCCATTTGGTGGTTTAGAAGTGATTTTAAGGTGTTACAAGCAACAATCAAGTCCCATATCATCAATCTTTACTAAAAATCATTCAAGAACTTGAAGGTATAAAATTTATGTTAAAAACCTTGTTTTTTATTCTTGATGTTCTTGATGATGATGGAAGTTTCTCTTGTTCTTGAGTTTAATCACAAACTTGAAAACTAAAAACAAATGGGTTTTTGAATGAAATACAATGGATGTATATATATATGTATGTATGGCCATGAGTGTGTAGGTGATTGTGTTTTTGATTTTATTTGAAAGATTCTTGAGTTACATGATTACTTGAAAAGTAGGATTCATGTAAGAATCAATATGTGTCATAAAGGAATGTTCTAAAAGTGATTCAAGATTTGAAAATGACATGATAAAAGGTGAACTTTTGGAAGTTCATATGTGTATATGTATTTCGTATATATGTATGTATATATGTATGCATGCAAGTAAAAGTTTGTCATATAAATGTGTAGGATGCTTGCATTTATGTATGAATAATTGGATGATCATGATGATATATGATATGTGTTGTAATAACATGATATAAATGTGTACTTGAGTATGATTAAATCATAAATAATAATAATAATGTTGTATGAGTGCATTAGATACACATAAATGAACATGCATGATGTTATGAAAGCATGATCTAAACATGATTTGATAAAAATAATTTTTGATCATATTATAAACACTAAAATATTATTATTTTGAAGTGTTTAATGATATAAAACTTTGACATAAAATTTACTAGTCTTGCATGTTGTACTTGGTGCATTAGGAGTTGTAAAATACGTGAAATCGCATGATTTATGTGACTTACATAAAACTACACTAATCTGATTATGATCACTAGTTTAATCAGTAAATAACATGCATTATGTTAAAATATTAAGTCATTTAGAGTTGGGATGGTTATAGTAACGTTTAACGCAAAACTATGCGTTAAAACGGTCAAAAATCGGCTTTTCAAACGATTTTTATGAAAATGATTTAGATCAGTAAGTAAACTGATATTTTTAGTTCAAAAATAAGTATTTTAACTAATTTTAAGTTTACTTGGTGTTTGGTTGGTCATACGTGACTTCCGACGCCCGAAAACGTTACCAAATCGCTAAAATACGCGTTTTTCAATGAACACTAGTATAGGTAATTTTTGGGTGAACCTTATGTGTTAAGATGTGTTATGTGATATAAACAATGTAAATATGATGATATGTTAAGTTTTAACATGATAGTGGAAATTTAGACTATATATGTACACTTGTGCGTTTTATGTAGTAGAAATGGTAAAATCGCGATAAACGTGTAACTTGTTTGTCGAGCATGAAATTTGAATACATATGAGATATTTTATGTATACTTGCCTTAAAAATGACAAAATAGATAAGTTAACGAGATTACGCGTGTTTCGATAATAATTTATGTGTACGCTTATGTATATATATTACGACGCGCAAATCGTAGATATATTACGTATAAACGGGTGCGTTAATGGATTTACATGATAACGGTCACCAATAAAATCGTTCAAGTCACAAAATATATATATATATATATATATATATATATATATATTAACGTGCCAACATAATCAAAAACGATAACTTTTCGAGAAAATCTCAAAGTTATGTGAAAATTCCAAGAAACGGAGAAACTTAGGATTTTTGTGATATATGGATTTATAAATCGTTCCAACATATAATAGGACGTGTAGAAATCAATCTGTGGGATTGCGCTATATAAAAATACGCACCCAAAGGTGAGTGTTACTAAACCCCCTCTTTTTACTGTTTTGTATATGTTTTGGGGGAAGAACACGCCTAAAAGGGTTTAATAATGTTTTTAAATTAAAACATGCCTTTTAATATAAATCATATATTTTCATTGAAAATATATGGAGTTTTGATAAATTATACGTTTTCGAGATAAAACGTTTTTGATAAATATATGTTTTGAGGAGAAACTGGGATAGTACGGTGTTTCAGAGGAAAAACCGACCGTGTTGTTGGGACGGGTTTGCTTGGTCCAAGGGATTTCAGTAAATTCCGTACAACCAATTATATTAAATTTGTCATATTAGTAGGATATATATATTGTACGTGAGGCAGGCATCATAGATGGTCTCGATATGGACCATGCGCCAATGATGTCGTTTAATCATTTAAGTATTGCACGCGATGAATAGTTGGTAGATCTATCGGGTTGACAACCCCGTCATGACCAGTCGCCCCGTGTCAAGTCAAAGGACGAATTAATATTCTGTTTATAGTCTAGCCTTGATTATCCCTACATGGTAAATATATAGTTCGTATTGTCTAGCTAACATACGAGTCTGAACGTTGACGCTATAAATTTAATATACAAAACTTGGGAAAATGCCCTATTGTCGAGGCTTCAATTGAAAAACCTACGACGGATGACCCATGGATTTTATTAAGGAAATAAATGGACTTTCTAAAATTATATGGATGTTTTATAATAAACACATAATTAGAAAGCTTTTCCTTAGGATCAAATTGTTTAAATTTGAATATGTGAACTCACCTTCCTTTGTGTTGACACTTGATTTTAACGTGTTCTTCAGGTACTTGAGTTCGGCTTCGGGAATCATGGTGTATCTTGTGGTTGTTGATGCATGTTTTGTCACTTAATATGTTGGACTAACTTTTAAAACTTTCTGGGACAAATGTAATAAGATCTGGGAGGATCAAAACAACTTAACTATGTTATGGTTGTATAACGTTTTGAAATTTTATGTTTTAAACTTATGGTTTGATTAAGTTAATATGTCCAACAATTTAATGCATCGATCAACAAGATAGGAATGGGCACCAGCTTCCGTCACCACTACGTTTTATATTCCGCTGCGACGTTTTTGGGGTGTGACAGAAGTTGGTATCAGAGCCAATGGTTGTTAGCAAACTAGATGTTTTCGGGGAAAACTCTAGACTTCAACCGAAGAATTTTGAGATTTAAGTCCAAAATACGCGAAGCCAAAATTTTTGAATAAACATAGAAAATTTTATCATGTATGAAAACCATTGTGTGTTTGCGTGCATACGTGATTATCTGTTTATTTGGGCCTTGTGTTTTATTATTCATTTGATCACACACTTACTTGTACGGTTACGTTACATCACGTCTCGGCCTATGGAGCCATTAGTAGTCCTGCTTACTGATACTGTCGAACCTACACTTGAGATTCCTCCACCCGTCGTTACAGAATCGTCTATTCCGCTTTTCAAGTCACGCGTTTTGCTACACCTCTTTTAGTCTACACTTGTCGTAGGAAGAGGACTCGACCCATTGGAGAGATCGCATCGACTTCGAGAGCTGAGACAGCATCCGCTTTGAAGAAGCAGAAGGGGAATTGGGTCAATCGCTCTCACTGTGATCGTCAATTCGCCACGTTACGTGGAGACTTGGAGACGACGAAGGGCAAGATGAGAGACTTAGAGGGACAGATGGACTGGTATGACGAGCTTAAGGACTTGGATGACAGTGCTAGGGATTAGATGCACTAGAGGATAGTTGAGTTAGAAGAGCTTGTTAGGAAGATGATGGACTTCCTGGGTTTGAAGCGTTAGTTGTTGGTTGTTTTGTCTTTTACATTTGATACACTCTGATTATGGCATGCGCGCCATATTTTTGGATATTATGTAGAAATTTTGTTTGAACTTGTTATGGGTGTTGATGTAGACATGCCAAAGGTGGTTAGTCGTGTACTAAAAACAAGTTTATTAATTTCTATGATGAATATCAGTTGGATTTCTTTTGGTTTAAAAATTGTTCTCATTAATATGTGGATATTACACATGCGCAATGTTTGGTCCACTAACATTTAATGATTGAATTATTTTTGGATATCGTCTTATGTGATTATTATGGTTATAATAATAGAAACGACGAAATGCCGCCAAAAGAAAGACAGGGTACTGGACTACCTACCACACCAGAAGAGTTGGCAAAACTCATAGCCCAACACGTTAATACTGCCATGGAACAGCGTAATGCTAACCAGGGTTGTAGCCCAAGATCAATTACTGGTGCCCTATGCAATGACGTGGCAGCGATATGTGTGATATCGGGCTGTCAGAACGAGTCGGTCATTCGAGTAGTCCAGCATTCTGAACCTAGAACTGGAGATTCGAAGAAGTGCAAGTCGGAGAGCTCAAAGAAGAATCTCGAAGAGAAACGTGAAAAGAAACGCAGTTTGGAGAAAGCGTGTGTAGCTAACCCTAGAGAGTCGGGAAAGGATAATGTCAGAGATGGTAGGAGTGGTCCGGAGAAGAAGACTCACGGTGATGAGCAGGAGAAGTGTGCCAGATGTGGCCGAACTAGACATGTGACTCGCGAGTGCTATGCTAGGAGTACGTCGGAGGGAGTTGTACTTGAGGGATGCTTCGGGTGTGGCGAGCAAGGACACTACAAAAGAGACTGCCCGAAACTGAAGGGTCAGAATGCCAAGGGCAAAGCTTTTGAGATAAGTGCTGGGAAGGCACGTGACGATCCTGCTACTGTTAATGGTATGTTTCTGATCAATAACCAATCTATGTTCGTACTTTTAATACTGAAGCTGACTTGAGTTTTGTCTCGAAAAAACTTTGAACCATTTTTGTGTTCTCCAACAAGTAAGCTAAGTATAAAGTACTCGATAGAACTAGCAATTGGCAAGCTGACAGAATCTAGTGAGGTCTTTCGCGGTTATAGTATTTAGTTAGGTGATCATAGTTTTAGTGTCGATTTATTTCCAATGGAGCTGGGGAGATTTGATGTAGATGAGGGAATGGATTGACTATCCAGGAATGAAGCTGGGATTATTGCTCAGAGAAGCAAGTGAGGATACCTCGTCCTGATGGCGGTGAAGCGGTAGTTGTTCACGGAGACCGACCGAGTCGAGTGTCGAGTGTTGAGTGTTGAGTGACGTCAGTGTTATGAAGATGTTTGAGCAGTTGCGAAAAGGCTATCCTGCGTTCTTAGTTAACATGGTGGATACGGAAGCCGAATGTAGGAAGATCAAAGAGATTCCTATTTTTCGCAATTATCCAGAAGTTTTCCTAAAGACTTACCTGGATTGCCCCCACGAGACAGATCGAATTACGAATCGATCTGGTACCCGGTGCTGCACCAATTGCAAAATCTCCATATAGATTAGCACCGTCTGAAATGAAAGAAATGTCGAATCAGCTTCAAGAGCTAATAGGCAAAGGTTTCACTTGACCGAGTTATTCGCCTTGGGGTGCACCTGTTTTGTTCGTGCAGAAGAAGGAGGGATCCTTCAGAATGTGTATTGATTACAGGAAGTTGAACAAGTTGACTATCAAGAATCGGTACCCTTTACCCTCGGATTAACATTTATGCTTGTATTTCCTTCCCAAGGATGGGGTATCTTATACTTGTATATTTTGCCATGTATTAGGGTCGTATTCCGGTGTGAATTTATACGTACGAGAATATGTATTTTTATTGTATTTATTAAGTATCCTTATACTCAATTTCGTATTAATTTTTCCGGAATATCATCTTTAATAAAAGTCCACCAATATATATTTCCAAAATATATATATTGTAATAATTATTATTTAGAAAAATTATTTATAATTTTTCTCTTGGCAAATATTTGTATTTCCTCCATAAGTTTCAAAAATAATATATTTTTATGTCCAACATAGAAAATATATATATAAACTCATTTTTCTCCAAAAATGATATTCTTCATATTTATTTGAGGAATTATATTTTTCACCTCAAAATATTGTATTTCGTGTTTGTAAGGAAATATATATTTCTTAAAAATAATATATCTTCTAAAATTTCGAGAAAAATATATATTTCATACTTGTCAAAAATAATATATATTTTCCTTGTAAAAAATATGATATATTTTTGTAGTAATTATAAAAATCATATTTTTGTTTCCTTGGTGTCCAAAATATTATTACCAAAATATACTTTGTGAATAAATTCCGGAATATTTTTGTAAGTCTTATTCCATAGTTCGGTTTCTCCAATATTTTTGTGTAGATGTGTATATTTATTCTTTGGAATTTAGGTGTTATTTTGGATTGTGATTCTTGGTATTTTAATGAGTTACATTATTTCATGTCCTAAAATAATATAACTAATACACAAAATATACAAATAATCACACACATGGTGTCTTCTAAATATATACTTCCTAAATATATATTTAGTCACTTTTATTTATGAAAACCAACCCCCAATATTTGTATTTTTGCATCAAAAATTATGGCAAAGTTTTTGTAGAAAACTCATGTTTTAAAATACGCTTGTAAGTGTAGGTTATGAACTTGAATATTTGTAAAAATTTGTAGCAACTTACTAGTGCTCTTAGTAAGTCTTGTTACCCTTTAAAATGTGATTAGTTCCTTAAAAACTTCATTTTTAAAGAAGTTAGATGTTTACAACTTCTTGTCACATTTTCTAAAAATGTTTCTTTATGAAATTTTCTTGTTTCACAAGTGTTTCTACACTTGTTTAACCACCAAAAATCAGGTTTGTTTTTGTAAGAACCAAGATTTACTAAAACTTATATTTTTAACTTGGTTTCTTTGAAAGACCATTCATAAATCTTTAGATCTACAAGTGTTACTACTCACTTTGATCATTATTTTTCAAGAAATCAAAGTATTCTTTCAAGTTCATGATTTATGTGTGGATGATCTATCATCCTACAACATTTCTACTTTCTCATCTTGCTAGATTATGTTTCTAATCATGATCTAGCAAGATCTTATGATGATCAACATCATTTCTACAAACAATCAATGATCAACAAGCATAACAACTCATATTCATCAAGATTACTTCATTAAACATGCTTATGTTCATGTTTACTTCTTATGATCTTTAGTGTTTTTCAAGTCTTTGATTATGATTCTTCTTTAACCACTTAAAATAGAAGTAATATAGCAAGATCAAGATCCTTAACACTAGCACAAGGCTAGGGATGATCAAGTGTAGAAAAACAAGTGGATAAAAGCAAACGGTGAAGGTCCTTCAACTTCCGAAAGCTCCTAGCTTCATCATACGTCTTCTAGCACCCTTGTATGTATGTGGATTTGAATGAAAGTGAAGTGATGATGGTGGTGGTGTTGTTGTGGTTGTTCACGGCCGAAGCCAAGGGAGAGAAGAAGAGAAAGAGTGGTGTTGTGGGGTGGAGGTGAAATGAAGTTATGATCTTGCATGTTTATTTATAATCCATTTTATCATGTTTACCTCTTGTATAATATGTTCCTTAAGTTAACAACAATATCAATTAAACAATTGAAGAAAATCTATGGGTGGGCCATATATTGGTCGATTACATAGGTGGGGGGGGGGTATAGATTAGGCTTGAACCAAGTTGGTTAGTTTATAGTTAGATTGTAAGTATCTAGTTAGTTATATTAGTTACTAGATATTTTAGGAGGTGTTAGGATGTTCGGGGACCATAACTAGCTTGGTAATGTTAAAACAGTTCTTCTAGTGTAAATTTGGTGTTTCGGGTAGTGTCCGGTTGTTCGGTTGGTTACTGGTTAGTTAAAGTGCTAGACTTTGCAGTTTAGTGTGCTTTATGTATCTTTTTGTGACACTTTTGATTCCCGACACTTAGGAAAGCATTGAGGACCATTTAATCATATTTCTGCATAATATTAGTGTGATTAAATGTTGTATTTTGCTGAATTATGCAGAATTCTGCAGTTTATGTGAGTTTTAGGCACTTTCCGGCACTTAAACTATCTCTAGGAAGGCGGTTTTATGATCCTTACTTTTCTACGCACTATACTAGAGTCATACTTAGTTTCTGGCTCATTCTGTATCTCAATGCACTGTTTGTCCGTGTGCTGAGTTCTGTCACATTATCCTGATTTATCAGATAACTGTGCTAACTACACTTAATGCATCATTTGAGGCAATTTAGCTTTCTTGCAGTAATGATATGACATTAAACAATGTAAGATGCACATGTATGTATATGGCAGAAATCAGAAAGCAGTTAATTGCAAATTCAGCACAGTCATTAAGCACTAATCATGATTAATTAATTGTACGGATACCTGAATTTTTGACAGTTGTCACATTCTCCCCTTGTTAAGAAAATTTCGTCGTCGAAATTTATAATACCTTAACTCCTTAGGGTTACGTCATGCATGTATAGATATAGATAACACCACAGGAACTAACCACAATACCGAATCAAGACCTATTGAATCAGGCGAATCGAATAACATCTTTCTATACTAAGGATCCAATGGTTAAAAGGTATGTCTCTCAGAATTTGACATCAAAGGATGCGAGTCAAATAGACGTAACATCTGGTGTCACTTACATCGCAGGGGTCCAATAAAAGAGGAGTTCTGACCAACAGAATTTCAACAGATTGTTTACAATATGCAAAGGAATTTTAGAAACAATAACATCCGCTAGACGAACTCAAAATCAGCAAGCTTAAATGTAACAATAACATGAAAATGATCTGTCAACTTTAGAAATGAATGAATAAAATTGGTGTGTTGACAGTATTGAATCGCAAGAGTACACCGAAACTAAATACAATCGAAGCTGGTGTACGAAAGTCTTAATTCATAGTTGCACTAAGAATGTTTTTTTTTTTGGGTAAAGGGTTACCCCGGTGATTCTATTAAAATTCAACCGCAAATAAGTACAAGTAGTGAGTATGTGTTCCACACTAGTTCATATATAGGACATGCCCCATATATGTAAGACAAAGCAAAAAACAAAGTAACGATGACACCCCATAACCTAGTCTACTATACATCATGAAAGAGATCTAGTAGACAAACAATGCAAAAACAAAACAAAATCCTCAACCGCCATCATCAAAGATAAAGCTGCCACAAACCGGCAACCCCTTCAACCGAACCAAAAGACGCCTATCCATTCGAGAATTTTGTGGGAGAGGTGCTTGCCCCTGCTTTCGAAGAAAAAGGATGAATACCCGATGTCATAAATTCACTGGTTTCATTGTAGACTTCAACGACCCCCTCTTCATCCGACTCGTGCCTGTCACTCGACTGTTTCTCCTTCTTCTCTATACGACCCACGGTACTACCTCCCTGACCACCATCATCTTCCTTAAGGGCATCAAAGGGGTTAGACGTTGATACCTGATTGTTCATCGGCTTCTTCAAGGACGAAATTGGTTTAGGGTTTACAACTGGTCTGTACACTACCTTCGGCTTCTGATTTTTCATGTGAAGACCTTGGTTAGTAGATTTCTTCTTCTTAGCACCCACAACCTGAAAATCATCAATCTTTTTTCCAGACTCCCCACTCGAAACGACCTGAGGCCTCTTTGGACACGAGTGATCCTCATGTCCAAACACACAACAAGAAGAGCACCTTTCAGGCTCCCAATCATATTCGATTTTAACCTCCACCATTGCGTGACTATTACCCTCTAAAGATGGGATTGCAACTGTAACACTCCTCATTAATTCAGCCCCGGCTTGAACTTCAATGAGAGCTCTAGCATAACTGCTTCTACCCCATGACTCAGCACATATTGTAGCAGTGTACGAATCTAGCATCTTAGGCACCCCTATCTTAGAAGCGAGCAAGCTAAGACCATCCTCAGTATATGCTGCTAACGGCACTTCATGCATCTTAACCCAAACTGGGATAGCCTTTATATCTTCTTTTTCCAACTTGACAGAGGCCGACCACTCCTTCAAGATTATCGGGACATTTCTAATCATCCAAGGTCCATCCTCCACCAATTTATCCATCCCTTCCTTTGTTTTGAACTTAAAGAAAAAGAACCCGTTTGCATTCATCATTAGTCTAGAGAGACCATATTTAACCCAATTGTTCTTCGCAAAATAATCCACTACAGGAAAAGCCAGCCGTTTACCCAAGAAATATCCATACAACGTGTTAGCATTCCTGTCAGAGACTTGTTTAACCGAAGACAATGGAATGACGACATCAGCACCATCAACCGACTCACTAGATTCCATCATCCGAAAATTAACCTTTACATTCTCCTTTGCAGTGTTTACTACACTAGCAAATGATAAAGGTTCTGCAGCCCCCGATACTTTTGAATCCGATTTACCAGCCAATGGAGTTGACAAATTCACTCCATGAACACCTGTTGTTGGCGAGAACAGTTTATCCACCTGAACCGGAGCCGTGACCCTAGTAAGTTCATCGATGATGTTGATACCACGTCTTGGCTGAATATTGTACCCATCAACATCAAGAATACGATCCGCTATTTCCTTAAACGACAATGGTGGCCTTCCACCAGGATTCATGCGATCATCCATTAAAACTGATCCCTAGCAGCCAGAATTCGATCAAGAAACAAGTTGCCTGAATAAAGCCTAGTAGCCGTCAATCACCAATAACATAACCAGCCGCAAAAAACCCTAATCGGAATAGCCTTGCTGAAATTCAGATGAAAGAAAAAGCCGCCACAAACCCTAATCGGATGACAAAGATGAAGACTAGCTTCCGCCAAACCCTAATAATGATTCTGCCGAAACCCTAATTCAGCAAGCAATTGGAACAAAGCTTTGGGAAGATGCCGTCGCTCCAATAACAAACAGAAAAAAAACGAATTAGAAATCCGAATTCAAGAAAACAAAACCCTAGGCCACGAATTTAATCTTGCACTAAGAATGTTTAAAAGACAAGTTGAGTAAAAATATGGGTAGTTGCGTGTGAAACGGTTGACCATGACTAGCACAAGCTACAAGTTTGTAACGATACCATAAGGTGTCGTAATTGACATAATTCAATAATAGCGGTGACCGAACAAGTTCACCGTGTTTGAAATCAAATGAAAGTGTAATGAAGCAAACCTGAAAATGTGATTCAAACGGCATCGCAGAATTTTCAATTGAATATGGAACACCAAAGAATTACTGTTTTCGATCGGAGATGAAAAAGCGATAAACACTGCAAGGCATTCGATCGATAATGAAAGAACTGTTAGGAGGTACACTGGAATGTAATACGAATCTTATGTACCATTGTCTTGACACACAACTGCGTTAAGACTACTTTAATCATGATGAAACCGAACGGATTTAGAGCAAATCAATAAATAAACAATTAAATCCGTGTATGAGATGCGTAAACGAGGTTAGCGCAAGCTTCAATCTAGTGAAATCATCACCATAAGGTGTCGAAATCAACAAACGGTTTAATGGAGCCGTAGACCAAACAAGTCTACTGCGACTCGGAATAAATGAAGCGCTTGCAAAAATGAATTCGAATATGATGCTCTCAATACATCATATGGTGTCTTGAATTGAATACACGAAATGGACAAGTTCAATCAATTGAACTTGGTTTTAGCAAAATTTGACAATAAATACATGTTTCGACAAGGGAATTTCGGCATGGTTACAAGGATAAACCATGTATGTAACTGAAAAGAAATGAAGTTTCAAGAAAGTGTGTTGACTTGAAAGCAAAGGAGCCAACAATTTCAATAATGTAGGTCATTCGAATCATAAATCAACAATTAGCTTTTAGCAAAATAACATTTGAACTTGGATGAGATGCTCATTCGAAATGAAACCACATGCATAACAAATGGTGCATGCGTAACATATGAATTTCCAAGAAATGAAACAATGAGCATTTGTTAGAATGAAGAAATGATCAAGTGCCGAGACAAAAGAGTGTTTACTTTAATGAAGGGAATTGACGCGACGCAACTACCATTAAGAGGAGTAAAGACGCAAACATCTACTTGCTAAAAGCGAAAGTGGAAATTTCAATGAAAGAAATTTGAGTACTTTACCCGTTTGGTTAACTAAAATAGCTTGCACGACGAAATGATAGGATTTGCCTGAGTTAATAGACGTGGTTTCCTAAGAGATAACCTTTAATGAGTTCCGACCTACGCTCCTGGTAGTTGATGCACATACGAACGCTATCGTCCTTCTTCTCGACGAACAACATTGTAGCTTCCCAAGGCGAGAAGCTTGGTCTGTTAACTTCCTTCTCTAGCAACTCCTAAAGCTACACTGACAATCCTTGCATCTCCGAAGGTGTAAGTCGCTAAGGTGCCTTGGCTGCAGGCGCGGCGCCTGGAACCAAGTCAGTGTGGAATTCGACTTGTTGCTGAGGGAATAATCCTGGCAAGTCTTTGGGGAAGACTTCAGGATATTCCCTTCCATAGGGATATCTTTGAGCTTCGGTTCTTCGGCTTCCTTGACCACGATATGAGTTAAGGAGGCCATACACCTTTTATGCAAAATTTCCGTGCGTTCAAACAATTGGTAATCTGTAGGGGCGCATCCTGCTTATCTTCACGAGTCACGATCGTCTCCTCATTTGACATCGGGGTGCGGTTAGACTTTTCCTACCACGCAATCTCTGCACGAGCACTTGGCAATCAATCCATCTCAACTACGACGTCGAAGCTTCCCAACTTACTCGCAGAAGATCTATCGAAACTCACATTCCCCAAGCTCTACAACGCAGTCCCTAGTCACTCCTTAGGCTTCTACTAGCCTCCCATTAGTTAGTTTTATCAAGTATAGGATATCTATCTTATTTGCTACTAACCCAAGTATATTCTTAAGCCCTAGATGTACAATGTTATAGTTGGTACTAGCATCAGTTAGCACAGATGCAAAGTGTTGGTTAGTAGAGAACGTACCAGTGACTTCGTTCGGACCCTGGCATGCTTCACGAGTTCCAATGTTAAACGCTCCTTCATGGCCTTGGTTAATCTCCCATGGGCAATCTTTCCTAAACTGCCCCACGTCACTGTAGTTAAAACACCCTTGACCATGTTCTTGATTGTCGCCATTTCCGCCTTGATGGTTGTTGTTGTTTCCCTTGCGATTTCCGCTACCATCTTGGCCTTCTTTTCCATATCCAGCACCATACCAACACGTCTCCTTAAGATGACCAATTCTCCCACAAGTTTCGCATTTCCTATACCTACATCGCCCAATATGATGTCGTAGATAGTTGTCGCACTTAGGGAGAGTACCCAAGTATCCTTTTCCCTTTTTCTCTTTGTTGTTCGCCCGATCACCTTCTTGGAAATCAATGAGCCTCCTCTTGTTCTTTCCAGGTGACTCCACCTGAGTTTCCTTCTTCTTGATAGGGGATGAAAGCTTTTCCAGTCTAACCGCTTCTTTAGTGAGCGCTACACTTAAGTCAACCGCATTGATAGTTGTTGGAGGCTTCGATGCTGTTATCAAGCTTAGAACCTGAGGAGCCATCCCCCAGATGAGTTGTCCGATTCTCTCAATCTCTGGTTCCACAAAGTATGGAACAACACGCGACAAATCATGAAGTCTCTGCACGTACTCCACCACCTTTGGACCTTCCATCTTTAGCCTCTAGAATTCAAATTCCAACTTCTGGATCTCCATCTGAGAACAATACTCTCTATGCATCATTTCTTTCATCTCATCCGATGTTAAAGCATTCGTAGCAGCCTCGCCCATTATTCAAACCCGAAGGTTCCACCATAACAGAGCCTCATCTTGAAACGATCCTGATACATATGGGACTTGTTTCTCTGGCATAGATCCATTTATTCGCAAAACAGAATCCATATTTTCGGTCCATTTCACAAAAGCTACGGCACCTCCAGTGCCATCAAAGTTCTGAGGCTTGCAGTCCAAAAACTGCTTGTAGGTACAACCTGTACCCAAGCAATTTTCATCACAGAAAGCATTAGCGGAGCACACTTGGAATTGTCCAAACGTATTGTAATGTGTCTTAGGTGACTTAAACATTACCGTTTGGCGGGTTATTCCCTGAGGTACTATAGCCTGTGAGACATGCGCTTGCCATTCTGCCTCGGTCAGCCGAATGATTTCTTGATGAGACATCTTCTAAGAAGAACTTGGATTGGTCAGGTCTCGTTTGTTTAGGGAGTGTATATAGTTGTTTAGAGGTCATATGTACATACACATAATAAATTATCATATCAACCAATCAAGAAACAGCATAATCATAGCTTAAACAAGTAAACGGGAATATGTTTAATGAGAGTATAACAGGCAAACACGTAACATTACAATCATAGCACAAACCTGTATATCAACAACATGTTTAACGAGAACATTACGATTGGGCTTTTATTACTCATTGACCACAAGGTATTGTTACATGTTTTGCAAAGTGTATCATCTCAAAAGGGAACACAGGGTCATACTACCCTTGTCCAACAAGTCTACCAATCTACAAAGGTCTTATAATCGAAAGTGATCTCCAAAAAGGCTTCCCAAGCTCAGCTCAATAGTGGTGCTCTCATCCTGGGTAATGCATCTGCATAAAACCCAAAATCCTACTGTACTGATGGCGGAGGAGGAGGAGTGACGAAAATCAAACTAAGAACATGTGCAAGCTCCTCCTTGAGCTTGTGCACATGACGAAGCAAATAACGGACCTGCTGCTCGATGGTGAGAAATCGAGCATCAAACTCTGGAAAAAGGAGTAAGAGGAACATGTGGACGTGCAAAAGGAGGCGGCGATGAATTAGGGGGAACAGAAGCATGCTGACAAGGACATGGTAAAGGACGCGGTATCGACTCAAGCTCTAAGACTCCGCGACTCATAACTTCAAATCGAAGCTGAATCGAATAAAGTAACTCACCCTGTGTATAGCCAACAAAATGCGAGGGATGGTAGGGGTCTGAGGTCGGCATAAAATACCGCGGGGACCCTCTAAATGACTCATTAGTTGGTGAAGAAGTAAAAGAAGCAGAAGGTGCAGACTGAGGTATGTGTGGGAATGTTGTTGTAACATGAGGGTCATGACTAGGCTGCTGGCTTGAAGTGTCTTCCCCTAGACGGGGTGCGGGTATGTCCTGCAAGAAATCGATAGGTAATTCAACACGATGAACGTCAGACTCCACAGAATGAAAAGGAGCAACATCAGCGGGTGCAGGTGGAGGAACAAAAGGCTCAGACAACAGGAGGATCAGTGGGTGCAGGAACTGGATCAGGTATGAGGGGTGCAATGTCAGGTATGCCAAAAGGAGTAGTGTCATGATCTGGTGAGGGTTCAGGATCAGCAGGTGCAACATCAAGCTGATCAACAGGAATAAAATCGGGCTCAAGCCCAGGCTCAAAGTCATGGGGAAGAATTGGTGCAGCTGACCTGGCCGTCACCTCATCAGAATCGGTAGCATAACGTCGCAAACCAACTGCCTGTAAGGCGAAAGAAGTCACAGACTCAAAGGAATCTGAGACAGAGTGTAAACTAGTGTCAGAGGAAATCTCAATAATAGGGATCTCAAAAAGTGGAATAGCAACAACATCCTCGTCTAGCTCTCCATCACCATGGGCATCATCAGGAGGACCATCAAACAAATCAATGTCAACATCAATCGAATCGTCAAAAGGCAAATCCTTGGGAGGAATGGCCACTAAAGGAACGGGAGCGAGGATCGATGCCATGACATGCTCACCATCGGGATAATCGGTGGTAGGATGATCATGGACTGGGGTGGGTACAACAAAAGGATCCTCGTCTGGATTGCCATCAGCAAGTGGTAAGTCATCTCCATTGTCAGGCGGCGCGTACAGCTGAAAGTCGTCGTCATCGTCGGACAACATCTCCGGGTCACCCTCTATATCTGAAGTAAAGAACTCCGGCTCTGGCATAACCTCATCGTCGGAGACTACTACCATGGGTTCATGGTCGTCGGACCATTTGCTACCAGATGAAGACATAGTGTCTGTAACAGATCAATCACAACATATGCACATATATTAACCTCTAACATTAAGTATGCAGGCAAAGTCAATGCATCATAAAATCATGTAATCGTGTATCCTTCCTAGTTTCCCAGACTAAACCACCCAGTCTCCCAGACTGAACTACCCAGTCTCCCAGACAAAACCACCCAGTTTCTCAGACTAAAACACCTAGTCTCCCAGACTAAACCACCCAGTCTCTTAGACTGAAACACCTAGTCTCTCAGACTGAAACACCCAGTCTCTCAGACTGAACCACAAACATAGACCTTGAAATGTGTTTCGTGTATTTTCTTTTAAAAAAATGTTTGTTTCTTGGATCTGGACGTTTCGTGTATGCAATGAAAACATGTTGGAAAAATATTTTCGTGGGAGCCCTAATGATTGTAATCTAGACTCGAGAAGGAATCCTAGTTCGCTACAATCGAAGCTCTGATACCAAACTGCCACACCCTGACTTTTGCGGAAGCGTGATTATGGTGTGACTTGCTCAATATCATTGCATTCAATCATAACACCGCTATATGTTAAAACCGAAGGTGATCATCCATTAACTTAGTTAGAACATGACAACATTGTTTAAAACACAGACATCAAATTCGAGTACAAACCATGCAACTTGTTTTAGAGTTCACAAAGACTCGACAAAAGACATTAATTTGAACTAGGCTTTGAAAGTTGTGTCTTATCTAGAATGAGACACACAATCCAAATCCTTAGACATAGGATGACACCTTTTATTCTCAACTTTACTTGAAATATCCAAACGCCCGCCAGATCCACACTTAATTGTCGCAACCCCCGCCCCCTATCTGTCCCGGGAACGGGCGGCCGCGAAACCAGTTTTGGTGGTATCAATGTTAATTATTTTGGCCGCGGAATTTCATCAGGACCGTAGTTAGGAAATATTTATCAGAGTAAATACCACGCTTTTATAATATTAAACATATTGGGATAAAACCCAAGTTTTAATTACAAACATTTTTATAGGGAAAATCCCTATTTTATTGAATAAAACATCTTCTTTTATTTAGCTAACTTTTAAAGCCACTTTTTCCAAGCCTTCAGTGCGGTCCAGCTGGCTTCTAGTTGGCTCTCACATTTTGTTACCTGAAACGCGTTTTAAAAACATTTTGTCAGTGGGAAATACTGGTGAGTGAATCCCAGTTTAATCAAGAAGAGTTTTATCAATTAACACAGTATTGAGAGCGATTACCATGTTTATATCTACACAATTACTCATTCAGTACTTGCCACTCGACCGTATCTGTGGCTATGGTCATATCACACATTGGCTAACCCGTTGTCCAATTATGAAGGTTATCAAGTAATGTATACAAAACCCCATTATACTGGCAGTAATTGAAGAATTACAAAGACTCAATCACTGCTTAATCACGTTGTAAAATATTTAAGGTTTTTTAAAAACAGTTTACAAAAAGGAGATTACTCACATTGCTGTCTTAGGTTATCCTTTAGGGTTTCCTGGTGATTATCTATAATTTACACAAATGCACACGCGTTAGTATAATAACCCATTATTTATATTAATGATACCCTCCCCGAGATGGCATTCCAACGACTACGTAGGGTAGAACCACGACAGCCGTTACGGAACCCTGGATCAATCGGGCAGCGTATCTAATACGTAACCGGGGTTATAATACTTACAACGGAGTAGAACTTCATTAATTAGGGGGGTATTACGCCCGGAAATTATATTATCTATGCAGAAATTCGTGAGAGAGAAAGAGACTGAGCGATCGGAAACTGAAGCCAATGCCCTCAATTTATAGGGCTGAAATTCGAGTTCCTCGCGGCCCGCGTAAGGTGAGACCAAGGTTTACGCGGCCCGCGTAGTAGGGGATCTACGACGTAGCTTTGATCGATCAGCATCCTAGCCTCGACACGATGACGACACGTGGCGGCCTGGGGGCTCGCCTAATTTCGTAGCTGTCGCGCCCCGCGTAAGATCCTTAAGGGGTCTACGCGGCCCGCGAGCGACATAAAAATCTTGTTTTTAATTAATTTTTAATGTTATATCGTATTTTGGCCTCGATTTTTGCATGCGGGGTGTATTTTAAGACATATTGGGACATTTAAAATATATTAGGGCGTCGAAAAATATTTTGGAGGGTTGTTATATCCTCCCCAATTTGTTTTAGAGCTCGTCCTCGAGATCTACTGGAATAGGTGTGGATATTTTCTTCGCATTTCTGATTCAAGCTCCCATGTGTATTTTGGTCCTCTTTTGGAGTCCCACTTCACTTTAACTAGAACTAATCTCTTGTGCTTGAGATTCTTAACCTTCCTGTCTTCAATTTGTAGAGGCCTTTCTATAAATTTTAACTGCTCATTTACCTCTCTATCCTTAAGAGGTACTACTAGTGATTCATCAGCTAAGCATTTCTTGAGATTAGATACATGAAGTACATCATGTATTCCTGTCATTTCCTCTGGCAGTTGTAGCTGATAGGCTACAGGTCCTATTCTTCTAATAATCTCAAAAGGTCCAACATACCTGGGGCTTAGCTTTCCCCTTTTGATGAATCTTAACACTCCTTTCCAAGGAGAGACTTTTAATAACACTTTATCTCCTACCTGAAATTCCAATGGCTTACGTCTGTTATCAGCATAACTCTTTTGTCGATCGCATGTTGCTTTCAGTCGTTCCTTGACTTGAATAATCTTGTCTGGTGTTTCTTGTACTATCTCAGGTCCGGATAGTTGCGTTTCTCCAATTTCTGCCCAACAGACTGGCGTTCGGCGCTTTCGTCCATAAAGTGCTTCAAATGGTGCAGCATTGATACTTGTGTGATAACTGTTATTATAAGAAAATTCTATTAATGGTAAATGATCGTCCCAATTACCTCCGAAATTAATTACACAAGCTCTAAGCATGTCTTCCATTGTCTGAATTGTCCTTTCGCTTTGTCCGTCTGTTTGAGGATGATAAGCGGTGCTTAGATTTAACTTGGTTCCCATGGCTTTTTGGAAACTTGTCCAAAAAATGAGAGGCAAAACGACTATCTCTGTCAGAAACAATTGATAGAGGAATTCCATGTAAAGAAACTACTTCATTTACATATAATTTAGCTAATTGTTCCATACTGAAAGTTTCTTTCATTGGTAGGAAATGAGCTGACTTCGTTAGCCTGTCTACAATCACCCAGATTGTATCATTACCTTTCCTGGTTTTGGGTAATTTAGTAACAAAATCCATTGTTATCAATTCCCATTTCCAAACTGGCATTTCTAATTGTTGCAATAAACCTGAAGGTTTCTGATGTTCAGCTTTGACTTATGAACAAGTTAGACACTTGGCAACATATGCTGCTATATCCTTTTTCATTCCTATCCACCAAAAATTCTTTCTTAAGTCCTGATACATTTTATCACTTCCGGGATGCATCGTATATTTAGACTTATGGGCTTCTTCTAATATACGGTGGCGTAGGTTTCCTAATTTAGGCATCCACATCCTTTTCTTATGGAATCTCCAAATTCCATATGTTCCTTGTTCTAATTCCTTAATCATCCCTTTTAACTTTTCAGTATCTTCCTTGATTACTGGTTTTTATGCTTTCCTAATTTGCTCATTTAAATCTACTTGTAGATTTAATTTAAGAGAACGTACCCTTTTTGGCTTTTCGTGATACTTTCGACTTAAAGCATCGGACACTACGTTTGCTTTTCCTGCATGATATTGGATATCACAATCATAATCACTAAGCATTTCCATCCAGCGTCTTTGTCTCATATTCAATTCCTTTTGTCCAAAAACATATCTTAAACTCTTATGGTATGTGAAAACGGTAAATTTACTACCGTAAAGGTAATGTCTCCAAATTTTAAGGGCAAAAATTATGGCTCCTAATTCTGAATCATGGGTTGAATAATTCTCTTCATGATTCTTAAGTTGTCTAGAGGCGTAAGCTATAACCTAACTTAGAAGTGTCACAATAGACTATAAAGTCTTCAGATCCTTCTGGTAACGCTAGTATGGGTGCATTGATTAATCTTTGCTTAAGAATTCTAAAGACTTCTTCTTGTTTTAATCCCCATTCAAACTTAACGGATTTACAGGTTAACTTAGTTAAGGGAATGGCTATTCTAGAAAAATCTCGAATAAATCTTCTATAATAACCGGCCAGTCCTAAGAAACTTCTAACCTCGGTTGGTGAATCAGGGGTTTTCCATTTAGTAATCGCTTCGATCTTAGTGGGATCTACTTGAATTCCTTCATGATTAACTAGATGTCCAAGAAACTGTAACTGTTCTAACCAAAACTCACACTTCGAAAACTTAGCATAAAGCTTTTCTTTTCTTAATAAACTTAGAAGTGCGTGTAAATGCTTTGCATGTTCCTCTTTACTCTTAGAGTAAATGAGAATATCATCTATAAAGACAACTATGAATATATCCAAATATGGCTTACATATTCGGTTCATCATGTCCATAAATGCAGTTGGGGCATTGGTTAAACAAAATGGCATGACAGTAAATTCATAATGGCCATACCTCGTTCTAAAAGCGGTCTTAGGAATGTCCTCTTCCTGTACCTTTAATTGATGATATCCTGACCGTAGATCGATTTTTGAGAAAAATCGAGCTCCTTGTAACTAATCGAATAGATCATCGATTCGTGGTAATGGATACCGATTCTTAATCGTGACCTTGTTCAATTCACGGTAGTCAATGCACATACGCATTGATTCGTCTTTCTTCTTAACGAATAAGATCGGCGCTCCCCATGGCGATGAGCTTGGCTGTATGAATCCTTTCTCCAACAATTCGTCTAATTGTTGCTTCAGTTCTTGTATTTCGGTAGGTGCCAAACGGTAAGGTGCTTTGGCAATTGGTGTTGTTCCTGGTATCAAATGGATTCTGAATTCAACTTCTCGATCTGGAGGTTGTCCTGGTAATTCTTCGGGAAATACATCTCTAAACTGGGATACTACTGGAATATCCTTCAATTCTTTCCCTTTAGTGTTAATGATTATAGAAATCAAATATACTAAAGATTCTTTTCGTACATAAATTGTTGTTTTCATCACAGAGATGAATTTTGTGGATCTAGAGGGCTTATTTCCTTTAATTGTGATCTTTTCACCCTTTGGTGAATTTACTTGGATTAACTTTTGATCACATGAAATATTAGCTTTATTGGCTATTAACCAATCCATTCCAAACACAACATCAAATCCTGCCAGATTCATTGGGTAAAGGTTTGCAATAAATTTCTGATTTAGAATTTCTATTCTTGCTCGTTGCAAGATATCAGAAATCTTAATGGTTTCCCCATTTGCTGTCTCTACTAGACATTCTTGTGGGAGTTTAGTTAATGGTTGATTGAGAATTTTGCAAAATGAAGTATTAATAAAACTTTGGTTTGCACCAGAGTCAAATAATACTTTAGCAAAAACATCATTAACTAAAAACGTACCGGCGATCACATCCGGGATCATCTTTGCTTCTTCTGCAGTTAGAACAAATGCTCTAGCATTTTTAGTATCTTTGTTGTTCGTGGCTGGTGCTAACTTTGGGCAGTTTGGCTTGATGTGGCCATGTTCTCCGCAGTTGTAGCATATCCTGTTGTTTTTCTTCTTGCAGTCTTCTTCCTTGTGACACCTGTGTCACTTCAACCATCATACAAATACCAAACCAATGAAATATTGTATTTCATACTTGGGATTTGTATAAATATGTGTATCATTTGCACATATCAATTCTTGTTCGATTTCGAGCTTTAAATCGCTTTCTGGAAGGTTATACGCGAACTGATGCGTAAATATAACCAGTTTAATGCAACAAACACTCCGGAACAGTGACATAGGCTTAACATACCTTAAATAACTTAGAAATAAGTTTTGGATGGTTTGGTGTGTTGAAATCAAGTTTATTCGATCGCAGGGACTATTTGTGTCAAACTACGAAAGTATGCCAATTCGTGTGGTAACGAACATTCTGAAACTTGATCATAAGTTAAACATACCATAAATATCCTTTACATAGCTTAGAAATAGGCTTTGAGGTGTTCGGTAAGCTAAAATAAACTTTTTGGTCATTCAGGGACTAAAAGCGTCAAAAAGTGCATAAGTTTGCATTTTCGCGCATATCTTACGTCCTGAATACATCCGGACATCCAAAAGTTTATGTAATCATTAAAATATTTTATTTTAGTGATTGGCATGATAAAATTCCATTCGTCGCTTAATTTGGATCATTTTTGCGTTCGTTACGACTTCCGTCGTAATTAACCGAACAACGCAACTGTACGACCAAACGAATCGACATCCGAGATATTTTTTAGCATATTTTAAGTTCCCTATACTTTAACTTTATCTTGAAATGGGGTTAACGGGGCTTAAAAGGGCCAAAAATCAAGTTTTACAAGTGCAGGGACCATTTTTTAAATTTCTGGCAGATACATTGAACTTGGTCCATTTTTGAGGTTTTGATGATTTTAACCCAAGGTTTTGCACTCTATGGGCTGGAATTTGATGGTTTTAAGTATTCCCATGATTTTGAAAACCATGTGCCCACCTGTAAGGTCAAGATCAAAGCACGATTTGCGAGAAACGATCCTAACGGTTCTCCGAAATCTATATATACCCCTTCCATTTCATTTGCAAACTCACCTTTGATCTGATTTTGTTCTCTAAGTTGAAGTTATACACTTCATACCTGAGAATAATTAGATCAAACCTCCATTTCTTAGACCCGTTGTAAGTATTTTTTCGTTCTTTTATTCGTTTTTAAGCGTAAAAGTCAAACAGTGTTTGACTTTCTGCTTTGACCAGTCTATGGTCAACACGAAGTTCGTTTAAACTTCGTAATGTTAGCGTAATCACGATGGTTATAGTCTCTTGTGACTATACCTACTGATTACCACGTTATTTAGGCGTAGTGACGAGTCATAGTTTCGGTCAAAATGCGTATTCTTGCGTATTTTGCAACCAAACTATTCTTGGGTATCAAGACCCTTTGTCTTGATATCAAACTTGTTTTCAAACTTCGTTAAACATGTTTTAACATGTTTAACTCGTCACTTTTAGATTAGTGCTTATATAGGGTCGTAATATAAGCGGTCTAAACAACCGCTTAGACTTTCGAACCCGACCCGTTTGGTCAATCAGTAGGATTCGACCAAACATATTTTGTGACCATAGTTGTATAGGGAATAACCTTCCGAGGTTATACCTTATGGTCACTTCGTTTAAGTAGTTGTGTATGATAGGTAGTTTATTGCCTTAGGTAAATGACCAAAATGCCCTTTTTACGCATAAATTCATTTTAAGCATATGTAACATAAATTTTGACATCTAAACTGATTAGGCAACCTTATTAGACATGTTAAGGCATATATTACTTGTCATAGGACTAGTTAGGCGGTCCGAACGCGTTTTACTCGAACGACGCATTAAAGTAGCGTAAGCTAACTAAACGGGTCGTAATGGGTCGTAAGCACTTAGGTTAGGTTTCGATTTAGTATGTAGGCTTTGTTAAACCATATTACATGAGTTGCCATGCTCATTTGGTTTACGAAACCTCATTCTATCCGATCTTCCGATTTAGGTCCGGTTTATTTACTTAGTTACCTATATTAGGTGCCGTTTGATTCCGTGATCCCTCTAGCGTTGCTTGGTTGTTATTCAAGACTTCTAAGCATTCTCAAGTGAGTACATAGTCCCCTCTTTTACTGTTTTCAATGTTTTGGGGTGAAGCATGTGTACCTAATTGTTATGTTCATGATTTCAAAGTATAATTGATTATACATATTAGTACTTATCTTTTGACAAACTGAATGATTATTTATGGTTTAAACACTAATTTTTCCAAAGATTATAAAATTAATTGTTGGATTGTACTTATTTTATATGTTCACCAGACCGATTGGTAGTATGATATAGCGCTATAGGATTTGACACCCCATTCCTGTTGTTTATGGAATGTCAGAAACCGATATTTTATCCAAATAGGGATTGCCTTCGTGGTATTCTTATAGTCTCCTAGGTGTATTTTGATGCACTAAGGTTTGGTTGAATTCTTAAATCACATTTTTATTGTATATTTTGTTATACTCCCAAAAGTACAGTTTGATATACTCTCATGTGTGATATTGTACAAAACAACATATATTTTGTTAATTACTAAAACATAGTTTGATATGTTATTTATAAAACCAAAGCATAGTTTAATATGTTATTTATAAAACCAAAGTATACTTTTGATATACTACCGAAAACGATTATTTTGACGACTAAAGTATATTTAATATACTATCTGTTTAACCATTTTGGAACCGAAATATATTTTGATATATTACTTATTCGACTTTCTTAAAACCAAAGTATATTTTCATGTATACTACAAACCTTTTTTGTAAAATATTGTTATACAAACTCATTTTACTTAATTATTTATTTATACATCTTTCTTTTATACCATCTGTTTTCTTATCACTTGTTATATGATTTATAAAAGAAAACATTTTTAAAGTTCATGACTATTTTGTTAAAATATTCTTTTAAACTTACAAGTCATGAATCCTATTTTCAATAAAACCTATGTAACTCACAGGCATTTTATGCTGACGTACCTATTTTTACACATGTTTCAGGTGCTGCTATGTGATGATTGTTGATACATGCTATACATAGGATGGACTCGTGCCTTAGCGACTTTAAAATTTGAAAGACAATATTTGTATTCATTTAATTTTTAATAAAAAATGAGTTCAATAATTCAATAAAACGAAATTATTTAATCCATGGTTGTGAAACAATGATTCTGTTACAATACTCCCCGACGTTTCCGCCACGTTTTGTTGTTTTACGTGGTCGGGGTGTGACATTCCTTATGTCCAGATATTTTGCAAAAGTTGCAGTATATGGAGCATCTTCCAGAATACTTCCTTTTGCAATACTTGCAATAGGGTGCAGAGGTAGAACCTATATTTTTCCCATGGTTGAAATTTCCAGAGCGAAATTCTTGGGTAAGCTTCTGGGTTAAGTTCCTCCTCTGATCCTCTTCCCGTGTACGCACTAACTCATCTGTCAGTTCTACAGCTTCTTCTATGGTTTGAGGTCTAGCTGCCTTGACTACATGCCTAATCTCCCCAATTAATCCCTAGATGTAACGGGAGATTAATACTGGTTCAGGTGATGCAAGGGTTGGCACTATTCTAGCATATTCGAAGAATAACGTAGTGTACCCCTTACTATCTACTCCAGTCATCCTGAGATTTTGAAATTTATTTGCTATTAGTTCTTTTTCATTCGGATCCTTTTAATGTAACGTTAAAGGAAGCTGAATCAAACTGTGCAAAACAATATAATGAAGCTTTGCTTGATGAGGAGAGGTTCTTGAAGCAAAAAGCCAAGCAAAAATGGCTTGAGGTGGGTGATTCTAATACAGCGTACTTTCATAATGTTGTCAAGTGTAGAAATCATATTAACAAGATCCATGTTATCAAAGATACTTCGGGTAATGAATATGAGGGGGATGAGGTAGCGTCGGCTCTAGTTAATCACTTTCGGGTCTTCTTAGGAACGGAAAGAGGAGTGGTCAAGAGGGTTCCTCATGATATCTTCTCGACAAAAATTAGCTCTCACTTGGCGGACACTATGTGCAGGCCGGTCACACAGGAAGAAGTAAAAACAGTGATTTTTTCAATTAATGAGAATAAGGCGCCAGGTCCTGATGGCTATACTTCAGAGTTTTTTAAAAAGGCCTGGCCGATCGTTGGAGATGAGGTTACGAATGCGATTATGGATTTTTTTGTATCGGGCCGTTTACTCCAGGAAATAAATCATACTTTTATTGCGTTAATTCCAAAGGTGGCTACCCCGGGAGTAGTAACAGATTACAGACCTATCTCTTGTTGCAATGTTGTTTACAAAGGTATAAGCAAAATCATCACGAGCAGGATTCTTGAAGGGTTAAAGGAGATCATTAGTGAAAACCAGTCAGCGTTTGTTCCAGGAAGGAGAATATCGGATAACATAATGCTAACTCAAGAGATTATGCACAATTATCATCGTCAAGTTGGCCCTCCGAGATGTGCTATGAAAGTGGACATTCAAAAAGCGTATGACACGGTTGATTGGAGGTTTATGTGTGATATACTGTATGGGTTCGGATTTAAACAGTAGTTTATTAACTGGATTATGGAATGTGTTACAACTTCCTCGTTTTCTGTAAGTATAAATGGGAATATCCATGGATACTTTAGAGGTAAACGCGGGTTACGGAAGGGGGATCCGATGTCTCCATATCTATTTACAATGGTGATGGAGGTTTTGACTCTACTTCTTAGTAAAGCGGCTCGGTTGGATGATTCATTTAAATTTCATAATAAATGTGAAAAACAAATGATCATTAATTTATGTTTTGCGGACGATCTCTTTCTGTTCGCTAGAGGGGAAACTAATTCAGTCAAAGTCATCATGAGATCTCTAAAAGATTTCGAAGAAGTGTCCGGTTTGGTTCCTAGCAACTCTAAGAGCACCATTTTCTTTTGCAATGTGCCGCTAAGTGCTAAGATGCGGATTCTAGAGCTTACCCCTTTTGAAGAAGGTAAACTTCCTATTAAATATCTAGGTGTTCCTCTTTTGGCGTCTCGGCTGCTTGTTAAAGATTGCAAAGTCCTCATTGAACGTATGAACAAACGGATATCGGATTGGAAGAACAGGTTTCTTTCTTTTGCTGGTAGACTCCAACTTGTCATTTCGGTTCACTCTTCTATTCACGTTTACTGGGCATCAGTGTTTCTTTTGCCGGCGAGTATCATTAAGGAGCTTGAAAGTAAGATGAAATGGTTCCTTTGGGGTTATGGGACAACGTCTAAAGGGAGAGCAAAGGTTGCGTGGAAAGAGGTTTGTCTTCCGAAGGAGGAGGGTGGCTTAGGCATTCGCCGGATTTCAGATGTGAATAAATCGCTGATGGCTTATCGTTTTTACAACATTCTTTCAGGCAGGAATTCTCTTTGGACCAATTGGATCGATTTACATAGGCTTAAGTGTCGAAGTGTTTGGGATATTCCGGTTCAAACTAGTTCTTCTTGGGGTTGGAAAAAGTTGCTAAAATGCAGGCCCATTTTTAGAGATTTCTTGTGGAATAAGGTGGGTAATGGTCGAAACACGTTTCTCTGGTTTGATAAATGGTGCCATGATGGTCCGTTTAATGATGTTGTTTCTCCGAGACAAATGGCTAGATATGGTTTTAGTCTCACGTCTAAAGTGGCGGATGTTATTGATAATGGATTGTGGGATTGGCCAGAAGCATGGAGGAACTTGTATCCGGTTCTCTTCCAACTTCAACCGATGACCCTTTCCACTGCTCAGGATCGTATTTTGTGGCGGAATATAGATGGTAGCTTGGTCCCGTTTACGTCTAAGGAGGTGTGGCATACCATCAGAGCTCGTGACCAACCGAAAGGGTGGTCAAAGATTATATGGTCCTCGTTTAATATTCCCAAGCATGCTTTCTTATGCTGGCTGATTTTCAAGAAGAAACTCTGGACACAAGATAGAATTCAGCAGTGGAATCAAACTGTAACTGGATCAATGAACCAGATGTGCTGTTTATTGTGTTATGCAGGTTTAGAGACGCATGAACACCTCTTCTTTCAATGCTCATACTCAAAGCAACTGTGGACGTTGGTTCGAGGTAAAGTTGGAATGCAATCGGTTATTGAGAGATGGGAAGATATCGCTAATTGGTTGATGCCGAAAGCTAGATCAAAATCTGTTTTGTCGATAGCCAGTAAACTGGTTGTTGCTGCCGCCGCGTATGTGTTATGGTCTGAGCGTAATGCCAGATTCTTTAGTAACAGGTTGCGACCTCCGGAGCAACTTTCGGAAATTATCATAAACACGGTTAGAGCAAAGCTAATATCCTTCAAATATAAGCCAACGGTTAACGTAAAGCAATTTTTGGAGGAATGGAAGATTAATGAGGCAGAGTTTTATGGTGATGACTGAAGACTTAGTTAGTTGAGTTTTTATGTCGTGTTTGTTTTTGGTTGTGTTTTGCTTGTCTACTCTTTTGTGGTATGTCACGAAGAGAACTAGGGGGTATTTTTAGCCTTCCTACTTGTATTGTTCTGTTTCATATATAAAATCACCGGGGTAAACCCTTTACCCAAAAAAAAAATTCTTAAACAGATTAGAGGTAAACATTATCTTATCCTCTTCCGCAGACTTGCTTATTTTTAAGACTGCCTCAGTCTTTTCTATCCAGCGTAGAGTTGCAATGGCCCCTTCATTGCCCGAGAATTCCATTAGTTTACAAGACCATAATTCTTTATAAGAACAACCATAAGGCATGGTTCTTCTTCTTTTGGGAATAGGCGCTTGAAGTATAGGTCCATTGTTCACGCTGTTTTCAGGTTCAGTTGGTCGCTTACTGCTATGCTTACTTTTATTATCAGCTTCCCTAACCGTTTGAATAATATATGGCATCGCATCTATTATTCCTTGTGCCACTATGTGTTGGATGGCACTGTTGTCCACTTGGTTTCCATTATTGTTGTTGTTTGGGTTTTCGTTACCCGGGTTATTGTTACTCTGGTTATCATTATTCTGGTTTTCTGGGTTATTATCCAGATTCTCTTGATTCACTTGGTCGGCCATCTGAATTTTAAACATTTACCATATATTAATATCACAAGATAATATCTTAATATGATCAATCACATGACATGCACTTTGATCAAAAAGCATCGATCATTGCGACTTACTCTTTTCTTATAATATGCATCTACTACAAACCAGAACTGAAATTAAAATTACAATACTACTATGCATCACTAACCACGAAGTGGTCTATACAACGATATAATTTTTTTTCATACACACCTGTTATATATATATTATTATATTATTATTATTATTACTACCTCCACCTTCACGAATATGGATTCATCCAGAAATCCATATGACGCTCGTCGTACTTCCAGACGAGTCGTTCTCCTACCTGCCTCATTCTTTCACTACTCTCTAAAATCTCTTCTCCGAAAGTTCGGAGCTCTTGCACATTTTCTGCACTCATTGGGGGTGCAGGTGCGGGTACTGGATCTGGGTACTGTGGCATGGGTTCTTCCTGAGGATACGGATTCTCTAAGATCTCCCTAATGTATTCATCATTATTGTAGTAGGGATCTAGAGGGTCCAGACCTGGGTAAGCTGCTAGGTTTGGCATGGGTAGGTCTGTCAGGTGGTAGCGTTGCACATAATCCCTATGATCATCAAACCACGAATCGTAGTCTGGGTCTAAGGGATTGGGTGCTGGTACCCTAGGTATCTCCTCAGGATTAAAATCATGCATTTCTACTTGATTTTCTGGGTTGTTTTCTATCTCCATTGGCTGATTAGGAAACAAGGGTAAGGGTTGTGGGGCTACTAGTTGTTCCAGATTTGGGTCGGCAGCTGTGGATGCTAAAATATGGAAGTTTGCTAAACTCCTATTAAGCATGTCTTGGGTGTGGGTATCAGTTTCTCTTTTAGCAGCAGCTAGCACTCGTTGCTCTTGTAACTTCTTCATTCTTTCCCTACGCTCATGTGCTCCCTTACTGAACCATCATCTCTTTTTCTGAGGGAATGGCTCTTCAGACTGAGCCTTAAATACGAATATCCCTTCTTCATCATCAGCTGAATACCCTGAGAGGGCAGGCTGTGAAGAGGTGCCTTCGCTTCTAGGTGAGCTGGACAAGTGACGATAGACGTCGGATGGTTCTTGATCACTCATACTATAAACTAACAAATAGTCAAATAACACATAATAATAAAAAACAGATATGCACGTATTTCCGTAATTTATTTCCTAACACTTTAAATAATATATTGGTGTCAGCAGAACACTTCTGTTGCTGAATCAGTGGCTTGGCTCTGATACCACCTTCTGTCGCAACCCCCACCCCCTATCTGTCCCGGGAACGGGCGGCCGCGAAACTAGTTTTGGTGGTATCAACGTTAATTATTTTGGCAGCGGAATTTCATCAGGACCGTAGTTAGGAAATATTTATCAGAGTAAATACCACGCTTTTATAATATTAAACATATTGGGATAAAACCCAAGTTTTAATTACAAACATTTTTATAGGGAAAATCCCTATTTTATTGAATAAAACATCTTCTTTTATTTAGGTAACTTTTATAGCCACTTTTTCCAAGCCTTCAGTGCGGTCCAGCTGGCTTCTAGTTGGCTCTCAAATTTTGTTACCTAAAACGCGTTTTAAAAACATTTTGTCAGTGGGAAATACTGGTGAGTGAATCCCAGTTTAATCAAGAAGAGTTTTATCAATTAACACAGTATTGAGAGCGATTACAATGTTTATATCTACACAATTACTCATTCAGTACTTGCCACTCGACTGTATCTGTGGCTATGGTCATATCACACATTGGCTAACCCATTGTCCAATTGTGAAGGTTATCAAGTAATGTATACAAAACCCCATAATACCGACAGTAATTGAAGAATTACAAAGACTCAATCACTGCTTAATCACGTTGTAAAATATTTAAGGTTTTGTAAAAAATAGTTTACAAGTCCTTTAGGGTTTCCTGGTGATTATCTATAATTTACACAAATGCACACGTGTTAGTAGAATAACCCATTATTTATATTAACGACACCCTCCCCGAGACGGCATTCCAACGACTACGTCGGGCAGAACGACGACAGCCGTTACGGAACCCTGGATCAATTGGGCAGCGTATCTAATACATAACCGGGGTTATAATACTTACAACGGAGCAGAACTTCGTTAATTAGGGGGGTATTATGCCCAGAAATTATATTATCTATGCAGAAATTCGTGAGAGAGAAAGAAACTGAGCGATCGGAAACTGAAGCCGATGCCCTCAATTTATAGGGCTGAAATTCAAGTTCCTCGCGGCCCACGTAAGGTGAGACCAAGGTTCACGCGGCCCGCGTAGTAGCGGATCTACGACGTAGCTTTGACCGGTCAGCATCCTAGCCTCGACACGATGACGACACGTGGCGGCCTGGGGGCTCGCCTAGTTTCGTAGCTGTCGCGCCCCGCGTAAGATCCTTAAGGGGTCTACGCGGCCCACGAGTGACATAAAAATCTTGTTTTTAATTAATTTTTAGTGTTATATCGTATTTTGGGCTCGGTTTTTGCATACGGGGTGTATTTTAAGACATATTGGGACATTTAAAATATATTAGGGCGTCAAAAAATATTTTGGAGGGTTGTTATATTAATTTCGTGAAATACATGTAGTTTGAAAACATCAACAAAAGTTGAGCGAGTTCATGTGAGTTGTGTGTGTGTGCACGAATCATCCTTGAAAACATTTGTAAGTATATGAAAACTGGTATGAAGCAACAAGGAATAGATCAATTAATGTGTAGCTAATACGTTAACATACGTGAAATGGCGTAGGAAGACTCAAACCTAGCAGATTTTGCACCGGGCCTCCGGCTGTAAGACATAGTCACCTCATGGGCCACCCTGGTCCACCTGGGTGTGGGCTCGCTACACCCAAATAGATCTATCACTCATGTCCATCGGTCCTAACGCGTGGATTAATGGTCCTAAGAGTGCGCCTACCCAATCACACGATCTAACAGTATTTTCCTTAGCTAACCATACCATTTGTAATCGTTTGTAAACGTTTAGTAACATGTACTTCACCCCCGAATTTATAAAACAAAAACTGTTAAAAAAGGGGGACATGAACTCACAGCTTTGCGTTCTTCGTATCCAATGTAACTCAAGCTTCCTCTAGGTCGCACGACTACCTACATGCGTGCTACGGCTAATTAGACCGGTAGGTCGTGCCTTGACTTAGTATTAATTAGTGCTTTTGGGTTACGTTTCCAAGTGTCTTCATCATTATTCCAAGTTATATAATTATTTGTTAAAATAAAAAATATTTTAACTTAAATTATATTTATTAAATTTTGGAATAATTGTTAAAACAATATGTATTAACTTAATATTTCCCAAGCATTTATGCTTGTATTTCCTTCCCAAGGATGGGGTATCTTATACTTGTATATTTTGTCATGTATTAGGGTCGTATTCCGGTGTGAATTTATACGTACGAGAATACGTATTTTTATTGTATTTATTAAGTATCCTTATACTCAATTTCGTATTAATTTTTCCAGAATATCATCTTTAATAAAAGTCCACCAATATATATTTCCAAAAAATATATATTGTAATAAGTATTATTTAGAAAAATTATTTATAATTTTTCTCTTGGCAAATATTTGTATTTCCTCCATAAGTTTCAAAAATAATATATTTTGATGTCCAACATAGAAAATATATATATAAACTCATTTTTCTCCAAAAATGATATTCTTCATATTTGTTGGTGCACACATCTGTCGTCTTCGTCTTATATCGAGTCTCGGTTCGTTGCGAAGTGGATCAAGAATGATGTCATGATGACATCATCCAAGCGACATCAAGGATGACATCATCACATGATATATTCACGTGAAGACAAAACTTATATGAAATCAGAATGTCATTTTGACGGTTACGCTTGAAAAGTCAAAATTGAATGTTTGCATGAGATTTCGCTTCAAGACAAGATCCATGTTAGGTTCGCTTGAAGGGTGTCGCTTCAAGAGTTTCAAGCGAAATCATGAACTCTATATATAGGTCAATTGTCATTTCATTTGTAACAGTTTTTTGCCAAGTTATACCGAGGTGCTGCCAGTTTCTCTTCTGATTGTAAAGGTTGTAATATCAATATAAAAGAGGTTTAAAGTGTGAAACAAGCTGTTTACATGTCCGTTTCTTAGTTTCCGCCTCTGAAATGGACTAGAACTCTTCCGAACGACTCGTTTAGGTCGCAATCCGATCCTACAATTGGTATCAGAGCTCAGGACGAGGAGTTCTTGCCAAAAACAGCCGGTTTTCACCACGATTTCTGTTTCTACATCATTCTTTTTCGAAATTTCAAACATTTTACGGATAAAATCGGACAAATATCACATATGTTGTGCAAAAACACGTTTTAATAGTTCCTGGAAAGTTTCAGTATCAAAATCAGCCTAAAACTTGTATTTCTGTGTGATTTCGCTTCAAGTGTTCGACATTTGCTGACATCATCTAGGCCTTCGCTTGAGTTTACATATTATAACACCCTCTCGCTTGAAATTTGGTGTTTGTTTGAAGCGAAACTCTGGCTCTCGCTTGAAAATACGTTAACATCTGATTGAAACCTGCTGTTCATTGAAAATTGTTTGTCTGCTACGTTGAGAAACTGTTCTGAGTTGTGTGGAAATATCAGTTCAAGTGATTAACATCAAAGATCAGTTTGATATTAACCTTTGTTGGACACCAATTTATAGTACATGTGAAGGGTTATTATATCTTTTGACTATTGTCTAGAAAATATAATTTCACGTGATTAGTCAGACCCATGTGATGGCTTTTAAAATTTGCATGTGTGAATCTCTGGATTCATTTATATCGACGGTTCATAGTGTTTGCATGTAAAGTTGTTGTCAGTCATTAAACAACACATATTATTAAATTGCTTGGTCCAATCAGTTTTCTAGTGTGCATTTGAATATTAATTGTTTTGATAAATCAGTTCATGTGCATGTGAAGTCTTCTTGTACAATATGCCAGTTTTGACTATATCGAAAGTTGAATTAAAACCATGTCCACATGATGCATATTTTGAGGGCCTAATTGTGATAAAAGTCAAATAGAAGTGATTTGTGTGTCAGTATACATGTGAATATTTTTAGTGATTTGTGTGAAAAGGATATTAGTGAATCATATTCATTTATCACTTGATAGTGACAGCCACTTCTTGGTGTGTATGTGATGCTCATGTGACAAAATCATTACATGTCTCAATTCAAACAATCATTACATTTGTTTAGTTTAATTGTCGGAATTATTAATTGACATTGTGTTTTGGTCAAATCTGATACATTTAAATCCATCGACCCATATTAAATGTCTGATCTATTATTGTATTGAGCCTACATATGATGTGAACAAATTGTAAAGTTCGTACAGTTTGGAGTTCAAAGATTTTAAAGGGTCAAGTCGTTTGATTTTGATTCGGGTTCTAGAAGTCTGCATAATTGGTCAACATTCAGTTCGCACAAAAAATCGCCAGTCTGAGTACCAGTTTGTTTCAGTTAATTGAAAAATCTTTAAACTGATTGTGTTTTTCTTTCGATTGTAAAGGTACTTGCAAGGTATTTGCCGAAGACATGGAAGAGGATTTCTACAACGCGTTTGCCACACCAGTCGCTCCGGTTACTGCTGCTGAAAATTTATATAGTGAAAATGAAACGGGAACGCATCAAAAACCACCAAAGCTTATGTACATTGAAGAATTTAAAGGATGGCAGAATCGATTTGAGAACTGGGTACAAGCTTACAAGTTTGATGCATGGTGTTCATTGTTGAAAGACTATGAGAAACCAAAGAATGACCGTGGGATGGAAAAAGCATTTGAGGACTACTCAGAGATTGACAAATTAAAATTCACAAGTGAGAAAATGATGATCAGTATTCTTCAGCAAGCAATAAAAGAAGATATATTTGTTTTGCTCCAACATAATGGTACAGCTAAATCAATCTGGGAAGCATTGATTCAGAAATTCCAAGGAAGCGCAGATATGATAAAGAACAGAAAGGCTTTACTGAAAAAATCATTTGATATGTTTTCAGCCTTTGATCATGAAACTACAAAGAATACCATTGATAGATACTGTCATCTAGTCTTGGAAATGAAAAGATTTAACATTGAGAAAGAGGATGATGAGTGGGTTGATAAACTTGCTGAAGCATTACCACAACAGAAATGGGGAACGTATTTGCTGATCTTAAAACATACAAGAAAGTCTGAAAATATGAATTTGGCTCAGTTTATTCAGAGGATTGAAGAGCATGAGTTAGATATTCAGAAAACGGCTATCATGACAATCCAAATGCCAAACAAGATGTCAGTTTGTATTACAGAGGGAACAAGTTTGAGACTACTACCAGCCCGAGCCCAAAGATCCAAACTGGTTTCAGTGCAGATGGTTCATCCGGAACAAAGAGTAATGTTACTCAAAGTGGTGGATCTTCATCATTCTCAAGTTTTGATCCAAACTTTACAACATCAAGTCCTCAACAACAAAACTCAACAAATCTTCAGTGCAATGTTACTTTAAACATTCAAAATGGTCAGAATCTGTCTCCGGAAGTTGCCAAGCAACACATGGCATCACTGGTTACTATGTTAGAATCTTACGAAAGTTTGATCGGTGGGAAGATTGGGAATCCGATGCTTACCAAAGAAGATTACGACCAAATTGATGCTGAAGAACTTGAAGTGATGGATATCAAATGGTGCTTAGCAAGTGCTTGGAGGAGAGCTGAGAAGTTTCAAGAGATTACTGGTAGGGATGAATTTCGAGGAATGGCTACCTCTCCATTGGGATTTGATAAATCAAAGGTTACCTGTTTCCGTTGTAAAGGAAAAGGTCATTTTAAACGAGAGTGTAAAAACCAAGTAGCAACCGAGAATCAAGAAAAGAACAACTATTATCAGAAATCAATTTTCCATCAGACTACTCAACAACCTCAAATTGTACATGCTCATGCTACTGATGATGGAAAGAAGAAAGCTTTAATTATCCATCAAGATGACGAAAAAGTTGCCGAGGGATTTAGTTGGGATAAGTACATTCCATCAGAATCAGGCTTTGTTGCTCGAATTCTAGGTGAAAATGAGGTTAATCAGAAAAGAATCCCGATTTTTCCAGATCTTGGAAGCGATGTAGATACCGATGATGAGGAAGAATATCTTAACAAATGTAGAAAAAGCATTGAGCCTGATAGTTTTTATTTTTTCTATGCAGATAAAGTTGATATGCTGAATCAGAAGAAGATTGCCCGCTTAAAAAGGGAACTGGAAGCAGCAAAGTTACTTGCTAATGAAAAGGCAAAGACAGAAGTTGGAGAAACAAAAGTTGAAGCAGTGACTGAAAATGCAATAGAAAAAATCGTTGAAGTGGAGAAAGTGGTAGAGAAAATAGTCGAAGTTGAAAAATTGGTCGAAGTAGAGAAGATTGTTGAGATTGAAAAGATAGTTGAAAAAGTGGTTGAAGTTGAAAAACCATGTTTGAAGTGTTCAGAATCTTGCAAAGCTTGTGAAGAGAAAGATAAGAAGATTGCTGAGTTGGAGAAGATTAAAGAAGACTTACTGTCTGATGTGAAGTACATTAAGGAGTCGTACGATGTGCTCAACAACACAGTTGATCGTCTGAAAAAGACGAATACTGAAACCGAAAAAGCAATGGATAAAATGAGTGCAACATTAATGACAAAGCAAAAAGTCATTAATGAGTATATTGAAGATTGTGCACAGCTGAAGAAAGAAGTAGAACTTGAGAAGATTGAGAGTGAAAGGATTAAACGATTACTGTTGAGTTACACTACATGTGATTACTTGATTGATCGTGTTTATCCTACTGTTGCAGGTCTGGAAGCGTTCATGGACAAAAAGACTAAAGATACTGATACTGGTAAGAAACCAAGTGTCAAGTATAACAGATGTCCGCCCCCGATCCATGAAACTTATTCTCCCAGGAATCCAAATGAAGAGCGTTTAAAAAAGGCAGTCAACATCAAGTTAAAGTCTGAAATCATTGATGAATTACCAGACAATATTGATGTTACATTCACAGCGTCTGACACTGATCATGAGTCTGAGTTATTAAAGAAAGTTGTCGATCAGGTGTTGGATATGGATGAGGAGTTAAAACCGGAGTCTAAGTCTGAAAGTCAGAGTTCGTCAGAAAAGAGTCCGAGTTCACCGGTTAATAGGGTTTACAATAGAGAATTCCTGTTATCAAAATCTAATTTGAATGACGGATCAATCAAAGTGGCTTATACTTTGAATGATTCAGACAAATTATATTCTGATGAGGAATTTCCAATCAGAAGTGTAAAAACTGAAATGATCAAACAGGTTTTCAAATTAACAGAAATTAATCTTTCTGATATAAAAGATTTAAATCTTGATGAAAAACCTAAAAAATACACTTCAAGAGTTCAACAGAGATTGAACAAGAAAAAGGGTTATAGTTCTGGTTATGGTTATCGAAAGAAACCAAACTACAACGGTAATCTCAAAAAGAAAGGTTTAGGATTTATTCCTCCTGAAAATTATGAAAATCAGAAAACTTATAAACCAAAAACAAAATTTGTTGCAGGAGGAAGTGCTGAAGATGAGCAGAAGAAACCATTCTGGAAGCAGTCGAATCAAGAGTTTCTTGCTGAGGTAAAGAGGAATGTGAAGAAGTTTGCTCAAAGAGTTGATGGAAGAACTTGCTTCAAATGCCAAAAGGTTGGGCATATTGCTTGGAATTGTCAACAGTCCAACAATACAAAACAGGAAGTTACTTCTAACTCAAAACTGAAAGAAAAACTTGTCTTTGAGAAGAAACAATCAACTGAAAAATCGAAAGTGTTTGATAATTCTAGTTTTGAAAAAGGTGAAAGTTCAAAACGATTTTACAAAAGAAGAGGTGATTTAACCAAACAAAAATGGATTGTAAAATCTGAAAGAAGTTCTGACAATGAATCTGATTCCATAAAATCAGAGGAGTCATTTGTTGAGAAAAAGATTGTGAATTCCGTTCCTGAGGTGAACGATGAAAATTTTCCTTCATTGTCAAAGGAAAATTGGAAGTCGAAAGTGGGAAAGGTAGAGATCTCAAATCAATTCTTCGCTGATAAGGGAGAATTTGATGTTGAGAAGGCTTTCAACGGGAAAGTCAAACATATTTTCGGTAAGATGGTTGATAGGAAGGTAAAGGGTGCTCAAGAATTTTATAAATCAAAATGTTGGTGGGATAGATGTTTGCCACCAAAGTCACCCAAGGCTGGTCAGGCTTGGGTGGAAGTAATGTTTGATTAAAAACCGGACTTGCCGGAGCTCCCAGGTTGGTTTAAGTGGAGCAGGAATCGGCACATTTCTTGAGAAATTCACAAAAGTGATTTCGACTTACAAGTGGTAAATCAGGGACATTAAATTGTATCTGATTTTCTACAAGCTGTATTTTGAGAACAAAATGATGAGTTTAACCCCTAACCTACAAGTGGTAAAATCAACTAAACTTATTTTCCGGAAAAACCATTTGATTAAAACAAACTTAAGTGTTTTGAAATCACAGTGGGAAAATAGTTTGTTGTAAGGGGGAGTTCTGATTGTTTATGCCAAGTGGATGGCGAATTTGATGCGATTTGATATCAGTTGTCATTTTATTGTACAATTTATTTTCAAATTTCCTAAAATGTGTTTGCATTTTAGGGGGAGTAAAAATTTTCAGAAAATCCAAAAACATTTGAAAATTTGAAAAAGCCAAAAACATGATAAAATCAAAAAATGAGTTTTGTTGTCAAAAAGAGGAAATGATAGTACATCAGTGGACTGTCACAGCATGCTAAAGAAATGTAAAGTAAAAATGTGATAAACAATCTCACTGTAGATATGTCAGTAGGTTTTTGCACATTTAGTAAATTGTGACGAGATATAAACATAAAATTTACTTGCGTCTACGTGGGGAACACCTCCAGGATATATAGGTAACCCCTGAAATCTTGTTTGAAAGGTCCCGTATTCTGAGATACTAGGTCTTTATGCTTAGTGATATCTGGGGTATTATCCCGGGACTTCTGATTTTGCGGAAGCAATGGCCTAGTCCCCGGAGAATACTTTCCGCATGCTTGAAAAATAGCGCAGCCCTCAGCAAATTGATGAAACAATAAAATTGATAGTCATTGCTGTTGTAATTCAAAAGATCCTCTAAAGGGGACCCACCAAAAGTCGAAGCCGTCATCTCTCTGCGTATCGAAAGATCGACCTGAGCTCTCACGGCCCTCGCAATTAACCCCTTACAGATATCATCTAGGTATACTCACCTGTAAGACTGAATACTGGGGTCTGGATACAGGAGTATATACTGAGGTGGGACACATGTAGATGTTTAAGTCCTAAAACACTAATTCGTATCTCGAAGCAGTTGAACTTTGTGTGAAAATTTAAGTGGACAAGTATACTGACAATCTAGGTGAATTGTTTAGAACTTAAAATGCTTAAAGCTTAACGGTGTTGGTGATTTGTCTCAAAAACTGATATGATCCTCTTACACAAACTCACAAAAATATTGTATGTAAATAGTTCATTTCTACATTTTATTTCTGTTATTTCAAATATTCAAAAAGATTTTCGGTGTGTTTTAGCATAAATTTTGAAAAAATCCAAAAAGATTTTAGACAACTGATGTTGAAGAGCTGATTTTCAAAATTCCGAGTGCTAAACATGACGAATAGGTTTGGGAAAATTTGATTGAAAAGTTTTTCAGAGATAAAAAATTTGTTAAATGATCATTGTTAATATTTGTTTGTATATTGATTGGAGAAGGATCAGTGTTGGTGCATGAAATTTGATAAATTGTTAAATATTTTTTTTGTGAATCTTATTTTTGGGTAGAGGATGTGCAGGATAGAAGATAGAGTGCCAGGTTCCGATACCTGAGGATTCTGAAATACTGTAAAAGCCAGACTACGATCCCAGCATGTTTTGAGGGGGAGTCTGTTAGAGATCCTGAAAGAGATTTGGAGATAGAATAGAGCCAGATAGAGATCTTGAAGAAAGCTCAAAGACTGATAAAGACTGAAGATTGTGAAGACTCGACACTTAAGACTCGTCAACATCTGAGGGGGAGTCTGTTGGTGCACACATCTGTCGTCTTCGTCTTATATCGAGTCTCGGTTCGTTGCGAAGTGGATCAAGAATGATGTCATGATGACATCATCCAAGTGACATCAAGGATGACATCATCACATGATATATTCACGTGAAGACAAAACTTATATGAAATCAGAATGTCATTTTGACGGTTACGCTTGAAAAGTCAAAATTGAATGTTTGCATGAGATTTCGCTTCAAGACAAGATCCATGTTAGGTTCGCTTGAAGGGTGTCGCTTCAAGAGTTTCAAGCGAAATCATGAACTCTATATATAGGTCAATTGTCATTTCATTTGTAACAGTTTTTTGCCAAGTTATACCGAGGTGCTGCTAGTTTCTCTTCTGATTGTAAAGGTTGTAATATCAATATAAAAGAGGTTTAAAGTGTGAAACAAGCTGTTTACATGTCCGTTTCTTAGTTTCCGCCTCTGAAATGGACTAGAACTCTTCCGAACGACTCGTTTAGGTCGCAATCCGATCCTACAATATTTATTTGAGGAATTATATTTTTCACCCTAAAATATTGTATTTCGTGTTTGTAAGGAAATATATATTTCTTAAAAATAATATATCTTATAAAATTTAGAGAAAAATATATATTTCATACATTTCAAAAATAATATATTTTTCCTTGTAAAAAATATGATATATTCTTGTAGTAATTATAAAAATCATATTTTTGTTTCCTTGGTGTCCAAAATATTATTTACCAAAATATACTTTGTGAATAAATTCCGGAATATTTTTGTAAGTCTTATTCCATAGTTCGGTTTCTCCAATATTTTTGTGTAGATGTGTATATTTATTCTTTGGAATTTAGGTGTTATTTTGGATTGTGATTCTTGGTATTTTAATGAGTTACATTATTTCATGTCCTAAAATAATATAACTAATACACAAAATATACAAATAATCACACACATGGTGTCTTCTAAATATATACTTTCTAAATATATATTTAGTCACTTTTATTTATGAAAACCAACCCCCAATATTTGTATTTTTGTATAAAAAATTATGGCAAAGTTTTTGTAGAAAACTCATGGTTTAAAATACGCTTGTAAGTGTAGGTTAATAAATATTTTTCTAAGTGTTTATATTTTTAGAAAATTTTGCCATAGTTTCCCCTAAAAATGGAGGTTTCCATGCTTTTAAGCATATCATTTTCTTTTATAAAAATCAACACAATCAATTCACAATCATCAACAAACAACCTTTACTTACCAATTTTGCCAAAAACAAGTAATAACTACTACTTCATGAACTTGAATATTTGTAAAAATTTGTAGTAACTTACTAGTGCTCTTAGGAAGTCTTGTTACCATTTAAAATGTGATTAGTTCCTTAAAAACTTCATTTTTAAAGAAGTTAGATGTTTACAACTTCTTGTCTTTTTGGGTAAAGGGTTACCCCGGTGATTCTATTATAAAACAACCGCAAATAAGTACAAGTAGTGAGGAAGAGTTCCACACTAGTTCATATATAGGACATGCCCCATATATGTAAAGCCAACCAACAAAGAACCTATGAAAACACATACCCTAGTCTACTAAACATCAAAAATGACTATCTAGTAGACAAATAAAATAAACCATCAAAAATCAGGTTTGTTTTTGTAAGAACCAAGATTTACTAAAACTTATATTTTTAACTTGGTTTCTTTGAAAGACCATTCATAAATATTTAGATCTACAAGTGTTACTACTCACTTTGATCATTATTTTTCAAGAAATCAAAGTATTCTTTCAAGTTCATGATTTTTGTGTGGATGATCTATCATTCTACAACATTTCTACTTTCTCATCTTGCTTGATTATGTTTTTAATCATGATCTAGCAAGATCTTTTGATGATCAACATCATTTCTATAAACAATCAATGATCAACAAGCATAACAACTCATATTCATCAAGATTACTTCATTAAACATGCTTATGTTCATGTTTACTTCTTATGATCTTTAGTGTTTTTCAAGTCTTTGATTATGATTCTTCTTTAACCACTTAAAATAGAAGTAATATAGCAAGATCAAGACCCTTACCACTAGCACAAGGCTAGGGATGATCAAGTGTAGAAAAACAGTGGATAAAAGCAAACGGTGAAGGTCCTTCAACTTCCGAAAGCTCCTAGCTTCATCATACGTCTTCTAGCACCCTTGTATGTATGTGGATTTGAATGAAAGTGAAGTGATGATGGTGGTGTTGTTGTGGTTGTTCACGGCCGAAGCCAAGAGTGAGAAGAAGAGAAAGAGTGGTGTTGTGGGGTGGAGGTGAAATGAAGTTATGATCTTGCATGTTTACTTATAATCCATTTTATCATGTTTACCTCTTGTATAATATGTTCCTAAAGTTAACAACAATATCAATTAAACAATTGAAGAAAATCTATGGGTGGGCCATATGTTGGCCGATTACATTGGTGGGAGGGGGGTCTAGATTAGGCTTGAACCAAGTTGGTTAGTTTATAGTTAGATTGTAAGTATCTAGTTAGTTATATTAGTTACTAGATATTTTAGGAGGTGTTATGATGTTCGGGGAGCATAACTAGCTTGGTAATGTTAAAACAGTGCTTCTAGTGTAAATTTGGTGTTTTGGGTAGTGTCTGGTTGTTCGGTTGGTTACTGGTTCATTAAAGTGCTAGACTTTGCAGTTTAGTGTGCTTTATGTATCTTTTTGTGACACTTTTGATTCCTGACACTTAAGAAAGCATTCAGGACCATTTAATCATATTTCTGCATAATATTAGTGTGATTAAATGCTGTATTTTGCTGAATTCTGCAGTTTATGTGAGTTTTAGGCACTTTCCGGCACTTAAACTATCTCTAGGAAGGCAGTTTTATGATCCTTACTTTCCTACGCACTATACTAGAGTCATACTTAGTTTTTGGCTCATTCTGTATCTCAATGCACTGTCTGTCCATGTGCTGAGTTCTGTCACATTATCCTGATTTATCAGATAACTGTGCTAACTACACTTAATGCATCATTTGAGGCAATTTAGCTTTCATGCAGTAATGATATGACATTAAACAATGTAAGATGCACATGTATGTATATGGCAGAAATCAGAAAGTAGTTAATTGCAAATCCAGCACATTCATTAAGCACTAATCATGGTTAATTAATTGTATGGATACCTGAATTTTTGACAGTTGTCACATAATGCGCCAGCTGTGTTTATGGATCTCATGAACAGGGTATGCAAACCCTATTTGGATAAATTCATGATAGTATTCATCGACAATATACTTATCTATTCGCAAACCAAAGAGGATCATGAGTATCATTTGAAGTTGATATTGGAGTTGCTGAAGGAAGAGAAGTTGTAAGCCAAATTCTCTAAGTGTGAATTCTGGATTCAGGAAGTTCATTTTCTCAGACATGTCATAAATAAGAAAGGTATACATGTGGATCCGTCTAAGATCGAAGCGATCAAGAATTGGGAAGCGCTAAAGACCCCGTCAGAGGTGCGACAATTCTTAGGACTTGCTGGGCACTACTGAAAATTCATTGAGTATTTCTCCAGATTAGCGCAGCCTTCGATGCTATTGACCTAGATGAAAAGGGAATTTAGTTGGACGGAAGAGCAGGAAGAAGCTTTTCAGATGTTGGAGGGAATATTGAGAGCGTGTGCGATTGATTTTAATGGAAGTTAGGATACTCACTTGCCGTTGGCAGAGTTTTCATACAACGATAGTTACCACGTTAGTATTAAGGCCGCTCCGTTTGAAGTATTGTATGAATGGAAGTGTCGATCGCCACTTTGTTGAGCTGATGTGGCAAAAGGCAACTAACCAAACCCGAGTTTATTCAGGAAGCCAGCGAAAGGGTTTGCCTAGATCGAGGGAAGGTTAAAAGTCACCATCGATCGACAGAAGAATTACATGGACAGTCGAAGGAAACTATTGTAGTTTCAGGTTGAAGATTGTGTTTTGCTGAAGGTGTTATTAGGTTTAGCAGAGAAAGAAAAGCTGAGCCACATTGATTAGGTCCTTTCGAGAGCCCATCTTGAGTTGGACCAGTCGTTTATAGGCTCAAGCTACCATAGGGACTGAGTGGAATACATGAGGTGTTTCAGGTGTCCAGTCTGAACAAGTGTATAATGGATAATACACTAATTATATTCTTTGTTGAGGTTTATTTAGCCGATAAACGAAAGTTTATCGAAGTACCGTAGAATTAGTATGGTTGGTTAAGAAGAGTTATGTTGATAACCAGAAAAACGATTACAGATTCCTAACGGTATATGCGATCTATTAATTGTGCAATCTGTGGAGAGAAGATATTTGAAATAAATGCAAGAAGGGAAGAAAACAAGCTCATGGGATTAGATACTTTCGAGAGCCCATCTCGAGTTGGATCAATCGTATGTAGACTCAGACTACCTTAGGTATAGGGTAATATATATGTGAATATACGTATGTCAAACCTGAAATGGTGGAACATTGACTTTACCCTTTCTGATTAAGTACTCGTAAACGATGAACCTTGGAAAAGGTAGAGAGCGTTCAGACGTGAAATTAGGAAATGAGATTATATAATATAGGTCTACGAGGATTCTTCGTAAGAATCAAAGTTTCTCGCAGAAACTACAAGACCATATTCAATAAGACTGTTCTTACTGTTTCCACCAAGCGCGAAAATAAAACCTGTAGAGTAAAATTTCGGGGACGAAATTTCCTAAACAGGGGGAGACTGTGACACCCGGCTTTTCAGGCCGTAACGTACAATTGTAACACGTGTTGTGAATAGATAAAAAGGCTGTATGTGACTGATTGAGATATTTATATATGATATCTAATGTGTTGGTGAAATCTAAACATTTATAAAATTATGTTGGCAACGATAAAATAAACGCTTATCGCGTAACGATTAAAATGCGAAACGAACATCGGTAACCACCCGATCAGTGTTAAAATCCTAAAAATAGTTTGTTATGATTAGAATAGTAATTTTAATCATATTCGTGAGGAAAAATAAATTAGAATGCTAAGAAACTCTATTTTTCGAGTTTGAGCGCGTACCAAGCGATACTGCGCGTATTAGACAAATTACTGTCAACGCAGCAAGTCAATGCAACTGGTAATTATTTCAATAATAATTTTGTGTGATTATTTTTATAGAATGATAAAAATAATTTAAAATGCACTAAAACGGGATTAAAACGCTAGATAAAATACCCGGTATCCAGTAAAATACCAGTTTTTGATATATATACATATAATATATGTGTGTATACGTTTATATATGTGGAAGAGGAATTGTGTTGGCAGCCATGCAAAGCATTTTCTCTCTCTCTCTCTCTCCTCCATTTATTGGGCAAGGAAGAGGTGGGTGATGATAATGTCACCCCAAATCAATTACAAATCTTCCAAACTATTCCATAAACCAAGAAATGAATTCAAAACTCACACATTCACTCGCTCTCTCTCTCTCTAAAGCTAGGCCGAAACACCCCTCTATCACTTCCATTTTTATTTTCCAACCCAATCTTGAGGATTCATACTCATTTCAAAGAAGTTTCAAGTCCATTTGGTGGTTTAGAAGTGATTTTAAGGTGTTACAAGCAACAATCAAGTCCCATATCATCAAAATTTTTTGATTCAAGAACTTGAAGGTATAAAATTTATTTTAAAAACCTTGTTTTTGATTCTTGATGTTCTTGATGATGATGATGGAAGTTTCTCTTGTTCTTGAGTTTAATCACAAACTTGAAAACTAAAAACAAATGGGTTTTTGAATGAAATAAAATGGATGTATATATGTATGTACGTATGGCTATGAGTGTGTGTGAGTGTGTAGGTGATTGTGTGTTTGATTTTATTTGAAAGATTCTTGAGTTACATGATTACTTGAAAAGTAGGATTCATGTAAGAATCAATATGTGTCATAAAGGAATGTTCTAAAAGTGATTCAAGATTTGAAAATGACATGATAAAAAGTGAACTTTTGAAAGTTCATATGTGTATATGTATTTCGTATATATGTAGCATGCAAGTAAAAGTTTGTCATATAAATGTGTAGGATGCCTGCATTTATGTATGAATAATTGGATGATCATGATGATATATGATATGTGTTGTAAGAACATGATATAAATGTGTACTTGAGTATGATTAAATCATAAATAATAATAATGATGTTGTATGAGTGCATTAGATGCACATACATGAACATGCATGATGTTATGAACGCATGAAACCATGATTTAAACATGATTGGATAAAAATAATTTATTATCAGATTATAAACACTAAAATATGATTATTTTGAAGTGTTTAATGATATAAAACTTTGACATAAAGTTTACTAGTCTTGCATGTTGTACTTGGTGCATTAGGAGTTGTAAAATACGTGAAATCACATGATTTATGTAACTTACATAAAAACTGAACTAATCTGATTATGATCACTATTTTAATCATTAAATAACATAAATTTTGTTAAAATATCAAGTCATTTCGAGTTGGGATGGTTATAGTAACGTTTAACGCAAAACGATGCGTTAAAACGGTAAAAAATCGGCTTTTCAAACGATTTTTATGAAACTGATTTAGATCAGTAAGTAAACTGATATTTTTAGTTTAAAAATAATTATTTTAACTAATTTTAAGTTTACTTGGTGTTTGGTTGGTCATACGTGACTTCCAACGCCCGAAAACGTTACCGAATCGCTAAAATACGCGTTTTTCGATGAACACTAGTATAGGTAATTTTTGGGTGAACCTTATGTGTTAAGATGTGTCATGTGATATAAACAATGTAAATATGATGATATGTTAAGTTTTAACATGATAGTGGAAATTTAGACTATATATGTACACTTGTGCGTTTTATGTAGTAGAAACGGTAAAATTGCGATAAACGTGTAACTTGTTTGTCAAGCATGAAATTTGAATACATATGAGATATTTTACGTATACTTGCCTTAAAAATGACAAAATAGATAAGTTAACGAGATTACACGTGTTTCGATAATAATTTATGTGTACGCTTATGTTTATATATTACTACGCACAAATCGTAGATATATTACGTATAAACGGGTGTGTTAATGGATTTACATGATAACGGTCACCAATAAAATCATCCAAGTCGCAAAATCTTAAAAATATATATATATGGACTCATATATATTAACGTGCCAACATAATCAAAATCGAGAAAATCTCAAAGTTATGTGAAAATTCCAAGAAACGGAGAAACTTAGGATTTTTGTGATATATTGATTTATAAATCGTTCCTACATATAATAGGACGTGTAGAAATCAATCTGTGGGATTGCGCTATTTAAAAATACGCATCCAAAGGTGAGTGTGACTAAACCCCCTCTTTTTACTGTTTTATATATGTTTTGGGGGAAGAACACGCCTAAAAGGGTTTAATAATGTTTTTAAATTAAAACATGCCTTTTAATATAAATCATATATTTTCATTGAAAATATATGGATTTTTGATAAATTATACGTTTTCGAGATAAAACGTTTTTGATAAATATATGTTTCGAAGAAAAACTAGGATGGTACGGTGTTTCAGAGGAAAAACCGACCGTGTTGTTGGGACGGGTTTGCTTGGTCCAAGGGATTTCAGTAAATTCCGTACAACCAATTATATTGAATTTGTCATATTTGTATGATATATATATATATATATTGTACGTGAGGCAGGCATCATAGATGGTCTCGATATAGACCATGCGCCAATGATGTCGTTTAATCATTTAAGTATTGCACGCGATGAATAGTTGGTATATCTATCGGGTTGACAACCCCGTCGTGACCGGTCGCCCCGTGTCAAGTCAAAGGACGAATTGATATTCTGTTTATAGTCTAGCCTTCATTATCCCTACATGGTAAATATATAGTTCGTATTGTCTAGCTAACATACGAGTCTGAACGTTGACGCTATAAATCTAATATACAGAACTTGGGAAAATGCTCTATTGTCGAGGCTTCAATTGAAAAACCTACGACGGATGACCCATGGATTTTATTAAGGAAATAAATGGACTTTCTAAAATTATATAGATGTTTTATAATAAATACATAATTAGAAAGCTTTTCCTTAGGATCAAATTGTTTAAATTTGAATATGTGAACTCACCTTCCTTTGTGTTGACACTTGATTTTTATGTGTTCTTCAGGTACTTAAGTTCGGCTTCGGGAATCATGGCGTATCTTGTGGTTGTTGATGCATGTTTTGTCACTTAATATGTTGGACTAACTTTTAAAACTTTCTGGGACAAATGTAATAAGATCTGGGAGGATCAAAACAACTTGACTATGTCATGGTTGTATAATGTTTTGAAACTTTATGTTTTAAACTTATGTTTTGATTAAGTTAATATGTCCAACAATTTAATGCATCGATCAACAAGATAGAAATGGGCACCAGCTTCCCTCACCACTACGTTTTATATTTCGCTGTGACGTTTTTGAGGCGTGACAGGTGCGGCTTTTATGCTCGCATGGTAGCTGTTATTATAGGAAAACTCAACTAAGGGTAGATGAGTATCCTAGCTGCCGCCTAAATCCATCACACATGCGCGAGGCATATCTTCCAGTGTTTGTATAGTCCGTTCGCTCTGACCGTCTGTTTGCGGATGGAAGGCCGTGCTTAGATCCAGTTGAGATCCAAAGGCCTCTTGAAAGGATTGCCAGATCCTTGATACAAATCGTCCATCTTTGTCTAAAATAATCGAAATTGGCACTCCATGACATGCCACAATTTCCTTAAGATATAGCTCAACAAGCTTTCTGGTGCTATCTTTTTCCCGAATTGGCAGGAAGTGTGTAGACTTCGTTAATCGATCCACTATTAACCATATCATATCGTGTCCTCTAGGGGTCCTAGGTAATTTCGTTATGAAGTCCATAGAAATTTTCTCCCACTTCCATACGGGAATTTCAGGTTGTTGCAACAGACCGGACGGTTTCTGATATTCGGCCTTGACCTTAGCACAAGTTAGGCACTTTCCAACATAAACAGCAACGTCGCTTTTGAGTTTTGGCCACCAATAATACTCTTTCAACTCTTGATACATTTTGTCCGATCCTGGGTGGATCGAGTATCTCGACTTGTGAGCTTCGTCAAAGACGACTTCTCGAATATCGCCGTAGAGCGGAACCCAAATGCGTCCCATAAGGTATAAGGTTCCCTCTTCATTTGGCACCAATTTCTTCTCCATACCTCAAAGATATTCAGCTTTAAGATTTTCCTTCTTAAGGGCTTCTTGTTGGGCATCATGAATGCATGAGGTGAGGTTCGTCCGAATCGTCATTTCTAAAGCTCGAACTCTTAGGGTCTTAACCCTTTCCTTTCGACTCAATGCGTCTGCTACCGCATTCGCCTTTCTAGGATGGTACTTAATCTCACAGTCGTAATCGTTCAGCAACTCAACCCATCGTCGCTGACGTATATTTAACTCCTTTTGATCAAATATGTGTTGCAGACTCTTGTGATCTGTGATGATAGTACAACGAGTACCACACAAATAATGTCAACAAATCTTCAAGGCAAATACCACTGTGCCTAGCTCCAGGCCATGGCTTGTATAATTCTTCTCATGTACCTTCAATTGTCGTGATGCGTAAGCGATGACTTTTTGGCGTTGCATGAGCACGCAACCTAATCCCTGACGCGAAGCGTCGCAATATACCACGAAGTCTTCAGTGCCTTCGGGTAGAGGGAGTATCGGTGCATCGCATAGCTTGTTTTTGAGTAGTTGGAAGGCTTCTTCTTGCTTGTCTCCCTAATCATACTTCTTGTCTTTCTGAGTAAGGGAAGTCAACGGTTGAGCTATTATGGAGAAATTCTCGATAAATCTGCGGTAATAGCCCGCTAATCCCAAAAATTGTCGAACTTCAGTCGGTGTCTTGGGAGCTTCCTAATTCTTTATCGCTTCAATCTTCACTGGATCCACATGGATACCATTCTCGTTCACCACGTGACCAAGGAACTGAACTTGGCGGGTCCAAAATTCGCAGTTTGAGAACTTCGCATAAAGCTTCTCTTTCTTCAATAGTTCCAAGATGGTCCTGAGATGTTACTCGTGCTCTTCCTTTATTCGTGAATAAATCAGAATATCGTCGATAAATACTATCACAAATTTATCGAGATATGGCTTGCATACACGATTCATCAGATCCATAAACACTGCTGGCATGTTAGTCAAACCAAACGCCATCACAAGGAACTTGTAATGCCCATAACGAGTCCTGAACGCAGTCTTTGGTATGCTTTCCTTTTGAATCCTTAACTGATGATAGCCAAACCGAAGGTCGATCTCGGAGTAATAGATCGATCCTTGCAATTGGTCAAATAAGTCGTCAATCCTTGGTAATGGATACCGATTTTTAATAGTGAGCTTATTCAACTCTCTATAATCAATACACATCCACAAGGTTCCATCCTTCTTCTTAACGAACAATACTGGAGCTCCCCAAGGTGAGAAACTCGGCCTTATAAATCCTTTATCCAACAACTCCTGGAGTTGTGTAGATAACTCTTGCATCTCGGATGGCGCAAGTCGATAGGGTGCCTTGGCTACAGGAGCGGCGCCTGGAACCAAGTCAATACGGAACTTGACTTGTCTTTGCGAAGGTAATCCTGGCAATTCTTTGAGAAAAACATCAGGGAATTCCTTCGCCATAGGAATGTCTTCAAGCTTCGGCTCCTCAACCTTCTTATCTACAACATGCGCCAAGAATGCAACACATCCCTTTCGCAAGCATTTATGCGCCTTTATACAGTTGATGATTCGCAAGGGCGTGTCTCTTTTCTCTCCATGGACTATGAGCGTTTCATCATTCACAAGAGGGATGCGAATGATTTTCTCGTGACAAACAACTTCGGCTTTATTCTTGGACAGCCAGTCCATTCCGACTACCACATCAAAGCTACCCAATTGAATAGTTAAGAGGTCGATACTAAACCTTCTCTCACCAAGTTCCAATGTACATCCCCTCATTTTCACATGGTTTTAATGAAACTATGGGCTCCCATGGTTTCACAAAACCATGGGCACATGTGTACGGATGAGATCGAAGCTCGTTTTACGATGAACGATCCTAACGGTTCTAGTTTTCCTATAAATAGCTATCCCCTTTCACTTGCAAAACCCACATTGATCTGATTTTAGCTCTCTAAGTTGAAGTTTATGCTTCATACCTAAGAGTAAATCGGATCAAAGCTTGCGGGGACCTTTTGTAAGTATTCTTTCGTTCTTTTATCGCTTTTCGAGTCTGAAAGTCAGACTGCGTTTGACTTTCTGCATTGACCAGTTTATGGTCAATGCGAAGTTTATTTGAACTTCATAACGTGAGCATAATCACGATGGTTATAGTCCCTAGTGACTATACCTACTGATTACCACGTTATCTAGATGTAGTGACGAGTCGTAGTTTCGGCCAAAATGCGCATTCTTGAGTGTTTTGTAACCAAATTACTTATAGGTATCAAAACCGTTTGTTTTGATACCAAATCTATTTTTTAAATTCGTTAAACATGTTTTAACATGTTTAACTCGTCACTTTTTAGATTAGTGCTTGTGTAGAGTCGTAAGTCAAGCGGACTAAACACCCGCTTAGACTTTCGAACACGACCCGTTTGGTCGATCATTAGGATCCGACCAAACATGTTTAGTGACCATAGTTGCATAGGGAATAACCTTCCGAGGTTATACCTTATGGTCACTTAGGTTTAATTAGTTGTATGATAGGTAGTTTATATGCCTTAGGTAAATGGCCAAAATGCCCTTTTCATGCATAATTGGTAATTAAGCATATGTAACAAAAACTTTTGTCACTTAATTGATTATGCAACATATTTAATCATGTTTAGGAATATAATACTTTTCATAGGACTAGTTAGATGTCTCGAACGCGCTTTTGCGCGAACGACACGTTAAAGTAGCTTAAGCTACCTTAATGGGTCACAATGGGTCGAAAGCACTTAGGTTAGGTTTCGATTTAGGATGTAGACTTTGTTAAACCATGTCATATGAGTTCCAATACTCATTTGGTTTACAAAACCTCATCCTATCCGATCTTCCGACTTAGGTCCGGTTTAATTATATAGTTATTAGGTTGCCGATTGATTCCGTGCTCCCTCTAGCTTTGCTTGGTTGTTGTTCAAGACCTCTAAGCATTCTCAGGTGAGTACATAGTTCCCCTATTTTACTGTTTTCAATTGTTTTGGGGTGATTCATATGTGCTAAATGTTTTCAAGGTTTTAACGATGGTTTTCAAAACGATTTTCGATATTATCACAATGGTTTCAAAAACGATTAAAATGGTTTATATTAAATTAATAACGATTTCGATATAGTAAATAAACTTGTTGGTTGTATTTACATAACGAATAATATCCATTAGTTTTGGCCGAACCGACCAGTATTACGTTATGGTACCATAGGATCTGACAAATCCCGTTATCAGACTGCACCCATGGTTATGTGTGGGTTTGGTGGGTAACGACTGAATCTGTGATTGTTAATTTACCCTTTGGTGGTTTATTAATGTGAGAAGCGATAGGCGAGATAGTCGATTCACGAAGGTTTGGATGTTATTAGCGAGACAATCAAAAGTAGTTTTCACGATTTAAGACGAGAATGATTTAAACGACTAAAGCAATTTTTAACGAATTAAACGATTTGGGTAAACGATTGGTTTTCGGTTAGTGTTTAGATAACGGGCGGGTGTAATGTGATGAAAGCATGGTGGATACGCCGCTGGTACTTCGTATATATAAGTGTTTTCATCGTATTACATACCGTGGCGTTATTTAGTTCACTTGGGTAAACGATTTTGAAATGATGTCACACAAACGAGGTTTTCAAAATGATATAAACCATACGAGTTTTATTAACGAGATTTATTAACGAGTTTTATTAACGAGATTTATTAACGAGTTTTATTAACGATTTAATACGAGATGTTTTACAAATTCTAAAACAAAATGTTTTCGAGTTAAGAATCATGGCTACGAGATTTTACAAATTATAACCAACTTGATTTGAGTTGGTTAATTATGTCGCAATGCTACACTTTTCAAAACAAGGTTTTTAATTAAGTATTGCAACATGTAAACTAGCCATGAATCCGACACTCTAAAAAACCTATGTACTCGCCAGCATTTCTTTGCTGACTTTGTTTTCACATATGTTTCAGGTGTTATTGAATGATGTTGATTGCTAGGATGCATGCTCACATAGGACAGGACGAGGCCTTAGTGACTTAATAACAATGATAGACTATGTTTAAATTGTTTATTTAGATTTCCAGATGATGTAATTATTCAATGTTTAATAAAACGAAACTTCAATTTCCGTGTGTTTTGAAACAATGATTATGTTACAACACTCCCCAACGATTCCGCCGCGATTGGTTGTTTTACGCGGTCGGGGTGTGACAGAAAAGTTGGTATCAGAGCTCATGGTTATAGGGAATTAGGTTATTAGTAATGCTTTGACCTAGTCTATAACCTTCCTAGGACCCTAACATAAGATTCTTGTATTTAGATCTTAAAACAATACCGTCACTTATCCTTAGGTGATAACCACAACAAGAACACAAATTCCGAATCCGCTTCGAAAACCAATCATCTGTTCTAGGATGATTGATTACTAGGTTTTGAACCCTCTAAGTTTTCGAAATCTCGTCAAAGTTTGGGTCTTATAATGTGAACACGTGCAAACTGGAAGGGTGAATGCCTGTACCCTGAGTTTTCTGTCTAAGGCTAGAGTGTTCGTACAAATCCGCAGTATCGGACCAGTCACTCTTACCTGGGAACTCTTGGGGTGAGTATTCACTTATAGGCGAGCATGTCTTCAGTGATACATTAATATGACCCGTTTACTTTGATTAATCACCGTCTCATTTGTTTGCCTTAGGTAACAAACAAATGATCGCAATTTCTATGCGTTGTTGTTCTGTTTTAATTATCCGATAACATTTCACTTGTTTTCTCCTATGTCTTTCATTCCTCTAGAATGTCTCTTCATCGCAACGACACTCAAATGTCCGAGCAAACTGCCAAATTTGCCCAGCGAATAGGCGAAGTAATCCTGAAGACTGTGGATTTAGGTATCGCCATGTCTCGTCTCAATAATGAGGCCACCCAAGAAGCATCGAAAGAAGCAGAAGCCGAGCCTTTGAAAAAGTCAAAGAAGCGTAAAGCTCCAAAGGGTCCCGTAGCCGTTACACCAAATCAAGCAAAACCTAGCCAGGTGGCAGCACCACCAGCCAAGAAGCCGTACTTAGGAACTGCTCCTCTGTGCAATCAGTGTAACCTCCACCACTATGCCAGTGTCAAATGTCAGATATGTTTCAATTGTGGACTCATTGGTCATTTGGCACGAGACTGTCGTTCAGTCACTGTGCTAAACCAAGCTTTTCAGAACCCCGTTCAATTTCAAGCAGATCCAGCACAGGCTCGTTTTCCTCCTGGTATTTGCTACACCTATGGCGAGACGGGTTATGTCAGGGACAGATACCCAAAGATTTTCAATGCAAATCCGACCCACGGATGAGCATTTGGCCGATTAGAAGAAGCTCCTGCTTTGAATAATCCGAATCTTATGTTTATGTTTCTAGTGTTTGGGACAACCGTCACTTTTCCGTACATTCCGTACACAAAATGAACAGTGATCTGTGCTTTAATGAACGTACATGATCCAGTTCATAAGACAAATAAATTTTTGAATTCCATGCAAGTGAATTCATGCACATTTTATACTAAAAGAATTACTATATGATAGCGTTGCGTCAGAAATACTAGTAAACTCACCGGTAAAACACAAAATGTCAACAACTCTGCAGAAAGCAGTTAGGCAGTAGAAATGGGAGCCTAGGTGTAGGTCCAACGACAAGAATACATTAAAACTGTGACAACCCTCACTAAACCAGGTATCCGTACGACTTAATTAATAATTAATTACTGCTTAATTATTGTGCTTGCTTGAACTTGTGGATAAACTGCTACTTGAATACTGATACATGTACTTACTTGCATCATACTTTACTTGCTGTCACTCCATGTTTTGCTTACAGCACCTTTGTGACAACCTTGATGCACCAAAAGCACAGTAGCACAATGAACGAATAACCTATTAAACGTGCTGTCATAACTAGCACCAGGCAGGTACTGCCTCTAAGGCCTGTAAGAGCCTGAGATAGTTTGCTACACTAGTGGTGAGTGTAGGGATATAAGGGTTGTAGAACTGCGTCACTAGGAATAAATTACAGTGACCGAATGTGCCTAAAACGTACTCTAAGTACAAAATTCAGCATTTGGCTAACTAATAAAGTGCCAAAACATGAGGAAAATATTCCCGACACTTTGGAGGAATAAGTTGTGTCACTAAAAATAATAATAACGACACTTTAAAGCTTTGTTAAGCACTTTAACGGATCTCTATCCAACCGAACAACCGGACTTTACCCGAAACATAAAATATTGTCATCAACACTGTTTTTCTTTTTCTGAGCCAGTTAGGGTCCCTGAATACCCTAACACCCGTCACAACTTACTACACACTAGTAACCGAGTTAACCTCCACACTTAACTAACTAATACTTAATGTTTGGTTGAAATCGAACTAGTACCCCCCCCCCCCATCCAACGAATTCGGTCCCCAAGGGGGAACCCCCCTTGTACTTTTGTGATTATTTAATTCATTAGTGTCTAATATCTAATAGACACATAAACCATTGGTTAAAGATCATATGAAATGTCTATAAGATCAACACTTAGCACACTAATCATTTCCATCTCAATACATCACAACACAACTCTCTCTCTCTCTCAAGAAGCTCTCGGCCGAACCCCCTTCAACATCCATCAATTTTTCGAGTTTAGTTCAAGCCATTCCAAGCTCATACAAGTGTTAAGGATCACCTACAAGGAAGCTTGGTGCAATCGGAAGGCGAAGGACCTCACTCTATTGCTTTTATCCACTCATTTTGCGTCTAGATTCTTCCCTAGCCTCGAGCTAGTAGTAAGTTGCTTGAATCACACTCTCGAACTATCTTGAAGTGGTTAAAATGTTATGTAACGGCTAAAACTCGTAAACATACAAGTTGATACATAAAAGTCTACTAAAAATGCTAGTAATGGTGGTTAAAAGCTTGAATGTTGTGTAAATCTTGTAGTATTTGATTTGTGTGGTTATTTAGGCCCGATCTATGTTGTGGTAGCTCGGATCATCGTTTAACCCGGATTGGTCATGATCATGGATTATGACATAAAGCTTGTTTAAGTGTAACAAGGGTTAAGTGATGAAACTCTACCACACATCAAACTTGAACTTGTGTAAAAATGATTTTACTTACGAAATAGTGTTTAAAACTAGTAGATCTACGGATCTACAAGCGGTATTTTCAAAGGACCGAGTGTCGAAGAAACCATATTTTTCTAAAAATGGATTTTACATGAGCAAGAATGATTTTTAGAACACACAAGTGTGTAAACACTTGTGTAGCACTAAGTTTCGACAAAATAACTATCTTTGTAAAAATTGATAAGAAGTTGTAAAGATGGAATTTCTTTAAAAACGGGGTTTTTACGAAACCGGATTGATTTATATAAAGATCCACTAAAAGTAATGGAATTTACTTTATATTCTTGGATAAAACGCAAGTTCATGTAATTTATGCGATATACATATTTATTTACTGGTTTGTTGTTTTGGACATTGTTTTGATTGAATAAAAAGAATGTTGGTTTGATTTATGAAAGAAAATGATACGCTTAAAAGCGTGGCCACCTCCAGTTACAGGGGAAACTCTGGCGAAATTTTTCCAAAAACCTAACACTTAGAAATATTTTCACTATAAGTGTTAGAAATACTTTTCGACTTGTTTTCAAATTATAGATTTCGCCACGACTTTATTTACAAAACATCGGAGGTGGGATTTCACAAAATAAAACTTGGTAAATATATATTTAGTATATATTTTTCATAAAGTCACTTGATATGTGTTTATGATTATTTCGTGAAAATACTAGTATTATTTTTAGGGTAAAAATAATACTATCGAATGTTAATGGATCCAAAATAATACGAACGTCTCTACGATAAATATATAAGTTACACCGGTAATTATTATTACCACTCGATCATTAAAACGTAACTTACGCATTTTAAGAAAATATGACTTAACGCGTATTTTTGTCAAGGTATTATTTTGGGAAAATTTATGTAATAGAAAATATAATATTTTTGAGAAGAATATTTATATTTTGGAGTTAGAAATAAAATATATTTTAAGTGAGACTTAATAATATATTTCGAACACACATGTATTAATAAATCCCCCATCCTTGGGAAGGAAAATGATTACCAAGTATTTACTAAATGTAAACACGAAATAGTTGTCTAACTATTTCCCAAAAACTTAAACCATAAAGCTAAGGCACGGCAGTCCGTCTAATAGAATTAGTACGTGTAGGTCGTCACACAGCTGCTTGATCAGAAGACATACTTGGTAGAGACGCACCACTGTGAGTTCATGTCCCCCTTTTCTCTTAACTGTTTTCAGTTTTCTAAACTGCGGGGGTGAAATACATGTTACTATGATTACGAGTACTTTATACATGGTATGGTTAGCGTAAGGAGGGTTACTACTTAGATCATGTGAGTGGGTAGGCGGGAACTGGAGGCCATTAATCCTTATTGTAGGACCGAGGGACGTAAGCGGTAGATCTATCTGGGTGTAGCGAGCCCAACTCCAGGTCCAACAGTACGGACCTCGGGGTGACTTTGTGCCCAACGCAAAATTCGCTAGGTTTGAGTCTTCCTACTTGCACTTCACACATATCAATGGCCTTGCAAACATTTGGTGATCTCTTTTTCCTTATTTGCTACATACCAGGATTTTTATATATACAAAGGTTTATTTACTCACTTACACATGAACTCGCTCAACATTATTGTTGATTTTTCAACTTACATGTATTTCACGGAATTAAAGGATCTGGCGCGGTATGACACGTTTTCCCGCTGCACTAGTTACGAGGTCATCCGGGTTTGGGGAATGTGACTCTTTCCTGGACAAGTCACAGTCCTTAAACTGTGTTTATGTCATGTTGATGTTTGTGTTTGTTGAACAATGTCGTTAGGATGTGTTTCCGTTGAGACAATGTTGTTGTATTTGGTTTTTAAAACTTAATTAAATGGATGATCTTGCATGGTTTTATTTCATATAGCTTTGTTATGGTTCAGCTATGGTATTAAGAAGTCACACCAAATTAACCACGCTTCCGCAAAGCCAGGGTGTGACAGCTTGGTATCAGAGCTCTGATCATAGCGAACTAGGATTCCTTCTCGAGTCTAGACTATGATCACTAGGGCTCTCACGAAAACATTTTTTTATTGCATACCACTTAAGTCCAGATCCAAAACTTTTTACAAACAAATGTTGAGCACATTTATTTATTATTTATAGGCTCAGTCTGGGAGGCTGAGGCTCGGTCTGGGAGGCCGAGGTAGTTGGCTAGTGGGACTAGGAGAATTGGCTAGTGGGACTAGGAGAATTGGCTAGTGGGACTAGGAAGAGCAGTCTGGGAGGCTGGGAGGCTAGTGGGACTAGGAGAATTGGCTAGTGGGACTAGGAGAATAGGAAGAGCAGTCTGGGAGGCTGGGAGGCTAGTGGGACTAGGAGAATTATTTGATTGCTTACTTGGTGACTAATGTGCTTATCTGATTGTATGACTGATTATTTGTGCACATTTGTGTTTGTGTTACAGACACATGGACTCGACCGGCACTGGTGATTCAGACACCACAGGCCCTAGACCTATAGTATCAGACGACCTAGAGTCTTCAGAGCGCGAGGTTCACACATCCGATGTTACTAGCACAGACGAGGATGACTTTCAGCCCTTTGCGTTACCTGATGGTGCTGATGAGCTCGCTGATGGCCCTTTGGCCGGGGACCTACCACTTGTAGAGATCCCTGCTCCCATACCACTTGCTTCATATCCTGCTTACGATTTGCTTCCCGACGTCGATCTGTTTGATGACGAGCCCTTAGAGGATGAGGTTCAAGGCGAGGCCCTTCTTGCTGCTGGAGATCTTTTGTTGATCGCAGATGCTCCCGCTGAGGAGTCACCTGCTCACTCTCCGGTCCCAGACTCTTTCGAGTCTGTGGCCTCCGCACCTTCACACACTCAGAGTGCGCAGCACTTTTCTCACGGTTCAGATCCAGATAGAGCATCCTCTGTCGCCCCTGCTTCTAGCTTTGCTTTCGACCACGATGTTGAGGAGGACTCCGATCCTGTCTTTCCCCCAGGATTCGACCCAGATGAGGATATAGAGTTTATACCCGTGGATCAGCCTATGGAGGATCCGGTCGACCCAGTTGACCCAGTTGATCCCATCGACCCTGAGTTTGATTTTGAGATGGCCTTTGATGATCCCGAGCCTGCCATGGCCCTTGAGCCAGTGGCTGCTCCTGACCCAGTGCTTGAGCATGACCCTGCTCATGCTGGCATGCCTATTGATCCTGTGATTGCTGACCTACCCATTGATGATCACCCTGCTGATGCACCACTACTGGAGGGTGACCATGTTATTGATGCTGATCATGTTGATCCCCCACTTATCGCTGATGTACCTGCTGACCCTCTTGTTGCACCCCACCTTGACCCTATGCCTGTGCAGATTGATTGAGCACTTTTTGATGCACAGATTGACCCACGAGATGAGCACACCCAGCATGGGTGGATTCCTGCTGATGATGAGGTTCCACCTATTCCCCCTCAGATCACTGATACCCGTCACGTTGATACCTCTTTTACTTTCCCTCAGTTTACACCTCCAGCACGACCTGGAGAGGGTTCTTCGGCCCATCCCTTTGGGCATGTGCCGACGTCTGTTCCCGTTATGCCACAGTTTTCACCTGTTTTACCCCCTGTTCCTCCATTTCATGTGACACCTTTTGATCCAGCCAGCGAGCCGTTTCTCTGGACGTCACCTTCTGTTATGCCACCGGCCGACCCCTACCATCCTTTCCATATGGGGTATTCTATTGAGGACGTTCTGATGTCGTTTGTTGTCCAGCAGGAGGCGCTCACACGGCGTATTCAGGAGCTCGAGAGAGTTCAGCCACCGCCGTGCCAGTGTCAGGGTCAGACCCATCCTGTTTCTTCGCAGCACTCTCGACCATTGTTACCTGACTATGCTGCATGCCTTTTGGCACTTGAGCAGCAGGTTGCTTCTTGGTTGCGTACCCAGAGAGCCATGGAGGAGGACTGGCTCTAGTTGCGTCGTTTGTTCTACACTCACTTTCCCCTCCTCCACCGCCATCTGTGTAGGGCTCTTCAGTACCATATGGGTAGACGTTGGTGAGAAGACGGCGAATGCTTTAGACTGCACAACATTTTTGGAGACTACATTCTGATTCTAACTTTTGTTGATCATGTATATGGGATGTATTGACACTGATTTGATATAGTTTTTGGACTAGGGTGATGTAGCCCTTAGTCGATTGATGTTGTATGACACTGTGATGTACTTGTACGCTTACTATGTGGTCTCAATATATGGCAATCGCAGTATTCTCATCATATTTGATGCTTGATTTGGTTATTTATATTCTATGACATGGGATGTTGTGTGATTGATGTTTGTGACATGGGATGTTGTGTGATTGATATGATTATAACATGAGATGTTATATACTATTACTATCATAATAAAGCGTATGTATTATAACATGGGATCTTTACTATGGCCTGACCGACGTAAACACATCTTTTAGAAGATGCCGCCGAGACGTCAAACGCCGATGCCTACCAATGAGGCAGAACTCCAACAAGTCATCGCTGCCGCCATCGCGCAATACGCCGCCTCGCAAGGAGGACCCAGCGGAAGCAGCTCAAACAACAATGGCAAGAACAATCCACCTCATGGTAATACTAAGTCATTAAGACATACCATGATCTAATTGGACATCTCTAGCAAGGATGCTAATGCCATTCATATGTTGTAACGTATGTGCAGGGTGCACCTACAAGCAGTTTCTGGACTGCAAGCCTGTCAACTTTGATGGCACCGGAGGTGCTGTCGCCTTTGTTCGTTGGGCTGAGAAAACTGAATCTGTTCTTCGCATGAGCAAAAGTGCACCAGACCAGCAAGTCACCTACATTTCTGGGCTATTTTTGGATGGAGCCCTATCTTGGTGGAATTTGCAAGTGCAGACACTTGGTGAAGCTGCTGCCTACGCACTAACATGGACCGAACTGAAGGAACTAATGCGCAAAAAGTACTGCTCTCGCGCGGAAATCCAAAGATTGGAAACTGAGTTCTGGCATTTGAAGATGGAAGGTCCGAAAATTGCGGAATATGTTCAAAGGTTTCACGACATGTCACAGGTGGTACCCTATATGGTCACTCCATAATTCAAGCGGATTGAACGCTTTATTTGGGGTTTAGCTCCTCAAATCATTAGTATGGTAACCTCTTCAAAACCGGCAACAATCACTGAGGCGATCGATCTAAGCGTAGCTCTCACTGAGGAGGCGATCCGCCTAAACAAGTTTTCTGATGTTGAGCAAAGGAAGAAGGAGACTCATGTAGAGTCGTCCGGGGATAACAAAAGGAAATTCTCGAATTTCAAACAAGGCACAAGCAGTGATGGCAGGAAAGGAGAACCAAGCGCACCGGTTCAAGCTATGACTGGTACTAGAAGGAAAGGAAAGGGATATATGGGTGCACATCCCAAGTGTAACTCTTGCCAACGCCATCACCCTGGCCGATGCGGGCCAAAAGTATGTGAAGCTTGTGGAAAGACTGGTCACTTAAAGGATTCTTGCTGGGCTAGTGCTGGCCGGGGAGGCCAAGGAGGATTTGGGAATAGAAATAATAATCGTGGTGGTATTGGGAATCGCCCACAGGGGAACAATGGAGGAAACGGGAATCGAGGCAACAATGTGAATCAAGCTGGTAATGCGAACCAAAACAACAATCAAGCTGGGAATGGAGCAGGAAATGGTCAAAGAATGGGTTGTTTTAACAGTGGTGACATTGGGCATTTTAAAAGGAACTGCCCAGAATTGAACCGAGCACGTGGAAGGGTTTTCAATATCGAAGCGAGGGAAGCGCGCCAGGACCCCAATGTCGTTACTGGTACGTTCCCTGTGAACCAACGCTATGCATCCGTTTTATTTGATACTGGTGCCGATTATAGTTTCGTATCGTTAGAATTTAAGAATATGCTTGGTTTAACCGCTAGTAAGTTAGATATTCCCTACTCAATCGAATTAGCCAATGGGAAGTTAGTAGAAGCCAATGAAGTTGTCAGAGGCTGTGTGATCGAATTGGGAGAGCGTGAGTTTGCTCTGGATCTACTACCAGTCCAGTTGGGAAGCTTCGACGTGGTGGTAGGAATGGATTGGTTATCAGGCAACAAGGCTGAGATAGTTTGTCACGAAAAGGTTGTTCGTATCCCAACCGAAGAGGGTGAAACAATTTTGGTTCATGGTGAAAAGCGTGATACGCCGTTAAAGAATTATCAGCTACCTGAAAGCGCGAAAATGTTTGAAGAAAGGATGTGCTGCCTTCCTGGCACACATTGTAGACAAGAAAGCTGCAGAACCAAAGATCGAAGACATCCCTGTCGTGAGGGAATATCCAGAAGTCTTCCCAGAGGACTTGCCTGGACTGCCACCTTAGAGGCAAGTAGAGTTTCACATCGATTTAGTTCCAGGCGCCGCGCCTGTGGCTAAGGCACCTTATAGACTTGCCCCGCCTGAGATGCAAGAATTGTCGACACAACTTCAAGAGTTGTTAGACAAGGGATTTATCTGACCAAGCTTCTCGCCTTGGGGAGCTCCGGTCCTGTTTGTCAAGAAGAAGGACGGTAGTCTTCGTATGTGCATCGACTACAGAGAATTGAACAAGCTAACGATCAAGAATAGATATCCTCTGCCAAGAATCGATGATCTATTCGACCAACTGCAAGGTTCAAGCTTTTATTCAAAGATCGATCTTCGATCTGGATACCATCAGTTAAGGATACAAGAGGAGAGTATCCCGAAGACAGCCTTCAGAACTCGTTATGGACACTACGAGTTCCTTGTTATGCCGTTTGGATTGACAAACGCACCTGCGGTCTTTATGGACTTGATGAATAGAGTTTGCAAGCCATACTTGGACAAGTTCGTGATTGTGTTTATCGACGACATCTTGATTTATTCAAGGACGAAGGCTGAGCACGAACAGCATTTAAGAGCTATTTTGGAGTTGCTGAAGAAGGAACAGTTGTATGCCAAGTTCTCTAAGTACGAGTTTTGGCTACGTGAAGTACAATTTCTTGGACACGTGGTGAACGGAGATGGAATCCATGTGGATCCAACCAAGATCAAAGCGATCAAGAATTGGGAAACGCCAAAGACGCCAACCGAAATTCGGCAATTCTTAGGTTTGGCTGGTTACTACCGAAGATTCATTGAGAATTTTTCAAAAATCGCTCAACCATTGACGCTCCTCACGCAGAAAGATAAGAAGTTTGATTGGGGAATCAAACAGGAAGAAGCGTTCCAGATATTGAAGGATAAGCTCTGGAATGCGCCAATCTTAGCACTACCAGAAGGTACGGATGATTTCGTGGTATATTGTGACGCCTCACGTCAAGGATTGGGTTGTGTGTTGATGCAACGCCAAAAGGTTATTGCTTACGCATCGTGTCAATTGAAAGTACATGAAAAGAACTATACCACACATGATTTGGAACTTGGCGCAGTGGTTTTTGCATTAAAGATCTGGAGACACTACCTTTATGGTACGAAATGTACAATCTTCACAGATCACAAGAGCCTACAACACATATTCAATCAGAAGGAGCTGAATATGAGGCAGAGACGATGGGTTGAGTTGTTGAATGATTATGACTGCGAGATAAAGTACCACCTAGGGAAGGCAAATGTGGTCGCCGATGCCCTAAGTCGAAAGGAGAGGATCAAGCCCATAAGGGTTAGGGCTTTAGAAATGATTATCCAAACCGACCTTTCCTTGCGCATTCGTGCCGCACAGAAAGAAGCTCTTAAGGAAAGAAATCTTGAAGAAGAATATCTCCGTGGGATGGAGAAGCTTTTGGTGCCAAACGAGGAAGGAACGTTATGTTTTAAGAAAAGGATTTGGGTTCCTCTGTTTGGTGGTTTAAGGAAAATTATTTTTGATGAAGCTCACAAATCGCGGTACTCTATCCATCCAGGAGCGGATAAGATGTACCAAGATCTCAAGGATTACTATTGGTGGCCTAGGATGAAAGGCGATGTTGCTGTTTATGTGAGCAAGTGTCTAACGTGTGCTAAGGTGAAAGCGGAATACCAGAAGCCTTCAGGACTTCTGCAACAACCTGAGATTCCCAAGTGGAAATGGGAACAAATCTCAATGGATTTTATTACAAAGTTGCCAAGAACGCCAAGAGGTCATGACACTATCTGGGTGATAGTTGACCGCCTAACAAAGTCCGCACACTTTCTGCCAATCAAAGAGAAGGATAACACTAGCAAATTGGCTGAAATTTACATGAGAGAGATCGTCGCACGTCATGGAGTGCCTCTCTCGATCATCTCTGATAGAGACGGAAGGTTTGTGTCAAGGATATGGCAATCCTTCCAAGAAGCTTTTGGCTCACAATTAAATCTGAGCACTGCGTTTCATCCGCAAACTGACGGTCAAAGCGAGCGAACGATTCAGACGTTAGAAGATATGCTGAGAGCATGTGTAATGGATTTGGGCGGTAGCTGGGACAAGCATTTGCCTTTGGTCGAATTTTCATACAACAACAGCTACCACACCAGTATTGGAGTCGCGCCATTTGAAGCCCTTTACGGACGCAAGTGCCGATCACCCCTATGCTGGGCTGACGCAGGTGATAGGCAGCTTGTTGGTCCCGAAATCGTCCAAGAGACGACAGACAAGATTGCGCAGATTCGAAAACGCATCGAAGCAGCTCGCCACAGACAGAAAGCCTATGCAGATCCAAACCGGAAACATTTGGAATTCCAAGTTGGAGATATGGTTTTATTGAAAGTTTCACCCTGGAAGGGTGTGGCACGCTTCGGAAAGCGTGGGAAGTTAAATCCGCGTTACATTGGCCCTTTCAGAATTTTGGAAAGAATAGGGCTAGTAGCATACAAGCTGGACTTACCTGCCGAGCTAAATGGAGTTCACGATACATTTCATGTATCCAACCTGAAGAAAAGTCCAACTCAAGATACCATTGCCATTCCCACCGACGAGATTCATGTTGACGACACGCTCCATTTCGTTGAAGAACCGGTTGAGGTTACGGATTGGAAAGTAAACAAGACCCGTCGGAGCAGTGTCAAGCTCGTCAAAGTTCGTTGGAATGCCAGACATGGTCCTGAATACACCTGGGAGCGTGAGGACCGGATGAAAGAGAAATACCCCCACTTATTTCCTAAGAACCTTGCATCTACAAGCAGAACGTAAAATTTCGGGACGAAATTTTTCTAACGGGGGGAGAATGTGACAACCCTCACTAAACCAGGTATCCGTACGACTTAATTAATAATTAATTACTGCTTAATTACTGTGCTTGCTTGAACTTGTGGATAAACTGCTACTTGAATACTGATACATGTACTTACTTGCATCATACTTTACTTGCTGTCACTCCATGTTTTGCTTACAGCACCTTTGTGACAACCTTGATGCACCAAAAGCACAGTAGCACAATGAACGGATAACCTATTAAACGTGCTGTCATAACTAGCACCAGGCAGGTACTGCCTCTAAGGCCTGTAAGAGCCTGAGATAGTTTGCTACACTAGTGGTGAGTGTAGGGATATAAGGGTTGTAGAACTGCGTCACTAGGAATAAATTACAGTGACCGGATGTGCCTAAAACGTACTCTAAGTACAAAATTCAGCATTTGGCTAACTAATAAAGTGCCAAAACATGAGAAAAATATTCCCGACACTTTGGAGGAATAAGTTGTGTCACTAAAAATAATAATAACGACACTTTAAAGCTTTGTTAAGCACTTTAACGGATCTCTATCCAACCGAACAACCGGACTTTACCCGGAACATAAAATATTGTCATCAACACTGTTTTTCTTTTTCTGAGCCAGTTAGGGTCCCTGAATACCCTAACACCCATCACAACTTACTACACACTAGTAACCGAGTTAACCTCCACACTTAACTAACTAATACTTAATGTTTGGTTGAAATCGAACTAGTACCCCCCCCCCATCCAACGAATTCGGTCCCCAAGGGGGAACCCCCCTTGTACTTTTGTGATTATTTAATTCATTAGTGTCTAATATCTAATAGACACATAAACCATTGGTTAAAGATCATATGAAATGTCTATAAGATCAACACTTAGCACACTAATCATTTCCATCTCAACACATCACAACACAACTCTCTCTCTCTCTCTCAAGAAGCTCTCGGCCGAACCCCCTTCAACATCCATCAATTTTTCGAGTTTAGTTCAAGCCATTCCAAGCTCATACAAGTGTTAAGGATCACCTACAAGGAAGCTTGGTGCAATCGGAAGGCGAAGGACCTCACTCTATTGCTTTTATCCACTCATTTTGCGTCTAGATTCTTCCCTAGCCTCGAGCTAGTAGTAAGTTGCTTGAATCACACTCTCGAACTATCTTGAAGTGGTTAAAATGTTATGTAACGGCTAAAACTCGTAAACATACAAGTTGATACATAAAAGTCTACTAAAAATGCTAGTAATGGTGGTTAAAAGCTTGAATGTTGTGTAAATCTTGTAGTATTTGATTTGTGTGGTTATTTAGGCCCGATCTATGTTGTGGTAGCTCGGATCATCGTTTAACCCGGATTGGTCATGATCATGGATTATGACATAAAGCTTGTTTAAGTGTAACAAGGGTTAAGTGATGAAACTCTACCACACATCAAACTTGAACTTGTGTAAAAATGATTTTACTTACGAAATAGTGTTTAAAACTAGTAGATCTACGGATCTACAAGCGGTATTTTCAAAGGACCGAGTGTCGAAGAAACCATATTTTTCTAAAAATGGATTTTACATGAGCAAGAATGATTTTTAGAACACACAAGTGTGTAAACACTTGTGTAGCACTAAGTTTCGACAAAATAACTATCTTTGTAAAAATTGATAAGAAGTTGTAAAGATAGAATTTCTTTAAAAACGGGGTTTTTACGAAACCGGATTGATTTATATAAAGATCCACTAAAAGTAATGGAATTTACTTTATATTCTTGGATAAAACGCAAGTTCATGTAATTTATGCGATATACATATTTGTTTACTGGTTTGTTGTTTTGGACATTGTTTTGATTGAATGAAAAGAATGTTGGTTTGATTTATGAAAGAAAATGATACGCTTAAAAGCGTGGCCACCTCCAGTTACAGGGGAAACTCTGGCGAAATTTTTCCAAAAACCTAACACTTAGAAATATTTTCACTATAAGTGTTAGAAATACTTTTCGACTTGTTTTCAAATTATAGATTTCGCCACGACTTTATTTACAAAATATCGGAGGTGGGATTTCACAAAATAAAACTTGGTAAATATATATTTAGTATATATTTTTCATAAAGTCACTTGATATGTGTTTATGATTATTTCGTGAAAATACTAGTATTATTTTTAGGGTAAAAATAATACTATCGAATGTTAATGGATCCAAAATAATACGAACGTCTCTACGATAAATATATAAGTTACACCGGTAATTATTATTACCACTCGATCATTAAAACGTAACTTACGCATTTTAAGAAAATATGACTTAACGCGTATTTTTGTCAAGGTATTATTTTGGGAAAATTTATGTAATAGAAAATATAATATTTTTGAGAAGAATATTTATATTTTGGAGTTAGAAATAAAATATATTTTAAGTGAGACTTAATAATATATTTCGAACACACATGTATTAAATCCCCCATCCTTGGGAAGGAAAATGATTACCAAGTATTTACTAAATGTAAACACGAAATAGTTGTCTAACTATTTCCCAAAAACTTAAACCATAAAGCTAAGGCACGGCCATCCGTCTAATAGAATTAGTACGTGTAGGTCGTCACACAGCTGCTTGATCAGAAGACATACTTGGTAGAGACGCACCACTGTGAGTTCATGTCCCCCTTTTCTCTTAACTGTTTTCAGTTTTCTAAATTGCGGGGGTGAAATACATGTTACTATGATTACGAGTACTTTATACATGGTATGGTTAGCGTAAGGAGGGTTACTACTTAGATCATGTGAGTGGGTAGGCGGGAACTGGAGGCCATTAATCCTCATTGTAGGACCGAGGGACGTAAGCGGTAGATCTATCTGGGTGTAGCGAGCCCAACTCCAGGTCCAACAGTACGGACCTCGGGGTGACTTTGTGCCCAACGCAAAATCCGCTAGGTTTGAGTCTTCCTACTTGCACTTCACACATATCAATGGCCTTGCAAACCATTGGTGATCTCTTTTTCCTTATTTGCTACATACCAGGATTTTTATATATACAAAGGTTTATTTACTCACTTACACATGAACTCACTCAACATTATTGTTGATTTTTCAACTTACATGTATTTCAGGGAATTAAAGGATCTGGCGCGGTATGACACGTTTTCCCGCTGCACTAGTTACGAGGTCATCCGGGTTTGGGGAATGTGACTCTTTCCTGGACAAGTCACAGTCCTTAAACTGTGTTTATGTCATGTTGATGTTTGTGTTTGTTGAACAATGTCGTTAGGATGTGTTTCCGTTGAGACAATGTTGTTGTATTTGGTTTTTAAAACTTAATTAAATGGATGATCTTGCATGGTTTTATTTCATATAGCTTTGTTATGGTTCAGCTATGGTATTAAGAAGTCACACCAAATTAACCACGCTTCCGCAAAGCCAGGGTGTGACAAAAACCCATGAATACATACAAGGGTTTATTTATAGGCATTACGAAAGCTAAAAGACGCACTAAAAAGCACCCAAAACGCACTTTAAGTGCAGAATTTTATTAAATTCAGCTCAAATCAGCTTTTAAACCTATAAATATCATGCAGAATTTAAGTTTTATTACCCAGAATACTTCCCCAAGTGTTGGGAATTGAAAGGGTTACAAAAAGATACTTGAAAGACACTAAACGGTGCAATTTAGCACTTTAACGAACCGGTACGTAACCGAACAACCGGACTCTACCCGGAACACAAAAATATTGTTAAACACATTGTCTTTACTTTTCTGAGCTAGTTAGGGTCCCCAAACACCCTAACACACTATATAATTAACCACACACAATAAACCACTAACTTACCAATTAAACACTAACTAGTTATGTAACTAGCCAATTTAGAATCCAACCAATACACCCCCCCCCCCCAACCGGTTACAAGACAAGGGCCCCCCACAAGAGATTTCCTTTGATTATTTTATTAGATTTGTTGGAATGATCCTAAGCATATTCTTCTATGTGTAAGAGAATGTTGGAAGTAACTTGCATATAACCACTAGACTTAAACATAATCATCTATCACCTTCATCAACACAACCAAACCTTCTTCTTCTTCCTTGTGTTCTCGGCCCAAGCATGGCACCCACACACCACCATTTTCGTTCATCAACTAACAAGTCCAAGGTTATCCCAAGGTGCTACAAGGTGGTTTAGGAAGCTTGGTGGTCTCGGAACTTGAAGGACCTCCTTCGTTTGCTTTTATCCCACCACTTTGTCATCTTCAAGTTCTAGTATTCTTCCCTAGCTTGAAGCTAGTGGTAAGGCTCTCTTGATCTTGTTTACTTCATATTCATGGTGGTTAAAAGATATAACATGTTGATTATCATAAGAACACTAAAAGACATACACATGAACTTGAAATATAAGATGATACATGATGGAATCTTGCTAAAATAATGTTGTTTAGTGAGTGTATGTTACTTGTTTGTTGATTTCTTGAGATGATGGTGATAATCATCACATGAAGCTTGCTAGATGGTGATTAAACACATAATCTAGCAAGTAGAAAGATGATTATGTAACAACATAAGATAATCACTTTCTAGTGAAGGCATGAACTTGAAAAATAAAATAATTTAAACAAAATGAACTAGTAAACTTATAGACCCAAGATTTGTAAATGATTTTTCTAAAAGAACCAAGTTTAAAAAGTTGATTTTGAAAGATCATGGTTATTACTAAACCTACACTATTTTTAGTGACAAAATAAGTGTAGAAATACTCTTGAAACAAGAAGAAGTGATAAATAAACATTTTTGAAAAATGAGTTTACAAGTTGTAAACATCCAAAATTTACAAGAATGAGTTTTTAAAGGAAGTGAATATATTTTGAAGGGTAATTAGGGCTACTAAATACTCTACCAAGTTACCTCATGTTTTCGTGAAATATCAAGTTCATGTTATTAAGTAAAGTGTATAGTTTATACACTTGATAAGTGAAATATTGTTTAGAGTGTGAGTGTTGATTGTTGACCATGATTTTTAAAAGAAAATAAACACATGTTTTGAAAACATGGGAATCCTCCATTTTTAGGGGAATAAATTTTGACACTTAGAAAAATATAAGTTTTGAGAAACTTATTCCCTAAAAATGTATCTAAAAACATTTGCCAAGGTTTCCCCAACTTTTGTGTTAAGAAAGGAGGATTTCTTCAAGAATAAAAAAAAATGGATATTAAGTATGTATATTTGTGAGAAAAATATACATATTTTATCAACAATTTTTGTGCTAAGTGTATGTAGTATGTATTATACTTGATAGTGTATTAGGACTTGAAGATACACTAAATGCTCCTAAGGAGTGAAGATACAAAAATATACATACAACATACTTAGACAAATGCGAGATACTTATATTTATTTTTGAGAAAATAATATAAGTAAGACACATAGTTAAAAATATAAATTATTTTTAACACAAGAACACATATACAAAAGATAGTGACTTGTACTTGTGCGATACAAGTCTAGTGACTAACGTTAATAAAACACGTTTAGGTCACGACGCTAGATAAGCAAATCCGGTGAAGTTTACGACGCAGGAACGCAAAGTTGTGAGTTCATGCTCCCCCTTTTCTTTAACTGTTTTTGGTTTTATAACTCTCGGGGGTGAAATACATGTTACAAATAATACAATGTTTATAAATGGTATGATAACAAGAAGCACTCTTGGTGAGAACGAGTACCAAGTATGATGCGAGTTGAGAATACAAAAATACAAGAAGCACTCTTGGTGAGAACGCGTACCAAGTAAGATGCTTTTTAAGAGATGCCTAGGAAATACTAGATCATGTGAGCACAGACATAATACTAAAAATGCCATAGAGTCTTGGTGAACACTAGTACCAAGCCATTAAAAACATTCATTAATTAGGAACGAGGGTTAGATCTAACGGGTACGGCCGAGCCCCACTCATGGTCACAACTAGTACCTAGTAGTGCTTCGGAGTCCCAGTCGAGGTTAATCGACACAGTCAAGATCCACGTAAGCGCCAAGATCCACGAGTCAACCACTTTTCAAAAAGAGACAAGGCAAGGACATTATTAGGGAATACCCTCAAGATAAGGTGCCAATTAAGGCATAGTCTACACAAGTTAGACTTGCCAAAGATAAAATACAATCTTGGTGACCACTAGTACCAAGTAGTGTTTTTGTCGTAAATCGACAACTAGAAAAATGACCCCCCCCCCAAAAAACGAGAGTTATACGTGATATAAATTGCTTGTTTATGCTAAGTAGCATATTTGTTATTGATATACATACATACATACATACAAATAAGTGTATGGAATAAATATTGACGTGAATACATACAAATAAGTGTACGGAATGATTATTGACGTGAACAAGATACCTTCGATTCCGACTCCTATTATACGTAACTCGCGCGATGAAACTATCGACCTCGCGTTCATTGCAAAGCTCATAGCTAGAGTGATTACCAGACAAGATTCTGAGCTTGCTTCCGTAGGAGATGGCTGCTCTTCCCTCTCGATCGTGAAGGTGCCTGACTACGGTGATGATGACGAGGCAGAGGCGGCAACCTTGAACAACTTCTAATCAGCGGGACGAGATCCCTGCGACTTTTTGAAGCAAGATTGGCGACATACTTGACTAGAAAAGGAAGATGAAGTATCCATCTTAAAAGTGCCCCTCCAACTACTAGGAATTATCTTTATTCCTATCATCATGCCTATTCGCGCGTAACAATAACGCGTGTTAGCGCATGGACCACCGCAATGGTCCTTTCCATGATAGAGGTATAAGGACAGTAGTGTCCCCTCCTTGAATGATCATCTGCTTGGACGAGAGGAAATTGGGGTAACTGTGCAAGACAATTTATTATTACGGGGGCCCACGTAATAACGACTTGTAGTGCACAGAAATCCTGGTGGACTTTGCGGGTCAAGTTAAAGATCACCATCCCTCCAAAATAATCTATAGGTGTTCACACCTTCATCTGCTAGAACAATACATAGATCAGTGCTTTAGCGCACTATAAAGTAGGAAGCCTGTCTTAGCCTACTTCGTGAATGACACTTCTACCTGCATACGAGACATTTGAGAAAACGACATTTAAACAAGTGAAGATGGGTAACATTCAAAAAGATCCAGCGACGTTACACTCTCTATCACCTCTGCACGAACAACCCCATCTCTGAGAAAATATACACATCAATAAAGCTAATATAGCAGGAAATAACTGAAACCTAAATGACCGAGGCAATGTAACCTCGAGTACATTCTATTACAAACAATAAGCCAAATTGGCAAGCCTATGTGAAGGCTCAGTAATTGTTTCCTCGCCCATACATTGATTATATATACATGTGAAATTGGGTGATTACATGATGGCTTATGGTGCTATGTACCTCATAGACAATTATGGAATATTGTCTAACCTACTTCATACCTTTTGACAGAAGAGAATGCCGCCCAGACGAGACACAAACACCAGTACGTTGCCAAGGACAGAAGCTGAGCTTCAAGAACGTATCGCACAGGCAATTGCACGACATGAAGCCCTCCGCTCTCAACACAGCGGTGGCACTAACAAAGATAACCCTCCAACTGGATGCACTTATAAACAATTCCTGGACTGCACGCCATTGAATTTTGATGGCACAGGAGGTGTCGTTGCATTTGTTCGTTGGGCAGAAAAGACTGGCTCCATTCTAAGAATGAGTAACTGTTCACCCCAACAGAGTGTTACCTTTATCTCAGGGTTATTTTTGGATGGCGCACTCTCCTGGTGGAACCTTCAGGTTCAGACCCTTGGTGCAAATGCTGCTTATGCACTGAGCTGGGACGAGCTCAAGGAGATGATGGAAAAGAAATACTGTTCTAGGGCTGAAATCCAGAAGCTTGAGGTGGAATTCTGGAATTTGAAAATGGACGGACCGAAGATTCCTGAATACGTCCAGCGATTTCACGACTTGTCTAGAGTCATCCCCTACTTAGTCAAGCCGGAATTCAAGAGAATTGAACGATTCGTTTGGGGACTTGCACCTCAGATCAGGAGCTTGGTTACTACCTCAAGGCCTCTAACTATCGCAGAGGCTATCGATTTAAGCGTTACGCTTACTGAAGAAGCTCTACGTGCGGGAAAATTTTCGGAATCTGAGGATAACAAGAAAGAGACTCATGTGGAGTCATCAGGAAATAAGAAAAGGAAGCCTTCGAACCTAAAAGTGGGCACACAAGTCGGCTATGGAAGCTCTAAAGCAAACAAAAGAAAGAAAGTGAAACCGCCGCATGGCAGGAAAGCTGATGAAGCCACTAATAAGGCCGGTGGTAAAATTTGCTCGGGGACTAAGCCGAGGTGCGGGGAATGCAATTTTCACCATGAAGGTCGATGTCTGAGGCCTAAGTGCGGAAAATGTGGAAAAGAAGGGCACAGCAAGGACGCTTGTTGGGCGAAGGACCCAGATGGAAGAAATAAGAGAATACAGGTTGCTACAGATGTGGTGAAGCAGGGCACTTTAGGAAAGATTGCCCTGGGAAGAAACAAGCAAGGAAGGGTTTTCACGATCTAAACTTGTGAAGCACGCCAGGATCCAGATGCGGTTACGGGTACGTCCCCTATTAACCAACCCTATGCATCTACTTTTAATTAGTACTGGCATCAACTTTAACCTTGCATGCTTAGAACTTAAGAAACTGCTTGGCCTAGTAAAATAGACGTCCCGTGTTCTTTAGAAATGGGCATATAGAAGGCTAGTTTAAACAGACGAAGAAACTAAGGATTGTGTTAGGGACACGGAAGGTCGGAACCTTCTGTTACCATTGACCTGAGAAGTCATGATTGGATAGCCAGCAGGGATGGGATATCCAAGTATAGAGCCTGAGAACATCCCCGTCATGGAAGAAGCTCCAGTAGCCTTTTCTGAAGACTTGCCCGGATTACCTCCAAGCGACAAGAGGAACCTCGTGCCAGGAGCGGCACCAGTACCGAATGACACCATACCGACTAGCCTTGTCCGCGAAGCTTGAGCTATCGGTATAACTACAAGAGCTACTAGACAGAAGGAATTAAAGACGTGACATCCTTAGTTAAGGACATGAGAAGGAAATTGACGGTTTCCATTTTGCATAAATTCCAGAGAATTGAGAATCAGAATCCCTTGCCAAGGACTGATAACATGAACAGACAAATCATAAGGTACTAGATACCACTCAAGGATCAACTTGAAGACAAGATGTCCTCAACTGTGAATACAAGAAGGAAATATCCCTAAAACGACCTTTAGGACTCGCTTCGAGCATTACGAGTTCCTTGTCGTACCATTTGGCTTAACACATGCATCGACAATATTCATGGACCTCATGAATCGAACGTGTAAGCCATACCTGGATAAATCATGATTACACTTATTGACTACATTCTTATATGGCCAACGACCAAGGAAGGTCGTGAGCAACAACTGCAATTTACCTTGCAACTCTTAGAGAAAAGAACAGTTATGTGCTGTGATGACGAAAAGCGGATTTCAAATTCGCGAAGTGAGAACTTTAAGATACATCATGAATAAGAACGAGATTCATACCAACCCTGCAACCAAGAGCTAAGGTGTTAGAGTTGCAGTTATGAGACGCTTCTCGACAAAGTCTCGAATGCACGTCGATGCAACGAGACCACAACATTGCATACGCGGCACATGGATTAAGGAATCATAAGAAGAAACCTTGAGCTAGATACGATTGCGCGCCGCAGATTTGACGTCATTACCTGAAAGAAAACGCTGCACAATCTTTACTGATCACAAGGGTTGCAGAACACCGTTGATCGTAAAAACTTGAATAGTAACGAAGATGGACTAAACTACTGAACGATGCAGAATGTATGAACATGATACGTAATTGTGTGATAAACTTTGATGAAAAGTTGGAACACTCACTTGCCCTTAGTGGAGTCTTCCTACAAAAGTATTTGTCACACCACCATTTAAACCGCTTCTTGTGAAGCTTTAGATGGGACATAATAAATCGATCCCCGTCGTGTTGATCAGAGACCGGGAATAAACAATCTACTGACCCGCGTTGGTTCAGGAAAACTAGAGGCAAACCGTTTAGATATGTGAACATATCAAGGTAGCCCGCAGAATACAGAAAGATTGCGCCGATGAGCGGCGGAAATCATGGGAATTTGAAACAAGAAGTATGGCTTGAATAAGAGCCTCGCCTAGAGAAGGCGTAGTGTGATTTGGAAAACGAAAAGGTTGAATCCCCGATGTAGGATCAGGGCCATACCTCACAAGATGAAACTTCCAGAAAAAGATCAGTAGTGATCGCGACACATTCATGTGTCTAGTCTTTAAAGGAGTCTGACTCAAGGAACAATCATAGTTCCCGCAAATAGGATTCACGTCAACGACAAACGACAAAATTACTATAAAACCTATTAAGGTTTCGGACCAAGAGTCCACAATACTATAAAACCTGTTAAGGTTTCGGACCAAGAGTCCACAATACTATAAAACCTGTTAAGGTTACGGACCAAGAGTCCACAAAACACAGAAAAGACATAATTGATTTACTTGAGTACATTAGAATTCATAACATGACCCAGAATTACGTGGGACCATAAAGAAAAATAATGAATCTAAGTGACCAAATTTGTTTCACAACTCCCCTGCGACCGATGGCATCACTTGAATTTCAGGACGAAATTCTTTTAACGGGGGGAGACCGTGACAACCGTCACTTTTCCGTACATTCCGTACTGTAACATCTGTGCTTGTAATCATTGTGAACAATTCAGTTATCAATAAAACAATGTTATTTGATCCCAATGTTTGTTTGGTTGTGTTTTACATTTTTCATGTTTTGACTTTTATGTAATTTCAAACTCTACATCGCTTTCTGGAGAGTTATACGCAAACTGATGCGTAAACGTAATCAGTTTAATGCGACAAATACTCCGTAACATCAACATATACTTAACATACCTTAAATAACCTTTACATAACTTAGAAATAAGTTTTAAAGGCTTTGGTATAGCAAAGACAAGTTAATTCGCTCACAGGGACTAAATTTGCCAAACTGCGAAAGTATGCCAATTTGAACTATAACGAACATTCCGGAACATGACCATAAGTTAAACACACCTTAAATATCCTTTATATAGCTTAGAAATAGGCTTTGAGGGGTTCGGTGTGCTAAAATAAACTTTTGAGTCATTCAGGGACTAAAAGTGTCAAAAAGTGCATAAGTTTGCATTTTCGCGCATAACCTACGTTCTGAATACATCCGGACATCCAAAAATTTATGTAAGCACTAAAATATTTTATTTTAGTGTTTGGCATAAGAAAAATCCATTCGTCACGCCATTTGGATCATTTTTCACGCTTATGCGCATTCCGTCGTAATTAACCGAACAACGTAACCGTACGGCTAAACGAACCGACACCCGAGATATTTTTTAACACATTTTAAGTTCACTATACTTTAACTTCATTTTAGAGCTTTGAAATAGGGTTAACGAGGCTTAAAAGTGTCAAAAAAAACGCATCGAAAACCAAGTTTTGAGGTTGCAGGGACTGAAACTGTAAATCTGCCAAACTAGGTCCGTAAGTAGGGGCCAGATGCAGCAAAACATTTTTTTTCAGCTGTTAACAGCCCTTAACACTCTCCAAAGGCCAAGTGCCAAGTGTCAAACTCTTATGGTGGATGGCAAATGAGTTACCACAACTTTCCAACAAGTGTACGGCTTAGATCGTGCCCCCTTTTCCAAGAAATGATCCTAACGGTGAACCGAAAACTATAAATACCCACCTCCACCCTTCACTTTTCCTCACAAGAATCTGATCTAATGTGCTCTAAGTTGAAACCTTTGTTTCATACCTGAGCTATTTTGATCTAGATTAGCATTCGGGGACCCTTCGTAAATGTTCCTTCGTTCTTTTATTTCTTTTCGAGTCCGAAAGTCAAACTTTGTTTGACTTTCTGCATTGACCAGTTTATGGTCAATGCGAAGTTCTTTTGAAATTCGCAACGTGATTGTAATCACGATGGTTATAGTCCCTTGTGACTATGCCTACTGATTACCACGTTGTCTTGGGTCGTTAGGGTAAGCGATCTGATAAATCGCTTATACATTCGAACCCGACCCATTTCGTCGATCATTAGGATCCGACCAAACACATTAGGTGACCATAGTATATAGGGAATAACCTTCCGAGGTTATACCTTATGGTCGCTTCGTTTAGGTAGTTGTATGATAGGTAGTTTATATGCCTTAGGTAAATTACCAAAATGCCCTTTTGACGCCAAAATTCATTTTAAGCATATGTAACATAAATTTTGGTATCTAAACTATTTTGGTAACAATATTAGATATGTTAAGGCATATGTTACTTGTCATAGGACTAGTTAAGCGGTCCGAACGCGTTTCACGCGAGCGACGCGTTAAAGTAGCATAAGCTACCTAAGCGGGTCGTAATGGGTCGTAAGCACTTATGTTAGGTTTCATTTAGTATGTAGGCTTTGTTAAACCATATTACACGAGTCTCCATACTCGTTTGGTTTACAAACCCGCATTCTATCCGATCTTCCGATTTAGGTCCGGTATATTAACATAGTTACCTATATTAGGTGTCGTTTGATTCCGTGATCTCTAGCATTGCTTGGTGGTTATCTTAGGACTTCTGAGCAATCTCAAGTGAGTACATAGACCCCTCTTTTACCGTTTTCAAACTGTTTTGGGGTGAAACACATGTGCCTACTTGTTACTTTCATGCTTTCCATGTTTTCACATCATATACCTGCTATGTTCGTTAGTACATTATAGTACATGTTTTACATTACATTTCATGCTATGTATGCCCATTGTGTGCGTACTTAGTACATTGTTTTACATTACATTTCATGCTATGTATGCCCATTGTGTGCGTACTTAGTACATTGTTTTACATTACATTTCATGCTATGTATGCCCATTGTGTGCGTACTTAGTACATTGTTTACATTACATTTCATGCTATGTATGTCCATTGTGTGCATACTTAGTACATTTGTTTCACGTCACATGCTATGTATGTCCATTTGTTACATACTTAGTACAGTTGTTTTCATAACATGTTTATATTTTGGTATGACATTTGGGTTGTTTACAATGGAACAATACATTCATTAACATTAGCTACGCCGTTCGTTAGTAGGTAGTGGTACCATAGGAATTGACAACTCCCGTTCCTGAAATCCTGGGTTTGTTTGGATTGGAAGGAATAACCGAATTCGATATACATAACTTAGATAAACCTTTAATTTGTTTAAGGGTTTATCGCCACAGTCTCAAGGCTTGGATGTATGCATTTTCACAATACCGCATAGATGTTTATATCAGTATAGCATGCATTTGTTCCACAAAAACATAACTTTGATTTAAACCATGTTTTACTTCAATACCTTGTTTTTGTGCATTTTACATATGGTTTAGTTGATATAATTCACATACCATACATGACATTTTTGGATACACATTACATGATTTACATTAGACATAAACATTTTGACATTGATATACACAATTCATGATTTACATTAAACACAGACATTTGATATGGTTTACACAATAACATTTTGACATTTGATTATACATAAACAATTTACATTGGTGGTTTGGTTTGAGTAAGTGATTTAAGTAACGAGGCGTGTGTAATACGATACAATCATGGTGGATACGCCGCTGGTACTTCCTATATATAAGTGTTTGTATGGTATTACATATCGTAGCGTTATTTAAATCATTTCAATTTATGACACATGACATTTTATACAAATAACATACTTTTTACAAGACACTGTTTACAAACAACTTATCTTACACAAACTCATTTTTTCATGGTTATTCATTTAACCTTACATTTATTTATACATATCATCTGATCTTATCGTTTTTCAAAAGATTTATAAGACAAAGCAAATTACAAGGTTCATGACTAAACATTTTCTTAAACACAAGTCACGAATCATATTTTTTTAAAACCTATGTATCTCACAGGCATTTTTATGCTGACGTACCTATTTTCACATGTGTTTTCAGGAGCTTTTCCATAGGATGATGATCGTGACACTAGGGCGGACCTGTGTCTTAGAGACTAAAAATGAAGATAGACTAGTTTAATTATGTTATGAACTCTTTGTTTCCTGTTTAAGACAATGTAACACTCTTGTTTAATAAATAAAATACAACTTTGTATGCCATGGTTATGAAACAATTAGTTCTGTTACAACACTCCCCGACGTTTTCCGCCACGTTTTGTATGTTATACGTGGTCGGGGTGTGACAGAAGAGTTGGTATCAGAGCCAATGGTTGTAGGGAATTAGGTTATTAGTAATTCTTTGACCTAGACTATAACCTTTCTAGGACCCTAACACAAGTTATCTTGTGTTTAGATCTTAAAACATACATATCACCTATCCTTAGGTGATTATTAAAACAAAAACCAAGTTATCTTGTGTTTAGATCTTAAAACATACAATCATCTCACTCGTTCCCTTTCATGTTTTCCTCTTTTAGAATGCCTCCTCGACGCGAAAACCAGATAGCGACTGCCGAACTGGCAGAAATTATTGCGCAGCAGATGGCTGCTCAATTCCCAAATCTCTTTGCTCAATGGCACCAAGCCAACAACAATAACAATGCTCCATGCAAATACAAGGATTTTAACTCGGCTAAACCACTCAAGTTTAGTGGTTCTGAAGGAGCGACTGGGCTTCTTCAATGGTTCGAGAGCATTGAGAATACTTTCCGCCACGTGCAGTGTCCGGATAATCGCAAGGTCGAGTTTTCTTCGAGCGTGTTTCAGAAGAGGGCTCTCACATGGTGGAACGGGGTTATGAGAGACCGAGGTGCAGAAGTTGCTCTAGCACAAACTTGGGCTGAACTTAGGGCCCTTATGATAAGGGAATTCTGTCCTCGCCATGAACAGCGAGCGTTGGAGAAAGAGTTTGATGACTTGAAGCAAGATAGTGGCGAGCACAGGGCATATACTGATAGGTTTGAGGAGTTGAGTCTGCTATGCCCAACAATGGTTACCCCACTCGACAAGGCTATCGAAAGGTACATCGACGGCCTACCTGACTCAGTGCAAGACATCATTACTGGTAGTAACCCTGCCACACTCCGTCAGGCGATCGAGTTATCAGCGACATTGACTGAGTCGCAGATTCGGAAGAATAAATTACACAGGAAGGGTGACAAGGGCAAGAAACAGTCGTCTGACAAAGAAGATAGCAAGAAAGGTCAAAACAAGAATGGAAAGGATTCTGGTTCATCGAAAAGGGCAAGGAAGCGTAAGGCTTCCCAAAACTATGCTGTCACTGCCCAAGCTAACCAGGCAGCTCCCAACCAACCCGCACAGCCTCAAGCGAAGAAGCCTTATTCAGGGAATGCACCTTTGTGCAATAGATGCAACAGTCACCATCAGCCGCAACATCAGTGCCGTTTCTGTACTAACTGTGGGAAGTCAGGTCATCTTGCCGATGTTTGTCGGTTTGCTCAAAATCGCGCAGCTCTGAACCCGGCTCAACAAGTTGCTCAGCCTCCTGCTCAGCAACAGGGTCAAGCTGAACGACCACACTACCCACCAGGTGCTTGTTATAACTGTGGGGATCTGACCCACTACCATAACCAGTGCCCCAGATTGATGAATGCAAACCAGAATCAGGCTCAGGCTTGAGGGCGAGCTTTTAACTTGAATGCCCAAGAGGCGCAGGCGGACGATAATGTGGTGAACGGTACGTTCTTTATTAATAATCAGCCTGCATCTGTTCTTTTTGATACGGGTGCCGATAAGAGTTTTGTGTCATTGTCTTTTGAGCCAATGCTTCGCGTGTCTAGAACAAAACTAGGAAAACCTTTGACAGTAGAAGTTGCTAGTGGTGAACCCATTGTTCTTGATTCTGTTCTTCACATCTGCCAGTTAAACCTTAACGACCATCTTTTTCCTATTGACCTCACGCCAATGCAACTTGGAAGCTTTGACGTTATAGTGGGTATGGATTGGTTACTAAGCATCGCGCAGAGATAATTTGTTCTGAGAAGATAGTTCGTGTGCCGCTGTCGACAGGCGAGATCTTACAGGTTCGTGGTGAGAAGCCTGCCGGTGGTCTCAAACTCATGTCTTGTTTTAAAGCACGGAAGTATCTCCGAAAGAACTATGTGGCCTTCTTAGCACATGTTACAGCAGATAAAGGCAAGGGTAAGTCTATTTCAGATATTCCTGTCGTTCGGGATTATTCTGAAGTATTCCCTGAAGACTTACCTGGTCTACCTCCAGCACGCCAAGTCGAGTTCCGTGTTGATCTCGTACCTGGTGCAAATCCCATTGCTAGAGCTCCATATCGTCTTGCACCGTCTGAGATGCAAGAGCTATCTAAGCAGCTTCAGGAGCTCTCTGACAAAGGTTTTATCCGTCCTAGCTTTTCACCTTGGGGTGCTCCCGTTCTTTTTGTCAAGAAGAAGGATGGATCTTTTAGGATGTGTATCGATTATCGTGAGCTTAACAAGCTTACCATCAAGAATCGATATCCCCTACCGTGCATAGACGACCTCTTTGATCAGTTACAGGGCGCTTCTTATTTTTCGAAGATCGATCTGCAATCTGGATATCATCAACTTCGTGTGCATGAGGAAGATATTCCCAAGACAGCGTTCCGCACTCGTTATGGGCATTATGAGTTCACAGTCATGTCATTCGGTTTGACTAATGCTCCTACTGTTTTCATGGACTTAATGAATAGGGTCTGCAAACCTTATTTGGATCAGTTCGTCATTGTTTTTATTGACGACATCTTGATATACTCTAAGACGCGAGCTGATCATGAGCAGCATCTTCGTCTTACTCTGGAACTCCTAAAGAAAGTGCAACTTTTCGCCAAATTCTCCAAGTGTAAATTCTGGCTTAAAGAAGTTCAATTCTTAGGACATATTGTTAACGAACGAGGTATTCATGTAGATCCCTCCAAGATCAGTGCAATTAAGGATTGGGATACGCCTACTACTCCTACTGAAGTTCGTTCTTTTCTTGGTCTGGCGGGTTACTACCGCCGCTTCATTGAGAACTTCTCAAAGATTGCAGTTCCTCTAACTGCTCTAACTCAGAAGAACAAACCCTTTGATTGGGGATTCAAGCAAGAGGAAGCTTTTCAACACTTGAAGCAGAAACTTTGTGACGCGCCTGTTCTGACCTTGCCTGAGGGCAATGATGATTTCGTCGTTTATTGCGATGCATCTAAATTGGGTCTTGGCTGTGTTCTAATGCAAAGGAACAAAGTCATAGCATATGCATCGAGGCAGTTGAAGATACATGAGAAGAACTACACCACTCATGATCTTGAGTTGGGTGCAGTTGTTTTCGCTCTAAAGATCTGGAGACACTATTTGTACGGTACAAAATGTGTGGTTTTCACGGACCACAAAAGTCTTCAGCATATCTTCAATCAGAAAGAACTCAACATGAGGCAACGACGTTGGGTCGAGCTTCTAAACGACTATGACTGCGAAATTCGCTACCATCCTGGTAAGGCGAATGTCGTAGCCGATGCATTGAGTCGTAAGGAACGTACTAAGCTTCATTGTGTACGTGTTCAATCTGTTATACAAGCTCGATCCGATATCCAAGCCCGCATTTCACAGGCTCAACAATCTTGTGTTTCACAAGGTTTAATGGATGAGGAATTTCCTTATCACATAACACCTGCTCTGGAACTGAAGGACAATGGATCATATTACTTCATGGACCGTTTGTGGGTCCCAAGCCAAGATAACCTTCGCACCTTGCTTATGGATGAAGCCCATAAGTCGCGTTATTCTGTTCATCCTGGCTCAGATAAGATGTATAAGGATCTTCGTATTCACTATTGGTGGCCTGGTATGAAGAAAGACATTGCCTTATACGTATCAAAATGCCTTACTTGCCTTAAGGTTAAGGCTGAACATCAACGTCCTTCGGGTTTATTGGTGCAACCAGAGATCCCAGTTTGGAAATGGGAAAACATTACCATGGATCTCATTACCAAACTTCCGCGCACAAAGAAAGGTCATGATGCCATCTGGGTAGTTGTTGATCGTCTTACTAAGTCAGCGCATTTCTTGCCAATCCGTGAGGATTTTTCTGCTGACAAACTTGCTAAAATCTATGTGGATGAAATTGTAGCTCGACATGGTGTTCCTTTGAACATCATTTCTGACAGAGATGCTCGTTTCACTTCTCATTTTTGGAGAACCATGCAATCTGCTATGGGGACCCAACTTAATATGAGCACAGCTTATCATCCGCAAACGGATGGTCAATCTGAAAGAACAATCCAGACTCTGGAGGATATGCTTAGAGCTTGTGTGATCGATTTTGGTGGTAGTTGGGATTCACATCTTAAGTTGATTGAATTCTCCTACAACAACAGTTATCACACCAGCATCAAAATGGCTCCTTTCGAGGCTCTCTATGGTCGAAAATGTCGTTCACCAGTCTGCTGGAATGAGATCAGCGAGGCTCAACTTACTGGACCTGCCCTCATTTTAGAGACAACTGACAAGATTAAGAAAGTACGTAATAACCTTCAGACAGCTAGAAGCCGTCAAAAGAGTTACGCGGACCCAAAACGCAAGCCCTTGGAATTTCAAGTCGGTGTGATCAGAGTATTACTTAAGGTCTCACCTTGGAAAGGTGTGATCAGATTTGGAAAGAAAGGAAAACTTGCACCTAGATACGTTAGACCATTCAAGATCGTCGAAAGAATCGGAAAGGTAGCCTACAGACTTGAGTTACCTCCTGAACTTGGAAATGTTCATCCAACTTTTCACGTGTCCAATCTCAAGAGGTGTTTAGCTGATGAGAACCTCCACATACCACTTGACGAAATTCGTGTTGGTAAAACACTGAAATTTGTTGAGAAACCTGTGGAAATCATGGAACGTGAAGTCAAGTGGCTCAAATGCAAGCGCATTCCTTTAGTCAAAGTTCGCTGGGAAGCTAAACGTGGACCCGAGTTTACTTGGGAACGCGAAGATCAAATGAAGGCGAAATATCCGCATCTTTTCCCACGAGTTTCCTCTAAATAAGTTTCGGGACGAAATTTCCACAAGTAGGGGAGAGTGTAACATCTGTGCTTGTAATCATTGTGAACAATTCAGTTATCAATAAAACAATGTTATTTGATCCCAATGTTTGTTTGGTTGTGTTTTACATTTTTCATGTTTTGACTTTTATGTAATTTCAAACTCAACATCGCTTTCTGGAGAGTTATACGCAAACTGATGCGTAAACGTAATCAGTTTAATGCGAAAAATACTCCGGAACATCAACATATACTTAACATACCTTAAATAACCTTTACATAACTTAGAAATAAGTTTTAAAGGCTTTGGTATGGCAAAAACAAGTTAATTCGCTCACAGGGACTAAATTTGACAAACTGCAAAAGTATGCCAATTTGAACTATAACGAACATTCCGGAACATGACCATAAGTTAAACACACCTTAAATATCCTTTATATAGTTAGAAATAGGCTTTGAGGGGTTCGGTGTGCTAAAATAAACTTTTGAGTCATTCAGGGACTAAAAGTGTAAAAAAGTGCATAAGTTTGCATTTTCGCGCATAACCTACGTTCCGAATACATCCGGACATCCAAAAATTTATGTAAGCGCTAAAATATTTTATTTTAGTGTTTGGCATAAGAAAAATCCATTCGTCACGCCATTTGGATCATTTATCGCGCTTATGCGCATTCCGTCGTAATTAACCGAACAACGTAACCGTACGGCTAAACGAACCGACACCCGAGATATTTTTGAACACCTTTTAAGTTCACTATACTTTAACTTCATTTTAGAGCTTTGAAATAGGGTTAACGAGGCTTAAACGTGTCAAAAAAACGAATCGAAAACCAAGTTTTGAGGTTGTAGGGACTGAAACTGTAAATCTGCCAAACTAGGTCCGTAAGTAGGGGCCAGATGCAGCAAAACGTTTTTTTTCAGCTGTTAACAGCCCTTAACACTCTCCAAAGGCCAAGTGCCAAGTGTCAAACTCTTATGGTGGATGGCAAATGAGTTACCACAACTTTCCAACAAGTGTACGGCTTAGATCGTGCCCCCTTTTCCAAGAAATGATCCTAACGGTGAACCGAAAACTATAAATACCCACCTCCACCCTTCACTTTTCCTCACAAGAATCTGATCTAATGTGCTCTAAGTTGAAACCTTTGTTTCATACCTGAGCTATTTTGATCTAGATTAGCATTCGGGGACCCTTCGTAAGTGTTCCTTCGTTCTTTTATTTCTTTTCGAGTCCGAAAGTCAAACTTTGTTTGACTTTATGCATTGACCAGTTTATGGTCAATGCGAAGTTCTTTTGAACTTCGCAACGTGATTGTAATCACGATGGTTATAGTCCCTTGTGACTATGCCTACTGATTACCACGTTGTCTAGGGTCGTAAGGGTAAGCGATCTGATAAATCGCTTATACCTTCGAACCCAACCCATTTGGTCGATCATTAGGATCCGACCAAACACATTAGGTGACCATAGTATATAGGGAATAACCTTCCGAGGTTATACCTTATGGTCGCTTCGTTTAGGTAGTTGTATGATAGGTAGTTTATATGCCTTAGGTAAATTACCAAAATGCCCTTTTGACGCCAAAATTCATTTTAGGCATATGTAACATAAATTTTGGTATCTAAACTGTTTTGGTAACAATATTAGATATGTTAAGGCATATGTTACTTGTCATAGGACTAGTTAAGCGGTCCGAACGCGTTTCACGTGAGCGACGCGTTAAAGTAGCATAAGCTACCTAAACGGGTCGTAATGGGTCGTAAGCACTTATGTTAGGTTTCATTTAGTATGTAGGCTTTGTTAAACCATATTACACGAGTCTCCATACTCGTTTGGTTTACGAACCCGTATTCTATCCGATCTTCCGATTTAGGTCCGGTATATTAACATAGTTACCAATATTAGGTGCCGTTTGATTCTGTGATCTCTAGCATTGTTTGGTGGTTATCTTAGGACTTCTGAGCAATCTCAAGTGAGTACATAGACCCCTCTTTTACTGTTTTCAAACTGTTTTGGGGTGAAACACATGTGCCTACTTGTTACTTTCATGCTTTCCATGTTTTCACATCATATACCTGCTATGTTCGTTAGTACATTATAGTACATGTTTTACATTACATTTCATGCTATGTATGCCCATTGTGTGCGTACTTAGTACATTGTTTTACATTACATTTCATGCTATGTATGCCCATTGTGTGCGTACTTAGTACATTGTTTTACATTACATTTCATGCTATGTATGCCCATTGTGTGCGTACTTAGTACATTGTTTACATTACATTTCATGCTATGTATGTCCATTGTGTGCATACTTAGTACATTTGTTTCACGTCACATGCTATGTATGTCCATTTGTTACATACTTAGTACAGTTGTTTTCATAACATGTTTACATTTTGGTATGACATTTGGGTTGTTTACAATGGAACAATACATTCATTAACATTAGCTACGCCGTTCGTTAGTAGGTAGTGGTACCATAGGAATTGACAACTCCCGTTCCTGAAATCCTGGGTTTGTTTGGATTGGAAGGAATGACCGAATTCGATATACATAACTTAGATAAACCTTTAATTTGTTTAAGGGTTTATCGCCACAGTCTCAAGGCTTGGATGTATGCATTTTCACAATACCGCATAGATGTTTATATCAGTATAGCATGCATTTGTTCCACAAAAACATAACTTTGATTTAAACCATGTTTTACTTCAATACCTTGTTTTTGTGCATTTTACATATGGTTTAGTTGATATAATTCACATACCATACATGACATTTTTGGATACACATTACATGATTTACATTAGACATAAACATTTTGACATTGATATACACAATTCATGATTTACATTAAACACAGACATTTGATATGGTTTACACAATAACATTTTGACATTTGATTATACATAAACAATTTACATTGGTGGTTTGGTTTGAGTAAGTGATTTAAGTAACGAGGCGTGTGTAATACGATACAATCATGGTGGATACGTCGCTGGTACTTACTATATATAAGTGTTTGTATGGTATTACATATCGTAGCGTTATTTAAATCATTTCAATTTATGACACATGACATTTTATACAAATAACATACTTTTTACAAGACACTGTTTACAAACAACTTATCTTACACAAACTCATTTTTTCATGGTTATTCATTTAACCTTACATTTATTTATACATATCATCTGATCTTATCGTTTTTCAAATGATTTATAAGACAAAGCAAATTACAAGGTTCATGACTAAACATTTTCTTAAACACAAGTCACGAATCATATTTTTTTAAAACCTATGTATCTCACAGGCATTTTTATGCTGACGTACCTATTTTCACATGTGTTTTCAGGAGCTTTTCCATAGGATGATGATCGTGACACTAGGGCGGACCTGTGCCTTAGAGACTAAAAATGAAGATAGACTAGTTTAATTATGTTATGAACTCTTTGTTTCCTGTTTAAGACAATGTAACACTCTTGTTTAATAAATAAAATACAACTTTGTATGCCATGGTTATGAAACAATTAATTCTGTTACAACACTCCCCGACGTTTTCCGCCACGTTTTGTATGTTATACGTGGTCGGGGTGTGACACGTACACTAAATGAACAGTGATATGTGCTTTAATGAACGTACATGATCCAGTTCACAAGACAAATAAATTTCTGAATTCCATGCAAGTGAATTCATGCACATTTTATACTACAAGAATTACTATATGATAGCGTTGCGTCAGAAATACTAGTAAACTCACCGGTAAAACAAAAAATGTCAACAACTCTGCAGAAAGCAGTTAGGCAGTAGAAATGGGAGCCTAGGTGTAGGTCCAACGACAAGAATACATTAAAACCCATGAGTACATACAAGGGTTTATTTATAGGCATTACGAAAGCTAAAATACGCACTAAAAAGCACCCGAAACGCACTTTAAGTGCAGAATTTTATTAAATTCAGCTCAAATCAGCTTTTAAACCTATAAATATCATGCAGAATTTAAGTTTTATTACCCAGAATACTTCCCCAAGTGTTGGGAATTGAAAGGGTTACAAAAAGATACTTGAAAGACACTAAACGGTGCAATTTAGCACTTTAACGAACCGGTACGTAACCGAACAACCGGACTCTACCCGGAACACAAAAATATTGTTAAAGACATTGTCTTTACTTTTCTGAGCTAGTTAGGGTCCCCGAACACCCTAACACACTATATAATTAACCACACACAATAAACCACTAACTTACCAATTAAACACTAACTAGTTATGTAACTAGCCAATTTAGAATCCAACCAATACACCCCCCCCCCCCCTAACCGGTTACAAGACAAGGCCCCCCCACAAGAGATTTCCTTTGATTATTTTATTAGATTTGTTGGAATGATCCTAAGCATATTCTTCTATGTGTAAGAGAATGTTGGAAGTAACTTGCATATAACCACTAGACTTAAACATAATCATCTATCACCTTCATCAACACAACCAAACCTTCTTCTTCTTCCTTGTGTTCTCGGCCCAAGCATGGCACCCACACACCACCATTTTCGGTCATCAACTAACAAGTCCAAGGTTATCCCAAGGTGCTACAAGGTGGTTTAGGAAGCTTGGTGGTCTCGAAACTTGAAGGACCTCCTTCGTTTGCTTTTATCCCACCACTTTGTCATCTTCAAGTTCTAGTATTCTTCCCTAGCTTGAAGCTAGTGGTAAGGCTCTCTTGATCTTGTTTACTTCATATTCATGGTGGTTAAAAGATATAACATGTTGATTATCATAAGAACACTAAAAGACATACATATGAACTTGAAATATAAGATGATACATGATGGAATCTTGCTAAAATAATGTTGTTTAGTGAGTGTATGTTACTTGTTTGTTGATTTCTTGAGATGATGGTGATAATCATCACATGAAGCTTGCTAGATGGTGATTAAACACATAATCTAGCAAGTAGAAAGATGATTATGTAACAACATAAGATAATCACTTTTTAGTGAAGGCATGAACTTGAAAAATAAAATAATTTAAACAAAATGAACTAGTAAACTTATAGACCCAAGATTTGTAAATGATTTTTCTAAAAGAACCAAGTTTAAAAAGTTGATTTTGAAAGATCATGGTTATTACTAAACCTACACTATTTTTAGTGACAAAATAAGTGTAGAAATACTCTTGAAACAAGAAGAAGTGATAAATAAACATTTTTGCAAAATGAGTTTACAAGTTGTAAACATGCAAAATTTACAAGAATGAGTTTTTAAAGGAAGTGAATATATTTTGGAGGGTAATTAGGGCTACTAAATACTCTACCAAGTTACCTCATGTTTTCGTGAAATATCAAGTTCATGTTATTAAGTAAAGTGTATAGTTTATACACTTGATAAGTGAAATATTGTTTAGAGTGTGAGTGTTGATTGTTGACGATGATTTTTAAAAGAAAATAAACACATGTTTTGAAAACATGGGAATCCTCCATTTTTAGGGGAAACTCTGTCAAAATTTCTATAAATTTTGACACTTAGAAAAATATAAGTTTTGAGAAACTTATTCCCTAAAAATGTATCTAAAAACATTTGCCAAGGTTTCCCCAACTTTTGTGTTAAGAAATGAGGATTTCTTCAAGAATAAAAAAAATGGATATTAAGTATGTATATTTGTGAGAAAAATATATATATTTTATCACCAATTTTTGTGCTAAGTGTATGTAGTATGTATTATACTTGATAGTGTATTAGGACTTGAAGATACACTAAATACTCCTAAGGAGTGAAGATACAAAAATATACATACAACATACTTAGACAAATGCGAGATACTTATATTTATTTTTGAGAAAATAATATAAGTAAGACACATAGTTAAAAATATAAATTATTTTTAACACAAGAACACATATACAAAAGATAGTGACTTGTACTTGTGCGATACAAGTCTCGTGACTAACGTTAATAAAACACGTTTAGGTCACGACGCTAGATAAGCAAATCCGGTGAAGTTTACGACGCAGGAACGCAAAGTTGTGAGTTCTTGCTCCCCCTTTTCTTTAAGTGTTTTTGGTTTTATAACTCTCGGGGATGAAATACATGTTACAAATAATACAATGTTTATAAATGGTATGATAACAAGAAGCACTCTTGGTGAGAACGAGTACCAAGTATGATGCGAGTTGAGAATACAAAAATACAAGAAGCACTCTTGGTGAGAACGAGTACCAAGTAAGTTGCTTTTTAAGAGATGCCTAGGAAATACTAGATCATGTGAGCACAGACATAATACTAAAAATGCCATAGAGTCTTGGTGAACACTAGTACCAAGCCATTAAAAACATTCATTAATTAGGGACGAGGGTTAGATCTATCGGGTACGGCCGAGCCCCACTCATGGTCACAACTAGTACCTAGTAGTGCTTCGGAGTCCCAGTCGAGGTTAATCGACACAATCGAGGTTAATCGACACAGTCGAGGGTAATCGACACAGTCAAGGGAAATTGACACGGTCGAGGTTAATCGACACAGTCGAGGGTAATCGACACAGTAAAGGAGCCAACACTAATGCTCCCTATGTCCTCACATGCCTTAAAGGAGCCAACACTAATGCTCCCTATGTCCTCACATGCCTTAACGTCTTTGTACAAACATTCATTTAGTACGTGGTGTACACAAGAAAACTTGATTTACGCAAGAATACTTTATTTATACAAGATACATACCATGTTTTCATACAAGGTATGCAAAACGCATGAACTCGCTCAACTTTATGTTGATGTTTTCCAAAATTACATGTATTTCAGGTGACAGGATGGATCTTGGGCGCGGATGTCGTAACTAGAAGTAGACTTCAAGTTTATATGTCATCCACTTTTGTTAAATTGTAACCTAGACGAAGGTTGTGTTTTTAAAACTTAAATAACAAGTGTTTGTAATACTCAAATTTTCATGAATGGATGAACATCGTTTTGATCATGTAGTTGTTTATTACGATTGAATGCAATGATATTAAACCAGTCACACATCATACGCTTCCGCAAAAGATAGGGTGTAACAGTGTTTTCCTTTGAACTCGGAAACAATCGATTTTGTTTATAAATAAATCTTTATTTGCAATTCTAATGTACAAATATAGTTGCATGTGTGTATTGCATACCCCTACGATACCTACGCCAAAGAACCGTATTTGTAGTTCTCTCGTTCATATGATCGCTCATGAATTCCTCGAAAATTCTAAGTGCTCGCTTCATTCTAAGAAACGAAGTGACAATTTGAGTAATCACTTTAATTCCTTGGTTAGATAACTAAGGAAACCCTTATCTGTCAAAGTTGCTCTTGGTAAACCTCTTGTACTCAATTCTGTTATTTGCAACTGTCAATTTAACTTTGATAGTCACTTTTTTTCCTATTGACCTCACGCCGATGCAACTTGGGAGTTTCGACATTATCATAGGGATGGATTGGTTAGCTAAACATCATGCTGAGGTGATTTGTTTCGATAAGATAGTTCACATCATTCTGGAAGTTCGTGGCAAGAAACCTTCTGGTGGATTGAAGCCCATGTCGTATACGAAGGCCCAAAGTTATTTACAAAAAGGATATGTTGCTTTTCTGGCACATGTCACCGAGGAGAAAGGCAAGATCAAGAGTATTCAGGATATTCCGATTGTTCGGGATTATCCAGAGGTGTTTCCTGATGAACTGCCTGGTTTGCCTCCAGTTCGTCAAGTTGAGTTTCATATTGACCTTGTACCCAATGCCAACCCAATTACGAAAGCACCTTATCGTCTTGCACCGTCTGAGATGCAAGAATTATCGAAACAGCTTCAAGAGTTATCTGATAAAGGATTCATCCGATCAAATTATTCACCTTAGGGGAGCTCCTGTCCTCTTTGTGAAGAAGAAAGATGGATCTTTTCGAATGTGTATCGATTATCGTAAGCTTAATAAGCTTACCATCAAGAATCGATATCCCCTACCTCGAATCGATGATCTCTTTGATCAGCTGCAAGGTGCTACCTGTTTTTCCAAGATCGATCTGCGTTCTGGGTATCACCAACTTCGTGTTCTCGAAGGAGATATCCCCAAAACTGCCTTCCGCACAAGATATGGGCATTACGAGTTCACTGTCATGCCTTTTGGTTTGACGAATGCCCAACTATCTTCATGGACTTAATGAATAGGGTCTGTAAACCTTATTTAGACAAGTTCATCATTGTGTTCATCGACTATATTCTCATTTATTCGAAGTCTCAAGCCGATCACGAGCAACACCTTCGTTTGACATTGGAACTCCTAAAGAAGGAACAAACTTTTAGCTAAATTCTCCAAGTGTGAATTTTGGCTTAAAGAAGTTCGGTTTTTGGGTCATGTAGTCAACAAGCAGGGTATTCATGTGGATCCATCCAAATTGCTGCAATTAAGGATTGGAATACACCAACGACACCTACAGAAATTCGTTCTTTTCTTGGTCTCGCTGGTTATTATCGTCATTTTATTTCAAACTTCTCGAAGATCGCGGTGCCACTCACTGCTTTGACTCAGAAGAATAAGCCTTTGGAGTGGGGATATAAGCAAGAAGAAGCGTTCCAAACGCTGAAACGGAAGTTATGTGATGCTCCTGTTTTGTCCTTGCCCAATGGAAACGATGATTTCTTTGTCTTTTATGACGCGTCGAATCTAGGCCTTGGTTATGTTCTTATGCAATGAGGTAAAGTCATAGCATATACGTCAAGACAGTTGAAAGTTCACGAAAAGAACTACACAACTCATGATCTTGAGTTAGGTGTTGTGGCATTTGCTCTCAAAATCTGGAGACACTACCTCTATGGAACGAAGTGTGTGGTTTTCACACGACCACAAAAGTCTCCAGCTCATTCTTAATCAAAAGGAGCTGAACATGAGGCAACGACAATGGGTTGAACTCTTGAACGATTACGATTGCGCGATTCACTACCTTCCTAGTAAGGCGAATATCGTAGCCGATGCGCTTAGTTGAAAGGAACAAGTCAAGCTTGATTATGTTCAAACTCTATCTGATATTCAAATCTTTTGTCCTTCAAGCACAACGATCTTGTGTAAACGAAGGCTTATTGAAATATGAGCTACCACTTCAACTCGAGCTTAAACTCGAAACGAAAGGGGCGATGGGTTGCTCTATTTTAAGAATCCTTGTGGATGATTATCGCCCAAATCGGAGCCCTGATTGGATTCCTTGTACACCTTAATATGTACATTACAACTCAATAAGGACAAACCGAATTCCTATTAAGATCTTCCTATCTTCATAGTTAGATTCTTGAAAATATTTAAAGTTCCAAATGAAATCCACGGATCGGATTCCTGGTATGCTTTAAATACCCGTGTCCAAAGATAACAAATTAAAGGTCAAATTAAACAATTATGCGATTATGTGATTATGTGTTTATGTGTTCTCCTCTATGTTTTTGTGTGATCCGATTTTCGTTATCGAAATCCTCATAGAATCTTCCATATCTTCATATGAGGGATTCATAGTAGGATATTCAAAAGGTACTACCTTAAATCCTTAATGGGATTCTATGTGGTAGTTAAGACCCTTGGGTTATATAGTACCATTCCATGATTCGAAAAGAGACCCTTGAGTGGTCTAGTTAAAGATTGATTCAGAATCTGGTTAAGAGTGGCATGTGATGATACAGCTGAAACGACCCTATGGTGGTCCAGTCACACTCATCACATGTTCATTCATTTGGTTTCCCCCTACACATTATCAAATGCACTGTGTAGACTATGCAAGGAATTACGTAATTATGGACGCGTACATAATTATAAAAATTCAGTGCACGGAAACCACAGTAAGATTTATCATGTGTAAGAACCAATAGTGACAACAATAACGAAACGTGAACAATGTAATGGAGGTACGGTGGACGCACCAATGGCGCTTCATATACTTGTATATAAGTGTCCCTCTTACATTGCAAGCATAATGTTATTTAAAGTTACTAGAATTTCAGAACCCTAACCAGTGTTGTTTTATCTTTTCGACTTCATGTTTTGAGCTCTCACAAGTTTCCTCTAATTAAATTTCCGGACGAAATTTCCTGAAGTAGGGGAGACTGTGACATCTGTGCTTCCACGACAATCGAACAAATACCAAATCAATGAAATGTTGTGTTTCATACTTGGGATTTGTATAAATATGTGTATCATTTGCACATATCAACTCTTGTTCGATTTCGGGCTCTAAATCGCTTTCTAGAAGGTAATACGCGCACTGATGCGTAAATATAACCAGTTTAATGCAACAAACACCCCGGGACAGTGACATAGGCTTAACATACGTTAAATAACCTTTACATAACTTAGAAATAAGTTTTGGAGGGTTTGGTGTGGCGAAATCAAGTTTATTCGCTTACAGGGACTAATTTCGACAAACTGTGAAAGTATGCCGATTTGTATTGTAACGAACATTCCGAAACATGAACATAAGTTAAACATACCCTAAATATCCTTTACATAGCTTAGAAATAGGCTTTGAGGGGTTCGGTGTGCTAAAATAAACTTTTTGGTCATTCAGGGACTAAAGGCGTCAAAAGTGCATAAGTTTGCATTTTCGCGCATATCTTACGTTCTGAATACATCCGGACATCCAAAACTTTATGTAATCATTAAAATATTTTATTTTAGTGATTGGCAAGATAAAATTCTATTCGTCGGGTAATTTGGATCGTTTTTTTGCGTTCGTTACGACATCCGTCGTAATTAACCGAACAACGCAACCGTACGACCAAACGAACCGACATCCGAGATATTTTTTAGCATTTTTTGAGTTCCCTATACTTAAACTTCATTTTAGAGCCTTGAAATGAGGTTAACGGGGCTTAAACGTGTCAAAAATGAGCCGAAATGCAAGATTCTGAAGTTCAGGGACCAAAATTGTCATTCTGCCATAGTTATCTTAGAAAGGGACCAAAATGAAAAATCTAAATTCCAGCTTGTTCCAGCTGTCCCCCTCATTTGCACATGGCTTTAATGAAACTATGGGCTCCCATGGTTTCACAAAACCATGGGCACATGTGTACGGATAAGATCGAAGCTTGTTTTACGATGAACGATCCTAACGGTTCTAGTTTTCCTATAAATAGCTATCCCCTTTCACTTGCAAAACCCACATTGATCTGATTTTGGCTCTCTAAGTTGAAGTTTATGCTTCATACCTGAGAGTAAATCGGATCAAAGCTTGCGGGGACCTTTTGTAAGTATTCTTTCGTTCTTTTATCGCTTTTCGAGTCTGAAAATCAGACTGCGTTTGACTTTCTGCATTTACCAGTTTATGGTCAATGCGAAGTTCATTTGAACTTCATAACATGAGCGTAATCACGATGGTTATAGTCCCTAGTGACTATACATACTGATTACCACGTTATCTAGATGTAGTGACGAGTCGTAGTTTCGGCCAAAATGCGCATTCTTGAGTGTTTTGTAACCAAACTACTTATAGGTATCAAAACTGTTTGTTTTGATACCAAATCTATTTTCTAAATTCGTTAAACATGTTTTAACATGTTTAACTCGTCACTTTTTAGATTAGTGCTTGTGTAGAGTCGTAAGTCAAGCGGACTAAACACCCGCTTAGACTTTCGAACACGACCCGTTTGGTCGATCATTAGGATCCGACCAAACATGTTTAGTGACCATAGTTGCATAGGGAATAACCTTCCGAGGTTATACCTTATGGTCACTTAGGTTTAATTAGTTGTATGATAGGTAGTTTATATGCCTTAGGTAAATGACCAAAATGCCCTTTTCATGCATAATTGGTAATTAAGCATATGTAACAAAAACTTTTGTCACTTAATTGATTATGCAACATATTTAATCATGTTTAGGCATATAATACTTGTCATAGGACTAGTTAGACGTCTCGAACGCGCTTTTGCGCGAACGACACGTTAAAGTAGCTTAAGCTACCTTAATGGGTCACAATGGGTCGAAAGCACTTAGGTTAGGTTTCGATTTAGGATGTAGACTTTGTTAAACCATGTCATATGAGTTCCAATACTCATTTGGTTTACAAAACCTCATCCTATCCGATCTTCCGACTTAGGTCCGGTTTAATTATATAGTTATTAGGTTGCCGATTGATTCCGTGCTCCCTCTAGCTTTGCTTGGTTGTTGTTCAAGACCTCTAAGCATTCTCAGGTGAGTACATAGTTCCCCTATTTTACTGTTTTCAATTGTTTTGGGGTGATTCATATGTGCTAAATGTTTTCAAGGTTTTAACGATGGTTTTCAAAACGATTTTTGATATTATAACAATGGTTTCAAAAACGATTAAAATGGTTTATATTAAATAAATAACGATTTCGATATAGTAAACAAACTTGTTGGTTGTATTTACATAACGAATAATATCCATTAGTTTGGCCGAACTGACCAGTATTAGGTTATGGTACCATAGGATCTGACAAATCCCGTTATCAGACTGCACCCATGGTTATGTGTGGGTTAGGTAGGTAACGACTGAATCTGTGATTATTAATTTACCCTTTGGTGGTTTATTAATGCGAGAAGCGATAGGCGAGATAGTCGAGTCACGAAGGTTTGGATGTTATTAGCGAGACAGTCAAAAGTAGTTTTCACGATTTAAGATGAGAATGATTTAAACGACTAAAGCGATTTTTAACGAATTAAACGATTTGGGTAAACAATTGGTTTTCAGTTAGTGTTTAGATAACGGGACGGGTGTAATGTGATGAAAGCATGGTGGATACGCCGCTGGTACTTCCTATATATAAGTGTTTTCATCGTATTACATACCGTGGCGTTATTTAGTTCACTTGGGTAAACGATTTTGAAACGATGTCACACAAACGAGGTTTTCGAAATGATATAAACCATACGAGTTTTATTAATGAGATTTATTAACGAGTTTTATTAACGAGATTTATTAACGAGTTTTATTAACGAGATTTATTAACGAGTTTTATTAACGATTTAATACGAGATGTTTTACAAATTGGTTTTCTAAAACAAAATGTTTTCGAGTTAAGAATCATGGCTACGAGATGTTACAAATTATAACCAACTTGATTTGAGTTGGTTAATTATGTCGCAATGCTACACTTTTCAAAACAAGGTTTTTAATTAAGTATTGCTACATGTAAACTAGCCATGAATCCGACACTCTCAAAAACCTATGTACTCGCCAGCATTTCTTTGCTGACTTTGTTTTCACATATGTTTCAGGTGTTATTGAATGATGTTGATTGCTAGGATGCATGCTCACATAGGACTGGACGAGGCCTTAGTGACTTAATAACAATGATAGACTATGTTTAAATTGTTTATTTAGATTTCCAGATGATGTAATTATTCAATGTTTAATAAAACGAAACTTCAATTTCCGTGTTTTTTGAAACAATGATTCTGTTACAACACTCCCCGACGATTCCGCCGCGATTGGTTGTTTTACGAGGTCGGGGTGTGACATGGGTCCTCGCGGGCGTTCCTTTCTCCTATCACGAATGCTCGAGCTCGAGCGTTGTTTTCTTTCGGACATTCCTTCTTGAAATGCTCTTTGCTACCACAACCAAAACATCCTTGATTCTGCCCCGTTCCATTTCGGTTTGCAGTACCGTTGTGATTACAATTTCCATTTCCGTTGCCAGCACCATTTCCATTCCTATTTCCATTTCCGTTTCTGTTCCCATTCCCATTTCTATTATTGCCTCCGTTTCCTCTTCCCCAACAATCTTCTGTTCGATGACCCAACCTACCACATTTGTCGCATCTTGGAATGCGACAAGCTCCTTCATGATGATACTTGCACTTGTGGCATTTAGGAAAAGTGCCTTGGTATCCCCTAGCTACGGTATCATTTGCAGCTGCAAAGGTTTTTGTCTCCTTGGGCGGGTTTGTATCACGTTTCTTATTGTTAGAACCCTTGTTGTTGTTACGGGTTACTTGACTCAGATTCGAATGCTTCCTTTTCTTATCACCAGACGACTCAGCATGCGTCTCAGTTTTCTCAGTAGTTTTCAGCGATAACTTTTTCATACGGATAGCATAATAGGTAGGGCTTGAGTCAGGGTTACCTTGAGTCAGGGTTCCTCCAGATGAATCTCCATTTCCATTTCGTCTAGTACCGCCTGATCCTCCGCTGTGCTCAATGCGGTTCTCCTCGTACTGGGTGATAGCTTCGGAAATTCTTTCTTCCAGCAGAGAGTTCAAGTCCTCAGCAGTCCTCGGCATTGGAGGAGGAGGGGGTTAGTCAGAATCCCGAGTGTTCACAGCTCTCCTAGGTGCCATGTTCTTTCAAAACACAACACAACAGAGTTAGTCATTTGTTTGATATCATCATACAAGACAGTAGTCGTACATATATGTATAAACATATACACATAAGCAATATCTGTGACAACTGTCAAAATTTCAGGTATCCATACAATTATTAAACCATGATTAGTGCTTAGTGACTGTGCTGAATTACAATTAACTGCTTTGCATCATATATATTGCTAAATGTTATGACATGAATGCATGAAAGCTTTATTGACTCAAATGATGCACGAAACATAGCTAGCACAGTTATCTGATAAATCAGGAAAATGCTGATAGAACTCAGCACATAGAAAGACAGTGCATTGAGACACAGAATGAGCCAGAAACTAAGTACCAAACTAGTATAGTGTGTAGGAAAGTAAGGATCATAAAACTGCCTTCCTAGAGATAGTTTAAGTGCCGGAAAGTGCCTAAAACTCACAAAAGGTGTTAAATTCAGCAAAATTCAGCAATAATCAGCATTTTAAGAATCTAAATTTATGAAGAAATATGGTTAAATGGTCCTGAATGCTTTCCTAAGTGTCGGGAATCAAAAGTGTCACAAAAGGGTACATAAAGCACACTAAACTGCAATTTTAACACCTTAACAAACTGGTAACCAACTGAACAACCGGACACTACCCGAAACATCAAATTTACACTAGAAGCACTGTTTTAACATTACCAAGCTAGTTATGGTCCCCGAGCATCATAACACACCATAAATATCTAGTAACTAATATAACTAACTAGATACTTACAACTTAACCCTAATCTAATTAGTTTAGTTCAAGCCTAATCTAGACCCCCCCCCCCCACCTATGGGACGGCCCCAACAAGGGCCCCATACCTTGATTTGTTTATATAAAATATTTGATCTTGTTGTGCTTTTAAGAACATATTACACATAAGTTAAGAACTTGAAATGGGTTATAAAAATGCACATTAGGATCTTGAGCTCATAACTTACACACACTAAACACACACACCTTTCTCTCCTCTCTTCTTCTTGATCTCGGCCGAGAACCACCACCACCATACCATCATCATCACTTCACTTCCATTCAATCCACATACTTACAAGGGTGTTAGAAGACATACAAAGGAGCTAGGAGCTTGTAGAAGTGGAAGGACCTCTCTCATTTGCTTTTATCCATCTCATAACTTCTCTTGATCATCCCTAGCCTTGTGCTAGTGGTAAGTGTCACACCCTGCTAGTAGCGGAAGCGTATTGTGTGTGACGTAAGCATGGTAATCATTGCATCCAAATGTATTGATAACATGAACCAACAACGATGCCATAGATATATAGATTTCAACCAATATTTACAATTTTACCAAAAGTAGTTTCGAGTTTCATACCACGTTTACAACGTTAAACACAACATAGTTATCGAATTGTTTTACACATCACATAGTAAGGATTTGTTCCCTATATACCCATACGAAGTTGGGATATAGAAGACAAACCCTTTAAAAGTGGCAATCGTTGTCATTAGTTATCCCGAATCCCATAGAATATCACCGGCTCAGGTCCTGTTTCCTGAAATACATGTAGTTTTAAAAAGTCAACAAAAGTTGAGCGAGTTCATGCAGTATTTGTTATCATATGTAATCGTAGTATTCATGAAAATGAGATTTTGTAATCGTAGTATTCATGAAAATGAAATCTTGTAATCGTAGTATTCATGAAAATGAAATCTTGTAATCGTAGTATTCATGAAAATGAAATCTTGTAATCGTAGTATTCATGAAAATGAAATCCTGGTAAGTATTAGCATATATGGAGTTTAAGGATCTATCAGTGGGTAGCGAGCCCCCTGACTATATGTACCATAAGTTACGTAACCAAACCGAGACAACTTTGACATTTTCTGGGATCACAAAAGCACTCCTATGGCCTATCAAGGAGTGGAGCGTGTCTCAAGCTCTATAGATCTACACCTTTTGCACCTTGGTCACTAAGTGATTAATGGTTACTATGTCATCATCCTACTTATGTACATTGATCGTGTTATCATCTAAACCTATAGCTAACATACCCATAGTATTAGCATGTATGCTAACATATCCGTAGTTTTAGCATGTATTTCCCCTCGATTGTTTTAAAAACCAAAACTTTGTAAACATTGAAAGGAGGGACATGAACTCACAAATTTGCGTTCCGCGTATTATGATATCGAAGTGAGCGTCCGTACGTGTCAATAACCTACATGTGTACTAATCTCGTTAGACACTAGGTCTTTCGGGCCTCGTACAAGTTGTTCATCTTGAATTCTTTATTATGTTCTCGTTTGTCATCTTTGGAACAACTTTGTATTTTAGAGTGTTGATAGTTTACTCGCTCGATTGTTATGTATATACATGTATTCTATACGTATTGAATTATATGTGAACGGCTTTGAACCTTTGTCATTGGGCTTAACCCACATTTTATTGTTATTGGGCCTAGCCCTAGTTTTATGTCATTGGGCCTCGCCCTAGTTTTCTTGTTATTGGGCCTAGCCCTAGTTTTCTTGTTATTGGGCCTAGCCCTAGTTTTTAATGTGATTGGGCCTTGGCCCATGTACTTTAGTAATTTGGGTCTTGGCCCATATATTTGCCATTGGGCCTTGGCCCATGTATGTTAGTAATTTGGGCCTAACACAAATAATTTATCTTTGGGCTCTAGCCCATGCATTTTAGTAATTTGGGCCTAGCCCAAATCTAATTTTGGTGAGTCCATTAAATATACTCTTGCATTTTTACCAAAAATTCACCAAGCATGTAACTTAATAAGTTCGTTTTTCACATGAAAAATTCTTGGTAATTTTTATAGTTTTTGACTTTCCGGATTCTTGTTTTTGACCACTTAGATATGTGTTCGTTTTAGTGTCTAAAAATAAGTTATTTTTAGACTCGACATTGTAGTAACTTGTTCACAATGTCGATACGCCCAATTTGTCGTCATCAAGTGTTATGTATTTCCATTTCGGCCATTTTATTTAATTGTCCAATTTACTAGCATTTCTTGGACCATGTAGGAACATGTATGTGTATTTATTTTGATCACCCTATAGGTATCTAATACATACACATATAGCACATATTACATGCACTTGACAAGTTTCCAAAAATATATAATTTTTACCAAAAATTATATATATACATATATGGTTACATTTTTAACCATTTATTTTTGTATAAGAATAAGTTTAAGTCCATAAAACTTATTGAATATTTAAGACTTAAATATTCTCATTAGGGTTTCCAAAATGACGTTTATGACCACTAATCGCGTTTAACCTTGTTAATCACCCTTTGATCTCATTTTTAATCGCGATTAGATTTTTAGAAAAATTCGCCATAGTTTCCCCTAAAACTATGACGTTTCCCACGTTATAAAAACGCGTTTAAATCATAATCACAATCAATTTTCCAAATCAAGTTTCAATTTATCAACTTTTTATACCTGATAACATACACTTTAACCCTCATTTCCATGAACTTAACAAGTGTATTTTAACAACTTGATTATGACAAATAATTTTCATATTTTTGCTAGACTTTTAATTAAATCATTTTTGCCATAACTTCAAATCAAGTTTCACACTTTAACCCCTTTGATTACAAGGCCTTTTTATGATGATATCTTGTAATAATCCAGCCTTTTAACTAGTCTTGTAAAATCAAAGTCTACTAATCTTCCATGATTAGGTTGTAAACCCCTTTTAAACTCTTGTTTCTTTATGAAATCTTTTAAATGCATATTTAGTTCATGAAAGTGAGTATGATGATCTTTCAAGATTTAAACATATCCATGTTTAAATCACATTTTTTTATGTTCATCATGGTAAGATGAACACAAATCTTGAATACTACAAGAATCTACTCACAAGATCATCATAAACATAGACTTTAAATCACTAATATTAACAAGATCAACATAAACAATATGATCATACAAAATAACTACACTAATATACACATATTAACACATAATATAGTTAGATTTAGTGTTTATTAGCTTTGAGATTAGGGTTTTTGTTTATGTTTAACCTTAAATTCAAGATCATCAACTTGTACTTTTGAGATTAGCTAGTAGTAAGAAGCTTAAAAATGGTGATTAGAAGACTTACAATATTGCACAAACTAAATAAGAAAATAAGAAGAAGATTAAGCTCCAAAAGTGCTCCTAGTGATCCTCCATGTTTAACCCATGTGTGGATGATCTTGAAATGGCTAAATTATGCTTATTTTTGTGATTTTAGTGAATGAAAAAGGAGGTTTAATGGGGGTGCCTTGGCTGCCATGAATGATGAAGATGAGAAGGGATTTTTGTTGTTTTGCTAGTGTAAAAGATAAGTATGAAGGATGGTGATGATTTAAGATAAAGTGTAGTAACAATTTCAACAACAACTACCCTAAGGCCATACTTCTAATCTTCATATTTTCAAAGAAAATCAAAGTGGTGGGGCCCCCTTGATTTTCATAAGTCATGAGGGGGGGGGGGGTAATATATCTTTTTTTTTATAAAAATTGGTTAGAACTTGTTAAAAATGAGATATATAGGTCATTATTTAAAGTAGGGTGATTAGGGGTTTAATTACACCATTAGAGGGTAATTAGTGTTTCAGAACCAAAATTATTATTAACTAGTTCACTAAACTAGTAAAAATCATGTTTTGATACTTGGTATGCTTTTTGTTTCGTCGTCGGCGTGTTTACGGAGCTTTTATGTCGTACCGACAAGAAATTCCGCGAGTTGTTATACCGCATCCGAATGATGTACGAAGTGATTCTGAGTTCCAAATTTGGCTTAACTAGTTCACTAGAGTTTTCATTTGGTTGCTACGATGACGGAAATATTGCTTACTAGCTCGTCGGTTCGCTAACGGACTAGTTTAGTGCATAGCGATGCAATACCGGGAACTTGTGATTATGAACATCTCATTGATATCCTTAAAATGTTTTAGTGTGTTTTTCATCAAGTGACATAATTCCGAAGTCCCGGAAATGCTTTGTTATAGGTTCGGACAAGTTAAAAGTGCTATATTTTTAGCCGAAATAGACATTTTTGAGATTAGGGCGTTACACCGGAAAGTCTTGTTTCTTTGCAAGATGTGTTTTCATAATAATGTTTTCTTATATAAATGGACCCAGTTAAGTTATCCGAGTGTCGTTTTTCAGTGTTTCGGTCTGATTTCACGGTTTGCTGGCATGAATAGTGTAACCGTGAATAGTGCACGTGGCACTTTCTACCAACACTTTTAGGACATTGTTTGCCTGATTTCACAATGTGGCGAAAACCAACATATGTTTTAGCATTGTTTCCTTGTCCTAACCTTGTTATCCAATTAACAACACTGTTACGTAATTAAATTACGCTAAATGCATGAGATTATGTAAATAAAATAGTGATTAGTTTGTATGGAATTGCCGGTTTATTGCCATTTGTCACAGTAAGAACATTGATCTTGCTATTTTACTTCTATTCTAAGTGGTTAAAAGGAGAAACATAATCATAATCTTGAAGAACACTAAAGATCACAAGAAGTAATCTTGAACATAAGCTTGAATAATGAAGAAACTAAGTTGTTTATGTGTTGATTTGCTTGTTGATGTTGATCATCATATGATCTTGCTAGATCGTGATTAAAAACATAATCTAGCAAGATGAGATAATGAAAATGTTGTAGGATGATAGATCATCCACACATGAAGCATGAACTTGAAAGAATGAAGTTGTTTCTTGAAAAATAATGATCAAAGTGAGTGGTAATACTTGTAGATCTAAAGATTTATGGATGATTTCTAAAGAAACCAAGTTAAAAATATAAGTTTTTCTAAATCTTGGTTCTTACATAAACAAACCTTATTTTTGGTGGTTAAACAAGTATAGAAACACTTGTGTAACAAAAAGAATTCATAAAGAAACATTTTTAGAAATGATGATCACAAGTTGTAAAGATCCATATTCTTTAAAAATGAAGTTTTTAAAGAACTAATCATATTTTAGAAGGTAACAAGGCTTACTAAGAACACTAGTAAGTTCCTACAAATTTTTTCAAATATTCAAGTTCATGAAGTAGTAGATTATACTTGTTTTTGGCAAAATTGGTAAGTAAAGGTTGTTTATTATTGATTGTGAATTGATTGTGATGATTTTACAAAAGAAAATGATATGCTTGAAAGCATGGAAACCTCCATTTTTAGGGGAAACTATGGCAAAATTTTCTAAAAATTTAAACACTAAGAAGAATATTTCTAAACAAATATTTACAAGTGTATTTTAAACCATAAATTGTTACAAAACTTTGCCATAATTTTTGGAGTTAATTGCATAGTTAGTCCCTGTGGTTTGCACAAAATAACATACTTAGGTACTAATAGTTTAAAATCACCTTTTAGGGTATTAACTTTTCATTTTGTAACGTTTGGAGGTATTTAACTTCTTGGGTATTAACATAGTTAGTCCCTGTGGTTTGCACAAAACAACATACTTAGGTACTAATAGAATGTGATTTTAAACCTACAAATAACGTTAGTACCTCCAAACGTTACAAAATGAAAAGTTAATACCCTAGAATGTGATTTTAAACTATTAGTACCTAAGTATGTTAATTTGTGCAAACCACAGGGACTAACTATGTAATTAACTCTAATTTTTTGTTACAAAAATATAAATATTGGAGGTTGGTTTTTATAAATAAAAGTGACTAAATATGTGTCACACCCCGAAATATCAGAGCATTGGCGTGACTGGACTGGTATCTTCATTGCACATCGGAAGCAAATAAGCTAAGTCTTTCAGAAAATTGAACGCCACTAAGTACTCGACTCTTCATGGTCCTCCTATTCCAACCGTGCCATAACTTAGAAATGCAACATGAGAAAGGAACATGCGAAAAATCAACATAAAGTTGAGCGAGTTCATAGTTTGTTTGTAAAAGATTTGAAATAAATCTTTTTGAATAACCGGTTTTTGAAGTATTGTTGAGAAAACAAATTTAAAATCATTTTCTTGTCAAGTTATATGGAAACTTTGTATGAAAACATGGTATGTATCTTGTATAAATCAAGTACTCTTGTATAAATCAAGTATTCTTGTATGTATCACGTATTCTTGTATGTATCACGTATTCTTGTATGTATCACGTATTCTTGTATAAATCAAGTATTCTTGTATGTATCTTGTTGTTAATTGGTTGCAAGGCCATTAACATGTGACACGACATAGGAAGCAACCAAACCATAGGCATTTTTCTAGTTGTCGATTCTGAGACACAAAAGCACTACTTGGTACTCGTTCTCACCAAGAGTGTGGTTGCTCGAAACCCGTTAGATCTAACCTTTTGTTCTGCGGTCTAGGTATATTGTTGATTAATGGCGCTTATGGTACCCTATTCGTGACACGATTTCTCGTATCATTTCTCGTATCATTTCTCGTATCAATTCTTGTATCATTTCTCGTATCAATTCTTGTATCATTTCTCGTATCATTTCTCAATTCTTGTATTCATCATACCATTTGTAAACATTGAAACACTTGTATCTTGTAAACTCTTGTACTTGTATTTTCCCGTAGTTTAGAAAACTAGAACTCGTGTGTATGCATACTTCGAAAAATACGCTTGTTTGAAAAACCAGTATAAAACATAAGCTTTTCGTAAACCATTTGTTTCAGTTAAAACTTGCTTGTAAAATGTTTTAGAAATATGTAATTATTGTATGCTTTGCAAAATGTGCATGTCTTTCCACCCCGAAAACATTTAGAAAAATGTAAAACCGTAAAAAGGTGGGGTTATGAACTCACCTGGATTTCCATGTGCAAAGCTAGCTATTGACAACTTCGTGATGTCGTTTCCAAGACGTGACTCGCTAGCGTGCATTCTACAATATTCCTAACACGGAATATCTTATAAGTTTCTAATTAAACGCAGTAACTAAACTACGTGTCATCGAGCTCTACCGAATCGTTAATCGAACGATTCGACCATAGGTTGTTAACTTAAAATAAGCGAAGAAATTTTACTTGCTTAGTTCGTGTATTCGTCGGTAATACTTAATTAGTCTTGAAAAGACTTAATTCTCGAGAGATTTAAAATAATATAAATATTTATATAGAAATACCTAAATATATTGTTATAAGCGCGTTAGTCGTCTCGAGATGTCGTACGTGTATGTATCGAGTGTTTTATGAAAAGAATATATAATAACCTCGTATTATATATCGTATGCCGTTGAGGCGTTTAAAATAAATATAAAATGTTATGTTTATTCTACAAAATAATCGTCGAGTTGTATTTGAAAATAAATATATAACTATATTTATTTTTATAAAAGAACTCGTGTTGTACGATATTTGAAATAAATAAATATATAAACTATATTTATTTTATGAAACGAAACCATGTTGTTCGATATTTGGAATAAATATAAAAATAACTATATTTATTTTATAAAACGAAGGCATGTTCGGCGTTTGAATCAATATAAATAATTATATTGATTTTATAAAAGATTTGTTGAATTTCCGAAGTTTAAAATTAATATAAATACTATATTTATTTGTTGTCGAAATAATTTCCGTTTCGTTGTTTTTGTGAGTTGTAAGTTGTTGTCGTACATCATTTCATAGTTGTATCCGTTTCTATAAAATAATTTCTTAAATCCGATGTTATGTTTCATAACAAAAACGCTTTATTTTACGGATTTTATCGAAAAACGGGCAGAGTTTCCTCTGTTTTTGGACGATCCCGACAACTAAAGTGTCGATATAATTTCAAAATTCAATTAACAATGCAACAATATAAATAATCTATGTAAAATTTTTGTCGAGTATATCAAATGTAAACTAATCTCAAACTAAATCGGTTCGAGCTCGTTTGTCACGCAATATATAAAACTTTGAAAATAACAAAATAGACCGCACCGTAAAATATTTACCAATCTTCTCATCGGGATGTTGACCGAACTTAACCCGAAACCGAACCGCGCTGCTAATCTGCTGTTTGACCCGAGTTGACTCGGTTTGACCGAGTCAACCAAACCGCTGCATAATCTGACCCGAACCAAACCGTTTGAGCTAAAACTTAAACCATGAGTCCCGAGATAAACCCGAAACAAACCCGAACATCTAAACCAACAGATCTGAAAGTTAAACTGACATACCACCCGAATCCACTTGAATCTGGTCGGAACCTGCCGATCCGAACTCTTGAACAGGGACCCAAAATCATGGTGAAACTCATCGACCCAAACGCACCACCGTCGGCGGCGGCTGTGCTCCGCCGCCTCCACTGCCAATCTCCTTTCTTTCTTTTTTCGTGTACCGCCGCTGTGTGCCACCATCGCACGGTGGTGGCGGCTGCTTCTGCTTCTGCTTCGGGTGGGGAGCCGGAACAAGAGTGTGGGGAGGTCGTTGCGGTGAGTGGATGTTGGAGTTGTTCCGGCAGACGGCTCCTCTTTGGAGCCGCCGGTTCGTCATCGAGAGAGAGGGGGTGGGGGCTGTCATCGGCTGGACAACCGCCGCCGGCTCCCATGCGGTTGCCGATCTTGTTATCGAGAGGGAGAGATGAGGGAGTGAGAGATGTCTTGTGTTTGATTTGGGTTATGTTTGTGTGTGTATTGTTTGTCTGGATATATGACCGCGAGAGAGATGAGAGGCAATGAATGTGTTTTAGGGTTTTGAGAGGTAGGAGATGAAGATATCTGATGTTTTTGTTTTGTGTGTGTAATGTATGGAGAGTGTATGTGTTTTATTGGATCCAATTGAGATCTTGTAGAGATTTCAAAATCTAAGGTAGATTTTATTTAGATTTTGTATATCTTGCATAGATTTTATAAAGATCCTATAGAGATTTTATAAGATCTTGTAGGATCTTGTACAGATTATGTAGGAAAACCGCTAATATATTACGTGTAGGTTTAGGCTTGTGGGTTTTGGGCTTGGGCCCGGGGCCCACAAGCCCATCTCATGCGTAAGTGACCCGTAATTCCTACGAGACACATTATCGCAACCCAAACTCCATAAGCATAAAATATTCGTGTAACGTCCATATTTTTCGGCGTTGTCAGTATTTCATACGGTTTCAAATCGTTATTGTTTATCGTTTAGCAGGTTCTCTGTGGACCGTCATGCGCGTACTGTAAAGTTGATCAGGCTTTCCTAGGCACTCCAAAGGCCTAATTAAGTTTATTCGTGCTGTAAACACTATTTATTATTACGTTAATCACCTGTTAATCACGTAATTAAGAGCCATAAATTACCGGTTGTCACAATATGTATTTAGGAAATATATATTTAGAAGACACCATGTGTGTGATTATTTGTATATTTTGTGTATTAGTTATATTATTTTAGGACATGAAATAATATAACACATCAAAATACCAAGAATTACAATCCAAAATATTACCAAAATTCCAAAGAATAAATATACAAGTTATACACAAAATATTGGTGAAACCGAACTATGGAATAAGACTTATAAAATATTCCAGAAAATTTATTCACAAAGTATATTTTGGTAAATAATATTTTGGACACCAAGAGACAAAAATATGATTTTTACAATGACTACAAGAATATATCATATTTTTTACAAGGGAAAAATATATTATTTTTGACAAGTATAAATATATATTTTTCTTAGAATTATTAGAAGATGTATTATTTTTGGGAGAAAATATACATTTCTTTAACAAACGTGAAATATATCATTTTTGGATGAAAAATAATTTTATATATATTATCCAAGTTAGACATGAAAATATATTATTTTTGGAAACCTATGAGAAAATACAAATATTTTTGCCAAAAGAGAAATTATAAATAATTTTTTTTTCTAAATAATACTTATTACAATATATATTTTGGAAATATATATTGGTGGACTTTTATTAAAGATAATATTCCAGAAAAATCAAAACGAAATTAAGTGTAAGAATACTTAATGAATACAATAAAAGTACGTATTCTCATATGTATAAATACACACCGGAATACAACCCTAATACATGGCAAAAATATACAAGTATAAGAATACAAATGCAAATACACCCATCCTTGGGAAGGATATACAAGTATAAATACTTGGGAAGTATTAAGTTAAAATAATTGTTTAACAATTATTCCAAAATTTAATAAATATAATTTAAGTTAGAATATTAGATATTTTAGCAAATAATTATATAACTTGGAATAATACCGAAGACACAAGAGAAACGTAACTCAAAGACATTAATACTAAGTCAAGGCACGACCCGCCCGTCTAATAGATCATAGTACGTTGTAGGTAGTCGTGTTTACCCGAAGGAGCTTGAGTTACGGTGGTTGAAGACGCAAGACTGTGAGTTCATGTCCCCATTTTCTTTAAACTGTTTTGTTTTATAACTTCGGGGGTGAAGTACATGTTACAAAATGATTACAAACAATTACAATTGGTATGGCTAGCTATGGAAAGTACAATAGATCATGTGAATGGGTAGGCGCACTCCTAAGACCATTAATCCTCGTATTAGGACCGAGGGGCATGAGTGATAGATCTATTTGGGTGTAGCGAGCCCACACCCATGTGGACCGGGGTTTGGCCCATGAGGTGACTATGTCTTACAGCCAGAGGCCCGGTACAAAATCTACTAGGTTTGAGCCTTCCTACGCCGTTACACGCATGTTAAGGGCCTTGCAAACCATTAATCGATCTGTTTCCTTGTTTTGCTTTCATACCGGGATTTACAATACATACATAGATATAATGACTTCAAGGTTTCATTTATACACACAAAGAAACACATGAACTCGCTCAACTTTTGTTGATGTTTTTAAAACTACATGTATTTCAGGGAATTAAAAGTGGACATGGCGGTCGTTGGAATGTTTCAAGTTGCGTTAAGAATAAAGGATGTCATCCGTTGTCCTAGGGTTTGGTTAGTGTGTCTTATTCTTGGATGAGACACATCTTCCAAATCCTGATTTTTTTTAGAGTCTTTTGATGAGTCCTTAGGGAACTCTAAACAATTCGTATGGTTTGTAAAATTTGAATTTGAAGTCTATGTTTAAACAATGATGTTTTTGATGTTTTTAAACTTAATTAATGGATGACCGTCTGTCACACCCCGACCGCGTAAAACAACGAAACCACGGCGGAAATGTCGGGGAGTGTTGTAACAGAATTATTGTTTCACAACCATGGTAATTAAAGTTATGTTTTATTTATTAACAAGAGGATTACATTGTCTTTAAACGAAAGAAACAAGAGTACATAACATTATTTAAACTCAAGGGGTTGATTATGATGAGACCTTCTCGCCAGTGGCAATGCTAAAGTCGATTAGGATATTATTTGCCATAGCTGCATATTATGACTATGAGATTTGGCAAATGGATGTCAAAACGGCTTTCCTCAATGGACATCTTGATGAAGATGTCTATATGGTTCAGCCTGAAGGTTTTGTCGATCCAAAACATCCTAACAAAGTGTGCAAGTTAAAGAAATCAATCTATGGATTGAAACAAGCATCAAGAAGTTGGAATCACCGTTCTGATGAAGAAATTAGGAATTTTGGGTTCATCAAGAACGGGGATGAAGCTTGTGTGTATAAGAAAGCTAGTGGGAGCACCGTCACTTTCTTAGTATTGTATGTCGATGACATTCTACTATTTGGAAATGACATTCCAACCATGGAAGGTGTAAAAGCATGGCTTGGAAGATGTTTTTCCATTAAAGATCTTGGAGAAGCTGCCTATATTTTGGGAATAAAGATCTATAGGGATAGATCAAGGCGCTTGATAGGTTTAAACCAAAGTGCATACATTGACAAAGTCTTGAGAAGGTTCAAGATGGAGAACTCTAAGAAAGGTTTGGTACCTATTCAAAAGGGGACAATATTGAATGTGACTCAATGTCCAAGCTCAAAGGATGAGCAAGAAAGAATGAAAGGAATCCCATATGCGTCTGCTATAGGATCCATAATGTATGCAATGATATGCACAAGACCGGACGTGTCATGCGCCTTAAGCATGACAAGTAGATACCAGCAAAATCCAGGTAACAGTCATTGGATGGCTGTTAAGAGCATATTGAAATACCTTAGGAGGACTAAGGATATGTTTCTAATATATGGATCTGGTGAAGAGGAACTCGTTGTAAAAGGTTACATGGATGCGAGTTTCCAAACTGATCGAGATGGTTCTCGATCACAATCTGGGTATGTCTTCATTTTGAATGTAGCTGCAGTCTCTTGGAAGAGCTCGAAGCAGGATGTTGTAGCATTGTCCACTACAGAATCAGAATACATCGCCGCCTCATTGGCAGCACAAGAACCTGCGTGGTTAAAGAAGTTCATTGCTGACCTAGGGGTAGTCCCTACCATTCAAGACCCCCTAGAGATCTTTTGTGATAACGAGGGTGCGATTGCTCAAATCAAGGAACCTCGTGCACATCAAAAGACTAGGCACATTGAGCGGAGATTCAACTACATAAGGGATGAAGTTGAAAAAGGAAAGATATGTATTCACAAAGTTCACACCGATCAAAACATTGCGGATCCACTCACGAAGCTCCTTGAACGGCCAAAACATGAGGGTCATACTTGTGCCTTAGGACTTCGGTATTCTAGTGATTGGATTTGATCTATTTTGTATTTGGATATTGGAACAATAGTTATTTTAACTCTATTATGGTATTTTGAGTTATGTTCCATTTTAGCATGTTTTAATCCGTGAATAAATTAATTATTCTAAATGTCCGTAGTCGATCATACTTGTGGGAACGAATATGAATGTAAGACTATTATGAACTTGGATTGGTGGATATTCATTAGGTATGAATATAGAGCAAAGTGTTGCTGCCAAAGTTCATAGATATTTGTGGGATACAAATATTGGACTGACCCGCTCTCAAATGTTACTGCATGGAATCATTGATTGATCATAAGTAAATTTGAGCAAAGGCGAATATCATAGTATCCTCTGACCTGAGATACATATTGGGTCTTGATATTCACCAAATATTATGCCTTGACTTAGTTCTTCGCTGTCTATAATAAGATAGTACATAAGACTAAGCTCAGGTATGGTACGAGGTGATTGTGAGAGACGTATGTAGTCAAGAAGGGATTTGTTCCTCTTATTCGTTGAGAGTAAGATGTCTAAGGCCTGTATAAGTTAAATCAACAGAGAATGATCACACTGTGTCTCTGGATTTGACATGACATCTGTAACGAAAGGATAAATGATAGATTCACCTAAATCATGTTCAAGTAAGGGACTTGAAGGGGATGATGTTATTGAATGGCACTTCGTCATACGTATTAGGGGTAGTAAACCGTTGTTAGGCGTCATTTACTGCTTGCATCAATCTTCTATGTATCTTGTGCAAGTGGGAGATTGTTGGACTCTATATGCCCAAGACACATATTAAATTGATGTGGCTAGTACGTTATGATCCAAGTCGGGTCATACCCAATAACAAGCTAGACAAACACCTATAATATTTGTTTATGATATGATCAAACAAACAAATATTAACACTTAGAATATTTAGAAATCGGTTTTCTAAATAATTGCACTTGACAAACTAATAAATTATATGGATAATTTATTTTGAGAGAATATTTTTTATTTTTGTTATTTAATGGGTTAAATAACATAATAAAGTAGTATAAGTTTTATAACATGTGATCTTATAATTTTATAAAAGTTATAAAATTACATAAGACTTAAATTATTATTAAAAGAAAATTTTTGAATTTTTTTTTAAAATAAAAGCTAGGCCGCCAACACCCCCCTTCCCCATGGTCTTTCCAAGACAAAAGTGGTCCAATCATCATACATGCATTTTGCATGTTTAGGAGGGTCTTGATTGGGTGAATTGGGTGGCTCCATCTTCCATTGTTTTATATCTTTTTTTTGTATGACAAAAAAAAAGATGAAGATGCATATTACTTCTCTCTAAAAATTCAAGTGCAAGAACTCCTTTTTTTTCCTTCAAAATTTCGGCCAACATATAGTGTTTTGGAGAAATTTCAAGTGAGTTTTCAAGTGTAGAAATCCTAGCAACATAAGGTGTTTGTTGGAAGCTTGGGGTATGCAAGCTTGAGGTCTTCTCCTTTGAAGATTTCCATTCAAGAATATCATCTTCCTCATATCACCTTGCTCTTGGAATGGTAGTATTCTAAAACACCCTATGGTTGTATTTTTGATAGCATGTATGTCATATATGGATCCGATTTTGGGTTTTTGCATTTAAAAGAGTTTTAAATCTTGTAAAGTAACATGTTTTAAATCCTTATTCCGCTGCGTTTTAATTTTTTTCGGATAAAATTAGCTTTGATAAACATGTTAAAAACCCATCACTCCTGAAATCACATGTGAAAATAGGTACGTTAGCATAAAAATGCCTGTGAGATACATAGGTTTTGTGAAAATAGGATTCATGACTTCGGTTTAAAGAAAGGTTTAATAAAAATTAGTCATGAATCTAGTTAAGTGTTTTCTTTTATAAATCATATGAAAACTTGATAAGAAATCAGATTATAAAAGAAAGATGTATGATTAATTAAATAACCAAGTAAAATGAGTTGTATAAAACAAACTGTTTTGTAAAACAATGTCTTGTGAAAAAAATATGTTATTTATGTAAAATGTTATATGTCTAAATTGAAATGATTTAAATAACGCTACGATGTGTAATATCATAAAAGCATTTATATATAGGAAGTACCAGCGGCGTATCCACCATGCTTTTATCATATTACACACGCCTCGTTACTTAAATCACTTACCCAAACAAACCACCAATGTAAATTGTTCATGTTTAAACCAATTGTCAAATGTTGTTGTGTAAACCATATCTATTGCTAAAATGTAAATCGTGTAATGTGTAAACTGTGACAACTGGCAAATAACTGGAAATTCCGTACAATCTAATCACTATTTATATTTCTAAATCTCATGCATTTGGCGTAATTTAATTACGTAACAGTGTCGTTAATTGGATAACAGTGTTAGGACAAGAAAACAAAGCTAAAACATATGTTGGTTTTCATCGTAATGCGAAACCAAACAAACAATGTCCTAAAAGTGTTGGTAGAAAGTGCTGCGTGCACTATTCACGGTTACACTATTCATGCCAACAAATCGTGAAATCAGACCGAAACACTGAAAAACGACACTCGGATAACATAACTGAGTCCATTTATATAAGAAAACTTTATTATGAAAATACTTCTTGCAAAGAAACAAGACTTTCCGGTATAATGCCCTAATCTCTAAAATGTCCGTTTCGGCTTAAAATATAGCATTTTTAACGCGTCCGAACTTATAACAAAGCATTTCCGGGACTACGGAATAATGTCATTTGATGAAAAACACACTAAAACAATAAGATGATAACAACGGAATGTTCATAATCACAAGTTTCCGGTATTTCATCGCTATGCGCTAAAATAGTTCGTTAGCGAACCGACGAACTAGTAGGCGACATTTTCGTCACGCAACAACCAAACGAAGGGTCTAGCAAACTAGTTAAGCCTAATTTGGAACTCAGAACCACTTCCTACATCGTTCGGATGCGGTATCACAACTCGCGGAATTTATTGTCGGTACGACATAAAAGTACTGTAAACGAGCCGACGACGAAACGAAAAGCATTCTAAGTATCAAAACATAATTTTTACTAGTTTAGTGAACTAGTTGATAATAATTTTGGTTTCGAATCACTAATTGCCCCCTAATGGTGAAAGATTACCCCTAATCACCATACTTTACTTAAGTACCAAAATATCTAGATTTTTATAACTTTTTATTAAAAAAAGTTACACTTTACCCCCCCCCCCCCCTTTATAAAATCAGCCAACAAGTGGGTCCCACCCCACTTGATTTGTTTGAAATGTGCAAGATTTGAGAGGTATGGTGCTCTTTGACAAATGGGCACTAGATGATCTATTTTAACCATACATTAAACTATCCATCACTTCATTTCTTTCTTCACATTTCAACACCAAAATCCCTTGTCTCCCTCCCTCTACCTACAGCTGAAACAAGGCAGCCCAAAACCCTCCATTTCTTCACTTAAACACCATCATTTCACTTACTTTAAGACCTTACAAGATCACCCATTCATGGAGTAAACATGGAGCATCACTAGGAGCACTTTTGGGGCTTAATCTTCTTCTTATTTTCTTATTTAGCTTGTGCACTTTGTAAGTCTTCTAAACATCATTTTTTTAAACTCCTTGTTACTAGTATATTTCAAAAGTACAAGTTGATGATCTTGATATTAAAGATGTACACACATAAAAACCCAAATCTCAAAGTTAAAGAACACTAAAAATAACTATAATATGTGTTTATTTGGTATATTTGTGTTTACTTGTTCATGAGATTATGTTGTTTATGTTGATATTGGTGATTTAAAGCTTATGTTTATGATGATCTTATGAAAAGATTCATGTAGTATTCAAGACTTATGTTCATCTTACCATGATGAACATAAATATATGATTTAAACATGGATATGTTTAAATCTTGAAAGATCATCATCCTCACTTTCATGAACTAATTATATAGTTTTTAGATTACATAAAGAAACAAGTGTTTAAATGGGTTTAAAACTTAATTTTGAAGGTTTGGTAAACTTTGATTTTACAAGATATGTTAAAAGACTTGGTTATTATAAAAAGTCCCCATAAAAGTCTCATTTTTTAGTATAAAAAGTGTATTATGGAAGTTCATGAAATGTGGAAGTTATGTTAACATATAAACAGGTGTAAAAAGTTGATACATTGAAACTTGCTTTGGAAAATTGATTGTGATTATGATTTAAACGCGTTTTTATAACGTGGGAAACGTCATAGTTTAGGGGAAACTATGGCGAATTTTTCTAAAAATCTAATTGCGATTAAAGAGGGGATTAAAGGGTGATTAACAATGTTAAACGTGATTAGTGGTCATAAACGTCATTTTGGAAAACCTAATGAGAATATTTAAGTCTTAAATATTCAATAACTTTTATGAACTTAAACTTATATCTTTACAAAAATAAATGGGTAAAAATATAACAATGTATAAATATAATTTTTGGTAAGAAAAATTATATATTTTGGAACATATCAAGTATATGTATATGTGCTATATATGTGTATGTATTAGATTCCTATAGGGTGATCAAAATAAATACACGTACATGTTCCTACATGGTCCAAGAAATGCTAGTAAAATCAAATCGGACAATTAAATAAAATGGCCGAAATGGAAATACATAACACTTGATGACGACAATTTGGGCGTATCGACATCGTAAACAAGTTACTACAACGTCGAGTCTAAAAATAACATATTTTTAGACACTAAAGCGAACGCATAACTAAGTGGTCAAAAACAAGAATCCGGAAAGTCGAAAACTATAAAAATTACCAAGTATTTTCATGTGAAAAACGAACTTATTAAGTTACATGCTTGGTGAATTTTTGGTAAAAATTGCAAGAGTATATTTAATGGACTCACTAGGATTAGATTTGGGTTAGACCCAAATTACTAAAACTAGGGCTAGGCCCAATGACATTAAAAACTAGGGCTAGGCCCAATGACAGTAAAACTAGGGCTAGGCCCAATGACATTAAAAACTAGGGCTAGGCCCATTAACAAGAAAACTAGGGCTAGGCCCAATAACAATGAAACGTGGGTTAAGCCCAATGACATAGGCTCGAAGTCGTTCGCTTATGAATTCAATATGTAAAGAATATATGTATACACATAACAATCGAGCGAGTAAACTATCAACGCTCTAAAATACAAAGTTGTTCCAAAGATGACAAACGAGAACATAATAAAGAATTCAAGATGAACAACTTGTACGAGGTCCGAAAGACCTAGTGTCTAACGAGATTAGTACACATGTAGGTTATTGACACGTACGGATGCTCACTTTGATATCATAAAACACGGAACGCAAACTTGTGAGTTCATGTCCCTCCTTTCACTGTTTTCAATGTTTTGTTTTCAAAAACATCGAGGGGAAATACATGCTAAAACTATTGGTATGTTAGTTACGGAGTAGTAGATAACATGATCAATGTGCATAAGTAGGGAGGTAACATTAGTAACCATTAATCACTTAGTGACCAAGGTGCAAAAGGTGTAGATCTATTGGGCTTGAGGCACGCCCCACTCCTGGTTGGTATACCCTGGAGTGCTTTTGTGATCCCAATGATGACAAAGTGTTCTCGGTTTGGTTATTTGCTTATGGTACATTATGTCAGGGGGCTCGCTACCCACTGATAGATCTTTAACAGACTCCATGAATGAATCAGAACATACCATGATTACAAGATCTCATCTTCATGAATACTACGCTTACAAGATTTCATTTTCATGAATACTACGATTACAAGATTTCATTTTCATGAATACTACGATTACGAGATCTCCTTTTCATAAATACTACGATTACATATGATAATAAAAACTGCATGAACTCGCTCAACTTTTGTTGACTTTTTAAAACTACATGTATTTCAGGAAACAAGTCTTAAGCTGGTGATACATGATTGGATGCAATGATTACCTTTCTTACGTCACACGCAACATGCTTCCGCAACTAGCAGGGTGTGACAGATTGGTATCAGAGCTCCGATTGTAGTGAACCGGGGAAAAACTTTTATTAAAGTTTGGTCTACAATCGCCGAAGGGCTCTCACATGAAAACAAAGTCGATAACATTACAAAAGTGATTTCAAAAGTATGACAAAAATGACAAAAGGTTTTCATTGTGTCACTATAACATGAGGATCTATCACGCGGGCTCAATCACTAGTAACGGATATGGAACAATACATGATAGTCAATAAGGAATAGACATGAAAACATTAGGAAGTACATGTGAAACACGAGAACAAAAACAACATGAGATTCAGTGATTATATATATAATGTATTTATATATGTGTTGTACGGAATATTTTGCCATGAACAAAAATACCTTCGACTACAAATTCTATTGTTACACTTGACTCACGTGGTGAGCATAATGACCTCGCGTCAATTACGAAGCTTGCGGCAAATGTGAAAGAGACCCTAAAGCATTGATCCCGTGGGAGATGGTTGTTCTCTGTCGGACGGTATATGTCCGGCTTCGGTAGTGACGACGAGGCGGAGGTGGCGGCCTTGGACAACAACTCTACTAGTGGGACGAGGTCCCTAAGGCTCATACTAATCGTGATTGATGACACTCTCGTCCAGACAAGGAAAATGAAGTACTCATCTGAAAGGTGCCCCTCCGGTTGCTATTATTACGAATTCCCTTATTTCTATTACGTCTAACGTTGTGCCCTTTCACGAATAATGATAATGGGCGTGAGCACGAGGACTATCACGAAGGTCCCTTCTATGTTAAGGGTATTTAAACAATAGTGTCCTTTCTTCAACTGATCGTTTGTTTTGAACGAGAGAATGCTAGGGTGACCATGCAAGACAATTTATTTTTACGGGGGCCCACGTAATAACAAATTGTAGTGCATGGGGAATCCTAGTGGTCTCTGCGGGTCAAGCTAACGATCACTATCCATTCAAAATTCTTAAGTTGTTCGAGTTTCTATCTAGTAGAACACTAACCGGGATGGTTACTATAGCACTCTACGATACAGGAGGACCACATGTATTATTCGCACCTAGCATTTGGTTTATAACACGAGTCGTTTGAGACTAGTCGTCGAAAGCAAACAAAACTTGTTGGCCGCTCATGGAGGATTTTCCTCAACATTATTAGATTTCTTGTACATGGGCTGGTTCTTTGGTGTCCATGACACCCTACCTTATCTTAGTTATCGGAAATGATTACATTAAACTCTGTCGTTTGACATTTGTCTTATTCTAAGGGATGATATGGCATGAGCCATGCTACAACCCCTTCCTTGCATTATTCGATATCCATGGAAATTATAACAATCTTGTTGGAGCTCTTGGAGCTCAAGGGATATCAATGTATTCGTCACACGGGTTAGTGCGGCGAAGGATTTTCCTACTTTGGACTATCGAGATCCATGAAGTATGGAATACACGTTGTAAATTGGAGACGACCGTTTGGTTTCTCCTCCTCAACGAATTACCTCTTTTCCCATTTAGGCACATGGCTAATACACTCAAGAGGTACTATGCATTTTGGAATGCATTTATTCATGAATATCATTGTTCAAACATACCGGAGCAACGCTGTCTTGAGGTTTCCATGACCAATCACATCCTTAATTCTTAGGCGCATGATAGGCTATATCTGTCCAAATAAAAGCCTAGACCCAATGATACTATGTATCGGAAACAACGTGGCGTCGACAAGAAAATCTACGCCTAGAAGAGGGTCAGTTAATCAGCGCCCTACTATTAAAGTTGAACTAGAGGTCGTATGGAACAACCTGAGGTTGTCGAGTCGACACTAGTGATGGTACTGATGGTACCGGTAGTTCAAGTGGTTCAAATCCCGATGGGACGAGAATGAGTGGCAATGCCACATTTGGAGATGCAATCACACCAGATTTTAATCCTAAGGCTTTTCTAGATTATAAGCCGCGAGACCTCATTGATACGAAAGGTGCGGTGAGTTCTATCCGCTAGATAAAGACAAGGAAGTCAGTTAACCTTGCTAATAAATGTACTCCTAAGTAAACGTTTTGGTAAACGAATAGCCTTCTGTTGAATGAGGCGTTAACTTGGTGGAATCTCCAAGTGCAAACTATAGGGAGTAATACAACAAAGAGGTTATTGTGGGAAGAACTCAAGAATCTTAAGCGAGAAGAGTATTGCTCGCTAGTGGAAAAATTCCAAGTTTGGGAACCGAACTCTAGAACTCGATCATGATTAGAGCTAATGTTGTTAGTTACCCCGACTCCTCTACGATCTATCAAGGATTGATTGCATATTGGATAACACTCGAATCCAAACGCACTGAGCGCTACATTTGGGGTTTAGCCCTGAGATCCGAATCATGATCACATCATGTTACCCTACCTAGATTTATTTTCAAGTAACTCTCTCAGTTAGTCTCACCAAGGATGAGATGAGGATGGGGGACTGCCCAAGGAGGGTGTTAAGAGAAGAGAAATCCCGTGACAAGAAAAGTAAAGGCGATTACTGCCATAATCGATGCTCGCATCAAGAAGTACGCTAATAACTTGTCAAAATTCTGAATGAGATAAGTGAAACTTTCACCGTGAGGGCACTTGCAAAAGTGCCAAGAGTAGTAGTGTGGTGAGACTAGGCACAAAACGGAAACTAATGAGTTAGCTATATTTAAGAATGAACGAGGTGGTTTTTCTTACTGTGTCAAGGAGGTCACTACGAGCATGGATGGTTAAGGATGAATCAAGCTAGTGAGTAAGCAAGTCTAGGGGTATGCTCTACTCTACAACCATCATGTATCAATTCTTTGGATACCAACGTCGGCCTAACATAGTGTCTTTAGATACTAAGCATATACACGAATTAGAGTCATGTAGGTTAAACATGTCTTGCTCTATCAAGTTAGCTAATGAGGAATTAGCGGGGTCATGTAAAGTCATTAAGGGTCACCGATACATTTCCTATTAATCGACCCGTTACATTCATTTTGTTCGATACTAGTGTCGGTATTAGTTGCACCCCCATAGAATTCGAAATATACTTGGCCTAGAGTCAAGTAAACTAGACGTCCCCTCATTCCATAGTGATGACTAATGGTAAATTAGTTGAGCTGGGAGAAGACATTAACGGATGCACGCTCGAACTTCGATCGAGAAAATTTAATATCGACATTCACTCATTCAATTGGGTTGTTACGACGTAGTTTTTGACATAGACTGGTTATCCGATAATCGCGCCAAAATCATATGTCACGAGAAGATCATTCGCATCCCCCTGTCCGACGAGAGAACATCTTTTAGTGCACGGGGAGAATCAGGACACGCCACTATGAATTATTAATTGCATGGCGGCTTGAAGGTGTCTGAGAAAAAGGATGCATCACCCTTCTTGCCCGTGTGGCTGACAAGAAGGCCGAGGAGCGCAAGGTGGAGGACATACCTGTGGTAAGGGATACCCTGAAGTCTTTTCAGAAGATTTACCGGGACTGCCTCCACAACGACTATTGGAATTCCGTATCGATCTAGTGCCAGGAGCTACACCGGTGGCAAAAGCTCCATATAGACTGGCGCCTTCGGAAATGCAAGAATTATCTACTGAGCTTCAGGAATTGCTTGACAAAGGATTCATTAGACCGAGTTTCTCACCTTGGGGAGCTCCGGTGCTATTTGTCAAAAAGAAGGTTGGAACCTTTCTGATGTGCATCGATTACATTGAACTAAACAAGCTAACTATCAAGAATCGGTATCCTTTACCGAGGATCGATGACTTGTTCGATCAGTTGCAAGGTTCCAGCTTCTATTCCAAGATCGATCTAAGACCCGGATACCATCAGCTGAGGATACAAGAGGAAAGCATTCCTAAAACGGAGTTTAGGACTCGCTATGGGCATTACGAGTTCCTTGTTATGCCTTTTGGCTTGACAAACGCTCCCGCCGTATTCATGGATTTGATGAATCGGGTATGTAAACCATATCTCGACAAGCTCGTACTCTCCACCGTTTTGTACCAGGAGGGTCGCAAGAACTGTCAAATCAACAACAGGAACCGTTGGACAAGAGTTTTGTTGGACCTAGTTCTTCGCTTTAGGGGAGCCCCAGTTCTATTAGGGAAGATGGGCCTTTTCATATGTGTACTGACTATTGGGAACTCATCAAGGTGACAGTCCAGAACCGTTTGTCTCGATCATGTATTGACAACATGTTGACCAGTTGCAAGGGTCAAGCTCCTATTTGAAGATTGATTAACGAACGAACTAACATCAGATGGAAGTCCAAGGGGAGGATGTTCCTAAAACGGCATATCGAACGCAATGCGGCCATTTCCAGGAGACACAGGAAGGATTATTCCATGACCTTTTGGGATAAACAACGCACCAGCAGCTTTATGGATCAGATGGATCGATCGTGTTTATTGAGGACGTCTTGAATCATTTCCAGGAGAAAGGAACAACATGGACGGCATTTGCATCCTATCTTAGAGCTCCCGAGGGAGGAGCCACTACACGCGAAGTCTCGTTAGGAGTAACTTCTGGATTCGAGAGGTATATACTCTTTTTGGTCACGTAGCCAACGAAGAGGGAATACACGTGGATCTCGCTAATATCCATTCTGTTAGAAGTTGATCGACACCAAAGATCCCTTTGGGGGTATGGCAAACCCTTGGTTTCGCAAGATACTATCGCAGATTTATCGCAGGATTTTCAAAGATGGTGCAACTCTAACCTCTTTAACACAGTAGTGTGCTGTGTATCCGTGGGAGACAGAACAGGAGAACGTCTCTTCAAGCTTTGAAACTCAACACTACAATGTACTGAGTATTGTCTTTACCCGAGGATACGGGTGATCTAGTGGTGTACCATGACGGTTCGAATCAGAGTTCCAATTACACGTCGACGCAACACGAAGGAAGCAATGATCTACCCGGTGGACTCACAGGAAGAACTGCACGAGTCACGACCTGCGGTGGAAGCCGTAGTCTTTGGATTTAAATTGGAGGCATTACTTGGACGGTACCGAATGCACCACTTAGACCGATCACAAGGGCCTCCCGTGTACCTTGCTTTCGGAAGAGCTAAACATGTAATAGCATCGCTGGATGGAACTTTTGAATGATTACGACTGTGAAACCTGAATGTGCGCGAGCTTTGCAGCTCACTATCGGCTTTAACCTACCTGATTAGACTCGCTCTGTTCAAACTGGAAGACTGAAGGAAGAGAATTTTCAAGTTAAACCCATGCGGGGCATGGAGAAGCAACCGTTGGCAGGTCGGACGATATTCGCTACCTCATGGAACGAATGTGGGTCTCGTTATACGGAAACTGTAGGGAACTCATGTTGAGCGGAGCACACCGGCCTCGACATTCTAGTCGTCTGGGTTTTGATGAGAGATATTAGGATCTATAAATCTTATACCGGTGACCGGGCATGAAGGCCCACCTAGTTATGTATGTGAATGATGTTTGACTTGTGGAAAGTAAAGCTGGAGTATCAGCTAGAAACACCCATATAGAAATGAGAACAGACTGCCATGGATTCTGTCACTAGTCTACTTACAACTCGAAACGGAGACAATATCACCTAGGTGATCGTTGATGATCTCACGTTACCAGCACACTTTCTTGCAATCAAGGAACCTAGCGAGTCTTCGCAACTGTAATGTTCCTCTGAGAGAGGCGGCTTTTTTGGCATGAGGTGCCGTCTCCTGTTACCTCTGATGTTGATCTATGCTTGACTTATGACAAGCAACACACAACACTCTTGGCTCACGTCTAGACATGAGCATTGGACAAACGGTCAAAGTAAACGAACCATCCTAACACTCGAAGACATGCTGCGAGCATGAGTGTGATTGGCTTTAATGAGTATTGGGACGACACTTGTCTTTCGTTGAGTTCTACTGTAGCAGTTACCATCCTAGTATTCAGACAGCTCCGTTTGAGGCATTGCTTGGGCGACAATGCCAATTCCCTTGATGGACTAAGGTGGGCGACAACCTAATCACAGGTCCAGGACTTGTACTCGAAACTCTTAGGAAAATTGCTTAGATCGGAAATCGCGTGACGATCACGCGTGACCGCCAGGAAAACTGATAAGCTTAGGAGACGCTGGGAGTTACCGACAGGCGAACGTGTCATAATTGGAAGTCACACCCTGGGAGGGTGCGGTGCGGTTTGGGAAACGTGACAAGCTTAACCCACGCTATGACAGACCATTTAAAAATCCTGGAGCGAATTGGTAAAGTGGCTTACAAGCTCGAGTTACCTGCTGAGTTGGGTAACGTTCATGATGTCTTTCATGTTTCGCAATTGAAGAAGTGTCTGTCTGATGAGACACTGGTTGTGCCGTTTCAAGAGTTGCAGATTGACGACAAGTTGTAGTTTGTTGAAGAACCTATAGAGATCATGGACCGGGGGGTCAAGGTGCGTAAACATAGCCGTATCCCGATTGTGAGAGTTCGTTGGAACTCAAGATGAGGACCGGAGTTCACGTGGGAGCGTGAGGACCAGATGAAGCTTAAATATCCTTAACTATTTCCTGATGATCAATCCAAAGCTGGTAAAGATGGTGAATTTCGGGACGAAATTCCTTTTCAAGTTGGGGATGATGTGGCACCTGAGGAAAATCCGCAACAATCTTGATTTATCACTTCACTCTTTTGTGCTTACTTGTCAAATTTCAGGATGAAATTTCTTTCAAGTTGGGGATGATGTGACAACCCGGATAATTAAGGTTAGCATTGCTTGCAATCCCACAACTCTTTGCGTGTGCCTCTATGTTCATCTGCCTATCTCGTGCACGATCAAGATGATTACGTATGCTTAACTGATTAACTATACGGGACACTTCAAGTGCGAATGTCCGAACAGAGAAGTTAATAACCACCAGAATCCATTCGCCAACGATTATTACCGACAGGCCATCTATCATAAAAACAGTCAACAACCATTCAATCCACGACCTCAAATCGAGAACAGTCAATCTAAACAAACAGAAAAAGCTCTTTTGGTGAATCAAGATGACGAAAAGATTTCTGAAGGCTTTAGTTGGGATAAGTACGTTCCAGGAGATGGTCTTGCAATGCTGGTTGCAATTATTGAAGAGCCGGAACCGGAAATCAAGGAATGTGTTCCTGAAGTTGAAAAAGTCAGTGAAGTGGTGAATGAAGAAAGTTTTGCAGATCTAGAAGAAGAGGCAGCAGCGGTCTACTATTATCAGTCTGAATAGGAGGTTATTACTAATGCATTTAAATCTATAATGCCAGCTAATGTGTTTGATTCTTTTGCAGGTTTCTTTAGTGAACCGACTACGGGGTTTTGCCCACAGTATGAAGTTGAACAAACTCCGGTTCAAGAAATCATTGATGTCTCAAAGGAAATGAATCAAGAGACTTTGAAAGAAATAGCAGACAAAGCTCTTATGGTCAAGCTGCAAGAGGTAGAACAAACTAAAACACCTTCTGATAACAATGAGACCAAAGATGCAACTCAAGAGTCAGTGTTAGTTGAAAAGGAGTCGATTATCAAGACTTGCGATACGTATGAGTCAGGAGAGAAGTCCGAGTCCAATGACAAATCAGAAAATGTGAAGTCCGAATCCGAAGAGAAATCTGAGTCTGAGTCCGAAAAGTTTGGTAAATCGGAAGTTAAAAATGATAAACAAGAAAATGTTTTTGAAAAAGTTGATCCAATTCTTGAAAAGCCATGCGAAAACTGTTTGAAACCATGCATGGATTGTCTTGAAAAAGACAAACAGTTTCAAGAGTTGAAAAAGTTTAACGACAAATTAAAATTAAAATTTGATTTTAATGATGTTAAAGAAGCTTATGACACTCTGTCACGATCAATTAAAATGATTCACACTGAGAGTAAAGAAAATGATTAGCCATTTTTTAAGTTTTTGGCGTTTTGGACAATATGTGGCATTTTAGACAATGTTTTGGCAGTTTAAGGAGATATTATTTTATAACAATAAATGCAATTAACATTTATCTGGATGTAAGGTTTGGCGTTTATATATTATGGCGTTTTACATTTTATGGCGTTTTTGTAGCCTAAAAGCTTAAATAAAAACACAGAAAAAACTACACAGTGATAAAATTGGCGTTTTGTATTTACTTGGCGTTTTATATTTCAACGGTGTTTTTGTGAGAAAGGATGTTTTACCTTTTTTTACCCTTGATGAAGCGCATCCACGTAATAAAATTTAAGTTATTTATGAAAACGCCACCGCACCAATCTAGTCCATAGATTATTTTGATCGGACGATCCATAACCGTTCTCACACTTTCCCCCGTTTTCTCTAAATTCTGACCCTATATATATATATAGGCAAAATATCAAATACAAATAATCTTAACATACTAAACATACAAATTGAAGGAAAACTCAAAAAGACAAGGTGGCATTTTTGTAATTACCACCAACTATCAAAGTTACTATACAAATGTGAACTCAACCAAAAATACCTAAAAAACACAATTTTTTTAATATTTTTAATAAAAAAATCGCTACATTTTGTTAGCAAAAAAAAGTTTTTTTTTTGCTGAAAGTAGCGATTTTTTTAATAAAAATGTTTAAAAAAAAATAATTTGTGTGTTTTTTTATTTTTTTAGGTTTTTGGGAGGGGGGGTGGGGGGGTTAGGTTTTTTGGGGGGGGGGGGGTGGGGGGGGGGGTTTAGGTTTTGGGGGGGGGGGGGGAGGGGGGTTAGGTTTTTTTAGGTTTTTTAGGTATATTTGTAGAGTAACTTTGATAGTTATTAATAATTACAAAAATGTCACCTTGTCTTTTTGAGTTTTCCTTCAATTTGTATGTTTAGTATGTTAAGATTATTTGTACAAGAACTTTCCCCTATATATATACACACACACACTTGTTTTAATCTTTGATCAAAACTCTATTTCTTAACTTGTATTTTCGCATAAAAATTAGGGGAAAACCATGTTTAATTTCCTTAAACATTTTTGTAGTGAAAAGTCTTGCAAAACTTATATTTTTCTAAGTGTCAAAATTTATAAAATTTTTGACATAGTTTCCCCTAAAAATGGAGGTTTTCCCATGTTTAAAAACATGTGTTTATTTTCTTTTAAGCTCAAAAACTCAATCATTAACAATTTTGCAAGTAACAAGCATCAATTTCATCCATACTTTTTCATGTAATAAACTTGAAGTTTCACATAAACTAGTAGTAATTTAGATCTACACTTTAAACATGTAGATCTACTTAAAACAAGTCTCACTTGTTAATTTTTATAAACTTTGTTGAAACTTTAATTTTTAAACTTGTTCATCTACTTGATTAATAGGTTTATGAACATGAACATTTCATTTTAAAACAACTTACAAGTTCATTTCTAAGATCTTCATGTTTACTAACATGTTTCATCATGGATCTTTCAAGATCCATGCTTACACTTGTTAGATCTATGCTTCTAACAAGCTTACATATGATGGATCTTAACATTATCACAAAATCAACAGCAACAACTTCATCACATACTTCATATAACACAAGAAATCACTTGATTATGTTATATCTTCTCATTTCTTTACTTGTTCATGTTTTAAAGTTTAGTGTTCTTGATAGTTTAACTTGTACAGTAACATTACACTACTAACAAGAAGCAAAAATGAATATTAGAAGACTTACTACTAGCTCTTGTGGCTAGGGATGTTGCAAGAGAAACAAGAAGATGAAGAAATGATGAATGTGATGGATAAAAGCTTCCTAGAGAGGTCCTTCCACTTCCAATTCTTGAAACCTTCTTAGATAATCTTGGGACACCCTTGGATATGCTTAGAATGGTTGAATGTGATTGAAAAATGAAAGTGAGTGGGAGGTTTTTAAAGCCGTGAGTTAGGGAGAAGAGAGGAGGAAGGAGAGTGTTTGAAATGTGAGATGAAAAGTGATGTTGATGATTGTTGTTGATAAGGTTCTTATAACACCCATGTATACATAACTTCCATAAAATAACTCTAATAACCATTAGGACTTCATACACCATTAGGAGACAACATGAGGGCATGTGGGGCCCTCATGTTGACCGTCCACTTCCAAGCGGGGGGGGGGGGGTTAATTGTTAAAAGTTGGAAGATGAGGGGCTTAAGATGTAAGTTAGGGGTTTAATGATATATTAGATGGGTTTAAGTGTTTTTAAGTGTTTTAAGGTATTATATGACCATAACTAGTTCAATAACACTAAAACAATGCTTCTAGTTCATTTTTGGTGTTTTGGTAGTGTTCGGATAATTGTTCGGTTGTCGGTTCGTTAAGATGCTAACTTGTGTAATTTATACGGTATGATGTACCTTTGGTGTTATGATTTCATCCTTAACACTTTTCAAGTTATTCTGGATGTTTTATACTATTTCTGCAACAAATATAATTAGTTAAATGCTGAATTTCTGCTGAATTTGTTATTTATAGTCCGTTTCCAACAGTTTTTAGTGCTTGTTTGATTTCCGAAAAGTGTTAACATAAACCCTTGTTCTCCCACTTGAGATTTAATATATTTTTGATGTCGGACGTATATCTAAGTCCTAAATCTACATTTAGATGATTATTGAGGCTGTGTTGATACACCCTGTCTAACCGATGAGTTTACTAATTGTTTTGACGCTACGCTTAAATTGTTTACATGATTTAAATGTATGACATGCAAGCATATAATGTTGACGTTAAAACACATAATTGCAAAAAATAAATAAATATTAAATGGTACGAAAGTTATCAGATTTATGCCGTTTGTCACATGCTCCCCCCCGTTAAAAGAATTTTGTCACGAAATTCAAGCTGAGTTATCCCTTGCAGGAGTTTCCTCGAACAGGTGGGGGTACTTAGCTTTAAATTGATCCTCACATTCCCAAGTATACTTGGGCTCGTGTCGAGAGTTCCAACGGACTTTGACCAATTTGATGCGACTTTTCTTTGTTTTCTGGACCTTCCAGTCCATAACCTCAGTGGGTTCTTCTGTGAATCAGAGTTTGTGGTCGATGTGCACCTCATCCGCAGGGACGATAACCGTTTCTTGCGTTGGACTCTTCTTGAGGTTCGACACATGGAACGTATCATGTACGCCATTAAGTTCCTCCGGTAGCTTTAATTTATAGGCTACAGTACCGATCTTTTCCAAGATCTCAAATGGCCCAATATATCATGGATTTAACTTTCCACGGTTCCCAAATCTGGCTACACCCTTCCAAGGTGAGACTTTTAACAAGACCCTGTCTCCTACCTTGAAGGCTAACGGCTTTCTTCTTCTGTCGGCGTAGCTCTTTTGTCGGTCACGAGCCACCTTGATACGGTCTCGGATCTAAAAGATTTTTTCGGCTGTTTCCTGGACTAGCTCGGGACCAATCAACTGTTTATCACCAGCTTCCACCCAACATAGCGGAGAGCGACACTTGCGACCATAAAGTGCTTCGAACGGTGCGGCTTGTATGCTCGTGTGGTAGCTTTTGTTATAGGAAAACTCAACCAAAGGAAGGTGAGTATCCTAGTTGCCGCCTAAGTCCATTATACATGCACGAAGCATGTCTTCAAGAGTTTTTATGGTTCGTTAGCTCTGGCTGTCAGTTTGTGGATGGAAGGTCGTGCTTAGATCTTGGCGAGATCCAAAGGCTTGTTGAAAAAATTGCCAAATCCTCGATACAAAGCGACCGTCTCTATCTGAAATTATCAAAATAGGCACTCCATGACGAGCCACTATCTCCTTGAGATACAGTTCGGCCAGCTTTCCTATACTATCATTTTCCCGTATTGGTAGGAAGTGTGCAGACTTGGTAGGGGTCCTGGGTAATTTTGTTATGAAGTCCATATATATTTGCTCCCACTTCCAAACGGGAATCTCGAGTTGTTGCAGCAAACCCAGCAAGCCCGAGGGTTTCTGGTACTCGACCTTAACCTTTGCGCAAGTTAGGAACTTTTCAACGTAGGCAGCGACGTCGTTCTTGAGGTTAGGCCACCAATAGTCCTCCTTCAGGTCTTGGTACATCTTGTTCGATCTAGGATGGATCGAGTACCTTGACTTATGTGCTTCATCGAAAATAACCTCTCGAATACCTCCAAAAAGTGGAACCCAAATGCGTCCCATGAAGTACAAAGTTCCATCTTCCTTTCGCACTAACTGTTTCTCCATACGCCGGAGAAGTTCATCCTTGATATGTTCCTCCTTGAGTGCTTCTTGTTGTGCGTTATGAATACGCGTGGTAAGGTTCATTTGAATTGTCATCTCTAAAGCTTGAACCCTTACTGTCTTAACTCGTTCTTTTCGACTCAAGGTGTCCGCTACAACGTTCGCCTTTCCAGGATGGTACCTAAATTCACAATCATAATCGTTCAACAGTTCAACCCAACAGCATTGACGCATATTTTGTGACAATTGTCAAAATTTGCATGTATTCGTACAATGATTAAACAGTAATTAGTGCCTTAATGACTGTGCTGATTTAAATTAATGACTTGAATGCTTTCTGATTATTGTCATATACATACATGTGCATCACATTTTGCATAATGTCATATCATTATTGCATGCAACACTCTATTGACTCAAATGATGCACGAAACAAAGATGGCACATTTATCAGACAAATCAGAAAAATGCTGACGGAGTTCAGTACATAGACAAACATGGTATTGAGACACAGAATGAGCCAGAAACCAAGAGTCACACTAGTATAGTGTGTAGGAAAGTAAGGATCATAAAACTGCCTTCCTAGTGATAGTTTAAGTGCCGGAAAGTGCCTAAAACTCAGATAAACTGCAGAATTCTTCAGAATTAAGCAAGAATCAGCTTTTGAACAACTTATTATCATGCAGAATTATGGTTAAATGATCCAGAATACTTTCCTAAGTGTCGGGAATCAAAACGATCAGAAAAGGTAACATAAAGCACACTAAACTGCGTAGTTTAGCACCTTAACGAACCGGTAACCAACCGAACAATCGGACACTCCCCGAAATACCAAATTTTCACTAGAAGCATTGTTTCATCATTTCCGAGCTAGTAATGGTCCCCGAACATCATAACACCCTATATAAAATCATAACAACTAAAGACCCTAACTAAATCACTTCGATTTCAACTATAACCCTATCCATTACAACCTAATCTATACCCCCCCTCTATTTACGGTCACCATAGGGTGGCCCACTCTTGATTTGTTTCCATTATTTTAATGGATCTTGCTTGATTCTTTGGAATCATATTATACACTAGATATTGTGATGTTGGAAAGATTGTTTATATGAACCATGAGACCAACATAATTCATTTCACATAACACACCAACACACTTAAACTCTCTCCTCCCTCCCTCTACCTTCGGCCGAGATCACCACCACACCACCACCATCTTCACTTCATCATCATCCAACTTCCGAGTTATATAAAGGTGCTAGGAGCTTGTTTAAGGAGCTTGGAGCCTTTGGGGATTGAAGGACCTCTTTCAAGTGCTATTAACCACCAAATTCATCATCATCTTCATCTTGTGTTCATCCCTAGCCTTGTGCTAGTAGTAAGACCTTCCTAACCTCATTTTACATCTTGTTAAGTTGGTTAAAAGATGATATAAGTAACTAATCATGAAGAACACTAATGATCAAGAACATAATCTTTAACATAAGACTAAAAATCATGATAATCTATCTTGTTTAAGTGTTTACATGCTTCTTGATTGTTGATTGTTTGTGTTAATGATGTTAAACATCATATGAAACTTGCTAGATTGTGATTAAACACATGATCTAGCAAGTGAAAGGATGATTATGTTATAAGTCAAGATGATCATCCTTATGTGAAAACATGAACTTGAAGTATGAAATGTTTTCTTGAATAATGATGATCAAAGTGTAATATAAGTCTTGTAAATGTGTGATTTCAAGAATAATTTTCTCAAGAAACTAAGTTTACTTATGAGATTTACATTAACATGGTTCTTAAAGAAACTAATCACATTTTTAGTGGTTAATCAAGTGTAGAAACATGTATGTAACAAGAAAAATTCAAGAAGAAATATTTTTAGAAAATCAAGTTACAAGTTGTAAAGATCTAAATCCTTCAAGAATGATGTTTTTAAACAAATAACCATACTTTAAAGGGTAACTAAACTTACTAAACACACTACTAAGTTACTACAAATTTTTATAAATTTTCAAGTTCATGGAGTAGTGTAAAATGCTTGATTTTGGCACTTGGTAAGTATTGTTTGCTTTGTTGATGAATTGTGAGGATTTATAAAAGAAAATGATATGCTTTGAAAGCATGAAAACCTCCACTTTTAATAGGAAACTATGGAAAAAAATTTCTAGAAATGAAACACTTAGAAAAGTATTTTTAAACAAGTGTTAACAAGTATATTTTAACCATGATTTTTCATATAAAGTTTGCCATAATTTTTGTTACAAGAATTACAAATATTGGAGGTTGTTTTTTTATAATAAAAGTGACTAAATATGTATTTAGGAAAATATATATTTAGATATCACCATGTGTGTGATTACTTGTATATTATGTGTATTAGTTATATTATTTTAGGACTTGAAATAATATAATTCACCAAAATACCAAGAATTATAACACAAAATATTACCAAAATCCCAAGAAATAAATGTATAATTTGTACCCAAAACCGAATAAGGAAAATAAACTACAAAATATTCCGGAATTAAATTCATAAAGTATATTAAGATAAACGGTATTTTGGAAACCAAGAGGACGAAAATATGATTTCTACAAGTGTTACAAGAATATATCATATTTTTTACAACAAGAAAATATATTATTTTTGAGTAAAGATAAATATATATGTTTTCTTGAATTATGAGAAGATATATAATTTTTTTTGGAAGAAAATATATCTTCTCAAAAAAAATTTAGAATATATTATTTTTGAGTGAAAAATGGATTTATAATTATTTTCTAAGTTAAACTTGAAAATATAATATTTTTGAGGTTTAAATGAAAATACAATTATTTTTGCCAAGAGAAAAATTATAGATAATTTTTCTATGTAGGTTTTCTTAAAATACATTTTAAGAATATATATTGGTGAATTTTTATTAGAAATATTATTCCGGAAAGTTTAATACAAAAATTAAGTATATGAATACTTAATAAATACAATAAAAACACGTATTCTCGTACGTATTGTGACACTTCGGGTTTTCCCCGAACCAACTGTCGTCTTTAAATGTATGTATGTGCATAGATATAATATTAAATGAGAACTTGTTATTTATTGTTGTGCATTATGTGATCTTTTGATTGTGTCGTGTGTATTATGTATGTATATATATATATATATATATAAGTGTGAACCGAACCGAACCCGACTCGAGACCACTCGGTCTCGAGTAAACAAGTAACGATATGGGCCGGTTGGGCCGTAACCTTAGCCCACCCGGAAACCCCCCTTACCCACTCGAGATATATAACCGGCCACCCTCACAACTTGCACCATTTGGCAACATCACTCTCACACTCCCTCATCTCACACACTCTCCCTCTCTCTCTCTCTCTAAAAACCCTAAAACCCTAAAGTTCTAACATCAAACTCACCCCTTCTCCTCTCCCTCTCACGGATCAAACCGGCAACAACAAGAGGAGCTCTCGGATCATCTCGGATCATCTCGGTTCAAGCTTGTGGTCATCACTCGGAACTTGGTTCATCGATCTTTTGTACCCCTTCATCCAACCGGTTAGTGTATTATGGTTGTTTGACTTAAAATGATGGTTCTTGATGCACAAACTATTTGATTAGTTGGATGTTTGAATGAAATATGTGAACATAAGACATTTGAATGATAAATGATGGTTAGTATAGCATGATATGCATTACCATTAAACCGATGATCGTATGTTATGAACATGTTCAAGTGAATGAATATTAGTTATGTTGATGATGATTATGTGCTAGAACTAGGGCCGATGATGATGTCTAAATTAGGATTCGACTTAGGGTTGTGCTATGCTACAAAGGATGAATATATTTGGGTTGTTTTGAATGAATGTGCATAATAGATAACTTGAATATATGAAGAACAGTTTGAAGATCATGAAAATATTTGAAATATGCCTTGTTTGATCTGATTTAGTGGGAAATTAGACAAAGAAACATGTTATTGCAATATGGTTGGTTAGTACAAAATCTCATGAAAACAGAATTCTATTGGTCAGTACATCAGAGGTTCTAGAAGGTTTCTTGTGCACGTTTCCAAGGTTGCGACTCGAAACCTCCGGTTGCGACTCGCAACCAAACCATGACAACTCAAGACCACCGGTTGCGACTCGAAACCGCCCGGTTGCGACTCGCAACCAAAACGTGACAAGTCGAGACTACAGCGGTTGCGACTCGTAACCAAGACATGACAAGATTGAAACACCGGTTGCGACTCGCAACCAAGACGTGATAAGCCGCAACCTCCGGTTGCGACTCGCAACTGTGTGTTCTCGACACTTGGTCTCGACTGGGCTGTTAGTTATTGGGCCCAAGTGTATTTACTGTGCATGCTTGTTACTGTTTAAGTGGGCTACGTGTTGACTATTAACTGTTGCTGTAATTATATGTTGAGCATGCTATGTGTTAGTTATGTGTAGATTATACGTGAATACTTGTACCCCAACTTGACCTATATTGGTAACCATGCTAGGACGTGGTGACCAACGTGATCAACCGGGTAACTAATCTACCGAGCAACCCAAGGTGAGTTCACAACCTAAAGCATGTATTCCCGGTGGTTTGGGAAACGGAACTAAAAACAACACTATCCCCTTATGAGGGATACAACTTACTTTTCTTCCCTTGTTATTGGGAACCTTTTAGTTAATTACTGTTTATACGGATTGCAACAAACGGCACTAAACGAAACTCTATCACTTAAAGTCCCTACTACTTAATACCGATTAGTCGCCGGGGCCAGGCGAACGGGTTATTAGTTGATAGCGCTATTTAGGTCTTACCAACCTCACACCGTGCCAAGGTATGGGATCGGTCGTGAACTAATGTACTCAGGCATCCGTCAATGATGATAGAACATTGACATCGGGGCACTCTCTTGCGGATACGCAACGGTCACCTAGTGTTCGGTATTGGAAAAACAGTTTAGTTGCTAACTTTTGGGGTAGCTCCCCATGGCATGTATAAACGGATAAATTAACTGGTGAAACAAGTTTTTGGGAAATTAAAACTGGACAACTAGTGAACTCACTCAGCATTATTGTTGACCCCTTACTGCATGCTTTGCAGGTAACCAGTGACTGAGGAGCTGCTGCTTGGGAAGTGTAGTGGTCGCCTAAACCCGCATGTTGGGTTCTAAAATAATTTGAACTATGAACTTTGTTTAAACTATTTTATCTATGCTTCCGCTACTTACTTAACTGTTATTTGAACCTAAACATTCGAACTTTAAACTATGGTGTTTACTAACCAAGATGGTTGGTGATCATCCTTACTATTATCCAATGCTCAGTATAATTGGTGGCTGGATCCTGGTCGGTCACGCCCTCAAGCGGACGGTACTCCGCAGGTGGAATTTGGGGGTGTGACACGTATGAATACACATCGGAATACTGTTAGTGCATGGAATGTATGTTGACTTTGTCTACATTAGGTTTTAGGTCAAGTTGGGTCAACATAGGGTTTAGAATGTCAAAATCATGTATTATGTTGATAGGTCCGCTCATGTGTCATAAACAGGTCCGCTTATATGGTCTTTAGACATAGGTCCGCTCCTAGAGGTCCGTTTATGTGAACATCTGTAGGTCCGCTTTTATGTCAATGTAGAGGTCCGCTTATTTGTCAGTCCGTATAAGCGAACCTCCTCACACTATATATACCTGATGTGTTCATTTGTTGATGTAACTTGGAGCGGACCTAGATCATTGTTGCTGTAACGAAACTATGTCAAAACGATATCAGAAAGCAATAAAAGTAAAGGATTTGAACGTGAAAAGCTGTGTAACTTCATCTATGTTGATTCCGCCTTCATAAGTGAAGATGAACATCCTTACGCTGACTGTTTAGGGTCGGAACACGGTCCAACAAGTGGTATCAGAGCACAGGACGAGGAGTTCATACTACTACAGCTTGATTCTACCGAATTCTCTGATTTCTACTCTCTTTCTTTCATACCTTTTCGATTTGAGATTGTTCCTACGGTTGAAATGGCTTGAAAATTGAATATATTGTGTGGAACATACTGTTAACAAATCCTATAAAGTTTCATGTTAAAATTCGGCTTAAAAATGGTTAAAATCTGTTAGAAACATAGGTCCGTTTTTTCGGACATTGCGAGATCCGCTTGTTAGGTCCGCGTTTACGAACAGATTCGGCTTGTAAATCATAGGTCCGCTTTTCCAGACAATCTGGTAGGTCCGTTTCTAGAGATCCGCTTGTAGTGACAATTACTTGAGATCCGTTTTTGTGGTCCGTTTATCAGTACAACACTTAGATCCGCTTATACGTACATTGTAGATCCGCTTTTTTAGACAATACCGCTCATAGGGACTGTGCTGATTTCACGTGATACATATCATAGAACAGTGTGTATTTGACAGACATTTACATGTGTGATCATAGATTGTCGACAAAGTGGTAAAATTGGTTTGTTCTAAAAATAAAGGACTAATCAGATGTTGTTGATTATGTTGTCGGTTTAGTGGGCTTGGTGGTCCAATCACATTTTAACTTCACGTGAATGTTGTTTGATTGTCATTAAAGTTCATGTTAGAAAACTGAATATCTCGGTACATGTGAATTAAAATTGAACGGTTCTATCATTGTTTGTCAGCCCACTATAAAAGTTTGGTCCAATCACAGTGAAGTACAGCCCATTACACATAATTGACCTAATCATATTTGTTGCCAACCCACAAAACACTCGGCCCAATCATTTTAAGTGCACCGACCCACTACAAGAGTTGAGGCCCAATCACGTTTGTTTGTAAATTGATATTGTCGGATCTAATTGATTGAACATTATTTTGTCATCAGATCATTAAATCGAACGACCCAATCAAAGACAACTTAAAATTTGTGAACTAAAAAAAAAAAAAAAAAATTACAGATCCGCTTATTTGTCACCTCCATTGATAGATTCGCTTTTCTGTCATATTTTTCAAAACCTTCGAAAATTTTTCTAAGTGTTGGTTGATTTTGCAGGAACATTCACGATGGATGATATTTTCATGAACCCGTTCAGTGACATGTACGCTTTTGCTGGAAACTCGGGAGACGTTTCATCTACAAGCAATGAGAACGAGAATCCACCAAAAGAAAAGAAAAAGGAAGCTTGGGAATCGGAAAGTGCTTTTGGAACATTCAATAAACCCCCAAAGCTAATGGCTATCAAGGAGTACAGTCGTTGGTCCAGAAAGTTTGAAGATTGGATGATGGCGTTCGCATTTCCAAGTTGGAAAAGTTTGAAGAATGGTTATGATCAAGGAAACAAGAATGGTGAAGTCTTAACAGCATCAGATGAAATTGAATCATTTGTAGCCGAACAAAAGTGTGTAGCATTGTTATTTCAATCTGTTCGGGAGGATATCATCTCACTGATAGACTATTCAAACGCTAAAGACCTCTGGGCAAAGTTAGAAAAGAAATGTTTAGGAAGTACTGAAATCGTGAAAAACAAAAAGAAACTTCTTAGGAAAGAGTTTGATATGTTTGGTTGTCTTAAGAATGAATCAGTGTGTAAAATGATAGAGAGGTTCGGTCATCTGAAGCTGGAATTAGCAAGACATGATATCAAGTATTCTGATGATGAGCAAGTAGACAAGTTGTTCGATTCATTGCCAGACGAGATGGAGTGGAGATATTATGCTCTCATGCTTAAGAACACTATTCCTTCTGAATTATTGAAACCAGATTTGGTGATTGAGAAACTTGAAAGTCATGAGCTGGAGTTGAAGAAGACGTACAAAGTTAATCACTCATCTTATCAGCAGAATTTGGATTTGTATTATCCAAAAAGCATGATGCCGAAAGCTACTTCTCCAAAGACTGCGTTTTCTGCTGAAAATGTGTCGACAGCCGGTAAAGAAAGTCAAAGTGGTCAAAGCAGTGGAAGTCATAGTGGTTATCACAGTGGATCTTCATCATCTGCAAGTCATTCTGATGCAAAGAATCGTATTCAATGCAACATTGCAATAGACTTGAAGAATGCTCAGAACTTTGATGAGGAATCAGCCAAGCAGCAGATGATTTTTCTAGCATCGGTGTTGGAATCATATGAAGGATTGGTAGCTGGGAAGATTGGCAATACAAATCTGACGAAAGAAGATTACGATCAGATTGATCCGGAGGAAATGGAACTGATCGATATTCGTTGGGCTATGGCAAGTGCTGTTCGTCGTGCACAACGATTTATGGAAATCACTGGCAGAAAAACAATTGGTGGTGCTTCTACTAAGTTGGGATTCGATAAATCGAAGGTGACTTGCTTCAAGTGTAAGCAGAAGGGTCATTTCAAGCGAGAATGCCGAAACGCTTATGCTGATGAATCAGAGAATCCTTTCAGAGATGATTATTACAAGAAGGCAATTTATCACCAGAATAAATATGAGCCGCCTAGATTGAAGCAGGTTGAAGACAACAAAGAGAAATCTAGAGCTCTTGCAGTGATTTATGATGATGAGGGGTATGATTGGAGTCAAGAGGTTCTACCAGAAGAAGATGCGGTTGGTTATGCATTCATGGCGAAAAATGAACATATTCCATGGAAAGATGAGAGAACTGAAGAGCAGAAGTATAAATACAGAAAAATGATTTCGGAAAACAAAATTACTAGACTTTCTCGTATCTTTTTGGAAGCAAAGAGAGCTAACAGATGGGATCCAGACAGAGAGTGTTATCTTGATGAGTATGGAAATATTGCAGTTGATCACAAAACTCTTGATCTGGAAGTCTTAATCAAAGAAATGAAAGAAAATGATGAGTATTGGCAACACAAATGGTGGGGAACTCCAACTTCGAAAATGATTGAAGAAGAGAAAGAGGAGAAAGAGAGAAAAGAGAAAGAAGAGATCGAAGAATCCAAGAAGATTGATACTGGAGTTATCGATACTACGCAAGAGTTGAATGCTGAGAACTTAGGAAAAATGGCTGACAAAGTGCTAGCTGCCAAGGCACTTGAGGTAGACTCTAACTCCGTGTCTGAGTCAAAAAGCCAGGTCAGTTCAAATGTGTCAACCAATGCATCAGGTAAGAAAGTTGAAAGAAATGCTGATTGCAAAAATTGCAACAAAGATTGCAAATTTTGTAATACTGTCACATATCTCAACATTAAGAAAGTTGAAGATCTGACAGCTAAGGTCAGAAATGTTGAGAATCAGATTCTTGATCGTGACAAAACAGTTAGAGCTTCAACTGAACGGATAAAAGAATTAACTACTCAAATGGAAACTGATAAAATTGATCATGACAAAATTAAACAAGAAAATGAAAAGTTGATTCTTGAAAACCGTCAGATTTCTGAAAAATTTGAAAAACTCAAAAGCACAATGAAAGATTGTGATGATCGAAATGGTAAAACTTTTAAAGAAAATGAACATTTGAAAGCAGTGCTTAGAGTTAAAGAAGAATCAATCAATAAACAACTGGATGAAATCGCTAAATTGAAACTTAAAGTTCAAGAGGCTGTTATCGAAAACGAGCGAATCCAGTTGAAGCTTAACAGTTATAGCTCCGCAAGCTTTGTTTTGCAACATATCATTCCCAAACCCATTGGGAAAGACAAAGCGGGCGAAGATGTGTATTCTGATGGAACCGGGGTGGGTTTTCATCAAGTACCACCACCTGTTCTTGCTAACTACACGAAAAAGCAATCTAGGTTGGTTGAAATTGAGGAAGAAAGTGAAGTTAAACTTCCGGAGAACATTGATGTCACTTTTTCTACATCATCTGATGATAGTGTTCAGACAGAGATTGTTAAGAGCACAGCCGAAAGTGTTTTGATGTCTGAATCAACTGAAGATGATGGGTGTTTCCTGGACAAATACATTCAGAAATCAAGGTCCAAAAACAACTTAAGTGATGAACCGGGTCTTGTGATGTACAAGATGGCTGGATCTGATAAGTTGTATTCGGATTCTGAATTTCCAATTGAGAATGTTAATGTGAAAAAGTTGACAAATGTTTTCAAATTGGTTGAAGTTGAGTTGTCAGAAGTGAACAGTTTGAAACAAACAAAAAGGCAAATGAATTTTGAGAAAGATAAAGCTTACTACAAAAAGCCTGTTGTTCCACCAAGGTTTTATAATAACAATCAAAACAATTGGTCGGGTGGTTATAGGGATGGTAAGAGTTATCAGCAAAGAAGGTTTCAAAACAAAAGGTTTGCTGAAAAGAAGGTGTTTGTGAACAGTTCAAGTTCACTTTCAGATGAGGAAAATGAAATTTTTTCAAAATCAAATAAAGAGTTCTTTGAGAAAAGAGCTTCACAGTATCAGTCTGAAGGCACAAGTAGAGTTATTGATACTCGAACATGTTTCAGATGTAACCAAGTTGGTCACATTGCACGGAAGTGTACAAATGTGAAGCCTAAGACTGAAACTGTGAAGATTCAACAAAAGAAAGTTGATGTGAAGGGTAAAGCACCAATCGTTGTTGAGAAAAAGAATGTGAAAAATGATAACATCAAAGTGAAAAATGAACCCGTAATGAAAATGGTAACTAAAAATGACAAATTTTATAAGCGGGTTGCATTATCTCAACAAGTTTGGAAACCAAAAACTGAAATGAAAATTTTAACTTCTGAAGTGAAAAAGGCTGAAGAATCAATTACGGTTGATTATGATGCAAATTTTCCACCTTTGAAGGCTAAAAATTTCAAAATTCAAATTGCTAGAGTCAAGGTTACACCTAAGGCTGATGAGGCCTGGGTGGACACCATGTTCGAATAAGCAGTTTGAATTGCCGGAGCTTCCTGGATCGCGAAGCATGAATCGGCATCTTTATTGTAGATTGGTTAAATTGTAGTTTGTTTTGTGCAGGATCTTCCACAACTGATATCCAGATGGATTATGGATAGTGGTGCATCTCGACATATGACAGGAAAAACCGCGTTGCTGTATGATGTGAGAAACATTAATGGTGGTTATGTGGGATTTGCTGGTCATGAAGGTGGTAGAATTGTTGGTGAAGGAAAGTTATCCAATGGGATTGTGACGTTTGAGAGAGTTAACTACATCACTGAGCTGGAGAACAATCTGCTTAGTATCTCGCAGATTTGTGACAATCAGTATACTACTCACTTCACTGATAAAGAATGTTTGATTCTGAAACCTGGTTTTGTTATCCCTGAAGAATGGATTATCATGAGGGCACCTAGAGTGAACGATTTATATGTGTTAGATATGTCTGTAGCAACTACAACTACTGGTCAAGCACATTGTTTTGTGTCTAGAGCAACTGAGAAAGAATCAAGATTGTGGCACCGAAAGATGGGGCATATACATCTTAGAAAAATGAATCACTTGGTGCACAATGATTTGGTATTGGGAGTTAATATCAAAGGTTTTCATCTGGAAGGGGAGTGCATTAGCTGCATCAAAGGAAAGCAGAAGAAGAAGTCACACCCTACAAAGCAAGTCAATTCAGTTTCAAGACCTCTGGAAAGACTTCATATGGATTTGTTTGGTCCGGTGAATGTCAAAAGTATTACAGGAGATTACTATTGTTTGGTTGTTACTGATGATTATTCCAGATTTTCGTGGGTTTCTTTCTTGAAGACGAAAGATGAAACATTTGACAGTTTGATGGGGCTGTTCAGGAAGATTGAGAATTTGTACCAAAGGCGTATCAAGAGAATTAGAAGTGATAATGGTACTGAATTCAAGAACAGCAAGATGGAAGAATTTTGTGATGAAAGAGGTATTTTGCATGAGTTTAGTGCTCCGTACACTCCACAGCAGAATGGAGTCGCAGAACGTAAAAACCGGACACTAATCGAGACGGCTAGAACTATGCTCGCAGATTCAAAGTTACCGATTAATTTTTGGGCTGAAGCTGTTTCTGCCGCATGCTATACGCTCAACAGGGTTCTCACTGTCAAGAAGTTCAACAAAACATGCTTTGAGCTAATCAATAACCGCAAACCGAATTTGAAGTATCTAGAACCGTTCGGGTCACCTTGTACGGTTATAGAACCTTTTGGAAAGTTTGGTCCGAAGTGCATTGAGGGAATATTTGTTGGTTATTCAAATCCATTGCGACGTGTCTTCGTACCAAGTGAGAAGCGGATTATTGAAGCTGCAAATGTTGAATGTCAAGGTTATACTATGCCGCCGCAGAATCCTGGTGATTCATGGCGTTATCATTATGACAAACTTTGGGATTCGTTTGACATGAGAGAAGAATCAGAGGATGATGAAGATTTCTTTGATGAGTTGGATATTTTGCGTGAATATGAGTCACAGTTAAGATTCCCAGCTGAGTATTCGAGGAGACTACGGGAAACTTCAAATGATGATGAAGCAGGTCCAAGTAATGTTGGTGAACATGATGATGTCCAACAGAATGAAGTTGCTCAAGATAATCAGTCGGCTCAGAATAATAATCTTGAAGCTGAAAACATGCCAGTATTTGATCATGGTGATTCAGATTCTGAGGGGGAGCAAATTCAGTTTTCAAGTCAAACAAACCAAGTTGGTGAACAAGATGCAGAGCAGAACGTTACTAATCTGGAGGGAAATGTAGAGGTTCCAAGTGAAGTGATGCCGAGAACTTTTTCATATCATCCAGAGGAGTTGATCATAGGAGAATTGCAAGCTGGAGTTCGCACTCGAAATCAGATTGATAAAGGGCTTACATGTTTTTATACAAAAGTTGCTCCTTTGCAAACTGAATTCTCATTAAGTTGTTTTATCTCGCAGGTTGAGCCAAGAACTTACAAAGAGGCGCTTACTGAAGACTCTTGGGTCAATGCAATGCAGGAGGAACTTAGTCAATTTGAGAAATTGGGAGTGTGGAAGTTAGTTGATTTGCCGGATGGTCATAGAAAGATTAACACTAAGTGGGTGTTTAAGTGTAAGAGGGACGATAGAGGAGTTGTCGTAAGGAACAAAGCTCGACTCGTTGTTCAGGGATTTAGTCAACAGGAGGGAATTGATTTTACCGAAGTCTATGCTCCTGTAGCACGACTAGAGGCAATCAGAATTTTCCTAGCATTTGCGTCTTGGAAGAACTTCAAAGTTTATCAGTTGGATGTTAAATCGGCTTTTCCCTACGGGAAGGTTAAAGAGGAGGTTTATGTCGGTCAGCCACCGGGCTTTACCGATCCAATCCACAAAAACAAGGTCTACTTATTGGACAAAGCGCTGTATGGTTTACACCAAGCCCCAAGAGCTTGGTACGAGACTTTGTCTCAACACCTACTAGCCAACAAGTTCATTCGTGGAAAAGTGGATGCCACTCTCTTCACTAAAGAGGTCGATGGTCATCTTCTGATAGTTCAGATTTATGTGGATGATATAATCTTTGGGTCAACAAATGAAAATCTATGCAAAGATTTTGAATCAGTGATGAAGCAGAAGTTTGAAATGTCATCAATGGGGGAGATGAAATTCTTTCTGGGATTACAAGTTGAACAACTTCCTGAGGGAATTTTCATTCATCAGTCAAAGTATGTTCATGATATTCTAGAGAAATTTGGGATGTCAAGTTCTACTCCAGCTGCTACCCCACTTGCAACAAATCATGGGATTCACCCAGATCTCACCGGAGACAGGGCTGATGAAACTTTTTATCGATCCATGATAGGTTCTTTAATGTACCTAACTGCTTCACGTCCTGATATAATGTACCCAACGTGCCTCGTAGCAAGATTTCAGTCTAACCCGAGAGCATCGCATATGATCATTGTGAAGAGGATATTGCGCTACCTGAAAGGAACTCCTTCATTGGGGTTGTGGTATCCTAGAAAAGGCGATTTTACACTCAAAGGGTATTCCGATTCGGATTTCGGATGCTGCAAAGTCAATTTAAAATCAACAACTGCAGGATGCCAGTTCTTTGGTCCTAGATTGGTTACCTGGCAGTGTAAGAAACAAACGTCTGTAGCGTTATCTACTTGTGAAGCGGAGTACGTATCTGCTAGCAGTTGCTGCTCTCAGATCTTGTGGATACAGCAACAGATGCGCGACTACGGTTTGCAGTTTCTTAACACACCTCTTTTTGTTGATAATGAGGCCGCAATAAATATAACTAAAAATCCAGTACATCACGCTAAAACTAAACACATAGAAATTCGTCATCACTTTATTCGTGATTGTTTTGAGAAAAAGTTGATACGAATTGAGAAAATCCACACTAACGAACAGAAAGCTGATTTACATACCAAAGCTTTTGATAAAAATCGGTTTAAATATTTGTTAAAACTGAATGGTATGAAGCTTCTATCGGTGTCGGATGGTATAATTGGCGTTGATGAGAGTACTGTTGCGGATGAAGACGAGAAACAATCTGCAATGGTTTGTCGAATTTTTACTTGTTTTGGTATTTAGGGGAAGTAGATTGTTTGTACATAGTTTATTTTCAGAAAATACAAAAACAGTAAAAAATGCAAAAATACAAAAACATGATAAAATCTGAAAAAGAGCTTGTGTATATAGGGAAAATGATAGTACATCAGCTAGACGATTACAGTATGCTAAAGATTTGAAAAGTATAAAAGAGTTAAACAATCTTACTGATGATGTGTCGATAGGTTTTCACACATTTAGTAGATTTATTCGGGATATAAACCTAAATTCAAACTTGTGAATTCGTGGGGAACACTACTTGGATATATAGGTAACCCCTGAAATCTCGTTTGAAAGGTCTCTTAATCTGATATACTAGGTCTTTATACTCAATGATGTCTGGGGTATTATTCCGGGACTTCTGCTGAACGGTAGTTCTGACCTAGTCCTTGGCTAATACTTGCTGCAATGCTTGAAACACAGCATTAAACCCTCAGCATGCTGAAACAATAAAATTGATAAATGCTGCTGTTGTAAGCAAAAAGATCCTCTAAAGGGGACACACCGTAAAGTCGAAGCTGATATCTCTCTGCGTATACGGAAGTATCGACCTGAGATCCCTCGGCCCTCGCATACCTAATTTATATACAGATATCATTGTAGTATACTCACCTGTAAGACTGATTATTGGGATTCTGGATACGGGAGTATATTCAAGAGGTGGGACACATGAATGAGCTAAGTTCATAATTCATCTAAATCGTATCCTGAGTAAATTGAAATTTGTGTGAGAATTTAAGATGGATCAGTATATCGACAATCGAGGTGAATTGTTTAAATCTAAGTATGTAATGTAGCTTAACGGTACTTGTAATTTGTCTGAAAAGCTGATATGATTCCTGTCACACCCCGACCGCGTAAAACAACAAATCGCGGCGGAAACATCGGGGCGTGTTGTAACAGAATTAATGTTTCATAACCATGGATACCAAAGAGTGTTTCGTTTTATTAAACATTGAATAATTACATCGTCTTGAAATCTAAATACACTATTTAAACATAGTCTATCATTGTTATTGAGTCACTAAGGCCTTGTCCAGTCCTATGTGAGCATGCAACTTATCAATCGATATCATCCAACAATACCTGAAACATATGTGAAAACGAGGTCAGCAAAGAAATGCTGGCGAGTACATAGGTTTTGTGAAAATAAGATTCATGACTTCTGTTTTAAGAAAATGTTTAGTCATGAACCTTGTAATTTGCTTTGTCTTTGTAAATCATTTGAAAAATAATAAGTTCAGGTGATATGTATAAATAAGAGAATAATGCATGATTAAATGAATAACCATGTAAAAATGAGTTTGTTTAAGATAAGTTGTTTGTAAATAAATGTCTTGTGAAAAGTATGTTACTTGTATAAAATGTCCTATGTCTCAAACTGAAATGATTCAAATAACGCTACAATATGTAATACCATACAAACACTTATATATAGGAAGTACCAGCGGCGTATCCACCATGCTTGTATCATATTCCACACGCATTGTTACTTAATCACTTAATCCAAACCAAACCACCAAAGTAATGTTCATGCCCAAATGTAAATCATGTAATATGTATAACCAAAATGATATGTATGGCTAGTGAAATGCATCAACTAAACCATAGATGAAACGCACAAAACAAAGTATTGAAGTAAAACTTGGTTTAAACCAATACTATGTTTCGTGGAAATGCATGATCGAATGTAAATCATGTCCAGATGTTTACCCAATCGTTACCCATTCGTTCAGATCGTTCTTGTTTTAATCGTTCTAATCGTTCTAATCGTTCTTGTTTTAATCGTTCAAAGCGTTCTTGTTTTAATTGTGAAACTACTTAATGGTCGATTCTCTAATAACATTCAAACCTTCTTGACTCGTTCCTCGTTCCAACTCGCTCTCGTTCTCGTTCTTAACAAACCCTTACCAAAGGGTAAGTTAATAATTACAGATTCAGTCGTTACCCAAAATATCCACACATAACCATGGGTATAGAGAATAACGGGATTTGTCAGATCCTATGGTACCATAACCTAATACTGGTCGGCTTGATCATTGCTAATGAATGTCATTGGTTATGTAACTACAACCAACAAGTTCGTTCACTTTATTGAAATCGTTCTTGAAACCATTGTAATTGTTTTTGAAACCATTGTTATCGTTCTTGAAACCACATTCTAATTGTTATTGTAATCGTTCTTGAAATCACATTGTAATTGTTATTGTAATCGTTCTTGAAATCACATTGTAATTGTTATTGTAATCGTTCTTGAAATCACATTGTAATTGTTATTGTAATCGTTCTTGAAATCATTGTTAAAACATTTAGCACATATGAGTCACCCCAAAACAGTTGAAAACAGTAAAAGAGGGGAATAATGTACTCGCCTGAGAATGCTTAGAGGTCTTGAACAACAACCAAACAAATCTTGAGGGAGCACGGAATCAGTCGGCAATCTAACACTATATAAATAAACCGGACTTAAATCGGGAGATCGGATAGGATGAGGCTTGGTAAACCAAATGAGTATTGGAACTCATATGATATGGTTTAACAAGGCCTACATACTACATGAAACCTAACCTAAGTGCTTTCGACCCATCGCGACCCATTAAGGTAACTTATGCTACTTTAACGCGTCGTGCGCGTGAAACGCGTTCGGACCGTCTAACTAGTCCTACGACAAGTGTTATATGCCTAAACATGTTACATAATCAGTTATGTGACAAAAGTTTAGGTTACATATGCTTAATTACCAATTATACATGAAAAGGGTATTCTGGTAATTTACCTAAGGCATATAAACTACCTATCATACAACTACTCAAACGATGTGACCATAGGGTATAACCTCGGAAGGTTATTCCCTACCTACTATGGTCACCTAATGTATTTGGTCGGATCCTAATGATCGACCAAATGGGTCGAGTTCGAAGGTATAGGCGATTTATTAGATCGCCTACCCTACGACCCTAGACAACGTGGTAATCAGTGGGCATAGTCCTAAGGGACTATGACCAACGTGATTACACTCACGTTGCGAAGTTCAAACGAACTTCGCATTGACCATTACTGGTCAACGCTGAAAGTCAAACAAAGTTTGACTTTCGGACTCGAAAAGCAATAAAATAAGTAAAAGAACGAAAGAATACTTACGAAGGGTCCCCGAATGCTAATCCCGATCCAAGAACTCAGGTATGAAACAATGGTTTCAACTTAGAGCTCTCAAAATCAGAATTCTAGTGAGAAATGCAATGGGGGTGGATGGGTATATATAGTTTTCGGTCCACCGTTAGGATCGTTTCATGGAAACCATGCTTTAATCGTAACCGTACAAGTGTCGGGACCTTATGGTAACTAAAATCCCATCCTTATCACATGACTAGACAATTGGGATTGTGTGGTTGAGGATCAATCTGCTGAAAACAGGCTGTGTTATACACTGCATCTGGTCTGGAGACCCCTAGCGCACCGCTACACTAAAAGTGTAGCGCACCGCTAGGCTTAAGTTTGGCAGATTTACACTTTTGGTCCCTGTCATGCATTCAGCCCATTTTCGACACGTTTAAGGCCCGTTAACCCCATTTCAAAGCTCTAAAATGAAGTTAAAGTATAGGGAACTTAAAATGTGTTCAAAAATATCTCGGATGTCGGTTCGTTTAGCCGTACGAACGCGATGTTCGCTTAATTACGACGGAATGCGCATAAGCGCGAAAAACGATCCAAATGACGAAACGAATGGATTTTTCTTATGCCGAACACTAAAATAAAATATTATAGTGCTTACATAAATTTTTGGATGTCCGGATGTATTCAGAACGTAAGTTATGCGTAAAAATGCAAACTTGTGCACTTTTTGGCGCTTTTAGTCCCTGAATGACACAAAAGTTTATTTTAGCATACCGAACACCTCAAAGCCTATTTCTAAGCTATGTAAAGGATATTTATGGTATGTTTAACTTATGTTCATGTTCCGGAAGGTCTGTTACAGTTCAAATTGGCATACTTTCGCAGTTTGTCAACTTTAGTCCCTGTAAGCGATTAAACTTTGATTTCACCACACCAAACCTTCCAAAACTTATAACTAAGTTATGTAAAGGTTATTTAAGGTATGTTAAGCCTATTTCACTTTTCCAGAGTGTTCGTTGGATTAAACTGGTTATATCTACACATCAGAGCGCGTATAACCCTCCAGAAAGCGATTTAAAGCTTGAAATCGAACAAGAGTCGATATGTGCAAACGATACACATATTTTTACAAATCCCAAGTATGAAATACAATATTTCATTGGTTTGGTATTTTTTTGATGGCCGTGGAGGCACAGGTGTTACAGTCTCCCCTACTTTAGGAAATTTCGTCCCGAAATTTATTTAGAGGAAACTTGTGAGAGCTTGAAAACATGAGGTTGAAAAGATCGAACAACATTGGTTAGGGTTCTGAACTTCTAGTAACTTTAATAACATCATGCTTGCAATGTAAGAGGGACACTTATATACATGTATATAAAGCGTCATTGGTGCGTCCACCATGCCTCCATTACATCGTTCTCATTTCGTTATTGTCGTCACTATCGGTTCTTACACATAATAAATCTTACTGTGGTTACCGTGCACTGTATTTCATAATTATGTACGCGTCCATAATCAGACAATTCCTTGCATAGTTCACACAGTCTATTTTATAATGTGTAGGGGAAAACCAAATGAACAAACCGGTGATGAGTGTGACTAGACCGCCATAGAGTCCTTTAAATTAAATCAATAAATGATCTAAATAGACTATCAAGGAGTCTGTTCAGCTACATCACTAGATGTCGTTCTCTAACCAAATTGTGAATCAATCTTTTTGACTAGACTATTAAGAGGGTCTCTTATGAATCATGGAGTGGTACTATATAACCCAAGGGTCTTAACTACTACGTAGAAGCCCATAAGGATTTAAGGTAGCACCTTTTGAATATCCTACTATGAATCTCTCATATGAAGATATGAAAGATTCTATGAGGATTTGGAAAATCGTAACACACAAAAACATAGAGGAGAACACATAAATACATATCATATAACCACAAAATTGTTCGTTAATTTGTCTTGTAAATTGCGTACATGCATTTAAAGCACACTGGGAATCCATTCCGTGGATTTCATTTGGTACTTTAAACGTTATCAAGAATCCAACTATAAAGATAGAAAGATTCAAAAAGAAAATTCTATTTCGATTACTAGGAACCGAAGTGTTCGAATTAAGGTACATAAGGAATCCAATTAAGGACTCTGATTTGAACGATAATCATCCACAAGGATCTAATTGTAAAGATAAAAAGATCCCATATGAATTTTAGAAGTTGAAGATGTTTTGAAACCTTGCACTGGATGTGCTTAGGTCAAAACATGATGTAAAATGCTTATGAAGTTGAGATGCTTGATATGTCAAGGCGACATATGAAGCAGAATTTTGAAGGTTAAGTCAATGTATGAGGAAAATATTTTTGAAAACTATGCATGGGGTTCTTTTAAGAAAAATGTGTTTAACGTTTTTGAAACCTTATATATAATATTTTTTTGAAATCATAAAGTAGGTGTAATAGGTAGATATATTTACAAAAATGTTTTAAAATCATGCGAAATGAATTTTGAAATTATGTATAAGGTTTTTGAAAGACATGAATGATGCTTTTCGAAATCATGCACTTGATCAGAAAATGTATTGTGTTAATATTGTCTTCAGACTATATGAAATATTTTGAAATTAGAAAGGTTGGTTTTGATAACATGGCCAATGTTTTTGAAATAACACAGACAATGCATCTAGAAAAATTGTTTTCAAACTATATGAAATGTTTTGAGATCATGAAGATTGTTTTGAAATACTGGTACTGTGTATGTTGAAAAATCAAAACGTAATGGGTATGAGATTTGAAAATACCCTTAGTTATCTAACCAAGGATTTAAAGGCACAGATGTGCGAAAAGCACGATTACTCATAATGTCACTTAATTTTCTGTACTTTGTTTCTTAGAGTGAAACGAGTACTTAAAATTTTCGAGGGAATCATGAGCAATCATTTGAGAGAGAGAAATCACAGGAGTAGTTTGTAAGGTACATAGTTCCTTGATGTAGGTATCATAGGAAAAGCCATACACTCCTAGCAGGGGGGTTGAGCTGGTTGGTTGGGGACTGCTTTACCATTGTGAGCGACCATGGCGAAGTTCTGAGAAGCCTTTCGCTTCTTTGACTTCTTAGGGGATCGTTCATCCATGGTCTTTGATTCCTCGATTGGTTTATTGGCTGATGGTGTTGTCGCCTGACTAGGTCCTGCCTGTCTTGGTGACTCTTGAGTGGCTTCATCCTGGAGATGATACATGGCAGTAGCTAATTCAACAGTCTTCAGGACTACTTCGCCTATTCGCTGAGCGAATTTTGGCTGCTTGCTCAGATATCTGGGCGTCATCGTGATGAAGAGACATTGAAGAAAAAGAAAGGCATAGGGAGAAATAGGTGAAAGGTTATTGGACAATCAACACAGAATGATAACGCATGAAAATTGCGATCATTTGTTTGTTACCTAAGGCAAACAAATGAGACGGTGACTAATCAAAGTAAATGGGTCAAAAATAATGTATCGCGAAGACATGCTCGCCTATAAGTGAACACTCATCCCAAGAATTCCCAGGTAAGCACAACTGGTCTCGCGTCTGATGAGATGTATACGAAGTGCTTGCCTAGACAGAAAACCCAGAATACAGGCATTCACCCTTCCAGTTTGCACGTGTTCACATTATTTAAAACCCAAAACCTTGACGAAGTTTTGAAAACTCAAAGGGGTTCAAAACCATATAATAGAGAGCTCAAAACCTTACAATAGAGGGTTCAAAACCTAGTAATCAATCATCCTAGAACAGATGATTAGTTTTCAAAGCGGTTTTGAAATTTATGTTCTTGTTGTGGTCGTCGCCTAAGGATAGGTGACGGTATTGTTTTATGACTAAACGCAAGTAAACTCGCGTTAGGGTCCTAAGAAGGTTATAGACTAGGTCAAAGCATTACTAATTACTAATAACCTAATTCCCTATAACCATTAGCTCTGATACCATCTTTTCTGTCACACCCCGACCGCGTAAAACAACAAATCGCGGCGGAAACATCGGGGCGTGTTGTAACAGAATTAATGTTTCATAACCATGGATACCAAAGAGTGTTTCGTTTTATTAAACATTGAATAATTACATCGTCTTGAAATCTAAATACACTATTTAAACATAGTCTATCATTGTTATTGAGTCACTAAGGCCTTGTCCAGTCCTATGTGAGCATGCAACTTATCAATCGATATCATCCAACAATACCTGAAACATATGTGAAAACGAGGTCAGCAAAGAAATGCTGGCGAGTACATAGGTTTTGTGAAAATAAGATTCATGACTTCTGTTTTAAGAAAATGTTTAGTCATGAACCTTGTAATTTGCTTTGTCTTTGTAAATCATTTGAAAAATAATAAGTTCAGGTGATATGTATAAATAAGAGAATAATGCATGATTAAATGAATAACCATGTAAAAATGAGTTTGTTTAAGATAAGTTGTTTGTAAATAAATGTCTTGTGAAAAGTATGTTACTTGTATAAAATGTCCTATGTCTCAAACTGAAATGATTCAAATAACGCTACAATATGTAATACCATACAAACACTTATATATAGGAAGTACCAGCGGCGTATCCACCATGCTTGTATCATATTCCACACGCATTGTTACTTAATCACTTAATCCAAACCAAACCACCAAAGTAATGTTCATGCCCAAATGTAAATCATGTAATATGTATAACCAAAATGATATGTATGGCTAGTGAAATGCATCAACTAAACCATAGATGAAACGCACAAAACAAAGTATTGAAGTAAAACTTGGTTTAAACCAATACTATGTTTCGTGGAAATGCATGATCGAATGTAAATCATGTCCAGATGTTTACCCAATCGTTACCCATTCGTTCAGATCGTTCTTGTTTTAATCGTTCTAATCGTTCTAATCGTTCTTGTTTTAATCGTTCAAAGCGTTCTTGTTTTAATTGTGAAACTACTTAATGGTCGATTCTCTAATAACATTCAAACCTTCTTGACTCGTTCCTCGTTCTAACTCGCTCTCGTTCTCGTTCTTAACAAACCCTTACCAAAGGGTAAGTTAATAATTACAGATTCAGTCGTTACCCAAAATATCCACACATAACCATGGGTATAGAGAATAACGGGATTTGTCAGATCCTATGGTACCATAACCTAATACTGGTCGGCTTGATCATTGCTAATGAATGTCATTGGTTATGTAACTACAACCAACAAGTTCGTTCACTTTATTGAAATCGTTCTTGAAACCATTGTAATTGTTTTTGAAACCATTGTTATCGTTCTTGAAACCACATTCTAATTGTTATTGTAATCGTTCTTGAAATCACATTGTAATTGTTATTGTAATCGTTCTTGAAATCACATTGTAATTGTTATTGTAATCGTTCTTGAAATCACATTGTAATTGTTATTGTAATCGTTCTTGAAATCATTGTTAAAACATTTAGCACATATGAGTCACCCCAAAACAGTTGAAAACAGTAAAAGAGGGGAATAATGTACTCGCCTGAGAATGCTTAGAGGTCTTGAACAACAACCAAACAAATCTTGAGGGAGCACGGAATCAGTCGGCAATCTAACACTATATAAATAAACCGGACTTAAATCGGGAGATCGGATAGGATGAGGCTTGGTAAACCAAATGAGTATTGGAACTCATATGATATGGTTTAACAAGGCCTACATACTACATGAAACCTAACCTAAGTGCTTTCGACCCATCGCGACCCATTAAGGTAACTTATGCTACTTTAACGCGTCGTGCGCGTGAAACGCGTTCGGACCGTCTAACTAGTCCTACGACAAGTGTTATATGCCTAAACATGTTACATAATCAGTTATGTGACAAAAGTTTAGGTTACATATGCTTAATTACCAATTATACATGAAAAGGGTATTCTGGTAATTTACCTAAGGCATATAAACTACCTATCATACAACTACTCAAACGATGTGACCATAGGGTATAACCTCGGAAGGTTATTCCCTACCTACTATGGTCACCTAATGTATTTGGTCGGATCCTAATGATCGACCAAATGGGTCGAGTTCGAAGGTATAGGCGATTTATTAGATCGCCTACCCTACGACCCTAGACAACGTGGTAATCAGTGGGCATAGTCCTAAGGGACTATGACCAACGTGATTACACTCACGTTGCGAAGTTCAAACGAACTTCGCATTGACCATTACTGGTCAATGCTGAAAGTCAAACAAAGTTTGACTTTCGGACTCGAAAAGCAATAAAATAAGTAAAAGAACGAAAGAATACTTACGAAGGGTCCCCGAATGCTAATCCCGATCCAAGAACTCAGGTATGAAACAATGGTTTCAACTTAGAGCTCTCAAAATCAGAATTCTAGTGAGAAATGCAATGGGGGTGGATGGGTATATATAGTTTTCGGTCCACCGTTAGGATCGTTTCATGGAAACCATGCTTTAATCGTAACCGTACAAGTGTCGGGACCTTATGGTAACTAAAATTCCATCCTTATCACATGACTAGACAATTGGGATTGTGTGGTTGAGGATCAATCTGCTGAAAACAGGCTGTGTTATACACTGCATCTGGTCTGGAGACCCCTAGCGCACCGCTACACTAAAAGTGTAGCGCACCGCTAGGCTTAAGTTTGGCAGATTTACACTTTTGGTCCCTGTCATGCATTCAGCCCATTTTCGACACGTTTAAGGCCCGTTAACCCCATTTCAAAGCTCTAAAATGAAGTTAAAGTATAGGGAACTTAAAATGTGTTCAAAAATATCTCGGATGTCGGTTCGTTTAGCCGTACGAACGCGATGTTCGCTTAATTACGACGGAATGCGCATAAGCGCGAAAAACGATCCAAATGACGAAACGAATGGATTTTTCTTATGCCGAACACTAAAATAAAATATTATAGTGCTTACATAAATTTTTGGATGTCCGGATGTATTCAGAACGTAAGTTATGCGTAAAAATGCAAACTTGTGCACTTTTTGGCGCTTTTAGTCCCTGAATGACACAAAAGTTTATTTTAGCATACCGAACACCTCAAAGCCTATTTCTAAGCTATGTAAAGGATATTTATGGTATGTTTAACTTATGTTCATGTTCCGGAAGGTCTGTTACAGTTCAAATTGGCATACTTTCGCAGTTTGTCAACTTTAGTCCCTGTAAGCGATTAAACTTTGATTTCACCACACCAAACCTTCCAAAACTTATAACTAAGTTATGTAAAGGTTATTTAAGGTATGTTAAGCCTATTTCACTTTTCCAGAGTGTTCGTTGGATTAAACTGGTTATATCTACACATCAGAGCGCGTATAACCCTCCAGAAAGCGATTTAAAGCTTGAAATCGAACAAGAGTCGATATGTGCAAACGATACACATATTTTTACAAATCCCAAGTATGAAATACAATATTTCATTGGTTTGGTATTTGTTTGATGGCCGTGGAGGCACAGGTGTTACAATTCCCTGACACGCTCACCAAAAATATGTTTGTAAATAGTTTACTTTGTTTAATTTCTGCAATTTAAGTTTTCTGTATTTCATTTCTTAGTTTAGAACACTTTGATAAAATCCAAAAAGATTTTATTTTCTGCTTTATTTTAGACAAACCAAAGTGGAGAGTTGATTGTTGGATTCTCAGATGTTTGAAGCAGATGCAGGAGATTTTGAACTGAAGAATGAGGAGAGCTTGTTTTGAAGAAGTTTGAATTGTTTGAAAAGAAAAAGAAAACAAGTTCATTAACTTGATACTTGTTATTTTCAGAAATTGTTTGAACAAATGTTTTCAAAATCAGTTTGATTCGTCAAATGATCAACCAAGGTCATTAAATTGGACTTGGTAGATTAATCAAGTAATCAGGGTTATTAACTTAAACCTGAATGCTTGAGTGGATTTCTAAAACTGATTGAGTTTGTGAATTATTGTTGAAAAGATAGAATGGTTATGTTTGTTTGTTGAGTAACAGGTTTGGTCTTCACTATTCCCAACGGAAGCTAATTGTCAAAAGCTTGAACCAGATACCTCGGATTCTAGCATATCGAGAGGGGGAGTCTGTGAAAGGGGGAGTCTGGATCAATAGTCAAAGGGGAGTTTGAAGATGGAGCAAGATTATGAACTTGTGAAGAATGCTTATGATGTGAAGACAGAGAGTTGGAGAAGAGACCAAGACTGAAGACTCGGGAGCTGAAGACTACGTCAACATCCAAGGGGGAGTCTGTTAGTGCATGGAATGTATGTTGACTTTGTCTACATTAGGTTTTAGGTCAAGTTGGGTCAACATAGGGTTTAGAATGTCAAAATCATGTATTATGTTGATAGGTCCGCTCATGTGTCATAAACAGGTCCGCTTATATGGTCTTTAGACATAGGTCCGCTCCTAGAGGTCCGTTTATGTGAACATCAGTAGGTCCGCTTTTATGTCAATGTAGAGGTCCGCTTATTTGTCAGTCCGTATAAGCGAACCTCCTCACACTATATGTACCTGATGTGTTCATTTGTTGATGTAACTTGGAGCGGACCTAGATCATTGTTGCTGTAACGAAACTCTGTCAAAACGATATCAGAAAGCAATAAAAGTAAAGGATTTGAACGTGAAAAGCTGTGTAACTTCATCTATGTTGATTCCGCCTTCATAAGTGAAGATGAACATCCTTACGCTGACTGTTTAGGGTCGGAACACGGTCCAACAAATACGCCACCAATACTTGGCAAAAATACACAAGTGTAAGTATACCCATCCTTGGGGAAAGATATACATGTATAAATACATAATTTATCATGTTAGAATATATTATTTTAACAATTATTCCTAAAATTAATAAATATAATTCAAGTTAAAATATTATTATTTTAACAAATAATTATATACTTTGGGATAATAATAACATCAAGAAATGTAACTCAAAGGTACCAAATAAGACTAAAAGTCAAGGCACGACCCATCCGTCTAACTAACCATACCACGTAAGAGCTTTGAGTTACTGGATCGAAGAACGCAAGACTGTGAGTTCATGTCCCCATTTTCTTTTAACTGTTTTCAGTTTTATAACTTCAGGGGTGAAATACATGTTACAAATGATTACGATTACAAATGGTATGGTTAGCTAGGGAATGAACTGTTAGATCATGTGAATGGGTAGGCGATTAACTTAAGACTATTAATCCTTGTATAAGGACCAAGGGGCATGATTGATAGATATATTGGGTGTTGCGAGCCCCGCCCATGAGCCCGCGGGTTGGACCATGTGGCAACTATGTCGTTCTCGCCGGATGGCCCGGTACGAAATACGCATAAAGGATCGAGCCATTCCTACACCGTTGCACACATATTAATGGCCTTGCAAACCATTAATTGATCTGCTTCCTTGTTGCTTTCATACCGGATTACAAATACATACATACTTACAAATGTTTACAAGGATGTTCGTGCACACATACAAAACACATGAACTCGCTCAACTTTTGTTGATGTTTTTTAAACTACATGTATTTCAGGGAATTGAAATGGATCTGGCGGGCGCTGAAGTTTCAAGTTGTGTCTTTAATAAAAGATGCCATCCGATGTTGAAGGGTTTGAGTTATGTATTTTATCTTGGATAAGATACATGGCTCAAAGCCTAGTTAGTTAGTGTGTTTTGTGAAGTCCTATATGGAACTTAAAACTCTGTTTTTGATGTATTCGAAACTTGAAGTCTGTGTTTGGATTTAAAACAATGTTGGTTGTAATATGTTTGTAACTATCCAATGGATGAACATCATGGTTTTATCATATAGTTGTTTGTTATGGTTGAATGCAATGATATTAAGCAAGTCACACATAATCACGCTTCCGCAAAAGTCAGGGTGTGACAGTTTGGTATCAGAGCTTCGATTGTAGCGAACTAGGATTCTTTCTTGATTCTAGACTACAATTATTAGGGCTCTCACGAAAATATTTTTACAACATATTTTTCATTGCATACACAAAACACCCAGATCCATGGAATAAATGATTTTACAAAAGGAAAGACAAGAAACACGATTGCAAGGTCACATTGGTGGTTTAGTCTGCATGGGATAGACTAGGAAAGATAGAAAAAGTTACATGAAGGATCACGTGAATACATGTCTAAGTGATGATTGTTTTGTTTGCATGTGCTGTGTGATAGTGTTTAATATATGTGCACATGTTATGATTGTTATATTCTAGGCATCATGTCATCCTCCGAGAGTGGACTATCCGATGCCCACGACCCGATGGTTGTCGTATCAGACGACGAGGTTATGCCCATGCCAGAGATATTTACGTCAGACAGTGAGAGTGATCCTGACATGCTATCCGAGGATGAGGATGATTTCCAGCCGTTCGCGTTGCCCGACTTTGGCGATGATTTACCTATTGCTGATGGTTTTCCAGTCGAGGATCCTTTCGATATTCCTACTCCAGTCCATGATCACCTCATCATTGGTCATCCCGATGGTGAGCATATCGTGGCTCCGATCCTCGATCCCGTCCTTCTTGTGGTGATTCTCCCGAGGATTGGCCTTTCGATGACTTGTTCGATGACGATGTCGAATTGTTTATAGACGGTCCCCTAGTTGACGCCCGGGGCGATGGGGAGATAGATGAGGATGTTGTAGTTGTCCCACCTCCTGCTGTTCTTATCATTGAGATATCTTCTGATTCCAGTCTGCATTCGGTTTCAGACTCATTTGAGTCTGTGACTTCTTCAACATTACGGGCGGCCGGATTGCAGCTTTTTGCTACCGATTCTGATGATAACACTGCTATGTTTGCTACACCATCACCTGCTCGTGACCCCACGCCTCCACACGACCCCGAGCATGTCCCCGAGCTGGACCCTATTCATTTTGGTCAGCCGGATGATGCACCTATTGACCCTGAGCCGATTCCTGATCCTGACCATGTCCCGGTTGGATTACCAGACATTGCACTACTTATTCCAGACCCGGCACCTGCATCTGTTGATTTTCCTTTTGCTGAGCCATTTATTCCTCCACCCGCACCCGCTGATGTTGCTCCTCTCCCTCCTGTAGAGTCTGATGTCCACCGCACTGATTTACCGATTGTTTTCTTACAGGACATCCCTACACCCCGTCCAGGGGAAGGTACTTTGGGCCAGCACCCGAGTTACGATCCTTTTGCTTCAGCAGCTTTTCCTCCGATTCCTCAGACTGCACCATTTACTCCCTTCCCATCTACACCGCTTGACGAGCCATTTCGATGGTTCCCACCATACTCTATGCCGATCTCAGACCCCTATCATCCCTCCCATTTTGTTGGCTACACACGGAATGAGTTGCTTTTGTCCTTGCAGTTACAGTTTGAGGTATTGATTCGTAGAGTTTTGGAGCTTGAGCTGACTCCACGTCCTCCACCTTGTCCTTGTCAGTCCACTTTTGTTCCCCCACATTCATCGACATCTCCTTTTGCACATCCACCTGCTGCTCCTGCTCCTTTCCCGGGTGTTGATGCCCGATCTCTTACTACCGAGCAGCAGATTAGTTTCTTGCTTCGTCGTGTGTATGAGCTCGAGGAGGAGCTCGCACATGTTCGCACTTTTCTTTTCTTCCCTCCTCATCCTCCACCATCAGCACAATAGGTTTTTGGTCTTATGCAGATCCATTACTTTTGGTGAGAGCACTACTATTAAGCCGAGATTGTGAAGACTTTTGAAGACCACTTTTGACCATGAGATTTTTGTATATTGACAGACTTATTGGGCAAGGGTAGTGTGACCCTATGTCCCTTTTGATGAGATACACTTTGTAAACAATATAACTGTGGTCGGTAATTAATGAAAGCTCAATCGTCATGTTCTCACTAAACACTTTGTTGATTTACATGTTTGTGCTAGGATTATGTTGTTGCATGATTGCTTGCTATGATGATTGCTTATATGTATAAGTATATACGACCTTCAGACAACTATTTATTATTTAGCGAATAAGACCTGACCCATCCGATCTTCTTCTTAGAAGAAAGATGCCACCTCGAAGGAACACCGATACCAACAACCCGCTACCGACGACAGAGGCGGAATTACAAGAGCGCATCTCACAGGCCATTGCACAGCACGAGGCCCTTCACTTCGAACGCAGTGGAGGTACCTCAGGGAATAACCCACCCAACGGTAATGTTAAGTCACCTAAGACACATTACAATACATTTGGACATTTCCAAGCGTGCTTTGCTAATGCTTTCTGTGAATGATGTTGCTCTTGTACAGGCTGTACCTATAAACAGTTCTTGGGCTGCAAGACTTGGCAAAAATATACAAGTCTAAGAACACAAGTGTAAGTATACCCATCCTTGGGGAAAGATATACATGTATAAATACATAATGTATCAAGTTAGAATATATTATTTAACAATTATTCCTAAAATTAATAAATATAATTCATGTTAAAATATTATTATTTTAGCAAATAATTATATACTTTGGGATAATAATGACATCAAGAAATGTAACTCAAAGGTACCAAATAAAACTAAAAGTCAAGGCACGACCCATCCGTCTAATTAACCATAGCACGTGTGTAGGTAGTCATGCGACCAAGTAAGAGCTTTGAGTTACTGGATCGAAGAACGCAAGACTGTGAGTTCATGTCCCCCTTTTCTTTTAATTGTTTTCAGTTTTATAACTTCGGGGGTGAAATACATGTTACAAATGATTACGATTACAAATGGTATGGTTAGTTAAGGAATGAATTGTTAGATCATGTGAATGGGTAGGCGAGTAACTTAAGACCATTAATCCTTATATAAGGACTGAGGGGCATGAGTGATAGATCTATTGGGTGTTGCGAGCCCCGTCCATGAGCCCACGGGTTAGACCATGTGGCGACTATGTCGTTCCCACCGGATGGCCCGGTACGAAATACGCATAAAGGATTGAGCCATTCCTACACCATTGCACACATATTAATGGCCTTGCAAACCATTAATTGATCTGTTTCCTTGTTGCTTTCATACCGGATTACAAATACATACATACTTACAAGTGTTTACAAGGATGTTCTTGCACACATACAAAGCACATGAATTCGCTCAACTTTTGTTGATGTTTTTCAAACTACATGTATTTCAAGGAATTGAAATTGATCTGGCAAGCGCTGAAGTTTCAAGTTGTGTCTTTAATAAAAGATGTCATCCGATGTTGAAGGGTTTGAGTTATGTATTTTATCTTGGATAAGATACATGGCTCAAAGCCTAGTTTGTTAGTGTCTTTTGTGAAGTCCTATATGGAACTTAAAACTCTGTTTTTGATGTATTCGAAACTTGAAGTCTGTGTTTAGATTTAAAACAATGTTGGTTATAGTATGTTTGAAACTATCCAATGAATGAACATCATGGTTTTATCATATAGTTGTTTGTTATGGTTGAATGCAATGATATTAAGCAAGTCACACATAATCACGCTTCCGCAAAAGTCAGGGTGTGACATATTTAATTCCTTCTGATTAAATATGTGTTCAAGACTTTTGCGATCTGTAAAGATAGTGCACTGAGTACTATAGAGATAATGCCGCCAAATCTTTAAAGCGAATGCCACCGTGCCTAACCCCAGGTCGTGAGTGGTATAGTTCTTCTCATGAACCTTCAATTGGAGTGATGAGTATGCGATGACCTTCTGCCATTGCATAAGAATGTAACCCAAACCTTGACGCGAAGCGTCGCAGTATACCAGAAAGTCATTGGTACCTTAGGGCAGTGATTAGATCGGTACATCGCATAGTTTATCATTGAGAATTTGAAACGTTTCTTCTTGCTTTTCACCCCAATCGAACTTCTTGTCTTTTTGCGTGAGGGAAGTTAGCGGTTGAGCATCCTACATACTATGATTTCAATACCGGTTTACGAATAAAACAGAAAACAATTCAATACCGATTTACAGATATGACAGAAAAAATTTCATTATTGGTTTACAAACATAATAGAAAACATTTCATTACCGATATACCGATTCGATATTTCAAACGCTTTGGGTTACTATGATCTCACAAACGGGTTTTCAAATGCAAGATTTTCAAATGTTTTAAGATTCATTTAAAACAAAACAAACAAACTATGAACTCGCCAACTTTATGTTGATTTTTCGCATGTCTCTTTCTCAGGTTGCATAAACAAACTATGGAACGGTTGGAATAGGAGAACCCATGGGGATTCGAGTACTTAGCGGGCTTTCAACTGTTTAGAAGTCTTAGCTCAAATACTTCTGTTGTGCACACCCGGCTCTGATGTAATCGATTTATTGGGGTGTTACAGGTTTAGATTGGAGGGTAGAATCAGAAAGGGCGAAAGATGAGGAAGAGGAAGTACTAACCTTTAAGCTTGAAGTGGAGAAGGTAGGCTTCGGAGGCGGTCCTTGTGAACGTGTATGGGGCATCCACTGAAAAACTGGCAAGGAAACAGTAAAACGACTCAAACAAAGGACTCTAGACAATAAAACAAAGACACTACTTAATTAGACTCCTACAACTCAAAAATAAAACACAAATAGCACGTAAATCAAGCAAGTCTAATCGAAGCTAATGAATGCAATCACCAAGAGTCCCCGGCAACGGCGCTAAATACATGATGTGCTAAAAATGGTCAAATAAAAACTTACTAAATTAAACCCTAAATTAGACACGCTGAGCTTTAAATTTATAAAACTAAGGCTTTTTAACCTAGACCACACAACCAGCAAGTGTACCGGTCAATGTAGTATAACTTATGTAAGACCGAGTATCGAACCCACGAGGCTCTCTAATTACGTAAACTAGACTCTATAGACTTGATCGACTGACACGACTATATTGATTTTATATTTTGAGGGGGGGTTTACTAAAATCCTAAATTGCAGTTAAAATAAAATTAATTAATTAAAATAAACTAAGATGCAACTTTAACGAGGTTTGAGATCAGAGGTGACAAACAACTACCTAGGTTAGAATCCCAATTGATATCGTATGGCTTCTATCGGATGTGAATATGTTATGGAACCGGGATCTTTAAATACCAAACCCTAAGAGAAACCAAACAGGACCCCGACCCTTCTCGGGAAGACACCTATGGAACTCTAAAAGGCTGTTAGGACTACCGGTTTATTAGACTTCCCTACGGTTATCTAATTATCTAGAAAAGTGCCCTAATGTGATTAATTACCTCATGGTTAGAAATCTAAGGCAACTAAGGAATCTGATTTAACTCGGTAAGCAAATATGAAAGGTAAACTAAGAATGTGACAACTCATAATTTCGAGGTTAGAACCATTCACCATTCTCGTCTATTCTATTTTTGTTTATTATGTCGCGAGTAATTTAAATGCTAATTATGTGTATATATTTAACGATGATCCGAATAACGTAAGGTAATTATATATGTCGATATAGATATTATGTAATGTGTTAGGGTGACACAAATACCCTCGGCCCAACCCACACCTTCCTCGGTTGCGGCCCAACCCCAAAATTAAAACCCTCATGTGTTACGGCCCAAATCAAAACCCACCTTGTGGCCCACTCCTCAAAGCCGCCCCCCCTTGTGCTCTCGGCCCAATCCCAAACAAAAGCCCAAGTCCCTTATGTGTTATATTACGTGCATGTGTGTATATGTGTTAGTTTTCAATGAAAAAAAAACCATACTCCTCCTACTCCTTCTTGGTGTGCAACGGTAGTAGGTATCCCCCCTCCGGTCGCAACCTACCTTCATCGTTAATCTCCCTCTTGCTCTCTCTTCCTCTCGATCTCGGTTAGTTAGCCTATCCTTCTCTCCCTCATTTTTGTATACATGCTAAGGTGCAATTATGTTATGATGATGATGATTGTAGTACTGGTTATATGATTAAGGTTATGATGATACATGTGCTATATGTTAATAGGGAATCATAGATTCGAGGCGATTAACTCACTTACGTGTTCGATTATGTTATTAGGGATTTGTTTATGGGTCAAAACTTGTGAAATTCTTGATGTTTAAGTGATAAATAATCTGATCTAGAATGATAACCTGTTGTAAGTGATGTATAAATATCGTTGTTGTCCACTGAGTTGGTGTTTAAGCCGATAGAAACTCGTTTTGTGTCGTTATAAGCTGAAAACAGAATCGGTCCAACGGTTTCAGCCAACTTCAGTTGGCTGTAACGGGGTCATAATTTAACGAAATCTGGATTTTCTCAAGTCTATAACGTGTTATTTTGAAATACGCTTCTAATGGCGCTAGAATCATGATTTTTGGAGGTTGTTTACTATTTTAAATGAATTATTGCGTTTCAGCAAGTAAAGCTGTGTTTTTCTGTAAAATTTACGTGTTATGTTTTAAGTCATAACTTGGTGAATACTTCGAGTTAGACCATGAAATTTATACTATAGGTGGTCTTGAGTGTCCGTGCAAACCTCCAACTGGAATTTCGTCAATCGGATAACCGAGGATTTTTAAATGAATTTTTTCGTGAGCTGCAGTCAGAAAGTGGCGAATCTTATTGCAGCTTAGTAAATGATTTTTTTTTATTTTTGGTAAAGAGTTAAACTCTTAATACAAGACAAACCCCTCCGAGGGACACATCACATAAAAAGATCGTAATTTTTGAAATCTTGTAAGTACGGTAAACAGACACCCCAAAACAACTCATTTTTAGTAAATTGAGTTATGCATGTTTGTAAGTTTATAAAGTCTCGAATCTGCTATATTTAGTACTTGTACATGCTTGATGATTGTATAAATGATGTATCGCGAATTGTAGTGTATCTTACGAACATGTGCCTAAAACTACTCGGTAACGTATGTCACACCCCCAAAAATCCACACGCGGAGTATCACCGCTTGGAGGCGTGACTGACCAGGATCAAGCCACCAATCATATCAAACGTGCTAAGAATTAAATGAAATTTAAACCAAACGATATGAAAGGTGTTCCAACAAAACATGTTAAGTGTATAGCGGAAGCATAAATGTAAACCCAACGTAAGTAATAAGTTCAATGTTTAATGTTTCAATATAAGATCCATAATCCGTGCCCACAACGTCCGCGCCTCCCGTGCAAGCTCCAAATGTACCTAAGGTCCTGCAAGGCATGCAGCAGAGAGTCAACAACTAGTTGAGCGAGTTCACAGAAAGTAAGTTCGTTATAACAAATCATACATGCATTTAGTAGGGGCTTCCCATGTAAATACGTACTAATGGTGGGGGTTTCCCATGGTCATATGTATTACTAGTGGGGGTTTCCCACGTTTATCTTTACTAATGGGGGCTTCCCATGTTTGTACTTACTAGACTATTTGCAACCATGTGTTCTTCTTAATCCGAGAACAGGAATACGTACAAGGTCACGTAGGATTTACGTGAGTGCCCTTCCCCGAGGACAGTGGTACGTGTGGGGTTTTACGTAGGTTTTAAGTAAGTGTCCTTCCGACCCGGAAGACAGTAGTAGGTATTAGTTTACGTAGGTTTTACGTAAGTGTCCATCCCGACCCGGGAGACAATGGTAGATACTAGGTTACGTAGGTTTTACGTAAGTGTCCTGACTATCCTGAGGACGATGGTCTATAGTCTAGCGATAGCGTAAGTACGAGTAGTTATCCATTTCAAATAATCCAACCCGATTCCCAACCCGAGAATCCCATGCCTTGGCTGTGTGAACTCACCTTGGTTTGCTCGGTATGCTAAGTATGTGCTCACAGTTAATCAATCACGTCCTAAATACGCACGTATGCATAATCAGTTTATATCCAACTTGTTCACGTATAGGTATAATCATAGAAGTGCTAGCATGTAACCATTATCATATAAGTCATGCACATCACTGTACAGTAGCTAAATATCTCAGTTAACTTCTAACAGAGTTAAGTCAGGTTACTGTGCAAAATATTCAAGTCGGCGAAACACATATGTTGGCGAATCACAAATATTGACGAAACACATATCCTGTTTCGTCGAGTCTTGTTTGGCGAAACAAGATTTCTATCTCGTCGACTTTCCTTGGCGAAACACATTCTGTTTCGCCGAGGGTTCTGTTTCGTCAAGAAGATCAGTTACGCCGAACATCAGTTACGTAATGAGAAACCCTAATCATCCTAACAGCCGTCATCATCACCCAATGATCATACAAGACAAACCGAAATCACATGCTCATCATCATTATTATTATAATTTCCCACATCAATGGCCAACAATTGTTAAATATGACATGTTGTGATTGGACCAAATATGTGGTCATGAGAATTATCAAATCATGAACAAACATCATCATTTAAACAAATAAATCATGGTTGACAAGTCCATGTTGAAGGTATTCTATTGGACCGAATGAACATCACATAACAATTCACGTATATCATACATCAATCTGATCTTAACAGTTTACCAATTTCCGATTCGGTTTCATATGTAATTCGTATATATATATTTTTCGATTGAATAAACAGGTTATATTACAATATCAACCCTATTCATCATCATGACAAGAACCCTAATATTCATACAACATGTAGTGTCGGTTACAAATATGCATCATCATACGGAATCATATAAACACATATACGAATGAAAGATAATCAAAACACATAGGTTTACTAACCGAACAATGATTAGATCGCACAAGAGTTTCCGGTGGGTTCTAGTTTGCCGTCACAGAGAGAAGGGAGCTCTAGGGTTTCGGTTGTGATGGTAAAAGTGTGAAACTAAGGCTGTTACACGTTTTAATATTCGAGTTTACGTGTTGGGCCCAAACTGGGCTTCGGTGAAACTGGGCCGGCGAAACAGCCTGTTTCGTCGAGATGAGGTTGACGAATCACTTGTGTTTCGTCGAGTTGTTATCTGGCGAAACACATCTTGTGTTTCATCGAGTATTTTCATGTGTTAAACCAGTTTAGGTGATTTCTAATACACTAAGTCTCATGCTATAATATCAACACATAATCAAGCAAACACAATACGTTTTATCATATCACAACTATATAGTCAAAGTCAACGTGCATTAAATGCGAATAAAGAATGTCGGAAACTCGAGTTGTCACAACGTAGTTGTGACAATTTGAATGCATGTTAATTGTTAGATGTGTGTAAGATTTGCGTGAATTACATAAACGACCCCTAATGTTCTTGGTAACCATAATAGGACGTGGTTGAACATACTAGCTCGTATAACTTAATCTGCCAAGCTAATCTAAGGTGAGTTCACACACTTTTACTAAAAAGCATGTATTCCCGGTGGTTGGGAACAGAACGAACAACACTTTCCCTGGTTTGGAATTGCCTAGTATTCCTGGGGATGGAATAAGGTTATTTTACTATTTATACTACACGTCTCAAGCGGACTAGACGGAACTCTATCTCAAAGTCCCTACACATTTTATACCGATTAATCGCTAGGGCCGGGCGAACGGGGTATTAGTTAGTAGCGCTATTAGGTCTAACAAACCTCAAACCATGCCGCAGAGGACGGGAGTGAACTATTATGCATGGGCAACTAGTTAATGATGATAGACATTGACGTAGGGCACTAAACATGACTATAGTTAGTTTCGGTATGGCACGGTTTAGTAGCTTAAAAAGGTGAGGTAGCTCCCCATGACATGTTTTATAAAACAGAGTAACTTAACAACCTACGTTTTGAAAACAACACTTATAAACTGTGAACTCGCCAACTTTATGTAAACACACTACTACATGCTTTGCAGGTCGTTAGGTACTTTGCGGGAGCTTGCACGGTGGAAGGGTCGTTGTGGAAAAGAACCATTGTTGGGTTCTTACGAAACATTATGAACTTTTAACTTTTAATTGGGTTTTAAACTTTGTACTTGTGCTGATACTTAAACTTTGTTTGGTCTTTTAATTTCTTAGACACTAATCATATTGATTGTGATGGGTTTTTATTTACTTTTATTTATCATTCAAAATGATTGGTGGCATGATCCTGGTCAGTCACACGCCTCGCGGTAATACTCCGCATGTGGAATTTGAGGGTGTGACAGATTGGTGTCAGAGCCAATGGTTATAGTGAATTCGGTTTTGAAAAGGAAAAATATTTTTGAGAAAAAACAGACTATAACCTGCTCAGTACTTAACGATCCGCAACGACACTTCGCTCCTCATGCAAGACTTGACACTTTAGATGGTATTACTCATGTATATGCCTATTTGATATCTACTTGATGTATTTCGTGTGGTATGCTTACTTCTTAGGGTTTAAGTGGCAATTTATCTATTAACCCTAATGTGCTCTCTTAAACACCCAACTGCTTACTTGGAACTTAATGTGCTATGTTAAAAACTCCCTCCTGTTATTCCTTTCACACCCCTATTTCATTGTTCTCACTTTGTGTTCTGTGGATGTGAAGATCATGAGTGGACGCGACGGAGGACGTGGTGGTATTAACATGACTCAAGACCAGTTGATGGCCCTGATTAACGCTCGGGTCGCGGAGGCTTTAGCAGTTCAACCAGGAGGTAAACCTACCTTTCTGAACCCTCCTAGGATGTCTAGATCCTATCCTTGTGTCACTCTATCACTTTTAACCCCTATTCTTTTCTTTCAACGTGACAGGTCAACCTGCTCAACCTCGAGCATGCACATTCAAGACCTTCATGGATTACCGACCTAGCTCTTTCAACGACACTGAAGGGGCAGTGGGTCTCCGACACTGGTTTGAGAAGATTGAGTCTGTTTTCAAAATGTGTGAATTCCCTATCAATAATCGGGTAATGTATACTACTGGAACACTTGCAGGCAGTGCGCTTTCCTGGTTGAACGCGTAGGTGCAGATGCTTGGATTGGCGGCTGCCAATGCCACTCCTTGGAACGAGTTTAAGGAACTAATCTAGGAAGAATATTGTCACAAGGAGGATATTCATAAGCTCGAAGTGGAGTTCTATAATCTGAAGATGGTTGGATCCGAAATAGAAATGTATACGAAGAGATCGAATGACCTAGCTACACTGTGTCCCAACATGACGGAGCCCGCTTATAAGCGTATTGAGCTCTACATCAAGGGTTTAGTTCCGGAGATTCATAGCATGGTAACTTCAGCAAACCTGCCCACGATTCCGCATGTTATCTGATTGGCACACCGTCTTACTGACCAAGCGGTCGAACAGAACAAGTTACCTAAGCGGATTGGTGCTACTGCTGATACTCCGAAAGACAACAAACACAAGTGGGATGGAAATTCGGGCAAGGGTTCTAGCTCCTTACAACCCCAGTCACAGCAGAGAAAGATTGAAGACAACAAGAGCCCCAATCAGCAGGCTGCGACCAATCAAAACCAATGTGGGTATAGGGGAAACCACCCGAAGTGCATTCATTGTAACTTGCATCACAGTGGGCCATGCTATAAGAACCGTTGTTAGAGGTGCAATAAGCCAGGGTACACAGCCAAAGATTGTAGAAGCCTGTATCCAGCAAGACATAATTAGCAAGAACAATAAGCAGCCCCACAGAACCAGCAGCAGCAGGGTAATGACAGGGGATGTTACCAGTGCGGAGCAGAAGGGCACCTCAAGAGAAATTTCCCTCAGTTGAATCAAAACCGTAACAACAACAACAATAATCAGGGTAATGGAAACAATAATCGGAACAACAATGAAGATAATGGTGCATAAGGGCGAGCTTTCGTGATTGGTTCTGGAGAAGCAAGGAATGACCCTAACGTTGTGATGGATAAGTTTCTTCTGGACGACTACTTTGTTTCTGTACTATTTGATTCTGGAACCGATACTAGCTATGTGTCCTTAAAGGTTAGTCAGATGCTTAAGCGTACCTCGATCCCTCTGAACCCCAAACACATTGTCGAACTAGCTAATGGTAAAAGCGTCGAGGCCACCCACATTATTAACGGATGTAAACTCGTACTATCTGATCAGACTTTCATCATCAATCTCATCCCCATTGTCCTTATAAGTTTTGATGTTGTTATCGGGTGGATTGGTTATCCCAGCACCGAGTGGAAATACTCTGTAAAAAGAAGATTGTCCGTATTCCTCGCTCTAGCGGTGAACCCCTTATTATTCACGGTGAAAAAGGTGGTGCTGTTGTAGACGTCATCTCATTCCTAAAGGCCCAAAAGTGCTTGCGAAAGGGTGGGTCATACTGCTATTTTAGCTGTCGTTACTGACACCCAAACCAAAGAGAAGAAGACTGAGGATATCCCTGTCGTTTGTGACTTCCCTGAGGTATTCCCTGAGGAATTACCTGGCCTTCCACTTCATCGTCAAGTCGAATTCCAAATTGAGCTAACTCCTAGAGCGGCGCCTATAGCTCGTGCACCATATCGACTAGCCCCAACTGAAGTGGAAGAGTTGTCACACAATTGTAGGAGCTATTGGACAAGGGTTTTATTCATCCTAGCTCCTCACCCTGGTGGCCCCCAAATTATTTGTCAAAAAGAAACATGATACCTTTCGTATGTGCATAGACTACCATGAACTTAACAAAGTTACTATCAAGAACCGTTATCCACTTCCACGCATTGATGATCTATTCGACCAACTGCAAGGGTCAAGTTTCTATTCCAAGATTGATCTGAGATCGGGTTATCATCAGTTGAGAGTCCAAAATGAAGACATCTCCAAAACCGCATTCAGGACACGTTATGGCCATTACGAGTTCCTTGTTATGCCATTCGGGTTAACGAATGCACCCGCAGTTTTTATGGATCTCATGAACCGAGTATGCAAGCCCTACCTTGATAAGTTCGTTATCGTTTTCATCGATGACATCCTGATCTACTCTAAGAGTCAGGAGGAACACGAGCAACATCTGCTTCTTATTCTGGAGCTTCTACGAAACGAACAACTGTATGCCAAACTCATGAAATGCGACTTTTGGCTTCATGATGTCCATTTCCTTGGCCATGTGGTCAATGAAGCTGGGATTCATGTCGATCCAGCTAAGATTGACTATATCAAGAACTGGCCTGCACCCCGAACTTCAACTAAAATCCGTCAATTTTTAGGTTTGGTGGGTTACTATCGTAGATTCATTGAAGACTTCTCGAAGATTGCGTAGACCCTCACCACTTTAACTCAGAAGGGTGACACCTACCGGTGGGGTGATGCTCAAGAGTCCGCGTTTCAGCAGTTGAAGGTAAAGTGTAATGACCTGCAAAAATGCCCCACAACACTCCGTAAGTGAAAACTCGGACCCCTAAAACCCTAGTTCTCATGAAAAAACCATGAAATTCAGAATTTTTGGACTTCTCGCGGGCCACGTAAGATTTAAGCTAAGCTTACGTGGGCCGCGACAGCACAATGGATTACTCGGATTAGCTTTATGCCACGTGTCTGACACGTGGCAGCCCTATGGCATGACACGGCAGCCCTAGCGCTAGCTAGGGTGGCCCTCGCGGGCCGCGTAAGGTTTTATCAATGTTTACGCGGGCTGCGAGAGACTCAAAATTTTTGTATAAATGGGACGTGCACGGGGCTTTCATCTGTGTTTGAAAAATTTACTCTAAAGCGAAGTATACTGCTCAAATTCGAAATTTTAAGTAGGGAAACGCTGCTACGAGTACAGGGTATTAACTCGATCACTGCTACGATACAATGTCCGATCGATTGAAACCGATCCGATGGATGTTTAAGTGCTGCCCGAATTCGGGCTATACTTTGTCATTCGTCGTGAGGGTTTTGATTTCGTGAATTTATCGTAAATGTTGTATTAAGTTACTGACCTAGTTTCGTGTGCATTGTTATTTAACTAGGTTACAAGGCTAAATCAGTAGGCAAAGTTCTGTCCAACTAAACTTGCAATGTGAGTCATTCTCTTTTCATCAAAAGTGTTTTTCAATACCTAAATGTTTTCAAGTTATATGTTACAGGATGGTAAGTCTTTGTTATCTTAAATTACTGGCAGTAAGTGGGGTATTGTGCACATTACTATTATTCTCTCTCGTTTAGGTGGACGAACCTAAACAGAGATAATCATCATTAATGGGTGAAAGGACCCAATAGTGGTATGACCATCGTCACCAGGGGGTGTCACTGGACCAGATAATTATAAGATAGCGGCAATTGTAATCGCTCTTAGTCCTGTAATTTATAACAATGTGTCGTTTTATGCAAAATGAATGACTCGCCAGTATTTCCCCGCTGATAAAAAATATTTTTAAACATGTTTCAGGTGATTTACTGTGAACCAAGGAAAAACTGCCGCGTAGCACTACAGCTTGAAGAATGTGGCTCAGTAAATAAAATAAATAAACATGTTTTTGTAAACAGGGAATTTTCTCGTAAAATTTCCTTTACTGTAAATTATGGGGTTTGTCCCAAAATGTGAAATAAAATAATTGGGCATTTTCAGTTTAAAAGATCCTGTTAAAATTTCCGCTGCCAAAATGAACAATACCACGGGTTTCTGTCTCGCGGCTCCTGAAACGGGTAAAACCGGGTCGGGGGCCGTGACAGAAAAAGGTGGTATCAGAGCCACTGATTTAAGCTAATTAAGTATTTAGAAATACTTAATTTTTTCAGATTGCCATTTTGTGATTCTGTGAGAATTTAAATTAACAAATAAAATTTTAACTTAAATTTGTGTGCGTTTCTTCATGTGTGCTAACAGCATGAATGAATTGTCGGAGGCACTTCGAAACTTTACTGTCCATACCACCGATATAGATACCACAGGAAACCCATCTGGCTACCAGGCGAATACGAAGGAACCACTAACATTCCAAGCCCAGACCCAGGAGAAACCAAAGCCGAAGAAGAGGAGGAGAATCCTGGACTGGAAACGCGGACGTAGGAAGAAGCCAGCTGCCCAGAAGGTTAAAAGGACTGAGGATCCTATAGATAAAGGGAAAGGAAAGGAGATCAGGGAAAGTTCCGGGCAAGCCCAGGAAATGCCACCATGGGAAGAGCTTGACCGCAAACTGACAAATTGTGACCTCATCGGACCGCCGATGAAAACCTCTTCAATTACCCCGCCGAATCACAACTTCCAGTTAATTTGGAACCTGCTATCCCAGATCCTATTGTTAACCACCAACTTCTACCTGGAGAATTGGAGGAATGGTGGACGAGTGACTGGCAGTTTCAGAATTTCATGAATAACCCCAACGTCTATTTTCCCCAGTTTGACCCTGAGCCTGCACCAAACACACCTATGAGCACAGAAAACTTGGCTGAACTCCGTCACTATGGTGAGGAACTGGTGGATGCAGGAAATAGAATTCGGGATGTGGGGGAGAAAATCTCATGGAAATACGACGAGAGGGAGCGTCGTTTCTGAAAGGCCAGCTGACGGTGGTGATGTGGTTATGTATAAAAACAATATAATAATAATAGTAATAATATAATATTGTATAATAATAATTAAAATAAAACTTTTGTAATATAACTGGTGTGTATCGATGCATACTAATATATATAAAAATATAAAGTCGCAAGGTCGACAATTTTGGGCTATACGTGTTGACATGATTATGTGTGATTGCTTTATTGTTTGGTTATTATCTATTTTGTGATAATAAATTTCATATATTGTTAATTATCTAGATGGAAAATGCAGAAAACCAACCGGCAAACGAAGTTAACCAATCTGAACAAAACAATGAAGATCACTTCCTTAATAGGCAAGACATAGAAAATATCGTTGCCCAGGGAATAGCCAATGTTATCCCCGTAATCATCGCTGCTGTTAAGAACCCCGTTGAACCTTCACAAGTCAACCACAACAAACGTACTCGCGATGACAATTTCAGTAACAGTGTAAATGGAGGCGGAAATAATAATAACGATGTGGTTCAAGCCCCATTTCTTAAGAAACTGAAATCTGCAACGCCTGGTTGCACTTACAAGGAATTTCTTGCCTGTAAACCGATCGAATTTGCAGGCAACGAAGGGGCAACTGCTGCACTGCGTTGTTTAGAGAAAACCGAAGCAGTAATTAAAATAAGTAAATGTGCCGAGGAAGACAAGGTTATGTACGCGTCGCACCTTTTTAAAGAAGGGGTGTTAGAATGGTGGAACACGGTGCTACAGGCCAAAGGTAGTGATGTGGCTTATGCCAGGGATTGGGAAGAATTTAAGAGATTGGTGGAAAGAAAATTATGTCCTGAATATGAAAAGGAACAAATGACAAATAAGTTCCTAAACCACCGGATGGTGGATGTTGACTGTCGAGGATATACTTCGACATTCTTTGAATATGCTAGAGTTGTACCAACCCTGGCTTCGCCAGAACCAGTACTTATTTCTCGCTATATTTGGGGTTTAATTAGCGAGATTCGTGATATCGTTAAAACTGCGAGACCTCGCACAATTGACAATGCGGTGGAATTGGCCAACACCTTAACCGACGGGCTGGTACGTACACGAGAAGAAAACAGGAAGAAAGAATTGGCCCAGAAAATTTCCCAAGGATTCCGTGGGGGTAATACTAATAGCAACTTCAATAAAAAGGGAACTAGGCAATCCTCCACCCCGCCATTTTGCAATACCTGTAAAAGAAAGCATTTTGGGAAGTGCAGAGGGTATTGCAATTTCTGCAATAGACCGGGGCACCCAGAAGAAGAATGCAGGAGGAAGAAATCAACGATTTGCTACAACTACGGCGAAATAGGGCACTTCAGGCCAGACTGCCCGAAATTAGTCAAGCCAGCCGATAACAAGGCCAAACCTACTGAAGGAACTAATAAGAAGAACGCAAGAGCCTTCCAGCTGACCATGCAGGAAGCCGATCTGATTCCGGATGTAATAGCTAGTACGTTCCTAGTTCATGGCGTTTACGCAAAAGTATTATTTGACTCTGGTGCAAACCAAAGTTTCATAAATACTTCATTCTGCCAAGCTCTTAACCTCCCTTTAACCAAACTTAGGCGGATTTATACGGTAGAAACAGCAGATGGTAATTCTGTTAACATAGATAAGGTTCTTCAAGAAGGAAAGATAGAACTTTCAGGCCACAAATTTTCTGCAACCCTGCTACCTATGAATTTAGCTGGATTCGATGTTGTGCTAGGAATGGATTGGTTAGTAGCCAACCATGCTCGAATCCTCTGTGATAAGAATTCCATAGAAATTCATACACCCGCAGGGGAAGTAATTAGGATTACAGGGGATAAGCCGCGTAAACCAATGAAGTTCATTTCAGTCATGAAAGTTGCTAGTTATGAACGAAAGCAAGGAATAGTGTATATGATTTCAGTAATCATTAACACTAGAGGTAAGGAACTTAAGGAAATTCCTGTAGTATCAGAGGACCCGGAGGTATTCCCAGAAGAGTTACCAGGATTACCACCAGATAGGGAAGTAGAGTTTAGAATTCATTTAATTCCTGGAACTGCACCAATAGCCAAGGCACCCTACCGGTTAGCACCCACTGAAATGTTAGAACTGAAAAAGCAGTTAGATGAATTGCTAAGTAAAGGATTCATACAACCTTGTTCATCCCCTTGGGGAGCACCAGTATTGTTTGTAAAGAAGAAAGATGGTTCAATGCGAATGTGTATCGATTATAGGGAATTGAATAAGGTTACAATTAAGAAGATACCCATTACCTAGGATTGATGATCTTTTCGACCAACTTAAGGGGGCTAGATATTTTTCTTAGATAGACTTACGCTCCGGATACCATCAGCTGAAGGTACAAGAAGAATACATACCAAAAACCGCTTTCAGAACTAGGTATGGCCACTACGAGTTTACAGTCATGCCATTTGGATTAACAAATGCTCCTGTAGCATTTATGGACATGATGAATAGGATCTGTAAACCATATTTGGATAAATTTGTAATTGTATTTATCGACGATATACTTATTTATTCCAAAAGCCAGGACGAGCATTGTGAGCACCTACATGCACTTCTAACTTTGTTGAGAAAAGAGAAGCTGTGACAACCCGAACTTTCAAGGTTAGTAACGTGATCCTAACTCCTTGTTATTCCTCTTTGATGTGTTACACGCCCTGTACTTATATGATTCCGTTTAACGATTTGATGACCTTGTTAGACTTTATATGTTGTATATTTGGGCTTCAACCTTGTGTTTTGTTTAGACTATTGTTTTAGTGGGCCGCAACCTAAACCCGAAAAGCCAAAGAAAACCCAATGGGATAAAAAACCCCAAACCGCCAATTGTGTGCATAGTGAGGGTTGTTTTGTCCAAGTCTTGCGGCAGCCCAATTACATGGGCTTGAGCCCATTTCAGCCAACAGGAACCGCCCCCCAAAGTTATTAGTTATTGTATGCTTATTATAATTGTTTATCATAAACTCAAAACCAAAACAAACCCTACACTCCTGAAGGTTACGTGCGGCATAGCAGACCCCCCTCTTCATCGAAGCCTGTTAGTTGTATCTCCTACACTTCGGTTAGTATGTTACATAATTCATGTAATCTGCTTGTTGTTTTGTTGAGGCCTTGAATCATTGTTTGCTATCTTCTTGATGCTTGAATCGATATAAGAATAATCTAGGACTTCTTTGCAACAACTAGTTTATATTCTAATTTAACATGGAATAGTAATATATGAATTGGTATGGATTGATAGTTGACTGATTGCATGATTATAATTCTTGATTATAGATTATAATTGTATCGTAATATATGATGAACATATGACTTTGGTTCTTGTTAATTGTCTTAATCACTTGAAGATTATTACGATGGGTAGGGACAATCTTGGGTTGATATGATTCGGAATTTTCACAAGTTGTTATGGGTTTGGCTAATGGCCAGATCACTGAAACAAGTTGTGTGGTCGATTAAATGGATATATGTTGTATTGATGTATAGGAGTCATATTAGGGAGTCATCGAAACTGGTTGATTATCTTCCTGATGAACCGATTAAGTTTTGCTGAATAATTAGATGTATTTTGTTATTGGATTTGGGGTGTTAATTTCATAATAATAAGTTATCGATAAGAATCAAAGGGTAGATGTTGTATGTATGCTTATGATGGTAATGGTTAATTAGAATTTGGAATATGTAACTATACAGAAAGTTGTGTGGTTTATGCTAATCATCTATGAACCAAGAATTGGGATTGGGCCGCACACAAATTGTTGAACACACACATTTAATTTAGTTTATTAAATATGGGCCACACACCATTAGATTAATTGGGCCGCTCCATTAAAAAGTTGGGCCACAAACTTAAACTGTTTGCATATAGGGGGCCGGGGTGTATACCTTAATTGGGTCGCTGGGCCTGCTGGATTTCTGCAAGGTTACGAGCCAGCTGTGTTGCATAGGGTTGGGCTGTGTGACCGGTGGTTGGGCCGAGCGGCTTCAGCTAGGAAGTTTCATGTAGATGAGCCCCTACGTTTGTTCGTCTAAGTGTTATATGATAAAGAGTGTAGTTCGTTTAAGTGTTGTTTGCTAAACTGTTGTTGATTGCTACATGAGTTCCCAAAATGCATGATGAATGTTATGTGGTAAGTTCGGTGCTAAACATTGAACGTAGTCCTAACTGTGGTTAATAATTGGAATAGGACACACGTGATTTAGTACGAACAAGAAATTTAATCTACCGAGCAAACCAAGGTGAGTTCACACTTTTATAAGGCATGGGATTCCCGGTGGGTTGGGAATGGGTTAAGAAGCTAAAATGAAACCTACATATTCACCTCTAACAGAATATGTACCTCCGTCCTCGGTTGGGAAGGACGACTACATTTAACCTGCGTATTCTCGTTTGGGTAGAGTACGTACCTCCGTCCTCGGTTGGGAAGGATGACAACATATAACTTACTAGACAAAACTCTATCATGAAGTCCCTCATTTTTATATCGACTTAATCGCCGGGCCAATGGCGAGCGGGTCATTAGTTAATAGCGCTATTAGGGTTGACAAGCCTCACACAGTGCCGGTAGGATGGGCGGGTACTAATGGATCTGGGCACTTAGTCAATAATGATAGACATTGACGTAGGGCATAACTTCCTTAGTCAGTTGTCGATATGGTAATGGTCTAGTGGTTTACAACATGGGGTAGCCCCCACTGCTTATGGTTTGGGAAACAAGGAACTGATTAACTACTGATTTTCAAAGGAACTTATGGTTTTTGGAATAACTTTAAAATGGACAACCAACTGTGAACTCGCTCAACTTTGTTGTTGACTCATTGTTACATGCCTGCAGGTCGTTAGAGATTTAGCTGGAGCTTGCAGGGGAGCAGGAGTCGTTGTGGGACATGGACCGTTGTGTGCCATGTTAAACTTTATGAACATTTAAACTTATACTTTGGTTTTTAAACTTTATGCTTCCGCTGGTAACTTGAATTTGATTAACTCGTTTTGAACACCAATTATATTGTGTGGTTGGACTTTTATTTATTTAATTACATTGTTCAATATGATTGGTGGCTGGATCCTGGTCAGTCACGCCTCCTGCGGTGATACTCCGCTTGTGGATTTTGGGGGTGTGACAGATTGGTATCAAAGCCATTGGTTATAGTGAACTCGGTTTTAAAAAGGGAAAGCTTTTAACAAAACCAGACTATAACCTGTATAGTGCTCAACGATCCACAACGACGCTTTACTCTATGTGCAAGACTCAACACTATAGGTGATATGGTTTATGTTTATATTGCATGTCTATTAGTTTGCATAATGCATTGTTCATGGTATGCTTAGTCAACGTAACGACTATTGTTTGAAAACCCTGTGTGCTTACTCTCTTCTGTCATCCCATACTTATGCACTTTCGCGACACCTCTCTCACTTGTGGTTTCTTTGATGTGAAGATCATGAGTGGACGTTTGAACTTGACTCAAGCCCAGCTGACGGCTCTAATCAACGAACAAGTGGCTGAGGCACTCGCAACAGTCCCTGAAGGAGGTATAACCTGCCATTCCAACCTATCCTAGGATGTTATACCCTACTCTCGTGAACCAACTCTTGTGCTTAACCTTGTCTTTTCTTTCTCGCGCGACAGGTCAACATGCCCAGCCTCCTGTATGTACGTTCAAGACCTTTATGGACTGTCGACCTAGTACCTTCAGTGGTACAGAAGGAGCTGTAGGTCTTCTCCACTGGTTCGAGAAGATCGAATCCGTTTTTTAGATGTGTGAATGCCCCGAGGCTCGTAGGGTGAAATTTGCTACTGGAACACTCGAAGGTGCTGCGTTAACTTGGTGGAACGCACAGGTCCAAATGCTAGGGTTGGCGGCTGCTAATGCCACCCCATGGAATGATTTCAAGGATCTGATCAAAGAGGAGTACTGTCATCGTGACGACATTCACAAGTTAGAGGTGGAGTTTTACAATTTAAAGATGACGGGGGATCGAAGCGTATACGAAGAGATCAAATGAATTGGCTATTTTGTGCCCTACCATGGTGGACCCTCCTATCAAACGTATCAAGCTGTACCTCAAGGGTCTAGTGCCAGAGATTCAGAGCCATGTGACTGCGGCTAACCTTGGTACCATCCAACAAGTTATACGGCTAGCCCACAATCTCACTGATCAGGCAGTTGAGCGAAACAGGCTGCCCAAACGTATTAGTGCTACAGCTACTTCGGATGCTCCTAGCGACAACAAGCGCAAGTGGGATGGAAATTCGAGCAATGGTTCTACTTTGGTTCAGTCTCAGTCTCAACAGCGAAGGACTGACGACTTCAAGAGCCCTGGTCAGCAATCTTCAGGTAATCAGAATCAGGGTCAGGGTGGATACAGGGGAAATCACCCTAAGTGCAATCGATGTAACTTGCACCGCAGCGGGCTGTGCAACAAGGGGCGTTATCAGAGATGTAACAAGCTTGGTCATGAAGCCAAGGATTGCAGGAGCTCACGTCCTATGAATCAGAATCGTCAACAGTAGCCAAAAGCTCCACAGAACCAGCAACAGCGACAGCAGGGTAATAAGGGATGTTTTCAGTGTGGTGCTGAGGGTCATTTCAAGAGACAATGTCCACAGTTGAATCAGAATCAGAACAACAACAACAACCAAGGAAATGGGAACAACAGTGGGGGTAACAATGACGGCAATGGTTCCAGGGGACGTGTCTTCGTGATTGGTCAGTGTGATGCAAGGAACGATCCCAATGTTGTGACGGGTAAGTTCCTACTTGTGACAACTGTGTTCTGTAATCGATGTACGATGTAAAACAATGATGATTATTAATAAAACAATGTGCTTTGGTGTTACTATATGTGTTTTGGTGTTATTATGTGTGTAATTGTGTTTGGTGATTTTACAATGTGATTCGATTCCAATTTCAAGCTTTAAATCGCTTTCTAGAAGGTTAGACGCGATCTGATGCGTAAACGTAATCAGTTTAATGCGAAAAACACTCCGGAACATCAACATATGCTTAACATACCTTAAATAACCTCTACATAACTTAGAAATAAGTTTTGAAGGCTTTGGTATGGCAAAATCAAGTTTAATCGCTTACAGGAACTAAATTTGACAAACTGCGAAAGTACGGCGATTCGTACTATAACAGACATTCCGGAACATGACCATAAGTTAAACATACCATAAATATCCTTTACATAACTTAGAAATAGGCTTTGAAGGGTTCGGTGTGCTAAAATAAACTTTTGGGTCATTCAGGGACTAAAAGCGTCAAAAAGTGCACAAGTTTGCATTTTCGCGCATATCATAAGTTCTGAATATATCCGGACCTCCAAAAATTTATGTAAGCATTAAAATATTTTATTTTAGTGTATGGCATAAGAAAAATCCATTCGTCACACAATTTGGATCGTTTTTCGCGCTTATGCGCATTCCGTCGTAATTAACCAAACAACGCAACCGTACGGCCAAACGAACCGACATCCGAGATATTTTTGAGCACATTTTAAGTCCCCTATACTTTAACTTCATTTTAGAGCTTTGAAATGGGGTTAACGGGGCTTAAACGTGTCAAAAATGCATCAAATAGCAAGTTTGGATGCACAGGGGCCTGTTCTGCCAAAATATGAAAGTATCAGACCTGAAAGGTCCTTACGGACCGTATGGTTCTGGGTCTTACGGTCCGTAGGAAGGTCCCAGATCAGCAAAACCTGTTTTACAGCCTGTCAACAGCTGTTAAACACTCATTTCTCACTTACACATGGCTTTTCCTGATGCTAGGGGCCATTTTGATGGCACATGGTATTGTAAACACATGTATGGATGAGATTGAAGCACGGTTTTCGACAAACGATCTTAACGGCCCTCCGAAAACTATAAATACCCCATCCCATTCACTTGCAAACCCACTTGATTTCTGAAATTTCTCTAAGTTGGGGTGTTTCATCACCTCATACCTGAGAATACTTGGAAAATCAATCTTGCGGGGACCCTTTGTAAGTATTCCATTGTTCTTTTTATGCGTTTTAGCGTTAAAGTCAAACTATGTTTGACTTTCTGCATTGACCAGTTTATGGTCAATGCGAAGTTCGTTTGAACTTCATAACGTGAGCGTAATCACGATAGTTATAGTCCCTAGTGACTATACCTACTGATTACCACGTTATCTAGGCTTCGTGACGAGTCGTAGTTTCGGCCAAAATGCGCATTTACGCGTATTTTGTAACCAAACTACTTTAGGATATCAAAACCGTTTGTTTTGATATCAAAACCTGTTTTCTAACTTAGTTAAGCATGTTTTAACATGCTTAGCTCGTCACTTTTAGTTTAGTGCTTATATAGGGTCGTAAAGGTAAGCGATCTAATCAATCGCTTATACTTTCGAACCCGACCCGTTTGGTCGATCATTAGGATCCGACCAAACACATTAAGTGACCATAGTAGCATAGGGAATAACCTTCCGAGGTTATAACTTATGGTCACCTAGTTTAGATAGTTGTGTGATAAGTAGTTTATATGCCTTAGGTAAATGACCAAAATGCCCTTTTCATGCATAATTGGTAATTAAGCATATGTAACCTAAACTTTTGTCACATAACTGATTATACAACATGATTAAACTTGTATAGGCATATAATACTTGTCTTAGGACTAGTTAGACGTCTCGAACGCGCATTTGCGCGCACGACGCGTTAAAGTAGCAAAAGCTACCTTAATGGGTCGCGATGGGTCGAAAGCACTTAGGTTAGGTTCCGATTTATAATGTAGGCTTTGTTAAACCATATCACATGAGTTCCAACACTCATTTGGTTTGCAAGACCTCATTCTGTCTGATCTTCCGATTTAGGCGTCTATTGTTTGACTAGTGATTCAATTACTAGGTGCTGCTTGATTTCCCTGGTTTACTCGAGTTGAAGTACTATTGATTGAGGATACCTTGCACTACATGTGAGTAAATAGTTCCCCTATTTTACTGTTTTCAATTGTTTTGGGGTGATTCATATGTACAAAATGTTTTCAAGGTTTAAACGATGATTTCAAAAACGAATAGAACGATTTATACTAAACTAATAACGATTTCGATAATGTGAACGAACTTGTTGGTTGTAGTTACATAACGAATGACATTCATTAATTTTGGCCGAACCGACTAGTAATAGGTTATGGTACCATAGGATCTGACAAATCCCGTTATTGCACTATACCCATGGTTATGTGTGGGTATTGTGGGTAACGACTGAATCTGTAATCATTAACTTAACCTTTGGGGGTTTGTTAATACGAGAAGCGAGGAACGAGGTAGTCAAGTCACGAAGGTTTGAATGTTATTAATGAGACGACCATATATAAGTTTTCACAATTAAAACGAGGACGATTTAAACGAGTAAACGACTTGGAAGCGATTTGGAAACGATGTTAAACGATTGGTTTTTGGCTAGTGTTTAGATAACGGGACGGGTGTAATGTGGTGAAAACATGGTAGATACGCCGCTGGTACTTCTTATATATAAGTGTTTTCAACATATTACATACCGTGGCGTTATTTAGTTCACTTGGGTAAACGATATTGAAACGATGTCAATCAACGATGTTTTTGAAATAATATACGAGTTTTATTAACAAGTTTATACGAGATGTTTTACAAAATGGTTTTCTAAAACAAAAAGCTTTTGGGTTAAGAATCGTGGCTGTGACACCTGTGTCACTGCGACCATCAAACGAATACCAAGCCAATGAGATATTGTGTTTCATACTTGGGATCTGTAAAAATATGTGTATCATTTGCACATATCAATTTTTGTTCAATTTCAAACTCTACATTGCTTTCTGGAGAGTTATACGCCAACTGGTGCGTAAACGTAACCAGTTTAATGCGACAAACACTCCGGAACATCAACATATGCTTAACATACCTTAAATAACCTCTACATAACTTAGAAATAAGTTTTGAAGGCTCTGGTATGGCAAAATCAAGTTTAATCGCTTACTTGGACTAAATTCGACAAACTGCGAAAGTATGACGATTCGTACTAGAACAGACATTCCGGAACATGACCATAAGTTAAACATACCATATATATCCTTTACTTAGCTTAGAAATAGGCTTTGAAGGGTTCGGTGTGCTAAAATAAACTTTTGGGTTCATTCAGGGACTAAAAGCGTCAAAAAGTGCACAAGTTTGCATTTTCGCGCATAACTTACATTCTGAATACATCCGGACATCCAAAAATTTATGTAAAATTCCATTCGTCGCTTAATTTGGATCGTTTTTGCGTTCGTTACGACTTCTGTCGTAATTAAGCAAATAACGCAACCGTACAACCAAACGAACCGACATCCGAGATGTTTTTGAGCATATTTTAAGTTCCCTATACTTTAACTTTGTTTTAGAGCCTTGAAATGGGGTTAATGGGGCATAAAAGTGCCAAAAATCAAGTTTTACAAGTGCAGGGACCATTTTTGAAATTTCTGGCAGATTCAATGAACCTAGTCCATTTTGAAGTGTTGATGGTTTTAACCCATGGTTTTGCAAAACCATGGGCTGGTATTCAATGAACATAGTCCATATTAGGGGCTCCCATGGTTTTAGAAAACCATGGGCACACATGTAAGGTCCAGATCAAAGCTCAGTTTTCGATGAACGATCTTAACGGTTCTTGAATTCCTATAAATACCCACCCTCACTTCCTCCCAAAGCACACTTGAATCTGATTTTGGCTCTCTAAGTTGAAGTTTATGCTTCATACCTGAGAGTAAATCGGACAAGAGCTTGCGGGGACCTTCTGTAAGTATTCTTTCGTTCTTTTCATTCGTTTTTTTCGTTAAAGTCAAACTGCGTTTGACTTTCTGCTTTGACCAGTTTATTGTCAACGTGAAGTTCGTTTGAACTTCATAACGTGAGAGTAATCACGATGGTTATAGTCCCTAGTGACTATACCTACTGATTACCACGTTATCTAGGCTCAGTGACGAGTCGTAGTTTCGGCCAAAATACGTATTCTTGCGTATTTTGTAACCAAACTACTTGTGGGTATCAAAACCGTTTGTTTTGATACCAAACCTGTTTTCAAACCTTGTTAAACATGTTCTAACATGTTTAGCTCGTCACTTTTAGTTTTGTGCTTGTCTAGGGTCGTAAAGGTAAGCGATCTAATCAATCGCTTATACTTTCGAGCCCGGCCCATTTGGTCGATCATTAGGATCCGACCAAACACATTAGGTGACCATAGTTGTATAGGGAATAACCATCTGAGGTTATACCTTATGGTCACAACGTTTAGTTAGTTGTATGATAGGTAGTATGTATACCTTAGGTAAATTACCAAAATGCCCTTTTACGCCAAAATTCATCTTAAGCATATGTAACATAACTTTTGACATCTAAACTGTTTTGGCAACAATATTAGACATAATAAGGCATATTTTACTTGTCATAGGACTAGTTAGGCGGTCCAAACGCGTTTTACGCGAACGACGCGTTAAAGTAGCATAAGCTACCTAAACGGGTTGTAATGGGTCGTAAGCACTTAGGTTAGGTTTCATTGTGGTATGTAGGCTTTGTTAAACCATATTACACGAGTTCCCATACTCATTTGGTTTACGAACCCTCATTCTATCCGATCCTCCGATTTAGGTCCGGTTTATTAACATAGTTACCTATATTAGGTGCCGTTTGATTCCGTGATCTCTAGCATTGTTTGGCTGTTACTCAAGGACTTCTAGGCAATCTCAAGTGAGTACCTATTTTACTGTTTTCAAACTGTTTTGGGGTGAAACACATATGCCTACTTGTTACTTTCATGCTTTCTTGTTTTCACATCATATACTTGCTATGTTCATTAGTACATTTATAGTACATGATTTACATTACATTGTTTTGCTATGTATGCTTACTTAGCATACTTAGTACATTGTTTTACTTTACATTTCTGCTATGTATGTTGACTGAGCATGCTAGCACATTGATTTACATTACATTAGTTGCATATGTTTACTTAACATATGGACACATTGTTTTACATTGCATTTTGTTGCATATGCTCATCCAGCATATGAACACATTATATTACATTTTGAACCGTTTGTAACTATTTGACTATGTGAACCGTTGTAACCATTTGACTATGTGAACCATTATAACCATTTGATTATGTGAACCGTTTGTAACTGCGGAACCGTATGAACCGTATTTGACCATACATAAACATTTCTACAATTGTTAAACATTACATTTTGGTGGTTGTTTGGGTAAGTGATTTAAGTAACGAGGCGACGTGTAATACAATAAAAACATGGTGGATACGCTGCTGGTACTTCCTATATATAAATGCTTTTGTGGTATTACATATCATAGCGTTATTTAAACCATTTCAGTTTAGACATATTACATCTACAATACAATCTTCACATAAACATCGTTTTACAAATAACTTAACTTATACAAACTCATTTTACATGGTTATTCTTTTAACCATACATTATTCTTTTATACATATATATCATTTGGTTTATTTATCACTTTTCAAAAGATTTATGAAAGGAAACACTCAACAAGATTCATGGCTACTTTTTATTAAACAGTCTCTTTAAACGCAAGTCATGAATCCTATTTTCACAAAACCTATGTATCTCACAAGCATTTTTATGCTGACGTACCTATTTTCACATGTGTTTTCAGGAGCTGTTGCATAGGATGATCAAGTTAAACATAGGCGGACCCGTGCCTTAGCAACTTAAAATGAAGCTAGAAATAGTTTAATTATGTTATGTACTCTTTGTTTCTTGTTTAAGACAATGTAACTCTCTTGTTTGATGAATAAAACATAACTTTAATTTCCATGGTTGTGAAACAATTAATTCTGTTACAACACTCCCCGACGTTTCCGCCACATTTTGTTGTTTTACGTGGTCGGGGTGTGACAGTGGCTATGAAATTTTATAAATTATAACCATCTTGATTTGAGTTGGTTAATCATGTTGCAATATTATACACTTTTTAAAAAAAAACAAGGTTTTTGAGGTATTGCAATATATGTAAACAAGCCATGATTCCGATACTCTTATAAAACCTATGTACTCGCCAGCATTTCTTTGCTGACTTTGTTTTTTACATATGTTTCAGGTGTTGTTGCTTGATTGACGTTCTAGGATGCATGCGTCACATAGGATCTGGACGAGGCCTTAGTGACATAAAACGATGATAGTTGATATAAAACTTGTTTGTTATGTGTTAAAACAATGTTAATGCTTAATATTATCAATAAAACGAAACACTTTTTGTATCTATGGTTATGAAACGATAATTCTGTTACAACACTTCCCGACATTTCCGCCACGCTTTGTTGTTTTACGTGGTCGGGGTGTGACAGAAGAGTTGGTATCAGAGCCAAAGGTTATAGGGAATTAGGTTATTGGTAATGCTTTGACCTAGACTATAACTTTCTAGGACCCCAACGCAAGTTTATTTGCGTTTAGATTATTAAAACAAAATCGTCACCTATCTTTAGGTGATAACCACAACGAGAAACACAATTTTCGAATCCGCTTTGAAAACTAATCATCTGTTCTAGGATGATTGATTACTAGGTTTTGAACCCTCTGTTGTAAGGTTTTGAACCCTTCCAGTTTAACTCATTTTTGGCTTAGTGCCTTCCGAGTTTTCAAAATCTCGTCAAAGTTTGGGTCTAAATTGTTAGTGTACTATGTCTATTGACTTCGTCTTGTTTCATTTAGATAGGATAGGATTTCTAGTGCACAAGGTTTGTGAAATTGTAATTTGAAGTATAGGTGATGATTTCGCTTCAAGTGAGCTGAAGATAAGTTCAAGCGAAATCATATACATCTGATTTCGCTTGAACCAGTCTTGGTTCCCTTCAAGCGAAATCTAGGCTTCTATAAATAGGTGCACTTGTTATTCATTTGGTACGTGACTTCCGAAAGTGTAACGAAGTGCTGCCGGTTTTCTGTCAGGTTGTAAACAGTGTTAAAAGCAATATATTTGACAGATTAAAGATTAACAAGCTGTGTTCATGTCTAGTTCTCTGATTCCGCCTTTGAACTGGACTTAAACTCTTCTGATCGACTCAATCGGGTCATACAACGATCCAACAAGTGGTATCAGAGCTCAGGAAGAAGAGTTTTAGCTTGATATCATCTATTTTCTGACTTCTACACCTTCTTTTTAAAACTGAACGAGATTTTATGGTCAAAATGGATTGAACTTCTCACCGAACATTCAAAACAACAGTTTAACAAAGCCTTGAAAGTTTGAGACCGAAATTCGAAGTAAAAATGACAAAAATTGGACAGAAACTTGATTTCGCTTGAGAGAGTTCGTGGATTTAATTGATTTCGCTTCAAAAACAGACTGTTTGGACTATTTCGCTTGAACATCTGAAGCGAAATAGTGTTGTGTTCTTGGATTTCGCTTGAAACTCTGAAGCGAAATAGTGGTGTTTCGCTTGAACGGTTGAAGCGAATTAGATCTTGTGGGTTTTCGCTTAAAGGTTCTAATCAGCTGAAGCGAAATAGCTGATTTCGCTTGAATCAAGTTTGTTAGCAGATTTCGCTTGAAGTCTTGAGATTTCGCTTGAGTTTCTTAGTTTGATTGAAAAGTGAAATTTCGTGTCAAGATTATTTCACATCAACAGGGTATCAATCTATTTCAGGATATTATTGTGTATACTGATTGTTTGTTTGTTTTGTTTGCAGGTGATTTACACGGCACAAATATCAAGAATTCAAAATGTTTGATGAACTGGAAAACACTAAATTTGAAAGAATGAACAATTGGACTTGTTGTTCTTCTTCTGAGAAAAAGGAGGTTTTAGTTGAAAGATTTGAATATTTCATGTGTCGAAAGGATGAAACGTTGGATGAGTTGGAAATACGGTTTAAAAATTTAATGGACAGTTTGAGAAACAAGAATATTAGAATATCAAATGATGAACAGATATCGAAATTGGCAAATGCATTACCTGCTAAATGGGATAAATTCTTGGTTGATCTAAAAAGGGAAGATTTTTTTCAAGAACTTTTTCCAACACAGTTCTTTAATGAGGTTAATGGAGAGGTTCGTAATGAAAATAGGAAAAAGAAGGAAATTTTGACAAAAATGGAAAAGAATTTACAAAAATTGGAATTGGATATTATTACTGAAATTGATAATAGAATTTGTGTGTGTCTTGAAACAAAGAGTATTTTGAAATATGATATTAAAAGGAAATGTTATATTGATGAAAGTATGAATCCTTTTGATTTCGTTAAACTCTTTTGTGCAGGAACATATAAGATGGAAACAAAGGATATTTCAAAGAACGAAGAATCTTTGAAGCTTGGATCTTCAAGTTCAGAATCAGTGTGCTCGAAATGTGACAACTTTAAGGCTGAAAATGACAAACTTTTGAAGGATGCGGAAAGTTTGACATCAGAAGTCGAGAAGTTGAGAGATGAGAAGCAAACTAATGATAACCAGATTCTTATGTTGCAGGGAATTTGTGAAAATTTGAAGTCTGAAAATGTCAAACTGCTTAGTGATTTGAACAGTTTGACATCAGAAAACAAGATTTTGAAAGAAAAAGAATTTGAAAATGAAAAATTAAAATTTGAAAATGATTTCAAAAGTCAGTTAAAGATTTTAGAAGATGAGAGAGATGTTTTTGGTAAAGATAATCTTGAAAAACAAATTGAAATCAATTCTCATCTTGCTAAAATCATTCAGCTTGAAAAAGAAGCCGAAAAAGCTCGGACTAAAATCAAAGAGCTTGAAGTAAAATTGAAAGGTTTTGTGACTTCTACATCACATGTTTGTCCAAAACCAATCAATTTCAACATTGAAAATGTCAAAATTGAAGATTGTGATGAGATATCTGATGATGAAAAAGAAAAGAAAAGAAAAATATCTTTAGTTTTACAAGAAAAATTTCAAAATACTGTTCTGCTATCTACTGAAACAGGTGAATGTTCTAAACAAAAACCTGTTAAGAAGAATACAGAACAGAAACAAAAAGATAGAAATTTGAAAAATTCTAAAATTGAAGTTAAAAACTCATCAGATAAATCATCCAATCATTATCAAAAATCACAAAAGGTTAAAAATGAAAACTTACAAAATGTTGGTAATAAGTGGTGCAGGTTTGACCACAGTGCTCAAAAGACAAATCCAGCATTGAGGAGGAGAAATGATTATAACCAAGCCAAACAATGTTATGATCTGAAGGTTTGGACTGACAGAAATAGATGGTACGATAGCAGAGTGTGCTACACCTGTGGTGTTATAGGACATATTGCTGTTAACTGCCAGAATTGGAATTATGAAATGAGAAGATGCTATAATTGCCAGATCAAAGGTCATATTGCAAGAGATTGCCCAAGGAGATCGATGGGTAGATCGAGGGTTGAATCTCATAGAACGGTAAAGAAGCTAGTCAAAGTCAAGCCCCATGAACAGAAGGTTCTAAAACCTAAAGTTCAGGATCAGACAATTCAAGAAAAGAAAGTTAAACTTTCACAGGGGCAGAAAGATAGACTACGAAAGAAAAGGAAGAAGGCGAGAGAATACTTGGAGAAGATTTTGTCTTCGGGTTCACCGGTTGATTCGAATAAAAGTTCTGATGAATCGATTAACTCGACTGCAAAGCCAAGCAAATCGAATTCTTCAGATACAAATCTGAGGACAAAAGAGAAAAGGGAAAAGAAGAAAATGGTTGGCAATGAATCTGATATTTCAAAGTCAGACAAGTCACCATCAGGTGATGAATCTGACTCATCTAAGTCAGATAAGCCAAGTTCGTGCAATGAATCTGATTCTACAAAATCAGAGGAGCCACAAGTTGAGGTAAAGAAGGAAGAAACTGTTCTTTTGATGAATGATGAAAAATTTCCTCCATTACAAGCCACAAACACAAAATCAAAAGGTGTTGATACTGGAAAAATGTTTAATAGCAATGTTAAACATATTTTTAGTAAGATGGTTGATGGTAAGGAAAAAGGAGTGAAAGAGTTTTATGAAGAAAAGAGAAAAGCTCAAAATACACCCAAGGACAGTCAGTCTTGGGTGAAACTTTTCAAATAGAAAAATCTGACTTGCCGGAGCTTCCAGGTTGGTAAGTGTGAAGCAGGTATCGGCATCATTCTTGAGAAATTCACAGGATGGTAACTGTGATATTTCGTCTTCCAAGTGGTTAATCAAGGACATTAAGTTGTACTTGATTTTCTACAAGTGATTGTGGTATTTGATCTTATATTGTTAAAATATGTACAAAAAGGTTTTAAAGAGAACAAGGTGATGAGATAACCCCAAACTCACAAGTGATGGGTAAACAAACTAATTTTTCCGGAAAAACCATTCTGATTAAAACAAACTTAAGTGTTTTGAAATCATTATGGGAAAATAGTTTGTTGTAAAGGGGAGTTTTGATTGAATATGCCGAAACCCTCACGGCTGAACAAACATGGTTACTTTCATCAGATTGAAAAACGGTTTTCAAACTGTTAAGATCAATGGGTTGTAAATCATGGGGGTACTTTATGTTATATTTTCTACAAAACAGAGCATGAGATGCAGAAAATGGATGGCGAAACAAAGCTATCAGTTTTGGTTGTCAAATTTTCTTTATCTGGTTTTGCATTTTAGGGGGAGTAATGTTGTTAGAAAATACAAAAACATTTGAAAATTTGAAAAAGTCAAAAACATGATAAAATTCAAAATTGAGTTTTTGCGTAAAAAGAGGAAATGATAGTACATCAGTAGACAGTTTAGTATGCTAAAGAAATGGAAAGTTTAAATGTGTTAAACGATCTCACCGTGGATGTGTCGGTAGGTTTTTATACATTTAGTAAACTTTTTCGGGATATAAACCTAAATTCAAACTTACTTATTTCGTGGGGAACACTACTTGGATATATAGGTAACCCCTGAAATCTCGTTTGAAAGGTCTCTTAATCTGATATACTAGGTCTTTATACTCTATGATATCTGGGGTATTATTCCGGGACTTCTGCTGAACGGTAGTTCTGACCTAGTCCCTGGCTAATACTTGCTTAAATGCTTGAAACACAGCATTAAACCCTCAGCATGCTGAAACAATTAAATTGATATATGCTGCTGTTGTAAGCAAAAAGATCCTCTAAAGGGGACATACCAAAAAGTCGAAGCTGATATCTCTCTGCGTATACGGAAGTATCGATCTGAGATCCCTTGGCCCTCGCATACCTAATTTATATACAGATATCATTGTAGTATTCTCACCTGTAAGACTGATTATTGAGATTCTGGATACGGGAGTATATTCAAGAGGTGGGACACATGAATGAGTTTAAGTTCCTAAAATATCTAATTCGTATCCTGAATCAGTTGAACTTTGTGTGAAAATTTAAGTGGATCAGTATATCGACAATCTAAGTGAATTGTTTAATTCATAAAGTGAAATTAAGCTCAACGGTACTTGTGACTTGTCAAAAACTGATATGATCCTCTAACGCATTCTCAAAACAAAAATATTGTCTGTAAATATGTTTGTACATATTTCGTTATTGCTTTATATTTTCAGAAAATACAAAAAGATTTTGATTTCTACTTTATTTTCGACAACTGATATCTGAAATGCTGAGTTTCAAAATCTAAGTAAGCTGATTGTGTTTCTGAAAGTAAAACAAGTTCATTCAATTGAAACTTGTATTAAAATCAAAAATTTCAAAAACAGTTTGTGATATCTCCAAGGTCATTAACTTGAACTTGGATGATTAACTGTGAGGGAGTTGGATTCTTTAATACTGCTAAATCTATGTAGTTTGTTGATAGGGGGAGTGAATTAGAGAAGTTGATTGGAATTGCCAGGTTACGATTCCTGGATAGTCTAAAATGTTGTTACTTATAAACGTATGAGTGATTGCAGATAGTCCAGATTACGATCCTGATAGCAAAGTCTAAGGGGGAGTCTGAAGACAAGCTGAAAGTTAGGAGGAGCTTGTATATGGAAAGCAAGGTGTCGATCCCAAAGCACGGAAGCTTGATGAAAGGGGGAGCCTGAAGCTGATAGAAGAAGAGAGTGATAGATGCTTACAATGTTACAATCTGAGTGAGGATGCAGAATGATCAAGATTGAAGAAGGTGTCATATTGCAAGAATAGTCACTGAAGACTGCGTCAATATCCAAGGGGGAGTCTGTTAGTGTACTATGTCTATTGACTTCGTCTTGTTTCATTTAGATAGGATAGGATTTCTAGTGCACAAGGTTTGTGAAATTGTAATTTGAAGTATAGGTGATGATTTCGCTTCAAGTGGGCTGAAGATAAGTTCAAGCGAAATCATATACATCTGATTTCGCTTGAACCAGTCTTGGTTCCCTTCAAGCGAAATCTAGGCTTCTATAAATAGGTGCACTTGTTATTCATTTGGTACGTGACTTCCGAAAGTGTAACGAAGTGCTGTCGGTTTTCTGTCAGGTTGTAAACAGTGTTAAAAGCAATATATTTGACAGATTAAAGATTAACAAGCTGTGTTCATGTCTAGTTCTCTGATTCCGCCTTTGAACTGGACTTAAACTCTTCTGATCGACTCAATCGGGTCATACAACGATCCAACATAAATAATGTGAACACGTGCAAACTGGAAGAGTGAGTGCCTGTACTCTGAGTTTTCTATCTAAGGCTAGAGTGTTCGTACAAATCCACATAATCGGACCACTCACTCTTACCTGGGAACTCTTGGGGTGAGTGTTCACTTATAGGCGAGTATGTCTTCGTGATATATTATTTTTGAACTATTTACTTTGATTAGTCACTACGTGTCGTCTGTTTGTTCGAGGTAACAAATGAATGATCGCCTTCCTTGTGTTTTGTCGATGTTTTCAGTACCTCTTTTGTTTATCCGAATGTCTCTGTCAATATGAATCCCACTTGTAGACGAGCCTTCAATCTAAATGCAAACGAGGCTCGAGCTGACAACCTCGTTGTCAATGGTACATTTCTTGTCAATGGTACGTTTCTTGTTAACAATCAACCTGCATCTATTCTTTTCGATTCTGGTGTTGATAGAAGTTTTGTTTCATTGTCATTTGAGCCTTTGCTTGCGATACCTAGAACTAAACTGAGGAAACCCTTATCTGTTGAAGTTGCCACTGGTAAACCTCTTGTTCTCAATTCTATTATTCGTAATTGTCAGTTGAACCTTGATAACCATCTTTTTCCTATTGACCTCACACCGATGCAACTTGGGAGTTTCGATATTGTCGTTGGAATGGATTGGCTGACCAAACACCATGCTGAGGTGATTTGTTTCGATAAGATCGTTCATATTCCTCTTCCGTCTGGCGATGTTCTGGAAGTTCGTGGCGAAAAACCACCAGATGGTTTGAAGCTTATGTCGTGTATGGAAGCCCAAAGTTATTTGCGAAAAGGATATGTTGCTTTTCTGGCACATGTCACCGAGGAGAAAGACAAGAGCAAGAGTATTCAGGATATCCCGATTGTGCGGGATTATCCAGAGGTGTTTCCTGATGAACTGCCTGGTTTGCCTCCAGTTCGTCAAGTCGAGTTTCATATTAACCTTATACCCAATGCCAACCCGATTGCAAAAGCACCTTATCATCTTGCACCGTCGGAGATGCAAGAATTATCGAAACAGCTTCAAGAGTTATCTGATAAAGGATTCATCCGACCGAGCTTTTCACCTTGGGGAGCTCTTGTCCTCTTTGTGAAAAAGAAAGACGGATCTTTTCGAATGTGTATCGATTATCGTGAGCTTAATAAGCTCACCATCAAGAATCGATATCCCCTACCTCGAATTGATGATCTCTTCGACCAGCTGCAGGGTGCTTCATGCTTTTCCAAGATCGACCTGCGTTCTGGGTATCATCAACTTCGTGTTCTCGAAGAAGATATTCCCAAAACTGCTTTCCGCACAAGATATGGGCATTACGAGTTCACTGTCATGCCTTTTGGTTTGACGAATGCTCCAGCTATCTTTATGGACTTAATGAATAGGGTCTGCAAACCTTATTTGGACAAGTTCATTATTGTGTTCATCAACGATATTCTCATTTATTCAAAATCTCGAGCCGAGCACGAGCAACACCTTCGCTTAACATTGGAACTCTTGAAGAAGGAACAACTTTTTGCTAAATTCTCCAAGTGTGAATTATGGCTTAAAGAAGTTCAATTCTTGGGTCACATAGTCAATGAGCAGGGTATTCATGTGGATCCATCCAAGATTGCTGCTATTAAGGACTGGAATACACCGACGACGCCTACAGAGATTCGATCTTTTCTTGGTCTTGCTGGTTATTATCGTCGATTCATTTCAAATTTCTCAAAGATTGCGGTTCCACTCACTGCTTTGACTCAGAAAAATAAGCCTTTTGAGTGGGGACCCAAGCAAGAAGAAGCGTTCCAAACGCTGAAGCAGAAGTTATGTAATGCTCCTGTTCTATCTCTGCCCGAGGGAAGCGATGATTTCGTTGTCTATTGCGATGCGTCCAACTTAGGCCTTGGTTGCGTCCTTATGCAATGAGGTAAAGTTATTGCATATGCATCTAGGCAGCTGAAAGTTCACGAGAAGAACTACACGACTCATGATCTTGAGTTAGGAGCTGTGGTTTTCGCGCTTAAAATCTGGAGACACTACCTCTATGGAACGAAGTGTGTGGTTTTCACAGACCACAAAAGTCTCCAGCATATTCTTAATCAGAAAGAGCTGAACATGAGGCAACGACGTTGGGTTGAACTCTTAAACGATTATGACTGCGAGATTCGCTACCACCCTGGTAAGGCGAATGTTGTAGCCGATGCGCTTAGTCGAAAGGAGCGAGTCAAGCTTCATTCTGTTTGAACACTATCTGATCTTCAATTTCGTGTCCTTCAAGCTCAGCAATTTTTTGTGTTTCACAAAATTTGATAGGTAATGAATTACCACGTCAACTTGAGCTTAAGCTCGAAGCGAAAGATGATGGTTTACTCTATTTCAAGGGTCGATTGTGGATTCCGAAACAAGACGATCTTCGCACTTTAGCGATGGATGAATCACATAAGTCTCGATATTCTGTCCATCCTGGTGCTGATAAAATGTACAAGGATCTTCGTACTAAGATCTGGTGGCCTGGTATGAAGAAAGATGTTGCCTTGTATGTGTCGAATTGCCTAACTTGTCTCAAAGCCAAGGCAGAACATCAACGACCTTCTGGTTTGCTTGTACAACCAGTGATACCGGTTTGGAAATGGGAGAACATTGCCATGGATCTCATTACTAAGTTACCGCGTACATCTAAAGGTCACGATGCTATTTGGGTTGTAGTTGATCGTTTGACAAAATCTGCTCACTTCTTACCAATCCGTGAGGATTTCTCTACTGAGAAGCTTGCCAAGATCTATGTAGACGAGATTGTATCACGACATGGTGTTCCTTTAGATATCATTTCTGACCGTGATGCTCGATTTTCATCTCATTTTTGGAAGGCCATGCAATCTGCTTTGGGAATCCAACTGAATCTAAGCACTGCTTATCATCCCCCAAGCAGATGGCCAATCGGAGAGAACAATTCAAACTTTGGAGGATATGCTTAGAGCATGCGTGATAGACTTTGGTGGTAATTGGGATTCTCATCTGCCACTGATCGAGTTCTCTTACAACAATAGTTATCATGCTAGCATTAATATGGCGCCATTCGAAGCTCTCTACGGTCGAAAATGTCGTTCACCTGTCTGTTGGAACGAGACTGGTGATGCTCAGCTTACTGGACCTGAGCTCGTTCTGGAAACAATAGACAAAATCAAGAAAATCCGCGATAATCTTGTGACAGCTCGAAACCATCAAAAGAGATATGCGGATATGCGACGCAAGCCCTGAGAATTTCAAATCGGAGACCGTGTCCTACTCAAGGTATCACCTTGGAAGGGAGTGGTGAGATTTGGAAAGAAAGGAAAACTTGCACCTCGATATGTGGGACCATTTAAGATTGTGGAAAGGGTTGGAAAGGTTGCCTATCGACTAGAGCTACCTCCAGAGCTTGGAAATATTCACCCAACTTTTCACGTGTCCAATCTGCGAAAGTGTTTAGCTGACGCTGATCTACACATTCCTCTCGACGAGATCCAAATCGATGAAACAATGCACTTTGTCGAGAAACCCGTGGAGATTGTGGACCATGCTTTCAAACAGTTGAAGAACAAATGGATTCGATTAGTCAATGTTCACTGGGAATCCAAACGTGGCCCAGAGTTTACTTGGGAACGTGAGGACCAGATGAAGACTAAATATCCGCATTTGTTTTCACAAGCTTCCTCTAGTTAAAATTTCGGGACGAAATTTCTTGAAGTATGGGAGACTGTGAAAACTGTGTTCTGTAATCGATATACGATGTAAAACAATGATGATTATTAATAAAACAATGTGCTTTGGTGTTACTATATGTGTTTTGGTGTTATTATGTGTGTAATTGTGTTTGGTGATTTTACAATGTGATTCGATTCCAATTTCAAGCTTTAAATCGCTTTCTGGAAGGTTATACGCGATCTGATGCGTAAACGTAATCAGTTTAATATGAAAAACACTCCAGAACATCAACATATGCTTAACATACCTTAAATAACCTCTACATAAGTTAGAAATAAGTTTTGAAGGCTTTGGTATGGCAAAATCAAGTTTAATCGCTTAAAGGGACTAAATTCGACAAACTGTGAAAGTACGGCGATTCGTACTATAACAAACATTCCGGAACATGACCATAAGTTAAACATACCATAAATATCCTTTACATAGCTTAGAAATAGGCTTTGAAGGGTTCGGTGTGCTAAAATAAACTTTTGGGTCATTCAGAGACTAAAAACGTCAAAAAGTGCACAAGTTTGCATTTTCGCGCATATCTTACGTTCTGAATATATCCGGACCTCCAAAATTTTATGTAAGCATTAAAATATTTTATTTTAGTGTTTGGCATAAGAAAAATCCATTCGTCTCACAATTTGGATCGTTTTTCGCGCTTATGCGCATTCCGTCGTAATTAACCGAACAACGCAACCGTACGGCCAAATGAACCGACATCAGAGATATTTTTGAGCACATTTTAAGTCCCCTATACTTTAACTTCATTTTAGAGCTTTGAAATGGGGTTAACGGGGCTTAAACGTGTCAAAAATGTATCAAATAGCAAGTTTGGATGCACAGGGGCCTGTTCTGCCAAAATATGAAAGTATCAGACCTGCAAGGTCCTTACGGACCGAATGGTTCTGGGTCTTACGGTCCGTAAGAAGGTCCCAGATCAGCAAAACCTGTTTTACAGCCTGTTAACAGCTGTTAAACACTCATTTCTCACTTACACATGGCTTTTCCTGATGCTAGGGGCCATTTTGATGGCACATGGTATTGTAAACACATGTATGGATGAGATTGAAGCACGGTTTTCGACAAACGATCTTAATGGCTCTCCGAAAACTATAAATACCCCATCCCATTCACTTGCAAACCCACTTGATTTCTGAAATTTCTCTAAGTTGGGGTGTTTCATCACCTCATACCTGAGAATACTTGGAAAATCAATCTTGCGGGGACCCTTTGTAAGTATTCCTTCGTTCTTTTTATGCGTTTTAGCGTTAAAGTCAAACTATGTTTGACTTTCTGCATTGACCAGTTTATGGTCAATGCGAAGTTCGTTTGAACTTCATAACGTGAGCGTAATCACGATAGTTATAGTCCCTAGTGACTATACCTACTGATTACCACGTTATCTAGGCTCCGTGACGAGTCGTAGTTTCGGCCAAAATGCGCATTTACGCGTATTTTGTAACCAAACTACTTTAGGATATCAAACCGTTTGTTTTGATATCAAAACATGTTTTCTAACTTAGTTAAGCATGTTTTAACATGCTTAGCTCGTCACTTTTAGTTTAGTGCTTATATAGGGTCGTAAAGGTAAGCGATCTAATCAATCGCTTATACTTTCGAACCCGACCCGTTTGGTCGATCATTAGGATCCGACCAAACACATTAAGTGACCATAGTAGCATAGGGAATAACCTTCCGAGGTTATAACTTATGGTCACCTAGTTTAGATAGTTGTGTGATAAGTAGTTTATATGCCTTAGGTAAATGACCAAAATGCCCTTTTCATGCATAATTAGTAATTAAGCATATGTAACCTAAACTTTTGTCACATAACTGATTATACAACATGATTAAACTTGTATAGGCATATAATACTTGTCATAGGACTAGTTAGACGTCTCGAACGCGCATTTGCGCGCACGACGCGTTAAAGTAGCATAAGCTACCTTAATGGGTCGCGATGGGTCGAAAGCACTTAGGTTAGGTTTCGATTTAGAATGTAGGCTTTGTTAAACCATATCACATGAGTTCCAACACTCATTTGGTTTGCAAGACCTCATTATGTCCGATCTTCTGATTTAGGCGTCTATTGTTTGACTAGTGATTCAATTACTAGATGCTGCTTGATTTCCCTGGTTTACTCGAGTTTGTTGAAGTACTATTGATTGAGGATACCTTGCACTACATGTGAGTACATAGTTCCCCTATTTTACCGTTTTCAATTGTTTTGGGGTGATTCATATGTACAAAATGTTTTCAAGGTTTAAACAATGATTTCAAAAACGAATAGAACGATTTATACTAAACTAATAACGATTTCGATAATGTGAACGAACTTGTTGGTTGTAGTTACATAACGATTGACATTCATTAATTTTGGCCGAACCGACCAGTAATAGGTTATGGTACCATAGGATCTGACAAATCCCGTTATTGCACTATACCCATGGTTATGTGTGGGTGTTGTGGGTAACAACTGAATCTGTAATTATTAACTTACCCTTTGGGGGTTTGTTAATACGAGAAGCGAGGAACGAGGTAGTCAAGTCACGAAGGTTTGAATGTTATTAATGAGACGACCATATATAAGTTTTCACAATTAAAACGAGGACGATTTAAACGAGTAAATGATCTGGAAACGATTTGGAAATGATGTTAAACGATTTGGGTAAACGATTGGTTTTTGGCTAGTGTTTAGATAACGGGACGGGTGTAATGTGGTGAAAACATGGTAGATACGCCGCTGGTACTTCTTATATATAAGTGTTTTCAACATATTACATATCGTGGCGTTATTTAGTTCACTTGGGTAAACGATATTGAAACGATGTCAATCAACGATGTTTTGGAAATAATATATGAGTTTTATTAACAAGTTTATACGAGATGTTTTACAAAATGGTTTTCTAAAACAAAAAGCTTTTGGGTTAAGAATCGTGGCTACGAAATTTTATAAATTATAACCATCTTGATTTGAGTTGGTTAATCATGTTGCAATATTATACACTTTTTAAAAAAACAAGGTTTTCGAGGTATTGCAATATATGTAAACAAGCCATGATTCCGATACTCTTATAAAACCTATGTACTCGCCAGCATTTCTTTGCTGACTTTGTTTTTTACATATGTTTCAGGTGTTGTTGCTTGATTGACGTTCTAGGATGCATGCGTCACATAGGATCTGGACGAGACCTTAGTGACATAAAACGATGATAGTTGATATAAAACTTGTTTGTTATGTGTTAAAACAATGTTAATGCTTAATATTATCAATAAAACGAAACACTTTTTGTATCTATGGTTATGAAACGATAATTCTGTTACAACACTCCCCGACATTTCCGCCACGCTTTGTTGTTTTACGTGGTCGGGGTGTGACACTACTGGACGACTTTTATGTTACTGTTTTATTTGATTCGGGTGCCAATACTAGCTACGTGTCCTTAAAAGTTAGTCAAATTCTTAAGCGTACTCCAACACTTTTGAACACCAAGCACATTGTAGAACTAGCAAATGGTAAAAGTTTAGAGGCCACACACATAGTTAAGGGTTGTAATCTTGTTCTTGCTGATCAGACCTTCTCTATCGACCTCATTCCTATCGTTCTGGGTAGTTTCGACGTTGTTATTGGGATGGATTGGTTATCTCAACATCAAGCGGACATTCTTTGCAAGGAGAAAATTGTCCGCATCCCTCGTTCTGGTGAAGAACCCCTCGTGATTCGTGGTGACAAGAGTGGTGCAGTCGTAGGCATTATCTCTTTCCTTAAGGCCCAGAAGTGCTTATGAAAGGGTCACACAGCTATTCTAGCCCTCGTTACTGACACCTCAACGAAAGAGAAGAAGATAGAAGACATCCCTATTGTTCGCGACATTCCTGAGGTATTTCCTGAGGAATTACCTGGTCTTCCACCTCATCGTCGAGTTTCAAATCGAGCTAACTCCTGGAGTAGCACCCATAGCTCGTGCACCTTATCGCTTAGCTCCATCAGAACTAGAGGAATTGTCCACACAACTACAAGAGCTCTTGGACAAGGGTTTCATGCGTCCTAGCTCTTCGGCCTGGGGAGCTCCAGTCTTGTTTGTGAAGAAGAAAGATGGTGCCTTCCGAATGTGCATCGACTATCGCGAACTCAACAACGTGACCGTGAAGAATCGTTATCCTCTCCCACGTATTGACGACTTGTTCGACCAGTTGCAAGGGTTGAGCTATTACTCAAAAATTGATCTGAGATCGGGATATCATCAGCTGAGAGTCCGAGATGAGGACATCTCCAAAACAGCATTCAGGACTCGTTACGGGCACTACGAGTTTCTGGTTATGCCTTTCGGGTTGACAAACGCACCTGCGGTCTTCATGGATCTTATGAACCGAGTGTGCAAACCTTATCTGGATAAGTTCGTTATTGTTTTCATCGACGACATCCTGATCTATTCTAAGAGTCAGGGGGAACACGAGCACCATTTGCAACTTATTCTGGAACTTCTTTGAACAGAGCAGCTTTATTCTAAGTTCTCGAAATGCGACTTTTGGCTTCGTGAAGTCCATTTCTTGGGCCATGTGGTAAATGAGGATGGGATTCATGTGGATCCATCCAAGGTTGACTCGATCAAGAACTAACATGTGCCCCGTACACCAACAGAAATCCGCCAATTCTTGGGTTTGGCGGGTTACTACAGAAGATTCATCAAGGATTTCTCAAAGATTGCGCAACCTCTCACTTCACTGACCCAGAAGGGTGTCACCTATCATTGGGGTAATGCACAGGAATCCGCATTTCAGCACTTAAAGGAGAGACTTTGTAGCGCGCCTATTCTCTCATTACCTGAAGGCACCGATGATTTCGTTGTTTTTTGCGACGCGTCGATCCAAGGACTTGGTTGTGTGTTGATGCAACGGGATAAAGTCATTGCTTATGCATCACGCCAACTTAAGATTCACGAAAGGAACTACACTACTCATGATCTAGAGCTGGGAGCTGTTGTTTTTGCACTCAAGATATGGAGGCATTACCTATACGGTACCAAGTGCACCATTTACACCGATCACAGGAGTCTCCAACATATCTTCAAACAGAAGGAGTTGAACATGCGACAGCGTCGATGGGTCGAACTCCTAAATGATTACGAATGTACGATCAAGTATCATTCGGGCAAAGACAATGTTGTGGCCGATGCCCTCAGTCGGAAGGAGTCTAAACCTAAGCGTGTACATGTGTTACAGCTTACCATTCACTCTAGTCTTCCCGCTCAGATACGAGATGCTCAGGTTAAAGCATTGAAAGCAGAAAACATCAGGGCTGAGTCTTTGGGAGGATCGAGGAAACAGTTAGAGCAAAAGGAAGACGGCGCTTATTACGTGACAGGGCACATCTGGGTTCCACTCTATGGTAACCAACGTGAGCTTGTGATGGATGAAGCACACAAGTCTCGTTACTCGGTACATCCTGGTTCGGATAAGATGTACCACGATCTCAAGACTAAGTATTGGTGGCCTAGTATGAAAGCCAACATATCAACCTACGTCAGTAAATGCTTGACTTGTGTGAGAGTCAAAATCGAGTACCAGAAACCATCAGGCCTACTTCAACAATCAGAGATACCGACATGGAAATGGGAGCAAATTTCCATGGATTTCGTTACTGGCCTGCCTAGATCTCAATGCGGAAATGATACCATTTGGGTGATCGTGGATCGACTGACCAAGTCTGCACATTTTCTGGCTATCAAGGAAACAGATAAGTTTTCTACTCTAGCAGACATCTACCTAAAGGAAGTAGTATCAAGGCACGGGGGGCCAACCTCTATCATTTCTGATCGTGACTTGCATTTTACATCTGAATTGTGGCAAGATATGCACAAGTCCTTTGGCTCTCGATTAGGCATAAGCACGGCGTATCATCCACAGATGGATGGGCAGTCTGAACGCACCATCCAAACCCTTGAAGACTTGCTTCGAGCATGTGTAATCGACTTTGGTAACGGCTGGGAAAGACACCTTCCATTAGTAGAGTTTTTGTATAACAACAGTTACCACACCAGCATCCAGGTTGTACCGTTTGAGGCATTGTACGGGCGTAAGTGCCGATCACCTCTTTGTTGGGCAGAGGTTGGTGACAACCAAATCACTGGCCCAGAGCTCGTCGTAGACACAACCGAGAAGATTTCTCAGATACGACAACGAATGGCGGCAGCTCGTGACCGTCAGAAAAGCTACGCTGATAGGCGAAGGAAACCACTCGAGTTCCAGGTTAGGGATCGAGTACTACTTAAAGTCCCACCTTGGAAAGGTGTAGTTCGTTTTGGTAAACGAGGCAAACTCAACCCGCGATACGTCAGACCTTTCGAAATCATAGAGAAAATAGGCAAAGTGGCCTACAAACTGAACCTACCCGAAGAACTCAGTGGAGTTCACAACGTTTTCCACATGTCAAATCTGAAGAAGTGTCTGTCAGATGAGACCCTCATAGTTCCTCTCAAGGAGCTCACTATCGATGATCTACTACGATTCGTTGAAGAACCAGTAGAGATTACTGACCGAGATGTTAAAGTTCTCAAGCGTACCAGGATACCTCTTGTTCGAGTTTGTTGGAACTCCCGTCATGGCCCAGAGTTCACCTGGGAATGAGAAGACCAAATGAAACACAAGTATCCCCAGTTGTTCGAGAAAAGTGCAACCACTACTGAGGCTGAAGCTACTGCGGAATTTCGGGACGAAATTCCAAACCAACGGGGGGATGATGTGACACTCCAGGAAAACCAGGAAACCATGCAACCTAACTAGCTTCCTCAGTAACTACGTGCTAAATTTCGGGACGTAATTTCCTTCAAGTTGGGGATGATGTGACAACCCAAACTTTCAAGGTTAGTAACGTGATCCTAACTCCTTGTTATTCCTCTTTGATGTGTTACACGCCCCGCACTTGTATGATTCCGTTTAACGATTTGATAACCTTGTTAGACTTTATATGTTGTATATTTGGGCCTCAACCTTGTGTTTTGTTTAGACTATTGTTTTAGTGGGCCGTAACCTAAACCCGAAAAGCCAAAGAAAACCCAATGGGATTAAAAACCCCAAACCGCCAATTGTGTGCATAGTGAGGGCTGTTTTGTCCAAGTCTTGCGGCAACCCAATTACATGGACTTGAGCCCATTTCTGCCAACAGGAACCGCCCCCCAAAGTTATTAGTTATTGCATGCTTATTATAATTGTTTATCATAAACTCAAAACCAAAACAAACCCTACACTCCTGAAGGTTACGTGCGGCATAGCAGACCCCCCCCCCTTCTTCATCGAAGCCTGTTAGTTGTATCTCCTACACTTCGGTTAGTATGTTACATAATTCATGTAATCTGCTTGTTGTTTTGTTGAGGCCTTGAATCATTGTTTGCTATCTTCTTGATGCTTGAATCGATATAAGAATAATCTAGGACTTCTTTGCAACAACTAGTTTATATTCTAATTTAACATGGAATAGTAATATATGAATTGGTATGGATTGATAATTGACTAATTGCGTGATTATAATTCTTGATTATAGATTATAATTGTATCGTAATATATGATGAACTTATGACTTTGGTTCTTGTTAATTGTCTTAATCACTTGAAGATTATTACGATGGGTAGGGACAATCTTGGGTTGATATGATTCGGAATTTTCACAAGTTGTTATGGGTTAGGCTAATGGCCAGATTACTGAAACAAGTTGTGTGGTCGATTAAATGGATATATGTTGTATTGATGTATAGGAGTCATATTAGGGAGTCATCGAAACTGGTTGATTATTTTCCTGATGAACCGATTAAGTTTTGCTGAATAATTAGAGGTATTTTGTTATTGGATTTGGGGTGTTAATTTCATAATAATAAGTTATCGATAAGAATCAAAGGGTAGATGTTGTATGTATGCTTATGATTCGGTAATGGTTAATTATAATTTGGAATATGTAACTATACCGAAAGTTGTGTGGTTTATGCTACTCATCTATGAACCAAGAATTGGGATTGGGCCGCACACAAATTGTTGAACACACACATTTAATTTAGTTTATTAAACCTGGGCCACACACCATTAGATTAATTGGGCCGCTCCAATAAAAAGCTGGGCCACAAACTTAAACTGTTTGCATATAGGGGGCCGGGGTGTATACCTTAATTGTGTGACAACCCGCACTAAACCAGGTATCCGTACGACTTAATTAATGATTAATTACTGCTAAATTACTGTGCTTAACTGAAATTGCTGATAAACTGCTACCTGCATACTGATACATGCACTTACTTGCATCATACTTTATTTGCTGTCACTACATTATTTATATGCTGAACCTTGGTGACAAACATGATGCACAAAAAGCACAGTAGCACTAAACGGATACACAGTGAACATGCTGATATAACCAGCATCAGGCAGACACTGCCTCTAAGGCCTGTTAAGAGCCTCAAATATCTGACTACACTGGTAGTGAGTGTAGGGTTATAAGGGTTGTGGAACTGCGTCTCTAGGAATAAGATACACTGATTGGATGTGCCAAAAACGTACTTTAAGTACAAAACACAGCACTTTAATAAATAATCCAGCTTCTAGCTGACTAGTAAAGTGCCAAAACATGGGGAAAATATTACTAGACACTTTCTAAAGTGTTGGAAACAAAATGTGTCACTAAAAATATTAATAACGACACTTTAAAGCTTTTGTAACGCTTTAACGGATTACTATCCAACCGAACAACCGGACTTTACCCGGAACATGAAAACTTTGTTATTTTTATTATTACTCTTTTTCTGAGCCAGTTAGGGTCCCTGATTACCCTAACACCCGTCATAACACGCTATATTTTACTAACGGAGTTTAATACTAAACTAACCTATTTAACCTAAACTCCATCCTAATTACCTAGTTACAATCGAACTAGATACCCCCCCCCCCATTGTAATCGGCCCCATCCATGGGGAACACAAGAGTACAAAGTTGATTATTTTATTGAGTTGTGTTTAGTATCTATGAGACATAATTACCCATGGTTAATAACCTTCAAAGTTTGCCTATAAGATCTAAGAGTTCACTTAACATAATCACTTCACATTTCACAACTTACAAACTCTCTCCCTCACCCTTGGAGCTCTCGGCCGAACACCCCAGCCCCCATACACCCATTTTCGGTTCTTGTTCAAGCCAATCCAAGGTCATACAAACATCAAAGGTCGAGCATTAGGAGCTTTGGTGCACTCGGAGCGCGAAGGACCACTTCCGTTAGCTTTTATCCACCCATTTTTCACCAAGGATCTTCCCTAGCCTTGAGCTAGAGGTATAACACTTAAAACTCGTTTTTACACTTATCTAAAGTGGGTAAAAGGATTTTTGTCGGTTAAATATCGATAACATACGTTTTGAAGCATTAAAGTCTAGTAAAAACTATAAAAATGGTGGTTAATAACATATGTGTTGTGTAAAAGTTGTAGTACTTGAAAGATGTGATTATCTAGACCCGATCTATGTTGTGGTAGCTCGGATCACCATTTAACCCGGTTTGGTAAGATCGTTGATCTTAACATAAGCTTGTTTTGGATAGTACAAGGGTTAAAAGGTGAAACTCTACCACACTAGAGACATGAACTTGTGTAAAAATATTTTACTTGTGTAAAAGTGATTTAACTTGTACAATAGTGTTTAAAACTAGCGGATCTACGTATCTGCAAGTGGTATTTTCAAAGAACCACACGATAAAGAAATCATGTATTTTAAAGAAAGGATCTTACACTAACAAATATGATATTTTTGTAAACCACAAGTGTGTAAACACTTGTGAAACAAAAAGATCCGACAAAGAACTAGATTTGTCACTTGTTACTAGAAGTTTTAAAGACGGATTTCTCTAAACACGAGGTTTTTACAAGATTGAAGTTACTTTATATAAAGATCTACAAAATATAATGGGATTTACATTATAGATGCGGAAAAACTACAAGTTCATGCGATTATGCGATTTACATACTTAATCGACTAGTTTGATGTGTCGGAAATTGTTTGATTGAATAAAGAAGTTGTTGAATTAATTTGATAAAAGAAAATGATACGCTTGAAAGCGTGGCCACCTCCAGTTACAGAGGAAACTCTGGCGAAATTTTCTAAAACCTAACACCTAGAATTATTTACACAACAAGTGTTAGAACTATTTTTGACATATTTTCGAAACATAAATTTCGCCAGAACTATATTTTACTAAATATTCGGAGGTGGGATTTTCACTAAGTTAACGTGATAAATATGTTTTGTCACAACACTGTTTATGATTATTTTGTGAAATTACATAAATATTATTTTAGAGTAAAAATAATATTTACAAGCGTTAATGATCCCAAAACTTTGCGAACGCTTTCACTACAAACATATAAGTTACACCGGTAATTACTTTACCACACGATTGATAAAACGTAACTTACGCACATGTATTGTATCCCCCATCCTTGGGAAGGAGTTTAACTACCAAGTATATACAGAACAAACACACGAAATAGTTGTCTAACTATTTCCCAAAAACTTAAACTATAAAGCTAAGGCACGGCCGTCCGTCTAATAGAATTAGCACTTGTAGGTCGTCGCACAGCTTTCAGATTTGGAGACACTTGGTAGAGACGCACCGACAGTGAGTTCATGTCCCCCTTTTCTCTAACTGTTTTCAGTTTTCTTAACTGCGGGGGTGAAATACATGTTACTTTGTTTACAAGTACTTTATACATGGTATGATTAACGTAAGGAGGTTTTAGATCATGTGAATGGGTAGTTAGAACACCGAGGGACTTAAGCGGTAGATCTATCTGGGTGTAGCGAGCCCAGCTCTAGGCCCAACAGAACGGACCTCTCTGAGGACCAACAGAACGGACCTGGAGTGACTTGGTTGCCCAACGCAAAAATCGGCTAGGGTTGTGTCTTCCTACTTGCATTTCACAACATGCTAATGGCCTTGCAAACCATTGGTGATCACAAGTCCTCTTACACTGCTACATACCACGACAACTTTTATACTTACAAGTGTTTTACTTACTCACTTGCACATGAACTCGCTCAACATTATTGTTGATTTTTCAACTTACATGTATTTCAGGAAATTAACGAGATCTGGCACGGTATGGCATGTTTTCCGCTGCACTAGTTTCCGAGGTCATCCGGGGTTTAGGGGATGTGTCTCTTTCCTGGACAAGACACAGTCCTTAAACCATGTTTATGTTATGTTTCAGTTTGTAATGTTTGTTGAACAAGATTATGGTTGTCAGGGTATGTTAAAACAATGGAATTGTGTTTGATTTTCAAAACTTAATGGATGATCTTGCATGTTTTTCACTCATATAGCTTTGGTATGATTAAGCTATGGTATTAAGAAGTCACACCAAAATTTACCACGCTTCCGCAAAGCCAGGGTGTGACATCTTGGTATCAGAGCCAGGTTCATAGCGAACTAGGATTCTTTCTCGAGTCTAGACTATGATCACTAGGGCTCTCACGAAAACATTTTTCTGCATACCACTTAAGTCCAGATCCAAAACTTTTTACAAACAAATGTTGAGCACATTTTATTAATTATAGGCTCAGCTTGGAGGGCTGAGGATCGATCTGGAGGATCGAGGTGATCGAAGTAGTTGAGCACGTTGGTTTGTTATAGGATCGATCTGGAGGATCGAGGTGATCGAAGTAGTTGAGCACGTTGGTTTGTTATAGGATCGATCTGGAGGATCGAGGCTCGGTCTAGGTGACCGAGGTAGTGGGCTAGCAAGGCTAGGAAGAGTAGGCTCAGTCATGACGACTGAGGAGCAATCTAAGTGGACAAGGTGGAGGATAGAGCAGTCTTGTAGACTGGATGATATTGGCTAGTAAGACTAGGAGAATTACGTGATACCTTACTTGGTGACTTATGTGATTACTTGAGTTATGGTTGACTATTTGTGCATGTTTGTGTATATGTTACAGACACATGGATTCTGCAGACACTGGTGGTTCAGGCACCACAGGCCCGAGGCCTATCGTTTCAGACGACATTGAGTCATCGGAGCACGAGGTTTATACGTCCGACTTCACCAGCACAGATGAGGACGATTTCCAGCCCTTTGCACTACCTGACGGTGCTGTCGAGCTCGCAGATGGTCCTATCGCCGGGGATCTACCACTGGCATTGATCCCTGCTCCTATACCGCTGGCTGCGTACCCAGCTTACGATTTACCCATCGACGATGAGGAGGATGATGTCGATATGTTTGATGAGGAGCCTTTCGAGGAGGATGCTCAGGGCGAGGCCCTTCCTGCCGCCGATCCCTTGTTGATCGCAGACGCTCCCACCGCGGAGTCACCTGCTCACTCCCCAGTCGCGGACTCCTTTGAGTCTGTGGCCTCTGTACCCTCACATGTCCAGAGTGCGCAGCACTTCTCTCATGGATCAGATTCTGATCATGCATCTTCTGTTGCCCCTATCCCCAGTTTCACTTTCGACCACGAGGACGTGGAGGATTCCGATCCTATGTTTCCCCCAGGATTCGACCCAGATCGTGACTTAGAGTTTGTTCCCATGGATCAGTTTATGGAGGATCCAGCCGACCCTGTTGACCCAGTGGATCCTATCGACCCAGATTTTGAGTTTGAGATGGCTTTTGATGACTTCGAGCCTGCCTTTGAGTTTGAGATGGCTTTTGATGACTTCGAGCCTGCCGTTGCTCCTGAGAAGGCAGCCGCTCTAGACCCTATACCCGATGTTGCTGATCTCCCTGTAGATGTTCCTGTGATTGAGGGCGATCATGCTGATATCCCTTTTGAGCCTGTTGTTGCTGATCTCCCTGTAGATGTTCCTGTGATTGAGGGCGATCATGTTGCTGTTGATCCCGTTGTTCCTTTACCCGTTGGTGATATACCTGCCGACCATCCTATAGAGCACCTTGCACCCGTTCACCCTGTTGTTGCTCCCTTACTTGATCCCGTCCCACTAGAGCCCGGACATGCACTGTTCGCGGCACATATGGATCCCCCGGATGAGTCCGCACAGCACGGTTGGATACCGGCTGATGAGGATGTTCCACCTTTTCCTCCACAGATTCCTGTTGCACCACATATTGACTTTTCATTTCAGGTTCCTATGTTTGTACCTCCAGCAGGGCCTGGAGAGGGTTCTTCAGCTCACCCTGATGGGCATGTACCGATGCCTATCCCTTTCATGCCTCAGACGTCATCCGTTCCACCCGCTGTTGCTCCATTTCGCGTGGCACCTTTCGACCCCACTAGCGAGCCATTTCTTTGGGCACCTGGCTCCGGTGTGCCACCTACTGACCCCTATCATGCTTTTCACAGGGGATACACTATCGAGGACGTCTTGATGTCCTTTGTCGCACAGCACGAGTCCCACACACAGCGTATCCAGGAGCTCGAGAGAGCTCGGCTGTCACCATGTCAGTGCCATGGTCAGGCACCCTCCCCTCTACAGCCGTTTCGACCATTACCTCCAGATATTGCTGCCCGTCTCTTTACTTTAGAGCAGCAGATTGCTTCCATCATCCGTACACAGCGAGCCTAGGAGGAGGACTGGCTCCAGTTACGCCGTTTGTTTTACACCCACTTTCCCCCTCCTCCACCACCATCTGCATAGAGCTCACCAGTTACTGATTAGGTAGACGAGGATGAGAAGACGGCGATTGTTGGATTGCACAGCATTTTGGAGACCACTTTATGACTTTGACTTTTGTTGACATGTACTTGATGTTGTATTTGACACTGATTTGTTATGATTTTTGGACAGGGGTGATGTAGCCCCTAGTTGATGGATGATTGTATGACACTATGATGTACTGATACACTTACTCTGTGGTCTTGATGTATGACAATCGCAGTATTCTCATCATATCTGTTTCGCTTGATTACTTATTTGCATTGTTATGTTATGAGATGTGGGTGATTGATATATGTGATGTATTGATGATATGAGATATTATGTGTTATTACTATTACTATTATAGTAAGACGTACGTATTATAACATGGGATTTTTACTATGGCCTGACCAACGTGAACACATCTTTTAGAAGATGCCGCCAAAACGCCCAACGCCAATGCCTACTAATGAGGCAGAGCTACAGCAAGTCATTGCAGCTGCCATAGCACAGTACGCAGCATCTCAGCCAGGAGCGAGCGGAAGCGTTAACCAGGGCAACAACAATCCACCTTACGGTAATACCAAGCCATTTGGACCTACCATGAACTAGTTGGATATTTTAGCAAGGATGCTAATGCCGTTCATATGTTGTAACGTACGTGCAGGATGCACCTACAAGCAGTTTTTAGACTGCAAACCGGTCAACTTCGATGGCACAGGAGGTGCAGTTGCCTTTACCCGCTGGGCTGAGAAAACCGATTCTGTTTTACGCATGAGCAAATGCGCAGAGGATCAGCAAGTCACATACATCTCAGGGCTATTCTTGGATGGAGCCCTCTCTTGGTGGAATCTGCAAGTACAGACTCTGGGCGAAGCTGCCGCCTACGCGCTGACTTGGACCGAATTGAAAGAACTTATGCGCAGAAAGTACTGTTCTCGCGCGGAAATTCAGAAGTTGGAGACTGAATTTTGGCATTTAAAGATGGATGGACCAAAGGTTGCAGAATACGTCCAAAGATTCCACGACTTATCTCAAGTGGTTCCTTACATGGTTACACCTGAATACAAGCGAATCGAGCGCTTCATTTGGGGTTTGGCTCCCCAAATCATAAGTATGGTGACCTCTTCAAAGCCTGCGACAATCACTGAGGCAATTGATTTGAGCGTGGCTCTCACAGAAGAGGCCATTCGTCTGAACAAATTTGGTGATGTCAAGACAAAGGAGAAAGAGACTCATGTTGAGTCATCAGGAAGTAACAAAAGAAAGTTCTCGAACTTCAAGCAAGGCATTAGCGGTGATGGTAAGAGAGGAGCACCCAGCGCGCCAGCTCAGGTTACAGCTGGCAGTGGCAGGAAAGGAAGGGGATATATGGGCACCCAGCCCAAGTGTAATGCCTGCCAGCGTCACCATTCTGGTCAATGTGGGCTAAAGGTATGCGAAGTATGTGGGAAACGTGGTCACTCGAAGGACACTTGTTGGGCCCCTGCCGGTCGGGGAGGCCAGGGAGGATATGGAAATAGGAATGATGACCGTGGTGGAAATGGGAATCGCCCACAAGGAAATTTTGGAGGAAACAGAAATCGAGGCAACAATGTGAATCAGGCTGGTAATGCCAACCAGAACAACACCCCAGCTGGAAATGGGGGTGGAAACGGGCAGAGACTGGGATGCTATAACTGCGGTGAAATCGGGCATTTTAAGAAAAACTGCCCAACGTTGAACCAAGCCCGTGGTAGAGTGTTCCAACTCGAAGCTAGGGAAGCACGCCAGGATCCCAATGTTGTTACCGGTACGTTCCCTATCAATCAACGCTATGCATCCGTTTTATTTGATACTGGTGCCGATTATAGCTTCGTATCGTTAGGATTTAAGAATATGCTTGGGTTAGCCGCTAGTAAGTTAGATATTCCCTACTCGATCGAATTAGCTAATGGAAAGTTAGTTGAAGCCAACGAAGTTATCAGAGGCTGTGTGATAGAATTGGGAGAACGTGAGTTTGCTTTAGATCTACTACCAGTCCAGTTGGGAAGTTTCGACGTGGTAGTAGGAATGGATTGGTTATCAGGAAACAAGGCTGAGATAGTATGTCACGAAAAGGTTGTTCGTATCCCAACCGATGATGGTGAGACAATTGTGGTTCACGGAGAGAAGCGTGACACACCGCTAAGGATTATCAGCTGCCTGAAAGCAAGGAAGTGTTTACAGAAAGGATGTGTTGCTTTTCTGGCACACATCGTGGATAAGAAGGCTGCTGAGCCAAGAATCGAAGACATCCCTGTCGTGAGGGAATACCCAGAAGTCTTCCCAGAAGACTTACCTGGACTGCCACCTCAGAGGCGAGTAGAGTTCCACATTGACTTAGTTCCAGGCGCCGCGCCTGTAGCTAAGGCACCTTACAGACTTGCTCCGTCTGAGATGCAGGAATTGTCGACACAACTTCAAGAGTTGTTAGACAAGGGTTTTATCCGACCAAGCTTCTCGCCTTGGGGAGCTCCGGTCCTGTTTGTCAAGAAGAAGGACGGTAGTTTTCGAATGTGCATTGACTACAGAGAATTGAACAAGCTGACGATCAAGAATAGGTATCCTCTGCCAAGAATCGACGATCTGTTTGATCAACTGCAAGGCTCTAGCTTTTACTCTAAGATCGATCTTCGATCTGGATACCATCAGCTAAGGATACAGGAGGAAAGTGTCCCGAAGACAGCCTTCAGAACTCGTTATGGACACTACGAGTTCCTTGTTATGCCGTTTGGTCTGACAAACGCACCTGCAGTCTTTATGGACTTGATGAATAGGGTTTGCAAGCCATACTTGGACAAGTTCGTGATTGTATTCATCGATGACATCTTGATTTTTTCAAAGACGAAGGCTGAACACGAGCAGCATCTTAGAGCCATTCCAGAACTGCTGAAGAAGGAACAACTGTACGCCAAATTCTCCAAGTGCGAGTTTTGGCTACGAGAAGTCCAATTCCTTGGGCACGTGGTGAATGGAGATGGAATCCACGTGGATCCATCAAAGATCGAAGCAATCAAGGATTGGGAAACGCCAAAGACGCCAACCGAGATTCGACAATTCTTGGGTTTGGCTGGCTATTACCGAAGGTTCATTGAGGATTTTTCAAAAATCGCTCAACCTTTGACGCTCCTCACCCAGAAGGATAAGACGTTTGATTGGGGAATCAAACAGGATGAAGCATTCCAGATACTGAAGGATAAGCTCTGCAATGCGCCTATCTTAGCTCTACCAGAAGGTACTGATGATTTTGTGGTATACTGCGACGCATCGCGCCAAGGATTGGGATGCGTTTTGATGCAACGCCAAAAGGTCATTGCTTACGCATCACGTCAACTGAAAGTGCACGAAAAGAACTATACCACGCATGATCTAGAGCTTGGCGCAGTGGTTTTTGCACTAAAAATCTGGAGACACTACCTTTATGGTACGAAGTGCACAATCTTTACAGATCACAAGAGCCTACAGCATATATTCAACCAGAAGGAGTTGAATATGAGGCAAAGACGATGGGTTGAGTTGCTAAACGACTACGACTGTGAGATAAAGTATCACCCAGGGAAGGCGAATGTAGTCGCCGATGCCCTAAGTCGTAAAGAGAGAATCAAGCCCATAAGGGTCAGGGCTTTGGAAATGATCATACGAACCGATCTTTCCTTGCGCATTCGTGCTGCACAGAAAGAAGCCCTTAAGGAAGGAAACCGGGAAGAAGAATATCTTCGCGGGATGGAAAAGCCTTTGGCACCAAACGAGGAAGGAACATTATGTTTTGAGAAAAGGGTTTGGGTTCCTCTGTTTGGTGGACTAAGGAAAGTTATTTTCGACGAAGCGCACAAGTCACGGTACTCTATCCACCCTGGATCGGATAAGATGTACCAGGATCTCAAGGAATATTATTGGTGGCCTAGGATGAAAGGCGATGTTGCTGTTTACGTGAGCAAATGTTTAACGTGCGCTAAGGTTAAAGCGGAATACCAGAAGCCTTCAGGGCTACTGCAACAACCTGAGATTCCCAAGTGGAAATGGGAACAAATCTCCATGGATTTTATTACGAAATTGCCAAGAACGCCAAGAGGCCATGACATGATTTGGGTGATAGTTGACCGCCTAACAAAGTCCGCACACTTTCTGCCAATCAGAGAGAAAGACAGTACCAGTAAACTTGCGGAAATATACATGAGAGAGATTGTCGCACGTCATGGAGTACCTCTCTCAATCATCTCTGATAGAGACGGAAGGTTTGTGTCAAGGATATGGCAATCCTTCCAAGAAGCCTTTGGCTCACAGTTGAATCTGAGCACTGCGTTCCATCCGCAAACTGACGGCCAGAGCGAGCGAACGATACAAACTTTGGAAGACATGCTGAGGGCATGTGTTATGGATTTGGGCGGTAGCTGGGATAAACATTTACCTTTGGTAGAATTTTCATACAACAACAGCTACCACACCAGTATTGGTGTCGCGCCATTTGAAGCCCTATACGGACGCAAGTGCCGATCACCCCTATGTTGGTCTGACGCAGGTGATAGGCAGCTTGCTGGCCCCGAGATCGTCCAAGAGACGACAGACAAGATTGCGCAAATACTTAAACGCATCGAAGCAGCTCGCCACAGACAAAAGGCCTATGCGGATCCAAACCGGAAGCATGTGGATTTCCAAGTTGGAGAAATGGTGTTATTGAAGGTTTCACCCTGGAAGGGGGTGGCACGCTTTGGAAAGCGTGGGAAGTTAAATCCGCGCTACATTGGTCCCTTCAGAATTCTGGAAAGAATTGGAACAGTAGCATACAAGTTGGAGCTACCTGCTGAACTGAATGGCGTTCACGATACATTTCATGTATCCAATCTAAAGAAAAGTCCAACTCAAGTCGACGTTGCCATTCCCATAGACGAGATTCATATTGACGACACGCTCCACTTCGTTGAAGAACCTGTTGAGGTCACGGATTGGAAAGTTAACAAGACCCGCCGGAGCAGTGTCAAACTCGTCAAAGTTCGTTGGAATGCCAGACATGGTCCTGAATTCACCTGGGAACGTGAGGACCGGATGAAAGAGAAATACCCCCACCTTTTTCCTAAGAACTCTGCATCTACAAGCAGAACTTAAATTTCGGGACGAAATTTATTTAACGGGGGGAGAATGTGACAACCCGCACTAAACCAGGTATCCGTACGACTTAATTAATGATTAATTACTGCTAAATTACTGTGCTTAACTGAAATTGCTGATAAACTGCTACCTGCATACTGATACATGCACTTACTTGCATCATACTTTATTTGCTGTCACTACATTATTTATATGCTGAACCTTGGTGACAAACATGATGCACAAAAAGCACAGTAGCACTAAACGGATACACAGTGAACATGCTGATATAACCAGCATCAGGCAGACACTGCCTCTAAGGCCTGTTAAGAGCCTCAAATATCTGACTACACTGGTAGTGAGTGTAGGGTTATAAGGGTTATGGAACTGCGTCTCTAGGAATAAGATACACTGATTGGATGTGCCAAAAACGTACTTTAAGTACAAAACACAGCACTTTAATAAATAATCCAGCTTCTAGCTGACTAGTAAAGTGCCAAAACATGGGGAAAATATTACTAGACACTTTCTAAAGTGTTGGAAACAAAATGTGTCACTAAAAATATTAATAACGACACTTTAAAGCTTTTGTAACGCTTTAACGGATTACTATCCAACCGAACAACCGGACTTTACCCGGAACATGAAAACTTTGTTATTTTTATTATTACTCTTTTTCTGAGCCAGTTAGGGTCCCTGATTACCCTAACACCCGTCATAACACGCTATATTTTACTAACGGAGTTTAATACTAAACTAACCTATTTAACCTAAACTCCATCCTAATTACCTAGTTACAATCGAACTAGATACCCCCCCCCCCCATTGTAATCGGCCCCATCCATGGGGAACACAAGAGTACAAAGTTGATTATTTTATTGAGTTGTGTTTAGTATCTATGAGACATAATTACCCATGGTTAATAACCTTCAAAGTTTGCCTATAAGATCTAAGAGTTCACTTAACATAATCACTTCACATTTCACAACTTACAAACTCTCTCCCTCACCCTTGGAGCTCTCGGCCGAACACCCCAGCCCCCATACACCCATTTTCGGTTCTTGTTCAAGCCAATCCAAGGTCATACAAACATCAAAGGTCGAGCATTAGGAGCTTTGGTGCACTCGGAGCGCGAAGGACCACTTCCGTTAGCTTTTATCCACCCATTTTTCACCAAGGATCTTCCCTAGCCTTGAGCTAGAGGTATAACACTTAAAACTCGTTTTTACACTTATCTAAAGTGGGTAAAAGGATTTTTGTCGGTTAAATATCGATAACATACGTTTTGAAGCATTAAAGTCTAGTAAAAACTATAAAAATGGTGGTTAATAACATATGTGTTGTGTAAAAGTTGTAGTACTTGAAAGATGTGATTATCTAGACCCGATCTATGTTGTGGTAGCTCGGATCACCATTTAACCCGGTTTGGTAAGATCGTTGATCTTAACATAAGCTTGTTTTGGATAGTACAAGGGTTAAAAGGTGAAACTCTACCACACTAGAGACATGAACTTGTGTAAAAATATTTTACTTGTGTAAAAGTGATTTAACTTGTACAATAGTGTTTAAAACTAGCGGATCTACGTATCTGCAAGTGGTATTTTCAAAGAACCACACGATAAAGAAATCATGTATTTTAAAGAAAGGATCTTACACTAACAAATATGATATTTTTGTAAACCACAAGTGTGTAAACACTTGTGAAACAAAAAGATCCGACAAAGAACTAGATTTGTCACTTGTTACTAGAAGTTGTAAAGACGGATTTCTCTAAACACGAGGTTTTTACAAGATTGAAGTTACTTTATATAAAGATCTACAAAATATAATGGGATTTACATTATAGATGCGGAAAAACTACAAGTTCATGCGATTATGCGATTTACATACTTAATCGACTAGTTTGATGTGTCGGAAATTGTTTGATTGAATAAAGAAGTTGTTGAATTGATTTGATAAAAGAAAATGATACGCTTGAAAGCGTGGCCACCTCCAGTTACAGAGGAAACTCTGGCGAAATTTTCTAAAACCTAACACCTAGAATTATTTACACAACAAGTGTTAGAACTATTTTTGACATATTTTCGAAACATAAATTTCGCCAGAACTATATTTTACTAAATATTCGGAGGTGGGATTTTCACTAAGTTAACGTGATAAATATGTTTTGTCACAACACTGTTTATGATTATTTTGTGAAATTACATAAATATTATTTTAGAGTAAAAATAATATTTATAAGCGTTAATGATCCCAAAACTTTGCGAACGCTTTCACTACAAACATATAAGTTACACCGGTAATTACTTTACCACACGATTGATAAAACGTAACTTACGCACATGTATTGTATCCCCCATCCTTGGGAAGGAGTTTAACTACCAAGTATATACAGAACAAACACACGAAATAGTTGTCTAACTATTTCCCAAAAACTTAAACTATAAAGCTAAGGCACGGCCGTCCGTCTAATAGAATTAGCACTTGTAGGTCGTCGCACAGCTTTCAGATTTGGAGACACTTGGTAGAGACGCACCGACAGTGAGTTCATGTCCCCCTTTTCTCTAACTGTTTTCAGTTTTCTTAACTGCGGGGGTGAAATACATGTTACTTTGTTTACAAGTACTTTATACATGGTATGATTAACGTAAGGAGGTTTTAGATCATGTGAATGGGTAGTTAGAACACCGAGGGACTTAAGCGGTAGATCTATCTGGGTGTAGCGAGCCCAGCTCTAGGCCCAACAGAACGGACCTCTCTGAGGACCAACAGAACGGACCTGGAGTGACTTGGTTGCCCAACGCAAAAATCGGCTAGGGTTGTGTCTTCCTACTTGCATTTCACAACATGCTAATGGCCTTGCAAACCATTGGTGATCACAAGTCCTCTTACACTGCTACATACCACGACAACTTTTATACTTACAAGCGTTTTACTTACTCACTTGCACATGAACTCGCTCAACATTATTGTTGATTTTTCAACTTACATGTATTTCAGGAAATTAACGAGATCGGGCACGGTATGGCATGTTTTCCGCTGCACTAGTTTCCGAGGTCATCCGGGGTTTAGGGGATGTGTCTCTTTCCTGGACAAGACACAGTCCTTAAACCATGTTTATGTTATGTTTCAGTTTGTAATGTTTGTTGAACAAGATTATGGTTGTCAGGGTATGTTAAAACAATGGAATTGTGTTTGATTTTCAAAACTTAATGGATGATCTTGCATGTTTTTCACTCATATAGCTTTGGTATGATTAAGCTATGGTATTAAGAAGTCACACCAAAATTTACCACGCTTCCGCAAAGCCAGGGTGTGACAAATTGGGCCACTGGGCCTGCTGGATTTCCGCAAGGTTACGAGCCAGCTGTGTTGCACAGGGCTGGGCCGTGTGACCGGTGGTTGGGCCGAGCGGCTTCAGCTAGGAAGTTTCATGTAGATGAGCCCCTACGTTTGTTCGTCTAAGTGTTATATGATAAAGAGTGTAGTTCGTTTAAGTGTTGTTTGCTAAACTGTTGTTGATTGCTACATGAGTTCCCAAAATGCATGATGAATGTTATGTGGTAAGTTCGGTGCTAAACGTTGAACGTTGTCCTAACTGTGGTTAATAATTGGAATAGGACACACTTGATTTAGTACGAACAAGAAATTTAACTTACCGAGCAAACCAAGGTGAGTTCATACTTTTATATGGAATGGGATTCCCGGTGGGTTGGGAATGGGTTAAGAAGCTAAAACGAAACCTACATATTCACCTCTAACAGAATATGTACCTCCGTCCTCGGTTGGGAAGGACGACTACATTTAACCTACGTATTCTCGGTTGGGTAGATTACGTACCTCCATCCTCGGTAGGGAAGGACGACAACATATAACTTACTAGACAAAACTCTATCATGAAGTCCCTCATTTTTATATCGACTTAATCGCCGGGCCAATGGCGAGCGGGTCATTAGTTAATAGCGCTATTAGGGTTGATAAGCCTCACACCGTGCCGGTAGGACGGGCGTGTACTAATGGATCTGGACACTTAGTCAATGATGATAGACATTGACGTAGGGCACAACTTCCTTAGTCAGTTGTCGATATGGTAACGGTCTAGTGGTTTACAACATGGGGTAGCCCCCACTGCTTATGGTTTGTGAAACAAGGAACTGATTAACTACTGATTTTCAAAGGAACTTATGGTTTTTGGAATAACTTTAAAATGGACAACCAACTGTGAACTCGCTCAACTTTGTTGTTGACTCGTTGTTACATGCCTGCAGGTCGTTAGAGATTTAGCTGGAGCTTGCAGGGGAACAGGAGTCGTTGTGGGACATGGACTGTTGTGTGCCATGTTAAACTTTATGAACATTTAAACTTATACTTTGGTTTTTAAACTTTATGCTTCCGCTGGTAACTTGAATTTGATTAACTCATTTTGAACACCAATTATATTGTGTGGTTGGACTTTTATTTATTTAATTACATTGTTCAATATGATTGGTGGCTAGATCCTGGTCAGTCACGCCTCCTGCGGTGATACTCCGCTTGTGGATTTTGGGGGTGTGACAGAAGCTTTACGCCAAATTCTCGAAGTGTGAATTTTGGCTACAGTGTAACACCACGTAAAATCACGACCAATATAATGAAGACACGTGTCATGAGTTTTAAACGTGTAATAGGTTACTTATGAGGGACTAAAGTTAACAAACAAATAAAGTATGTGTGTAAAAGGATTCAAAGCATCAACATTCGGTAATTATACCTTTCAACAACCCTACACGATGTTTATAACCTTAAACGAATGAATTATGAATCATAGGAAGCCGTTTGTGGAAGAAAGTGAAAGTTTACAAACCGCAAGGGTTAAATGTGTCAACATGTTTAATTTATACCTCTGAGTGACCTTTTAGCGAACCCAAAGCTTTATAACGATTAATTATGCTAACGAGAATAAGTGATAAAAATTTCACAAGGTTTCGATATCGTATGAGAAAGATACGCTAACATTCGTAAGTAAGGGGTTAAAAGCGTCAACGTTGAAATTCAGGACCTTTTGGGTGATCGTAAAGCTAACCAAGGACTTAACAAAGTTTGTTTATAACTTAGGGTCCTTAAAAATCAAGTTGGAGGGTTAAAAGTGCAAAATAATAAGTTAAAACAACTATAAAAAGGACCAGGGACCAAACATGCAATTTCTGAAACTTGTTTAACCTGATCTGGCATTCATACCGGCCACGTAGACCTTGTCTGGGTCTTACACGGGCCGCCTGGTAGTCACCAGCGACCAAAATCAAGCACAGGTGCTAGTTTCAGCCTGTTAACTGACCTTTATACATGGTATTCGAATTCCAGAGGCAGAGCCAGTAGTTTTACATGCATAGGGACACTTGGGGTTGATCCAACATCAGTTGTAGGCCTTGTTGTGATGATCTTATGTGATTAAAACTCCTATATAAGAACTTCTAAGTTGCAACACTTGGACTTGCATTTCAAAAACCATTCCAACTTATTTTCTAGAGTCTCCTGGAGCTCAAGAGCATCCCCTAAGGGTCATTAGTCGTGCATAGGACCTTTGTAAGCTTCCTTGACCTTTCTTAATTCAGTTTTATTAGTTTAATGGCCTAAAGTCAAACCCGTCATAATTAAGGTTTGACTTAGTGATTAATCACTAATGGTCCAGTCAATTCTCGAATTAAAAATAGCTTTGAGTTGGTAATTATGTGGGTAATAAACCCTTAAAAGGGCACCATCTGATTCCCAATCTAACTAGGTCAATTGTCGGGTCAAAGTTAATTATAAAAAGTCAATAGAAAGCAAATTTTCGCATAAAACACATAATTAACAATGTAGAAGCCATGGAACCTGTTTTATCACTCATATAACTTGGTAATTAATGTAAGAACATGTCTAAACATGTTCAACCTGACAATTTTCAGTTTAAGCTCGGTTCGGAACCAAAAGTCGCAAAAGTAGACTTTTGCTTTGACTTTCAGTTCTGACCCAATGTAGCATATTTTAGAAATGCCTTAGAGCTCTATTAGGACCAGGTTATAGGTTAGTGTAACCCTCTGAGGTTATACAACTTGGTTCATTAGTTATTCGATTCATATGCATGTTTCCGTTATATGCCTAAATATTGACCATAATGCCCTTTTGACCTTAAAACAAGATTTTTGAAAATGTGAGAGGACAAAAACCTTTGTTACCGATTTATAAACTTGTCCTAAAAATTTGACGTCAGTTTAAGGTTTAGATTAGGAGTTATGCTCAATATCGTAATTAAGAAGCTTTTTTATTAATAAAACGGGGTAATTAGCATAAAGCCTATCTAAACCCAAATTTTGACACCAAACTTTTTACCCACTGATGTAATATAATATTTTGGGATTTTTGAAGATTTTTAATTATTTTTAAGTTGAGCATAACATAGGGTTCTTGCTATAATTCGGTAAATGTCGGTTATACCATTTTCTTGAATAAAATGAGTTTTACATAATATCTTAACACCAAACTTTTTGCTACTGATTTTATGTAATAAATAAAACATTTTGAACTTTATAAACTAATTAATAACTCGGATTTCCTACTTAAACCCGAAAATCGCTTAAAACCGACTTTTACGCTTTTTAAGCGCACAGTATGGGTTAAAACTATTTTTGGCATATAAAACTTAATACCTACTTATGTTTTAAGTAAATTTTTAAAATTATACAGTAAGCAAAAGTTTTGAACTCGGAATTCTAATTTTGACTTTTAAAGCTTACGTGAAATTACCAAAAGGCCCCTACGGTGCATAGTTTGGTTATAAAAGGTAAATTTCACATATATGCAATACCCTACTGTTATGACTTATAAAAATAAATATTTTTACTGATTATATCAGACCTGAAACTCAGTTAAATATTTAAACTCTTTTATAAGCTTTAAAATGACCAAAATACCCTTTAAGGTATCCTACTGATATCACAACATATTTAACTTAGGAAACCTGTTCATGACTCATTTGTTTGCCCGTTATGCATTTTTCGCGCTCGGTACGGTTTATGTAACTAGTTTGCATAAATTAGCCGAAACGGGTCAAACCTTATCATTTTTATCTCAAAATCCAGAATGTGTTTAGTTTACCCATATTATACAAGTATACAAACTTGTCGGGTCTAAACCGCATTCTATTCCGGTCTTCGCTTAATCATGCGTTTTGAACCGTATATCTTCTTTCAAAACTAACCGGTCTAAGTTTAGGCTTAATTAAGACCCATTAGGAATCTAATAGGTCTTCGTTCCAGATTAGGAGACCAGTAAAAGATACTTGCACTCGCTGATTGTGATATATACTTGCTCAAGTAAATACTTTTAACTTATTTTCCCTTATACGGGCTTGGGGTACGGTATATAAAATACCGCTTGGTCGGGCATTGAATTTCTAATCATATAAAGGTTATATTATTGAGATGACCCGTTTAAACTATTTTGTTTGCTTAAAGCCTTTGGGGGGTTAATGACCATGTCCCGAATATCCTTGGCATCATTCATTGAAATGGCCACGACCTAAGCACGGGGTGTAGGCATACACCTGCCAGTGCATATATATATATATATATAAAAAGGTATAACCGACGGTTTGAGAATAACTCGCCGCGGGATTATGTCATGTGGTGTATCTATTAATCTTTAACCCGGTATTCAGCCCGGGGCTACTGAACGTATAACGAACATGTAATTCTTTTACAAGTTTATATATAAATAATTATCCCAAGTTATAAAAGATTATTTTGTGCCTTGTGCATTCAAATCAATTTTCTTAAACATTTTTCAAAATGAGTCGGTGAATTGTATTTACCAGTGTAAACTGACGTATTTTCCAAAAAGGCTAAGTGCAGGTACTAAACGGAATAGGCTGGCTACTCCTAGCATCAATAAAGAGTCTTGCAAGCTTAGATGTTATCAATCTGCTGAACAATATTTCTTTTTAACTTTGATCGGCCTGTGGATCCTTTACAACCGTTTTGTAATAAATGATATTATTTTCATTCGGTTTGTAATGATTTTATCTTTCGACTTCCGCTGTGTATATAAATTGTGATAAATTGTCTATGATGATATCAACTACGTCACGATACTCCCCACCCAGCCCACCGGTAATACATGGAAATATAGGGGTGTGACAGGTTGGTATCAGAGCCAACGTTGAGTGAATTAAACACTAGCCTTTTTTTGTGTTTAATCTCAATGACACAGTTTGGACATTCCTCGACTTTCAAGTCTAGACAAAGAACTTAGGACTAATTTTGACTTTTTTTTGTTTTGTCCTTTATTGTTTCTTTTGTTGTTCCTGTTGTTTGTTTTGACAGGGCCTACAAGAATGCCGCCAAGAATCCGAGGAAGAGGTAGAGGCAAGGGGCCATTCATCGCCCCCAACGATCACGAGGCCGGGCCTTCACACCGGCGAACTCCATCAGACTCTTTAAGCAAAAGTCCTCAAGAAGACTGGAGGACCCATTTAGAACCCGCGAGGCGTTCAGTCTCGCTGAGCTCCTCACCTTCTTACCTCAACTCTTTCGGGCCTCAATCGGAGAACGAGCCCCACAACTCACATCACTCTTTTATACCCCTCCAAAGCCCCAACTCACACCATTCCTTCAACGACCCAACACTCTACTTTCAAAGCCGGTTCAACCCGGCAAACCAAATTGAAGAGCCAATGGGTTATAACCCGTTGGGACCGGAGGACCATTTCTCCATGGATATGGACGAGGATCCAGAACCTGCCCAACCGCCAACCGGAACGCCTACTCACCCCATCGAGATTTCAGATGGGTCACCCTTTCTTAGATCACATTATAGTGGTCCCGACAGCTACGAGGCGAGGTTTAACCAATACGACTGGGTGTTTACTCCCAGTTACCACTCATCACAGCAGCAACAGCAGGATCCCTCAGAGGATTCGCGTTTTGTAGCGGTTACTCCACCGCCACCTCCACCAATGCAGCAACCGCCTCCGGAGCCACCGAGGCGTAGGAGATCAACCGCACGGATGTCTGTGCGAGTTGGAGTCCATATCAGCACCCCTCAGCATTCAAGTGGCAGTCATTACCCGCCACTATATGAAGACCCACAGATGGGTGGGCCTTCTAACCCTGTTTCTGAGGTGGAGTCTGCGCCAGTCGCACCGCCACCAGTGGGTTATGATAACCCAATTCCTGCATACGCTAGTGCAGCGGCGTACAACCCCTTTGAGCAGCCTGCCTACCCGGGGTATAACTACTACAATGCCCCCAATGTTGACCCATACCTTGTAGCAGCCAACTATAATGCCCTTCATCCTGAAGGACCTTACGCATCCTCCTACCAAACCGGGTACCCACTTTATGGGTATCAACACCCGCCACATCCTCAACCTCCGCAGCATCAGCAGCCCCCGCAACCACCACTGTTATCGCCACCGCAGCAGCAGGAGATTCTTCAAAGGTTGAGTCAGGTGGAGCGGGAGGTTCAAGAAGAGCGTAGGCATAACCGAGGATTTCTCAAGGGTTTGGCAAGCTTAATCATGGGGAAGAGCAAAAAGGATCATTAAATCCTTTATTTGTTTATTTGTATTTCTTTAATTTTCAATCAAGGGCCTGTGTGGACATCTGTTTCTATAATCAGTCCCTGCTAGGACTTGTAGTTTCTGTTTAGCCCCTGCGTGGGCATGTCATTTCCGTTTAGCCCCTGCGTGGGCATGTTAATTCAGTTAAAGTCCTGTTTAGGGCAATCTGTACTCTTTCTAAATTTTAGTGGCATGTTATCATTTAAATTTTATTTTTTCATTATATGCATAAATGTAATATGTATGAAATAAATAAATAAATCCAAAATATGTCATTCCTTTTATAAGATCTGCCTTTAAATATTAAATAAGAATCTTAAAGGGTAACCTAGCCTGCATGTCATTATAAGACCTGGCCATGATGGTAAAACCTGTTTAAAAAGATTCAAATCCTTGTTAACCTCTGAAAACATGTTAACATTCCTGGCTGATGTGATTCGTAAAATCACACGTGTCATCCTTATATTGGATTATTTCAATTCCTTCTTTATTATTTAAACATCCATTTGAGATGTAATGCCTACGGGTCATAATCATTGTCATATAAGACAAAAGACAGTCGTAGCTTATAACTCCCTGTCAAGAAAGGTAATGAACTATGATCCAAGCCTTAATACCTCGATCCTATAAGATCCTGGCTTATAATTTGAAAATGTCCATGTGACTTGGCCTTTTGTGCCATTATTATATTTAATTATAACTAAGGGTTATTAATGAAAAATCCTGAATGAAATACTTAACAAAATTAACCAAAATGGTTCTTTAATACCATGGTTAATAAATTAATAAGATGACAAATCTATTATATACCTCTAAGAAATTATTGTCATCCTTTTATGTAGCAATCAAGCTACATGGCTGAGTCTGAAGAAATCAACAGTCACCCAAAGGAAAATCATGATACCACCAGAATCAACATAACTGGTGCGGAACTTCAAGCATTGATTGATAATGTTGTTACCAAGGCCATGGATAGGCAGTTTAATGAGTCAAGTGGTACTCGAAGCAAGACCTCATCTGTACCCCATTCTAAACCTAAGACTCACTCTGAGGCTCATAGTAAGCCACCTCCTAAACATGATGGATCAAGGAGAGATGACGATTATCACTCCTCAAATCAGCATAGTGTTCCGTAGAAGAAGATTGAGCTCAAACAAGAACCACGTGGTAAGTCCTGTACATATAAGTATTTTGTCTCCTGCAAACCCAGGGATTTCACTGGGGAAAAAGGGGCTATTGATTGCATGATGTGGTTAGACGAGATGGACACCGTGGTTGATATCAGCGGATGCGCTGATAAGGATGTTGTGAAATTTGTATCACAGTCATTTAAAGGTGAAGCACTAGCTTGGTGGAGGTCTTTGATCCAAGCTACTGGAAAAGTCCATTTGTATGGCATGTCTTGGGAACAGTTCGTTACTCTCATCAAAGAAAATTACTGCACTCAACATGAGGTTGAGAAGATCGAGACCGACTTCCTGACATTAGTTATGAAGAATTTAGACTGTCAGGCATACCTTACGAGTTTTAATACCATGTCTCGATTGGTTCCATATTTGGTGACACCGGAACCAAAACGGATATCCCGTTTCATTGGGGGTTTAGCCCCGGAGATCAAAGCCAGTGTGAAGGCATCTCGACCGACTACCTTTAGATCTGTAGCCGATCTGGCACTATCGCTTACCCTTGATGCAATCAGGCAGAGATCGCTGAGAAATTCTGATATAGTGAAGAGAAAACGTGAGGATGAAAACTCACGCCGTTCAGACAAGAAGCACAAAGGGAACTCTGACCACAGGAAGAGTTCAGGGTTCAAGAAAGATGACCAACAGTCGGGCGAGAAGCCCAAATGCAAAATCTGTAAGAAGCGCCATTTGGGGAGGTGCAGATACGAGTGAAAATCCCAATCACAGCCAAGAGCTTGTGGGATTTGTAAGTCAAGTGGGCACAAGATGATAGAGTGCAAGAAGATAAAGGATGCAACATGCTACAACTGTAATGAAAAGGGGCACATCAAGTCCAACTGCCCAAAGTATGCCAAGAAACCTGAGGAAGTCAAAAAGACCAATGCAAGGGTCTTTCGAATGGATGCACGAGAAGCCGTTCAGGATGATAATGTGATAACAGGTACCTTCCTTATAAATGATGTTTATGCAAGGGTGTTATTTGATTCGGGTGCGGATAAGTCATTTGTAGATAATAAGTTTTGTAAGTTGTTGAATTTACCTGTTAAAACCCTAAGCGTGAAATATGAAGTAGAGTTGGCCGATGGTATCTTAGAAACTGCCTCAACTGTGCTAGATGGATGTTTTATATCCATTAGGAACCACTCCTTTCCGTTATCCTTGCTTCCTTTGAAATTAGCTGGTTTCGACATAGTGATAGGCATGGATTGGTTATCTCATAACCAAGCCCAGATTGTTTGTGACAAGAAACAAGTGGTGATCAAGACTCCGTGTGGTGAGCCACTTACCATACAAGGAGATACTCAGTATGGGTTGCCTAAGCAAGTGTCTGTGCTTAAGGCATCAAGGTGTATGAAGAAAGGTTGTGTCATTTATATGGCACAAGTGACTATTGATGAGCCAAAACCCAAGATTGAAGACATCCCTGTCATTTCTGAATATTCAAAAGTATTCCCTGAAGAACTGCCTGGTTTACCCCCAGATAGGCAAGTGGAGTTTAGAATTGACATTATACCTGGAGCAGCACCTGTTGCAAGAGCACCTTACTGGTTGGCCCCGACTGAGATGAAGGAGTTGAGAACTCAGTTGGATGATTTGTTGGCAAAAGGGTTTATTAGACCTAGCTCATCTCCCTAGGGAGCACCAATTCTATTTGTAAAGAAGAAAGATGGATCAATGCGGTTGTGCATTGATTATCGTGAGCTAAACAAGGTTATAATCAAGAACAGATATCCATTGCCCAGGATCGACGATCTGTTCGATCAGCTCCAAAGAGCAAGTTACTTCTCCAAGATAGACTTGAGGTCAGGTTACCATCAGCTGAACGTTAGAGATGAAGATGTGTACAAGACTGCATTTAGAACTCGATATGGTCACTACGAGTTCTTAGTGATGCCTTTCGGGCACTAATGCACCAGCAGCGTTCATGGACCTCATGAATCGCGTTTGCAAACCCTACCTGGACAAGTTTGTCATCGTCTTCATTGATGACATCCTCATTTATTCAAAGAATCAAGCTGATCATGGGAAGCATCTTCGTTGTATTGTTTAACTTCTTCAACAAGAAAAGCTCTACGCCAAGTTTTCAAAGTGTGAATTTTGGCTTCGTGAAGTCCAATTCCTTGGACATATGGTTAGTGAGCGTGGTATCCAGGTGGATCCCGCTAAGATTGAGGCTATCATGAATTGGAAAGAGCCAAAGACGCCCACAGAGATTCGCAGCTTCTTAGGTCTGGCAGGATACTACAGGCGTTTTATTGAGAATTTCTCAAGGATTGCAGCACCCCTAACTTCGTTGACTAGAAATAATATTAAGTTTGATTGGGGTCCTAAGCAACAAGAATCCTTCGATATTCTTAAACAGAAGTTAAGCAATGCTCCTATGTTGACATTACCTGAAGGGATTGAAGAATTTGTGGTTTACTGCGACGCATCACACACCGGCATGGGATGTGTACTGATGCAGAAAGGCAAGGTGATTACCTATGCTTCCCGAAAATTAAAGGTGCACGAAAAGAATTACACCACCCACGACTTGGAGTTGGGTTCAGTTGTGTTTGTACTAAAACTTTGGAGGCATTATTTATATGGTACCAAGTGTGTGATCTATTGTGATCACAAGAGCCTTCAACACCTGTTTAATCAGAAGGATCTGAACATGAGGCAACGACGATGGATGGAGACACTGAATGATTATGATTGTGAAATCCGATACCATCCAGGTAAGGAGAATGTGGTCGCCGATGCTTTAAGTAGGAAGGAAAGGGTGAAGCCCATAAGAATCAATGCCAAGAGCATTGAATTAAATAACAGTTTAAATGAAAGATTGTTAGCCGCTCAGAAGGAAATCGTATTAGAAGCTAACTATCCTAATGAAAAGTTGGGAGTAACTGCTGAGCAGTTATCTTATGGCAAGGATGGAATCCTAAGATTAAATGGACGAATATGGGTTCCAATCTATGGAGGACTACGGGATGTTATCCTCCAAGAAGCCCACAGTTCTAAGTATTCCGTTCATCTTGGAAGTGACAAGATGTACCAGGATTTGAAGGCAAATTATTGGTGGATAGGCTTGAAAAAGTCTATAGCTACATATGTAGCCAAATGTTTGACGTGCGCGCAAGTTAAAGCAGAACACCAGAAGCCGTCAGGTTTGCTACAACAACCTGAACTTCTCACCTGGAAGTGGGAAATGGTGACTATGGATTTTATCACCAAGTTACCAAAGACAAAGCAAGGAAATGATACTATTTGGGTAATAGTGGATAGACTGACTAAGTCAGCCCACTTCTTACCTATTAAGGAAACACACAGCTCAGATAAGTTAGCTCAGCTGTACGTGGATGAGATTGTATCTCTCCACGGTGTACCAGTGTCTATTATCTCTGATAGAGATACAAGATACACATCACACTTTTGGAAAAGCTTTCAGCAATCCCTAGGCAATCGATTGAACTTCAGCACAGCGTATCATCCTCAGACGGGTGGTCAGAGCGAGCATACTATTCAAACACTCAAAGATATGCTACGAGCCTGTGTTATTGACTTAGGAGGAAGTTGGGATGATCATCTTCCTTTGATTGAATTTTCATATAACAATAGCTATCATTCCAGTATTCAAGCAGCACCATTTGAAGCTCTGTATGGAAGAAAGTGCAGAACACCCGTTTGTTGGGCAAAAGTTGGAGACGTCCAACTAACAGGACCTGATATAGTCCTGGAGACGACAGATAAGATTGTTCAGATACGAGATCGTCTCAAAGCTGCCAGGGATAGGCAGAAAAGCTACGCAGATAAAAGGCGTAAACCTCTAAAGTTCGAGGTTGGTGACAAAGTGTTACTGAAAGTATCACCCTGGAAAGGGGTAATGCGATTTGGCAAGAAAGGCAAGTTAAGCCCAAGATATATAGGACCATTCGAGATCATCGAATGCGTCGGAACAGTGGCTTATAAGTTAAACCTGCCTAAAGAGCTCAGTGGTATTCATAATGTATTCCACATCTGCAATCTGAAGAAATGTCTAGCTGATGAATCACTAGTCATACCCCATACGGATGTGCACATAGATGAGAGCCTGAAATTTGTTGAAAAACCTTTGTCGATCGAGGATCGACAGGTTAAGAAGCTTCGAAGGAAGCAGGTACCGATTGTAAAGGTTAAATGGGATGCCCATTGAGGTCCCGAGTACACGTGGGAGGTAGAGTCCACAATGAAAGAAAAGTACCCTCATTTATTTCAGTAAATCTTGAGGTCAAGATTTTTTTTAAAGGGGTGAGGATGTAACACCTCGTAAAATCACGACAAATAAAATGAAGACACGTGTCATGAGTTTTAAACGTGTAATAGGTTACTTATGAGGGACTAAAGTTAACAAACAAATAAAGTATGTGTGTAAAAGGATTCAAAGCATCAACATTCGGTAATTATACCTTTCAACAACCCTACACGATGTTTATAACCTTAAACGAATGAATTATGAATCATAGGAAGCCGTTTGTGGAAGAAAGTGAAAGTTTACAAACCGCAAGGGTTAAATGTGTCAACATGTTTAATTTATACCTCTGAGTGACCTTTTAGCGAACCCGAAGCTTTGTAACGATTAATTACGCTCACGAGAATAAGTGACAAAATTTTACAAGGTTTCTATATCGTATGAGCAAGATACGCTAACATTCGTAAGTAAGGGGTTAAAAGCGTCAACGTTGAAATTCAGGACTTTTCGGGTGATCGTAAAGCTAACCAAGGACTTAACAAAGTTTGTTTATAACTTAGGGTCCTTAAAAATCAAGTTGGAGGGTTAAAAGTACAAAATAATAAGTTAAAACAACTATAAAAAGGACCAAGGACCAAACATGCAATTTCTGAAACTTGTTTAACCTGATCTAGCATTCAAACCGGCCGCGTAGACCTTGTCTGGGTCTTACGCGGGCCGCCTGGTAGTCACCAGCGACCAAAATCAAGCACAGGTGCCAGTTTCAGGCTGTTAACCGACCTTTATGCATGGTATTCGAATTCAAGAGGCAGAGCCAGTAGTTTTACATGCATAGGGACACTTGGGGTTGATCCAACATCAGTTGTAGGCCTTGTTGTGATGATCTTATGTGATTAAAACTCCTATATAAGAACTTCTAAGTTGCAACACTTGGACTTGCATTTCAAAAACCATTCCAACTTATTTTCTGGAGTCTCCTGGAGCTCAAGAGCATTCCCTAAGGGTCATTAGTCGTGCATAGGACCTTTGTAAGCTTCCTTGACCTTTCTTAATTCAGTTTTATTAGTTTAATGGCCTAAAGTCAAACCCGTCGTAATAAAGGTTTGACTTAGTGATTAATCACTAATGGTCCGGTCAATTCTTGAATTAAAAGTAGCTTTGAGTTAGTAATTATGTGGATAATAAACCCTTAAAAGGGCACCCTCTGATTCCCACTCTAACTAGGTCAATTGTCGGGTCAAAGTTAATTATAAAAAGTCAACAGAAAGCAAATTTTCGCATAAACACATAATTAACAATGTAGAAGCCAAGGAACCTGTTTTATCACTCATATAACTTGGTAATTAATCTAAGAACATTTCTAAACATGTTCAACCCGACAATTTTCTGTTTAAGCTCGGTTCGGAACCGAAAGTCGCAAAAGTAGACTTTTGCTTTGACTTTCAGTTCTGACCCACTGTAGCATATTTTAGAAATTCCTTAGAGCTCTATTCAGACCAGGTTATAGGTTAGTGTAACCCTCTGAGGTTATACAACTTGGTTCATTTGTTATTCGATTCATATGCAAGTTTCCGTTATATGCCTAAATATTGACCATAATGCCCTTTTGACCTTAAAACAAGATTTTTGAAAATGTGAGAGGACAAAAACCTTTGTTACCGATTCATAAACTTGTCCTAAAAATTTGACATCAGTTTGAGGTCTAGATTAGGAGTTATGCTCAATATCGTAATTAAGAAGCTTTTTATTAATTAAACGGCGTAATTAGCATAAAGCCTATCTAAACCCAAATTTTGACACCAAACTTTTTACCCACTAATGTAATATAATATTTTAGGATTTTTGAATATTTTTAATTATTTTTAAGCTGAGCATAACATAGGGTTCTTGCTATAATTCGGTAAATGTCGGTTATACCCTTTTCTTGAATAAAATGAGTTTTACATAATATCTTAACACCAAACTTTTTGCTACTGATTTTATATAATAAATAAAACATTTTGAACTTTATAAACTGATCAAAAACTCGGATTTCCTATTTAAACCCGAAAATCGCTTAAAACCGACTTTTACGCGTTTTAAGCGCATAGTATGGGTTAAAACTATTTTTGGCATATAAAACTTAATACCTACTGATGTTTTAGGTAAATTTTTATAATTAAACAGTAAGCAAAAGTTTTGAACTCAGAATTCTAATTTTGACTTTTAAAGCTTACGTGAAATTACCAAAATGCCCATACGGTGCATAGTTTGGTTATAAAAGGTAAATTTCACATATATGCAATACCCTACTGTTATGACTTATAAAAATAAATATTTTTACTGATTATATCAGACCAGAAACTCAGTTAAATATTTAAACTCTTTTATAAGCTTTAAAATGACCAAAATACCCTTCGGGGCATAATTTGAGTTTAAATCCATTTTGGACATAATGGAAGGTATCCTACTGATATCACAACATATTTAAGGCATATTAACTTAGGAAACCTGTTCATGATTCATTTGTTTGCCCGTTATGCATTTTTCGCGCTCGGTACGGTTTATGTAACTAGTTTGCATAAATTAGCCGAAACGGGTCAAACCTTATCATTTTTATCTCAAAATCCAGAATGTGTTTAGTTTACCCATATTATATAAGTATACAAACTTGTCGGGTCTAAACCACATTCTATTCCGGTCTTCGCTTAATCGTGCGTTTTGAACCGTATATCTTCTTTCAAAACTAACCGGTCTAAGTTTAGGCTTAAGTAAGACCCGTTAGGAATCTAATAGGTTATTAAAACCTTCATTCCAGATTAGGAGACCAGTAAAAGATACTTGCACTCGCTGATTGTGATATATACTTGCTCAGGTAAATACTTTTAACTTATTTTCCCTTATACGGGCTTGGGGTACGATATATAAAATACCACTTGGTCGGGCATTGAATTTCTAATCATATAAAGGTTAAATTATTGAGATGACCCGTTTAAATTGTTTTGTTTGCTTAAAGCCTTTGGGGGGTTAATGACCATGTCCCAGATATCCTTGGCATCATTCATTGAAATGGCCACGACCTAAGCACGGGTTGTAGGCATACACCTACCAGTGTTATATATATATATATATATATATATATATATATATATATATATATAAAAGGTATAACCGACGGTTTGAGAATAACTCACCGCGGGATTATATCATGTGGTGTGTCTATTAATCTTTAACCCGGTATTCAGCCCGGGCTACTGAACGTATAACGAACATGTAATTCTTTTACAAGTTTATATATAAATAATTATCCCAAGTTATAAAAGATTATTTTGTGCCTAGTGCATTCAAATCAATTTTCTTAAACATTTTTCAAAATGAGTCGGTGAATTGTATTTACTAGTGTAAACTGACGTATTTTCCAAAAAGGCTAAGTGCAGGTACTAAACGGAATAGGCTGGCTACTCCTAGCATCAATAAAGAGTCTTGCAAGCTTAGATGTTATCAATCTGCTGAACAATATTTCTTTTTAACTTTGATCCGCCTGTGGATCCTTTACAACCATTTTGTAATAAATGATATTACTTTCATTCGGTTTGTAATGATTTTATCTTTCGACTTCCGCTGTGTATATAAACTATGATAAATTGTCTATGATGATATCAACTACGTCACGATACTCCCCACCGGTAATACGTGGAAATATAGGGGTGTGACATACAGGAGGTGCAATTTTTAGGTCACATGGTGAATCACGAAGGTATTCACGTAGATCCTTCCAAGATAGAAGCAATCACCAAATGGAAAGTCCCGCAATCAGCTACTGAAGTTAGAAGTTTTCTAGGATTAGCTGGGTACTATAGACGCTTTATTAAAGATTTATGTGCCGTTAACTAAGCTAACCTGTGAAACAGTTAAGTTTGAATGGGGATCCAAGCAAGAAGAGGCCTTTAAGATTTTAAATCAAAGGTTAACAAACGCGCCAATTCTAGTCTTACCAGAAGGAACAGACGATTTTGAAGTTTACTGTGATGCTTCGAAATTAGGATTAGGTTGTGTGCTAATGCAACGCAAAAAGGTAATTGCGTATGCCTCAAGGCAATTGAAAAGGCACAAGGAAAATTATACGACTCATGACTTAGAATTAGGAGCAATAAATTTTGCCCTCAAAATTTGGAGACACTATCTGTACGGAAGTAAGTTTACAGTCTATACAGATCATAAGAGTTTAAGGTACATATTTGGGCAAAAAGAATTAAACATGAGGCAAAGAAGATGGATGGAAATTCTAAGTGATTACGACTGTGATATTCAATATCACGAGGGAAAGGCAAATGTAGTCGCAGATGCCTTAAGTCGTAAGTATCATGAAAAACAAAGACGAGTTCGTACTCTTAGATTAAGTCTCCGATTAGATTTAATGGAACAATTAAAGAATATACAGGAGACAACAATCAAGGATGATGTTGAAGGAATGAAAGGACGAATAAAGGAATTAGAACAAGGGACTGATGGAATTTGGAGATTCCACAAGAAAAGCGTTTGGGTACCTAAGCAAGGAAATTTAAGAGATAAAATTTTAGAAGAAGCCCATAAATCTAGATACACCATGCACCCTGGGAATAATAAGATTTACCAAGATTTAAGGAATAACTTCTGGTGGATAGGGATGAAAAAGGACATAGCTAGATATGTATCTAAGTGTTTAACTTGTTCGCAAGTTAAGGCAGAACACCAGAAACCCTCAGGTCTACTTCAACAGTTAGAAATGCATGTATGGAAGTGGGAATTAATAACAATGGACTTCGTTACTAAGTTGCCCAAGACCATGAAAGGTAACGACGCGATTTGGGTAATTGTGGATTGATTAACCAAATCAGCTCATTTTCTGCCCATGAAGGAAACCTTTAGCATGGAAAGATTAGCAAAGTTATATGTAGACGAGGTAGTATCCTTACATGGAGTTCCACTCTCCATAGTATCGGATAGGGATAGTCATTTCACTTCGCATTTCTGGACCAGTTTCCAACAAGCAATGGGGACGCAATTAAATTTAAGTACTGCCTATCATCCTCAGACTGATGGGCAAAGTGAAAGGACAATTCAAACCCTAGAAGACATGCTCAGGGCATGTGTAATAGATTTCGGTGGAAACTGGGATGACCACCTACCCTTAATCGAATTCTCCTATAACAATAGTTATCATGCAAGCATCAAAGCTGCTCCGTTCGAAGCACTATATGGACGAAAGTGTAGAACTCCCGTTTGCTGGGCAGAAATAGGAGAAAGTCAATTATCAGGTCCTGAGATTGTACTGGAAACCACCGACAAGATAACTCAAATCAAGGAATGACTGAAAACAACTCGAGATCGCCAGAAAAGTTATGCAGACAATCGACGTAAGCCGCTAGAATTTCAAGTTGGAGACAAGGTACTCTTAAAAGTTTCTCCTTGGAAAGGGGTAGTTCAGTTCGGTAAGAAAGGAAAGCTAAGTCCAAGGTACATAGGACCCTTCCCAGTGATCCAATGCATAGGACCAGTTACCTATCGCCTACAACTACCAGAAGAACTAGCTGGAGTACATGACGTGTGTAGGATCGTTTTACCGACCAAACGAGTCGTTCAGAAGTGTTTTTGCTCAATACGAGAGGTGAAACAAACGTATCGAGGTAATTCAGCTTGCAATTCACTTTAAACTGTCTTTTGATTGATATAACAACTTTTTACAGCGAGTAGACACTTCGGCAGCACTTCGGCTCTCAAACCGGAAAAGTAATTTCATTACAAATGACGAAGACAAGGCACCTATTTATAGGCAAGGTGATTTCGCATGGAACAGCTCAAACGAAATCAGTTTCACACGAAATAGTGATTTCGTGCGAAATTACCTTCTAACCTATTTTTGACAGTTTCCTCGTATAACGTGCCATGATCTATCTATCCTAATACAAGACTCGATATAAGACGAAGTCGACAGACGTATGCACCAACAGACTCCCCCTCGAATGTTGACGAGTCTTAACTGTCGAGTCTTTAACGTCTTCAGTCTTTATCAGTCTTTTACTCTTCTTGAAGTATCTGACAGTGTAAAACATCTTCAGTCTTCTCTCTTTTTCTCTCTACCAGGATCTCAATCTGACTCCATCTTCTCTTGATCAGATCTCTTGATTCCTTAAGTTCATCAGCATCATCATCTTGCGTGAACATCAGGATCTGAACTTGGCTCTACAACCTGGCTCATCTTAGGATCAGAAACCTGGCTAACCTGCACACATCTCTACCTCACAATAAATTTCACAAATTTAAAATTTGACCAATTTATATATCACTTGCAGGTCTCAATCAATCAATAAATGATTTCACAATGTTAATATCTGATGAACCACTTGTAGACAAAACATTTATGTTTATTCATTATAAACAGACTCCCCCTCGCGAAATGTTCGTCATGTTCAGCACTTGGAATTTTGAAACTCAGCTCTTCAACATTAGTTGTCGAAAATCTTTTTGAATAAAAAAAAAAAAAAAACATCAGTTGTCGAAAATCTTTTTGAATTTTTCAAAATTTATGCTAAAACACACTGAAAATCTTTTTGAATTTTGAAATTAAAGAATATGCAGTAAAGAAATATTTACAAACAATATTTTTGTGAGTTTGTGTAAGAGGATCATATCAGTTTTTGACTAGTCACAAGTACCATTGAGCTTAGTTACACATTAAGAATTAAAGAGTTCACTTAGATTGTCGATATACTGATCCACTTAAATTATCACACAAATTTCAACTGATTCAGGATACGAATTAGGTGTATTAAGGACTTAAACTCATTCATGTGTCCCACCTCTTGAATATACTCCGGTATCCAGATCCCAATATTCAGTCTTACAGGTGAGTATACCACAGATGATATCTGTAAGTGGTTAATTGCGAGGGTCGTGAGAGCTCAGGCTATTGCTTCCGCAAAATCAGAGAGATGTCGGCTTCGACTTTAAGTGGGTCCCCTTTAGAGGATCTTTTTTACAATAGCACATGATTAGCATTTTTCAATGTTTCATCATTTTTATGCTGAGGGCAGGCTTTTATTTCAAGCAAGCGTAAAGTATTATACGGGGACTAGGCCATTGCTTCCGCAAAATCAGAAGTCCCGGGATAATACCCCAGATATCACTGAGTATAAAGACCTAGTATCTCAGAAAGAGGGATCTTTCAAACGAAATTTCAGGAGTCACCTATATATCCAAGTAGTGTTCCCCACGAAATAAGCAAGTAAAAATTTAGGTTTATATCCCGAAAAAGTTTACTAAATGTGTAAAAACCTATCGGCATATCATCAGTGAGACCGTTTAACGCTATTTAATCATTACATTTCTTTAGCATACTGTAACTGTCTACTGATGTACTATCATTTCCTCTTTTTCACAACAAAACTCATTTTTGATTTTATCATGTTTTTGGCTTTTTCAAATTTTCAAATGTTTTTGGATTTTCTGAAACTTCTTACTCCCCCTAAAATTCAAAACCATTTAAAGAAACTTTGAAAATAAACTGTACAAGTAAAGTGACAACTGTTGTGAATTGCTTCAAATCGCCATCCACTTGACATAAACAATCAGAACTCCCCCTTACAACAAACTATTTTCCCATTATGATTTCAAAACACTTAAGTTTGTTTTAATCAAATGGTTTTTCCGGAAAATAAGTTTTGTTGATTTTACTACTTTGTAAAAATGGGGATCAATTCATCACTTTGTTTTTCAACCACTTGTATGAAAGTGAAATCAAGTTCAAGTTAATGACCTTGATTAACCACTTGTAGGTAAAAACCCTTCACCAACCACTTGAAGGTTCTCATCACCAATATCCCATGTAACACAAAATATAACAATTTGAATAAAACTACCACTTGTAGGTCGAAATCACTTTCGTGAATTTCTCAAGAAATATGCCGATTCCTGCTCCACTCTTACCAACCTGGAAGCTCCGGCAAGTCAGGAATTTTACTTATGAAAAACAGACATCCAAGCCTGACCAAACTTGGATGTTTCCTCCTCAACTTCACTTGGGTTATAAGTTTCTTTCTTAGTTTCATAAAACTCTTTAACCCCTTTAACCTTTCCCTCAACTATCTTTCCAAAAATCTTTTTCACATTCCATTAAAAGCTTTGTCAACATCAAATTCTTTCTTCTCAGAATAGAATTGATTTGAGATCTCAACCTTACCAACTTTAGTTTTAAAATTTTCAGCTCGCAATGGTGGAAAATTGACATCAACCATTGGAGGAACTGAATTTTCTTCTTTTTGAACAACATGTGGCTCCTCTGACTTTGTGGAATCAGATTCATCGCCAGAATTCACATCAGATTTCTTAACAACCCACTTTTGGTCGTCAAGATTAACTCTTCTTTTGTAAAATCTTTTCTTCGAACATTCACCAACTTCATAGGTTGAATTTTTAAACATTTTGAATTTTTCAGTTGGTGGTTCATTTTTCTCAACAATCTTTTCTTTTAGTTTAGAAACAACTTCCTGTTTGATGTTGGTTGCCTTAGGACAATTCCAGGCAATGTGTCCAACTACTTGACATCTGTGACAGGTTCTCGTTTCCTTCCTTTGATAGGCTCTATTCTTTTTAAACTTTTGTTTTTCTGCAAAGAACTCTTTGTTTGATTGCTTCCAGAATGAGCTCTTTTCTTCTTCCTCCGAACTTGTTCCTGAAACAAATACAGTATTTGGTTTATAAATTTTCTCATTTTTAAGATTTTTTGGTGGAATAAAACCCAATCCATTCTTTTTGAAATTACCGTTATGGTTTGGTTTCTTTCGATAACCTGAACCAGAACTGTAACCCTTTTTCTTGTTTAATCTTTGTTGAACTCTTGAGGTGTAAGGTTTAGGTTTTTCAGAAAGATTTTCATCTTTTATTTCAGAAATATTAATTTCTGTTAGTTTGAAAACCTTTTTTTATCATTTCTGGTTTAACACCTCTTAAATTCCTCATCAGAATATAATTTGTCTGAATCATTCAAAGTATATGCCACTTTGATTGGTTCGTCATTCAAATTAGATTTTGATAACATGAATTCTTTATTGTAAACCCGTTTAACCGACGACTTTGGACTGTCAACTGATGAACTCGAACTCTTGGATTCGGACTTTGACTCTAACTCCCCATCTTTATTCAACACCTGATCGACCACCTTTTTTTATTAACTCAGACTCATGATCAGTGTCAGACGATGTGAATGTGACGTCAATGTTTTCTGGTAACTCATCAGTTGTTTCGGATTTTAACTTTATATTGACAACCTTTTTTACTTGCTCCTCATTCGGTTTTTTGGGAGAATAACCTTCCTAGATCGGAGGCGGACACTTGTTATAACTTGCACTTTGTTTCTTACCAGTATCCTTCTCTTTTGGATTCTCATCTTGAAAGGCTTCAGGACCTGCAACAGTTGGATAAATTCAATCAATCAGATAATCAGAACTAGAATAGCTTTGTAACAACCGTCTGATTCTTTCATTCTCTATCTTTTTCGTTTCCAACTCTTGCTTCCACTTTGCACTTTCTTCAATGTAAAAATTTATGGCTTTCTGCTTTGACATCATCACAGCATTCATCATTGTCAATGCAACTTCTCTTTCAGAATTCGTCTTTTGTAGACCAGTTACCGTTCTGTTCAACACATCGTATGATTCTTTCACATAGTTGAGATCAAACAATAACTTTTCTTTCATCTTGTTCAGCTCACTCAACTTCTCATCTTTCTCTTTACATTGTTTGCAAGATTCCAAACACTTTAGACACGGTTTAATCACCTCAACGATTTTTTCAATTTCTACTATCTTTTCAACTTCAACCACTTTCTCAACCTCATTCGTCTTTTCAGCGACTTTAACTTCTTCACACTTTTCATTATTCTTTGTCTCAGCAACATTTTCACACTTCATCTTCTTCAATTCTTTTGCTGCTCGTCTTTCCTTCAGCTTCTCTAATCGATCTGCAAAATAAAATTCAAAACTTTCAGGAGATAACATAGATTTTCCAATGTTTATTTGTGTCTCCTCTTCATCATCACTATCATCAGATGATGATTGATCAAACACTGGCTCTTGAATAATTTGTGCAGTCAATGCTACCATCTTTGAATCTGGTGGCGTGTATTTATCCCAGCTAAAGCCTGCTGCCACTTTTTCATCATCTTGATCAATAATACCAAAATAAGCTTTCTTATTTGCGTCTTTGATCATTTTAGCATGAGCAGTTTGTGGTTCCTTTTGTTGATACGATTGATGAGCAACTTGTTGATAAATGGCTTTCCGATAGTAATCATTGCCACCAAACGGATTCTGTGCTCCACTTGCTTCTCGATTTTTACATTCTCTCTTGAAATGACCTTTCTCCCTGCATCTAAAACAAGTAACTTTAGATTTATCAAAACCCAAAGTAGAAACATTTGCATCCCTAAAATCATATCTTCGTGTAATCATCTTAAACTTTTCAGCTCTCCTCAAAACATTAGCTAAACACCATTTAATGTCCATAAGCTCCATCTCTTCTGCATCTATCTGATCCTAATCTTCTTTCATTAGCATAGGATTTCCGATCCTTCCAGTAACCAATCCTTCATATGATTCTAACACTGTAGCAAGTAATGACATGTGTCCTTTAACAACCTCTTCAGAGAAATTTTGACCATTCTGAAGATGCAACGCGATGTTGCAATTTAACACTTGACCATTACTACTGTTTGAACTTTGAAACTTATGACTTGTGGTTGAACTCTTTGGATTCACACTTGGGTACGAAGAAAATCCACTACTGCTGCTTGAGCTTTGATTAACAGATCCAGATGAGTTTTCTGCACTGAAAGCAGTTTGAACTTTCGGACTAGCTTCAACCTCTTGAACACTTCCTTTGTAATACATTTTGATATCTTGTTGGCCACTCGGACTATTCATTCTTGCAATCTTCTGTTATTCCAGATCTTGACCCTCAATCTTTTCAATGAACTGTAAAATAGTCAACTTGTCATATTCTCCAGTGTTCTTCAAAATCATCAAGTATGTACCCCACTCTTTTTGAGGTAATGCATCAGCTAACTTGTCGACCCACTCTTCTTGATCTTTGACAATTTCTAACAAAGGCATAGATCGCACTAAGTGGCAATATCTTTCAATCAGCTTCTTTGATGATTCACCCAGCAAACTTGAAAACACATCAAATTCTTTCTTTAGCAATGCTTTCTTGCTCCTGATCATTTTTTCACTTCCCTCAAACTTAATTCGAAGTGCTTCCCAAATCGAACGTGAAGTGTTATCGTGCTGAAGCAATATGAAGATGTCTTCTTTTATAGCTTGCTGTAACAGACTGATCATCATCTTTTCTACTTTGTACATGTCTCATTCTTTATCCGTAAATTCAGAAATTGTTTTGATAACTCCCAAATCTGTACGAGGCTTGACATACTTTTTCTCAATACATTCCCAAGATCTCAAATGAGTAGCTTGAACCCAGTTTTCAAACCGATCTTTCCAACCATAATACTCCTCAATTCCCATGAGTTTCGGGGGTTTTTGTAAAGTTCTAGTTTCGTTTTCCATGTTCATGCTCTGAGCAATGGTAGCTGGAGTAGTCGGGGCTGTAGCAAGTTGACTATTTCATAGTTCATTGAAAAACGCGTTATAGAATTCCTCTTTCATGATTCGGTAACAAGTTTTTCAAAACAGACACTTTCAAACGAAATCAACAATTTCAAACGAAATCTCTTCAAGCGAAATAACCTGTTCAAACGAAATAGCAACTCACACGAAATCAGTAGTTTCAAACAAAATATGTTTTTGTGCGAAACCACCAGACGAAATATGATTTCGTGCGAAATTAACTTGGATTCAAACGAAAACAACCTCTTTGGAACGAAATAGTGATTTTGTATGAAATATCTCAAACGAAATCTGATTTCGTGCGAAATTAACAGCAATTTCAAACAAAATTAATCACAAAATGTAATTTCGTGCGAAATCAAGAGGCTATTCCATAAGAAATACTGCTGATGTCATCATCTGGAGCTGATTTTGTTAAAAATGATCAAGTTTTTGTCCGATTTTAAGTCTGAAACTTTCAAGGGTTTGTTAAAACACTATAGCGCGTATAATATGAGAAATTCAAGAGATTTTGACCGTGAAGTCAATTTTAATTTTGAAAAGAAGGTGTACAAATCAGAATTTGCAGCTAAATTGGTAAGAACTCTTCCTCCTGAGCTCTGATACCACATGTAGGATCGTTTTACCGACCAAACGAGTCGTTCAGAAGAGTTTTTGCTCAATACGAGAGGCGGAAACAAACGTATCGAGGTAATTCAGCTTGCAATTCACTTTAAACTGTCTTTTGATTGATATAACAACTTTTTACAGCGAGTAGACACTTCGGCAGCACTTCGGCTCTCAAACCGGAAAAGTAATTTCGTTACAAATGACGAAGACAAGGCACCTATTTATAGGCAAGCTGATTTCGCATGGAACTGCTCAAACGAAATCAGTTTCACACGAAATAGTTATTTCGTGTGAAATTACCAGTTGATTTCGTGCGAAATTACTAGTTGATTTCGTGCGAAATTACTAGTTCATTTCATGCGGAATAACGTGCTTCATGTATCTAACCTCAAGAAATGTCTATCTGACGAATCCCTGGTAGTACCTCTTCAAGATATAGAGGTAAATGAAGACAGAAAGGTCAAGTTTCTCAAACACAAAAGACTAGTGCTAGTCAAGGTAAAGTGGGATTCAAAAAGAGGACCCGAGTACACATGGGAACTGGAATCAGAAATGAAACGAAAGTATCCTCACTTAGTTTAGTAAATCTCGAGGACGAGATTTTAAATAAGGTGGGGAGGATGTAAGGACCTGCAAAAATGCCCCACAACACTCCGTAAGTGAAAACCCGGACCCCTAAAACCCTAGTTCTCATGAAAAAACCAAGAAATTCGGAATTTCTGGACTTCTTGCGGGTCGCGTAAGATTTAAGCTAAGCTTAGCGGGCTGCGACAGCACAACGGATTACTCAGATTAGCTTCATGCCATGTGTCTGACACGTGGCAGACCTACGGCATGACACGGCAGCCCTAGCGCTAGCTAGGGTGGCCCTCGCGGGCCGCGTAAGGTTTTATCAATGTTTACGCGGGTCGCGAGAGACTCAAAATTTTTGTATAAATGGGACGTGCATGGGGCTTTCATCTGTGTTCGAAAAATTTACTCTAAAACGAAGTATACTGCTCAAATTTGAAATTTTAAGTAGGGAAACGCTGCTACGAGTACAGGGTATTAACTCGATCACTGCTACGATACAATGTCCGATCGATTGAAACCGATCCGATGGATGTTTAAGTGCTGCCTGAATTCGGGCTATACTTTGTCATTCGTCGTGAAGGTTTTGATTTCATGAATTTATCGTAAATGTTGTATTAAGTTACTGACCTAGTTTTGTGTGCATTGTTATTTAACTAGGTTACAAGGCTAAATCAGTAGGCAAAGTTCTGTCCAACTAAACTTGCAATGTGAGTCATTCTCGTTTCATCAAAAGTGTTTTTCAATACCTAAATGTTTTCCAGTTATATCTTACAGGGGGTAAGTCTTTGTTATCTTAAATTACTGACAGTAAGTGGGGTATTGTGCACATTACTATTATTCTCTCTCGTTTAGGTGGACGAACCTAAATAGAGATAATCATCATTATTGGGTGAAAGGACCCGATAGTGGTATGACCATCGTCACCAGGGGGTGTCACTGGACCAGATAATTATAAGATAGTGGCAATCGTAATCGCTCTTAGTCCTGTAATTTATAACAATGTGTCGTTTTGTGCAAAATGAATGACTCGCCAGTATTTCCCTGCTGATAAAATTGTTTTTAAACATGTTTCAGGTGATTTACTGTGAACTAAGGAAAAAGTGCCGCGTAGCACTACATCTTGAAGAATGTGGCTCAGTAAATAAAATAAATAAACATGCTTTTGTAAACAGGGAATTTTCTCGTAAAATTTCCTTTACTGTAAATTATGGGGTTTGTCCCAAAATGTGAAATAAAATAATTGGGCATTTTCAGTTTAAAAGATCCTGTTAAAATTTCTGCTGCCAAAATGAACAATACCACGGGTTTCTATCCCGCGGCTCCTGAAACGGGTAAAACCGGGTCGGGGGCCGTGACATAAAGCTTTGTAGTGCACCTGTGAATGCATATGTATATCGCTTGCATCAATCACGTAACGTAGCTTTATCAGATAATACAAGACCGGTGCTGAATAGAGCAAAAGGAAAAAAGTAATGAGTGCTGAAGTCCATTCGGACGGATGGACTCATAGTCCATCCGAACGAATGCATGTTATGTTCTTCCGAGAGCCCATCCGTCCGGATGAGGTCCATCCATCCGGATGAAGCCTATCCGTCTGGATGAGGGCTTCCGCTTCATATAGCCATCCGGATGGGCAGTGCCTATAAATAGGAGAGTAGGTCTTGATCATTTGTAACTTTTCGTGACTAGAGTGGGGAAACTCTGTGCGTTTAATTTCTCGGTTTTGTACTTGTTGTATCATCAATTGAAATCAGTTTATAATTACATCTTCGTGCTCTATCCACACACGTGATTGGATTCTGCACACTTCACGTGGTGTTACGCATTCAACGGTCAAGGAATTTCTTTGATCCTAAATTCACAAGTGGTATCAAAACAAGGTGCTTGATTGCAAGGATTGAAGACACGAAGATTCATCAACTTCATCAGATTCAGAGACAAATCTTCATCTTCTTCTTCTACTCATCTTCTACATTTCTTCTTTGAAATTAAATCTCAGATTCACGAAGATTTCACGAACAAAATTAACCAAATTTTGCATATGTTGTGTGCAAAACATTTTTGAACAATCCTTCAAAGTTTCAGATTTTAAGTCAAAATAAAACTTGTTAAAATCAGTGAAAAACATGAACTTCGAAACTGGTTTTGCTGACATCATGGTCCATCAGAACGAATAGGTTGTTCATCCGGACGTATCAGATTGTTAATTGTTCATCTAGAAGAGTTCATCTGGAAACTCGTTCATTCGGACCAAAAAGTCCATCTGGACCAAGTCCATCCGGACCAATAGTTCATCCGGGCAAAAACTACATCCGGACCAGTTCATCCGGACGGGTCCATCCGAACCAAATACTTTGTTTTGTGTGATTTTCAAACTTGATCAAGTGTTTGTGTGTTTGTAGGTGATCATGGCTGAAGAATTTTACATGTTTTACAATGCATATACATCTTAAACAACAACTGAACCAATCCCGGTTACAACTAAAATGGTTTCGAGTGCTATTTCTGAAAGTCTAAAGAATGATACTTTGTACGGAAATCATCAACAACCACCGAAATTAATGAACATAGAAGATTATCATTGGTGGAGTACTCGTTTTGAGAACTGGGTGAAGGCGTAGCCTATGAGAGTTGGATTATGATGACTTATGGATATAAAAAACTTGTAAACGAACAAAATGAATTGCGTCCAATTCCAGAATATTCAAAAATTGAGAAAGAAAAACATTCTGATGAACTAAAAATGGTAATATTATTACAACAATCGATTAGAGAGGATATTCTGTTTTTGCTACAACATGGTGAAACATCCAAGTCAATGTGAGAAGCTTTAAAGCTGAAAGCCGATGGTGGCAAAGATATTAAGAAGAACAAAATATCTCTGTTGAAAAAGGAGTTTGATTTGTTTGGATGTATGAAAGGAGAAACTGCTCAACGTATGATTGAAAGATTTTGTCATCTCAAGATTGAATTAGATAGATTTGGAATCAACAAAGATAGAGAAGTGATTGTTGATAAACTTGTCGAGGCGTTACCGCAAGTTGATAACTAGAAAACGTTTGTGATTGTTCTGAAAAATGATGCTAAGTTTGAAGACATGACATTGGATGGATTGATTGAAAAACTCGAAGGATATTATCTTGAATTACAAAAACAAAACAAAACGAAATGTCTAGTTCGAGTTATCAGCAAAATGTTGATCTATACTATCGAAGAAATTTGTTGCAAAACAGTTAGTCACCAAAGATCGGTACAGCATTTAGTACTGACAATGCTGGTGATTCATCTAATAACAAATCTTCAAGTTATGATCCAGGATATCACTCATCTTCTGCATCATCAAAATCTAGTCCAAGTCAAATCTGGAAAGTTACTCTAAATTTGAATACTGATTTCGCAAGACAGCACATGAGTTTCTTAGCCTCTGTTCTGGAGTCATACGAAGGTTTAATTGCAGGAAAGATCGATAATCCAAACATGACCAAAGAAGATTACGATCAAGTTGACCCAGAAGAGATGGAGCTCATGGATATTCGCTGGTGCATGGCGAGCGTCATCAGGAGAGCTCAACGGTTTATGGTGATCATCGGTAGAAAGTGTCTGGAAGGTCCCGATATGAAGTTGGGATTCGAAAAAGCCAAAGTCACTTGTTTCAAGTGCAAACAAAAGGGACACTTCAAGAGAGAGTGTTCAAATCGTCAAGCTGATGATAGTGTAAATCCTTTTCACGATGACTACTACAAGAAAGCTATCTATCATCGCAATAACAAGCAGCCAACAAGAAAGCAGATTGAAGAAGGATCATCTAAAGAGAAGAAATAAGCTATGTTGATGAGTCATGATGATAGTCCCAGACCCGGGATGGTTCAAGAGGATGAAGGTTTTGACTGGGGAAAATATATCAAAGATGAAAAAGCTGGGAAAAAGGCTTTAGTAGCTGATTTTAAACAAAGTCGAGTGGTTGAACATGCATGAGCTTATTTGGATAAGGTATATGATGCTCATAAAGAATCAAGGTGTGCTAATAGATAGAGTCAAGAAAAGGAGTGTTATGTTGATCCCAAAGGAAACACGATAGTTGACCCTTATGAGGTAGATTTTGATGCTTTAGTTGCTGCAATACCAACTGTTGGTGTCTTGTGTCGAGGGCTCAGAGGTATTCCACACTACTGAGAAAAGGTAGATGAAGAAATAAACACGGTGATCTATGCAAGATTAGAGAAGAAGAAGAAGAAGAAGACGGCAGAGGAGATTGTGGTTGATAGTCAGAAGTTGGTGAAGGAGGTGAAGAAAGAGAAAGTAGCTGATGAAAGATTGGAGAAGCCGGCAGAGGTAGCTGTTACAGAGAAACAGCCAGAGGAAGAAAATCAGAAAAAGGCGAAAGATGTCGAGGTGCCATGCGCTTGTACTGAAAAGGATAACAATCTAAGATCTAGAGACATTGAATTTACTAAAATTGAAATGATTTTCAAAGAAAAATGTCACGAAATGCTTGAAAATGAGAAATTTTTGAAAGAGAAAGAAAAGGAGTTAACACAGAAATGTGAAAACCTTGAAAAATAAAACGAAGTTTTAAAACAAAAGTGTTTAGCTGAATGCAACGAATGTATTCCAAATGATAAAACTATTCAAGAGTTGCAAAAAAGAATATGATGGAATGAAATTATCATATCACACAGTAAAAGAAGCATATGAGATTTTGAAAAGTAAAGTCACATGGCTGATAATAGATTGTCAGCATGTCAAGAATCAAATAAATTTCTTGAAGCCAGATTTGAAGGAAAACAAAAGGTGTTAAATAACTATATTGATGAAGTGGCTAAACTAAAACAAGAATTGGCTGAAAAAGAAAAACTGGTTAACAAACTTCAAAGTTATTATGCTTCTTCATTTATTTTTGAATGTATTTTCAACATCACACCGGATGGTGATGATTACGAAAAGAACAAAAAGGGAATTGGGTCAGAATACCATCAGGTTCCACCACCGTTGGAGGATAATTATACATTCTATGATGGCGAAAACGTGGAAAAAGCTATAAACATGGTTGACCAATTACCTGATAACATCGATGTGACTTACACCACATCTGATGATCTCAGTGATTCAGAGGTGGTAGATAAGGTTGTTGAAAGCATTCTGTCAGAGGAGTCCACCAACACAGATTAGTCTGAATCACATAATGAAAATGAGGGAAGTTTTCATGAAAGTTATTTGAAAAATTCAAAATCTAAGAAAGTTATGAATGATGATTCAAAACGATTGGTTTATACCATGATTGGATCAGACAAATTATTCTCAGATATTGAAGTTCCGATTCAGAATGTGATTTCGGAAAAGATTGACAAAGTTTTTAAATTGGTAGAAATTGAAAAATCTGAAATTTCAAAATTTGCTGGATAGAGCAAGAAAACTTTTTATAACAAACCTAGTTACAAAAAGAAAAACATGAAGGCTGGGTTGGGTTATTAGAAGAAACAAGATCAGAAACGATATGAAAAGACAAATTCTCAGAAAACGACGAACTTTGTTCACGGAACAAGTTCTGAGGAAGAGAAAGAACTCCAATTTAGACGACAGTCTAATGAAGAGTTCTATGCTCAAAAGAATAAACAACAACAGGTTGAAGATGTTTCCAAGAGAACATGCTTTAAGTGTGACCAAATTGGACATCTTGGTCGCAAGTGTCCAAATCCAAAACCTGTTGATGTTGACAAGAAAAGGGAGGTTGAAACACAGAAGTCAACCAAGTTTGGATCACAACAAACTTGGAAACCGAAACCAACGACATCCAAAGTTGTGCCACAACAGATTTGGAAACAGAAAGTAAATGTTTCAGAACCAAAACAAATCTGGAAACCAAAAATTGATTTGACAAAACAAAACAGTCATAATGATTCACGATTTTATCAAAGAAATGGTTCAATAGGTCAAATTTGGGTCGCAAAGAAACAAATAACTTCTGTAAGTGATAATCGAAATGAAGATGTTTTTGAGAAGAATGAACGAAACTATCCAGTTCTACCTGGAAAGATTTATGTTCAGCTGCCTGAGTCTAAACAGGCTTGGGTTGATCTGTTCAAGTAATTGAATTGTTTGAATGTGTAAGTGCTCCAGCAGATGGTTGATTATCAGAATGGACAGAGGAGCAGCCTGACACAGGAGGAGGTTGTGGATCCCTGCAACTGAGAAACAGGGAGTTTGTTCGTTCCTCTATATAAATAAACCATATTAAAAACCCTAAAAACATAAAAATTTAAAAACCAAAAATATGTTTGTTTTAAATTTTGTCAAAAATACAAAAATTAAAAAAAAATGTTGATTGAATATGCCGAAACCCTCACGGTTGAACAAACATCATTATTTCACAATTGAAAATGGTTTTAACATTGTTAAAAATCAATGTGTTATAAATCATGGGGGTACTTAATGCAAAACAGAGCATGTTATTGCAGATAATGGATGGCAAGACAAAGCTATCTACATCAGTTTTTCAAATTTCTTTAATGTTTTGAATTTTAGGGGGAGTAGGAATTTTGAAAGTAAAAAAACATTTGAAAATTTTGAAAAAAAAGCACAAAACTCATTTTGAATTGAAAAATATTGAAAAACTACAAAAATATGAGAAAATGAAAAAGAGTTTTTGTGTAAAAAGAGGAAATGATAGTACATCAGTAGACAATCACAGTACGCTAAAGAAATGGAAAGTTAAATGTGATAAATGGTCTCATTGGTGATATGCCAGTAGATTTTTACACGTTTAGTAGATTGCTTTCGAGATATAAACCTAAATATCAATAGCTTGCTTATCTCGGGGGGAACATCTCTCGGATATATGGGTAACCCCCGAAATCTTGTTTGAAAGATTGCCAGATTTTGAGTTACTAGGTCGTTATACTGTTTGATATCTGGGATATTATACCTAGTCTTCTGATTTTGCGGAAGCAATGGCCTAGACCTCGTATAATACTTTGCACGCTTAAAGCTTACCCTCTAGATAAAAATTGAGAAAATATCGAAAGATATATATCAAGTGCAATTGTAAAGAAGATCCCTAAGTGGGACACACCTAAAGTCGAGCCTTCATCTCTTTGACTGAACGGTAGTTCATACCTGAGCTCTTAAGGTCTCGCACTAACCCAGAGAACAGATATCAATATAGTATATTCACCTGTAAGACTGAATCTAGGGAATCTTGATACGGGAGTATATTCTGATGTGGGACACACGAATAAGTTAAGTGCTTAAAACACTAATCTCGAATCTCGAATCAGTTGAAATTTGTGTGAAAATTTAAGTGGATCAGTATACTGACAATCTAAGTGAATCGTTTAGAACTTAAAGTGTTTATAGCTGTTGGGTGCTAGTGAATTGTCATAAACTGATATGATCCTCTAACACAACTCAAACAAAAATATTGTCTGTAAATATTTCTTTACTGCTGTATATTTCAGAAAAATACAAAATGATTTTGTTTCTGCTTTATTTTCGACAACCGATGTCTGAATGCTGAGTTTCAAAATCTAAGTAAGCTGATCATGTTTCTAAAAAATAAACAAGTTCATTAATTTGAAACTTGAAGTTTTAAATCGAAAAAAAAAACAAAAAAAATAGTTTGTGAAAATCTCTAAAGTCATTAAGTTGGACTTGGATGATAATCGTGAGGTTTTGGATTCTTAAAATGTCAAAATAGAGTATTTGATGAGGGGGGGGGGGGGGAGAATGCCAGGTTATCATTCATGGGAAAATTTAATATTGTCAAATTCTTATGTGTTTAAGAGCCAGGCAATCGTTCGTGAAAAATTCTAAAATAGAGTTTAAAATTGTTAAATGTGAGCCAGGTTCTCGATTCAAAAATATTTTGAGCCAGGTCACAGATTTCTGTGAACAAATGATGTCCTGTGCTGTCACATATTTGAAATGTTCCAGCTTATCAATGTTATATGTTTAGAGCTAGGTTGTTGATACTGAACTTTAAATTGTCAAAATCTTATAGATTGGTTGAGAATTTTTAGGTGAAAGAGCCAGACTACAATCATGATAGCTAAGGCTAAGGAGGAGTCTGAAGACGAGCTCATCACAATGGGGAGCTTGTATTCAAAGTGTCAGATAACGATTCTGGAGGAGTTTGTTAGATCCAGGTGTCGATCCTGAAAAGCACGGAATCTTAACAAAAGGGGGAGCCTGTAGATCGAGTAAACCGAAAGGGGGAGCAGCTGGAAGCTGAAAGCAGATCCATGGGGATTCTGTTAGAGATAAAGAAAAAGTCTGTGTTGCTGAATATGTCAACATTTCTACAAAGACTCGGAGAGAGACAGAAAGCTACGAGATTGACTGCAGCAATATCCAAAGGGGAGTTTGTGAATGCATATGTCTATCGCTTGCATCAATCATGTAACGTAACTTTATCAGAAAATACAAGATCGGTGTTGAACAGAACAAAAGGCAAAAGTAATGAGTGCTAAAGTCCATTCGGATGGATGGACACATGTGACAATTGGCAATTTTCCATGTATCCGTACAATGTTAAACAGTAATTTGTATCTTAATGTGTGACAACCCTCACTAAACCAGGTATCCGTACAACTTAATTAATAATTAATTACTGTGCTTACTTGAAATTGTGGATAAACTGCTACTTGAATGCTGATACATGTACTTGCTTGCATCATACTTTACTTGCTGACACTCCATGTTTTGCTTACAGCACCTTTGTGACAACCTTGATGCACCAAACACACAGTAGCACAATGAACGGATAACCTATTAAACGTGCTGTCATAACTAGCACCAGGCAGGCACTGCCTCTAAGGCCTGTAAGAGCCAGAGATAGTTTACTACACTAATAGAAAGTGTAGGGATATAAGGGTTGTAGAACTGCGTCACTAGGAATGAGATTACAGTGACCGGATGTGCCTAAAACGTACTCTAAGCACAAAATTCAGCACTTTAATTAAAAATTCAGCTTTTGGTTAATTAATAAAGTGCCAAAAACATGAGAAAAATATTACTAGACACTTTCCAAGGTGTCGGGAACAAGTTGTGTCATTAAAAATAATAATAACGACGCTTTAAAGCTCTGTTAAGCACTTTAACGGATTACTATCCAACCGAACAACCGGACTTTACCCGGCACATAAAAATATTGTCATTGACATAGTTGTTCTTTTTCTAAGCCAGTTAGGGTCCCCGAATACCCTAACACCCACTGTAAAGCACAACACACTAGTAACCGGGTTAATCCCTAAACTAGCTAAACTAACCAAACTACATGCTAACTAAATGGTTGATTTGGAACCGGATACCCCCCCCCCCTAACCAAACCATCCCCAAGAGGGGGACACCCTTTGTCCTTCTTGTGATTATTTTATTAAACTTGTCCCATATCTATTAGACACTTGATCCATTGGTTAATTGTACATGACTTTGCCTATAAGATCAATACTTAACACAACATAACCTTCACACCACTAAACAAGAATCAACTCTTTCTCTCCCTCTCTTGGAGGTTTCGGCCGAGAACCACCCACCATCCATCCATCATTTTCGGTTTTGATCATCTCATTCCAAGATCACACAAGCGTTAAGGATCACGTATAAGGAAGCTTGGTGCAATCGGAAGGCGAAGGACCTCACTCTATTGCTTTTATCCTCTCATTTTGCGCTTAGATTCTCCCCTAGCCTCGAGCTAGTAGTAAGTTGCTATAATCACCCTCTCGAACTATTTTGAAGTGGTTAATATGATATGTAACGGTTAATGTCACACCCCGACCACGAAGAACATACAAAATGTGGCGGAAACATCGGGGAGTGTTGTAACAGAATTAATTGTTTCAAATCCATGGCAATTGAAGTTTCGTTTTATTGATTAAAGTGTTACAATGTCTTATCAAACTAGGAAATACAACATAGTTTAACTAGTCTTGCATCTTTTATTGTCACTAAAGCCCAAGTCTGCCTATATGTATCTTGATCATCTTATGCAACAGTTCCTGAAAAACACATGTGAAAATAGGTACGTCAGCATAAAAATGCCTGTGAGATACATAGGTTTTGTGAAAATAGGTTTCATGACTTATGTTTGAGAAAAATGTTTAGTCATGAACCTTGTAATTTGCTTTGTCTTGTAAATCATTTGAAAAACAATGAGTTCAGATGATATGTATAAATAAGTGAATAATGTATGGTTAAATGAATAACCATGTAAACTGAGTTTGTATAAGATAAGTTACTTGTAAAACAATGTATTGTGAAAAGTATGTTATTTGTATAAAATGTTATATGTATCAAACTGAAATGATTCAAATAACGCTACGACATGTAATACCATACAAACACTTATATATAGGAAGTACCAGCGGCGTATCCACCATGCTTGTATCATATTACACACGCATCGTTACTTAATCACTTAATCAAACCAAACTATCAAAGTAAAATGTTCATGTCTAGTAAAATATGGTTCACACGGTTCATAGATACAAACGGTTCACAGATACAAACGGCTCACAGATACAAACGGCTCACAGATACAAACGGTTCACAGATACAAACGGTTCACAGATACAAACGGTTCACAGATACAAACGGTTCACAGATATCAACGGATCACATAGTCAAATGATTACAACGGTTCACATAGTCAAATGTTTATAATGGTTCAATATGTAGTATAATGTGTTCATATGCTGGATAAGCATATGCAACAGAAGAGAAATGTAAAACAATGTACTAAGTATGCACACCATGGACATACGTAGTATGAAATGTAACGTAGAACGATGTACTAAGTAATGCGCACAATGGGCACACCTAGCATGAAATGTAATGAAATCATGTACTATAATGTACTAATGAACATAGCAGTATATGATGTTAAAACGGGAAAGCATGAATGTAACAAGTAGGCACATGTGTTCCACCCCAAAACAGTTTGGAAAACAGTAAAAGAGGGGTCTATGTACTCACTTGAGATTGCTCAGTAGTCCTTGAGTAACAACCAGACAATGCTAGAGATCGCGCATATCAAACGGCACCTAATATAGGTAACTATGTTAATTAACCGGACCTAGATCGGAAGATCGGGTAGCATTAGGGTTTGTAAACCAAATGAGTGTAGGAACTCACTTGATATGGTTTAACAAAGCCTATATGCTAAATGAAACTTAACCTAAGTCTTATAGACCCATTATGATCCGTTTAGGTAGCTTATGCTACTTTAACGCATCGTGCGCGTGAAACGCGTTCGGACCGCCTAACTAGTCCTATGACAAGTATTATATGCCTAAACATGTTACATAATCAGTTACATGACAAAAGTTTAGGTTACATATGCTAAATTACCAATTATGTATGAAAAGGGTATTCTGGTAATTTACCTAAGGCATATAAACTACCTATCATACAACTATTTAAACGATGTGACCATAGGGTATAACCTCAGAAGGTTATTTCCTACCTACTATGGTCACCTAATGTATTTGGTCGGATCCTAATGATCGACCAAACTGGGTCGGGTTCGAAGGTATAGGCGATTTATTAGATCGCCTACCCTACGACCCTAGACAACGTGGTAATCAGTGGGCATAGTCCCAAGGGACTATAACCAACGTGATTACGATCACGTTGCGAAGTTCAAACGAACTTCGCATTGACCATTACTGGTCAACGCTGAAAGTCAAACAAAGTTTGACTTTCTGACTCGAAAAGCAGTAAAATAAGGAAAAGAACGAAAGAATACTTACGAAGGGTCCCCGAATGCTAAACTCGATTCAAAAATCTCAGGTATGAAACAAATGTTTCAACTTAGAGTTTCTCAAATCAAGTTTCTAGTGATTTTAGCAATGGGGGGTATGGGGTATTTATAGGAATACCCGAACCGTTAAGATCGTTTCATGGAAAACGTGCCTTAATCCCATCCGTACATGTGTTGAAATGTCATGGTGTTTAGGTGTTTAAATTCCATCCATACATGTGTTGAAATGTCATGGTGTTTAGGTGTTTAAATTCCATCCATACATGTGTTGAAATGTCATGGTGTTTAGGTGTTTAAATTCCATCCATACATGTGTTGAAATGTCATGGTGTTTAGGTGTTTAAATTCCATCCTTATCCGCTGACTAAGCAAGTTTAGAATGTGTGGTTGTGAATTAAACAACGGCTAATACATCGAATCTGGTCCCGAATGCGAAAAACGAACCAAATGACGCGACGAATGGATTTTTCTTATGGCGAACACTAAAATAAAATATTTTAGTGCTTACATAAATTTTTGGATGTCCGGGTGTATTCAGAACGTAAGTTATGAGCGAAAATGCAAACTTGTGCACTTTTTGACACTTTTAGTCCCTGAATGACCCAAAAGTTTATTTTAGCACACCGAACCCCTCAAAGCCTATTTCTAAGCTATTTAAAGGATATTTATGGTATGTTTAACTTATGGCCATGCTCCGGAATGTCTGTTACAGTTCAAATTGGCATACTTTCGCAGTTTATCAAATTTAGTCCCTGTAAGCGAATAAACTTTGATTTCACCACACCAAACCTTCCAAAACTTATATCTAAGTTATGTAAAGGTTATTTAAGGTATGTTAAACCTATTTCACTATTCCGGAGTGTTTGTTGCATTAAACTGGTTATATTTACGCATTGGTGCGCGTATAACCTTCCAAAAAGCGATTTAGAGTTTGAAATCGAACAAGAGTTGATATGTGCAAAAGATACACATATTTATACAAGTCCAAAGTATGAAATATAATATTTCATTGGTTTGGCATTTGTTTGATGGTTGAAATGACACAGGTGTTACAGTCTCCCCTACTTTAGGAAATTTCGTCCCGAAATTAATTCGTAGGAGTCTATTGGTGACTTTGTATCAGATAACCACCAGAGATATGTAAGGCATAATCCTGTCATTTCCTTAACGGACATTCTTCAGAACGAAAATGAACAAACGGAGTCATTTTCCTCAACGAGTATTCTTCAGAAACGGAAATGAAGGAATAATCAAACGGAGATTCATTTCCTTAACGGAGAATCTTCAGAAACGAAAATGAACAACGGAGTCATTTTCAATGGTTGCTTCCTTAGAAACGGAAATGAAAATGAATAGACAAACGGATATTCATTTCCTTGACGGATAAACTTCAGAAACGAAAATGAACTAACGGAGTCATTTTCAACGGTTGCTTCCTCAGGTTTGGAAATGAAGGTTTAAACAACGGATATTCATTTCCCTCGACGGATACTCTTCAGAACGAAAATGAACAAACGGGGTCATTTTCCTCAACGGGTATTCTTCAGAATTGGAAATGAGGGATAATCAAACGGAGATTCATTTCCTTAACGGAGAATCTTCAGAAACGAAAATGAACTAACGGAGTCATTTTCAACGGTTGCTTCCTCAGGTTCGGAAATGAAGGATTTAACAACGGATACTCATTTCCTCAATGGATAATCTTCAGAAACGAAAATGAACTAACGGACTCATTTTCAACGGTTGCTTCCTCAGAAACGGAAATGAAAATGATAGACAAACGGATATTCATTTCCTCAACGGATAATCTTCAGAAACGAAAATGATCTAACGGAGTCATTTTCAACGGTTGCTTCCTCAGAAACGGAAATGAAGGATTAAACAACGGATATTCATTTCCTCAACGGATAATCTTCAGAATCGAAAATGAACTAACGGAGTCATTTTCAACGGTTGTTTCCTCAGGTTCGGAAATGAAGGATTAAATAAACGGATATTCATTTCCCTCGACGGATACTCTTCAGAACGAAAATGCCCAAACGGAGTCATTTTCCTCAACGGTTATTCTTCAGAATGGGAAATGAAGGATAAACGGATATTCATTTCCTCAACGGATATTCTTCAGAAGTGAAAAATGAATAGCTAGTTCATTTTTCCTCAACGGATACTTCATCAGAATTGGAAATGAATAGGGTTAACTTCTAGGTACATGACAAAGCTCGCTGTGGTTTCTGTGCACTAAATTCCATAATTATGTATGCATCCATAATTATGTAATTCCTTGCATAGTCCGCACCACTTGTCTTGAAATGTTTGTGGGGAGGATAATCAAACCTGTGATGAGTGTGACTAGACTACCATAGGGTCCTTTTAATTAGATCAACAAAGGATCCTTTTAATTAGACCACCAAGGAGTCCTTTCAGCTATATCATCACATGATATTCCTAACCAGATTTTTGGATCAATCTGTTTACCTAGACCACTCAGGGGTCTAATTATGGAATGGTACAATATAATCCAAGGGACTTAACTACAACGTAAAAGCCCATTGAGGATTTAATATAGTACACAAAGATATGGAAGATTCTACGAGAATTTAGATGACAAGAATTTGGATCACACAAAAACATAAAAAGGGAACACATAAGCACATAATCACATAGTTGTTTAACTTGGTTATTAATTTGTTATCTTTGGACGCGGATACTTAAAGCACACCAGGAATCCAATTCGTGGATTTCATTTGGCACTTTAATCATTTCAAGAATCTATCTATGAAGATAGGATAATCTTAAAAGGAATTCGGCTTTGTCCTTATTGAATTGTGATGTACGTATTGAATCATACAAAGAATTCAATTAAGGACTCCGATGAATGATACCCATCCACAAGGATCTAATTATGAGGATAGAAAGATTCTACATGGATTTTTTTGAAGTTTGTATAACGGGAGGTGTTCCGACACCTTGCACTAGGCGTGCTTACGTCGATACACAAGGTAGAAAGTTCATGAGGTTGAGGCGCCAGATATGTCAAGCGACATATGAAGCAGAGTTTGAAGGTTGAGCAGCAACAGGATTTGTAACAGCTTTGCTTTGGACAGCAAAGCAACACATGTTAACCAAATGTCTCCATCGTACACCGTGGGTACATTTGTAACAGGGTATTTGGTTTGGATGATGACAGTTGCATTGATTGCACCAAGGAGCAGTTCCCTTACGGCTTCATCCCTGAGGCGAGTCATGGTGATAGCTAAGTCAACGGTCCTCTGGAGTACGACGCCTATTCGCTGTGTAATTGCAGCACCTGGTTCGGACATTGTTGTTGCGATGAAGAGGCACCATGAAGAAAATAGAAGACATGGGAGGAAACAAGGGAAAGATAGTCGAGAGAAAATGACAACGCATGAAGATTGTGACCATTTGTTTGTTACCAAAGGCAAACAAATGAGACAGTGACTAATCAAAGTAAATGGGTCAATATAATGTATCGCGAAGACATGCTCGCCTATAAGTGAACGCTCATCCCAAGAATTCCCAGGTAAGCACAACTGGTCTCGCGTCTGATGAGATGTATACGAAGTGCTTGCCTAGTCAGAAAACCCAGAATACAGGCATTCACCCTTCCAGTTTGCACGTGTTCACATTATTAAAAACCCAAAACCTTGACGAGAATTTTGAAAATTCAAAGGGGTTCAAAACCTTACAATAGAGGGTTCAAAACCTTGTAATAAATCATCCTAGAACAGATGATTAGTTTTCAAAGCGGTTTTGAAATTCATGTTCTTGATGTGGTCGTCGCCTAAGGATAGGTGACGGTATTGTTTTATGACTAAACGCCAGTAAACTCGCGTTAGGGTCCTAAGAAGGTTATAGACTAGGTCAAAGCATTACTAATAACCTAATTCCCTATAACCATTGGCTCTGATACCATCTTTTCTGTCACACCCCGACCACGAAGAACATACAAAATGTGGCGGAAACATCGGGGAGTGTTGTAACAGAATTAATTGTTTCAAATCCATGGCAATTGAAGTTTCGTTTTATTGATTAAAGTGTTACAATGTCTTATCAAACTAGGAAATACAACATAGTTTAACTAGTCTTGCATCTTTTATTGTCACTAAAGCCCAAGTCTGCCTATATGTATCTTGATCATCTTATGCAACAGTTCCTGAAAAACACATGTGAAAATAGGTACGTCAGCATAAAAATGCCTGTGAGATACATAGGTTTTGTGAAAATAGGTTTCATGACTTATGTTTGAGAAAAATGTTTAGTCATGAACCTTGTAATTTGCTTTGTCTTGTAAATCATTTGAAAAACAATGAGTTCAGATGATATGTATAAATAAGTGAATAATGTATGGTTAAATGAATAACCATGTAAACTGAGTTTGTATAAGATAAGTTACTTGTAAAACAATGTATTGTGAAAAGTATGTTATTTGTATAAAATGTTATATGTATCAAACTGAAATGATTCAAATAACGCTACGACATGTAATACCATACAAACACTTATATATAGGAAGTACCAGCGGCGTATCCACCATGCTTGTATCATATTACACACGCATCGTTACTTAATCACTTAATCAAACCAAACTATCAAAGTAAAATGTTCATGTCTAGTAAAATATGGTTCACACGGTTCATAGATACAAACGGTTCACAGATACAAACGGCTCACAGATACAAACGGCTCACAGATACAAACGGTTCACAGATACAAACGGTTCACAGATACAAACGGTTCACAGATACAAACGGTTCACAGATACAAACGGTTCACAGATACAAACGGTTCACAGATATCAACGGATCACATAGTCAAATGATTACAACGGTTCACATAGTCAAATGTTTATAACGGTTCAATATGTAGTATAATGTGTTCATATGCTGGATAAGCATATGCAACAGAAGAGAAATGTAAAACAATGTACTAAGTATGCACACCATGGACATACGTAGTATGAAATGTAACGTAGAACGATGTACTAAGTAATGCGCACAATGGGCACACCTAGCATGAAATGTAATGAAATCATGTACTATAATGTACTAATGAACATAGCAGTATATGATGTTAAAACGGGAAAGCATGAATGTAACAAGTAGGCACATGTGTTCCACCCCAAAACAGTTTGGAAAACAGTAAAAGAAGGGTCTATGTACTCACTTGAGATTGCTCAGTAGTCCTTGAGTAACAACCAGACAATACTAGAGATCGCGGATATCAAACGGCACCTAATATAGGTAACTATGTTAATTAACCGGACCTAGATCGGAAGATCGGGTAGCATTAGGGTTTGTAAACCAAATGAGTGTAGGAACTCACTTGATATGGTTTAACAAAGCCTATATGCTAAATGAAACTTAACCTAAGTCTTATAGACCCATTATGATCCGTTTAGGTAGCTTATGCTACTTTAACGCATCGTGCGCGTGAAACGCGTTCGAACCGCCTAACTAGTCCTATGACAAGTATTATATGCCTAAACATGTTACATAATCAGTTACGTGACAAAAGTTTAGGTTACATATGCTAAATTACCAATTATGTATGAAAAGGGTATTCTGGTAATTTACCTAAGGCATATAAACTACCTATCATACAACTATTTAAACGATGTGACCATAGGGTATAACCTCGGAAGGTTATTTCCTACCTACTATGGTCACCTAATGTATTTGGTCGGATCCTAATGATCGACCAAACTGGGTCGGGTTCGAAGGTATAGGCGATTTATTAGATCGCCTACCCTACGACCCTAGACAACGTGGTAATCAGTGGGCATAGTCCCAAGGGACTATAACCAACGTGATTACGATCACGTTGCGAAGTTCAAACGAACTTCGCATTGACCATTACTGGTCAACGCTGAAAGTCAAACAAAGTTTGACTTTCTGACTCGAAAAGCAGTAAAATAAGGAAAAGAACGAAAGAATACTTACGAAGGGTCCCCGAATGCTAAACTCGATTCAAAAATCTCAGGTATGAAACAAATGTTTCAACTTAGAGTTTCTCAAATCAAGTTTCTAGTGATTTTAGCAATGGGGGGTATGGGGTATTTATAGGAATACCCGAACCGTTAAGATCGTTTCATGGAAAACGTGCCTTAATCCCATCCGTACATGTGTTGAAATGTCATGGTGTTTAGGTGTTTAAATTCCATCCATACATGTGTTGAAATGTCATGGTGTTTAGGTGTTTAAATTCCATCCATACATGTGTTGAAATGTCATGGTGTTTAGGTGTTTAAATTCCATCCATACATGTGTTGAAATGTCATGGTGTTTAGGTGTTTAAATTCCATCCTTATCCGCTGACTAAGCAAGTTTAGAATGTGTGGTTGTGAATTAAACAACGGCTAATACATCGAATCTGGTCCCGAATGCGAAAAACGAACCAAATGACGCGACGAATGGATTTTTCTTATGGCGAACACTAAAATAAAATATTTTAGTGCTTACATAAATTTTTGGATGTCCGGGTGTATTCAGAACGTAAGTTATGAGCGAAAATGCAAACTTGTGCACTTTTTGACACTTTTAGTCCCTGAATGACCCAAAAGTTTATTTTAGCACACCGAACCCCTCAAAGCCTATTTCTAAGCTATTTAAAGGATATTTATGGTATGTTTAACTTATGGCCATGCTCCGGAATGTCTGTTACAGTTCAAATTGGCATACTTTCGCAGTTTATCAAATTTAGTCCCTGTAAGCGAATAAACTTTGATTTCACCACACCAAACCTTCCAAAACTTATATCTAAGTTATGTAAAGGTTATTTAAGGTATGTTAAACCTATTTCACTATTCCGGAGTGTTTGTTGCATTAAACTGGTTATATTTACGCATTGGTGCGCGTATAACCTTCCAGAAAGCGATTTAGAGTTTGAAATCGAACAAGAGTTGATATGTGCAAAAGATACACATATTTATACAAGTCCAAAGTATGAAATATAATATTTCATTGGTTTGGCATTTGTTTGATGGTTGAAATGACACAGGTGTTACAGTTAAAAGTCGCAAACATACAAGATGAAGCATAAAAGTCTACTAAAAACACTAAAAGTGATGGTTAAAAGCTCATATGTTGTGTAAAACTTGTAGTAATTGATTTGTGTGATTATTGGGACCCGATCTATGTTGTGGTAGCTCGGATCATCATTTAACCCGGGTTGGTCATGATCATGGGTCATGACATAAGGTTGTTTTGGAAGTAACAAGGGTTAAAGGATGAAACTCTACCACACGCGAATCATGAACTTGTGTAAAAGCAATTTTGCTTGTAAAATAGTGTTTAAAACTAGTAGATCTACGTATCTACAAGCGGTATTTTCAAAGAACCAAGTATCAAAGAAATCATATTTTCTAAAGACGGATCTTACACTAACACGAGTGATATTTTTTTTTTTTTGAACACACAAGTGTGTAAACACTTGTGTAGCACACACTTACGACAAAATAACTATTTTTGAAAAAGATGACGAGAAGTTGTAAAAATGGAATTTCTTTAAAAACGGGGTTTTTACGAAACCGGATTGATTTATATAAAGATCCACTAAAAGTAATGGAATTTACTTTATGTTCTTGGATAAAACGCAAGTTCATGTAATTTATGCGTTATACATATTTATTTACTAGTTTGTTGTTTGGACATTGTTTTGATTGAATGAAAAGAATGATTGTTTTGATTTATGAAAGAAAATGATACGCTTAAAAGCGTGGCCACCTCCAGTTACGGGGGAAACTCTGGCGAAATTTTTTCCAAAAGCCTAGCACTTAGAAATATTTTCACTATAAGTGTTAGAAATACTTTTCGACATGTTTTCAAAATATAAGTTTCGCCACGACTATATTTACAAAACATCGGAGGTGGGATTTCACAAAATAAAACTTGGTAAATATATATTTAGTATATATTTTTCATAAAGTCACTTGATATGTGTTTATGATTATTTTGCGAAAAATACTAGTATTATTTTTAGGGTAAAAATAATACTATCGAATGTTAATGGATCCAAAATAATACGAACGTCTCTACGATAAATATATAAGTTACACCGGTAATTACTATTACCACTCGATTATTAAAACGTAACTTACGCATTTTGGGAAAATTATGTAATAGAAAATATAATATTTTGAGAAGAATATTTATATTTTGGGAGTTAGAAATAAAATATATTTTAAGTAAGACTTAATAATATATTTCGAACACACATGTATTAAATCCCCCATCCTTGGGAAGGAAAATGACTACCAAGTATATACAGAATATAAACACGAAATAGTTGTCTAACTATTTCCCAAAAACTTAAACCTTAAGCGAAGGCACGGCCGTCCGTCTAATAGACTTAGTACGTGTAGGTCGCCGCACAGCTGCTTGATCAGGAGATATACTTGGTAGAGACGCACCACTGTGAGTTCATGCTCCCCCTTTTCTCTAACTGTTTTCAGTTTTCTAAACTGCGGGGGTGAAATACATGTTACTATGATTACGAATATTTCTTACATGGTATGGTTAGCGTAAGGAGGGTTATTATTTAGATCATGTGAGTGGGTAGGCGGAAACTGGAGGCCATTAATCCTCATTGTAGGACCGAGGGACGTAAGCGGTAGATCTATCTGGGTGTAGCGAGCCCAACCCCTGAGCCCGCCTAATGGACCAGGTGGTGACTTTGTACTCAACTAAAAATCTGCTAGGTTTGAGTCTTCCTACTTGCACTTCACACATATCAATGGCCTTGCAAACCATTGGTGATCTCTTTTTCCTTATTTGCTACATACCAGGATTTTTATACTTACAAAGGTTTATTTACTCACTTACACATGAACTCGCTCAACATTATTGTTGATTTTTCAACTTACATGTATTTTAGGGAATTAAAGGATCTGGCGCGGTATGACACGTTTTCCCGCTGCACTAGTTACGAGGTCATCCGGGTTTGGGGAATGTGACTCTTTCCTGGACAAGTCACAGTCCTTAAACTGTGTTTATGTCATGTTGATGTTTGTGTTTGTTGAACAATGTCGTTAGGATGTGTTTTCCGTTGAGACAATGCTGTTGTATTTGGTTTTAAAACTTAATTAAATGGATGATCTTGCATGGTTTTTATTTCATATAGCTTGTTATGGTTAAGCTATGGTATTAAGAAGTCACACCAAAATAACCACGCTTCCGCAAAGCCAGGGTGTGACAGCTTGGTATCAGAGCTCTGATCATAGCGAACTAGGATTCTTTCTCGAGTCTAGACTATGATCACTAGGGCTCTCACGGAAACCTTTTTACCGCATACCACTTAAGTCCAGATCCAAAACTTTTTATAAACAAATGTTGAGCACATTCTATTTATTATTTACAGGCTCAGTCTGGAAGGCTGAGGCTCGGTCTGGGAGGCCGAGGCCCGGTCTGAGAGGCCGAGGTAGTGGGCTAGTGGGACTAGGAGAATTGGCTAGTGGGACTAGGAAGAGCAGTCTGAGAGGCTGGGAGAATTGGCTAGTGGGACTAGGAGAATCGGCTAGTGGGACTAGGAAGAGCAGTCTGAGAGGCTGGGAGAATTTGGCTAGTGGGACTAGGAAGAGCAGTCTGAGAGGCTGGGAGGCTAGTGGGACTAGGAGAATTATTTGATTGCTTACTTGGTGACTAATGTGCTTATCTGATTGTATGACTGGTTATTTGTGCACATTTGTGTTACAGACACATGGACTTGACCGGCACTGGTGATTCAGACACCACAGGCCCTAGACCTATAGTATCAGACGACTTAGAGTCTTCAGAGCACGAGGTCCACACATCAGATGTTACCAGCACAGACGAGGATGACTTTCAGCCCTTTGCGCTACCCGACGCTGTCAATGAGCCCGCTGATGGTCCTTTTGCTGGGTGCCTACCACTCGTAGAGATCCCTGCTCCCATACCTTTGGCCGTTTATCCTGCTTACGATATGCTCCTCGACGCCGACGCTGACGACGACGTCGATCTGTTTGATGATGAACCCCTGGAGGACGATGTTGAGGGCGAGGCCCTTCTAGCTGACGGTGGTCTTTTGTTACTCGCAGATGCTCCAGCTGAGGAGTCACCTGCACACTCACCCGCTCCAGACTCCTTCGAGTCTGTGGCCTCCGCACCGTCACACACTCGGAGTGCACAGCACTATTCACACGGTTCAGATTCTGACAGGGCAGCATCTGCTGTCTCCCCTCCTAGATTTACTTTCGATCACGACCTCGATGAGGATTCAGACCCTGTTTTTCCCCCTGGATTTGACCCGGACCAGGAGATAGAGTTCATCCACTTGGATCAACCTATGGTTGACCCAGTAGACCCAGTTGACCCTGCATTCGCTGATCATGCAGACTTTGATATGGAGTTCGTTGATCCCGAGCCTACCATGGCCCTTGAGCCAGTAGCTGCTCCTGACCCAGTGTTTGAGCATGACCCTGTTTATGCTAGCATGCCCATTGATCCTGTGATTGCTGACCTACCCACTGATGATCGCCCTGCTGATGCACCACTACTGGAGGGTGACCACGTTGTTGCTGCTGATCATGTTGATCCCCCACTTATCGCTGATATACCTGCTGACTCTCTTGTTGCACCCCACCCTGACCCTGTGCCTGTACAGTTCGATCATGCGCCTTTTGCAACCCAAGTTGATCCTCGATACGTGCACACCCGAAATGGGTGGATAGACGATGACAATGGTTACCCACCTTTCGAGTTTCCTGTGACGCTCTCTTGTGGCCCCTGTTCCAGTTCCTATGGATGCGCCCTTGTTACCCACACTCACCACTAATGTCCCCCACACCGTTGCATGACCCGGAGCCTGCACTTGAACCAGCTACTACACCATTTGGGTCAGCTTGATGTTGCGCCTGCTGAACCTACACCTTTACGTGGTCACGATGCTGTTCCATTCTGTCTGTCGGACATTGCACCCCTTACATCTACCTGCATCAGACAACCCCCCTCATCTGTGGAGAGGTCCGTTTTCCCTTGTGAAGATCGACGCCCGTGCACCATCGTGCCTAACACTTTCTGTCTGGACATACCCGCGCCTAGTAGAGATGCTCCAGGCCGCACCGCTTGCTATATTTACCTCTACAACGCTCGATAAGCCAATATGATGGTCCCTATAAACGCACTATGCTAACTACAAATCCTCACCATTTCTCGCGTTATGAAAACCACACAAGTTGCTCCTGTAACATCAACTGCAGTTGAGGATATGAGTCGCGAAACGTGGAAGCCTGAGCTGACACCACAAAGAGCAACGGCAAGTGCAAAACGTTACATAACCGAAAACATGAGTTAAGGGTCTACATCACAAGACAGCATATTGTCTGAAAATTTTAAAACACCACGTCCTCCACCAGCATGCCTTGATCCGCCACGTACATCAGGATCCCTTTTATGCTCTTAACCTCTGAAGTTTCCCCGTCCTCAGGATCTCGATACTCGTTCCTTTTACCATTAAGCGGCAACTCAGTTGACTACTTCGAGGAATATACGAGCTCGCAGAGGAATTCAAGCATGTCGACAGTTTACTTTTCTTTCCTCCCCCCCCCCCCACCTTAGTCACCAGAAATGTTGGTGTCGGAATAACACAGATTGCGTTACGATTGGGTAGAGACCCCAAGATTGTGGAGATTTGTAAGGACCACACCTGACTACGTAATTTGGATATGCTGATATACTTGCTGGGCAAGGGTAGGGAGACCCGGTGACCCGGATAATGTGATACATTTTGTAGGACGATGAAGTTGTAGCCGGAAAACGATGGGAATCAATTGTCATTAAGCATGCACCCAAAGCACTGTGGCCAATAACCAATGAAAGCACAGTCGCCATGTCATTACTAAATGCGATCAGTAACACTTATGTGCGTACTAAAATTTTAATACTACATGTTTACTTGCTATACTATCATTAAACGAAACCCTCAAACTTCGTACGTATGTTATGAGTTTGATGCAATGTGCTTACCCGTATAATGAAAACCTAATCATAAGACGTGATACCAATATGATGGGAATGTGCTATGACTGAGAAACACGTGTTTGTTTGATATACTTTCGGTAAAAAATGATTCCAATTACTTGCTTGATAAATGGCGTGATGGGTAATATGATGACTTAAACATGTGTGATACAAGTGTTTCGAACAACTATTTATGTTCCCCGAATAGAAGCGACCTAACTAACATGAACTTCTTCCTAGAAGATGTCGCATTAAGAGATCACCCGACTGACTGAGGCAGAATGGTTAGCGCACGCCTCTCGAGTCAGAGCTCGGCACGAGGTTCTTCGCTACCAACATGGCGAAGGTGCCTTGGGGAGAAACCTACCTAACGGTAATGTTCAAGTCACCTGAGACACATTACGATACATTTGGAAAGTCCCCAAAGTGCCTTGCTAATACCTTTTGTGATGATGAATTCTTGGATACAGGTTGTACCTACCAGCATTTCCTAGAATGCAACCCTCTGGATTTCAGTGGCACGGGAGGTGCCATAGCTTTTGTAAAATGGGCTGAGAATGTGGATGCCGTTGTGCGAGTGAGTGGTTGCACGCCAGAGCAGCAAGTCTCGTACGTTTCCGGATTGCTACAAGATGGAGCCCTATTATGGTGGGACCGTAAGGTTCGGGAATTGGGCGAGGCTGTAGCGTATGCGATGTCGTGGAGCGAGCTGAAAGAAATAATGCGGAAGGAGTATTGTTCACAGATTGATATCCAAAGACTGGAATTAGAATTCTGGGAACTACAGAAGGAAGGTCCAGATGTGGTGAAACACGTACGAAGACTTTACGATTTGTCGCGGGTCATTCCGTACCTAGTGGAACCCGAGTTGAAGAAAATGGAGCAATCCATTTGGGAACTGACACCTCAAGCCTTGAGCTTGATGATGGTATCAACGCCACCATCACCCACGATTGCCCATGTGATAGGACTGGAGCTCACTAAGGAAGCACTTAGATTGGTGAAACTTTCGATCCCGGACGAGAAGAAGGAAACACCAGTGGAGACATCTGGGAAGAACAAAAGGAAGCTCGGTGAATTTCAGGGAGGTAATCAGGCAAATAAAAAGAATAAGGCCAAAAAGGGAAAGATGTACCTGGGTAATCTACCTAAGTGTGAAGTATGCCAACGTCATCATAACGGGAAATGCGGTAATAGGAAGTGTGACAACTGTGGTAAAAGGGGACACGACAGGGAAACGTGTTGGCAGGAGACGAAAAGAGGAAAGGAAGGTTGTAACAGCGATGGTAAGGGGCAGCTTGGGAAGGATTGCCCAAGGGAGATTAACCAAGACCATGAAGGAACATCCAACACCGAAGCTAGTGAAGCATGCCAGGGCCCCGATATGGTCGCTGGTATGTTCTTTACTAACCTAAAATTTTGCATTCATGTTATTTGTTACCAGTGCCGACCATAGCCCCGCATCTCATGGAATTAGGAATCTACTTAGTTTAGTAGAGAGTAAGTTAGACAACCCACTCTTAATGAGGCTGGTTAATAAACGACCTCGTCATAGTAGCTAGGACGAACCCGTGGTCGAGCAACCAAGCGGAGAATCGTTATCCGCATCCCGGAGTCGAACGACGAAGCAATCATAACCCATGAGGCAATGGACAGGAGGAGCCGAAGAATTAAGCACGAAGATCTTCTTATTACAACGAAATGCCCTAAGGTCTTCCCCGAGGATTTGCCAGAAGGTTCTCTCCCACGGCTAATCCCGTTCACACCAGATACATTCCCGGCATTGCATCTGCAGTCATTACCCTTCAACGACTTACATCTTTGGGAATGCAAGGATTGACAGCGAAGTTTCGGAAGTTGATAGAGAAGGAAGATAACAGACCAAAAATCCCCTGTTGGGTAACCCCATATCTGCTTGTCAAAATAAAGGATGATGATTATCAAGTAAACGTCAGCTACCAGGAACCAAACGAACTAACCCACCAGAGTCAGAGACTCTTGCTAAAAATTAGCGGACATCTTACGTGAGCGACTATGATGATTCAACTACTACTACACGACTGATCAACGATCGAACATCGTTAGCGGAGCAACTCAGGGAACATACCAGGATGAAATTGTGGGACAATGATTGTGCTTAGACATAAACAAAATGCTACTTCCTACACAATGTTTTAACCAGATCCACACGAGGTGCGGAATCTAGAAGAACTAGAAGCCTTACATCTAGGAACCATATCTGTCAACTCAATCAAGCACCATTAACTAGACCAACTTGTCATTGCAGCTAACGAACCCGAAAGTACATAAAATTTTCTTCCGTTGAAGCCTTCACTTTCACTTCTAACAAGTAGAAATTTGCATTTCTACTCCCCTCAAGTAGTTGCATCACGTTGTTTTTCCTTCGCTGAGAGCGAACGCACGTTTGCTTCGTATATTTGGTCACTTCTTCGTTTTGGTAAGAACGCATCACTTCATCACTTGAAAACCTATATATAACCCATGCACCATTTGCTACGCATGTGGTTTCATTTCGAATGAACGCTTCATGAATGTTCAAATATTACGTTGTCAAATCTAATTACTAGTCGTGATTCGAATGACCTACATTTTTGTCATTGTTGACTCTTCTGTTTTCAAGTCAACACACTTGTTGAAACTACCTTCTTTCAAGTTACATGTTTACTATCATGTCCAGATCTCCTTGTTGATATGTACGTTTATTGTTTGGTTACGTTGAAACTAGGTTCAACTGCTTGAACTTCTCCAGTTCACATGCTTAATTTGAGACGCCATATGATGCATTGAGAGCATCATATTCTAAAACCGTGGCACAGATTCTTTTGTTTTGGGTCGTAATAGGATTGTTTGTTCCAAGACCCCACTAAATCGTTGATAGATTTCGATACCTTACAGTGATACTTTCACAGAACAGAAGCTTGCGCTTATTTGACTACTCACTTCGTACACGGATTTGATTGATTATTTGACAACATGCCCTAAATCCGTTTCTTTATCACAATTAAATCACTCTCAACACACTTGCGTGCTGAGTCAAAGGTACATAAATTCATTTCATATCATGGTGTACCCCCTGACGACTCTTTCGTTACCAACCAAATGCCTTGCCGTACTAAATTTCATCTTCCGGCTTGTCCCGGTACACCCTCATCTGTTCTCAAACTCGGTGAATTTGTTCAGTCACCACTATTTCGAACCGTGTCGTCGCGATACCTTGTGGTGTCATTACCAACTTGCAGCTTGTGCTAAACATGGTCAACCGTTCCACGCAAAATACATAAACTTTTGTTGACTTGTCATGTAAATATTCCTGATGCAACTACAATTCAAAGCAAGAATACACCAGATTCGTTTGTATTCATTCGGTGTATTCTCGCCGTTCAAAATGTTCAACGCACTAAACCTTGCCACTCGTCTACTTGGGAGTTGACAGATCACGTTACCATTTCATTTGAGTTGAAGATTTCTGAATTTGTATAGAGGGTGCTATGTTTCGTGAAAACTCGCTGGGATACTGCGATCAGACATTTGAGGATCTTATTAGTTGAAACTCCTCTCCTGCGGACCCCCTGCTAGCTGAAATATATTAGGCTATACGTAAAGTACGTTTTGTACTTCTGACATCAGCTGCTATGAGCACCCACCTTCTTAACCCTAGGGTACGGATTGTTAAATATTCTTGGACCCCCCCCAAGTGTGAGTAAGGGTTGATTTGGTTTGATGACTATCTACCTCGGTATTAATTATGTGTACATGTGTGACGCGACCATAAGGAGATAAGGTAGTACAAATTTCGGGGACGAAATTTCTTTAACGGGGGGAGAATGTGACAACCCTCACTTAATTAATAATTAATTACTGCTTAATTACTGTGCTTACTTGAAATTGTGGATAAACTGCTACTTGAATGCTGATACATGTACTTGCTTGCATCATACTTTACTTGCTGACAGTCCATGTTTTGCTTACAGCACCTTTGTGACAACCTTGATTCACCAAACACACAGTAGCACAATGAACGGATAACCTATTAAACGTGCTGTCATAACTAGCACCAGGCAGGCACTGCCTCTAAGGCCTGTAAGAGCCAGAGATAGTTTACTACACTAATAGAAAGTGTAGGGATATAAGGGTTGTAGAACTGCGTCACTAGGAATGAGATTACAGTGACCGGATGTGCCTAAAACGTACTCTAAGCACAAAATTCAGCACTTTAATTAAAAATTCAGCTTTTGGTTAATTAATAAAGTGCCAAAAACATGAGAAAAATATTACTAGACATTTTCCAAGGTGTCGGGAACAAGTTGTGTCATTAAAAATAATAATAACGACGCTTTAAAGCTCTGTTAAGCACTTTAACGGATTACTATCCAACCGAACAACCGGACTTTACCCGGCACATAAAAATATTGTCATTGACATAGTTGTTCTTTTTCTGAGCCAGTTAGGGTCCCCGAATACCCTAACACCCACTGTAAAGCACAACACACTAGTAACCGGGTTAATCCCTAAACTAGCTAAACTAACCAAACTACATGCTAACTAAATGGTTGATTTGGAACCGGATACCCCCCCCCCCCCCCTAACCAAACCGTCCCCAAGAGGGGGACACCCTTTGTCCTTCTTGTGATTATTTTATTAAACTTGTCCCATATCTATTAGACACTTGATCCATTGGTTAATTGTACATGACTTTGCCTATAAGATCAATACTTAACACAACATAACCTTCACACCACTAAACAAGAATCAACTCTTTATCTCCCTCTCTTGGAGGTTTCGGCCGAGAACCACCCACCATCCATCCATCATTTTCGGTTTTGATCATCTCATTCCAAGATCACACAAGCGTTAAGGATCACGTATAAGGAAGCTTGGTGCAATCGGAAGGCGAAGGACCTCACTCTATTGCTTTTATCCTCTCATTTTGCGCTTAGATTCTCCCCTAGCCTCGAGCTAGTAGTAAGTTGCTATAATCACCCTCTCGAACTATTTTGAAGTGGTTAATATGATATGTAACGGTTAAAAGTCGCAAACATACAAGATGAAGCATAAAAGTCTACTAAAAACACTAAAAGTGATGGTTAAAAGCTCATATGTTGTGTAAAACTTGTAGTAATTGATTTGTGTGATTATTGGGACCCGATCTATGTTGTGGTAGCTCGGATCATCATTTAACCCGGGTTGGTCATGATCATGGGTCATGACATAAGGTTGTTTTGGAAGTAACAAGGGTTAAAGGATGAAACTCTACCACACGCGAATCATGAACTTGTGTAAAAGCAATTTTGCTTGTAAAATAGTGTTTAAAACTAGTAGATCTACGTATCTACAAGCGGTATTTTCAAAGAACCAAGTATCAAAGAAATCATATTTTCTAAAGACGGATCTTACACTAACACGAGTGATTTTTTTTTTTTTTTTGAACACACAAGTGTGTAAACACTTGTGTAGCACACACTTACGACAAAATAACTATTTTTGAAAAAGATGACGAGAAGTTGTAAAAATGGAATTTCTTTAAAAACGGGGTTTTTACGAAACCGGATTGATTTATATAAAGATCCACTAAAAGTAATGGAATTTACTTTATGTTCTTGGATAAAACGCAAGTTCATGTAATTTATGCGTTATACATATTTATTTACTAGTTTGTTGTTTGGACATTGTTTTGATTGAATGAAAAGAATGATTGTTTTGATTTATGAAAGAAAATGATACGCTTAAAAGCGTGGCCACCTCCAGTTACGGGGGAAACTCTGGCGAAATTTTTTCCAAAAGCCTAGCACTTAGAAATATTTTCACTATAAGTGTTAGAAATACTTTTCGACATGTTTTCAAAATATAAGTTTCGCCACGACTATATTTACAAAACATCGGAGGTGGGATTTCACAAAATAAAACTTGGTAAATATATATTTAGTATATATTTTTCATAAAGTCACTTGATATGTGTTTATGATTATTTTGCGAAAAATACTAGTATTATTTTTAGGGTAAAAATAATACTATCGAATGTTAATGGATCCAAAATAATACGAACGTCTCTACGATAAATATATAAGTTACACCGGTAATTACTATTACCACTCGATTATTAAAACGTAACTTACGCATTTTGGGAAAATTATGTAATAGAAAATATAATATTTTGAGAAGAATATTTATATTTTGGGAGTTAGAAATAAAATATATTTTAAGTAAGACTTAATAATATATTTCGAACACACATGTATTAAATCCCCCATCCTTGGGAAGGAAAATGACTACCAAGTATATACAGAATATAAACACGAAATAGTTGTCTAACTATTTCCCAAAAACTTAAACCTTAAGCGAAGGCACGGCCGTCCGTCTAATAGACTTAGTACGTGTAGGTCGCCGCACAGCTGCTTGATCAGGAGATATACTTGGTAGAGACGCACCACTGTGAGTTCATGCTCCCCCTTTTCTCTAACTGTTTTCAGTTTTCTAAACTGCGGGGGAGAAATACATGTTACTATGATTACGAATATTTCTTACATGGTATGGTTAGCGTAAGGAGGGTTATTATTTAGATCATGTGAGTGGGTAGGCGGAAACTGGAGGCCATTAATCCTCATTGTAGGACCGAGGGACGTAAGCGGTAGATCTATCTGGGTGTAGCGAGCCCAACCCCTGAGCCCGCCTAATGGACCAGGTGGTGACTTTGTACTCAACGCAAAATCTGCTAGGTTTGAGTCTTCCTACTTGCACTTCACACATATCAATGGCCTTGCAAACCATTGGTGATCTCTTTTTCCTTATTTGCTACATACCAGGATTTTTATACTTACAAAGGTTTATTTACTCACTTACACATGAACTCGCTCAACATTATTGTTGATTTTTCAACTTACATGTATTTCAGGGAATTAAAGGATCTGGCGCGGTATGACACGTTTTCCCGCTGCACTAGTTACGAGGTCATCCGGGTTTGGGGAATGTGACTCTTTCCTGGACAAGTCACAGTCCTTAAACTGTGTTTATGTCATGTTGATGTTTGTGTTTGTTGAACAATGCCGTTAGGATGTGTTTTCCGTTGAGACAATGTTGTTGTATTTGGTTTTAAAACTTAATTAAATGGATGATCTTACATGGTTTTTATTTCATATAGCTTGTTATGGTTAAGCTATGGTATTAAGAAGTCACACCAAAATAACCACGCTTCCGCAAAGCCAGGGTGTGACATAATGACTGTGCCTGATCAAATTAATGACATGAATGATTTTCTGATTACTGTCATATACATACAAGTGCATTACATGTTGCAAGATTATTTATCATTATTGCATGCAACACAGTGTGATACAATTAGTGCACAGAACAAAGTTAGCACAGTTATCAGACAAACTAGAAGTACTGACAGGAGTTCAGTACACAAACAGACATGATGTTAAGACACAGAATGAGCCTGAAACCAAGAGTTACACTAGAATAGTGTATAGGAAAGTAGGGATCATAAAACTGCCTTCCTAGTGATGATTTAAGTGCCAGAAAGTGCCTGAAACACACAGAAACTGCAGAATTCTGCACAATTAAGCAAAAATCATCTTTTTAACATCAAAATATAATGCGCAATTTAGCACCTTAACGAACCAGTAACCAACCGAACAACCGGACACTACCCGAAACACCAAATTTTCGCTAGAAGCATTGTTTTAGTGTTATGAAGCTAGTTAGGGTCACCGAACATCATAACGCATCCTATAAACACTAAACACATATAACACTCTCTAATACATTTATAATCTAACTAGATTGTTAACTTACATTTGAAACTCAACTAACATACCCCCCCCCCCCATTTACGGTTCATCAATGTGGCCCCACCACCTTGATTTTCTTTTAATAATTTATTTGATATGTAGAGCTCTTTGGAAACATAGAAACCAAAGGGTAATTGTTTGTTGGAAGAACTTTATTTAAAACCATTAGACTACACCTTATTCTCATTTCATCATCTTCAAACAACTCCATCTCTCTTCCTCCTCTCCTTGTCTACGGCCACAATCACACACACACATACCTCCATTTCAAGTTCCATCTCAAGCAATCTAAGGACTCTCAAGGGTGTAAGAAGCATAACTAAGAGACTTGGAAGCTTTGGAAGTTGAAGGACCTTCTCCTAGAGCTTTTATCCATCACATTCATCATCATCTTCATCTTTGATTCTTCCCTAGCCATAGAGCTAGTAGTAAGCTCTTCACAACTTGTTATTACTTCTAATTTTAGTGGTTAAAAGGTTATGTAACATGTTAATCTTAAGAATCACAAAGAAACATGAAGATGATCTTGAACATAAAGCTTAATAACATGAAAATCTAAGTTGTTTTGGTGTATGTATGAAACTTGTTTGCTGATTCCTTGTGATTATGATGTTGATCATCATAAGAAGCTTGCTAGATGATGATTAAACACATGATCTAGCAAGTATAAGGATGGATCTTGTGAAATTAGTAATGATCATCCTTTATGTTAAGCATGAACTTGAAAATGAAATTGTTTTAGTAAATGATGAATAATGATACATGTTATAAGTCTTGATAATGGATGATTTCAAAGAAAATATTTTCAAGAAAACAAAGTTTATTACAAGATTAGCATGAACTTGGTTTTTAAAGAAAGTAAACATGTTTTAAGTGTTAAAACAAAGTTAGAAGAGTGTTGATAACAAGAAAAATACAAGAAGAATAATTTTTAGAAAACCATCATACAAGTTGTAAAGAACTAAAATTCACAAGAATGAGTTTTATAAACTATAAACCATGTTTTTAGAGGTAACTAAGCCTACTAAACAACATGTGAAAATACTACAAATTTTTACAAACTTTCAGTTCATGTGATGGTGTAAAATGCACATTTTTGGCTCTTGGTAAGTTATGTGTAAATTGTTGATGATTGGTGATGAATTTCTAAAAGAAAATGATATGCTTTTAAGCATGGAAACCTTCATTTATAAGGGGAAACTACGGCAACATTTTTGTAGAAATTAAACACTTAGAAAAATATTTTTAAAAAAAATATTTTTAAAACAAATATTTTTAAAACAAGTGTTTACAAGTAAATTTTGATCATAGCTTTCATATAAAAATTTGTCACAATTTTTGTTACAAAAATTACAAATATTGGAGGTTGATTTTTGATAATAAAAATGACTAAGTATATATTTAGGAAAATATATATTAGATGTCACAAATTGTGTGTTACTTGTATATTATGTGTATTAATTATATTATTTTAGGAACTTGAAAATAATATAACACACCAAAATACCAAAAATTGTAATATGAAAATATTACCAAAATCCCAAGAAAACAAATATATAAATTATACCCGAATATCGGACAATCGGACAAACGGACATAAGGACTATAAAAAAATATATATATATATATATATATATATATATATATATATATATATTCTGGAAATAAATTCGTAACTCGACAAGTATGACAAACAGTATTTTGGAAACCAAAGAAACGGAAAATATGGATTTTTACAAGTATTACAAAATATATCACATTTTGTCAAATTGAAAATATATTATTTTCGAGTGGAGAAAATATATATTTTCTTAAACAATTTAAAGATATTATTATTTTTTAGTGGAGAAAAATATATATTTTCTCAAAATAAGTTAAGAATATATTATTTTGGGTAAAAATTAGAACTATATATTTTCTAAAGTTAATCTTAAAAATACATTATATTGCGGTTTATATGAAAGTATATTTATTTTTGCCAAGTAAAGTTTATAGATAATTTTCTATAAAAAATTCACTTAAAATACAAATATTTTAAGAATATAAATTGGTGGTTTTTAGTTGATTAAAAATAATATTCCGGAAAATTAAATACAAGATTATGTATAAAATACTTAATAAATATAAGAAAATATGTATTCTCATACGTATAAAATACACACCAGAATACACCACCGATACTTGGCAAAATACACAAATACACAAGTATGAAAATACACAAGTACAAGTACACCCATACTTGGGAAATTATTCATGAAAGGAATATATAATGAACTAAGCTGAATATATATTATTCTTAATAATATTCCAAATAATTGGATAAATAAAATAGTTTAAGTTAAAATAGTTATTTTATTTTAACTAATAATTATATAATTGGAAATTATATAATATGCGCCCAACATATAACTCAAAGATTACCAACTCCAAAATAAGTCATAATACCCAAGACTAAGAGTCGTTACACGACCTAGCCGTCTAATAAAACATAGCACGTGTGTAGGTAGTTGAATGACCAGTGGAAAGGAGCTTTGAGTTATTAGACAGAAGAACGCAAATCCGTGAGTTTATGTCCCCCTTTTCTTTTAACTGTTTTCAGTTTTATAACTTTAGGGGTGAAATACATGTTACAAATATTTAAAACGTTTACAAATGGTATGGTTAGCTAAGGAATGAACTGTTAGATCATGTGAATGGGTAGGCGCACACTTAAGACCATTAATCCTTGTATAAGGACCGAGGGGCATGAGTGGTAGATGTATCTGGGTGTTGCGAGCCCCAGCCATGGGCCGGAGTGGCCGAATGTGGTGAGTATGTCGTTCTAGCCGGGTGGACCGATACAAAATCCGCTAGGTTTGAGCCTTCTTGCACCATTGCACACATATTAATGACTTTGCAAATCATTAATTGATCTGTTCATAGACGCTCTCATACCGGTTTACAAAGGCATACTTACAAATGTTTACAAGATCATTCGTGCACACATACAAAAACACATGAACTCGCTCAACTTTTATTGACGTTTTCAAACTACATGTATTTCAGGACACTGATTGATCTGGCGGTGTTTGACAAGATATCAAGAAGTATTTTCAAGAAATGATGTCATCCTGTTTTGTAAGGGTTTGAATTGTATATCTTATCCTCGATAAGATATATGAGTCAAAGCCTTGGTTTTTAATGTCTTTTGTTAAAAGTCCTTTTTGGAATTTAATACATTTGGTTGGTTTTTAAGTTAAACTTGAAGTTTGATGGTTGATACTAAACAACTTGGGTTTGTAATGTTTTGAGAAGTATGAATGGATGAACATCATGGTTTTAATCATATAATTGTTTGTTATAATTGAATGCAATGATATTAAGCAAGTCACACATCACACGCTTCCGCAAAAGTCAAGGTGTGACAGTTTGGTATCAGAGTTTCGATTGTAGTGAACTAGGATTCCTTCTCGAGTCTAGACTACAATCACTAGGATTCTCTCATGAAAACATTTTTACAAAAGGTTTTTCATTGCATTTACAAAAAGCGCCAAGATCCATGAATCAAACATTTTTCAAAGGAAAGGCAAAGCAAGGACATTAGTAGGGAGGGAGAATACCCTGACTAATGTGCCAATTGAGGTATAGTCAGTCCATGTGAGATAGGCTTGCCAAAGACAAAATGACCCCCGAAAGCACAAACGAGAGTTATATGTAACATGCTGCATTATTTGCTTGTATATACTAAATAACATTATTATTCATTAATATATATGCATATATACGCGTATGGGATTATTATTGACGGGAACGAGATACCTTCAACTTCGAGTCCTATTATTGTTCTTGACTCGCACAATGAGGTTATCGACCTCGCGTTTATTGCGGAGCTCATGGCTGAAGTGATTACCAAACGAGACCCTGAACTTGATTCCGTAGAAGATGGTTGTTCTGCCCTCTCGAACATAAAGGTGCCTGACTACGGCAGAGATGGTAAGGTGGAGGTGGTAACCTTGGACAACAACCTTATCAGTGGGACAAGGTCCCTGTGGTTTCTACGAAACATGATTGATGACATTCTTGTCCAGATGAGGAAGATGAGGTACTCCTCTTGAAGGTGCCCCTCCAACTACTATTACTAGGATCCCTCCGTATTCCTATTTTGTCTAAGCAGTGTGCCAATTCGCACGTAACGACAATGGATGATAGTGCTTGGACCACCATAATGGTCCTTTCCATGTTGAAGGTATGAGGACAGTAGTGTCCCCTCTCTGGCATCGTATGCTTTGATCGAGGGAAAGTTAGGGTGGCCATGCAAGATAATTTATTCTTACGGGGCCCACGTAATAATGACTTGTTATGCATGGAACTCCTGATGGACTCTGCGGGTCAAGCTAATGATCATCACCCATTCGAAATTTCTAAGTTTTTCAAACCTCCATCTAATAGAACACTAACCGAGATAGTTACTATAACACTCTACAAAGTAGAAAGTCTATCTTTGTCTACTTCGCACCTACACTTCTACCGGTAGTATGAGTTGTTTGGGACTCGATATCTAAGCAAGTGAAGATGGTTAACACTCAGGAAAGATTTTCTTCAACACTTTGGTATTCTTATGTTTAAATTTGTACAGAGCCTACAACACCTCAAACTTACCCATTGTAGCGGCTACGGCAGACCCCAGCTTTGACATCCGTATTACCTCAAGGAGGTAGCATGGCACGAGCTGTAGTGTAACCTATTTACTGCACTCTATTCGGCACTCGTGGAAACCATATCAACCGTATTGGGACTCATGGAGCCCCAGCAAAATCAAAGTGTGCGTCGCACGGTCCAGTGTGGCGAAGGGGTCCTCTCTGCATCAGATAATCGAGGACCATGAAGTATGGAATACATATTATAAGGGCGAAAACGACCGCTTGATTCTCCCCTTCTCAACAGATTCCCATTCCATTTGGGTACATGGAGGAAACATGCAGGAAGTTTCTTCTCGTCTTTCACCTCATAAGCACCCTGTCACCCACTACCCATATTACACCCCCATCAGTACTTCCACCCTCTCTATCCCATGGTGCACCCCATCATTTGGGTAATGCATTCACACCCTAGAAACCACTTTACGGTGCTACAAGGTACAAATCGGTCCCGAGGAAGAAGTCATGTGCCCTCACGACCTTACTTCTGTGTTTCCGCTATCACCCCCTCCTACACGTGGTAGTAATGCACAACCCCATCCTTTGGGAAGTGTGCCCATTTTTGTAAAAGTAAAGACTATGGAAGAGTCGGAAACTTGAGGAATAAACAAGGAACAAGGTGAAGGGAAGGCCTCACTATATATTGTATAGCACTGGATGACTTGCATCAATCAGAGTAAGGTGACTCCGAGGAGACTTTCTACGCAAGACTAATTACAACAAGTTGATATGGTGTATGTAAAGGTCGATGTACCCTTAGCAAGATTTTGTTGTGACTCATTTTACCTCACTACAATGATGAGATGATTATGGTGGGAAGATTTGCCTAGGCCTCATTAGGAATTACCTTACCCTTATGCTTATAGTGCATGACGAATGAGCTTTGCTTTCACTTATCGACGACAATATTTATTCTGAAATAAATGTCTAATTTCGTCGATATGTTTTATGCATGTGAAGCTCATGGAACCACAACAAAGGGACGTTGGTCAGACCCAACCGTAACCTTTACATGCAACAAGAGCTGAGCTCGAAGCTCTAGTGAACCAGCAAGTCGCTAAAGCAATCATCCAATACGAAGCAAGCAACATTGCAAACAATGGTGGACTAAGAGGAACCATAATGGGAATCGCTCAGGCGATAACTCTTGCCCTAGGTCCTGCCGAGGGCGGAGTAACGGTGGAGAAATCAAATGAAAGTCCAGTGAAAAGGAAGATGCATGTGGAGTCTTTGTGCGACAACAAAAGAAAGTTTTCAAGCCTGAAGAAAGGGACCCAAGCAAGTCATGACAACTCAAACGCAAATAAAAGAAGGGAAGCAAACCCGCCTCGTGGCATGAAAGCTTTTGGAGCCACCAATGAGGCCAGAGGAAAGGTTTATTTGGGAAATAAGCAGAAATGTGACAGATGCAAGTTTCACCATGAAGGCCGATGCCCAAGACCTAAGTGTGATAGATGTGGGAAAAAGGGACACAGCAAGGATACCTATTGGGCAAGATACCCCAACCAAGGAAGAAATGGTAACTACAACCAAGGCGGAAACGGTAATGATAGAGCTCCTAGTTGTTTTGAATGTGGTAACACGGGGCACTTTAGGAAAGATTGCCCTAAGAAGGACCAAGCACGAGGAAGAGTTTCACGGACGGAGCTCGTGAAGCGCTCCAGGACCTGAATGTTGCGATGGGTACATTCCCTATTAACCAACACTATGCATCCATTTTGATTGATACTGGCACCGACTTTAGCCTGGTATCTATAAAATTTAAGAACCTACTTTGTCTAGAAGCAAGTAAGCTAGACACCCCCCCCCATTCAATGGAATTAGCAAATGGGAAATTAGTCGAAGAGAATGAAGTTATTAAGGGTTGTACACTTGAACTTGGGGAACGAAAGTTTTCTATTGACCTGCTACTAGTTGGTTTAGGAAGTTTTGATGTTGTAGTCGGCATGGATTGGGCATCCAAGGTTGGAGCTGAAGTTGTTTGTCATGAGAAAATCATTCGCATCCCTCTTGCAAATGGTGGAACACTTATAGTACACGGCCTTCATATAGTTGATGCAAGGACGCTGGGCCTCATAAGGCGAAAGACTGTAACATTTCACATTGGTTATAAGAGCGCATAAGTGTCTCCAAAAAGGCTGCATAGCCTTCCTTGCTCATATTGTCGACAAGGAGACCAAGGAGCCAAGATTAGGAGACATCCCCGTTGTAAGGGAATGTCCAGACGACTTTCCCAAGGACTTGACTGGGTTACCTCCACAGTGACAAGTGGAGTTTCGGATAGACCTAGTGCTTGGAATGGCACCAGTGGCAAAGGCGCCTTACCGACTAGCTCCGTCCGAGATGCAAGAACTTTCGACTCAACTGCAAGAGCTGCTAGATAAGGGAACTAATCAGGCCGGGCCTCTTACCCTAGGGAGCTCCAATGTTTGTTAGGAAAAGGGACGACAGTTATCGTATGTGCATACAGCCTGACCGGAGAAGAACTCAAAAGAACTAATGAGGAAAAAGTATTGTGCATAGGTTACAAGAAGTTAAACAACTAACCATCAAGAATCGGTACCCCTTACCGAGAACTGATGACTTGTTTGACCAACTACAAGGTTCCAGCTACTATTCCAAGATTGACTTAAGGACAGGATATCATTAATTGAGGACACAAGAAGAAAGTATCCCTAAAACATCCTTTCAGACTCGCTACGGGCATTACGAGTCCCTTGTCATGCCGTTCGGTTTAACGAACGCACCGGCATTATTCATGGATCTCATGAACCGAGTGTGTAAGCCGTATCTGGATAAATTCATGATGGTGTTTATTAATGACATCCTCATACACTCGGAAACCAAGGGGGAGCACGAGCAACACCTACGAGATATCTTGGAACCTTTGAAGGAGGTACAGTTGTATGCAAAGCAGTCAAAGTAAAAATATTGGATTCGCAAGGTGCAATTCCTAGGTCACATGGTGAATAAGAATGGAATTCATGTAGACCCTACCAAGATTAAGGCAATCAAGAATTGGGAAGCACCAAAAACCCGAACTGAAATACGACAATTTCTGGGGTTAGCGGACTATCCCAGACGATTCATTGAGAATTTTTCAAGGATTGCTCAGCCGCAAATGTCACTAACCCAGAAAGATAAGAAATTTGCTTGGGGAGAGAAACGAGAAACAACTTTTCAAATATTGAAGGATAAACTCTGCGATGCACCTATCTTATCTTTGCCTAACGGTACCGATGGATTTGTAGTTTATTGTGATGCTTCTCGACAAGGTCTTGGTTGCGTGTTGATCAACAAGACAAAGTCATCGCATACGCGTCACGACAGTTAAAGGTACAAGAGAAGTACTATACGACGTATGACCTTGAGTTAGGAGTTGTGATATTCGCGTTAAAGTTTTGGCGTCATTACTTGTATGGTACTCGTGGCACGATCTTTACTGACCATAAGAGTTCGCAACAAATTTTTGATCAGAAGGATTTGATTATGAGATAACGTTGATGGGATAAGCTGTTGAATGATTATGGTTGTGAGATCAAGTATCACCCAGGCCAGGAAAACGTTGTAGCCAACGCCTCGAGTCGTAAGGAACGCACAAAGCCTCTAAGGATGCGAGCCTTAGAGATGATGATACAAACTAACCTCACAGTTTGGATTCGTGAAGCCCAGCATGTCACACCCCGACCACGTGTAACATACAAAACATGGCGGAAACGTCGGGAGTGTTGTAACAGAATTAATGTTTCATAACCATGGATACCAAAAAGTGTTTCGTTTTATTAAACATTGAATAATTACATCGTCTGGAAATCTAAATACACAATTTAAACATAGTCTATCATTGTTATTGAGTCACTAAGGCCTTGTCCAGTCCTATGTGAGCATGCATCCTATCAATCGATATCTTTCAACAATACCTGAAACATATGTGAAAACGAGGTCAGCAAAGAAATGCTGGCAAGTACATAGGTTTTGTGAAAATAAGATTCATGACTTCTGTTTAAGAAAATGTTTAGTCATGAACCTTGTAATTTGCTTTGTCTTTGTAAATCATTTGAAAAATAATAAGTTCAGATGATATGTATAAATAAGAGAATAATGCATGATTAAATGTATAACCATGTAAAATGAGTTTGTATAAGTTAAGTTGTTTGTACAACAATGTATTGTGAAAAGTATGTTATTTGTATAAAATGTTATATGTTTAAATTGAAATGATTTAAACAACGCTACGATATGTAATACCATATAAGCACTTATTTATAGGAAGTACCAGCGGCGTATCCACCATGCTTATATCATATTACACACGCCTCGTTACTTAAATCGCTTACTCAAACCAAACCAACAATGTAAGATGTCTATGTGTAAACCAACTCCCAAATGTATTGGAATAATATGTCAAAATGTTCATGTCAAGATGTAAATCATGTTATGTATAACCAATGTCAAAAGTGTTTGTGTCAAATGTAAACCATGTAATGTGTAACCAAAATGATATGTATGGCTAGCGAAATGCATCAACTAAACCATAGGTGAAACGCACAAAACAAAGTATTGAAGTAAAACTTGGTTTAAATCAATACTATGTTTCGTGGAAATGCATGATCAAATGTAAATCATGTAATGTGTAACCAAAATGATATGTATGGCTAGCGAAATGCATCAACTAAACCATAGGTGAAACGCACAAAACAAAGTATTGAAGTAAAACTTGGTTTAAATCAATACTATGTTTCGTGGAAATGCATGATCAAATGTAAATCATGTCCAAATGTTTACCCAATCGTTAAAACATCTTGTGAAATCGTTCAAATCGTTCTTGTTGTTTTAATCGTTCAAATCGTTCTTGTTTTAATTGTGAAACTACTTTATGGTCGATTTTCTAATAACATTCAACCCTTCTTGACTCGTTCATCGTTCCAACTCGTTCTCGTTCTTAACAAACCCTTACCAAAGGGTAAATTAATAATTACAGATTCAGTCGTTACCCAAAATACCCACACATAACCATGGGTATAGAGAATAACGGGATTTGTCAGATCCTATGGTACCATAACCTAATACTGGTCGGCTTGATCATTGCTAATGAATGTCATTGGTTATGTAACTACAACCAACAAGTTTGTTCACTTTATTGAAATCGTTCTTGAAATCATTGTAATTGTTTTTGAAACCATTGTAATCGTTCTTGAAACCATTGTTATCGTTTGTTATCGTTCTTGAAACCACATTGTAATTGTTTTTGAAACCATTGTAATCGTTCTTGAAATCATTGTTAAGACATTTAGCACATATGAGTCACCCCAAAACAGTTGAAAACAGTAAAAAAGGGGAATAATGTACTCGCCTGAGAATGCTTAGAGGTCTTGAACAACAACCAAACAAAGTTTGAGGGAGCACGGAATCAGTCGGCAATCTAAAACTATATAAATAAACCGGACTTAAATCGGGAGATCGGATAGGATGAGGCTTGGTAAACCAAATGAGTATTGGAACTCATATGATATGGTTTAACAAGGCCTACATACTACATTGAGACGAAGTGCTTTCGACCCATCGCGACCCATTAAGGTAGCTGATGCTACGTTAACGCGTCGTGCGCGTGAAACGCGTTCGGACCGTCTAACTAGTCCTATGACAAGTTTTATATGCCTAAACATGTTACATAATCAGTTATGTGACAAAAGTTTAGGTTACATATGCTTAATTACCAATTATACATGAAAAGGGTATTCTGGTAATTTACCTAAGGCATATAAACTACCTATCATACAACTACTTAAACGAAGCGACCATAGGGTATAACTCGGAAGGTTATTCCCTACCTACTATGGTCACCAAATGTATTTGGTCGGATCCTAATGATCGACCAAATGGGTCGGGTTCGAAGGTATAAGCGATTTATTAGATCGCTTACCCTACGACCCTAGACAACGTGGTAATCAGTAGGCATAGTCCCAAGGGACTATAACCAACGTGATTACACTCACGTTGCGAAGTTCAAACGAACTTCGCATTGACCATAAACTGGTCAACGCAGAAAGTCAAACAAAGTTTGACTTTCAGACTCGAAAAGACTCGAAAAGCAATAAAAGAACGAAAGAATACTTACGAAGGGTCCCCGAATGCTAATCTAGATCCAAATAACTCAGGTATGAAACAATGGTTCCAACTTAGAGTCTTTTGGATCAGATTCTTGTGAGTTTAGAAGTGAAGTGGGTTGGGTATTTATAGTATTCGGAGAACCGTTAAGATCGTTTCTTGGAAAAGGGGGCACGATCAAAGCCGTACACTTGTCGGAACCTTATGGCAGCTCATTTGCCACTTACCATAGGAAATTGACACTTGGAATTGGGATTGGGATTGGGATTGGGGGTGCAAAACAGCTGCAAACAGGCTGTTAAACATTGAATCTGGTCTGCAGAGGCTGAGGCGGCCCGCTTCAGGATACACCAAAACTAATGCGGGCCGCATGGGGGTTCTGATCAGAAAATAAGTTTCAAAAATGACAGTTTTGGTCCCTGTTGTGTATTTAAGCCATTTCCGACACTTCTAAGGCCCGTAAAGCCAACTTTAAGGCCCTAAAATGATGCCTAAACATTGTGGACATGAAACATGCTCAAAAATATGCCGGGTGTTGGTTCGTTTGGTCGTACGAACGCGATGTTCGCTTAATTACGACGGAATGCGCATAAGCGCGAAAAACGATCCAAATGACGCAACGAATGGATTTTTCTTGTGCCAAACACTAAAGCATAATATATTCATGCTTACATAAATTTTTGGATGTCTGGATGTATTCAGAACGTGAGTTATGCGCAAAAGTGCAAACTTGTGCACTTTTTGACACTTTTAGTCCCTGAATGACCCAAAAGTTTATTTTAGTATACCGAACCCCTCAAAGCCTATTTCTAAGCTATGTAAAAGATATTTATGGTATGTTTAACTTATGGTCATGTTCCGGAATGTCTGTTACAGTTCAAATTGGCATACTTTCGCAGTTTGTCAAGTTTAGTCCCTGTAGGCGAATTAACTTGTTTTTGCCATACCAAAGCCTTCAAAACTTATTTCTAAGTTATGTAAAGGTTATTTAAGGTATGTTAAGCATATGTTGATGTTCTGGAGTATTTTTCGCATTAAACTGATTATATTTACGCATTAGTGCGCGTATAACCTTCCAGAAAGCGATTTAGAGTTTGGAATCGAATAAGAATTTGATATGTGCAAATGATACACATATTTATACAAATCCCAAGTATGAAATACAATATTTCATTGGTTTGGTATTTGTTTGATGGTCGCAGTGACCCAGGTGTCACAGTCTCCCCTACTTTAGGAAATTTCGTCCCGAAATTTAATCAGAGGAAACTTGTGAGAGCTTGAAAACATGAAGTTGAAAAGACAAAACAACACTGGTTAGGGTTCTGAACTTCTAGTAACTTTAAATAACATTATGCTTTCAATGCAAGAGGGACACTTATATACAAGTATATGAAGCGTCATTGGTGCGTCCACCGTACCTCCATTACATCGTTCTCATTTTGTTATTGTTGTCACTATCGGTTCTTACACATAATAAATCCTACTGGGTTTCTGTGCACTAAATTTCATAATTATGTACGCGTCCATAATTAGACAATTCCTTGCACAGTTCACACAGTCTATTTTATAACGTGTAGGGTAAAACCAAATGAGCAATCCTGTGATGAGTGTGACTGGACCACCATAGGGTCCTTTCAGCTGTATCATCACATGCCATTCTTAACCAAATCTTGAATCAATCTTTAACTAGACCACTCAAGGGTCTCTCATCGAATCATGGAATGGTACTATATAACCAAAGGGTCTTAACTACCACGTAGAAGCCCATAAGGATTTAAGGTAGTACCTTTTGAATATCCTACTATGAATCCCTCATATGGAGATATGAAAGATTCTATGAGGATTTGAAAATCGTATCACACAAAAACATAGAGGATAACACATAAACACATATCACATAATCGCCTAATTGTTTAATTTGACCTTTAAATTTGTTATCTTTGGACACGGGTATTTAAAGCATACTAGGAATCAAATCCTTAATTGCAGCAATTTGGATGGATCCACAAGAATACCCTGCTTGTTGACTACATGACCCAAAAACTGAACTTCTTTAAGCCAACATTTCCTCTTGGAGGATTTAGTGAAAAGTTTGTTCCTTCTTTGGGGGTTCCAATGTCAACGAAGGTGTTGATCGTGATCGGCTCGGGATATGAATAGATCAAGGTGTCATTAACAACAATGACGAACTGATCCAAATAAGGCTTGCAGACTCTATTTATTAAGTCTTTGAAGATGGCTGGAGCATTTGTCAACCCAAAAGGCATGACTGTAAACTCGTAATGGCCATACTTCGTGCAGAAAACCGTTTTGGGAATATCTTCTTCGAGAATACAAAGTTGATGATACCCAAAACGCAAATCGATCTTGGAAAAGCATGAAACGCTATGCAGTTGATCGGAGAAATCGTTGATTTAAGGTAGGGGATATCGATTCTTGATGGTAAGCTTACTAGGCTTACGTTAATCGATATACATTCGAAAAGATCCATTTTTCTTTTCACAAAGAGGACAGGAGTTTCTCCAAGGTGAAAAGTTCGGACGGATGAATCCTTTATCAGGCAACTCTTGAAGCTGTTTTGATAATTCTTGCATCTCGAACGGTGCAAGAGGATAAGATACTTTAGATTTAAAAGAAACAAGTGTTTGAGGTTCTTAGGGAGATCACAAGTGATCATAAAAATGACAGAACCACACGAGTAGTTTTGTCTTTGTGTTGACATCATAAGGTTGGATCAAACATTCATACAATTGCATTAGCTAAAAAATAAAACCACAAATTTTTATTTATATAACAACCGCATTGTCTTTAAATGTTACAAGATAACAACCAGAGGAAATACAAAATGCTAATTGTTCACTCCTTCATCATTGAGTGCCTCATTGATGTTAAACACTCGACCACGTGCTGGATTCACATTGACGTTCGCATTCGGGTTTGCGTTAGCATTTGCGTTCACCAGTCTTGGGCAGTTGTGGCGGAAGTGACCAATCTCTCCGCAGTTGAAACATGAACCAAGTGGGAATCTCGCAGCATTCCCTTGAACCGGAGCTTGAACCTGAGCAGCCTGATTTTGTCCCAAACGACAAACATTGGCCAAATGCCCAAGTTTACCACACGTCGTGCATTGCCAGCAAGCTTGTTGTACCGCGTGATGACCGTTGCAGCGTGCACAATGAGGTGTGGTACCGGCATATGCTTTCTTTGCAGGTGGCTGAGCTGGTGGGTTCCGCGGGTTCTGAGCAATCTGTGCTGTAACAGCAAAGTTCTGACCACCCTTTCGCTTTCTTGATTTCTTTGACGTCTCACCTTCCTTACTCTTCTTGTTTTGACCTTTCTTGCTATCCTCCTTGTCAGACCCCTGCTTCTTACCATTGTCACCCTTTTTGTGTAACTTATTCTTCCGAATCTGCGACTCAGTCAATGTCGCAGCTAACTCGATCGCCTGACGGAGTGTGGTAGGGCTGCTACCAGTAAGGATGTCTTGTACCGAGTCAGGTAGGCCGTCGATGTACCTTTCGATAGCCTTGTCGAGTGGGGTAACCATTGTTGGGCAAAGCAGACTCAACTCCTCAAACCTATCAGTATACGCCGGCGTGCTCACCACTATCTTGCTTCAACTCATCAAATTCCTTCTCCAAAGCTCGCTGCTCATGACGAGGACAGAATTCCCTCATCATAAGGGCTCTAAGTTCAGCCCATGTCTGTGCTAGAGCAACTTCTGCACCACGATCCCTCATAACCCCGTTCCACCATGTGAGAGCCCTCTTCTGAAACACACTCGAAGAAAACTCGACCTTGCGATTGTCAGGACACTGCACGTGGCGGAAAGTATTCTCAATGCTCTCGAACCATTGAAGAAGCCCAGTCGCTCCTTCAGAACCACTAAACTTGAGTGGTTTAGCCTGGTTAAAATCCTTGTATTTGCATGGAACATTGTTGTTGTTGTTGGCTTGGTTCCATTGAGCAAAGAGGTTTGGGAATTGAGCAGCCATTTGCTGCGCAATGATTTCTGCCAATTCGGCAGTCGCTATCTGGCTTTCGCGTCGAGGAGGCATTCTAAAAGAGGAAACATGAAAGGAAACGAGTGAGAGAATTAGACGAAAAGAATGAGATGAAACAAATCTGAAGAAAGCAAGGATAGTGGTCATTTGTTTGTTACTACAAAGCAACAAACGACCTCGGTGATTAATCAAAGTAAATGAGTCAAAAATAATGTATCACGAAGACATGCTCGCCTATAAGTGAACACTCATCCCAAGAATTCCCAGGTAAGCACAACTGGTCTCGCGTCTGATGAGATGTATACGAAGTGCTTGCCTAGACAGAAAACCCAGAATACAGGCATTCACCCTTCCAGTTTGCACGTGTTCACATTATTTAAAACCCAAAACTTTGACGAGATTTTGAAAACTCAAAGGGGTTCAAAACCTTACTATAGAGTGTTCAAAACCTAGTAATCAATCATCCTAGAACAGATGATTAGTTTTCAAAGCGGTTTTGAATTTTATGTTCTTGTTGTGGTCGTCGCCTAAGGATAGGTGACGGTATTGTTTTATGACTAAACGCAAGTAAACTCGCGTTAGGGTCCTAAGAAGGTTATAGACTAGGTCAAAGCATTACTAATAACCTAATTCCCTATAACCATTGGCTCTGATACCATCTTTTCTGTCACACCCCGACCACGTGTAACATACAAAACGTGGCGGAAACGTCGGGGAGTGTTGTAACAGAATTAATGTTTCATAACCATGGATACCAAAAAGTGTTTCGTTTTATTAAACATTGAATAATTACATCGTCTGGAAATCTAAATACACAATTTAAACATAGTCTATCATTGTTATTGAGTCACTAAGGCCTTGTCCAGTCCTATGTGAGCATGCATCCTATCAATCGATATCTTTCAACAATACCTGAAACATATGTGAAAACGAGGTCAGCAAAGAAATGCTGGCGAGTACATAGGTTTTGTGAAAATAAGATTCATGACTTCTGTTTAAGAAAATGTTTAGTCATGAACCTTGTAATTTGCTTTGTCTTTGTAAATCATTTGAAAAATAATAAGTTCAGATGATATGTATAAATAAGAGAATAATGCATGATTAAATGAATAACCATGTAAAATGAGTTTGTATAAGTTAAGTTGTTTGTACAACAATGTATTGTGAAAAGTATGTTATTTGTATAAAATGTTATATGTTTAAATTGAAATGATTTAAACAACGCTACGATATGTAATACCATATAAGCACTTATTTATAGGAAGTACCAGCGGCGTATCCACCATGCTTATATCATATTACACACGCCTCGTTACTTAAATCGCTTACTCAAACCAAACCAACAATGTAAGATGTCTATGTGTAAACCAACTCCCAAATGTATTGGAATAATATGTCAAAATGTTCATGTCAAGATGTAAATCATGTTATGTATAACCAATGTCAAAAGTGTTTGTGTCAAATGTAAACCATGTAATGTGTAACCAAAATGATATGTATGGCTAGCGAAATGCATCAACTAAACCATAGGTGAAACGCACAAAACAAAGTATTGAAGTAAAACTTGGTTTAAATCAATACTATGTTTCGTGGAAATGCATGATCAAATGTAAATCATGTAATGTGTAACCAAAATGATATGTATGGCTAGCGAAATGCATCAACTAAACCATAGGTGAAACGCACAAAACAAAGTATTGAAGTAAAACTTGGTTTAAATCAATACTATGTTTCGTGGAAATGCATGATCAAATGTAAATCATGTCCAAATGTTTACCCAATCGTTAAAACATCTTGTGAAATCGTTCAAATCGTTCTTGTTGTTTTAATCGTTCAAATCGTTCTTGTTTTAATTGTGAAACTACTTTATGGTCGATTTTCTAATAACATTCAACCCTTCTTGACTCGTTCATCGTTCCAACTCGTTCTCGTTCTTAACAAACCCTTACCAAAGGGTAAATTAATAATTACAGATTCAGTCGTTACCCAAAATACCCACACATAACCATGGGTATAGAGAATAACGGGATTTGTCAGATCCTATGGTACCATAACCTAATACTGGTCGGCTTGATCATTGCTAATGAATGTCATTGGTTATGTAACTACAACCAACAAGTTTGTTCACTTTATTGAAATCGTTCTTGAAATCATTGTAATTGTTTTTGAAACCATTGTAATCGTTCTTGAAACCATTGTTATCGTTTGTTATTGTTCTTGAAACCACATTGTAATTGTTTTTGAAACCATTGTAATCGTTCTTGAAATCATTGTTAAGACATTTAGCACATATGAGTCACCCCAAAACAGTTGAAAACAGTAAAAAAGGGGAATAATGTACTCGCCTGAGAATGCTTAGAGGTCTTGAACAACAACCAAACAAAGTTTGAGGGAGCACGGAATCAGTCGGCAATCTAAAACTATATAAATAAACCGGACTTAAATCGGGAGATCGGATAGGATGAGGCTTGGTAAACCAAATGAGTATTGGAACTCATATGATATGGTTTAACAAGGCCTACATACTACATTGAGACTAACCTAAGTGCTTTCGACCCATCGCGACCCATTAAGGTAGCTTATGCTACGTTAACGCGTCGTGCGCGTGAAACGCGTTCGGACCGTCTAACTAGTCCTATGACAAGTTTTATATGCCTAAACATGTTACATAATCAGTTATGTGACAAAAGTTTAGGTTACATATGCTTAATTACCAATTATACATGAAAAGGGTATTCTGGTAATTTACCTAAGGCATATAAACTACCTATCATACAACTACTTAAACGAAGCGACCATAGGGTATAACCTCGGAAGGTTATTCCCTACCTACTATGGTCACCTAATGTATTTGGTCGGATCCTAATGATCGACCAAATGGGTCGGGTTCGAAGGTATAAGCGATTTATTAGATCGCTTACCCTACGACCCTAGACAACGTGGTAATCAGTAGGCATAGTCCCAAGGGACTATAACCAACGTGATTACACTCACGTTGCGAAGTTCAAATGAACTTCGCATTGACCATAAACTGGTCAACGCAGAAAGTCAAACAAAGTTTGACTTTCAAACTCGAAAAGACTCGAAAAGCAATAAAAGAACGAAAGAATACTTACGAAGGGTCCCCGAATGCTAATCTAGATCCAAATAACTCAGGTATGAAACAATGGTTCCAACTTAGAGTCTTTTGGATCAGATTCTTGTGAGTTTAGAAGTGAAGTGGGTTGGGTATTTATAGTATTCGGAGAACCGTTAAGATCGTTTCTTAGAAAAGGGGGCACGATCAAAGCCGTACACTTGTCGGAACCTTATGGTAGCTCATTTGCCACTTACCATAGGAAATTGACACTTGGAATTGGGATTGGGATTGGGGGTGCAAAACAGCTGCAAACAGGCTGTTAAACATTGAATCTGGTCTGCAGAGGCTGAGGCGGCCCGCTTCAGGATACACCAAAACTAATGCGGGCCGCATGGGGGTTCTGATCAGAAAATAAGTTTCAAAAATGACAGTTTTGGTCCCTGTTGTGTATTTAAGCCATTTCCGACACTTCTAAGGCCAGTAAAGCCAACTTTAAGGCCCTAAAATGATGCCTAAACATTGTGGACATGAAACATGCTCAAAAATATGCCGGGTGTTGGTTCGTTTGGTCGTACGAACGCGAAGTTCGCTTAATTACGACGGAATGCGCATAAGCGCGAAAAACGATCCAAATGACGCAACGAATGGATTTTTCTTGTGCCAAACACTAAAGCATAATATAGTCATGCTTACATAAATTTTTGGATGTCTGGATGTATTCAGAACGTGAGTTATGCGCAAAAGTGCAAACTTGTGCACTTTTTGACACTTTTAGTCCCTGAATGACCCAAAAGTTTATTTTAGCATACCGAACCCCTCAAAGCCTATTTCTAAGCTATGTAAAAGATATTTATGGTATGTTTAACTTATCTTCATGTTCCGGAATGTCTGTTACAGTTCAAATTGGCATACTTTCACAGTTTGTCAAGTTTAGTCCCTGTAGGCGAATTAACTTGTTTTTGCCATACCAAAGCCTTCAAAACTTATTTCTAAGTTATGTAAAGGTTATTTAAGGTATGTTAAGCATATGTTGATGTTCCGGAGTATTTTTCACATTAAACTGATTATATTTACGCATTGGTGCGCGTATAACCTTCCAGAAAGCGATTTAGAGTTTGGAATCGAATAAGAATTTGATATGTGCAAATGATACACATATTTATACAAATCCCAAGTATGAAATACAATATTTCATTGGTTTGGTATTTGTTTGATGGTCGCAGTGACTCAGGTGTCACACAGCAGGGAGCACTTAAACCAGAGAACTTACGAGCTGAATCACTACGTGGTATGGAAGTGAAATTGGTTCCAAGGGAAGACGGAACATTATACTCCATGGAATGACTTTGCGTTCTGTTTCGCGGCAATATACGTGCACTTATTCTGAACAAAGCTCATAAGTCAAGGTACTCGATCCATCCTTGATCCGACAAGATGTACCAAGACTTAAAAGATTGGTATTTATGGCCCAAGATGCAAGCCGATATCGCTATATACGTGGGTAACTGCCTTACTTGCGCCAAAGTTAAGGCAGAGTACCAGAACCCGTCAGGGTTACTGCAACAACCGGAGATTCCCGCCTGGAAGTGGGAACAGATCTCCATGGACTTCATTACAAGGCTACGAAGAACACAAAGAGGACACGACATGAATTAGGTGATTGTCGAGACTCACAAAGTCTGCGCACTTTTTGCCAATCAGTGAGAAAGACAGCACAAGGAAATTAGCAGAGATTTATCTCAGAGAGATTGTGGCATGTCACGGAGTGCCTATCTCCATCATATCCGACCGGGATGGTCGCTTTGTGTCAAGAATCTGGCAATCGTTTCAGCAAGCATTTGGATCACAGTTGAATCTCAGCACAACCTTTCACCCACAAATAGTCGGCCAAAGTGAATGGACGATTCAGACTTTGGAGGATATGCTACATACTTATGTGATAGACTTTGGTGGAAGTTGGGATACTCGCCTGCCCTTGGTGGAGTTTTCCTACAATAATAGTTATCACACTAGCATACAGGCCGCCCCGTTTAAAGCTCTCTATGGACGTAAGTGTCGGTCCCCACTTTGTTGGGCGGAGACCGGAGATACGCAGATTGTTGGTCCTGAGTTAGTTCAGGAGACTATAGACAAGATTGCACAGATACGCAACCAAATTAAGTCCGCCCGTGACAGACAAAAGAGTTATGCTGACAAGCGAATGAAACCGTTGGAATTTGAGGTTGGTGATATGGTGTTATTGAAAGTCTCGCCTTGGAAAGGCGTACTACGATTTGGTAAGCGTGGGAAGTTAAACCCACGGTACATCGGACCCTTCGAGATCCTGGAAAGGATTGGAACTATCGCCTCCAAGCTGAAACTTCCAGAAGAACTTAGCAGTCTCCATGACATGTTTCACGTGTCAAATCTCAAGAAGATCTGACTCAAGAGACAGTTGTTATTCCCGCAGACGAGATCCACGTCAATGACAATCTCCAATTTACCGAAGAACCTGTTGAGGTTACGGACTGGAAAGTCTACAAGACTCGGAGAAGTCGTATTAAGCTCGTCAAAGTTTGTTGGAATTCAAGGCACGACCCAGAGTTTACTTGGGAACGTGAAGACCAAATGAAGTCAAAATACCCACACTTGTTTCACAACTCCCCTGCAACCGATGACACAGCTTGAATTTCGGGACGAAATTCTTTTAATGGGAGGAAAATGTGAAAATTTGCAATTTTCCATGTATCCGTACAATGTTAAACAGTAATTTGTATCTTAATGATTGTGCCTGATCAAATTAATGACATGAATGATTTTCTGATTACTGTCATATACATACAAGTGCATTACATGTTGCAAGATTATTTATCATTATTGCATGCAACACAATGTGATACAATTACTGCATAGAACAAAGTTAGCACAGTTATCAGACAAACTAGAAGTACTGACGGGAGTTCAGTACTCAGATAAACATGTTGTTAAGACACAAAATGAGCCCGAAACCAAGAGTTACACTATAATAGTGTATAGGAAAGTAGGGATTATAAAACTGCCTCCCTAGTGATGATTTAAGTGCCGGAAAGTGCTTGAAACACATAGAAACTGCAGAATTCTGCACAATTCAGCAAAAATCAGCTTTTTAACATCAAAATATAATGCAGAATTATGGTTTAATGGTCCAGAATACCTTTCCAAGTGTCGGGAATCAAAACTGTCATAAAGACTACATAAAGCACACTAAACTGCACAATTTAGCACCTTAACGAACCGGTAACCAACCGAAAACTGGACCCTACCTGAAACACCAAATTTTCACTAGAAGCATTATTTTAGTGTTATGAAGCTAGTTAGGGTCACCGGACATCATAACGCATCCTATAAACACTAAACACATATAACACTAACTAATACATTTATAATCTAACTAGATTGTTAACTTACATTTGAAACTCAACTAACATACCCCCCCCCCATTTACGGTCCATCAAGGTGGCCCCACCACCTTGATTTTCTTTTAATAATTTATTTGATATGTAGAGCTCTTTAGAAACATAGAAACCAAAGGGTAATTTTTTATTGGAAGAACTTTATTTAAAACCATAAAACTACACCTTATTCTCATTTCATCATCTTCAAACAACTCCATCTCTCTTCCTCCTCTCCTTGTCTACAGCCACAATCACACACACGCATACCTCCATTTCAAGTTCCATCTCAAGCAATCTAAGGACTCTCAAGGGTGTAAGAAGCATAACTAAGAGACTTGGAAGCTTTAGAAGTTGAAGGACCTTCTCCTGGAGCTTTTATGCACAACATTCATCTTCATCTTTGTTTCTTCCCTAGCCATAGAGCTAGTAGTAAGCTCTTCACAACTTGTTATTACTTCGAATTTTAGTGGTTAAAAGGTTATGTAACCTGTTAATCTTAAGAATCACAAAGAAACATGAAGATGATCATGAACGTAAAGCTTAATAACATGAAAATCTAAGTTGTTTTGGTGTATGTATGAAACTTGTTTGTTGATTCCTTGTGATGTTGATCATCATAAGAAGCTTGCAAGATGATGATTAAACACATGATCTAGCAAGTATAAGGATGGATATTGTGAAATTAGTAATGATCATCCTTTATGTTAAGCATGAACTTGAAAATGAAATTGTTTTAGTGAATGATGAATAATGATACATGTTATAAGTCTTGATAATGGAAGATTTCAAAGATAATATTTTCAAGAAAACACAGTTTATTACAAGATTAGCATGAACTTGGTTTTTAAAGAAAGTAAACATGTTTTAAGTGTTAAAACAAAGTTAGAAGAGTGTTGGTAACAAGAAAAATACAAGAAGAATAATTTTTTGAAAACCATCATACAACTTGTGAAGAACTAAAATTCACAAGAATGAGTTTTATAAACTATAAACCATGTTTTTAGAGGTAACTTAGCCTACTAAACAACATGTGAAAATACTACAAATTTTTACAAACTTTCAAGTTCATGTGATAGTGTAAAATGCACATTTTTGGCTCTTGGTAAGTTATGTGTAAATTGTTGATGATTGGTGATGAATTTCTAAAAGAAATTTATATGCGTTTAAGCATGGAAACCTCCATTTTTAAGGGGAAACTATGACAAATTTTTTGTAGAAATTAAACACTTAAAAAAATATTTTTAAAACAAGTGTTTACAAGTAAATTTTGATCATAGCTTTCATATAAAAATTCGCCATAATTTTTGTTACAAATATTGGAGGTTGATTTATGATAATAAAAATAACTAAGTATATATTTAGAAAAATATATATTAGATGTCACAAATTGTGTGTTATTTGTATATTATGTGTATTAGTTATATTATTTAAGGAACTTGAAAATAATATAACACACCAAAATATCAAAAATTGTAATATGAAAATATTACCAAAACCCAAGAAAACAAATATATAAATTATACCTGAATATCGGACAATCGGAAATAAGGACTATATATATATATATATATATATATATATATATATATATATATATATATATATATATTCCGGAAATAAATTTGTAACTCGACAAGTATGACAAGCGGTATTTTGGAAACCAAAGAAACGGAAAATATGGCTTTTTACAAGTATTACAAAATATATCATATTTTGTCAAATAGAAAATATATTATTTTCGAGTGGAGAAAAATATATATTTTTTTAAACAATTTAAAGATATATTATTTTTGAGTGGAGAAAAATATATATTTTCTTAAACAATTTAAAGATATATTATTTTTGAGTGGAGAAAAATATATATTTTCTCAAAACAAGTTAAGAATATATTATTTTGGGTAAAAATTAGAAATATATATTTTCTAAAGTTAATCTTAAAAATACATTATTTTTGAGGTTTATATGAAAGTATATTTATTTTTGCCAAGTAAAGTTTATAGATAATTTTCTATAAAAAATTCTCTTAAATACATATATTTTAAGAATATAAATTGGTGGTTTTTAGTTGTTTAAAAATAATATTCCAGAAAATTAAATACAAGATTAAGTATAAAATACTTACTAAATACAAGAAAATACGTATTCTCATACGTATAAAATACACACCGGAATACACCACTGATACTTGGCAAAATGCACAAATACACAAGTATGAAAATACACAAGTACAAGTACACCCATACTTTGGAAATTATTCATGAAAGGAATATATAATGAACTAAGCTGAATATATATTATTCTTAATAATATTCCAAATAATTGAATAAATAAAATAGTTTAAGTTAAAATAATTATTTTATTTTAACCAATAATTATATGATTGGAAATTATATAATATGCACCCAACGTATAACTCAAAGATTACCAACTCCAAAATAAGTCATAATACCCAAGACTAAGAGTCGTTACACGACCTAGCCGTCTAATAAAACATAGCACGTGTGTAGGTAGTTGAACGACCAGTGGAAAGGAGCTTTGAGTTACTAGACAGAAGAACGCAAATCCATGAGTTTATGTCCCCCCCCCCCCTTTTCTTTTAAATGTTTTCAGTTTTATAACTTCGGGGGTGAAATACATGTTACAAATATTTCAAACATTTACAAATGGTATGGTTAGCTATGGAATGAACTGTTAAATCATGTGAATGGGTAGGCGCACACTTAAGACCATTAATCCTTATATAAGGACCGATGGGCATGAGTGGTAGATCTATATGGGTGTTGCGAGACCCACCCATGGGCCGGAGTGGCCGAATGTGGTGACTATGTCGTTCCAGCTGGGTGGACCGATACAAAATCCGCTAGGTTTGAGCCCTCCTGCACCATTGCACACATATTAATGACCTTGCAAATCATTAATTGATCTATTCATAGACGCTCTCATGCCGGTTTACAAAGGCATACTTACAAATGTTTACAAGATCATTCGTGCACACATACAAAAACACATGAACTCGCTCAACTTTTGTTGATGTTTTCAAACTATATGTATTTCAGGACACTGACGGATCTGTCGGTGTTTGACAAGATATCAAGAAGTATTTTCAAAAAATAATGTCATCCTGTTTTTTAAGGGTTTGAATTGTATATCTTATCCTTGATAAGATATATGGGTCAAAGCCTTGGTTTTTAATGTCTTTTGTTAAAAGTCCTTTTTGGAACTTAATACATTTGGTTGGTTTGTAAATTAAACTTGATGTTTGATGGTTGATACTAAATAACTTGGGTTTGTTATGTTTTGAAAAGTATGAATGGATGAACATCATGGTTTTAATCATATAGTTGTTTGTTATAATTGAATGCAATGATATTAAGCAAGTCACACATCACACGCTTTCGCAAAGTCAGGGTGTGACAACACATAGTCCATCTGAACGAATGCATGTTGTGTTCTTCCGAGAGCCCATCCGTCCGGATGAGGTCCATCCATCCGGATGAGGCCATCCGCTTTATACAGCCATCCAGATGGGCAGTGCCTACAAATAGAAGAGTAGGTCTTGATCATTTGTAACTTTTCATGAGTAGAGTGGGGAAACTCTGTCCATTTGATTTCTCGGTTTTGTACTTGTTATATCATCAATTGAAATCAGTTTATAATTACATCTTCGTGCTCTATCCACACATGTGATTGGATTCCGCACACTTCACGTGGTGTTACGCATTCAACGGTCAACGAATTCCTTCGATCCTGAATTCACAGCACCTATACTCTCGTTACCCGTAGGCACAAACGACTTCGTTGTCTATTGTGACACGTCCATCCAAGGACTCAGTTGCGTGTTGATGCAACGTGAGAAAGTTATTGCTTATGCATCATGCCAACTCAAGGTTCATGAAAAGAACTACACTGCCCACGATTTGGAGTTGGGAGCAGTAGTTTTCGCACTCAAGATACGGAAACATTACTTGTATGGTACCAAATGCACTATCTACACCGATCCCAAGAGTCTCCAACATGTTTTTTTATTAGAAGGAGTTGAATATGCGACAACGTCGATGGGTCGAACTCCTAAATGATTACGAGTGCGTGATCAGATATCATCCAGGCAAGGCTAATGTTGTGGCCGATGCCCTCAGTCAAAAGGAAACTAAACCAAAATGTGTTTGAGCGCTGCAACTCACCATTCATTCGAACCTCCTCGAACAAATCCGAAATGCACAAGTTGAAGCTCTGAAAGAAGAAAACCTTCCAGCTGAGTCGATGCGGGTCATGGAAAAACAACTTGAACTGACGGCATTCACTACTTCATGGAACGTGTATGGGTTCCATCCTATGGAAATCTACGAGGGCTTGTGATGGATGATGCGCATAAGTCTCACTACTCAGTACATCCTGGTTCTGAAAAGATGTACCATGATCTCAAGACAGTGTACTGGTGGCCCCACATGAAAGCTATCATAGCGACCTATGTTAGCAAATGCTTGACCTACGCTAGGGTCAAGATCAAATACTAAAAGCCATCAGGATTACTGCAACAACCAGAGATACCAACATGGAAATGGGAGCAAATTTCCATGGATTTCATCACCGGGTTACACAAATCACAACGAGGGAACGACACCATCTGAGTGATCGTAGATCAACTGAGTAAATCTGCGCACTTCCTAGCGATCAAAGAAACCGACAAGTTTTCGACACTCGCAGATATCTATTTGAAGGAAGTAGTTGCTAGGCACGGAGTGCCAACTTCCATCATCTCTGATCGTGACCCGCTTTTTGCATCTGAATTGTGGCAAGCGATGCATAAATCCTTTGGCTCACGTCTAGACATGAGCACTCCATATCACCCGCAAACAGATGGTTAAACTGAACGCACCCTCCAAACCCTTGAAGACATGCTGCGAGCATGTGTTATTGATTTTGGTAACGGCTGGGAGAAGTACCTGCCTTTGGTTGAGTTCTCATACAACAATAGCTACCATACCAGTATTAAGCCTGCTCCGTTCGAGGCTTTGTATGAACGAAAATGCTGATCACCTTTATGTTGGGCTGAAGTTGGCGACAGCCAAATCACTAGCCCAGAACTCGTACTCGACACAACGGAGAAAATTGCCCAAATCAGACAACGAATGGCAATAGCTCATGACCGTCAGAAGAGCTACGATGATAAGCGTAGGAAACCTCTAGAATTTCAGGTCGAGGACCGGGTTTTACTAAAAGTATCACCTTGAAAAGGTGTGGTTCGTTTTGGCAAACAGGGCAAAATTAGTCCGCATTACATCGGACCATTTGAAATCACTGAGAAATTCGGCATAGTGGCGTATAGACTGAACCAGCCGGGAGAGCTCAGCGGTGTACACAACGTTTTCCATGTGTCAAATCTGAAGTGTCTGTCAGATGAGACTCTCATTGTTCCTTTCAAGGAACTCACAATCGATGACCAGCTACGTTTCGTCAAAGAACCGGTGGAGATCATGGACCGGGAAGTCAAAACTCTTAAACGTAGAAAAATACCCATAGTTCGAGTTCGTTGGAACTCCCGTCGTGGCCCAGAGTTTACCTGGGAACTAGAAGATTAAATGGTGCACAAGTATCCTCAGTTGTTTAAGAAAGATGCGTCAAGTGCTGAAGCTACTACTGAATTTCGGGACGAAATTCCAAACCAACATGGGGATGATGTGACACCCACGAAAACGCTCAACAAAACTAGCTTCTTCGATGACTGCTCGCTAAATTTCAGGAAGAAATTTCTTTCAACTTGGGGATGATGTGACAACTCGTAATTTCGAGGTTAGAACCGTTCACCGTTCTCGTCTATTCTATTTATGTTTATTATGTCATGAGTAATTTAAATGCTAATTATGTGTATATATTTAACGATTGTCCGAATAACGTAAGGTAATTATATTTGTCAATATATATGTATTCCATAATGTGTTAGCGTGACCCAAACACCCTCGGCCAACCTACACCTTCCTTGGTTACGACCCAACCCCAAACTTAAAACCCTCATGTGTTACGGCCCAAATCGAAAGCCACCTTGCGGCCCACTCCTCAAAGCCCCCCCCCCCTTGTGTTCTCGGCCCAATCCCAAACAAAAGCCCAAGTCCCTTAGGTGTTATATTACGTGCATGTATGTGTATGTGTAAGTTTTCAAAGAAAAAAAACCCTACTCCTCCTACTCCTTCTTGGTGTGCGATAGCAGCATGTCACACCCGGACCACATAAAACAACAAACCGTGGCGGAAACGTCGGGGAGTGTTGTAACAGAATTATTGTTTCAAACCATGGATACAAAGAGTTTTCTTATTAAATATTCAACATTGTCTTAAGTTAAACAAACAAGTCAAACATAGTCTATTATCGTTATTAAATCACTAAGGCCTCGTCCGGTCCTAAGTGAGCATGCATCCTATTCACAATCAACATTAAGCAACATCACCTGAAACATATGTAAAAACAAAGTCAGCAAAGAAATGCTGGCGAGTACATAGTTTTTGTGTGAGTGTCAGATTCATGGCTCGTTGAAATATCTCGTACAACTTCGTTAATCGATATTTGAACCTTGTTTTGTAAAATGTTTTTATTGTAAAATGAATAACCAAATCAAACAGATTGGTTATAATTTATAAACCTCGATGCCATGAACCTTAACCCAAAACATTTGTTTATGTAAACCAAATCATAAATCGTTCTCGTAATAAAACTCGTATGGTTTATATAGTTTCGTAAACATCGTTATGTGACATCGTTTAATTCGTTCGTCCAAGTGAACTAAATAATGCCACGGTATGTAATATGATAAAAGCACTTATATATAAGAAGTACCAGCGGCGTATCTACCATGCTTTTATCACATTACACCCGTCCCGTTATCTAAACACTAATCAAAAACCAATCATTCGTTCAAATTGTTTAACTTGTTCAAGTTGTTCATTCGTTACAAATCGTTCTCGTTCAATCGTTCAGAATCGTTCAATCGTTTAATATCGTTCTCGTTTTAATTGTGAAAACTACTTTTGGTCGTCTCGCTAATAACATTCAAACCTTTGTGACTCGTTCATCGTTCAACTCGTTCTCGTATTAACAAACCACCAAAGGGTAAGTTAACAATCATCAGATTTAGTCGTTACCCACCTAACCTACACATAACCATGGGTCCGGTCTGATAATGGGATTTGTCGGATCCTATGGTACCATAACCTAATACTGGTCGGTTCGGCCAAAATTAATGAATGTCATTCGTTATGTAACTACAACCAACAAGCTCGTTCACATTATCGAAATTGTTATTAGTTTTGTATAAACCATCTTACTCGTTTTGAAACCATCGTTAAAACATCGAAATCATTTTGATACATATGAATCACCCCAAAACAATCGAAAACAGTAAAAGAGGGGATCTATGTACTCACCTTTGGGTGCGTTTTTTATACACAATCCCTCAAATTGTTTATTCGTCCTAAATTAAATAAGAATGGTTTAATAATCAAAACTCACAAAAATACCGAAGTTTCTCCGATACTTAGAATTTTCACATAACTTTGAGTTTTCTCGAAAAGTTATTATTTTTGATTATTTTGGTGTATATGTATATATATACTCAAGCGTAATACACATAATCTCGTCAACACTAGCACATCATCATACACATATTGTAAAACACATAGCACATTGTAACACATAAAATTTACTTATGAACAATCCATTCTAGTTATGTCGAAAAACACTTATTTTAGCGTTTCGGTAACATTTTTGGGCGTCGGAAGTCACGTATGACCAACCAAACACCAAGTAAACTTAATATAAGTTAAAATACTTGTTTTTATATCAAAAATATCAGTTTGGTTACTGATCTAAAACAGTTTTTGTAAAAGTCCTCCGAAAAGGCGATTTTTGACCGTTTTACCGCATAGTTTTGCATCTAACGTTACCCGAACCATCCCAAATCGAAACGATTTGAAATTTTAACACAACCCATGTTATTTACTGTATAAAATAATGGTTATACTCATGATAGTGCAGGTCTTAAGTAAAGCACATAAATCATACAAAATTCACATATTTTACCACTTTTTAAGCCATATGTACAACATGCAAAGCTATCAAACTTATTTTAAAGTTTCATGCCATTATAATATACCAAATAAGGTCATTTTAGTGCTTATAACCTGATCTAAAACATTTTTGTCATACAACCTTTTTTTACCATTTCTTGAGCTTTAAATCAACATGTATCTTCATGTACAAGTGTCTAAAACATGCTAACATTTTATATGGGTTTAGATGCATCAAATATGTGTTATATTCAGGTGTATTTGCTGATGTACTTGGTCATCTAACATATCATACATAGATCAATAAATACTTGCATTTTAACTAGTATTCAAGAACAAGTAACAACATAAACAAGTATTTAACAACAACCAAGCTCAAAACTCACACACACACACACACACACACACATATATATATATATATATATATATATGTACGGTTATACATATATATATACACCACCATTTTTATTTGTTTCAAGACCCATTTCTTTTAGATTTCAAGTTTAGTGAAAAATTCCAAGATTCAAGAGAAACTTCAAGTCATCAAGAACAACCAAGAATCTAAAGTATGATTTAAACATAAGTGTTATACCTTCACGATTTAAGTAGGTTGTGGGATAAAATTTTGATGATAGGAAGCTTGGATCACTTGAAAACACCTTGGAAATACCTTTGATTCTTCACAACTACTTGAAATATTGTTGAAATGGAGCTTGATTTACTAGAACCAAGTTGCAAAAGATGAAGGTTGGTGGGACGGGCTTTACCTCCGTGTTGGGCTGCTGCTAAAGCCTCAGCAACTCGTTCATTGATTAGGGCCGTCAGTTGAGCCTGAGTCAAGTTGATCCGTCCATTCATGATCTTCATAGTCAGAAAACACAAGTGAGAATGGAAACGTAGGAATGTGAAAAGAACAACGAGAGGGGTGGGGGTACGCATGTAGGGTTTTCATGTAAGCAGTTGACTGTCAAAGTGAGCACATTAGGCTATCAGGAAACATGCAACTACTCTAACTAGTCATACCATAAGCAACACATCATGCATATGTAAACTATCAAGTAGGCAGTAATAACATAAATCATACTACCTAGGATGTTGAGTCTTGCACGTGGAGCGAAGTGTCGTTGTGGATCGTTGAGCATTAAACAGGTTATAGTCTGGTTTTTGTCAAAAAGATTTTCCTCTTTTTAAAACCAAGTTTACTATAACCAATGGCTCTGATGCCAATCTGTCACACCCTCAAAAAAATCCACAAGTGGAGTATTACCGCGAGGCGTGTAACTGACCAGGATCATACCACCAATCATAATAAGCAAGTAATTAACGTAAAGTAAAACCATAGCAAACCAATTTAAAAGTTCACCAAACCAAAGTCCAAAACCAAATTTAAAAGTCAGCGGAAGCATAAGTTCAAAAACCAAAATAATAGTTTAACGTTTCATAAGGTTATCATGAACAACAACGATTCATGTCCCACAACGACTCCTTCTCCAATGCAAGCTCCAGCAAATAACCTAACGACCTGCAAATTATGTGGTAACATGTCAACAAAAAGGTTTTTTTTTGGGTAAAGGGTTACCCCGGTGATTCTATATATTCACAACCAAATAAAAACAAGTAGTGTAGAGTGCCTACACTAGTTCAACAAAAAGGTTGGCGAGTTCACAGTTGGTTGTCTGTTTTAATGTTGTTCCAAAAACCATCAATTGTTAAGTTGTTTCGAAAATCCCAAAAGTTATCCAGTTCTAAGTTCCCAAAACCATGTACCATGGGGGCTTCCCCATGTTGTAAACCACTAGACCCGTTACCATATCGACTACTGACTTAAGTCATGTTTATGTGCCCTACATCAATGTCTATCATCATTGACAGTGCCCAATTACATTAGTCCACTTCCGTCCTCTGCAGCACGGTGTGAGGCTTGTCAGACCTAATAGCGCTATATAACTAATGACCCGTTCGCCAATGGCCCGGCGATTAAGTTGATATAAAAATGAGGGACTTCATGATATAGTTTTGTCTAGTAAGATTAAGGTTTCCATCCTACCCAAGGAGGACCAAGGTACGTATTCTACCCAAGGAGAATACGCAGATTACATCCCACCTAAGGGGGACAGTTGTTACTTAATCCATTCCGATTACATCCTACCCAAGGGGGACAGTTGTTACTTAACCCATTCCCAAACCACCGGGAATCCCATGCTTTGACGAAAGTGTGAACTCACCTTTGGTTGCTTGGTTTGACTCTTAAATAGCTAACAGTCAAGGTCGGTCAATCACGTCCTAGTATGATTACCAGTTAGTCATTTAGTGGTTTTAAATAGAGCACAAAGTTCCTACATGCATCTACCACATAACTTGCACTCACTTTAACAATTCATGCCCATATAAACATTCCACCTATCACTACTCAAGTGCAAGCATACGATATTGAACATAACACTTTCATTGACATATAACAAGTTGGATCATTATCAGATAACCTACCCGACATTTAGACACGCAAATCACTACTCATATCGTTTCAGCTTAAACATCCAAAATTGGGCTGTTTTCGGTTATTTTAATAAAATAGTTAACTTGGAGGTCGTTTGCTATTTTTAAAGGTCCGTTTTCTACAGCAGCAAAAGCTGCGTTTTTTCTTCAGAAAATGTGTGTTATGTTTTTCATCATAACTTGAAACCTGGATAGAGTTAGGTCACGAAATTTGTACTGTAGATGGCCACGGATGTCGTTGTAATTATCCAACTGGAATTTCGTCAATCAGACTTACGATGAATTTTAAATGAATTTTTATGTGGACTGCAGTCAGAAAGTGACGAATCTGATTGCAGCTCGGTAAATGATTTTTATAAAATAATTGGTATTGAATTAGATCCCAAGATTTTTTACACAATAATATTTGGATTGTTTAGAACATTCTGTAAAAGTTTGGGGTTTTCAAAAAATGTGATTCCAGTGCCATTTGATTCGTTTTTCGAAAACATATAATTTAGACTTCAGAGAATCAATTTTTTTATTTATAACGGTCTGTTTACAGCCAACTGAAGTTAGTTCGTTTCATCAATCAGCATGCAGTTTCACAATTAAACAACACTAAAACGCGTGTAAACGATCCCAACTCTTCCTAATAACAACTCACAACAGGTTAATCATCAATTATCATCTAACCATCTCAAAATCACAAAACCCTAGCCATAACATATCATGATTTTTCATTAAAACGCAGTCAACAACCATTTACACATACATACTATCAATTACTTCAACAAATCGCATACTTAATCGAAATAAATCATGTAACATCAAAACCCTAGCATGTTACTAAAAATTCATAGCCATGTTTCTACCAAAATCACACCATGAATCACAATTCAATCAAGAATACTAACCTTGGAGCAAGAGAATGGATTCACGGAAGTGAAAAGCGAATCAAGAAGCTGAATCAAGAACTAGGGTTAGATTTTCATAGGGGGGAAGGGGTCTTCTCTGGTCGACGATCACAAAGGGGGTGATTAGGGTTTCTGTTTTTTTATTACTTATTCCCAAAGTCTCCTACATATAATTAAAACCCAAGAAAGTTGGGCTAATGGGCTACAAGGACCATGGGATGTGGGTTTGGGCCTTGTATTTCGAATTAGGGAGAAAAGGGTGGGGTTGGGCCTACAATTGGCGCAAGAAGGGGAGAGGGTGAGCTTGGGTTAGGTTTTAGTAGGTAACGGTTTCGCACTAAGTGACGGTTTTGCAAGATTCACAAAATAATTACTTACAACGATTCGTTTCGCAAGGCAATATATTACAACACTTCGTTTCACAAAATAACATATTACAATATTTCAGTTTTGGGTTTCGGTTTCACGTAATTCACATTACACATTACCAAGCACACAATCGTTCAAATAAAATAAATCACTAACTTCAATTCATTTAACGTACATGAAATTACACAGTAAAACAAAACGTTCAGGAAATTACATGAGTTGTCACAGTATTAATATTGTTTAACATATTTAACCATGTCCTATGATTGCTAGGCTTTACACGACCTAATAATGCAATAATTAAATTGTAATGAACGCAATTAAGTGTTTAATCAAGTAGTTAAGTTGTACGGAATTACCATTATTTTTGCCAGTTGTCACAAACTTGTCTGCTGGAATAAGGTCGGTGAAGCTCAGCTCACTGGACCTGAACTCATTCTGGAAAAAATAGACAAAGTCAAGAAAATTCGCGATAACCTTCTGACAGCTAGAAGTCGTCAAAAGAGTTATGCAGACAAGCGACACAAGCCCTTGGAATTCCAAGGTATTCCCTTGGAAAGGCGTGGTTAGATTTGGAAGGAAAGGAAAACTTGCACCACGATATGTTGGACCATTAAAGATCGTTGAGAGGATCGGAAAGGTGGCCTACCGACTTGAGCTACCTCCTGAACTTGGTAATATTAACCCAACATTCCATGTGTCCAATTTGAAAAAGTGTTTAGCCGATACAAACCTCCACATCCCCCTTGACGAAATTCACGTTGATAACACTATGCACTTTGTCGAGAAGCCTGTGGAGATATTGGACCATGAAGTCAAAAAGCTCAAACACAAGCGAATACCGATAGTTAAAGTTCGCTAGGAATCCACACGTGGCCCAGAATTTACTTGGGAACGAGAGGATCAGATGAAGGCGAAATACCCACATCTGTTTTCACAAGTTTCCTCTAATTAAATTTCGGGACGAAAATTCCTAAAGTAGGGGAGACTGTGACATTTGTGCCTTTCCAATCATTGTACAATTCCGAGCAATTTTGTATTCAATGAAACCTTGTGTTTTATTTCTGGGATTGTATAATTACATGTGACATTTGCACATTTTTAGTCCTTGTACAATTTCGAACTCTCAAAGCTTTTCTGGAAGTAATTCGTTAAATGATACTCAAACATAATCAGTTTAACAAGACGTACACTCCGGAACAAGGACATAAGCTACATATACCCTAAATACCCTTTACTTAACTTAGAAATAAGTTTTGAAGGGTTAAGTATAACAAAAACACGCTTATTCAAGTCCAGGGACTATTTTTAACAAACTGCGAAAGTCTGCCAATTCTCGTATTTTTTAATACGGACCACATATACAAATCCAAAAATTTTTGTAATCAATAAAATCTTGTATTTTATTGATAAGAATGCAAATAATATCAATCGTTGCGCAATTTCGGTCATTTTCGTGTTCGTTATAGTGTTTTACATAATTTTGCGAAACGCGTAACCGTACAGCCGAATGAATCGACATCCACGACATTTCCGGGCAAAAACAAAGTTACATATGCCTTAACACCTTTATAGAGCCTAAAAGTGGGTTAAAAATGACAAAACGCTACGAAACAAGTCCATGGGTCGAATCTGCCAATACGCGAAAGTTTCGCCCCTGCCAGGCAGCTATGCGGACCGTATGTGGGCACCCTTACGGTCCGTAATGTCACACCCCAACCGATGATGGAAATATCAGGGTGCGGAAATAGTCGAACCAGATTGCTCAAGAGAATCCATAACAACTATTAAATGACAATATTTAAAAAGGTTCATTGTCCCATACCAATAAACAAATATTTCAAAATCAGTCATTACAGAGTTCACATCTCTTAAACAAAACAAGTCTGACAACCTAGATTTTATTAGATGAGTTTCTAGACTTCCTATCTTGATTTCAGCATAACAATCCATCAACCGGCACCCACATACGTTAAAATAAAAGTCAATACATAAAGTAAAGGTGAGTACACAAGTTTGCATAGATATAGTATAAAAAGCGTTTACACATAACCAGCATGTAACACGTAACGGGCGATGCATGTAACTACCAATAATGATACAACCTAACCACGTGACTGTGACATAGAGTATGCGGGACACATGTTAACAGGTGCTGAGTCTAAACTATAGTACTACCATTGCTAAAGGCGGTCAGGTATAACACTGTGTAAGCATAGTAACAGGCATTCAACAAATCACGTATAGCATGCGAGAGCGGTTAGCGTTTATAAAGTGTTTGCGTTGTGTGTTGTGATTGATATAGAACGTATGTAACATCCAAAAGTGCGTTAAATGAAAATGGGTTCGAGTATACTCACAGAGCGTGTACTAATCAAGAAACACGATCCTCAATGGATCGAAGGGAGCGCCGGATCAGCCTGCGTACGGGAACAGAAGCGTAAGTCCTCCAAAGTGCTGAAACGGTCAAAAAAATCAGAGTGTCGGTGGGAAACAGAAGCTTCGTACGAAGCTGGTGCCTTCGTACGAAGGTGGGTCTTCGCACACGTGGGGCTTCCGTTGTCCAAAATCGAGTGTCTTCGCATCTGTCTTCGGAAAATCGAGTGTTCATCCCTCCAACCTTAAGCTACTTATTAAACTTAAAGTCGGAGAGGTCTTTGACTACGTCACGAGTGGGAATCGGGCTGTTAGGTGTAAAACCAGTGCCTTCGTACAAAGGCAGCGCCTTTGTACGAGGCCATGTGCCTTCGTACGAAGCTGGCTTCGCACAGAACACTCCAGTTCACAAACGTGGCTGTTTTTGGCATTCGGTGCTATGTTTTCTCCTGAATCGGATGTGTTTCTGAGTCCTATTCAAGCTGGTTTCGACATGTCACACCCCAACCAATGGCAGAATCATCGGGGCGTGGCACTGAGTGAAACAGATTGTCCAAGAGAATCCATAACAACTATTAATGACAAAATATTTAACATTAATATCCCATACTAATAACATATAAAGTAAAAACAGTCATTACAGATAGTGTTTCTCATAAACAAAACTATTCCGACAACTCATATTTATTTAGTGGAGTTTCTAGACTTCCTAGCTTGTTTCCAAAAAACATAGCATCCTATCAACCTGTCAGATACGTTAAAATAAAGTCAATACATAGAATGTAAAGGTGAGTACACAAGTTTAAGTAGCATATAGTAGAGAAAGCGTTTACACATAACCAGCATGTATCACGTAACGGGCGAAGCATGTAACTATCAAACAATGTCTACAACTTAACCACGAGACTACGTTTTGAGTATGCGTGACACACGTTCAGCGAACATGTGAATTAAAGTAAAGTGATCTCTAGCAACCTCCGTCCACGACAGGTGCTGAGTCCAAACTATAGTACTATCGTTGCTAGAGGTGTATAGTGTAATACTGTATAAGCATAGTAACAAGCATTCATAGATCACGTATAACATGCAGGAGCGGTTAGCGTTGTAAAGTGTTTGCATTGTGTGTTGTTGTGTTTCGATATAGAACGTATGTAACACCCAAAAGTGCGTTAAAAGAAAATGGGTTCGAGTATACTCACAGTTTGTGTAGCTAGTAAACATAGACTTGGATTGAAAGGAGCCCGTTGGAGTTAGCCTAAGCATAGAACAGTAACGTAAGCATTGAGCGGCGTGTAACAGAGTGTCGAATGGTGAACCGAACGAATGGGGATAACCCATCCAATCAGATGGTTATCCGGACGGATGGTCATCCGAGCGGATGACCATTCGAACGGATGGCCATTCGAATGAGATGTGGGTGTTTGTAAATCGTTTTGAAAATTTGAAGTTTTCGTTGTAGCGTTTAAACAATGTTAAGTATGGACACCAGGTCATCAGGTCGGATGGTCATCCGGACGGATGGCCATTCGATCGGATGGCTATTCATTCGGGGAGTTGGTAGTTTGGAGTTTAATCAAATCGTTTAAACAAGGACAGGTCACCTGATCGGATGGTCATTCGATCGGACGGTCATCCGATCAGATGGCCACTCGAGTGGATGATTTGTTGTTTTGAAAATCTTTGCAAAATTCTCTAAGTAAAAGTTTCGAGTTTAACGGAGACGACGTGATGTCGTGTCAAACAATGGAAACACACCAAGGTTCAGCGTATTCGATCGGATGGGAATCACCCCATTCGATCGTACTCACTGTTCTTTTGATGAAGTTTCATGTTCAACCCGTGAATCGGTCATCTCTCTGGTGGAAATCCGTTTTCAGGCCGACTCTAGACTAAGAACGAGTCTAAAGTCAGATTGAGTCCAGATTCCATCGGTTTTGCATAGAAAGTTGAAGAAAAGTCTGAAAAGAGATGAAAAGTGTTGAAATCTTGTTGAGATTTAGTTGAAAAGTGTGGAAATCCTTTAGATTTGAACTAATCTTGATGAGATGATGTCACACAACAGTTTGCATAAGAAACCATGTGAGAACCATCTCCAAGAGGCCCAAATCAGGTGATTTCAAGAAGAAAACTAGTGATTTTGATGGAGAAGATGATGTAGAAGTGTGTAGTGATGATGATTGTACAAGATTTGAGGAGAAATACTTACGAAATAGCCTTCAATCGTGAAGAAAAGTGCTTGAGAGTGACTTGAGTGTGTGCTGGTCGGATGGAGTTGTCACATCAGTGAACAGTAGTGTACGGGTACTATTTATAGTGTGAGAGAGGGAGTGAGGCGGTGGAGAGTGCGAGGTGTCGGATGGCCAATTGATCGGATGGTCATCCGGTTCGATGTCCATTCGACCGAGTGTCCATTTGATCGGTCGAGTTGCGTTTCATTGGTTTCCAACTTTCGTTTCGTGTGTTAAGCGTTGCGTTGCATTTAATCGAGTTGCGAGTAAGCGTGTAAGCGTTGTGTTGAGATAACCACATAACATTTAAACAAATAATCACACAAATAACATACAATCACATAAATGCATAAAAGTAAATCCGCATTTCGAGTTTGCGTTTGCGTTTGCATTGAGATTGCGTTGCGATAGCATTTAGTCTAACAAGAGATGTAACATGCGATAAAAATGCGTTTAAATGGTAGCATTATAAACTGCGTTTAATGTGATTTCTGTGTTTTGAATAAGCGTTGTAATCATGCGTTGAAAATGCGTTTGAAAACATAGTTTTAAATTAATCAACCCATGTCGATAATCGATATCTCGAGAGTACAAGTCAATTAAGCAAGAAATGTGTCTTTTATCATTTCTTATTCTAATGACCCAGAAGGTCGGATTGTTACACGACATTACCCCGTTCCACTATTCAGTGAACGAAATACATGTCGTTTTGGGTCCGTTTAGGGTGAAAATCAAGTACAAACGAGTTTTTTTAAGAATTTCAACCTAGATCCAACTTGGTGAGCGTGAAATCAACTGATTTCTAACTTGGGAAGCCGTGGCTAGTCCCAATACACTCGGTTAAGTGTAAATCCATTGTGAAAGAAGAAGTTTTGATGAAAAAGATGAAGAGTTTTTGTAAAAACAGGAATTTATGAAGAAAAGAAGAAGTTAAGTGAAAAAGATGAAGTTTTTAAGTGAAAACATAAGAGTTTAGATGAAAACGAAGTGAATCTTGTGGAAATCGAAGTGGAAAACGTTGTGTAATTGAATAAAACTGTTAAATCTTACTTGAAAAATGGTCGGACAGCAATTCGGCAGAGTTTCGGTATGAAATCAGCAAGTGAGAAAGAATGAGGAGTGTGGCTGGGTATTTATAGAGGAGGTGGATTCGCACAGAAGGACCTTGTTCGAAGCAGCTACCTACGTACAAAGGCAGTGCCTTCGTACGAAGCCAGCTGGCTTCGTTCGAAGGTGCTGTTTTGTGACCTTTTCCTCGTTTCACATGTAAGGTGCTCGTTTAATGTGTTTTGTTGCGTTAGTTAGTATTGGTACTTTAAGTATTTTGGCGTAACATCGTGTTTCGGGTCGCGTTGCGTTTTAGGGTGATAAATCGAGTTGTGCAAGTAGCGTTGAGTTTGCGTTGCGATAGCATTTGCGAGTAACAATATACATAATAAGCACACACAAGTAAGGCACATAAGAACACACAGCATAACATTACTACTAGGGGGGATATTCCACGATCCTCCAACCGCTGGAGTGATCATACTCCACAAGCTAGCTTAGCCCCATAGCTGCCTGGGGGTGAATACCTAACCGAGAACGAAGAGCTTGGCCGTGGGATGCGGACACCAAGATTCGAACCCGGGACCTCTAGGGAGAGGGTGGGTGAGGCTGGCCAACTGGGCTACCCCAGAAGGTTATAACATTACTACTAATAATAACAGCATTTACGATTCAGCGTGTTAGTTGTGATAAGCGTATGCGGGGCGTATCGTAACCAAACAAACACACTCGGAAATTTAAATGGCATAATTCTCTGTAATTCATGTTGCGTAAGTGTTGCGAATATAAAGCGTTTAAACGTGTAGCGGTGCTATGTGATGAAAATGTATTTAGTATAACATAACCCTTTATTTATATCGAATCTCGGAATACAAGACGATTACAATCGAAGTAAAAGCAATCGGGTAACGATCCGAAAAGTCGGGTTGTTACAGCCTCCCCTACTTTAGGAAATTTCGTCCCGAAATTAAGGAGTAGGCTTAACAAAGAGTTGTGGATATTTAGCCTTCATATCACTTTCGAGTTCCCAAGTGAACTCGGCACTGCGTTTGCCTTCCCAGCGAACGTTCACTATGGGAATGCGTGAGCGTCGAAGTTTCTTGGTCTCTCGATCCAAGATTTCTATAGGCTTTTTCACAAAGTGCAGGGTTTCGTTTACTTGCAAGTCTTCGAGAGGCACGTGGAGATTCTCTTCAGCTAGACACTTCTTGAGGTTTGAGACGTGGAAAGTCGGATGTACGTTGTTGAGTTCCACCGGTAATTCGAGTCGGTAGGCCACTTTGCCAATTCTTTCCAGAATCTTAAAAGGACCCATGTATCGTGGTGCTAGCTTTCCTTTCTTGCTGAATCGGATCACCCCCTTCCAAGGTGAAACCTTTAGGAGTACGTGATCACCAACTTCAAACTCCAGGGGCTTGCGGCGTTTATCAGCATAGCTCTTTTGACGACTCCGAGATTTCAAGAGATTGTCTCTTATTTGGTGGATCTTGCCTGTCGTTTCTTGTAGTAACTCGGGATAGGTAATCTGTGTGTCTCCGATCTCGTTCCATACAATAGGCGACCGACATTTTCTACCATATAATGCCTCAAAGGGTGCCATTTGAATATTAGCATGATATTGTACGAGAATTCTACTAAAGGTAAATGTGAATCCCAATTACCATCAAAATCTATAACGCGCAAACGAAGCATGTCTTCAAGGGTGCGGATCGTGCGCTCAGTCTGACCGTCGGTCTGGGGATGATACGCGGTACTGAGATTAAGGGTCGTACTGAGAGCGGATTGAAATGTCTCCCGGAGACGTGAGGTAAAACGACCATCGCGGTCAGAGATGATGTCAAGAGGCGTCCCATGTCGACAAATAACTTTGTCGGTATAGATTTGTGCTAATCGTTCTACCTTGAAGTCTTCTCGTATCGGTATGAAATGGGCGGATTTCGGAAGGCGATCCACGATAACCCAAATGCTATCGTGGGCAAAAGGAGTGCAAGGGAGTTTGGTGATAAAATCCATGGCGATACTTTCCCATTTCCACATCAGGATTTCAGGTTGTTCGAGTAAGCCAGAGGGTCGTTGGTGTTCGGCCTTAACTTTCGAGCAAGTTAAGCACTTTGAGATGTACAGAGTGATATCCTTCTTCATTCCCGGCCACCAATACCTAGAATGAAGGTCTTGGTACATTTTGTCGGCACCTGGGCGAATGGAGTATCGGGATTTGTGGGCTTCAGTCATCAATATCTCTCGAAGATTATGATGACTAGGAATCCAAATGCGGTTGAGATAATGATAAATACCATTCGATTTGATGATAAGCTGAGTTTCAGCGCCATACTTCATTTCCTCTTTCAAGGTATTCTCAATGAAGCACGCATGTTGGGCGTCGCGAATTAGGGCTTCGAGGTTATTCTGGGCTTGGACGTCGTGAACGCTATACACATAGCTTCGTCGACTGAGGGCATCGGCCACGACGTTTTCCTTGCCTGGATGGTAGCGTATTTCACAATCATAGTCGTTGAGAAGTTCCACCCATCTTCGTTGGCGCATGTTCAGTTCTTTCTGGTTCAAGATGGGTTGTAGGCTCTTATGGTCGGTGAAGACCATACACTTGGTACCATAAAGGTAGTGTCGCCAAATCTTCAACACAAAAACAACTACACCGAGTTTGAGGTTATGGGTAGTGTAGTTCTGCTCGTGGACTTTGAGTTTTCGAGACGCATACGCGATAACCTTGTCTCGTTGCATAAGAACACAACCAAGACCTAGGTTAGAGGCATCACAATAAACAACGAAATCGTCGTTTCCATTGGGAAGTGTAAGAACAGGAGTGTTGCAGAGCATAAACTTGAGGGTTTGGAAGGCTTCCTCCTGTTTGGAACCCAAAACAAAAGGCTTGTCCTTCTGAGTTAGAGCGGTAAACGGTATGACGATTTTAGAAAAGTCAGCAATGAATCGACGGTAATAACCCGCCAACCCTTAACTGCTTCAATCTTTGCAGGGTCGATGTGAATTCCTTGACTGTTAATGATGTGACCGAGGAATTGAACCTCCTCGAGCCAAAATGCACACTTGGAGAACTTGGCATAGAAGCGATTTCCTTGGAGAAGCTCAAGAACCAAATAGAGATGTTGCGTGTGTTCGGTTCTCGATTTCGAGTAGATAAGGATATCATCGATAAACACAATAACGAAACAATCCAAGAAAGGTTTACACACACGGTTCATCAAATCCATGAAGACCGCGGGTGCGTTGGTGAGACCAAAAGGCATGACCACGAATTCGTAATGGCCATAACAGGTACGGAAAGCGGTTTTCAGAACGTCTTGCTCTTGAATACGCAACTGATGATAACCAGAATGTAGATCGATCTTCGAGAAACACGTAGTGCCTTGCAGTTGATCAAACAAGTTGTTGATTCGGGGTAGAGGGTAGCGATTCTTGATAGTAAGCTTGTTGAGTTCCCTATAATCGATGCACATTCGGAATGATCCATCCCTCTTTTTTCACAAAAAGGACAGGTGCGCCCCAAGGAGATGTGCTAGGACGTATGAAGCCTTTATCAAGTAACTCCTGGAGTTGGCTAGAAAGTTCACGCATTTCGGACGGTGCGAGGTGATAAGGAGCTTTAGCAACAGGGTTAGCACCAGGGATAAGGTCGATACGAAAGTCGATATCGCGATAGGGGTAGACCTGGTAAATCGTCAGGAAAGACATTAGGAAAATCACGAACCACAAGTACCTTTTCCATCGTCTTCTTTTCCTCCTCCGCTACTACAATGTGGGCTAAGAAAGCCAAGTATTCCTTGCAGAGATACTTGCTCGCTTGAATACACAACATAAGCTTCAATTATTTCGAGGATACTTCACCATAAACACATAGTTGATCGCCGTTTGAGAGGGAGAAACGAAACATCTTTTCGAAACAGACGACTTTGGCATGATTTTCACGAAAAAAAGTCCATGCCTACTATGACATCGAAACTACCAAGTTGCATAGGAATGAGATCGATCGGGAAAACGTGATTGTTGAGTGTAAGAGTACAATCACGGAGAACGGAGCTGATGGTGACAGTCCTTACGGTGGCAACTTCTACGTAGAAAGTCTTTAGGAGGTTAGCGTGTTTATGTTTTAAAAGCTTTTTGAATTCAAATGATACAAAACAGTTATCGGCTCCAGTATCAAATAAGCAAGAAGCATAAATAACATTAACAAGGAATGTACCATTGACAACATTGTTGTCAGTCTGAGCCTGGCGGACATTGATATTGAAGGTTCTTCCGCGGGCTACTTGATGTGGCTTCTGTTGCTGCTGCTGCTGAGGCTGCTGTTGTTGCTGCTGCTGTGGTGGTGGTTGTTGTTGCGGTTCTTGTTTCACAACACGGTGCGGGCAAGCATTAGCAAAATGATTCGGGTCACCGCACGTGTAGCAGACACGTGCATTAGCAACTTGTGCAGGAGCTGTTGGGTTACCCTGAGGAGTAAGGGGTTGAGCTGGTGGTGCAGGAAGAGCTTGAGGAGCTTGCTGATGGGGGCCTGAGCGGCAGTGAGTGGTGAAGTGTCCATAGATGTTGCAATTGGCACAGAAATGACAGTTGACCCCTACTGGATAATGATAGGTGCAAGTGGGGCACAGAGGGTGAGCACCAGTGTACGCACGCTTGGCAGGCGGTGCGTTGGTAGTAGCAACCTGACGGTTCTGGTTGTTGGGCGGTGCTGGGACTGCGTTAAGTGGTGTTGCGGCAGTAGTCACATAGTTCTTGTTGTTGATGTTGTTCCTTCACTTGCGGCTTTGGCATGAAGACTTTGAACCTTGAGATGCTGCATTGTCGGTACTAGGAGTTGCAGTAGCATGGCTGAGACTCTTGGTCGAGGTTTTGAAAGCTCCAACCAAGACTCGCTTGTCGTTGATCTCGGCTGCGAGTTGGTAGGTTTCCTCGATAGTAGTAGGCTTCACTGCTTGAACAAAATCAGCTACACAGTCGGGAAGAGCGCGAATATACTTCTTGATAGTCTTATCAGGTGTGTCCACCTGACTGGGACAGATAATGCTTAACTGTTTGAAACGAGCGGTGAGACCAGCGTTATCACCTCCCTCTTGCTTGATGTGCCAGAATTCATTCTCCAGCTTCTGGACTTCGTGGGGAGGACAAAATTCCTTCATCATGAGCTCCCTGAGCTCCTCCCATGTGAGGCCATAAGCTGCATCATTTCCGCGCCTGGTGCGCTCGGCGGTCCACCAATCCAGTGCCCTGGACTCGAAGACTCAAGTAGCATTCATAGTGCGGATATTTTCAGGACATCTGCTTTGACGAAAGGTGACTTCGATCGAGTCAAACCATTGAAACATTGCACTGGGTCCATCTTCGCCAATAAAGTTTGCAGGACCACAGGATTTGAATTGTTTGAAGCTGAAAGGAGCTTTAGGCGCTTCATTCTTAGAGTCAACAGAAGATTTACTGCTAACCTCATTGATTTCACTGACAATTTGCGGTATGACCTTGGCCATTTCCGTGGCCACAAGTGAAGCGATTCATTTGTCAGCTTTGTTCCTCTGAATGTTTCAATGAGTGTGGGATCCAAAGGAAGACATTGTCGAGTATGAGTTCTGCAGCAGTTGTCATCATTAGACGACATTCGATTTTATCGGGTTTTGTTTGAAAATTTTAGCGTTGCATACAACATATTTATTATTATTATGTAAAGCTCAGGAACACGTAGGCAGATATTCACGTATACACATAATTCACATAAGCACGTATGAGCACATAATTCACGTAAACACATATTTTGCACGTATTCACCTACATATTTTGCACGTATTCACCTATCTTTCAAGGCCGCGTAGCGCATTCGAGAGTTACGAGAGATATCGAGTGGCATAAGCGAGGAGTACGAGATCCATTAGTTTGTTTGTGATTAGTTAGCGTTTTAGATTGCGATAGCGGTGCGAGTTGTGCGCGTTTTGTAAAGCGGAGAGCGGAAAGCGAGAAATCGAAACCATACATCGTAAATTCAAAACATAATATAGTAAAATCGATGACGCAAAAATTTGGCAACTGCGGCTTAAAACGAAATAGAGTGCCTTGGGTGTTAGACGTAGACTACCCAAAGTGATTCGATTATTCCCAACGAGTTCGAGTACATGCTTTGGCCTAATAGACTGTGCTCTCACCGAAATACGGCGAACGACACTCATCCTTCCAGTCACTACGTGAATCGTGTCGTCGGAACAGTCGAGACTTTGGTGAGACTTGTAAAATCGAAGTAGGGAATGGAACGTGTTATTAAGATGCGGGTTTCACCCCTAACTTAACAACTTTGCTCCTAGCTGTGGTTGAGACAACCACGAGATAGAGATAGAGATGGAGATTCCCGTTGAGATGTGGATATCACTCCTAACTCAACGCGACACTCGCTCACTCTCTCTCGCTCTCACTCTCTCTCCCTCGTTCCCTCTCTCCCTCGTCCTCGCACTTAGTCTAGACTCACACACGGATTCTATTACTAGCACTAAGTATATATATAACTACATCACGATATAATATGTTTTGTTACCCCAACTATGCGCTCTTAGAATAAAGTATGATAAACGTGCAAGGAACAAACTAATCACGGGTGCACATGGGCTTATTTTGGTTAGTGCACGGAGATCGTAGTGAGTTCTAACGGTGCCATAACGTTAAAGGCATGGTTAAGCATGGTGGATACGCCGCTGGTACCAATCTGTCACACCCCCAAATTCCACCTGCGGAGTACCGTCCGCTTGAGGGCGTGACCGACCAGGATCCAGCCACCAATTATACTGAGCATTGGATAATAGTAAGGATGATCACCAACCATAATGGTTAGTAAACACCATAGTTTAAAGTTCAAGTGTTTAGGTTCAAATAACAGTTAAGTAAGTAGCGGAAGCATAAATAAAACAGTTTTAAACATGGTTCATAGTTCATGTTTATTTAACACCCAACACGCGGGTTTAGACGAACACTACACATTCCCCAAGTAGCAGCTCCTCAGTCACTGGTTACCTGCAAAGCATGCAGTAAGGGGTCAACAATAATGCTGAGTGAGTTCACTAGTTGTCCAGTTTTAATTACCAAAAACTTGTTTCACCAGTTAATTTATCCGTTTATACATGCCATGGGGAGCTACCCCAAAAGTTAGCAACTAAACTGTTTTTCCAATACCGAACACTAGGTGACCGTTGCGTATCCGCAAGAGTGCCCCGATGTCAATGTTCTATCATCATTGACGGATGCCTGAGTACATTAGTTCACGACCGATCCCATACCTTGGCACGGTGTGAGGTTGGTAAGACCTAAATAGCGCTATCAACTAATAACCCGTTCGCCTGGCCCCGGCGACTAATCGGTATTAAGTAGTAGGGACTTTAAGTGATAGAGTTTCGTTTAGTGCCGTTTGTTGCAATCCGTATAAACAGTAATTAACTAAAAGGTTCCCAATAACAAGGGAAGAAAAGTAAGTTGTATCCCTTACGAGGGGATAGTGTTGTTTTCAGTTCCGTTTCCCAAACCACCGGGAATACATGCTTTAGGTTGTGAACTCACCTTGGGTTGCTCGGTAGATTAATTACCCGGTTGATCACGTTGGTCACCACGTCCTAGCATGGTTACCAATATAGGTCAAGTTGGGGTACAAGTAAACACGTATAATCTACACATAACTAACACATAGCATGCACAACATATAATTATCCAATAGGTCATTGGGCCCGTCTAAGTTCTTTAACAGCAACAGTTAACAGTTAACACGTAGCCCACCTAAACAGTAACAAGCATGTACAGTTAATACACTTGGGCCCAATAACTAACAGCCCAGTCGAGAACACACAGTTGCGAGTCGCAACCGGAGGTTGCGGCTTGTCATGCCTTGGTTGCGGGTCGCAACCGGTGTTTCGACTTGTCATGATTTGGTTGCGAGTCGCAACCGGAGGTTTCGAGTTGTCGTGATCTGGTTACGAGTCGCAACCGCCGCAGTTTCGAGTTGTCATGTTTTGGTTGCGAGTCGCAACCGGGGGTTGCGAGTCGCAACCTCGGATACGTGCACAAGAATCCTTCTAGAACCTCTGATGTACTAACCAATGAGATTTCAATTTCATGAGATTTTGTACTAACCAACCAGAATGCTTAAAACATGTTTCTTTGTCTAATATCAAATGAAAATGGATCAAACAGTAGGTTTTTCAAATATTCATTCCATCTTCAAACAGTTCATCATATATTCATGCATATTCAACATATAATCAACATATCCTTTATGAACTATAGTATGAATAACAAATAGAAACACATCAACAACTACTCCGATTTCCACATGTGTGCAACCGTTTTATCAAGCATTTGATTTCTTAGCCTAAGAGCATATAATCCGATTAGTCATGAACACTAAGCAACCAAATCTCATGATCATCAACAACTCATGGTTTAAACCACATTCAAACACAAGATAACACTAACTCATTATGTAATTTATCCGAAATCAAGACATGTTAACCGATAATCCTCATTATATTCATACAAATCATCTAACAAGTATGCATATCATCTTCTATATAAGAAACACCTTCATTACATAGAAACAACAACCATCTTCATGAATTATCAACCTAAAGAAAACACTAACCGATAGAGAAGAAAACACCAAGTCGAGAAGGAGGATGAGGATTCGAAGTATCCGGGAGACGATTACGAGCTTGACCGAGTCTTGATGCTTCCGGCTTGAATCCGAGAGAAGGGGAGAGAGATTTGGTGGTGGTGTTCTTGAGTTTTAGTGAGAAAAGAGTGTGAAAGGGAGTGTGAATGGTGGGAGTGTCAAATGAGAGAAGGAGGGCTTGGGCATGGGTTTTATACTCGGTTTGGGTGGTGCACCCAACAATGGGTTTCGAGATGTGCATGGCCCAACCGGCCCAAATCGTTTCTTGTTTACTCGAGACCGAGTGGTCTCGAGTCGGGTTCGGTTCACACATATACTCATATATACATAATACATACACATAATTTAATACAAGGATCACATAGCACGCCAAAATAATTCATAAGCTTTCATTTAATATTATATATATGTACGCACATACATTCATTTAAGGACGACAGTTGGCTCGGGAAAACCCGAAGTGTCACATTATCCCCAAGTTTTAAGAACTTTCGTCCCGAAAGTTAAAGCAGCCACTGACAAGCTAGTAAAAGTGAGAGCGTTTCAACGGGGTGTCACATCATCCCCCCGTTAGTTTGGAATTTCGTCCCGAAATTCAGTTGTAGCTTCAGTGCTGGGGGTTTCATTTGGGAACAGCTGGGGATACTTGCGCTTCATCTGGTCTTCCCGCTCCCAGGTAAACTCTGGGCCACGGCGTGAGTTCCAACGAACTCGCACAAGGGGTATCTGGCTACGTTTGAGGGTTTTGATCTCACGATCCGTGATCTCAACCGGTTCCTCAGTAAAGTGTAGCTGTTCGTCAATAGTAAGTTCCTTGTAAGGAATGACGAGTGTTTCAGCTGACAGACACTTCTTCAGATTAGACACGTGGAAGACGTTGTGCACAGCACTCAGTTCTTCAGGCAGATTCAATCTGTAAGCGGCCGTACCGATCTTTTCGGTAACCTCAAAGGGTCCGACGTATCTTGGATTAAGCTTGCCCCGTTTTCCAAAACGAACCACACCCTTCCAGGGTGAGACCTTAAGTAGAGCCCGTTCACCAACCTGGAACTCTTGCGGTTTCCTATCTTTATCGGCGTAGTACTTTTGACGGTCACGAGCTGCCGCCATGCGTTGCCTAATCTGGGCAATCTTTTCTGTGGTGTCGACTACATGCTCCGGGCCTGTGATCTGGCTGTCACCAACCTCAGCCCAGCAGAGAGGCGATCGACATTTACGGCCGTACAATGCCTCAAAGGGTGCTGCCTGAATGCTGGTGTGGTAGCTGTTGTTGTAGGAGAATTCTACCAACGGTAGGTGCTTCTCCCAATTCTTGCCAAAATCGATCACACATGCCCTAAGCATGTCTTTGAGGGTTTGGATGGTGCGTTCAGACTGCCCATCCGTTTGCGGGTGATACGCGGTGCTCATGTCTAAACGTGAGCCAAAAGATTTGTGCATGGCTTGCCACAACTCAGAAGTAAAACGCGCGTCTCGATCAGAAATAATAGAGGTAGGCACGCCGTGCTTCGAGACCACTTCTTTTAAGTATACCTCTGCTAGGGTAGAGAACTTGTCTGTTTCTTTAATGGCCAAGAAGTGTGCAGACTTAGTTAAGCGATCCACTATCACCCAAATGGTGTCATTTCCGCGCTGAGACCTAGGCAGGCTAGTAACGAAATCCATGGAAATCTGCTCCCATTTCCATTGCGGGATCTCTGGCTGTTGGAGTAGGCCTGATGGTTTCTGATACTCAGCCTTGACTCTAGCGCAGGTTAAACACTTTCTGACATACGTTGCTATGTGAGCTTTCATGCCAGGCCACCAATAGGTAGCCCTCAAGTCGTGGTACATCTTATCTGAACCCGGATGTACTGAGTAACGGGACTTGTGGGCTTCATCCATCACAAGGTCACGCAAATTTCCATAAAGCGGAACCCATATGCGTCCGGCTACGTAGTAGGCACCGTCTTCTTTTTGTTCCAATCGTTGTCTTGATCCTCGCAGGGACTCAGCCCTGATGTTCTCAGCTTTCAATGCTTCCACCTGAGCATTCCGAATCTGATTAGGGAGGTTCGAGTGGATAGTGAGCTGTAAGGCACGAACACGCTTGGGTTTGGTCTCCTTTCTGCTGAGGGCATCGGCCACCACATTAGCCTTGCCTGGGTGATATTTGATTGCACACTCGTAGTCATTTAGGAGTTCGACCCATCGGCGTTGCCGCATATTCAACTCCTTTTGTCCCATTATGTGCTGGAGACTCTTGTGATCAGTGTAAATCGTGCACTTGGTGCCGTACAAGTAGTGTCTCCAAAGCTTGAGCGCGAAGACCACAGCTCCAAATTCTAAGTCGTGCGTCGTATAGTTCCGTTCGTGGACCTTGAGTTGTCGCGAGGCGTAAGCAATAACTTTCTCGCGTTGCATCAATACGCAGCCAAGTCCTTGAATAGAAGCGTCGCAGTAAACGACAAAGTCGTCGGTACCTTCAGGTAAGGAAAGAATAGGAGCACTACAAAGATTCTTCTTTAGTTCCTGGAAGGCAGATTCCTGAGCATTACTCCATTTGTAAGCAACACCCTTCTGAGTGAGTGTCGTAAGTGGTTGAGCGATCTTAGAGAATCCCTTGATAAATCTTCGATAGTATCCCGCCAATCCCAAGAATTGGCGAACTTCGGTCGGAGTCTTAGGCACAGGCCAATTCTTGATGGATTCAATCTTAGCAGGGTCAACATGAATCCCTTCCTGATTGACGATGTGCCCAAGGAAATGAACTTCTCTAAGCCAGAAATCACATTTCGAGAATTTGGCGTACAGTTGCTCATTGCGAAGAAGTTCGAGAATAAGACGTAGGTGTTGTTCATGCTCCTCTTGGCTCTTCGAGTAGATTAGGATATCGTCGATGAACACAATTACGAACTTATCGAGGTAGGGTTTGCATACTCGGTTCATGAGATCCATGAAGATTGCTGGTGCGTTGGTCATTCCGAAAGGCATAACAAGGAATTCGTAGTGACCATAGCGGGTTCTGAAAGCAGTCTTAGAGATGTCCTCATCGCGGACTCTCAGCTGGTGATAACCCGATCGCAGATCGATCTTGGAATAATAGCTCGACCCTTGCAGCTGGTCGAACAGGTCGTCGATACGGGGAAGTGGATAACGATTCTTGATGGTAACCTTGTTAAGTTCGCGGTAGTCAATGCACATTCGGAATGAGCCATCTTTCTTTTTGACGAAGAGCACTGGGGCTCCCCAGGGTGATGAACTAGGACGGATAAAACCTTTGTCCAAAAGTTCTTGTAGCTGAGTAGAAAGCTCCTTGAGCTCCGCGGGGGCTAATCGATAAGGTGCACGAGCTATAGGTGCTGCTCCGGGAGCTAGCTCGATTTGAAATTCGACCTGACGGTGAGGAGGGAGTCCAGGTAGTTCTTCCGGGAATACCTCGGGATAGTCACGTACCACTGGAAAATCTTCAATCCTGTTTTCCATTTTCTGTGTGTCGGTAATGAGTGCTAAGATAGCGGTGTGCCCTTTTCGTAGGTACTTCTGGGCCTTTAAGAATGAGATGATGCCTGTGACTTCTCCGCTCTTGTCGCCTTGAACTATAAGGGGTTTGCCTGGGGGACGGGGAATACGAATAGCTTTCTCCTGGCAGAGGATTTCAGCTCGATGTTTGGATAACCAATCCATACCAATAATGACGTCGAAGCTTCCAAGAACGATGGGGAAAAGATCGATACAGAAGGTCTGACCAGACAATTCTAATTTGCAGTCACGAATTATGTGTGAGGCCTCGAGGTTTCTACCATTAGCTATTTCAACGGTGTGCTTAGAGCTTAGCGGCGTAAGAGTGAGCTTAAGTTTCTTACTAATACGTAGGGATACATAACTAGCATCTGCTCCGGAATCAAATAGCATGGAAACATAACGATCATTAAGTAGGAACTTACCCGCTACAACGTTGGGGTCATTCCTTGCTTCCCCAGCTCCAATCACAAAAGCTTTTCCTCTAGCACCATTTCCAGCGTTGTTGTTATTGTTCCCAGCACCCTGATTGTTGTTGTTTTGATTCAGTTCAGGGCAATCCTTTCGCATGTGCCCCATTGCTCCACACTTGAAGCATCCACGGTTGTTTCCTTGTTGCTGCTGTTGCTGTGGTGGTTGCTGATTCTGCCTAGCGGGGAACTGGCTTCGGCAGTCTTTGGCTTCATGCCCCATCTTGTTGCATCGCTGACACTGACCTTTTCCACATGGCCCACTGTGATGTCGGTTACATTTGTTACACTTAGGGTGGTTTCCTCGATAGCCACCCTGTTGCTGAGGGCCCTTGTTGCTTTCAGTCTTCCTTTGTTGAACTGGGGCCTGAGTGGGGTTAGCATCCTTTCCCTGACTTCCATCCCACTTTCGCTTGTTATCGCCAGAAGTTCCAGCAGTAGCACCAATCCTCTTGGGCAGCTTGCCCTCTTCCACAGCCTGATTGGTGAGTTTGTGAGCAAGACGAACCACGGGCTGTATGGTATTGAGGTTGGCTGAGGTCACATGACTTCTGATTTCAGGGACCAAGCCTTTGATGTACAATTCGACCCTTCGATACATAGGTTGGGACATGTTTGGGCAAAGTGCAGCATAGTTGTTGGACTGCTTGGTGTAGGTCTCAATCTCTGATCCGACCATCTTGAGCGCATATTACTCGTTCTCGAGCTTGTGGATGTCATCCCTGTGACAGTACTCCTCTTTGATCATGTCCTTGAAATCTTCCCATGCCGTAGCATTAGCAGTTTCCAGACCAAGCATCTGAATCTGTGCTTTCCACCATGAAAGCGCGTTTCCTTCAAGCGTACCAGTTGCGTACTTAACCCAGTTAGCAGGGGGACACTCGCAGACAGCAAAGACAGCTTCGGCCTTTTCAATCCAGTGCAGGAGGCCTATGGCACCCTCAGTGCCGTTGAAAGGGAGAGGCTTGCCATCCATGAAGGTTTTGAAAGTGCAAACACGTGGTTGCGCAGGCGCAGGCTGACCTGTTGTGAGAAATGGAGCGAATAGGTTTAGGGGTGAAAAGACGATGTGGGGGTAGGATCTAGACATCCTATAGCAACGAGTTTACCTCCAGGGTGAGCTGCGAAAGCTGCAGCCACCGTGTTGAGCAAGTTGGCGAATTGAGCCTGAGTCATGTTAACGCTTCCTCTTCCGCGTCCACTCATTGTCTTCATAGCCAGAAAACACAGTATGAGTGTAATGTTGTAACGTAGCGAGAATGAGGTAGAAGAGAAATGTGTATCTATCTAATTAGGCATACTAGTATGTATAGTAGAGCAGTCAATATAAGGTAAACAAGCAAGTAAACACAAGTCCGAGCTACGAGGTCTAATATGCCGAGTCTTGCCCTTGGAGTGTAGTGTCGTCACGAGTCACGGGTTATAGTCTGGTTTTTCTCAAAAAGACTCTTCTTTTTAAAACCAAGTTCACTATAACCAATGGCTCTGATACCAATCTGTCACACCCCCAAATTCCACCTGCGGAGTACCGTCCGCTTGAGGGCGTGACCGACCAGGATCCAGCCACCAATTATACTGAGCATTGGATAATAGTAAGGATGATCACCAACCATAATGGTTAGTAAACACCATAGTTTAAAGTTCAAGTGTTTAGGTTCAAATAACAGTTAAGTAAGTAGCGGAAGCATAAATAAAACAGTTTTAAACATGGTTCATAGTTCATGTTTATTTAACACCCAACACGCGGGTTTAGACGAACACTACACATTCCCCAAGTAGCAGCTCCTCAGTCACTGGTTACCTGCAAAGCATGCAGTAAGGGGTCAACAATAATGCTGAGTGAGTTCACTAGTTGTCCAGTTTTAATTACCAAAAACTTGTTTCACCAGTTAATTTATCCGTTTATACATGCCATGGGGAGCTACCCCAAAAGTTAGCAACTAAACTGTTTTTCCAATACCGAACACTAGGTGACCGTTGCGTATCCGCAAGAGTGCCCCGATGTCAATGTTCTATCATCATTGACGGATGCCTGAGTACATTAGTTCACGACCGATCCCATACCTTGGCACGGTGTGAGGTTGGTAAGACCTAAATAGCGCTATCAACTAATAACCCGTTCGCCTGGCCCCGGCGACTAATCGGTATTAAGTAGTAGGGACTTTAAGTGATAGAGTTTCGTTTAGTGCCGTTTGTTGCAATCCGTATAAACAGTAATTAACTAAAAGGTTCCCAATAACAAGGGAAGAAAAGTAAGTTGTATCCCTTACGAGGGGATAGTGTTGTTTTCAGTTCCGTTTCCCAAACCACCGGGAATACATGCTTTAGGTTGTGAACTCACCTTGGGTTGCTCGGTAGATTAATTACCCGGTTGATCACGTTGGTCACCACGTCCTAGCATGGTTACCAATATAGGTCAAGTTGGGGTACAAGTAAACACGTATAATCTACACATAACTAACACATAGCATGCACAACATATAATTATCCAATAGGTCATTGGGCCCGTCTAAGTTCTTTAACAGCAACAGTTAACAGTTAACACGTAGCCCACCTAAACAGTAACAAGCATGTACAGTTAATACACTTGGGCCCAATAACTAACAGCCCAGTCGAGAACACACAGTTGCGAGTCGCAACCGGAGGTTGCGGCTTGTCATGCCTTGGTTGCGGGTCGCAACCGGTGTTTCGACTTGTCATGATTTGGTTGCGAGTCGCAACCGGAGGTTTCGAGTTGTCGTGATCTGGTTACGAGTCGCAACCGCCGCAGTTTCGAGTTGTCATGTTTTGGTTGCGAGTCGCAACCGGGGGTTGCGAGTCGCAACCTCGGATACGTGCACAAGAATCCTTCTAGAACCTCTGATGTACTAACCAATGAGATTTCAATTTCATGAGATTTTGTACTAACCAACCAGAATGCTTAAAACATGTTTCTTTGTCTAATATCAAATGAAAATGGATCAAACAGTAGGTTTTTCAAATATTCATTCCATCTTCAAACAGTTCATCATATATTCATGCATATTCAACATATAATCAACATATCCTTTATGAACTATAGTATGAATAACAAATAGAAACACATCAACAACTACTCCGATTTCCACATGTGTGCAACCGTTTTATCAAGCATTTGATTTCTTAGCCTAAGAGCATATAATCCGATTAGTCATGAACACTAAGCAACCAAATCTCATGATCATCAACAACTCATGGTTTAAACCACATTCAAACACAAGATAACACTAACTCATTATGTAATTTATCCGAAATCAAGACATGTTAACCGATAATCCTCATTATATTCATACAAATCATCTAACAAGTATGCATATCATCTTCTATATAAGAAACACCTTCATTACATAGAAACAACAACCATCTTCATGAATTATCAACCTAAAGAAAACACTAACCGATAGAGAAGAAAACACCAAGTCGAGAAGGAGGATGAGGATTCGAAGTATCCGGGAGACGATTACAAGCTTGACCGAGTCTTGATGCTTCCGGCTTGAATCCGAGAGAAGGGGAGAGAGATTTGGTGGTGGTGTTCTTGAGTTTTAGTGAGAAAAGAGTGTGAAAGGGAGTGTGAATGGTGGGAGTGTCAAATGAGAGAAGGAGGGCTTGGGCATGGGTTTTATACTCGGTTTGGGTGGTGCACCCAACAATGGGTTTCGAGATGTGCATGGCCCAACCGGCCCAAATCGTTTCTTGTTTACTCGAGACCGAGTGGTCTCGAGTCGGGTTCGGTTCACACATATACTCATATATACATAATACATACACATAATTTAATACAAGGATCACATAGCACGCCAAAATAATTCATAAGCTTTCATTTAATATTATATATATGTACTCACACTTGTTAATCCTCGGTCGAATTCCCGTTCATCCTCAGCTAATCCTAGCGCTTTTATCACTATCTATACGAGTCAATTCTCACAGTCTAAATTATGAATTAATTTCGGGACGAAATTTCCTAAAGTAGGGGAGACTGTAACAACCCGCTTATCGCACTTGTTACTCTCGTTACTCCTAGCACCAGAGATTCGGATCATAATGTAAACTATAACGCTTACAACGCTATTTCGCATTTCGCACACGCTATATCACAAAGCATACGCTTGCAACGCTAACGCATACACTATTACGCTATTCGCTATCGCACAACGCAACGCAAACTCGAAACACGGTTACTTATGCTATGACCTATTAAAGTATATTATATTACTAGTATGTTTATAAAAACATCTAGGTATTTAAAACTTGTTGAAACGCGCACTCACGGGCACGCGCAATTCGACTATCGCACTGAAACACAACGTAACATGATACTACTTATCTCGCTAAAACGCTTAATGTACCTACAGCAATTAACGCAACAAAACGCATCAAACGAATAGAAAGTTAGTAAATTAACTCATCCGTCAGGATGACCATCCGTCAGGATGACCATCCGACCGGATGACCATCCGTCAGGATGACCATCCGAACATATACGATGTCGATACTCGCTCACTCTCTCTCGCTCTCACTCTCTCTCCCTCGCTCCCCATCTCCCTCTTCCTCGCATTAGTCTAGACTCACACACGGATTCTATTACTAGCACTACGTATATGTATAACTACATCACGATATAAAATGTTTTGTTACCCCAACTATGCGCTCTTAGAATAAAGTACGATAAACGTGCAAGGAACAAACTAATCACGGGTGCACATGGGCTTATTTTGGTTAGTGTACAGAGATCGTAGTGAGTTCTAATGGTGCCATAACGTTAAAGGCATGGTTAAGCGTGGTGGATACGCCACTGGTACTTCCTATATATAAGCGTCTTAACCATGTCGACAAAGGGTGACATCTATTCACGGGACGTAAGTGGTGTGGCTAAAGCATGGTGGATACGTCGCTGGTACTTCCTATATATAAGTGTTTTGCCATGCTACTGAAGTTTCGTGAAGAAAGTGCCATGCGGAGTTGAACATTATTAGACCTCTTATAGTATTGTGATTATTTTCAACACGCTAAACTCATTCGCAAGGTGTAACATCTCAATCGCACCATCGATAGACTTTTCGCAAGTCTACAGCACAATGCCATCGCCTCATCGATAGACTTTTCGCAAGTCTACAGCACAATGCAATTGCCTCATCGCTAGACTTTTCGTATGTTTACAACGCAGTGCAATCGCATCAACGCTAGATTTTCGTAAGTCTATAACGCAATGCAATACAATCGCAACCTTGCTGGAATCTATTACATTTCGCTCTCGCTTTCCCTCTCAACGCTTCAACGCTTAAACGCTTACCGCATCTATCACACTCATCGCTTCGATACTCGCGTCGCTTTTCCCTCTCGACGCTTATCGCTTATCGCTTACTGCTTACTGCTTACCGCTTATCGAACTTAGCATCCCCGCTACTTCGATATTTCGCATTCGCACACGCTCTCATCGCTAACCGAGTTTGCAATCCGCTTTTCGCTCAATCTTTTCGATTCTATCTCAAACTCGGTCCGACCCTCTATCGCTCGGACCGAGGAAACGAAAATCTATCCGTGTCATGTCGGCACGCATGACATCGCTCCACGAGACAAAAGTAATATGACCAAAACATGGTGGATACGCCGCTGGTACTTCCTATATATAAGTGTTTTAGCCATATTAACAAACTTTCGTGGAAAGATGCCATGTGGGGCTCGACGCTAATTAAACTTTTGATACTGTTAAAACCTATTTGTTACGGTATGTGTTCTTTTGAAATTAAATGGAAAATTTTTCTAAAATTTTAAATTAAAACCGTTGGACAAATGAAATTTCCTCACAACATGGAGGTAACATTGACTCAGCTTAACTCCACTTCCAAGGGAAGTTTTCATAAGTCCAGATTTTCTTTAAACCTTTTGCAAAACCTAAACAAAACTCTTCTTAAGACGTTGATTTAACATCAAACTCCACTTAATACCATGTCATAAGAGAGGTTTCTTAAACCAATTTTTCCTTCCAAATCTTTTTATGTCTAAACAAAATCCTTCTTACGACGTTGGTTTAACATCAACTCAGCTTAACACCACGTTATAAGAAAATTTTCAAATTTTTCCTTAAATTCTTTTGCAGCAACCTAACAAAACTCTTCGAAAACTCAAATCATTTTTTTTTGGAACGCTAACTCGTGGGGTACTACCTTTTAGTCAAACAAGTCGCTTCTCGCTATCGCAATTGATTTTTCCCATACCCAAGACGCTCACACTTGTCAATCCTCGGTCGAATTCCCGTTCATCCTCAGCTAATCCTAATGATTTTATCACTATCAATACGAGTCAATTCTCACAGTCTTCCGTATGAATTAATTTCGGGATGAAATTTCCTAAAGCAGGGGAGACTGTAACAACCCGCTTATCGCTCTCGTTACTCTCGTTACGCCTAGTACCAGAGATTCAAATCATAATGTAAACTATAATGCTTACAACGCTATTTCGCATATTTTCGCACATGCTATATCACAGTGCACACGCTTGTAACGCTAACGCATACACTATTACGCTATTCGCTATCGCTCAACGCAACGCAATCTCGAAACACAATTACTTATGCTATGACCTATTAAAGTATATTATATTACTAGTATGTATATAAAAACAACTGGGTATTTAAAACATGTTGAAACGCGCACTAACGGGCACGCGCAATTCAACTATCGCACTGAAACACAACATAACATGGTACTACTTATCTCGCTAAAACGCTTAATGTACCTACAACAATTAATGCAACAAAACGCATCAAACGAATAGAAAGTTTGGAAACTAACTCATCCGTCAGGATGACCATCCGTCAGGATGACCATCCGACAGGATGACCATCCGAACATAGTCCATCCGAATGGAGCCATCCGACCGAATGGCCATTCGACCGGGCAACTCATTCGACCGGCAAGCTATCCGACTCCCTGCATCTTGCACCGACTTAACTCTCCACTCACCTCTATAAATAGTACCTGTACACTCCTTTTCACTGATTTGACATCTCCATCCGACCACCCACACTCAAGTCACTCTCAGTCACTTCTAATCGCGATTCAAGGCTATTTCGTAAGTATTTTCCTCAAATCTTGTACAACCATCATCACTAATCACTTCTACATTATCTTCTCCATCAAAATCACCCACAAACACTAACATTTTCCCTGAAATCACTGATTCGGACCCCTTGAAGGTGTTTAATACTCGTTTTGATCTTGCAACCTGTTGTGGAACATCATTTAATCAAGATTGGTTCCAGATCTAAAGGATTTCACACTTTTTCAACTAAGTTATGCAAGATTTCAACACTTCTTCATCTACTTTCGACTTTTCTTTAACTTTTCTATACAAAACTGTTGGAATCTAGACTCAATCAGACTCTTAACTCATTCCTTAGTCAAGAGCCGGGTTAAAAACGGATTTCCACCAAAGAGATGGACCGATTAACGGGCCAGACATGAAACTTCATCAAGAACAGTGAGTCTGGTCAAATGGGCTAAGACCACTCGACCGAATGAGCTGGACTTGGTGTTTCCGTTGTCTGACACGTCGTCACGCCATCTCCGTTAACTCGAAAATGTTTACTTGGAAAATTTTACAAAAACTTCAAGCTACATTCTACAACTCACTCGAATAGCCATCCGATCGAATGGCCATCTGTCAGGATGACCATCCGACAGGATGGAACCCAACCGTCTGGATGCACTGCTACAATACTTAACCCACTCTTACCCCATTCGACATGCTGATTCTGACCGTTCAGCCCTGAGGAATACTTATGCATCTGTTCCCGTACATAGGCTGATCCGGCGCTCTCAACCATCCAACCAGATCGTGTTAATTTGTTGGACACGCACTGTGAGTATACTTGACCCCCTTTTAATGCTTTAAACACACTTTTGGGGTGTAACATACGTTTATATCAAAAACACACTTATCTAAACGAAGTACACAATCTAAACAATTATCACATGCGAATGACTGACGTACATATTTACACGTGATGCTTGATACATATGTGCTAGGACTTTTACTCGCGACGTTCCAACTTAACTAGAATAGTACTATAGTTCGACTCACGCCTGACAGGGTCTAGTTAAGATAAACTCGCACTCGCAAACGCACATCGTAGTCATCTCGGGACTTAGCTGGTAGTTTTTGTCTTGTAGCGTATATGTTGTGTATTATGTTTATGTATGTGGAAATTCACAACGCTTTTACCTACTTTATATTATATCAAACCTGTATACTCGCCAATACATTTTGTATTTACCTTATTTTAACGTATGTTGCAGGTTAAACGCAGGTTATCTCAATCAAGATTGGGCTACTTTAGAAACCCACCTAAAATCTAGGTTGTCGGATTTGTTTTGTTCGAGAGACATGAAATCTGTACAACTTTATGTGAAATATTTGTTTATTAGTATGGGATAATGAACTTGTTAAATATTGTCGCTTAATTAGTTGTTATGGATTCTCTTGAGCAATCTGATTCGCCTAGTGCCGCGCCCCGATGATTCCGCCATCGGTTGGGGTGTGATAACAAACGTGGCTGTTTTTGGCATTCAGTGCTGTGTTTTCACCTGAACCGAACGTGTTTCCAAGTCATATTCAAGCTGGTTTCGACATTACCCCGTTTCACTATTCAGTGAATGAAATACATGCCGTTTTGGGTCCGTTTAGGGTGAAAATCAAGTACAAACGAGTTTTTTTTTAAGAATTTCAACCTAGATCCAACACTTGGTGAGCATGAAATCAACTGATTTCTAACTTGGGAAGCCGTGGCTAAGTCCCAATACACTCGGTTAAGTGTAAATCCGTTGTGAAAGAAGAAGTTTTGATGAAAAAGATGAAGAGTTTTTGTAAAAACAGGAATTTATGAAGAAAAGAAGAAGTTAAGTGAAAAAGATGAAGTTTTTAAGTGAAAACATAAGAGTTTAGATGAAAACAAAGTGATTCTTGTGGAAATCAAAGTGGAAAACGTTGTGTAATTGAATAAAATTGTTAAATCTTACTTGAAAAATGGTCGGACAACAATTCGGCAGAGTTTCGATATGAAATCAGCAAGTGTGAAAGAATGAGGAGTGTGGCTGGGTATTTATAGAGGAGGTGGGTTCACAAAGAAGGAGCTTGTTCGAAGCAGCTGCCTTCGTACGAAGGCAGTGCCTTAGTACGAGGCCAGCTGGCTTCGTTCAAAGGTGCTGTTTTGTGCAACCTTTTCCTCTTTTCGCATGTAAGGTGCTCGTTTAATGCGTTTTTGTTGCATTAGTTAGTATTGGTACTTTAAGTATTTTGGCGTAACATCGTGTTTCGGGTCGCGTTGCGTTTTAGGGTGATAAATCGAGTTGTGTGAGTAGCGTTGAGTTTGCGTTGCGATAGCGTTTGCGAGTAACAATATACATAATAAGCACACACAAGTAAAGCACATAAGAACACACAGCATAACATTACTACTACTAATAGCAGCGTTTGCGATTCAGCGTGTTAGTCGTGATAAGCGTATGCGGGGGCGTATGGTAACCAAACAAACACACTCGGCAATTTAAATAGCATAATTCTCTGTAATTCGTGTTGCGAATATAAAGTGGTTAAATGTGTAGCAGTGCAGTGTGATGAAAATGTATTTAGTATAACATAACCCTTTATTTATATCGAATCTCGGAATACAAGACGATTACAATCGAAGTAAAAGCAATCGGGTAACGATCTGAAAAGTCGGGTTGTTACACGTATGGGGTGCCCAGTGACCAGATTCTTGACAGCCAACAGTTTTGACTGCCTTGGAGCCTAAGAACTCGATTTTCCTGGTTTCTTCCTGCATTTGACAAGTGTTAGGACCCCCATACTGATCATGCCACCTCCTTGGACACTTGTAATCATCTTGTGGCCTTTAAACAACTATAAATAGCAAGCTCTTTTCCTCAAATTCCTTGATCATTCTTACATTCTCTTCTCCCACATCATTAGAGTTGTTTCCAGCAATTGGAGACCACCTATCTGAGTCTTAAGTGTTTTTCAAACACAAGTAAGTACTCATCCTTAGTCTATTTCATTTATTTACTCATTTTTGAGCTAAAAGTCAAACAGTTTGACTTTCGATTTGACTTTCGGTTCTGACCTTAATTGGTCAAGTCAAAGTTCAATTGAACTTTGCAACGTGATCGTAATCACAAAGGTTATAATCCCTTGTGATTGCACCTTCTGATTACCACGTTTACTAGTCGAAGTTGTGACACCCGGCTATTTTGAGTCCGTACCGTACTAGTGCGACATGTGTTATGAATAAATAAAGGCAATATTTTATTAAATGTGATGTTATTATGTGGTATTTGTTGAGTTGGAAAATCTGAACTTTGTTATAAATTATGTTGGCAATAATAAGCTGAACGCCTATCGCGTAACGAGCAAAATGCGAAACGAACGTCGGTGACCACCCGGATAATGTTAAAATCCTAAAAAAATTCCGTTATGATTAAAATCCTATTTTTAATCATATTCGTAAAGAAAAATTAATTAAAACGCTTAAAAACGCTATTTTTCGAGTTTAAGCGCATGCTGCGTAATACTACGCGTATACTGCAAAATACAGACAACGCGGCTAGTCTAGGCAAATAAAATATTATTCAGTAATATTATGGTGAGTTAATTATTATAGAACGATAAAAATAATTTTAAACGCCTTAAAACGCAATTTAAACGCGAGATAAAATATCCGGTAGTCAGTTAAATACGTGTATTTAACACTATATATTATATACACATGCATGTAGGCGAAATTGTGTGTGTGTGTGTGTATATGGACAAGTGGTGGCAAAGTGAGTTCTCCAAGACCATTAATCTCTCATGCAATCATGCTTTTCAAACACATGGCACACATGCAAAAAGAATCTTGACAACAATTTTGCAATTCCTCTTGCACTATAACCGTATGCCATGAACATTCCTTCCATTTTCTTTTCTTTCAACATTCTTTGAAAATCAAATGTGATTCCAAGTTCCATCAAAATTATTTTTGCTGAATTTAAAGTCCATACAAGGAGTTTTCTAAAACTATGGAGCATCTACATTCAAGAACTACCATCCAAAATCATCTTATGTTCGAAAAAGGTATAAATTGTAACACCCCAATCGCGTAATATATAACAACACGCGGCGTAAACATTGGCGAGTCATGTTACAAATTGTTTCACAACACATGGTACATAAAGTTTTTGTTTTATTGAGTTAATTGTTTATATTGTCTTGTATATTGTAAATAATATACAACAATTGTCTTGCAGGTTTTAAAGTCACTAAGGCCTAAGTCTGCCATATGTGAAGCATGCTCAAAGTCAAACATAAGCTCCTGAAACATATGTGAAAATAAAACGTCAACATAAAAATGCCTGTGAGTAACATAGGATTTGTGATGAAGATTCATGGCTTTGATTGTTAAAGAAATGTTTGACTTTTTCAAAAGTAGCCATGAATCATTATAAAAGTGTTGTCTTTTATGAAATCATATGAAAATCAATTGATTTAAAAGAGTAATGCAAGGTTAACTTAATAACGAAAATATGTCATGTTTTATACAAACTGTGTCATGTCTCGTATAAAATGTGACATGTCTTGTATAAAATGTGTCATGTCTAAAACAATGTCATGCGTAAACAAAATGTCATGTGCAGAACAATGTCTTGTGTAAACCAAATTGTTATGTATAAATCAATGTCTTGTATGGTAAACAAAAAGGTCTTTGCTTAAATCATAGGAAATATTGTCTTGTATAACCGAAATGTCCTGTATAAAACAATGTTTTTGAATGAACAAGAGTATTGTTTAATTGCATCAGTATAGGGGGAGATTGTTAGGTCCTAGAAGTGTGAGACTGACGCATCAAATATACGCAATGGTCTATGGTAGCGAACTGGGATTTATTTGGGTTAGTTTGTATTAGGTTTAAGCCTTTAAGGCCATGTGGACCAGGCAAGCCCATGAGGGGCATGGACTTACCCTAGGTATATAAACAACTTTATGTCATTTCTAGGGTAAGCCTTTAGAGAAGACCTTAGAGGAAGCCTCCATGAGATAGAGAGAGAAAAACTTAGAGAGAGAGGTGAAGAACTTGTATCAGACGGTTTTGCTATTTGATAGTAATAGAATCGTATGCAAGTTTGAAGTGATTCGTGTGTTATTCTTGTTGAAGGGGTAAAGTCCCAAAAACCTCATAATAAGTACTTGGGACCATACCACAACCTCGTCTTTTAGCCCCTTTTTACCGTGCGCGACCGCGCACTGGTTTTACAAAAGAAAGGCTTAAGAGACAGATAGCAGACAACACTTGCGCGCCAAAAGGAAATCATAAATCCGTGCGCTTTCATAAAGGATGAAAATCCTAAATCAAAGCACTTCCGCTTAATAATATCCAAACTTGGATATTATTTACTTAACTGATACCACACAAATAAGAGTCACACCAGATTGCAGCAGTAATCTTCTAGAAAGAATTCAATCGTGCACCACTAGGATGGTTATAACCGTCTGGACACGTGTCATCACCTCAGGCATCCCTGAAATCACAAAGATAGCATGTAATTGGAGAGAAACCTCCACTTTATCACTTTCCACGTGGCAAACCCCCAGCCATAGATCTAAACAGTGATCCGTGTGCACTCACGTCGGATCGAGAAGCTTAACGGAAGGAAATGTAACCGCTTACGGGGTTAGCATCTTCCGTCAACATTTCACCAACAAGTTTTCCCGCCCAAACTCTCGGTTATAAATATGAGGATAATTCAGGTATGAACTTCAAGTTACACACACTTCATCAATACTTCTTCTTCTTCTTCTTCATAAACACATACTTATTCTCACGCCGGAGTCGGGTCAAGGAGAGAACCCTTCTTCTCCCCTTGACGAGGCTAACGGTGCTTTGTTTTGCAGAGTTTACCGGAGGAGAAGAGCTGTTCCATCAGATCAAACGAGAGAAAACTAACCTTTTTATGCGGATTTAAACCCCCTAGATAATTCGATTCCGGTTGATTATCTAGTGTTTCTTCATTGGCGCCCACCGATTTCTCTGTTTTTCAGTTTTTTCTCGTTTCAATTCAGTTTTCCTCATTCTCTGTTTTCACATGGCAGAGAATTCATCATCTCACCCATCAGGTCCTCGATCTGAGTTCAAGGGTTTTACAACCCAAAATACCCAGATCGACGGAATCATGGGAATCAACAAAAGCAACAGTCATTCAGACAGAAAGGATCCTTCAGATCAACTCATAGAGAGAACTCAAGAATACTGGTTTGGCAGATGCCAGGTTGCTTTAAACACAATTTTCACACAAATCACCAGATCTGAGTTTCCAAACATCAGATCTGGTGGTGAAATTGACACTGTAGTATTGGACCCACAGACACCCTGTCAGTGGGACATCCAATCTAACAGTTATGTTGAAATACGTCAACAATCAAGAGATACCGACTGTCTGGAAGCCAAATCAAAACAAATAAGCATGGTACAAGGAGGCCCTTCACGAAGGCCAAACAAACGACACCATGATCAGCATTGGCGAGAACAGCAAGTCGTGTTTCCTGTTGTTCCGGGAGGCCCCCAGGAAGAGCGACCAGTAATTATTACTGGCATCTTCGGCTATTATCGAACGGACTATATGTTTATAGATCCAGGAAGCTCGATGGATATCATATACGAGCAGTGCTTCAAACAACTCGATCCAGAAGACAAAGCACGTCTGGAATCGGTCGATTTCCCTCTTACCGAATTTTGTAATGAAGCTGTATTCCCGTTAGGGCAAATAGCATTCCCTGTGACTCTATCTGATGGCGAGCATTCACGCACAGTCATAGTAAATTTCATGGTCATGCCGGCAACATCACGCCATGATAATAGCTCGGAAGAAGGTCACAAAGAGAATTCAGCATGATCACCTCTATTCCACATGCTGCATGCGGATTCCCAACAGAAACCGGAGTTGCAATTCTATACTCAAGCAATGAGGTCATGTACGTGGACGATGAACCACCAGCAAAAGTGGCCAAACCCTCAGCATCAAATGAGCCGGAGAAATGGGTTCTGAACGATGAATATCCAGAACAGACCATACTGTTAGGACACGCCATTTCCCCAGCAACACGAATACAACTAAAAGAATTGCTATCCAACAATAAAGACATATTCGCCTGGTGCCCAGCAGACATGACTGGGGTTCCACGCGAAATAGCACAACATTGTTTGAACATCCGACCCTCAGCAGAGCCTGTTGCACAGGGGAGGTGCAGCTTTAGCGAAGAAAAAGCAAAAGCCATGGACGAGCAAGTGACAGAGCTACTTAATGCCGGAATCCTGCGCGAAGTTCAATACCATACATGGGTCGCCAACCCAGTGATGGTCTAGAAACATAGTGGTGGATGGAGAATGTGCGTCGATTTCAAAGACCTGAATAAAGCATGCCCAAAAGATTGCTACGCGCTTCCTGAGATAGACAAAAAAGTTGACTCTCTAGCGTCATTTCGATGGAAGTGCTTTCTCGACTGTTATAAAGGTTATCATCAGGTCCAGATGAAAGAAGAAGACGAAGACAAGACCGCATTCCGCACAGACAAGGGCATCTTCTGTTATACAAAAATGCCCATTGGCTTACGCAACGCAGGCGCAACGTACCAGCGCCTAATGGACACAGTCTTCAGAGGCGACATCGGTAAGACAGTCGAGGTATACATGGATGACCTCGTCATCATGAGCCATGAAGAAGAGACAATGCTCGCAAATATCCAGCGCACGTTTGATTCTTTACGCAACGTAAACTTAAAGCTCAACCCAACGAAATGTTCTTTCAGAATGGAAGAAGGGAAATTTTTGGGTTTCATAGTAACCAGGGATGGTTTTAAAGTAAGCCCGGAGAAAGTGCAGGCCATCCAGTTGATGCCATCACCTGCAACAATAAAAGAAATGCAAAGACTTGCCGGACGTCTAGCAGCCTTGAACAGATTCTTGGCAAATCATGCAGCAAAGTCTTATCCATTCATTAGTACACTCCGAAACTGCGCCAAGAAAACCCACTTCCAGTGGACACCCAAAGCGGAAGCAGCTTTCAAACAAATGAAAGAATGTTTAATTCAGTTGCCAACACTAACAGCACCACGAGAAAAAGAGCCATTGATCTTATATTTATCTGCTGCGGAAGTAGCAGTAGGCGCAGTATTAATGGTGGAGCGAGAAAACATTCAAACTCCAATCTACTATATAAGCAAGATGCTCACCGGCCCTGAAACACGCTACTCCATGATAGAAAAACTAGTCCTAGCACTAGTACATGCATCACGGCGCTTACGTCGGTACTTTTCTGGTCACGTCATCACGGTTCTCACTAATTACCATTTAGGTCAAATCTTATCTAAACCTGACGTCGCGGGAAGATTGGCCAAATGGGCTATTGAGCTCGGAGGATACAATATCCTATACAGACCGCGACCGGCAATCAAGGGGCAAGTTCTAGCAGATTTTGCCACAGAAGTTCCTATCGACAAAATCCAAGAGTGCGAGGCAATCCAAAACCATGTTCCTGTTTTCGACGATAGGGTCTGGACTCTGCACACAGACGGTGCTTCTAATGATGACGGAGCAGGTGCGGGTCTCCAGTTGGTCAGCCCAGATGACCACGAACTTACATATGCTATACGCCTAGATTTCCGAAGCACAAACAACGAGGCAGAATACGAAGCGTTCCTAGCAGGCCTTCGTTTAGCGCTCAAGATGGGAGCAAGGAACCTTGAAGCAAATGTAGATTCAAAATTAGTGGCTGAACAGGTCAATGTTCACTATGACGCAAAAGGAGAGGCAATGGCTCTGTACCTGGAAAAAGTGCGAATGCTAATCAGCAAGTTCCAAACATTCAAGGTTAATCACATAAACAGAAGCGAGAACAAGCATGCGGATGCACTAAGCAAATTGGCGGCCACTAGCTTCAAACATTTAGCAAAAGAGGTACGCATCGAAGTATTGTCCAATCCTTCTGTTCCTCTCAAACAAGTAAACGTTATAGAAATCGGCAGTCCATCCTGGATGTCTCCGATTATCTTATACTTGCAACATGGGAAACTCCCAGAGGGAAAACCGGAAGCTCGAAAAATCCAGAACAAGGCAATAAACTATGAAATGGCGTATGGAATTCTATACAGAAAGTCATTCATGGGGCCATTATTACGATGCGTTGACAAAACAGACGCGCAATACTTGGTCAGGGAAATCCATGAAGGCTTGTGCGGGATACACGCCGGACCGCGCATGGTAGTAGCAAAAATAATGAACACAGGTTACTATTGGCCGGGAATGCACGTGGACGCGGTAGAAATACTACGGAAATGCGCAGCATGCCAGCGCTGTGACAACTCGTATTTCCGAACTTATCTATGTGCTTAATGTAACGAATGTGAACTTAGTGTAATTAATTGATATGTTGATTTAATGAGATGATATGTGTTATATGTTATGTGAGTGTATGTATTATGTTATGTATTATGTGAACGCACAACGCAACCCGATCGCACAAGCCCATTCGGGCTACACTCTTGCATTCGGATCTATTGGGCAGCCCAAGTGGGGGTTCGGCCCACTCTCTTTTATGCGCATAACACTTAGGAGGTAGGGTTACTCTTCACAACTTGCAAAACACGACACACACACACAAACCCTACGACATCTCTCTCTCCTCTTGGAGCCGACGCCAAACAACCCTCCATCCCCATCGAAGACTTCTTGGATTCGGATCACCCTTCCTATTTTGATCCTTCTAATCGGTTAGTGTTAATATTATTCCTATTAATTATGTTGGTTGTAAGTGAGCATGTGAATGTTATTAATTAATGTTGTATATATATGATTGCAATCATGTTACTTGAGATATTGGTCCAATAGATATGTAGATTCATGGGTTGATAGAAGTGGATAACAATGAATCAGAAAAGTAATCGGCCACATGAAACAATAGGGATTTATCAAACTGATTTGAGATCTGGCCACTTTTTGACTAAACAAAATTGCCATGTGAAGGTGATGATTATTTAATTGCTGATGTTATGGCCATGATTGATTATAGGAATGATAAATTGCATGATTTGTTTGATTATTATATTACATGAACTAATTGTTAACTGAACCGAATGTACATGTTCACGGCTGTGATGAATTTATGTTTAGATTGACTTAGAGTTGATGATTAGTACCGAATAGATGCTAATCGGCTGATATGCTTCTGTCTTTCGGATTGGTTTGATGATGATAGTTTAAAGGTTTTAAGATGTTATGCTTTAAACATGATTTGGGTTCTTAGAGATTTAATGATTAAATCCTTTGTTTGATCGATCTATTCGCATGATTGAAACCGTTGGTAATGTTGAGTGATAATCTCATAGATGGAAACCACCTAATTGATTGTTGATTTAAATCTGATAAAGGAAACAATACAACTGATTTCATGAAATCCGGACATTTGAAACTAATCGCACAAGACTTCTTAGTCGCATAAGAAGTCTAGTCGCACAAGACCTCTTGGTCGCACAAGAGGACCATTCGCACAAGATGTCATCTATTACACAAGACCTTGGGCCACACACGTTAATACTTAGGCTGTTGGGCCTCAAAGCCCAATCTCAGACGCACAATAGAGTTCAGTCGCATAAGATCACCTAATCGCACAAGACGAGTTATCTGTTTAAGAATTTGGGTCGTGTATATGTAAATGAATATTAATGTTGGGCTTATTTGTAACTGGGCCGAGTATGTATTGGATCGCACAAGTCGACCGGATCGTACAAGCCGTCCGGATCGCACAAGACTTATGGTTATTTTTGGGCCGGGTTATTCTATTGGGCTTCATTTTGTGAATCGCACAAGTCGGTCATGTTATGACTGTTAACGTGTATTATGTGTTTGCCATGATCAACCTGTGTTCATAATCTGCTACCTATGTGTAATCCTATGTGCACCTAAACCTGACTTGTATGGTAACCATTTTAGGACGTGGTTGACCACTAGCATCTAGACTTGACCTTTCTGTGTATCTGCCGAGCAAAACCAAGGTGAGTTCACACTAGCCAAGGCATGGGATTCCCAGGGGTTGGGAATGGGATGGAATAACTACTCGTACAACTATTACTATTAAACAAATTATTACTGTCCTCGGGTTGAAGGGCACGTACGTAAAACCTACGTACAGTTATACTTACTACTGTCCTCGGGTTGAAGGGCACGTACGTAAAGCCTACGTACACGATCTTAAGACCATCACCTCTATCAAAGGAAGTCCCTCAATTATCGACTTAATCGCCGAGGCCTAGGGCGAGTGGGTCATTAGTTAATAGCGCTATTAGGTTTAACAAACCTCACACCGTGCCAGTCGGACGGGCGTGTACTAATGGACTATGGGCAAAGGGTCAATGCTGATAGACATTGAATTAGGGCACCTCTTACATTTCCGTAGCAGTCGATACGCGTGGTCTTGTAATACATGGGGTAGCCCCCACGGCCGAAATGCCAGATAACTATCATGGGGTAGCCCCCACGGCTGGATTGCCAGAATTAATGGGTTAATCAACTTACGTTTTCAAATATGGGGTAACCCCCACGGCAGGGATGCCAGTTAAAGGAACTATTTTGGAACAACTAAAACCAACATTCATCTGTGAACTCGCTCAACTTTGTTGTTGATTCGTTGCTACATGCCTTGCAGGTCATTAGGTACCGATGGAGCTTGCACAGGGAGGAACGGTCGTTGTGGGACATGGCAGTGTGTGCCATGCTTTAATCATTACTTTATCTCATACTTAATACTTGCTATGGGTTTTACAATTATGCTTCCGCTAACACTTAACTATGCTTCGGTTTTTGAACACCTTTCATATTGTTTGGTTGAATTATGTTTACTTACATGCTTGTTCAATATGATTGGTGGCTTGATCCTGGTCAGTCACGCCTCCAAGCGGTGATACTCCGCGTGTGGATTTTGGGGGTGTGACAGATTGGTATCAGAGCCATTGGTTATAGAGAACTTGGTTTTAATAAAAGAAAACGTTTTTGTTAAAACCAGACTATAACCTGTACAGTGCTCTACGATCCACAACGACGCTTCACTCCACGTGCAAGGCTCGACATTCTAGGTGATATGGTTTACGTTTTTTATTGCCTACTTGCTAGATTGCATAGAACTTTGCTCATGGTATGCTTAGATGAACGTAGCAACTATAGTTTGAAAACACATTTGTGCTTGCTCCCTACTGTCACTCCACACTGACACACATTCGCGACACCTTTCCTATTGTGTTTCCTTCGATGTGAGATCATGAGGGAACGTGTGAACCTAACTCAAGCCAGCTGACGGCTCTTATCAACGAACAAGTTACGGCAGCACTCGCAGCCGCCCAGGCAGGAGGTATAACCTGCTATTCCGAACCTAACCTAGGATGATAGATCCTACTCTCATGACCCAACTCTCGCGCTTAACCTTGTCACTTCTTCCTCGCGCAACAAGGTCAGAACGCTCAGCCACCTGCATGCATATTCAAGACGATCATGGACTGTCGTCCTAATACTTTCAGTGGCACTAAAGGAGCTGTTGGACTCCTCCATTGGTTTGAAAAGCTCGAGTCTATCTTAGAGACGTGTGAATGCCCTGAGGCTCATAGGGTGAAGTACGCCACTGGTACTCTCGAAGGCACTACGCTAACTTGGTGGAACGCGCAAGTCCAGATGCTGGGGCTGGCGGCTGCTAATGCCACCCCCTGGAACGAGTTCAAGGACCTAGTTAAGGAAGAGTTTTGCAGTCGAGAAGACATCCACAAACTAGAGGTGGAGTTCCTCAACTTACAGATGACGGGGTCTGAAATTGAGGTTTATACGAAGAGATCGAATGAATTAGCCACATTGTGTCCCACTATGGTAGACCCTCCCACTAAACATATCGAGCTGTATCTCAAGGGTCTGGTGCCAGAAATTCAGAGTCATGTGATCGCAGCTAATCTTGGCACTATCCAACAAGTCACTCGGCTTGCTCATCGTCTCACAGACCAGGCAGTAGAACAAAACAAACTACCGAAACGTGTTAAAGCTGCTACTACATGTGCTTCTAGTGACAACAAACGCAAGTGGGATGGAAACCTGAGCAAGGGATTAATTCCGGTTCAGCCTCTGGCGCAGCAGCAAAAGATAGGTGACTACCAGAGTCCCAGTCAGCAATTTTCTGGTAGTCGTGGGCAGAGTGGATATCGAGGAAATCATCCAAAGTGTAACAGATGCAATAGGCACCACAGCGGTCAGTGCAACAAGGGTCATTGTCAGAGGTGTCTCAAGATAGGTCATGAAGCTAAGGATTGTCGAAACTCACGTCCTGTAACTCAAGAACAGCAACGACCGCCTCAATCTCCACAGAATCAGCAGCAACAACAGAGTTTTAAAGGATGTTTTCAGTGTGATGCTAAAGATCACTACAAGAGACATTGTTCGCAAATAAACCAGGACCAGACTCAGAACCACGACCATGGAGACAGGGACGACCATGGGGATAGCATTGGGGCAAACAATGGAAACAATGACGCCGGGGCCGCGTGAACGTGATTGGTCAGGGTGACGCAAGGAATGATCCCAACGTAGTTATGGGTAAGTTTCTTCTTGACGACTTTTATGTTACTGTATTGTTTGATTCGGGTGCGGATACCAGTTATATGTCTCTAAAAGTTAGCCAAATGTTAAAACGTGCACCAACTCCCTTAAGCACTAAACATGTTGTGAAATTAGCTTATGGCAAGAGTCTAGAGGCCACACGAATAGTTCAGGGTTGTAATCTTATCCTCGCTGGTCAGACTTTCTGTATCGATCTCATTCCCATAGTTTTGGGTAGTTTCGACATCGTTATTGGCATGGATTGGTTGTCCCAGCATCACGCAGAGATATTATGCAAGGAGAAGATCATTCGTATTCCCCGTTCTGGCAAGGAACCTCTCGAAGTTCAAGGCGACAAGAGTGGTTTCGTGAGTGGCATCATCTCTTTCTTGAAGGCTCAGAAGTGTTTACGAAAGGGCCACACAGCTGTTTTAGCACTCGTTATAGATACATCGAAGAAAGAGAAAAAGATGGAGGATATTCCAGTGGTACGCGATTTTCCTCAAGTGTTCCCTGAAGATTTACCTGGGCTACCGCCTCATCGCCAAGTCGAATTTCAGATCGAGCTTGCTCCAGGAGCAGCACCCATAGCTCGAGCACCTTATCGTTTAGCTCCAAATGAATTGGAAGAACTGTCCAAGCAATTGCAAGAACTCTTGGAAAAGGGTTTCATACGTCCTAGCTTTTCGCCCTGGGGAGCTCCAGTATTGTTTGTGAAGAAGAAAGACGGTACCTTCCGCATGTGCATAGATTACCGCAAACTGAACAAGGTGACCGTGAAGAATCGCTATCCTCTTCCACGCATCGACGACTTATTCGACCAGTTGCAAGGGTCGAGCTATTACTCGAAGATTGACCTGAGGTCAGGATATCACCAACTGAGAGTCCGGGATGAGGACGTCTCCAAAACATCATTCAGAACTCGCTACGGCCATTACGAGTTTCTGGTCATGCCATTCGGGCTAACGAACGCGCTTGCGGTTTTCATGGACCTTATGAACAGGGTGTGCAAACCTTATCTTGACAAGTTCGTCATTGTATTTATCGACGACATTTTGATTTACTCCAAGAGTCAGGAGGAACACGAGCATCATTTACGACTTATTTTGGAACTTCTTCGAACGGAACAACTGTACGCCAAGTTTTCGAAATGCGACTTCTGGCTTCGTGAAGTCCACTTCCTAGGCCACGTGGTAAACAAGGATGGGATTCATGTCGGTCCATCCAAGGTAGATTCGATCAAGAACTGGCCTGCACCTCGCACACCAACCAAAATACGCCAATTCTTGGGTTTGGCGGGTTATTATAGAAGGTTCATCAAAGATTTCTCAGAGATTGCAGCCGCTTACACTACTGACACAAAAAGGTGTTGCTTACCGTTTGGGTAATACACAGGAAACAGCGTTTCAACACTTAAAGGGTAGACTTTGTAGCGCACCTATCCTCTCATTGCCTGAAGGCACGAACGATTTTATAGTCTACTGCGACGCATCTATCCAAGGTCTTGGATGTGTGTTGATGCAACGGGATAAAGTTATTGCTTACGCTTCGCGTCAACTTAAGATTCACGAACGGAATTACACCACACGTGATTTAGAGCTGGGAGCTGTTGTCTTTGCGCTCAAGATGTGGCGACATTACCTGTATGGCACTAAATGCACCATCTACACCGATCACAGGAGTCTTGAGCATATCTTCAAACAGAAGGAACTGAATATGCGACAAAGACGATGGGTCGAACTACTGAATGACTACGAATGCTCGATCAGATACCACCCAGGCAAAGCCAATGTTGTGGCTGACGCCCTCAGTCGAAAGGACTCTGCGCCCAAGCGCGTACGAGCTCTACAACTCACTATTCGGTCTAGTCTTCCTTCACAGATACGAGATGCTCAGGTAGAAGCATTGGAACCAGAAAACGTCAGGGCTGAAGCCCTACACGGTTCAAGGCAACGCTTAGAACAGAAGGAAGACGGTTCTTACTACGCCACAGGACGCATTTGGGTCCCACTTTATGGCAGCCTACGAGAGCTTGTGATGGATGAGGCACACAAGTCTCGCTACTCAGTACATTCTGGTTCGGATAAAATGTACTACGATATCAAAACTACATATTGGTGGCCTAGCGTGAAGGCCCACATAGCAACTTACGTTAGCAAGTGCTTGACTTGTGCGTGAGTCAAGGCGGAATACCAGAAACCTTCAGGCCCACTCCAACAACCTGAGATACCACAATGGAAATGGGAACAAATTTCCATGGATTTTGTTACTGGCCTGCCTAGATCGCAGCGCGGAAATGATACTATTTGGGTGATCGTGGATCGACTCACAAAGTCTGCTTACTCTTGGCTATCAAGGAAACGGATAAGTTCTCCACTCTAGCAGACGTATACCTTAAGGAAGTTGTCTCGAGGCACGGGGTACCCACCTCTATTATCTCTGATCGAGATGCACATTTTACATCAGAATTGTGGCAAGCAATGCACAAGTCCTTTGGCTCACGATTAGATATGAGCACAGCTTATCACCCGCAAACGGATGGGCAGTCGGAACGTACCATCCAGACCCTCGAAGACATGCTTAGGGCATGTGTGATTGACTTTGGCAACGGCTGGGAAAAGCATCCGCCACTTGTGTAATTTTCATACAATAACAGCTACCACACCAGCATTAAAGCTGCTCCGTTTGAGGCATTATACGGGCATAAATGCCGGTCACCTCTTTGTTGGGCAGAGGTAGGGGATAGTCAGATTACTGGTCCAGAACTTGTGGTAGACACAACAGAGCGAATTGCTCAGATACGACAACGAATGGCGGCAGCTCGTGACCGTCAGAAAGTTTACGCCGATAAGGGCAGAAAACCACTAGAGCTCCAGGTTGGGGAGCGTGTGCTACTCAAAGTTTCACCCTGGAAGGGTGTGGTTCGTTTTGCTAAACGGGGCAAACTTAACCCACGATACGTTGGACCTTTCGAAGTTATTGAGATAATAGGCAAGGTGGCCTACAAACTGAACTTACCAGCAGAACTCAGTGCAGTTCACAACGTTTTCCACGTGTCAAATCTGAAGAAGTGTCTGTCAGATGAAACCCACATAGTTCCTTTGAAGGAGCTCACTATTGACGAGCAGTTATGATTCGTCGAGGAACCAGTTGAAATCACGGACCGGGATGTTAAGGTCCTCAAGCGTACTAGAATACCTCTCGTTCGAGTTTGTTGGAACTCACGTCGCGGCCCAGAGTTCACCTGGGAACGCGAAGATCAGATGAAACAAAAGTATCCCCAACTGTTCGCAAACGGTACAACCACTACTGAGGCTGAAGCTACGGAATTTCGGGATGAAATTCCAGATCAACGGGGGGGGGGGGGGGGGGAGGATGTGACACCCCAGGAAAACCATGCAACTTAACTAGCTTCCTCAGTGAGTACGTGCTAAATTTCGGGACGAAATTTCTTTCAACTTGGGGATAATGTGACAACTCGTATTTCCAAACTTATCTGTGTGCTTAATGTAACGAATGTGAACTTAGTGTAATTAATTGATATGTTGATTTAATGAGATGATATGTGTTATATGTTATGTGAGTGTATGTATTATGTTATGTATTATGTGAACGCACAACGCAACCCGATCGCACAAGCCCATTCGGGCTACACTCTTGCATTCGGATCTATTGGGCAGCCCAAGTGGGGGTTCGGCCCACTCTCTTTTATGCGCATAACACTTAGGAGGTAGGGTTACTCTTCACAACTTGCAAAACACGACACACACACACAAACCCTACGACATCTCTCTCTCCTCTTGGAGCCGACGCCAAACAACCCTCCATCCCCATCGAAGACTTCTTGGATTCGGATCACCCTTCCTATTTTGATCCTTCTAATCGGTTAGTGTTAATATTATTCCTATTAATTATGTTGGTTGTAAGTGAGCATGTGAATGTTATTAATTAATGTTGTATATATATGATTGCAATCATGTTACTTGAGATATTGGTCCAATAGATATTTAGATTCATGGGTTGATAGAAGTGGATAACAATGAATCAGAAAAGTAATCGGCCACATGAAACAATAGGGATTTGTCAAACTGATTTGAGATCTGACCACTTTTTGACTAAACAAAATTGCCATGTGAAGGTGATGATTATTTAATTGCTGATGTTATGGCCATGATTGATTATAGGAATGATAAATTGCATGATTTGTTTGATTATTATATTACATGAACTAATTGTTAACTGAACTGAATGTACATGTTCTCGGCTGTGATGAATTTATGTTTAGATTGACTTAGAGTTGATGATTAGTACCGAATAGATGCTAATCGGCTGATATGCTTCTGTCTTTCGGATTGGTTTGATGATGATAGTTTAAAGGTTTTAAGATGTTATGCTTGAAACATGATTTGGGTTCTTAGAGATTTAATGATTAAATCCTTTGTTTGATCGATCTATTCGCATGATTGAAACCGTTGGTAATGTTGAGTGATAATCTCATAGATGGAAACCACCTAATTGATTGTTGATTTAAATATGATAAAGGAAACAATACAACTGATTTCATGAAATCCGGACATTTGAAACTAATCGCACAAGACTTCTTAGTCGCATAAGAAGTCTAGTCGCACAAGACCTCTTGGTCGCACAAGAGGACCATTCGCACAAGATGTCATCTGTTACACAAGACCTTGGGCCACACACGTTAATACTTAGGCTGTTGGGCCTCAAAGCCCAATCCCAGACGCACAATAGTGTTCAGTCGCATAAGATCACCTAATCGCACAAGACGAGTTATCTGTTTAAGAATTTGGGTCGTGTATATGTAAATGAATATTAATGTTGGGCTTATTTGTAACTGGGCCGAGTATGTATTGGATCGCACAAGTCGACCGGATCGTACAAGCCGTCCGGATCGCACAAGACTTATGGTTATTTTTGGGCCGGGTTATTCTATTGGGCTTCATTTTGTGAATCGCACAAGTCGGTCATGTTATGACTGTTAACGTGTATTATGTGTTTGCCATGATCAACCTGTGTTCATAATCTGCTACCTATGTGTAATCCTATGTGCACCTAAACCTGACTTGTATGGTAACCATTTTAGGACGTGGTTGACCACTAGCATCTAGACTTGACCTTTCTGTGTATCTGCCGAGCAAAACCAAGGTGAGTTCACACTAGCCAAGGCATGGGATTCCCAGGGGTTGGGAATGGGATGGAATAACTACTCGTACAACTATTACTATTAAACAAATTATTACTGTCCTCGGGTTGAAGGGCACGTACGTAAAACCTACGTACAGTTATACTTACTACTGTCCTCGGGTTGAAGGGCACGTACGTAAAGCCTACGTACACGATCTTAAGACCATCACCTCTATCAAAGGAAGTCCCTCAATTATCGACTTAATCGCCGAGGCCTAGGGCGAGCGGGTCATTAGTTAATAGCGCTATTAGGTTTAACAAACCTCACACCGTGCCAGTCGGACGGGCGTGTACTAATGGACTATGGGCAAAGGGTCAATGCTGATAGACATTGACTTAGGGCACCTCTTACATTTTCGTAGCAGTCGATACGCGTGGTCTTGTAATACATGGGGTAGCCCCCACGGCCGAAATGCCAGATAACTATCATGGGGTAGCCCCCACGGCTGGATTGCCAGAATTAATGGGTTAAACAACTTACGTTTTCAAATATGGGGTAACCCCCATGGCAGGGATGCCAGTTAAAGGAACTATTTTGGAACAACTAAAACCAACATTCATCTGTGAACTCGCTCAACTTTGTTGTTGATTCGTTGCTACATGCCTTGCAGGTCATTAGGTACCGATGGAGCTTGCATAGGGAGGAACGGTCGTTGTGGGACATGGCAGTGTGTGCCATGCTTTAATCATTACTTTATCTCATACTTAATACTTGCTATGGGTTTTACAATTATGCTTCCGCTAACACTTAACTATGCTTCGGTTTTTGAACACCTTTCATATTGTTTGGTTGAATTATGTTTACTTACATGCTTGTTCAATATGATTGGTGGCTTGATCCTGGTCAGTCACGCCTCCAAGCGGTGATACTCCGCGTGTGGATTTTGGGGGTGTGACAAGCGCCACGCGCCAAAAACACTCCGGCCAAAGAATCCGCTAATACCAGTCACGTCCGCCTGGCCTTTCCAACAATGGGGCATCGATCTTGTTGGGCCATTCCCCGACGCGCCAGGCGCAGTAAAATTCATCATCGTAGCAGTAGACTATTTCACAAAGTGGGTTGAAGCTAAGGCGTTAGCTTCAACAACAACAATGGTAATCCGCAAATTTATATGGGAACATATTATTTGCAGATTCGGATTACCATTGCGCATCATATCCGACAACGACACCAACTTTGCCTCGGAAGATCTTCAAAAGTGGTTCAAAGAAATGAGGATCGAACACAACTTTGCTTCCGTAGCACACCCACAGGCAAACGGCCAAGTCGAGAGCGTCAACAAACAGATAGTCGATGGCATCAAAGCGCGACTTGGAACAGCGCGCAGAGGATGGGTTGATGAGCTCCCAAGCATCTTATGGGCTCATCGCACCATGCCAAAGACTAGCACGGGAGAAACTCCGTTCAGTCTGGTCTATGGTTCAGAAGCGGTAATACTAGCAGAAATTGGTCTTCCATCACCGCGCATGCTAGCTATGGAAAGACAAAACAACGAGCAAGAACGAAGACTGGATTTAGACCTTCTCGAAGAAAGGCGCGAGAACGCCGCCATCACAGAGGCAAGGTACAAATCCAAACTCGAAAAATACTACAATGCGCGCGTACGCATATGTACCTTTGTCCCTGGTGACTTCGTATTGCGCGACAATGAAGCTTCCAACGCAGAAAAACCAGGCAAATTAGCGCCAAAATGGGAAGGACCATACGCCATCAATGAAGTCTTAGGCAAGGGGGCATACACCCTGAAAAGAATTGATGGGACGCTAGTTCCCCGCACCTGGAACGCGCAGCAGCTGCGCAGGTGTTACATATAAGCCAAACCAATCCGCAAAAATAAAAATATACAGGCAATGTATTTCTTTATTATCCTTTGTATTATTGGCTTTGCGCCCTCATTAATACAAACATCATCTTTATTCATGTTACTGTTTGTTCCAAATTGCATATAATTCTTTGGGTATACGCGAAAACAATATGGTAAACATTGTACGCTTCATGAACAGTCTAAAAAGGGCACAACCTTGCGCATCTTAGACAAACGTTCACACATGAATACAATACCATTCTCATTCGCTCTACCTATTCAAAGCAATTAAACATATGCAACATATTGTAATCCAAACACAACCTGAATCTTAAATGCACGACAGTGCATCAAAAAATATATATATATTCATCATCAAAACATAAACAACCATTCACAACAATCACGGCAGTGATCTTCAAAAATTTTTAGTAGCAAGACCAACATAAAACGAGGGAATGTACAGTTTCCCAAACCTAACCTAATCAGTAACAACCGGCACATGATCAACACGGCGATTTTTCCAACGAAAATACACCAGTTCACATCCACCGGGCTGAATCATCGGAAAACGTGCCATCAAGGCATCAACAGACAAAACACCAGCCTCTTCTTCAACAACCTCTGGCCGGCAAGCTTCAGAACCAGAATCCACCACCGTGGGATAAACGGAAGACACTGTTTTTTAGCCTCCGGTAACCCCTAAAGGCGGTGAACTAGCAAGGAGTAAGAGACTCTCAGCAGCCTCATACATATTCAGAAGATCCAAATGACGTCGGGTACGGAAAGAACATTTAGCCTTCATCTTTTTCAGATCATACAAATGGAAAAAAACCCTCAAACGCATATATAGAGGAGATAACACCGGGAAAGAGAAAAGATAATCATCATGATTAGCTATCAAGTGTCTTTTCTGAACAGCGCTACAGGGTTAAGCGTCATGTCCCATAAATGAGTTCTGACAAACGGCGGTGCATATTTCAAGAGCAAAGAGAAAAAAAAGGAGAGTATCGCAAAAAATAAATCTTTATTACAAATGACGACATTCAACGTCAGATCATGATTACAAAAAGGTCAAATCAACAAAGGGAAAAATACATTTTCCCTTAAAAGCTCTTATTAAGCAAAGTAAATCTTCTCTTAGAAGATTCCCCATTTTCGCGCCAAAAAAGCATTTCCCTCTTATAAGTCCAGTGCTCCACTTACTTGCATAAGAGCAACACTAGACTGGGGGGACTTGAAGGGGTAAGGTCCCAAAAACCTCATAATAAGTACTTGGGACCATACCACAACCTCGTCTTTTAGCCCCTTTTTACCTTGCGCGACCGCGCACTGGTTTTACAAAAGAAAGGCTTAAGAGACAGATAGCAGACAACACTTGCGCGCCAAAAGGAAATCATAAATCCGTGCGCTTTCATAAAGGATGAAAATCCTAAATCAAAGCACTTCCGCTTAATAATATCCAAACTTGGATATTATTTACTTAACTGATACCACACAAATAAGAGTCACACCAGATTGCAGCAGTAATCTTCTAGAAAGAATTCAATCGTGCACCACTAGGACGGTTATAACCGTCTGGACACGTGTCATCACCTCAGGCATCCCTGAAATCACAAAGATAGCATGTAATTGGAGAGAAACCTCTACTTGATCACTTTTCACGTGGCAAACCCCCAGCCATAGATCTAAACAGTGATCCGTGTGCACTCACGTCGGATCGAGAAGCTTAACGGAAGGAAATGTAACCGCTTACGGGGTTAGCATCTTCCGTTAACATTTCACCAACAAGTTTTCCCGCCCAAACCCTCGGTTATAAATATGAGGATAATTCAGGTATGAACTTCAAGTTACACACACTTCATCAATACTTCTTCTTCTTCTTCTTCATAAACACATACTTATTCTCACGCTGGAGTCGGGTCAAGGAGAGAACCCTTCTTCTCCCCTTGACGAGGCTAACGGTGCTTTGTTTTGCAGAGTTTACCGGAGGAGAAGAACTGTTCCATCAGATCAAACGAGAGAAAACTAACCTTTTTATGCGGATTCAAACCCCCTAGATAATTCGATTCCGGTTGATTATCTAGTGTTTCTTCACTCGTTCATATCGATCTTCTTATTTTCCGGTTTTCTTGAATCTCATCATGTTTGGATTCTGCCCATCATTGGTGATCGTTTGAAATCGTTGGTAGATCCGTTTTCGGGACTTACAAATGTCCTTCATAATTTGGTCCAGGACATCAAAACGCAATTGCTCAGTATTCACATTATCAACGTAAGTTGTCTTACCATTGTTGTATTCCCTTCCTGGATAATCCAAAAATTCACCACCATGAGAAACCTTGAGGGTACAGAAATTTGGTTGATTTGCTGTAACGAAAAACAAACACGTTATTAGTGAATTTGAAATCTATAACCCACTCAATTTTCGGAATTCAACAATCAAACACTTACCACATAGGTCTTCAGGATCGCAATACACGTCCCTTGCACGGATTTGCCAATACATATATGACATCTCGAGGGTCTCAATTGTTTTTTCTTATAAATCAGCCATATAAAGGATGCAATTACTATTTTACCCTCACCATTGACGGTCAAACATAGTCAAACTAACAGAAGTTGGGTGGAGGGACTCGTATGGCAGCGCTTTTCATCTTGCGAGAAAAAAAAAACAACTCAACATGCTTTCAGCTGGAAAGTTCTAGGACGCAAATTGTATTCAACTCAAATTTTTTTTTTTTTTTTTTTTTTTTCACAAAGTCTTATTCAGGCTTTTGTAGTTCATATTTTCACAAAGTCTTAATTTTGAGATTAAAAAAAAAGCAATCATAAATCTTTAACCCTGGCTGCCTTGTTCTTCTTCTTCTTCTTCAGGTCGAGAACCCCAGAATAAACTTTTTGGTGCATCGAATGGCTGAATCACGCCTACAAGTACAGTCCCTTTTTATGTTGTATATCTGTTTATGTGATTTGTATGTATTTGTCATTGCTCTACTTGATTTTCAATGTCAGGTCGATTCAGATCTTGCTCCACCCACCAATCCAATAAACAATGGTACCTTCTTGATTGCTTTTATTCAGTTTCATTGATGAATTTCTGTAAATTAGTTTGGATATCTATGTAGGCAAGAGAGGTGCAGAGGAGGTTGTTGAGCCTCAAGTTGTGGGTAACAAGAAGCATAAGAAAACGGAGGGACAGAACGAGGTTTGTTTTTTTGATGATTGATTTGTCCTCCTCAATGTTTTGTAATGCAGTAGAGCCACTGTTAAGTAGTAGGATTAAGTGCTTCTTTGATGATAAGTTAGTTATTTACAATGACATCTTCCTTCGTTATTAACTTCAAGCTGATGGAATATCCAGGTTGCTACATCCCAGTTCTAATGCCATTTTACAAGTTATAATCTAGACTTTAACAATCAAACTTACACATTAAAATCCCACTCATTTAGCTTCAGGGTTTAGCTTTTAAGGTTTGGTTATAGGGTTTAGCTTTTCAAGGTTTTGCTTTTATGGTTTAGCCTTTAGTGTTTAGATTTAGGGTTTAGCTTTAGAGCTTAGGTCTTAGGGTTCGACGAGCCGGCTCCAACGCTGTTGGAATGAGCTCAATCAGAATTCGTTTAAGCTAGATATCAAGTCCGTTAAACATTTCTCAAAATTGTTAGGCAAAACCAACTTTTTAGGGGAACTTGCCCCATATATACCATATATAGTTTACATAATAAGCATAACACATTCTTTTACATAGGCCTTATTACATGACATGGAAACAGTTCAAGAACTTTTATGGATAATAATTTGTACATTGTTTTTGTAAGGAAGTGGAAATGAAACATAAATGCTAGCTACAAGAAGATCAAAATCTTAAGCTTGTCTACCTAAGCTACTTGCAAGATATATAAGTTAGGGGGTACTAATGAATTGTATAAAAATGTTGGAGATGTGGAAAAAATGTGAATGGTAAATCGTGTCAAACCCAAAGTTTTGTGTACCTTACTTTATTTGATTTTTAGAATCATGGTATTGATCTTCTTATTCCCATTTTTGTTTCAACATATTCGTGTGTTATGTATATATACTTGTATACAAGTGTGTGTATAGGTTAGGAGTTGGCTACAATGTTTAAAGTCTTAAAAAGTATGAGAAGCCATAGGTGTGTGACATGTGTCAATTGTTAATCATTAGGGTAAAGGGTATAGGAGTAAATTGGACAATTCCTTCAAAATAAAACACCGAATACCCATTGTTACCTGCAAAATAACACCATGTACCCTTTGTTAATTGCAAAATAAAAACACTATACTAGCTATAAATAAAACACCGCTATAATGGATTAAAAACACCATATATTTGCTACAAATTAATCACCATTTAAAAAAAACCAAAAACATCATGGACTAAAAAGACCTAGTTGAAACGTAATTTTTTTATATAAGTAAATAGGGACGAGCATTTGGTACATGGTACCGGTCGGTACCGCACCGGTACCGGTATCAAATTTCCCGTTTCGAATTATTTTATTTCTAAGCAGTTAAAGGGGTAAAATAGCGGATAGCGGTCAAGGTCCGCTATACGATATATAGGTTATAGCGGTGGTATAGCGGTGATATAGCGGTAATTTTTATACCATGCATAATTTATGTATTTTTATATATATTATATACATATACCATTAATTTTATATTGTTTATATATAAATTCACAAGTATGAGGACTAAATATAAACTAATGAAGATGGAGGGGGGTTATATGTTAAAATACCCAAACTTAAATAACCCTAATTATCCCCACTTTCATCATACGCCGTTTTCTTTCCCGCTCCCCTTCTCCTCCATCAGGCGTACCCAGTTATCTCTACAATGGTTCAAAATCATGGAGCAACAACTGATTTTTGTTCAAATTAAGGTAACAATTCGTTTCACTTAACCGATTTGGTCAATTTTTTACAAATATCTGATCCAGTTTTGACCGATTTGGTCCGATTATAGGCGACTTTTGACCCATTTTTTCAAACTTTGACCTAATTTGACTATGACCGCTATACCGGTTTCCAAATAGCGGTCAAATAGCAGGCTATAGCGCCGCTATTAGCGGAACCGCTATGCCCAACCGCTATTTGGACCGCTACGATGCCAGAAGACCGCTACACCGCTATAGCCCGCTATAGCACCGCTATAGCGCCGCTATTAACTGCATAGTTTTATTTTTAAGTACCAATTTGGTACCCACTTTTCTAGCATTTTCGGTACTGGTACTTACAGTTCGGTACCGATACGGTATCGGGATTTTATCGGTTTTTACCTTCAAATACCAGTGTTGTACTGGTACCATACCGTATTGAACATATTCGGTACCGGTACCGAGCTCATCTCTAATAGGGATGAGCATTTGGTACCGGTACCGAACTGATACCGTACCGGTACCGTTATCAAATTATTTTCGTGATTCGGTACCCACCTTTTAGCGTTTCCGGTACCGGTACGTTATGCTACTAATATTTTATTGATTTTTACCTTATAACACCGGTGCCTTACCCCTACCATACCGTCTCGAACATTTTACCCCTACCATACCGTATCGAACGTTTTCAGTACCGATAACCAATTTTGGCGATTTTCGGTACCGGTACTTTCACTACCTGTACCAGTCTCTAGCTCATCCCTATATGCATATAGCAGTATAGTACTCATATTAAAGATAAAAAACGCTCATTATTATGGTGTATTTTTTTTAAAAACATATTAAAGATAAAAAACATTCATTATTATGGTGTATTTTTTTGAAAAAAAAATTATTGTAAAAATGTATATGACTTTTATAAAAGACCCCGTAGGGTCCTGAATTTACAACATGCTGAATTTACCTTCATACCCTTAATTAATCAACTAATCTAATTAAAACACATATTACAGTTTTGCAAATCCTTTAATCTCATCCATTAAAATTACCCTAATCTAATGGCTTATGGCTATGATCACTTCTTACACTTTTTAGGAAAAACACACTTTGTAGCCTAACCTCACCCTATTATCTATACTATATTATAATGCATATAAGGAGGACAAGAAAGTAATTACCAGTATTAAAACTCTATACTATATTATAATGCATATAAGGAGGACAAGAAAGTAATTACCAGTATTAAAACACAAGGTACAACCCTTTAAAGCATTTAAATCCTCAAAATCTTTTGGAATTCTTGCATATTCTCATCCCACATCGGATGAGAGAGAAATTTTGGATAAAAGAAATGGCTATAAAAGAGCCCCTTGCTTTCCCAAAGAATTCATCCATTCCGTTGTTTCTTTGTCCCACATTGATGAAGAAACTAAAGTGGAGGGATCACCTACTCTATAAAAGCAAGGTAAGCCTTTGCAACAGGTAATGAATTGTGTAACTTACATACTTAGAAGATAAACTCTACATATGGGAAAGGCGTGGCAACGTGAAATAAGCACCTACTCTAATTCAACTTGTACTTGTTCATTTCCCAACCCGAATTCATGTACTTACACAACAATTGTTTCATAACAAAAATGCCCGTTCCTTCAAATCTGAAACTTGTCAATTATCTAAACGGACTTGTGTTCTCTTGCCCCAACAAAATGGTGTTCCTTTAATCAACAAACTATTCCAGATAGATAAAATACCTGATTCTGGTCGTTGAGGAGCTTCCAGATCTGCTGGCTTAAAAGTGGATTTCTTTCTTCACACATAATAGGCATTGTCATGTCCGTTTACCTTTCAAGCATTGATGAATGATATATTCTTTGCAGCAGCACCTGGGAATGGGATAGTCTCCTAAATAAGGCCCAACATCCCTTGCCAATCAACTGGTTATTAGCAATAAGAACTTCCATCAAATATTTTGCATAGTAGTTAAAGGACTCACATCACATGTCGCCAAAAAAACGTCATGGCTGTTCTAGGCCACCCCACGCACTCACTGAACTCACCAAAAAGGTAGGTTTGCCTACTTCTGCAACGCTTTATCTGATCAAATTGACTTATGAAAAAGAAGTACTCACCATTAAGCATTGGCGTCCATACTTGTTCAAACTACAACAAATTTGGATAGTAGAATTGTTGGAATATCAGCTCACTGTGTCTTACAAACCAGACCGTGAAAATCTTCTCCTCAATGGTATCTGACGGCATTGATTCTGATTTTCTGCTACACAAAAATAATTGCACTTGATTTAATTAGTTGGAATTATTCCATAAGGGATGTTTGGTAATCCCTTTCAAGTTCCAACTCCACATGTATTTCTAAGATCTTACATGAGCTTCAAAGAATTGTTGGTTGGGAACATCTAAAACTTCTTGTTCACTTTCAGTGGTACAAATCTTCAACACTTGTGCCGGGCAGTCTTTTGATACATCTGTTATGGGATTACCAAGGTCTAAGTTGATCGATACATAGCTCGTATATTTATGTATGTATTTACTATAAGCTTTAAGTGATGTTGCATGTTATTAAAGGATTGGACAATTTTCATTTCCTCTCACTAGTTGAATGATCATGGTTAAGATTTTGGTGGATATGGTTAAAATCCATGATATGATTGAGTAATTTTATTTTCTTCTGAGTAATTGAATTTTAATGGTGGTAAAAGCTGAACTTCCTGATGATGATGTTTGGTAGGTTGAAAGACCTCCAGCAACTACACAAGATGATGCCGAAAGAGTTAGTATCTCTAATGAGTACAAGGAAAAAGACAAAGATGATTGTTCTACACAGGAACACCAAACCCCAAATAGAAGAAATGTAAGTCTAGGAGCCTTTTAGACAGCAGTGAGCATGCATGCATCACTACTCTATCTCTCAACCGTAGTCATCAAATTATTGTTGGATATTCACATACATCCTCTCAAAACATTTTATGCAGGCTCTCAAACAGAAAAGTGAGTTGTTACTTGATCATCCGACGAGGCTTGATTTGGCAACAGAACACAACCCAACTCATGACACGGGATCAAAAACTTTGTTTCTTGGCAATTTAAGTTTTTTAATTGAAGAAGACGATGTGTAAGCACTTCTTTTGCAACTACTCAGGTTTTGTAACTCATTTTGTTGTTTGACTAGTTGTTTGACCATATAGAAGGGATTTCTTCAAAAATGTTGGTGAAATTGCTGACATCCGATTTGCCATTAAAGATGACCGATTCTTGGGCTATGGCCACATTGAGTTCGCCACTGCTGAAGCAGCTCAAGAGGTATTAATTGCACCATTTGGGTAATAAGGGTCAAATACACTTTTAATTCAAAATTAGGGTCACATTATATGATTACAATTAAGTGTCTGTTAAAAGGGATTTAGAAAGCTTTTATGCTCTTTGGGAGGCTTTTGACCCTAAATAGTAAATGGGCCCACCTTTAATATGGCTGGTCAATAATTTTTTTAAATTCATAGGTCCATCTTTTTCCTCGATTATATCCAGGCTCTCAAACTAAACAAGGAGGTTCTACTAGATCGGCGAGTTGCACTTGAGTATACAAGGCGACAACGAGGTGCGTACACACCGGGTAACAGGTATCATGCCTGGCAATTTGTATATTACGAGTCTAAGAATGAAATGTGTTAACTAATTACATATCTTTTTACTGAATGTAGCATGGACAAGTCTAACCAAAGGGGTGGTCGTGCTCAAGCAAAAACGGTATATGTTCGAGGATTTGAATCTAGTGACGGTTTTGACAATGTACGTTTATGTAAATATGAAATCTTGCAAACATATACATTCCAATACTTATATTCAGCATCAATCATTTATATCTTTAGATGATTACAATCTTTAATAACAATCTAGTTTTTTGAATTAAAAAAGCGTCTCTCTCATCTGTTTTACATAACAAGTATCTGACAGATAAACGATTTGTTTAATCTCTTATCTGTTGCAGATTCAGAGTAGACTTGAAAAGCATTTTGAGAAGTGTGGAGAGATTTCACGTGTGTACATACAGAAAGATCACGTGTCTGGGGCTCCTACAGGGTTTGTATTCTGAAATTGGTTTTTGATGGTTGATAAGCTAAATAGATCCCAGGGCCAAAAGGAATTGTAACATCTGTTGAATTAACTTGTTTGTGCAGAGTTGCTTTTATTGAGTTTACAGACAGGAATGGGTTCCGTCAAGCTTTGGGGCTTGATGGATCTGAAGTTGGAGGCAGCAGGCTAACTGTTGAAGAAGCCAAAAAGCAAAGAGGCGATGGCTGGAGTGGCATCTATGTTAGAGAAAGTGGGTCTGGTGATGGTCGGAGTGCCTCTGCTGGCAACTATGATAGAGAAACTGGGTCTCGTGGTGTCTCTGCTGGCAGCCATGTTAGGGAAAGTGGGTCTGGTGGTGGTCGGAATGGCTCTCGTGGTGGCTGGAGTGGCTCTGCTGGTAGTTATGCTAGAGATAGTGGGTCTGTTGGTGGCTGGAGTGGCTCTGGTGGTGGATGGAGTGGCTGTGCTGGCAGCTATGCTAGAGAAAGTGGGTCTGGTAGCAGCTATGGTCGAGAAAGTGGGTCTGGGGGCAGCTATGGTCGAGAAAGTGGGTCTGGTGGCAACTATGGTCGAGAACGTGGGTCTCGTGGTGGCTGGCGTAGAGAAAGTGGCTATGGTAGCAGATTGTGTATGGAAAGTGGTTATGGCAGCGTCTCACATACCGAAAGTGGCTCTGGTGGCGGTTGGCGTAGGGAGAGTGGCTATGGTCGTGGTGGACGGGGATGGGAAAGTGGAAATGGTTATGGTGGCTGGGGTCGAGGAAGCAGCAGCAGGTCTAATGATTGTGGGTTTAGCAATAGCGGTGGCGGTAGAGTTAGCAGCCACCGAGTGGACAGCAGAAGAGGTGGCCTGCCATGAACAAGCAGTTAAGTTTTCCTCAATTTTCTTCATCATGGCAAAGGCTCCATAATATCTCCGGTGGGTATTACTTTTTTTTTGTTTAAGTTGCTACTATCATCTGCATGTATGACTGCAAACAAATTCAACCTTTTCATGATGCATATCTTTTCATATAATTTGATTCTCTTGTTTTTTTGAGGTTTTCCACTGTCAAACCTCTAGTAAGTGAATTATTGTTGATTCCATAGAAACATACAAATCACACATTTGCAACCCTTGTAATATATTATCGATATAGTTCAATATGTCCTCTAAAAGACGTCTTGTAGCCTGGCTTTGAGAAAAAAACTCGTGATCTGTAAGAACCTTTGAGACCTGTGAATGTCTATTTTAATATACTTTGTGTGGGTATGACAAACATGCAAAGGAATAGAGGGTCGAAAACCTGGCTCACTAAGAAGAGTGGTTGAAGTAACAAGGGACTTTTGTGACTGAACCAGCAAGCATAGAGCGGCGTCATTCATCAAGGAAGCTAGATTAATCATCATAGGACTGTAGATTCATACAAGTCATTTGAATAGAGAAACCCTTTGCAAGTCTTGAGTGGGAGACACATGACAAGGGTCTTTCATGTTACTGACTGTGAATTGGGCTTCGTCACAAACTAAATGAAATATCACAGACGTTCACATGTGAGTCACTTGTGGTATACGACTCACGGAATTTGGTGATCTACATTTAATTATTTGTTTCATTGCAACCTGGGACACTTTTGCTATTCATTTGACTTCCTCCAAACCCATTTTTAACTTTACAACTGGAACCAATCTTCAGTGTTTTATTCGGATTCTGAAAAATTCTAACTTCGACTCAATTCGAATTCGATTATCAAGATTTAAATTCGGTTTTCAAAAATTCGTATTCAATTCCATTCAAATTCGAATTCAGTAATCGAATTCGAAGCGGGTACAAATCTATGATTTCAGTTTGATTCAATTCGAATTCAAATTACATATATATTTTTTTATATTTATATATTTATACTATTTTATAATGCATGAGGGAATGACATTCTAAGATACCTAAAAGTTTGAGAACTTTTTTTTAGTTTAATGCATAAGATACAACCTCAAAATGAAAGTTAATTAGTCACTCAAACACTAATTACACTTTAATTTCATCATCTTAATTACATTTTAATTTCCTCATCTTTAACCAAATTATGGATAATTAATTGGTAATAATTTATCCCTCTTATAAAAAGCTAATTACTCTCACGTTTTTTAAACGACCATAACTTTTATATACATTAACTAGACTATCACCCGGGAACATCCCGGGTTAGGAAAATTTAGTTTTAAATAATAAAAGGTATATAAACAACATTTTAAAACTCATTATTATCTTCTTTCTCTTCCAACAATAATTTATTTGTTCCGTTTCATCAGTATCCTAACTTTGTCTCCACGTATATTCATAGTTTTCGTGTAAAGCTAATAACCTTTTAATTCTTAATAAGATCTCAATTAAAAAATGTTTATTAAATTCATACAAAATGTTGTATTGTTTGTTTTAAATTATATTATATTACTCTTTTAGTTGAATTTTCAACTAACAAAATTCATAAACATATTATAAACAACGTTTTTTTAGGAAATTTTATATATTTTGTTTTTTTTTTTCTTTTATTAAGACTCATCGATTAATGTCAAAATTAGTACTCTGATCATTGTGATGAAATCATTACATGACAAATGACAAGTTAATTAAGTTGGATTTAAATCATAACCCAATGCTTTTCCCATTTTTTTTTTATAAAAGTAGTTATCTCTTACCTAAAAAAAATGTTTATATTTACATTTGAATGTTAAGGTTTGAGACAATTTCAAAACATAAATAGTTGGGAGAAACGAAAATTTAAGGAAAAAAACTAAAGTACATAAACAACACTTTGAACCTCGAAAGTATCATCTTTCCCTTCTCCATCACAAATTTTTAGCTCAGTTTCCTAAGTGTCACAAAAACAACACTTTGAATATACTTGGTCTTTTGTGTTCCCTTCTGGCTTCTCCACGCAAGGGCCACTGGTGCTTCTAAACAAAAAACTTCATGGGCCCCACCCACACCCACCTGATGGGACCAGCTAAAGCATAAAGTTAGAAACCAGTGGTTACCGCTATGCCACCTCCTTGAAGATTAAACTAAATTCAACTTGCAAGTTATTGAGATGGTAATGAAAGAATACCTCTCCATAACTTCTTGGGATCATTGTAGCCCGTTCTATTTTCTTCTCAATTTGATCCAAGATCCCCGTTTTGTCCTCATAAGCACTTATGAACATGCCCAAGCTGGTTTATTTTAAAAACAAAAAATAAGAAAGACGAACTTACATCACATCTAAAATAAAAATACCATCTCTGATTACTTTTTAATTTAGCTTTTCTCATACACTGTAACGCTGTGGCAAATCCGGGAAAGTATAGTGCTCTAGGCGTCCAGCTTAATACCTAATAACCATATTCATCACACAATAACACAACCACTTTCCAAAAAACCTATTGATCACAAAACATCATATAACTAATTTTTCACAACTATAGAAGTAATATTTTCAGGAAACAGTTTTGCATATGTGGCAACTCATGTGGTATTAACTCATGACGCATCAGCAATTTATAGGTAAAATCATCTCTATTATGTGCAGCTTCCCCTTAATAATAACGAACTTTGTAACTGTTTTGAACAGAAATATGTAAGTTGAGTAGAAGCATGACCACGAAGAGATGTAATAGTGCAAACATTTAAAGCTTTCTTATAATCATCACCATATTCAATTAAAAGCCCATCGAGAGATCTTGCAACAATTTGTTGGATTAAATAAATGTCATGAAATGGGCAATCATTTATCACTATGGGTCAAATAAAAAATAGATTAAAAGATAAATAGGTCAAATGGGTCGATATTCACCTAAGGGTAAATCTAATGCGTGAAACCGTATAAATCATTTTATTGAAACAATATTTAGATGACAAAGATTTGGTATCACCCCACGCCCCACAAGGTGAGGGGCAGTCAAAATGTGAAGCTTGGAGCAAAACTGCAGAAAACGATCAGGTTGAAGACCTTTTGTGAGAACATTGGATGTTTCGGGTCAATGCATCCTGGATCCGGTCAGAACCAATAACTACTCGTTTGACCCATTTCTCAAACTTAGCTTTCAATTTACCTCATATATATTTTGAGCTTTCGTCTTTACCCTAAATCTCATGATCAAGAACTTTAAATATAGGGCAAAGATCAATATGGCGATTTACGTGAGTCGAGTCTTAAAACTATTCACGTGACAATAAGTCAATTTACTACAAATATTATCATTAAAATTATCATTTTCTACGAGTTTTATAACCATTTAAAAATTGTGAATTTCGTCAGATAGTCTTTCAAAAATTAAGGATGAGCACGGTACTCTTTCGGTACCGAACCAGTACGGTAACAAAAAAAGAAAAAAGTGGGTACCGGTATATACCGGTGTTTTACCTATAAATACCGGTACCTATACCGAAAAAACAGGAAAAGTGGGTACCGGTATCGGTACCAAATATACATGGTACGGTACCGGTACCCGATACCAAATACTCATCTCTATTAAAAATTGTTGTACATAGTATAAAATTTAAACAAAAATCTAAAAGTTAAAAAGAAGTGATGGAAGCTTACTGATAAAACTCGCCGGGGTTATGATAGATATCACCGGACAAAACGTCACCGTTTTGCAAAAGCTAAGAAAGGTTATGAACAGTAGCCGCTCGCTGAATCTATCATCTAGCTCTAGCAAGTTCCAACTTTGCAAACTTCGTCCCTTTGTTCAACAGATCGCAATGTTAATCTACAAATTAAACACACTAACATGCATAATCAAAATTCAATTAACACAAATGATTATCATTTTAAACTTGAATTGGTCCAGTTATTCTATCAACAGTTTCGATTTCAAAACAAATTATTCCATAAACACACAGTTAATTTTCAAAAGTAAACACACTTACATGCATAATCAAAGCTTAATTTCATGATTAATACAAATCATTGTCATTCAAACTTGAATCGATATCAACAGTTTCAATTTCAAAAATTGATATTATAATTTTGATATTATTTTAATTTTTCTATAACGAATCATGTTATAAAGATTGAAGAGGCGAACATCATTATGCTAATTCTTGAAATACATAATATACCATCTTCGCTTATTGTGACATTTCCAAGATCCCCAGTATAGTGAATCTCATTATCATAATGTGAATTATATCTTTGCCCAATATCATACCTTAGAACATTGAATGCCTGATAAATAACGACATTCTTACATAAACATGTAGTAGATGAGTCATACGAGTAATCTACGTATCGGGATGTAAACAGAAACAGAAAGATAATCCTAACGTCCTGAACGGAAACCCCTTTTTTTGTAAATACAAAGATTAAACCCTACCTTTTTTTGTTACCATGAGAACCCGCAAGGGCCACTGGTGCTTCTAAACAAAAAACTTCGTGGGCCCCACCAACACCCACATGATGGTACCAGGTAAAGCATAAGGTGGAAACCAGTGGTTACCGCTATGCCACCTCCTTGAAGATTAAACTAAATTCAACTTGCAAGTTATTGAGATGGTAATGAAAGAATACCTCTCTGTGACTTCTTGGGATAATTGTAGCCCGTTCTATTTTCTTATCAATTTGATCCAAGATCCCCGTTTTGTCCTCAGATGCACTTATGAACATGTCCAAACTGGTTTATTTAAAAAAACAAAAAATAAGAAAGACGAACGTACATCACATCTAAAATAAAAATACCATCTCTGATTACCTTTTAATTTAGCTTTCCTCATACACTGTAACGCTATATCAATACCTTGTTCTAATCCCCTTGGTATTTTCAGCCGTTTCTCCCTTTCGTAAAGCCAAAGTTGAAGGCGCAAGTTATACTTTCGCCATCTTGATTATACTTTCACACTGTTCCGCTGTGGCAAATCCGGGAAAGTATAGCGCTCTAGGCGTCCAGCTTAATACCTAATAACCATTTTCATCACACAATAACACAACCACTTTCCAAAAAAACTATTGATCACAAAACATCCTATAACTATTTTTTCACAACTATAGAAGTAATATTTTTAGGAAACCGTTTTGCATATGTGGCAACTCATGTGGTATTAACTCATGCCACATCAGCTATTTATAGGTGAAATCATCTCTATTATGTGCAGCTTGCCCTTAATAATAACCAAGTTTGTAACTGTTTTGAACATAAATATGTAAGTTGAGTAGAAGCATGACCATGAAGTTTGATTACTTAGCATTTATAATCTGTAATTAGAAATGAGTCATGAAATAAATCAATGACTCTTAGTCAGGATTTGGCATGAATATGTATTCACAGATGGTTATGAAACTATAACAATAGGTCAAAATGGAAAACATCCAGTTACAAGGGTCTTGCTATATTCAAATAAAAATCACATTTGAGGAACAATTGTCACAAACTCTTCTGTCATAAATGAGCTGATTTCTGGTCAATTTAACAATTTTTTTTTGACGGTACTTTGAAAATATGGAACAAAATACGTAACTAAAAGGACAAGTTAATGCCGTTAAGAAAGATGCAACATGAAAACAAAGGTGTGAGGTATGCAACTTCATTGGCAACTGTTTTGCCGTTGGTAAAAGCATAGCTTATGACATGTTTTAGAGCATAGAGGATGATAACACATATTAAGGATATCATGAAGGAGCTAAGATTAACTATTACGACAACAAAAAAATGCTGATTTTGGATGTCCCGCACCTAGTTCATTGCTAACTCTAAAATTCTCATACATACATCATTTTTGTTACTAAGACGTAAATTAATCATAGATTTTTTTAAAATGTCTATTTACATAAAGCTTAAATGGGTCTTTTTTTTCATTTCTAAGTTAGTAGTTATATAAGATAAACACTACTATGTCTTAAAAGTTCCGAAAATAGAATACGATTGGGCATCTTGTTGAAGTCGCTACCTAAGACGACTTCAACTGCTACAAAGCAAGATTCTTGAATATTGGTTAGAAATCCACATAATTAAAAAATGACCTTTTTTGGTCAAGCCTTTTGAAAAAAGATAAGCATTTAAAAAAAACTTCAGTAATTATCAAACTCAAATGTATTTTGCTAGAAACATACCTTGTGGCAGCATTAAACCCGATTGATATCATCAACACACATCTGAGTATTGTCCCACAAACCGCCAATGAGTCTAACGCTATTTCAAGATTTTCGAACAAACCCACGATCAAGAAAAGTATTTGAAAGTACCTATACATATAATAAGTAACTAACCAACGTAAGATCTTATGTATTTGATAAATACGAATAAAAACTATTCAAAAAATATCTCCTAACTATAATAAATATAATTATACTAAACCATAACATATATATTACCATGTTTCCAAACATAACATAACAGCGGAAGCTATTGAACCCAAACTTTAAATGGGCCGGTTATCAGGTCACGTTTTCCCATCCACAAACCCGAATAACCCAACCCGTAAAACCCGAACAAAAATCCCAAAACCCTAATCGTGCCGCCAGAGTGCCTCCTGCCATTGTTGTCTTCAACCTCAAGAATCACCCGAGCCGTCGTCTATTACACATATGGAGACAACCAGGAACATCCATAACCTATAGAATGGAAGATTGTTGTAAAAAGCGATTAGTTAAACAATTATATGAACAAAAACGAAACTAAAAAAATCAAATATATAAACCGAATGTGTATGCTAACCTCTTGATTGGAACAACAGTGAGAATAAGGTAACCAAATACCTAATAAGCCAATAGATGAACAACTAAACCATGAAACAGAGGGAAAATTAAAATAAAAGAAGAATAACATATACAAACTGACCTTGATTGCAGACAAAATCCGATGAGGATTGTTTGGTAGGAGATTATAATATTGATTCAGACCTGGATGTTAAATGAAGAACAGAAGATCGCCAATAACCTAGAGAAAAATATTCATTAGGTTTTGTTGATAGATCAACCGCCAAATGGATTGAACCCTAATAAGGAAAACACAACAATTAGAGATATCATATACCATATATTTATAAGGTATTCCATTGAAACCATAGTTGTCGATAGCGAATAGCGACAAATAGCGACAAGGCATGGCTAGGCTACGTAGTGAATAGCGACAAATAGCGACGACTATTTTATAAATAGCGATTACACTAGAAAAAGATTTTTGAAAATTTTTATATGGATATTACATCAAAATACCCTTGTATATATGCTATTTTACATGTATATTTAACAAAAACTAATAGTTAGCAGCAAAGGACTTATGTGTTGGGTGTGTGAATGAAAGTCTCAAAAGGTGGTAAAGACTTTGTCCCACATCGGTGTGTGAACAAAGTTAGTGGTTGTTTATAAGGTAAAGTCTTTACTACTCTATTGTAGCTTTATGACATGTTTTACCACAAGTCCTACCCGCGCGCAGGGGGTGCAAAAAATGAGTTTCCGCACTGGAATTTAATTGAACTCGTGCATGCCCGCACGTCCTGCGGACACGAATGCAGCTTCGAAAACCCCCGGCCCGCGTGTGCCAGTTTTTGCACAATTTCCTTCTGCTTTTTAACCAGATTTATGCATTCTTTTGTATCAAAGATAAAACCCAGGCGACATGACATTAAAAAAAAAAAAAAAAACCCAGTTGTCGCTAACCTCGCTAGTCATCGCCATAACCAACTTAGCGACACTTGGTCGATTCGCCATAAAGCGCGCTATAGCGACCGATATGGTCGCTATTAACAACTATGATTGAAACATTACCTCAACAACAGAAATCAAAGGTCTTTCAAACAAACAGATTCATTAAGAAAATTTTTGTACACGGCTTCAAACAGACAGATTCATTGAACTGTAACAATTCCAAATAAAAAGAGAGGAAAAGTTTAGTGAACACAAAAGACCAAGTTCTAAATTAGATATTATATGAGAATTTAAAGAACAAATCGAAAATAACATGTTTCTTGAACGCATTCTAAATATACGTTTCAAGGTAAACAATTAAGAAAAAAAACTATACCCTACACTTCAATTTCGGCTGAACTAAAGAAGACAAACATATACAATTAACAATTAGGGTTTATAATTTCTATAGTAAACATCAAAAATAGGGGTTTTCAAAGATACGCCCAATTAAGTATTGTCACATGATATAAAGAAATCGCATCTAAGACATAAAAAAACAGGGGTTTTCAATATAAGACCAATAAAATCCAACCCAACCCAAACCAACCCAACCCATTTCAGCCCGTTTTTCCAACCCAAACCTATTTTGACATGTTAGTCAACCCAACCCAACCCAACCCAACACATTTCAGCCAGTTCTTCCAGCTAACATAAACATTAACAATCTATAATATAACAAAAATATGCTACAAATAAGTAATTTGCAGCTCAACCCTACCAATCCAAACCTATTTCGACCCCTTATTCAACTAACTTGGCTCATAACAAAAATAGAAAATGACTAACCGGGTATTTATCCTGAAGCTTCTTCATAAGCAAGGCCGCATCAGGCTGGAAGATTAAAAATGACATGAATTTTTGAAATAACAAAACGCTTTACGCCTACCAGTATAGTCACAAAGGATTCATTCACAAAGAAATAAAAGAACAAAAGCAAAACCCAAGGCAATATTAAAAAGTGGTCCTCTTCATGCATACATACGCAATCACATCCCTGTGGAGATAAAAACAAAGAACCACAGTAGTTTAATAGCAATATGAGGTGAACCACAATAGTCCACATAATATAAGGCATCTTAGTTTAAGCACAAACCTTCTTTAGGGAATGAGCATTTTTTCCAAGGCCATCTTCACCAGCATCGAATGCATTCTTTCGGTAATGTGGATCATTTGGATCACCATAAGGCATAACCATCTCCACAAAGCTCAATCTATAAGCTATTGATCTTCGACCTCTACTACCATCAACAGATGCCACCGAATGTAATACTAAACCCTCCCTCGGAGTGAAACCGATACGAAAGTTCCACTGCAAACCAAACAATATAAAAAAACAAACACCACAAAATCATGAACTAAAATCGATTACACAACTAAATCCGGAATCAACGTAACAGAAGAAATTCATCAATTCAATAAGACCTAAATGATAATTTACAACTTGAACACGATTAGCGTGTATAAATCATAAAGATTTGAAATAAGAGCAAACAATAACAATGAGAGAGAAGTGTCAGATTTATGTGGTGGTGGAACCCTAGCCGCCGCCCTGTGCCTTGAACCACAAGCATCACAAGACCACCGTTGGACAAAACCCTAAATGAACCCATGTCACCGTCATAGTTCCTCTTCAGGCCACCACCACCGTCACCATCTTCCTCTATCGAAGCACCGCCACCAGATGGGCAGCTGTGACTTCCGAGAACCTCTACCGTCTTCCACCAACAATCAAATATAACAAAACCGGTTGATAACACATTGAGGGCATGTTTGGCTAAACTTTTTGAAACAACTTATTGACTTATTGGCTTTTTGAAAAGTCATAAGCTTCAAAATGATGTTTGGCAATGAGGGTGTATGTGAGGGGGAAAAGCCAATAAGTCAATAAGTCACTCCATACTGACTTTTCCAAAAAGCCAATAAGTCAATAAGTTGTTTTGAAAAGCTTAGCCAAACATGCCCTGAATCGATTGAACTTCATAGCCTTGAAGGTGAAGAAGAAAGGGAAATCATGAAGCGTGAAGGAAAAGAGTAAGGGATTTAGGGTTCTGTAAGTGTGAAATGTGGCGAATGAGTGATTTAGGTTTTTTAGATAGTTTATATACCCTGGGTCAAAACACCGGGTATGGATCAAACACACGGGATCCGTAAAAAAAATAACTCTTTTCCCTCATTTTCCCGCCAAAAACCTAAAATGGTTGCACCACAACATGACATGTGTCCCAAACTTTATTCATATATTATATATATAGATATTTTTCTAAAAAGGATTATGCCACAATATTGAACATTTTATTCTCTTTAATTTGAGTATAGTATTGCTAGAATATCACTCCCTCATGCATTATAAAATAGTATAAATATATAAATATAAAAAAATAACTGAAACCGAACCAATCAAATAGACTAACCGTTTACTTCGGTTTATGTGATTAACAGTGTCTATAGATGAATAATAACTGAATTATTAACTAAAACCGAACCGAAAACAGAGTAAACTGAAAATCAAGCAAAAACTATTAACTGAAAACCGATTAACCCAAAACCAGTTATCAGTTTTTTTGTACCCCAGTTTAACCAAAATTGTCTGAACCGAACCGAACAATTCATTTTCTATATTTAGAAAACGACTCCAGTTCATATATTTCATATTTATACCTCCATTTCATATATTTATACTTCCGTTCCGTTTATTTATATTTCTGTTTCATTTATTTATATACCTCAATTTCTTTTATTTCTAAACAAAAGTTTTAGCCCAAAATTTGGTTTGGTTTGGCTATTAACCGAAATTAAACGAAACGAACCAAAAAAATCGTCAATCTAACATAATAAAGCAAACTAATTAACTGAAAGCATATTGGTTAATAGAACAGACTGACAGATTACTTCGGTTCCGGGTTCAATTGAGAAACCAAACCAATCAAACCACACACATCCTTGTAGTGTCTGTGTTTCCCGTTGTATCATGCGGACACCCTTCTAGTATATTGTGGGGTTCAAATGAGAAGAAATTTTTTTATAAGAATATAAAGAATAAGTTTTAAACCAATAGAAATACGTCATTTGATAATGTATATTTAATGTTATTCTAAAGGCATATAGATAAATTTATAAAAATAATTAATTTATATTGTATTCCCCTAACATACTAATTATTTAATTTATTGTCCTTTATGACAACCTATTTTATGGTGAATGAAAATTTTCGTTATGTGTATGATAAATTTTGATACGTGTAGGATAACATAAATTTCGATGTGTGGTGTCAATTTCGAATTATAACATAAATTTCGATGTGTGGTGTTAATTTCGAATTATCAATGATAAAATGTTTTTGCCTAATTAATTAAAGGGAGAATAATTAATCAGAGAAGTTATAAACAATTAGTTAAACAGTTTATTCTCAAAAGATCCTTCCCCTACATTAATATATACACACATGGAAAAAACCCTTATAAGTTTTGGCAAAACTCTAAAAGCCCATAGTCTCTACTACTTTTACGATTCCCGTAATGCTCTTCTCTCTGTTGTAGTACTTGAGTAGGACTACACCCGTTCATGAATGGCAACTTGTTATGCTGACAATTTTATTTCTATCTTTTTATTTCTTTTTATTTGTACTTTTATTATTATTCAGCTTTATTTTCATCTTTATTTTCTCTTAGCACTCGCACTAGTTTTGTTACCCTTTGCATATTCGTTTAAAGTATGGTCACCGGCTAAAGTTGTCACGAAGTACATTGAGGCGATTACGAATACCATTTACTTGGCTCGTTTCCTATCTATATTTTCATCAAGGTTTCGTACAATGAGCAGAAATGGAGAAGGTAAGTTTTCTAACTTACGGATTGAAGGATTTAGTGGAAAATTTTATTAAAAAGAAAGAAAGTGAAAATTAGTTTATAGACACTGTTGCGTAGGCACAACTGTGCTTATCTATGAGCATGGTCGTGCACATCAATAAACATAACAATTAAAAAAATTAGTTTTTAAAAATTTAGACACATCTGTGCCTGTATAGGCAAGGTCTTTGTAACAACTCCCAAAAGACCCTATGAAAAACCGTAATCAAGACCCCGAACATGTACGCCAAGAACCAGAACGAAAACACGACGAAATCAAGTTTTAATAGTCGTCACGCTACGCGACGAGGTTTGCAAAGGGTGGTCGCGTGACGCGGCGCTTCCCTTTTCGACAGAAGACATGTGTTGCCACGTGGCAGGCTTACGTAGTGACTCATGCCACCTATGCCCTAATCTACCCCGTCGCGCTACGCGAAGGCGAACAGAGAAACTGGTCGCGTGACGCGACGACAACAAAATCTAGCTATATATTTATACTATGCTTTCGGTTTATGTGATTAACATTGTCTATAGATGAATAATAACTGGATCGTTAACTAAAACCGAACCGAAAACGTAGTAAACTGAAAATCAAGCAAAAACTATTAACTGAAAACCGATTAACCCAAAACCAGTTATCAGTTTTTTTGTACCCCTGAACTGAACCGAACAATTCATTTTTTATATTTAGAAAACGCCTCCGGTTCATATATTTCATATTTATACCTCCATTTCATATATTTATACTTCCGTTCCATTTATTTATACTTCTGTTTCATTTATTTTTATACCACAGTTTCTTTTATTTCTAAACAAAAGTTTTAGCCCAAGTTTGATTTGGTTTGGCTATTAACCGAAATTAAATGAAACGAACCAAAAAATCATCAATCTAACATAATAAGGCATACTAACAGATTACTTCGGTTTCGGGTTCAATTGAGAAACCAAACCAATCAAACTACACACATCCTTGTAGTGTCTGTGTTTCCCGTTGTATCATGCGGATACCCTTCTAGTGTAGGGCTGTAAACGAACCAAACGAACACGAACAAGACCTTGTTCATGTTCGTTTGTTAAAAAATATAAGTGTTCGCGAACCGTTCACGAATACTTATCGAACGGGATTTTATGTTTGTGTTCGTTTGTTAAGGAAATTGTGACAACTGTGCTCTGTGATCATTGTACAATGTAAAACAATGTTGATTATCAATAAAACAATGTGCTTTGGTGTTATTATATGTGTTTTGGTGTTTATATATGTGTAATTGTGTTTAATGATTTTCTAATTTAATTTGATTCCAATTTCAAGCTTTAAATCGCTTTCTGGAAGGTTATACGCAAACTGGTGCGTAAACGCAGTTAGTATAACGCGACAAACACTCCGGAATAGTGACATAGGCTTAACATACCTTAAATAACCTCCACATAACTTAGAAATAAGCTTTGGATGGTTTGGTGTGTTGAAATCAAGCTTGTTCGATCGCAGAGACTATTTGTGTCAAACTGCGAAACTATACCGATTTGTATAGTAACGAACATTCTGGAACTTGATCATAAGTTAAACATACCCTAAATATCCTTTACATAGCTTAGAAATAGGCTTTGAGGGGTTCGGTGTCACACCCCCAAAATCCACACGCGGAGTATCACCGCTTGGAGGCGTGACATGACCAGGATCAAGCCACCAATCATATTGAACATTGTAAGTAATAAATAAAAGTCATTCATCAATACGAAAGGTGTTCAAAACCATAACATAGTTAAGCGTTTAGCGGAAGCATAAGTATGTAAACCCAACATAAGTTTAAATGTTTCAAATGTTTAGCATGGCACACAGCTGTCCATGTCCCACAACGACTCCTCTCCACTCCCATGCAAGCTCCATAGATACCTAACGACCTGCAAGGCATGTAACAGAGAGTCAACAACAAAGTTGAGCAAGTTCACAGTTGGTTGTTCAGTACTAAGTTCGTTTAATAAATCGTAAGTTCGTTTATAACCATGCCGTGTATTACTAGGCCATTTGTATGTCCATCTAGTGGGGGCTTCCCATGTTGTAAGTTCAATTAGTGGGGGCTTCCCATGTTGTAAGTTACTAGACTAGTTGTATCCATAAGTATCCTTCCCAATCCGAGGATACTAGTAAGTATAAGTTTACGTAGGTTTTACGTAAGTGCCCTTCCCAACCGAGGACAGTACGTAGCGAGTACGTAGCGAGTACGTAGGTTTAGCGCTGGTTGTCACACCCTGTCTTTTGCGGAAGCGTATGATGTGTGACTAGCTTGTTATCATTGCATTCAATCGTAATAAACAACTACATGATCAAAACGATGTTCATCCATTCATGAAAATTTGAGTATTACAAACACGTGTTATTTAAGTTTTCAAAACACGACCTTTGACAAGATTACAATTCAACAAAAGTGGATGACATCTAAACTTGTAGTCTACTTCTAGTTATGACACTTGCGCCCAAGATCCATCCTGTCACCTGAAATACATGTAATTTTGGAAAACATCAACATAAAGTTGAGTGAGTTCATGCATTTTGCATATCTTGCATGAAAACATTGTATGTATCTTGTATAAATAAAGTGTTCATGTATAAATCAAGTTTTCTTGTGTACACCACGTACTAATTGAATGTTTGTACAAGGACATTAAGGCATGTGAGGACATATGGAGCATTAGTGTTGGCTCCTTTAAGGCATGTGAGCATATGGAGCATTAGTGTTGGCTCCTTTACTGTGTCGATTACCCTCGACTGTGTCAATTTCCCTTGACTGTGTCGATTACCCTCGACTGTGTCAATTAACCTCGACTGTGTCGATTTCCCTCGACTGGGACACCGAAGCACTCAAGAGGTCACATAAGGACCATGAGTGGGGCTCGGCCGTACCCGTTAGATCTAACCCTCGTCCCTAATTAAGTATTAATGGCATCTCAATATCTAGTTTAAGCTCACATGATCTAGTATTTTCTAGGCTTTTCTTAAAGCTCATCATATTGCACTCACCACGAGGGCTTCTCGTATTCTCAAATCATATTGCACTCGGTTCTCGTTCTCACCAAGAGTGCTGCTTGTATTTTTACTCTTTGTAAAAATTATAATATTTGTAACATGTATTTCACCCCCGAGAGTTATAAAACCAAAAACAGTTAGAGAAAAGGGGGAGCATGAACTCACAACTTTGCGTTCCTGTGCGTCGTAAACTTCACCGGATTTGCTTAATTAACGTCGTAACCTATACGCGTTTTCTTAACGTTAGTCACTAGACTTGCGTCACACAAGTACAGTCACTCTCCTTTGTGTACGTATTCTTGTGTTAAAAATAACTTATATTTTTAACTAAGTGTCTTACTTATATTATTTTCTCTAAAATTAATATAAGTGCCTCGTGTTTTGCACTTTGCACCCGAATTATGTATCTTGTATGTTGTATGTGTATTTTTATGTTTATATTCTCATGAGTATTTAGTGTATTTTTAAGTCTTAATACACTAGCACGTATAACACATACTATACACACTTAGCACAAAAGTTGGTGATAAAATAATATATATTTTTCTCTCAAAAATATACATACTTATATCCATTTTTATTCTTGAAGAAATCCTCATTTCTTATCACCCAAAAATTAGGGAAACCTTGGTAATACTTTAAATACATTTTTAGGGAATAAGTTTCCCAAAAACTTATATTTTTCTAAGTGTCAAAATTTATAAAAATTTTGACAGAGTTTCCCCTAAAAATGGAGGTTTCCCATGTTTTCAAAACATGTGTTTATTTTCTTTTAAATCGTCAACAACAATTATCAACAATAATCACTAATTTCTCCATTTCATGAACTTGAATATTTACAAAAATGTGTAGTAACTTACTAGCACATTTAGTAAGCCTTGTTATCTTTAAAAATAAGTTTAATTTCTTAAAAACTTTATTTTTAAAGAATATGAAGTTTCACAACTTCTAGTCGGTTTTTACGAAAATCATTTCTTTGTTAAAACTTTTGTTACACATGTGTCCACACACTTGTTTATTTACTAAAATACATTTAGTTCATGTAAGATCCGGGTTTTAAACAAGACTAATATTTTTGCTTGGTTCTTCCGAAAAACCACTTGTAGATCTTTAGATCTACATGTTTAGAGTCTTATTTTACAAGAAAATTTACTTTTACTCAAGTTCATGTTTCATGGGTGGAAGGTTCATCATCTTTCACAACTCTAGCACTAACATACTACTAGTTCATGTTCTTGAACATGATCTAGTATGGTTAGATGATGATCCATCCCACTTCTAGCAACAAACAACATAAAATAATCACAACTAACCAAGATTTTCATGATTTACGCCACTAGTTTCTTTTTATCCAACATATTCATCTTACTTTCAAGACTTTAAGTTATGATCTCTAGTGTTCATAATTTTCAACCAACAAATCTCTTATTATCCACTTTAAACGAGATCAAAAAGGTGATTAGAAGCACTTACAACTAGCTCAAGGCTAGGGAAGAAACTAGTCGAAAAACGGGTGGTTAATAGCGACGTAGTGAGGTCCTTGGCAATCCGTAAGCACCGAGTTCCCTTATACGTGATCCTTCACCTTTGTATAAGCTTGGAATTGCAAGATCGAAATCAAAAATGATGGTGGTGTGGGCTTGGGGTTCGGCCGAGATATCTAAGAGAGGAGAGGAGAGAGTTGATTTTTGTTTAAGTGTTGTTTGTGAAAGTGATAACCCCTTAGGCCTTTTTATTATCCACCAACTCTAATTGTCCTCTAGATAATGTGTAGGGGTGATATTAGGCCATGAGATTATTATAATCAAAAGTTGTAAGTGTTTGTCCCCTTGGGGAGCCGATTTCGTTGGGGGGGGGGGGTCTCATGGTTGGTTTCTAACTAAGTGGTTAGACAATAGTTAGTTAATTAGGAGGTTAACTTAGTTACTAGCATGTGGTGAGTTGTAACGGGTGTTAGGGTATTCGGGGACCCTAACTGGCGTAGAAAAATAAAAACAATGCTTCTAGCATTATTTTGGTGTTCCGAGTAATATCCGGTTGTTCGGTTAGGCACCGGTTCGTTAAAGTGCTAAATTACACTTTTTAGTGTCTTTTAAGTGTCCTTTTGTAACACTTTCGATTCCCGACACTTGGGGAAATATTTCTGAATGATAAAACGTAATTTCTGCATAATATTCATATGTTTAAATGCTGAATTGAGCTGAATTATCTAAAATTCTGCACTTAAAGTGCGTTTCGGGTGCTTTTTAGTGCTTATTTTTGCTTTCGCAATGTCTATAAATTAAACCCTTATACGTACTCTTGGGTTTTAATGTACTTTTGTCGTCGGACCTACACCTAGGCCTCAATTCTAATGTCTGACTGCTTTCTGCAGTTATGTTGACACAGTGTGTCTTACCGGTGAGTTTACTAATATTTTTGACGCAACGCTATCATAACGTAATTCTTGTAGCATATATCATGCATGAATTCACTTGTTATGGAATTCAGAAATTAATTTGTCTGGTAAACCAGATCATGCACAGTCATTTAAGCACAAATTACTGTTCATCTAGTGTACGGAATGTACGGAAAAGTGACGGTTGTCACAGTCTCCCCCCGTCAAAAGAATTTCGTCCCGAAATTCAAGCGATGCCATCAGTCGCAGGGGAGTTGTGAAACCAATATGGTCACTTAGATTCATGATTTGTCTTTATGTTCCCATGAAATCTCTGGGTCATGTCATGAATTCTATCGTACTTCAGTAAGTCGATCATGACTTTTCTGTATCTTGTGGACTCTTGGTCCATAACCTCAACAGGTTTCTATAGTAATTCTTGTCGTTTGTCATTGACGTGAATCTTATTTGTGGGAACAACGACTGTTCCTTGAGTCAGACTCCTCTAACGATTAGACACATGAATGTGTCGCGATCACTACTGATCTTTTTCTGGGAGATTTATCTTGTGAACAATGGTTCTGATCCCTACACTGGGGATTCAGCCTTTTCGTTTTCCAAACCACATTACGCCTTCTCTAGGCGAGGCTCTCATTAAGCCATACTTCTTGTCTCAAATCCTTACGATTTCTGCCGCTCATCGGCACAATCTTTCTGCATTCTGCGTGCTACCTTGATATGTTCACATATCTAAACGGTTTGCCTCTGGTTTTCCTGAACCAACGCGGGTCAGTAGATTGTTTATCTTTGGTCTCCGTTCAACGCGACGGGGATCGTCTTGTTATGTTCCTTCTAAAGCTTCACACGAAGCGGTACTGTTGTAGGAAAACTCTACTAAGGGCAAGTGAGTGTTCCGACTTTTCATTAAAGTTTATCACGCAAGCACGTATTGTGTTCATACAGTCTGCGTCGTTCAGCAGCTCAGTTCATATTCGAGTTCCTACGATCATCGGTGTGCTGCAGCCCTTGTGATCAATAAAGATCAGGCAACGTTTTCTTTCAGGTAATGACGTCCAGTTTGCGGCGCGCAATTACTGTATCTATCTCAAGGTCTCTTCTCATGATTCCTTAATCAATGTGCCGCGTATGCAAGGTCGTGGTCTCGTTGCATCGACGTACAATCGAGATTTTGTCGAGAGGCGTCACTTCATTGCAACTCTAGCTCTTTAGCTCTTGGTTGCACGGTTGGCTTGAATCTCGTTCTTATTCATCATGTACTTTAAAGTTTTCACTTCGAGAATTCGAAATCCGCTTTTCGTTATTACAGCATATAACTGTTCTCTTCTCTAAGAGTTGTAAGGTAAATTGCAGCTGTTGCTCACGACCTTCCTTGGTCGTTGGCCATATAAGTATGTAGTCAATAAGTATATGACTTACCCAGGTATGGCTTACACGTTCGATTCATGAGGTCCATGAACATTGTCGATGCATGTGTTAAGCTAAATGATGCGACAAGGAACTCGTAATGCTTGAAGCGAGTCCTAAAGGTCGTTTTAGGAACGTTTCCTTCTGGTATTCACAGTGGAGGACCTCTTGTCCTCAAGTTGATCTTTGAGTGGTAACTGGAACCTTACGATTGGCTCATTTGTGTCACCAGTCCCTGGGCAAAGGATTCTGATTCTCAATTTTCTGAAGTTTATGTAAAGTGGAGACTACCAACTTTCTCCTTGTCTCCTTAACTAAGGATGTTATGTCCTTAATTTCCTCTGTCTAGCAGCTCTTGGCGTTGTATCAGAGGTTCATGTTTCGCTGGTGAAACTAGTCGGTATGGCGTCATTCATTACTGGTGCTGCTCCTGGCACGCGATTTATCTTGAACTCCTCTCGTCGCTACGGAGAGGCGTTCCTGGCAAGTCTTCCGAAAAGGCTACTGGGACTTCTTCCATCACGGGGATGTTCTCAGGCTCTGCAGTCTACTCAGAGGCGTTTCTATGCCTCTTCGACCAATGAGGGATGTCGTAGATCTGTCGCCTTGTGGGGTCTAACAACCTTGCACCTATTGCAGGGAGTTTGGGTTTCATCATTCGCAAGAGGGATGCGACTGATTTTCTCATATCAAACGACGTCAGCTGCATAGTTGGATTTCTGATCCATGCTGCCTTTCATATTATGACTTCGCGAGTCAATGGTAACAGAAGGTTCCGGCCTTCTGAGTCACTAAATACAATCCTTAATCGCTTCGACTGTTTAAACTAGCCTCCTATATGCCCATTTCTAAAGAATACGGGGCGTTTATTTTACTCAAAACTAGGCCAAGCAGCTTCTTATGTTCTAAGCATGCAAGGTTACAGTTGATTCCAGTATCAATTAAAAGTAGATGCATAGGGTTGGTTAATAGGGAACGTACCCGTAACCGCATCTGGATCCTGGCGTGCTTCACGAGTTTCGATCGTGAAAACCCTTCCTTGCTTGTTTCTTCTTAGGGCAATCTTTCCTAAAGTGCCCTGCTTCATCACATTTGTAGCAACCTGGTATTCTCTTATTTCTTCCATTTGGGTCCTTCGCCCAACAGGCATCCTTGCTGTGCCCTTCTTTTCCACACTTTCCGCACGTAGGCCTTAGACATCGACCTTCATGGTGAAAAGTGCATTCCCTGCATCTCGGCTTAGTCCCCGAGTATATTTTGCCACCAGCCTTATTAGTGGCTCCATCAGTTTTCCTGTCATGCGGCGGTTTCACTTTCTTTCTTTTGCCTGTTTTAGAGCTTCCATAGTTGACTTGGGTGCTCATCTTTAGGTTTGAGGACTTCCTCTTCTTGTTGGTTGACGACTCCACATGAGTCTCTTTCTTGTTATCCTCAGATTCCGAAAATTTTCCCGCACGAAGAGCTTCTTCAGTAAGAGTGACACTCATATCGATAGCCTCTGCAATGGTTGAGGGCTTTGAGGTAGTAACCATGCTCCTGATCTGAGGTGCAAGTCCCCAAATGAATCGTTCAACCCTTTTAAATTCCGGTTTGACTAAGTAGGGGATGACCCTAGACAAGTCGTGAAATCGTTGGACGTATTCAGGAATCTTCGGTCCGTCCATTTTCAGATTCCAGAACTCCACCTCAATCTTCTGGATTTCCGTCCTAGAACAGTACTTCTTTTCCATCATTTCCTTGAGCTCGTCCCAGCTTAGTGCATAAGCAGCATCCGCACCAAGGGTTTGAACCTGAAGCTTCCACCAGGAGAGTGCGCCATCGACGAATAACCCTGAGATATAAGTAACACTCTGTCGGGGCGAACAGTTACTCATTCTTAGAACGGATTCAGTCTTTTCTGCCCAACGAACAAATGCAACGGCACCTCCTGTGCCATCAAAATTCAATGGCTTGCAGTCCAGGAATTGTTTATAGGTGCAGCCAGTTGGAGGGTTATTTCCAGTAGTGCCATCGCTGTGCTTAGAGCGGAGGGCTTCATGTCGCGCAATTGCCTGTGAGATGCGTTCTTGCAGCTCGGCTTCTGTCCTTGGCAACGTACTGGTGTTTGTGTCTCGCCTGGGCGGCATTCTCTTCTGCCAAAATGGTATGAAATAGGTTAGACAACATTTCAATTGTCTATGATATACATAGCACCATAAGCCACCCAATTTCACACGTATATATAATCAGTGTATAAGCGAGGAAACAGTTATTGAGCCTTCACATAGGCTTGCCAACTTGGCTTATTGTTTGAAATGAACTCGAGGCTACATCGCCTTGGTCATTCAAGTTTTAGTTATTTCCCGCTACACTGGTTTTCTTAGGTCTTTAGCTTTACTGGTGCGTATATTTCCCCTTTGATGGGGTGGTTTGTGTAGAGGTGGTAGAGAGTGTATCATCGCTGATTCTTCCTGAATGTTATTCCACCTTTCTTGCTTAAATGTCGTTTGCTCAAACGTCTCGTATGCAGGTAGAAGTGTCAGTCACGAAGTAGGCTAAGACAGGTCTCCTACTTTCTAACGTGCTAAAGCACTGATCTATGTGTTGTTCTACCAGATGAAGGTGAGGACACCTATAGATTAATTTTGTATGGTTTTCATTAGCTCGGCCCGCAGAGTCCACCAGGATTCCTGTGCACTACAAGTCGTTATTACGTGGGCCCCCGTAATAATAAATTGTCTTGCACAGTTACCCAAATTTTCTCTCGTCCAAGCAGATGATCAATCAAGGAGGGGACACTAATGTCCTTATACCTCTTTGTCATGGAAAGGGCCTTTGCGATGGTCCACGCGCTAACATTCGCTATTGTTACGCGCGTATAGGCACGATGATTAGATGGAATAGGAATAGAGAGAATTCCTAGTAGTTGGAGGGGCACCTTCGTGACGAATACTGCATCTTCCTTTTCTGGTCAAGTATGTCGTCAATCTTGCTTCACATAAGCCGCAGGGATCTCGTCCCGTTGATTGAGAATTCGTTCAAGGTTGCCGCCTCTGCCTCGTCATCATCACCGTAGTTAGGCACCTTCACGATCGAGAGGGAAGAGCAGCCATCTCCTACGGAAGCAAGCTCAGCATCTTGTTTGGTAATCACTCCCAGCCATGAGCTTTGCAAAGGACGCGAGGTCGGTAGCTTCATCGTGCGAGTCACGTATAGTAATAGGAGTCAGAGTCGAAAGTATCTCATTCACGTCAATAATCATTCCGTACACTTATTTGTATGTATGTATATCAATAACATATATGCTACTTAGCATAATCAAGCAATTTAATGCATTATATTACGTATAACTCTCGTTTTTGGGGGTCATTTTGTTTTTGGCAAGTCTAACTCGTGTAGACTATGCTTTGATTGGCACCTTATTTTAAAGGTATTCCTCACTAATGTCCTTGCCTTGTCACTTTTTGAAAAGTGTCTGACTTGTGGATCTTGGCGCTTTCGTGAATGCAATGAAAACCTTTTTGTAAAATGTTTTCGTGAGAGAACTCTAGTGATTGTAGTCTAGACTCGAGAAAGAATCCTAGTTCACTACAATCGAAGCTCTGATACCAAACAGTCACACCCTGTCTTTTGCGGAAGCGTATGATGTGTGACTAGCTTGTTATCATTGCATTCAATCGTAATAAACAACTACATGATCAAAACGATGTTCATCCATTCATGAAAATTTGAGTATTACAAACACGTGTTATTTAAGTTTTCAAAACACGACCTTTGACAAGATTACAATTCAACAAAAGTGGATGACATCTAAACTTGTAGTCTACTTCTAGTTATGACACTTGCGCCCAAGATCCATCCTGTCACCTGAAATACATGTAATTTTGGAAAACATCAACATAAAGTTAAGCGAGTTCATGCATTTTGCATATCTTGTATGAAAACATTGTATGTATCTTGTATAAATAAAGTGTTCATGTATAAATCAAGTTTTCTTGTGTACACCACGTACTAATTGAATGTTTGTACAAGGACATTAAGGCATGTGAGGACATATGGAGCATTAGTGTTGGCTCCTTTAAGGCATGTGAGCATATGGAGCATTAGTGTTGGCTCCTTTACTGTGTCGATTACCCTTGACTGTGTCAATTTCCCTTGACTGTGTCGATTACCCTCGACTGTGTCAATTAACCTCGACTGTGTCGATTTCCCTCGACTGGGACACCGAAGCACTCAAGAGGTCACATAAGGACCATGAGTGGGGCTCGGCCGTACCCGTTAGATCTAACCCTCGTCCCTAATTAAGTATTAATGGCATCTCAATATCTAGTTTAAGCTCACATGATCTAGTATTTTCTAGGCTTTTCTTAAAGCTCATCATATTGCACTCACCACGAGTGCTTCTCGTATTCTCAAATCATATTGCACTCGGTTCTCGTTCTCACCAAGAGTGCTGCTTGTATTTTTACTCTTTGTAAAAATTATAATATTTGTAACATGTATTTCACCCCCGAGAGTTATAAAACCAAAAACAGTTAGAGAAAAGGGGGAGCATGAACTCACAACTTTGCGTTCCTGTGCGTCGTAAACTTCACCGGATTTGCTTAATTAACGTCGTAACCTATACGCGTTTTCTTAACGTTAGTCACTAGACTTGCGTCGCACAAGTACAGTCACTCTCCTTTGTGTACGTATTCTTGTGTTAAAAATAACTTATATTTTTAACTAAGTGTCTTACTTATATTATTTTCTCTAAAATTAATATAAGTGCCTCGTGTTTTGCACTTTGCACCCGAATTATGTATCTTGTATGTTGTATGTGTATTTTTATGTTTATATTCTCATGAGTATTTAGTGTATTTTTAAGTCTTAATACACTAGCACGTATAACACATACTATACACACTTAGCACAAAAGTTGGTGATAAAATAATATATATTTTTCTCTCAAAAATATACATACTTATATCCATTTTTATTCTTGAAGAAATCCTCATTTCTTATCACCCAAAAAATAGGGAAACCTTGGTAATACTTTAAATACATTTTTAGGGAATAAGTTTCCCAAAAACTTATATTTTTCTAAGTGTCAAAATTTATAAAAATTTTGACAGAGTTTCCCCTAAAAATGGAGGTTTCCCATGTTTTCAAAACATGTGTTTATTTTCTTTTAAATCGTCAACAACAATTATCAACAATAATCACTAATTTCTCCATTTCATGAACTTGAATATTTACAAAAATGTGTAGTAACTTACTAGCACATTTAGTAAGCCTTGTTATCTTTAAAAATAAGTTTAATTTCTTAAAAACTTTATTTTTAAAGAATATGAAGTTTCACAACTTCTAGTCGGTTTTTACGAAAATCATTTCTTTGTTAAAACTTTTGTTACACAAGTGCCCACACACTTGTTTATTTACTAAAATACATTTAGTTCATGTAAGATCCGGGTTTTAAACAAGACTAATATTTTTGCTTGGTTCTTCCGAAAAACCACTTGTAGATCTTTAGATCTACATGTTTAGAGTCTTATTTTACAAGAAAATTTACTTTTACTCAAGTTCATGTTTCATGGGTGGAAGGTTCATCATCTTTCACAACTCTAGCACTAACATACTACTAGTTCATGTTCTTGAACATGATCTAGTATGGTTAGATGATGATCCATCCCACTTCTAGCAACAAACAACATAAAATAATCACAACTAACCAAGATTTTCATGATTTACGCCACTAGTTTCTTTTTATCCAACATATTCATCTTACTTTCAAGACTTTAAGTTATGATCTCTAGTGTTCATAATTTTCAACCAACAAATCTCTTATTATCCACTTTAAACGAGATCAAAAAGGTGATTAGAAGCACTTACAACTAGCTCAAGGCTAGGGAAGAAACTAGTCGAAAAACGGGTGGTTAATAGCGACGTAGTGAGGTCCTTGGCAATCCGTAAGCACCGAGTTCCCTTATACGTGATCCTTCACCTTTGTATAAGCTTGGAATTGCAAGATCGAAATCAAAAATGATGGTGGTGTGGGCTTGGGGTTCGGCCGAGATATCTAAGAGAGGAGAGGAGAGAGTTGATTTTTGTTTAAGTGTTGTTTGTGAAAGTGATAACCCCTTAGGCCTTTTTATTATCCACCAACTCTAATTGTCCTCTAGATAATGTGTAGGGGTGATATTAGGCCATGAGATTATTATAATCAAAAGTTGTAAGTGTTTGTCCCCTTGGGGAGCCGATTTCGTTTGGGGGGGGGGGGTCTCATGGTTGGTTTCTAACTAAGTGGTTAGACAATAGTTAGTTAATTAGGAGGTTAACTTAGTTACTAGCATGTGGTGAGTTGTAACGGGTGTTAGGGTATTCGGGGACCCTAACTGGCGTAGAAAAATAAAAACAATGCTTCTAGCATTATTTTGGTGTTCCGAGTAATATCCGGTTGTTCGGTTAGGCACCGGTTCGTTAAAGTGCTAAATTACACTTTTTAGTGTCTTTTAAGTGTCCTTTTGTAACACTTTCGATTCCCGACACTTGGGGAAATATTTCTGAATGATAAAACGTAATTTCTGCATAATATTCATATGTTTAAATGCTGAATTGAGCTGAATTATCTAAACTTCTGCACTTAAAGTGCGTTTCGGGTGCTTTTTAGTGCTTATTTTTCTTTCGCGATGTCTATAAATTAAACCCTTATACGTACTCTTGGGTTTTAATGTACTTTTGTCGTCGGACCTACACCTAGGCCTCAATTCTAATGTCTGACTGCTTTCTGCAGTTCTGTTGACACAGTGTGTCTTACCGGTGAGTTTACTAATATTTTTGACGCAACGCTATCATAACGTAATTCTTGTAGCATATATCATGCATGAATTCACTTGTATGGAATTCAGAAATTAATTTGTCTGGTAAACCAGATCATGCACAGTCATTTAAGCACAAATTACTGTTCATCTAGTGTACGGAATGTACGGAAAAGTGACGGTTGTCACAGTCTCCCCCCGTTAAAAGAATTTTGTCCCGAAATTCAAGCGATGCCATCAGTCGCAGGGGAGTTGTGAAACCAATATGGTCACTTAGATTCATGATTTGTCTTTATGTTCCCATGAAATCTCTGGGTCATGTCATGAATTCTATCGTACTTCAGTAAGTCGATCATGACTTTTCTGTATCTTGTGGACTCTTGGTCCATAACCTCAACAGGTTTCTATAGTAATTCTTGTCGTTTGTCATTGACGTGAATCTTATTTGTGGGAACAACAACTGTTCCTTGAGTCAGACTCCTCTAACGATTAGACACTTGAATGTATCGCGATCACTACTGATCTTTTTCTGGGAGATTTATCTTGTGAACAATGGTTCTGATCCCTACACTGGGGATTCAGCCTTTTCGTTTTCCAAACCACATTACGCCTTCTCTAGGCGAGGCTCTCATTAAGCCATACTTCTTGTCTCAAATCCTTACGATTTCTGCCGCTCATCGGCACAATCTTTCTGTATTCTGCGTGCTACCTTGATATGTTCACATATCTAAACGGTTTGCCTCTGGTTTTCCTGAACCAACGCGGGTCAGTAGATTGTTTATCTTCGGTCTCCGTTCAACGCGACGGGGATCGTCTTGTTATGTTCCTTCTAAAGCTTCACACGAAGCGGTACTGTTGTAGGAAAACTCTACTAAGGGCAAGTGAGTGTTCCGAATTTTCATTAAAGTTTATCACACAAGCACGTATTGTGTTCATACAGTATGCGTCGTTCAGCAGCTCAGTTCATATTCGAGTTCCTACGATCATCGGTGTGCTGCAGCCCTTGTGATCAATAAAGATCGGGCAACGTTTTCTTTCAGGTAATGACGTCCAGTTTGCGGCGCGCAATTTCTGTATCTATCTCAAGGTCTCTTCTCATGATTCCTTAATCAATGTGCCGCGTATGCAAGGTCGTGGTCTCGTTGCATCGACGTACAATCGAGATTTTGTCGAGAGGCGTCACTTCATTGCAACTCTAGCTCTTTAGCTCTTGGTTGCACGGTTGGCTTGAATCTCGTTCTTATTCATCATGTACTTTAAAGTTTTCACTTCGAGAATTCGAAATCCGCTTTTCGTTATTACAGCATATAACTGTTCTCTTCTCTAAGAGTTGCAAGGTAAATTGCAGCTGTTGCTCACGACCTTCCTTGGTCGTTGGCCATATAAGTATGTAGTCAATAAGTATATGACTTACCCAGGTATGGCTTACACGTTCGATTCATGAGGTCCATGAACATTGTCGATGCATGTGTTAAGCCAAATGATGCGACAAGGAACTCATAATGCTTGAAGCGAGTCCTAAAGGTCGTTTTAGGAACGTTTCCTTCTGGTATTCACAGTGGAGGACCTCTTGTCCTCAAGTTGATCTTTGAGTGGTAACTGGAACCTTACGATTGGCTCATTTGTGTCACCAGTCCCTAGGCAAAGGATTCTGATTCTCAATTTTCTGAAGTTTATGTAAAGTGGAGACTACCAACTTTCTCCTTGTCTCCTTAACTAAGGATGTTATGTCCTTAATTTCCTCTGTCTAGCAGCTCTTGGCGTTGTATCAGAGGTTCATGTTTCGCTGGTGAAGCTAGTCGGTATGGCGTCATTCATTACTGGTGCTGCTCCTGGCACGCGATTTATCTTGAACTCCTCTCGTCGCTACGGAGAGATGTTCCTGGCAAGTCTTCCGAAAAGGCTACTGGGACTTCTTCCATCACGGGGATGTTCTCAGGCTCTGCAGTCTACTCAGAGGCGTTTCTATGCCTCTTCGACCAATGAGGGATGTCGTAGATCTGTCGCCTTGTGGGGTCTAACATCCTTGCACCTATTGCAGGGAGTTTGGGTTTCATTATTCGCAAGAGGGATGCGACTGATTTTCTCATATCAAACGACGTCAGCTGCATAGTTGGATTTCTGATTCATGATGCCTTTCATATTATGACTTCGCGAGTCAATGGTAACAGAAGGTTCCGGCCTTCTGAGTCACTAAATACAATCCTTAATCGCTTCGACTGTTTAAACTAGCCTCCTATATGCCCATTTCTAAAGAATACGGGGCGTTTATTTTACTCAAAACTAGGCCAAGCAGCTTCTTATGTTCTAAGCATGCAAGGTTACAGTTGATTCCAGTATCAATTAAAAGTAGATGCATAGGGTTGGTTAATAGGGAACGTACCCGTAACCGCATCTGGATCCTGGCGTGCTTCACGAGTTTCGATCGTGAAAACCCTTCCTTGCTTGTTTCTTCTTAGGGCAATCTTTCCTAAAGTGCCTTGCTTCATCACATTTGTAGCAACCTGGTATTCTCTTATTTCTTCCATTTGGGTCCTTCGCCCAACAGGCATCCTTGCTGTGCCCTTCTTTTCCACACTTTCCGCACGTAGGCCTTAGACATCGACCTTCATGGTGAAAAGTGCATTCCCTGCATCTCGGCTTAGTCCCCGAGTATATTTTGCCACCAGCCTTATTAGTGGCTCCATCAGTTTTCCTGTCATGCGGCGGTTTCACTTTCTTTCTTTTGCCTGTTTTAGAGCTTCCATAGTTGACTTGGGTGCTCATCTTTAGGTTTGAGGACTTCCTCTTCTTGTTGGTTGACGACTCCACATGAGTCTCTTTCTTGTTATCCTCAGATTCTGAAAATTTTCCCGCACGAAGAGCTTCTTCAGTAAGAGTGACACTCATATCGATAGCCTCTGCAATGGTTGAGGGCTTTGAGGTAGTAACCATGCTCCTGATCTGAGGTGCAAGTCCCCAAATGAATCGTTCAACCCTTTTAAATTCCGGTTTGACTAAGTAGGGGACGACCCTAGACAAGTCGTGAAATCGTTGGACGTATTCAGGAATCTTCGGTCCGTCCATTTTCAGATTCCAGAACTCCACCTCAATCTTCTGGATTTCCGTCCTAGAACAGTACTTCTTTTCCATCATTTCCTTGAGCTCGTCCCAGCTTAATGCATAAGCAGCATCCGCACCAAGGGTTTGAACCTGAAGCTTCCACCAGGAGAGTGCGCCATCTACGAATAACCCTGAGATATAAGTAACACTCTGTCGGGGCGAACAGTTACTCATTCTTAGAACGGATTCAGTCTTTTCTGCCCAACGAACAAATGCAACGGCACCTCCTGTGCCATCAAAATTCAATGGCTTGCAGTCCAGGAATTGTTTATAGGTGCAGCCAGTTGGAGGGTTATTTCCAGTAGTGCCATCGCTGTGCTTAGAGCGGAGGGCTTCATGTCGCGCAATTGCCTGTGAGATGCGTTCTTGCAGCTCGGCTTCTGTCCTTGGCAACGTACTGGTGTTTGTGTCTCGCCTGGGCGGCATTCTCTTCTGCCAAAATGGTATGAAATAGGTTAGACAACATTTCAATTGTCTATGATATACATAGCACCATAAGCCACCCAATTTCACACGTATATATAATCAGTGTATAAGCGAGGAAACAGTTATTGAGCCTTCACATAGGCTTGTCAACTTGGCTCATTGTTTGAAATGAACTCGAGGCTACATCGCCTTGGTCATTCAAGTTTTAGTTATTTCCCGCTACACTGGTTTTCTTAGGTCTTTAGCTTTACTGGTGCGTATATTTCCCCTTTGATGGGGTGGTTTGTGTAGAGGTGGTAGAGAGTGTATCATCGCTGATTCTTCCTGAATGTTATTCCACCTTTCTTGCTTAAATGTCGTTTGCTCAAACGTCTCGTATGCAGGTAGAAGTGTCAGTCACGAAGTAGGCTAAGACAGGTCTCCTACTTTCTAACGTGCTAAAGCACTGATCTATGTGTTGTTCTACCAGATGAAGGTGAGGACACCTATAGATTAATTTTGTATGGTTTTCATTAGCTCGGCCCGCAGAGTCCACCAGGATTCCTGTGCACTACAAGTCGTTATTACGTGGGCCCCCGTAATAATAAATTGTCTTGCACAGTTACCCAAATTTTCTCTCGTCCAAGCAGATGATCAATCAAGGAGGGGACACTACTGTCCTTATACCTCTTTGTCATGGAAAGGGCCTTTGCGATGGTCCACGCGCTAACATTCGCTATTGTTACGCGCGTATAGGCACGATGATTAGATGGAATAGGAATAGAGAGAATTCCTAGTAGTTGGAGGGGCACCTTCGTGACGAATACTGCATCTTCCTTTTCTGGTCAAGTATGTCGTCAATCTTGCTTCACATAAGCCGCAGGGATCTCGTCCCGTTGATTGAGAATTCGTTCAAGGTTGCCGCCTCTGCCTCGTCATCATCACCGTAGTTAGGCACCTTCACGATCGAGAGGGAAGAGCAGCCATCTCCTACGGAAGCAAGCTCAGCATCTTGTTTGGTAATCACTCCCAGCCATGAGCTTTGAAAAGGACGCGAGGTCGGTAGCTTCATCGTGCGAGTCACGTATAGTAATAGGAGTCAGAGTCGAAAGTATCTCATTCACGTCAATAATCATTCCGTACACTTATTTGTATGTATGTATATCAATAACATATATGCTACTTAGCATAATCAAGCAATTTAATGCATTATATTACGTATAACTCTCGTTTTTGGGGGTCATTTTGTTTTTGGCAAGTCTAACTCGTGTAGACTATGCTTTGATTGGCACCTTATTTTAAAGGTATTCCTCACTAATGTCCTTGCCTTGTCACTTTTTGAAAAGTGTCTGACTTGTGGATCTTGGCGCTTTCGTGAATGCAATGAAAACCTTTTTGTAAAATGTTTTCGTGAGAGAACTCTAGTGATTGTAGTCTAGACTCGAGAAAGAATCCTAGTTCACTACAATCGAAGCTCTGATACCAAACTGTCACACCCTGTCTTTCGCGGAAGCGTATGATGTGTGACTAGCTTGTTATCATTGCATTCAATCGTAATAAACAACTACATGATCAAAATGATGTTCATCCATTCATGAAAATTTGAGTATTACAAACACGTGTTATTTAAGTTTTCAAAACACGACCTTTGACAAGATTACAATTCAACAAAAGTGGATGACATCTAAACTTGTAGTCTACTTCTAGTTATGACACTTGCGCCCAAGATCCATCCTGTCACCTGAAATACATGTAATTTTGGAAAACATCAACATAAAGTTGAGCGAGTTCATGCATTTTGCATATCTTGTACGAAAACATTGTATGTATCTTGTATAAATAAAGTGTTCATGTATAAATCAAGTTTTCTTGTGTACACCACGTACTAATTGAATGTTTGTACAAGGACATTAAGGCATGTGAGGACATATGGAGCATTAGTGTTGGCTCCTTTAAGGCATGTGAGCATATGGAGCATTAGTGTTGGCTCCTTTACTGTGTCGATTACCCTTGACTGTGTCAATTTCCCTTGACTGTGTCGATTACCCTCGACTGTGTCAATTAACCTCGACTGTGTCGATTTCCCTCGACTGGGACACCGAAGCACTCAAGAGGTCACATAAGGACCATGAGTGGGGCTCGGCCGTACCCGTTAGATCTAACCCTCGTCCCTAATTAAGTATTAATGGCATCTCAATATCTAGTTTAAGCTCACATGATCTAGTAATTTCTAGGCTTTTCTTAAAGCTCATCATATTGCACTCACCACGAGTGCTTCTCGTATTCTCAAATCATATTGCACTCGGTTCTCGTTCTCACCAAGAGTGCTGCTTGTATTTTTACTCTTTGTAAAAATTATAATATTTGTAACATGTATTTCACCCCCGAGAGTTATAAAACCAAAAACAGTTAGAGAAAAGGGGGAGCATGAACTCACAACTTTGCGTTCCTGTGCGTCGTAAACTTCACCGGATTTGCTTAATTAACGTCGTAACCTATACGCGTTTTCTTAACGTTAGTCACTAGACTTGCGTCGCACAAGTACAGTCACTCTCCTTTGTGTACGTATTCTTGTGTTAAAAATAACTTATATTTTTAACTAAGTGTCTTACTTATATTATTTTCTCTAAAATTAATATAAGTGCCTCGTGTTTTGCACTTTGCACCCGAATTATGTATCTTGTATGTTGTATGTGTATTTTTATGTTTATACTTCTCATGAGTATTTAGTGTATTTTTAAGTCTTAATACACTAGCACGTATAACACATACTATACACACTTAGCACAAAAGTTGGTGATAAAATAATATATATTTTTCTCTCAAAAATATACATACTTATATCCATTTTTATTCTTGAAGAAATCCTCATTTCTTATCACCCAAAAAATAGGGAAACCTTGGTAATAGTTTAAATACATTTTTAGGGAATAAGTTTCCCAAAAACTTATATTTTTCTAAGTGTCAAAATTTATAAAAATTTTGACAGAGTTTCCCCTAAAAATGGAGGTTTCCCATGTTTTCAAAACATGTGTTTATTTTCTTTTAAATCGTCAACAACAATTATCAACAATAATCACTAATTTCTCCATTTCATGAACTTGAATATTTACAAAAATGTGTAGTAACTTACTAGCACATTTAGTAAGCCTTGTTATCTTTAAAAATAAGTTTAATTTCTTAAAAACTTTATTTTTAAAGAATATGAAGTTTCACAACTTCTAGTCGGTTTTTACGAAAATCATTTCTTTGTTAAAACTTTTGTTACACAAGTGTCCACACACTTGTGTATTTACTAAAATACATTTAGTTCATGTAAGATCCGGGTTTTAAACAAGACTAATATTTTTGCTTGGTTCTTCCGAAAAACCACTTGTAGATCTTTAGATCTACATGTTTAGAGTCTTATTTTACAAGAAAATTTACTTTTACTCAAGTTCATGTTTCATGGGTGGAAGGTTCATCATCTTTCACAACTCTAGCACTAACATACTACTAGTTCATGTTCTTGAACATGATCTAGTATGGTTAGATGATGATCCATCCCACTTCTAGCAACAAACAACATAAAATAATCACAACTAACCAAGATTTTCATGATTTACGCCACTAGTTTCTTTTTATCCAACATATTCATCTTACTTTCAAGACTTTAAGTTATGATCTCTAGTGTTCATAATTTTCAACCAACAAATCTCTTATTATCCACTTTAAACGAGATCAAAAAGGTGATTAGAAGCACTTACAACTAGCTCAAGGCTAGGGAAGAAACTAGTCGAAAAACGGGTGGTTAATAGCGACGTAGTGAGGTCCTTGGCAATCCGTAAGCACCGAGTTCCCTTATACGTGATCCTTCACCTTTGTATAAGCTTGGAATTGCAAGATCGAAATCAAAAATGATGGTGGTGTGGGCTTGGGGTTCGGCCGAGATATCTAAGAGAGGAGAGGAGAGAGTTGATTTTTGTTTAAGTGTTGTTTGTGAAAGTGATAACCCCTTAGGCCTTTTTATTATCCACCAACTCTAATTGTCCTCTAGATAATGTGTAGGGGTGATATTAGGCCATGAGATTATTATAATCAAAAGTTGTAAGTGTTTGTCCCCTTGGGGAGCCGATTTCGTTTGGGGGGGGGGGGTCTCATGGTTGGTTTCTAACTAAGTGGTTAGACAATAGTTAGTTAATTAGGAGGTTAACTTAGTTACTAGCATGTGGTGAGTTGTAACGGGTGTTAGGGTATTCGGGGACCCTAACTGGCGTAGAAAAATAAAAACAATGCTTCTAGCATTATTTTGGTGTTCCGAGTAATATCCGGTTGTTCGGTTAGGCACCGGTTCGTTAAAGTGCTAAATTACACTTTTTAGTGTCTTTTAAGTGTCCTTTTGTAACACTTTCGATTCCCGACACTTGGGGAAATATTTCTGAATGATAAAACGTAATTTCTGCATAATATTCATATGTTTAAATGCTGAATTGAGCTGAATTATCTAAAATTCTGCACTTAAAGTGCGTTTCGGGTGCTTTTTAGTGCTTATTCTTGCTTTCGCAATGTCTATAAATTAAACCCTTATACGTACTCTTGGGTTTTAATGTACTTTTGTCGTCGGACCTACACCTAGGCCTCAATTCTAATGTCTGACTGCTTTCTGCAGTTCTGTTGACACAGTGTGTCTTACCGGTGAGTTTACTAATATTTTTGACGCAACGCTATCATAACGTAATTCTTGTAGCATATATCATGCATGAATTCACTTGTATGGAATTCAGAAATTAATTTGTCTGGTAAACCAGATCATGCACAGTCATTTAAGCACAAATTACTGTTCATCTAGTGAACGGAATGTACGGAAAAGTGACGGTTGTCACACTGGTGTCCTTCCCCATCCGAGGACAATGGTACGTAGGATTTACGTAGGTTTTAACACTAGTGTCCTTCCCAATCCGAGGATAGTACGTAGGTTTTACGTAGATTTTGGCACAGGCATCCTTCCCAATCCGAGGACCGTGGTAAGTAGTCTAGTAGTGTTGTAAGTACAAGTAATCATTCAATCCCATTCCCAACCCACCGGGGAATCCCATGCCTTGGTAAGAGTGTGAACTCACCTTGGTTTGCTCGGTATGCTAAGTTATGTGCCCACAATTAATCAGTCAAGTCCTATAGTATGCACGTATATTCAATCAGCTCAAGTTCGTAATGTTTCACGTACAATTAGTATTACAGAGTGATTTGGCATTTAACATTAAATAACACATAAACAGTTTGCCAATCATACCAGGTTCAAAGTTACATGCAAGTTCCTTAACTAAGTTATCATGTTCAACGGAGTTAATGTATTTATTAACTGAGTTGTTAACAGAGTAAAAGATCATTGGACGAAAACCCCTTCTTTTATGGCGAAAACACCTTGGACGAAAACCCAAGGGTTTTCGTCGGACTCAATGCTTGGCGAAAACACTTTGTGTTTTCGGCTGGGACTTCACCAACATCATTAACAGTTACACAAATCTCAGAATTTATCTAAGAATCATTCAGTCCGAACAACTCATGGAAACATTCGATCATCATATCATCATTCGATCATCAACAGTCATAAGTAAGTTATTGGAATCATCAAGTAAGTAACATTAGCATTAACCTTGTCCACACATCTAACATACAGTCAATTATCAATAATAAACTACCACCCCTGACATCATCATTATGCACCCCCACATGGAATTTAAAAACCATTGTGCACTTTTGACAAAACTGACAATGTGATTGGGATGTGTACCATGTTAGATGAGATCAAAAATTCCTAAAACACATGGCTGCCATTGACTTTTAGAATGTGCACAAAGTTTGATGAGATCACATGGCTGCCATTTATTTATTCAAGATCATTCAATTCTTCATACCAAAGCATCACAGTATTCCATATCTAGCATGAACCCTATTTTGTGTATTCATCCAATCAATTCTCATAACATAACACATATTCGAACACTATTAATATATTGACATGTTTTCAGATCCTAATCCATTAACAGCATTCGAGATCATACATTCAGATCAAACAGAAACAGGATTACCCATAACAACTTCATAACAATGCATAGAGTCATGAAATCACTCCTTATATCATATGTATTTCAGTCAAGAACACGTTTACAGTGTAAGCATACATTAAGAATGAAAACAAACTTAAACAAGTAGACTACTAACCGAACTCAGAGAGATCAAACAAGAGAGATCTGATTTCGAGCAAGGTAATGGCAGCCGTCGGGTTCAAAGGAAACGAGAGAGAGAGACGATGTGATTAGGGTTTGCCAAATAACAGTTTACGTAAGGGATTAAGGACAAATGTTTATCTAGTCACGACTGGGCCCAAAGCCCATTTGGTTTTTCGTTGGTCACCTGGTGGACGAAATCACATATGTGTTTTCATCAGGAAGTGTTTTCGGCTAGGGGGTGATTTCGTGGGTTCCTTGCTTGTTTTTAATATTCCCAAACACAAAAATAATACAACACATTAATATAACCATGCATGCTTATATTGCACATCAATATATAAAACACACTTATAAGGCACATCATGTATATAGAAACGACATCTAGTGAACAAGTACTAAGTCAAGTAGAAACCTTGGAAACTCGGGTTGTCACATTATCCCCAACTTGAAAGAAATTTCGTCCCGAAATTTAGTACGTGGTTACTGAGGAAGCTAGTAGTGTTGCGTAGTTTACTGGTTTTCCTGGGGTGTCACAGATACAATGATTCAATATGACCGAAACTAAATCCTTATAGCATCTATCTATCTTCATAGAATGATTCTTATAGGATGTTTAAAGTGCAAATATTGGGGTCCTTGTTTGGATTCATTGTGTACTTTAATGCGTGTTTGACTAGACGATATGACAGAAACCAAATCCTTATAACATCTATCTATCTTCATAGAATGATTCTTATAGGATGTTAATGTACTAGTATTGGAGTCCTTGTATGGATTCATTGTGTACTTTAATGCGTGTTTACAAGTTGGCGACAAGTTGACGATTTATGTGTTTATGTGGTAGTTGTGATACGCCGCTGGTACTTCCTATATATAAGTGTTCTTATTTTATTACTCTTGTAGCGTTATCCGGATCACTTTAGGATTTTGTTTACGATTGATTCAATGTTCGATTATCCAAATCCATGTAGAATCTTCCATATCTTTATGTGTTAGATTCTTAGAAGGATGTCTAAAGTATCATTGTAAATCATTGACTTGATTTATATAATACTCACATAAGTTTTGATTTATTTCAAAACAGTTATTATTAATCCTTGATTTGATTTCTAATAACACATTAACGAGTTTACGATGATTTCAACGAGATTACAATGTACGATTTCAAATGGCATAAAAATTACTTGGTAATAATCATATTGCCATATACAAACTGTTTGCCACAAGTTTTTACAATCAAGATTATGTATTGCAATACTAAACTTTTGCCATTCTCCGGCTTCAAGATTCATTTTCAATCGACTACTCTTGTAGTTGTCAAAGTATTGCAATATCAAACTTTTGTCATTTATTTGGCTAACAAAACCTATGTATTCGCCGGCATTTTTATGCTGACTATTTTTCACATATGTTTCAGGTTTTCAACTATTCAAGCATGCAACGCATAAGACTGCATTCGGGCCTTAGACTTCTTAATCAAAAGACAATTACATGTATTCTTTGTTTGTAAAGCGATGTTAACAATATTAAAACAATTTAGTACTAGTAGTTGTGAGCAATTTGTAACGTGACTCCCCGATATTTCCGTCGCGTGTTGTTGTATTACGCGATTGGGGTCTTACAGATTGGTATCAGAGCACTGGTTATAGGGAATTAGGTTATTAGCATGCCTTAAACCTAGTCTATAACCTTCCTAGGACCCAAACATGAGTAGACTTAGGAACTCCTTCCTAAATCCTCATCCTTATTCGTGCCATAACTACACTATGAATTACAAATCATCTAGCCTTAGATGATTTATCCTAAAACCCTTAGGCTTTATGCCTTAAGGTATTCCTCAAAATGTTTTCTCAAAACATTTTCATTGAAACATTTCTCAAAATGTTTTCTCAAACGTTTTCGTCAAAATATTTCGCAACATGTTTATCTTAAACAATTTTTATCAAAAGATTTCTCAAATGTTTTTCTCAAACATTTTTAATCGAAATCTTGAGTTTTAATAATGTGAACACATGCAATCTGGAAGGGTGGATGCCTGTACCCCGAGCTTTTTTGTCTAAGGCTAGAGTGTTCGTACAAATCCGCATTATCGGACCAGTCACTCTTACCTGGGAACTCTTAGGGTGAGTGTTCACTTATAGCCTAAAGCATGTCTTCGTGAAACATTATAAAAACCTATTCATCTTGACTATGCCGAACGATTTCTAAACGACCTTTGTGACACTACTCATTCATATTACCCTCGGTAATATGTTTGCTATTCACGACAATCGAAACAAATTTCGTTTCACAATACTATTTCATCATATTACCTTCGGTGATATGTTTGATTCGAAACAATTGAAATCAATTTCATTTCATCTCACGACACTATAAGATTTCTATTTCATTTTCAAAACACTACCTTTGTCTTTTAAAATTTCAAATTTTTACCATTTGGATAAGAATTTTCAAAATTTCAAACACAAAGTTTCTTTATTATAAAATTTTAATTTAAAACATTTTATCTTAAAAACAATAAATTTTTAAATAGTAAAGAATTTATAACGCAAACCATTAACTTGGTTTGTATTCTCTCATCTAAAAAAATTACAAAAGTTTATTTTTTTCAAACAACTCTTGTCTCAAAACAAAATCCACAACACTGTATTTTCTAAGTACAAGAACGAGACCTATGAACGAGATTTTACTAGTCCAAAATTTTCAGTATACAATGATATTACAAACTCATAACAATTTGATAAATCTAACTTATTTGGTTTTCACTATAGCTATACTTTCAAGATACCTCCTAGCCACGACACCACTTGGAACGCTGAAATGGCAGCAAGGATTTCTCAGCATCTAGATACTTTACTCCCAGGCATCGTGACCCAAGTCAACCAAATCCAAAACAACAACAACAACAACAATGTTTTATCGCCATGTAACTATAAACAATTCAACTCGGCTAAACCACTCAGGTTTAATGGGTCTGAAGGAGCAACTGCGCTCCTACAATGGTTTGAGAGTATAGAAAGCACATTCCGCCATGTTTAGTATCCCAATGAGCGCAAGGTGGAGTTCGCCTCGAGTGTCTTTCAAAGGAGAGCACTCACTTGGTGGAACGGTATTATGAGAGACCGAGGTGCCGATATAGCAATGGCACTGACGTGGGAAGAATTTAAAGATTTTATGAAGAAAGAATTCTACCCACGAAGCGAAATAAGGGCACTTGAAAACGAATTCTATCATCTAAAACAAGATAGTGGGGAAAACCGTGCCTACACTGACCGATTTGAACAGTTAAGCCTACTTTGCCCCACTATGGTCACATCTTTGGATTGGGCCATTGAGAAATACATTGATGGCCTACCTGATCTTGTCCAAGACATTGTCAGTGGCAGCAAACCTTCAACGCTTAGGGAGGCTAAGGAATTAGCCGCTATCTTAACCGACTCCCAGGTTAGAAAAGGGAAACTATTTCGAAAGGGAGACAAGAAACAAAAAACCGAAACTACTAATGAGAATTCAAAAGGAACAAAGGCCGAATCTTCTAAAAATTCTAAGAAGCGCAAGACTTCAAAGAATTTTGCAATTCCTGCACCAGTTCCACTAAACTCAGTACCCTTTAAGGGATTTTATCATGGAAAGCAACCTCGGTGCAATCATTGCAACTATCATCATGCAAAATTCTCCTTGTCTTCAGTGTACAATCTGTGGTCTATTTGGACATCTAGCTGCAACCTGTCGTATGCAGAACCGAGCAACCCTTACTCAGACTCGCCCCCAAGCATGTTTCAATTGTGGTGATTTAAATCATTTCAAGCGTACTACCCCAAGCTTGCCAATGCTAATTGACGAGTGTTCAATGTCAATGAGGCTCAAGTAATGATCAAGCACTTATGATCATTTGAACCTCTATATTTTTTGTTTATTTTCAAAAAAATGTACATATTTCAACTATGTTTGTAATGACAATATAAATTTCAAGAAGTTTATCTCTGTCCTTGTTATTCATTTTCCAATTACAAACTCTAATGTGATTATTCTATGTGTGATTATAACTACATACCGACTTTGAGGATTCCGTTCTTTAGGAACCAAATCTTATAATTTAGTATGATACGATTTCACTCTGGTGCATTCATACGAACTTGGCAACACGATCGCTACAAATACTATGAACAAGTTAATACTATTTTGTGATTGTGGCATTACATACATGATTTGTTTATCTAATATGTATAGTACATGATTATAAATACAATTTGCTTCGTATGCTGACTTAACGTACTTAGTACACTAATTTTCAAATACATTTTGCTTAGTGTGTTAACTTAGCATACCTAGCGCATGATTTGAAAACATTTTCTCGATATGCTTACATTATGATGACAATGCATGATTAGTATATGTTGCATTCTACCTGTTTGGTTAGTATGAAACATATATAAACATTTGTACTAAAATGAAATACCTACTACTAAATTTGTTGTATACAAAACAAGTAGTGCTATCATTGCTAGTATGAAACACGGTTCGATTTGACAAATGTTGTGTTGTGACGATGTTTATTTGATTTAGACGATAGTTCGACCTAATTATTTGTTTACCCTCGCTTAACAAGAGGAGCTATGTAGACCATGCGACGAAACGAGTAATTATGGGTGCACACTTAATTATGAGGTTCGACGCATGAGAATCGTAGTAAGCCTTGTTAAGTATGGTGGCATAAAATCTAGAATGATTAAGGTAACGGGAGGATTATGATGTGATAAGAACATGGTGGATACACCGATGGTACGTCCTATATATAAGTGTTCTTATTGTGTTATTCTTCAGAACGTTGCTGAGATCACTTAGTGATTTTATGTTATCTTGGACCGTTATGTGATTATGTGACTATTTGTTATTTTGTTGGGTTTTGTACATGTTTATCAAAGTATTTTATCCATATAAAATAAAAACGCAGCGGAAAATATTATTTAAAACATGTTTACTATCAAGATATAAAACCCATTTTATATGTAAAACCCAATCCCGGATCCATATACGAAGATGCATGCTATCAAAATAAAACACAACCATAGGGTGTTTAGGATACTACCTTCCAAGGAGTAGAGAATATGAAGAAGATGATGCTTCTTGAACGGTTGCCTTCAAGTGTAGAAGACCTCAAGCTTGTATACCCCAAGCCCTCCAACAATCACCTTATGTTTAGCTAGGATTTCTCACTTATGAACTCACTATTGAAACCCTCTTGAAACCATCATATGGCCGAAAATATGAGAGGAGGTTGTAGAGTTCTTGCACTTGATTTATGAACATGAAAAAGGCCTACTTGATCAACCATACATGACCCGATTTTTATGGAGTCTTACACTCGATTTTTCCAAAAGAAAAACCCTCTTGGATGATCATGTTGGGGCCGAAAATTTTCAGCCATTTTCTCCTATCTTCTTCAAGTTCATGCAACACTTTCTTCATACAAAATGAATTATAAAAGACATGAGAGATTTGCCACCCACATTGCCCAATAGGAGATCATCTAACACATGCATTTGCATGCAATGTGATTGGCCAAAGAACTTAGGGAAGACCATCCAATCAAAATTCATGCAACTATGACAACATGCATGGAACCTCATTGGACAAGAATTTTTTGGGAAGACCCCATGGGGGGGGGGGGGTGGCGGCCTACTTGTATTTTTTATAAAAAAAATTCAAATCTTTCTTTTATAAATTTAAGTCTTGATTAATTTTATAACTTTTATAAAATTATAACATCATATGTTATCCAGATAACAAAATAAAATATTCTTGAAATAAATTATTATGTTATTTAACCCATTAAATAACAAAATAAAATATTCTCTCAAAATAAATTATCCAGATAATTTATTGGTTTGTCAAGTGCAATTATTTAGAAAACCAATTTCTAAATATTATAAGTGTTAATATTTATTTGTTTGATCATATCACAAATAAATAATATAAGTGTTTGTCTAGCATGTTATTGGGTATGACTCGACTTGGATCATAACGTACTAGCCACATCAATTTAATATGTGTCTTGGGCATACAGAGTCCAACAATCTCCCACTTGCACAAGATACATAGAAGATTGATGCAAGTAGTAAATGACGCCTAACTACGGTTTACTACCCCTAATACGTATGACTATATGTGCCATTCAATAACATCATCCCCTTCAAGTCCCTTACTTGAACATGATTTAGGTGAATCTATCATTTATCCTTTCGTTACAGATGTCATGTCAAATCCAGAGACACAGAGTGATCACTCTCTGTTGATTTAACTTTAGCAGGCCTTAGACATCTTACTCTCAACGAATAAGAGGAACAAATCCCATCTTGACTACATACGTCTCTCACAATCACCTTGTACCACACCTGAGCTTAGCCTTATGTACTGTCATATTACTGACAGCGAAGAAATAAGTCAAGGCATAATATTTGGTGAATATCAAGACCCAATATGTATCTCAGGTCTGAGGATACTATGATATTCTCCTTTACTCAAATTTACTTATGATCAATCACAGATGATTCCATGCAGTAATATTTGAGAGCGAGTCAGTCCAATATATGTATCCCACAAATATCTATGAACCTTGGTAGCAACACTTTGCTCTATATTCATATCTAATGAATATCCACCAATCCAAATTCATAATAGTCTTACATTCATATTTGTTCCCACAATTATGATCGACTACGGACATGTAGAATAAGTAACTTATTCACGGATTTAAACATGCTAATATGGAACATAACTCAACATACCATAAAGAGTTATAATAACAATTGTTCCAATATCCAAATACAAAATAGATCAAATCCAATCACTAGAATATCGAAGTCCTAAGGCACAAGTATGACCCTTTCATGCTTTGCCCATTCAAGGAGCTTCGTGAGTGGATCCGCAATATTTTGATCAGTGTGAACTTTGCGAATACATATCTTTCTCTTTTTCAACTTCATCCCTTATGTAGTTGAAAGTCCGCTCAATGTGCCTAGTCTTTCGATGTACACGGGGTTCCTTGATTTAAGCAATCGCACCATCGTTATCACAAAGATCTCTAGGGGTCCTGAATGGTAGGGACTACCCCTAGATCGGCAATAATTCAAGTGGCAGATCCATATGAATTATCACAATCAATGAAGCGGCGATGTATTCTGATTATGTAGTGGACAATGCTACCCTGATTGTGATCGAGGACCATTTCGATCAGTTTGGAAACTCGTATCTATGTAACCCTTTACAACGAATTCCGAAACTCGCATCCCTGTAACCTTTTACAACGAGTTCTTTTCACCAGATCCATATATTAGAAATATATCCTTAGTCCTTCTAAGGTATTTCAATATACTTTCTAATAGTCATCCAATGACCGTTATTTGGATTTTACTGGTATCTTCTCGTCATGCTTAAAGCGCATAACTTGTCCGGTCTAGTACATATCATTACATACATAATGAATCCTATAGCTGACGTATATGGGATTCCTTTCATTCTTTCTTGCTCATCCTTTGAGCTTGGACATTGAAACGCATTCAATATTGTCCACTCTTTGAATAGGTACCAAACCTTTCATAGAGTTCTCTATCTTGAACCCTTTCAAGACTTTGTCAATGTATGCACTTTAGTTTAAACCTATCAAGCGCCTTGATCTATCCCTGTAGATCTTTACTCCCAAAATATAGGCGGCTTCTCCAAGATCCTTAATTGAAAAACAACTTTCAAGCCAGGCTTTTACACCTTCCAAGGTTTGGAATGTTATTCCAAATAGTAGAATGTCATCGACATATAATTCTAAGAAAGTAATAATGCTCCCACTAGCCTTCTTATACACAAGATTTATCGACGTTCTTGACGAATCCATATTCCCTAATCTCTTCATCAAAACGGTGATTTCAATTTCTAGATGCTTGTTTCAATCTATAGATTGATTTCTTTAACTTGCATATTTTGTTAGGATGTTTAGGATCGACAAAACCTTCAGGCTGAACCATATAGACATCTTTTTCAAGATATCCATTAAGGAAAGCCGTTTTGACATCCATTCGCCAAATCTCATAATCATATTGTGCAAGTATGGCAAATGATATCCTAGTTGACTTTAGCATCGCCATGGGCGAGAAGGTCTCATCATAATCAACCCTTTGAGTTTGAGTGAAACCTTTTTGCTACAAGTCTCGCTTTACAAGTATCCAAGTTACTATACATTACAGTTTTCTTCTTGAAAACCCACTTACTTCCAACTACTTTAGAGTTAAGTGGTGGCACAACAATTCCCATACTTGGTTGTCATACATGGATTGCATCTCTACGTTCATAGCCTCAAGCCATTTGTCGCAATCAGATTTTGACATTGCATCATGGTATGTGGTTGGTTCATGTGAATCTACCACATAGCATCCATCCATAAAAAATCCATATCTTTCAGGTGGATTACTAATTCTACCAGATCTGCGAACGTTTTGTGTATGTTGATCAACCATTTGATCATCTTCAACAACCTCTTGTTGAGTGCTAGTATCAACCAAACGTGTATCGGCTTTTGGTTCCTGATCCTCATCAAGTTCCACTGTTCTACTAGTTCCTTCCATTAGGAACTTATCTTCCAAGAACTTTGCCTTTCGAGCAACAAATACTTTTGCTCTGTTGGATCGTAGAAATAATATCCTATATCATCTTTAGGATATCCTACGAAGATACACTTAGTGGATCGTACTTCCAACTTGTTTGGGGTGTATTGCTTCACAACCCATACTTTTAAATATGATAATGATGGAACCTTTCCATGTCATATTTCAAAAGACGTCGTATCCACTTCCTTGGTTGGGGCCATATGGGCCACTGAGAGCAAAGCGTAACCCCAAAGTGATAGAGATAATGCGCTCCTAGCCATCATAGATCGAACCATATCTAATAGAGTTCGATTCCTCCTCTATCAAAACGAAGAACTTTAAAAGAGTTGATTTTGTACTTCACTTTTTGAAGATTCTGAACGTTTCAAAACTTCTTCTTTGTGTCAAGTACACATAACCATAACTACTATAGTTGTCGGTTAAAGTAATGAAGTATCTTTCACCATTCCTAGTCATTGGCTTAAAAGGATCACATACATTCGAATGTATGATACCTAAGAAATCTATTGCCCTTTCCCACTAAAGGATTACTTGGTCATTTTACCTTGTAGATAAGATTCGCATGTATCAAATGAACCAATTTCATTTGTTTCCAAAAGACAATTCTTTCGAAGTGTTTACATGCGACATCTGTTTATATGACCAAGGTGATAATGCCAAAGATAAGTCTCACTCAAATCCATTTTGAGTTTGTTGGTGATTGCTTGGTACATTGAACTATCAAATGATGTATTATTATGAACCAATTCATAACTACCATTTGAAGGCATAGTTTTAAAGTAAAACATGTCATTCATCGAAATATAAATGTCATTGTTTACAAACTTTAAATCAAAACATATTGTCTCAAAAGGGAAACTTAAATAATGTTCCTAGTCAAACTAGGAGCATTCAAAACATTTTAAAACAATTTCCAAACTTATTTGGAAGTTTCAAAACATAGTCTCCTTTCTTGTAATGTTTATTTCTTTTGAACCTTTTGCAACGAATTGCAAACATGAGTTCCACATCCGGTATCTAATACCCATGTGTTAGAAGAAATAACATTAAGGTCAATATGTATCATCAAGATTGTACCTGAGGTTTGCCTAGCATCCCTCTTGTTTTTCAACTCTTTGAGATAGGTTGGACAATTCCTATTTAAATGCCCTATCTCACCACACTTAAAGCATGGATCGTTCGTGGCAACCTTTGCCTTCTTTTCTATTGGTTTCGGTGGTTCTGCTTTAGTCTTTCTTTTCCTTTCTCTTTGATGTGCCCCTTTCCTTTGGCAACATTTGCTTTGGTGTCGGGGTGATGCCCTTTCTTTGTTACCACCCTCATTGATCGTTAGAATGGATAAAAGCCCTTTTACCCATATTGAGCCTTTCAAAGCGATTAATGTGGCTTTTCTTCTTAAAGATATAAGATGAGACCGATTGGTTTTCCTCCATTCGACATGCATGAAGTGCTCGAACCGTTTCAAAGCGTTCAACCCTTAGGAACATTTCCTACAATTGGTTAATCATGTCGCATGCTCATGATGTTCAAAAAAATCCTTTTGAATCTCGGGAATCATAATTCCTAACATGAGGCAAGAGGTTTGCATAGTATTCTCGATATACTTAATCCAATCGTTATAGGCATCCTTATCTTCCATAAGATGTTCATCGGGATTAGGATCGTTTTCCAGTGATAGGTTACGGACGGTTTGGGTAATATTGTTAGCGGCCATCTACAAAATTTAACAAGGTTCAATTTTAGTATTTTCGATATTATTATATTTTAATCATTAATACCCTTTGTGTCTCATAGACAATTAATAATTAAAATCTAGAATCCAACGTTACATTTAAATATTGGTTAGGTGACCTTTATCCCTCTATTTAAATTAACAAGGTAGTCAACGTTTGACAATTGCAACTCTTTGCAACTTCTAGTCATATGGGATCGGTTAAACATCTTTATGTTTAGTTGGCATGTTTAATCCCATCAACACCTTTTATTCCCCATGCTTCGGTGACCCTAAGTTCATGGTTTCCAAATCAAGTCGTCCAACTTACACACACGTGTGAGTTTATTCACATAAGTGGTTAGGTGACCTTTATCCCACAAAAATGGTAAACCCACCTCGAATATACAAGTTCCTTCAAATGTGGTTAGGTGACCTTTATCCCACAAAAGAGTTCCCAAGTGTTTCGAGTGTTGTATAAAAGGATGGTGTTTGACTTGTTTTATTAAAAGGGATTTTTGAGTTTTCAAAAATTCTATGTACTATCATTTGCATGCATTCAAATCCTTGGTACTTTTGTGAAAACAAATTTTCAAGGTTCTTTTTAATAAAACCCATTTTATTATAAAATCATTAATTTTTAATAACCTTTTATTAACCAATTTTAATGATCTTTTAAAGAACCAATTTTAAGCTTGTTGTTGATTATTAGTTTGTTAAGCATGCATATCCAAATATCATCAAACAACAAATAAACAACCACACAAGCACGACACACATATCATTAGGTGCATAACCATAGCCAACTATTTTGACCACACTTGTTAGCCGAAACAAGTGTGCCAAAAGGTCCTTCCTAAAGGGTGAAAAATGACACAAGCAATGTGTCGTTGAACTCCCACTTGATCCCGCATCCAAATGCTTCAAGTCTCCCTTTTGTGTTGTGATTTCTCCACTTTCTTTGAGCTTCCAAAATGTACTTTAATTCAGCTCCAAACTCCTTTGGGCTCCGAAAATGTGTTTTGGTTTTCGGGCTAAAATCCCGTTAAGAACTATGAAGTCCTTTATGCGCGAAATTGGCAAAAACCAAAACCGCATTTTTGTGTGCATCTTCTTTTACAAAATATATCCTAATACATTTTTCTAGTAAAATAAAATGCACCTAGTCTATTTATTTTACATGCCAAATGAAAAATAAATAAATTACATATCTTTACAAATGGAAGAACAAAAAATAATAAGTATTACAACCCATTGAATAATTAATAAATAAATCACAACACAATTATTCAACACAAGGTCATGGCTAGGTTATATGCACCAAAATATATATCCAAATATATATATATATATATATATTAATTTCAAGAAGCATAAAAAAATGGTTCCCTTTTAATAACCATTTTCGGCTATGTCCAAAAAACCGAAAAGGTAAGTTTTGTCCAAACAAACAAATCATCCATATGAAATAATTTTTCAAGATTCATTTATGCATGTAAGAATATAATCTTGAAAAACAAAAGGGATAACCATACTTAAAATTTCGGCCATAGGGTTTTTACCAAACCCGAAACCCGAAAATTTTAAGTCTATTGAAGCATGCACTCATATAAGCGGCTCTGATACCACTGTTGGGTTTTGTACATGTTTATCAAATTATTTTATCCATATAAAATAAAAACGCAGCGGAAAATATTATTTAAAACATGTTTACTATCAAGATATAAAACCCATTTTATATGTAAAACCCAATCCCGGATCCATATACGAAGATGCATGCTATCAAAATAAAACACAATCATAGGGTGTTTAGGATACTACCTTCCAAGGAGTAGAGAATATGAAGAAGATGATGCTTCTTGAACGGTTGCCTTCAAGTGTAGAAGACCTCAAGCTTGTATACCCCAAGCCCTCCAACAAACACCTTATGTTTAGCTAGGATTTCTCACTTATGAACTCACTATTGAAACCCTCTTGAAACCATCATATGGCCGAAAATATGAGAGGAGGTTGTAGAGTTCTTGCACTTGATTTATGAACATGAAAAAGGCCTACTTGATCAACCATACATGACCCGATTTTTATGGAGTCTTACACTCGATTTTTCCAAAAGAAAAACCCTCTTGGATGATCATGTTGGGGCCGAAAATTTTCAGCCATTTTCTCCTATCTTCTTCAAGTTCATGCAACACTTTCTTCATACAAAATGAATTATAAAAGACATGAGAGATTTGCCACCCACATTGCCCAATAGGAGATCATCTAACACATGCATTTGCATGCAATGTGATTGGCCAAAGAACTTAGGGAAGACCATCCAATCAAAATGCATGCAACTATGACAACATGCATGGAACCTCATTGGACAAGAATTTTTTGGGAAGACCCCATGGGGGGGGGGTGGCGGCCTACTTGTATTTTTTATAAAAAAAATTCAAATCTTTCTTTTATAAATTTAAGTCTTGATTAATTTTATAACTTTTATAAAATTATAACATCATATGTTATCCAGATAACAATATAAAATATTCTTGAAATAAATTATTATGTTATTTAACCCATTAAATAACAAAATAAAATATTCTCTCAAAATAAATTATCCAGATAATTTATTGGTTTGTCAAGTGCAATTATTTAGAAAACCAATTTCTAAATATTATAAGTGTTAATATTTATTTGTTTGATCATATCACAAATAAATAATATAAGTGTTTGTCTAGCTTGTTATTGGGTATGACTCGACTTGGATCATAACGTACTAGCCACATCCATTTAATATGTGTCTTGGGTATACAGAGTCCAACATATTTGTGCGATTATTTGCAATGGACGATGACGAGTATATTCATTAACTCAAATTGAGCCGACTGGGAGTATATTATGGTATTAATTGTGACGATCTTGATGCCATAGGCATGTTGACCCGTCTCCTATGCATGAGATGCTCATGGTACATTGGATGTACCTCGTGGGATGTTAGAAACCGTGTACGTGTAGGGCTTGAATGTACACCCCTTTGTTTGCTAGGATTTACACTAAAAGCTTAGTATAACATAGTGCCATACCCAAACAAATTTTGAACACTGGTCGACATTTTTTTAATTTTAATTTTTATTTTCATAAGTTTCAAAGGCTTGAATACCTTGAGATACTTTGAATATCCCAAATCACATTTTGAATCCCCTAAAATTCCCAACACCAAACGATGCTCCGCATCTTTGGGATCTAGCAATTTGCTCATCCTTCAGTTGTTTCAAAAACACTCTACGGTCTCCTTCGAATAAATTTCGGGACGAAATTTCCTAAAGTATGGGAGACTGTGACACTTGTGCTCCGTAAACACTGTATGATATATAACAATATCATTTATCAAAGAAACAATGTGTTTTGGTCTCAATATATGCTCATTTGTGCTTGACAATTTCACGTTTTGATTCTAGTTCGATTTCAAGCTTTAAATCGCTTTCTAGAAAGTTATACGCAAACTGATGCGTAAACGTGATCAGTTTAACATGACAAACACTCCGGAGCAGTGACATAGGCTTAACATACCTTAAATAACCTTTACATAACTTAGAAATAAGTTTTGAAGGGTTTGGTGTGTCGAAAACAAGTTTATTCGATCATAGGGACTATTTGTGACAAACTACGAAAGTATGCCGATTCATATAGCAACATACACTCCGGAACATGATCATAAGCTAAACGTACCCTAAATATCCTTTACATAGCTTAGAAATTGGCTTTGAGGGGTTCGGTATGCGAAAATGCGCTTATTTGATCAATAGGGACTAAAAGCGTCAAAAAGTGCATAAGTTTGCATTTACGCGGATATCTTACATTCTGAACATATCCGGACATCCAAAAAAATTTTTAATCATTAAAATATTTTATTTTAGTGATTGGAATTCAAAAATACCATTCGTCGCATAATTTGGATCATTTTTCGCGTCCGTTCGAGTTTCATCGTAATTAACCGAACAACGAGATCGTACGACCAAACGAACTGACATCCATGATATTTTCAAGCACATTTCATGCCCCCTATACTTTAACATCCTTATGGAGCCTTGAAATTGGGTTAACGGGGCTTAAACGCGTCAAAAATCAAGTTTTAAGCTACAGGGGCCTGTTCTACCAATTTGTGAAAATTGCTGATCAGACATCCTCGCCTGGGGCGAAGGCTGAAGCCTCTGGCTTCGCGGCCTGCGAGAGCTGGAGCTGGCAGAAACAATGAATCTGGTTAAACAGTCTGTTTCCACTGATTTTAACCATTGATTTAGCATACCATTGGCTTGTTTTTGTGCTCCCCTTGTATTCTAAACTATGTGCTACATGTGTATGGCCAAGATCAAGCTTTGATTCTCTCAAAAACACATGTAATCATCCTAATGATTCATGGTTTCCTATAAATACCCATCAAGTTTGCCATTGTTCCTTGCTCATTTGATCTCATCTGCTCTAAGTGGAGGTATTCACATAGTTGAAGACCACCTACCTGAGCATTTTGAGTTCTTATTCCTATCTTGGACCTCTTGTAACCTTCTTTCATGCTTGTTCATGTATGTTAAGCATGAAAGTCAAACAGTGTTTCACTTTCTGCTTTGACCATGATTGGTCAAGACAAAGTTCGTTTGAACTTTGCAACGTGAGCGTAATCACGATAGTTATAGCCCCTCGTGACTATACCTACTGATTCCCACGTTGATTAGTCGAAGTGACGAGTCAAAGTTTCGGTCAAAATGCACGATTATGTGCATTTTGCGACGAAACTATTTTCGGGTATCAAAACACTTTGTTTTGATATCAAACCTGTTTCCTAACTTAGTTAAACATGTTTTAACATGTTTAACTCGTCACTTTTAGTATAGTGCTTGATTAGGGTCGTAAGTCAAGCGGTCTTGACAACCGCTTAGACTTTCGAACCCCCGTTTGGTCGATCGTTAGGATCCGACCAAACATATTTTGTGACCATAGTTGTATAGGGAATAACCTTCCAAGGTTATACCTTATGGTCATTTCGTTTAGTTAGTTGTATGATAGGTAATTTATATGCCTTAGGAAAATGAACAAAATGCCCTTTTTATGCATAACTTGAATTTAAGCATATGTAACTTAATTTTTGGCACTTAAACTGATTATGCAACATAATTATACATAGTAGGGCATATAATACTTGTCATAGGACTAGTTAGGCGGTCCGAACGCGCTTTGGCGCGAACGACGCCTTAAAGTAGCGTAGACTACCTTAACAGGTCATAACGGATCGTAAGCACTTAGGATAGGTTTCAATTCAGAATGTAGGCTTTGTTAAACCATATCATATGAGTTCCAACACTCATTTGGTTTACAATACCTCATTCTATTCGATTCCTTGATTTATGTTCCATTACACTAACATAGTATCTGATACACTAGGAACCACTTTGCCACTTGAACTATTGATCCTTTGAGCTTTGTTATATCATTTGAGCAAGACCTACACGCAATCCCAGGCGAGTACATATTTCCCCTCTTTTACAGTTTTCAAATATTTTGGGGTGATTCATATGTGTAACCGACTTGTTTTTCAAATGTATGGCATATATGTGTTTACTAAGTGCTTTTATGTGTACTATTCTGATTATGCAAACCCGATGTTTATCCAAATCCTTAAAGATCTATCTATCTTCATAGATTGATTCTTATAGGATATTTGAAGTGCAGTTTTAGATCCTCCTATCTTCATATTGAGATTTTTAAGAAGTACTTTACGAGACGATGATTATGGTTTATGTGTAGATTGTTGGTGATTTAGATAATGAAACTAGAGTAATACCATAAACACATGGTGGATGTGACAACCCTCACCAAACCAGGTATCCGTACGACTTAATTAATAATTGATTACTGCTTAATTACTGTGCTTACTCGAAATTGTGGATAAACTGCTATTTGAATATTGATACATGTACTTACTTGCATCATACTTTACTTGCTGTCACTCCATGTTTTGCTTACAGCACCTTTGTGACAACCTTGATGCACCAAAAGCACAGTAGCACCATGAACGGATAACCTATTAAACGTGCTGTCATAACTAGCACCAGGCAGGTACTGCCTCTAAGGCCTGTAAGAGCCTGAGATAGTTTGCTACACTAGTGGTGAGTGTAGGAATATAAGGGTTGTAGAACTGCGTCACTAGGAATAAGTTACAGTGACCGGATGTGCCTAAAACGTACTCTAGGTACAAAATTCAGCACTTTAAATAATAATTTAGCATTAAGCTACCTAATAAAGTGCCAAAACATGGGAAAAATATTACTAGACACTTTCCAATGTGTCGGGAATAAGTTGTGTCACTAAAAATAATAATAACGACACTTTAAAGCTTTGTTAAGCACTTTAACGGATCTCTATCCAACCGAACAACCGGACTTTATCCGAAACACAAAAATATTGTCATTAACATTGTTTTTCTTTTTCTGAGCCTGTTAGGGTCCCCGAATACCCTAACACCCGCTTTAATGCATGACACACTAGTAACCGAGTAAATCTCTAACTTATCTAACTAATACTTAGTGTTTGGTTGAAAACTAACTAGATTACCCCCCCCCCCCCTAACCAAACCGTCCCCAAGGGGACACCTCATGTCCTCCACATGATTATTTAATTATACTTGTCCCATATCAAGCAAGCACAAGATCCATTGGTTAAATGAGTAGGAATTGTCTATAAGTAACAATACAAGTCCACTAATCACTTCATAACCCACACAACAAAAATCGCTCCCTCTCTCCCCTTGCCATAGGCTTCGGCCGAACACAACCATCTTCACCACACCACCTTTCGATTTTGATCTTCTCATTCCAAGAGCATACAAGTGTTGAGGATCACATACGAGGAGGCTTGGTGCATTCGGAACGTGAAAGACCTCACCCTATTGCTTTTATCCACCCAATCTTCGACTAGATTCTTCCCTAGCCTCGAGCTGGTAGTAAGTGACTATAAACACAATCTCGATCTATTTTAAAGTGGTTAAAACATTATATGACGGTTAAAATTCATGAACATGCAAAATGATATGAAAAAGTCTACTAAAATGTTAAAAATATTGGTTAAAAGCACAAGAGTTGTGTAAATCTTGTAAGATTTGTTTTGTGTAATTATTTGGACCCGATCTATGTTGTGGTAGCTCAGATCATTGTTTAACCCGGCTTGGTCAAGATCATGGATCATGACATAGAGCTTGTTTAAGTGTAACAAGGGTTAAGTAATGAAACTCTACCACACAAGAGACTTGAACTTGTGTAAAAACGATTTTACTTACGAAATAGTGTTTAAAACTAGTAGATCTACGGATCTACAAGTGGTATTTTCAAAGAACCACGTGTCAAGAGAAAACATATTTTTTAAAGACGGATCTTTCATAAACAGGAATGATTTTAGTAAACACACAAGTGTGTAAACACTTGTGTAACACAAAGTTTTGACGAAAGAACTATTTTTGTAAATGTTAACAAGAAGTTGTAAAGATAGAATTTCGTAAAAACGAGACTTTTACGAAACCGGATTGATTTATACAAAAGATCCACTAAAAGTAATGAGATTTACTTCATATTTTAGATAAACCACAAGTTCATGCATTTTTGCGATTTACATCTATTTTGACTAGTTTGATGGTTTGAATATTGTTTATTGTTGATTGAGAAAAATTGTTGGTTTGATTTGTAAAAGAAAATGATAAGCTTGAAAGCGTGGCCACCTCCAGTTACAGAGGAAACTCTGGCGAAATTTTTCCAAAAACCTAACACTTAGAAATATTTTCACTACAAGTGTTAGAAATACATTTTTAACGTGTTTTCGAAGTATAGATTTCGCCATGACTTTATTACAAGATTTCTAATTATCGGAGGTGGGATTTTCACAAAATAAAACTTGATAAATATATATTTGATATATATATATATATATATATTTTTCATAACAACACTTGTGAGATTTTTATGATTATTTTGTGAACTATACAAATATTATTTTTAGGGTAAAAATAATATTACCGAATGTTAACGATTCCAAAATAATACGAACGCCTTCACAATAAATAATGAGTTACAACGGTATAATTATTACCACCCGATCTTTATCTGTAACTTACGCAATTTAGAAAATACCAACGAACGCGTATTTGTCGAGGAATATTATTTTGGAAAATTGTATGAAATAAAATATAATATTTTTGGGAAAATATTTATATTTTGGAGTTAGAAATAAAATATATTTTAAGTGAGACTTAATAATGTATTTCGAATGTTACGAACACGCATGTAATAAATCCCCCATCCTTGGGAAGGAGAATAATTACCAAGTATTTACAAAAATATAAACACGAAATAGTTGTCTAACTATTTCCCAAAAACTTAAACCTTAAGCTAAGACACGGCCATCCGTCTAATAGAGTTAGTACGTGTAGGTCGTCGCACAGCTGCTTGAGCAGGGGATATACTTGGTAGAGACGCACCACTGTGAGTTCATGTCCCCCTTTTCTCTTAACTGTTTTCAGTTTTTAAACTACGGGGGTGAAATACATGTTACTATGATTACGAATACTTTTACATGGTATGATTAGCTAAGGAACTTACTTCTAGATCACGTGACTGGATAGGCTATTATCGTAAGACCATTAATCCTTGTATAAGGACCGAGAGGCATGAGTGATAGATCTATCGGGTGTTGCGAGCCCCACACATGGGCCAGCGTGTGGCTGCATGTGGTGACTATGTCGTTCCGCCGGAAGGCCCGGTATGAAATTCGCGTTACAGGTTTGAGTGCTTCCTGGGCCATGTCACTTATTAATGTATTAGCTACACATTAATCGATCTCTTTTTCCTTATTTGCTACATACCACGGATTTTATACTTACAAAGGTTTTACATACTCACATACACATGAACTCGCTCAACATTATTGTTGATTTTTCAACTTACATGTATTTCAGGGAATTAAAGGATCTGGCGCGGTATGACACGTTTTCCCGCTGCACTAGTTTCGAGGTCATCCGAGTTTAAGGGATGTGACTTTTTCCTGGACGAGTCACAGTTCTTAAACTGTGTTTATTTCTTGTTGGTGTTGTGTCTTTTGAACACTGTTTATGTTTGTTAGGATGTGATATCCGTTAAGACAATGTTGTGGTTCTTTACTCTTCAAACTTATTTTAATGGATGATCTGCATGGTTTTATTTTCATATAGCTTTGTTGTGATTAAGCTATGGTATTAAGAAGTCACACCAAATAAATCCACGTTTCCGCAAAGCCAGGGTGTGACAGCTTGGTATCAGAGCTCTGATCATAGCGAACTAGGATTCCTTCTCGAGTCTAGACTATGATCACTAGGGCTCTCACGAAAACATTTTTATTGCATACCACTTAAGTCCAGATCCAAAACGTTTTTTTTTTTTTTTTTTTTTTTTTACAAACAAATGTTGAGCACATTTTATTTATTATTTATAGGCTCAGTCTGAGAGGCTGAGGCTCGGCCTGGAGGACCGAGGCTCGGTTTAGGAAACCGAGGTAGTTGGCTAGTGGGACTAGGAAGAGCAGTCTGAGAGGCTGGGAGAATTTGGCTAGTGGGACTAGGAAGAGCAGTCTGAGAGGTTGGGAGAATTTGGCTAGTGGGACTAGGAAGAGCAGTCTGAGAGGCTGGGAGAATTTGGCTAATAGGAAGAGCAGTTTGAAAGGCTGGGAGAATTTGGCTAGTGGGACTAGGAAGAGCAGTCTGAGAGGCTGGGAGAATTTGGCTAGTGGGACTAGGAAGAGCAGTCTGAGAGGCTGGGAGAATTTGGCTAGTGGGACTAGGAAGAGCAGTCTGAGAGGCTGGGAGAATTTGGCTACTAGGAAGAGCAGTTTGAAAGGCTGGGAGAATTTGGCTAGTGGGACTAGGAAGAGCAGTCTGAGAGGCTGGGAGAATTTGGCTAGTGGGACTAGGGAGAGCAGTCTGAGAGGCTGGGAGAATTTGGCTAGTGGGACTAGGGAGAGCAGTCTAAGAGGCTGGGAGAATTTGGCTAGTGGGACTAGGAAGAGCAGTCTGAGAGGCTGGGAGGCTAGTGGGACTAGGAGAATTGTTTGATTGCTTACTTGGTGACTAATGTGCTTGTCTGATTATATGATTGATTATTTGTGCATATTTGTGTTTATGATACAGACACCATGGATTCATCAGGCACTGGCGAATCGGACACCACGGACCCTAGACCCATAGTATCAGACGACTTAGAGTCTTCAGAGCACGAGGTCCACACATCAGATGTTACCAGCACAGACGAGGATGACTTTCAGCCCCTTGCGCTACCCGACGCTGTCGATGAGCCCGCTAATGGTCCTTTTGCTGGGTACCTACCACTCGTAGAGATCCCTGCTCCCATACCTTTGACCGTTTATCCTGCTTACGATATGCTCCTCGACGCCGACGCTGACGACAACGTCGATCCGTTTGATGATGAGCCCCTGGAGGACGATGTTAAGGGCGAGGCCCTTCTAGCTGACAGTGGTCTTTTGTTACTCGCAGATGCCCCAGCTGAGGAGTCACCTGCACACTCACCCGCTCCAGACTCCTTCGAGTCTGTGGCCTCCGCATCGTCACACACTCGGAGCGCACAGCACTATTCACATGGTTCAGGCTGGCATGCCCATTGACCCTGTGATTGCTGACCTACCCATTGACGATCACCCTGCTGATGCACCACTACTGGAGGGTGACCATGTTATTGCTGCTGATCATGTTGATCCCCCACTTATCGCTGTTATACCTGCTGACTCTCTTGTTGCACCCCACCCTGACCCTGTGCATGTACAGTTCGATCATGCGCCTTTTGCAACCCAAGTTGATCCTCGATACGCGCACACCCGAAATGGGTAGATAGACGATGACATTGGTTACCCACCTTTCGAGTTTCCTGTGACGCCCTCTTGTGGCCCCTGTTTCAGCCTCTGTTCCAGTTCCTATGGATGCACCTTTGCTACCCACACTTACCGCTGATGGCCTCCACACCGTTACATGACCCGGAGCCTGCACTCGAGCCAGCTGCTACACCATTTGGGTCAGCTTGATGTTGCGCCTGCTGAACCTACACCTTTACGTGATCACGACCCTGTTTCTTTTTGGTCTGCCATACATTGCACCCCTTATATCTACCTGCATCGGCCAATCTCCTCATTTGTGAGATGTTCGTTTTTACACCCGAAACCGCTGACATTGCTCCCTTCCCCTATGAAGACCAACGTCCATTGCGCCAAGATGCCTATAGCTTCCTTTCGGAATATAACCATACCTCCAGGAGGTACTTCAGGTCAGCACCCGCATAACGACTCATCTGCTACAACAGCATATCCCCAACTGCACAGGTCGCACCATTTGCTACATTCACCTCTACAACGTCGGACGAGCCATCTCGGTGATTCCTATTGTACACTGTGCTGAAGTTAGACCCTTACATTATAAAGGCCACACGCGAGATGAGTTGCTCTTGTAACATCAACTACAGTTAAGGATATGAGTCACAGAATGTTGGAGCTTGAGCTGACACCACAATTGGCAACTTCAATTGCGAAACATTACATAACCGAAAACATGACTTGAGTGTCTACATCACAAGACCACATATTGTCTGAAAAGTCTATACACAATACCACGTTCTCCAGCCGGTCTATCACCAGCATGCTTTGCTCCGCCGCATGCATCAAGAATCCTCTGTGCTCTTGACCTTTGTTCTTTCACCATTCCCGGGATTCCGATGTTCATTTCTAAACTATCAAGCGGCAGAGCAAATGATTACTTCAACGTATATACAAGCTCGAGGAGGGACTCACGCACGTTAACAGTATACTTTTCTTTCCTCCTCCACCTCAGTCACCAGTATAGTTGATTTCTGGATTAAGTGGATTGCATTACGCTTGGGGAAAAAACGCTAATGATAAGCGGGGATTTTGGAGACTTTTGAGAATCACTTCTGACCACATAGTTGTGATGCACTAATATACTTGTTGGACAAGGGTAGGGTGACCCTGAGTCCCTTCTGATGTGATGCATTTTGGTAAGACGCAATGATTGTGGCCGGTGAATAATGAAAGCCCGATCATCTTTAGACACGCGACAATACTTATGACTAATGACCGACGAAAAATATCGTCGCTATGCTCTCACTAAACACGTTGATGATCTACATATTTGTGCTATAACTATAATACCACATGTTTACTTGCTACGTTCCTATTTGCAAGCTGTGCTATAATCGTGAGGATATGTGATTAATTGTTAAACAACTGCGTACTTACGTAAATGTAATATACCTATGAGGTCTTATTCGTTAAATAGAGACTTAGGTGCTCGTGTCCTTACTAAGACCCGACCTAACCGACTTTCTTCTCAGAAGATGTCGACTCGAGGGAACACCGATACCAACAACCCTCTGCCAACGACAGAGGTGGAATTTCAAGAAAGCCTCGTGCAGTTTATCGCACAGTATGAGGCCCAGCACTCCAAACGCAACGGAGGTACCTCAGGAAATAACCCACCCAACGGCTGCACCTACAAGCAGTTCTTAGGCTGCCAGCCCCTACATTTCGACGGCACTGGGGGTGCCGTAGCCTTCGTACGCTGGATTGAGAAGATGGACACTGTTTTGCGTGCGAGCAAATGCGCCCCAGAAGATCAGGTCACGTACATTTCCGGGCTGTTCCGAGATGGGGCTCTGTCATGGTGGAAACTTCAGGTTCAGACAATGGGCGAGGCCGCTGCATATGCTTTATCATGGGACGAGTTGAAAGAGCTAATGCATAAAAAGTACTGTTCGAGAACAGAAAGCCAGAAAGTAGAAACTGAGTTCTGGAACTTGAAGATGGAAGGTCCAAAAATAGCTGAGTATGTGGAGAAGTTCCAAGTTCTGTCACGTACCGTTCCTTACATGGTAGATCCGGAGTTTAAGAGGATTGAGCGTTTCATTTGGGGATTGGCACCCCAAATCATGAGCTTGGTGACGACGTCGAAGCCTGCAACGATCACTGAGGCCATCAATCTAAGTGTAGCCTTGACGGAAGAGGCAATCAGGACGAACAAATTTTCAACCTCTGAGGAGAAAAAGGAGACTCATGTAGAGTCATCTGGGGACAACAAGAGAAAGTTGGCAAATTTCAAACAGGGTACCCAGTCGAGTAGCAACAACAAGGCCAAAAAGAGAAAAGAGTACATGGGTAAGCTACCTAAATGCGATAGGTGCCAACGTCATCATACCGGGCGATGTAAAAATGGGAAGTGTGACAACTGTGGCAAAGTGGGACACAACAGGGAGACGTGTTGGCGTGAGATGAAGCGTGGAAAGAAAGGAAAGGGGAAAGATAAGGGATGTTATACCTGCGGGGATATGAGGCACTTTAGGAAAGATTGCCCAAGGGAGATTAAGCAAAATGATGGGAAAGATGTCTAACACCGGAGCCACGGAAGCACGCCAGGAATCCAAGCATGAATATCGGTACGACCCATACTACCCGATGTTATGCATCTGTATTGCCAAATATGTTGTAAATTTTACGCTTCGCACCCCTAGAGTTCGAGAGTATAATTGGTTTAAGCAGCGAGTAAGTAGATATTCCAGTACCCATTATAACTAGCTTAGGGGAAGCTAGTGAAAGCCAACACAATAACTGGAATCAGCAAGATAGAACCCAGGAAGCATAAGATTACACTCGATCTACTGCCAGTGAATTGGGAGACTTCAACAAGGTAGTTGGAGGGATTGGTTGACAAATGATCAATAGGAGATCGATATCCGCACCATGATGACGAATGAAGAAACGATCTCGACTCACAAGGCAGGGTACGCCTCCTCAGATCACGAATTGCTTGAAAGCACGAAGGTTGTTATGGGAAGAACGTGTTGTTTTCTTGGCTCATGTCGGGGACAGGAGGAGCCGAAGAACTAAAGCACAGAGATGTTCCTATGATAAGGAAATATCCTGCAGTCTTCCTCGAAGACTTACCGGAATCACCTCCTCAACGATTAGTCGAGTCTCGCATCGATTTAATCCCAGGCACCACGCCTGTAGTCAATGCATCGTAACGACTTACACTTCCGGAGAGGCAAGGATTGGCAGTGCAACCCCAGCGGTTGATAAAGAAGGAAGATAACAGACCAAAACCTTTGTTTTGGATAACCTCAGTTCTGCTCGCCGAAAGAAAGGACGAATGACCTTCAAATGACTGAGAGTCGGACGAGCTAGCCAACCAGAGTCGGTGGCTCTTGCTGAGGACTAACGAACTTCTTATATAACTAACTATGAGGACCCAACAACTATTACACGACTGGTCCACAATCGAGCGTCGTTAACAGTAAATTCAAGAAGAAAGTTTACCGGTGAAAATCATGGGACAATGACTAGTTCTTAGACAAAAACGGTGTTTCCTGCACAATGTACAAACCGGATCCACACGGGATACGAAACCTGGAGGATTTGGGAAAACTTATATTTAGGACCTTCGTGAACCCAGGTCCAAACTCGTAAGGGTTTTTATTTAGGAACCCTATATGTCAACTCAATCAACCATCATTAACCTGGCACATATGCCAGTTCCGCTGACCCAAGCAGAGAGTACTTGGATTTCCTTTACTTCTGGCGAGTAGCTGTTTGCATCTCTACTCCCCTTAATGGTAGTTGCATCACACAAGTTTTCTTCGCTGAGAGCGAACACACATTTGTTTCGATACTTGGTCATTTCTTCATCTTAACAAGCACTCATTGTTTCAGTGCTCGGAAACTTTCATGACTCACATGCATCATTTGCTACGCACGTGGTTTTGTTTCGAACAAACACTTCATTGAAATTTAAATATTACCCTGCTAAACCCAGTTACTGATTCGTGATTCGAATGACCTACATTTTTGTCATTGTTGACTCTTTTGTTATCAAGTCAACACACTTATTGAAACTACTGTAACACCTGTGTCATTTCAACCATCAAACAAATGCCAAACCAATTAAATATTGTATTTCATACTTTGGACTTGTATAAATATGTGTATCTTTTGCACATATCAACTCTTGTTCGATTTCAAACTCTAAATCGCTTTCTGGAAGGTTATACGCGCACTAATGCGTAAATATAACCAGTTTAATCCAACGAACACTCCGGAATAGTGAAATAGGCTTAACATACCTTGAATAACCTTTACATAACTTATATATAAGTTTTGGAAGGTTTGGTGTGGTGAAATCAAGTTAAATCGCTTACAGGGACTAAAGTTGACAAACTGCGAAAGTATGCCAATTTGAACTGTAACAGACATTCCGGAACATGACCATAAGTTAAACACACCATAAATATCCTTTACATAGCTTAGAAATAGGCTTTAATGGGTTCGGTGTGCTAAAATAAACTTTTGGGTCATTCAGGGACTAAAAGTGTCAAAAAGTGCACAAGTTTGCATTTTCGCGCATAACTTACGTTCTGAATACATCCGGACATCCAAAAATTTATGTAAGCACTAAAATATTTTATTTTAGTGTTCGCCATAAGAAAAATCCATTCGTCGCGTCATTTGGTTCGTTTTTCGCATTCGGGACCAGATTCGATGTATTAGCCGTTGTTTAATTCACAACCACACATTCTAACTTGCTTAGTCAGCGGATAAGGATGGAATTTTGGCACCATAACTTTGCAACACATGTATGGATGGAATTTAAACACCTAAACACCATAACTTTGCAACACATGTATGGATGGAATTTAAACACCTAAACACCATAACTTTGCAACACATGTACGGATGGGATTAAGGCACGTTTTCCATGAAACGATCTTAACGGTTCGGGTATTCCTATAAATACCCCATACCCCCCATTGCTAAAATCACTAGAATTCTGATTTGAGAACCTCTAAGTTGAAACCATTGTTCCATACCTGAGATTCTTGAATCGGGATTAGCATTCGGGGACCCTTCGTAAGTATTCTTTCGTTCTTTTCCTTATTTGATTGCTTTTCGAGTCCGAAAGTCAAACTTTGTTTGACTTTCAGCGTTGACCAGTAATGGTCAATGCGAAGTTCTTTTGAACTTCGCAACGTGAGTGTAATCACGTTGGTCATAGTCCCTTGGGACTATGCCCACTGATTACCACGTTGTCTAGGGTCGTAGGGTAAGCAATCTAATGAATCGCTTATACCTCGAACCCGACCCATTTGGTCGATCATTAGGATCCGACCAAACACATTAGGTGACCATAGTAGGTAGGGAATAACCTTCCGAGGTTATACCCTATGGTCACATCGTTTAAGTAGTTGTATGATAGGTAGTTTATATGCCTTAGGTAAATTACCAGAATACCCTTTTCATGTATAATTGGTAATTAAGCATATGTAACCTAAACTTTTGTCACATAACTGATTATGTAACATGTTTAGGCATATAATACTTGTCATAGGGCTAGTTAGGCGGTCCGAACGCGTTTCACGCGAACGACGCGTTAAAGTAGCATAAGCTTCCTAAACGGGTCGTAATGGGTCGTAAACAATTATGTTAGGTTTCATTTAGTATGTAGGCTTTGTTAAACCAAATGACACGAGTCTCTACACTCGTTTGGTTTACAAACCCTAATGCTACCCGATCTTCCGATCTAGGTCCGGTTAATTAACATAGTTACCTATATTAGGTGCCGTTTGATATCCGCGATCTCTAGCATTGTTTGGTTGTTACTCAAGGACTTCTGAGCAATCTCAAGTGAGTACATAGACCCCTCTTTTACTGTTTTCCAAACTGTTTTGGGGTGGAACACATGTGCCTACTTGTTACTTTCATGCTTTCCTGTTTTAACATCATATACTGCTATGTTCGTTAGTACATTATAGTACATGATTTTATGACATTTCATGCTAGGTGTGCCCAATTGTGTGCATTACTTAGTACATCGTTTTACATGACATTTTGACATAGACATTTGACATAGACATTTCGGCATAGACATTTTAACATGATTGACATTTGATCATGCAATTCCCACAAAACATAACTTTGATTTAAACCAAGATTTACTTCAATACTTTGTTTTTGTGCATATGGTTTAGTTGAGACATTTCACTTGCCATACATGACATCTTGACATAGACGTTTGACATGGATATTTGACATAGACATTTTGATATGATTTACATCTTGACATGAACACTTTGACATATTACCCAATACATTTGACAATTGATTTAAACATAGACTTCTTACATTGGTTGGTTTGGTTTGATTAAGTGATTAAGTAACGATGCGTGTGTAATATGATACAAGCATGGTGGATACGCCGCTGGTACTTCCTATATATAAGTGTTTGTTGTTGGGTTTTGTACATGTTTATCAAAGCTAATTTTATCCGAATAAAATTAAAACGCAGCGGAATAAGGATTTAAAACATGTTACTTTACAAGATTTAAAACTCTTTTAAATGCAAAAACCCAAAACCGGATCCATATATGACATACATGCTATCAAAATACAACCATAGGGTGTTTGAGAGTTCAACCTTTCTTTGGAGCAAGGAGATGGAAGATGATGATGAATCTTGAATGGTAGCTTCCAAACGAGAAAGCCTCAAGCTAGTATACCCGAAAGCTCCAACAAACACCTTGAGATTGCTAGGATTTCTACACTTGAAGCTCACAAAATTGCTCTAAAAATTCAGCTCTTGGCCGAAAATTTTTGAGAGCTTTTTAGAGTTTTTGCAACTTGAGATTACTAGTGATTTTGGTGAGAGAAGATGTCTTGTGTTTTTACAAAAACAAGACCCAATCAAGTGCCTTCCTTTTATGACATTTTGCATGTAAAATGAGTGGGTAAAACCCTCCTTGGGAAGACCATGGGGCCGGCCATAGGGCCACCCTTTTCACCCAATGAAAAATTTTCCCTTTTATTTTTAAGTCTTGTTTATATTTTACAACCTTTATAAAATATAACATTACATATATATAAGACTTTTATGCAACAAATCATAACTTTTATAATGTTATTTAACCTATTAAATAACAAAATAAAATACTCTCTCATAATAAATTATCCATATAATTTATTAGTTTTCTAAAGTGCAATTATTTAGAAAACCAATTTCTAAATATTCTAAGTGTTAATATTTATTTGTTTGATCATATCATAAATAAATATTGTAGGTGTTTGTCTAGCTTGTTATTGGGTATGACCCGACTTGGATCATAACGTACTAGCCACATCAATTTAATATGTGTCTTGGGCATACAGAGTCCAACAATCTCCCACTTGCACAAGATACATAGAAGATTGATGCAAGCAGTAAATGACGCCTAACAACGGTTTACTACCCCTAATACGTATGACGAAGTGCCATTCAATAACATCATCCCCTTCAAGTCTCTTACTTGAAAATGATTTAGGTGAATCTATCATTTATCCTTTCGTTACAGATGTCATGTCAAATCCAGAGACACAGTGTGATCATTCTCTGTTGATTTAACTTAAGCAGGCCTTAGACATCTTACTCTCAACGAATAAGAGGAACAAATCCCTTCTTGACTACATACGTCTCTCACAATCACCTCGTACTATACCTGAGCTTAGTCTTATGTACTATCTTATTACAGACAGCGAAGAACTAAGTCAAGGCATAATATTTGGTGAATATCAAGACCCAATATGTATCTCAGGTCAGAGGATACTATGATATTCGCCTTTGCTCAAATTTACTTATGATCAATCATAAATGATTCCATGCAGTAACATTTGAGAGCGGGTCAGTCCAATATTTGTATCCCACAAATATCTATGAACTTTGGCAGCAACACTTTGCTCTATATTCATACCTAATGAATATCCACCAATCCAAGTTCATAATAGTCTTACATTCATATTTGTTCCCACAATTATGATCGACTACGGACATTTAGAATAATTAATTTATTCACGGATTTAAACATGCTAAAATGGAACATAACTCAAAATACCATAAAAGAGTTAAAATAACAATTGTTCCAATATCCAAATACAAAATAGATCAAATCCAATCACTAGAATACCGAAGTCCTAAGGCACAAGTATGACCCTCATGTTTTGGCCGTTCAAGGAGCTTCGTGAGTGGATCCGCGATGTTTTGATCGGTGTGAACTTTGCGAATACATATCTTTCCTTTTTCAACTTCATCCCTTATGTAGTTGAATCTCCGCTCAATGTGCCTAGTCTTTTGATGTGCACGAGGTTCCTTGATTTGTGCAATCGCACCCTCGTTATCACAAAAGATCTCTAGGGGGTCTTGAATGGTAGGGACTACCCCTAGGTCGGCAATGAACTTCTTTAACCACGCAGCTTCTTGTGCTGCCAATGAGGCGGCGATGTATTCTGATTTTGTAGTGGACAATGCTACAACATCCTGCTTCGAGCTCTTCCAAGAGACTGCAGCTCCATTCAAAATGAAGACATACCCAGATTGTGATCGAGAACCATCTCGATCAGTTTGGAAACTCGCATCCGTGTAACCTTTTACAACGAGTTCCTCTTCACCAGATCCATATATTAGAAACATATCCTTAGTCCTCCTAAGGTATTTCAATATGCTCTTAACAGCCATCCAATGACTGTTACCTGGATTTTGCTGGTATCTACTTGTCATGCTTAAAGCGCATGACACGTCCGGTCTAGTGCATATCATTGCATACATTATGGATCCTATAGCAGACGCATATGGGATTCCTTTCATTCTTTCTTGCTCATCCTTTGAGCTTGGACATTGAGTCACATTCAAAATTGTCCCCTTTTGAATAGGTACCAAACCTTTCTTAGAGTTCTCCATCTTGAACCTTTTCAAGACTTTGTCAATGTATGCACTTTGGTTTAAACCTATCAAGCGCCTTGATCTATCCCTATAGATCTTTATTCCCAAAATATAGGCAGCTTCTCCAAGATCTTTAATGGAAAAACATCTTCCAAGTCAGGCTTTTACACCTTCCATGGTTGGAATGTCATTTCCAAATAGTAGAATGTCATCGACATACAATACTAAGAAAGTGACGGTGCTCCCACTAGCTTTCTTATACACACAAGCTTCATCCCCGTTCTTGATGAATCCAAAATTCCTAATTTCTTCATCAAAACGGTGATTCCAACTTCTCGATGCTTGTTTCAATCCATAGATTGATTTCTTTAACTTGCACACTTTGTTAGGATGTTTTGGATCGACAAAACCTTCAGGCTGAACCATATAGACATCTTCATCAAGATATCCATTGAGGAAAGCCGTTTTGACATCCATTTGCCAAATCTCATAGTCATAATATGCAGCTATGGCAAATAATATCCTAATCGACTTTAGCATTGCCACTGGCGAGAAGGTCTCATCATAATCAACCCCTTGAGTTTGAGTAAAACCTTTTGCTACAAGTCTCGCTTTATAAGTATCCAAGTTACCATGCATATCTGTTTTCTTCTTGAAAACCCACTTACTTCCAACTACTTTGGAGTTAAGAGGTGGCACAACCAATTCCCAAACTTGGTTGTCATACATGGATTGCATCTCTACGTTCATAGCCTCAAGCCATTTGTCGCAATCGGATTTCGACATTGCATCATGGTATGTGGTTGGTTCATCTGAATCTACCACATAGCATCCGTCCATGAAAAATCCATATCTTTCAGGTGGATTACTAATTCTACCAGATCTTCGAACGTTTTGTGTATGTTGATCAACCATTTGATCATTTTCAACAACCTCTTGTTGAATGCTAGTATCAACCAAACGTGTATCGGCTTGTGGTTCTTGATCCTCATCAAGTTCCACTGTTCTACTAGTTCCTTCCATAAGGAACTTATCCTCCAAGAACTTGCCCTTTCGAGCAACAAATACCTTTTGCTCTGTTGGATCGTAGAAATAATATCCTATATCATCTTTAGGATATCCTACGAAGATACACTTAATGGATCGTACTTCTAACTTGTTTGGGGTGTATTGCTTTACATAAGCATCACAACCCCATACCTTCAAATATGATAATGATGGAACCGTTCCATGCCATATTTCAAAAGGTGTCTTATCCACTTTCTTGGTTGGGGCCATATTTAATATACGAGCCGCGGAGAGCAAAGCGTAACCCCAAAATGATAGAGGCAGTGTGCTTCTAGCCATCATCGATCGAACCATATCCAATAGAGTTCGATTCCTCCTCTCAGACACACCATTATGTTGTGGTGTTCCAGGTGGAGTAAGTTGTGAGATGATCCCACAACTCCTAAGATGATCTTGAAAAGCATCACTTAGGTATTCACCTCCTCTATCGGAACGAAGAACTTTGATTGTCTTGGTGAGTTGATTTTCTACTTCGTTTTGGAAGATTTTGAACGTTTCAAAAACTTCATCTTTGTGTCTTAACAAGTACACATAACCATAACGACTAAAGTCGTCGGTAAAAGTTACGAAGTATCTTTCACCATTCCTAGTCATTGGCTTAAAAGGACCACATACATCCGAATGTATGATGCCTAATAAATCTTTTGCCCTTTGGTTTGTGCCACTAAAGGGTTTCTTGGTCATTTTACCTTGTAAACAAGATTCGCATGTATCAAATGAACCAATTTCATTTGTTTCCAAAAGACCATTCTTTTGAAGTGTTTGCATGCGATTTCTGTTTATATGACCAAGACGACAATGCCAAAGATAGGTCTCATTCAAATCCATTTTGAGTTTCTTGGTGTTTGCTTGGTACATCGAATTATCAAATGATGTATTATCATGAACCAATTCATAAATACCATTTGAAGGCGTAGCTTTAAAGTAGAACATGTCATTCATCAAAGCATAAATTTCATTGTTCACAAACTTCAAATCAAATCCATATTGTCTTAAAAGGGAAACAGAAATAATGTTCCTAGTCAAACTAGGAGCATACAAAACATTTTTCAAACAAATTTCCAAACCACTTGGAAGTTTTAAAACATAGTCTCCTTGGGCTTCAACTTGAACCTTCGCTCCATTGCCCATAAAGAGACTAGTGTCTCCCTTCTTGTAATGCTTATTTCTTTTGAACCCCTGCAACGAATTGCAAATATGAGTTCCACATCCGGTATCTAATACCCATGTGTTAGAAGAAATAACATTTAGATCAATATGTATCATAAAGATTGTACCTGAGGTTTGCCCTGCATCCCTCTTGTTTTTCAACTCTTTGAGATAGGTTGGACAATTCCTTTTCCAATGCCCTATCTCTCCACACTCAAAGCATGGATCGCTCGTGGCAACCTTTGCCTTCTTCTCTTTTGGTTTTGGTGGTTCTGCTTTAGCCTTTCTTTTTCCCTTCCCTTTGACGTGTCCCTTCCCTTTGGCAACATTTGCCTTGGAGTCGGAGTGATGTCCCTTCTTGCCTCCCTCATTGATCGTTAGAACAGGTAAAGCCTTTTTACCCATTCCCGCTTCGGCCGTTTTGAGCATTGCATGAAGCTCACCAATGCTCTTGTCCCATCCATTCATGTTATAGTTCATGACAAAGCTCTCAAATTTCTTTGTTAAAGAGTTGAGGATCAAATCCGTAGCCAACTCTTTAGAGACGGGACAATTGAGCCTTTCGAGGCGATCAATGTGGCTTTTCATTTTTAGGACGTAAGATGAGACCGATTGGGTTTCCTCCATTCGATATGCATGAAGCGCTCGAACCGTTTCGAAGCGTTCTACCCTTGCTTGTTGTAGGAACATTTCCTTCAATTGGGTAATCATGTCGTATGCCCCATGATGTTCAAAGTCCTTTTGAATCTCGGGAATCATAGTTCCCAACATGAGGCAAGAGGCTTGCATGGAGTCCTCGGTATACTTAACCCAATCATTGTAGGCTTCTACATCTTCCTCGTCGGGTTGATCGGGAATAGGATCGTCCAACACATAGGATATTTTCTCTTGCTTGAGAACAATTCTCAAGTTTCGAAACCAATCCATGAAGTTATTATGGTTGAGACGATCCTTTTCAAGGATGGTTCTTAGTGATAGGTTACGGACGGTTTGATTAATCGGGTTTGCATTGTTAGCGGCCATCTACAAAATTTAACAAAGTTCAATTTTAGTATTTTCGATATTATTAAAATTTTAATCATTAATACCCTTTTAACGTCTCGTAGACAATTAATAATTAAAATCTAGAATCCAACGTTACATTTAAATATTGGTTAGGTGACCTTTATCCCATTATTTAAATTAACAAGGTAGTCAACGTTTGACAATTGCAACCCTTTTGCAACTTCTAGCTATATGGGATCGGTTAAACATCTTTATGTTTAGTTGGCATGTTTAATCCCATCAACACCATTTGTTCGCCATGCTTCGGTGACCCTAAGTTCATGGTTTCCAAATCAAGTCGTCCAACTTACACACACGTGTGAGTTTATACACATAAGTGGTTAGGTGACCTTTATCCCACAAACATGGTAAACCCACCTCGAATATACAAGTTTCCTCAAATGTGGTTAGGTGACCTTTATCCCACAAAGAGTTCCCAAGTAATTTGAGTGTTGTATAAAAGGATGGTGTTTGACTTGTTTTATTAAAGGGATTTTTATTTTTCAAAATTCTAGTTTAGAAAAATTTTATGTACCATATATTTGCATGCATTCAAATCAATGGTACTTTAGTGAAAACCAATTTTCAAGGTTCTTTTAATAAAACCCATTTTATTATAAAATCATTAATTTTTAATAAACCTTTTATTAATCGTTTTAATGATTTTGTAAGAACCATTTTTAAGCTTGTTACGGGTTATTAGTTGTTAAGTATGCATATCCAAATATCATCCAAACAACCATAAATAAAATATAACCATACAAGCATACAACACATATGATAAAAGGTGCATAACCATAGCCAACTATTTTGACCACACTTGTTAGCCGAAACAAGTGTGTCAAAAGGTCCTTCCTAAAGGGTGAATATGGACACAAAAAAAGTGTCGGTGAACTCCCACTTGATCCCGCATCCAAATGCTTCAAGTCTTCATCTTGTGTTGTGATTTCTTCACATTCTTTGAGCTTCCAAATGTCTTTTAAATTCAGCTCCAAACTCCTTTGGACTTCAAAATGTGTTTTGGTTATCGGGCTAAAATCCCGTTAAGAACTATGAAGTCCTTTTTGCCCGAAATTGGCAACACCAAAAACGCATTTTTGTGTGCATCTTCTTTTACATAAAAGTATCCTAATACATTTTTCTAGTAAAATAAATGCATCTAATCTATTTACTTACATACCATATGAAAATAAATAAAATACATATTTTTACAAATGGAAGACAAAATAATAATTACAACCCATTGAATAAATAACAAAATCACAAACACAAACATATTCACACAAGGTCATGGCTAGGTTATGAACACCAAAATATATATATCCAAATATATATAAATTTCAAGAGCAAAATTAATGGTTTCCTTTTACAACCTATATTTTTCGGCCAAGAATGAAAAACCGAAAAATGTGGGTTTTTGTCCAAACAAAACAAATCATCCATATGATATAATTTTTTCAAGATTCCTTTATGCATGAAGGAAATAAATCTTGAAAAATAAAAGGAGAACCATGGTCAAAACTTTCGGCCATAGGGTTTAACCAAACCCAAAACCCGAAAATTTTAAATCCAATGAAGCATGCACTCATATAAGCGGCTCTAGATGCCATTGTTGGGTTTTGTACATGTTTATCAAAGCTAATTTTATCCGAATAAAATTAAAACGCAGCGGAATAAGGATTTAAAACATGTTACTTTACAAGATTTAAAACTCTTTTAAATGCAAAAACCCAAAACCGGATCCATATATGACATACATGCTATCAAAATACAACCATAGGGTGTTTGAGAGTTCAACCTTTCTTTGGAGCAAGGAGATGGAAGATGATGATGAATCTTGAATGGTAGCTTCCAAACGAGAAAGCCTCAAGCTAGTATACCCGAAAGCTCCAACAAACACCTTGAGATTGCTAGGATTTCTACACTTGAAGCTCACAAAATTGCTCTAAAAATTCAGCTCTTGGCCGAAAATTTTTGAGAGCTTTTTAGAGTTTTTGCAACTTGAGATTACTAGTGATTTTGGTGAGAGAAGATGTCTTGTGTTTTTACAAAAACAAGACCCAATCAAGTGCCTTCCTTTTATGACATTTTGCATGTAAAATGAGTGGGTAAAACCCTCCTTGGGAAGACCATGGGGCCGGCCATAGGGCCACCCTTTTCACCCAATGAAAAATTTTCCCTTTTATTTTTAAGTCTTGTTTATATTTTACAACCTTTATAAAATATAACATTACATATATATAAGACTTTTATGCAACAAATCATAACTTTTATAATGTTATTTAACCTATTAAATAACAAAATAAAATACTCTCTCATAATAAATTATCCATATAATTTATTAGTTTTCTGAAGTGCAATTATTTAGAAAACCAATTTCTAAATATTCTAAGTGTTAATATTTATTTGTTTGATCATATCATAAATAAATATTGTAGGTGTTTGTCTAGCTTGTTATTGGGTATGACCCGACTTGGATCATAACGTACTAGCCACATCAATTTAATATGTGTCTTGGGCATACAGAGTCCAACATTTGTATGGTATTACATATCATACCGTTATTTGAATCATTTCAGTTTGAGACATAGAACATTTTATACAAATAACATACTTTTCACAAGACATTGATTTATAAACATCTTATCTTATGCAAACATATTTTACTTGGTTATTCATTTAACCCTACATTTATTTATACTTATCATCTGATTTTATCGATTTTCAAATGATTTACAAAGCAAAGCAAATAACAAGGTTCATGACTAAACATTTTCTCAAACATAAGTCATGAAACCTATTTTCACAAAACCTATGTATCTCACAGGCATTTTTATGCTGACGTACCTATTTTCACATGTGTTTTTCAGGAACTGTTGCATAAGATGATCAAGATACACATAGGCAGACTTGGGCTTTAGTGACAATAAAAGATGCAAGACTAGTTAATTATGTTGTATTTCTTGTTTGTTAAGACATTGTAACACTTTTAATCAATAAAACGAAACTTCAATTGCCATGGATTTGAAACAATTAATTCTGTTACAACACTCCCCGATGTTTCCGCCGCGATTTGTTGTTTTACGCGGTCGGGGTGTGACAGAAAAGATGGTATCAGAGCCAATGGTTATAGGGAATTAGGTTATTAGTAATGCTTTGACCTAGTCTATAACCTTCTTAGGACCCTAACGTGAAGAAATTTGCGTTTAGATTTCTAAAAACAAAACTGTCACCTATCCTTAGGTGATAACCACAACAAGAACATAAATTTCAAAACCGCTTTGAAAACTAATCATCTGTTCTAGGATGATTGATTACAAGGTTTTGAACCCTCTGTTATATGGTTTTGAACTCCTTTGAATTTTCAAAATCTCGTCAAGGTTTTGGGTTTTAAATAATGTGAACACGTGCAAACTGGAAGGGTGAATGCCTGTATTCTGGGTTTTCTGTCTAGGCAAGCACTTCGTATACATCTCATCAGACGCGAGACCAGTTGTGCTTACCTGGGAATTCTTGGGATGAGTGTTCACTTATAGGCGAGCATGTCTTCGCGATACATTATATTGACCCGCTTACTTTGATTAGTCACTGTCTCATTTGTTTGCCTTTGGTAACAAACAAATGGTCACAATCTAAATGCCTTGTCATTTTCTTTTGACTATCTTTCGCTTGTTTCCTCCTATACCTTTTGTTATCTTCAAGATGCTTCTTTATCACAACGATAATGTCCGAACCAGGTGCTGCAATTACCCAGCGAATAGGCGACTTACTCCAGAGGACCGTTGACTTAGCTATCACCATGACACGCCTCAGGGATGAAGCTGTATAAGGGAACTGCTCCTTGGTGCAATCAATGCCATCGTCATTATTCAAATCAAATACCATGTTACAAATGTACCCACGGTGGACGATGGAGACATTTGGTTAACATGTGTCGCTTTGCTGTTCAAAGCAAAGCAGTTGCAAACCCTGTTGCTACTTAACCTTCAAGTTCTGCTTCATATGTCGCCTTGGCATATCTAGCGCCTCAACCACATGAACTTTTTACTTTGTGTATCGACTTAAGCACGCCTAGTGCAAGGTGTCGAAGCACCTCTCGTTACACAAATTTCAAAATCCATAAAGGATCTTTCTATCCTCATAATCAGATCCTTGTGGATGAATATCACTCAAATCGGAGCCCTTAATTGAATTATTCGTATGCCTTAATACGTACATTACCATTCAATAAGGACAAAGCCGAATTCTTATTTAGATCTTCCTATCTTCATAGTTAGATTCTAATGATTTAAGTGCCGCATGGAATCCACGGATTGGATTCCAGGTGTGCTTTAAATATCCGTATCCAAAGATAACAAAGTAATGATCAAGTTAAACAATTATGTGATTATGTTCTTATGTGTTTTGTGTTTTTATGTGATCCATCCAAATCCTCGTAGAATCTTTCTTGCCTTCATATGAAGGATTCATAGTAGGATATTCAAAAAGGTACTATCTTAAATCCTTAATGGACTTCCACATTGTAGTTAAGTCCCTTGGATTATAAAGTACTATTCCAAAGTTTAAGGGAAACATGTGTTGAAAAGTTAAATAGATCCTCCGTCGATCTAAAGTTAAATACATCCTACGTCGGTGTAGTTAAATATTCCCCGTAGGTAGTTAGTTAAAGAGATCCTACGTCGATCTAAGTTAAATAGATTGGTCCGACAATCTAGTTAAATACATCCTACGTCGATGTGGTTAAATTTTCCCCGTGGATAGTTTAGTTAAAGAGATCCTACGTCGATCTAAGTTAAATAGATTGGTCCGACAATCTAGTTAAATACATCCTACGTCGATGTGGTTAAATTTTCCCCGTGGGTAGTTTAGTTAAAGAGATCCTACGTCGATCTAAGTTAAATAGATTGGTTCGACAATCTAGTTAAATATGTCATGTATTTATGTAGTTAAATAGGCCCTCGGGTGGTCTAAATCAAGAAATTTTTCGTTAATCTAATCCTTTGGTGACCTAGTTAAAGAGACTCTATTGCAGTCAAGATTAATTCACCACAGGATTATTCGTTTGATTTTTTCCCCATACGCATTAAGAAATGAACTGTGCGGACTGTGCAAGGAACTACGTAATTATGGAGGCCTACATAATTATGGAGTTCAGTGCATAGGAACCACAGGAAGTTTTGTCATGTGTTAAAGACCAACAGTGGCAAGAATAATGATACGGGAGAAGTCTTGGACTTTGACCAATGTCATTTATTCTCACACTACCCAATTCTGATTTCGAGCACACACAAGTTTCCTATGATAATTCTTCATGGGAACTGTTCTCCTGTCTATAGTTCAAAACTCCATGTTTTGTTACTACAATGACTTCAATTTGAGGGTTGACATCTTTGCTAAGAATCCTAACATGGCCCAGAGTTTTACTTAAGGGCTCAATGGATTTGTCTGAAGGCAAAACCGTCACAGCTGTCTCCACAAGTTTCCTCTAAAACTAAATTTCGGGACGAAATTTCCTAAAGTAGGGGAGACTGTAACACCTGTGTCATTTCAACCATCAAACAAATGCCAAACCAATTAAATATTGTATTTCATACTTTGGACTTGTATAAATATGTGTATCTTTTGCACATATCAACTCTTGTTCGATTTCAAACTCTAAATCGCTTTCTGGAAGGTTATACGCGCACTAATGCGTAAATATAACCAGTTTAATCCAACGAACACTCCAGAATAGTGAAATAGGCTTAACATACCTTGAATAACCTTTACATAACTTATATATAAGTTTTGGAAGGTTTGGTGTGGTGAAATCAAGTTAAATCGCTTACAGGGACTAAAGTTGACAAACTGCGAAAGTATGCCAATTTGAACTGTAACAGACATTCCGGAACATGACCATAAGTTAAACACACCATAAATATCCTTTACATAGCTTAGAAATAGGCTTTAATGGGTTCGGTGTGCTAAAATAAACTTTTGGGTCATTCAGGGACTAAAAGTGTCAAAAAGTGCACAAGTTTGCATTTTCGCGCATAACTTACGTTCTGAATACATCCGGACATCCAAAAATTTATGTAAGCACTAAAATATTTTATTTTAGTGTTCGCCATAAGAAAAATCCATTCGTCGCGTCATTTGGTTCGTTTTTCGCATTCGGGACCAGATTCGATGTATTAGCCGTTGTTTAATTCACAACCACACATTCTAACTTGCTTAGTCAGCGGATAAGGATGGAATTTTGGCACCATAACTTTGCAACACATGTATGGATGGAATTTAAACACCTAAACACCATAACTTTGCAACACATGTATGGATGGAATTTAAACACCTAAACACCATAACTTTGCAACACATGTACGGATGGGATTAAGGCACGTTTTCCATGAAACGATCTTAACGGTTCGGGTATTCCTATAAATACCCCATACCCCCCCCATTGCTAAAATCACTAGAATTCTGATTTGAGAACCTCTAAGTTGAAACCATTGTTTCATACCTGAGATTCTTGAATCGGGATTAGCATTCGGGGACCCTTCGTAAGTATTCTTTCGTTCTTTTCCTTATTTGATTGCTTTTCGAGTCCGAAAGTCAAACTTTGTTTGACTTTCAGCGTTGACCAGTAATGGTCAATGCGAAGTTCTTTTGAACTTCGCAACGTGAGTGTAATCACGTTGGTCATAGTCCCTTGGGACTATGCCCACTGATTACCACGTTGTCTAGGGTCGTAGGGTAAGCGATCTAATGAATCGCTTATACCTCGAACCCGACCCATTTGGTCGATCATTAGGATCCGACCAAACACATTAGGTGACCATAGTAGGTAGGGAATAACCTTCCGAGGTTATACCCTATGGTCACATCGTTTAAGTAGTTGTATGATAGGTAGTTTATATGCCTTAGGTAAATTACCAGAATACCCTTTTCATGTATAATTGGTAATTAAGCATATGTAACCTAAACTTTTGTCACATAACTGATTATGTAACATGTTTAGGCATATAATACTTGTCATAGGGCTAGTTAGGCGGTCCGAACGCGTTTCACGCGAACGACGCGTTAAAGTAGCATAAGCTTCCTAAACGGGTCGTAATGGGTCGTAAACAATTATGTTAGGTTTCATTTAGTATGTAGGCTTTGTTAAACCAAATGACACGAGTCTCTACACTCGTTTGGTTTACAAACCCTAATGCTACCCGATCTTCCGATCTAGGTCCGGTTAATTAACATAGTTACCTATATTAGGTGCCGTTTGATATCCGCGATCTCTAGCATTGTTTGGTTGTTACTCAAGGACTTTTGAGCAATCTCAAGTGAGTACATAGACCCCTCTTTTACTGTTTTCCAAACTGTTTTGGGGTGGAACACATGTGCCTACTTGTTACTTTCATGCTTTCCTGTTTTAACATCATATACTGCTATGTTCGTTAGTACATTATAGTACATGATTTTATGACATTTCATGCTAGGTGTGCCCAATTGTGTGCATTACTTAGTACATCGTTTTACATGACATTTTGACATAGACATTTGACATAGACATTTCGGCATAGACATTTTAACATGATTGATATTTGATCATGCAATTCCCACAAAACATAACTTTGATTTAAACCAAGATTTACTTCAATACTTTGTTTTTGTGCATATGGTTTAGTTGAGACATTTCACTTGCCATACATGACATCTTGACATAGACGTTTGACATGGATATTTGACATAGACATTTTGATATGATTTACATCTTGACATGAACACTTTGACATATTACCCAATACATTTGACAATTGATTTAAACATAGACTTCTTACATTGGTTGGTTTGGTTTGATTAAGTGATTAAGTAACGATGCGTGTGTAATATGATACAAGCATGGTGGATACGCCGCTGGTACTTCCTATATATAAGTGTTTGTATGGTATTACATATCATACCGTTATTTGAATCATTTCAGTTTGAGACATAGAACATTTTATACAAATAACATACTTTTCACAAGACATTGATTTATAAACATCTTATCTTATGCAAACATATTTTACTTGGTTATTCATTTAACCCTACATTTATTTATACTTATCATCTGATTTTATCGATTTTCAAATGATTTACAAAGCAAAGCAAATAACAAGGTTCATGACTAAACATTTTCTCAAACATAAGTCATGAAACCTATTTTCACAAAACCTATGTATCTCACAGGCATTTTTATGCTGACGTACCTATTTTCACATGTGTTTTTCAGGAACTGTTGCATAAGATGATCAAGATACACATAGGCAGACTTGGGCTTTAGTGACAATAAAAGATGCAAGACTAGTTAATTATGTTGTATTTCTTGTTTGTTAAGACATTGTAACACTTTTAATCAATAAAACGAAACTTCAATTGCCATGGATTTGAAACAATTAATTCTGTTACAACACTCCCCGACATTTCCGCCACGTTTTGTATGTTCTACGTGGTCGGGGTGTGACAACTACCTTCTTTCATGTTACATGTTTGCTATCATGTCAAGATTTCCTTGTTGATATGTACGTTTATTGTTTGGTTACGTTGAAACTAAGTTCAACTGCTTGAACTTATCCAGTTCACATGCTTAATTTGAGACGCCATATGATGCATTGAGAGCATCATATTCTAATATTTGGCACAGATTCTTTTGTTTCGGGTCGTAGTAGACTTATTTGGTCTAAGACTCCACTAAATCGTTGATAGATTTCGATACCTTACAATGATACTTTCACAGAACAGAAACTTGCGCTTATTTGACTACTCACTTCGTACACGGATTTAATTGATTATTTGACAACTTGCCCTAAATCCGTTTCTTTATCACAATTAAATCACTCTCAACACACTTGCGTGCTGAGTCAAAAGTACATAAATTCATTTCATATCATGATGTACCCCCCTAACGATTCTTTCGTTGTAAATCAAATGCCTTGCGATACTTAATACATTTCATATTCGATTGGAAACAGTGGATCTTTGATGTTCCGTATTTAACTGAAAACTCTGTAACATGGTATAAATCAAATCTTCAGATTGCCTCAGTACACTTTCATTTGATTTCAAACGCGGTGAACTTGTTCAGTCACCACTATTATTGGGAAATGCCATTACGACACCTTGTGGTGTCATCATAAACTTATAGCTTGTGCTAATCGTGATAACCGTTTTACACGAGACCACACATACTTCTGTTTGATTTATCATTTAAACATTTCTGATGCAACTACGAATCAAGACAATGATACACCAGATTCACTTGTATTCCATTCGGTGTATCTCCACTATTCAAAATGACGACACACTAAACCTTACCAGACATTTATTCAAGAGTTGACAGATCATTTTACTATTACGTTGAATTGTTACTTTTGAGTTCATATAACGGATGCTAGGGTTTGTAAAAAAAACCCGTTAGCGCATTGTAACCAATCGTTTAAAAGAATCTTATTAGTCAAAACTCCACTTTTGTGGAACCCCTGCTAGCTGGTTACACTAGATTATACGTCAAGTACGTCTTGTACCGTTGACATCCAATGCTAGAAGCACACACCTTTCAACCCTAGGATTCGCGTTGTTATACATTCTGGGACTCAGCTAATGTGAGTAAGGTTTGTTTCGATTTAATGATTATCTACTTCGATATTATCCATATACATACGTGTGTGACTTAACCATAAGTAGTAGGGTAGTACAAATTTCGAGGACGAAATTTATTTAACGGGGGGAGAATGTGACAACCCTCACCAAACCAGGTATCCGTACGACTTAATTAATAATTGATTACTGCTTAATTACTGTGCTTACTCGAAATTGTGGATAAACTGCTATTTGAATATTGATACATGTACTTACTTGCATCATACTTTACTTGCTGTCACTCCATGTTTTGCTTACAGCACCTTTGTGACAACCTTGATGCACCAAAAGCACAGTAGCACCATGAACGGATAACCTATTAAACGTGTTGTCATAACTAGCACCAGGCAGGTACTGCCTCTAAGGCCTGTAAGAGCCTGAGATAGTTTGCTACACTAGTGGTGAGTGTAGGAATATAAGGGTTGTAGAACTGCGTCACTAGGAATAAGTTACAGTGACCGGATGTGCCTAAAACGTACTCTAGGTACAAAATTCAGCACTTTAAATAATAATTCAGCATTAAGCTACCTAATAAAGTGCCAAAACATGGGAAAAATATTACTAGACACTTTCCAATGTGTCGGGAATAAGTTGTGTCACTAAAAATAATAATAACGACACTTTAAAGCTTTGTTAAGCACTTTAACGGATCTCTATCCAACCGAACAACCGGACTTTATCCGAAACACAAAAATATTGTCATTAACATTGTTTTTCTTTTTCTGAGCCTGTTAGGGTCCCCGAATACCCTAACACCCGCTTTAATGCATGACACACTAGTAACCGAGTAAATCTCTAACTTATCTAACTAATACTTAGTGTTTGGTTGAAAACTAACTAGATTACCCCCCCCCCCCCCCTAACCAAACCGTCCCCAAGGGGACACCTCATGTCCTCCACATGATTATTTAATTATACTTGTCCCATATCAAGCAAGCACAAGATCCATTGGTTAAATGAGTAGGAATTGTCTATAAGTAACAATACAAGTCCACTAATCACTTCATAACCCACACAACAAAAATCGCTCCCTCTCTCCCCTTGCCATAGGCTTCGGCCGAACACAACCATCTTCACCACACCACCTTTCGATTTTGATCTTCTCATTCCAAGAGCATACAAGTGTTGAGGATCACATACGAGGAGGCTTGGTGCATTCGGAACGTGAAAGACCTCACCCTATTGCTTTTATCCACCCAATCTTCGACTAGATTCTTCCCTAGCCTCGAGCTGGTAGTAAGTGACTATAAACACAATCTCGATCTATTTTAAAGTGGTTAAAACATTATATGACGGTTAAAATTCATGAACATGCAAAATGATATGAAAAAGTCTACTAAAATGTTAAAAATATTGGTTAAAAGCACAAGAGTTGTGTAAATCTTGTAAGATTTGTTTTGTGTAATTATTTGGACCCGATCTATGTTGTGGTAGCTCGGATCATTGTTTAACCCGGCTTGGTCAAGATCATGGATCATGACATAGAGCTTGTTTAAGTGTAACAAGGGTTAAGTAATGAAACTCTACCACACAAGAGACTTGAACTTGTGTAAAAACGATTTTACTTACGAAATAGTGTTCAAAACTAGTAGATCTACGGATCTACAAGTGGTATTTTCAAAGAACCACGTGTCAAGAGAAAACATATTTTTTAAAGACGGATCTTTCATAAACAGGAATGATTTTAGTAAACACACAAGTGTGTAAACACTTGTGTAACACAAAGTTTTGACGAAAGAACTATTTTTGTAAATGTTAACAAGAAGTTGTAAAGATAGAATTTCGTAAAAACGAGACTTTTACGAAACCGGATTGATTTATACAAAAGATCCACTAAAAGTAATGAGATTTACTTCATATTTTAGATAAACCACAAGTTCATGCATTTTTGCGATTTACATCTATTTTGACTAGTTTGATGGTTTGAATATTGTTTATTGTTGATTGAGAAAAATTGTTGGTTTGATTTGTAAAAGAAAATGATACGCTTGAAAGCGTGGCCACCTCCAGTTACAGAGGAAACTCTGGCGAAATTTTTCCAAAAACCTAACACTTAGAAATATTTTCACTACAAGTGTTAGAAATACATTTTTAACGTGTTTTCGAAGTATAGATTTCGCCATGACTTTATTACAAGATTTCTAATTATCGGAGGTGGGATTTTCACAAAATAAAACTTGATAAATATATATTTGATATATATATATATATATATATTTTTCATAACAACACTTGTGAGATTTTTATGATTATTTTGTGAACTATACAAATATTATTTTTAGGGTAAAAATAATATTACCGAATGTTAACGATTCCAAAATAATACGAACGCCTTCACAATAAATAATGAGTTACAACGGTATAATTATTACCACCCGATCTTTATCCGTAACTTACGCAATTTAGAAAATACCAACGAACGCGTATTTGTCGAAGAATATTATTTTGGAAAATTGTATGAAATAAAATATAATATTTTTGGGAAAATATTTATATTTTGGAGTTAGAAATAAAATATATTTTAAGTGAGACTTAATAATGTATTTCGAATGTTACGAACACGCATATAATAAATCCCCCATCCTTGGGAAGGAGAATAATTACCAAGTATTTACAAAAATATAAACACGAAATAGTTGTCTAACTATTTCCCAAAAACTTAAACCTTAAGCTAAGACACGGCCATCCGTCTAATAGAGTTAGTACGTGTAGGTCGTCGCACAACTGCTTGAGCAGGGGATATACTTGGTAGAGACGCACCACTGTGAGTTCATGTCCCCCTTTTCTCTTAACTGTTTTCAGTTTTTAAACTGCGGGGGTGAAATACATGTTACTATGATTACAAATACTTTTACATGGTATGATTAGCTAAGGAACTTACTTCTAGATCACGTGACTGGATAGGCTATTATCGTAAGACCATTAATCCTTGTATAAGGACCGAGAGGCATGAGTGATAGATCTATCGGGTGTTGCGAGCCCCACACATGGGCCAGCGTGTGGCTGCATGTGGTGACTATGTCGTTCCGCCGGAAGGCCCGGTATGAAATTCGCGTTACAGGTTTGAGTGCTTCCTGGGCCATGTCACTTATTAATGTATTAGCTAGACATTAATCGATCTCTTTTTCCTTATTTGCTACATACCACGGATTTTATACTTACAAAGGTTTTACATACTCACATACACATGAACTCGCTCAACATTATTGTTGATTTTTCAACTTACATGTATTTCAGGGAATTAAAGGATCTGGCGCGGTATGACACGTTTTCCCGCTGCACTAGTTTCGAGGTCATCCGAGTTTAAGGGATGTGACTTTTTCCTGGACGAGTCACAGTTCTTAAACTGTGTTTATTTCTTGTTGGTGTTGTGTCTTTTGAACACTGTTTATGTTTGTTAGGATGTGATATCCGTTAAGACAATGTTGTGGTTCTTTACTCTTCAAACTTATTTTAATGGATGATCTGCATGGTTTTATTTTCATATAGCTTTGTTGTGATTAAGCTATGGTATTAAGAAGTCACACCAAATAAATCCACGCTTCCGCAAAGCCAGGGTGTGACAGTGGATACGCCGTTGGTACTTCCTATATATAAGTGTGCTTATTGTATTACCCTTCGTGGCGTTATCCCGAATCACCATTAGGATTTAGAATGTTGTGATACAATGATTCAATATGACCGAAACTAAATCCTTATAGCATCTATCTATCTTCATAGAATGATTCTTATAGGATGTTTAAAGTGCTAATATTGGAGTCCTTGTTTGGATTTATTGTGTACTTTAATGCGTGTTTGACTAGACGATATGACAGAAACCATATCCTTATAGCATCTATCTATCTTCATAGAATGATTCTTATAGGATGTTAATGTACTAATATTGGAGTCCTTATATGGATTCATTGTGTACTTTAATGCGTGTTTACAAGTTGGCGACAAGTTGACGATTTATGTGTTTATGTGGTAGTTGTGATTTAGATAACGAAACGAGTGTAATAAAATAAGAACATGGTGGATACGCCGCTGGTACTTCCTATATATAAGTGTTCTTATTTTATTACTCTTGTAGCGTTATCCGGATCACTTTAGGATTTTTTGTACGATTGATTCAATGTTTGATTATCCAAATCCTTGTAGAATCTTCCATATCTTTATGTGTTAGATTCTTAGAAGGATGTCTAAAGTATCATTATAAATCATTGACATGATTTATATAATACTCACATAAGTTTTGATTGATTTCAAAACAGTTATTATTAATCCTTGATTTGATTTCTAATAACACATTAACAAGTTTACGATGATTTCAACGAGATTACAATGTACGATTTCAAATGGCATAAAAATGACTTAGTAATAATCATATTGCCATATACAAACTGTTTGCCACAAGTTTTCACAATCAAGATTATGTATTGCAATACTAAACTTATTCCATTCTTTGGCTTCAAGATTCATTTTCAATCGACAACTCTTGTAGTTGTCAAAGTATTGCAATATCAAACTTTTGCCATTTATTTGGCTAACAAAACCTATGTATTCGCCAGCATTCTTATGCTGACTATTTTTCACATATGTTTCAGGTTTTCAACTATTCAAGCATGCAACGCATAGGACTGCATTCGGGCCTTAGACTTCTTAATCAAAAGACAATTACATGTATTCTTTGTTTGTAAAACGATGTTAACAATATTGAAACAATTTAGTACCAGTAGTTGTGAGCAATTTGTAACGTGACTCCCTAATATTTCCATCGCATGTTGTTGTATTACGCGATTGGGGTGTTACACAAGATGAAAGCCGATATTGCTACATATGTGGGTAACTGTCTTACTTGTGCTAAGGTTAAGGCGGAATACCAAAAACCATCAGGGCTGCTGCAACAACCTAAGATTCCCGTCTGGAAGTGGGAACAAATCTCAATGGATTTCATTATGAAGCTACCAAGAACCCAAAGAGGACATGATATGATTTGGGTGATTATTGATCGACTCATGAAATCTGCACATTTCCTACCAAATCAGCGAGAAAGACAGCACAAAGAAGTTAGCAGAGATATACCTCAGGGAGATTGTGGCACACCATGGAGTGCCTGTATCTAACATATCCGACCGAGATGGTCATTTTGTGTCAAGGATTTGGCAGACGTTTCAGCAAGCTTTTGGATCACAGTTGAATTTTAGTACTGCATTTCACCCTCAGACGGACAGCCAAAGTGAACGGACGATTCAGACCTTGGAAGACATGCTACGTGCTTGTGTGATGGACTTTGGTGGAAGTTGGGATACTCACTTACCCTTAGTGGAGTTTTCCTACAACAATAGTTATCACACCAGCATTCAGGCCACCCCGTTTGAAGCTCTATATGGACGTAAGTGTCGATCCCCGCTGTGTTGGGCGGAGACCAGAGATACACAGGTTATTGGTCCAGAGTTGGTTTAAGAAACAACAGACAAGATTGCTCAGATACGTGAAAGGATCAAGGCAGCACGTGATAGATAGAAAAGTTATGCCGACAAGCGTCGAAAACCGTTGGAATTTGAGGTTGGAGATATGGTTTTATTGAAAGTCTCGCCTTGGAAAGGCGTGGTACGATTTGGAAAGCGTGGGAAGTTGAACCCACGGTACATTGGACCCTTCGAGATCCTGGAAAGGATTGGAACCGTTGCATACAAGCTGAAACTTCCAGAAGAACATAGCAGTATCCATGACACGTTTCACGTGTCTAATCTCAAGAAGAGTCCGACTCAAGAAACAGTTGTCATTCCCGCAGACGAGATTCACGTCAACGACAAGCTCCAGTTTACTGAAGAACCTATTGAGGTCACAGACTGGAAGGTCCACAAAACACGGAGAAGTCGTATTAATTTTGTCAAAGTCTGTTGGAATTCACGTCATGGCCCAGAATTTACTTGGGAACATGAAGACCAAATCAAGTCAAAGTATCCGCACTTGTTTCACAACTCCCCTGCAACCGATGGCACAGCTTGAATTTCGGGACGAAATTCTTTTAACGGGGGGAGAATATGACAATTGGCACTTTTCCATGTATTCCGTACAATAATAAACAGTAATTTGTACTTTAATGACTGTGCATGATTGAATTAATGAGATGAATGATTTTCTGATTACTGTCATATACATACAAGTGCATTACATGTTGCATGATTGCTTATCATTATTACATGCAACCCGGTATGGTTGAATTAGTGCAGAGAACGAAACTAGCACAGTGATCAGATAAACTAGAAATACTGACGAGGGTTCAGTACTCAGACAGACATGATGTTAAGACACAGAATGAGCCCCGGAACCAAGAGTTACACTAGAATAGTATGTAGGAAAGTAGGGATTCTAAAACTGCCTTCCGAGTGATGATTTAAGTGCCAGAAAGTGCCCGAAACACACTAAGACTGCAGAATTCTACAGAAAACAGCAAAAATCAGCATTTTAACATCAAAATATAATGCAGAAATGAGGTTTAATTGTCCAGAATAACTTGATAAGTTTCGGGAATCAAAACTGTCATAAAAGACATCATATTGCACACTAAACTGCGCAATTTAGCACTTTAACGAACCGATAACCAACCGAACAATCGGACACTACCCGAAACACCAAAATTTATCTAGAAGCATAGTTTTAATGTTATGAAGCTAATTATGTTCACCAAACACCATATTACATCTTAAAATCACTAAACACATAAAACACTAACTATTACACTTACATTCCAACTAAATCACTTAACTAAGGATTAAAACCTAACTAGACCCCCCACCCCCTACCTATGGACGGACGGTTCCAACATGGGCCCCACATGCCCTAATTCTTTTGATTTGTTTATTAAACTTGTTTAATTGATATGGAGCACAAGAACCATAGGTTATTAAGATGTTGGAAGAATTTTTATAAAACCACAAGACTTTAACTCATTATCATTCTAACACTTCAAGCACACCACAACTTCCCTTCTTCTTCTTTCAAGCTACGGCCCAAGCACCCCCTCCCCTCTCCTTCATTTTCAATCCATTCCTAAGTAATCTAAGGTTTATCTAAGGTGTTTCAAGCATCACTAAGAAGGTTGCAAGCATAGGAAGTGGAAGGACCGTCTTGGAGTGCTTTTATCCACCTCAAATCTTCTTCATCTTGCTTCTTGTTCTTCCCTAGCCATAGTGCTAATAGTAAGCCTCTATGATCTTGTTTTTACTCTTAATTTTAGTGGTTAAAGTATGATGTAACTTGGTAATTTAAAGAATCTCAACAAAACATGAAGATGAACATGAACATAAAGCTCTACATCATGAAAATCAAAGATGTTTAAGTGTATGTAGTAAACTTGTTTGTTGATTACTTGTGTATATGGTGTAGATCACCATAAGAAGCTTGCTAGATGATGATTAAACACATGATCTAGCAAGTATAAGGATGGATCTTGAAAAATTCATGTTGATCATCCTTTATGTGAACCATGAACTTGAAGATGAGTTTGTTTTTTGTGTAGGATGATGAATCCTACAAGATGTAAGTCTTGAAAGTAAAGGATTTCAAAAATAAAAATCTCAAGAAACTAAAAGTTTACTACTAGATTCAACATGATTTGGTTCTAAAGGAAAATAATCATGTTTTAAGAGTTGAAATAGAACTAGTAAAGTGTATGTAACATGAAAAATGCAAGAAGATTGATTTTTGTAAAATCACTTTACAAGTTGTAAAGGATGAAATTTTATAATAATGAGTTTTATGAAACAAAAACCATGGATTTAGTGTTACTAGACCTTACTAAATAACATGTTAAAACACTACAAGGTTTTGTTAAACTTCAAGTTCATGACATATTTATGAAAATGCATATTTATGGCTAATGGTAAGTTGTGTGAAACTTGTTGTTGATTGATGATGAATTTTCAAAAGAAAAAGATATTCTATTAAGCATGGAAACCTCCATTTTTAAAGGGAAACTATGGCAAAATGTTTGTAAAAATTAAAAACTTAGAAAAATATTTTTGAACAAGTGTTTACAAGTAATTTTTGAAATTGGTTTTAATATAAAAAGTTGCCATAATTTTTGTTATAAAAATTACAAGTATTGAAGGTTGATTTTTGATAATAAAAGTGACTAAGTATATATTTAGGAAAATATATATTTAGAAGACACAAAATTGGGTGCTACTTGTATATTGATTGTATTAGTTATATTAAAAGTTAGGAACCTTGAAAATAATATAACACACCAAAATACTAAAAATTATGATAAAATATTACCAAAATCATAAGAAAACAAATATATAATTTATACCCGAATATTGGACAAATGGACATATGGACTAAACATATATATATATATATATATATATATATATATATTCCAGAAATAAATTCGTAACACGACAAATGTGACAAACGGTAATCTTGAAACCGAAGGTAACGGCAAAATATGGAATTTTTTACAACTATCATAAATTATATCATATTTTGTCAAAATAGAATATATTATTTTTGAAGTATATATTTTCAAAAACAATTTGAAAATATATTATTTTGGTGAAAACTTAGAAATATATATATTTTCTAAGTTTAATCTTAAAAATATATTATTTTTGGGATATATATGACTTATTTTTGCCAAGTAAAATTTATAGATATTTTTCTATATAAATTCTCTTAAAATATGTATATTTTAAGAATATAAAGTTGGTGATTTTAAATTATACAAAAATAATATTCCGAAAAATTATACACACATTAAGTATAAAATACTTAATAAATAAAAGAAAATATGTATTCTTATACGTATAAATACATACCGGAATACACTACTGTTGGTGCATTTATGTCTATCGCCTCCGTCAATTCAGATCGTAGCAGAAACAGTTTAATTCTAGCCTTATATTGTTATACTTAGTTAAGAAAAGGCAAGGTGGCAATATTGTAAATAAGGAGAATCTCCTTATATCCTTGGCCTATAAATAGATGTGTTAGGGTTAGGATTGAAGACTTTTTGACTTTTGGCATTTTGGAGACTTGGAGAGCTCTAGATCTAGAGAGAGAAAGTCTAGAGAGAGAAAGCTCCAAGGTGATTCACGTTTCTTGTACATTTTCAGATCTATAAAAGAATCACCGATTATATTACGTCTCGTGTGTTCGGTCACGTTCGTGTACGGATTCCGCACGTCACACGTTCGGTTCGCAATCGTTTCGGAGTCAAAACCGGTCCTAACAAGTGGTATCAGAGCAGGAGCTTGATTGCACGGATCAAACGTATGAATTCGTACGGAAATTCATCAGATTCAGATCCAAATTTCACTCAGATTTGTCAAAATTCTTCACTTTTACATCTTCTTCACGTTTTTATTTGAAAATCGTCAAATTAAACGACTTTTCATGGTTAAAAATTGCTGATTTTTTGATATGTTGTGCGAAAATACTTGATCTACAAGCCTACAAATTTTCAGATGTTAACTCTAAGCCATTTGTGAGAAATCTTGATTTTTGTGGTCGAAAAGTCGTGAAAATGCTAACTGTTGCTGTTACATGTGTTCTTGATGTTCACCGGTCGGATGGCAATCCGACCGGATGACCATCCGACTCAAATTCACTCATTGCATTTCATTAAAAGTGTTGACCATGTTGACTGGTCACCAGTCGGATGGCAATCCGACCGGATAACCATCCGACTCAAGTGTCATCATTTCATTTAGTGCTGACTTGTTGACCTATCCGACCGGACAGCAATCCGTATCACTGCATTCCACCCGAGCGGGTCACTTGGTCAATTCTGATTAATTGCATTTGACTGTCAACTATTTCACTGGTTCATGTGTATCATTAATTGCATTTGGAGTGTTATAAATCAAATGTTCATGTGATTATAGGCCACTTTTGCATGCTTATCTGACATAAAGTTCAACAGCCCAATGAGAATTGATGGTTCAATAATCTAGATATTCAAACTTGCATATATTCTTAGTCTTTGCCGCCATCTTTGATCTTTATTGCATGTGATAAGAATTTAAGAGATATGTCAGATCATTAATATGTGCATGTGAATTGTTCAGAACTTGAAAATTGTAAATTGATCACATGATTTCCTTAAATGATTGTCAGTTCATTAATTGTTTGCATGTGATTTTGCATTGATATTCAAAAGCTCATTCGTTGAGGTCAAAGAAGTCAACAAGTAATCCGGTCGGACAGCAAGTAATCCGCTCAGACAGCTTTAATTCTCATCCGGTCGGACAACACACTCACTTTCAACATAAACTTTTGTCGTATTGCATCACAATCCGTTCGGACAACATCACTATCCGATCGGACAGCATCAAAGCAATCCGTTCGGACAAAGCAAATATCATCCGTTCGGATAGCAACCCCACCCGAACGGACAGCAACCTCATCCGTTCGGACAGCAACCCCACCCGAATGGACAGCAACTTCACCCGTTCGGTCAGCAACTCCACCCGAATGGACAACAACCTCACCCGAACGGATAGCGTTGTCACGCGATTATTGTCACTGTTGATTTTTGTTGACTCACTCGTTCGAGTACCTGTTCGATTCAAGTTGTTTAATAGTGTTTAAACTGGTTTTGTTTGTTTGTTTGTATTTAGGTGTTGTGTGATTAAAAGGTGCTGAGATTTGAAGAAGTTAACATCATGGCTGAAGAGTTCTACAACACGTTCTATAACGCGTTTACATCCGAAGCGTCTGACACATCAACCGTCACACTGAAATCAATAACAAAAACAGTCAAAGATAACATAAAACATGATAACTTCTATGGAACCTATTCGAAACCACATAAGCTTGAGAATATAGAGGATTACACTTGGTGGAAAGAAAAATTCCTGAACTGGACCAAGGCATATGCTCACGAGAGCTGGTTCTGCTTAGAGTTTGGATACAGTCGACCGATCAGTGACAAGAAAGAAGAGATCCATCTCAATGATCTTTCCGATGAAGACAAACGGAAATTCTCATATGAGCAGAAGATGATCGCTTTGATTCAACAATATATCCGAGATGATATATTTTCTTTGTTAAATCATGATGGGTCATCAAAATCGGTTTGGGAAGCGTTAAGGATTAAAGCCGAAGGTGGCAAACAAATTAAAAAGAACAAAATTGCTTTACTAAAAAAGGAATTTGATTTGTTTGATAGCTTAAAGGGTGACGTGAGGGAAATGATTGAACGTTTTTGTCATCTAAAAATTGAACTCGAAAGGTTTGAAATTGTTAAAACACGTGAGGAAATAATTGATAAAATCATAGAAGCCTTACCACGAGCTGATCAGTGGCAAACGTTTGTGTTTATTCTAAAAAATGATGTGCTATATGATACAATTTCTCTTGATGCTTTGATAGAAAAAATTGAAAGTCATGATCTTGAGCTACAAAAGCAAAGCAAGATGAGCGATTCTTCACATCATTAGAATGTCGGTCTTTACTACAAGGGCAATGTACCTTCGGTGAAAGTTGGTGAATCACCAAAGACCGGATTCAGCGTTGAAAAGTCCAAAGAACCACAGAAAAGCTCATCAAGCTACGATCCAGGATATCATTCATCTTCTTCAAAAGCAAGCTCTGAAGAATCTGAAGAAGTTCTCTGCAACATCGCTCTGAAATTAAAGAATTATCCGGCTATGAGCATCAATGCAGCAAAACAACAAATGAGTTTTCTGGCATTTGTGTTAGAATCATACGAAGGTCTAGTATCTGGAAAAATTGGAAACTCAGAGCTGACAAAGGAAGACTACGACCAGATCGATCCAGCAGAAATGGAACTCATTGACATACGCTGGTGTCTAGCAAGTTACATTCGAAGAGCTCAGAGGTATATGGAGATTACTGGGAAGCAATCAATAGGTGGTCCATCAACAAAGCTGGGATTCGACAAATCCAAAGTGACCTCCTTCAGATGTAAGCAAAAAGGTCATTTCAAAAGAGAATACAAAAACTTTGAAGTTGACGAAACTGAGAAACCTTTCAATGATGATTATTACCGAAAGGCGATTTACCACCGTAGCAAAGAAGAGCCGAAAATGATCGAAAATAATCCCAAAGAGAAGTCAAGAGCATGTGCTGTAATCCATGATGATGAAGGGTATGATTGGAGTGAGATTCTTCCAGAAGAAGTTCGTGCTGATAATCATTTCACAGCTCATGGCAGAACTATATCAAAGAGCCAACATCGTGCCTTTGTTGCTGAAATCAAAGAAAGAAATCGAGAAGAAATTCTGAGTGAGAAAACAGAAAGAGAAAGATTCTTTGCAGGATGCAGGATTGAGAAAATGCAAGAAGAATACAAAGATGCAAAGTACTGTGGAAGATACGACAAGAAGAAAGATTGCTATGTCAACAGAAATGGTGATCCTGTCGTTCACAGAAAAGAAGTGGTTTTCAATGATGTTCTTGCAGTAATTCCTCTGTCCGGCGAATACTATTTGAATATTGCGAAAGATAAAACATGTTATCTGAAATGGCTGGACAAGATAATTCGTGACGTAATGACCGCGAGTTTGAAAAAGAGGGATGAAGAAAGAATGAAAAAGAATGTTGAGAATTTGGTTGATGATCTGAAAAAGGTTGCTGAGGAAGTCAAAGTTGAAGCTGAGAAAGTTGAAGAAGTTGTGAAAGAAGCTGTTACTGAAGAACAGCAGGTTGGTGAAGAAGAGATGAAGAAGAAAGAAGAAGTAGAAGAAGTGAAGATTGAAAGTTCGATTGAAGATGATGGTATTGGTGATTGTGAAGTACAGAAGAAGTGTGAAGCTGATCAGAAGCAGACGGAAGCAAACACCGAGGTGCCAATCACCGAGGTAAATTCTGATTCTGAAATCCTAATCAAAATCGTTGAACAATGCAAAAAATGCATGGAACCATGCAGTGCTTGTACTGAAAAAGATGAAAAATTCAGAACAAGAGATCTTGAATTTGTTAAAATTGAAGAAGTTTTAAAAAATAAATGCAAAGAAATGTTAGAAAATGAAAAGGTTTTGAAAGATAATGACGAAAAGCTTTCTCAAAAATGTAAAAATTTAGAAAAAGAAAATGAAATTTTAAAAGAAAAGGTTTCAAAAATGACAGATGAATGTTTACAAAAAGAAAATGCTTTTCAAGAAATGAAAAAGGAGTACGATTCAATAAAATTGGCTTATCACATTACAAAAGAGTCATATGAAAATGTGAAGAGTCAAATGAAAATTGTTCAATCCAGATTGAAATACTGTTCTGAAACAACTGATACGCTTAAGCGACAGTATTCAATAAAGCAACAAGTTGTCAATTATTACATTGAGGGTGTTGCTAAGCTAAAGCGTCAAATAGCTGATTTAGAACAAGATAACAACAAGTTACATAGTTATCATACATTATCATATGTGCTTGAAAGAATTTTCAATCTAAAACAGGATGGTAAAGATTCTGAGCAAAACAAGAAAGGTAGTGGCTCAGAGTTTCATCAAGTTCCACCACCGAAAAAGTTCGCATTTTATGATGATGAGAAGGTCGAAAAAGCTTTCAACATGGTCGATCAATTGCCAGATAACATTGACGTAACCTATTCCAAATCTGATGATTCAAGTGATTCAGAGGTGGTAGGTAAGGTCGTTGAAAGTGTGTTGAAAGAAGAGTTGGTTGAAAAAGGTAAATCTGAATCACAGGATGGAAATGAAGGTAGTTTTCATGAAGAATATCTGAAAAACTTAAAATCTGAGAAAAATTTGAATGATGATTCTAAAGGATTGGTTTATACCATGATTGGATCAGACAAATTATTCTTAGATATTGTATTCCCAATTCAGAATGTGATTTCAGAAAAGATTGATAAAGTTTTCAAGATGGTTGAGATTGAAAAATCTGAAATTCCAAAGTTTGCTGGAAAGTGTCACAAAACTTTTTATAACAAACCTGGTTACAAGAAGAAAAACATGAAGGCTGGGTTGGGTTATAAAAAGAAACAAAATTGGAAAAGAAATGAAACGCCAAATTATCAGACAAAAATGAATTTTGTTCACAGAACAAGTTCCGAAGAAGAGAAAGAACTCAAATTTAGACGACAGTCTAATGAAGAGTTCTATGCTCAGAAAAAACAACAACAGGTCAAAGATGTGTCCAAGAGAACATGTTTTAAATATGACCAAACAGGACATCTTGCACGCAAGTGTCCAAATCTGAAACCTGTTGGTGTTGAAACGAAAAAGAAGTCTGATGTTGTGAATCAGAAGTCAACCAAGTTTGATTCAAAGCAAACTTGGAAGCCGAAAATGTCAAAGGCTGACTCACAACAAACATGGAAACCAGTGACACCCAAATTAAGAACAACACAAAGTTGGAAAAACATGGTTGATGCAACAAAACCAAACCAGTTTTGGAAACCAAAAGTTGTTGTTCAAAATCAAAATGTTCAAAAAGATTCACATTTTTACAAAAGAGGAACTCCAAAAGGTCAAACATGGTCTGTTAAGAAACAAATGACTTCGGTAAATAATGAAAAAGATGATGTCAAAATTGAAAAAGTCTTTGTACAAAATGACAAAGATTTTCCGAAGTTAAATGATGCATATTGTGTTGAAATGCCTAAGGTCAAACAGACCTGGGCTAAATTATTCAAGTAATTGAATAGTTGAATGTGCAGGTGCTCAAGAAAATTGAAGACTGTGAGAATGGAAATCAGAGCAGCTTGGCACAAGGAGAAGAGAAGGCTACTGATCCCTGCGATGGTTAAACAGGGAGTTTGTTTGATTTCTGTACATAAATAAAACCATATTTCAAAAACCCTAAAAAACTGAAAATTTTAAAAAACCAAAAATATGTTTTTAGTTTGTCAAAAATTCTAAAATCCAAAAATATGTTCATTGAATACGCCGAAACCCTCACGGCTGAACAAACATGATTACTTTCGCAAGATTGAAAAACGGTTTTCAAACTGTAAAATATCAATGTGTTGTAAATCATGGGGGTACATTATATTTTCTGCAAATTAGTGCATGATGTGACAACCGGTGATTTACAGCACCTAGGTACATGATTAACAGGTGATTACGCGATAATAAATAGTGTTTACGACGCTAATTAACTTAACCAGGCCCTTGGAGTGCCCAGGAACGTTTGTTCAGCTATACAGTACGCGTATGACGATTCGCGTAAAATCTGCGAAACATCAAATGGCAACGGACTGAAACCGTACGAAATACTGACGACGCCGACAAAATATGGATGTTACACGAATATTTTATGCTTAGGGAGTTTGGGTCGCGATATCGGGTCTCGTAGGAATTACGGGCCACTTACACATGAGATGGGCTTGTAGGCCCTGGGCCCAAACCCAAAACACACAAGCCTAAACCTGCACAATATAAGATCTTTAAAGATCTCTTCAAATCTAACCTAAATCTCTGCAAAATATTTATAAAATCTTCATAGGATCTCTTTTAGATCTTTATACGCAGAACAAGAGAAAACCATATTAGTCAATACCCACTTGAATGACTATAAAACCTATCCCCATCTTCTCAAACAAGACCAGACATTTCCCCTTATCCCCCTATTCCCTCTCTCTCTCGATTTCAATACAAACAAATATATTCACACAGACAAAACTCAACACCCACACACACCCAACCTTTGTTCCTCTCTCTCTCTCCGGCGAACTGGGTGGCGGCGGAGCCGCCGTAGGCGGCGGTGGTCCGGCCAAACACCCCCCTCCCTCTCCGCCTCACCTGCACACCCTCACCACAGCAGCCCCCCCTTCCTTCCTTCCTTCGATCCGTGTAACGACCACCACCACAGTCCGGTGGTGGTGCGGTGGTGCGACAGACGAGAGAGAGAGACTGAGAGAAGGAGAGCTGAGGAGAGAAGAAAGAGAGAAACCGGCGTCGCCGGTGGGATCCCGACGACAGCCGGCGGCTGCGCAACGGTGATGGTGGTTTGCATCTTGGTCCGCTGAGTTACGTCTCGGACCGACGGTCCATGTCTAGGGTCCGGTGGGTTATGTTTCGGACCGGGGGGTTCGTGTCAACGACCGGTGGTCCTTGACTTTATCCGGCAGGCTTCGACGTGGAGTGGTTAGGTTGGTTCGGCCCTCTCAAATTTCAGTTTGGGTGTTCGGTTCAGCCGCGATTCGGGTTATGGGTCAGTGGGTTCACGTTGGTTCAGTTGCGGGTCAAGTCTCGGTTCAGGTTCGAGTGAAAGTCTTGCAGGTTCGGGTTATGTTTTGTTTCGGTTCAGAGCTTAGTTTTGGTTTGATTTTTTTTGGTTCGAATCTACTCAGGTCAGACTCGGTTAGGAGGCTCGGTTCGGTTGACTCAGTCAGTGAGTCGACTCCGTCTAGACTCGTCTCAGGACAACAAGCCAAACTCGGTCCGACTCAGCTTGACTCGGTCCAACTCGGCTCGACTCGGTTCAACAAGAGCTGACTCGGTCAACTCAGTTGACCCGGTCAACTCAGTCAGGCGGTTCGACTTTTCGGCATGAAGACTTGGTAAAGAATTTAGCACGCGAACATTATTTACGTTAATTAATTTTTATTACTTACGTGACAAACGAGCTCGAAACGATTTAGTTATAGTTTACACTTTATGAAATATTTGGCGTTTTGATATAGTTGACAAAGTTATATATACATATTGTTTGAATTTTGAATAAATAACGACAACTTGTGTTGTCGGGGGGCGTCCAAAAACAAAGGAAACTCTGCCCGTTTTTCGAGAAAATTCGTAAACTTAAAGCGCGTTTTATATTATAAGACAAAACTTTTTGGGTCCGAGGAACTTTTATAAAGGCAAATCTTTTATAAAAACAAGTATAGTTTATATACTTATTTCAAACATCCAAAAGCGGATATTTTTCATGAGCGACTACGAGGTTTGGTTTAAACATCAAGAATACGGAAAACTTTTTATAGAATAAATATGATTATTCTATCTAATTCAAATACCTTACGACTCGAATTCGTTTTATAAAATAAATATAGTTTATATTTATTTCCGAACAACACTTCTTTTATAAAAATAAATATAGTTTATATATTTATTTCGAAGATCAAACGACACGACGATGGTGTTAATAAAATAAATATATTTTATATATTTATTCGAAATATTAAACGACACGAATTCGTTTTATGAAAATAAATATGGTTTATATATTTATTTCCAATATCGTACAAAACGAATCCTTTTATGAATAAATATAGCTATGTATTTATTTCCGACACAAACAAGTCGAATTCTTTTATAAAATAAATATAGTCATATTTATTTTCAAACACGACAACTCGACGATTCTTTTATAAAATAAATATAACTTTTCATATTTATTTTATACGCCTAAACGGCACACTATATATCATATGTATCGCTTACAAGTTTATTACATGCTATTTTTCGTAAGACATACACGACGACTTCTCAAGGCAACTAATGAGATTCTACCGATATATTTATATATTTTATATAAATATTTATTTATTCTTAAATCTCTCGAGGACCAAAGTCCTTTCAAGACTTATTAGTTTTTACCAACAATAAGCGAGACTTAACAAGTATAACTTAATCATTTTCATTAAGTTAACAACTTACGGTTGAATCGTTCGATTAACGATTCGGTAGAGCTCGGTGACACGTAGTGTAGTTACCGCATTTACTTAGACACTTATAAGATATTCTGTGTTAGGAATATTGTAGAATGCACGCTAGCAAGTCAAGTCTTGGAAACGACATCACGAAGTCGTATTTAGATAGCTTTGCACAAGGAATATTCAGGTGAGTTCATAACCCCACTTTTTACAGCTTTACATTTTTATAAATGTTTTCGGGGTGGAAAGACATGCACGTTTTGCAAAAACATACAAAGTTTTGAACTAACGCAAAACTCGTATTTCTAAATCATATTACGGAGGGATTTCGAGGAACACAAATGAATTACGAAAGGTTTATACTAAACATACCGGTGTTTACAAAACAAATGCTTATTTTCGAAATGTGAATGATTTTCGGTCAGGGTGAGCAGGGATTTGGTCGGGGAGACCAGGGATTCGGTCAGGGTGACCACGGATTGGGTCGGGGAGACCAGGGATTTTCATACATGCAGACATATTACAAAAGGATTACAGACATTTTTATACATGGTATGGTTAGCTTAAGGAGGGTTAGGACGTACAGATCACGTGAGTGGGTAGGCGCAACTTGAGGCCATTAATCCTCATTGTAGGACCGAGGGACAGTAGCGGTAGATCTATCTGGGTGTAGCGAGCCCAGCCCCAGGCCCAGCAGAACGGACCTCGGGGTGACTTTGTGCCCAACGCAAAATCCGCTAGGTTTGAGTCTTCCTACTTGCACTTCACACATATCAATGGCCTTGCAAACCATTGGTGATCTCTTTATTTCCTTATTTGCTACATACCAGGGATTTTATACTTACAAAAATACCTGTTCATACAAATTAAATACCATGTTTTATACAAAATTCAAAGCATAGGATTATACAGTTATGGAGTCAAAGTCAGGGTGGGCATTGACGGTTATACGAACATTACAAATACAAGACTTTACAAATACATGGGTTTTATGAACATATTGTGTTACAAACACAACGTTTCCATATAACTTGGCAAGAAAATGATTTTTAAATTCGTTTTCTCAATACTATTTGAAAAACCGGTTACTCCAAAGATTTATTTCAAATCTTTCACAACTCAAAAGATTTATTTCAAATCTTTTACAAACAAACTATGAACTCGCTCAACTTTATGTTGATTTTTCGCATGTTTCTTTCTCAGGTTACAGTTCTAAGACAAGGCACGGTTGGAATAGGAGAACCATGAAGAGTCGGGTACTTAGTGGGCATTCGCATTCTAAAAGACTTAACTTATTTGCTTCCGCTGTGCAATGAAGATACCAGTCCAGTCACGCCAATGCTCTGATAATTTCGGGGTGTGACACATGAGAAGCAGAAAATGGATGGCGAGACAAAGCTATCAGTATCAGGTTGTCAAATTTTCTTTAAATGTTTTGAATTTTAGGGGGAGTAAAAATTTCAGAAAATACAAAAACATTTGAAAATTTGAAAAAGCAAAAAACATGATAAAAATTTCAAAAAGAGTTTTTGTGTAAAAAGAGGAAATGATAGTACATTAGTAGACAATCACAGTATGTCACACCCCCAAAATCCACACGCGGAGTATCACCGCTTGGAGGCGTGACTGACCAGGATCAAGCCACCAATCATATCAAACATAATAAGTATTAAATGTAATTTAAACCAAACGATATGAAAGGTGTTCAAACAAAACATGTTAAGTGTATAGCGGAAGCATAAAATGTAAACCCAACGTAAGTAATAAGTTCAAATGTTTAAATGTTTTATCATGAGTTCCACAATCCGTGCCCACAACGACCGCATCTCCCGTGCAAGCTCCAAGAGTACCTATGGTCCTGCAAGGCATGTAATAGAGAGTCAACAACTAGTTGAGCGAGTTCACAGTTGGTTACTCAGTTATAGTGTTCGTATTGTAATTCGTAAGCTCGTTTAGTAATCATGTAATGTATGAAATGGTATCGCGGCCCTCCAGGCATGTTTGGGAAGTTTAGTGGGGGTTTCCCATGTTTTCTAGACTAGGTATATTTGTATCGCGGCCCACCCGGCATGTTTGCGAAGATTAAAGTATAGTTCGCGGCCATTCTAGGCATGTTTGCGAAGATTGTTCTATTATCGCGGCCAATCCCGGCGTGTTTGCGAAGAGAGAGTATATGTATCACTAGTCTAGCAGTATCTACTAATAACCTTCCCCTCCCGAGGAATAATTCCATTAATCATGTAAGTATAAGAAACATTCAACCCATTCCCAACCCCGGGAATCCCATGCCTTGGTAAGAGTGTGAACTCACCTTGGGTTTGCTCGGTATGCTAAGTATGTACTCAATTAATCAATCACGTCCTATAGTACGCACGTATACATAATCAGTTTGTGTTCACATATAAACACACAGTGATAAACAAGTAGCACATAGCACGTATTTGAGATCAGACACAAGATGGTTACACTTAACAGCAGTTAACTAACCCGGTTAACTTCTAAACAGAATTAAAGTAGGTTACTGTGCTGATTACACATTTGGTGAAACACATATCGGTGAAACACATATATTGACGAAACACATTCTGTTTCATCGTTCAGGGTCTCGGTGAAACACATTCTGTTTCACCGTCACCTGTGTTTCGTCTAAGATGTCTGTTTCATCGAAGGTCAGTTACGTGGAAATCAGTGACATCAGTTACGCAATAACACGGAAACCCTAATCATGCTATCAGCCGTCATCAGCAAATCATCAATCATGCAGAAATCATTCGTTCACAGAATTCATCATCGCATCATCATAACATAAGCATCACAGTTCTTAACGTCTAGCATGAACCCTAGGTTATGGCTACCACAAACCGATTACTATAATATATCACATCATTAACGGAGTAGGGTTTATCATCATCCGATTTAACCATAAGAACCCTAATGGTCTACCGTTTTCATATTCATCAAACCAATGTACATTCGGGCATGACAATTATCAAACATCATACACCCTAGATCATCATACAATACAATAACCTATCACATAATAGTTATTAGAACCCTATCGATTGTCTGATCAGATTTATTAAAACAATAACATCAAACATAAGTAAACAAAGACAATCACGGAACGAATCACACTAACCGAGATAATGATTAAGATGGTTTTGATCGTTTAAGGACTTAGGAAAACACACACAGCTGCCGTCACACTTGGGAGAGAGTTCTAGGGTTTCTGTTTTGCCAAGGGTGTGAAACTGGAACCGTTTTCACGTAATTATACACGAAATAACGTTCTGGGCCCGTAATGGGCTTCGGTGAAACTGGGCTCGGTGAAACACCCTGTTTCATCGAGGTGAGGTTGACGAAACGGATCCTGTTTCATCGAGATGTTCTTGGCGAATCAACCTCTGTTTCGCCGGGTGTGAATGATGTGGTAACAGTTTTGAGTTTCTAACAAGTCTTAAGTTTAACAACCAAACACATAATCATGCCAACACAATACGTTTTATTATAACCCGAAGTGTACAGTTACAAGTCAGACAAGTCAATAACTAAACAGTCAAAGTCAACGTGCATTAAATGCGAAAGTGAAAGTCGGAAACTCGAGTTGTCACACAGTACGCTAAAGAAATGGAATGTTAAAATGTGATAAACAGTCTCACTGATGATATGCCAGTAGGTTTTTACACGCTCAGTAGATTGTTTTCGAGATATAAACCTAAATATCAATACTTACTTATTTCGTGGGGAACATATCTCGGATATATAGGTAACCCCTGAAATCTTGTTTGAAGGGCTTTCTATTTCTGACATACTAGGTCTTTATGCGTGATGATATCTGGGGTATTATACCTGGACTTCTGATTTTGCGGGAGCAATAGCCTAGTCCTCGTATAATACTTTGCACAGCTTTAATCATAAAGCCCACCCTCTGCATAAAAATTGATAAAATATCGAAAGATACGAATCAATTACAGTTGAAGAAAAGATTCTCTAAAGGGAACACACCGAAAGACGAGCCATCATCTCTCTGATTTTGCGAAAGCAATAGCTTGAGCTCTCATGGCCTCGCATTCACCCCTTACAGATATCATTAGTGTACATTCACCTGTAAGACTGAATATAGGAGTCTGGATACGGGAGTATATTCCGAGGTGGGACACGCGAATAAGTTTAAGTCCATTAAAACACCTAATTCGTATCTCGAATCAATTGAACTTTGTGGGAAAATTTAAGTGGATCAGCATACTGACAATCTAAGTGAATCGTTTAGAACTAAAAGTGTTAAAAGCTCAACGGTACTAGTGATTTGTCATAAACAGATATGATCCTCTGACGCAAACTCAAACAAAAATATTATCTGTAAATATGTCTGTAAATATTTCTTTACTGCTTTATATTTCAGAAAAATACAAAAAGATTTTGATTTCATCTTTATTTTCGACAACCGATGTCTGAAAGCTGAGTTTCAAAATCTGAGTATGCTGGTCGTGTTTTTGAAAATAAAACAAGTTCATTAATTTGAAACTTGAAGTTTTAATCAAAAATCAAAAACAGTTTGTGATATCTCCAAGGTCATTAAGTTGGACTTGGATGATTAACTGTGAGGGATTTGGATGCTTATACTGTTAAAATCTATGTAAAAGAGCTAGTTTCCTATCTTGTTCACTGAAACTGCCAAATCTATGAAGATTGTTGATAGAGGGAGAGATTCAAGCTAATTCTGGATATATTCATATTATTATATCTTAAAGCCAGAATCTTGATTTAGAAAGTTTAATAGAGCCAGGTCACGATTCCTGAAAAATCGAAATTGCTTTCATTGTCAAAATATTTTAGATTATGCTGAGAGAGCCAGGGTTTTCAATCATGGACATTCAAAACATTGTTACTTATAAATGTTTGAGGATTGCAAATGTTGTTCCAGACTACGATCCCGATAGCCGAGTCTAAGGGGGAGTCTGAAGACGAGCTCAACGCAAGAGGAAGCGTGGATTCAAGGAGCCATGTAACTATCCTGAAGGAGCTTGTATCCGGAATGCCAGGTGTCGATCCCAAAAGCACGGAAGCTTGACGAAAGGGGGAGCCTGATGAAGAAAAGAGTCTACAGAAAGGGGGAGCTGAAGCTGAAGACAGATCCACGGGATTCTGTTCGAGAAAGAGGGAGTCTGTGTTTGCTGAAAACGTGTTAAAGCTTCTAGAAGACTCAAAGAGAGAGAGAAAGACAAGTCGCTACGAGTTTGACTACGGATTGACTGCGGCAATATCCAAGGGGGAGTCTGTTGGTGCATTTATGTCTATCGCCTCCGTCAATTCAGATCGTAGCAGAAACAGTTTAATTCTAGCCTTATATTGTTATACTTAGTTAAGAAAAGGCAAGGTGACAATATTGTAAATAAGGAGAATCTCCTTATATCCTTGGCCTATAAATAGATGTGTTAGGGTTAGGATTGAAGACTTTTTAACATTTGGCATTTTGGAGACTTGGAGAGCTCTAGATCTAGAGAGAGAAAGTCTAGAAAGAGAAAGCTCCAAGGTGATTCACGTTTCTTGTACGTTTTCAGATCTATAAAAGAATCACCGATTATATTACGTCTTATGTGTTCGGTCACGTTCGTGTACGGATTCCGCACGTCACACGTTCGGTTCGCAATCGTTTCGGAGTCAAAACCGGTCCTAACAACTACCAATACTTGGCAAAATACCCGTATACAAATACACAAGTATGAAAATACACAAGTACAAGTATACCTATACTTGGGAAAATATTTATGTGATAAATACATGACAAAGCAAGTTAAAAATCAATATAATATTTTTAACAATATTCCAAATAATTGGATAAAAATGGTTTAAGTTAAGATATCCTTATTTTAACTTATAATTATATAATTTGGAATTATATAATATACATCCAACGTATAACTCAAAGTATACCAATTCCAAAATAAGTCTTAAAGACTAAGAGTCGTTACACGACCTAACCGTCTAATTAAACATAACACGTGTGTAGGTAGTTGTACGACCCGAGGAAAAGATCTTTGAGTTTACAGGACCCCGGATGCAAACTTGTGAGTTAATGTCCCCCTTTTTCTTTTAACTGTTTTCGGTTTTATAACTTTCGGGAGTGAAATACATGTTACAAACATTTTCAAATGGTATGGTTAGCTAAGGAATGAACTGTTAGATCATGTGAATGGGTAGGCGCACACTTAAGACCATTAATCTTTATATAAAGATCGAGGGGCATGAGTGATAGATCAATCTGGGTGTTGCGATCCCCACCCATGGGCCCGGAAGTAGCCGAATGTGGTGACTATGTCGTTCCAGCCGGGTGGACCGGTACAAAATCCGCTAGGTTTGAGTCTTCCTACACCATTGCACACATATTAATGTCTTAGCTACACATTAATGATCTGTTCATAGATGCTTTCATACCAGATTACAAAGGAATACATACAAATGTTTACAAGATTATTCGTGCTCACATACAAAAACACATGAACTCGCTCAACTTTTGTTGATGTTTTCAAATTACATGTATTTCAAGAAACTAATTAGATCTGGCGGCGTTAGAAAGATTTAAAGAAGATATTTCAAGTTTGATGTCATCCTTTTGGAAGGGTTTGGTTAGTATATTTTATCCTCGATAAGATATACGAAGCAAAGCCTTAGTTTAAAAAGTCTTTTTTTTTAAAAAGTCCTTCATGGAACTTATTACTTTGAATGGTTTGTAAACTTAACTTGAAGTTTGTTGGTTTAACTTAATGACTTGGGTTTGTAATATTTTGAAACTTATGTATGGATGAACATCATGTTTTAATCATGTAGTTGTTTATCATAATTGAATGCAATGAAACTGATCAAGTCACACATTACACGCTTCTGCAAAAATTCAGGGTGTGACACCACTCACGGAAAATAGCTCCATTTTTATTCGGTCACTAGCGTCCTACTCTGCTCAACTGGCTGGATATTTCCTTATTACTTGTTTTCACTCCATTTGCACCAGTCCTGGCAAAACACAAAATAATATAATATAACACTAAAAACTCAATAAAAACTATATAAAAATTATACACTTTACACGGGACAAATATGTGTATTTTACCACACATCAGAGGTGTACACTGGAGGTGACGTCATCATGAAAGCGACCTTCAACAACTTCATTAATTGTTGTAAGTGCCAACAGTTGTAAAACTGCTGGATTGTTATACTATTTTATTGAACTGCTGGATCTTCTAGAGAAATATAGAGAACTACTGGATTTCTTAAAACAGCTGGTTATGACCCAGCTCGTTTGGAAATCCAGAACTTCTGCCTTCGACTTGTTGACTGGTCTTTAAGTCTTTATCCTTTGACTTTGATTGTTGACTTGTTGACCAGCATGTTTATGATCACCACTTGTTCTCTTATTCTTGAAGTCAGTAGTTTGATGAAATAGGAGTTAGGGCAGCTGTTTTGTGAAGCTTTCAAGGGGAGAGAAGCTATTGGACATGAAGATTGTATTTTAATTTATTTAGCCAAGAATTATGTATCCTTTAGATTTTGGCTTTAATCATCAGCAGATCTTATATAACCCAACAGGAACATATTGTTAAAGATTGTCATATGCAAACATGAAATATCAAAGCTACATGTGATGAAGATTCAAAGTCTACAAGTTCAAGAATGAAAGATCATCTACAATCTACAAGGATCAAAACATAATACATCAAGAAAATTGATTGGGGATTAGTGAGATAATTGATCAATAAATTTTGAAAATGGATAGTTGGTTTCTTTCCATTTATGAGATGTAATCACAGTGGGAGACAAAAAGTTACCATAAATGGAAAGAAAGCCATGCTTTTAAAAGTAAACATCTATCTTGATCAATGTCAAAAGGTTGCTTTGAAAGGTAAAAAAAATCATATGTATCGGTATGGAGAAGGTGTTTGTGACATTCTAGGTTTTCCCGAGCAAACACCTTGTAATCACTTAGCGTATATGTATATTATTATTAAATGGAAGTTGTTATTTCTATGTGCTATATGTCGATAACGTGTATGTAATATATATGTATTGTGTGCGTAAGGATACTTGTGAACCGAAACCATGACTCGAGACCACCCGGTCTCGAGTAAACGGTGTAACAATGGGCCGGTTGGGCCGTAACCTTAGCCCACCCGGAAACCCCTAACCCACTCGAGATATATAACCGGCCAACCCTCACAACTTTTACCATTTTGCAACATCATTCTCACACTCTCTCATCTCACACACTCTCCCTCTCTCTCTCTAAAAACCCTAAAACCCTAAGGTTCTAACATCACCCTCTCCTCCTCTCCTTCTCAGATCCAACCGGCAACAAGAGCACCCTTGGATTGGCTCGGAATCATCACTCGAAGGCTTCAATCCGTCACCTACTTGAACACCTTTGTGTCACTCTTGAACCGGTTAGTGCTTTATGTTCTAGGTGTCACGATACTTGGTTTGTGAAGGCTTTGTTTTGTGATGAGTATTTGATGAATGTTACACATGTATAGTCTAAATGTCTCCTTGCATGATTTTGGTTTGATAAACATGATAAAGGGATGAATGTTGATGGATAACCTTGTGTAAACATGCTGTTTCGGATTGTGTATGCTAGATTTAGGACTTGAAAGTTCATAATTATGATGAACATATGAAGAACAAGTTTGAAGGTGATATGAATATTCAAATATGCTTGTTTTGATCTGATTTTGTTATGATTTAGACAATAAAACATGTTAGTGCAATGTTATTGGTTAGTACAAAATTACATGAAATCAAAATGCTATTGGCTAGTACGTAGGACAGGTTCTAGAAGGATTCAGGTGCACGTAACAGTGGTTGCGAGTCGGAACCCTTGGTTGCGACTCGAGACCAAAACGTGACTCTTCGAGATCTCCCGGTTGCGACTCGCAAGCAGCACACTCGAGACCAAAGCATGATGAACCGAGACCGAGGTTGCGAGTCAGAACCCTTGGTTGCGACTCGAGACCAAAGCATGATGAACAGAGACCGAGATTGCGAGTCGGAACCCTTGGTTGCGACTCGAGACCGTGTATTCCCGAGTCGAAACCGCCCTTGTCTCGACTGGGCTGCCTAAGTGTTATTGGGCCAAAAGCTTGTTAGACTATCTGTTGACTGGACTGCATGTATATCTGTACTGTTTGTTTGTGAAATGTTAGGGCAGGCCCAATAACCCAAGTGTTTGTATGAATGCATGCTATGTGTGTCTGTACGTGTTTGCTATACGTGTTTACTTGTACCCCAACTTGACCCATATTCGGTAACCATGCTAGGACGTGGTGACCAACGTGATCGACCGGGTAATTAATCTACCGAGCAACCCAAGGTGAGTTCACAACCTAAAGCATGTATTCCCGGTGGTTTGGGAAACGGAACTAAAAACAACACTATCCCCTCATGAGGGATACAACTTACTTTTCTTCCCTTGTTATTGGGAACCTTTTAGTTAATTACTGTTTATACGGATTGCAACAAACGGCACTAAACGAAACTCTATCACTTAAAGTCCCTACTACATAATACCGATTAGTCGCCGGGGCCAGGCGAACGGGTTATTAGTTGATAGCGCTATTTAGGTCTTACCAACCTCACACCGTGCCAAGGTATGGGATCGGTCGTGAACTAATGTACTCAGGCATCCGTCAATGATGATAGAACATTGACATCGGGGCACTCTGCGGATACGCAACGGTCACCTAGTGTTCGGTATTGGAAAAACAGTTTAGTCGCTAACTTTTGGGGTAGCTCCCCATGGCATGTATAAACGGATAAATTAACTGGTGAAACAAGTTTTTGGTAATTAAAACTGGACAACTAGTGAACTCACTCAGCATTATTGTTGACCCCTTACTGCATGCTTTGCAGGTAACCAGTGACTGAGGAGCTGCTGCTTGGGGGATGTGTAGTGTTCGTCTACCCCTGTGTTGGGTGTTAAATAAACATGAACTATGAACCATGTTTAAGACTGTTTTACTTATGCTTCCGCTACTTACTACTATTTGAGCTTAAAACTTTAAACTCTGAACTTGATATTTGCTAATCGTATGGTTAGTAAGTATTACTTTGGTTATTAATTCAATTATTCAGTATAATTGGTGGCTGGATCCTGGTCGGTCACGCCCTCAAGCGGACGGTACTCCGCAGGTGGAATTTGGGGGTGTGACAGATTGGTATCAGAGCCATTGGTTATAGTGAACTTGGTTTTAAAAAGGGGAAAAACCTTTTTGAGAAAAACCAGACTATAACCCGTGACTCGTGACGACACTACACTCCAAGTGCAAGGCTCGACTTATCTGACCTCATAGCTCGGACCCATGTTTACTTGCTTGATTTGTCTTATGCTTTCTGCTCTGCTATACGTACTAGTTTGCCTAAGTAGATAGATATGCCTTTCCTCTTCTATCTCATTCTCGCTATATTACGACATCACACTCATACTGTGTTTTCTGGTTATGAAGACAATGAGTGGACGCGGAAGAGGAAACGTTAACATGACTCAGGCTCAGTTCACCAACTTGCTCAACTCGGTGGCTGCAGCTTTCGCAGCACACCCTGGAGGGCAGCCTGCGCCTGCGCAACCACGTGTTTGCACTTTCAAAACCTTCATGGATGGCAAGCCTCTCCCTTTCGACGGCACTGAGGGTGCCATAGGCCTTCTGCACTGGATTGAAAAGGCCGAAGCTGTCTTTGCTGTCTGCGAGTGTCCCCCTGCTAACTGGGTTAAGTACGCAACTGGTACGCTTGAAGGAAACGCGCTTTCATGGTGGAAAGCACAGATTCAGATGCTTGGTCTGGAAACTGCTAATGCTACTGCATGGGAAGATTTCAAGGACATGATCAAAGAGGAGTACTGTCACAGGGATGACATCCACAAACTTGAGAACGAGTACTATGCGCTCAAGATGGTCGGATCAGAGATTGAGACCTACACTAAGCAGTCCAACGACTATGCGGCACTTTGCCCAAACATGTCCCAACCTATGTATCGAAGGATCGAATTGTACATCAAAGGCTTGGTCCCAGAAATCCGGAGCCATGTGACCTCGGCCAACCTCAACACCCTACAGCCCGTGGTTCGTCTTGCTCACAAACTCACCAACCAGGCTGTGGAAGAGGGCAAGCTGCCCAAGAGGATCGGTGCTACTGCTGGAACTTCTGGCGATAACAAGCGAAAGTGGGATGGAAATCAGGGAAAGGATGCTAACCCCACTCAGGCCCCAGTTCAACAAAGGAAGACTGAAAGCAACAAGGGCCCTCAGCAACAGGGTGGCTATCGAGGAAACCACCCTAAGTGTAACAAATGTAACCGACATCACAGTGGGCCATGTGGAAAAGGTCAGTGTCAGCAATGCAACAAGATGGGGCATGAAGCCAAAGACTGCCGAAGCCAGTTCCCAGCTAGGCAGAATCAGCAACAACCACAGCAACAAGGAAACAACCGTGGATGCTTCAAGTGTGGAGCAACTGGGCACATGCGAAAGGATTGCCCTGAACTGAATCAAAACAACAACAATCAAGGTGCTGGGAACAATAACAACAATGCTGGAAATGGTGCTAGAGGAAAAGCTTTTGTGATTGGAGCTGGGGAAGCAAGGAATGACCCCAACGTTGTGGCGGGTAAGTTCCTACTTAATGATCGTTATGTTTCCGTACTATTTGATTCCGGAGCAGATGCTAGTTATGTATCCCTACGTATTAGAAAGAAACTTAAGCTCACTCTTACGCCGCTAAGCTCTAAGCACACCGTTGAAATAGCTAATGGTAGAAACCTCGAGGCCTCACACATAATTCGTGACTGCAAATTAGAGTTGTCTGGTCAGACCTTCTGTATCGATCTCTTCCCCATCATTCTTGGTAGCTTCGACGTCATCATTGGTATGGATTGGTTATCCAAACATCGAGCCGAAATCCTCTGCCAAGAGAAAGCTGTTCGTATTCCCCGTCCCCCTGGCAAACCTCTTATAGTTCAAGGCGACAAGAGCGGAGAAGTCACGGGCATCATTTCATTCTTAAAGGCCCAGAAGTATCTACAAAAAGGGCACACCGCTATCTTAGCACTCATTACCGACACACAGAAAATGGAAAACAGGATTGAAGATTTTCCAGTTGTGCGCGACTATCCTGAGGTATTCCCGGAGGAACTACCTGGACTCCCTCCTCACCGTCAGGTCGAATTTCAAATCGAGCTAGCTCCCGGAGCAGCGCCTATAGCTCGTGCACCTTATCGATTAGCCCCCGCGGAGCTCAAGGAGCTTTCTACTCAACTACAAGAACTTTTGGACAAAGGTTTTATCCGTCCTAGTTCATCGCCCTGGGGAGCCCCAGTGCTCTTCGTCAAAAAGAAAGATGGCTCATTCCGAATGTGCATTGACTACCGCGAACTTAACAAGGTTACCATCAAGAATCGTTATCCACTTCCCCGTATCGACGACCTGTTCGACCAGCTGCAAGGGTCGAGCTATTATTCCAAGATCGATCTGCGATCGGGTTATCACCAGCTGAGAGTCCGCGATAAGGACATCTCTAAGACTGCTTTCAGAACCCGCTATGGTCACTACGAATTCCTTGTTATGCCTTTCGGAATGACCAACGCACCTGCAATCTTCATGGATCTCATGAACCGAGTATGCAAACCCTACCTCGACAAGTTCGTAATTGTCTTTATCGACGACATCTTAATCTACTCGAAGAGCCGAGAGGAGCATGAACAACACCTGCGTCTCATTCTCGAACTCCTTCGCAATGAGCAACTGTACGCCAAATTCTCGAAATGTGATTTCTGGCTTAGAGAAGTTCATTTCCTTGGGCACATCGTCAATCAGGAAGGGATTCATGTTGACCCTGCTAAGATTGAATCCATTAAGAATTGGCCTGTACCAAAGACTCCGACCGAAGTTCGCCAATTCTTGGGATTGGCAGGATACTACCGAAGATTTATCAAGGGATTCTCTAAGATCGCTCAACCACTTACGACACTCACTCAGAAGGGTGTTGCTTACAAATGGAGTGATGCTCAGGAATCTGCCTTCCAGGAACTAAAGAAAAATCTCTGTAGTGCTCCTATTCTTTCCTTACCCGAAGGTACCGACGACTTCGTCGTTTACTGCGACGCTTCTATTCAAGGACTTGGCTGCGTATTGATGCAACGCGAGAAAGTTATTGCTTACGCCTCGCGACAACTCAAGGTCCACGAACGGAACTATACGACGCATGACTTAGAATTTGGAGCTGTGGTCTTCGCGCTCAAGCTTTGGAGACACTACTTGTACGGCACCAAGTGCACAATTTACACTGATCACAAGAGTCTACAGCACATAATGGGACAAAAGGAGTTGAATATGCGGCAACGCCGATGGGTCGAACTCCTAAATGACTACGAGTGTGCAATCAAATATCATCCAGGCAAGGCTAATGTGGTAGCCGACGCCCTCAGCAGAAAGGAGACCAAACCCAAGCGTGTTCGTGCCTTACAGCTCACTATCCACTCGAACCTCCCTAATCAAATTCGGAATGCTCAGGTTGAAGCATTGAAAGCCGAGAACATCAGGGCTGAGTCCCTGCGAGGATCGAGACAACGATTGGAACAAAAAGAAGACGGTGCTTACTACGTAGCCGGACGCATATGGGTTTCGCTTTATGGAAATTTACGTGACCTTGTGATGGATGAAGCTCATAAGTCCCGTTACTCAGTACATCCAGGGTCAGATAAGATGTACCACGACTTGAGGGCTACCTATTGGTGGCCTGGCATGAAAGCCCACATAGCAACCTATGTCAGAAAATGTTTAACTTGTGCAAGAGTCAAGGCTGAGTATCAGAAACCATCAGGCCTACTCCAACAGCCAGAGATCCCGCAATGGAAATGGGAGCAGATTTCCATGGATTTTGTTACTGGCCTGCCTAGGTCTCAGCGCGGAAATGACACCATTTGGGTGATAGTGGATCGCTTAACTAAGTCTGCACACTTTTTGGCTATCAAAGAAACAGACAAGTTCTCTACCCTAGCAGAGGTATACTTAAAAGAAGTGGTTTCGAAGCACGGAGTGCCTACCTCTATTATTTCTGATCGAGACGCGCGTTTTACTTCTGAGTTGTGGCAAGCCATGCACAAATCTTTTGGCTCACGTTTAGACATGAGCACCGCTTATCACCCGCAAACGGATGGGCAGTCTGAACGCACCATCCAAACCCTCGAAGACATGCTCAGGGCATGTGTGATCGATTTTGGCAAGAATTGGGAGAAGCACCTACCGTTAGTAGAATTCTCCTACAACAACAGCTACCACACCAGCATTCAGGCGGCACCCTTTGAGGCATTGTACGGTCGTAAATGTCGATCGCCTCTCTGCTGGGCGGAGGTAGGTGACAGCCAGATCACAGGCCCGGAACATGTAGTCGACACCACAGAAAAGATTGCCCAGATTAGGCAACGCATGGCGGCAGCTCGTGACCGTCAAAAGTACTACGCTGACAAGGATAGGAAACCGCAAGAGTTCCAGGTTGGTGAACGGGCTCTACTTAAGGTCTCACCCTGGAAGGGTGTGGTTCATTTTGGAAAACGGGGCAAGCTTAATCCAAGATATGTCGGACCCTTTGAAGTTACCGAAAAGATCGGTACGGCCGCTTACAGATTGAATCTGCCTGAAGAACTGAGTGCTGTGCACAACGTCTTCCATGTGTCTAATCTGAAGAAGTGTCTGTCAGATGAAACACTCGTCATTCCTTACAAGGAACTTACTATTGACGAACAGCTACACTTTACTGAGGAACCGGTTGAGATCACGGATCGTGAGATCAAAACCCTCAAACGTAGCCAGATACCTCTCGTGCGAGTTCGTTGGAACTCACGCCGTGGCCCAGAATTTACCTGGGAGCGGGAAGACCAGATGAAGCGCAAATATCCCCAGTTGTTCCCTAATGAAACTCCCAGCACTGAAGCTACAACCGAATTTCGGGACGAAATTCCAAATTAACGGGGGGATGATGTGACACCCCGTTGAAACGTTCTCACTTACACTAGCTTGACAGTGACTGCCTTAACTTTCGGGACGAAAGTTCTTAAAACTTGGGGATAATGTGACATTCTAGGTTTTCCCGAGCAAACACCTTGTAATCACTTAGCGTATATGTATATTATTATTAAATGGAAGTTGTTATTTCTATGTGCTATATGTCGATAACGTGTATGTAATATATATGTATTGTGTGCGTAAGGATACTTGTGAACCGAAACCATGACTCGAGACCACCCGGTCTCGAGTAAACGGTGTAACAATGGGCCGGTTGGGTCGTAACCTTAGCCCACCCGGAAACCCCTAACCCACTCGAGATATATAACCGGCCAACCCTCACAACTTTTACCATTTTGCAACATCATTCTCACACTCTCTCATCTCACACACTCTCCCTCTCTCTCTCTAAAAACCCTAAAACCCTAAGGTTCTAACATCACCCTCTCCTCCTCTCCTTCTCGGATCCAACCGGCAACAAGAGCACCCTTGGATTGGCTCGGAATCATCACTCGAAGGCTTCAATCCGTCACCTACTTGAACACCTTTGTGTCACTCTTGAACCGGTTAGTGCTTTATGTTCTAGGTGTCACGATACTTGGTTTGTGAAGGCTTTGTTTTGTGATGAGTATTTGATGAATGTTACACATGTATAGTCTAAATGTCTCCTTGCATGATTTTGGTTTGATAAACATGATAAAGGGATGAATGTTGATGGATAACCTTGTGTAAACATGCTGTTTCGGATTGTGTATGCTAGATTTAGGACTTGAAAGTTCATAATTATGATGAACATATGAAGAACAAGTTTGAAGGTGATATGAATATTCAAATATGCTTGTTTTGATCTGATTTTGTTATGATTTAGACAATAAAACATGTTAGTGCAATGTTATTGGTTAGTACAAAATTACATGAAATCAAAATGCTATTGGCTAGTACGTAGGACAGGTTCTAGAAGGATTCAGGTGCACGTAACAGTGGTTGCGAGTCGGAACCCTTGGTTGCGACTCGAGACCAAAACGTGACTCTTCGAGATCTCCCGGTTGCGACTCGCAAGCAGCACACTCGAGACCAAAGCATGATGAACCGAGATCGAGGTTGCGAGTCGGAACCCTTGGTTGCGACTCGAGACCAAAGCATGATGAACCGAGACCGAGGTTGCGAGTCGGAACCCTTGGTTGCGACTCGAGACCAAAGCATGATGAACAGAGACCGAGATTGCGAGTCGGAACCCTTGGTTGCGACTCGAGACCGTGTATTCCCGAGTCGAAACCGCCCTTGTCTCGACTGGGCTGCCTAAGTGTTATTGGGCCAAAAGCTTGTTAGACTATCTGTTGACTGGACTGCATGTATATCTGTACTGTTTGTTTGTGAAATGTTAGGGCAGGCCCAATAACCCAAGTGTTTGTATGAATGCATGCTATGTGTGTCTGTACGTGTTTGCTATACGTGTTTACTTGTACCCCAACTTGACCCATATTCGGTAACCATGCTAGGACGTGGTGACCAACGTGATCGACCGGGTAATTAATCTACCGAGCAACCCAAGGTGAGTTCACAACCTAAAGCATGTATTCCCGGTGGTTTGGGAAACGGAACTAAAAACAACACTATCCCCTCATGAGGGATACAACTTACTTTTCTTCCCTTGTTATTGGGAACCTTTTAGTTAATTACTGTTTATACGGATTGCAACAAACGGCACTAAACGAAACTCTATCACTTAAAGTCCCTACTACATAATACCGATTAGTCGCCGGGGCCAGGCGAACGGGTTATTAGTTGATAGCGCTATTTAGGTCTTACCAACCTCACACCGTGCCAAGGTATGGGATCGGTCGTGAACTAATGTACTCAGGCATCCGTCAATGATGATAGAACATTGACATCGGGGCACTCTGCGGATACGCAACGGTCACCTAGTGTTCGGTATTGGAAAAACAGTTTAGTCGCTAACTTTTGGGGTAGCTCCCCATGGCATGTATAAACGGATAAATTAACTGGTGAAACAAGTTTTTGGTAATTAAAACTGGACAACTAGTGAACTCACTCAGCATTATTGTTGACCCCTTACTGCATGCTTTGCAGGTAACCAGTGACTGAGGAGCTGCTGCTTGGGGGATGTGTAGTGTTCGTCTACCCCTGTGTTGGGTGTTAAATAAACATGAACTATGAACCATGTTTAAGACTGTTTTACTTATGCTTCCGCTACTTACTACTATTTGAGCTTAAAACTTTAAACTCTGAACTTGATATTTGCTAATCGTATGGTTAGTAAGTATTACTTTGGTTATTAATTCAATTATTCAGTATAATTGGTGGCTGGATCCTGGTCGGTCACGCCCTCAAGCGGACGGTACTCCGCAGGTGGAATTTGGGGGTGTGACAGTGTTAGGGGTAGATTATAGTCGTTACACAACATTCAAGATTCAAAACAAATTAAGAGACAAATCTAGGTGCTCCACAAGACCATGGGATCGACTGTGGGTCTATGCATTTGTTTTTTTCTTATTTGTAATGTTTTGCCTGTAAATACAAGCCTTCTCCAACCTTTTTCATTCACTCTTTTTGCTCATAACACTTTCAAATACATATCTAATTAATATCTCTCTAGTTCCCTTGATATTTACACATCCAACCTATGAGAGATTGACAAAGATCAAGAGTAAAAAGAAGAAGTTGTGCTTCAAATTAAACATTCAGTTATTATATTCGTGAGGTTATCACAAGCTTATTGAGTGATACATTTCTAAGGAATCTCACCATTAGTTGGTGATTATTCTAAAACACTATTGGGAAGATAGTGTTGTAGGGGTGTTCACTATTGTCATATAGGATTGTGTAAGAAACGTAAAGCTAGTCACTTGGTGTGATTAGTTAAGAAGGTATTCACTACCTTGGATTAGTGAAGGAATGTCTATAGTGATAGTGGGTTGAAGAAGGTGATCACTACCTTGGATTAGTGAAGGAATTTGTATCGGTGGTTTATCACGTCTATGAGAAGGTTTTCAGTGGAGAAACTCTCGATTAGAGAATCGGGGAGAGGACTTAGAGTGGATTAGTCAACATCCACTTGAACGTCTCTATAAATCGACCTTGTCTGTCTTACCCTTAACTCTTTACATCCATTATCTATTACTATTGGTGGGTTTCAAACAAGGTTAAACCATTCAAAATTAGCGGTTAGTCAAAGAAGAGTTTAAGAAAACCAATTCATCCCCCCTAACTTTCTCCAGATGGCAATGCAACTTCATGCCAATTTCAAAAAGGGATCCTAACGCAAGCAAATCGTTGGGTCACATAAGACTAAAACCAACCTTAAAGAGTGCAATGGAAAAGACTAGGGACCTACCTAAGTAACTTGTATCTTAGAGTAGTTACAAAGGTGAAAGGTGTATGAAGTGTACTTGTTGAGTAAGGAAGCATACGTGAGGCTCAACAATAGAAGATTCTGAATGAGAAGGGAACATGCCTCCACTTGTGGAATGAATTGTCGCAGCCCCCGACCCCTACCCGGGAGCGGGCGCCACGAGACACAGAGCTGGTGGTATCGGTGTTTATAAATATGGCAGCGGAATTTAAAACATCAGGATCGTAGTTAGGAAATAAATCTCAGAGTTTCAAAACACCAAACTTCTATAGTAAATAAATGGGATAAAACCCATGTTCCATTGATAATACGATTATAGGGATAAACCCTAATTATTGAAAACAAAATCTTCTTTTATTTAGGTAACTTTTATAGCCACTTCTTAAGCCTTCAATGCTCCACGGCTAGCTTTTATTAGCTTCACATTAAGTTACCTTAAACGCGTTTTAAAAATATTTTATCAGTAAGAATACTGGCGAGTGCATCTCAGTTTAATCAAAACAAGCTTTTATAACTTTACAGTATTGAGAGTGATTATAATGTTTATATCTACCAATATACTCATTCAGTATTTGTCATGTTGGCAGTTCCATGATTGTGGTCATGTTACTCATTGGCTAACTCATTGTCCAATAGTAACGGATTACTAGTAGTGTATACAAAACCCCACATACTGGCAGCAATTGTAGAATGCATAGACTCAATCACTGTAAGTATAACTGAAAACATTTGAGGTTTTGTAAAACAGTTTGGTAGAAAAAGAGAATGACTCACATTGTTGACTTAGGTATTTCTATATCTTCCTGTTGGTGTTCCTAATTATTATCTATTAAAAATAAACAATGCACACGTGTTAGTAAGATAACCCAAATCACATTAACCATACAACATGAGACAGAACTCCAACGAACTTAGTAAGGCAGAGCCTTGACATGCGTTACAGAGTCATAGATCAATCGGGTAGAGTAACGAATTAGCGATCGGGGGTTAAAATACTTACAACGAGGCAGAGCTTCGTGTTTTAGGAGTATTATACCCGATAATTTTCGAGCTAAAAGTCAGAGAGAGAAAGAAGTTTTGAGCGAGTTAGGACTGAGGCTGAAAGCCTCTATTTATAGGTTGATTCCGGGTTCCCTCGCGCCCCGCGACCCACGTCTTTGATTCTTTCGCGCCTCGCGAGCCAGACCTAGCTACGGCTAGGTCTAGTTAGTCACCTATGTAGGTTTGCCATGTGTCGTGCCACATTGCACGTTGAGGTTTCGCCAGGTGCTACTCGGTCGCGCCCCGCGACTCACCTGGTGAACTTAGTTACGGCCCGCGAGCAACCCAAATATCTCGTTTTATTTGATTTTTATAAAAAATTAAGGTTATTCGGGTCTGTTTACGTATATATGGGGTATAATTAAGGCATTTTAGGGGTGTTTTTTAGGGTTGTTTTATCCTCCCCACCTTGTTTTAAATCTCGTCCTCGAGATTCACTGGAACAGGTGTGGTTATTTCCTTTGCATTTCTGACTCGAGCTCCCAAGTGTATTCTAGTCCTCTCTTTGAATCTCATTTCACTTTGACCAGAACAAATCTTTTGTGCTTGAGATTCTTGATCTTTCTATCTTCAATTTGAATGCGTTTTTCTACAAACTTAAGCTTCTCATTTACATCTATGTCCAGAAGAGGTATCACTAATGATTCGTCTGCTAAGCACTTCTTGAGGTTACATACATAAAATACATCATGTATTCCTGCCATTTCCTTTGGCAATTGTAGCTGGTAAGCTACTGGTCCTATTCTTCTGATAATCTCAAAAGGTCTAACATACCTTGGGCTTAGCTTTCCTCTTTTAATGAATCTGACTACTCCTTTCCATGGAGAAACCTTTAACAATACATTATCTCCAACTTGAAATTCCAATAGTTTTCGTCGGTTATCTGCATAACTCATTTGACGATCTCGTGCTGCTTTTAGTCTTTCCTTGACTTGAATGATCTTGTCAGTTGTTTCTTGCACTATCTCTGGTCCAGATAATTGCTTTTCTCCAATCTCTGCCCAACAGACTAGAGTTCGGCACTTTCGTCCATAAAGTACTTCAAACGGTGCAGCATTAATGCTGGTATGATAGTTGTTGTAGGAAAATTCTATTAATGGTAAATGATCGTCCAATTTCCTCCGAAATCAATTACACAGGCTCTAAGCATATCTTCCATTGTCTGAATTGTCCTTTCGCTTTGTCCGTCTGTTTGGGGATGATAAGCTGTGCTTAGATTTGACCTGGTTCCCATTGCTTTTTGGAAACATGTCCAAAAATGAGATGTAAAACGGCTATCTCTATCAGACACAATGGATAAAGGAATTCCATGTAATGAAACTATTTCATTTACATATAACTTGGCTAACTGTTCCATACTGAAAGTTTCCTTCATAGGTAAGAAATGAGCAGATTTGGTCAATCTGTCTACAATCACCTAGATTGTATCATTACCTTTTCGTGTCTTGGGTAATTTGGTAACAAAATCAATTGTTATCAATTCCCATTTCCAAATTGGCATCTCTAATTGTTGCAATAACCCTGAAGGTTTCTGATGCTCAGCTTTAACCTGTGAACAGGTTAGACATTTAGCAACATAGTTTGCTATATCCTTTTTCATTCCTATCCACCAAAAATTCTTTCTTAAGTCTTGATACATCTTATCACTACTGGGATGTATCGTATACTTGGACTTATGGGCTTCTTCCAAAATTTGGTTTCGTAGGTTTCCTTGAATAGGTATCCAGATTCTGTTCTTATGGAACCTCCAAATTCCATCTGTTCCTTTTTCTAATTCCTTAATCTGTGACAACTGGCAAATAACTGGTAATTCCGTACAATCTAATCACTATTTATATTTCTAAATCTCATGCATTTAGCGTAATTTAATTACGTAACTGTGTCGTATACTGGATAACAGTGTTAGGACAAGAAAACAAAGCTAAAACATATGTTGGTTTTCATCGTAATGCGAAACCAAACAAACAATGTCCTAAAAGTGTTAGTAGAAAGTGTTGCGTGCACTATTCACGGTTACACTATTCATACCAGCAAACCGTGAAATCAGACCGAAACACTGAAAAACGACACTCGGATAACATAACTGAGTCCATTTATATAAGAAAACATTATTACGAAAACACATCTTGCAAAGAAACAAGACTTTCCGGTATAACGCCCTAACCTCAAAAATGTCCGTTTCGGCTTAAAATATAGCATTTTTAACGCGTCCGAACCTATAACAAAGCATTTCTGGGACTTCGGAATAATGTCAATTGATGAAAAACATACTAAAACAAAAGGATGAAATCAACGGAATGTTCCTAACCACAAGTTTCCGGTATTACATCGCTATGCACTAAACTAGTCCGTTAGCGAACCGACGAGCTAGTAAGCAATAATTCCGTCATCGTAGCAACCAAATGAAAACTCTAGTGAACTAGTTAACCATATTTTGACGTCGCAAGTACCCTAAATAAATGCTATAGCATCAATGGTAAATTAAAACCATCGGTCCTGGTACTATATTACACCTCTAATCTATCACCCGGTATTGAACCGACGGGCAAACTAGTGGCATTTTTGCCATTCAAAATTAATACCCATTAAACTAATAAGTTAGTTGGACTTATTGAAAGCCTAAACTACCATTAAACCCTATTTAAACTAATGATTAAAATATCTAGCAAATTAACAAATATTATCACATGTTTATTAAGTTTATAAAAAAAATTAACACATAACCTTTCCCCCCTCCTAACTTACGGTCATGGTGGGACCATGTGGCCTCACCAATTTGTCCAACATTTTCAAAGAATGTAAGGTCTTGAGTATGGCCTTATGACATGAAGTTTTGACTAAGAGAAGCATGGCTATTATAACCTAAACTTATCTTCACTTCTTATCACAACTTGCAACAAGAATCCTTTTGTTTCTTCTCTCATTCACGGCTGGAAAAAGGGCACCAAATCACCACAATTAAACCACCTTAGAACACCATATTCACTCATATTCTAAGCCTTACAAGAACACTTATACATGGGATAAGCATGGAGCTTCACTAGGAGCATCTTTGGAGCTTATCTTTCTTCTTATTATCTAATCTAGCTTGTGCACTTTGTGAGTCTACTAAACACCATATTTATGATTCTTATTACTAGTAGATTATTATTGTACAAGTTGATTATCTTGATATAAAAGATGAACATAAACCAAAACCCTAATCTCAAAGTTAAAGAACACTAAATATAACTATATTATGTGTTTATTTAGTATATTTGGGTTTACTTGTTTATATGATTATGATGTTTATGTTAATCATGTTAATTTTAGTGAGTTAAAGTTTATATTTATGATGATCATGTTGTTAGTTTCATGTAGTATTTTATATTTGTGTTCGTCTTATCATGATGAACATAAATATGTGATTTAAACATGGTTATGCTTAAATCAAGAAAGATCATCATACTCATTTCATGAACTAATCATATAATTTTTGGATTACATAAAGAAACAAGGGTTTAAATAGGTTTAAAACTTAATCTTGGGAAGTCTAGTGAACTTTGTTTTTACAAGATAAATTAAACAACTTGTTTATTATGAAAATTACTTTAAAAAGTCTAACTTTTTATGTGTAAAAAGTGTATTATGAAAGTTCATGAAATGTGGAAGTTATGTTAACATATAAACATGTATAAAAAGTGGATTAGTGAAGTTTGGAAAATTGATTGTGATTATGATTTAAACGCGATTTTATAACGTGGGAAACGTCATAGTTTTAGGGGAAACTATGGCGAATTTTTCTAAAAATCTAATCGCGATTAAAGAGGGGATTAAAGGGTGATTAACAATGTTAAACGCGATTAGTGGTCTTAAACGTCATTATGGAAACTTTAATGGGAATATTTAAAGTTTAAATATTCAAGAAGTTCTTATGAACTTAAACTTATATTTTTACAAAAATAAATGGGTAAAAATATAACAATGTGTAAATATAATTTTTGGTAAGAAAAATTATATATTTTTGGAAACTTGCTAAGTGCTTGCAATGTGTGCTATATATGTGTATGTATTAGATACCTAAGGGTGATCAAAATAAATACACATACATGTTCCTACATGGTCCAAGAAATGCTAGTAAAATCGGACAATTAAATAGAATGGTCGAAACGGAAATACATAACACTTGATGATGACAATTTGGGCGTATCGACACCGTAAACAAGTTACTACAAAGTCGAGTCTAAAATAACATATTTTGGACGTTTAAACGAGCACATATGTAAGTGACCTATAACAAGAATCCGGAAAGTCGAAAACTATAAAAATTACCAAGTATTTTTCATAGGAAAAATGAACTTATTTAAGTTTGCTACTTGGTAACATTGTGGTAAAAATTGCAAGATTATGTTAATGGACTCATGAAGTTAGAATTGGGCCTATCAAAGTTAGTAATGGGCTAGGCCCAAATTCCTTAATACATGGGCTAGGGCCCAATGGCAATATAACATGGGCTCGGCCCAATAACAATAAAACATGGGTTAGGCCCAATAGCATAGATAACATGGGCTCGGCCCAATGACATGGGCTTGGCCCAATAACATTAAAACATGGTTTAAATACGATAACATAGATGACATGGGCTTGGCCCAATGACATGGGCTCGGCCCAATGACATGAGCAAAGGCTCAATAACATGCGTGCACTGCACGAGGACGTGTGAAGAACGAAGCCGATCACACATAAGTCAATACACATAGAATACATGAATACGCTTATGAATTCAATACGTATAGAATATATGTATACACATAACAATCGAGCGAGTAAACTATCAACGCTCTAAAATACAAAGTTGTTCCAAAAATGACAAACGAGAACATAATAAAGAATTCAAGATGAACAACTTGTACGAGGTCCGAAATACCTAGTGTCTAACGAGATTAGTACACATGTAGGTTATTGACACGTACGGACGCTCACTTCGATATCATAATACTCGGAACGCAAATTTGTGAGTCCATGTCCCTCATTTCACTGTTTTCAATGTTTTGTTTTCAAAAATATCGAGGGGAAATACATGCTAAAACTATTGGTATGTTAGTTACGGAGTAGTAGATAACATGATCAATGTGCATAAGTAGGGAGATAACATTAGTAACCATTAATCACTTAGTGACCAAGGTGCAAAAGGTGTAGATCTATTGGGCTTGAGGCACGCCCCACTCCTGGTTGGTATACCCTGGAGTGCTTTTGTGATCCCAAATGATGACAAAGTGTTCTCGGTTTGGTTATTTGCTTATGGTACATTATGTCAGGGGGCTCGCTACCCACTGATAGATCCTTGACAGACTCCATGAATGAATCAGAACATACCATGATTACAAGATAACATTTACGAGATTTCATCTGATAACAAATACTGCATGAACTCGCTCAACTTTTTGTTGACTTTTTAAAACTACATGTATTTCAGGAAACAGGTCTTGAGCCGGTGATTCACTATGGGATTCGGGAAAACAAATGACAACGATTGCCACTTTTGAAGGGTTTGTCTTCTATATCCCAACTTCGTATGGGTATATAGGAAACAAAACCTTACTAAGTTTTATGTCAAAACTATCTTTTGTGATGTGTAAAACAATATGATAACTATGTTATGTCTAATGTTGTGAACATGTATGGTACTTGAAACTACTTTTGGGAAAATATGTAAATATTCGTTGGAATTTATATAACTATGGCATCGTTGTTGGTTCATGTTGTTAAATACATTTGGATGCAATGATTACCTTTCTTACGTCACACACACTACGCTTCCGCTACTAGCAGGGTGTGACATAATCATACTTTTTAAACCTTCAGCATCATCCTTGATTGTTGTTTCCTGTACCTCTCTAATTTGCTCATTTAAATCTATCTGCAGATTTAGTCTGAGAGAGCATACTCGTTTTGGCTTTTCGTGATACTTTCGACTTAAAGCATCAGCTACTACATTAGCTTTTCCTACATGATACTAGATATCACAGTCATAATCACTAAGAATTTCCATCCAACGTCTTTATCTCATATTTAATTCCTTTTGCCCAAAAATATATCTTAAACTCTTATGATCTGTGAATACAACAAACTTACTACCATAAAGATAGTGTCTCCAAATCGTAAGGGCAAAAATTATGGCTCCTAACTCTAGATCATGGGTTGTATAATTCTCTTCATGTTTCTTAAGTTGTCTAGAGGCATAAGCTATAAACTTTTGACGTTGCATCAGCACACATTCGTATCCTAACTTAGACGCGTCACAATAGATTATAAAGTCTTTAGTTCCTTCTGGCAACGTGAGTATCGGTGTAACACCCCGACCGCGTAATACAACAAACCGCAGCGGAAACGTCAGGGAGTCATGTCACATAATCATTGTTTCACAACACATGGTAATTGATGTTATGTTTTATAACATTAACGAACTCATTGTTTTAATACAAACCAGGTAAACACAAACAATTGTCTTTCCAAGTTTTAAAGTCACTAAGGCAAGAGTCCATCCTACGTGTAGCATGCGTCAACAATCGTCACATAATAGAACCTGAAACATATGTGAAAATAAAACGTCAGCATAAAAATGCCTGTGAGTAACATAGGTTTTGTGAATTAGATTCATGGCTTTGGATAACATAAGAAAAGATTATATGTTTACAAAAATAGCCATGAATCCTTGATAAAAGTTTGGTTTCTAAAATACTTTGTTTTGATAAAAAGGTTTGTAGTATATACAAAATATACTTTGGTTTTGAAATAATAGGATAAGTAGTATATCAAAATATACTTTAGTTTAGAAAAAGTTAAATAGATAGTATATCAAAATATACTTTGGTTAATGAAATAATAGATTTAGTAGTATATCAAAAGTATACTTTGGTTTAAGAATGAAAGCATCGGTAGTATATCAAATTATACTTTGGCTTGAAAATAGCATATCAAACTATGCTTTAGTAGTATATCATAATATACTTTGGTTTTGGAAATAACATAATCGGCAATATATCAAACTATACTTTGGCTTGAAAATAGCATATCAAACTATGCTTTAGTAGTATATCAAAATATACTTTGGTTTAGGAAATAACAGAGTCGGTAGTATATCAAACTATACTTTAGTAACAATATCACATTAGGAGCATATCAAACTATGCTTTGGAAGTATATCGAAATATACTTAAATTGTGATTTGGTAGTGTATCAAACTATACTTTAGTAAACAATATCACATTGTGAGCATATCAAACTATGCTTTGGAAGTATATCGAAATATACTTAAATTGTGATTTGGTAGTATATCAAACTATACTTTGGTTTAAATAGCATATCAAACTATGCTTTGGTAGTATATCAAAATATACTTTGGTTTAGGATAGGGTTATTGGATTTTATCACCCCCAACTATCGGCCTTTGGCCGTTGCCACCCGCAACTAACACTTTGACACCCGGCACCCCCAAATTGACTTTTTGTTTGCACTGGCACCATTCAGTTAAATATTCTCTAACTTGGTTAGTAATTTGTCTGACGTGGCACCATTTTGATGATCGGTACATGCTGATGTGGAATCTGAGGTGTTATTTCTCATTTATATACCCTACTTAGATCATAATCACAGTCATCACCTCTCTTCATTCATCGCGATCATCACCTCTCTTCAGAATGGAGCCCTAATCTCTCGAATGTAAGGTAAGACTTATCTTAGTTCTTGAAATTAGTCAATTTTTGAGTTGTCTACAATAATAGATGTTATGCTATAGATTGGCGGTCACATTGAGGTAGGATTTGGTCAACCATAGTATGTAGGAGGTGATTCAAAGCTTGTTAGAGTAGATGTAGACCACATTTCTTACTTTGAACTTGTAGATTATGCAAAGGATTCCGGTTTGTACAGTTCTAGAAAATTGCATATGTATGGGTTGGATGTTGATGATGGGGGACTTCATCACTTTAAGAGTGATAAAGATGTGTTGCACTTGGCCGGTAAGGTTTTGAAATGGAATGAACCATTTATGAAAGTCCTGATCCAACCAGGTCCAATACTGGCATATGAAACCCACTCTTGTTCCAGGCCCACTAACACACCTCCCCGGCCCAATGAGCAAAAAGCCCAATCCACAAAGCCTGCTAGGTCAACTGATAGGGTTTCAGTGAATATAGACAATGAATATGGTGATAACAGTGATGATAATGACTATAATGAATCAGCTGGATCAGGAGAATCGGATGATTTTACTGATATTGATGACCTAGTTCCAAGCAGTGATCATGATGATGAGGAGGTTCTAGAAGAGGTAAATGGTTCTAAGTCAGATAGAGAGGACTAGGAATGGAGACAGTCACAAGATGCAGTTAGAAAGGCTACTCATATTGATTGTGAAGCCAATAAAACGTTGTTTGATGAATGCTTAAAGGAGAAAGAAACAGAGGGAAACTTGATTGAAACTAATGATGCAGTGGGTTCACATATAGAGGGGTACAGTAGCTACGAGGAATCTGCTAGTGACATTCTTACACCCGGTGAAAGTGAGGATGATGATATCAGGGGTAAGAAGTATAAGGAAGCTGCTCCATCTGTAACTGAACACACTAACTGGAAGAAATTCATTTGGAAGGTAGGAACAAGGTTTGCATCAAGGGATGCCTTTAAAGAGGCAGTGAGAAGGTATTCAGTGACTAATGGTAGGAATTTGTACCTTGCTAAGAGTGAGACGGGCAATTGTGGTCGTATAGTTGTCAAGTGTATAGAAGGGTGTCCATTTTTCTTATTGTGCTCACTGCATAAGGGGAAGGAGTGTTATATGGTTAAAAGAGTGAAGAATAAACATTCCTGCTAAAGGAACATGATAAAGAACAGACAACTAACAGTAGGGTTTATAGCTAATGAGTTCCTTCCATTGTTTAGATCCAAGCCCAATTGGTCTGCTAAGGAGATTGTATTGGCTGTAAAACAGAAGTATAAGGTCATAATTACTAAGTGGTTGGCTTACAAGGCTAAATCTTGTGCTCATAAGAAGTTGCATGGATCAATGAGGGATCATTATAGTAAAATTGGTGCATACATGGATATTTTGAAGAAAACAAATCCAACATCAACGTTTGTTCTTGTAACTGCACCACCAGGTTTTATCAATCTAGATCCAACAGCCATATGTGAAACATTCTTTAGATTATTTGTATGTTTTGATGGTGTCAAAAAAGATTTTTTAGCTGGATGCAGGAAGGTGTTATGTTTAGATGGTTGTTTTCTAAAGACATTCATGGGGGGAATGTTATTAACTGTTGTTGGAAGGGATGCTAATGATCACATGTATCCTTTGGCATGGGCAGTGGTTGAAGGGGAGAACAATGATAGTTGGGAATGGTTCATGGAAGAGCTCAGGAAGTGTTTGGGAATAAATGATGGTGGGGAAGCATGGACATTCATATCAGATCAGCAGGCCCTTGGAAAGCTACAAGGGCTTATTGTGAACCTGAGTACATTCAAGCCCTTGATGAGATGAGATCAATCAACCCTGATGCAGTAGAAGCATTATTGAAACAGGATAAAACTTGTTTCAACAGATGCTACTTGAAAACTTACACTAAATGTGATGTAATAGTGAACAACATGGCAGAAACATTCAATGGATTGGAAGATGAACTCATCTCGATTAGGGTTTCTGTGGGATGAATCGAAGTGCTTACTATGATTTTGTGGGATAAATCGAAGCTATTGCAGTGATTTTGTGGGATGAATTGAAGAAATGGAGATTAGGGTTTAGTTTGGGATGTCTGTGTGTTATAATCGAGAGGGATAAAGAGACATAACACCTCAGATTCCACATCAGCATTTACACATCAGCCAAATGGTGCCACGTCGGACAAATGACTAACCAAGTTAGAGAATATTTAACTGAGTGGTGCCAGTGCAAACAAAAAGTCAAGTTGGGGGTGCCGGGTGTCAAAGTGTTAGTCGCGGGTGGCAACGGCCAAAGGCCGATAGTTGAGGGTGATAAAATCCAATAACCCTTTAGGATATCAACAAAGATAAGTTTTTATGGCTTAATTTGGAAAACATTTGTAAAAGCACATTGTGGACGTTTGGCAATACATTCAAACCTAGTGTATCAAACTACACTTTGCTGACTATAGATTTACCACGAAGGCAAGATCTATTTGGTTTAAACTTTGGTTTCTGACATTCTATACAACAGGAATGGGGTGTCAACCTATAGCGCTATATCGTACTACCTGTTATGGGTCATTTTCTAATCATACATATCTTGACCAATATCCTGCTTTTTATTGTTTATTTGTGACCAGGATGCTGGACGAGGATATTGCTAACATCTTGGGTGATATCCTGAGGTTGATCGAATTAATCACGTGCAGGTTAAAGACTGGGACTTGCCAACGGTCAAATGGACTTCGTCTCCTCAAGACTCGGACGTATTTGTTATGGGAGAGACGTTGAACCCGAAAGACCAGGTCTACAACGTTCGACTGAGGAATATTCGTTGGATCCCGGTTATTTAGGATAGTTTGTTACATTTGTTTTACTATAAATAGATGGGGTGGATCAGATTAAGGCACAACGCAACTTTCACACACTCTCGAACACTTTTGCTCTCTAGCTTTCAGCAAACACTACACACAAACACTTGTATTCAAATCACATTGTAACACCTAGTTGATTCGCTCTACATCCTGCACTGTATCCTGATATTTGAAGCAATAGAAGAACAAGGCAGCTGCGATTGTCAGCTCCCGAGGTTTTGTGCCGGCGATCTAGATTGATCAAGGGCTTTCCTCGTACATCACGTGTCAACCTTTACTTTTTCGCTCATTGTTTGATCATAGATACAGCTCTATATCTTGAGCCGTATCCTGAAACTGTTTTTATAATTAACTTGGTTAACATATTTTTCACACATAATTTTAGCACACTACCTCACTTAACTAATTTGATCACTAAATTGCTTTGGTAATTTTTGACCAAAACAATTTGGCGCCCACCATGGGGCAAGTGGTGCTACCTTTACTAAAAATCTTTGTGAAATCGTTAATCGGTTTTCTATTTTCAAAACTTTTTGCCACATTGTTTACAATGGCCTCAAGATCAAACATGAGCTCCTCCACTATGTCTGCTGCAACCTCCGCTACTACCGGTTCGGTGCTTCCACCACCTCCTCCAAGGATGCCATTTTCTTCACAACCTCAAGATGTTATCCCTACTAGGAGTGTTCAGGGATCTGCTCCCGTTTTAGCCTCTAATGATGAAATTCTAACTTTATTTGGAAGTGTGCAGGAACAAATGAGGCAGCAACAGGAAACTAACCAAATGCTGTTAAGAGAAATACAACTCTTAAAAGCTAGCTCGAGTAGACCTGCTGAAGAAACTGTCACTCCTATACAGCCCAGGGCTTTGAACTTCAGTTCCGCAGTTTACACTGAGGATAACAGGGGGAATATCATCCCAAGCCATTCTCAGAATCATACCCCTGAGATACCCTCTTCGGTCAGGATCTCCACTGTGAGGAGTTCAGGATATGCTTCAGGATATGGCCAAAATCCTCAGACCGGTAATGTGTCAAATAATAATGTTCTTGCTACTAACAACAATGGCTCTTTGCAGGATGCAGGTATGGCGTCAACATTTACCAGGGAGCTCCAGAAATTGAAGGACATGATATCCAGTGTACCTGGAGTGGTCCAGCCAATTCCAGAAGTATCCCAAGACAGCCACAGGATATCCCGCTTTGCATATCCTATTTGTGATGCTGAAATCCCAAAAAGATTTCAGACTCCCAACATGAAGCTATATGATGGGACTACGGATCCTGAAGAGCATATTGCCCAGTATAGGGAAAGAATGGAGATCAACCCTATCCCTCCGGAGCTCAAGGAAGCATGCTTGTGCAAGGGTTTTGGATCTACCCTGACAGGATCAGCCTTAAAATGGCTATTAAATGTTCCTCCTCACTCAATTACTTCATTTGCTCATTTGGTTAATTTATTTAATAGTCAGTTTTCTTGCAGCCGGAGTTTTGAGAAACTAACCAGTGATCTTTACAGGATAACTCAAGGGCCTCAGGAATCCTTGAGGGATTATGTGAACAAATTCAGTCGAGAATCCTTGGATATCCCACATCTTGATGTTGCAACAGCTGTGCAAGCTTTTAAGATGGGGTTACAAAAGGATTCTCAGTTTTATCAGGATCTTGTAATGAATCCCTGCAGGAATCTCGACGAAGCTCGTAACAGGGCTTTGAGATATATCTGTTTGGAAGATGACAAGAAGATGCAGGAGAGGATGAATTCTACCTCAACCTATGAATCAACTAATAGGAAATCAGAATCCTCATATAAGCCATATCGCTCCAAGCCATATGGCAGAAATGATAACAAGAAAGTGAATGCTGTTGAAGACGAGGATCCTGAAGAATATCCTGACTTATCTGAATACTGCTTTTCTGTTAATATACCTGAGTTAATGTATGCTATGCAGGGTTTAGGGGACAAAGCTAGGTGGCCTCGAAAGAACCAGCAGAAAGCTGATTGGAAGGATAAATCCAAATGGTGTGCCTTCCATGAAGACTTCAGACATATGACCGAGGATTGCATTGCTTTAAGGAAAGAAATAAGTTACCTGTTAAGCAAAGGGTATCTGAAGGATTTGCTGGGAAGAAAGAAGAATAAAGGGTAGGATCCCGAGAAGGATCCTGAACGAGCAGCATCACCCCCAGCAGATGCCAAGATAATTAACTTTATTTCAGGAGGATCCAACATTTGTGGGACTTCATATTCGGCGGCTAAGAGACATGCAAAGGAAGCTAAGAGTGAAAGGGGAGACAAACCAGTTAGGATGACTACCCTCACAACTGATAAAGTGATCACTTTCGATAGTGATGACAGGGATACTGTTCAGGATCCTCACCATGATGCTTTGGTAATAACATTATATGTGGCTAACCATTTTGTACGCAGGATATTGGTGGACAACGGTAGTTCTGTCAATATAATTCAGCTGGAAACATTGAAAAGGATGAATGTATCTCCGATGGACATTACTTCGAAGTCCACTGTGCTCGTCGGTTTCAGTGGAGAAGCTAGGAATACCGTAGGGGAGATAAAGTTACCAGTATACGTTGAAGGGGTCAACTCGATACAACGCTTCTGTGTGATGGACTCCTTATCCTGCTAGAACATCATACTAGGCAGGCCGTGGATCCATGATATGAAGGTTGTGCCTTCGACTTATCACCAATGTATCAAAATTCCAACCCCTTGGGGGGTCGTTAAAGTTGATAGTGATCAGCAGGAGGCGAAGGAATGCTACTCATCCTCAATGAAATCCTCAACCAAGACTAATCCAGCATAGCAATTAAAGATGCGGGCCCGGGATACCTTGGAGGCTTCAGAGCAGGATGTGAAGAAAGTTATCCTGGACCAGGATAATTCTGATATCTCGGTGCTCGTAGGAACCAATATCCCTCAGGATATTGAAGAGCAATTAACTAACTTTTTGAAATGCAGGATGTCAACGTTTGCATGGAAGCATGAAGATATGACAGGCATACCCAAAGACATTATCACTCACAAACTTGGAATTGACAGGTCGTTCAAGCCTGTTCAGCAAAAAAGAAGGAAGTTTGCTCCTGAGCGAAATATAATCATCCAAGAGGAAGTTGAAATATTGTTAAAGTCTAAAATGATCAGAGAAGTCAAGTTCCCAAGATGGTTGGCAAATGTGGCCGTAGTGCAGAAGAAAAATGGGAAATGGAGAGTCTGTGTAGACTACACAGACTTGAACAAGGCTTGTCCTAAAGACCCATTTCCTCTTCCTCACATTGATGCAATGGTGGATGCTACTGCAGGGCATGAAATGTTGACCTTCATGGACGCATCCTCAGGATTTCAGCAGATTCAAATGAAGCCTTCGGATCAGGAGGATACTGCATTCATGACACCAACAGGTATTTATTGCTATACTGCTATGCCTTTCGGTTTGAAAAATGCAGGTGCAACATACCAGAGATTGGTGAACTGTTTAAAGATAAGCTGGGGGACACCATGGAGGTATATATTGACGATATGGTGGTGAAATCTAAAAAGGCTGAGGATCACCTCCAGGATATCAAGGGAGCATTTGATATCCTGGATCAATACAACATGAAGCTAAATCCTGCTAAGTGCCATTTCGGAGTGGGGGCAGGAAAGTTTCTAGGATATATGGTGACTAAAAGAGGAATAGAGGCAAGCCCGGAGCAGATTAAAGCCATCCTGGATATCAAATCACCTTCAAATATGAAGGATGTTCAACGACTAACAGGCCGAGTAGCAGCGTTGAACAGATTTATTTCAAGATCCTCGGAAAAGTGCAAGGAATTTTATGATATCCTTAAAAAGAACAAGAAGTTCGAATGGGGAGCAAAGCATGAAGCAGCCTTGCAGGATTTGAAGCGATATCTCTCAACTGCACCTCTATTGATGAAGCCTGAAAATGGTGAACCACTATCCCTATACCTCGCTGTATCAGGGAATGCTGTAAGTGCCGTTCTTATAAAAGACCATGAAGGTCAGCAATATACTGTCTATTATGTTAGTAAAAGTTTGTTAGATGCTGAAACTAGATATTCTCATTTAGAAAAATTGATACTAGCATTAGTTATGGCATCAACGAAGCTTAGACATTATTTTGAGACACATAGGATACATGTTAAAACCAATTATCCCGTTAAAAACGTGCTTAGGAAACCGGAGATGTCAGGTAGGATGGCTAAGTGGTTAGTGAAATTGAGTGCTTATGACTTAGTATATGAACCTAGAAATGCCATAAAGTCTCAGGCTTTAGCTGACTTTGTGGCTGATTTCAGTAGTGACATTCAGGATGAGGTAGACCTAGAAGTCCAACAGTTAGGAGAATCCTCAGGATCCTGGACGTTATATACTGATGGTGCATCTAATGTAAGAGGAGTAAGATTAGGTATACTACTATTACTTGAAATAGAGCTTCAAATGTAGTATCTGTTTACATCCGGGATGCTGGTTCAGGATATTGGTAACATCCTGAATGGTATCCTCAGGATTACTAATGGATTATGTGCAGGTACGTGGGTTAGAAGCTGGCAACGTTCATAAGACTCATTCCGCGGAAGACTCGGTCCAAGTCGTTCAAATGAAGACGTTGAAGCCATATTACTCGGTCAATAACGTTCACAATGGAATATTCGGAGTACCCCATATTTGTAGGGATTATTGTTTGTAATTCATTACTATAAATAGGTGGGTATACCAAATCAAATAGGACATCACATTCACACTCGCTACACTCTAACACTTGCTCTCGAGCAACTCTCACTTTCATACAAAGGCATTGTAACACTTAGCGATCTGGTCTATATCCTGCACTGTATCCTGAAGTTTAAGCAATAAGAAGAACAAGGCAGCTGCGATTGTCAGCTCCCGAGGTTTTATGCCGGCGATCTAGATTGATCAAGGGCTTTCCTCGTACATCTCGTGTCATTTCCTTTACTTTTTGCTCGTTGTTTACTCATTGTTTGATCGTAGATACAGCTCAATATCCTGAGCCGTATCCTGAAAACTGTTTTCATAAACAACTTAACTAGCATATTTTCTACACACTTTCTAGCACACTACCTCACATTACTAATTTGATCACTTAATTGCTTCGGTAATTTTTGACCAAAACAATTTGGCGCCCACCGTGGGGCAAGTGGTGCTCTCTTTACTAAAATTTTTTGTCAAATCGCTAATCGGTTTTCAATTTTCAAAACTTTTTGCCACATTGTCCATAATGGCCTCAAGATCAAACATGAGTTCCTCTACTGTGTCCGCTATGACTTCTGCTACTACCGGTCCGGTGCTTCCACCACCTCCTCCAAGGATGCCAGCCTCTACACGACCTCAGGATATTATCCCTACCCGCAGTGTTCCGGAATCTGCACCCGTTTTAGCTTCTAACGATGAAATTTTAACCTTATTTGGAAGTGTGCAGGAACAAATGAGGCAGCAACAGGAAACAAACCAAATGCTTTTAAGGGAAATACAACTCCTGAAGGCTGGTTCGAGCAGATCTGCTGAGGATATTGTCACTCCATTACATCCCAGAACGTTGAACTTCAGTTCAGCTGTGTATACTGAGGATAACAGGGGGAATATTGTGCCCAGCCTTCCTCAGAATCATACTCCTGAAATACCCTCCTCGGTCAGGATGTCGACCGTAAGGAGCTCAGGATATGCCTTAGGATATGGGCAAAATCCTCCAATGGGTAACGTGTCAAATAATAATAATACTCATGCTACTAACAATAGTGGATCCTTGCAGGATGCAGGTGTGACATCAGCGCTTACTAGGGAACTTCAGAAGTTGAAGGACATGATATCTAGTGTACCCGGGGTGGTCCAGCCAATCCCGGAAGTATCCCAAGACAGCCACAAGATATCTCGTTTTGCATATCCTATCTGTGATGCTGAAATCCCAAAGAGATTCCAAACCCCCAACATGAAGCTTTACGACGGAACAACAGATCCTGAGGAGCATATTGCTCAGTATAGGGAAAGGATGGAGATTAACCCTATCCCTCCGGATCTCAAGGAAGCATGCTTGTGCAAGGGTTTTGGTTCAACCTTGACAGGATCAGCCTTGAAATGGCTCTTGAATGTTCCTCCACATTCAATTACATCTTTTGCTCACTTAGTAAATTTATTTAATAGTCAGTTTTCTTGTAGTAGAAGCTTTGAAAAATTAACAGGTGATCTCTACAGGATAACACAGGGGCCTCAGGAATCCCTTAGGGATTATGTGAACAAGTTCAGCCGGGAATCACTAGACATTCCTCATCTTGATGTTGCAACAGCTGTGCAAGCTTTCAAGATGGGGCTGCAAAAAGATTCTCAATTTTATCAAGACCTTGTAATGAACCCATGCAGGAATTTGGATGAAGCTCGGAACAGGGCCCTAAGATATATTCGGTTGGAGGATGACAGAAAGATGCAAGAAAGGATGAACTCATCTAACACTTATGAGTCAACTAACAGGAAGTCAGAATCCTCATTCAAGTCATATCGGCCTAAGCCATATGGTAGAAATGAAAACAAGAGAGTGAATGCTGTCGAAGATGAGGATCCTGAAGAGTATCCTGAATTATCTGAATATTTCTTTTCTGTTAACATTCCTGAATTGCTGTATGACATGCAGGGTCTAGGGGACAAGGCTAGATGGCCTCGAAAGAATCAACAAAAAGCCGATTGGAAAGACAAATCAAAATGGTGTGCTTTCCACGAAGATTTTGGACATATGACTGAGGATTGCATCGCTCTAAGGAAAGAAATAAGCTATCTTCTAAGCAAGGGATATTTGAAAGATCTCTTAGGAAGAAAGAAGAATAAGGGTCAGGATACTGAGAAGGATCCTGAGCGAGCAGCATCACCTCCCGCGGATGCCAAGATAATCAACTTCATTTCGGGAGGATCCGACATTTGTGGAACTTCGTATTCGGCAGCAAAGAGACATGCAAAAGAAGCTAAGGCCGAAAGGGGAGATAAACCTGTCAGGATGACTACACTCACAACTGACAAAGTGATCACATTTGATGCTGATGACAGGGATACTGTCCAGGATCCTCACCATGATGCTCTGGTAATAACATTATATGTGGCTAACCATTTTGTACGCAGGATATTGGTTGATAATGGCAGCTCCGTCAACATAATCCAACTAGAGACGCTGAAAAGAATGAATGTATCTCCAATGGATATCACTTCAAAGTCTACCGTGCTTGTTGGGTTCAGTGGAGAGGCTAGAAACACAGTGGGAGAGATAAAGTTGCCAGTGTACGTTGAAGGAGTCAACTCGATACAACGTTTCTGTGTGATGGATTCTCTATCCTGCTATAACATCATACTGGGAAGACCGTGGATTCACGATATGAAGGCTGTGCCATCAACATATCACCAATGCATCAAGATACCTACCCCTTGGGGAGTTGTCAAAGTTGATAGTGATCAGCAGGAGGCGAAAGAATGCTACTCATCCTCGATGAAATCCTCAACCAAACCAAGTGCAGCATAGCAATTAAAGACGCGGGCCCAGGATATCATGGAGGATCCGGAGCAGGATGTAAAGAAAATTATCTTGGACCAGGATAACCCTGATATTTCGGTGCTCGTAGGAACCAATATCCCTCAGGATATTGAAGGACAGTTAATTAACTTTTTGAAATGCAGGATGTCAACGTTTGCATGGAAGCATGAGGATATGACAGGCATATCCAAAGACGTCATCACTCACAAGCTTGGAATTGATAAATCATTCAAGCCTGTTCAACAAAAAAGAAGGAAGTTTGCTCCTGAGCGGAATACGATTATTCAAGAGGAAGTTGAGAGATTATTGAAGTCCAGGATGATCAGAGAGGTTAAGTTCCCAAGGTGGCTAGCAAACGTGGTTGTGGTACAGAAGAAAAATGGGAAATGGAGAGTGTGTGTAGACTACACAGACTTGAACAAAGCTTGTCCTAAAGACCCATTTCCTCTTCCCCACATTGATGCAATGGTAGATGCCACTGCCGGGCATGAAATGCTGACCTTCATGGACGCATCCTCAGGATTTCAACAGATCCAAATGGAGCCTTCCGACCAGGAAGATACTGCCTTCATGACACCAACAGGTATTTATTGTTATACAGCTATGCCTTTTGGTTTGAAAAATGCAGGTGCAATGATGTGTGCTAAACAGACTATAAAAACAAACTAAATTAGACTCTCTAGACTAGACACTAAAAAGCTTTAATTCTAGACTCAACCTAAAACCACACAATCGGCAAGTGTACCGATCAATGTAGTATAACCTAGGAAGTCCGGATATCGAACCACGAGACTCTATGAACCACGTAAACTAGACTCTGACTAGACGCTGACAGACACGACTAAGACTTGTTTAATTGTTTTGGGGGGGGGGGGGGTTACGGAAAACTAAGGAAATCTATATTAAGCTACTAATTAAACTAAAATACACTAAAAACGAATAAAGACTGTGAACTTTTCTTATGTGAGAACGAGACCACCTAGACAAGAATCCTGGATTGTTTTTAAGAGATTACCAATTAAGTTAAATGCACGAGTTATGGAACCGGGATCTTAAAATACTAAACCTATTAAGAACCATCGAGGCCCCTCGACCCTTCTCAAGGAGAAACCTGTGGCACTACCTAGGCCGTTAATTCTACCGGTTATTAGATTTCTTCCCAGTCGTCTAATTATTGTGTAAGTACCCTAATGTTGATCTATTCTTTCCCAATCCTAGATCTAGGGTAGTTTGAAGTAATTAGTTTGACTTGATAGACTAATAAGACCGACAGGTAAACCAAGACATAACCCTTCCCAAGGCCTATCTAAAGCAATTCGCCGGGTAAGACCTACCAATAGCCCCTCACTTCCCAGTTATTAGGACTAGTAGAACACTAAGACTTAGCAGATTATTATCAATTACTTCTAGAGGTTATCGCGCGATTCTCCCTAAAGAGTGAAGGTTTTCTTATGTGATATAGACACTCACCGAAACCCTAAACCCTAATATGACTCTACGTTGTGATATAGACCGTCACTAAGAATCATATGAAGCAAGTAACAATAATAAACCTAATCAAAGTACGCATACACATCAAACTATTAAATCAAACTGCTTACTAAACACAATCAATCCAAAAACATCGTGCAAATAACGAAAAAGGTAAAATCTTTATATTAATCCATTCATCATAGTCTAGGTGGTTTAAATGTTTAGCCAAGCATCTCAGTAATTAAACACAAAACAAAGATGTCTAACAAAGAATTCATTGTAACAAAGTTTCAAGAAAGTAATCGACAAAACAAGGGATTAGAAAACCCGATTGATTCTTCGATTCTTAGACTCCGACTCGTACCAATGATTCCCGTGCCTTCAAATCTCCGATTGCCTTCAAAGAATGCTCCAAGAATGCTCCACAAGTCACCAAATTCGTAATTAGGGTTACCATTCAGTTTCTTGGGAATTAAAGTCAAAACCCTAGCTGAAAGTCAATCTGGTCAAAATCAAGACCCTCGCGTGACGCGAGGGGGTTGGTGGCGTCACGCGTCGCTTCCAAAAGCGAATTTATTATTTTTTTATTATTTTCTGATTTCCAGCTTCTCTGACGCGCGTACGAATCCCGTTTTTCTTCCGAACTGCTCGTTTTTACTCGTTTTTCAACACTTTAAGCTACGGGACCTGAAATCAAAGCTTAACGTCAGCAGTATCACAGTCCTAACCTAAAACAGACTCGAAACAACTGAAAACTGACCAAAATATACACTATAAACATATGTACTTTTCAGTACATCAAACATCCCCACACTTACTCTTTTTTCGTCCTCGAAAAAGAATTATGCAACGGAATCAGAAACAAACAATTACCCGGGTCAAAAGTATAGGTATAATTAATTAAAACCAAGATTTGCGTTAGCCGCGATTGCGAATATACTTATCCCTTTAAACCCGAATCCAATCCTAAACCCTTATCATGTAAATTTAGTTTAAGTGCGGTCAGTCCACCTAGGGTCTCACACTAGAATCTACGGTCCACCTAATCCCCCCTAAAGCTTATAGGACAAAAGGAACAACCACTGGGTTATTTCCTAACCGTTTTATACCAAGATAAAGAGAGTTTAAAATCAAATCTATTTTTTTCATTTTTTTTTCTTGCTTGCTTTTTTTTTTTTTTTTTCATTCGTGAGACTAGACGATGCTTTCCCTAACCTAGCGGTATTCCGACTGTAGAGTCGCTATCCCCAATCACAGATTACATAGGTTTCGGTACTTTTATTCGGCAAGTCGATTTCACACATCCCAGAGGCATTCCGGCTGTAGAGTCGCTATCCCCAACTCGGATTACATAGGCCTGTGTTACTTTCATATAGTTTCTAGCTCACTTTTTACTCTATTTTTTTTTTCTTTTTTTTTTCAGCGAGATAAGATAAAAAACTCTAACTATCTTAGCTTATAACGGCATCCCTTATACTATTTTTTGCGGTTTTAGTTTCCCATATTTCCCAGGCGAAAACCCACTAGCAGACCGACAATTAAGGTATATTAGCTCAAAGGGACTTAAAACCAAACCCGGGCCTATCCACATATCCCAAACTAGACGCAAACTCGGTTTATTATAATCTCATATTATTATTATTCGAACCCGAGCAAAAATTCATTTTTTCTATCATTTTCCGTTTTAATTGCAAACTTCTTTTTTATTCGAAAGACATTTTCAATTTTTCAATTTTTTTTGGATTTTTTCAACTTTTTTTTTTTGTGTTTTTTCATATTTAAGACTCAAATATTTACAAGTATCCCATCCCCACACTTAGAGATTGCATTGTCCCTAATGCAAGAACGAAAATACGACTCAACAACTACCTAAAAAAAAAACTGCAAACGAAATAAATAAAAAAATATACAACAACAACAAAAAGGGAAACGACTTAGCTGTATATGTGAGACTGTCAAAGTGCCAGTCGTTTCCACATAGCCCTCCAATACCGAACGTGCTCAGCAAACAATACCAAACTCCCTCACACACGAACGGAAAGCGGCTCCAAATCATCAACCTAAAACCAACATAACATACCAAACCAACTACTACCAAGCGTTCATCGTTCCAAAAATCCAAGTTCAAACGAAAAATAAAAATATGTCTGCTAATACAACCATATCGAATCTACCAAAACAACATAAATAAAAATAAAAATATCAAAGGATATATGCTGCTTCAGTCCATCTGCTGTGTACCTGAGCCTCCCGCCTGCTGCCACCCGAACAGACCACTGTAATCATAACCACTCTGCCCTCCCCACTGGTCATACCCCGGGTACTGACCATAAACATACGGGGTCTGCTGCTCACCTCCATAAACTGGTGGAGGTAACAACCCAGCAAAAGGCGGTGGTATCGGAGCATTAAGTGACATACCCGACATCATGTACCTGAGCATGTCATCCTGTCGGTGGTGGCTCTGCATCGTCCACTGGTGGTTAACCCGCATCATATCTTCCATCTGAGTAAACCTCTGCTGTGTACAGTCAAAAGCAGTCTCGGGAGTAAACGGGTCGGGTCTCTGCTGTCTAGCTGGCTGCTGTGGGGGAGGCTCACGCCTACGTCGAGGTGCCGGCTGTCGTGCTGGAGGAGCACCCACTTCATAGTTCCATTGTGGCGGGTCCGTATGTGTCAAAACCCCCGCTAACTGCAACTCGGCAATACCCCAATAAGCCGTCGGAAAACTCAAATGCATCTCCTCCGCATGATATGTTTTAAAACCCCGAATATTCCCTGCCAACCTGGCAATGTACGGCCCAAGATCCATGGCAGCCCTTTTTCCTCCCCGACGCGGCCTACTGCACGACCATGCAAAGAAACTCGCCAAGTTCCAGTTTCTCTTCTCCACCATGCACATTAAAGCAAAAAGATCCAACCAGTTTGCTTTATTTTCACCTGATTTTCTCGCCACAATCGTGGTCGCCAATATTTTCAAAATGTACCTATAAATGGGGTCACGAACCGCTGTAATAAGGTTCGTCTGGGCGAACGGTTGGGTCGCAATATCATCCCAAAATCTCTCCAAATCTGCCGAATCCAAACACTTCGGCCTCGGGTGATTATACACACCCCTTAACCCATTCACAAACTCATCAGTCTTCACCTCCTCCTCATTATAGAAACCCAATGCTACTCCAAACTGCGGGATACTCATCTCATACAGATTTCGACCCAAAGAAAACGACACCGCATTATGTTCCGCAAAAGTACCCTCTTTGTGACGGAAGGTACAGTGGAACTCAAGTGTAATTTCATTATATTGCGGCCCACGATAATCCACAGCCGCTCTTACTCGTGGCCCTAACAACTCCGCCACCCTATCACTTGCTCCCATCTCTCGCAACCAATCCCAGTTCATCGTGCGGTGCTCCAACATAATAGTGTCCGCATACTTTTTCAGCTTCTTTCTCTCCTCACTGTCTTCCTCAAAATCTAAAACCGGATGATCAATAATCCGCTCAACCCGGGAATACACCTTCCTTTCTCTCCCCCGATACTTGATCCTTCTCTTTCTTGGGTTTGACGAGGAACCTTCACCCGACATGTTTCTGCAAAACAAACAAGATTCAACAAGAAAACAATACAGAAAGTTAGCAATCACAAACTATTTTTGGTGTTTTTAATTTTTAATTTTTTTTTTAATATAATAATATACAATCGCACGACGGCCGTATAGCATTTCATTCGCGGCCGTTTTGCGAAAAAATTGCATATTGCATAATCATCTCAAAAATAAACCAAACCTCGCCCGAATGGAGATTGAGTACGAGCGAAGTGGCTTAAAGTCAAGCGATGCAATAGTACGTGCAATGACACTAAACACTACCTTACTACGACTCAAACGACACTAAAAAACGACACTACGACGCAAAACATGACTCTAAGACTAATACTAGACTCACTACTCGAACAACCTAAGACTCAATGTACACTATCTCCTCCCGGCACTTTAATTGTCCTCAATTAAGCATAAGTGCCGAAATATCCCCACACTTGAGGCGAAACATGTGATAGTTTGAACTTTTTAAACCTTAACGAAACGTTTGTGGCAATGAAATCCGTTTAGAAAACCAATGACATTTGCAAAAAATCAGTTCAAAAACATATTTTCTCAGCAAAAATTCTTTCGTTTAGCCAAACAATCCCGTAAAGCTCAAATATGTTGTCTAGTTGTCCAAACATACCTCACACGTCTCAAAGAACCTCAAACAAACCAACCCGAACCATCCGCAAGCCCCATTGTATGTAAACATCCCAAATATAGCCACCCGCATACCACTAACATCTCAAACGGTTCAAAAATCCTAACTTTAGCAACCTAGACAAACCCTAGATCTAAAACATGACGGACCCGACACTACAACTAAGCAATAAAGTTACCTACTAGTGAGAAATCACAGAAATCATACCTTGGATTCGGATTAAACAAGAAGAATGAAGTCTTGAAGTTGTGGTGCTCGGATTTGTCCAAAAACGCGAGAATGCAGCGCGAAATCGGGTGAAATTGATGGCTAGGATTGTGGGGAATGTGATTGTGGTGATTTAGGAAGAAGAATGGGGTGATTTGGTGGAAAAATGAGTGAGTTATGATGATTTTTGTGATTTTCGCGATTAGGGTTTAGAGATGTGAAAAGGGAATTATTTCAGCAACAGGTTCACGAAAAAACGTTTTAAGCCGGTTCACATGGGTCTCGCGTGACGCGGTGGGAGGTCAGGGGGGTCTCGCGTCGCGCGGCGGGTCAAATTTTATTTGTTTTGAACTGTTTGAGGTCGTGTCACGCTAAGCTCCCTGGCGTCACGCCAAGGGCCAATTTTCACAGAAGGTTTCGTGTATTTTTGCTTGTTTGGGACTTAGAAAAATTTTCAACTTTTTAACAAACCATCCAAAACACTTAGAATTTTTTCTAAGTATCAAAAACACTTACCTGGACCTCGTTTCTTCTGCTTTTTCCTCTTCCAATCCGGTAACGAATCCTGCAAAATTCTCAAAGACACAAAATACAAACCGAAAAACTACGGAAAAACGCGTTAAAACACATAAAAACTCATACGAAGACTCTTATACAAACGATACAAAACGTACACTCGGGCTTTCACCCAAAACACTAATTGGTGGCTTTAGGTGGGATTTCGAGAGGAGTTACCTCCCTCTCATCCTTGTTTATCGCTCCTCCAAGGTAGTGCTTCAAACGATGGCCATTCACCTTCCAACTACGGCCATCTTTCTCATCCATGATCTCCACCGCTCCATACGGAAACACGTAATGGACCATAAAAGGTCCCGACCACTTGGACTTCAATTTTCCCGCAAAAAGCTTCAATCTCGAGTTGTAAAGAAGCACTTTATCACCCTTGCTAAACTCTTTCACTTTCCTCAACCTCTTATCGTGCAACAACTTCGTTTTCTCTTTTATTCCCAACGATCGAGCGTATGCCGTATCTCTAAGCTCCTCAAGCTCATGAATTTGGAAGAAACGCTTCCTAGCGGTTTCGGTCATATCTAAATTAACGGTTTTCAAAGCCCAAAGCGCTCTACGTTCTAACTCGACGGGGAGATGACAAGCTTTTCTGTAGACGATCATGAAAGGTGTAGTTCCTAAAGGGGTCTTGCAGGCAGTTCTAAACGCCCACAAAGCATCGTCCAGCTTGTCGGTCCAATCTTTCCTATTCTTACCAACGGTCTTCTCTAGGATTCGTTTAATACCGCGATTCGCATTCTCCACTTGTCCACTCGTTTGTGGATGATATGCGGTAGATAAACGATGAGTGACACCGTAGCGTGCAAGCAACTTCTCCATCAATGCATTGCAAAAGTGAGTACCACGGTCACTAATTAGGGCTTTAGGAGTACCGAATCGTGAAAAGAGCTTCTTAAGGAAATTCAAAACAACTCGGGCTTCGTTTGTGGGAAGAGCTTGAGCCTCAACCCATTTAGAAACGTAATCGATCGCCACAAGTGTGTAACGGTTTCCTTTGGAATTTGGGAAGGGTCCCATGAAATCGATGCCCCAAACATCAAAAACCTCAACTACTTGTATCGGATTTTGAGGCATCTCATCTTTAGCGGAAATATTGCCGGTTCGTTGACATGCATCACACATCTTCACGAACTCCTCGGCATCTCTCAGAACTGTAGGCCAATAGAAACCACAATCAAATACCTTTTGGGCGGTGGCGTGGGCACCATGATGTCCTCCCGTAAGGCCCTCATGCACATGCTTTATAATGTTCCAACCCTCCTCTCTCGACACACAACGTCTAAGGACTCTATCTCCTCCTATCCTAAAAAGAAACGGATCATCCCAAACATACTTCTTCGCCTCACTAAACAATCTTTTCCTTTGTTGATTAGACATCCCTTTCACAACATTGCCACTAGAAAGATAATTTGCTAAATCGCAAAACCATGGCAATCCCTCTTTCTCGGCCTCAACAAACTCTATGGATTCGTGAGGGAACGTGTCTCCTATCTCCTCCTCACGAATCTCTTCCCTCTTGGGATCCTCTAGCCTCGATAGGTGATCGGCCGCCACATTTTCGGCCCCTCTCTTGTCCCTAATCTCAATATCGAACTCACTAAGCAACAGAATCCACCGAATGAGTCGGGGTTTAGCGTCTTTCTTTTGAAAGAGAAAACGCAACGCGGAATGATCGGTGAAAACTATGGTCTTGGACAAAACGAGGTACGAGCGGAATTTATCAAAAGCGAAAACTACGGCTAAAAGCTCTTTCTCCGTGGTAGTGTAGTTTTCTTGAGCATCATTGAGTGTTTTGCTTGCATAGTAGATGGGGTGGAAGTGCTTATCATTTCTTTGTCCTAAAACCGCTCCAACGGCATAGTCACTCGCATCACACATGAGCTCAAAGGGCAAGCTCCAGTCGGGCGAGATAAGAATAGGTGCACTAACCAACTGTTCCTTCAAAAAGTTGAAGGCTTTAAGACACTCCTCGTCAAAGACGAATGGAACATCTTTCTCTAGCAAGCGGGTCATGGGGCGAGTGATTTTTGAGAAATCCCTAATGAAGCGTCTATAGAAGCCCGCATGCCCTAGAAAACTCCTAATGGACTTAACACTCGTGGGTGGAGGTAACCTACTAATGGTATCTATTTTCGCACGATCTACCTCGATACCCTCTCTAGAAATCTTATGCCCTAACACTATACCTTCCGTCACCATAAAGTGACACTTCTCCCAGTTTAGCATAAGCTTCGTCTCCACACATCGCTTCAACATTCTCTCCAAATTCTTCAAACACACCTCAAAAGAATCACCATAAACTGAAAAATCATCCATGAAAACCTCCATGGAAGTCTCTATCATATCCTGAAATATGGCGACCATACAACGCTGAAAGGTAGCCGGAGCGTTACATAACCCGAACGGCATGCGTCGGTACGCATAGGTGCCGTAAGGGCATGTGAAGGTGGTTTTATCCTGATCCTCCGGTGCAATGGGGATCTGGAAGTAACCGGAAAAGCCGTCTAATCAACAATAGAATTGTTGACCGGCCAAACGCTCCAACATTTGATCTATGAAAGGCAATGGGAAGTGGTCTTTACGGGTAGCATCATTCAACTTTCGGTAGTCGATGCACACGCGCCAACCCGTGACCGTGCGTGAAGGGATAAGCTCGTTCTTTTCGTTCATGACAACGGTCATCCCCCCCTTCTTGGGGACAACCTGTGTGGGACTAACCCAAGGTTAATCAGAAATGGGATATATCATCCCGGCATCTAAGAGTTTCAACACCTCCTTTTTCACTACATCTTGCATGTTGGGATTAAGCCTCCTTTGGGGTTGCACCACCGGTTTATAATCATCCTCCATGAGTATCCGGTGGGTGCAATAGGAAGGACTTATGCCCTTAATGTCGGACAATCTCCATGCAATGGCCTCTTTGTTGGCCCTCAACACTTCTAACAACCTCACTTTCTCACTTTCCTCTAACTCGGACGAAATAATGACGGGTAGTTCGGAACCCTCCCCTAAGAAAGCATACTCTAAATGAGATGGAAGTACTTTAAGCTCTAAGGGTGGGGGTTGGGTGGTGTCATCACTAACCGCTAACACATCGGGGATTAAAGGAATCCCCTCCTCTTCGACTTCACCTACACTCTCTAACTTCTCTTCTTCCTTCTCTCCTACCACTAGGTCCGCTCCACTAATGTACTCTAAGCAATGGTCGACACAAGAGATAAACGAGTTCAAAAAGTAGACGGAATGGCAAGGACCACTATAGTCATCCGAACCATTCGGGTGGTTCATGGAACGATCTATCTCAAAAGTAACTCTCTCCTCACCGACCCTAAGGGTGATCTTACCATCGTAGACGTCTATGAGTGCTTTGGCGGTACGTAAGAAAGGACGACCTAATATGATGGGAACTCTCTCATCCGCTTCCATATCTAGAATTACGAAGTCGGCGGGAAACACGAATTTGTCTACCTTAACTAGCAAGTTCTCAACTATACCCCTAGGGTATTTAACGGACCGATCGGCTAAAGATAGTGTCATTCGGGTAGGTGCAAGCTCTCCTAGGTCTAGCTTCTCATAAAGAGAAAATGGCATCAAGTTGATACTAGCTCCTAAGTCGGCTAAGGCTCGAGTGTTGGTATTACTACCGAATAGACATGGAATGGTGAAAATACCCGGATCGGTAAGCTTTTCGGGAAGCTTATTTAACACCATGGCGGAACATCCCCCATTCAACGGGACGTTAGACAACTCTCCTAATTTTTCTTTGTTCCTAAGGAGGTCTTTCAAGAACTTAGCGTATTTGGGCATTGATTGGAGTGCCTCTATGAATGGAAGGTTAATCTTCAATTGCTTGAAGATGTCCAAAAAGTGCCCGTATTCCCTAGAGTATTTTTGGTTCTTAAGGCGTGAGGGAAACGGGACATACGCATGGTTCACGTAGGGTGAAGGTCTAACATCTATCGGGGTTTTCTCAACTTTCTTTTCCTTTTGAGACTCACCGGGCTGTGCGGTACTTGCTGGGGTTAACCTAGATTGCACTTTGCCGGGAGCCTCCATTTGGATCTCCTCATCTATGATATCTCCATCTTCATCAACTACCCTCTCCTCGACTCTAGGGTTTCCTACGGTCTTGCCACTACGGGTGGTAATGGCTTTAGCATGGGCATTAGGGTTCTGTTGGGTGTTACCCGCAAACTGACCGGGTAACCTCTCTTCTAACTTTCTAGACATATCCCCTACGACTCTTTGAAGGTCTTGGAATGAGGCTTGATGGTTCTTAAGCATTAGGTCATGTTCACTAAGGGTCTTTTGAGTGGTTTGGTCCCTAACAAGTAGTTGACTCATCATGGACTCCATCATTTCCATGCTACCCCCTAAATCAAAACTTGGACCTTGACCTGCTTGACCTTGGTTATTTGACCCCCCATCCTTGACCTGCCCATTGAAACCTTTGTTGAACTACCCACTTGAACCCCCACCAAAAAGTGAATTTTGGCCCCTATTTGGGTTTTGAGCCATTTGAAAGCCAGGGGGTCCACTTGGGCGAAAAGTGTTATTATTCAAGTTATTGTTGTTATTACGCCAACCCGACCCAAAATTGTTATTACCCCCAAAACCACTCGACTGACCTCTACCAAAACTTCCTCCTAAGTAGTCAACTTGCTCCTCTCCTACAAGCAATGGGCACGCATTCGTATCGTGACCCCCTCGGCAATACTCACATTTGTCTACCTTAGCCTTAATTTCGTTAAGTTGCCTATTCATGTTTTCCAAAACAGAGGCTAAACTAGGGTCCATGGTGACATGGTTCACCCCACGGGCGGGTGTACTAGTAGTGGTATTAGAATTACCACTTTGATACCTCTGATCGGAACGTGATTGGGACTGAGACTGAGCAAATGCCTCGAACCTCTCTAAACACTCAGCTACTGTAAGAATACCCATCATATGCCCCCCCGCGTTAGTATCAAACCTATCACGAGTCTCTTGAGTGAGACCGTTGTAGAATTTCTCACATAAGGCCCAATCAGATAGACCATGCTGGGAGCAACGAGCACAAAGGTTTTGGAAACGCTCCCAAGCAAGGTAATAGGGCTCGTCGGGCTCCATGCGAAAAGAGTGGATTTGGTCTCTAAGCCGTGAAGCTTTAGCGGGCGGGAAGTACTTATTCAAAAAGGCTTGACGAAGCCCCGCCCAAGTAGTAAAGGTACCGGTTGGTTGAGAGTCCAACCAAGTAGCCGCATGGCCAGCTAGTGAAAACGGGAAAAGCTGTAAGTAGGTGGCATCATTGGGTGCACCGCTAAGGCTAAAGGTAGCTAGCATCCTAGAGAAACGGTTGATGTGGGCCGGGGCGTCCTCATCGTCCCGGCCATGGAATTGGATACTATTGGTGATAGCCTGCATGGCATAAGACGGAATCTGCCATGAATTTTCGTTCACTATGGGTGGGACGGTGATGGGTGAAGCTAGGCCGGTGAAATCCTGAGTGGCCTGCTGATGAACGGTTTGCCTAGGGTTAGCCATGTGTTCTAAGTTCTCTAGGTTACTAGAAGTACTAGAAGTAGGGCTATCGAGTGGGGAAACCTTAGGCGAGGTTTTAGGTGAATGGTTTGGCGAAGGTGGTGGTGTAGGAGGTGGGGTGGGTAACGGGGTGGAATCGAACTTGGGGAAACGAGATGAAGATGTAGAAGTAACCTGTGGGCCTTCGCCCAGTTGAGATGATGACTGCTTGACTGGTGGTGGTGGTCCGTGCGATCGCAGATGTGGCATCCACTACGAGCAAAAACCTGAACACAAGAAAAGCAAACAATAGTTACTACGACTCAAGATAAAAAAGAAAAGACACAAAACAAAGTAAACACGTAGCACGTATTTGTCAAGTAAATCTATCAAAGCTAATGAACGCAATTACCAAGAGTCCCTGGCAACGGCGCCAAAAACTTGATGTGTGCTAAACAGACTATAAAAACAAACTAAATTAGACTCTCTAGACTAGACACTAAAAAGCTTTAATTCTAGACTCAACCTAAAACCACACAATCGGCAAGTGTACCGATCAATGTAGTATAACCTAGGAAGTCCGGATATCGAACCACGAGACTCTATGAACCACGTAAACTAGACTCTGACTAGACGCTGACAGACATGACTAAGACTTGTTTAATTGTTTTGGGGGGGGGGGGGTTACGGAAAACTAAGGAAATCTATATTAAGCTACTAATTAAACTAAAATACACTAAAAACGAATAAAGACTGTGAACTTTTCTTATATGAGAACGAGACCACCTAGACAAGAATCCTGGATTGTTTTTAAGAGATTACCAATTAAGTTAAATGCACGAGTTATGGAACCGGGATCTTAAAATACTAAACCTATTAAGAACCATCGAGGCCCCTCGACCCTTCTCAAGGAGAAACCTGTGGCACTACCTAGGCCGTTAATTCTACCGGTTATTAGATTTCTTCCCAGTCGTCTAATTATTGTGTAAGTACCCTAATGTTGATCTATTCTTTCCCAATCCTAGATCTAGGGTAGTTTGAAGTAATTAGTTTGACTTGATAGACTAATAAGACCGACAGGTAAACCAAGACATAACCCTTCCCAAGGCCTATCTAAAGCAATTCGCCTGGTAAGACCTACCAATAGCCCCTCACTTCCTAGTTATTAGGACTAGTAGAACACTAAGACTTAGCAGATTATTATCAATTACTTCTAGAGGTTATCGCGCGATTCTCCCTAAAGAGTGAAGGTTTTCTTATGTGATATAGACACTCACCGAAACCCTAAACCCTAATATGACTCTACGTTGTGATATAGACCGTCACTAAGAATCATATGAAGCAAGTAACAATAATAAACCTAATCAAAGTACGCATACACATCAAACTATTAAATTAAACTGCTTACTAAACACAATCAATCCATAAACATCGTGCAAATAACGAAAAAGGTAAAATCTTTATATTAATCCATTCATCATAGTCTAGGTGGTTTAAATGTTTAGCCAAGCATCTCAGTAATTAAACACAAAACAAAGATGTCTAACAAAGAATTCATTGTAACAAAGTTTCAAGAAAGTAATCGACAAAACAAGGGATTAGAAAACCCGATTGATTCTTCGACTCCGACTCGTACCAATGATTCCCGTGCCTTCAAATCTCCGATTGCCTTCAAAGAATGCTCCAAGAATGCTCCACAAGTCACCAAATTCGTAATTAGGGTTACCATTCAGTTTCTTAGGAATTAAAGTCAAAACCCTAGCTGAAAGTCAATCTGGTCAAAATCAAGACCCTCGCGTGACGGGAGGGGGTTGGTGGCGTCACGCGTCGCTTCCAAAAGCGAATTTATTATTTTTTTATTATTTTCTGATTTCCAGCTTCTCCGACGCGCGTACGAATCCCGTTTTTCTTCCGAACTGCTCGTTTTTACTCGTTTTTCAACACTTTAAGCTACGGGACCTGAAATCAAAGCTTAACGTCAGCAGTATCACAGTCCTAACCTAAAACAGACTCGAAACAACTGAAAACTGACCAAAATATACACTATAAACATATGTACTTTTCAGTACATCATGCAACATACCAAAGATTGGTAAACATGATGTTTAAAGACAAACTGGGGGACACCATGGAGGTGTACATCGACGATATGGTGGTAAAGTCAAAGAAAGCTCAGGATCACCTCCAGGATATTAAAGGAGCGTTTGATATCCTGGATCAGTATAACATGAAGCTGAATCCTGCTAAGTGCCATTTTGGAGTAGGGGCAGGAAAATTCCTAGGATATATGGTGACCAAAAGAGGAATAGAAGCAAGCCCGGAGCAGATTAAAGCCATCTTGGATATTAAATCGCCCTCAAATATGAAGGATGTTCAACGATTAACAGGGCGAGTGGCAGCATTGAATAGATTTATCTCAAGATCTTCAGAAAAATGCAAATATTTTTATGATATCCTGAAGAAGAACAAAAAATTCGAATGGGGTGAGAAGCATGAAGCAGCTCTACAGGATTTAAAGCGATATCTCTCAACCGCACCTCTATTGATGAAACCTGAAAATGGTGAACCACTATCCCTATACCTTGCTGTGTCAAGGAATGCTGTAAGTGCCGTTCTCATAAAAGACCATGAAGGTCAGCAATATCCTGTTTATTATGTTAGTAAAAGTTTGTTAGATGCTGAAACTAGGTACTCTCATTTAGAAAAATTAATACTAGCATTAGTTATGGCATCAACAAAACTTAGACATTACTTTGAGACGCATAGGATACACGTTAAAACAAATTATCCTGTCAAAAATGTACTTAGGAAACCAGAAATGTCAGGTAGAATGGCTAAGTGGTCGGTAAAGTTAAGTGCTTATGATTTAGTATATGAACCTAGGAATGCCATAAAGTCTCAGGCTTTAGCTGACTTTGTGGCTGATTTTAGTAGTGACATTCAGGATGAGGTAGACCTAGAAGTTCAACAGTTAGGAGAATCCTCAGGATCCTGGACATTATATACTGATGGTGCATCTAATATAAGAGGAGTAGGATTAGGAATACTACTAAAATCGCCACAGGGGGACATATTACCCCAGGCTATTAGGTGTGAATTTCCTGCTACCAATAATGAAGCAGAATATGAGGCTTTAATTGCAGGATTAGAGTTGGCTAAGAACACGAGTATTAAAAATTTACAAGTATATGTTGACTCTCTGTTAATTACTAACCATTTTAATGGATCCTATGCAGTTAAGGGTGAGAAATTGATAGAATATCTTGATATTCTCAAAAAATTAGCAGGATATTTCGATGTTTTTACACTTGAACAGGTACCAAGGGAGGATAATGCTGAAGCGGATGCCTTAGCAAATCTGGGATCATCAATCAGGATACCGGAAGGAACCCAAATACCAGTATTACATGTCTTATATCCTGCAACGAATCCTCAGGATAAAGAAGTAGCGGGTATTCAGGATCCTGGGGCGGAATATCCTAAAGAGGATCCTAAATCCTGGACGGCTCCAATTGTGAAATATCTCAAAGAAGGACACATCCCCGGAAATGAAAATCCTAAGGCATTTAGGATGAAGGTATCACGATTCACTATTATAAATAACGTTTTATACAAGAAATCTCTTGCAGGACCGTATTTAAGATGCTTGGAGGATCCTGAAGCCAAAGAAGTACTTCAAGATATACATGGAGGGGATTGTGGTAATCACACCGGGGGCAGATCACTGTTCTCGAAAGTATTAAGGACAGGATATTATTGGCCAACGATGAGGAAAGATGCTGCAGAATATGCTCGAAGATGTGATGCATGTCAAAGACATAGTAACATACTACATCAACCAGTTGAACCATTATATCCTGTAGTTTCCCCTTGGCCGTTCATGAAGTGGGGGATGGATATAGTAGGGAAGTTACCAAAAGCTCCGGGAGGAAAAGTCTTTATGTTAGCTATGACGGATTATTTCTCCAAGTGGGTTGAGGCTGAAGCATTTGTCCAAGTTAGAGACCAAGAAGTAGTATCCTTCATAAAGAGGAATATCCTGACTAGGTTTGGGGTACCAGCTGAGATCATTTGTGATAATGGGTCCCAGTTTATAAGCAAAAGGACTACTGACGTTTGCAAAAGTTGGGGAATCAAAATGATCACATCTACTCCAGTACATCCTCAAGCGAATGGACAAGCTGAATCTTCAAACAAAATAATAATCAATAACTTAAAGAAGAGACTTGGAGCCAAAAAAGGAAGATGGGCGGAAGAGTTACCCTTTGTTTTGTGGGCTGATAGGACAACGGTGAAGAATGCAACCGGCCAAACCCCGTTTTCCTTGGTATTTGGAGCAGAGGCGATGATTCCAACAATGACGATACCTACTACAAGATCTATGCTGCAGGATCCTGAACAGAATCCTGAAGTCTTATGTCAGGATTTGGATACTATAGATGAAAAAAGAGATGCAGCAAGGCTAAGGATGGCAGCATATCAACAAAGAATATCCAGAGCATATAATAAGAATATAAGGACAAGAAGATTTCGAGTTGGTGATTGGGTGTTAAGGAAGGCTTTTCAAAATACCACTAATCCTGCCGATGGCAAGCTAGCTCCGAAATGGGAAGGACCTTATGAAGTCGAGTCAGAAGCAGGGAAAGGAGCATATCGACTCAAAAATATGGAAGGGGATATGCTACCAAGATCCTGGAATGCAATACATTTGAAGCTCTATTTCAAGTAAGAGTAGAATTTATTTTCTATCTCGGAATGGTATGTATTCTATTTTTAAATATATTTGTTTATTGTCTTGAACCCAATACTAACTTAAGCATCGGAGGGGTGTTAGCTAAGCTAACACCCACCTTAGTTTACAATTGTTTTGCAGGATATGTTCCAGGATATAGCTCCAGGATATATACTCAGGATAAGTCGAAAGATAAGAGGATTGGCCCCCTCTCTCACGTTTAAGGGATCCTGGTCCCTTCAAAGGTTTAAAGGTATTCACCTTTCTTTCGAATTGGGTTTAAACACCTCGCCTGGAGCGCAAGTTATCTAGGTATAGTTCAAGGTAGCGGGACCAGTTCATGTAAAAGTGGCTGACAATTTCGTTACTGTTGGCTATATCCTGGATCCTAAAGGTATATGAGGATTGATCACCCTCTCTCACGAAAGAGTATTTTCATACTCTCAAAGGTTTAAAGGTTTTCACCTTTCTAAGGATTGGAGTTTATACACTCTCGCCTGTAGCGCATGAAATTTAGGGTTTATCCCCAGATATCAGGGTTTATCCCCAGGATATTAAGGGTTTATCCCAAGTATGCTAAGGATTCATTTCAGGATATCATGGGTTTTGCCCTGGGGTATTCGGAATTCATTCGAGTCAAAAAATAAATACATTTGTGTTTTTGTCGAACACAGGGGACATACATTATACTGTTCAAAGGATGGATCCAAGTTTATAAGTATGCACTGGGGACAAACTTATAATGGAGGATTGAAGTTGATTCTCTAAGAATCTCTGGTATGATCTCTCCTTTTTATTTGGACAATTTATAGGTTATATTCTAATATCCTTATCAAGATATCTTTCAGGATACCTTCCAGGATACATCTATAATATATATTCCTAAAAATGCGCAAGCCAAACGGTTTTCACAAATACGATTTTCATATCAATGACAACAATAATAAAGTCAAAAGAGTAGTTATATTATTAACATGCCAAAAGATGTGCTCTTAGTTTCACCTCAAAACAAGGCCCATCCACTAAGAGCACTAATAGTTCATTACCATATTTACCCAACAGTTGACGGCTTCATCTCAAACCGAGACCCATCCACCTTCAACTGTTGTATTGTTCAAAAAGCATGCAGGAAATGTAAATTGTTCAGGTGCAGGAAAGTAAAGTGCAGAAAAGTAAATTGTTTATGGGACTACAAACCAACATTCAAATTCAAAAAGGTGGGCTCTGGCCTTGGCACGTATATCCGTCATCGCCCACCTAAATGCCCTCACACAGCGGCATCTCCTCCAACCTTCTCAGACTTCTCCGCACCAGCATCCTGACCAGCATCCTGCGCAGCATCCTGACCTATGTCCATCCCAGCATCTGCTCCAGCATCCTTCTTGTCTCCAGCCTGGACCACCACCTCTGTTGACTTAGAAGACTCACTGGCTTCAGCAGGAAACGGCACAGCTTTGCCTCCGAGCTCCTTTAACTTGGCCACCCAGGATTCAACTGGCCAAGATGGATAAACAAGGCCCGTCTCCTTGGCCTCGTAGGCCATCTTGATGCGTGCTTGTAACAGGGAGACGATAGCAGAAGCCTTGATTCCCTCCCGGAAATTGATCAAGGCCTGATCATGATCCATTTGAACGGTGGCAAGTTTAACCTCAGTGTCTTGGGTGACCTTCTTCAGCAGGCTTTCGTAGTGCCAGGTCTTCGCTTCAGCAATGGCACCTTGGTCAGCAACGGTGCTTTCGAGCTGTTTGATCCTGGCTTCATGAAGTGCCACAGTACCACAAGCGTCATTGTACAAGTGGAGCAAATGCTGGAGGCCCTGCACATCAATTACAGGTATAAGGTTAGAATATATGTTGACCAAGATATCCTACCAGGATATCCTGTTAGGATATACGTGCAGGATATATGTGCAGGATATACATGAAGGATATGCCTTAGGATATTACCTTGTTAAGGAAGGATGTCATTGGCTCTAAGGAATCAGAGAAGCTGAGTTCTTCATAGGAGAACCCTTCTGAGCCTGGAGCACTGACTTCAAGACCCTTCCTCTTTTTCGCTGTGGAAGCATGGGTTCTTGGATTGGCCTTGGGAGCCGGGAGTGGCTTGGAGCTAGTAGCAGCAGGAGTCTCCTTCTTGACTGTGGCCGGAGTTGGATAGCTGTCGAGTTCATCAAGGTCTAGATAGACTGGAACTTTGCTGGAATCTGCACACAGGGAGTAAAATTCTAAATCTCTCCTAAGAATATCAAATAAAAACATGTGTGTACAGGATATCTTGCAGGATTCTTACCAGACATGTTTGCGCTTGAAAGAGGGCTTGGAGTTGGTGGAGATGGATTAAAGCTTCTCTCTGTTTCTGAAAGCAGTCTGATGGCGTCTATTCTTTTTTGAGAATCAGCAAGGGGAGGTGCGATCTTCCTGAAATCAGCTGCATACACAAACAGAGAAAATGAAATTCATTAGCTCAGGATATGAGACAGGATAAGAGACAGGATCATTCTTAAACCCTAAGTCCTACCCTTTCTCAACCATCTCATCGGATAATCCGTTCCACCAGGGATTGAATCCCTTTTCACAAAGAAAAACTTGGATTGCCAACCATCCTCGTTCCTGGTGGCACGAAGTATCAATGGGTCACCGGAAATAGAATAAAATAAGAATCTAGATGAGCCATGGCATCTAAGCTTGTAGGCTAAAGAGAGATCATGGACGGAAAGGTCATGTATATGGTTTCTCTTGATTTGGTCAAGAACAGACAAAACACGCCAGAGCATTGGCATGGTTTGGCTGAAAGAAATTTTGGTGATATTAAAGAACTCGGTGATGAAGTCCGGAAAGGGGAATCGTAACCCTAAGGTAAAGGGGAAGGCATTGAAACAAATCCACTCGTTGGAAACCATATCTGACCGGATTTCTCTATCAAAGGGTCGGAATATAGTTCCTTCCGGAAAGATACCGGAGGATTTCAAGGCAGACAGGTGGGCACTGTCAAAGGTGCATGTCTCATTCTCCGGTTCTTGGAGAAGATTCTGTTGGATGAATGTGGGAGCCGAGTCGCCTGAACTGGACCTTGTTTGCCTAGGCATTTGGTCGCCTGAATTCTCGCCGGAGAAAGATAAAAGATGAATATGAAGATGAGGGAGAGAATATTACCTTTTTCTTGTCGATTGTGGTTAAAAAAGAAGATGAGGATGAGAAGATATAGGGCATGATGAGTAAATATAGGCCGGGTGGTTGAAAGCTGTCACATCAATGGTCTTATCTCTTAATTACCTCGGCCACCGTGAAAAATGTAACCGTTAGTGCAGGATATCAAACGGTAACATTTTTGGGGACAATTGTTATGGGTGAAATTCTGAACCCCTATATCCTAGAAAATATCTTGGTTTATATCTTGGTTATGTAGTATCTGTTTACATCCGGGATGTTGGTTCAGGATATTGGTAACATCCTGAATGGTATCCTCAGGATTACTAATGGATTATGTGCAGGTACGTGGGTTAGAAGCTGGAAACGTTCATAAGACTCATTCCGCGGAAGACTCGGTCCAAGTCGTTCAAATGAAGACGTTGAAGCCATATTACTCGGTCAATAACGTTCACAATGGAATATTCGGAGTACCCCATATTTGTAGGGATTATTGTTTGTAATTCATTACTATAAATAGGTGGGTATACCAGATCAAATAGGACATCACATTCACACTCGCTACACTCTAACACTTGCTCTCGAGCAACTCTCACTTTCATACAAAGGCATTGTAACACTTAGCGATCTGGTCTATATCCTGCACTGTATCCTGAAGTTTAAGCAATAAGAAGAACAAGGCAGCTGCGATTGTCAACTCCCGAGGTTTTATGCCGGCGATCTAGATTGATCAAGGGCTTTCCTCGTACATCTCGTGTCATTTCCTTTACTTTTTGCTCGTTGTTTACTCATTGTTTGATCGTAGATACAGCTCAATATCCTGAGCCGTATCCTGAAAACTGTTTTCATAAACAACTTAACTAGCATATTTTCTACACACTTTCTAGCACACTACCTCACATTACTAATTTGATCACTTAATTGCTTCGGTAATTTTTGACCAAAACACCTATACCTCCCTGTATCAGGGAATGCTGTAAGTGCCGTTCTTATAAAAGACCATGAAGGTCAGCAATATCCTGTCTATTATGTTAGTAAAAGTTTGTTAGATGCTGAAACTATTTTTTTTTTTTTGGGTAAAGGGTTTACCCCGGTGATTTTATATATTCACAAACACAAAAAACAAGTAGAGAGGGGATATCCTCCCTAGTTCACTCAAGAGACATGCCCCAAGAGCGTAAACCAAACAACTCAACAAAACCAAAAGATAAAACTACTAGACTACCATCTAGAAACAAAAAGACCCAAAACTAGATATTCTCATTTAGAAAAATTGATACTAGCATTAGTTATGGCATCAACGAAGCTTAGACATTATTTTGAGACACATAGGATACATGTTAAAACCAATTATCCCGTTAAAAACGTGCTTAGGAAACCGGAGATGTCAGGTAGGATGGCTAAGTGGTCAGTGAAATTGAGTGCTTATGACTTAGTATATGAACCTAGAAATGCCATAAAGTCTCAGGCTTTAGCTGACTTTGTGGCTGATTTCAGTAGTGACATTCAGGATGAGGTAGACCTAGAAGTCCAACAGTTAGGAGAATCCTCAGGATCCTGGACGTTATATACTGATGGTGCATCTAATGTAAGAGGAGTAGGATTAGGTATACTACTAAAATCGCCACAGGGGGACATATTACCCCAGGCTATTAGATGCGAATTTCCTGCTACTAATAATGAAGCAGAGTATGAGGCTTTAATTGCAGGATTAGAGTTGGCTAAGAATATGAGTATCAAGAATTTGCAAGTATATGTTGATTCCTTGTTAATTACTAACCATTTTAATGGATCCTATGCAGTTAAGGGTGAGAAATTAATCGAATATCTCGGTATTCTCAAAAAATTAGCAGGATATTTCGATGTTTTTACAGTTGAACAGGTACCAAGGGAGGATAATGCTGAAGCAGATGCCTTAGAAAATTTGGGATCATCGATCAGGATACCAGAAGGGACCCAAATACCAATATTACATGTCTTATATCCTGCGACGAATCCTCAGGATAAAGAAGTAGCGGGTATTCAGGATCCTGGAGTAGTATCCTGAAAAGGATCCTAAATCCTGGACGGCTCCAATCGTGAGATATCTCAAGGAAGGACACATCCCCGGTGATGAACATCCTAAGGCATTTAGGATGAAGGTATCACGATTCGCTATTATAAATAATGTTTTATATAAGAAATCTCTTGCAGGACCCTATTTGAGGTGCTTGGAGGATCCTGAAGCCAAAGAAGTACTTAAGGATATACATGAAGGGGATTGTGGTAACCATACTGGGGGCAGATCATTATTCTCAAAAGTATTAAGGACAGGATATTATTGGCCGACAATGAGGAAAGATGCCACAGAATATGTTCGAAGATGTGATGCATGTCAAAGACATAGTAACATACTGCATCAGCCTGCTGAACCATTATATCCTATTGTTTCCCCTTGGCCATTTATGAAGTGGGGGATGGATATAGTGGGAAAGCTTCCAAAGGCTCCAGGAGGGAAGGTTTTTATGTTGGCAATGACAGATTATTTCTCCAAATGGGTTGAAGCCGAGGCATTTGTCCAAGTCAGGGATCAAGAAGTGCTATCCTTCATAAAGAGAAAATATCCTGACCAGATTCGGAGTACCAGCCGAGATAATCTGTGACAATGGTTCTCAGTTTATAAGTAAGAGGACTACTGACTTTTGCAAGAGTTGGGGAATCAAAATGATTACGTCTACTCCTGTACATCCTCAAGCAAATGGACAAGCTGAATCTTCAAACAAGATAATTGTCAACAACTTGAAGAAAAGATTAGGGGCCAAGAAAGGGAGATGGACAGAAGAATTACCCTTTGTTTTGTGGGCTGATAGAACGACGGTAAAAAATGCAACTGGTCAAACCCCGTTTTCCTTAGTATTTGGAGCAGAAGCAGTGATCCCGACAGAAATGGTGATACCCACAGCAAGATCCAACCTCTGGAATCCTGAGCAGAATCCTGAAGTCCTATGCCAGGAGCTGGATACTATTGATGAGACAAGAGATGCAGCACGGCTAAGAATGGCGGCATATCAACAAAGGATATCCAGAACATACAACAAGAATATAAGGATTAGAAGGTTCAGAGTTGGAGATTGGGTGTTAAGAAAAGCTTTTCAGAATACTACCAATCCTGCTGATGGAAAGCTGGCTCCGAAATGGGAAGGACCATATGAGATTGAATCAGAATCAGGAAAAGGTGCATACCGACTCAAGGATATGGAGGGGGATATGCTACCAAGATCCTGGAATGCAATACACTTAAAGCTCTATTTCAAGTAAGAATAGAATTTAATTTCTATCTCAGAACGGTATGTATTCTATCTCTTTTAAATATATTTGTTTGTTATCTTGAACCAAGTACTAACTTAAGCATAGGAGGGGTGTTAGCCAAGCTAACACCCACCTTAGTTTAAGGATGTTTTACAGTATATGCTCCAGGATATAGCTCCAGGATGCTCACTCAGGATACTTCGGAAGATTAGAGGATTGGCCCCCTCTCTCACGTATAAGGGATCCTGATCCCTTCACAGGTTTAAAGGTATTCACCTTTCTTCCGAATTGGGTTTAAACACCCCGCCTGGAGCGCAAGTTATTCGGGAATAGTTCAAGGTGGCGGGACCAGTCCATGTAAAAGTGGCTGACAATTTCGTTACTATTGGCTATATCCTGAATCCTAAAGGTATATGAGGATTGATCACCCTCTCTCACGAAAGGGTATTTTCATACTCTCTAAGGTTTAAAGGTTTTCACCTTTCTAAGTCTTGGAGTTTATACACTCCCGCCTGTAGCGCACGAAAATTTGGGATTTTCCCCAGGATACAAGGGATTCATCCCCAATATATTTTTTGGGTTTTACCCTGTAACATGAAGAAGTGTCTACACAATGGGAACTGATATCCAAAAGATCTCTAAGTATTCGAAGACATTGTGCACAGGGGACATCCCTACTGAGGCAATTGTGTAAAGCTCAAAGGATAAAGCTCGGACCTAATACACTGAGTGTCTCAGACAGGGGACATCTTTATTGGAAGAGTTACAAGGGGATTGAAGTTTAAAAATAGGGTTATACCCTATTCCTGCTACTTTGGAGGATCCTTCGGCAGCTGGTGTGGTAGAAATGCCGCCAAGATTCTTTAATCTCATTTCCCAGGCACCAACGTCCCAAGAAGGGCATTCAAAACCTAGTGTTTTGGCTTCATGGGCCATCTTCAGCCTGGCCTGGAGAAGAGAAATGACGACGGAACTCTTAAGGCTATCCCGGTAGGTGACCATATCCCGTTCATGTTGCACATGGGCAGCTTCAAGATCGGCTTGGGCTTGAAGAGTAGCTTTGTTGAGAGCAGTCTGGTGTTCTTGAATCATAGCTTTGAACTTCTCCTCGTAATGACGAGATTTGGCGGCTGCAATCATGCCTTGATCGGAGATCGTGACTTCTGCTTCCTTTAACTTGGATTCAAGCGTCTTGTTAAGCCCGCAGGATTCCTGATATAGATGAACCAGACGCTCAAGACCCTGCGAAAGTAAGAGGACAGGTATTAATATTGATAAATCTTTGTAAATGATGTAAGCTGCAGGATGTGGTTTGAGAATACTAACCTGGTTAAGAAAGGAAGTCATAAACCCGCTAGCTTCAATGAACCCGTGCTTCTCATAGGGAAAAGTGTCAGAAATGACGGGGGAATCGGGCTCTTTCCTTTTACGAGAGCTGGAGCTCCGGGGCTTGGTAGTTGGCAAGGGTTTGCTGATGACAATGGCCTTGGAACCACTGGGTTTGGATGAGGCTGTGGCTTTGGGACTAGGTTCCTTCTTGATCTGAACCTAATCAGAATAACTGTCCAACTTGTCGAGGTCAAAGACTTCAGGGATCTTGGCCGGTGCTGCATAAAGGAAAAAGTTTTGCATTATTATTACTTTTCATTCTATTATGCTATACTAACTAACTATTTTAAAAGTAATCCTTACCAGACATTTCAGATGACGAGTATTGACTGGAACTCGGGACGTGTGTGGTGAAACTCCTGTCTATTGCAGGTAATTGGTAAACAGTTTTGATTCTTTCCTCTGATTCAGCGGTAGGGGGAGCTACTTCCTTGAAATTCACTGCATAAGAATAAAAAAGAAGGATATTAGTAAAAGATAAAAATCTAAAGGTACATGAGAACATTTATGACCCTACCGGTGGTTAACCACTCCACCGGAAGGCTGGCACCCTCAGCAATGGAGTCTCGTTTGACAAAGAAAAATTTGCGTTGCCATCCATCTTCGTTTTTGGTGGCTTTAAGAATAAGGGGTTTGCTAGAGGTCGAAAAAAGCAAGAACCGGCTAGAGCCGTGGGATCGGAGGCGATAAGCAATAGGCAGATCCTCGATGCAGAGGTCGGGGCAGTGAAGGTTTTTGATTTGGTTAAGTACGATTAATACTCTCCAAACCATGGGCATGGTTTGAGCAAAAGAGATGCCGGTGGTTCGGAAGAATTGCATCATGAATTCGGGAAAGGGGTATCGAAGACCCAGCGAAAAAGGGTATGCTGGAAAGCAGACCCAATCTGTGGAAGAAACATCCGATCGAATTGACCGATCGAACGATCTAAAGACTGTGTTATCAGGGAAAGCACCGGAAGCTCTCAAAGCCGCGATGTCTGCGTTGTCGAAAGCGCAGACCTCCTTTTCAGGATTTCTGAGGAGATTCTGCTGGGTGAAGGTCTCGGCAACCATTACGAATAAGGCAAGAAAAATTGACAGAAAGTGAATGAGAAATGGGGAATTACCTGGAGACTCTGTTGGAGATATCTGCTTTTCAAACAAGAAGAGAGAAGATATAGGGGCATTGTGGATCCCCATTGAGCTAAAAGCGCGTTGGAGGTTATGATGTGATCTTGACCGTCGCTTCGTTTTAAATGCCTTGAATTACGGGATAAAACTTTTAAAATATATCCGTTGGATTGGTATACCAACCGATATATTTGGGGACAATTGTTATGGGTCATTTTCTAAGCATACATATCTTGACCAATATCCTGCTTTTTATTGTTTATTTGTGACCAGGATGCTGGACGAGGATATTGCTAACATCTTGGGCGATATCCTGAGGTTGATCGAATTAATCACGTGCAGGTTAAAGACTGGGACTTCCCAACGGTCAAATGGACTTCGTCTCCTCAAGACTCGGACGTATTTGTTATGGGGGAGACGTTGAACCCGAAAGACCAGGTCTACAACGTTCGACTGAGGAATATCCGCTGGATCCCGGTTATTTAGGATAGTTTGTTACATTTGTTTTACTATAAATAGATGGGGGCGGATCAGATTAAGGCACAACGCAACTTTCACACACTCTCGAACACTTTTGCTCTCTAGCTTTCAGCAAACACTACACACAAACACTTGTATTCAAATCACATTGTAACACCTAGTTGATTCGCTCTACATCCTGCACTGTATCCTGATATTTGAAGCAATAGAAGAACAAGGCAGCTGCGATTGTCAGCTCCCGAGGTTTTGTGCCGGCGATCTAGATTGATCAAGGGCTTTCCTCGTACATCACGTGTCAACCTTTACTTTTCCGCTCATTGTTTGATCATAGATACAGCTCTATATCTTGAGCCGTATCCTGAAACTGTTTTTATAATTAACTTGGTTAACATATTTTTCACACATAATTTTAGCACACTACCTCACTTAACTAATTTGATCACTAAATTGCTTCGGTAATTTTTGACCAAAACACTACCAATCGGCTTGATCATTGTTAATGAATGTATAAGTAAAAATACGAACCAACAAATAGTCTTACAAACTTTGAAAATCAGTATTCAAGCCATAGATAATAGTTCAATTTGTCAAATGACAAGTATTATGCATGTGAAAACATATAGCTTGAAATCATGAAAATAGTGAATAGGCACATATGAATCACCCCAAAACATTTCCAAAACGTAAAAGAGGGGACTATGTACTCACATAGTTACCTCAAAACATGTAAAAAGAGGGGGGTTTATGTACTCACTTGGGATTGCAAAGTATCCTTGAATCAAGTGAGATAATAAAGCTTCAAACATGTCATATCATGTCCTAACATCGGGTAACTATGTTTAAGTAACGGTACATAATCGGAGGAATCGGATAGAATGAGGTCTTGTAAACCAAATGAATGTTGGAACTCATATGAAATGGTTTAACAAAGTCCACATTCTGATTTTGAATGAATCCTAAGTGCTTTTGTCCCGTCATGACTCGTTAAGGTAGTTTATGCTACTTAAACGTGTCATTTGCGCAAATGCACGTTCAGATGATCAAACTAGTCGTATGATAAGTGTTATATGCCTAAACATGCTTAATAATGTTGCAATATCAATTTAAGTGTCAAAATTTAGGTTACATATGCTTAAATTGAATTTATGCGCAAAAAGGGCATTTTGGTCATTTTCCTAAGGCATATAAACTACCAATCATACAACTAACCAAACAAAGTGACCATAAGGTATAACCTCGGAAAGTTATTCCCTATACAACTATGGTCACAAAATATGTTTAGTCGGATCCTAATGATCGACTAAACGGGTTAGGTTCGAAAGTCTAAGCGGTTGTCGAGACCGCTTGACTTATGACCTTAAACAAGCACTAAACTAGAAGTGATGAGTTAAACATGTTAAAACATGTTTAACATGTTTAACTAAGTTACAAAACTGATTTTGTATCAAAACAAAGTGTTTTGATACCCGAAAATAGTTTCGTCGCAAAATGCACATAATCGTGCATTTTGACCGAAACTTTGACTCATCACTTTGACTAGTCAACGTGGTAATCAGTAGGTATAGTCACAAGGGACTATAACCATCGTGATTACAATCACGTTGCAAAGTTCAATTGAACTTTGTCTTGACCAATTCATGGTCAAAGACGAAAGTCAAACACTGTTTGACTTTTAGCTTAAAATAGCTAAAATAAATAAACAAGACTAGGAAGAACACTTACAAGTGTTCTAGGATGGAAAGAAGACTAGAAAACTCAGGTAGGAAGCCTCCAACAAATGTGGTAGCCTCCACTTAGAGTGTATGAGAAAGAAGAATTGAATTAGCAAGTTGGAACAATGAAAATGGTTGGGTATTTATAGTGTTCAAGGATTTACAAGATCTTGCCAAGTGTTTTGTGTGGCCTTCAAGGAAGGATCATGGCCCTACAAGTGTGTGGACAGGAGTAATAGCCTTGGAGAACACTTAAAATAGCCCACAATATCAAAAACTAGGTTGGAAAACAAGTTGCAACAGCTAGGAAGCTGTTTTGATCTGGTCTAAAGACTCTCACCTCCCCCCCCCCCCCACAAGCCAGATAGCTCAGTGGGTCGCTCCCGGTGAGCCACTTCAGACAGAAATTTCAAAAGTTGGCTGAATTGGTCCCTGCAGCTCCAAAACTAGTTTTTCGACGCGTTTAAAACCCCATTAACCCATTTTCAAGGATTTATAAGGATGTTAAAGCATAGGGGACTTGAAATATGCTTGTAAATATTGTGGTTGTCACTTGTCGGTTCGTTTGGTCGTACGATCGTGTTTTTCGGTTAATTACGACGAAACTCGAACGGATGCGAAAACGATCCAAAGTACGCGACGAATGGTATTTTTGCGTTCCCATCACTAAAATATAATATTTTAATGATTACAATAATTTATAGATGTGCGGATATGGTCAAAATGCATGATATGCATGAATTTGCATACTTTCGCAGTTTTGACGCTTTTAGTCCCTGTTGATCAAATAAGCATATTTTCTCATACCGAACCCCTCAAAGCTTATTTCTAAGCTATGTTAAGGGTATTTTTAGCTTATGACCTTGTTCCGGAGTGTACGTCACTACGAGAATCGGCAGACTTTCGTAGTTTGTCGTAAATAGTCCCTGTGATCGAATAAACTTGTTTTTGACATACCAAACCCTTCAAAACTTATTTCTAAGTTATGTAAAGGATATTTAGGGTATGTTTAGCTTATAAAACTATTCTGAAGTGTATGTTGCATTAAACTGATTACGTTTGAGTAATAGTTTACGTAAAACTTCTAGAAAAGCTTCTCGAGAGTTCGAAATCGTACAAGATTTGATATGTATAATTGTCACATGTAATTATACAATCCCAAATATGAAACACAAGATTTAATTAGGTATAAAATTGCTCAGAATTGTACAATGGTCGTAAGGGCACAAATGTCACAATCGGTGCATTGGTTAACCTTTGCTTTAAAATCCTAAAGGCTTCCTCCTGTTTTGGTCCCCATTCAAACTTAACTAATTTGCAGGTTAGTTTGGTTAATGGAATGGCTATTCTAGAGAAATCTTGAATAAAATGTCTATAATATCCTGCCAATCCAAGAAAACTTCTTACTTCCGTTGGTGACTCAGGGACTTTCCATTTGGTAATCGCCTCGATCTTTGTGGGATCTACATGAATTCCTTCATGATTAACCGGATGTCCAAGGAATTGCACTTCTTGTAACCAGAATTCGCATTTTGAGAATTTAGCATAAAGCTTTTCTTTCCTCAACAATGTTAGAAGTGTATGCAAGTGTTCTGCATGATCTTCTTTACTCTTAGAGTAAATTAGAATATCATCTATAAAGACAATTATGAATTTATCCAGGTATGGCTTACATATCCTGTTCATTATGTCCATAAATGTGGTTGGGGCATTGGTTAAACCAAATGGCATGACTGTAAATACATAATGACCGTATCTTGTTCTGATTGCAGTTTTAGGAATGTCCTCTTCCTGTACTTTCAATTGATGATATCCTGAGTGTAAGTCGATCTTAGAAAAGAATCGAGCTCCTTGAATTTGATCGAACAGATCATCGATTCTCGGTAGTGGGTACCGATTTTTTAATTGTAACTTTGTTCAATTCCCGGTAATCAATGCACATATGCATCAATCCGTCCTTATTTTTGACAAATAACACCGGTGCTCCCCATGGCAATGAGCTAGGTTGTATAAAACCTTTTACAAGTAGTTTGTCCAACTGTTTCTTCAGTTCCTGCATCTCCGTTAGTGCTAGTTGCCATGGTGCTTTGGCAATCGGTGTTGTTCCTGGTATTAGGTGAATTCTAAATTCAACCTCTCGATCTGGCGGTAATCCAGGTAACACTTCTGGAAAAACGTCTGAGAATTTAGATACTACGAGAATATCTTTTAATTCTTTTCCTTTAGTGTTAATGATTACTGAAATCATGTACACCATTCCTCCTTTCCTTGCATAGCTTGTAGCTTTCATCACAGAGATGAATTTTGTTGACTTGGTTGGCTTATCTCCTTTAATTGCGATTATTTCACCTTTTGGTGTACTTACTTGCACAGACTTTTGATCACATAAAATACTGGCATGATTGGCTACCAACCAATCCATTCCTAGTACGACATCAAATCCGGCTAGATTCGTTGGAAAGAGATTAGCAGTAAAATTATGGTTTAGAATTTCTATCCTTTCTCCCTACAGGATTTCGCTTATCTTAATGGAATCTCCATTTGTTGTCTCCACCAGACAGTCTTGTTGAAGTTTAGTTAATGGTTGGTTGAGAAGTTTGTAGAAAGAAGTATTGATAAAACTTTGGTTTGCACCAGAGTCAAATAATACTTTAGCAAAAACATTATTAACTAAAAACGTATCGGCAATCACATCTGGAATCCTCTTGGCTTCTTCAGCTATCAGAACGAATGCTCTGGCATTCTACTTGGGTCCTTCAGTTGCCTTAGCCTTGTTGGTTGTCGCTAGAGCTAGTTTCGGACAGTTTGGTTTGATATGACCAGCTTTTCCACAATTGTAGCATAATCTATTGCTAGCTTTCTTCCTGGAGTCTTCTTCTTTATGTCCAGACATTTTACAGAAGTTGCAGTATATGGAGCACCTTTCTGAGTGCTTCCTTTTCCAATACTTGTAGTTGGGTGAAGAGGATGAACCTGTTCCTTTTCCATGGTAGGAATTACCATAACAAAATTCTTGGGTAAGCTTTTAAGTTAGGTTCTTTCTCTGGTTTTCCTCTTGTGTACGGACCAATTCATCAGTCAAGGTGTTGGCCAATTCTACTGCTTCTTCTATGGTTTGTGGCCTGGCTGCCTTGACTACGTGTCTGATCTCACTAATTAATCCCCAGATGTAACGGGAGATTAATACTGGCTCTGGTGAGGCCAAGGTTGGTACTATCCTAGCATATTCAAATAATATGGTAGTGTACTCCCTACAGTCTATTCCAGTCATTTTAAGATTTAGGAACTTATTAGCAATTTGTTCCTTTTCATGAGGAGGACAAAATTTCCTTTCAACTATCTCTTTAAAGTTAGTCCATTCCATATTATAAACTCTGTCACTTCCTCTAGACTGGAGAATGGTATTCCACCACTCTAAGGCTGCATTCTTAAAATGATTAGAAGCAAACATAATCTTATCTTCATCTGCGCATTTACTTATTTTTAAGATTGCTTCTGTCTTTTCTATCCAGCGCAAGGCTGAAATGGGTCCTTCGTTGCCTGAGAATTCTATTGGTTTGCAGGCCAAGAATTCTTTGTAAGAACAACCATATGAGATGGTTCTTCTTCTTTTTGGAATTGGAGCTTGGATCAAAGGTCCGTGATTTTCGTTCATGCTGTGACTTGATTCAGTGGTTTGACGTTTACTTCCAATAACAGATGTTTCTTTAATAGTCTTGATAATATATGGCATAGCATCTATAATTCCTTGTGCCACGATATGTTCGATGGCACTTTTATTCACTTGGTTTTCGTTATTATCGTTATTCTGGTTCTCCTGATTTACTTAGTAGTCCATCTGAATTGGAAACATTTATCAAGTATTAATATCACAGAATAAGATTTAATAAAAACAATCACACAAGCAGATTGATCAAAAACGTCGAGCATTGCGACTTACTCTTTTTATATATATCTATATATGCGTCTACTACAAATTACAACTGAAATTTAAAACTAGTAACTATGCATCGATATATATATATTAGTTTATCTATTTTAGTTGACATATATTTTTTTTATCAAAGTACAAAGTTCCACACACACACATATATATATATATAGAAACGGGATCAGGAGAAAACGCTCAAAAGTGTGAGAACGGTGAGAACGCTTACTGGCCTAACACGTGTCACGCCCCTTAGAGAAAGGCGGAGGGGCTTTTTTGTCCTTTCATATTTCTTTTTTATTAACGCGTGTCCCTTCGTCTTTTCATTTTTTTGGCGTTTAATAAATACGCGGTGTTTTATTGTTTTTAGATAAGAATTATATTAAATATTTTGGCGTTTTAAGTATTGTTTTGGCGTTTTTATTGTTTTTTAGATCAGGATGCAGGCTTTTAATGTAAAAAACATCAGTAATTTTCTTGATTTTATTATATCCTGTGTTTTGCCATTTAGGATACCGGCCTATAATATGACAGGCAATTATGGCGTTTTGAAAAGATAAATAAATTTCAATTTTTCATGTAGTGGCATTAATATAACTATAATATTTTTGCAATAAATGATACCGTCTCTTTATTTTACTGTTTCTTTTCAATTTTCTTCTGTCAATTAGTGTTGATTTTTCCAGTAATTCTTTGTTTGCGTTTTTTGGCGTTTTATATAGCAACCTCATACTTTGCTGGCATTCGTTCTCACAGTTTTCAAACTATCAGGCGTTTTATTGTTTGTAGTTTTTGGCTTTTTATACTCAATCTTTTTAATATAGCAGAGAATTAGATTATAAACAACAGAGAATTACATAACAAACAATAGAAAATGAAAAAAAATTAAAAATTATAATCTAATTTCTCATTCAAATCTTCACTGTCATCAGCCTCTTCTACTTTAACCTTTTTTGGCGTTTTGAATCTGTTTTTGAATGCCTTATGTAAATCCTTATTTTTCTACATACCGGCCGTCTTTAGAAGATGCTTATTTTTTATGGCATCCTTTATGGTGGGTGGATATATACTTGTTTGATGACATGTTGAAGACCAACGCCTATTCTGATGTATTGATCCCTTCATGCCATCCATATATCCATCAAGAACAAAGTGACATGATGTCATATCAATGTCATCAGTCTCTTTATCTTGAATATTTGTCCATCTCATTCAGCAAAAGATTATAGAGATACCCAACTCACAGAATAATCCATTCAGTGAAACCACACTCAGATCAATACTCAATATAGCAGAATCGAGGTTCTGCATCTGTGGCTTTTTTAAGTATTATTTTTTGGCGTTTTTAAAGTGAATGGTTTCTAGGGAATATGGTGTTTGTTTCTGGTTTTGTTATAAGTTGTTTGTGCAGAGAAGTCTCTCTTTATAGGGTGTTTTTGGCGCGTAGTTTAGGCGGGTTTTTATTTATAATAAATTATATTAATAAAGTAGTCGTCTTTTCAGTTTACTGTGTATTTTTACTGTTTTTTATGTTCAGCTTTTTATGAGTTTTTAGGGTCATAGACTTTCCATCTCCCGGGTTTGGCGTTTTTGAATGGGTTTAAGTAGTTTTTGGCGTTTTTTTTTTCATTTTTAGCTTTTATTAATTAATACTTTTGCAAATTACTTTCATTATAGTTTGGGAGTTTTTGCCGTTTTTACTCCATTTATGGCGTTTTCATATGCATTATGACTGTTTTGGCGTTTTATTAAGATAATATTTTTTTTTATTCTAAGTTCAAAAATACATAGCAAACAACAGAAAAAGAAAATTAAAAAAATAAAAATAAAAACAATTCTTCTTCCAAATCTTCACTGTCATCAGTCTCTTTCTTCATTGAATCATGTTCACTGGTGGTTTGGCTTAGCCATGCTTGTGTTTTTGTGGCCTTTTGGGAAGACAAAATGACATGAGGTTTTTTTTTTTTTTTTTGAATATGTATCTTCAAACAACTCATTATTGTCATTCGTCTTTTCATGCCATTAAAATATCCATCAAGAACAAAACACAGAAAATGACATAAGTCTGACCCCAGCATCTTTTTGTTTATGATTTGTCCATCTCATGAAGCAAAATGTTATTTGAGTCCCAGCACCTCATGGTAGAATGCATTATCCGAAACTTTGGCGTAGAACAATATTTTGAATATACAAGAAACGATATTTGGCATTTTTGGCGTTTTACTGAAGAAATAGTGTATCTGAAAGAACCTTCGATCTTTTGGAATCTTTTGATGTTTGAGTGTTTTGACGTTTTCTAAGATGAATGGTATATAGTAGAAAATATGGCGTTTTTGAGTAGTTGTGTTTGATGTTTTGGGGATTTTGGTGTTTGTAAGTTGAATGGTATATAGTTGAAAATATGGCGTTTCAGGTTCTGGGGGTGTCTTTTTATGTCTTGGATGTTTTTTGTTTATATAGCGATGTGATTTGGTCCGTAATGGCGTTTTATTCATCAGTATGGCGTTTTGGTATAGAGGTGTAAAGAGGCTTTTACCCTTAATGAGGCGCGTCCACGTAACAAAATTCATGTTATTTACGAAAACGCCACCGCGCCAATCTAGTCCATAGATTGTTTTAATCGGACGACCCATAAGCGTTCTCACCGTTCTCACACTTTCTACCGTTTTCTCCAAATCCTGACCCTATATATATATATATATATTATATTAGGTGCTGGCTTTTCTAGAACTGCATCTCACACTCGCCATACTTCCAGACAAGTTTCTCTCCTATCTGACGGATCCGATTTCCCTCTTCAACTAACTCTTCGCCATATTGGCGAATTTCCTCCATATTTTCTTGGCTCATAGGTGGTAATGGTGCTGGAACTGGTTCAGGATAACGTGGTATGGGTTCTCCATAAGGGTATGGGTTGTCTAAATTATCTTGAATATACCTGTTGTCATTCCACCACGGGTCTAAAGGGTTCAGTGTTGTATACTGCTCTATGGGGTTTGGTGCGGGAATTCTAGGGATCTCATTGGGGTCGAATGTTGGGATTGGGAATTGGTCCTCCTAGTTCTGCTCTAGTTCCATTGGTTGGTTAGGGAATAAGGGTAGAAGTTGTGGTTCAGCTACTTGGTTCAGATTAGGGTCTGCTGCTGTATTTGCTAACATGTGGAAATCAGCTAATTGTCTATCTAAATCTTTTTCCCATGAGGGTCTAGCCTCCTGATTCTAGGTATTCCTCTCTCTATTTTCCTCCACCCATAATGGTCTAGTTCCCTGGGTTTGGGTATTCATTTCTCTATTTGCTTTTGCTATTGCCCACTATTGTTGGAGTTTTTCCATTCTTTTCCTCCTTTCGTGCGCTCCTCTACTAAACCATCCTCTCTTTTTAGGAGGGAATGGTTCCTCAGATTGGGCCTTAAAGATAAAGATTCCTTCCTCAGAATCAGCTGAGTAGCCTGAGGTAGGCTGGGATGAGGTTCCTTCATTCTTTGGGGACTTAGGCAATTGACGGTAAGCGTCAGATGTACCTTGCTCACTCATACTGTAAACTAACAAATTGTCAAATAACACAAAATAATAATATACATATTTACACATAATCACATAACTTAATTCCTAACATAATTGGTTAAAATTTAGGTATTATCAGAACACCTAAACGGCTTAAGCCAGTGGCTTTAGCTCTGATACCACCTTCTGTCGCAGCCCCCGACCCCTACCCCAGGAGAGGGCGTCGCGAGACACAGAGCTGTTGGTATCGGTGTTTATTAATTTGGCAGCGGAATTTAAAACATCAGGATCGTAGTTAGAAAATAAATCTCAGAGTTTCAAAACACCAAACTTTTATAATAAATAAATGGGATAAAACCCACGTTCCATTGATAATACATTTATAGGGATAACCCCTAATTAGTGAAAACAATATCTTCTTTTATTTAGGTAACTTTTATAGCCACTTCTTTAAGCCTTCAGTGCTCCACGGCTGGCTTCTATTAGCTTGACATTAAGTTACCTAAAACGTGTTTTAAAAAGATTTTATCAGCAAGAAATACTGGCAAGTGCATCCCAGTTTAATCAAAACAAGCTTTTATAACTTTACAGTATTGAGAGCGATTACAATGTTTATATCTACCAATATACTCATTCAGTATTTGTCATGTTGGCAGTTCCATGACTGTGGTCATGTTACTCATTGCCTAAGTCATTGTCCAATAGTAACGGGTTACTAGTAGTGTATACAAAACCCCACATACCGGCAGCAATTGTAGAATACATAGACTCAATCACTGTAAGTACAACTGAAAACATTTGAGGTTTTGTAAAACAGTTTGGTAGGAAAAGAGAATGACTCACATTGTTGACTTAGGTATTTCTATAGCTTCCTGTTGGTGTTCCTGATTATTATCTATTAAAAATAAACAATGCACACGTGTTAGTAAGATAACCCAAATCACATTAACCATACAACACGAGACAGAACTCCAACGAACTTAGTCAGGCAGAGCCTTGACATGCGTTACGGAGTCCTAGATCAATTGGGTAGGGTAACGAATTAGTGATCGGGGGTTAAAATACTTACAACGAGGCAGAGCTTCTTGTTTTAGGGGTATTATACCCGATAATTTTCGAGCTAAAAGTCAGAGAGATAAAGAAGTTTTGAGCGAGTTGGGACTGAGGCTGAAAGCCTCTGTTTATATGCCGATTCCTGGTTCCCTTGCGCCCCGCGACCCACGTCTTTGATTCTTTCGAGCCCCGCGAGCCAGACTTAGCTACGGCTAGGTCTGGTTAGTCACCTATGTAGGTTAGCCGTGTGTCGTGCCACGTGGCACGTTGAGGTTTCGCCAGGTGCTACTCGGTCGCGCCCCGCGACTCACCTGGTGAAATTGGTCGCGGCCCGCGAGCAACCCAATTTATTTGATTTTTATAAAAATTAAGGTTATTCGGGTCCGTTTACGTATATATGGGGTATAATTAAGGCATTTTAGGGGCGTTTTCGAGGGTTGTTATATGAATGATTAGGACGTCGGTGTTGGAGAATGTAACCCTTGTGCAAAATTTCGGGCTTTCAAAAACTTTTTCTTTTGGAAGCAATTAGTTAACTGATACTTAAACGTAATCCGTTTAACGTAACATACACACCGGGATAAGGACATAAGCTACACATACCCTAAATACTCTTTACATAACTTAGATATAAGTTTTGAAAGGTAAGGAATCACAAAAACACGTATATACAAGTTCAGGGACCATTCTTGACAAACTGCAAAAGTCTGCCCGAACCCTTAGCATACGGACTGTATGTACGAATCCAAACATTTTAATTCTCAATAAAATCTTGAATTTTATTGATAAGAATGCAAAATTATCAATCGTGGTGCAATTTTGATTATTTTCGTGTTCGGTAAAGTCTTGTACGTTATTTGCGAAACGCATAACCGTACAACCGAAAGAACCGACATCCACGACATTTTCGAACAAAATCCAAGTTACATATGCCTTAACACCTTTATATAACCTAAATATTAGGTTAAAAGGGGTTAAAAGTGACAAAACGCAACAATACAAGTCCAGGAGCCAAATCTGCCAGAAAGCAAAACTTGGCCCTCAGACCAACATACGGACCGTAAGACTCTAGGACCATATGGTCCGTAAACCAGTGCCAGCAGCATATTTTTTGCTTAGCCATCAAGTTCTGCCTCATTGCTTCATTTCTTGACACCTAGCTCGAAACTTCCACCTTCCTTCTGGTTGAGACACCTCACTAAACACTTGTGATGATCTTGAAACATATCCTAACACATGGCATGATCTTATTTCACTTTTACAACTATAAATAGCCATCCATTTTCACCATTTCAACTTGCTCATTCATTCCTTCTTCTCTAACCTACTCTTGGAGCTTGTTTCCAATGTATGGAAGCCTCCTACTGAGTTCTAAGCATTCCTAGAACACAAGTAAGTGTTCTTCCTTAATCTCTTTTCATTATTTTGGCTATTTTGAGCCAAAAGTCAAACTGTTTGACTTTCTGTTTGACTTTCGGTTTTGACCATAATTGGTTAAGTCAAAGTTCAATTGAAATTTGCAACGTGATCGTGATCATGAAGGTTATAATCCCTTGCGATTGCACCTTCTGAATACCACGTTTACTAGGCGAAACGACGAGTCAAAGTTTTGTTTATTAAAAGTCAAAGATACACATAAGTGCATTTTATGACGAAATGGTTTTCGGGTTTTAAAAATTAAAGTTTTGATACCAAATCAGTTTTATAAACATAATTAGACATGTTCCAACATGTCTAACTCTTCGTTTCTAGTTTAGCGCTTATTTCCTTAGTCGTTAGTCGAGCGGTTCGACTACCGCCTTGACTTCCAATCCGACCCGTTTAGTCAACTTTAGGATCCGACCAAGACCTTTATTGTGACCATAGTATTTTGGGGAATAAGCTACTGAGGTTATACCTTATGGTCATATCGTTTGGTTAGTTAAATGACGAGTCGATTATATATTCTTAAAAATGCCGAAAATACCCTTTTTGCGCATAAAATAGTTTTGAACATATAAAAACATTGTTTTGACAACTAAACTGATTATACAACTTATATAAACTCTTTTTGACATATTAGACTCATCATAGGTCGTATTTAACCATCCGAACCCATAGTTACGTTTACGCCCCGTTAAAGTGGCATAAACCACTTTAGCGAGCCGTCACAAGCCAAAACACTTTGAAACACTTCCAAATCAGAATGCATGGTATTATGAACCACGTTATACAAGATCCAACTCTTGTATGGTTTATATACCTCATTCTATCCGATCTCCCGTTTTCAAGTTTCGACACACTAACATGTAATTATCCGATACACTAGGAACCATTTCAAACACTTGAACATTGAGCTTTGCTATTCAATTGAACAATACCTTTACGCAAACATGTGAGTACATAGTCCCCTCTTTTACATTTTTCAAATGTTTTGGGGTGATTCATATGTGTAATCGATTTTTCTCAAAGTATGGCATATATGTGTTTACTAAGTAAAGCACGATGATTGAGAACATGAGCCATATCCTTATAGGAATATTTAAAGTACAATTTTAAATCTTTCTATCTTCATAGTTGGATTTTTAAGAGTGTTTTACGTATGAACGCGTCGATGGTTATTGTTTATGTGTAGAGAATTGTTTGTAATTTAGATAACGAAACTAGAGTGATACAATAAGCATATGGTGGATACGCCGCTAGTACTTCCTATATATAAGTGTTCTTATTGTATTAACCTTCATGGCGTTATCCAAATCACCATTAGGAATTAGGAATTAGGATTTTGTGATTCAATGATTCAATGTGACCAAACCAAATCCTTGTAGCATCTATCTATCTTCATAGTTAGATTCTTGTGGGAGGTTTAAAGTACTAAATTGAAGTCCTTGATTGTATTCTTTATGTGCTTTAATGCGTATGTGATGATTCAATGTGACCAAACCTAATCCTTATAGCATCTATCTAGCTTCATAGTTAGATTCTTGTGGGATGTTTAAAGTACTAAATTGAAGACCTTGATTGGATTCTTTGTGTGCTTCAATGTGTATGTTATGATTCAATGTGACCAAACCGAATCCTTATAGCAGATATCTATCTTCATTGTTAGATTCTTGTGGGATGTTTAAAGTATTAAATTAAGTCCTTGATTGGATTCTTTTTGTACTTTAATGCGTATGTACAAGTTGATGATTATGTGTTTATGTGGTTAGTAGTGATTTAGATAACGAAACGAGTGTAATACCATAAGAACATGGCGGATACGCCGCTAGTACTTCCTATATATAAGTGTTCTTATTGTATCACCCTTCTAACGTTATCCAAATCACTTTAGGATTTTTTTGTGTTTAGTTGATTCAAATGTTTACTATCTAAATCCTTGTAAAATCTTCCATACTTTAATATGTTCTTAGAAGGATATCTAAAGTATTATTGTAAATCATAGATTTGATTTCTATAATACTCTCACAAGTTATGACCGATTTCAATGTTGTTATTATTAATCCTTGATTGGATTTCTAGTAATGCTCTCACAAGTTTATGGCCGATTTCAATGTGCTAACAAAGATTAAAGTACAATTTTCAATGGCATAAAAATTACCTAGTAATAATCATATTACTATATACAAAACTCTTTTGTCACAAGTTTCATAATCAAGATAATGTATTGCAATGCTAAACCTTTTTGCCAAAGAGTCCATTTTCAATTGACAACTCTCGTAGTTGTCAAAGCATTGCAATACCAAACTTTTTGCCATTTATTTGGCTAACAAAACCTATGTATTCACCTGCATTCTTTTTTTTTTTTTGGGTAAAGGGTTACCCCGGTGATTCTATTAAAATGCAACCGCAAATAAGTACAAGTAGTGAGGATGTGTTCTGTCACACCCCGACCACGTAGAACATACAAAACATGGCGGAAACATCGGGGAGTGTTGTAACAGAATTAATTGTTTCAAATCCATGGCAATTGAAGTTTCGTTTTATTAAACAAATATGAAAGATTACATTGTTTTAAACAAGAACCAAAGAGTACATAACATAAAGTAACTAGTTCTTGTCTCGTTTTAAGTCACTAAGGCACAGGTCCGCCTAAGTATGTCTTGATAAATCCTATGCATCATCTCCTGAAAACACATGTGAAAATAGGTACGTCAGCATAAAAATGCCTGTGAGATACATAGGTTTATGAAAATAGGATTCATGACTTATTGTTTCAGAAAATGTTTAGTCATGAACCCTGTAATTTGCTTTGTCTTGTAAATCATTTGAACAACGATAAGATAAGATGATATGTATAAATAAATGTAAGGTTAAATGAATAACCATGTAAGATGAGTTTGTATAAGATAAGTTGTTTGTAAAACAATGTATTGTGAAAAGTATGTTATTTGTATAAAATGTTATATGTCAAAATTGAAATGATTCAAATAATGCTACGATATGTAATACCATACAAACACTTACATATAGGAAGTACCAGCGGCGTATCCACCATGCTTGTATCATATTACACACGCCTCGTTACTTAAATCACTTACTCAAACCAACCCAACAATGTAAGATGTCTATGTTTAAACCAATTGTCAAATGTATTGAATAATATGCCAAAATGTTTATATCAAGATGTAAATCATGCAACGTATAACTAATGTTGAAAATGTTTATGTGTCAAATGTAAATCATGTAATGTATAACAATTGTAGAAATGTTTATGTATGGTCAAATACGGTTCACACGGTTCACAGATACAAACGGTTCACATAGTCAAATGATTACAACGGTTCAAAATGCAGTATAATGTGTTCACATGCTGGATGAGCATATGCAACAGAAATGCAATGTAAAACAATGTACTAAGCATGCACACAATGGACATACATAGCATAAGTGTAAAGTAAAACAATGTACTAAGTATGAACTAAATGGACATACATAGCATAAAATGTAATGTAAAATGATGTACTAAGTACGCACACAATGGGCATACATAGCATGAACACAATGAAATCATGTACTATAATGTACTAACGAACATAGCAGGTATATGATGTGAAAACATGGAAAGCATGAAAGTAACAAGTAGGCACATGTGTTCCACCCCAAAACGTTTGGAAAACAGTAAAAGAGGGGTCTATGTACTCACTTGAGATTGCTTAGTAGTCCTTGAGTAACAACCAAACAATGCTAGAGATCTCGGAATCAAACGACACCTAATATAGGTAACTATGTTAATAAACCGGACCTAAATCGGAGGATTTAGATAGAATGAGGGTTCGTAAACCAAACGAGTATGGAGACTCGTGTAATATGGTTTAACAAAGCCTACATACTAAAAGAAACCTAACATAAGTGCTTACTACCCATTACGACCCGTTTAGGTAGTTTATGCTACTTTAACGCGTCGTTCGCGTGAAACGCGTTCGGAACGCCTAACTAGTCCTATGACAAGTAAAATATGCCTTAACACATCTAATATTGTTACCAAATCAGTTTAGATACCAAAAGTTATGTTACATATGCTTAAAATGAATTTTGGCGTAAAAAGGGCATTTTGGTAATTTACCTAAGGCATATAAACTACCTATCATACAACTACTCAAACGATGTGACCGTAGGGTATAACCTCGGAAGGTTATTCCCTACCTACTATGGTCACCTAATGTATTTGGTCGGATCCTAATGATCGACCAAATGGGTCGGGTTCGAAGGTATAAGCGATTTATCAGATCGCTTACCCTACGACCCTAGACAACGTGGTAATCAGTAGGCATAGTCCCAAGGGACTATAACCAACGTGATTACACTCACGTTGCGAAGTTCAAACGAACTTCGCATTGACCATAAACTGGTCAACGCAGAAAGTCAAACAAAGTTTGACTTTCAGACTCGAAAAGCAATAAAAGAACGAAAGAATACTTACGAAGGGTCCCCGAATGCTAACCTCGATCCAAGTAGCTCAGGTATGAAACAATGGTTTCAACTTAGAGCTTCTCAAATCAAGATTCTAGTGGTTTTTCCAAATGAAGGCATGGGGTATTTATAGGATTTCCCGAACCGTTAGGATCGTTTCTTGGAAAAAGTGCTTCAATCTTGGCCATACACTTGCACCCATGGTATTGTAATACCATGTGCACATCAAACCAGCCCATAGTATTGCCCAAAACCATGTACAAAGGTGGTATAGGCCAGATTCAATGTTTCTACACAGAAAGTTTCAAAAATGGCAGATTTGGTCCCTGTAGTGTAATAAGGCCTTTTCCGACGCGTTTAAGGCCCGTTAACCCCATTTCAAAGCTCTAAAATGAAGTTAAAGTAAAGGGAACTTAAAATGTTCTCAAAAATATCTCGGATGTCGGTTCGTTTAGCCGTACGGTTGCGTTGTTCGGCTAATTACGACGGAATGCGCATAAGCGCGAAAAACGATCCAAATGACGTGACGAATGGATTTTTCTTATGCCAAACACTAAAATAAAATATTTTAGTGCTTACATAAATTTTTAGATGTCCAGATGTATTCAGAACGTAAGTTATGCGCGAAAATGCAAACTTGTGCACTTTTTGACACTTTTAGTCCTTGAATGACCCAAAAGTTTATTTTAGCACACCGAACCCCTCAAAGCCTATTTCTAAGCTATGTGAAGGATATTTAGGGTATGTTTAACTTATGGTCATGTTCCGTAATGTCTGTTACAGTTCAAATTGGCATACTTTCGCAGTTTGTCAACTTTAGTCCCTGTAAGCGTTTTAACTTGATTTTGCCAAACCAAAGCCTTTAAAACTTATTTCTAAGTTATGTAAAGGTTATTTAAGGTATGTTAAGCCTATTTCACTATTCCGGAGTGTTTGTTGCATTAAACTGGTTATATTTACGCATCAGTGCGCGTATAACCTTCCAGAAAGTGATTTAGAGCTTGTAATCGAACAAGAATTGATATGTGTAAAAGATACACATATTTATACAGATCCCAAGTATGAAATACAATATTTCATTGGTTTGGTATTTGTTTGATGGTCGCAGTGACACAGGTGTCACAGTCTCCCCTACTTAAGGAAATTTCGTCCCGAAATTTATTCGTAGGAGTCTATTTGTGACTTTGTGTCAAATAACCACCAGAGATATGTAAGGCATAATCCTGTCATTTCCTTAACGGACATTCTTCAGAACAAAAATGAACAGACGGAGTCATTTTCCTCAACGAGTATTCTTCAGAAGTGGAAATGAAGGAATAAACAAACGGTGATTCATTTCCTCAACGGGCAATCTTCAGAAACGCAAAATGAACTTACGGAGTCATTTTCAACGGGTGCTTCATCAGAAATGGAAACGAAAAGGAGAAACAAACGGATATTCATTTCCTCAACGGACAAATCTTCAGAAACGAAAATGAACTTACGGAGTCATTTTCAACGGGTGCTTCATCAGAAATGGAAATGAAAAGGAGAAACAAACGGATATTCATTTCCTCAACGGACAAATCTTCAGAAACGAAAATGAACTTACGGAGTCATTTTCAACGGGTGCTTCATCAGAAATGGAAATGAAAAGGAGAAACAAACGGATATTCATTTCCTCAACGGACAAATCTTCAGAAACGAAAATGAACTTACGGAGTCATTTTCAACGGTTGCTTCATCAGAAATGGAAATGAAAAGGAGAAACAAACGGATATTCATTTCCTCAACGGACAAATCTTCAGAAACGAAAATGAACTTACGGAGTCATTTTCAACGGGTGCTTCATCATAAATGGAAATGAAAATGATAGACAAACGGATATTCATTTCCTCAACGGACAATCTTCAGAAACGAAAATGAACAAACGGAGTCATTTTCAACGGGTGCTTCCTCAGAAACGGAAATGAATAGAGTTAACTTCTAGGCACATGGCAAAGCTCGCTGTGGTTTCTGTGCACTAAATTCCATAATTATGTATGCATCCATAATTACGTGATTCCTTGCACAGTCCGCACTGTTTGTCTTGTAATGTTCATAAGCACATAATCACATAGTTTTTTAACTTGGTTATTAATTTGTTATTAATTTGTTATCGATTGAGAACGGATATGGAAACCAGTCGATGGACTTCAATGTTCTCTGGGATCTATCTGAAGAGATAGGAAGATCTCCCAAAAATTCGATTTTGTTTTCAAAGAAACGTAATAGTCGAATTAAGGAACACAACAATTTTAGGATTCACGGAAATACCCTTAGGTACCCTATTAAGGATTTATAGTGGTACTTTGGGTATTCGTCCAGTGTTGTAACTTGCGCCTTGTACTTCGTTTCCTTAGAAGAAACGGGTACTTAGGAATTTCGTGGAAAATGCAAGAGATCATAAAGTGGAAGAAAGTTTGGGGGTAGTCTGTCCTTTAAGGAATACGGTTCCTTGATTGTCGGTATTGAAAGAGATATGTTGTTTATACATACAACCACATAAATACATTGTAATGTAAATAAAAGATTTATTTATAAACAATGATAACAACTGTTTCATGGACCTTAACAACAAAAGAAAATAATACATAAGACGTGATTATCTCTAAACGATGTTGTCGGTCAGATGCTCATCCCTGTGCTGGATTTGCATTAGCAAGCTTTGGGCAATTTCTTCGGAAATGACCCATCTCGCCACAGTTGAAGCAAGAACCTGGTAGAAAACGACCTTGAGCGGTATTGTTGCCAGCTTGGTTTGGTGCAGCTGTAGCTGGGCAGACTCTTGCTGTATGGCCTATAAGCCCACAAGTTTGGCATTTGCGGCACTTTACATTGGCATGATGATGGAGGCTACATTGGTTGCACAAGGGTGCAGTTCCATTGTATGGCTTCCTAGCAGGGGGTTGAGCTGGTTGGTTGGGGACGGCTTGATCGTTGTGAGTAACCATGGCGATGTTTTGAGAAGCCTTTCGCTTCTTTGACCTCTTAGGGGATCCAGTCTGTTCATCCATGGTCTTTGATTCCTCGATTGGGTTCGATTCCTCGACCGGTTTCTTGTCACCTTTTCGGAAAAGTTTACCTTTCCTGATCTTTGATTCAGTCAAGGTTGCAGATAGCTCAATGGCCTGTCTAACTGTAGTAGGGTTGCTGCCAGTCACAATGTCTTGTATTGAGTCAGGGATGCCATCAATGTACTTTTCGATTGCCTTATCCAAAGGCGTGACCATGTTTGGGCATAACAGACTTAACTCCTCATAACGGTCCGTGTAGGCTCGGTGCTCACCGCTGTCTTGCTCAAGATTGTCGAATTCCCTTTCCAAGGCCCTGATCTCATGACGAGGACAGAATTCCTTCATCATAAAGGTCCTAAGTTCAGCCCATGTCTGTGCTAGAGCAACTTCTGCACCACGATCTCTCATAACCCCGTTCCACCACGTAAGGGCTCTCTTCTGGAAGACACTCGAAGCAAACTCGACCTTGCGATTGTCAGGACACTGTAGGTGGCGTAAAGTATTCTCAATGCTCTCGAACCATTGAAGAAGCCCAGTCGCTCCCTCAGAACCACTAAACTTGAGTGGTTTCGCCGAGTTAAAACTCTTGAAATTGCATGGACCATTGTTGTTGTTGTTGGCTTGATTCCATTGAGCAAAGAGGTTTGGGAATTGAGCAGCCATTTGCTGTGCAATGATTTCTGCCAGTTCGGCAGTCGCTATCTGGTTTTCGCGTCGAGGAGGCATTCTAAAAGAGGAAACATGAAATGAAACGAGTGAGAGAATTAGACGAAAAGAATGAGATGAACAAATTTGATGAAGCAAGGATAGTGGTCATTTGTTTGTTACTACAAAGCAACAAACGACCCTGGTGACTAATCAAAGTAAATGGATCAAAAATAATGTATCGCGAAGACATGCTCGCCTATAAGTGAACACTCATCCCAAGAATTCCCAGGTAAGCACAACTGGTCTCGCGTCTGATGAGATATATACGAAGTGCTTGCCTAGACAGAAAACCCAGAATACAGGCATTCACCCTTCCAGTTTGCACGTGTTCACATTATTTAAAACCCAAAACCTTGAAGAGATTTTGAAAATTCAAAGGGGTTCAAAACCATATAACAGAGGGTTCAAAACCTTACAATAGAGGGTTCAAAACCTAGTAATCAATCATCCTAGAACAGATGATTAGTTTTCAAAGCGGTTTTGAAATTTATGTTCTTGTTGTGGTCGTCGCCTAAGGATAGGTGACGGTATTGTTTTATGACTAAACGCAAGTAAACTCGCGTTAGGGTCCTAGAAAGGTTATAGACTAGGTCAAAGCATTACTAATAACCTAATTCCCTATAACCATTGGCTCTGATACCATCTTTTCTGTCACACCCCGACCACGTAGAACATACAAAACGTGGCGGAAACATCGGGGAGTGTTGTAACAGAATTAATTGTTTCAAATCCATGGCAATTGAAGTTTCGTTTTATTAAACAAATATGAAAGATTACATTGTTTTAAACAAGAACCAAAGAGTACATAACATAAAGTAACTAGTTCTTGTCTCGTTTTAAGTCACTAAGGCACAGGTCCGCCTAAGTATGTCTTGATAAATCCTATGCATCATCTCCTGAAAACACATGTGAAAATAGGTACGTCAGCATAAAAATGCCTGTGAGATACATAGGTTTATGAAAATAGGATTCATGACTTATTGTTTCAGAAAATGTTTAGTCATGAACCCTGTAATTTGCTTTGTCTTGTAAATCATTTGAACAACGATAAGATAAGATGATATGTATAAATAAATGTAAGGTTAAATGAATAACCATGTAAGATGAGTTTGTATAAGATAAGTTGTTTGTAAAACAATGTATTGTGAAAAGTATGTTATTTGTATAAAATGTTATATGTCAAAATTGAAATGATTCAAATAATGCTACGATATGTAATACCATACAAACACTTACATATAGGAAGTACCAGCGGCGTATCCACCATGCTTGTATCATATTACACACGCCTCGTTACTTAAATCACTTACTCAAACCAACCCAACAATGTAAGATGTCTATGTTTAAACCAATTGTCAAATGTATTGAATAATATGCCAAAATGTTTATATCAAGATGTAAATCATGCAACGTATAACTAATGTTGAAAATGTTTATGTGTCAAATGTAAATCATGTAATGTATAACAATTGTAGAAATGTTTATGTATGGTCAAATACGGTTCACACGGTTCACAGATACAAACGGTTCACATAGTCAAATGATTACAACGGTTCAAAATGCAGTATAATGTGTTCACATGCTGGATGAGCATATGCAACAGAAATGCAATGTAAAACAATGTACTAAGCATGCACACAATGGACATACATAGCATAAGTGTAAAGTAAAACAATGTACTAAGTATGAACTAAATGGACATACATAGCATAAAATGTAATGTAAAATGATGTACTAAGTACGCACACAATGGGCATACATAGCATGAACACAATGAAATCATGTACTATAATGTACTAACGAACATAGCAGGTATATGATGTGAAAACATGGAAAGCATGAAAGTAACAAGTAGGCACATGTGTTCCACCCCAAAACGTTTGGAAAACAGTAAAAGAGGGGTCTATGTACTCACTTGAGATTGCTTAGTAGTCCTTGAGTAACAACCAAACAATGCTAGAGATCTCGGAATCAAACGACACCTAATATAGGTAACTATGTTAATAAACCGGACCTAAATCGGAGGATTTAGATAGAATGAGGGTTCGTAAACCAAACGAGTATGGAGACTCGTGTAATATGGTTTAACAAAGCCTACATACTAAAAGAAACCTAACATAAGTGCTTACTACCCATTACGACCCGTTTAGGTAGTTTATGCTACTTTAACGCGTCGTTCGCGTGAAACGCGTTCGGAACGCCTAACTAGTCCTATGACAAGTAAAATATGCCTTAACACATCTAATATTGTTACCAAATCAGTTTAGATACCAAAAGTTATGTTACATATGCTTAAAATGAATTTTGGCGTAAAAAGGGCATTTTGGTAATTTACCTAAGGCATATAAACTACCTATCATACAACTACTCAAACGATGTGACCGTAGGGTATAACCTCGGAAGGTTATTCCCTACCTACTATGGTCACCTAATGTATTTGGTCGGATCCTAATGATCGACCAAATGGGTCGGGTTCGAAGGTATAAGCGATTTATCAGATCGCTTACCCTACGACCCTAGACAACGTGGTAATCAGTAGGCATAGTCCCAAGGGACTATAACCAACGTGATTACACTCACGTTGCGAGGTTCAAACGAACTTCGCATTGACCATAAACTGGTCAACGCAGAAAGTCAAACAAAGTTTGACTTTCAGACTCGAAAAGCAATAAAAGAACGAAAGAATACTTACGAAGGGTCCTCGAATGCTAACCTCGATCCAAGTAGCTCAGGTATGAAACAATGGTTTCAACTTAGAGCTTCTCAAATCAAGATTCTAGTGGTTTTTGCAAATGAAGGCATGGGGTATTTATAGGATTTCCCGAACCGTTAGGATCGTTTCTTGGAAAAAGTGCTTCAATCTTGGCCATACACTTGCACCCATGGTATTGTAATACCATGTGCACATCAAACCAGCCCATAGTATTGCCCAAAACCATGTACAAAGGTGGTATAGGCCAGATTCAATGTTTCTACACAGAAAGTTTCAAAAATGGCAGATTTGGTCCCTGTAGTGTAATAAGGCCTTTTCCGACGCGTTTAAGGCCCGTTAACCCCATTTCAAAGCTTTAAAATGAAGTTAAAGTAAAGGGAACTTAAAATGTTCTCAAAAATATCTCGGATGTCGGTTCGTTTAGCCGTACGGTTGCGTTGTTCGGCTAATTACGACGGAATGCGCATAAGCGCGAAAAACGATCCAAATGACGTGACGAATGGATTTTTCTTATGCCAAACACTAAAATAAAATATTTTAGTGCTTACATAAATTTTTAGATGTCCAGATGTATTCAGAACGTAAGTTATGCGCGAAAATGCAAACTTGTGCACTTTTTGACACTTTTAGTCCTTGAATGACCCAAAAGTTTATTTTAGCACACCGAACCCCTCAAAGCCTATTTCTAAACTATGTGAAGGATATTTAGGGTATGTTTAAATTATGGTCATGTTCCGTAATGTCTGTTACAGTTCAAATTGGCATACTTTCGCAGTTTGTCAACTTTAGTCCCTGTAAGCGTTTTAACTTGATTTTGCCAAACCAAAGCCTTTAAAACTTATTTCTAAGTTATGTAAAGGTTATTTAAGGTATGTTAAGCCTATTTCACTATTCCGGAGTGTTTGTTGCATTAAACTGGTTATATTTACGCATCAGTGCGCGTATAACCTTCCAGAAAGTGATTTAGAGCTTGTAATCGAACAAGAATTGATATGTGTAAAAGATACACATATTTATACAGATCCCAAGTATGAAATACAATATTTCATTGGTTTGGTATTTGTTTGATGGTCGCAGTGACACAGGTGTCACATGTTCCACACTAGTTCATATACAGGACATGCCCCATATATGTAAATCAAACAAAAAACCAAAGACCTATAACACCCCATAACCTAGTCTACTATACATCATGACACTAGTTCACCTGCATTCTTTGTTGACATCCTTTTTCACATATGTTTCAGGTTTTGATTATTCAAGCATGCTACACATAGGAACGCATCCGGACCTTAGACTTCTTTAAAAAAAAGACAATTTCATGTATTCTTTGTATTGTAAAACAATGTTATCATAATGAAACAATTTAGTGCCAGTTGTTGTGAGCAATTGGTAATGTGACTCCCCGATGTTTCCACCACGTGTTGTTGTATTGCACAATTGGGCTGTTACAGATTGGTATCAGGGCACTGGTTATAGGGAATTAGGTTATTAGAATGCCTTTAACCTATTCTTGCCTCAACTACTCTATGATTTACAAATCATCTAACCTTAGATGATTTATCTTAAACCCTTAGGCTTTACGCCTTAAGGTGTTTCTCAAACATCTTCACCGAAATGTTTCTCAAAATGTTTTTCTCAGACATTTTTATCGAAATCTTGGGTTTTAATAATGTAAACACATGCAATCTGGAAGGGTGGATGCATGTACCTCGAATTTTCTGTCTAAGGCTAGAGTGTTCGTACAAATCCGCATAATCGGACCAGTCACTCTTACCTGGGAACTCTTGGGGTAAGTGTCCACTTATAGGCCAAAGCATATCTTCTCGAAACATTATGAAAACTCATCCACCTTGACCAGTCGAACAATTTCTAAACACTACAACCTTTGTGACACTACTCCATCATATTACCTTCGGTAATATGTTTTTATTCAAAACATTCGAAACAAATTTCATTTCATCTCACTACACTTTGTAATCCTATTTCATTTTCAATACTATCTTTTGTCTTTCATAATTACAAATTTTTTATCATTTGGATGAGAACTTAAATTTTTACTATATACATAATTTCTTTATTTTAAAAATTCAATCAAAAATACTTTTATCTTAAAAATAATAAATTTTTAAAAGGTAAAGAATTTATAACATAAACCATTAACTTGGTTTGTGATTTTCTCATCCAAAAATATTACAAAAGTTTATTTTTCAAGCATTTCTTATTTCAAAACAAAACCCACGCCACTATCTTTCCTCAATACAAGAACAAGATTTTTGAACAAATATCAAGTCCGAAAGTTCAATTCACTACGATATTTCATTATTATGGTTTTTATGGATCTCACTTATTTGATTTCACTAGTAATAATTTCTTCGAAAGATGCCTCCTCTTCGTGACGCCACTCAGCACGCTGAAAAGGCGGCAACGATTGCTCAGCATATAGCTGTTGTACTCCCAAACCTTGTGATCCAACTTAGTCAAGCCTATAACAATAACAACAACATCAACAACAACAACAATGTTCCCACGCCTTGCAACTATAAACAGTTCAACTCGGCTAAACCAATTAAGTTTAATGGATCTGAAGGAGCAACTGGGCTCCTACAATGGTTTGAGAGTATCGAGAGCACATTCCACCATGTTCAGTGTCCTGATGAGCGCAAGGTAGAGTTCGCCTCGAGTGTTTTCCAAAAGAGAGCACTCACTTGGTGGAACGGAGTCATGAGCGACCGAGGTGCAGACGTAGAAATGGCACAGACGTGGGAAGAATTCAAGAATCTTATGAAGAAAGAATTCTGCCCAAGAAGCGAAATGAGGGCACTTGAAACCGAATTTTATTACCTCAAGCAAGATAGTGGTGAAAATTGTTCCTACATTGACCAGTTTGAAGAGTTGCGCCTACTCTGGCCCACTATGGTCACACCTTTGGATCGGGCCGTTGAGAGATATATTGATAGCGTACTTGATCCAGTCCAAGATATTGTCACTGGCAGCAAACCCACAACGGTTAGGGAGGCTATCGAACTAGCCACTACCCTAACCGACTCCCAAGTTAGAAAACAGAAACTTTTTCGAAAGGGAGACAAGAAACAAACTACCAAAACTACTAAGGAGAAACCAAAGGAAACAAAGGCTGAACCCTACAAAAATTCTAAGAAGCGTAAAGCTTCAAAGAATTATATGATTGTTGCACCAATTCCACTAAACTCAGTACCCGTTACGGGATTTTATCATGGAAAACAACCTTTGTGCAATCTTTGTAACTATCATCACCAAGCAAATTCTCCATGCCGCCAGTGTACAAACTGTGGTCTTTTTAGCCATCTAGCTTAGACCTGTCGCATCCAAAACCAAGCTGCCCCTACTCAAACTCGCCCTCGCTACCCAGGTGGAGCATGTTTCAATTTTGGTGATTTAAATCATTTCAAGCGAAACTGCCCTAAGCTTGCTAATGCTAATGGAAGAACGTTCAATGTCAATGAGGCTCAAGCTGATGATCAAGCACTTATGATCATTTGAACCTCTACATTTCCTGTTATCATCCAAAAACTATGAACATATATCAGCTATATTTGTAATGACAATATAAATTCAAGAAGGTTCCTTCATTCTTGTTATTCGTATTCCATTTACAAATTCCAATGCGATTACACATATGTGTAATATACAACTACACACCGACTTCGAGGATTCTGTTCTTTACTGTTATGAACTAAATCTCGTAGTTTAGCATATTGTGATCGCACACTAGTGCGTCCACACAACCTTTACAATACACCCTCTACAAATACTATGAGTTTGTTTCTATGCAAAACACGTATGATAATCCATGCCTAATATATAATGCATACTACCAATGTGGTTAGTGTGAAACATATATTATCATTTGTACTAGTGTGGAATACCTGCTACTAACTTTGTTGAATGCGAAACAAGTAGTGTTACCATTGCTAGTATGAAACATGCTTTGATTCAATAGATGTTATGTTATTTGATTTAGATGTTACTTCGACTTTATTATTTGTTTCCCCACTTAACAAGATGAGCTAGGTGGACCATGCAACGAAACGAGTAATTATTGGTGCATACATAATTATGAGGTTCGATGCATGGAAATCATAGTAAGCCTTGTTAAGTATGGTGGCATAAAATCTAGACTGATTAGGTAACGGGACGGGTATGTTGCAATAAGAACATGGCGGATACGCCGCTAGTACTTCCTATATATAAGTGTTCTTATTGTGTTATTCATCGGAATGTTACTCGGATCACTTGAAGATTTTATGTTATCTTAGACCTCTATGTGATTATGTGATTATTTGTTTATTTGTGTGTTTATTGAATGCAATGCCCAAACCGAGTACATTCATTAACTCTAATCGAGCCGACCGGGAGTATATTATGGTGTTAAAGGTGACGACCTTGATGCCATAGGTATGTTGACCCGTCTCCTATGCATGAGATGCTCATGGTACATGGGATGTACCTCATGGGACGATAGAAATCGTGTACGTATGGCCAGGGTTGAATGTACACCCCTTTGTTTGCTTAGGATTTACAATAAGAGCTTAGTATAACATAATGCCATACAAAACAATTTTTGTACACTTGATGACACTTTTTAGATTCATAAGTTCTAAAGATTTGAATACCTTGAGATACTTTGAATATCCCCCCTCACACCTTGAATCCCCAAAATCTCCAATACCAAATGATGCTCTGCATCTTTGGATTCTAAAGCTTTGCGTATCTTTCAATCATTCCAAACATACTCTATGGTCTCCTGCGAAAGAATTTCATGACAAAATTCCCTAAAGTAGAGGAGACTGTAACTCTTGTGCAAAATTTCGGGCTTTCAAAAACTTTTTCTTTTGGAAGCAATTCGTTAACTGATACTTAAACGTAATCCGTTTAACGTAACGTACACACCGGGACAAGGACATAAGCTACACATACCCTAAATACTCTTTACATAACTTAGATATAAGTTTTGAAGGGTTAGGAATCACAAAAACACGTATATACAAGTTCAGGGACCATTTTTACCAAACTGCAAAAGTCTGCCCGAACCCTTAGCATACGAACTGTATGTACAAATCTGAACATTTTCATTCTCAATAAAATCTTGTATTTTATTAATAAGAATGCAAAATTATCAATCGTGGTGCAATTTCGATCATTTTCGTGTTCGATAAAGTCTTGGACGTTATTTGCGAAACGTGTAACCGTACAACCAAAAGAACTGACATCCACGACATTTCCCGGACAAAATCCAAGTTACATATTCCTTAACACCTTTATATAACCTAAATATTATGTTAAAAGGGGTTAAAAGTGAAAAAACGCAACAATACAAGTCCAGGGGCCAAATCTGCCAAAAAGCAAAAGTTGGCCCTCAGACCAGCATACGGACCGTAAGTCTCTAGGACCATACGGTCCGTAAACCACTGCCAGCAACAGATTTTTTGCTTAGCCATCAAGTGCTGCCTCATTGTTTCATTTCTTGACACCTAGCTCGAAACTTCCACCTTCCTTCTGGTTGAGACACCTCACTAGACACTTGTGATGATCTTGAAACATATCCTAACACATGGCATGATCTTACTTCACCTCCACAACTATAAATAGCCATCCATTTTCACCATTTCAACTTGCTTATTCATTCCTTCTTCTCTAACTTGCTCTTGGAGCTTGTTTCTTATGTATGGAAACCTCCTACTGAGTTCTAAGCATTCCTAGAACACAAGTAAGTGTTCTTCCTTAGTCTCTTTTCATTATTTTGGCTATTTTGAGCCAAAAGTCAAACAGTTTGACTTTCTGTTTGACTTTCGGTTCTGACCATAATTGGTCAAGTCAAAGTTCAATTGAACTTTGCAACGTGATCGTAATCACGAAGGTTATAATCCCTTGCGATTGCACCTTCTGATTACCATGTTTACTACACGAAACGACGAGTCAAAGTTTTATTTATTAAAAGTCAAAGATGTGCGTAAGTGCATTTTACGATGAAATGGTTTTCGGGTTTTAAAACTTAAAGTTTTAACACCAAATCAGTTTTATAAACATAATTAGACATGTTCCAACATTTCTAACTCTTCGTTTCTAGTTTAGCGCTTATTTCTTTAGTCGTTAGTCGAGCGGTTCGACTACCGCCTTGACTTTCGAATCCGACCCGTTTAGTCAACTTTAGGATCCGACCAAGACCTTTTTATTAACCATAGTATTTTAGGAAATAACCTACTGAGGTTATACCTTATGGTCATATCGTTTGGTTAGTTAAATGACGAGTCGATTATATATTCTTAAAAATGCCGAAAATACCCTTTTTGCACATAAAATAGTTTTGAACATATAAAAACATTGTTTTGACATCTAAACTGATTATACAACTTATATAAATTATTTTTGACATATTAGACTCGTCATAGGGCGTATTTAACCATTTGAACCCATAGTTACGTTTACGACCCGTTAAAAGCAAGGCGATTTCTTATTCCTTGAAATCCTAGGTTTTTCGTGATCTTTTTGTATAACAGTCTGTGATTGGTGATTTGATTAGTCAAATGATCCATAACGAACTAGTTAGCAATCTAGAGATCGATTTAATCTAGGGTTTTTCTGTTTTGTTTGTTTTGTCAATCGCTCCTTATCTTGCTGATTTCGAACTTATTGTATAGCGTGATTGATGAGTGGATCCTGCTACTTTGGCAGAAATCTATGCTTATCGATCCCTCTATATGATCTAGCCAGAATCACAAGTTAGGGTTTTGCTAGCCTAGGTTTTTCTATTGTTTGCTGATCGTGTTTCTTGGAGATTCGGATTTGGTTTTCTTGGATCGGTGTAAAGGAGAGATTGTTTTTGTCGGCTGATTAGGGTTTTCGGCTGATAGTTTTTTACGCTTTTGCTGCTGATTTTACATCTGCATGTGTCTAATTTGACTCAAAGATGAATTCTAAACCTCCGGATATCAATCGGATATTTGGGAAACCTCCGTTGATGAGTGCTGAACATCGTGATCTGTATGGGAAACAGGCAACTGTTATAACTGGTTTGGGGAGTAAAATTTTGAACATAGATGGTAAGCTTCTAATGCCGAAAATAGGAGTGGTCACAACTAATAAGCAGAAACCTCCAGTGGTGAATGTTATTGATGAACTTCAGAAAATTACGGTACCAGTTCAATCAGATGAGGAATATTTTGTGCCGGATAAGCGAGGCCAAGTTGAGGAGCCCGTTTCTTATGCTGAAAAGTTGAGGAATAATGTAATGGCCAAGAGTGAAGTGAACTTTAGAAAGTTGTAGCCTAAGGAAACACATCAAGAAGCTGATATAGTGATCCCTAGGGAGGTGGTTCGAAAGGTTCAAGACAGGTTCGATAATGTGTTATTTGGTTATTTCTTGGGTAATAGACTGCCATTCCCGGTAGTCGAGTATTACGTTAAAAATGTTTGGGCTAAATTTGGCTTTGTTAAGATTATGATGAATGCGGAAGGCTTTTTCTTTTTCAAGTTTGATTCAAAAGAAGGTATGAATAAGGTTCTGGAGGGTGGGCCTTGGCTAATTCGTAAAATTCCGTTATTTCTTAATATTTGCTCTCCATCGATTAGTCTAAAAAAGGAGGGCATTAAGTCAGTTCCTGTGTGGGTTAAACTTCACAATGTTCCTATTGCTATTTATACGGATGATGGCTTAAGTCTTCTAGCTTCGAAGCTTGGGGTTCCAAAAAGGTTGGATAGTTACACGGCTGACATGTGTACTAATAGCTGGGGTAGGAGTAGCTTTGCTAGAGCCTTGATAGAGGTTAATGCTGATGATGAGCTCAAGGACCATATAGTTGTTGCTATCCCGAAGCTTGAAGAAGAGGGATTTATGATGGAAAGGATTTCGATTGAGTATGAATGGAAACCTCAGCGGTGTTCGATATGTTGCATATTTGGTCATAATGATCAAAATTGCCCAAAAAGTTCTAATGCAAAGCTCAAACAAGTAACGGTTGATGATGACGGGTTTATTACGGATAAAAGGAAGGTTGCAAAGTTTGGAGCCATGCATAAAAAACAAAAACCGAAGTTTGTTTACAGGCAAAAATCAAACAAGGCGGCTGCTAGTACTTCGGGTTCAAAGAAGGATTCCGGTTCAGTTTCGAACACTATTAATGTTAAAACCTCAAATGCTTTCGATACTCTAGATTCAGTGGATGGTGATGGGGATGAAAATATACCTAATAACAAAGATGGTACGGATAAGAAGGTGTATCAAACGGCACATGGTATAGATGAAATTCTGGAAGATACTCCTACGAAAATGGCTCACTTTATGTCCAATGACCAGCATGTTGATCTCTCTGAGGGGGCAAGCACTCCCGGTAACAATGGTTTAAATGGGTAGTCTTATGTCATGGAATATTAGGGGTTTGAACCGGCCCCTGAAACAAAGCGAGGTTCGTACTATTGTTTCTGAGAATAACTTAGAGTTGTGTGCTATACTTGAATCACATGTGGATGTCGGTAAACTAGCCAAAGTTTGCAAGTTTGTTTTTCGAAATTGGAATTGGACCTCTAATGGTGGGGTGTGTGATCGTGGCACCAGAATCATTCTGGGATGGAATGCTGATAATTTGGATGTTATGGTTCTTCCTCAGTCGGATCAGATTATTCATACGCAGGTTATTTTTAAAGCTAGCAAGAAAATCCTTTTTTGTTCATTTGTTTATGCGGAGAACAAGTATATAGATCGTAGATTGCTTTGGGATGATATATGCAAGCATAAAGCCTTGTGTCATGATAAGCCATGGGTGGTTATGGGAGACTTTAACTCAGCTCTTAACATTGAAGACTCGTTATATGGGGTATCTAAACAGTCCATTGGCATGCGTGAATTTCAGGATTGTATCCAACAAGCTGAGTTGATGGATATCAATGCGCATGGCCTCCAGTATACATGGAATCAAAATCCGAAAAGTGGAGGTGGTTTATTGAAAAAGATAGATCGAATTATGGGTAATATTACGTTCTTGGATCAGTTTCCTACTGCTTATGCGATGTTTCATCCGTTCCGAATGTCGGATCACACGCCTTATATTCTTAAAATTCTCGGTACTAATGGGTTTCGTCCAAAACCATTTAAGTTTCCGAATTTTATTGCCACTAAACCGGAATTCAAAGAAACTGTTAAGTTCGAGTGGATGAAAAAATATGAGGGAGTAACTATGCTTTCGGTTGTAAAGAAAATGAGGAACTTAAAGCCTAAGTTGAGAAAGATCTTATTCAACCAGGGAAACTTGCACGTGAAAGTTAGTAATTTGAGAAAGAAATTAGATGAGCTTCAGGTCCAGGTTGATAGTAATCCATTGGATGTTCAACTACGCCAATTGGAAGCTCAATGTCTTAAAGATTTTCAAGCAGCTGCATATGATGAGGAATGCTTTCTGAAACAGAAGTCTAAGGTAGAGTGGCTTTGTGCTGGGGACTCAAACATAAAAAAATTTCATAATACTGTGAAATCTCGGAATGCAAGAGCTAAAATACATAGTGTTATGGATCTTATGGGGTCTAGACATGAAGGAGAAGGAGTTGCTGATGCTATGGTTTTACATTATTCGAATTTTTTGGGTATGGAGGCTCCGGTTGAAACAGCTAACTTGGAAAACTTGTTTTCTAATATTCTTAGCAATGAAGCCGCGGAACATATGATTCGTCCGATTACTCGTGAGGAGGTTAAGGCCGCTATGTTTGATATTGGAGATGATAAGGCCCCAGGGCCTGATGGGTATACTTCGGTTTTTTTCAAGCAAGCATGGGATATTTTCGGGAATGAAATTACTGATGCGGTCTTACAGTTTTTCGAAAACGGTAAGCTTCTTAAACAAATTAATCACACTATCCTTGCTTTACTTCCGAAAAAAGACATTCCGGATTCGGTTTTGGACTATAGGCCGATCTCTTGCTGCAATGTTTTGTACAAATGTATTAGCAAGATTATTACTGATCGTTTGAAAGGTAGTTTGGGTTCTCTTGTCAGCATCAATCAATCAGCGTTTGTGCCAGGACGGAAGATTTCGGATAATATTCTCCTCACTCAGGAATTGATGCATAATTATCACATTAACAGGGGTCCGGCTAGGTGTGCCTTCAAAATTGATATTCAGAAAGCATATGATACTGTCAACTGGAAATTTTTGGAGGATGTTCTGATTCGATTTGGTTTTCATCATAAAATGGTGAACTGGATCATGACTTGTGTGTCCACAGTTTCGTACTCTTTGTGTATTAATGGCAATCTGCATGGATATTTCAGGGGTAAACGTGGGTTAAGGCAAGGTGATCCAATGTCGCCCTACTTATTCACGCTAGTTATGGAGGTTTTATCGCTTCTGCTTCGACGAGCAGCTAGTATGTCTTTTAAATATCATCCTCACTGTGCTAAAGAGAAAATAATTAATGTGTCTTTTGCGGATGATTTATTTATCTTTGTTCATGGTGATGTCGGTTCTGTTAAGAAGATTAAGGATGCGCTGGAGAAATTTACTAACATGTCAGGGCTTGCTCCAAGTCCAGCTAAGAGTACGGTGTTTTTCTGCAATGTTCCTCATTCGATAAGGCAGGAAATTCTGGATATTATGCCGTTTCAGGAGGGTGTTCTTCCGGTCCGTTATCTTGGGGTTCCTCTTATCTCATCAAGACTTCTATATAAAGATTGTAGGATTCTCATTGAGCGTATGGATAAAAAGATAGTCAATTGGGCGACCAAATCATTGTCTTTTGCTGGTCGTTTACAGCTTATTAACTCGGTTCTCTCATCTATGCACATCTATTGGGCGTCAGTTTTCATTATCCCAGATCGGGTTATCAGTGAGCTTGAGAAGCGTATTCGTAGATTTCTGTGGAATGCTGGTTCGGAAGGTAGGATCCGTGCTAAGGTTGCGTGGAAGGAGGTGTGTTTGCCTAAACATGAAGGCGGCTTGGGCATTAGAAGTATTTCTGATCTTAATAAATCGCTCATGGCAAACCATATTTGGAGTATCATCACTAAAAGGGATTCTATTTGGGTGCGATGGATTCATGATTATAAACTTAAAGGGAGAAACTTTTGGGAGATTCCGTGCCGTGGGAGTGTGAGTTGGGGATGGCGAAAGATTCTGTCTATTCGTCATATCATTCGGCCTCACATATGGTCTTCTATTAAAAGTGGTGCTCAAACTAATGTTTGGAGTGATATGTGGTGCTCGCTAAGTCCGCTTACTTCTTTTATCTCTCCTCGGTCCATTGCCAATGCTGGGTTTTCGTTACAGTCTTCTGTTGTGGATGTTATTGATCAGAATGGTAATTGGAGGTGGCCCCAAGCTTGGCTGGATCTTTTCCCGGTGTTATTCACGATTTCGGTTCCTTCTCTTGTTCCTAATATTGTGGATCGTCTCGTTTGGAAAGACTTGGATGGGAAATTAAGTGAGTTCAAATCGTCTCAAGTTTGGAATACAATTCGGAATAGGGACAATCAGGTGATGTGGTGTAACATGGTTTGGTTTTCTCAATGCATTCCGAGGCATTCGTTTCATTTGTGGCTGGCATTTAGAAATAAATTAAAAACTCAGGATCGTTTGGCAGTCTGGGAAGCAGGTAGTCTAACGAATTTGAATTTGATGTGTTGTCCGCTGTGTAATTTTGATCGTGATAGTCGGGACCATTTGTTCTTCCGATGTTCGTTTGCGGATCTGGTTTGGAGTAACGTTAAGGAGTTGGTTTTTTTAGGGAATGTGGATAATTCGTGGACTTCGCTATTAGTTTGGGTGGAACAACATTCTAGCTCTAAGAAAGCAGATCATGTTGTTTGTAAGTTGTTGATTGCTGCTTCGTCTTACTACATATGGCAAGAGAGGAATAACAGGCTTTTCAAGAATAATAAAAGAACGGTGGATCAAGTTGCTGAGATAATTAAAAGCTCGGTTAGGTTGCGCCTGATGGGATTCAGATTTCGGGTGGCTTCGGCTAAGGAGAGGATTTTTAAGTCTTGGAAGATTGAAGAGAACGAAGACAATGTAGCGGATCCGGGCTAGTTTCTTATTGTCTTGGTGTTCGGTTTTGGTTGTTAGTGTGGTTGTCGTTTTTGGTTGTTTGTTTTTTGGATTGGTTGTGTTTTTTTGTTTTCCTAGGCTTGGCATGTCAAGTCTAGTAGGTGTGTCGTTTTGACACACCCTTGTACTTATTTGTTTCATCTATAAAATTCATCGGGGTAACCCTTTACCCAAAAAAAAAAAAAAAAGTGGCATAAACCACTTTAGCGAGCCGTAACAAGCAAAAACACTTTGAAACACTTCCAAATCACAATGTATGGTATTATGAACCATGTTATACAAGATCCAACTCTTGTTTGGTTAATATACCTCATTCTATCCGATCTCCCGTTTTCAAGTTTCGACACACTAACATGTAGTTATCCGATACACTAGGAACCATTTCAAACACTTGCACATTGAGCTTTGCTATTCAATTGAACAAGACCTTTACGCAAACCTGTGAGTACATAGTCCCCTCTTTTATGTTTTTCAAATGTTTTGGGGTGATTCATAAGTGCAATCGATTTTTCTCAACGTATGGCATATATGTGTTTACTAAGTGCTTTTTGTGTAGGATTCTTATTAAGCAAAACACGACGATTGAGAACACGAACCAAATCCTTATAGGATCTGCCTATCTTCACAGTTAGATTCTTGTGGGATATTTAAAGTACAATTTTAAATCTTTCTATCTTCATAGTTGGATTTTTAAGAGTGCTTTACGTATGAACGCGGCGATGATTATTGTTTATGTAAGAGAATTGTTGGTGATTTAGATAACGAAACTAGAGTAATACAATAAGCACATGGTGGATACGCCGCTGGTACTTCCTATATATAAGTGTTTTTATTGTATTACCCTTCGTGGCGTTATCTAAATCACCATTAGGAATTAGAATTTTGTGATTCAATGATTTAATGATTCAATGTGACCAAACCAAATCCTTATAGCATCTATCTATGTTCATAGTTAGATTCTTGTGGGATGTTTAAAGTACTAAACTGAAGTCCTTGATTGGATTCTTTGTGTGCTTTAATGCGTATGTTATGATTCAATGTGACCAAAACAAATCCTTATAGCACCTATCTGTCTTCATAGTTAGATTCTTGTGGAATGTTTAAAGTACTAAATTGAAGTCCTTGATTGGATTCTTTGTTTGCTTTAATGCGTATGTTATGATTCAATGTGACCAAACCAAATCCTTATGGCATCTATCTATCTTCATAGTTAGATTCTTGTGGGATGTTTAAAGTACTAAATTGAAGTCCTTGATTGGATTCTTTTTGTACTTTAATGCGTATGTACAAGTTGATGACCAAGTTGATGATTATGTGTTTATGTGGTTAGTAGTGATTTAGATAACGAAACGAGTGTAATACCACAAGAACATGGTGGATACGCCGTTGGTACTTCCTATATATAAGAAGGATATATAAAGTATTATTATAAATCATAGATTTGATTTCTAATAATACTCTCACAAGTTATGACCGATTTTAATGTTGTTATTACTAATCTTTGATTGGATTTCTAATAATACTTTCACAAGTTTATGACCGATTTCAATGTGGTAACAAATATCAAAGTACGAATTTCAATGGCATAAAAATTAACTAGTAATAATCATATTGCCATATACAAAACTCTTTTGTCACAAGTTTCATAATCAAGATAATGTATTGCAATGCTAAACCTTTTTGCCATTTATTGGTTTCAAAGAGTCCATTTTCAATTGACAACTCTCGTAGTTGTCAAAGCATTGCAATACCAAACTTTTTACCATTTATTTGGCAAACAAAACCTATGTATTCACCAGCATTCTTTGTTGACGTCCTTTTTCACATATATTTCAAGTTTTTATTATTCAAGCATGCACATAGGAACGCCGGACCTTAGACTTCTTTAAACAAAAGACAATTTCATGTATTCTTTGTATTGTAAAACAATGTTATCATAATGAAACAATTTAGTACCAGTTGTTGTGAGCAATTTGTAACGTGACTCCCCTATGTTTCCGCCGCATGTTTTTGTATTACGCGATTGAGGTGTTACAGAGAATGTAAAAATAGCCTGAAATGTTGATTAAGAGGCTCAAGATTTCCAATAAAAAAAAAGTTACATTATGATCTTGGATCAAGGAGAATTATAATTAATTCACGAATTCTTCATGAGAATGTATGGGGAGCTTCTTTGAAACTTACAGAGGGCTATTTGAAAAAGTGCTTAGACTTTCCTTTGAATTCACTAAAATGAGAAAGTAATATAAATAGGTGTCTTAGGGGGGGAGGGAGTTGAATCCCATATTAGATTTCTCTGTGTGACACATCACCATCACAACAGTTTTTTCCCTATTTTCCCTTGGTTTCCTCAGAATGTGCGATATCGTTCCAGATTTCTCCAAACTAATTATTTCAATCTATTTTAAACACTAAAATATATTCAGAACCTCTTATGATATAACTAAATAAAGAGTACATTAATAAAATAAAAACTACATGATTAAAATTAAAATTCTAAACATTGGTTCCTTATCCAGGATGGTTTCTCATAATTCACCACACCAAAATGTGACGAAATTTCCAGGTCTCTAACACCTTTGGTACTCGTGATAGGCCGCCTCAATCGCTTCCGCCTCCGTTATGTTGCCACCACCATTCATTTCCTCATTGAAGATTTGGTTAAATCTAAAAGGCCATGTATTGATTTCCCTAACTTTGAATACATTTGATCTAACTTGTGATCGGTATCACCCAAAAACGTGATGGCGTATCCTCGACAACATTCACCCAAGTCGTGGACCAAAGGTCTCCTCTTGCCATTTGAAAGAGGTTGGAAAAGTTGGTGTAAAATAAGGATGAAAGTGACCTAGGTATTAAAAACGTGTGTTTGGATATTTATATTAAAATATTACTTTAGTTTGTTTTACCTTTTGTAAATTGTAATGGTCATACTGACAGTTTGAGGAGATCCTCCGAACATCGCTGCCACCCATCATTTCTCAGTAAAAATCAGTGTTCCCCAAATCTGGGGTGGTGTTCCCACCAAGGGCCGGACACCACCAGACCCTACCCAGTCACGACCCCCCCCCCCCCCCCCCCCCCTCTCTCACATCTAACACTAAGGACCTTAAAACCAACTCAAATATAGTTGTAAAGCTCTATAAGTTCCGCGTAACACTTGAAAGTGTTCATGTTGCGTATTACCAAGTGTTTCTCTTTAATAGCTTGAATTATCTTAAAGATCGGTTAACTCGTATGTGACACGCTGATGAACTTGTAAAGACAAGTTCATGACCACTAGCTCCGTAAGGGACCACCAGGTTTTAATCATGTGTTCAAAAATTAATAGCAACCAAATGCATACCCTTGTCAAAAATTAAATAAAATCATTGCAAAAGGTGCCATTTATCTTTCATGACTTGTGATTGTACATACACTTCAATAAACCATAAGCATCTCACTACATGTCTAGAATTTCATGAAAAATACAAGTCTATGTCATCAAAATGATATCCTACTGAATTTCCCCATCCTCACCAACCTCGCCGTCTTCAAGTTCCTCATGACCACCATTTTTACTACGAGAATCTCTCTTGTGTTTCTTATGTTTACTTTCGGTATCAGATTCAGGTGAATATGCATGCTGCACATCAAAATGCAGGATTATAAACAAGTTATTGTAAAGGCGCTTTATATCAAACAATTTTTACACTAAATGTACCTTTCTTGACTTTTTGCGGTCACTGCCATGTCTGCGAGACCTCTTGGAGTCATCCTTTTCATCCTTGTCGGACGCCACATCATCTTGATGACGCTTACGATGTTTTCTGTCTCGTTTTTTGTCCTCTTTGTGTTCCACAACTGTATCTAAATTCTCACTATCTGAATCATCTTTTTTTGATCGATCTTTATCTTTACTCTTTTCTTTTTCCCTCTCTTCTCTATCTTTCTCTTTCTCTTTTCGTTCTTTCTCCTTTCTCCTCTCTTTTTCCTCCTTTCTGGCCTGTAATGCACCACATAACCAGAAAACATTATTTAAGTAACATTATAGAACAGTAAAAAAACAACAAAAAAGTAGATTAATTAGTTACCTTCTCTTCCTCCCGTTTACGTTCCTTCTCCTTTGCCTTCTCCACTAAACGAGCAACATATTCCTCAAAGGCTTCACGTGCAGCACTCTCATCACCAATAGCTCTGTTCAAAAAAAAAAATTTTCACATGTAATACAATTTGTAAACATACTTGCCACGATTAAAAAGCCATACCTGAATTCGGAGCTTTCCTCAAAGAGTGGCAGGCAATCATCCCATGAAGAAGATGCGGATATTTCCTGAGTTTAAGTTCAAGCAAAGTGAGAATCTCTCTTGGATAATAATAATAATAATAATAATAATAATAATAATAATAATATATTTTTATTATTATTATTTATTATTATGTCGTGAACTAACTTTGCATACCTTGATCTCATACAGTAACTCGGTGAAATCTTTCACAAGAGACAGACGTTTCTTTAATTCCTTCTCCTCTTTCTCCTTTGCCCTCTCAACCAAATCTTCAAACACAAGCTGGAAACAAGTAAAACATTAGACCACCCGCAACGGTGTTTGAACGGCATTATAAAATAACTTCAGAAAGCTAAGATAATGATAAAAGAGCTATACCTGCAGATTAATATCTGATAAAGATGAGATGATGTCATCCTCAATAGCAGCCTTCAAATCTTCCAATGTCCATGTTGGTAAAACAGCAACCTGTAAAAACAAAAATAAATTTCAGATAAAAGGAATTATATTATGTCAATAATAAAGCACAAATAACAGATCCTACCTTCTTCGATTTCAGAGAATCTTTCACACGAATTTTATCTTCATGGTACTGTTAAGTAAACCAAAAAAGGAACAGTTAGCCAAAAGTCATCAAATAAAACAATCGTAAAGACATTTGCATGAACATGTTAAACTGTTGATAAATACCTTCTTTTCCAACTCCTCAACTACATCTTCAAACAAATCTCTCGGGGTCGAGCCAGACGTATTTGAAGCAACAGCCTGATAAGCTACCGACTCCTTCACCTGTGAACGACGCATGAAATCAGAACTAGCAAAAACTCATTTATATACTTAACTTAATATGTGTAATTGTGTATGTTTACACACCTTTTGACAATAGTCACGCCATGGAGTTTTAGCGGTAAGTGTACCAGAGGTCACATGTTCTTCCAGCATCTTACGGAACTCATCACGATTTTTGCGTTCCACCCGTTTTATATGTTCCTTGAAGAAATAAATAACTTAATTCAATAACAACGACAAATGATTAATGAAAAAATGAACCTTTCACTATAAGACGTTATTAAAGAGAACCTTTTTAATTTTCCTTTGTTCATCTTCTTCCTTCTCCAAATCACGGATGTATTCCTGGAAAATCTCCAACCGATCGATTTTTTCAAGGCGTGAACATCTTTCGTCGTCTTCCAAACGATCCTGAACTTTTCGCCACTGAGTATCCACCTTAATCAAGCCACAAGTTTCCAAAAACTGTCGGTACTCAGATCGGTTTTGCCTCTGCTCTTCTTGAGCTTTTGCTCGCTCCTGAATTAGAAATGAGGAATGAGTGTAAACACATATACGGCAACTACTACTTGACAGTGATCAATCAAACTTACTTTCTTCTGTAGGTCGACAAGGTAGTTTTGGAAAAGATCTTCACGGTCAGAAGGTCGGTCAACAGCCTTGTACCGTTCATCGTCTTCAAATAATGCCATTGCTTTGCTGGATTACAAATATGCATAAGATCGTAAAACGTGTGAATCAAAAGTGAGTACCGAAATATCGTCAATGTCATGTATTGTTTTTACAGACTTACCTCCATCGCATGGATGATGTCAGTTCCTCAGACTCCTGAAAGCAATTAAAAGTTAATGTAACATATGAACATACGTGTATGTGAGTGTGTGCGCGAAACTATAGATTTCTTGACTTATTATAAAATATTTATTTATTTATTATAACGTATAAGATAACGTCCAACTGGAACTTACTTCCAACATCTTTGTAAACTCTTCTTTTGCTTTTCTCTGCTTCAAACGCCTCTCCTCAGCCTCCACTTTCTTTCTTTGCATCAAATACTATGATAATGTAACACAAAAAATATGATGAAAGTTAAGACAGCTTTTACATACATACATATATATATACACACACGACTGCTATAAATCAAAGGAATTACCTCATTGAATGCCTGTTTCCGTTCACCATGTGCTTTTAACGCACCGTATCTTTTGTCATTTATGATCACTCTCATTGCCTGCTCCCAGTTCCAATCAGCCTTAACATTTGACTCCTCCAGTAAAGCTTTAAAAGCCATTTTTGCCTCCTAAAACACAAAGAACGATAAAAACCCCAAAAAAAAAGAGTACATGAACAGGATTACAGAAAATAGATATATAATAGCGTTTTACCTGCTTACTAGCATATAAAAATTGCTCATCATCCGCAGCTTTCTCATCTACTGGTGTTGTGTTCACTTTTCCGGCAGCTGCCATGCCCTTCTTTGCTTCCTGCCATTCACATCATCAAATTTTGTTTTTTTTTAATAAAATGCCATTTTCGTCCCTGAGGTTTGGGCCGTTTGGCCAGTTATGCAACTTTCGTCCAAAGATTTGTTTTTCCGCATTTGAATCCAAAAGGTTTGTAATCTTGCCATTTTCATACGGCTCGTTAACTCCATCCATTTTTCTCTGTTAAGTCAGGGGTATTTCCGCCTTTTTTGCTAACTTAAAGGGCAATTTGGTGTTTTTCACTTTATGTAAAAAGACCAAATACCCCTGAAATAGACCGAATTGCCCTTTAAGTTAACAAAAAAGACAAAAATACCCCTGACTTAACGAAGAAAAATGGATGAGTTAACTAGCCGGATGAAAATAGTAAAATTTCAAACCTTTTGGATCCAGATGCAAAAAACCAAACCTTTGGACGAAAGTCGCAAAACTGACCAAACCTTAGGGACAGAAATGGCATTTTACTCTTTTTTTTGTATTGCTAAATCAAATTCAAAAGCTCAATGTTCAGATTCAGCTAAGCATACCTCTGCGTCTTGTACAGAGACTCCATCTATAGCTTTTGGAACACCGTGGGAAGACGAATTCTCTGTGTTGCCCCTGAATTTTTAAATTTTTATGATTATAAGACCACATAATCCTAACTGTTATTCTATGAGGGATAAAAAATTAAGGGTTTCTTACATATTTCCACCTCCTAAGCTAGCTTATTACGTATTTCCCAAACAAAAAAAAAAAAAAAAAAACAATTACATATTTCCCCTTCCTAACCCATATATATTACATATTTCCCCTTTTCATTAAAATTACTATTAGAATAACTATGTTACCCTTAATTAACTATTAAATGAATATTTACATATTTCCCTTTTCCAAAATCATCAATCAATTACATATTTCCCCAATTGTTTTAATATATTGTTTTCATCAAATTACTTTGCATAACCTATATACATCTAAACCATTCACTCAGATTCTCATATATATAAACTTTGCGATCAACCATTCTAAGTGTTTTGACACACTTTATTAAAGTAACATGGCTTGTCTACCATCACAACAGCCATGAACGATGCGTGTAACAGTCTAACAGAATTGTGGGACAACTTGTTTGTATGAAATTCCTTAATTCAAATCACTCCGTATATGAACAATATATGCTTCATTCAGACCTTGTTATCTGCACCAGTACTGCTCATTGCCATCCGTTGTGGGTTAACCAGGGCAGCTCTTTGCATGCCTCCAGGCCCTTTACTCTGTGAAGATGGAGAAGCCAAAGAACAAGCAGGTCCTTCTCTATTATTGTGTTGAAGCCGAAGAACTAGCTCGCAAATTCGCTGATGAGTCCGATCACATTCAGCTACAATCCCTGAACGGGAGGTCTTCTTTTGTACCTTTTGTCCAAACTTGTTTTTTTCTTTTTTTTATTTTGTTGCTTTTATGTGGAAAGATATGAACTATTTTAACACTTGAAATTAGATTTTGAAGAATTGGGGAAATACTACATGAATTTGGGAAATATGTAATTGATTGATGATTTTAGAAAAGGGAAATATGTAAATATTCATTTAATAGTTAATTAAGGGTAAAATAGTCATTCTAAGAGTAATTTTAATGAAAAGGGGAAATATGTAAGGGGCTGTTTGTTTACCTCTTAATGAGGCTCTTAATGGTTCAGACCTCTTACTGGTTCAGCACTTAATGAGTCAGATTGTTTGTTTCACGAGCAGATGTCTGAATGGTTCAGACATTTGCCTCTGAATGGTTAAGATTTATACAGAGTCTGAATGGTTAAGACCTCTAATCTGAATTGGTCAGACATTTGCCTCTGAACGGTTAAGCATTATACAGGCTCTTAATGGTTCAGACCTCTTACTGGTTCAGCACTTAATGGTTCAGACCTCTTACTGGTTCATCACTTAACCATTCAGATGTTGCCAAACGGCCCCTAATATATATGGGGTAGGAGGGGGAAATATGTAATTGTTTTTTTTTTTTGTTTGGGGAAATACGTAATAAGCCAGCTTAGGAGGGGAAATATGTAAAAGAAAAAGGAACTACAATGGAGACGAATGCATGTTGGCACTCGCAGAAACCGTTGAAGATGGCTCAGACGCCACATTAGGGGGAGCATTGCCAGCAGGGATGACAGGTGTAACGGCTACAGGGCTTGAAGACACCTCTTTAACTGAGTTAGCAGAAGCAGGAGCGGAAGCTTGATCGAGTGCAGAGGGGGTTATAGAGGCTGGAGATTGAGTCCCTCTAGAAGCTTCTTTCTCAGCCAGCTCACGAGCCAGCTAAGCGTACAGAAACAAAAAACAAAAGCTTAGTTAGAACACTTTTGTTTTGATAGATATTAAAAATAGCATGGTAATAAGTTATGGTTTAAACCTTCAATTCCTCGGGTATTGTCCATTTAGATTGTTTTGTATCTTTGTTGTAATAATATCTGTGTAGGGTATGAATTATAGATTAAATACAAAAATCATAACAGTTTGAAATTATCTAAAGTTAAAAGCATGGTTAGCCGTACTTTTTGCCCTCTGCCGTTGTGAACTCTTTCCAAACAGTAGAAGCATCAGCTCTCTGACACATCACAAATATAAACATTAATAGCATATCAGATCGTTGCTAATATTTACACATATCCATAAGTTGGCCACATATGCATGTTCAAGTAATAATAAGATTGAGGGAAATCCTCAAAGCACATGAAACAATGGCAGTATTAAATTTAGAAGACATGTTTTGCAAGTAAACTGAGCTTTAACAGAACTACCAAACAGCAAAAAATGGTGATGCCAGGCTTACCTCCAAAGGTGTCATCAACTCCAAAGGCTTCTCCCAAGAAGATTGTTTTGTTCTCTTGTTGTAATAATATCTGCAAACATATGCAAAACGAATAATTATATTTGCAACTCTGTTGTCAAGGCTCACCCAGGCGCGAACGCCTAGGCCCACTTTTCAGGCCCAGCGCAGCCTTCTTGCTTCGCTTCAAAGACCCCACTTTCAGGCCCTCAGACACAGTTTTCAAACAATTACAACAACCCTAAACAAGCCTGCAATCAATCTAAACCAGCCGTAAAGAAGCCTAAAACATACCATGTAGCTATGAAGCACGGGGACGGCATATTGCATCGAGTACCCGTCCCGGGGACGGCTCGGGGACGGAAATGCGTAGGGGATGGCTCAGGGACGTTTCCCAAACGTACCCGGATATTGGGGACTTCTACAAAACCGTACCCAATATTGGGTACTTCCAAAACAGAGTATCGGGGACGTTTCCTAAAATATTTAGGGTTTTAACCCTTTTAACTTCCAAATACGTAAGTCGGCCTTTTATAAATATATATGCTATTCTAAACATTCATGTACAACAAGTCTGATCATCATCTCTATTCAAGTATTCATCATCCATCAAAGATGAATTTCATTATTCATAAGTAATTACCTATGGTTGATCTAGTGTTTTTGGAGTTTAATATATTTTTGGACTTTGTTTAATATATTTTTATTTTTTAATATTATTTTTTTGCCGTACCCGTATCTTGTATTTTTGAGTTTTGCCGTTCCCCGTACCCGTATCCGTGCTACGTAGCCCTGTAGAGACCTTCGACCTATACGCTACGCTATTCGCTATAGCAACCATAGCGACCGCTATTGACAACTATGATAAAGATAAACATAAAAAGGTTACCTTCTTCCATCAGCAGCTGTATACTCTTGCCAATCAGCTGATGCCTCTTGACTAGCATCGACAGCACTTGATGCCTACATGAACAAACAAAAGTATTTATCCTCAAATGACTACTTAAAAATTACAAAAAATATCAAATTTTTAACTTATCATACTATATGTTGATACATGTTAACTTCAGTTCTAACGTATAATTTAATGAAAGATATTAAAAATTAATTTACAACATTATAATATTAAACAAACTAAAAGTTCAAGAAACTACAAAATTACAATTATGTACACATCTTTTTTAGTTAACTTTGGAAGAAAAAAATACTTGAAAAATGAAGTGCCATAAAGTATTGAGGCTTTCATATAATTTTCTCAGTAGTACACAGACAATCAAATAAACTACGAAACCAAAAAAAAGAATAATAAAGATATATACCTGATTTGGGGGAGTGGCGGTTGAAGGCTGCTGTCCAGTTTGTGGCACCGATGAAACAGTCGGTGGACCTTGATTTGCAGAAGACATCCAAGGTTGTCCTCCACTAGAAACAACAGGTGCGTGCATCTGTGAGACAGCATGAAACTGAGAAGACACATTTGTTGGTAGCCCGAATGACGGTGCATTGAACTGAGACACGTAAACAATTATAGATTCCAAATGGCAACTACTTAAACACATAAACCGGTAAAAAATAGGGCCTTACTGTATACGAAGATGAAAGAGGTACTCCAGGGTTCTGGTTCTGGAACTGTGGTGGCTGCATATATGGCATCGGCATCGGTTGTGAAGATGGAGAGGGGTGCCCACCTGGCCTCTGCTGCAACAGTTGAGAATACTGTGGTAACGGAGTTTGACCCACTGGACGATATTGCGGAGCGGCTGAACCTGGCTGCATGAATGGTTGACCCTGTTGTGGTGTAACCGTAGCCCGGAACTGCAACAGCATATAACAAATTTACTATCCAATAGTTTGTATGAAATGGTATATAGATAAGAATTACTAAACCAACCAAGAAAGAAGAAACATACTTGCATCGAGTAGTTTGTTCCAAAACTTTGAGAACCAATGGATCCAATTGCAGGTGGCCGAAGAGACTAAGAGTAAAAAAGTTTTGTTTTAGCTTTTAATAAGACACAAAAGCAATATTTTTGTTCACCCTCACAAGGAACTAAATACTTTATAAAATACCTATTTATTTGATGTTTCCAATCGAAGGATAGCTTGTAACCCTAAAAGGGGTATACTAAGTAACTACCCTGACAATACTACTTACTCATAAGCCAATCCCTATGTTGTTAGATGAATGAATTTCTATTCTACTAATAATGATGTGTATTATCAACATACACAAGTGAGCACTTAAAATTCAATCTCTTCCAATTGATAAAACCTAACTCCATGTATCAATCTGATGCGCATAAAACCCCCAAGAATCACAATCCAAAGCTAGATAAAACTGACAGATACATATAACGATTTAGGGTTTAATCATATACCTGTGAAGCGGGATTCTGAGGGTTATTATCCATTGTAGGACATAAGAGAGAAACAACAAATGGATCTAATAAACCCTAATTCGCCGTTATAACTCAACGTACAATTAGCCGTTGCTGGTGCCACAGAAATTCTTCTTGTTTTTGGAGATGTTAATATGAATGGGAAATTGAACAAAACTGAAGAATGGTTATGTTAAAATTTAGGGTTTACTGCTTTCGGTTTGGCAGCGCTTAGTAAAAATCGTTAGTGAGGTACCAACATACATATTTTATGTAATTTCTTTTTCACCGATTACCAAAAAATTAATCGGTGGTCGGCCGACTAGCGACTAGTCGCCGATTAATCTCAATTTTTCCAACATCAATATAATTGAAACCGCTACTAGCATATGCTTCTATAGTTTTCGATCGATTTAAAACACGTATCGATGTCCTTTTAAGCATGCCACAAACTAATTTCTTGGATTTTTTTTCTTTCGATTGCTATAGCAATCCTTTTGAGCATGTAAGAAACTAGTTCTTGGATTTTTTTTCTTTCTAGTCGCTATAGCAATCGAAAGAAAAAATCTAAGAAATAAGTTTGCGACATGCTCAAAAGGATATCCAGACGTGTTGTACATCGATCAAAAATCATAAAATCGAATGTCGGTACCAGTTTCGATTATATCAATATCAACTGATGTTCGGTCGGAATAGGTTCGGCTCGTCAGGGAATTCACACTCATAAAAGTATGTGGACCATAAAAAGAGTATATGTAGCTCATGAAGCACATATGTATGTAACTGTTAACAGCGGTGTCAGCACATGCATTGTACTCCACCTCTGTACTAAGAGCGAGCAATCATATCTTTTTCTTAGATCTCCAACTGAAACTATGTTAATATGATTGGGAGACTGAACAAAACTGATAAATTTTCGGTTTGGTTCGTTACGGTATCAACACTTGCTCTAACAATCGAAAGAAAAAGTCCAGGAAAATAAATTCGTGACATGCCTAAAAGGATATCGACGCATGTTTTACATCAATCAAAAACCATAAAAACGAATACCGATTCCAATTATATCAATACGAGTACCGATGTTGTTCAATCGGAATCGATTCGACTCGTCAGGGTACTAGCACCAATAAAGCCTATTGAAGGGGTATGGTCCCTAATCCTGCGCCGACTACACTAGGCAACCTCAGGTCGCACGTGGAGACTATACCCAAAATAAACAAAACTCAACACTTGGTCCATTTTGGAAACAAAGTGGCGCAAGCTTAAGAAACGCATATCATGTCTACGCCGATATGATGATTTTAGTAAGTACATCTGGTACAAATGTCAGAACAGTAACCAATGGGGGCACGCCAGGTTGTGTCCAGTAATGCGACATCATGAGCAATCGTGCAGGAGACAGAAAGCGTTTTCCGGTGGGAGTTGACTTGAGCAGCGATGATGACGCCAGCGGTATGTCCGGGGTGGACTTTGAGCAGTAAAAAGGAATGGATCAGGTGGTGGTTAGCTTGATTCGGGTCTCGGTTCGAGAGGGATCGGCAGCAGAGGAACTCCATGGTAGTGTCGGCGCTAACTCCAATGAGTGCCGTATTCCCATTCGTTTCAGGGTTCATCGGTCAGTAAATGATTATTACATGCATTCCTTGTGATTTTTTATTTGAGAAATGAAATTATATATATACTTTTACATGTTTGGTGTTGAGAATGACGATATGATATTCTTGTGACAAACTGTTTATTTAGATCTGAACATTATGTTTGTTGTAACGCCCATCTCTTTTTTTATGAATTTAATACTAAATACGCATTTTTAGATAAAAATACGACCTTACAAAAATTTATCAAGTTAACTTCATACAACTTTAAAACATTCCAAAATGTAGTGTTAAGTGTTTACAAGATTTACTTTTAACTAAAAGTAAATAGATCAATGCGGAAGCTTTGTTTGGTTGTGTGTTCGATTCTTGATAACCGCTCGATCTTCATCCAGGATATCACCAACTTCACCTAACATCAAAACCAACCTAAAAGTTAGTTTTGACAACAATTAAATAAATATATCCAAGTTCCAATATCAAACAAATGAAAACAAAACAAATTTTCCGGAAATAGGTCTCTCGCGCCACGAGAGAGACTCATTTAAATCCTTCGCGGGCCGCGAGCGGCCTCGCGTGTCGCGCCAGATCGAGCTTGCCCCGTCGCGTGCCGCGGGGGAGTCATTTTTCCAGCAGGTCCACACCCTGGACCTGCATATCTGCCCAACTCTAATTTTTTACAAAACACAACTTCAAATGACCATAACTTTTTATCTAGAAGTCCGTTTTAGCTGATTCTTTTTCCTACGCGTTTGTAATCAAAATACGTATCAATTTATCCTATTTTCCGCATATGAAACCTGAATTATAAACGAATAGTTTATAATTTCTTGTTTCATTTATTCGACCCATTTTTTTATACTTTACAAAACATGTTAATCACTCATTTTTACTTCTAAGTGTACATACCCTTTCCCCGGGCTCGTGAACTTCAGCGTGTTGTTACCATTCCATGGTTTTACGCTTTCATATCTCTCAATTAAAGAGTGACGTTCACGTCACTTTAGTATTACCAAGTTACCCTTGTTTTGACCCGTTTGGTCATCTAATGGAAACCACCATTTTTATCATCATACTAACTTATTCCAACAAACATTTTGACTCAATGCCATACCTAATGAACTTCGTCATTTCAGCATTATACCAATTTCACTATTAGACTAATTCAAGTTAACTAACTATATCCAATATACAAACATGATGTAACGGAACCAAGTTACATACTTGCATAATTCATCAACACTAGTTTCTATCCATAATTACCCATTCCCGGGATTGTCAACTTTAGCGTATAACTCCCATTTCATAGTTTACACTTTTATAACTCAAATTTAACGAGTGACGTTTAAGTCACTTCGAACACTAGCAGTTCGACCATTATTTGACCCGTTTGGTTTGTCGAGTGAGTTACATCACTTCATTGACATTCCAACACGGCTATTTAAACAATATCTGTCACACCCCCAAAATCCACACGCGGAGTATCACCGCTTGGAGGCGTGACTGACCAGGATCAAACCATCAATCATATTGAACAAGTAAGTAATTAATTGTAAAAGTCCAACCAATACAATTGGTGTCCAAAACAAACATAGTTTAAGTTGTAAGCGGAAGCATAATGTTTAAAACCAAAACATAAGTTTAAATATCCCAAAGTTTAACATGGCACACAGTTGTCCATGTCCCACAACGACTCTTCCCCATGCAAGCTCCAGCTAAGTACCTATTGACCTGCAAAGCATGTAGTAACGAGTCAACAACAATGTTGAGCGAGTTCACAGTTGGGTGTTTGTTTTAGTTGTTCCAAAAACAGTTCCTTTAACTGGCATCCCTACCGTGGGGGTTACCCCATAGTTGAAAACGTGATTTATTTAACCTATTAACTCTGGCAATCCAGCCGTGGGGGCTACCCCATGTTTAGTTATCTGGCTTTTCGGTCGTGGGGGCTACCCCATGTATACTACTAGACTCGTTACCATATCGACTGCTGACTGTAGTCATGTTTATGTGCCCTGAACTGTCAATGTCTATCATCATTGACGTGCCCAGATCCATTAGTTCACGCCCGTCCTCTGCGGCACGGTGTGAGGCTTGTCAGACCTAAATAGCGCTATCTAACTAATGACCCGCTCGCCATTGGCCCGGCGATTAAATCGATATAAAAAGGAGGGACTTCGTGATAGAGTTTTGGTCTAGTAAAAGTTAACTGTCCATGAGGACGAGGAATTACATTCCTGAACCAGTACTGTCCTACCCAAGAAAGGACGAGGAATCCATGTTCCTTAACCCCATTCCCAACCCCTGGGAATCCCATGCTTTGTAGAATGTGTGAACTCACCTTAGGTTAGCTCGGCAGATAAACGAAAAGTCAATCGAGCTGCTAGAGGTCAACCACGTCCTAACATGGTTACCATACAAGTCAGGTTTTGGTTTCGAGTAGTGCACATCAGTTTCACATAAACCCGCAGATTAAGAACACACATTGATCATGGCAAACACATAATACATGTTAACACCTTAACAGTAACAGTCAAGTACTCATCATGTCTAACTTGTACGATCCAGAAGATAAAGCCCAATAACAGGCGGCCCAACATGTCGTGCGTTCAGCACAGCCTTGTGCGATCCACAACATGTTGTGCGTTTTCGTAAATCACCCGGCCCAAATAACAAGAAGCCCAACAAGTCTATAAGCATAAACACGGCCCAATTAATTAACATAAGTCTTGTGCGATTCGGACCGCTTGTACGATCCGGTCGAGTTGTGCGATCCGAACTAGTCCAGCCCATCATGAATACCCGGCCCAACAGTTAAACAAACATAACAACTTGTGCGATCCAACAGTCTTGTGCGACTGGGGATCTCTTGTGCGACTGCATGTGTGTGTTTGGTCTTGTGCGACCGGAGTCTCTTGTGCGATTAAGAGACTTGTGCGATTAGTTATACTTTCCAGATTTCATGCAATCATTTACCACTTCCAAATCAATTTGTGTGACCCAAATTAACAGTTTCCATTCATGAAAAATTCTCGATCAAACAAGTATTTTAACATCCATTCTCATGAACCCTAATATAATCATAATCATGAACAATAATCAAAACACTTAACATACCCATCTAGGGGTTTCAAATCATCATATAACACCTCATAATTGACCCTACAACTAACCCGATTTCAACAAATATGCAGCCGATTAACAAACATTCGATCCTTAAAACAATAATATGCAATCCGACTAACATGAACATTATCCAATACACATATGCAATCCGATTTCATGCACATCAACGATTAATGATTTAAATCACATTCAATCACAAGATATCATTAACTCATCATGCAATCAATCCGAAAACAAGGCATGATAGCCGATTAACATTATCATACACATTCGATTCACAAGAACATCATCATTCATACAACTATTCTAGTTATATCATGGCATCCATAATATCATTTAACAACAAGCATCATAAAACACTAACCGGTTAAGAGAGTTTAACACGGATGATCCGAATCAATAAGATCTTCGATGGAGAGGGTGTGTGTGGCTGCCGTCGGGTTCGTGAGGGAGAGAGAGAGGAGAGCTAGGGTTTGTGTGTGTAAAGTGTTTAGCAAACAAATGAGGAGTATACACTATCTCCATGGGTTATGCGACACAAGGGGGTGTGGGCCGAACCCAAAGTGTGGCCCGAATGGGCTTGTGTGATCGGATTAGAGTTGTGCGTTTACATAATACACACACTCACATAACATATAACACATATCATCTCATTAAATCAACATATCAAATAATTACACTAAGTTTACATACGTTACATCAAAGTACAAAGATAGGTTCCGAAGTACGAGCTGTCACATTATCCCCAAGTTGAAAGAAATTTCGTCCCGAAATTTAGAACGTACTCACTGAGGAAGCTAGTTAAGTTGCATGGTTTTCCTGGGGTGTCACATCCTTCCCCCGTTGATCTGGAATTTCGTCCCGAAATTCCGTAGCTTCAGCCTCAGTAGTGATTGTACTGTTTACGAATAGTTGGGGGTACTTTTGTTTCATTTGATCTTCGCGTTCCCAGGTGAACTCTGGGCCGCAACATGAGTTCCAACGAACTCGAACGAGAGGTATTCTAGTACGCTTGAGGACCTTAACATCCCGGTCCGTGATTTCAACTGGTTCCTCGACGAATCGTAACTGCTCGTCGATAGTGAGCTCCTTCAAAGGAACTATGTGGGTCCATCTGACAGACACTTCTTCAGATTTGACACGTGGAAAACGTTGTGAACTGCGCTGAGTTCTGTTGGTAGGTTCAGTTTGTAGGCCACCTTGCCTATTTTCTCGATGACTTCGAAAGGTTCAACGTATCGTGGGTTAAGTTTGCCTCGTTTACCAAAACGAACCACACCCTTCCAGGGTGAAACTTTTAGTAGCACTCGCTCCCCAACCTGGAGCTCAAGTGGTTTTCTGCCCTTATCGGCGTAGCTTTTCTGACGGTCACGAGCTGCCGCCATTCGTTGTCGTATCTGAGCAATTCGTTCTGTTGTGTCTACCACAAGTTCTGGACCAGTAATCTGACTATCCCCCACCTCTGCCCAACAAAGAGGTGACCGACATTTACGCCCGTACAATGCCTCAAACGGAGCAGCTTTAATGCTGGTGTGGTAGCTGTTATTGTACGAAAATTCCACAAGTGGCAGATGCTTTTCCCAGCCGTTGCCAAAGTCAATTACACATGCCCTAAGCATGTCTTCTAAAGTTTGAATAGTGCGCTCAGACTGCCCATCCGTCTGAGGGTGATATGCTGTGCTCATGTCTAATCGTGAGCCAAAGGACTTGTGCATTGCTTGCCACAGCTCAGAGGTAAAACGTGCATCACGATCCGAGATAATAGAGGTGGGCACCCTGTGCCTCGAGAAAACTTCCTTAAGGTATACGTCTGCTAGAGTGGAGAACTTATCCGTTTCCTTGATAGCCAAGAAGTGTGCAGACTTTGTGAGTCGATCCACGATCACCCAAATAGTATCGTTACCACGTTGAGATCTAGGCAGGCCAGTAACAAAATCCATGGAAATTTGCTCCCATTTCCATTGTGGTATCTCTGGTTGTTGGAGTAGGCCTGAAGGTTTCTGGTATTCGACTTTGACTCTCGCACAAGTCAAACACTTGCTGACGTAAGTTGCTATATGGGCCTTCATGCTAGGCCACCAATATGTAGTTTTGATATCATGGTACATCTTGTCCGAACCAGGATGTACGGAGTAGCGAGACTTGTGTGCCTCATCCATCACTAGCTCTCGTAGGTCGCCATAGAGTGGGACCCAAATGCGTCCTGTTACGTAGTAAGCACCGTCTTCCTTTTGTTCCAATCGTTGCCTTGAGCCGCGTAGGGCTTCAGCCCTGATGTTCTCTGGTTTTAACGCTTCTACCTGAGCGTCTCGTATCTATGCAGGAAGACTAGATTGAATAGTGAGTTGTAGAGCTCGTACGCGCTTAGGCGCAGTGTCTTTTTTACTGAGGGCGTCGGCCACAACATTGGCTTTGCCTGGGTGGTACCTGATCGAACATTCATAGTCATTCAGTAGCTCGACCCATCGTCGTTGTCGCATATTCAGTTCCTTCTGTTTGAAGATATGCTCGAGACTCCTGTGGTCGGTGTAGATGGCGCACTTGGTACCGTACAGGTAATGTCTCCATATCTTAAGTGCAAAAACAACAGCTCCCAGCTCTAAGTCGTGTGTAGTGTAGTTCCTTTCATGAACTTTGAGTTGGCGTGAGGCGTAGGCTATAACTTTATCCCGTTGCATCAATACACAACCAAGACCCTGAATTGATGCGTCGCAGTAAACCACGAAGTCGTCTGTGCCCTCTGGCAATGAAAGGATAGGTGCACTGCAAAGTCTATCCTTTAAATGCTGAAATGCTAATTCCTGTGCATTTCCCCATCGATAAACAACGCCTTTCTGCGTTAGTGAGGTGAGAGGCTGTGCACTTGGTACCGTACAGGTAATGTCTCCATATCTTAAGTGCAAAAACAACAGCTCCCAGCTCTAAGTCGTGTGTAGTGTAGTTCCTTTCATGAACTTTGAGTTGGCGTGAGGCGTAGGCTATAACTTTATCCCGTTGCATCAATACACAACCAAGACCCTGAATTGATGCGTCGCAGTAAACCACGAAGTCGTCTGTGCCCTCTGGCAATGAAAGGATAGGTGCACTGCAAAGTCTATCCTTTAAATGCTGAAATGCTAATTCCTGTGCATTTCCCCATCGATAAACAACGCCTTTCTGCGTTAGTGAGGTGAGAGGCTGTGCAATCTTGGAAAAATCCTTAATGAACCTCCTGTAGTAACCTGCCAAGCCCAAGAATTGGCGAATTTCCGTTGGTGTACGAGGTGCAGGCCAGTTCTTAATAGAGTCTACCTTGGATGGATCAACGTGAATCCCAGCCTTGTTTACCACATGGCCTAAGAAATGGACTTCACGAAGCCAGAAGTCACATTTTGAAAACTTGGCGTACAACTGTTCTGCTCGAAGGAGTTCCAGAATGAGTCGTAGATGCTGCTCATGTTCCTCCTGACTCTTCGAATAGATCAGGATGTCGTCGATGAAAACTATGACGAACTTGTCCAGGTAAGGCTTGCACACTCGATTCATCAAGTCCATGAAGACCGCAGGTGCGTTTGTCAGCCCAAAAGGCATGACCAAAAACTCGTAGTGTCCATAACGGGTTCTAAAGGCTGTTTTAGAGGCGTCCTCTTCTCGGACTCTCAGTTGATGATATCCTGATCTCAAATCAATCTTTGAATAGTAGCTCGACCCTTGCAGCTGGTCGAACAAGTCGTCAATGCGTGGAAGGGGATAGCGATTCTTCACGATCACTTTGTTGAGTTCACGGTAGTCGATACACATACGGAAGGTACCGTCTTTCTTCTTCACGAATAGCACTGGAGCTCCCCAGGGAGAAGAGCTAGGACGAATAAAACCCTTATCCAAGAGTTCTTGTAGTTGCGTAGAGAGTTCTTTCAACTCTGATGGAGCTAGGGGATAAGGTGCACGAGCTCTAGGTGCTGCTCCAGGAGCTAGCTCGATCTGAAATTCGACCTGGCGATGAGGCGGAAGACCAGGTAGTTCCTCGGGAAATACCTCAGGGAAGTCACGTACAATCGGAAAATCTTCTATCTTCTTCTCTTTCTTCGAGGTGTCAGTAACGAGAGCTAGAATAGCAGTGTGCCCCTTTCTCAAGCACTTCTGAGCCTTAAGGAAAGAGATGATGCTCACAACAGCACCACTCTTGTCGCCATGAATCATGAGAGGTTCATCACCTGGGCGAGGAATATGGACAATCTTTTCGTTACAACGGATCTCTGCTTGATGTTGGGATAACCAGTCCATCCCAATGACAACGTCAAAACTACCCAGAGTGATAGGAAGGAGGTCGATTGAGAAAGTGTGATCAGCAATAACAAGATTACAACCTTTGACTATGTGGGTGACCTCTAAACTTTTACCATTAGCTAACTCTACAGTGTGCTTGGGGTTCAAAGGTGTTGGGGTACGCTTAAGCATTTGACTAACTTTTAGGGACACATAGCTAGTATCAGCACCCGAATCAAATAAGACAGTAACATAAAAGTCGTCGAGAAGGAACTTACCCGTCACAACATTGGGATCATTCCTTGCTTCACCTTGTCCAATCACGAACACCCGCCCCTGGCACCATTGCCGCTGTTACCCCCGTTGTTTCCATTCCCCTGGTTGTTGTTGTTGTTATTGTTGTTCTGGTTCCTGTTCAGTTGAGGACAATCTCTCTTGAAGTGGCCTTCAGCTCCACACTGAAAGCACCCTTTGTTGTTACCTTGATGCTGCTGCTGCTGGCGTTGATTCTATGGGGCTTGTTGTTGTTGACGATTCTGGTTTGCGGGGTATAAACTTCTGTAATCCTTTGCTGCGTGACCTGGCTTGTTGCACCGATGGCAGTTACCCCTGGTGCATGGCCCGCTGTGGTGTAGATTACAACGATTGCATTTGGGGTGATTTCCCTTGTACCCACCCTGACTTTGACTACCAGATGTTTGCTGACTAGGACTCTTGTAGTCGTCAGTCCTTCTCTGCTGAGACTGAGATTGAACAGAGGTCGAACCCTTGCTTGAAGCTCCATCCCATTTCCGTTTGTTGTCACTAGGAGCATCTGAAGTAGTAGCACCAATGCGCTTTGGTAACCTGTTCTGCTCCACCGCCTGATCAGTGAGACAGTGAGCCAACTGAACAACCTGCTGGATGGTGGCGAGGTTTACTGAAGTCACATGACTTTGGATTTCTGGCACTAAGCCCTTGAGATAAAGTTCGATACGCTTAACTGGAGGGTCCACCATAGTAGGACACAGAATAGCAAGCTCATTTGATCTTTTTGTATAAGCTTCAATCTCTGACCCCGTCATCTTGAGGTTGAAGAACTCGACTTCCAGTTTGTGGATTTCATCACGATTACAGTACTCTTCCTTGATCATTTCCCTAAAGTTATCCCATGGGTGGCGTTAGCAGCAACCAACCCCAGCATTTGAACCTGAGCGTTCCACCACGTGAGCGCTAATCCCTCGAGAGTACCGGTAGCATACTTCACCCTGCGTGCCTCAGGGCATTCACACATCTCGAAAACAGATTCGAGCTTTTCAAACCAGTGGAGGAGACCTACAGCTCCTTCAGTGCCGCTAAAAGTAGTGGGTCGGCAACCCATAAAGGTTTTGAAGGTGCACACAGGTGGCTGAGCATGTTGACCTGTTGTGGGTGTAAGAAAGGACAAAGTTTAACACAAAGGTTGGTTCACGAGAGTAGGACCTAAAGATCCTAGAATGAGTTTTAAACTGCAGGGTATACCTCCTGCTTATGCGGCTGCAAGTGCCGCAGCAACCTGTTCGTTAATCAGAGCCGTCAACTGGGCTTGAGTCATGTTAACGCGTCCAGACATGATCTTCATATCAAGGGAAACATGAGTAAGAAGGGTTCGCGAAAGTGCGATGACAGAAGAGAGTAAGCACACATGTGTTTTCAATTAACAGTTACTACGTTTATCTAAGCATACCAAAAGCAAAGTTCTACGTAGTCTAGCAAGTAGGCAATAAAACATAAACCATATCACCTAGAATGTCGAGCCTTGCACGTGGAGCGAAGCGTCGTTGTGGATCGTAGAGCACTGTACAGGTTATAGTCTGGTTTTAACAAAAACGTTTTCCCTTATTAAAACCAAGTTCTCTATAACCAATGGCTCTGATACCAATCTGTCACACCCCCAAAATCCACACGCGGAGTATCACCGCTTGGAGGCGTGACTGACCAGGATCAAACCATCAATCATATTGAACAAGCAAGTAATTAATTGTAAAAGTCCAACCAATACAATTGGTGTCCAAAACAAACATAGTTTAAGTTGTAAGCGGAAGCATAATGTTTAAAACCAAAACATAAGTTTAAATATCCCAAAGTTTAACATGGCACACAACTGTCCATGTCCCACAACGACTCTTCCCCATGCAAGCTCCAGCTAAGTACCTATTGACCTGCAAAGCATGTAGTAACGAGTCAACAACAATGTTGAGCGAGTTCACAGTTGGGTGTTTGTTTTAGTTGTTCCAAAAACAGTTCCTTTAACTGGCATCCCTGCCGTGGGGGTTACCCCATAGTTGAAAACGTGATTTATTTAACCCATTAACTCTGGCAATCCAGCCATGGGGGCTACCCCATGTTTAGTTATCTAGCTTTTCGGTCGTGGGGGCTACCCCATGTATACTACTAGACTCGTTACCATATCGACTGCTGACTGTAGTCATGTTTATGTGCCCTGAACTGTCAATGTCTATCATCATTGACGTGCCCAGATCCATTAGTTCACGCCCGTCCTCTGCGGCACGGTGTGAGGCTTGTCAGACCTTAATAGCGCTATCTAACTAATGACCCGCTCGCCATTGGCCCGACGATTAAGTCGATATAAAAAGGAAGGACTTCGTGATAGAGTTTTGGTCTAGTAAAAAAGTTAACTGTCCATGAGGACGAGGAATTACATTCCTGAACCAGTACTGTCCTACCCAAGAAAGGACGAGGAATCCATGTTCCTTAACCCCATTCCCAACCCCTGGGAATCCCATGCTTTGTAGAATGTGTGAACTCACCTTAGGTTAGCTCGGCAGATAAACGAAAAGTCAATCGAGCTGCTAGAGGTCAACCACATCCTAACATGGTTACCATACAAGTCAGGTTTTGGTTTCGAGTAGTGCACATAAGTTTCACATAAACCAGCAGATTAAGAACACACATTGATCATGGCAAACACATAATACATGTTAACACCTTAACAGTAACAGTCAAGTACTCATCATGTCTAACTTGTACGATCCAGAAGATAAAGCCCAATAACAGGCGGCCCAACATGTTATGCGTTCAGCACAGCCTTGTGCGATCCACAACATGTTGTGCGTTTCCGTAAATCACCCGACCCAAATAACAAGAAGCCCAACAAGTCTATAAGCATAAACACGGCCTAATTAATTAACATAAGTCTTGTGCGATTCGGACCGCTTGTACGATCCGGTCGACTTGTGCGATCCGAACTAGTCCAGCCCATTATGAATACCCGGCCCAACAGTTAAACAAACATAACAACTTGTGCGATCCAACAGTCTTGTGCGACTGGGGATCTCTTGTGCGACTGCATGTGTGTGTTTGGTCTTGTGCGACCGGAGTCTCTTGTGCGATTAAGAGACTTGTGCGATTAGTTATACTTTCTAGATTTCATGCAATCATTTACCACTTCCAAATCAATTTGTGTGACCCAAATTAACAGTTTCCATTCATGAAAAATTCTCGATCAAACAAGGATTTTAACATCCATTCTCATGAACCCTAACATAATCATAATCATGAACAATAATCAAAACACTTAACACACCCATCTAGGGGTTTCAAATCATCATATAACACCTCATAATCGACCCTACAACTAACCCGATTTCAACAAATATGCAGCCGATTAACAAACATTCGATCCTTAAAACAATAATATGCAATCCGACTAACATGAACATTATCCAATACACATATGCAAGCCGATTTCATGCACATCAACGATTAATGATTTAAATCACATTCAATCACAAGATATCATTAACTCATCATGCAATCAATCCGAAAACAAGGCATGATAGCCGATTAACATTATCATATACACATTCGATTCACAAGAACATCATCATTCATACAACATTTCTAGTTATATCATGGCATCCATAATATCATTTAACAACAAGCATCATAAAACACTAACCGGTTAAGAGAGTATAACACGGATGATCCGAATCAATAAGATCTTCGATGGAGAGGGTGTGTGTGGCTGCCGTCGGGTTCGTGAGGGAGAGAGAGAGGAGAGCTAGGGTTTGTGTGTGTAAAGTGTTTAGCAAACAAATGAGGAGTATACACTCTCTCCATGGGTTATGCGACACAAGGGGGTGTGGGCCGAACCCAAAGTGTGGCCCGAATGGGCTTGTGTGATCGGATTAGAGTTGTGTGTTTACATAATACATACACTCACATAACATATAACACATATAATCTCATTAAATCAACATATCAAATAATTACACTAAGTTCACATACGTTACATCAAAGTACAAAGATAGGTTCCGAAGTACGAGTTGTCACAATATCATCAACAAACATATTTATTTAACTATTTTGACCCGTTTGGTTGTCGAGTGAGTTACATCACTTCATTGACATACCAAACGCAACCATTTTCGCTATATCAATATCAAACATATCTACGACTAGGTTTATCTACATAAGTGTAACGAGACGACAAGTCGCGTACCTTTAAAGCGTTCCCTTCAAGCGTGTGTCCGCTTGAAGACTCGATTCCTTTGCCTATAGAGTTCAATCAACGATCCGTTTAGAACTCTATTCATGTCATATAACGCACAATTCACAACATCATTCAAATATGCGTTTTGTTCCGAATTTCAACATTTAGTTTTCTCTTAGGCGTTTTAACAAACACCTTATGGGCATCGTTTTATAAAACCCATTATCAAGTTCCTGACTAACTATTTAGCCCAAATTAAACAATTTTTGCAAGTTCATTATATCTAGTATGCATAATAACATCTAGATTCACTTCATGTATTTCAACAACACTAGTTAAAAAGTCAAATTCTTAGTGTTCTTATCATTCTACAAAACCCATTTTACACTTAGATGGGTGACCATGAATTTCACAATTATGAACATCAATTCAACAAGTATTTGACTAGCGTTTACTCCTAGACATGTTTTTATTACTAATTTCATCTGAACATCAATCATGCAAGTTCAGATTTCGATTTCACAATTCATCAAGAAGTTGAGATGAATCCAAATTGTAAATTTTGACATACCTTATGATCACTTCACTGAGATGATCACTAATTTATGATTGGATATCAATTTGGATTCGATTTGGTCTCTCAATTTGATCAATTTTGATGATTAGGGTTTGAGCTTTGGGGAGTCTCTCCTGGCTCCTGTGTTGTACGCGACCAGAACACACACAAGGTGTGTGTTTTGGTGTTAAATTTTGTTTTAATAATATTACTTTGGACTTGTTCAACTTTGGTCCCTTAACTTTATCTAAGTTTTTATAAAGGGTTATTTAACCAAGTTTTTCCTTATTTTTACAAGACTTAGAATTTAACTAGGTTATTTACTCCTAGTTACTTTATCTTGTTCTTTACAAACATAGAATTAATAATGAAAGATTTATATTTTTGGGGTGTTACAAGTCTACCCCCCTTAAAGAGGTTTCATCCCCGAAACCTTCTTTAAGTAGTTCTTTGGTTTGGACCAAACAAACTTAGTTTCGTTTTCAAGGCATCCTTTCTTTTAGTCAAAAGTCATCATTTGCATCGACGCGTGTGTCTTTCACGTGTAAGTCCTCACGGACTGTAACTTGTATCTTGTATTTCTTATTTTGTCGCATATTTGACCCAATTGTCAAATGACCACTCAATAGTATGAGTTTGTCAACATGTTTACTTCACGTTAATCCTATATCGACAAACGCTTAACATTGGTCACAACATTACCTTGACTATAAATTGCTTTACCGGCTAGACTGATTAGTCACCGTTTTACTTCATACCTTGTCATTCGGGTATACTATTTTGCCGTCATCGGCCCTTTTTGCGTGCTTATAGTTTCATATCAAGTAACTCATATTACAACGTGGTTGTATTCTATATCACTTTTTGTGTCCGTAATCACATCACGTCATGTTTAGTTTTATATCGGCTTTTCATTATTAAGAATCTTTCTTTTGTATGCATCGTCTTACACCCATCAGCGTTAGGACCTATATTCTTTAGTATCAACCCTTTTTTTCTAATTTCTCTCATAATATTTATATTTGTTAGTACGTTGTTTCTAACTAAAACTGAATTTTAGTTTAACGTTTTTCTCTTTATCATATGTCAATTAGTCATATCGAGAAATTGACGACAAGAATTATTCTTTTCCGCTATTATATTACGCGGGGAATTGTAACCAACCCCCATGCTTTACCCCAAGTGACCCGTAGGTTCTTTTGCTTAGCCTCGTAGGTTATTTCTTTAGGCTTTCATCCCTTTTTGGTTTATTTCTTTATATTGCTGACGCGAGGTTCGTTTAGTCCTTTAAACCCTTACTTTGTTTATAATCCCAAAGGTTATGACGATCCCGTAGATCATCTTTTGCTTGTGTCATTTCGTACTTTTAGAAATACATTTTTTTGGTGTCATGCGCCCCTTTCCAGCCTACAATTCGTTCATTTTCCATTTTCGAATTTTATCGATTTGGCCGTAGTCTAAAGCTACTCTCGTTTTCTTTTTGGACTAATCTTCCAACTTTATGACTTCCCACGTCATTTACGCGTCGATTTATTTTTCACTCACCGTTATCCGGTTCACACATTTATTTATTTACAACCCGTTACCCGGGTTCTTTTATCTTAATGTCTTAATGCTTCCGTTGTCTGGTTTGCATTTTCCTTTTTATACATTCTTACTACCCGTCACATAGGCTTATTAATATTTTGTGCTCCCATTAATGGTTTGCGTTTATTTGCACTACCGAGCATTATACTTTATTTTGATTTATTTGGTTATATTAGCGAAATTTATCGCCTTCATCCAACCGAGTCCTTTATTCTTTCATTCATCTTATTTGTGACTTGTTCATGTGAATTTTATCACTTGTGACAGTCAAACTTTGTCCTTATGCCTTGACATTCAAAATTCTCAGTTTATATTTTTTTACTTTGATTCGTATCCCTTCCCTCGGGCTCATTATCTTAATGTAATATGCTTCCATTACCCGACTTGCGTTTTTTTTCCTTTATTATTAAACATTTTTACTTATTTGATTCAAACACCCTCTCTCTTTTGTTAGTGACCCTTAGCTCCGTCTCCTTTATCAATGTCCCGACGGTTCATTTCTTAAGCCTTATTTGGTAAAACCACTGCCATTGTTATACAGCTTTTGGGGTTTACTTGTTTTCATTCCAACACTTTTAAAACGTTCATTTTACTAATCTTTTATACAATCACACTCATCAATGTGATTATTGTTCTTCCTAGTAAGGATTTGATTAATAATATGTTACTTGGATAGTTACCCATACCCAAGTTTCTAAATCCATATTTATTGATACTTCATTATTCATAGCAGCGAATAATACGTATTATCCATTTAGCTTCTTTCTCGAGGATATTTCTGTCCGAGCCTTAATTTCTCATTTTTGACCTTAATCCATTGTAACAATAACAAAATCAATTCAATTCATTTCATTTCATTATTCCATGTTGTTGTATGGAATTTACCCACATCGTCTATCAATATAAACGATGTTTCTACGTGTTTTATTTGGTTTGGACAAGTATATAACCTTGTCTTCGCCGTTTACTACTATTACAAATCCCGGGTTCGGGTGTAATTACACTCCTCCCCAATACAACATTTATTCACTTCATTAAGTTCCCGGGTTCGAGTGTACGCGCACTCCTTCCCATTATGACATTTATCTTTCATTGCATTCCCGGGTTCGAGTGCACACGCGCTCCTTCCCATTGCAACATAATTCGAGATTACTTTTACCTCGGTTTCACATGTTCACATTTTATTTGTTTATATATAATTATATATATATATATATGTGTGTGTTTTTAACATAATACACTTATTTCACCAACCATATATGCCCATATGCAACTATTATTCATTAAGTGAATTTTTACATTCCACTTGTCTTATCGTAATTTAGAACGTGTACCTGATTGATGCTCGCCCTGATGTACTCCGTTGTCTCAAATCATCACTTGATTTAGATTCTTTGCTGGCATGTTCTCTGTCATGCCTTCGAACCTTCCGCCATTTAAATCATTTAACTCCCGTCATCTTCCAAATGCGGTTATCATATTGTTCGAACATTTCCAATTTATTAATAATCTTGTTATTCAATGTTGCCCGTATTGTTATACGTGACATTCAATTATACTTATTTCACAAGTACTTATTTTATAATCAATCTATGGTTAGGCTTTGTACTACCTAATCGTCTTTTACCAACACTAGACATCTCGAATCTGAAATGTTTATATCAATTGTTAAACATTTCGTTTCATTTTCATTTTCATTTGCATCTTTCATTTTGATTTAGCCAAGTTTGTAACTTGCTTAAACCATTCATGTTTAGTGCACTTTCCGGGTTTGAGTGTATTAACACACTCTTCCCATGCGCTTAAATTCATATTCTTTTCCTAATGTTTTATTACAATCTACTCATATAAATAATTCTTACCGGATGTTTGATCAAGCTTCGAACCTAACACACTTTGTCAACAACCTTGAGCCCTGATTACCAACTTGTAACGCCCGTCTCTTTTTTTTATGAATTTAATACTAAATACGCATTTTTAGATAAAAATACGACCTTACAAAAATTTATCAAGTTAACTTCATACAAGTTTAAAACATTCCAAAATGTAGTGTTAAGTGTTTAAAAGATTTACTTTTAACTAAAAGTAAATAGATCAATGCGGAAACTTTGTTTGGTTGTGTGTTCGATTCTTAATAACCGCTCGATCTTCATTCGGGATATCACCAACTTCACCTAACATCAAAACCAACCTAAAAGTTAGTTTTGACAACAATTAAATAAATATATCCAAGTTCCAATATCAAACAAATGAAAACAAAACAAAGTTTCTGGAAATAGGTCTCTCGCGCCACGCGAGAGACTCATTTAAAACCTTTGCGGACCGCGAGCGGCCTCACGTGTCGCGCCAGATCGAGCTTGCCCCGTCCCGTGCCGCGGGGGAGTCATTTTTCCAGCAGGTCCACACCCTGGACCTGCATATCTGCCCAGCTCTAATTTTTTTACAAAACACAACTTCAAATGACCATAACTTTTTATCTAGAAGTTCGTTTTAGCTGATTCTTTTTCCTACGCGTTTGTAATCAAAATACGCATCAATTTATCCTATTTTCCGCATATGAAAGCTGAATTATAAACGAATAGTTTATAATTTCTTGTTTCATTTATTCGACCCATTTGTTTTATACTTTGCAAAACATGTTAATCACTCATTTTTACTTCTAAGCGTACATACCCTTTCCCCGGGCTCGTGAACTTCAGCGTGTTATTACCATTCCATGGTTTTACGCTTTCATATCTCTCAATTAAAGAGTGACGTTCACGTCACTTTAATATTACCAAGTTACCCTTGTTTTGACCCGTTTGGTCATCTAATGGAAACCCCCATTTTTATCATCATACTAACTTATTCCAACAAACATTTTGACTCAATGCCATACCTAATGAACTTCGTCATTTCGGCATTATACCAATTTCACTATTAGACTAATTCAAGTTAACTAACTATATTCAATGTACAAACATGATGTAACGGAACCAAGTTACATACTTGCATAATTCATCAACACTAGCTTCTATCCATAATTACCCATTCCTGGGCTTATCAACTTTAGCGTATAACTCCCATTTCATAGTTTACGCTTTTATAACTCAAATTTAATGAGTGACGTTTAAGTCACTTCGAACACTGGCATTTCGACCATTATTTGACCCGTTTGGTTTGTCTTGTGAGTTACATCACTTCATTGACATTCCAACACGGCTATTTAAACAATATCATCAACAAACATATTTATTTAACTATTTTGACCCTTTTGGTTGTCGAGTGAGTTACATCACTTCATTGACATACCAAACGCAACCATTTTCGCTATATCAATATTAAACATATCTACGACTAGGTTTATCTACATAAGTGTAACGAGACGACAAGTGCGTACCTTTAAAGCGTTCCCTTCAAGCGTGTGTCCGCTCCGGCTTGTCCGCTTGAAGACTCTATTCCTTTGCCTATAGAGTTCAATCAACGATCCGTTTAGAACTCTATTCATGTCATATAACGCATAATTCACAACATCATTCAAATATGCGTTTTGTTTCGAATTTCAACATTTAGTTTTCTCTTAGGCGTTTTAACAAACACCTTATGGGCATCGTTTCATAAAACTCATTATCAAGTTCCTGACTAACTATTTAGCCCAAATTAAACAATTTTTGCAAGTTGATTATATCTCGTATGCATAATAACATCTAGATTCACTTCATGTATTTCAACAACACTAGTTAAAAATTCAAATTCTTAGTGTTCTTATCATTCTACAAAACCTATTTTACACTTAGATGGGTGACCATGAATTTCACAATTATGAACTTCAATTCAACAAGTATTTGACTAGGGTTTACTCCTAGATATGCTTTTATTACTAATTTCATCTGAACATCAATCATGCAAGTTCAGATTTCGATTTCACAATTCATCAAGAAGTTGAGATGAAACCAAATTGTAAATTTTGACATACCTTATGATCACTTCACTGAGATGATCACTAATTTATGCTTAGATATCAATTTGGATTCAATTTGGTCTCTCAATTTGATCAATTTTGATGATTAGGGTTTGAGCTTTGGGGAGTCTCTCCTGGCTCCTGCATTGTACGCGACCAGAACACACACAAGGTATGTGTTTTGGTGTTCAATTTTGTTTCAATAATATTACTTTGCACTTGTTCAACTTTGGTCCCTTAAATTTATCTAAGTTTTTATAAAGGGTTATTTAACCAAGTTTTCCTTATTTTTACAAGACTTAGAATTTAACTAGGTTATTTACTCCTAGTTACTTTATCTTGTTCTTTACAAACATAGAATTAATAATGAAAGATTTATATTTTTGGGGTGTTACATTTGTTGACTTATTTAATTTGGGGTTTTTATATATATGTCATGGCTGTGAAAATTTATTTGATGGTATGAATGTTAAATTGGGAATTTGGATTTGTATGATGATGAATCCTTGTAACTTCTGAGTTTGATGATATGTGATTCGTAATCGTAATGGTTATGGTTGAAACTGATGATACGATGTTAGATCGATAAGATTATGATGGTTGTTGATAATATTTAAAACATAGAATTTGTTATATGAAAACTAGGGGTTGGTATGATATTAACATTATGATGATTTGGTGTGGCATGATTTGTTGAATGATTAGGTTAAGATATAGATCCATTTGTCAATTAGAATTTATGTAAAAATCTGCACGGTATGATTAATAAAATATGATATTGGAAGTCATAGAAGTAATGTTGAAATCTTTGTTTTGTGCTGCTTTGATCGGATAAAATTTGAAAGGAATACTATTTGGATTATTTGATTTGGTAGCACACTCTGAGTTTACAAACACATGATGCACAATGTACAACTTAGCACTGCATGACCGCACACATGAGGAGGCCGCACACTCTAGTGTGTGCCACACATTTATGTTTGGGCTGGGCACGGTGTTAGGCCACACACTCTTAGCGGGCCACACACTCTTAGTGGGCCGCACACCCAAAACTGGACCGCACACTACACCCGCACACCACTAACGCCTGTACACCAATAAGTGACTACACACCAAAGTACAACTATAAAACTGCATGACCACACAATGAGGTCTCACACCTTCATTAATGTCGCGCACTCACTTGGGCCACATTCATAGTGGGCCGCACAATAACATAAATTGGGCTGCACACTTATAATGGGCGGCACACCTTAACATTCGACCGCACACTTACATTTACTTATATCTTTAGGTCATTATTATGAAACTTTATTTGACTCTCATATTATACATGATACGTGACGTGTTACGTGGTATGTTACTTGAATACAAGTTGTTAGATATGTGTAAGAAAATACGTAACTACTTGTATACGGTCCTAATATTGGTAACCATAATAGGACGTGGTTGACCAACTTAGGACAAGTAAATGTTATCTCCCGAGCAAAGTAAAGGTGAGTTCACACTAACACTAAAAGCATGTATTCCCGGTGGATTGGGAGCCTAATATTCCGGGGGAACGGAATAGTGATTAAACAATACTCATAATTCATGTCTTTAGCGTACTAAACGAAACTCTATCATGAAGTCCCCCACACTTATACCGATTAGTCGTCGGACATGACGAACTGGATATTAGTTGATAGCGCTATTAGGATTGACAAACCTCACCCCGTGCCTGGATAGGATCGGGAGTGTACTAGTATGGCCTTATGACCGATCAATGATGATAGACATTGATCTGGGGCTACCAACACTACAGTAGCAGTTTCGGTACCACACAGTTTAGTAGCTTACATATGGTGTAGCTCCCCATGACGTGTTTTATAACTAGTAGCTTAATAATGAATGTTTTTGGGATAAAACGAGAAAACCTTTTTGAAAACCGTGAACTTGCCAACTTTATGTTGGCACCCTACTACATGCTTGGAGGTTTTTAGGTACAACTACGGACGAACGTTGCAACCGGATGGAGTGTGTGTGGTTTGGAAAGTCTTACGTTTTGTATATTTACTTAAATTGTGGTTTCAAACTGTGATGAGTTTATTTTACATTTCCGCTGCTAACTTAAACTATATTTTTGAACTTATAAACATAATCACTAATCGTATTATTTGTAATGATTTACAACTTACGTAAATGGTTCAATATGATTAGTGGATGGATCCTGGTCAGTCGAACGCCTCAAGGTAATACTCTGTAAGTGAAATTTGAGGGTGTGACATGTAAGGTACTAGTACCAAGATCAATTGAGTTCTCAAATGTTTTTAAAGTGGTACTAAAGTGCGGTGTTGTACCGATACCCACTCCGTACTGGTACAATACCAATATTCAGTACAGTATTTGATACCCAATTTTGTTTAATTTCTATATTGGTATTTTCAGTACGAGTACTTTACCGATCCCATCCCTAGATCAAGAAGGAAATAACGCGAATTGAAGTGTTAACATTTGGACTATGTTTAATTAGTTGGAGCTAAGGAATGAGTAATAATTCCTAAGTGGGTCATACATCAAAATGTGGTTTTCACTAATAATTTGTTATAAACTGAAGACAATGAATATGGTTTCGATGTAGCCAATTTGCAATCCGTTTAAATTTTATGGAACACACTAATCTGAGTGATTTATGGTGTATACATGTCAGATAAGTAACCAAGTATAAGGTAAAAATGTGAGTAAGTTATCTTTGTTGTTATGTATTCTCACTAAATAACTAACCTTAATGCTTTTATGCTGAAAGTTGATAGTATGGTTAAATAAGTTACAAGACTCACATAAGCATAAAAAAGTAGAATACTTCAAAAATGTGAATAAGTTATCTTTGTTGTTATGTATTCTAATCTATACTATATAATAAAAGAAACCATTTGCAGGACACGTGTCAATCAATGAGGCTATCAAAAATTTAGGTTTTCTCGTCTAAACAAAAAAAAATCTGAAATATTATTTGGGTATGATAATATCTTTTTTAAAGATAACTAAATACATTAAAAAAAAACTTAATCCCTTAAAAATTTCAAATTTCAAATTTTATCTAAAAAATGGGTGTTGGGTTTTGAATTATCTGCTATAAGCGTTTCAATTGACAAGTCATGGATGTATACGATTACCTTGAACTATCTAAGTGATGTTATTGGATGGAGAGAACCAATATTTAATGAATAAGAATATTTTTTTATATTTGTCTCCTTTCCATTGTTTTTTTTTACAGTTGTTTCCTTCACAATTAATATGCATTAGAGATCTGTTTTTTTAATTGAATTTTAACTTTGGTTTAAAGTTGGAAACTCATTTAGGGACTTTTTTTCGATCAATGTGATAGTCATGGTATTATATCCTAGTGATATTTTGAGGGTGAGATAAGACTTAGGGACTATGAGAATCTGTATTTGATTCCCACAAGAGGGGTTTTTCCAAATTTATTGGGTTTTCTCTTGAATTTGTGTATAGACATTATTACCTAGTGCAAATGGATATGATCGGGTGGTTCCGCTGGTGGCACAATGCTAAAATAAAAAACGATGAGATAAAATTATATAACAATTAGGGCCGGCAATTTTATACATGTACACAAATACACGACACGAACCTATACGAAGTTAACAGGTATCGTGTATGGTCTTAACAGGTAACAGGTACTAAATAGGTAGACACCAAAATACCTGTTAATTTTCGTCTCTAAACAGGTAAAATACCTGTTTACCTGTTTAGTACATGTTAATACATGTTAACAATTTTAATATAATAAAAAATATAATTTAGTGTGACCATGTGATTTGAAAACCTGGTTTTATCACTTATCTTTCTAGTTTTCCTAACCCTTCCCATTCCCATTCCAATGAACTTTACATTGTTTTGAATGGATGTTATGAATTATTTAAACCTTTTGTGATTTGTCATTTATGGATTTTGTTTCAAACTTGTTATGGATTATGCGTTTATGCATTATTTAAGACTATTGTGAACTTTTGGCAACTTTTGTTTCATTGAACAGGTTCCTAGATATGTAATTATTGAAACATTCGTAAACAGGTATTAACAGGTAATTATCGTGTATACCTGTTAAAAAAACATTTCGTGTTCGTGTATGAAAAACTGGACACGAAACCTTATTGTGTTGTGTTTGTGTATGAGATTTCGTGTATTATCATGTACAGGTATACACGATATGCCAGCCCTAATAACAATATATAGTAATTATTGAAGCATGGCCTTCAATTTTTATGGGAATTATTATTACTATATATTACTTTACTATATATTAATTATTATTATTATTATTATTATTAATTATTATTATTATTAATAAATTAATAAACGAATTGAAATAAATAGTGATTTTAATATTATAATAATATATAGTTTTTTAATACTTTTATTATTTTAATCTTATAATAATAGTTATTTTCTTTACTTTTTAACTTTAATCCTATTTTTTAGTATCAGGGGTTGGGATAAGCTTGGTGTCAACCGGTATCGAACCAGTACTGGTATCGAAAATACCGGGATGGTCCTGTTCGATATCAGTAAATGAAGGTAAAAACCGGCACTAATACAAAAAACGCCAAAATTTGGTGCCGAATTGATATTGAAACTCTTTTGGTTCGGGAAATTCAGTGCTGCTACCCGGTACCATTTGCTCAACCCTGATCACGGTTACCGTACGGACAACGGTATCGTAGAACTTTTTTTGTTGATTTTCTTCAACTTTTATTTTTTTCTTTATTTAGTTTCAGGGGTAGGGATGAGCTCGGTGCCAACCGATATAGAATCGGTACTGATACCGAAAATACCGGTTACGGTATCGCTATATGAAGGTAAAAATCGGTAGCGAACCGGTACCAGGAACACCAAAAGTCGGTAACGAATTGGTACTTAAGATCTTTCGGTTCGGCAAATTTGGTACCGGTACCCAGAACAATTTGCTCATCTCTGACCACGGGTTTCATACGAACAACATCGTTACCATACAACTTTTTTTGTTGATTTTCTTCCGGTTATCTTTTAGTGTTTTTTTCTACATTTTCTTTATATTCTTGTCAGCAGTTCCGTTCACAACACGCTCGTAGTGATTTCAAAACACACGTAAACACAGACTAAATGACAAAAGAAATTCGCCGCAACGCGGCGAACTTCTTTAAACCTAGTTTTTTTAATTACCATGTTTTGTTATGTTATTTTTTAATTAACGTGACTAGTATATTATCTGTTTCTTTCTCCTATCTACTACTCTTCTCATCTCTTTTAGACGGTAGGAACTAGGGAAAGATGAACCTACTAACAACCTATCTTGATTAATAACCGAAAAAAGATCAAGGAAAATCACGCAAACAACCTTTTGATTTAAAAAAAAACAAGAAAATAGCTTTTTGATTTTCTTTTAAATGAAGTTAATTATCCGATAAAACATGTCACATGTCATAAAAAAGTATTGTATATATATAACAACTAGGGGTATATTTGGCAAAAGTAGCTGGTGGCTGTAAGCTGATAGCTGTAGCTGGTAGCTAGTAGCTGTAGCTTTTTAGATATATTTGGTGTTTGCCAGAGTAGCTGGAACTTTTAATAAAATGTATAAAATTACAAAAATGGACATAACTAAAAATTTAAAAAGTTTGTGCATTAAAAAGTTCATTATCTTTAGAGGTTAAAATAGTCATTTTTTCCCTAAAAACTTGTAGCTCCTTCTAAACGCTACTAGTAGGAGCGTTCAACCAAAAGCTTCAAGTTCCTACCTAAAAGATTCAAACTCCTTCAACAAAACAAGACTTTTTATTGAGTAGGGGCTTTTTCTTAAAAGTTTAAAGCCAGAAGCTCCTAAAAGCTTCATGCCAAACATACCCTAGATTAGGGACTTGTATATTACACAGGTTAAATAAAGGGTAAATTACATTTTTCGTCCTTTATGTTTGAATAGGATTGCAATGGATAGCCTTTAACTTTAATAATTACAGTCACAATCCTTTATTTGTAAAACTCATTACACCCTACGTCCTTTGGCCCTAACCTAGTTAATTTTCATAGTTAAATCTAGTCATGTGGACCTCACATGAGGGTAAATTTGTCAACATCTATTTATTTAATATATATATATATATATATATATATATATATATATCAATATAAAAACAAAAGGTTTTATTCTGTTTCAGTGCTAATCCTTCTTCCCCAACTAGCACCCAACCGAAAACCCTAACTTTTTATTCCAAAACTTTGTGAAACACAGGTAACGAAACAACGAAATTGATTGAGGGTTTTTGTTTCCCATGTATAAACGACAAGAATGGTGTAAACAAAACTTATGGGTTGCGAGGTTTAAGCGAGGACAAATAGTTTCCGATGATGTGCGAACTCCGGCGAAGCTCTAGTTGCGCGAAAATGTGGAAACAGAGGAATTTCAAGTTACCCTAGAAGTTTTTAAATGGGGATCAGACCAACTTTCTATTGGCAAACCTTGTTACTAGCACCATCAACAGAGATTGTAATGTCGAGAAAGCTAGAATCACTTGCTCAACAGCTTGTGGCGATGGGGTTTTCATCGGAATGTGCTACAATGGCTCTTATATTAAACGAAGGTAAAGTTGAACAATCAGTTGCATGGTTGTTTGAAGGCGGTGAAGATTCAAACAACCACCAGGAGCATAATAACATTGATGGTGGCAGTAATTTGAAAATCGACATATCAGAGGAGCTCGCTCAAATTACCGAAATGGAAATAAAGTTTAAATGCTCAAAACAGGATGTTGAACGCACTATTGTTGCTTGTGAAGGTGATTTATAATGTTTGATTTTGAAAATGGTGGTTGGATTGGGGTTCTAGCAGCTAGGAGAAGAATAAAGAGAGAAGATGACAAAAGATTTAGATGAGAGAAAGAGATATATATTATAAGTTTTTAATTTTGTTTTTTATTTATAAAATATTTTAATTAGTTTGGTAAAAAGACTAAACTACCCTTATATGAATGAACTTAATTTAAAATTTTAATATGGTTAGAGCCAAAGGACGTAGGGTGTAATGAGTTTTCCAAATAAAGGATTGTGACTGTAATTATTAAAGTTAAAGGCTATCTATTGCAATCCGATATAAACATAAAGGACGGAAAGTGTAATTTACCCTTAGATAAATGTTTTTTTTAATATTAATTTTAAATAATATATCATATAGTTCTTAAAATCTATAGTTCATTAGAACTTAATATGTGACATTGAATATTTAATATGAGAAAGAGACAGTACCAAACCTTAGATAGGTTACATAGTTGTAGGGCTGTTCACGAGCCGAACCGAGTTGGCTCGGCTCGGATTTGAAACCGAGTTGGAAATCTAAGCTCGGGCTCGTCTTGGTTTTAAACCGAGCTGGCTCGGCTTGGTTTGGTTCGATTTTGAAAAGAAAAACTAATACATGGCTATCAAAATTCAGTATTCTAAAATATTATTAAATAATTCAAAAGAACATATCTAAAATAAGTTCAACCTAATACATTACAAGCGAAAATCAAGTTTAACAACACAAAATAAGTTTTTAATTTCAACGAAATACAATATAAGTTCATTAGCATGGTAAATATCAAATTACACTCCAAATTACATGTAAATAAAAATAAGTTTTTTGTGATATATTATAATGGGTTGAGTTCATTTCAGAACTCTAAATAACTACAGAACTTTCAGAACTCCTAATAAACAATCATTTTATATATAAGTTTTTGTATTTAGGATCTTTTTATCATCTATTATATGTATTTCTTTGATTACATACATGTTAAAAGTACTTTACATATGTTTAATTGCCAAAATTATATATATGTGTCATAATTAATTACATATATGTAAAAAAAAACTAGTTTACATATGTGTAATTATAAAATTACATATAAAAAATGATAAAATTACTCTTAACATGTATGTAATCATAAAAATACACATAATAAATGATAAAATTATCCTAAACATAAAAATACATAAATAAAAAGATTATTTATTAGGAGTTCTGCGAGCTCTGTAAATATTTATGGTTCTGAAATGATTCTGGCCCTATATAATATATATATATATATATATATATAAATAAAATATATTAAAAGTAAGTTAATCCGAGCTAAGCCGAGCCGAGCGGGTATGCGAGCCAAACCGAGCCAATTCGGCTCGTTACGAGTCGAGCCGAGCTATACTCACTTTCTAACTGAGCCGAGCCGGCTCGGCTCACTTTCAATCCGAGCTACATCGGGCGAGCTTTTTTCGACCTAAATCCGAGCGAGCTCCGAGCCAAAAGCTTTTTGGACAACCCTACATAGCTTACACGTGACTTCCATTACATAAAACTTGAACTTACCCTCTTAATAAGGTAATTATAACTACCATATATATTTATTTGTACATAAATGTTGTAAATTGAATGCATACCATATAATTTTGAAAACGTATAATTTTACATACCACGTAAATAAAAAAGAGTTATATAAAAAAACATGTGTATTACATGCACGGGTTTAATATAATGTAATCGATTAACACATATAGTCGTCAAGACATGTATTTAGATTATGAACTTTATGTTAGGTTATTATTTATGTATTTTATTATTATTTGTGTTTTCATTTATATTTTTACATTAAAAAAAATTATTTATGCTTATTTTATTATCACGCTAATAGTTGCACTTAGCATATCAATTTTGATTCCCAACTTCTTATGCCAGTGTTCCAAAAGATTTTATTATACATATTAAAGTAAACTTTGCATGAACAGTAAACAAATATTTTGTTAATATGATTTATATTATTGATTATTTCATTATTTTATTACTTAATTGATTTTTGATTATTTGATTACTTAATTGATTTCATTATTAATTAATTCTATAACATTTATGAATTTGGTAAACAGTAGTTCACCTGCTTTAGGGTAAATCAAATTACGATTTTCTCCCCGCTTTAAAATTACGATTTTGCCATCAGTTTAAAATTACGATTTTACCTCTAATTCAAAATAAAATTATGCTTTTGCCTCACTTCAAAATTACAATTTTGCCCTCGGTTCAAAATTACGATTTTGCCCCGTTTAAATTTACAGTTTCGCCATTAGTTTTGTTTTGTTCCTCCCAGCTAAATTACCAGTTTGCCCTCAATTTATATTTACATTTTTCTCATCGTTTTTGTTTGTTTTCCCAGTAAAATTATGATTTTGCCCCCAGTGTATAACTACAGACACAAGATGGGGTAATAGTCTTAGGAAGCTGTCTGGCACTCACCCGTTGGCCCAACCAATTTACGATTTTATCCCCGCTTTAAAATTACGATTTTGCCATCAATTCAAAATTATGCTTTTACCCCCGTTTAAAATAAAATTATGCTTTCGCCCCCAACTAAAAATTACTATTTTGCCCTCGATTCAAAATTACGATTTTGACCCATTTAGATTTACAGTTTTGCCATTAGATTTGTTTTTTTCCCCACCCAGCCAAATTACAATTTTGCCCTCAATCTAAATTTACATTTTTGCCATCGTTTTCCTTTGCTTTCCCAGTCAAATTACGATTTTGACCCCAGTGTAAAATTACATTCATGTCATCGTTTTAGTTTTTTTTTTCACGAAACTATAGTAGTGCTTCGTTTTAATTGTTTGACTCGGTGTAATTTTTATTTTTCCCCCAGTTTAAAATTATTATTTTTCTATCGTTTTTGTTTTTCTTAAGCAAAAGTATGATAGCGTTTTAATTTAATTGGTTGACTCAATGTAATTTTTTCTGAGATCGTGTTATGAGTAGTATGTTCAAGTAATCGAAAAACAGACGGAAATGTTATGAGAGAGAAATATTCGGGTTAGTGCCCCGCAACGCGGGCGGGAAAAATCTAGTTAATATTATTTGTTACTCTTTCAAATAATGTTTTAAACTAGTGGGACTCATCCGCGCTACACAACGAAAATTCGGTTAGTATCTGTTGATTCATTACGATACCGGCACTTTCAATAGTAACTAAAAGAAAAAAAAAACTAAAGTTGTAATACACCCAAAACGATATCGACATGTATTTTCATCCATTGAAAATCATAAAAACGAATATCGGTTTCGATAGTACCAATAGTAGTATCGATGTTGTTCTCTCATAATGGGTTAGGTTCGTCACGATACTGGTACACTACCCATACTTTATAAGCTTAGATACCAAAAAAATGATTATTTTTTGTATACAACTATAATTCAACAAATTTATGCAGGAATGTCAAGAAAAAAAATAAAACATGGTTGCGTATTATAAAAGCAAATATCGATATCAGTTTCGTACCAATTAAAAAAAATTAAAAAGTAGGTTTTTCTCACTGCGCTACGCGGGGAGAGTTTGATCGTTTTTTCCCGTGCAACGCGGCGTGATTTTGATCGTTATTAACTCTATTCATCTTAAGCGAATATCAATACCAGTTACAATAATACCAATGAAACAAAAACAAAAAATACCATTAAAAGTCTAAAACCATAAAAGACAAAAAAAAAAAAAACAACAAAAACACTATTCATAACACATTTCATCAATTGTTATATATAACTAGTGGGATTACCCCGCGCTTCGCTGCAGGAATTCACCCGGTATTGGTTGATTCATTATGAAAACGACACTTGCTATAACTATCAAGAAAAAAGAGTCTAAATGCTCAAAAGAATATTGAGAAATCGAGTAAAAATCAAGTGTGAATCGATTATAATTATGCAATTGAGATTGTTGTTGCAACGAAAGTGAATATTATGAGTGAGTTAGTGTAACAAAATTGTTAGTAGTGATTATCATCTACCAATATGTTATAGCTTAGAATATTATAATGGGTTATTGGATTTTAATAATCCTAAGTTTCACCTGTTGGCCGATAATAATCTCAACTTTAAAAATTCCCTCCAATAATCCCAACTTGTAAAAGTTTGGCCGCCATTGATCCTTTTCAACCATATAAGAATTTGGTCTCCTCAATAGATTCAATTACACCTAGAGACTTCTTAATTGATTTAAGTGCACCTATGTTAGAAAAGGATCAATGACGGCTAAACTTTTACAAGGTGAGATTATCGGAGGGAATTTTTAAAGTTGGGATTATTATCGGCCAACAGGTAAAATTTAGGATTATTAAAATCCAATATCCCTATTATAATTCAAAGTTAAACATAACTAAAATTATTTAAACAAAATACTAATAAAATTTGATTATATGCGCTAATATGCAATTTAAGTTTAACTAAAATAAAAAAAATGAATATACTAAAATTTTGCAATTTTGCGAATAGATTCAATTACACCTAGAGACTCCTTAATTGATTTAAGTGCACCTATGTTAGAAAAGGATCAATGGCGGCCAAACTTTTACAAGGTGGGATTAATGGAGAGAATTTTTAAAGTTGGGATTATTATCGGCCAACAGGTAAAACTTATGATTATTAAAATCCAATATCCCTATTATAATTCAAAGTTAAACATAACTAAAATTATTTAAACAAAATACTAATAAAATTTGATTATATGCGCTAATATGCAATTTAAGTTTAACTAAAATAAAAAAAATGAATATATACCAACATAATCTCTCCACGTGGTGACCTTGTATAATCTACACCATCCCTTGCACAGCTCTTGGTCCCAAAATAAATATCAACCCATTTTGCTGGCTTTGAAAATAATATAAAGAAATCCACCACCGACGTAGCATAATTATAGGTTATATAATATGGGTAAAGATCAAATAGGAAGTTAATTTTCGCTAGGAAGGATAGGAAGCCATAGGATTATGACATGTGACAAATTTTAAAATAAAGAGAAAGGGTATTTTAGTCAATCCAACTACTTCTTCTTCCTTTTTCAAAACCCAGTAAATTCAAAAACCCATCATTTTCAAAACCCACCATCTTCAACTATTTCTTCACTTTCTATCTCAATAATCACTACATTATAGTGCGATTTTCATCACAAATCAATGATTCAGAACCCGATCAACGTGTTCTTCAGCTTTTTTTTTTGAAGAAAACCCAGTTTAATTTCATAAAAAAATCTCATTTTTTTCCGGTGATTTTGGAGATAATCACTCGATTCGTTCGATTCGAGCGTTGATAAGTGTTTCTATCATTCAAATTTCGTCAATTGATGAAGAAATCGGCTTCGATCCATGTAAGAAATTCTTTAATTTCATTTTCATGATCTGGGTTTTTGATTTAGTCATTGCGTTTTACGATCTTTGCGGGGGTCCGGGGGCGGCAGCCCCTGGCGGGGTCCAAGGGGCAGAGCCCCTGGCTGGGGTTGAGCTGCCAGGTCAGCTCGGAATTTTTTTTTCGATTAAATTGCTGTACTAAAAACGCATCAGAAAAATTAAATTTCCATAAATTGGCTCATTTCGAAGACAGTAATTCGTAGACAATTCAGACAGTTCACAGTGACAGACAGTTTTATGTGTCCATTGCGTTTTAGAAATAAGAGAGTTTTATGTGGTTTCTGGCTATTGCGTTTTAGAAAAAAACACATTTTTAAGTGTTTTTAGTCATTGTGTTTTAGGTAAAACACATTTTTTAGGTGTTTTCAGTCCATTGCGTTTTAGAATGAGTCATTTTTAAGTGTTTTCTGGCCATTGCGTTTTACATATAAGACATTTCTTTGTGTTTTTGGTGCATTGCGTTTTAGGTAAAACACTTTTTTATGTGTTTTCAGCCCATTGCGTTTTAGAAAACAGACATTTTAAGTGTATTCTGGCCATTGCGTTTTACAAATAAGTCATTTCTTTGTGTTTTTGGTGCATTGCGTTTTAGGTAAAACACATTTTTATGTGTTTTCTGGCCATTGCGTTTTACAAATAAGTCATTTCTTTGTGTTTTTGGTGCATTGCGTTTTAGAAAAATGTAATTTTTTAGGTTTTTTTTTCATTGCGTTTTACGTAACTGGTGGTTTTTCTATTGCGTTTTACGCAACTGAGTTTTAATTTTTTTTAAAATATAGCAATAGTATACTCGTTTTAAAGATAAAAAAACGCTCGTTTTTTTGGTGCAATTTTTATAAAAAAAATAATGTCGTATGAAAGAGTTATTAACGTTTAAAAAATGGGGGGGAATTGGAGGAGAGAGAAACTATTGGCTTGGATTGACTAGAATGCCCTTGAACAAACTCACGCGCCTCTTTTCTTCATTTCAATTTGCCTGATTTAATCTTAGCCCTTGATTAACTTAATGGATGGTCAAGATCACTTCCTATCCTTCCTAGCCAAATAAACTTCCTATTGTATCTCCACCCTATATAATATAAAGATTATTCAATGAAAATAATTATATGAATTACTGCCACTTGTAGGTTAAAACAACCTAGACACATGAACTATTGATAAGCTCATTCAAGAATTGTTATTATACAAGTATTTTGCCCGCCGCGCGTTGCGGCGGCCCGCAACGGGTGGAAATGTTTAGTAAGACACGTGTAAAACACAATGCGTAAGACATAATGCGCTACACATAATTCGTAAAACACAATGAGTAAAAGATAATTACAAAAAAATGTAAAACACAATGGTAGACACGAAGTGTAAAACACAATGGTAGACACGAAGTGTAAAACACAATGCTTAAAACATAATACGCTACACAACATTCGTAAACACAATGCATTGACATTTGCAAAAGTAGAAGCTGTATTCTAGGGGTTATAATTGCAATTTTTTAAAGTTGAGGAAAAAATGCAAAGTCAAAAACTTGACGGAAAGTAAAAGTAGTAGGGTAAAAACTCAAGGTAGAAAAGTAGAGTGATGATGGCAGAAATATGTAAAAGCTGAAGGGCTGGTGGTGGAAATGCAAAAATAGAGGTGTGGTAGTGGAAATGTGTTGAGAGGATGGTAGTGGAAAAGCAAAGTAAAAGGTTACGAAGACATTTTATAAACTATGAGGGTGTAGTGGTGAAAAAGTAAAGGGGTGAAAATGTGAGGAGATGTTATGGCTTTAGACAAAAAGGTGAGGGTCTGTTTATGGAAAATCCACTGATACTTATGTTTAAGATAGTATGAAATTTCTTTTATGGTATCCAAAACTCCGAAAATTTCTGATGAATATAAGAAACTATTGGGTCTAAATATTTAGAAACCTAATCCCAAAGTTAACCGCCCAATCAATTCCACTCTTTATCATCTTAATCTTTTATTATTATTTAACTTAATACGCTAAGATATGTGAGCAACCTAAAAAATGGTTAATCGATAAAAAGCAATACAATTTATCACATACTTGGCAACACAATAGTGACATATTTCTATCGCAAGTATACTGTTCGTTCCATTTTGAAGTAAAACTAATAATGTCAGTTATTATTCTTGTTCTGTCCCACTTTGTCACTTACTTGGCAACCAATATGCATCTGTTGTTACCCTTCCATCTTTTATCTTTGTCGGTAAGATTCCTACTACAACAACACCCTTTCATTGTTGCAATTTTATAACATCTATGTAGGGATCTAAACCGTACTTAATAATGGAAGTTGAAGTGAAGGCCCAATTGCCCAATTCTGAAACCTACGAAACCCTAATTTCACTCCTCACCACTTTCCACATCAGAACACACAACGAACACAATTTCGTAAACGGCTTCGCTAGAGAAGTCTCCCCCCGTCGCTGGCACCGTCATCTGTAAACGACCAGCTAACCGCTAAGTGCATCAGCGGTGGTTGAATTTCTTCACGAAACATTGTACTGCCGCTCATCGGGCTTCGTATGACAGTTCATGCTGTTGGATATGTGAAGAACACCTTCTGCACGCTAGATCCTCCAACACTGCCGCCATCGTCTGTCGCCGCTGCCGGAGCCATGGTAGTGGCGGTTCTTATAAAAAAATCATCTTTCCGTTGAGCTCGCGACCCCCTACTTAAGCAGTTAATAACAATGTGGTGGGTGCGGTGGTGTCACTGTTGCACTCTCCCTTTCATCTCTCTTTGAAGACTCTGGGATATTAAATATTTTATCACGTCGGTCAAAAAAATACATAGTACTTTGCTAGGAAGGGCTGTTTAAAGAATTTGGTTGAGTTTGGAGATGTGTGTTTTCAGAGGTGGGCATGACCGGCAATTGTCAGTTATATGAGACTTGGAAACTGATACTGTTGTTAAGGTCCTTCATGTTTTGTTATTATATAAATATATAAATATAAATATAAATATAAATATAAATAATATTAGTAAACCTTTTAAATCAATTAAATTACTGGTTATCCCATATATTAAGTTTTCAAAATCCATGCTACATAAATTTGGTTTATCAAAAGCTCGCCACTCATCAATCGACACTTGCAATGGCCAAACAACAATTATCACTTCCTAATTTAGTGTATATATAGAATAAAAAAAATACGAAAAACAAAAGGGTAAAAGATAAATTACAACTAACTTATGAATGACTTTAAATTAATTAATAATCACAATATCTATTTATTTAGGTTGGAAAAAACAATTGAGATCATCCCATAGAGCGTCATGTGTCCCCCAAATGGTTTTTTTATTATATAGTACTAGATGTAAAACCCGTGTGCAAACACGGGTGATTTTTAGAAAATTTATATACCACATTTTATTAAACAACGAAACACTATACTTATTCAAGTTCCAACATCACTAATAAAAAATATGAAATGCAAGTGTTAAGGTAGCTTTTGGCACTACTCGAGCTCTAGAGCCTGGCTTTCCCATGGTCGAGCAGCAATCCATCGCTCCATCCAACTTCAGCCCCAATTATATGTTGCGAGATTGGAATCATTTGCATCTAAATTGGAATTAGAATGCGTCCTCCACTACAAATATTTGGAAAGTCAACAGAATTCCTACTACTAAAGAAAGTCAACTCAGAGTGGATAAGAGAATGTGATTTGACATTTGAGTTTACCTGATGAGAGAAGGCCTATGCCATTGTGCGTTCACGCTTTATCGTAGCTTCTTCTCTTTGTTTTTTGAGTGCAAGAGCCTCGGTCATCATATGATGGCTGCCTTTCCATTCCACCTACAATCAGTTTTGACCAAATTATTGGTCAAACTCTTACAAAGACCCTACCAATGACATCTAATAACCTAAATGTATAATCTTTTCCTTATATTTTCTGAACAGTTACTTGAAAATGTAAAAAATATCAAATCTTTACTCTAATTACATCATAAAATCAATTACGCTTTTCCTATACTTCATCAAAAATCAAATAATCTTTGATTTATTAGGTCAAAGAGAACTTTTCCAGATTCAGAGTTACAAATAACAAGCAAATTCATAATCTTGTTTTATTTAGTTTTGTATATCCCATGCATCTCCAACAGATTGAATCTTCTTTCCTTTTTTTCAAAGCTTTAGCTCACTCACTAAAATTATTGAAAAAGTCAAAACCTTTAATTTCTTTTAGATCGAATAGATTTTTTAAAGCTTTTCTGCTCGCTCACTGCAATTTTGGAAAATACCATTACCTTTGACTTTTCTAGGTCAAATAGATTTTTTTAACCCTTTTATGCTCACTCACCAAAATTATTGAGAAAGTCAAACCCTTTGACCTTTTTTGGTCAACTGGATATATTTTTTTCCGAAGTCAGAATTTGCATTACCTCGAGATTACGGCCCTTAGCATTTTGCCTCAACTGATGTTCAATCTTTTTTTGTTTGATTCCGCTATCTTCCGCCATAGCAAGCCTGCTAGTTCTTATCTGTGCTTGTATCCTGTTCTGTGACAACTGGCAAAAATAATGGCAATTTCGTACAACTTAAACGCTTGATTAAACATTTAATTTCGCTCATTACGATTTAATTATTGCATGATTAGGTCGTGAAAAGTCTAGCAATCATAGGACATGGGTAAATATGTTAAACCATATTAATACAATCGCCACGTCGCGAGAAAACTGTAAACTATGTCCTAATATGTTGGCAAAATGCTGAAAACACTATTCACCTGAACACACTATTCATGCCAACAAGTTCTGGAAACTGTCTGAACGAGCGACGAAGGGCATGAACTCACTCTATAGATGAAGTACAAATAAAAATGTAACGCCCTGCTTTTTCGCACTTTCCCTAATTAGAAAACTTGTCGTATATTTCTACTTTCGGAAATCCGTCTCCTTTGTAATCATAATCCATTTCAAGCCATTGTAAATCTGAGACTTCGATTGTAGTAAAAAAATTGATTTTTATATGAAATTCATGTTGTTTATACTTAATGCATACTTACAAAGATTAACTCGCAAACAACTACCATGTGTTCGTGATTCTTAAACAAACATTTGGTCACATTTTGCAAGATGCAAATTCATGTTTTTTACGCTTATTTGATACCTCAAGTCACATGTCATACATACTTGTTATATTGGTTTGTTACACATACTTATGCATAACATATTTTTTTACTCTTACTTTAATTCATGTTTAATATACCTGTTATGGGTGGTTTTCTGAACCCATATCCTGAATTATATCATGACTTTATTACTTTTGTTTGTGACCAGGATACCGGATCAAGATATTGGTAACATCCTGATGCAGTATCCTGGTAGTTACTAATTGTTCACGTGCAGATTAGGGTGACAAGCTTATAACGTTCGAGTGGACTACTTCTCCTGAAGACTCGGGCCATTCAGTTGAAAAGAAGACGTTGAAGCCGAAAGAAGTGGTCTTCAACGTCTAAGAAGGAATATTCGAAGCATCCCGGTTTTATAGGATAGTTTGTTATTTCTATTTCTCTATAAAAAGTAATGTACGGATCGATAGACACACACACGTTTCACACACACTTTTGCTCTCTACAAGCTGCAATCACTCGCAATCACCAACACTCACACTAGAAATTCATTGTAACACTTAGCTGATCTGTACAATATCATGCACTGTATCATGAAGTTTGAAGTAATAAGAAGAACAAGGCAGCTGCGATTGTCAGCTCCCGAGGTTTTATGCCGGCGATCTAGATTGATCAAGGGCTTTCCTCGCACATCTCATGTCAATCTTTACATTTCTACTCATTGTTTGATTGTTTGTATAGCTCGGTATCCTGAGCTATATCCTGAAAACCATTTTTTATAAACAATTAAATAAGAATATTTTCAACACACATTGTTAGCACACTACCTCACAAAACTAATTTGATCACTAAACTGCTTAGGTAATTTTTGACCAAAACAATTTGGCGCCCACCGTGGGGCAAGTGGTGCTATTCATATTAAAAACCTTGCTAAAATCTTTACTTGGTTTTCTTTTTTCGAAACTTTTTGCTACACTATTTTCAATGGCCTCAAAATCAAACATGAGCTCTTCTACCGTGTCTGCTACAACCTCCGCGACGATTGGTTCGGTGCTTCCACCACCTCCAAGGACGCAAGCTTCTTCACAGCCTCAAGCTCCTCCGAGGAGGGTTGAAACTCACACATCTCGGGATATTGTTCCCACTCAGAATATCCATGGATCTGCTGCCTCAGGGAAAACTCCTATTATGGCTTCTAATAATGAAATTCTAACTTTGTTTGGTAGTATACAGGATCAGATGAAGCAACAGCAGGAGACCAACCAAATGCTGATAAGAGAGATACAACTCTTGAAGTCTAGCTCAAACAGGCCTGCCGAGGATACTGTCACTCCCTTGCAGCCCAGAGCATTGAATTTCAGCTCGGCAGTATATACTGAGGATAACCAGGGCAATATTGTACCCAGCCATTCCCAGAGTCATACTCCTGAGATACCCTCATCGGTCAGGGTATCAACTGTGAGAAGTTCAGGATATGCTCCAGGATATGGCCAGAACCCTCAGGCTGGTAACATGTCTAACAATACTAATACTCTTGCTACTAACGGTGTTGGATCTTTGCAGGATACAGGTGTGACATCAGCACTTTCAAGGGAGCTTCAGAAGTTGAAGGATATGATATCAAGTGTACCTGGGGTTGTTCAGCCCATTCCGGAAGTATCACAGGATAGTCACAGGATATCCCGGTTTGCATATCCTATATGTGATGCTGAAATTCCAAAAAGATTTCAAACTCCCAATATGAAGCTTTATGATGAAACCACGGATCCTGAAGAACATATTGCTCAGTATAGGGAGAGAATGGAGATTAACCCTATTCCACCAGAGCTTAAGGAAGCATGCCTTTGCAAGGGCTTCGGCTCTACTCTAACAGGATCAGCCTTGAAATGGCTATTACATCATTTGCTCATTTAGTTAATTTGTTTAACAGTCAATTTTCTTGCAGCAGAAGCTTTGAAAAATTAACCAGTGATCTCTACAGGATAACACAGGGACCTCAAGAATCCCTAAGGGATTATGTGAACAAATTTAGCAGGGAATCCTTGGACATCCCACACCTTGATGTGGCTACAGCAGTCCAAGCATTCAAGATGGGGCTACAAAAGGATTCCCAGTTTTATCAGGATCTTGTAATGAATCCCTGCAGGAACCTGGATGAAGCTCGAAACAGAGCCTTGAGATATATCAGGCTTGAAGACGACAATAAAATGCAAGAGAGGATGAATTCATCCTCGACATACGAATCAACTAACTGGAATTCAGAATCCTAATATAAGCCATATCGCTCTAAGCCATATGGCAGAAATGACAGCAAAAAAGTGAATGCTGTTGAAGATGAGGATCCTGAGATTATCCTGAATTATCAGAATATTGTTTCTCTGTCAGTGTACCCGAACTAATGTATGCTATGCAGGGTTTAGGTGATAAAGCGAGATGGCCACGAAAGAACCAGTAAAAGGCTGATTAGAAGGATAAATCTAAATGGTGTGCTTTCCATGAGGATTTCAGACATGTGACAGAAGATTGCATAGCTCTGAGGAAGGAGATATGCAATCTACTGAGCAAAGGATACCTGAAGGATCTTCTGGGAAGAAAAAAGAATAAGGATCAGGATACTGAGAAGGATCCTGAACGAGCAGCATCACCTCCCGCAGATGCCAAGATAATTAACTTTATTTCAGGAGGATCCAACATTTGTGGAACCTCTTACTCTGCAGCAAAAAGACATGCGAAGGAGGCTAAGGCAGAAAGGGGGGACAAGCCGACCAGAATGACAACCTTCACAACTGATTAAGTCATAACGTTTGATAATGATGATCGGGATAGCATCCAGGATCCTCATCATGATGGTTTGGTAATCACTTTGTTTGTTGCTAATCATTTTGTGCGCAGGATATTGGTGGACAATGGCAGCTCTGTCAACATTATTCAGCTAGAAACACTGAAGATGATGGACATTTCCCAAATGGAGATCACTTCAAAGTCCACTGTACTTGTAGGGTTCAGTGGAGAGGCTAAGAATACTGTGGGAGAAATAAAGCTGCCAGTATATGTTGAAGGAGTAAATTCAATGCAACGATTCTGTGTCACGGACTCATTATCCTGCTACAATATTATATTGGGCAGACCATGGATTCATGACATGAAGGCTGTTCCATCAACCTATCATCAGTGTATCAAGATACCTACTCCTTGGGGGGCTGTTAAGGTGGAAAGTGATCAACAAGAGGCAAAAGAATGTTATTCTTCCTCAATGAAGCCTTCAACGAAGCCTAAAGTAGGATAGCAATTAAAGATACGAGCCTAGGATATCATGGAAGCCTCGCAGCAGGATGTCAAGAAAGTTATCCTGGATCAGGATAATCCGGATATCTCGGTGCTCGTAGGATCCAATATCCCTCAGGATATTGAAAGTCAGTTAACTAACTTTTTGAAATGCAGGATGTCCACGTTTGCATGGAGGCATGAGGATATGAAAGGTATCTCTAAAGATATTATAACTCATAAGCTTGGAATTGATAGGTCTTTCAAGCCCATTCAACAAAAGAGAAGGAAGTTTGCTCCTGAAAGAAATGCAATTATACAAGAGGAGGTTGAAAGATTATTGAAATCCAAGATGATCAGGGAAGTCAAATTCCCCAAGTGGCTAGCAAATGTGGTCGTTGTTCAAAAGAAAAATGGAAAATGGAGAGTTTGTGTAGATTACACAGACTTGAACAAAGCATGTCCTAAAGACCCATTTCCTTTGCCGCATATAGACTCAATGGTGGATGCAACTGCCGGTCATGAGATGTTAACCTTTATGGATGCATCCTCAGGATTCCAGCATATCCAAATGGAACCTTCAGACCAGGAGGATACTGCTTTCATGACACCAACATGTATTTACTGTTATACTGCCATGCCTTTTGGTTTGAAAAATGCAAGTGCAATGTACCAGAGATTGGTGAACATGATGTTTAAAGACAAACTGGGGGACACCATGGAGGTATACATTGATGATATGGTGGTAAAGTCCAAGAAGGCTGAGGATCATCTTCGGGATATTTGTGACAACCGGTGATTTACGGCTCTTAATTTCGTGATTAACAAGTGATTAACGCGATAATAAATAGTGTTTACAGTGCAAATTAACTTAATTAGGCCTTTGGAATGCCTAGGAACGTTTATCCGACTTTACAGTGCGCGAACGGTGGTTTACAGAGAAACATGTGAAACGTTAAACGGCAACGGATTGAAACCTAACAGGATACTGACAACGCCGACAAATATTAAATTTTTACGATATGTCTTAGCTTCGTAATTAAAATTTTAGTGACTACAGTCGAAACCGGATCGAAAAACGGATTAAGGATGGCAACGATACAATTTTTCGCTATTATTACTGTAATCGGCGAACGGGCGTGCAAACAACGACTATCGACCGTATTTTTGTGTATTTTAATTTTTGACGTTAAACGGAGTTCTGGATCTGACAACGAGTCTCGTAGGAACTACGGGCCACTTACACATGAGATGGGCTTGTGGGCCCTGGACCCAAGCCCAAAACCCACAAGCCTAAACCTGCACATAAATTAGATATTTTCTACTAGATTTTCAGCTTGAAAATCTTATCAAACCCATAACAAATCTTACCAAAATCTTGCCTAAATCTTTTGCCTAGATCTCCATGAGATCTCTTAGATCTATTTACACACATACATTTACTAAACACCCTATATTTAATACCACCCTCACTTGTCTTCATTTCATCCAAACACACACAAACAAAAGGGTTCATCTTCTCAAAACACAAATGGAGATCAGGGCTCCCTTTAAACAAGACCCAACCCAGCCACCCCCTTCCTCTCTCGGTTCCGGCTCCCCTTTCCTTCTCCGACGGTACACACAGCCCCCCCGGTTCTGCGACCTGTGTGATGACCGACGCCACCACCACCGTCTGGTGGTGGCACGATGATGAATCAGGGGCGAAGAGAGAGAGAGGCGATGAGAGAGAGAGAGGCGATGAGAGAGAGACAGCGGAGAAAGAGAACCGGTGGCGCGTGGCGGCGCGTGACGGCGCGTGACGGCGTGGTTTCATGGCGGAGACAGAGAGACGGAGAGGAGGGTTAGAGAGAAAGAAAGACCGCTCAAGAGAGAGAGATCGGAGACTCGGACCGGCGGTCCTTGTCTCGGTCCGACGGTCATTATTTCTGTCCGACATGTTTCCGGTAAACACACGCCTCTGTTCTTGTATTCTCGATTCTTTTACTTTCTGATGAAGGTTAACGATGAGGAGGACTTGCTGTTATGTTTCAAGTAATTTAAGTTGTTATGTTTCAAGGTTCAATTTTGATTTGGCTCGGGTTCGGTTTCGGGTTCAGTCAACAGAAGTCAACGGCGGTCAAGCTGGTTGACTCGGGTCAAACCGAGTCAACTCAGTCACTCAGGTCAAATCAGACGGGCCCGGGTCAAAACAGTCAAGGTCAGACGTGGCTTCGGGTTTCGATCAACGGTTCGGGTCAGATTTGGAAGCGTTTCGGGTCGACTCGGTCGGACCGAGTCAACTCGGGTCAACGGTTCGACGCGAAGAGCGGTAAAGTTTTAACGGCGCGAATCATTACGTTATTTTTATAAATCTATTTACTTTCGTGATAACGAGCTTGAACCGATTGATTATAGTTACGTTTGATATATTTGACAAAATCATACATATATTGAGAGAATCTTGTTTGAATTTTGAAAAATGACGACAACTTGTGTTGTCGAGGTGACCAAAAACAGAGGAAACTCTGCCCGTTTTTCGAGAAAAATTCGTAAACACGACACGTATTATAGTTTCAAAAACGACACTTAATGGAATTCGAGTCTATAATATTTCAAACCTTGATATTTCCAAACGCTTTTACAAATGAATATAATGTTATATTTATTTCGAACGTCGTTAATTCGTATCCTTTTACAAAATAAATATAGATTATATATTTATTTCGAATATCAAACAACACGACTTTGTTGTATAAAATAAATATAGTTGTATATTTATTTCAAACACGCGGAATCTTTTATAAAATAAATATAACTTTTTATATTTATTTCGAACGCCTAAACGGCATATACGTATATTTTTGGCAAATATACACAAGACGTGATATATATAATACAAGTTATTATATATTATTTTCATACGAAACGCGATATATGATACGAGTTCGTTATATGATATTTTCATAGAAATATTCTTTTATACACGTATGACTACTCGAGACGGCTAACACACTTACAACGATATATTTATATATTTTTATATAAATATTTATTCATTTTAAGTCTCTTGGAAACTAAGTCTTTTTCAAGACTTATTAAACTGCTACTGATATTAAACGAGACTTAACACATATAACTTAATCTTTTTCATTAAGTTAACAACTTACCGTAGAATCGTTCGATTAACGATTCGGTAGAGCTCGGTGACACGTAGACTAGTTACCGCTTTTATTTAGAAACTTATTAGATATTCCGTGTTAGGAATATTGTAGAATGCACGCTAGCGAGTCTCGTCTTGGAAACGACATCACGAAGTCATATTTAGCTAGCTTTGCACAGGAATATTCAGGTGAGTTCATAACCCCCACTTTTTACTATTTTACATTTTTGTAAATGTTTTCGGGGTGGAAAGACATGCACGTTTTGCAAAAACATACAAAGTTTTGAACAAACGCCAAACTCGTATTTCTAAATCATATTACGAAGGGATTTCGAGAAACTCAAATGGTTTACGAAAAGCTTATGTTTTATACCGGTTTTCAAACAAGCGTATCTTTCAGAATATGCATACCCACGAATTCTAGTTTTTTTTAAACTACGGGTAAATACAAGAAGCACTCTTGGTGAGAACGAGTACCAAGTATGATGCGTTTTGAGGAAGGCTCAGTCTTAGAGACTGAGGGAGGATCAGTCTTAGAGACTGGGGTAAAATACATATACAACGATTACAGACATTTTTATACATGGTATGGTCAGCTTAAGGAGGGTTAGAACGTACAGATCATGTGAGTGGGTAGGCGTAACTTGGGATCATTAATCCTCATTGTAGGACCGAGGGACAGGAGCGGTAGATCTATCTGGGTGTAGCGAGCCCAGCCCCCAGGCCAAACAGAACGGACCTCGGGGTGACTTTGTGCCCGACGCATAAATTTGCTAGGTTTGAGTCTTCCTACTTGCACTTCACACATATCAATGGCCTTGCAAACCATTGGTGATCTCTTTATTTCCTTATTGCTACATACCAGGGATTTTATACTTACGGAAAATACTTGTTCATACAAATTAAATACCATGTTTTATACAAAATTCAAAGCACAGGATCATGCGGGTATGGGGTCAAAGTCAGGGTGGGCATTGACGGTTATGCGAACATTACAAATACATGGTTTTTATGAACATACTGTGTTACAAACACAACGTTTCCATATAACTTGGCAAGAAAATGATTTTTGATTCGTTTTCTCAATACTATTTCTAAAACCGGTTACTCCAAAGATTTATTTCAAATCTTTCACAACTCAAAAGATTTATTTCAAATCTTTTACAAACAAACTATGAACTCGCTCAACTTTATGTTGATTTTTCGCATGTTTCTTTCTCAGGTTACAGTTCTAAGTCAAGGCACGGTTGGAATAGGAGAACCATTGGAGACTCGAGTACTTAGCAGGCGTTCATTTTCTAAAAGACTTAGCTTATTTTGCTTCCGCTGTGCAATGAAGATACCAGTCCAGTCACGCCAATGCTCTGATATTTCGGGGTGTGACAATATTGAAGGAGCATTTGATATCCTGGACCGGTACTGAAGAAACACTGGTTTAACAGATCAGAATCAGTTGAACCAGGGGGTTTGAATCTGCATAAAAGTGGGGATTCTTCTCGTTCGATTAGGGGTTGGCTAAGCTCCTTCTTCTAATAATTACTACAAAACAAACAACCGTTAGACTAGCCACGGGGAGAATGGGGGTTCTCTCCGTGACCACCCTCCGGTGTGAGAATAAGTACATGGTTTAATGAAGAAGAAGAAGTATTGAAAATGAAGTGAATGTTGTTATGGCTCATTTTCTAAGTATGCATGCTGACTAATATCCTGCTTTTAATTGTTTATCTGTGATCAGGATACTGGACGAGGACATTGCTAACATCCTGGGTAATATCCTGGGGTATATCGAATTAATCACGTGCAGGTTAAAGACTGAGACTTGCCAACGGTCAAGTGGACTCCATCTCCTCAAGACTCGGGCGTATTTGTTAAAGGAGAGACGTTGAGCCCGAAAGACCAGGTCTCCAACGTTCAACTAAGGAATATTCGTTGGATCCCGGTTATGTAGGATAGTTAGTTACATTTGTTTTACTATAAATAGATGGGGGCGGATCAGATTAAGTCACGCAACTTACACACTTTCAAACACTTTCTCTCTAGCTCATCACAAACACTACACACAACACTTGTATTCGAATTACATTGTAACACATAGTCGATCCGCACCACATCCTGCACTGTATCCTGATATTTGAAGCAATAGAAGAACAAGGCAGCTGCGATTGTCAGCTCCCGAGGTTTTATGCCGGCGATCTAGATTGATCAAGGGCTTTCCTCGTACATCACGTGTCCACCTTTACATTTTCGCTCATTGTTTGATCATAGATATAGCTCTATATCCTGAGCCGTATCCTGAAACTGTTTTCATATCTAATTTTGTTAACACATTTTTCATACATATTTCTAGCACACTACCTCACTTAACTAATTTGATCACTTAATTGCTTAGGTAATTTTTGACCAAAACAATTTGGCGCCCACCGTGGGCCAAGTGGTGCTACTTTTACTAAAAATCTTTGCAAAATCATTAATCGGTTTTCTATTTTTAAAACTTTTTGCCACATTGTTTACAATGGCCTCAAGATCAAACATGAGCTCTTCCACTATGTCTGCTACAACCTCCGCTACTACTGGTTCGGTGCTTCCACCACCTCCTCCAAGGATGCCGTTTTCTTCACAATCTCAAGATGTTATCCCTACTCGGAGTGTCCAGGGATCTGCTCCCGTTTTAGCCTCTAACGATGAAATTTTGACTTTATTTGGAAGTGTGCAGGAACAAATGAGGCAGCAACATGAGACTAACCAAATGCTCTTAAGAGAAATACAACTCTTAAAAGCTAGCTCGAGTAGACCCGCTGAAGAAACTGTCACTCCTATACAGCCCAGGGCTTTGAACTTCAGTTCCGCAGTTTACACTGAGGATAATAGGGGGAATATTGTCCCAAGCCATTCTCAGAATCATACCCCTGAGATACCCTCTTCGGTCAGGATATCGACTGTGAGAAGTTCAGGATATGCTTCAGGATATGGCCAAAATCCTCAGAATGGTAATGTGTCAAATAATAATATTCTAGCTACTAACAATAATGGCTCTTTGCAGGATGCAGGTATGACGTCAACATTTACCAGGGAGCTCCAGAAATTGAAGGACATGATATCCAGTGTACCTGGAGTGGTCCAGCCAATTCCGGAAGTATCCCAGGACAGCCACAGGATATCCCGCTTTGCATATCCCATCTGTGATGCTGAAATCCCAAAAAGATTTCAGACTCCCAACATGAAGCTGTATGATGGGACTACAGATCCTGAAGAGCATATTGCCCAGTATAGGGAAAGAATGGAGATCAACCCTATCCCTCCGGAGCTTAAGGAAGCATGCTTATGCAAGGGATTTGGTTCTACTCTGACAGGATCAGCCTTAAAATGGCTGTTAAACGTTCCTCCTCACTCAATTACTTCGTTTGCTCATTTGGTTAATTTATTTAACAGTCAATTTTCTTGTAGTCGGAGTTTTGAGAAACTAACCAGTGACCTTTACAGGATAACTCAAGGGTCTCAGGAATCCTTGAGGGATTATGTGAACAAATTCAGTCGAGAATCCTTGGATATCCCACATCTTGATGTTGCAACAGCTGTGCAAGCTTTTAAGATGGGATTACAAAAGGATTCTCAGTTTTATCAGGATCTTGTAATGAATCCCTGTAGGAATCTCGACGAAGCTCGTAACAGGGTTTTGAGATATATCCGTCTGGAAGATGACAAGAAGATGCAGGAGAGGATGAATTCTACCTCAACTTATGAATCAACTAACAGGAAATCAGAAACCTCATATAAGCCATATCGCTCAAGGCCATATGGCAGAAATGATAACAAGAAAGTGAACGCTGTTGAAGACGAGGATCCTGAAGAATATCCTGATTTATCTGAATACTGATTTTCTGTTAATATACCTGAATTAATGTATGCTATGCAGGGCTTAGGGGACAAAGCTAGGTGGCCTCGAAAGAACAAGCAGAAAGCTGATTGGAAGGATAAATCCAAATGGTGTGCCTTCCACGAAGACTTCGGACATATGACCGAGGATTGCATTGCTTTAAGGAAAGAGATAAGTTACCTGTTAAGCAAGGGGTATCTGAAGGACTTGCTGGGAAAAAAGAAGAATAAAGGGCAGGATCCCGAGAAGGATCCTGAACGAGCAGCATCACCCCCAGCAGATGCCAAGATAATTAACTTTATTTCAGGAGGATCCGACATTTGTGGGACTTCGTATTCGGCGGCCAAGAGACATGCAAAGGAAGCTAAGAGCGAGAGGGGAGACAGACCAGTCAGAATGACTACCCTCACAACTGATAAAGTGATCACTTTCGATAGTGATGACAGGGATACTGTTCAGGATCCTCACCATGATGCTTTAGTAATAACATTATATGTGGCTAACCATTTTGTACGCAGGATACTGGTAGACAACGGTAGTTCTGTCAATATAATTCAGCTGGAAACATTGAAGAGGATGAATGTATCTCCGATGGATATCACTTCGAAGTCCATTGTGCTCGTTGATTTCAGTGGAGAAGCTAGGAATACCGTAGGGGAGATAAAGTTACCAGTATATGTTGAAGGGATCAACTTAATACAACGCTTCTGTGTGATGGACTCCTTATCCTGCTATAACATCATACTGGGAAGACCATGGATTCACGATACGAAGGCTGTGCCATCAACATATCACCAATGCATCAAGATCCCTACCCCTTGGGGGGTTGTCAAGGTGGAAAGTGATCAACAGGAAGCGAAAGAATGCTACTCATCCTCGATGAAATCCTCAACTAAGCCTAGTACAGCATAGCAATTAAAGATGCAGGATATCGTGGAGGATTCGGAGCAGGATGTGAAGAAAATTATCCTGGAACAGGATAATCCTGATATCTCGGTGCTCGTAGGAACCAATATCCCTCAGGATATTGAAGAACAGTTAACTAACTTTTTGAAATGCAGGATGTCAACGTTTGCATGGAAGCATGAGGATATGACAGGCATATCCAAAGACATTATCACTCACAAGCTTGGAATTGATAAATCATTCAAGCCTGTTCAGCAAAAAAGAAGAAAATTCGCTCCTGAGCGGAATGCGATTATCCAAGAGGAAGTTGAAAGATTGTTGAAGTCCAGGATGATCAGAGAAGTCAAGTTTCCAAGATGGCTAGCAAACGTAGTTGTGGTACAGAAGAAAAACGGGAAATGGAGAGTCTGTGTAGATTACACGGACTTGAACAAGGCTTGTCCTAAAGATCCATTTCCTCTCCCTCATATCGATGCAATGGTAGATGCTACTGCTGGACATGAAATGTTAACATTCATGGACGCATCCTCAGGATTTCAGCAGATCCAAATGGAGCCTTCGGATCAGGAGGATACTGCTTTCATGACACCCACAGGTATTTATTGTTATACTGCTATGCCCTTTGGTTTGAAAAATGCAGGTGCAACATACCAGAGATTGGTAAACATGATGTTCAAAGATAAGTTGGGGGACACCATGGAGGTATATATTGACGATATGGTGGTAAAATCTAAAAGAGCTGAGGATCACCTCCAGGATATCAAGGGAGCATTTGATATCCTGGATCAATACAACATGAAGTTGAATCCTGCTAAGTGCCATTTCGGAGTGGGGGCAGGAAAGTTTCTTGGATATATGGTGACAAAAAGGGGGATAGAAGCAAGCCCAGAGCAGATCAAAGCTATCCTGGATATAAAATCACCCTCAAATATGAAGGACATACAAAGGTTGACAGGCCGAGTAGCAGCTTTGAATAGATTTATTTCAAGATCCTCAGAAAAATGCAAGGAATTCTATGATATCCTCAAGAAGAATAAGAAATTTGAATAGGGAGCAAAGCATGAAGCAGCCTTGCAGGATTTGAAGCGATATCGCTCAACCGCACCTCTATTGATGAAGCCTGAAAATGGTGAACCACTATCCCTATACCTCGCTGTATCAGGGAATGCTGTAAGTGCCGTTCTTATAAAAGACCATGAAGGTCAGCAATATCCTGTATATTATGTTAGTAAAAGTTTGTTAGATGCTGATACTAGGTATTCTCATTTAGAAAAATTGATATTAGCTCTAGTCATGGCATCGATAAAGCTTAGACATTATTTTGAGACACATAGGATCCATGTTAAAACAAATTATCCTGTCAAAAATGTGCTTAGGAAACCAGAGATGTCAGGCAGGATGGCCAAGTGGTCAGTGAAGTTAAGTGCTTATGATTTAGTATATGAACCTAGAAATGCCATAAAGTCTCAGGCCTTAGCTGACTTTGTGGCTGATTTCAGTAGTGATATTCAGGATGAGGTAGATCTAGAAGTTCAACAGTTAGGAGAATCTTCAGGATCCTGGACATTATATACTGATGGTGCATCCAATATAAGAGGTGTAGGTCTAGGTATACTACTAAAATCGCCACAGGGGGACATATTACCCCAGGCCATTAGGTGTGAATTTCCTGCTACTAATAATGAGGCAGAATATGAAGCTTTAATTGCAGGATTAGAATTGGCTAAGAGTATGAGTATCAAGAATTTGCGAGTATATGTTGACTCCTTGTTAATTACTAACCATTTTAATGGATCCTATGCAGTTAAGGGTGAGAAATTAATCGAATACCTCGATATTCTCAAAAAATTAGCAGAGTATTTCGATGTTTTTACACTTGAACAGGTACCAAGAGAGGATAACGCTGAAGCAGATGCCTTAGCAAATCTAGGATCATCGATCAGGATACCAGAAGGAACCCAAATACCAATAATACATGTCTTGTATCCTGCAACGAATCCTCGGGGTAAAGAAGTAGCGGGTATTCAGGATCCTGGAGCAGAGTATCCTGAACAGGATCCTAAATCTTGGACGGCTCCAATAACGAGATATCTCAAGGAAGGACACATCCCCGAAAATGAAAATCCTAAGGCATTTAGGATGAAGGTATCACGATTCACTATTATAAATAATGTTTTATACAAGAAATCTCTTGCAGGACCGTATTTGAGGTGCTTGGAGGATCCTGAAGCCAAAGAAGTACTTCAGGATATACATGAAGGGGATTGTGGTAACCATACTGGGGGCAGGTCATTATTCTCAAAAGTATTAAGGACAGGATATTATTGGCCAACAATGAGAAAAGATGCCGCAGAATATGCTCGAAGATGTGACGCATCTCAAAGACATAGTAACATATTACATCAGCCTGCTGAACCGCTGTATCCTATTGTTTCCCTTTGGCCGTTTATGAAGTGGGGTATGGATATAGTGGGAAAGCTTCCAAAAGCTCCAGGAGGAAAGGTTTTCATGTTGGCAATGACGGATTATTTCTCCAAGTGGGTTGAAGCAGAAGCATTTGTTCATGTTAGAGATCAAGAAGTAGTATCCTTCATAAAGAGAAATATCCTGACCAGATTCGGAGTACCAGCCGAGATAATCTGTGACAATGGTTCTCAGTTTATAAGCAAGAGAACTACTGACTTTTGCAAGAGTTGGGGAATCAAAATGATCACATCTACTCCGGTACATCCTCAAGCGAATGGACAAGCAGAATCCTCAAACAAGATAATTGTCAATAACTTAAAGAAGAGACTTGGAGCCAAAAAAGGAAGATGGGCAGAAGAATTACCCTTTGTTTTGTGGGCTGATAGGACAACGATAAAGAATGCAACAGGCCAAACCCCATTTTCCTTGGTATTTGGAGCAGAAGCAATGATTCCAACGGAAATGGCAATACCTACTGCAAGATCTATCCTACGGGATCCTGAACAGAATCCTGAAGCCTTGTGTCAGGATTTGGATACTATAGATGAAAAGAGGGATGCAGGAAGGCTAAGGATGGCAGCATATCAACAAAGAATATCCAGAGCATATAACAAGAATATTAGGACCAGAAGATTTAAGGTTGGAGATTGGGTGTTAAGAAAGGCTTTTCAGAATACCACTAATCCTGCCGATGGCAAGTTAGCTCCAAAATGGGAAGGACCATATGAAGTTGAATCAGAAGCAGGGAAAGGAGCATATAGACTCAAGAATATGGAAGGGGATATGCTACCGAGATCTTGGAATGCTATACACCTTAAGCTTTATTTCAAGTGAGTTTGGAATTTAATTTCTAACTCAGGATGGTATGAATTCTATCTTTTTTAAATATGTTTGGTTTAATTTATTCTTTGAAACCCAATACTAACTTAAGCATCGGAGGGGTGTTAGCCAAGCTAACACCCACCTTAGTTTAAGGATGTTTTGCAGTATATGATTCAGGATATGGCTCCAGGATGCTCACTCAAGATACTTCGGAAGATTAGAGGATTGGCCCCCTCTCTCACGTATAAGGGATCCTGATCCCTTCACAGGTTTAAAGGTATTCACCTTTCTTCCGAATTGGGTTTAAACACTCCGCCTGGAGCGCAAGTTATTCAGGGATAGTTCAAGGTGGCGGGACCAGTTCATGTAAAAGTGGCTGACAATTTCGTCACTGTTGGCTATATTCTGAATCCTAAAGGTATATGAGGATTGATCACCCTCTCTCACGAAAGGGTATTTTCATACTCTCTAAGGTTTAAAGGTTTTCACCTTTCTAAGTCTTGGAGTTTATACACTCCCGCCTGTAGCGCACGAAAATTTGGGATTTTCCCCAGAATACAAGGAATTTATCTCCAAGACATTTTTGGGTTTTACCCCTGTGGCATGAAAAATTGCCTATACAATGGAAACTGATATTCAGAAGATTTCTAAGAAGACATTGTACACAGGGGACATTCATACCGAGGCAATGGTGTAAAGCTAAAAGGATAAGGCTCGGAACTAATGCAGTATGTGTCTCAGACAGGGGACATCTTCATTGGAAGAGTTGCAAAGGGATTGAAGGATGGTAATAGGTTTATACCCTATTCCTGGTATGATCTTTCCTTTGTAAACATCGTTTAAGTTTTTAATAATACTATGTTTGGTAAAAGGTTAAATATCCTGATATATTATCAAAATATATTTTCAAAATACTTCTCAGAATATTTGATTAAAATATTTGAAGTTAACACTAGTTTGAAACGTTGATCATTTAGGTATTATCAGAACAGGTTTTGGTAAGATAGATTGTTTTTCACTCTTTAAAGAACTTTCTACAAAGTTGAACGAATGTTTGGAAGTCCTCTCCAATAAAAAGTTTTTATAACATATTACTGAGCATATTGATCAGGATATTTTTGAAAAATAGTTGTACTAAATTTTGCAAAGCTAAGATCTATGCTAAGAAAGACGGAAGATAATAACAAGAAAGATAAAAGATGAAATTATTTGAAACAATCAGCACTGGTTGATAACCGAAGGTTTCATCCTGAAACCCAGGACCCATCCACCTTCGGTTATCAAATTGTTTTGATGCAGAAATAAAAATTGTTCATAGGACATAAAATTGTTCAAACAATTTAAAGGAAATAAGCTTTAGGGGGTAGTGCCTTCTTTGTCCATAATGATTTCAGCAGCATCCGTCTTGGGATCCGCCTCAGCATCCTTCTCAGCATCGGTTGCTTTTTCAACTGCTTTGGAAGATTCTTCGATAGCTGATTTGGAAGAAGTGCCGCCGAGGTTCTTTAGCTTGGTCTCCCAGGCACCAACATCCCAAGAAGGGCATTCAAAACCTAATGTTTTGGCTTCATGGGCCATCTTCAACCTGGCTTGGAGGAGAGAAATGACGACGGAACTTTTGAGGCTTTCTCGGTAGCTGACCATATCCCGTTCATGTTGCACATGGGCAGCTTCAAGATCGGTCTGGGCTTAAAGAGTAGCTTTGTTGAGAGCAGTTTGGTGTTCTTGGATCATAGCTTTGAATTTCTCCTCGTAATGACGAGATTTGGCGGCTGCAATCATGCCTTGGTCGGAGATTGTGATTTCTGCTTCCTTTAGCTTAGACTCAAGCGTCTTGTTGAGCTTGCAGGATTCTTAATATAGGTGAACCAGACGCTCAAGACCCTACGAAGGTAAGAGGACAGGTATTAATATTGGTAAATCTTTGTAAATGATGTAAACCGCAGGATATGATATGAGAATACTAACCTGGTTAAGAAAGGAAGTCATAAACCCGCTAGCTTCAATGAACCCGTGCTTCTCATAAGGAAATGTGTCAGAAGTGACGGGGGAATCAGGCTCCTTCCTTTTGCGGGAACTTGAACTCCGGGGCTTGGTAGCCGGTGAAGGTTTGGGAATAATGATGGCTTTGGAACTGCTGGGTCTGGATGAGGCTGTGGCCTTGGGACTAGGTTCCTTCTTGACCTGAATCTGATCAGAATAACTGTCCAATTTGTCGAGGTCAAAGACTTCAGAGATCTTGGCCGGTGCTGCATAAAGGGAAAAGTTTCACATCATTATTACTCTTTATTTTATTATACTGTTTTGACTAATTATTTTGAAAGTAATCCTTACCAGACATTTCAGATGACGAGTATTGACTGGAACTCGGGACGTGTGTGGTGAAAGTCCTGTCTATTGCAGGTAATCGGTAAACAGTGTTGATTCTTTCTTCTGATTCAGCGGTAGGGGGAGCTACTTCCTTGAAGTTCACTGCAGAAGGATCAAAAAGAGGGATATTAGTAGGAGATAAAAACCAAACGGTTCATGAGAATATTTATGACCCTACCGGTGGTTAACCACTCCACCGGAAGGTTGGCACCCTCAGCAATGGAGTCTCGTTTGACAAAGAAAAACTTGCGTTGCCATCCGTCTTCGTTTTTGGTGGCTTTAAGAATAAGGGGTTTGCTAGAGGTCGAGAAAAGCAAGAACCGGCTAGAGCCATGGGATCGGAGGCGATAAGCAATAGGCAAATCCTCGATGCAGAGATCGGGGCAATGAAGGTTTTTGATTTGGTTAAGTACAATTAATACTCTCCAAACCATGGGCATGGTTTGAGCAAAAGAGATGCCGGTGGTTCGAAAGAATTGCATCATGAATTCGGGAAAAGGGTATCGAAGACCTAGCGAAAAAGGATATGCTGGAAAGCAAACCCAATCAGTGGAAGAAACATCCGATCGAATTGACCAATCGAACGGTCTAAAGACCGTGTTATCTGGGAAGGCGCCGGAAGCTCTCAAAGCCGCAATGTCTGCGTTGTCAAAAGCACAGATCTCCTTTTCGGGATTTTTGAGGAGATTTTGCTGGGTGAAGGTCTCGGCATCCATTACGAGTAAGGCGATGAAAGTTGATAGAAAGTAAATGAGAAATGGAGAATTACCTGAAGGCTCTGTTGAAGATATCTGCTTTTCAAACAAGAAGAGAGAAGATATAGGGGCATTATGGATCTCCATTGAGCAAAAAGCGTGTTGGAGGTTACGATGTGATCTCGACCGTCGCTTCATTTTAAATGCCTTGAATTATGGGATAAGACTTTTGAAATATATCCGTTGGATTGGTATACCAACCGATATATTTGGGGACAATTGTTATGGCTCATTTTCTAAGTATGCATGCTGACTAATATCCTGCTTTTAATTGTTTATCTGTGATCAGGATACTGGACGAGGACATTGCTAACATCCTGGGTAATATCCTGGGGTATATCGAATTAATCACGTGCAGGTTAAAGACTGGGACTTGCCAACGGTCAAGTGGACTCCATCTCCTCAAGACTCGGGCGTATTTGTTAAAGGAGAGACGTTGAGCCCGAAAGACCAGGTCTCCAACGTTCAACTAAGGAATATTCGTTGGATCCCGGTTATGTAGGATAGTTAGTTACATTTGTTTTACTATAAATAGATGGGGGCGGATCAGATTAAGTCACGCAACTTACACACTTTCAAACACTTTCTCTCTAGCTAATTTCAAACACTACACACAACACTTGTATTCGAATTACATTGTAACACATAGTCGATCCGCACCACATCCTGCACTGTATCCTGATATTTGAAGCAATAGAAGAACAAGGCAGCTGCGATTGTCAGCTCCCGAGGTTTTATGCCGGCGATCTAGATTGATCAAGGGCTTTCCTCGTACATCACGTGTCCACCTTTACATTTTCGCTCATTGTTTGATCATAGATATAGCTCTATATCCTGAGCCGTATCCTGAAACTGTTTTCATATCTAATTTTGTTAACACATTTTTCATACATATTTCTAGCACACTACCTCACTTAACTAATTTGATCACTTAATTGCTTAGGTAATTTTTGACCAAAACAAATGTAACTTGAGAAATTGTACCTGAATTATCCTTATTTATAACCTAAGTTTGGGCGGGAAAGTTTGTTGACGGAAGACGTGACGGAAAGTGATTTCTGTGAGCGGTTATTTTCTCCACCGTTAATCACTAACGGATGTGTGTGCAAACGAATCGTGGTTGTGATCAACGGCTGGGGAGATGCCACGTGGAAAGTGGGCAAGTGTGGATTTTTCTTCAATTTTGGTGCAATCATCGTGACTTCGAGGAGTGCCCAGGATGATACCATGTGGCCATTCGATTATAACCGAATGGTGGTGCACGATTAAACCTTCTAGAAGATTTACAACTGTAATCCCATGTGGCTTTGCTTCATACAAATTCTGTTGTAACAGAAATGCTATTTTTATCCAAGTCTGGATGATATTCATGCGGAGATGTTGTTTAGAGTTTTACTCCCAACTTCTGTCATATGGGTCTTGCGCAAGGATCTAACAGTTCCCTTTTGGCGCGCTGGTGTTAAGAACTGTTTTCCTTTTAAGCTTTCTTTTAGAACTGGTGCGCAGCCGCGCAGGGTTCTTTTAAAGAGAGCTTGTTGTGGTGAAGTTGTGGTATGGTCCTAAGCACCTGTGCAAGGTTTTTGGGACCTTACCCCTTCAAGTCCCCCAGTCCAGTGTTGCTCTTATGCAAATAAGTGGAGTACCGGACTTATAAGAGATGGATGTTTTTGCTGTGGAGTTTTTGGCGTGAAAAACGGAGGATCTTCTTGAGGAAGATACTCTTTTTGCTCATGATTTCAATTTTGAAAACCTTGACTCTTGGCAGGTGAAAAGGTACAGTGACGACTGTTGACGTGTGACAGGTTGTCACTTGTCAGTTGCATGTCATCGAATGTGGCTTACACGCCCGCGTGATCTCGCGTTATTGTTATTCCCACTCGCCCCTGGTGCTTCGATAACCATGTTTTCTCTGAAAAAGGTGTTATTGCGGTTTTCTAGGTTATTGATGGCGGTGGGTATATAAATCCTTTGATTGCCTTTGTTTCCTTATTTTCTGCTCTTAAGTCTTCTTCGTCTTCTCCGTTAATTTCTTGAAGAAACCTGCAATTTCCCCCTTTATGTCAACCAGAGAACACCACGAAGACTCTTCCAAAAAGAGATGACGACTGGTCTTCCACCATTGAAGTGGCCAAAGGAAACTTTCGACGGTATGGTTTGAAACTTCAAGTTCCCTGACAGTTGGGACGCTCGATACCCTGATGAGGGTCAGACGGCGGCGGATGCTCCGGCCGGGTACATTACTCTGTTCTGGGATTTGTTTGCTGCAGGCAATTTTCGATTGCCTGTAACAAAATTTTTCCTTGAAATCCTTTCGTATTATAAGTTTCATATTTCTCAAATGCACCCTATTGGGATGGTTCGGGTTCGTCACTTCGAATTTGTCTGCCGAGGGATGCATATTGAGCCGACGGTCAATCGCTTTCGAGTATTCCATCAAATGCATTGTTCACAGGGCTTTTATTCCTTTATTCAACGTGCTTTGGCCAAGAAGATCTTGTTGAGCCCCCCAAAATCTTTTCACGATTGGAAGCCAAAATTCTTCTTTATTAAAGCCGGAGTGATCCCGATGAAGATGGTTTTCAGGGGTAAAGAAGATGTTGTAACGGAGACTATACAAACTCCTTTTTCGGAGGCTTGGCACCAGGACATAATGGACGTTCCGTTGATTGTTCTACCAGAAAAAGCCCTAGTTGGTGCTGGTATGAGCCTTTGCTGGCGGATGAATCGAGAAGACAAACCGGTGTACATGGAGGGTGATAGCAGTAAGATTCTAGATCTCTTTCCCTCTTTTCTTCTTCTTCTTCTTCTTCTTTTTTTTTTGAATTTGCCCCTGTTTCCCTTTTGCAGTTGTCTCTTTATATGTTGTTGGCTTTGAGAGAGAAGGTGGGAAGATGGCCACTGTTCCAAAAAGGGCTAAAGAGGAGCGTTGGTATCTTCAGATTGTTAAGAAATTTGTTCTTTCACGGGATGAAGATTTGTCCGTGCAACCCCCAACTGGCGCTGGTAATTTTACTATGATTCTTTTTGAAATTGCAATATTATTTTTTGCTGCTTTTGCGCGTTGGGTAACTTTTGCAAGATTTGCTTTTTCCAGTAGGTGAGTTGTCTAACATGGGCATAGGCCCTGAAAAGAAAAAAACGTGCGCCAGCTGCCACTGCTGCGCCGAAAAAGAATGACGCGGAGAAGGCTCAATCGTCAAAGGCCAAAAATGTGAAAGGAGAGAAGAAAGGTACGCGCCATTCCTCTGACTCCTAGTGTGATTATGTAGTGGTGTCTGACTCGTTGGAGGGACTTGCGCATGTGTACTTGTGAGGAGGCCAAAGGCGGAACCTCGGGATACTGCTGACATCCCTCCTTCCAATCCTGAGGACCCAATTGACTTAGAGTCGAGTCCAGAGCCTTTGTTGAAGACAAAGGCGGGAAAAAGAAAACAGGCTGGAGTTGATGCTGAGGTGCAACCAACGAAGAAGGTTCAGAAGAGAAAGATTACCAGAAGGGGTAATCTTGATGCTTTTATTGCGAAACCTCCTCCAGGTTAGCATCTTTAGTGTCTGCTTTTTATGCGCATTGTATGTTTGTAATATGTATTATGTTTTTGTAGAAAAACCAGTTTCTCCCGTTCATGCGGAGCCATCATCCGCAGTCAACGAGGAACTCCCACTTTTTCCCCCTCGTGCCCCAATCAGCGAACAACTGGAAAGTTCTAGAGCTGTTGAAGATGAGGTGGAGAAGACTACTGATGCCGAAAGTCTCGAGGTGGAGAAACCTGTTGAGGTGGAAACGGAGAAGGTTGTGGATCCAGAGACTACGGGTGTTGATGCCTCTCACCCTAAGTCTCCTGAAGTTGTGGCGCGAGACTCGGAGAAAGGAAAATCTGCTCAAGAAGACCCTGTGGCAACTTTTCCTACTGCGGGTTTTGCCTCTACGCCTATAAATACAGAGAAGAACCCTGTTGAAGACCAAGGTTCTTTTGCTCAAGTTGATGAAAATTCCCCTATCCGCCCGGATGAAACTCTGGGGGATTATTGATCGGATTTTAACATGTTTATCAAAGCAATTTCATCCATATGAAATAAAAACGCAGCGGAAATAATGTTTAAAACATGTTACTTTTATAAGATATAAAACCATTTATATGCAAAATCCCAAAACCCGGATCCATATATGAGATGTATACTATCAAACACAACCATAGGATGTTTAGAAAACTACCTTCTTGAAGTACAAGGATTATGAAACGGATGATGCTTCTTGAAATGGTTGTCTTCAAGAGTAGAAGACCTCAAGCTTGTATACCCCAAGCTTCCAACAAACACCTTATGTTTAGCTAGGATTTCTACACTTATGAACTCACTAGAAAAACCCTCTTGACAACCATCTCATGGCCGAAAATTTGAGAGGAGGTTGTGGAGTTCTTGCACTTGATTTATGAACTTGAAAAAGCCTACTTGATCAACCATACATGACCCGATTGTTAGAGAGTCTTACACTTGATTTCTCAACTTCAAAAACTCTCTTGGATGAGCATGTAATGGCCGAAAATATGCACCCATTTTTCTCCTATTTTTCAAGTTCATCTCTTCACTCTATATATATATTTTGTCATACAAAAATGTTAATAAAGGTAGTGAGAGAATGTGCCACCCAATTCACCCAATGCATGAACATCTACTCATGCAAAATGCATGTACATTCATTGGACCTTTCTTGCTTGGGAAGACCATCCAATTAAAAGGCATGCAACTATGACAACATGCATGGAACCTCATTGGACAAGAATTTTTTGGGAAGACCCCATGGGGGGGGGGGGGGGGGGTTGGCGGCCAAGCTTTTATAAAAAAAAATACAATTTCTTTTATAAAATATAAGTCTTACACATATATATATATATTTTATAACTTTTATAAAATATAACATCATATGTTATAAGACTTATGCTATTTTTTATTATGTTATTTAACCAATTAAATAACAAAATAAAATATTCTCTAAAAATAAATTATCCATATAATTTATTAGTTTGTCAAGTGCAATTATTTAGAAAACCAATTTCTAAATATTCTAAGTGTTGATATTTATTTATTTGATCATATCATAAATAAAATATTGTAAGTGTTTGTCTAGCTTGTTATTGGGTATGACTCGACTTGGATCATAACGTACTAGCCACATCAATTTAATATGTGTCTTGGGCATACAGAGTCCAACAATCTCCCACTTGCACAAGATACATAGAAGATTGATGCAAGCAGTAAATAACGCCTAACTACGGTTTACTACCCCTAATACGTATGACTATATGTGCCATTCAATAACATCATCCTCTTCAAGTCCCTTACTTGAAAATGATTTAGGTGAATCTATCATTTATCATTTCGTTGCAGATGTCATGTCAAATCCAGAGACACAGAGTGATCACTCTCTGTTGATTTAACTTTAGCAGGCCTTAGACATCTTACTCTCAACGAATAAGAGGAACAAATCCCATCTTGACTACATACGTCTCTCACAATCACCTTGTACTACACCTGAGCTTAGCCTTATGTACTGTCATATTACTGACAGCGAAGAAATAAGTCAAGGCATAATATTTGGTGAATATCAAGACCTAATATGTATCTCAGGTCTGAGGATACTATGATATTCTCCTTTACTCAAATTTACTTATGATCAATCACAGATGATTCCAAGCAGTAATATTTGAGAGCGAGTCAGTCCAATATTTGTATCCCACAAATATCTATGAACCTTGGCAGCAACGCCTTGCTCTATATTCATACTTCATGAATATCTACCAATCCAAGTTCATAATAGTCTTACATTCATATTTGTTCCGACAAGTGTGATCGACTACGGACATTTAGAATAAGTAACTTATTCACGGATTTAAACATGCTAAAATGGAACATAACTCAAAATACCATAATGAGTTATAATAACAGTTGTTCCAATATCCAAATATAAAATAGATCAAATCCAATCACTAGAATATCGAAGTCCTAAGGCACAAGTATGACCCTTTCATGCTTTGCCCGTTCAAGGAGCTTCGTGAGTGGATCCGCAATATTTTGATCAGTGTGAACTTTGCGAATACATATCTTTCTCTTTTTTCAACTTCATCCCTTATGTAGTTGAAACTTCGCTCAATGTGCCTAGTCTTTTGATGTACACGAGGTTCCGTGATTTAAGCAATTGCACCATCGTTATCACAAAGATCTCTAGGGGTCCTGAATGGTAGGGACTTCCCCTAGATCGGCAATAATTCAAGTGGCAGATCCATATGAATTATCACAATCAATGAAGTGGCGATGTATTCTGATTATGTAGTGGACAATGCTACCCTGATTGTGATCGAGGACCATTTCGATCAGTTTGGAAACTCGTTTCTATGTAACCCTTTACAACGAATTCCGAAACTCGCATCCCTGTGACCTTTATCCCTCTATTTAAATTAACAAGGTAGTCAACGTTTGACAATTGCAACTCTTTGCAACTTCTAGCCATATGGGATCGCTTAAACATCTTTATGTTTAGTTGGCATGTTTAATCCCATCAACACCGTTTGTTCGCCATGCTTCGGTGACCCTAAGTTCATGGTTTCCAAATCAAGTCGTCCAACTTACACACACGTGTGAGTTTATACACATAAGTGGTTAGGTGACCTTTATCCCACAAACATGGTAAACCCACCTCGAATATACAAGTTCCCTCAAATGTGGTTAGGTGACCTTTATCCCACGAAAGAGTTCCCAAGTGTTTCGAGCGTTGTATAAAAGGATGGTGTTTGACTTGTTTTATAAAAGGGATTTTTGAGTTTTCAAAAATTCTAGTTTAGAAAACTTTATGTACCATACATTTGCATGCATTCAAATCCTTGGTACTTTTGTGAAAATAAAATTTCAAGGTTCTTTCTAATAAAACCCATTTTATTATAAAATCATTAATTTTTAATAACCTTTTATTAACCAATTTTAATGATCTTTTGGAGAACCAATTTTAAGCTTGTTGTTGATTATTAGTTTGTTAAGCATGCATATCCAAATATCATCTAAACAACATAAATAAACAACCACACAAGCACAACATATATAACAATAGGTGCATAACCATAGCCAACTATTTTGACAACACTTGTTAGCCGAAACAAGTGTGCCAAAAGGTCCTTCCTAAAGGGTGAAAAATGACACAAGTATTGTGTCGTTGAACTCCCACTTGATCCCGCATCCAAATGCTTCAAGTCTTCCTTTTGTGTTGTGATTTCTCCACTTTCTTTGATCTTCCAAATGTCTTTTATATTCAGCTCCAAACTCCTTTGGACTTCAAAAATGTGTTTTGGTTATCGGGCTAAAATCCCGTTTAGAACTATGAAGTCCTTTATGCCCGAAATTGGCAAAAACCAAAACCGCATTTTTGTGTGCATCTTCTTTTACAAAATATATCCTAATACATTTTTCTAGTAAAATAAAATGCACCTAATCTATTTATTTTACATACCAAATGAAAATAAATAAAATATATAACTTTACAAGTGGAAGAACAAAATAATAATTATTACAACCTTTGAAATAATTTAATAAATAAATCACAACACAATTATTCAACACAAGGTCATGGCTAGGTTATATGCACCAAAATATATATCCAAATATATATATATATATATATATATTAATTTCAAGAAGCATAAAAAAATGGTTCCCTTTTAATAACCATTTTCGGCTATGTCCAAAAAACCGAAAAGGTGAGTTTTGTCCAAACAAACAAATCATCCACATGAAATAATTTTTCAAGATTCATTTATGCATGTAAAAAATATAATCTTGAAAAACAAAGGGATAACCATAGTGAAAATTTCGGCCATAGGGTTTTACCCAAACCCAAAACCCGAAAAATTTCATATCCAATGAAGCATGCATTCATATAAGCGGCTCTGATGCCACTGTTGGGTTTTGTACATGTTTATCAAAGTAATTTTTATCCTAATAAAATCAAAATGCAGCGGAGTATTTATTTAAAACATGTTACTTTTATAAGATATAAAACCATTTATATGCAAAATCCCAAAACCAGGATCCATATATGAGATGTATACTATCAAACACAACCATAGGATGTTTAGAAAACTACCTTCTTGAAGTACAAGGATTATGAAACGGATGATGCTTCTTGAAATGGTTGTCTTCAAGAGTAGAAGACCTCAAGCTTGTATACCCCAAGCTTCCAACAAACACCTTATGTTTAGCTAGGATTTCTACACTTATGAACTCACTAGAAAAACCCTCTTGACAACCATCTCATGGCCGAAAATTTGAGAGGAGGTTGTGGAGTTCTTGCACTTGATTTATGAACTTGAAAAAGCCTACTTGATCAACCATACATGACCCGATTGATAGAGAGTCTTACACTTGATTTCTCAACTTCAAAAACTCTCTTGGATGAGCATGTAATGGCCGAAAATATGCAGCCATTTTTCTCCTATTTTTCAAGTTCATCTCTTCACTCTATATATATATTTTGTCATACAAAAATGTTAATAAAGGTAGTGAGAGAATGTGCCACCCAATTCACCCAATGCATGAACATCTACTCATGCAAAATGCATGTACATTCATTGGACCTTTCTTGCTTGGGAAGACCATCCAATTAAAAGGCATGCAACTATGACAACATGCATGGAACCTCATTGGACAATAATTTTTTGGGAAGACCCCATGGGGGGGGGGGGTGGCGGCCAAGCTTTTATAAAAAAAAATACAATTTCTTTTATAAAATATAAGTCTTACACATATATATATATATATTATAACTTTTATAAAATATAACATCATATGTTATAAGACTTATGCTATTTTTTATTATGTTATTTAACCAATTAAATAACAAAATAAAATATTCTCTCAAAATAAATTATCCATATAATTTATTAGTTTGTCAAGTGCAATTATTTAGAAAACCAATTTCTAAATATTCTAAGTGTTGATATTTATTTATTTGATCATATCATAAATAAAATATTGTAAGTGTTTGTCTAGCTTGTTATTGGGTATGACTCGACTTGGATCATAACGTACTAGCCACATCAATTTAATATGTGTCTTGGGCATACAGAGTCCAACAATTATTACTACAGAACTTACTCGGAGAAGAACGCCTCTGAAATTCATGCTCCAATTTGGAACTTGAAGAAAGGTGATACCTTTTCAGACTGGCGTGTGTGCCGAGATTGGTTGCAGGGAACCTTTCCTCTTGGGGAGATTAAATTTCAAGAGGGGCGTCCCCATGAGCACACCTATCACGCTTATCATAAAGAAGCCGCTACTTACACGTCTACTACGCATCGCATAGTGCGCGAGTGGCGTAGCATGTACAAAGAATGGGCTGCCTTTGAGGTGTCCAAGAAAATTTTTTCTGAAGATGAAGCCCGGGTAGCCCAGATGAAGGCTATGTTGGAAGCTGACTGAGCCAAGTTTGAGAATGACCTAAAAACAGAAGAATGGTCTCTTGCTGGGTGGAAAAGAAAGGCAGAGGCAGAAGCTGCTCTTCTTTCTAAGGAGCGTAAAAATTGGAGAGAGATTTGTGAAAAAGATAACAACGAGAAAATAGGCCTCCACAATATCATTAATAATCTCAAAGCTGAAGTTGAGAGATTGAAAAAAAAGATACAGATATTAAGAAGTTGAAGCAAGAGAAAGCTTGTTGGACTCTGTATGCCCAAGACACATATTAAATTGATGTGGCTAGTATGTAATGATCCAAGTCGAGTCATACCCAATAACAAGCTAGACAAACACTTATATTATTTATTTGTGATATGATCAAACAAATAAATATTAACACTTATAATATTTAGAAATTGGTTTTCTAAATAATTGCACTTGACAAACCAATAAATTATATGGATAATTTATTTTGAGAGAATATTTTATCTTGTTATTTAATGGGTTAAATAGCATGATAAAAAGTTATATAAGTCTTATAACATATGATGTTATAATTTTATAAAAGTTATAAAATTAATCAAGACTTAAATTATTTTATAAAAGAAATTTGAAATTTTTTTTATAAAAATCTAGGCCGCCACCCCCCCCCATGGGGTCTTCCCAAAAATTCTTGTCCAATGAGGTTCCATGCATGTTGTCATAGTTGCATGCATTTTGATTGGATGGTCTTCCCTAAGTTCTTTGGCCAATCACATTGCATGCAAATGCATGTGTTAGATGATCTCCTATTGGGCAATGTGGGTGGCAAATCTCTCATGTCTTTCATAATTCATTTTGTATGAAGAAAGCAAAGAATGAACTTGAAGAAGTAGGAGAAAAATGGCTGAATATTTTCGGCCATAACATGCCCATCCAAGAGAGTTTTTCAAGTTGAGAAATCAAGTGTAAGACTCTCTAATAATCGGGTCATGTATGGTTGATCTAGTAGGCTTTTTCAAGTTCATAAATCAAGTGCAAGAACTCCACCATCTCCTCTCATATTTTCGGCCATATGATGGTTGCAAGAGGGTTTCAATAGTGAGTTCATAAGTGTAGAAATCCTAGCTAAACACAAGGAGTTTGTTGGAAGGCTTGGGGTATACAAGCTTGAGGTCTTCTACACTTGAAGGCAACCGTTCAAGAAGCATCATCATCTTCATATCCTTTACTCCTTGGAAGGTAGTATTCTAAACACTCTATGGTTGTGTTTCATTTTGATAGCATGTATGTTCGTATATGGATCCGAGATTGGGTTTTACATATAAAATGGTTTTTATATCTTGTAAGAAACATGTTTTAAATAAATACTCCGCTGCGTTTTAATTTTATTTGGATAAAATTACTTTGATAAACATGTGAAAAGCCCAACAGTGGTATCAGAGCCGCTTATATGAATGCATGCTTCATTGGATATGAAATTTTCGGGTTTTGGGTTTGGGTAAAACCCTATGGCCGAAATTTTCACTATGGTTATCCCTTTGTTTTTCAAGATTATATTCTTACATGCATAAATGAATCTTGAAAAATTATTTCATTTGGATGATTATTTTGTTTGGACAAAAACCCACATTTTTCGGTTTTTCATTCTTGACCGAAAATTGTAGGTTGTAAAAGGGAACCGTTTTGCTTCTTGAAATTAATATACATATATATTGCTTCTTGAAATTAATATACATATATATATATGTGGATATATATTTCGGTGTTCATAACCTAGCCATGACCTTGTATGAATATGTTTGTGTTTGTGATTTATATTTAATTATTTCAAAGGTTGTAATAATTATTAATTTGTCTTCCATTTGTAAAGATATGTAATTTATTTATTTTCATTTGGCATGTAAAATAAATAGACTAGGTGCATTTTATTTTACTAGAAAAAATGTATTAGGATATATTTTGTAAAAGAAGATGCACACAAAAATGCGGTTTTGGTTTTTGCCAATTTCGGGCATAAAGGACTTCATAGTTCTTAACGGGATTTTAGCCCGAAAACCCAAAACACATTTTCGGAGCCCAAAGGAGTTTGGAGCTGAATTAAAGTACATTTTGGAAGCTCAAAGAAAGTGGAGAAATCACAACACAAAAGGGAGACTTGAAGCATTTGGATGCGGGATCAAGTGGGAGTTCAACGACACATCGCTTGTGTCATTTTTCACCCTTTAGGAAGGACCTTTTGGCACACTTGTTTCGGCTAACAAGTGTTGTCAAAATAGTTGGCTATGGTTATGCACCTAATGATATGTGTGTCGTGCTTGTGTGGTTGTTTATTTTGTTGTTTGATGATATTTGGATATGCATGCTTAACAAACTAATAATCAACAACAAGCTTAAAATTGGTTCTTTAAAAGATCATTAAAATTGGTTAATAAAAGGTTATTAAAAATTAATGATTTTATAATAAAATGGGTTTTATTAAAAAGAACCTTGAAAATTTGTTTTCACAAAAGTACCAAGGATTTGAATGCATGCAAATGTATGGTACATAAAGTTTTCTAAACTAGAATTTTTGAAAACTCAAAAATCCCTTTTAATAAAACAAGTCAAACACCATCCTTTTATACAACACTCGAAACACTTGTGAACTCTTTTGTGGGATAAAGGTCACCTAACCACATTTGAAGGAACTTGTATATTCGAGGTGGGTTTACCATGTTTGTGGGATAAAGGTCACCTAACCACTTATGTGAATAAACTCACACGTGTGTGTAAGTTGGACGACTTGATTTGGAAACCATGAACTTAGGGTCACCGAAGCATGGGGAACAAAAGGTGTTGATGGGATTAAACATGCCAAATAAACATAAAGATGTTTAACCGATCCCATATGACTAGAAGTTGCAAAGAGTTGCAATTGCCAAACGTTGACTACCTTGTTAATTTAAATAAGAGGGATAAAGGTCACCTAACCAATATTTAAATGTAACGTTGGATTCTAGATTTTAATTATTAATTGTCTATGAGACACAAAGGGTATTAATGATTAAAATATAATAATATCGAAAATACTAAAATTGAACCTTGTTAAATTTTGTAGATGGCCGCTAACAATATTACCCAAACCGTCCGTAACCTATCACTAGAAAACGATCCTAATCCCGATGAACATCTTATGGAAGATAAGGATGCCTATAACGATTGGATTAAGTATATCGAGAATACTATGCAAACCTCTTGCCTCATGTTAGGAATTATGATTCCCGAGATTCAAAAGGATTTTGAACATCATGAGCATGCGACATGATTAACCAATTGTAGGAAATGTTCCTAAGGGTTGAACGCTTTGAAACGGTTCGAGCGCTTCATGCGTGTCGAATGGAGGAAACCCAATCGGACTCATCTTATGTCTTTAAGATGAAAAGCCACAATGATCACCTCGAAAGGCTCAATATGGATAAAAGGGTTTTATCCATTCTAACGATCAATGAGGGTGGCAACTAGAAAGGGCATCACCCCGACACCAAAGCAAATGTTGAAAAGGAAACGGGTAATTCAAAGGGAAATGATTAGAAAGACTAAAGCAAAACCACCGAAACCAAAAGAGAAGAAGGCAAAGGTTGCCATGAACGATCCATGCTTTGAGTGTGGTGAGATAGGGCATTTAAATAGGAATTGTCCAACCTATCTCAAAGAGTTGAAAAACAAAAGGGATGCTAGGCAAACCTCAGGTACAATCTTGATGATACATATTGACCTTAATGTTATTTCTTCTAACACATGGGTATTAGATACCGGATGTGGAACTCATGTTTGCAATTCGTTGCAAAAGGTTCAAAAGAAATAAACATTACAAGAAAGGAGACTATGTTTTGAAACTTCCAAATAGTTTGGAAATTGTTTTAAAATGTTTTGAATGCTCCTAGTTTGACTAGGAACATTATTTAAGTTTCCCTTTTGAGACAATATGTTTTGATTTAAAGTTTGTAAACAATGACATTTATATTTCGATGAATGACATGTTTTACTTTAAAACTATGCCTTCAAATGGTAGTTATGAATTGGTTCATAATAATACATCATTTGATAGTTCAATGTACCAAGCAATCACCAACAAACTCAAAATGGATTTGAGTGAGACTTATCTTTGGCATTATCGCCTTGGTCATATAAACAGATGTCGCATGTAAACACTTCGAAAGAATTGTCTTTTGGAAACAAATGAAATTGGTTCATTTGATACATGCGAATCTTATCTACAAGGTAAAATGACCAAGTAATCCTTTAGTGGGAAAGGGCAATAGATTTCTTAGGTATCATACATTCGAATGTATGTGATCCTTTTAAGCCAATGACTAGGAATGGTGAAAGATACTTCATTACTTTAACCGACAACTATAGTAGTTATGGTTATGTGTACTTGACACAAAGAAGAAGTTTTGAAACGTTCAGAATCTTCAAAAGGTGAAGTACAAAATCAACTCTTTTAAAGTTCTTCGTTTTGATAGAGGAGGAATCGAACTCTATTAGATATGGTTCGATCTATGATGGCTAGAAGCACATTACCTCTATCATTTTGGGGTTACGCTTTGCTCTCCGCAGTCCGTATACTAAATATGGCCCCAACCAAGAAAGTAGAAAGGACACCTTTTGAAATATGGCATGGAAACCCTCCATCATTATCATTCTTAAGGGTTTGGGGTTGTGAAGCTTATGGTAAGCAATACACTCCAAATAAATTGGAAGTCCGATCTACTAAGTGTATCTTTGTAGGATATCCTAAAGATGATATAGGATATTATTTCTACGATCCAACCGAGCAAAAGGTATTTGTTACTCGAAAGGGTAAGTTCTTAGAAGCTAAATTCCTTATGGAAGGAACTAGTAGTAGAACAGTGGAACTTGAAGAGGATCAAGAACCACAAGACGATACACGTTTGGTTGATACTAGCACTCAACAAGAGGTTGTTGAAAACGATCAAGAGGTTGATCAGAACACACAAAATGTTCGCAGATCTGGTAGAATTAGTAATCCACCTGAAAGATATGGATTTTTCATGGATGGATGCTACGTGGTAGATTCAGATGAACCAACCACATACCATGATGCAATGTCAAAATCTGATTGTGACAAATGGCTTGAAGCCATGAACATAGAGATGCAATCCATGTATGACAACCAAGTTTGGGAATTGGTTGTACCACCACTCAACTCCAAAGTAGTTGGAAGTAAGTGGGTCTTCAAGAAGAAAACAGATATGCATGGTAACTTGGATACTTACAAAGCAAGACTTGTAGCAAAAGGTTTCACTCAAACTCAAGGGATTGATTATGATGAGACCTTCTCGCCTGTGGCGATGCTAAAGTCAATCAGGATATTATTTGCCATAGCTGCATATTATGACTATGAGATCTGGCAATTGGATGTCAAAACGGCTTTTCTTAATGGATATCTTGATGAAGATGTCTATATGGTTCAGCCTGAAGGTTTTGTCGATCCAAAACATCCTGACAAAGTATGCAAGTTAAAGAAATCAATCTATGGATTGAAACAAGCATCTAGAAGTTGGAATCATCGTTTTGATGAAGAAATTAAGAATTTTGGATTCATCAAGAACGGTGATGAAGCTTGTGTGTATAAGAAAGCTAGTGGGAGCATTATTACTTTCTTAGAATTATATGTCGATGACATTCTATTATTTGGAATAACATTCCAAACCTTGGAAGGTGTAAAAGCCTGGCTTGAAAGTTGTTTTTCAATTAAGGATCTTGGAGAAGCCGCCTATATTTTGGGAGTAAAGATCTACAGGGATAGATCAAGGCGCTTGATAGGTTTAAACTAAAGTGCATACATTGACAAAGTCTTGAAAGGGTTCAAGATAGAGAACTCTATGAAAGGTTTGGTACCTATTCAAAGAGTGGACAATATTGAATGCGTTTCAATGTCCAAGCTCAAAGGATGAGCAAGAAAGAATGAAAGGAATCCCATATACGTCAGCTATAGGATTCATTATGTATGTAATGATATGTACTAGACTGGACAAGTTATGCGCTTTAAGCATGACGAGAAGATACCAGTAAAATCCAAATAACGGTCATTGGATGACTATTAGAAAGTATATTGAAATACCTTAGAAGGACTAAGGATACATTTCTAATATATGGATCTGGTGAAAAGAACTCGTTGTAAAAGGTTACAGGGATGCGAGTTTCGGAAATTCGTTGTAAAGGGTTACATAGATACGAGTTTCCAAACTGATCGAAATGGTCCTTGATCACAATCAGGGTAGCATTGTCCACTACATAATCAGAATACATCGCCGCTTCATTGATTGTGATAATTCATATGGATCTGCCACTTGAATTATTTCCGATCTAGGGGTAGTCCCTACCATTCAGGACCCCTAGAGATCTTTGTGATAACGATGGTGCGATTGCTTAAATCAAGGAACCTCGTGTACATCGAAAGACTAGGCACATTGAGCGGACTTTCAACTACATAAGGGATGAAGTTGAAAAAGAGAAAGATATGTATTCGCAAAGTTCACACTGATCAAAATATTGCGGATCCACTCACGAAGCTCCTTGAATGGGCAAAGCATGAAAGGGTCATACTTGTGCCTTAGGACTTCGATATTCTAGTGATTGGATTTGATCTATTTTTTATTTGGATATTGGAACAATTGTTATTATAAGTCTTTATGGTATGTTGAGTTATGTTCCATATTAGCATGTTTAAATCCGTGAATAAGTTACTTATTCTAAATGTCCGTAGTCGATCATAATTGTGGGAACAAATATGAATGTAAGACTATTATGAATTTGGATTGGTGGATATTCATTAGATATGAATATAGAGCAAAGTGTTGCTACCAAGGTTCATAGATATTTGTGGGATACAAATATTGGACTGACTCGCTCTCAAATATTACTGCATAGAATCATTTGTGATTGATCATAAGTAAATTTGAGTAAAGGAGAATATCATAGTATCCTCAGACCTGAGATACATATTGGGTCTTGATATTCACCAAATATTATGCCTTGACTTATTTCTTCGCTGTCAGTAATATGACAGTACATAAGGCTAAGCTCAGGTGTGGTACAAGGTGGTTGTGAGAGACGTATGTAGTCAAGATGGGATTTGTTCCTCTTATTCGTTGAGAGTAAGATGTCTAAGGCCTGCTAAAGTAAAATCAACAGAGAGTGATCACTCTGTGTCTCTGGATTTGACATGACATCTGTAACGAAAGGATAAATGATAGATTCACCTAAATCATGTTCAAGTAAGGGACTTGAAGGGGATGATGTTATTGAATGGCACATATAGTCATACGTATTAGGGGTAGTAAACCGTAGTTAGGCGTTATTTACTACTTGCATCAATCTTCTATGTATCTTGTGCAAGTGGGAGATTGTTGGACTCTGTATGCCCAAGACACATATTAAATTGATGTGGCTAGTACGTAATGATCCAAGTCGAGTCATACCCAATAACAAGCTAGACAAACACTTATATTATTTATTTGTGATATGATCAAACAAATAAATATTAACACTTATAATATTTAGAAATTGGTTTTCTAAATAATTGCACTTGACAAACCAATAAATTATATGGATAATTTATTTTGAGAGAATATTTTATCTTGTTATTTAATGGGTTAAATAGCATGATAAAAAGTTATATAAGTCTTATAACATATGATGTTATAATTTTATAAAAGTTATAAAATTAATCAAGACTTAAATTATTTTATAAAAGAAATTTGAAATTTTTTTTATAAAAATCTAGGCCGCCACCCCCCCCCCATGGGGTCTTCCCAAAAATTCTTGTCCAATGAGGTTCCATGCATGTTGTCATAGTTGCATGCATTTTGATTGGATGGTCTTCCCTAAGTTCTTTGGCCAATCACATTGCATGCAAATGCATGTGTTAGATGATCTCCTATTGGGCAATGTGGGTGGCAAATCTCTCATGTCTTTCATAATTCATTTTGTATGAAGAAAGCAAAGAATGAACTTGAAGAAGTAGGAGAAAAATGGCTGAATATTTTCGGCCATAACATGCCCATCCAAGAGAGTTTTTCAAGTTGAGAAATCAAGTGTAAGACTCTCTAATAATCGGGTCATGTATGGTTGATCTAGTAGGCTTTTTCAAGTTCATAAATCAAGTGCAAGAACTCCCCCATCTCCTCTCATATTTTCGGCCATATGATGGTTGCAAGAGGGTTTCAATAGTGAGTTCATAAGTGTAGAAATCCTAGCTAAACACAAGGAGTTTGTTGGAAGGCTTGGGGTATACAAGCTTGAGGTCTTCTACACTTGAAGGCAACCGTTCAAGAAGCATCATCATCTTCATATCCTTTACTCCTTGGAAGGTAGTATTCTAAACACTCTATGGTTGTGTTTCATTTTGATAGCATGTATGTTCGTATATGGATCCGAGATTGGGTTTTACATATAAAATGGTTTTTATATCTTGTAAGAAACATGTTTTAAATAAATACTCCGCTGCGTTTTAATTTTATTTGGATAAAATTACTTTGATAAACATGTGAAAAGCCCAACAAAGCTGAGGCTGAGGCAGCGCGCGATGAAGCACGCTCTCATAGGGATTGGAGTGAACGGAGAGAGGTACACACTTGAGCCATCCTTGCTCTTAGGGAAAAGGAGATAGATGAACTTACCTCTTTACTATCTGAGCAGGAACAACTGAAGGCGGAGGTTGAATCTACTAAGAAAGTATTGGAGCTCGCGCGGATTGAAAAAACTGAGATATCCTGCCCTTTTGAGGAAAATTGGAAAATTCTGAGACTGCCCGAGTGACGGTGGAGAGTCAGATTGAACCGCTGAAGAATGACTTGTTATGGTTGAAAGATCACGGGATCATCAGTGTAAGTTTATCTACTTTTGATAATGTTTTAATGATAATGCACCTTTTTACTTATTTTATTGCCCAGATTGCCGAATCTATTCTTAATTCCGAAGAACTAGATAAAACGGTTGCGCACCTGCTGGTTGCTGCGCATAACGATGGGTACGCCCAAGGGTACTCAGAATGTTCACATCATGTTATTAGTGCCTTAAAAGTTGACTGGGATACCAGTAGATCCGCTACGCATGGTGCTGATACTGAAGCTGCTCTTGCTGCTGCAAAGACTCAATTTGATACTTTGCAGCATGGATCTTGTTACTGCCGCGCTACAGTCTGAAGAGTTCGTAACACGGCTGAGAAAGGTTTTCCCAGACAGGGAAGAGGAGGAAGACGAAGACCTAGCTTAGGTTTTCTTTGTTTTGTGGTTGTATAAACAATGAATAGTTAACTTAGGTTTGGGTTGTGGATCCCTATTTGTTAATACGGTATGGCGCAAGTAACTTTATTTATACACTGCTGTGTTTGTACATGGTTTTTTGTTAAGGCGTATGGTGCTCCAGTAACTGGTATGATATATGTTGAAATTACAATATTTTGCATGAGTACAATTGCTTTGATTAGGTAAGGCAAATAAAGGTGGTATGAAACTCATGTGTGAACGTAAGGCTGGGCCTTGCGTGATGCGTGCGATCACAAACCATTCATGAGACTTGTGCTAAGGTTACCATGATGTTTTTGCCCTTACCGAAAGGAATTGCATGCACTTTGTAATAAACATAGAAATAATAAAACAGACTTTGCATTGATTAAGGATAAGGCTCAGAGGCCGTGGTTACAAAGTTGTTTGTTTAGGATAATTAAATTGGGACTTAACTTACTCATACTAATAGTTCTACGTCATGGATTGGTAGGTTGAAGAACCTAACCAATCATGACAAGGAGCTATTGTATGCTTGCTGCACTTGCGCCGCCTAAGTTTTAGCTTTCTTACTCGGGCCTTCATCTCCATGAGTAATCTGTTTAATATCCTTCCGCACATTCTGAAGTAAGTGGGTGAGCTCACCACTTTTTAATGCCTTCTCAATTTCAGTGCGGAGGCTTATACAATTGTTGGTATTGTGACCGTTATCTTTGTGATAGTCACAATACTGATTTGGATCCTGACCCCTCTTGTTTTTCATTGGCGGAGGGGTCTTAAATTGATAATCTTCTGTACTGAGTACCTCGGGTGGTGTTTTCGTTAAGGGAGTCCACTGTCGCTCACGATTTTCTTGTTTTGCATCTTTCTGCGCCGCTAATCTGTTTATTGTTGTGCGCGCGTCTTCAGGCGAGTATGTTCCAGAGGCTGAGTCTCGCCAGTTCTTTTTGAACTTCTTTCCGCTACTCCCACTCATATCTTGTGGATGATTGTGTGGTGGTGGTGGCCTGTTGGTGCTGAGGTTTCGTTCTGTCTGGGCGTATACTTTGGCTGCAGCCATCAGTTTTTCCCAGCTCTTGGGTAACCCCTCTGTTCCCGACAGAACCTTGATCATGTCATCGCAGTGGACAACATACTTGAACTGCGCTCATATCAAATGTTCGTGAACGTCACCGATCTCTAGTACTTCCTTGTTGTATTGCATTATGAAGTCCTCTAGGCTCTCATCATCACGCCTCCAGATATTCATCACATCAGCGGTGTCTCTGATAGATCTTCGTTGTTGGCCGAAGTGAATCAGGAATTTTTCTCTTAAATCCACCCACGACGTTATCTTCCTGACCGGTAAGTTATCGAACCACAGCCGTGCTACACCTGTCAAAGTTTGGACGAATAGGTGACACCACATGGGCAGGGTCCAACCTCCTACCAGGCCTGCGCTGGTAAATACACGAAGGTGGTCATCTGGATCTGACATGCCGTTGAATTTTCCGACGTTTGATGGTAGTTTCGCCTTTCCATGGGAGCTAAGGCGATCTCACTGACAAATTTTGAATTCTTCGCTGCCTCTGCCGGGCGGTAGATTAAGTTGTAATCGTGCTCTGCATCCGGGTTATAAACCGCACAAAGGTTTATAATTTTTGTGATCCCACTGCAACCAGCTGAACACACTTGTGTTATCTCCTTCATGGTATGTTTTGTCATATTCATCGGTCTGGGTGTCCTGCTTTTGGTAAGAACGCGGGCCCAGCCGAGAATGAACTGACTGCCTTCTGTGAGAATATTGCTCATCATGGTAATTGTGACACCTGTGTCACTTCAACCATCAAACAAATTCCAAACCAATGAAATATTGTATTTCATACTTGGGATTTGTAAAAATATGTGTATCGTTTGCACATATCAACTCTTGTTCGATTTCGAGCTTTAAATCGCTTTCTGGAGGGTTATACGCGCTCTAATGCGTAAATATAACCAGTTTAATGCAACGGACACTCTGGAATAGTGAATTAGGCTTAACATACCTTAAATAACCTTCACATAACTTAGAAATAAGTTTTGGATGGTTTGGTGTGTTGAAATCAAGTTTATTCGCTTACAGGGACTAAATTCGACAAACTGCGAAAGTATGCCGATTCGTACTGTAACGAACATTCCGGAACTTGATCATAAGTTAAATATGCCCTAAATATCCTTTACATAGCTTAGAAATAGGCTTTGAGGTGTTTGGTGCGCAAAAAAATAGACTTTCTTGATCAATAGGGACTAAAAGCGTCAAAAAGTGCACAAGTTTGCATTTTCGCGCATATCTTACGTTCTGAACATATCCGGACATCCAAAAATTTATGTAATCATTAAAATACTTTATTTTAGTGATTGGCATGATAAAATTCCATTCGTCGCTCAATTTGGATCATTTTTGCTTTCGTTACGACTTCCGTCGTAATTTACCGAACAACGCAACCGTACAACCAAACGAACCGACATCCGAGATATTTTTGAGCATGTTTTAAGTTCCCTATACTTTAACTTCATTTTAGAGCTTTGAAATGGGGTTAACGGGGCTTAAACGTGTAAAAAATGCATCAAATAGCAAGTTTGGGGCTTCAGGGGCCTGTTCTGCCAAAATTCAATTTTTGCTGACCTGCAGGGTCCTTACGGACCGTATGGGTCTCCTCTTGCGGCCCGTAAGCAGGTCCCAGACATCAGAATGTGTTTTCCAGCTTGTACCAGCTGTTCCACACCTTTGCACCTGGTTTCTTTGATTCTATGTGGTTGGTTTTGATGCCCATGGTTTCTCAAAACAGTGGGTATGAGGTGTACGGACTAGATCGAAGCTCGTTTCCCGATAAACGATCCTAACGGTTCTAGCATTCCTATAAATACCCAACCCACTTCACTTCTTCCTCACACAAATCTGATCTAATGTGCTCTAAGTTGAAGCCTTTGCTTCATACCTGAGCTATTTGGATCAAGATTTGCTTGCGGGGACCCTTTGTAAGTATTCTTTCGTTCTTTTCATTCATTTTTATCGTTAAAGTCAAACTGCATTTGACTTTCTGCTTTGACCAGTTTATGGTCAATGTGAAGTTCGTTTAAACTTCATAACGTGAGCGTAATCACGATGGTTATAGTCCCTAGTGACTATACCTACTGATTACCACGTTATCTAGGATTAGTGGCGAGTCGTAGTTTCGGCCAAAATGCGCATTCTTGCGTATTTTGTAACCAAACTACTTTTAGGTATCAAAACCGTTTGTTTTGATACCAAACCTGTTTTCCAACTTAACTAAACATGTTTCGACATGTTTAGCTCGTCACTTTTTAGATTAGTGCTTATATAGAGTCGTAAGTCAAGCGGTCTAAACAACCGCTTAGACTTACGAACTAGACCCGTTTGGTCGATCTTTAGGATCCGACCAAACACATTAGGTGACCATAGTTGTATAGGGAATAACCTTCCGAGGTTATACCTTATGGTCACTTCATTTAAGTAGTTGTATGATAGGTAGTTTATATGCCTTAGGAAAATTACCAAAATACCCTTTTTATGCATAATTGATGTTTAAGCATATGTAACCCAAACTTTTGTCACTTAACTAATTATGCAACATAATTAAACATGTTTAGGCATATAATACTTGTCATAGGACTAGTTAGACGGTCCGAACGCATTTTACGCGAACGACACGTTAAATTAGCATAAGCTACCTAAACGGGTCGTAATGGGTCACAAGCACTTAGGTTAGGTTCCCTTTTAGTATGTAGGCCTTGTTAAACCATATCATATGAGTTCCCACACTCATTTGGTTTATGAGACCTCATCCTATCCAATCTTCCGAATTAGGTCCGGTTTATTTATGTAGTTACCTATATTAGGTACCGTTTGATTTCCGGGACTCCTCTAGCTTGCTTGGTAGTTGTTCAAGACTTCTAAGCACTCTCAAGTGAGTACATAGTCCCCTCTTTTACTGTTTTTCAATGTTTTGGGGTGAAGCATGTGTACCTATTTGTTATGTTCTTGTTTCAAAAGTATAATTGATTATACATATTAGTACTTATCTTTTTACAAACTGAATGATTATTTATGGTTGAAACTCTAATTTTCCAAAGATTTTAAAAAATAAATGTTTGGAATAATACTTATTTTGTTCACCAGGCCGATTGGTAGTATGATATAGCGCTATAGGATTTGACACCCCATTCCTGTTGTTATGGAATGTCTGAAATCAATTTGTTTCTCCATCCAAATAGGGATTGCCTTTGTGGTATCCCTATAGTCTCAAAGGTGTATTTTGATGCACTAGGTCTGAATGAATTCTTAAGTCACATTATTGTTGTATATTAAGTTATACTCCCAAAAGTATAGTTTGATATGCTCTCATATGTGATATCGTACAAAACCAACATATATTTTGTTTGTAATCTAAAACATAGCTTAATATGTTGTTTGTAATCTAAAGCATAGTTTAATATGTTATTAATAAATCCAAAGTATACTTTTGATATACTACTGAAAATTTATTTACTTTAACAACTAAAGTATATTTAATATACTATTTACTTAACGACTGGTTTATGGTTAGTGTTTAGATAACGGGACGGGGGTAATGTGATGAAAACATGGTAGATACGCCGCTGGTACTTCTTATATATAAGTGTTTTCATCACATTACATACCGTGGCGTTATTTAGTACACTTGGGTTAACGGTTTTGGAACTGAAATATATTTTAATATATTGCTTATTCGACTTTCTTAAAACCAAAGTATATTTTTATATATACTATGAATCTTTTTATCAAAATATTGTTTTTCAAACAATATATTTTTATACAAACTCATTCTACTTACTTATTTAATTTCCTATGTATTAGGATCATGACTACTTTTCTTAAAACATTTTTCTTTAAACTCATAAGTCATGAATCCTAAATACAATAAAACCTATGTATCTCACATGCATTTTTATGCTGACGTACCTATTTTTACACATGTTTCAGGTGTTGCTTTGTGATGATTGTTGATACAAGCCACACTTAGGATGGACTCGTGCCTTAGCGACTTTAAAACTTGGAAAGATAATATTTGTATTTAGCTGATTTGTATTAGAACAAAGACTTCAATTATTTAATAAAACAAATTTTTTTTGATCCATGGTTGTGAAACAATGATTCTGTTACAACACTCCCCGATGTTTCCGCCACGTTTTGTTGTTTTACGTGGTCGGGGTGTGACAGTAATCCCTTCGGTGGGTTCTGGAGTCGATAGATTCATACTTGGTCGGAGATCTGGAGTAGACTTCTGTGTCGTCTACGTGTACTCGTGACGGTGCATCATGGTGAGAAGTACGTGGTGCCGATGGTGCCCGTAAGTGAGATGGAGGTCTTCGTGACTGAGTGACAGAAGGAGCAGTCTGTGCACAAAGCTGTGCGTATACTGCGTTTATGGCACCCTGAGATCTGACGTACCATGAGATAGGAGTTTCTCCGGGAGGTAAAATTGAACTTATCGGGACCTTGGGTTGTATTCCTGGGGTAACAGGATCATTCTGATGATTAATGTTGTACTGGACCACGTTATCATCAGAAGCCTCTTCCACAATCCCTTTGACTTGGGTATTATGTGCGAAATTTGTTGGCCGAGGGCCTGATTGACGGTTCGTTGGAGTTTCTTCCATTGAACAACAGAGGTGAGAAAGTAAATCAAAACGAGAAGATATGAATAAAAAACTGAGAATCAGTAGGCGCCAATGAAGAAACACTGGTGTAACAGACCGGAATCAGTTGAACCAGGGGGTTTGAATCTGCATAAAAGTGGGGATTCTTCTTGTTCAATTCCAGGTTGGCTAAGCACCTTCTTCTAACGATTACTGCAAAACAAACAGCCATTAGACTCGCCACGGGGAGAATGGGGGTTCTCTCCGTGACCACTCTCCGGCATGAGAATAAGTACAGGGTTTGATGAAGAAGAAGAAGTATTGAAAGTGAAGTGAATGTAACTTGAGAAATTGTACCAGAATTATCCTTATTTATAATCGAAGTTTGGGTGGGAAAGTTTGTTGACGGAAGATGTGACGGAAAGTGATTTCCGTGAGCGGTTATTTTCTCCATCGTTAATCACTAACGGATGTGTGTGCACACGGATCGTGGTTGTGATCAACGGCTGGGGAGATGCCACGTGGAAAGTGGGCAAGTGTGGATCTTTCTTCAATTTTGGTGCCATCATCGTGACTTCGAGGAGTGCCCAGGATGATGCCACGTAGCCATTTGGTTATAACCGGGAATGGTGGTGCACGATTAAACCTTCTAGAAGATTTACAGCTGTAATCCCATGTGGCTTTGCTTCATACAAATTCTGTTGTAACAGAAATGCTATTTTTATCCAAGTCTAGATGATATTCATGCAGAGATGTTGTTCAGAGTTTTACTCCCAACTTCTATCATATGGGTCTTGCGCAAGGATCTAACAGTTCCCTTTTGGCGTGCGGGTGTTAAGAACGGTTTTCCTTTTAAGCTTTCTTTTAGAACCGGTGCGTAGCCGCGCAGGGTTCTTTTAAAGAGAGCTTTTTGTGGTGAAGTTGTGGTATGGTCCTAAGTACCTGTGCAAGGTTTTTGGGACCTCACCCCTTCAAGTACAATATGAAACTAAATCCTACCAAGTGCCATTTTGGAGTGGGGGCAGGAAAGTTTTTAGGATATATGGTGACTAAAAGCTATCTTAGATATCAAGTCACCATCTAACATGAAAGATGTACAAAGGTTAACAGGACGAGTAGCAGCATTGAACAGGTTTATATCAAGATCCTCAGAGAAATGCAAATGATATCCTAAAAAAGAATAAGAGATTCGAATGGGGAGAAAAGCATGAAGCAGCCTTACAGGGATTAAAGCAATATCTTTCAACCGCACCTTTATTGATGAAGCCCGAGGTTGGTAAACCATTATCCCTGTATCTTGCAGTATCAGGGAATGCAGTAAGTGCTGTTTTGGTAAAGGATCATGAAGGTCAGCAGTATCCTGTCTATTATGTTAGTAAAAGTTTATTATATGCTGAAACTAGATATTCACACTTAGAGAAATTGATATTAGCCCTAGTTATGGCATCAACTAAGCTTAGACATTATTTTGAGACACATATGATTCATGTTAAAACTAATTATCCTGTTAAAAATGTGCTTAGGAAACCTGAGATGTCGGATAGAATGGCTAAATGGTCAGTAAAGTTGAGTGCCTATGATCTAATATATGAACCTAGAAATGCTATAAAGTCTCAGGCCCTAGCCGACTTTGTGGCTGATTTCAGTAGTGATAATCAAAATGAAGTAGACCTAGAAGTACAACAACTAGGAGAAACTTTAGAATCCTGGACACTATATACTGATGGTGCATCTAATGTAAGAGATATAGGATTAGGTATACTACTAAAATCGCCACAGGGGGACATATTACCCCAGGCTATTAGGTGTGAATTTCCTGCCACTAATAATGAAGCAGAGTATGAAGCCTTGATTGCAGGATTAGAATTAACTTAGAATATGAACATTAAATGTTTGCAAGTGTATGTTGATTCCTTGTTAATTACTAACCATTTCAATGGGTCCTATGCAGTCAAAGGGGAAAGGCTAATCGAGTTTCTTGAAATTCTCAAAAAATTAGCACGATATTTCGATGTTTTTACACTTGAACAGGTACCAAGGGAGGATAATGCTGAGGCAAATGCTTTGGTAAATTTGGGATCATCAGTCAAGATACCGGAAGGAACCCAAATACCAATACTACATATCCTGTATCCTGCGATGGAACACTTCAAGTCTCAGGATAAGGAAGTAGCAAGTGTCCAGGATCCTGATGATGGGTATCCTGAAGAGAATCCTGAATCCAATCATGAAATACCTTAAAGAAGGAGAAATCCCAAAGGATGAGAATCCTAAGGCTTTCAGGATGAAGGTATCTCGTTTTACTATTATAAATAATATTTTGTATAAGAGGTCTCTCGCAGGTCCATACCTAAGATGCCTGGAGGATCCTGAAGCCAAGGAGGTACTTCAGGATATACACGAAGGAGACTGTGGTAACCATACTGGGGGCAGATCATTATTCTCGAAGGTGCTAAGAACGGGATACTATTGGCCGACTATTAGGAAAGATGCTGCAGAATAAGCTCGAAGATGTGACGCATATCAGAGGCACAACAATATACTACATCAACTTGCTGAGCCATTATATCTCATTGCTTCCCCTTGGCCATTCATGAAGTGGGGTATGGATATAGTTGGAAAATTTCCAAAGGCTCCAGGAGGAAAAGTTTTTATGCTGGCAATGACAGACTATTTCTCCAAGTGGGTTGAAGCTGAAGCCTTTTTCCAAATCAGGGATTAAGAAGTGGTATCCTTCATCAAGAGGAATATCCTGACCAGATTTGGGATACCAGCTGAGATAATTTGTGATAATGACTCTCAGTTCATCAGCAAGAGAACCACTGATTTTTGCAAAAGTTGGGGGATCAAGATGATCACATCAACTTCAGTACATCCTCAAGCAAATGGACAAGCAGAATGCTCAAACAAACTAATTGTCAACAACTTGAAGAAGAAATTTGATGCTAAAAAGGGGAGATGGGCAGAAGAACTACCATTTGTCCTATGGGCTGATAGGACAACGGTAAAGAGTGCAACTAGGCAAACCCCATTTTCCTTAGTATTCGAAACAGAAGCAGTGATCCCAACAGAGATGGTAATACCTACAACAAGATCAAACCTACGGGATTCTGAGAAGAATCCTGAAGCTTTATGCCAAGAATTAGATACTTTTGATGAAACAAGAGATGCAGCAAAGCTAAGGATGGTAGCATATCAATAGAGGATATCTAGAGCATATAACAAAAATCTAAGGACTAGAAGGTTTTAAGTTAGAGATTGGGTGTTAAGAAAGGCTTTTCAGAATACTACTAATCTTGCTGATGGGAAGCTTGCCCCGAAGTGGGAAGGACCTTATGAAGTCGAGTCAGAATCTGGGAAATGAGCATACCGACTCAAGAATATGTAGGGGGATATGTTACCAAGATCCTGGAACGCTATACACCTTAAGCTTTATTTCAAGTGAGTTTAGAATTTAATTTCTAACTCGAGATGGTATGAATTCTATTTCCTTTTTATATGATTTATTATTTGTTGAAACCCAATACTGACTTAAGCATCGGAGGGGTGTTAGCCAAGCTAACACCCACCTTAGTTTGAAGGTGTTTTGTAGGATATGCTTCAGGATGCTACTCCAGGATATGTACTCAAGATGAACCGAAAGATTAGAGGACTGGCCCCCTCTCTCACGTTTAAGGGATTCTGATCCCTTCAAAGGTTTAAAGGTATTCACCTTTCTCCCGAATTGGGTTTAAACACCCCGCCTGGAGCGCAAGTTATCTGGGAATAGTTCAAGATGGCGGGACCAGTTCATGTAAAAGTGGCTGACAATTTCGTTATTATTGGCTATATCCTGGATCCTTAAGGTATATGAGGATTGATCACCCTCTCTCACGAAAGGGTATTTTCATACTCTCTAAGGTTTAAAGGTTTTCACCTTTCTAAGTCTTGGAGTTTGAACACTCCCGCCTGTAACATGGGATTATCCCCAGAATACTTAGGGTTTATCCCCAGAATATTAAGGAACTATCTCCAGGATATTTAGGGATTATCCCCTGTAATACTAAAGTCGCTCAAAAGTATGTTCACACATGGTTGTTAACCGAGTCAAAAAGTTCTTAAGTATTCAAATGTATTTTGCACAGGGGACACGTGCCTTGATACATTCGAAGGATGAAATTGAACTTGATTTCCTAAGTGTTCCAGACAGGGGACATCCATGAGTGAAATGTTGCAAAAGGTTCAAAGGTGGGAAATTGGAATCAACCCTCTAAGAATCTTTGGTATGATCTTTCCCTTTCAACCTTGTCTAAATAACCTAAGTTTTTGAGTTATGTGTGACAAAGTTTCAATATAACATTTCTGATTAAATACTAAAGTTTAATAACAGTATCCTGATTAGATATTCTTTCAGAATACTTCCTCAGGATATTTTCTCAAAATATTTTCTCAGGATATTTGAAATAATATTAAAATAAAAAAAACTGCTTCCAAATTAAACACATGCACTGAAATTTGCAAAGGAAATACAAACAAAAACGGATAAGGCTAAAAGGGTTAGTTTATTATCAACATAGCAAAAGATTGTACTTTTGGCTTCATCTCAAACCGAGATCCATCCACCAAAAGCACAATTAGTTTTTAACGTATTTACCTAAACTGTTGAAGGCTTCTATTATGGGCGATTTTCTGCTTATATATCCTGGCTAATATTCTAACTATGTTTCTTTTCTTGTGATCAGGATACCGGATCAGGATATTGGTAACATCCTGATGCGATATCCTGGTAGTAACTAATTAACTCACGTGCAGATTGTTGTAACCAGTCTCTAACGGTCAGGTGGACTTCTTCTCCTCAAAACTCGGGCAAATCAGTTATATTATGGACGTTGAAGCCGGAAGACGTGGACTACAATGTTCACGTATGGAATATTCGCTGAATCCCGGAATAATAGGATAGTTAGTTAGTTTCTTTTACTATAAAAGGGATTGATCGGATCAGATTAAGGCACACAATCTTTCGCACACTCTTTCTCTCTAGTTGCAAACAATCACTACACACTTACACTTGTATTCGAATTACATTGTAACACTTAGTTGATCCGCATCATATCCTGCACTGTATCCTGACATTTGAAGTAATAAGAAGAACAAGGCAGCTGCGATTGTCAGCTCCCGAGGTTTTATGCCCGCGATCTAGATTGATCAAGGGCTTTCCTCGTATATCCTGAGTCACCCTTTACATTTTTGCTCATTGTTTGATCATAGATACAGCTCAATATCCTGAGCCGTATCCTGAAAACTGTTTTTGCAAACAACTTAATTAGCATATTTTACACACATTTTTTCAGCACACTACCTCACTTAACTAATTTGATCACTTAATTGCTTCGGTAATTTTTGACCAAAACAATTTGGCGCCCACCATGGGGCAAGTGGTGCTACTTCTACTAAAAGTTTTTGCAAAATCGTTACTTGGTTTTTTATTTTCAAAACTTTTTGCTACACTATTTTCAATGGCCTCGAGATCAAACATGAGCTCTTCTACCGTGTCCGCTACAACCTCTGCAACAATTGGTTCGGTGCTTCCACCACCTCCCCCAAGAACGCAAGCCTCTTCACAAGGAACTGAAATTCATGTGGCTCGGGATGTTATCCCCGCTCGCAATATCCAGGGATCTGGTCCTGTTTTGGCTTCTAATGAAGAAATTCTGAATTTGTTTGGTAGTGCACAGGAACAGATGAGGCAGCAACAGGAAACTAATCAGATATTGATGAGAGAGATACAACTCTTGAAATCCGGCTCAAGCAGGCCTGCTGAAGATACTGTCACTCCCTTGCAACCCAGGGCTTTGAACTTCAGTTCTGCAGTCTATACTGAGGATAACCGGGGGAATATTGTGCCTAGCCATTCCCAGAATCATACTCCCGAGATACCCTCTTCTGTCAGAGTGTCAACTGTGAGAAGCTCAGGGTATGCTTCAGGATATGGCCAGAATCCTCAGACTGGTAATATATATAATAATAATAATACTGTTGCTACTAACGGTGTTGGATCTTTGCAGGATACAGGTGTGACATCAGCATTTTCTAGGGAGCTTCATAAATTGAAAGACATGATATCCAGTGTACCTGGGGTGGTCCAGCCAATTCCAGAAGTGTCCCAGGACAGCCACATAATATCCCGGTTTGCATATCCTATTTGTGAAGCTGAAATCCCAAAAAGATTTCAAACCCCCAACATGAAGCTCTATGACGGAACTACGGATCCTGAAGAGCATATTGCTCAGTATAGGGAAAGGATGGAAATTAACCCAATCCCTCCGGATCTCAAGGAAGCATGCCTCTGCAAGGGTTTTGGTTCTACCTTAACAGGATCAGCCTTAAAATGGCTCTTAAACGTTCCTCCTCACTCAATTACTTCATTTGCTCATTTAGTTAATTTATTTAATAGTCAATTTTCTTGCAGCCGAAGTTTTGAGAAACTAACCAGTGATCTTTACAGGATAACTCAAGGACCTTAGGAATCCTTGAGGGATTATGTGAACAAATTTAGCCGGGAATCCTTAGATATCCCGGATCTTGATGTTGCAACAGCTGTGCAAGCTTTCAAGATGGGATTGCAAAAAGATTCTCAATTTTACCAGGATCTTGTAATGAATCCCTGCAGGAATCTGGACGAAGCTCGTAGCAGGGCTTTAAGATACATTCGGCTGGAGGATGACAAAAAGATGCAAGAGAGGATGAATTCGTTCACAACCTATGAGTCAACCAACAGGAAATCAGAATCCTCGTATAAACCATATCGCTCTAAGCCATGTGGTAGAAATGACAGCAAGAAAGTGAATGCTGTTGAAGATGAGGATCCTGAGGAGTATCCTGAGTTGTCTGAATATTGTTTTTCCGTTAATATACCTGAACTAATGTATGCTATGCAGGGTTTAGGAGACAAAGCAAGATGGCCCCGGAAAAATCAACAAAAAGCTGATTGGAAGGATAAGTCCAAATGGTGTGCCTTCCATGAGGATTTCGGACATGTTACTGAGGATTGCATCACTTTAAGGAAAGAAATAAGGTATCTCTTAAGCAAGGGATATCTGAAGGACCTCTTGGGAAGAAAGAAGAATAAGGGTCAGGATCCTGAGAAGGATCCTGAGCGAGCAGCATCACCTCCTGCGGATGCGAAAATAATTAACTTTATTTCAGGAGGATCCGACATTTGCGGGACGTCATACTCTGCGGCGAAAAGGCACGCGAAGGAAGCCAAGGCAGAAAGAGGAGATAAGCCAACTAGGATGTCAACCCTCACAACTGATAAAGTGATCACGTTCGACAGCGATGACAGGCATACTGTCCAGGATCCTCACCATGATGCTTTGGTAATAACGTTATATGTTGCTAACCATTTTGTGCGCAGGATATTAGTGGATAATGGCAGCTCCGTCAACATAATTCAACTGGAAACGTTGAAGAGGATGAACGTATCCCCGATGGATATTACTTCGAAGTCCACTGTGCTCGTTGGTTTCAGTGGAGAAGCCAGGAATACCGTAGGAGAGATAAAGTTGCCCGTGTATGTTGAAGGGGTCAACTTAATGCAGCGCTTTTGTGTCATGGACTCTTTATCCTGCTATAATATTATATTAGGTAGGCCTTGGATCCATGATATGAAAGCTGTTCCATCAACCTACCATCAATGCATCAAGATCCCTACCCCTTGGGGAGTTGTCAAGGTGGAAAGTGATCAACAGGAAGCGAAGGAGTGTTATTCTTCTTCGATGAAATCCTCAACAAAGCCTAGTGCAGCATAGCAATTAAAGATGCGAGGCCAGGATATCATGGAGGCTTCAGAACAAGATGTAAAGAAAGTTATCCTGGATCAGGATAATCCGGATATCTCGGTGCTCGTAGGAACCAATATCCCTCAGGATATTGAAAACCAATTGACTAACTTTTTGAAATGCAGGATGTCAACATTCGCGTGGAAACACGAGGATATGATAGGAATTTCCAAGGATATTATAACTCATAAGCTCAAAATTGATAGGTCCTTCAAGCCTGTCCAACAGAAACGAACGAAATTTGCTCCAGAACGAAACACGATCATTCATGAAGAAGTTGAAAGACTGTTGAGAAGCAAGATGATTAGGGAAGTGAAGTTTCCTAAATGGCTGGCAAATGTAGTTGTGGTGCAAAAGAAAAATGGGAAATGGAGAGTCTGTGTAGATTACACGGACTTGAACAAAGCTTGTCCCAAAGACCCATTTCCTCTACCTCACATTGATTCAATGGTGGATGCTACTGCTGGCCACGAGATGTTAACCTTCATGGATGCCTCTTTAGGATTCCAACAGATCCAAATGGAACCCTCAGACCAGGAGGATACTGCTTTCATGACACCGACAAGTATTTATTGTTATACTGCTATGCCATTTGGTTTAAAAAATGCAGGAGCAACATACCAAAGGTTGGTGAACATGATGTTCAAAGACAAACTGGGGGACACCATGGAGGTGTACATTGATGATATGGTAGTAAAATCCAAGAAGGCTGAGGATCACCTCCAGGATATTAAGGGAGCATTTGATATCCTGGACCAGTACAGCATGAAATTAAATCCTGCTAAATGCCATTTTGGAGTGGGGGCAGGAAAGTTTCTAGGATTCATGGTGACGAAAAGGGGGATAGAGGCAAGCCCGGAGCAGATTAAAGCTATTCTGGATATCAAGTCGCCTTCAAATATGAAAGATGTTCAACGATTAACAGGGCGAGTAGGAGCATTAAACAGATTTATCTCAAGATCCTCGGAAAAATGCAAGGAATTTTATGATATCCTGAAGAAGAATAAGAATTTCGAATGGGGAGAGAAGCATGAGGCAGCCTTGCAGGATTTAAAGCAGTATCTTTCAACCACTCCTCTATTGATGAAGCCTGAGGATGGTGAACCATTATCCCTGTATCTTGCAGTATCAGGGAATGCAGTAAGTGCTGTCCTTGTAAAGGATCATGAAGGTCAGCAGTATCCTGTTTATTATGTCAGTAAAAGTTTATTAGATGCTGAAACTAGATATTCTCATTTAGAGAAATTAATATTAGCCCTAGTTGTGGCATCAACGAAACTTAGACATTATTTTGAAACACATAGGATTCATGTTAAAACCAACTATCCTGTAAAAAAATGTGCTTAGGAAACCTGAGATGTCAGGTAGGATGGTTAAGTGGTCGGTGAAATTAAGTGCATATGATCTAGTATATAAACCTAGAAATGCCGTAAAGTCTCAGGCTTTAGCTGACTTTGTGGCTGATTTTAGTAGTGATATTCAAAATAAAGTAGACCTAGAAGTGCAACAACTAGGAGAAAATATAGAATCTTGGACACTATATACTGATGGTGCATCTAATGTAAGAGGTGTAGGTTTGGGTATACTACTAAAATCGCCACAGGGGGATATATTACCCCAGGCTATTAGATGTGAGTTTCCTGCCACTAATAATGAAGCAGAATATGAAGCTTTAATTGCAGGATTAGAATTAGCTAAGAGCATGAATATCAAGGGTTTACAAGTATTTGTTGATTCCTTGTTAAATACTAATCATTTTAATGGGACCTATGCAGTTAAAGGTGAGAAGTTGATCGAGTATCTCAAAATTCTCAAAAAATTAGCAGGATATTTCGATATTTTTACACTTGAACAGGTACCAAGAGAGGATAATGTTGAAGCTGATGCCTTGGCAAATCTAGGATCATCAGTCAGGATACCGGAGGGGACCCAAATACCAATATTACATATCCTGTATCCTGCGACGGATCCTCAGGATAAGGAGGTAGTAAGTGTTCAGGATCCCGATGATGAGTATCCCGAGGAGGATCCTAAGTCCTGGACGGCTCCAATCATGAGATATCTCGAGGAAGGACACATCCCAAAGGATGAAGATCCTAAGGCCTTTAGAATGAAGGTATCACGTTTCACTATTATAAATAATGTTTTGTATAAGAAATCTCTTGCAGGACCATATCTGAGGTGCTTGGAGGATCCCGAAACTAAAGAAGTGATTCAGGATATACACGAAGGGGATTGTGGTAACCATACTGGGGGCAGGTCGTTATTCTCAAAGGTATTAAGAACAGGATACTATTGGCCGACGATGAGAAAAGATGCTGCAGAATATGCTCGAAGATGTGATGCGTGTCAAAGACACAGTAATATATTACATCAACCTGCTGAGCCACTTTATCCTATCGCTTCCCCTTGGCCATTCATGAAGTGGGGAATGGATATAGTAGGAAAATTGCCAAAGGCTCCAGGAGGAAAGGTCTTCATGCTGGAAATGACTGATTATTTCTCTAAGTGGGTTGAAGCTGAAGCATTTGTTCAAGTTAGGGATCAAGAAGTAGTATCCTTCATAAAAAGGAATATCCTGACTAGGTTTGGAGTACCAGCTGAGATAATTTGTGACAATGGATCTCAGTTTATAAGTAAGAGGACTACTGACTTTTGCAAGAGTTGGGGAATCAAAATGATCACATCCACACCGGTACATCCTCAAGCAAATGGACAAGCAGAATCCTCAAACAAGATAATTGTCAACAATTTGAAGAAAAGGCTTGGAGCTAAGAAGGGAAGATGGGCAGAAGAATTACCCTTTGTTTTATGGGCTGACAGAACAACGGTGAAAAGTGCAACTGGCTAAACCCCGTTTTCCTTGGTATTTGGAGCAGAAGCGGTGATCCCGACAGAAATGGTGATACCTACGACAAGATCCAATCTTCGGGATCCTGAGCAGAATCCTGAAGCCCTTTGCCAGGAATTGGATACTACTGATGAAACAAGAGATGCGGAAAAGCTAAGAATGGCAGCATATCAACAGAGGATATCCAGAGCATATAACAAGAATATAAGGACTAGAAGGTTCCAGGTTGGAGATTGGGTATTGAGAAAGGCTTTTCAGAATACTACTAATCCTGCTGATGGAAAGTTGGCTCCGAAGTGGAAAGGACCCTATGAGATTGAATCAGAATCAGGAAAAGGAGCATACCGACTCAAGAATATGGAGGGGGATATGCTACCAAGATCCTGGAATGCTATACACCTAAAGTTTTATTTCAAGTGAGTTTAGAATTTAATTTCTAACTCAGGATGGTATGAATTCTATCTCTTTTAATATGTTTGATATTGTTTATTCTTTTGAACCTAATACTGACTTAAGCATCGGAGGGGTGTTAGCCAGGCTAACACCCACCTTAGTTTACGATTGTTTTGCAGTATATGCTTCGGGATATAGCTCCAGGATACACACTCAGGATATTTTGAAAGATTAGAGGATTGGCCCCCTCTCTCACGTTTAAGGGATCCTGATCCCTTCACTGGTTTAAAGGTATTCACCTTTCTCTCGAATTGGGTTTAAACACCCCGCCTGGAGCGCAAGTTATCCAGGGATAGTTCAAGATAGCGGGACCAGTCCATGTAAAAGTGGCTGACAATTTCGTTATTGTTGGCTATATCCTGGATCCTAAAGGTATATGAGGATTGATCACCCCTCTCATGGAAGGGTATTTTCATACTCTCTAAGGTTTAAAGGTTATCACCTTTCTAAGTCTTGGAGTTTATACACTCCCGCCTGTAGCGCAAGAAAATTTGGGATTTTCCCCAGGATACTTATGGGTTTATCCCCAGGATACTAAGGATTTATCTCTAGTACATTTTTGGGTTTACCCCCTGTAACACAAGAACTGTTCAAACAGTTGGAACTGATGTTCAGAAAATTTCTAAGTGTTCAAAGACTTTATGCACAGGGGACATTCCTTCTGAGGCGATTGTGTAAAGCTCAAAGGATCAAATTTGGACCTAGTGTACTAAGTATCTCGGACTGGGGACATCTTAGTGGAAAAAATTGCAAAAGGATTGAAGCTCGAAAAGAGGGTTACACTATATTCCTGGTATGATCTTTCCTTTATAAACCTTATATAAGTCATTTGAACTTTTGAAACTATGTTTGAAAAAGGCTTAAATATCCTGATTAGGATATATTCTTAGGATATATTCTCAAAATGAGTTTTCGGAATATGTTTCAGGATATTTGGTTGGAATATTTGGGATATAATACTTGGGTTGAAAACTAAAACTCTAGTCAAACAAGTATTATCAAAACGAACTTTGTAAAATAAACTGTCCTTTTTTCTTTAAAAACTTTATCTGAATTGTTTGAATTTTGAAAAACCCTATTAGACGAAAGTCTTTGTAGGATATCGCCGAGTATACTGATCAGGATATTTTCAAAAAATAATGCCACTAATTTTGGAAAGGTGAAATTTAAACTAAGCAATGCATAACAAAAATTGAAAGGCAACAGCAAATAAGTCAAAAGGAGCTTATATTATTAACATGTCAAAAGTTGTGCTTTTGGTTTCACCTCAAACCGAGGCCCATCCACCAAAAGCACTATTAGTTCCTTACCATATTTACTTAACAGTTGAAGGTTTCGTCTCAAACCGAGACCCATCCGCCTCCAACTGTTATATAGTTCAAAACAGGTTATACTAATTGATGACCAAGGGCTTCATCCTGAAACCCAGGACCCATCCACCTTTGGTCATCATATTGTCTTAGTGCAGGAAAGTAAATTGTTCAAAGACGGGAAAAGTAAACAGTTCAGACAGCCACAACCATCAAATCTAAAAAAGTGGGCTCCAGCCTTGGCACATACATCCATCATCGCCCACCTCGCTGCCTCTAAGGGGCAGCTCCTTCTTCCATCATGACCTCGTCAGCAGCATCCTTCCCAGCATTCCCTCCAGCATCACCACCAGCATCCCTCGGAACATCAGCATCATCCACCTTCTCGGCCACCTCAGCAGGCTCCTCCGCTGTGGACTTCACAGGGGGCTCCACAGGATTACCACCAAGATCTTTCAGCTTCACCTCCCAAGCCTTGATATTCCATGAAGGACATTTAAAGCCCATAGCCATAGCTTTATAAGCCATTTTCAGTCTGGCCTGGAGGAGGGAGATGACAACAGAATTCTTGAGGCTTTCCCGGTATGAAGCCATGTCCTGCTCATGTTGAACTTGGGCAGCACCGGACTTGGCTTGAGCCTCGTGGGTGACCTTCTGGATGGCAGACTGGTGCTCTTGGACCATTGCCTTGTATTTAGCTTCGTAATGCTCCGATTTAGCGATGGCAACCGCTGCTTGGTCCGCAATGGTGGCTTCAGCCTTTTTCAGCTTACTCTCTAGCATGACGTTCGAGCCACATGCGTCTTCATAGAGGAACACCAGACGTTCAAGACCCTGCAAAATAAGGAAATAGGTATTAGCCTTTATTGACATTTATAACCAGCATATGGTGCAGGATATAGGTCAAGGATACGAACCTGGTTAAGGAAGCCGGTCATGAACTTGCTGGATTCTGTAAACCTATAGTTCTCAAACGGGAATACATGGGGTGCAACAGGGTAGTCTGCTTCTTTCCTCTTCCGGGAGCTGGAGGCTCGGGTTCTGGATGCTGGGGGAGCCTTGGGTGCGGTAGCAGTTTTCGAACTGGTAGGCTTGGGAGTAACGGCTGGCTTCAGATTGGTCTTTTGCTTAGCAGGTGCAAGGCTAGAATAACTGTCCAACTCGTCGAGCTGGAAGCCTTCAAGGTTGATGACCGACACTGTACAAAGGGAGAAATGTTTAATTCTTAACACTTATACTCTATAATCAATATAATCATATACTTACCAGACATTTCTGAACTTGATTTTTGACTTGAGCTTGTGAGAGACAGGGAGAAGGTTCTTTCACTGGCAGGAAGTCGATAGATCTCTTTGATCATGGGCTCCGATTCTGCGCTTGGGGGTGCTAGGTCTCTGAAATTCGCTGCACAAAATATTAGGATATCAGTCAAGGATATAGTTTAAGGATATATTTGGGGATATTCCTAAAACCCTAAATCCTACCCTTGGATAACCATCTACTGGCAGGTCAAAACCCTTGTCAATAGACTCCCTTTTAACGAAAAAGAACTTTCATTGCCACTGATCTTCGTTCTTAGTGGCCTTGAGAATTAGGGGGTTCTTGGAGGTGGAGAACAAAAGAAAGCGGCTGTTGTGTGACACATGTGCTTGTAATCATTGTAAACAGTTCAGTTATCAATGAAATAATGTTATTTGACCCCAATGTTTGTTTGTTTATGTTTGATATTTTTCGTGTTTTGTTTTTTGTTCAATTTCAAACTCTATATCACTTTCTGGAGAGTTATACGCAAACTGGTGCGTAAACGTAATTAGTTTAACACGACAAACACTCTAGAACATCATCTTATGCTTAACATACCTTAAATAACCTTTACATAAATTAGAAATAAGTTTTGAAGGCTTTGGTATGGCAAAATCAAGCTTATTCGCTTACAGGGACTAAATTTGACAAACTGCGAAAGTATGCCGATTCGTACTGTAATGGACATTCCGGAACATGACCATAAGTTAAACATACCCTAAATATCCTTCACATAGCTTAGAAATAGGCTTTGAGGGGTTCGGTGTGCTAAAATAAACTTTTTGGTCATTAAGGGACTAAAAGCGTCAAAAAGTGCATAAGTTTGCATTTTCACGCATAACGTACGTTCTGAATACATCCGGACATCCAAAAATTTATGTAATCATTAAAATATTTTATTTTAGTGATTGGCATGAGAAAAATCCATTCGTCGCGTAATTTGGATCGTTTTTCGCGTTCGTGCGTATTTCGTCGTAATTAAGCGAATAACGCGTCCGTACGACCAAACGAACCGACATCCGACATATTTTTGAGCATGTTTCATGCCCACTATGTTTAGGCTTCATTGTAGGCCCTTGAAGTTGGCTTAACGGGGCTTAAACGAGTCAGAAACCAAGGTTTTACAATGCAGGGACCATTTTTACCGTTTCTGCCAAACTTGCTCCAGGCGGGCCGCGTAGACCCCCCTTGGGTCTTACGCGGGGCGCGAGCTAGCCCCAGATCTGTACAGAATCATTTTTTAGCTGTTTCCAGCTGTTCCAGCTATTAAGCACTCTTGCAATTGGTATTTTATGATCTATGGGCCATTTTTAGGTCCCCATGGTATTAAAAAACCATGGGTGCACATGTACGGTTGTGATCGAAGCTCGTATTACGATGAACAATCTTAACGGTTGTGCAAAAACTATAAATAGCCCACCCTCACTTCACTTAAACTCACACCTTGATCAGATTTTTCTCTAAGTTGGAGTGGAAACACTTCATACCTGAGAAAATTCAGATCAAACTTCCATTCTTGGATCTTTTGCAAGTCCTCTTTCGTTCTTTTACGCATTTTTAGCGTGAAAGTCAAACTTTGTTTGACTTTCTGTTTTGACCAGTTTATGGTCAACACGAAGTTCGTTTGAACTTCGTAACGTGAGCGTAATCACGATGGTTATAGTCCCTTGTGACTATACCTACTGATTACCACATTATCTAGGCATAGTGACGAGTCGTAGTTTCGGCCAAAATGCGTATTCTTGCGTATTTTGTAACCAAACTACTTTTAGGTATCAAAACCGTTTGTTTTGATACCAAACCTGTTTTCAAACTTCGTTAAACATGTTTTAACATGTTTAGCTCGTCACTTTAGGTTAGTGCTTATATAGGGTCGTAAAGGTAAGCGATTACTTTCGAACCCGACCCATTTGGTCGATCATTAGGATCCGACCAAACACATTAGGTGACCATAGTTGTATAGGGAATAACATTCCGAGGTTATACCTTATGGCCACGTCGTTTAGTTAGTTGTATGATAGGTAGTTTATATGCCTTAGGAAAATTACCAAAATGCCCTTTTTACGCCAAAATTCATTTTAAGCATATGTCACATAATTTTTGACATCTAAACTGATTTGGAAACAATATTAGACATGTTAAGGCATATTTTACTTATCATAGGACTAGTTAGGCAGTCTGAACGCGTTTTACGCGAACGACGCGTTAAAGTAGCGTAAGCTACCTAAACGAGTCGTAATGGGTCGTAAGCACTTAGGATAGGTTCCATTTTAGAATGTTAGGCTTTGTTAAACCATATTACATGAGTTCCTATACTCATTTGGTTTACGAAACCTCATTCTACCCGATCCTCCGGTTTAGGTCCGGTTTATTAACGTAGTTACCTATATTAGGTGCCGTTTGATTTCCGTGATCTCTAGCATTGCTTGGTGGTTATCTAAAGACTATTGAGCAATCTCACGTGAGTACATAGTCCCCTCTTTTACTGTTTTTCAAACATTTTGGGGTGAAACATGTCACACCCCCAAAATACCACCTAGGGAATGTCCCTGTTAGGCGTGTGACGTACCAACAACGTGCCACTAATTACATGGAACCCATTCTAGTTTATAAATAAAATCCCCAATTATTATGAAAAATGTCATCAACAAGTTTAAATGAAAACCAACACGTTCAGCGGAAGGAATTAGTAAACCAAAGTTAAATTGTTTCAAAACCAATGTATAGTGTCAAGTATTCAATCACATGAATCTCTATAGTCGACCCATGACCACTCCTGCTACTCCAGACAGCAAGTTCCCAAATCCAAGATACCTAACGACCAGCGAGCATGCAACAAGTGTATCAGACAACGCTGGAGAGTTCATAGTTTTACGAAAACGTTGGTTACCAAGTGTTTAGTTAATCCATTGAATTAAATGTTGATAATAACCCGAATACAAGACGGCTCCTGATTTACAATGCCCTTTCTCCAATGCTCCTATCAAAGCATTGGTCATGACTAGGTCATTAGTTCAACACCCGTCCTCCCAGGTACGGGGTGAGGTTGCCAAACCTAAGTAGCGCTACCAACTAATACCCTGTTGCCTCCCCGGTAACAAACAACACGGAGGGACTTTAAACGTGATAGGATGAGTATATTATCCAACATTACCGATTTAAAACAAGACGTATTCCTTTCAGGAATACCCAAACAAGTTTCCCAAAACCTATCCCTCCCCGGGATACCCAAAAACTGTCCCAACCACCGGGACGCATGCTCAAGAGAGATGAACTCACCTTTGGTTTGCTCGGTATGTTATGTTAATTTACCCGTTCATAGTTGGTCAACCAAGCCCTGCCGTGGTTACCAAAAATAATTAGCTTGTATACACGTAATCACATAATCTTTAAGCACGTTACACATGTAGCGTACCCGTAATACACGTACCAATATGCAAGTTGCAACAAGAGATCATGTAACACATAGTAAACGTCTGAGCCACACACTATTCCTAACATTGGTCAATATATCACATAACAATTCCACATAAATAAATCAATCCTAAGCAGTACCCTATGAAGCCTTATCTACCATTTATATTCAATGTCAATATACATAATTCCATGGTTCCATTTAATACAAATAAATACCCAATCATCAAGTAACAGACGTCAAGATTGGTATCACCTACCCATCCCTATTTCACAATTAATTCATACATAATGAATTGACATTCATATATAATGAATTGACAATTCATTCATGTTACTGCTGTATAAAGGAAAGCATGTGGGGACCCCCTTCAATCTTACCTATGCACCGCCCATTAAGAGATAATATGATCAGACCTTTGATTGTTATCTTTATATATATTAATGGATTACACATCACCCACTAAATTCTAGCATGCGACCGTCAATTACATGGAGACCCCTATACATGTGCGGCCACTATCATATACTAGCATATATCCATTTGATTTTTACAAGTTCCCAGAAATAGTGCAGAATTCATCATACTTTCACATGTGCAGACAATGCATATATCTAGTTTATATTCAAACCAATATAGTCTTATATATTCGGTCCATAGATCATTATGTTCACATATAATCAACATCAAACAAATAACATAATCAACATAATAATCAATATGCTCATGATTTCAATCATAACCCGAGTCTATAACCCCTTCGCTACCAGGACTATGTCGACTAACATTCCAGTTTCAATGAGTCCCAACAATAATGCAATCCTAGTCTCTCCGATTTACACACACACAATCACATTCGCACAGGTTATACATCACACGAGATCAAGTTATATCCTAATCATCCTAACAGTTTATCTATAATTCATGGTTCATCAAGGTTCCCATTAACATGCCAACTATCGATCATGCAATAATACACATATTTCACGTACCAAGTTTTAAACAAGCACACCAAAGTAAAACACTTACCAAACGTAAGGTGATCCGACGATGTTTAGAATGATGGGGGCTTCGAATGCGATAAAGGGGACTGCCATCGAGTTATGGAAAGTAGGAGAGGGGTAGCTAGGGTTTTCTATCATTTCTACATGTTTTTCCAGGATATAAAAGAACCATGTATCTCTTATTGTGTTTTTCGAATCAAGTGGGCCGAACCCCCACTTGGGTCTTGCTTGAGCCGTGCGTCAATGCACCATGGGTATGGGTTAGGACTCGGTTCGGTTTCGGAAGGAATTTGGGCTGAGAGTTAAGAGAACCACATGTTAAGAAGTGTGCGAGTGTAAGAGGGGTGTGCGACCCGGAACTTGTTCGTGGTTAACTATTGCAAACACAACCCCTAAACTGCTTCCATTCATTTGTAATATCCAGTAATATAAACCAACTATATTAATTTCATATATTAAACATAAGGTCACAACATATAACAGAAGTAGTGCATAGGTAAATAACCTTAGAAATTCGGGTTGTCACATCATCCCCAACTTGAAAGAAATTTCGTCCCGAAATTTGACAAGCAGAGAGAGAGAGAGATGAAGTGAAAGTCAAGAAGATTGCTGCAGGTTCTCCCCAGGTGCCACATTATCCCCAACTTGAAATGGAATTTCGTCCCGAAATTCACTAGTAGTACCAGAATTAGATTGATCATCAAGAAAAAGTTGAGGATTCTTGAGTTTCATCTGATCCTCGCGTTCCCACGTGAACTCCGGTCCATGTCTTGAGTTCCAACAAACTCTCACAATCGGAATACGACTATGTTTACGCACCTTGACCTCCCGGTCCATGATCTCTATAGGTTCTTCGAAAAACTGTAACTTGTCGTCAATCTTGAGCTCTTGAAACGGCACAATCAGTGTTTCATCAGACGAACACTTCTTTAATTGCGAAACATGAAAGACATCATGAATGTTACCCAGCTCAGTAGGTAACTCAAGTTTGTAGGTTACGTTACCGATTCTTCCCAGACTATTGAATGGTCCATCGTGACGTCAGTTAAACTCGCCATGCTTCCCAAGCATTCCACATCCTCCCAGGGTGAGACTTTCAACACGATACGATCGCCTACAGCGATCTTCCAGCGTTTCCCAAGTTTATCAGCTTTCCTGACGGTCACGTGTTGCCGCCAATCGACTCCCAATCCAAACAACCTTCCCAAGAGTTTCGAGTACCAGTCCTGTACCAGTAATTAAGTTGTCAACCATCTCAGTCTAACAAGAAGGTTGGCATTATCGTCTATGTAATGCCTCAACAGAGCTGTCTGGTTACCAAAATGATAACTGCCACAGTAGTACTCAACTATAGGTAAGAGTCCTTCCAATTTGCACCAAAGCCAGTCACACACATGCTTGCAGCATGTCTTCGAGTAACAGGAGAGCTTGTTTTCTCTGATCGTTTGCCCAACGGCGATAAGCAATGCTCTGGTCCTGACGTGAGCCAAGGGTGTTATGTATTGCCTGACATAAATCATGCATAGATCAAATTCAGAGGTAACAAGAGTTGGCACCTCGTGCCTAAAAGCCGCCTCTCTCAGAGGACATTCACAACTGTGAAGACTCGTCAGTTTTCTTGATTGCAAGAAAGTGTGCTGGTAACGTGAGACCATCAACGATCACCCAGGTGATATTGTTTCCGTTTCGAGTTGTAAGTAGACTAGTGACAGAATCCATGGCAGTCTGTTCTCATTTTCATATAGGTGTTTCTGGTTACTGATACTCCACCTTGACTTTCCCACAAGTCAAACATCATTCACATACATAGCTAGGTTGGCCTTCATGCCCGATCACCAGTACAAGATTTTATAGATTCTAATATCTCTCATCAAAACCCAGACGACTAGAATATCGAGGCCGGTGTGCTTTGCTTTACACGAGTTCCCTACAGTTGTCGTATAATGAGACCCACATTCGTTCTATGAGGTAGCGAATATCGTCCGACCTGGCAACGATTGCCTCTAAATGCCCCTCATGGGTTTAACTTGCAAATTCTCTTCCTTCAGTTCTCTAGTTTGAACAGAGCGAGTCTGATCAGGTAAGTTAGAGTCGATAGTGAACTGCAAAGCTCGTGCGTTCAGGTTTCACAGTCATAGTCATTCCAAAAGTTCCATCCAGCGATACTATTACATGCTTAGCTCTTCCGAAACAAAGGTACACGGGAGGCCCTTGTGATCGGTCTAAGTAGTGCATTTGGTACCGTCCAAGTAATGCCTCCAGCTCCAATCCGAGATCGTGGCTTCCACCCCAGGTTGTGAGTCGTGCAACTCTTCCTGTTAGTCCACCACATAAGCCATCACCCTCTCGTGTTGCATCGGTGTGTAACTAAGACTCTGATTCGGACCATCATGGTATACCACCAGATCACCCGTACCCTCGGGTAAAGATAATACTCAGTGCATTGTAGAGTTGAGTTTCAAAAGCTGAAGAGACGTCCTCCTATTTTATCTCCCACGAATTCACAGCACCTTGCTGTGTTGAAGAGATTAGAGTTGCGCGATCTTCGAAAACCCCTTGATGAGTCTACGATAGCATCTAGTGTGACTAAGAAATTACTGTATCCCCGAGGGACTCTTCGATGCCGAAAAAGTTCTAATAAAATGGATCTTAGCGAGATCCACGTGTATTTCCAATTCGTTGACTATGTGACCAAGAAAGTGTACTCCTCGGATCCTGAAGTCACACTTTGGTAGGCTTCGGATGGAGTTGCTCCTCCCCTAGGAGCTCTAAGATAAGATACAAGTGTCGTTCATGGTGATCTTTTCTCCTGGAAGTGATTTCAAGTGTCATCAATAAACACGGTTGACAGTTTGACGAGATGAGGTTTACGCTTACGATGCATGTGGGCCATAAAACTGCTGGTGTGTGGAATAACTTGAATGACATACACAGAAAATTGTAGTAGCTGTACTGCGTTTGAAATGCCGTCTTAGGAACATCCTCCTCCTAGACTTCCATCTGATGATTGCCCGATCTCAAGTCGGTTTCCGAGTAGATGATTGACCCTTGCAACTGGTCAAGCGATCGTCAATGTGAGGTAATGGGTGATGGTTTCTGACTGGCACCCTGCTGAGTTTACGGTAGTCGATTCACGAATGAAAGGACTCGCCCTTCTTTTCACGGGTAGAGCTCGAGCTCCCCAAAGTAAGGAGCTAATCCGTCAAGACCCCCGCCCAGCGGTTCCTGAAGTTGACTAGGCAGTTCTTGCAACCTTCCTGATGTGAGACGATAAGGGGTACTAGTAATCGGGGTTGTCTTTAAGCACATAATCACATAGTCTTTAAGCACGTTACACATGTAGCGTACCCGTAATACACATACCAATATGCAAGTTGCAACAAGAGATCATGTAACACATAGTAAACGTCTGAGCCACACACTATTCCTAACATTGGTCAATATATCACATAACAATTCCACATAAATAAATCAATCCTAAGCAGTACCCTATGAAGCCTTATCTACCATTTATATTCAATGTCAATATACATAATTCCATGGTTCCATTTAATACAAATAAATACCCAATCATCAAGTAACAGACGTCAAGATTGGTATCACCTACCCATCCCTATTTCACAATTAATTCATACATAATGAATTGACATTCATATATAATGAATTGACAATTCATTCATGTTACTGCTGTATAAAGGAAAGCATGTGGGGACCCCCTTCAATCTTACCTATGCACCGCCCATTAAGAGATAATATGATCAGACCTTTGATTGTTATCTTTATATATATTAATGGATTACACATCACCCACTAAATTCTAGCATGCGACCGTCAATTACATGGAGACCCCTATACATGTGCGGCCACTATCATATACTAGCATATATCCATTTGATTTTTACAAGTTCCCAGAAATAGTGCAGAATTCATCATACTTTCACATGTGCAGACAATGCATATATCTAGTTTATATTCAAACCAATATAGTCTTATATATTTGGTCCATAGATCATTATGTTCACATATAATCAACATCAAACAAATAACATAATCAACATAATAATCAATATGCTCATGATTTCAATCATAACCCGAGTCTATAACCCCTTCGCTACCAGGACTATGTCGACTAACATTCCAGTTTCAATGAGTCCCAACAATAATGCAATCCTAGTCTCTCCGATTTACACACACACAATCACATTCGCACAGGTTATACATCACACGAGATCAAGTTATATCCTAATCATCCTAACAGTTTATCTATAATTCATGGTTCATCAAGGTTCCCATTAACATGCCAACTATCGATCATGCAATAATACACATATTTCACGTACCAAGTTTTAAACAAGCACACCAAAGTAAAACACTTACCAAACGTAAGGTGATCCGACGATGTTTAGAATGATGGGGGCTTCGAATGCGATAAAGGGGACTGCCATCGAGTTATGGAAAGTAGGAGAGGGGTAGCTAGGGTTTTCTATCATTTCTACATGTTTTTCCAGGATATAAAAGAACCATGTATCTCTTATTGTGTTTTTCGAATCAAGTGGGCCGAACCCCCACTTGGGCCTTGCTTGAGCCGTGCATCAATGCACCATGGGTTAGGACTCGGTTCGGTTTCGGAAGGAATTTGGGCTGAGAGTTAAGAGAACCACATGTTAAGAAGTGTGCGAGTGTAAGAGGGGTGTGCGACCCGGAACTTGTTCGTGGTTAACTATTGCAAACACAACCCCTAAACGGCTTCCATTCATTTGTAATATCCAGTAATATAAACCAACTATATTAATTTCATATATTAAACACAAGGTCACAACATATAACAGAACTAGTGCAAAGGTAAATAACCTTAGAAATTCGGGTTGTCACAAAACACATGTGCCTACTTGTTACTTTCGTGCTTTCCATGTTCTTATATCATATGCTTGCTATGTTCATTAGTACACATATAGTACATGATTTCATTATGTTTTGCTATGTATGTTTACTTAGCATGCTAGCACATTGTTTTACATTGTATTTCTGTTACATATGTTTACTCAGCATATGAACACATTGTTTTACATCTCTACCTTGTATGTTTACTTAGCATACTCGGTACATTGTTTTCATAAAACATGCTTACATTTGGTATGACATTTGGTTTGCTTAACGAACTAAAATACGTTCATTGACATTAGCTACGCCGCTCGGTAGTAAGTAGTGGTACCATAGGACTTGACAACTCCCATTCCTGATATCCTAGGTTTGTTTGGATATAAGGAATGACTGAATCCGAAAACATTTTGATAACCTTTACTCTAAGGTTATCCTACAGTCTCAAGGTTTGAATGTTTACGTTTAACATACCGCATAAGTGTTTGTATCAGTAAAGCATGCATTTATTTTACAAAACATAACTTTGATTTATTCAAAAACTTTGTTTTGTGCACTTTTTACATATGGTACTTCTTACTTACCATACTTGACGTTTGTTTATACATTACATGGTTTACATTTGACAATAGACTTGATTTACTCATAAACATTTGACAATTGGTTTAAACATGACATTTTGGTGGTTTGTTTGGGTAAGTGATTTAAGTAACGAGGCATGTGTAATGTGATAAAAGCATGGTGGATACGCCACTGGTACTTCCTATATATAAGTGCTTTTATGACATTACATATCGTAGCGTTATTTAAACCATTTCAATTATGACATATTACATTTTACACAATTAACACATCTTTACAAAACATTGTTTATTTTTTTATTTTTTTTACAAACAATACATTTTATACAAAATTCATTATTACTTGGTTATTTATTTAACCATACACTATATTTTTATATCATCTGTTTTCTTATCGATTTCCATATGATTTATAAAAGAAAAACATTATACAAGGTTCATGACTACTTTTGTTAAACCTTTTATTTAAAATTACAAGTCATGAATCTTAAATCAATAAAACATATGTATCTCACAGGTATTTTTATGCTGACGTACCTATTTTCACGTGTGTATCAGGAGCTGTTGCATAGGTTTGATTTAAGATACACTAGGGTGGACTCGGGCCTTAGTGACATAAAAGAAGCAAGATTAGTTTAATTATGTGATGTACTCTTTGTTTCAGTTGTTTTAAGACAATGTAACCCCTTTTGTTTATAAATAAAACATAACTTTAAATACCATGGTTGTGAAACAATAATTCTGTTACAACACTCCCCGACGTTTCCGCCGCGGTTGCATGTTATACGCGGTCGGGGTGTGACAGAAGAGTTGGTATCAGAGCCAATGGTTATTGGGAATTAGGTTATTAGTAATGCTTTGACCTAGACTATAACCTTTCTAGGACCCCAACACAAATTGTCTTGTGTTTAGATTTTAAAACATGCACTTCACCTATCCTTAGGTGATTCCCAAAACAAGAACTCAATTTTCCAAAACGATTTTTGAAAATGAATCATCTGTTTTTAAATGATTTATTATAAGGTTTTGAACCCTTCCAATTTGATCCTTTTTGGCCTTGTGCCTTCCAAGTTTTCATAATCTAGTCAAAGTTTTGGGTTCTAAATAGTGTGAACACGTGCAAACTGGAAGAGTGAATGCCTGTACCCTGGGTTTTCTGTCTAAGGCTAGAGTGTTCGTACAAATCCACATAATCGGACCAGTCACTCTTACCTGGGAACTCTTGGGGTGAGTGTTCACTTATAGGCGAGCATGTCTTCGCGATACATTATTTTGGCCCATTTACCTTGATTAGTCACTGTGCGTCGTTTTTTTGCTTTGTGGCACAAACGAATGGCCACCATCTTTGCTTTTGTCGATTTTTGTTTCATCTCATTCTTTTCATCTAATCATCTCACTCGTTTTCCTCTAATGTTTCCTCTTTTAGAATGCCTCCTCGATGCGAAAATCCTCTATCTAATGCCGAAATGGCAGATATCATGGCGCAGCATATGGCTGCTATACTCCCAGACATTATTGCTCAAGTGAACCAAGCCAACAATAACCAGAATGCTCCATGCAATTTCAAGAGTTTCAATTCGGCTAAACCACTCAAGTTTAGTGGTTCTGAAGGAGCAACTGGGCTCCTACAGTGGTTCGAGAGCATTGAGAGTACGTTCCGTCATGTTCAGTGTCCTGAAAATCGGAAAGTCGAGTTTGCTTCAAGTGTATTTCAGAAGAGGGCTCTTACATGGTGGAATGGAGTTATGAGAGATCGTGGTGTTGAGGTTGCGTTAGCACAAACTTGGGCTGAGCTTAGGGCTCTTATGATGTGAGAATTCTGTCCTCGTCATGAACTGAGAGCTTTAGAAAGGGAGTTCGATGACTTGAAGCAGGATAGTGGTGAGCATCGTGCGTACACTGACAAGTATGAGGAGCTAAGCCTACTTTTCCCTACAATGGTTACCCCACTCGAGAAGGCTATCGAGAGATATATTGATGGCTTACCTAACTCCGTGCAAGACATCGTCACTGGTAGTAACCCTACCACAGTTCATCAGGCAATCGAGCTAGCTGCGACTTTGATTGAGTCGCAAGTCCGAAAGGGTAAGCTTCACAGGAAGGGTGACAAGGGTAAGAAACATGTGTCTGATAAGGGTGAAAGCAAGAAGGGTAAGAACAAGAACGATAAGGAAGCTGGATCTACTAAGAAGTCTAGGAAGCGAAAGGCTTCCCAAAACTTCGCCGTTACCGCACATGCAAATCAAGCTGCTCCAAATCAGCCTGCGCAACCACTTGCCAAGAAACCATACCTTGGCAATGCACCTCTGTGCAACAGGTGTAACGGTCATCATCAGCCGCACACCCAATGTCGTTATTGTACCAATTGTAGAGGATCTGGTTATCTTGCTGCTACATGTCGTCTTCCTGCAAACCAGAATCAAGCAGCTCGCAACCCAGCTTAGCAAGCTGCTCAGCCTCCTGCTCAGCAATAGGCTCAAGCTGCACGACCTCACTACCCGCCTGGTTCTTGCTATAATTGTGGGGATCTAACCCACTACAGAAACCAGTGTCCAAGGCTGGTCAATGCAATTCCGAATCAGGCTCAGGCTCGAGGTCGAGTTTTTAACATGAATGCTAATGAGGCGCGGGCAGACAACGAGGTGGTGAACGGTACGTTCTTTGTTAACAATCAGTCTGCTTCTGTTCTTTTTGATTCTGGTGCCGATAAAAGTTTTGTGTCATTGTCTTTTGAGCCATTACTTCGCATGTCTAGATCGAAACTAGGAAAGCCTTTAATAGTCGAAGTTGCTAGTGGCGAACCCATTGTTCTTGATTCTGTTCTTCGGAACTGCCAGTTGAACCTTAATAACCATCTTTTTCCCATCGACCTCACGCCGATGCAACTTGGGAGTTTCGACGTTATAGAAAGTATGGATTGGTTAGCCAAGCATCACGCAGAGGTAGTTTGTTTTGAGAAGATCGTTCGTGTGCCGCTCTCGACAGGTGAGATCCTACAGGTTCGTGGTGAGAAACCTGCTAGTAGTCTCAAGCTCATGCCTTGTACTCAGGCTAGGAGGTGTCTGCGAAAGAATTATGTGGCCTTCTTGGCACATGTTGTAGCAGATAAAGGCAAAGGTAAGGCGATTGAAGATATCCCTGTTGTTCGGGATTATTCAGAAGTGTTTCCTGAAGAGTTACCTGGTTTACCCCCAGCGCGCCAAGTCGAGTTTCGTATTGATCTTGTACCTGGTGCAAATCCTATTGCCAGATCTCCTTATCGTCTTGCACCGTCTGAGATGCAAGAGTTGTCTAAGCAGCTTCAGGAGCTTTCTGACAAAGGTTTTATTCGTCCTAGCTTTTCACCTTGGGGTGCTCCTGTTCTTTTTGTCAAGAAGAAGGATGGATCTTTCAGGATGTGCATTGATTACCGTGAGCTTAACAAGCTTACCATCAAGAATCGATATCCCCTACCTCGCATTGACGATCTCTTTGATTAGTTACAGGGTGCTTCTTATTTCTCAAAGATTGATTTACGTTCTGGATATCATCAACTTCGTGTGCATGAAGAAGATATTCCCAAGACAGCTTTCCGCACTCGTTATGGGCATTATGAGTTCACAGTTATGCCATTCGGTTTGACTAATGCTCCTGCTGTTTTCATGGACTTGATGAATAGGGTCTACAAGCCTTATTTAGATAAGTTCATCATTGTTTTCATTGATGACATTTTGATATATTCTAAGACGCACGCTGATCATGAGCAACATCTTTGTCTTACTCTGGAACTCCTGAAGAAAGAGCAACTTTTTGCCAAATTCTCCAAATGTGAATTTTGGCTTAAGGAAGTTCAATTTTTAGGACATATCATCAACGAACAAGGTATTCATGTAGATCCCTCCAAGATCAGTGCAATTAAGGATTGGGATACGCCTACTACTCCTACTGAAGTTCGTTCATTTCTTGGTCTCACGGGTTATTACTGCCGCTTCATCGAGAACTTCTCAAAAATTGCAGTTCCTCTAATTGCTCTAACTCAGAAGAACAAACCCTTTGAATGGGGAACCAAACAAGAAGAAGTGTTTCAGACCTTGAAGCAGAAGCTTTGTGATGCGCCTATTCTATCTTTGCCTGAAGGTAATGATGATTTCATCGTGTACTGCGATGCATCAAATTTGGGTCTTGGCTGTGTTCTCATGCAAAGGAACAAAGTCATAGCATATGCATCGAGGTAATTGAAGATTCACGAGAAGAACTACACCACTCATGATCTTGAGTTAGATGCAGTTGTGTTCGCTCTCAAGATCTGGAGACACTATTTGTATGGTAAAAAATGTGTGGTTTTCACGGACCACAAAAGTCTTCAGCATATCTTTAATCAGAAAGAACTCAACATGAGGCAACGGCGATGGGTTGAACTTCTAAATGACTATAATTGCGAAATTCGCTACCACCCTGGTAAAGCGAATGTCGTGGCCGACGCTTTGAGTCGTAAAGAACGTGTCAAGCTTCACTGTGTTCGTGTTCAATCTGATATTCAAGCTCGATCTGATATCCAATCCCGCATTTCTCAGGCTCAACACACTTGTGTTTCACAAGGTTTGATGGGTAAGGAATTACCCTATCACATTAAGCCTGATCTTGAATTAAAGGACAATGGATCGTATTATTTCATGGACCGTTTGTGGGTCCCAAGTCAAGACGATCTTTGCACCTTGCTTATGGATGAAGCTTATAGGTCTTGTTATTCTATTCATCCTGGTGCTGACAAAATGTATAAGGATCTTCGTACTCAGTATTGGTGGCCTGGTATGAAGAAAGACATTGCCTTATACGTTTCAAAATGCCTTACTTGTCTTAAGGTCAAGGTTGAACATCAACATCCATCTGGTTTATTGGAGCAACCAGAGATTCCAGTTTGGAAATGGGAAAACATTGCTATGGATCTTATTACCAAACTTCCGCGCACTAAGAGAGGTCATGATGCCATCTAGGTAATTGTTGATCGTCTTACAAAGTCAGCACATTTCATGCCGATCCGTGAGGATCTATCTGCTGACAAGCTTGCTAAAATCTACGTGGATGAAATTGTGTCTAGACATGGTGTTCCTTTGAACATTATTTCTGACAGAGATGCTCGATTCTCGTCTCGTTTTTGGAGAACCATGCAATCTGCTATGGGAACCCAACTTAATCTGAGCACAGCTTATCATCCACAATCAGATGGCCAAACTGAAAGAACAATCCAGACTTTGGAGGACATGCTTAGAGCTTGTGTGATCGATTTTGGTGATAGTTGGGATTCACATCTTCCACTGATTGAATTCTCTTACAACAATAGTTATCACTCCAGCATCAACATGGCTCCTTTCGAGGCTCTCTATGGTCGAAAATGTCGTTCACCAGTCTACTGGAATGAGATCGGTGAGGCTCAGCTTACTGGACCTGAACTCATTCTAGAGACGACAGATAAGGTTAAGAAAGTTCGTGATAACCTCCAGACAGCTAGAAGCCGTCAAAAGAGTTACGCGGACCGACGACGCAAGCCCTTGGAATTTCAAGTCGGTGATCGTGTATTACTTAAGGTCTCACCCTGGAAAGGTGTGATCAGATTTGGAAAGATAGGAAAACTTGCACCTAGATACGTTGGACCATTCAAGATCGTCGAAAGAATCGGTAAGGTAGCCTACAGACTTGAGTTACCTCCTGAACTTGGAAACGTTCATCCAACCTTTCACGTGTCCAATCTCAAGAAGTGTTTGGCTGATGAGAACCTCCACATACCACTTGACGAAATTCGTGTTGATAACACGATGCATTTTGTTGAGAAACCTGTGGAAATCATGGACCGTGAAGTCAAGTGGCTTAATGCTCCGATTTAGCAGTGGCAACCGCTGCTTGGTCTGCAATGGTGGCTTCAGCCTTTTTCAGCTTACTCTCTAGCATGACGTTCGAGCCACATGCGTCTTCATAGAGGAACACCAGGTGTTCAAGACCCTGCAAAATAAGGAAACATGTATTAGCCTTTATTGACATTTATAACCAGCATATGGTGCAGGATATAGGTCAAGGATACGAACCTGGTTAAGGAAGCCGATCATGAACTTTCTGGATTCTGTAAACCCATAGTTCTCAAACAGGAATACATGGGGTGTAGCAGGGTAGTCTGCTTCTTTCCTCTTCCGGGAGCTGGAGGCTCGGGTTCTGGATGCTGGGGGAGACTTGGGTGCGGTAGCAGTTTTCGAACTGGTAGGCTTGGGAGAAACGACTGGCTTCGGATTGGTCTCTTTCTTAGCAGGTGCAAGGCTAGAATAACTGTCCAACTCGTCAAGCTGGAAGCCTTCAAGGTTGATGACCGGTACTGTACAAAGGGAGAAATGTTTAATTCTTAACACTTATACTCTATAATCAATCTAATCATATACTTACCAGACATTTCTGAACTTGATTTTTGACTTGAGCTTGTGAGAGACAAGGAGAAGGTTCTTTCACTGGCAGGAAGTCGATAGATCTCTTTGATCCTGGGCTCCGATTCTGCGCTTGGGGGTGCTAGGTCTCTGAAATTCGCTGCACAAAATATTAGGATATCAGTCAAGGATATAGTTTAAGGATATATTTAGGGATATTCCTAAAACCCTAAATCCTACCCTTGGTTAACCATCTACTGGCAGGTCAAAACCCTTGTCAATAGACTCCCTTTTAACGAAAAAGAACTTTCATTGCCACTGATCTTCGTTCTTAGTGGCCTTGAGAATTAGGGGGTTCTTGGAGGTGGAGAACAAAAGAAAGCGGCTGTTGTGTGACACCTGTGCTTGTAATCATTGTAAAAAGTTCAGTTATCAATGAAATAATGTTATTTGACACCAATGTTTGTTTGTTTATGTTTGATATTTTTCGTGTTTTGATTTTTGTTCAATTTCAAACTCTATATCGCTTTCTAGAGAGTTATATGCAAACTGGTGCGTAAACGTAATCAGTTTAATGCGAAAAACACTCCAGAACATCATCTTATGCTTAACATACCTTAAATAACCTTTACATAACTTAGAAATAAGTTTTGAAGGCTTTGGTATGGCAAAATCAAGCTTATTCGCTTACAGGGACTAAATTCGACAAACTGCAAAAGTATGCCAATTCGTACTGTAACAGACATTCTGAAACATGACCATAAGTTAAACATACCCTAAATATTCTTCACATATCTTAGAAATTGGCTTTGAGGGGTTCGGTGTGCTAAAATAAACTTTTTGGTCATTTAGGGACTAAAAGCGTCAAAAAGTGCATAAGTTTGCATTTTCGCGCATAACTTACGTTCTGAATACATCCGGACATCCAAAAATTTATTTAATCATTAAAATATTTTATTTTAGTGATTGGCATGAGAAAAATCCATTCGTCGCGTAATTTGGATCGTTTTTCGCGTTCGTGCGTATTTCGTCGTAATTAAGCGAATAACGCGTCCGTACGACCAAACGAACCGACATCCAACATATTTTTGAGCATGTTTCATGCCCACTATGTTTAGGCATCATTGTAGGCCCTTGAAGTTGGCTTAACGGGGCTTAAACGGGTCAGAAACCAAGGTTTTACAGTGCAGGGACCATTGTTGCCATTTCTGCCAAACTTGTTCCAGGTGGGCCGCGTACACCCCCCTTGGGTCTTACGCGGGGCGCGAGCTAGCCCCAGATCTGCACAAAATCGTTTTTCAGCTGTTCCAGCTATTAAGCACTCTTGCAAATGGTATTTTATGATCTATGGGCCATTTTTAGGTCCCCATGGTATTATAAAACCATGGGTGCACATGTACGGTTGTGATCGAAGCTCGTATTACGATGAACGATCTTAACGGTTGTGCAAAAACTATAAATAGCCCACCCCCACTTCACTTGAACTCACATCTTGATCAGATTTTTCTCTAAGTTGGAGTGGAAACACTTCATACCTGAGAAAATTCAGATCAAACTTCCATTCTTGGACCTTTTGGAAGTCCTCTTTCGTTCTTTTACGCGTTTTTAGCGTGAAAGTCAAACTTTGTTTGACTTTCTGTTTTGACCAGTTTATGGTCAACACTAAGGTGCTGTTTGTGTTTTGGCCAGAAGTACTTCTGGCCACTTATGTCTGCGCGACGCAGAGGCGCGCAGACGTTTGATGTCTGCAGCTTGTTTGTTTTCTCGCAGACCTTTCATTAAAAAAGGTCTGCGAGACCTCTTTTTGGAGCAGACATGGACCCAAGTCTTCTCCTCGCAGACGTTTACCTCTTCTTGGTACCACCTCCACCTCCGACACCACTGCTCCGCCACCACCTCCACTCCGCCACCACCTCCACCTCCGACACCCCTGCTCCGCCACCACCATCGTCATCATCTGTTATCATCATCATCAAAACCCCCAAATCGAACCCAAATCGAACCCCTGCTCCGACCGCAAATCGAACCCCCAAATCATCAAATAGAACCCCAAATCATCATCATCAAAACCCCCAAATCATCATCATCAAGACCCCCAAGTCGAACCCCTGCTCCGACCCCAAATCGAACCTAGTTCCGAGCCGTTTAACCGGTTATCGTAGGGGAAATCGCCGTCGTCTGTCTCCGAAGAGTTCTCACTCGGTGTTGTAGCTGGTGGTCTTGTTGATGGTAACATTGGTATCTGGAACCCTAGGTTAGGGTGGTGACGGTGTGAAGGCGGAGGTGGTGACGATGGCGGTGGTGAAGTGACAGTGGTGGTGATGATGGCAGTGGTGAAGTGGTGGCGGTGGTGATGATGGCGGTGGTGAAGTGGTGGCGGTGGTGCAGATTTTAGAGAGAGAGTAGAGAGAGAGAGTAGAGAGAGTACTGTGTTTTGTGTGTGTTTTAAACCTAGAAGAGGTTTTATATAAAAAAAAAACAAACCCTCTTCTCCTTGCAGACTGCAGACATTTGGTCCACCTCTTCTCCTGCAGATGCCTGCAGATGTGGTCCGCAGACTGCAGACCTTTTCCTACAGAAAAAACAAACAGCACCTAAGTTCATTTGAACTTCGTAACGTGAGCGTAATCACGATGGTTATAGTCCCTTGTGACTATACCTACTGATTACCACGTTATCTAGGCATAGTGACGAGTCGTAGTTTCGGCCAAAATGCGTATTCTTGCGTATTTTGTAACCAAACTACTTTTAGGTATCAAAACCGTTTGTTTTGATACCAAACCTATTTTCAAACTTCGTTAAACATGTTTTAACATGTTTAGCTCGTCACTTTAGGTTTAGTGCTTATATAGGGTCGTAAAGGTAAGCGATCTAAACAATCGCTTATACTTTCGAACCCGACCCGTTTGGTCGATCATTAGGATCCGACCAAACACATTAGGTGACCATTGTTGTATAGCGAATAACCTTCCGAGGTTATACCTTATGGTCACGTCGTTTAGTTAGTTGTATGATAGGTAGTTTATATGCCTTAGGAAAATTACCAAAATGCCCTTTTTACGCCAAAATTCATTTTAAGCATATGTAACATAATTTTTGACATCTAAACTGATTTGGCAGCAATATTAGACATGTTAAGGAATATTTTACTTATCATAGGACTAGTTAGGCGGTCCGAATGCGTTTTACGCCAACGACGCATTAAAGTAGCGTAAGCTACCTAAACGAGTCGTAATGGGTCGTAAGCACTTAGGATAGGTTTCATTTTAGAATGTAGGCTTTTTTAAACCATATTACATGAGTTCCTATACTCATTTGGTTTACGAAACCTCATTCTACACGATCCTCCGGTTTAGGTCCGGTTTATTAACGTAGTTACCTATATTAGGTGCCGTTTGATTTCCGTGATCTCTAGCATTGCTTGGTGGTTATCTAAAGACTATTGAGCAATCTCACATGAGTACATAGTCCCCTCTTTTACTGTTTTTCAAACATTTTGGGGTGAAACACATGTGCCTACTTATTACTTTTGTGCTTTCCATGTTCTTATATCATATGCTTGCTATGTCATTAGTACACATATAGTACATGATTTCATTAAGTTTTGCTATGTATGTTTAGTTAGCATGCTAGCACATTGTTTTACATTGTATTTCTGTTACATATGTTTACTCAGCATATGAACACATTGTTTTACATCTCTACCTTGTATGTTTACTTAGCATACTAGGTACATTGTTTTCATAAAACATGCTTACATTTGGTTTGCTTAACGAACTAAAATACGTTCATTAACATTAGCTACGCCGCTTGGTAGTAAGTAGTGGTACCATAGGACTTGACAACTCCCATTCCTGATATCCTAGGTTTGTTTGGATATAAGGAATGACTGAATCCGAAGACATTTTGATAACCTTTACTCTAAGGTTATCCTACAGTCTCAAGGTTTGAATGTATACGTTTAACATACCGCATAAGTGTTTGTATCAGTAAAGCATGCATTTATTTTACAAAACATAACTTTGATTTATTCAAAAACTTTGTTTTGTGCACTTTTTACATATGGTACTTCTTACTTACCATACTTGACGTTTGTTTATACATTACAAGGTTTACATTTGACAATAGACTTGATTTACTCATAAACATTTGACAATTGGTTTAAACATGACATTTTGGTGGTTTGTTTGGGTAAGTGATTTAAGTAACGAGGCGTGTGTAATGTGATAAAAGCATGGTGGATACGCCGCTGGTACTTCCTATATATAAGTGCTTTTATGACATTAAATATCGTAGCGTTATTTAAACCATTTCAATTATGACATATTACATTTTACACAATTAACACATCTTTACAAAACAATGTTTTTTTTATACAAACAATACATTTTATACAAAATTCATTATTACTTGGTTATTTATTTAACCATACACTATATTTTTATATCATCTGTTTTCTTATCGATTTCCATATGATTTATAAAAGAAAAACATTATACAAGGTTCATGACTACTTTTGTTAAACCTTTTATTTAAAATTACAAGTCATGAATCTTAAATCAATAAAACCTATGTATCTCACAGGCATTTTTATGCTGACGTACCTATTTTCACGTGTGTTTCAGGAGCTGTTGCATAGGTTTGATTCAAGATACACTAGGGTGGACTCGGGCCTTAGTGACATAAAAGAAGCAAGATTAGTTTAATTATGTGATGTACTCTTTGTTTCAGTTGTTTTAAGACAATGTAACCCCTTTTGTTTATAAATAAAACATAACTTTAAATACCATGGTTGTGAAACAATAATTCTGTTACAACACTCCCCGACGTTTCCGCCGCGGTTGCATGTTATACGCGGTCGGGGTGTGACATGTTGCCATGGGATCTCAGTCGATATGCTATGGGAAGGTCTTCGATGCATAGGTCAGGGCAATGACGAGATTTAATTTTGTTTAACACCATTAAAACTCGCCACACCATTTGCATAGTTTGAGCATAACTGAGACCGGTAAGTTCGAAGAAATGAGAGATGAAGGGTGGAAATGGATACCCGAGTCCCAAGGAAAAGGGATAGGCGAAAAAGCAGACCCACTCGTTTGATGCCGCGTCTGATCGGACCTCCCGATCGAAAGGGCGAATGACCACTCCGGTAGGAAAGGCACCGGAATCCTTGAAAGCAGCGAAGTCGGCATTATTGAAGGAACAAATCTCCTTTTCCTGCTCTCGAATAAGTTTTTGACTTACGAGGGTTGGGGCTGGTTCATTTGAACGCAATCTTGTTCGTGAAGCCATGAGAGGTTTTGACCGAGGAACGAGGAATTTAAGTAAAGCAAAAACAAAGAAGAAGAGAGGAAGAAAATACCTGAGGAATGGCATGGAAAGTGATGATCATGATGCTGAATAAATCAACTAAATAAGGGGCTGAGTATAGGGGGTAAAGAGTAAACATCGCGTTGGAAGTTGCACCAAGTCACATCAAGCGTCGTTTCGGTTTAATAACCTCGATGTGAGGGATAAGATTTAAAATTATATCCGTTGGAATTGGTATACCAACAGATATATTTTGGGGACAATTGTTATGGCCAATTTTCTGCTTATATATCCTGGCTAATATTCTAACTATGTTTCTTTTCTTGTGATCAGGATACCGGATCAGGATATTGGTAACATCCTGATGCGATATCCTGGTAGTAACTAATTAACTCATGTGCAGATTGATGTAACCAGTCTCTAACGGTCAGGTGGACTTCTTTTCCTCAAGACTCGGGCAAATCAGTTATATTATGGACGTTGAAGCCGGAAGACGTGGACTACAACGTTCACGTATGGAATATTCGCTGAATCCCGGAATAATAGGATAGTTAGTTAGTTTCTTTTACTATAAAAGGGATTGATCGGATCAGATTAAGGCACACAATCTTTCGCACACTCTTTCTCTCTAGTTGCAAACAATCACTACACACTTACACTTGTATTCGAATTACATTGTAACACTTAGTTGATCCGCATCATATCCTGCACTGTATCCTGACATTTGAAGCAATAAGAAGAACAAGGCAGCTGCGATTGTCAGCTCCCGAGGTTTTATGCCGGCGATCTAGATTGATCAAGGGCTTTCCTCGTATATCCTGTGTCACCCTTTACATTTTTGCTCATTGTTTGATCATAGATACAACTCAATATCCTGAGCCGTATCCTGAAAAGTGTTTTTGCAAACAACTTAATTAGCATATTTTACACACATTTTTTCAGCACACTACCTCACTTAACTAATTTGATCACTTAATTGCTTTGGTAATTTTTGACCAAAACAGCTTCGTCTTGAAACCCAAGATCCCTCCACCTTCAACTGTTAAACTGTTCAAAATAAAGCATACTAAAGATTGATGACCAAGTGCTTCGTCCTGAAACTCAGGATCCCTCCACCTTTGGCCATCAAATTGTTCTAAGTGCAGGAATTTAAATTGTTCAAAAGACAGAAAGTAAATTGTTTGTTAAACCATAACCATCAGATTTAAAAAGTGGGCTCTGGCCTAGGCATCAATATCCATCATCGCCCATTTCACTGCTTTCAAGGGGCAGCACCCTCTTCAACCATGGCTTCATCAGCACCCGCACCAGCATCACCACCAGCATCCTTCCCAGCATCATCACCAGCATCAACCGCCTTTTCAGCCACCTTGGAAGGTTCCTCAGCCATAGGTTTAGCAGGATGCTCTACAGGATTACCACCGAGATCCTTCAACTTCGTCTCCCAAGCATCAACATTCCAGGAAGGGCATTCAAAGCCCATGGCCCTGGCTTCATAAGCCAGCTTTAGTCTGGCCTGGAGGAGGGAAATTACAAGGACCCTTTGAGACCCTCTCGATAGGTGTGCATATCCTGCTCGTATTGAAGATGGGCGGCATCGAGCTTGGCTTGTGCATCCTGATTGGCCTTATTGATAGCGCCCTTGGCTTCCTGAGTCACAGCCTTGTATTTATCCTCATAATGTTGTGACTTGGTGGCGGCTATCACTCCCTGGTTGGCTATGGTGATCTCTGCCTTCTTCAGCTTCGCTTCCAACATCTTGTTTAGCCCAAAGCTTTCTTTATAAAGTCTTGTCAGGCGTTCGAGGCCCTGCTTTCAAAAGATACATGTATCAATATATATTGACTAGTTAACATACATGATCAGCATATATGTGCAGGATATGGGATAAGGATATGTACCTGATTAAGAAAGCTGGTCATAAACCCATTGGATTTGAGGAACCTATGGTTCTCATAAGGAAAGGTTTCCGAGGAAGCTGGAGAGTCTGTTTCCTTTCTTTTGCAGGAGCTTGAGGCATGGGGCTTCGTGGCAGGAGAAAGTTTGGGCACAACCGTGGCCTTGGAGCTGGATGCTGGTTTGGATGCAATAGATGGCTTGACTGGTTCCTTTTTCACTTGGATAGGGCCAGAGTAACTGTCCAATTCTTCAAGATCAAAAGTCTCTGGAATCTTGACTGGTGCTGCACATAAGGGAGAAATTCTAAATCTTTTCTTTTATATTTAACTGATTAAATATATGCAAAATTATATAACTCTTACCAGACATGTTGGATGAGGAGTATTGACTGGAACTTGGAAGATGTAATGAAAAGCTTCTGTCACTTTCCGGCAGCCGGTAAAAATCGCCTTGATTCTTTTTCAGATTCTTCGGTGGGAGGAGCCAACTCTTTGAGATTTGCTGCACAGAAAATATAAGGATGTTAGCGTAAAATACAACATCAAGATGTGTTTGGGGATAATTTAAAACCCTAAACCCTACCTGTGACAACCCAAACCTTTGAGGTTAGTAACGTCTAACTTTCTAATCGAATTCTTGATTTTTATTCCTCTCCGATGTGTTATACGTTCAGCGTTTGTTTATTAGTCCGTTTAGTGTGCATGACAACTTTTGGGCCGCAAGTCATTGGGCCACGTTAGCGACGTTTGTGATACACTTCACTCCGGCCCGAACAAACACAAACCGAGCCCAACTTAGCCGTGTGTGCTTTGATCAAACCTGGCCCAGTTATGGAAGCAATTAAGTTATAGGATCGGCCCATGTGTTAGGTTTTGGCTTTATATTGAGTGTGTGCTTTGTACGTAAACCCCTATGCCTCTTATGATCACAACTTAACAAACCAAACCCTATTACTCTATTTCTTCTTGTTCACGGCGGCAGACCTCAAGACACCCCCCCATCGAGACATTGTTCCAGTATTCGGCTTGTGGTTAGTGATTCATGTCCATGTTAATCCTATTTATTTGATTATGGTTATGTGAGTATCTGATAGTATGTATGCATGTTCTGGTACGTTAGTTAGGGTAGGCTGATTTGTGTGTATAACAAGTAATGGTGCTGTGTATGTGTGGTGAATGGATTCAGGTGTATCATAAGTAATCAGGTGAATGGAGTCTTGATTTAGAGTATCTCATAATCGTCGATAATCTTGTCATAATAGTATAGGGTTAACACTTGTTCCGGACATACATGAGTGTGTTAAATTGATAACTTATTATTGTTTGAAACTAGGAATTTATGATTAATGGCTTTCTAGAAATTGTTATGTGAGGATTTCCGTATGATAATGTGTCACACCCCCAAAATCCACCATGCGGAGTATCACCTCTTGGAGGCGTGACATGACCAGGATCCAGCCACCAATCATATTGAACAATGTATTTAAAATAGATAAAATCCAACCACGCAATATAATTGGTGTTTCAAAACTAGTTAACCAAGTTTAGATTAAACAGCGGAAGCATAAGATGTGGAACCAAAACATAAGTTCAATAAGTTCATAAAGTTTAAATGTTTAGAACGGGACATAACAGTCCATATCCCACAACGACCTCCTCCTCGCGCAAGCTCCATAAGTATCTAACGACCTGCAAGGCATGTAACAACGAGTCAACAACAAAGTTGAGCGAGTTCACAGTAAGTGTTCGTTATAAAGTAGGTTTTCAAGAACTATGAGTTTGTTTGCAACTACAGGTTAAATCAACTTTCCTTATTTTCCAAACCATAAACGGTGGGGGCTACCCCATGTTGTAGACCACTAGACTAGATGTATATATATAGGTGCCCTTCCCAATCCGAGGACAGAGGTACGTATTGAATACGTAGGTTTAGCGCAGGTGCCCTTCCCAATCCGAGGACAGAGGTGCGTATAAGAATACGTAGATTTAGCGCTGGCATCCTTCCCAATCCGAGGACAGAGGAACGTATAAGAATACGTAGGTTTAGCACTGGCGTCCTTCCCAATCCGAGGACAGAGGTACGTATAAGAATACGTAGGTTTAGCGCTGGTGTCCTTCCCAATCCGAGGACGGTGGTAAGTAGTCTAGTAGTGGTGAAAGTACAAGTTCCGTCATAGCTATTTAATCCCATTCCCAACCCACCGGGAATCCCATGTCTTAAGAGTGTGTGAACTCACCTTGGTTTGCTCGGTTAGATTAGTTACTCTAATAATCAGAATTCAAGCACGTCCTAATAAGGTACAGATAACAATCAGTTTTTCGTGCATGCATAACATGTATCCTACGTACGGTTTATCTACTCATTACTTCTATCACATAGCACGCACTCACGTTAACATTTCACGACCATATAAACATCCCATCTATACCCATTCAAAAGCAAACATACGATATTGCACATAACACTTTCATTGACATATAACATGTTAGATCATTCTCAGATAACCTATCCGACATTTAGACACGCAAATTGCTACTTATGTCGTTTCAGCTTTAACATTCAAAACTGGGCTGTTTTCGAGAATTTTAATAAAATAGTTAACTCGCTCCAAAAATTCCCAAACTTTTACAGAATGTTTTAAACAATACAAATATTAATTTGTAAAAATATCGGGATCCAATTCTTTACCAATATTTTATAAAAAATCATTTACCGAACTGCAATCAGATTCATCACTTTCTGACTGCAGTCCACGGAATAATTTATTTAAAATTCATCATAAGTCCGATTGATGAAATTCCAGTTGGGGCATTACAACGACATCAGTGGTCATCTACAGTACAAATTTCATGAGCTAATTCTACACAGATTTCAAGTTATGATGAAAAACCTAACACACATTTTCTGCAGTAAAAACACAGCTTTTGCTGCTGTGAAAAACGACCCTTTAAAAATAGCAAACGAAGTCCAAAAATTATGATTCCAGTGCCATTAGAACCGTATTTCGAAATAACACATTATAGACTCAAGAAAATCAGTTTTTCGATAAATATTGACCTGCTCAGTTGGCTGTAAATGTTTGGACAGAAACTGTTTTCAGCTTATAGCGCTCTAACGCAAGTTCTATTTGTTCTATTAACATGTTTAGTGATCAACCACGACATTTAACATCACTTGCAGCAGGTTATAGTTTATTTAACTCAGATTTATCATGTCAAGTACCATCATCAACATAACAACATCATACTAGCATTATTTCATCTTGTTTCATCATTATGTTCAAGCTTTAAGTTCATGATCTTTTAGTGTTCATGTGATGTCATCAAGACATATCTATTAACCACTAAAAACATGAAGTAAATAAGGATTAACAAGGAGCTTACAACTAGCTTAAAGCTAGGGAAGAACACTAGTGAAAATGTGATGGATAAAAGCACACTAGAGAGGTCCTTCAAGTTCCGTGAGTTCCTGACCTCCTAAATCACCCTTGTGCACCTTGTATGAAGCTTGGATTGAATGATCTTGCAACAAAATATGGTGGTGGTGGAAGGGGGGTTTCGGCCGAAGCTTTGTAGACGGAGAAGGGAGTGAGTTTGTTGGTGATTAGGTGAAGAAGATAAGCATACATATAACTCTCATGATCTATTAACCAAAGGTCTTTGTGTTCCCTAAGTACCACTCAAGATCTTACATAATCCATCAAATTCCAAGGTAGGTTTACTAGAGATTTAGGAAGATCTCATGATCTTGATGTGGGGCCTACATGGGGACGGTCACAAAGGGGGGGGGGGATAAGTTGTAATTGTTGATGGTAATTAATTTAACTAGTGGAAGGTTAAATGTTAAGTCTAGAGTTTTAGTGTGTTACATGTATTATGTAATGTGTTTAAGTGTTTGGGAACCATGTCTAGCTTAGAAAAATAAAAACAATGCTTCTTGCAATATTTAGTGTTCCGGGTAATGTCCGGTTGTTCAGTTTGATACCGTTCCGTTAAAGTGCTAAGTTATTCCATATAGTGTCCTATATATATATATCTTTTTGTAACACTTTTAATTCCCAACACTTAGGAAAGCATACAAGACCATTTAGTCAATTTTCTGCACAAGACTAGTATGTTAACAAGCACATGTAAGCATGATGCAGTAATCAGAAAGCAGTTAAGTAATTCAGCACAGTCATCAGGCACTTTAATTATCATTAATAAATCGTACGGATACATGTAATTATGAGGGTTGTCACATTCTCCCCCTGTTAAGAGAATTTCGTCCCGGAATTTAGCACGTGGTTACTGAGGAAGCTAGTTAAGTTGCGTGGTTTCCTGGTTTTCCTGGGTTGTCACATCATCCCCCCGTTGGTTTGGAATTTCGTCCCAAAATTCTGTAGTAGCTTCAGCCTCAGTAGTGGTTGCACTTTTCTTAAACAACTGGGGATACTTGAGTTTTATTTGGTCTTCTCGTTCCCAGGTATACTCTGGGCCATGACGGGAGTTCCAACGAACTCGAACAAGGGGTATTCTAGTACGCTTGAGGACCTTAACATCTCGGTCTGTGATTTCAACTGGTTCCTTGACGAATCACAACTGGTCGTCGATTGTGAGCTCCTTTAAGGGAACTATGAGGGTCTCATCTGACAAACACTTTTTCAGATTTGACACGTGGAATACGTTGTGAACTCCACTGAGTTCTTCAGGTAGATTCAACTTGTAAGCGACTTTGCCAATTTTCTCAATGATTTCGAACGATCCGACATAACGCGGATTGAGTTTCCCTTGTTTGCCAAAACTAACTACACCTTTCCAAGGTGAGACTTTGAGTAGCACTCGATCCCCAACCTGGAACTCGAGTGGTTTCCTGCACTTATCAACATAGCTTTTCTGACGGTCACGAGCTGCCGCCATTCGTTGTCGTATCTGAGCAATCTTCTCGGTTGTATCTACTACAAGTTCTGGGCCAGTGATTTGACTGTCGCCAACCTCTGCCCAATAAAGAGGTGATCGGCACTTCCGTCCGTACAATGCCTCGAACGGAGCGGCCTGGATACTGGTGTGGTAACTGTTGTTATACGAAAACTCCACTAACGGGAGGTGTTTTTCCCAGCCATTACCGAAATCGATTACACATGCCCTAAGCATGTCTTCAAGTGTTTGGATGGTGCGTTTCAGATTGCCCATCCGTCTGTGGATGATATGCCGTGCTCATGTCTAATCGGGAGCCAAAGGACTTGTGCATAGCTTGCCACAATTCAGATGTAAAACGTGAGTCATGATCAGAAATGATGGAGGTTGGCACTCCGTGCCTTGATACTACTTCCTTTAGGTAGACGTCTGCTAGAGTAGAAAACTTATCCGTTTCCTTGATAGCCAGAAAATGTGCAGACTTGGTCAGTCGATCCACGATCACCTAAATGGTATCATTTCCGCGTTGAGATCTAGGCAGGCCAGTAACGAAATCCATGGAAATTTGCTCCCAATTCCATGTCGGGATCTCTAGTTGTTGGAGTAGGCCTAATGGTTTCTGATATTCAATCTTGACTCTCGCACAAGTCAAACATTTACTGACGTAGGTTGCTATGTTGGCTTTCATACTAGGCCACCAGTATGTAGTCTTTAGGTCGTGGTACATCTTATCCGAACCAGGATGTACTGAATAACGAGACTTGTGCGCTTCATCCATCACAAGCTCGCGTAAGTTTCCATAGAGTGGAACCCAGATGCGCCCGTTTACATAGTAGGCGCCGTCTTCCTTTTGTTCTAACCGTTTCCTTGATCCTCGTAGGGTCTCAGCCCTGATGTTTGCTGCTTTCAATGCTTCGACCTGAGCATCACGAATTTGAGCGGGAAGGCTAGAGTGAATGGTAAGCTGTAACGCACGTACACGCTTAGGTATAGTATCCTTTCGACTGAGGGCGTCGGCCACAACATTGGCTTTGCCCGGATGGTACTTGATCGCACATTCGTAATCGCTCAAGAGCTCGACCCATCGGCGTTGTCGCATGTTTAACTCCTTTTGCTTGAAGATATGCTCGAGACTCCTGTGATCGGTGTGAATGGTGCACTTGGTACCGTACAGGTAATGTCTCCATATCTTAAGTGCGAAAACAACTGCTCCCAGCTCCAGATCGTGAGTAGTGTAATTTCTTTCGGTGACCTTAAGCTGGCGCGATGCGTAGGCAATGACCCTGTCACGTTGCATCAACACGCAACCAAGTCCTTGGATGGAAGCGTCGCAGTAAACCACAAAATCATCGGTGCCTTCAGGTAACGAAAGAATAGGCGCGCTACAAAGTCTCTCCTTTAAGTACTGACATGCGGACTCCTGTACATCACCCCAACGATAGGTGATACCCTTCTGAGTCAGTGAAGTGAAAGGTTGCGCAATCTTTGAGAAATCCTTGATAAACCTTTTGTAATATCCTGCCAAACCCAAGAATTGGCGGATTTCTGTTGGTGTACGGGGTGCAGGCCAGTTCTTGATCGAGTCAACCTTGGATGGATCAACATGAATCCCATCCTTGTTTACCACGTGGCCTAGAAAGTGGACTTCGCGAAGCCAGAAGTCACATTTCAAAAATTTGGCATAGAACTGCTCTGTTCGAAGAAGTTCCAAAATAAGCCTCAGGTGTTGCTCATGTTCCTCCTGACTCTTGGAATAGATCAGGATGTTATCGATGAAAACGATAACGAACTTATCCAGGTAGGGTTTGCACACTCGGTTCATGAGATCCATGAAGACCGCAGGTGCATTCGTCAATCCGAAAGGCATAACCAGAAACTCGTAATGCCCATAACGAGTCCTGAATGCTGTTTTAGAGATATCCTCGTCTCGGACTCTCAGTTGATGGTAACCTGATCTCAGGTCAATCTTGGAATAGAAACTCGACCCTTGCAACTGGTCGAATAAGTCATCAATGCGTGGAAGAGGATAACGATTCTTCATGGTCACCTTGTTGAGTTCGCGGTAGTCAATACACATTCTGAAGGTACCGTCTTTCTTCTTTACGAATAATACTGGAGCTCCCCAAGGCGAAGAGCTAGGACGTATGAAACCCTTTTCCAAGAGTTCTTGTAGTTGCGTGGACAGTTCTTCAAGTTCTGATGGAGCTAGACGATAAGGTGCTCGAGCTATGGGCGCTGCTCCAGGAGCTAGCTCGATTTGAAATTCAACTTGACGATGAGGCGGAAGACCAGGTAATTCCTCAGGAAATACCTCAGGGAAGTCGCGCACAATAGGAATGTCTTCTATCTTCTTTTCCTTCGAAGATGTATCGGAAACGAGGGCTAGAATAGCAGTGTGGCCCTTTCGCAAACACTTCTGGGCCTTAAGGAAAGAGATGATGCCCACAACAGCACCACTCTTGTCGCCATAAATCATGAGAGGTTCTTCACCAGAACGAGGAATGCGGACGATTTTCTCCTTACAAATAATCTCCGCTTGATGATGAGATAGCCAATCCATCCCAATAACGACGTCTAAACTACCAAGTACGATAGGAATAAGATCGATAGAGAAGGTCTGACCAGCTAAGACGAGGTTACAACCTTTAACTATGTGTGTGGCCTCGGGACTTTTACCGTTTGCTAGCTCTACCGTGTGTTTGGTGTTCAAAGGTGTTGGAGTGTGCTTAAGCATTTGACTAACTTTTAAGGACACATAACTAGTATCGGCACCCGAATCGAATAAAGCAGTAACAAAGAAATCATCCAGAAGAAACTTACCCATCACAACATTGGGATCGTTCCTCGCGTCACCCTGAAGGTTTCAAGGAGTGATAACCAAGGATCGAGAGTCGAGCCTTCCAAACTCTCTATGCTAGAGGGTGTTCGTTTCAGTGTCTTTGCATGGGGAAGCGAGAATGAAATGTCACTGTGGTAAGAGGATGACAGTTTGGTCTAAGCAAATGGTAGAAATTAGACCTAACATAAATCAACAATCATGTGTCGGTACAAAAGCTAGTGTAAAGATTCCGCGTATTTAAGAAGACTATCATGGAATAATACGATTTCTTGTAGTGTAAGGTGGGAAAGGGGTGAGGTAAATGTATAGTTCATCGTGTCCATATGTAGGTTGAGTAATCCGTATCGCCGTCCTCGAATATCCCGAAGACTATCCCATCATTAGGAGGCATCCACATGCTAAGTTGGGTATACGAAGGTGTAAATCAAAGTAGAATAATAATTAACCACCCAACAGGGTAATAGGGTAGCCTTGTGATCGGTGAAAATCGTGGTGTGGTTGTTGGCGTTTCGTTAAATCAGTTGCCAATCGAAGAAACAGGGAATTAATGAGGTTCATGCGAAGAATCGAGCGAAAACAGGGGTCCACCAATAACAGAAGAATTCAACCAAGTAATCTGTCACTTAGAAGTAATTCTAGTGGTGAGGTGTGGCGGCATGGCATGAAAAGGGAAGTTCGTTGTGTCACGGTCGCGGAAGTATATCACTTGTCCAAAACAAAATTTGGTTGGCAGGGTTTCGAGTTGTAAAACGACGAACGCGTATAACTATGACTGCTTCGTTTCTGGTGACGATGACCGGTGGAGTTGATAAGGTTCGTCAACAGAGATGCGGGGATATAATTCTCCAAATCCCGAGTTCGTTTGAGCCAGGTCTGGTCTTCGTGAACATTGACGTGCAAACCGAATGTACGGAGGGTCAGATGGTGACGTCATGTCGAGATAAGCATGTAAATAGATAGAATGCATAAACAGTTGTCATAGCGGGGGACGAGAAATCAGAAAAGAATTTGACCACCACTTGTCAAATTTCAGGTAAACAATTGCGTGTCATAAAGAACGCAGTAGGGCTAATAGACAGCTTGCTACTACCCTAAATAAACACATAATAAACACCACACCGGACAAAAGTAATCTAGCAAGTAAGAAATATAAACTTAAATCATACCACCTAGTGTGTTGAGCCTTGCACGTGGAGCGAAGCGTCGTTGTGGATCGTTGAGCACTGTACAGGTTATAGTCTGGTTTTGTCAAAAAGCTTTTCCCTTTTTAAAACCAAGTTCGCTATAACCAATGGCTCTGATACCAATCTGTCACACCCCCAAAATCCACCATGCGGAGTATCACCGCTTGGAGGCGTGACATGACCAGGATCCAGCCGCCAATCATATTGAACAATGTATTTAAAATAGATAAAATCCAACCACGCAATATAATAGGTGTTTCAAAACTAGTTAACCAAGTTTAGATTAAACAGCGGAAGCATAAGACGTGGAACCAAAACATAAGTTCAATAAGTTCATAAAGTTTAAATGTTTAGAACGGGACATAACAGTCCATATCCCACAACGACCTCCTCCTCGCGCAAGCTCCATAAGTATCTAACGACCTGCAAGGCATGTAACAACGAGTCAACAACAAAGTTGAGCGAGTTCACAGTAAGTGTTCGTTATAAAGTAGGTTTTCAAGAACTATGAGTTTGTTTGCAACTACAGGTTAAATCAACTTTCCTTATTTTCCAAACCATAAACGGTGGGGGCTACCCCATGTTGTAGACCACTAGACTAGATGTATATATATAGGTGCCCTTCCCAATCCGAGGACAGAGGTACGTATTGAATACGTAGGTTTAGCGCAGGTGCCCTTCCCAATCCGAGGACAGAGGTGCGTATAAGAATACGTAGATTTAGCGCTGGCGTCCTTCCCAATCCGAGGACAGAGGTACGTATAAGAATACGTAGGTTTAGCGCTGGCGTCCTTCCCAATCTGAGGACAGAGGTACGTATAAGAATACGTAGGTTTAGCGCTGGCGTCCTTCCCAATCCGAGGACAGAGGTACGTATAAGAATACGTAGGTTTAGCGCTGGTGTCCTTCCCAATCCGAGGACGGTGGTAAGTAGTATAGTAGTGGTGAAAGTACAAGTTCCGTCATAGCTATTTAATCCCATTCCCAACCCACCGGGAATCCCATGCCTTAAGAGTGTGTGAACTCACCTTGGTTTGCTCGGTTAGATTAGTTACTCTAATAATCAGAATTCAAGCACGTCCTAATAAGGTACAGATAACAATCAGTTTTTCCTGCATGCATAACATGTATCCTATGTACGGTTTATCTACTCATTACTTCTATCACATAGCACGAACTCACGTTAACATTTCACGACCATATAAACATCCCATCTATACCCATTCAAAAGCAAACATACGATATTGCACATAACACTTTCATTGACATATAACATGTTAGATCATTCTCAGATAACCTATCCGACATTTAGACACGCAAATTGCTACTTATGTCGTTTCAGCTTTAACATTCAAAACTTGGCTGTTTTCGGGAATTTTAATAAAATAGTTAACTCACTCCAAAAATTCCCAAACTTTTACAGAATGTTTTAAGCAATCCAAATATTACTGTGTAGAAATATCGGGATCCAATTCATTACCAATATTTTATAAAAAATCATTTACCGGATTGCAATCAGATTCATCACTTTCTGACTGCAGTCCACGGAATAATTTATTTAAAATTCATCATAAGTCCAATTGATGAAATTCCAGTTGGAGCATTACAACGACATCAGTGGTCATCTACAGTACAAATTTCATGAGCTAAGTCTACACAGATGTCAAGTTATGATGAAAAACATAACACACATTTTCTGTAGTAAAAACACAGCTTTTGCTGCTGTGAAAAACGACCCTTTAAAATAGCAAACGAAGTCCAAAAATTATGATTCCAGTGCCATTAGAACCGTATTTCGAAATAACACGTTATAGACTCAAGAAAATCAGTTTTTCGGTAAATATTGACCTGTTTACAGCCAACTGAAGTTGGCTGTAAATGTTTGGACAGAAACTGTTTACAGCTTATAGCGCTCTAACGCAAGTTCTATTTGTTCTGTTAACATGTTTAGTGATCAACCACGACATTTAACATCACTTGCAGCAGGTTATAGTTTATTTAACTCAGATTTATCATGTCAAGTACCATCATCAACATAACAACATCATACTAGCATTATTTCATCTTGTTTCATCATTATGTTCAAGCTTTAAGTTCATGATCTTTTAGTGTTCATGTGATGTCATCAAGACATATCTATTAACCACTAAAAACATGAAGTAAATAAGGATTAACAAGGAGCTTACAACTAGCTTAAAGCTAGGGAAGAACACTAGTGAAAATGTGATGGATAAAAGCACACTAGAGAGGTCCTTCAAGTTCCGTGAGTTCCTGACCTCCTAAATCACCCTTGTGCACCTTGTATGAAGCTTGGATTGAATGATCTTGCAACAAAATATGGTGGTGGTGGAAGGGGGGTTTCGGCCGAAGCTTTGTAGACGGAGAAGGGAGTGAGTTTGTTGGTGATTAGGTGAAGAAGATAAGCATACATATAACTCTCATGATCTATTAACCAAAGGTCTTTGTGTTCCCTAAGTACCATTCAAGATCTTACATAATCCATCAAATTCCAAGGTAGGTTTACTAGAGATTTAGGAAGATCTCATGATCTTGATGTGGGGCCTACATGGGGACGGTCACAAGGGGGGGGGGGGGGTAAGTTGTAATTGTTGATGGTAATTAATTTAACTAGTGGAAGGTTAAATGTTAAGTCTAGAGTTTTAGTGTGTTACATGTATTATGTAATGTGTTTAAGTGTTTGGGAACCATGTCTAGCTTAGAAAAATAAAAACAATGCTTCTTGCAATATTTAGTGTTCCGGGTAATGTCCGGTTGTTCAGTTTGATACCGTTCCGTTAAAGTGCTAAGTTATTCCATATAGTGTCCTATATATATATCTTTTTGTAACACTTTTAATTCCCAACACTTAGGAAAGCATACAAGACCATTTAGTCAATTTTCTGCACAAGACTAGTATGTTAACAAGCACATGTAAGCATGACGCAGTAATCAGAAAGTAGTTAAGTAATTCAGCACAGTCATCAGGCACTTTAATTATCATTAATAAATCGTACGGATACATGTAATTATGACGGTTGTCACATTCTCCCCCTGTTAAGAGAATTTCGTCTCGAAATTTAGCACGTGGTTACTGAGGAAGCTAGTTAAGTTGCGTGGTTTCCTGGTTTTCCTGGGGTGTCACATAATGCAACATGAACTGTTATGATAATTAAGTTAATAGATTTACATAACCATGTGGGTTGGGTTCAAGTGGCGGTTGTCTCTTTCAACAATGAACTTGACTTTTAATAAATTCTGAACTTCAAAATCACTTTTACATGCAAACTATAATGACTTCACATGCATACAACAACAATGGATTTCTAAATGGCCGACAATATATGATAAGATTGTATTCCAATTTGACCGATATTAAACACAGTGGCCGACAATCTCAATTAATATTCAATATGATTTTTAAGAAACTCGTGATGACCTGTCATGATTGAATCTATCACAATCACATGCAAACTTTGATGAATTCAATTTAGAATATGACAGACACACAATCAATTGCTTCACATGCACTTATTAATGAACTGCTGACAATACATGCACATGATTGGGCCGATGAAAACTTAAATCACATGGGCTGTTGAACTTTGATCGGACCAGCTTTAGCGTGGCCCGGCAATGAGGCAGCGGACTGGTCATAGTGGGCCGTCAACCGCTGATGACCCTCTATTGGGCCCCAACCCAATCGAGTCCAAGCAGATTCACATGTTAGGCTGATTATTGTATTTGTGATGTTTATGTTAAGGGTTGTGGGCCGGTGGTTTGGGCCTGGGTTTCGTATGTCGGGTGTAAGGGCCTCGTATGGTACATGAAGTCACGCATTATTTGTATGTTTGACATGGGATGTTAGAGGAATAATTGGAATAACGTAACGAGCTGTCGAGTGTTATTAGTTGGTTATGGTTGCGATACGTAATTACTTGTGATTTGAATACTTATTATGCGTTACGTGAACTACATATGATATGAACTTACGTGAATTGTTACGCCATACGTGCCACGAGATGATCAATCTATGTTTACAACTTGTTTTAATAAGTGGATGTTGGTGCATGAGTCTGATTGATATCGGTAACTATGTTAGGATTGTTTTGAGCAACTGAACACATAACTAGTCTTACCGAGCAAACCAAAGGTGAGTTCATCTCTCTTGAGCATGCGTCCCGGTGGTTGGGACAGTCTTTGGGTATCCCTGGGAGGGATAGGTTTTGGGTAACTTGTTTGGGTATTCCTGAGAGGAATACGTCTTGTTGTAAATCGGTAATGTTGGATAATATACTCATCCTATCACCTTTAAAGTCCCTCCGTGTTGTTTGGTTACCTGAGAGGTAACAAGGTATTAGTTAGTAGCGCTACTTAGGCTTGGCAACCTCACCCCGTACCTGGGAGGACGGGTGTTGAACTAATGACCTAGTCATGACCAATGCTTTGATAGGAGCATTGGAGAAAGGGCAATGTAAATCAGAAGCCGTCTTGTATTCGGGATATTATCAACATTAAATTCAATGGATTAACTAAACACTTGGTAACCAATGTTTTCGTAAAACTATGAACTCACCAGCGTTGTCTGATACACTTATTGCATGCTCGCAGGTCGTTAGATGTCTTGGATTGGAACTTGCTGTCTGGTGTAGCTGGAGTGGTCATGGGTCGACTGGAGGGATTCATGTGATTGCACTATTGATATTATACATTGGTTTTGAAACAGTTTAACTTTGGGTTACTATCTGCTTCCGCTGAACCTCTTGGTTTTCATTTAAACTTATTGATAGTACTTTTCATTATTAATTGAGGATTTTATTTACAAACTTGTATGGGTTCAATGTAATTAGTGGCTCGTTGTTGGTACGTCACACGCCTAGCAGGGACATTCCCTAGGTGGTATTTTAGGGGTGTGACACTACCGGAGTCAACCATTTCACCGGAAGGCTATCACCTTCGGCAATGGAGTCTCGCTTAACAAAGAAAAATTTTCTTTGCCATCCATCCTCGTTCCTTGTTACTTTTAGGATGAGGAGTTTGTTGGATGTTAAAAAAAGCAAGAAACGGCTGTTGTCATGGGAACGGAGACGGTAGGCAATCGGAATATCCTCGATGCAGAGGTCAGGCATATGAAAGGTCTTGATCTGGTTAAGCACGATTAGTACTCTCCAAACCATGGGCATTGTTTGGGCAAAACTAAGGCCGGTGGTACGAAAGAATTGCATGATGAATTCAGGGAAAGGATATCGGAGTCCGAGAGAAAAGGGGTATGCTGAAAAACAGATCCATTCTTTGGAAGAGACGTCTGACCAAAAGCTCCGGTCAAACGGGCGAATCACCGCTTTATCAGGGAAGGCGCCAGAAGCTCTTAAGGCGGCGATGTCGGCGTTGTCAAAAGAACAAACCTCCTTTTCAGGGTGTTTGATCAGATTCTGGTTGTCAAACGGTGAAGCGGATTCACCGGAGTGAGACCAGGTTCTGGTAGCCATCAGAGAAATTAAGAAAAAGCTTAGAGAAAAAAGAGAGGAGAAAATACTTGGAGATTCTGATGAAGGTGGTTGATTTTCAAACAAAAAGAGAGAAGATATAGCGTCTTCATAGATAGGCATTGAGTATAAACCGTGTGGGAAGTTGCACACTGTCACTTCAAGCGTCCAATTATCATAATTGCCTCGATCCAAGTGATAAGTTTAAAATATATCCGTTTGAATTTAGAATTCTAACAGATATATTTTGGGGACAATTGTTATGGGTGGTTTTCTGAACCCATATCCTGAATTATATCCTGACTTTATTACTTTTGTTTGTGACCAGGATACCGGATAAGGATATTGGTAACATCCTGATGCAGTATCCTGGTAGTTACTAATTGTTCACGTGCAGATTAGGGTGACAAGCTTATAACGTTCGAGTAGACTACTTCTCCTGAAGACTCGGGCCATTCAGTTGAAAAGAAAATGTTGAAGCCGAAAGAAGTGGTCTTCAACGTCTAGGAAGGAATATTCGAAGCATCCCGGTTTTATAGGATAGTTTGTTATTTCTATTTCGCTATAAAAAGGAATGTACGGATCGATAGACACACACAATTTTTCACACACACTTTTGCTCTCTACAAGCTGCAATCACTCGCAATCACCAACACTCACACTAGAAACTCATTGTAACACTTAGCTGATCCGTACAATATGCTGCACTGTATCCTGAAGTATGAAGTAATAAGAAGAACAAGGCAACTACGATTGTCAGCTCCCGAGGTTTTATGCTGGCGATCTAGATTGATCAAGGGCTTTCCTTGTACATCTCATGTCAATCTTTACATTTCTGCTCATTGTTTGATTGTTTGTATAGCTCGGTATCCTGAGCTATATCCTGAAAACCATTTTTTATAAACAATTAAATCAGAATATTTTCAACACACGTTGTTAGCACACTACCTCACAAAACTAATTTAATCACTAAATTGCTTAGGTAATTTTTGACCAAAACAATACCTTTAGGCCTTGATACATGTTCAATACACACTAGACATTGTATGACATGTTAACCATATATAAAATACATCTTATTTATACATTTTACATCATTTAAACAACAAAAAAAATATACAAAAGCTGCCAAACAGCCCTTGCAATTCAGCCATATATTGCTGAATTATTTCTCTTTTTTATTGCCAAAAAAAAAAAAACTCTCACCTACTTGTATTAAATGCCAACCCAACTTAACCCTAATCCTTCCCCCTATAACTACCACTTATAACCAGCCTCCCTACCACTTTTACAACACTAAAACACTCTCAAACTCTCTCCAAATCGCAGCTGATTCCATAAGTTCGAGCAGATTGATACCTTCACACAAAAATGAGCATAACTCACTCAATTCTTATCCGATTCACTCGATTATTTTTCCTACTTCTTTATATTGACTTTAGCTACGTTTCCATGGGTTTTCCCTGGAAAATCAGAGCCTGGAACGTCACCAAAAGGGCTCCAAAGTTGACTGATTTTTCTGTTCTTGATTCAAACTTTGATAAACTTGAGGAAACTCATCTCAAACCTATGTCCTTATGCTTATAACCACATCTATGGTTAGGTAGGCTTAGAAAAAAGGTTGAGACATGTAAAATCAGAGGTGTAAACCTCACAAACTTTCTGTTTTGTCCAAGGGTTTAACCCACAAGTGATGTTCAAGCTCAAAGTTTGATGGTTGTGTGATTTAGGATTAACTTAGGTTATCCGACTTGAAAATCCACGCATTGCTTGATGATTTATCATAGATTAGTTGTTCATATTCTATTGTTACTTAAAAGTTCATGACCCTCCTTGAATGTTCATAACATCAAGTGTAGTGGTGAACATCTAGAGGTACCTAAATGGAAGACTTGTTCTTCCTACCTCCTACATGACTTCCATGATACAAAGAGGTTCCTAAATGGTGGATTTATCCTCCTACCTCCTACTTGACCTATATGATATAATATACACTACATACTACTATATGTATATTCCAAATAATCAAACCTTTGATGACGAATTTGTGTTCATTTGTCAAGGTGTTTGATTACATCATCTAAAACATTATGTGTTAGAGATGATTACTTTTGCATATGTACTTTCCATATTCCTTTTAAATTCCGATTCTCAACTCTGAACTTTCCTTGAACTTTAACCCTTATACATTCGTCCTCCCAATCTCATACACTCGTCAACACTTGGATAATCGGAAGACTTAGCAATTTTGTGAGTATACTTGACCCATTTTACCATTTTCACACTTTTGGGTGTAACATGTTTTTATATACAAACACACTTAACATACATATTCTTATGCAAATACTAAAACAACAATCCAATACATGCTTACTATTTGTTATACTTGATTCATGTTTTCTGGGTGATTCTTATGTGATGAACTTGTCATTAGCTTCGTACAAGCATCCACTTAACATGTATAGCGCTATAGGATTAACGCACCGCCCGTGAACGAGAGGTCATGTTAGGTTTATTCATTCATACTTGCGTAAACAGAGGGTTGACTTGTAAATCACATGCCAGTTTATACGTTAATCTTGATAACTAGGTTTGCCATGTGGATTGTTCCTTATTATTTTTATACTTATATACTACGCACCAAACTTGTATGCTCGCCAATACTTTTTGTATTGAACTACGCTCTTAAAACATGTTGCAGGTTTTGAGATGATGTTGATGTTGCATGGAACATAGTAGGATGCTTAGATACACACTTTAAAGTTGTATTCTTAATGTATTGTATTTCATCATTCATATTGTAATTGTTTCAAATCTTTGTAATTGACTCTTAGAAATGAAATGGAAATTTATTATTTAAATACTTGTCACAAATAGTGTTAAGAAGTCTCTTGCAGTCTAGTTTTCGTCTCACTCCGATGTTTCCGCCATCGGTTAGGGTGTGACAAAAAATCCCTTATTAGGGACACTAAACACTAAAACACTTTAACTTCCCGGAAAATGCACATAAACATAAAGTGTCTGATCCGCGCCAAACTGTAACAAAAATAAATTGCCCGCAACACTAAAATACAACATTTTATTGTTCGTAGAACTTGTAAATAATATTTTACACCCTAAATAAGCTTGGGGATATCAATGGGATATCCGAAATACAAGCTACCAGTACTTCGTCGCTACTTGCATATCTAGTTCAGCTTCGAGCCGACAATCTAGTAAATGGTATTTTTATCACCTAACGCCTAAACGAATCATCTAGTAAACCAGTGAGTGATATTTTGGCATCATAAATGCCTTGAATCAATGCCCTAACATCGATGGTAAATTAAAACCATAGCTCCCAGTACTATTGGTGTGTGCGAAGCGTAATATGTTTTTATTGATATTTTAAACCCATTTTACACATTAGTCAAGTTTTAAATTTATAAAACACGATATTCTACTAACAGTAAACACACACATGGGCAAGTGCACCCATCGTAAGCGTAGTATAGCGTTGGTAAGATACCGAGGTTGTCCAAGGACACAAGAACTTTTAATACCGGTTTATCCTTAACGTCTAATCAAACTAAATTTTTTTGAGAAAAGGTTTTAAACATGAAAAATAAAACTAAAAATAAAAATAAAACAGATAGACAAGATGAATCACTTGGATCCGACTCGCCTTTAATGTATCCTTTGATGATTTCCGCACTTTTGCACTTTTTAAGGGATTATCTTAGTTATAGTAGTAGGCCCCTCTTTTGAAGGTGACGTTACCCTCAAGCCAGCGGTTTGAGTCAGCAAGGATACATTCCCAAAGGGTTGGAATATTGAAAGATAATTAATTAAGTTATTAATGCGAAAAGTGGTAGGCCCCTCTTTTAAAGGTGATGTTACCCTCGGCTAAGTGGTTTGAGTCAGCAGGGATACAATCCCAAGTAGCCGGTTTAATGTATTAATAGTAGTTTACATATGAGGGGATCAAGCCATTCGGACCCCGCCATCCAATACCAGTGGGTAATGAAGGAGGTCCTAGTAAGCTTGACCCAGGTCCTTGCAGGATCTATACACTGAACAAGTCAAGAACCTTACTAAACCATTCCTTAAACCCCCGACCAGGTAGCCAACATATCTCTATATAGATCATAGAGATAAGAATGGTGAAAATCTTTTACTTTATATAGACAGTAAAGTAATGCCAAGACACCACTGACAAATGATAAAGTAGTTTCACCTCCAACATATCTCTATATAGACTGTAGAGATATGAATGGTGAAAATCTTTTACTTTATATAGACAGTAAAGTAATACCAAGACACCACGAACAAATGATAAAGAAGTTTCACCTTCAACATAAGAAACTAGTTATTAAAGTCATTAATACAAAACCAAATCAAAAGTGCAGTACGGCCATTACGAGTTTTTGGTCATGCCATTCGGGTTAACCAACACACCAGCGGTCTTCATGGATCTCATGAACCGTGTGTGTAAACCGTATCTTGACGATTTCGTCATCGTGTTTATTGATGACATTCTGATCTACTCTAAGAGCAAGGAGGACCATGAGCGACACTTGCGTCTTATCTTGGAGCTCCTGAGGAAGGAGCAACTTTACGCGAAATTCTCCAAGTGCGACTTCTGGATTCGAGAAGTACACTTCCTTGGTCACATAGTTAACGAGCTGGGAATACACGTGGATCCCGCAAAAATCGATTCTATAAGAGATTGGGCTGCACCAAAGAATCCTTCGAAGGTGTGGCAATTTCTTGGTCTCGTTGGATACTATTGAAGATTCATCAAGGGGTTCTCAAAGATCGCTCAACCTCTTACCGCTTTTGTCACAGAAAGGTGTCGTATACTCTTGGGGAACAAAACAAGAAGACGCCTTCCAACTTCTAAAGCAAAAACTCTGCAGTGCACCCATATTGTCCTTACCCGATGGGACAGATGGTTTTGTAGTGTACTGTGATGCTTCTATCCAGGTTCTTGGTTGTGTACTAATGCAGCGCGAGAAGGTGATTGCATATGCTTCGCGACAGTTGAAGGTCCACGAGAAGAATTACACGACTCACGATTTAGAGTTGTGAGCCGTGGTCTTTGCACTAAAAATTTGGAGGCATTACTTGTACGGTACTAAATGCACTATTTATACCGACCACAAGAGCCTCCAGCACATCTTTAACCAGAAGGAGCTGAATATGCGACAGCGTCACTGGATGGAACTCCTGAACGATTACGACTGTGAAATCAAGTATCATCCAGGCAAAGCCAACGTTGTAGCTAATGCCCTTAGTCGAAAGGAAACGAAACCTAAACGTGTTCGAGCTTTGCAGCTCACTATTCACTCCAGCCTCCCTGCCCAAATCCGTTCTGCCCAAACTAAAGCGTTGAAGGAAGAAATAAAGCCGAATCTCTACGGGGCATGGAAAAACAACTCACAGAAAAATCTGACGGTATTCGTTATTTCATGGAACGAACATGGATTCCTTTATTCGGTAACTTTAGAGAGCTTGTGATGGACGAAGCACACAAGTCTCGAAACTCTGTTCATCCGGGTTCTGATAAGATGTATCAGGATCTAAAGACCTTGTACTGGTGGCCAGGCATGAAATCCCACATAGCGACATACGTGAGTAAATGTTTGACTTGTGCAAAAGTCAAGGTGGAATATCAAAAACTGTCTGGATTGCTTCAGCAACCAGAAATACCCATGTGGAAGTGGGAACAGATTGCTATGGACTTTGTCACTGGGCTGCCAAGAACTTAAAACGGAAATGATACCGTTTAGGTGATCGTTGACCGTCTCACGAAGTCTGCACACTTCCTTGCGATCAAGGAAACTAACAAGTTTACGTAGCTTGCCGGCATTTACTTGAAAGAGGTGGTTTCTAGACATGGGGTGCCGACCTCTATCATCTCTGATCGCGATCCGTGCTTTATATCCAATTTGTGGCAGACGATGCACAAATCTTTTGGCTCACGTCTAGACATGAGCACTGCTTATCACCCTCAGACGGATGGTCAAAGCGAGCGAACCATCCAAACACTTGAAGACATGCTACGAGCATGTGTAATCGATTTTGGAAAAGGTTGGGAAAGACACCTACCCTTGGTAGAGTTTTCCTACAACAACAGTTATCATTCCAGTATTAAGGCAGCTCCGTTCGAGGCATTGTATGGACGGAAATACTGATCTCCGCTTTGTTGGGCTGAGGTGGGTAACAGCCAAATAACGGGTCCAGAGCTTGTACTTGAAACCTCTAAAAAGATTGTCCAGATCAGAAATCGTATGGCGGCAGAGCGTGATAGCCAGAAAAGCTACGCTGATTGTCACACCCATTCATTAGCGGAAGCGCGCGGTGTGAACTTGATTAGTTTTCATTGCATACGATATAAGTAAACATCTACATGCTTAAAAACATACGATGTTCATCCACTGACATAATTTAGAATATTACACATCATAAGTTGTTTAAGATACAAACTATCATAAGTTTCAGTTTTACAAAAGGACGAGTTCGACATAAGTTTAAAATATGTGGCTTTGCATCGTATATCTCATTGAAGATGAGATATATGTACCAAACCCTCCAAAATGGATGACATCGATAACTTGTTATTCCAAAAGCTTCAAAAGACCACCAGCACCAAGATCCCATTAGTTTCCTGAAATACATGTAAGTTTGAAAACATCAACAAAAGTTGAGCGAGTTCATGTGTTTTGAGTGAGTTCCAATTAAACCTTTAAACATGTGAGAGATATTTTATAACAAACAGGTATGTATAGCGTCTATGAACAGATCATTAATGTTTTGCAAGGACATTAATATGTGTGGCGACATAGGAAGCACTCAACCCTAGCGAATTTCCCCCGGTCCACCCGGTTAGAACAACAAAAACACTACATGGGCCACACAAGGACCCAAGAGTGTGGCTCGCTACACCTGATAGATCTACCACTTTTGCCCTCGGTCTTATACAAGATTAATGGCACTTAAGAGAGATTACTATTCAGTCACATGATCTAACACCCCCGAGAGTTATAAATCCGAAAACAGTTAAAAAAAGGGGGGACATGAACTCACAGCTTTGTGTTCTTGAGAGAGATATTCTAGCAACATATTCCCAAACGTGAGTTACCTACAAGTGTTCTAACTTCATTAGATACTTCGGTCTCATTTAGACCTTGTACTTGTTGCTCATCTTGAACGTTTATTATTTTCGTTTCATTTTTGGAACACTTGTGTATTTTAATAATATGTTGGCATTCGTTTCTTGTACACTTTGATTCGAGACTTTATATTTGTTACACAAATATAATATCGTGTATCGTTTATGGAGATAAGTGTTAAAAATATTTATTTTTATCGTCATCAATACGTTGTCGTACGTGTACGACATTCTTGTGAGAGTACACTTCAACAAGTGTATGTGAGTACATCATCATGTACTTGAGTCTTTTATACGTATCCCGTATCTATACGTATATTTGTGTGTTCTATACGTGTGCCTATACCGTATTTATACGTGTAGGTATACCATATTTATGAGCGTAGGTACACCGTATTATACGTGCGAGTATACCGTATTTATACGTGTAGGTATACCGTATTTATACGTGTAGGTATACTGTATTATACGTGTAGGTATACCGTATTTATAATGTATTTTTCACAATACATATATTTTCCATTGGGCCTAGCCCACATCTTAGTGTTATTGGGTTTAACCCATGTATTTTTGTCATTGGGCCTAGCCCATGTCTTTAAATTATTGGGCCTAGCCCATATTATTTATTATAAGTGGGCTTTTCATAAGTGTTTATTGTAATGGACCATGCCCATGTATTTAGAAGATTGGGCTTAGCCCAACATCTTTTATTTAAGCCCAATATTTGATATTTTAGCCCAATATTAGTGTTCTTGAATTTTTGTAATCTTTCACTAAGTATGATATAAACATACTAGTAAAGTTATATAATAATCCTATGTGTCATTTTTCATATTAAACTTTCCGGTTTTTCGTTGTCGTTAATATATATATCGAGTGTCTAAAAATATTTTATTTTTAGACTTGTCGTCGTAATCGGTTAACATATATAGCTTTTGTGTCGAAGTTGTCCGAACATCGTAGTAACTTCTCGAGATGCCGATACGTCCGTTTCGTCGGTGAAACATGCATTGTTATTTTGTCAACACATATATGGTTATGAAAGATATCGTCCGATGTCCGTCATCATACTTGTGAATTTTTGTGAGGTTTCGGCAATGATGTAAGTGTATATTTTTCATATGCTTTATATTTAGTATCTTAGTATGTATTCCTAGCACTAATACATACACATAATATACACACATTATACATCCAATAAAGTGTTTCAATTATATAATTTTTACCAAAATTATATAAGCATATATCTATTATTTTTACCTCTTTATTTAGTAAAAAAAATATACGTGTGAGTTTATAAATACTTAGATGTTTAGGCTTAAACCTTTTCGTCAAAACTTACTTAATGACATTTAAGGTCACTACTTGCGTTTAACCCGGTTAATCACCCCCGTTAATCTATATTTAATCGCGATTAGATTTTTAGAAAATTTCGCCATAGTTTCCCCTAAACTATGACGTTTTCCCACATTTTCAAAACGCGTTTAAAACCATTTTTCAATTTACTATCATCATCATCATACTAATATCAACAAATTACAACTTTCAAGTAACAAGTTCTACCATTTATTTCCATTAATTCATGACCTTTTATATATTAAATTTCCTATAAATTTCAAGACTTTTATGTATTGAAATTTAAGACCTTTTAAGTGTAGTTTTTTGTAACCATTTATTTACTCACTTATTTTATTTAAAAATCACACTTATAAGTCTTTAATCATCAAGTTTAGTCCATTAAATCCTTAATCTTTCAAGTGTGAAAACTTATATATAAAGCTCATGAATACAAGGGTGATGATCTTTCTTGATTTAAACCTCTAGGTGTTTAAATCACATTTTTAAGACTAATCTAACAAGATCATCACTAATCTATATTACTACACTAAACATACAACATGATCATCTTAAATCCTAAGTTAAACAACCTATTTTAACCAAAATCAACAAGATCATACAACTTATTCAACCCTAAAACACATAATACTTCATGATTAGTAAGTTGTTAAGTTAAGTTTAGGGTTTTAAGTTAGATTTTTCTTGATTTTCAAGATGATCAACAAGTACTTTCATAATCTAAGCTTAATAACAACCTTAAAAATGGTAAGAAAGTGGTTTACAACTTTGCACAAAGTTTAGATGAAGATTAAGAGAAGATAAAAGCTCCAAAGTACTCCTTAATGATCCCTTAAGCTTGCTAACTTTTTAGATGGTCATGAAATGGGATTTTATATGTTAAAATAAGGTGTTTGAGAATTGAAAAAGGTGGGTTTCTAGGGTTTCTATGTGGCCGAGAGTATGAGGGAGACAAAGGAGGGTTTTGGTGTTTTGAAGTTCTTGCAAATGTGAAGATTATAATCTTTTTTTTTTAAATCTTCATGTCCTAAAAATCTTCATGACCATACTTTGCAAGATATTCATCATTCTCCATAAGTAAAGAGGTTATGGGGGTGGATCCCACCTTGACCAAATGGTGGGGGGGGGGGGGGGTATGTTTTATATATATATTTAAAAAAAAACTTGTAAACATGTGATAATTATGGTAAAAATAGAAGATATTTTAGTCATTAGATGTAACTAGGTAATTAGGGGTTAAAGGTAGTTTAGGGTTATAAACAAAGTCAAATTAGTTTACTAGTTTAGTGGTTATAAGTTTTGGATGGTAAAAATACCACTAGCTCACTCATCGGTTCGATATCGGGTGATATAAGAAAGTTATAGTTTAATACCGGAAGCTATGGTTTTAATTTACGGTCGAAGTTATGGCGTCTATTCAAGGTGTTTATGTCACACCCCGACCGCGTAAAACAACAAATCGCGGCGGAAATGTCGGGTAGTGGAGTAATAGAATCATTGTTTCATAACACATGGTAATTGAAGTTTTATTTTATTGAATAAAAATGTTTACATTGTCTAAGAATTTAAGAAGCATAACATGAATTAAATGTCTTTCATAGTTTTAAGTCACTAAAGCCCTCGTCCAATCCTATGTTTTGCATCATGATCATCTAACAACAGCACCTGAAACACTTGTGAAAATAGGTACGTCAACATAAAAATGCCTGTGAGATACATAGGTTTTATTGATGAAGGATTAATGACTTGTAGTTGAAAGAAATGTTCAACGAAAAGTTAGTCATGAACCTTATAAAAGTGTTTTCATTTATAAATCATACGAAAATCGATAAGAAAATCAGATGAAATAAAAGAATAATGCTCGGTTAAGTAAATAACCAAGTAAAAATGAATTTGTATGAAATATGTCGTTTGTAAAACAATTTCTTATAAAAATATGTTATTTGTGTAAAATGTAACATGTTCTAGTTGAAATGATGTAGATAACGCTACGATATGTAATATCATAAAAACACTTATATATAGAAAGTACCAGCGGCGTATCCACCATGCTTTTATCATATTACACACGCCTCGTTATTTAAATCACTATCAAAATAAACCACCTAAATGCCTTGTTTAAACCAATATCAAAATGTTCATGCATAATTAAATGTTACGTATGGCAAGCGAGAGTATCAACTTAAACCATAGGTAAAATGTACAAAACAATGTTTTTAAATAAATCATAGTTTAAATCAAAATGTTGTGTTTTGCAAAATAAAACCATGCTTTACTGATAAGAACATTTATGTGGTAATGTTTTACGTCTACATTCAAGCCTTGCGACTGAGGAGATAAACCCTTAAACAAATTAAAGGTTTATCAAAATTATGTATTTCGAATTCTGTCATCCCATACGTCCAAACAAACCTAGGATTCCAGGGATGGGAGTTGTCAATTCCTATGGTACCACTACATACTACCGAGCGGCATGATCGGTGTTAATGAAGGTATTTTAGTTTCGTTAAACAAACCAAATGTTATACCAAATGTAAGCATGTTATATGAAAATAATGTACTAAGTATGCTAAGTAAACATACAAAGCAGAAATCTTTATGAAATCAATGTGCTAGCATGTTAATTAAACATACATAGCATAAACATAGATGAAATCATGTACTATATGTGTACTACATGAACATAGAAAGCATATGTTATAAAAGAACGAAAAACACGAAAGTAACAAGTAGGCACATGTGTATCACCCCAAAATATTTGAAAATGGTAAAAGAGGGGAACTATGTACTCACTTGATATTGCTTAGAAGTCTTGAAATAACAATCAAACAACGCTAGAAGGATCACGGAAACAATCGGCACCTAATATAGGTAACTACGTTAATAAACCGGACCTAAATCGGAAGATCGGATAAAATGAGGTTTCGTAAACCAAATGAGTATAGGAACTCAGGTAATATGGTTTAATGAAGCCTACATTCTAAATCGGAACCTATCCTAAGTGCTTATGACCCGATATGACCCGTTTAGGTAGTTTATGCTACTTTAACGCGTCATTTGCGTAAAAGCGCAAACGAGTAGCCTAACTAGTCCTATGACAAGTATTATATGCCCTAACATGTTTAATAATCAGTTTATGTGGGAAAATTTAAGTTACATATGCTTAAAATGGAATTATGCGCAAAAAGGGCATTTTGGTCATTTTTGCTAAGGCATATAATTACCTATCATACAACTAATTAAACTAAGTGACCATAAGGTATAACCTCGGAAGGTTATTCCCTATGCAACTATGGTCACAAAAATATGTTTGGTCGGATCCTAATGATCGACCAAACGGGTCGGGTTCGAAAGTCTAAGCGGTTGTTTAGACCGCTTAACTTACGTCCCTATATAAGCACTAAACTAAAAGTGACGAGTTAAACATGTTAAAACATGTTTAACTAAGTTAGAAAACAAGTTTGATATCAAAACAAAGGGTTTTGATACCCAAAAATAGCATCGTTGCAAAATGCGCATAAATACGCATTTTGACCGAAAGTTTGACTCGTCACTACGCCTAATCAACGTGGTAATTAGTAGGTATAGTCACAAGGGACTATAACCATCGTGATTACGCTCACGTTGCAAAGTTCAAACGAACTTTGTGTTGACCATAACCTGGTCAAAACAGAAAGTCAAACACTGTTTGACTTTCATGCTTGAAATGCATAACCAAGCATGAAGGAGACTTACAAAGGGTCCAAGCTTGGATCAAGAACAAGAAAACTAGAAGAAAGGAGCCTTCAACCAGAAGGGATAGCTCCTATTGTGCAGAAGATGAAGAAAACTCAGATTATGCAAGTTGTGAAATGAAAATGGATGGGTATTTATAGATTTTTGACAACCGTTAGGATCGTTTCTTGGGTTTTGAGCTTCAATCTGGACCTTACAAGTGTTACCCACTTATTTAGAATACTAGGGAAGTCCAAAACCAGCTCAAGGTATGAGAAAACCATGTCCAAAACCCATGAATCAGCAGCTGTTTGTAGAAAAACCATTTTTGTAGATCTGGGGGTCTTTCGCGGGCCGCGAAGACAGGAACAAAGGGCTTCGCGCCCCCTAGACCTCAGACCAGCAAACTTTTGCAATTTGGCAGAACAGGCCCCTGATGCTTAAAACTTGATTTTCGATGCGTTTAAGCCCTGTTAACCCATTTTCAAGGCTCAATAATGAAGTTAAAGTATAGGGGGAATGAAATATGCTTGAAAATATCTCGGATGTCGGTTCGTTTGGTCGTACGGTCTCGTTGTTCAGTTAATTATGATGAAACACGAACGAAAGCGAAAAACGATCCAAATTACACGAAGAATAGAATTTTAGCATGCCAATCACTAAAATAAAATATTTTAATGATTACAAAAAATTTTGGAAGTCCGGATATATTCAGAACGTGAGATATGCGCGTAAATGCAAACTTATGCACTTTTTGACGCTTTTAGTCACTGATTGACCAATAAGTTTATTTTCGCATACCGAACCCCTCAAAGCCTATTTCTAAGCTATGTAAAGGATATTTAGGGTATGTTTAGCTTATGATCAAGTTTCGGAGTGTACGTTATTATATGAATCAGCAGACTTTTGCAGTTTGACACAAATAGTCCCTGCGATCGAATAAACTTGATTTCGGCATACCAAACCCTCCAAAACCTGTTTCTAAGTTATGTAAAGGTTATTTAAGGTATGTTAAGCCTACGTTGCTATTACAGAGTGTTTGTTGCGTTAAACTGATTATGTTTACGCATCAGTTCGCATTTAACTTTCTAGAAAGCGATTTAGAGTTTGAAATCGAACAAGGATTGAAATGAGAAATTGTTAAACACATATAAACAAATATAGGGATCAAAATACATTGTTTTCTAGAAAATTGAACTATTCAGAGTTTGAATAATGATTACAAAAGCACAGATGTCACAGTCTCCACTACTTTTGGAAATTTCGTCCCGAAATTTATTTAGCGGAAACTTGTGAGAATACATGTGGATATTTGGCTTTCAAATAAGTCCTCCGTTCCCTAAGTAGAATCTCTGGGTCAAGTTTGGATTTCCAGCAAGCTTTTGTTATTTGAACTAGAAAGGTTCAGATCCGAAGATTTAAACTCCATTCTAATGAGTTTGTGTATGGTTATATCGAACCTTAAGAGCGTTATAAAATTGTCAAAATGATGTCCTTGTTGTAGTAAAATGTAGAGAGCGTGTGAATTTAACAAGAAGCTGAAGTTTCGAACAACGGATAAGGAGGATGTTTCTTGTGAAGGCTATTATAGAAAACTTGTGTGAACTCGAAACTTGAAATCGGAGAGATAAAACAACATTGGTCAAGGTCCTGAGCTTTTAGTAATTTAAATAACGTCACGCTTGCAATGTAATAAGGGACACTTCCATATATATGGAAAGCACCATTGGTGTATCTACCGTGTCCTCATTATATTGTTCACGTTTCATTATTCTTATCACTGTGGGTTCTTACACATGACAAAACTTGCTGTGGTTTCTGTGCACTGAATCCCATAATTATGTATGCATCCATAATTACGTGATTCCTTGCACAGTCCGCATAGTGCATTTTATAATGTGTAGGGAAAGAAAATCAAATGAATAAACCTGTGATGATTGTGACTAGACCACCATAGGGTCCTTTTAATTAGATCAACAAATGATCTCTTTAAATAGACCACCAAAGAGTCTTTTCAGCTATATCATCACATCACATCTTTAACCAGATTAACGAATAAATCTTTTTAACCAGACCACCCAAGGGTTCTCTTTTAACTTTGGAATAGTACTTTATAATCCAAGGGTCTTACATAGGAAACCCATTAAGGATTAAAGGTAGTACCTTTGGATATCCTTTTTATGAATCCCTCTTATGAGGATATGGGAGATTCTACGAGGATTTAGATAACGAATATTTGGATTACACAAAAGCACATAAGTACATAAACACATATTCACTTATCTTGGTTTTCAATTTGTTATCAACTAGTTTATTAATTTTGTTTGTCAACTTGTTATCAATTTGTACACGTGTATTTAAAGTATACCAGGAATTCATTCTATGGACCTTAATTGATACTTTAAACATTATCAAGAATCTAACTATGATGATAGGAAGATTTCGGCTTTGTCCTTATTGAATCGTAATATACGTATTTAAGCATACAAAGAATCCAATTAAGGACTCTGAATTTGTGCTTTAAACATCCACAAGGATCTAATCATGAAGATAGGAGGATCCTATAAGGATTTTGAAGTTCGTATAGCAGGAGATGTTTCGAAACCTTGTGCTAGATGTGCTTAAGTTAATACAGGAGGTAAAGTGTTCATGAAGTTAGGGTGCTAGATATGCCAAGGCGACATATGAAGCAGAATTTGGAGGTCGTGCACTACGTACGTTAAGTCAACATACGAGCAGAGTGTTCTTGAAAGCTATGCATGGGGTTCTTTGGAAATGTGTTTAATGTTTTTGAAACTTTATGTAATGCTTTTGAAATCATATGGTAGGTGTATTAGGTAAGTATGTTTATAAAATGTTTTAAAATCATGTGAGATGAATTTTTGAAATTACGTATAAGGTTTCTGAAAACATGGATAATGTTTTTGAAATTATGCACTGGGTATATTAGGAAAATATACTAGGTTAAAATGTTTTTAAATCATAATAAATGTCTTTGAAATCATGGAGGATGTTTTGAAAACATGTACTATGCATGTTGTTATGAAAACCAAAATGTAATGATATGTACATAGACATAACGCATGAGATTATTGAAGGACTTATGAAAAGTATCCTTAGGTATCCAAGCAAGGATTTAAAGTGGTACTTTGAGTATTCGTCCAGAGTTGTACCTTGCACTATGTTTCTTAGAAGGAAATGAGTATTTAGGATTTTCATGGAATTCGTAAGCGATCACATGAATGGGGGAACTACAAAAGTAGTTGGTTTTGTGAAGAACACAGTTCCTTGGTGTCGGTATCGTAGGGGTATGCCATAGACATATGTAACTACATTTGTTTTTGTACATCAGAATTGTGAACAACGATTTATTTATATACCAACCAAATTGTTTCAGAGTTCAAGGAAAACAAAAGAAACAGAAACATAAGGTTCTAGTTATTTCAAGGCAGCATCATCTTCCAGTCAGTCATATGCTCATTCATGGGTCAGATTTGCATTGACAAGCTTTGGGCATTTGTTTCTGAAATGACCCATCTCGCCACAGTTGTAGCAAGTACCAGGCGGAAAACGAACTTGTGCTGGATCTGCTTGAAGTTGAATAGGGTTCTGGATAGCAAAACCGCATGTGTTAACCAAATGTCCCCAACATCCACAGTGGTTACATTTGAAACATGGTGTTTGTTTCGGATGATGACGATTGCATTGATTGCACAAAGGAGTAGTTCCCTTGTATGGCTTCTTAGCTGGTGGTGTTGCCACCTGGTGTCACACCCCAAAAACGTCACAGCGGAATATAAAACGTAGTGGTGATGGAAGTTGGTGCCTATTTATACCTTGTCGATCGATGCATTTAATTGTTGGACATTTTAGTTTATTTTAAACATAAGTTATTTAAACATTACGTTTTAAGACACGACACAACCACATAGTTAAGTTGTCCTTGATCCTCGCGGATCTTATTACATACGTCCCAGAAATTTAAAAGTCATCCAACATTTTTAAAACAAACATTATGCATCATTCAAACACAAGATACGCCATGATTCCCGAAGCCGAACTTAAGTACCTGTAGAACACGTTAAAATCAAGTGTCATCACAAAGGAAGGTGAGTTCACTTATTCACATAGAAATAAATTATTTCAAAGGAAAACTTTTTGATTATGTGTTTATTTTAAAACATCCATATAATTTTTAGAAAGTCCATTTTTACTTCCTTAATAAAATCCATGGGTCTTCCGTCGCGGTTCAACCACCCGACAATATCACTCTTATCCAGGTTTTGTATATTAAATTATTGCGTCAATTTTCGAACTCGTAATGTTAGCTAGACAATACGAACTATATATTAACCATGCAGGGATAATCAATGCTAGACAATAATCAGAATCAAAATTCATCGCTTGACTTGACACGGGGCGACCAGTCACGACGGGGTTGTCAACCAGATAGATCTACCAACAATTCCTCGCGTGCAATACTTAAATGATTAAACGACATCATGGGCGCAGGGTCCTCTTCGAGAACAATATGATGTCTACCTCACGTACAATATAATACACGAAGTTGTACGAACCCCCTGGCTCCCCTTCCCTGGGACTAGGCCGGCATTCGTCCCAATTACAGTCTGTTTCGCTTCGAAAACACCGTACCAATCCCGTTTCATCCCGAAATAAATAAATTCAACAAAACCATTTCATTCCCGAAACATATATTTTCACAAATCCATATATTTTCAACGAAAATATATAATTTATATGAAAAAGGTATGTTTTATTCCAAAAACATTATTAAACCCTTTTATTGGCGTGTTCTACCCTCAAAATATATATAAAGCAGTAAAAAGAGGGGTTTAGTGACACTCACCTTTGGGTGCGTACTTTAAATAGCACAATCCCAGAGATTGATTTCTACACGTCCTATTATATATATAGGAACGATTTTAAATCAACATTCATAACACAAAAATCCTAAGTTTCTCTGTTTTCTTAGAATTATCACATAACTTTGAGATTTTCTCGAAAAGTTATTATTTTTTATTATGTTGGCACGTTAATATATATATGAGTCCATATATATATATATATATTTATGATTTTGCGACATGAACGATTTTATTGGTGACCATTATTATGTAAATCCGTTAACACTCCCGTTTATACGCAATATATCCATGATTTGCGCGTCGTAATATATATATATATATAGGGAGGGGCTCATGCGAGAACTCCATTTATTGCGAGAACCGCGAGAACTAATGTGAACACAACCTAAAATAGCTAAAAAAACCTAACCCCCACCCCCCACCCCCAAAAAAAAACCTAACCCCCCCCCCCAAGCTAAAATGCTAAAAACTAAACCCCCAAAAAACCTAAAAAAATAAAAAAAATCTAAATTTTTTTTTAATATTTTTTATGCTCAAATCGCTACTTTTAGTGGCAAAAAAAAATATTTAATTTTTTTTGGCTTCGAAAAGTAGCGATTTTTATATAAAAAAATATTAATTTTTTTTTTGTGATTTTTAGCTATTTTTAGGCATTTTTGGTTGTGTTCACATTGGTTCTCGCGGTTCTCACAATAAGAGGTGGTTCTTGCATGATCTTCTCCCTATATATATATATATATATATAGGGGATCGATCATGAGAAAACTAGTTTAAATTAGAAAACCAAAAAACTAACCAAAAAAGCCTAAAAAAAGCCTAAAAAAAACCTAAAAACATACCAAATTTTTTTTTTTTACAATTTTTAATAAAAAAAATCGCTAGTTTTTATGCCTAAAAAAAAATTTCAAAAATTTTTTTTTTTTTTTTGGTTGTACTGCACATGTGCACTAATACATAAAGCTTAAACCACTTAACCCACCCCCCACCGACACCCCCCAAAAACCTAAACCCCCCACCCCCACCCCCCAAAAACCTAAATTCACCCTCCCACCAAAAGCCTAACCCCCCACCCCCCAAAAACCTAAACCCCCCACCCCCACCCTCCCGAAAACCTAAAACTAAACCCTAAACATAAACCCGAAAAAAACCTAAACCCCCCACCCCCACCCCCCAAAAACCTAAACCCCCCCTCTCCCCCACACCCAAAAACCTAATCCTAATCCTAAACCTCCAAAAAAACTAACCCTAAAAGCTAAACTAGACCAAAAAAACTAATTTTAAGCATGTAATGCAATTGTAAACCCGAAAAAAACCTAAACCCCCCACCCCCACCCCCCAAAAACCTAAACCCCCCCTCCCCCCCACACCCAAAAACCTAATCCTAATCCTAAACCTCCAAAAAAACTAACACTAAAAGCTAAACTAGACTCAAAAAGCTAATTTTAAGCATGTAATGCAATTGTAGTACATGTTATATTGCACATGTGCACTACTATAATAATAGTATTGAAAACAAGACGACACCATAAATCTTTTTTTATGTCATAAAAAATATGTTCGAATATTCTTGAATGAAAGATACAAAAATTTGTGATCCTATGGTGCCATTTTTGTTTTAAAATGATAACGTATGGAGAAATGGGAAATGTTTGAAAAGTTATATATTTTTTTTCCAATTTTACCCCTCCTTCATTAAAAGTCCCCCCTCATTCATTAAAAGGCTCCCCCCCTCCTTTTTAGTGCTTTTTTGGTTAGTTTTTTGGTTTTCTCATTTATATCTAGTTTTCTCATGATCCTCTCCCTATATATATATGTGTATATATATATATATATATAAACGTTCACATAATTTATCATCAAAACACGCGAAATCTTATTAACTTATCTATTTTGTCATTTTTAAAGCAAATATACATAAAACATCTCATATGTGTCAAATTTCATGCTCGACAACCAAGTTACACATTTAACGCGATTTTTACCGTTTTTACCGCACAAAACGCACAAATATACATGCATAATCTAAATTTACAAAATCATGTTAAAAACTTAACATACTTTCTCATTCTCATGTTTAAATCACCTAACACATTTTAAGACTTAAGGATTACCCAAAATTTTACCCATATTAGTGTATATTGAAAAAATGCGTATTTTTGCGATTCGGTAACGTTTTCGGGCGTCGGAAGTCACATATGACTAACCAAACACCAAGTAAACTTAAAATTTGTTAAAATACTTATTTTTAAACTATAAACATCAGTTTACTTACAGATCTAAATCAGTTTTGCAAAAATCACCCGAAAAGCCGATTTTTGACCGTTTTAACGCATAGGTTTGTGTTAAACGTTACTATAACCATCCCAACTCGAAATGACTTGATATTTTAACACAGTACATGTTATTTACTGATTATAATCAGATTAGTGCAGTTTTTGTATAAGTCACATAAATCATGCGTTTTCACGTATTTTACAACCTTTAATGCACCAAGTTCAACATGCAAAGCTAGAAAACATTATAACAAAGTTATATGTCACTAAACACTTTAAAATAACTTTATTTTAGTGTTTATAATCTGTTCAAAACTGATTTTTATTAAATCATACTCAAATCAGCTTTTTATAAACATTTATCTTCATGCATGATCTAGTTAGTGCATTTAATGCATCCACAACATGTTCTAATCATTTTGTATGAACTTGAATGCACTTAGATCTTCATTTATTTCATGTTTCTCATACTCAAACATTCCAATATTCTTATGATTATCACACAATCATTCCTTATAAATGTAAGACATACACCTTCTTTCATATTTAAATCTTTTAATCATCAAAATTTACATGCATGTGTACATATACATATATACATTCACGACACACATATACATACATATATAAACTTCCAAAACTTTACTTTTTAAGATATCTATTTTAAATCATAGAAACCTTTTCAAGAACATTCTTTTAATGATTTATTTTCAACATATACATGAAACCATCTTTCAAAGATCAACTCAAATAAATCAAGAACAAGAAATCAAAACACAACTTATCACACACATGGCCATAACTTTCGGCCATACATACTCACATATGTACACTCACTTTTGCTTTGATTAAAATTTCATTCTTTGTTAAATACAAGTTTATGATTCATTCCAAGTTCAAGAGAAACCATCTAACATCTCCATCATCACTAAAAATCAAGAATGTGATTTAAAAACAAGTTTATACCTTCAAGATTTTTTAGTGGTTTTTTGAGAAAAGATGATGATATGAGACTTGTTATTGCTTGAATCTTGCTTGAAATCACTTCCAAACACCCATTTTAGTTTGAAATCATCTTGAAATGCTCTTGATTCTTCATGAAGTGATTAGAATTTTTGAATGTGTGTGTGTGTATGGGGTTTCGGCCGTAAGTGTTCAAGAGGGAGGAAAGAGAGTGAATTTGTAAAGTTTAATCTTGGTTGTATGCATTTGTTGAGTGTTTGAGAAGACCTAATGTAATGACCATAAATTTAAAATCATTATTCTAAAAATAAAAAGAGTAATAATAATTTATAAATTAACCACTAGAAAACCTTAATTAAGACACCCAAGTAATTTCGTACAAACCCTAAATTTTTCAGAATTTTCAGAATCAGGATTAGGGCCCCTAAAACTCATGGGGGGGTATTCCCTACTTGATAATTATCTTCATAACTTGCGGACGAAGTTGAATTTAATGATTTCGTCGATTCAGCTAGGCTAGTCCCACACGTGGCAACCCTATGGCCAAAATAAGTTGCCACGCGGCCCGCGTAAGAATAGGTTATATGTCACGCGGGCCGCGTCAAGGTCAAAAATTCAGTATAAATAGAGGATGTTGGGACTTGAATCTGGGCACAAAAACGACGAAGAAACTCAGAATACTCACTGAGATATCGTCAAATTACTCTCAAAACACACACGAAACACAAATTAAGTATAGCAGGGTGCTGCAGAACAGGGTAATAACTCGATCGCTATTACGATTCATTGTCCGATCAATCAATATATCCAATGGATGTTTAAGTGCTGCCCACATTAGGGTTATACCTTGTCGTTCGTCATTAATTTGACGGATCATCGTTAATTCGATGGATAAAGTATTGTACTTTGTCGTTCGTCATTAATTTGACGGATCATCGTTAATTCGATGGATGAAGTATCGCACTTTGTCGTTCGTTGTGAGAATTTGATCTCGTGAGTTATCGTAAAGGCTGTATTAAGTTACTAACCTAGTTTGTGTGCATGTTATTTAAATTAGGTTAAAAGACTAATCAGTAGTCTAAACTCTGTCCGTATAAATCTGAAATATTATCACAAGGTAGCATCAATTTGGAATTATTAAGGTACGGATCCTTACCCCACTCCTTGTTGTTTGATATTCAATTGTTATAAAACCATTAAATTCATATATCTTTTAACACTCCTCACGTCTTTGATTATCGATTCATTTGACAGTCCGTTCGAAATTCTTTTCTAATCATTTGAATTAAGCTTTCATGTCATGCGATAGTATTCTATTAGTTATACTCATTATCGCATGTTCCAATATATGTTCCGTTTTGTTATGAAAATAAGTTTTATAAGTTATGTGAATAAGACCATTTGTACTCTGATACCCTGAGTATCGCTTCTCGTGGAGTGTCCCACGAGCATGTTGTTGCGGCATCGACATCATGTGCTCCATCCGTGACGGAGAGATTAGTTCACGGCGTCTCTTAAGTACAAGTGTGGTACATAAGGCTATTAGGAGGCGTATGGATCGATCCTAGAATTTAAGTATAAGGAGGTGGATAACGGGTATGCCAATTCGCCATCTCATGTGATAATTATGCAGGAGTAGCTACCTGTGTATTGTCACGTTTTAAGTTTGCTCATGGGTACATCCGTAAGATATAATTATGAAATTATGTTTTTGCATCATATCATTTTCACAATAAGTTCCCTTCGGATAACATTTCTATAAAGTGTTAATTGTTATTTGAGCCTATTATTCCGTACTGAGCATTCGGCTCATTCCGTAAATTTTTGTATATACAGGTCTGCATGTTACTTTGGGCGGGGAAAAGAGAGAAGAATAAAGCCTAGGAATAAATCTGAAGATATTAGTTAATGAATTCGAATGTTTCCGCTTGTAATTAAACCTTAAGTTTCGTTGTTATATGTTTGTATCCTTGTCAAATAAATAAATGGAATTATGACTTTTGTTTATGATATCACTGTTATTGTGACACGTCAGCCCTTCCGGGTTGGGGTGTTACAGCTATGGTATCAGAGCAAAGGCTCTTTCCTGTAGAAAACTTGAAAATAGTAATTAAAACCTGTGAGGAATGGGTAGATATCTATGATAGGATTCAACTTGATCTCTTATTTGGTTTAATTCGTATGTCTATTTGTATAGATGCCTCCTCGTCGTCCGCTACGTAGGAATACTCGTACTAACCCTGTACGTAACAACACTTCTTCGAATGAGACTCCAGTTGATCCAAGCGTAATTAATGCTATCAACCAGGCTGTTGCCGGGTTGCTTCCAAACCTTGTTGCTCAAACCGCTGAGGCCGTTATTCAACAAACTCGTCATCCAGAAGGCACTAACACTAATCCAACCTCTGGTGGAGAAACTCGTGAGAATACCATGAACAATACTAATTATAGTATAGACATATGGATTAGTAAATTCCAAAAACAAAAGCCGAAATCCTTTAGTCACGCTACTAATCCAGTCGAAGCAAGAAACTGGATAGCTCATATTGAAAAGATCTTTGGAGTTCTTGGAGTTCCGGAGCAATACAAAGTTAGACTGGCCACCTACAAATTTGAAGATGACGCACAAACTTGGGGGGAAGGATATAAGCATGTCAAAGGAGGGGATGATTTTGACGCTAATCTTTCATGGGTCGACTTTCGTAACATCTTTTACGACAAGTATTTTTCGACCGCTGATAAAGAAGCTTATATCAGGGAGTATGCAGTAATTCGACAGGGAAGTGATGAACCAGCCTCTGAGTTCATTACTCGATTTTCAAGGTTGGCTAGTATTGTAGGAGAAGTTGCAGGATCAGCAGAAGTCCAGGCAGAAAAATGCAAGTGGGCAGTCAATGATCGAATTCGGAAGTCGATCATGTACATGAAATTTAAGGATATCACCGAAGTTGCTGACGCAATCAAGACTTTTGAGTTCGAAAGGAAAGAATTCTTATCTCGAACTGGGGATAATAAGAAGAGAAATAGGGAAGGACAAATTAAGCAAGAAAACGGCCAATTATCCACTACGCCACATCATCAAGATCGCAAAGTGCAAGGAAATCAAAACTTTGGAAATCAGGCACGTCCATGGCAACCGAGACTGCAAAACCCGAGACCTGCTCAAAACCAGATTCAGTTGTATACAGAACCTATTAGAGCTCAACCACTGAATCAACATGTAAACCCAAATCAAATTACATATCCTCTATGTAATATTTGTGGTAAGAGACATCCGGGCGTATGTCACCGAAGTACAGGAGCATGCTTTAGATGTGGCCAAACTGGACACATGATTAAGGAGTGTACGAAGAAAGACACTAAGAAGAATAACCGACCCAACGTTGCACCACCCAATGTTGGAGGAAGAGTTTTCACACTTTCTGCTACTGATGCTGCTAATGTCCCAGGTACTGTGTCGGGAAACCTTCAGCTTGGTAAACATAGTATCTATGTGTTATTCGACACAGGAGCGACTCATTCTTTAGTATCCCATTCGTTTACTAAGTACCTTCCGATAAAACCAACTCTCTTAAATCATACCTTAATCATTTCTACTCCCATGGAAAATTCATCCGTAATCACTTACGTATATAAGGATTGTCCGATCAGTATTGAATCTATGGTGTGTAAGGCAGACCTATTTCCGATACATATGTGTGACTTTGATGTTATTCTAGGAATAGATTGGTTATCTAGACACCGCGTAACTATAGATTGTCATTCTCGCCGTGTTATTTTCGGTGATTTTCATCATCCTGATATTATATATCAGGGAGCTCAAGCTCATAAATCTCTTAAGATTATCTCTGCGCTCAAGGCTCGAAAATTCATATCAAACGGTTGTGCTGGATTCCTAGCATCGATTAGGGATACTTCTGCTAGTGTTAAGAGTATCGATAGCCACTCCGTTGTTCGTGAATATCCTGATGTATTTCCGGATGAACTACCGGGATTACCACCTGACCGTCAGGGAGAATTCACCATCGACTTGATCCCTGGTGCCGAACCTATTTCTAAAGCTCCATACCGTATGGCTCCAATGGAACTGAAGGAGTTGAAGGAACAATTGCAAGAATTGTTAGATCTAGGATTCATAAGACCTAGTGTTTCACCTTGGGGTGCTCCGGTCTTATTTGTCAAGAAGAAAGACGGTAGTATGCGTTTATGTATTGACTACCGAGAGCTGAACAAGATTACTATTCGTAATCAGTATCCTCTGCCTCGCATTGATGATCTCTTTGATCAACTTCAGGGGGCTCAGTTCTTTTCAAAAATTGATCTGAGGTCCGGATACCATCAGCTAAAGATCAAGAATGATGATGTTCCCAAAACTGCCTTTCGTACTCGATATGGTCATTACGAATTTTTGGTTATGCCCTTTGGACTAACTAATGCACCCGCAGTCTTCATGGATTTGATGAATCGCGTATTTCACAAATTCCTAGACAAATTCGTTATTGTCTTTATCGATGACATTCTGGTATATTCTAAGAGTCGTGAAGAGCATGAAGCACATCTACATGCAGTACTTGGAATCTTGCGGCATGAGAAGTTGTATGCTAAGTTCTCCAAATGTGACTTTTGGCTTAGCCAAGTGGCATTTCTAGGTCATGTCGTATCAGCAGAGGGAATTATGGTAGACCCAACAAAGGTTGAAGCTATTACAAAATGGCCAAGACCCACTTCTGTAACCGAAATACGAAGTTTCTTGGGTCTGGCTGGCTATTACCGAAGATTTGTTGAAAGATTCTCGGTAATTGCTTTACCACTCACAAAACTCCTAAGGAAAGGGGTGAAGTACTCATGGAATGAAGAACAAGAGAAAAGCTTTGAAGAATTGAAGAAACGACTCGTATCCTCTCCGATACTCGCTCTCCCTTCTGGATCAGGAGGTTACCAAGTCTATAGTGATGCCTCAAAGAAAGGATTAGGTGGTGTGCTAATGCAACATGGTAAGGTTATCGCTTATGCCTCCCGTCAGTTGAAGCCTTATGAAGTTAACTACCCTACACATGATTTAGAACTAGCCGCAGTAGTCTTTGCACTTAAGATTTGGCGACACTATCTATGTGGTGAGAGTTGTGACATCTTTACCGACCACAAGAGCCTCAAGTACATATTTACGCAGAAGGAGCTAAATATGAGGCAAAGAAGGTGGTTAGAACTTTTAAAAGATTACGACGCAAATATTCAATACCATCCAGGCAAAGCCAATGTTGTAGCTGACGCGTTGAGCCGAAAGAATTTTGGGACTATATCTTGCTTACAAATTCAGCCTCATATTATGAGGGATCTCGAAAGGATGAATATTTGGCTTCAGGTTAGTAAATCTGATGGATATCTAGCTAGAATGCAGATTGAACCCGACCTCATATCACGGATCAAAGATGCACAAAAGCAAGATGGAGAACTTTGGGCAATTGTGCAAAATCTTGAGGTGGGTAAGCAATCTGAATTTCGTATAGACCATCATGGGGTGATTTGGTGTGGTAAGAGACTTTGTGTACCCGATGACTCCACCCTTCGTGAGTCATTGTTAGCCGAAGCTCACAGCTCACCATTTTCAATTCACCCAGGATCTACCAAGATGTATCGAGATTTAAGACAGAACTTTTGGTGGAATGGCATGAAGGAAGACGTTGCTCGATATGTAAGTAAATGCCTCACTTGCCAACAAGTGAAAATTGAACACAAACGAGCAAGCGGTCTGTTGCAGCCATTGGATATTCCCATATGGAAGTGGGATGAGATCACAATGGATTTTGTTACTGGTTTGCCTAAGACATTCAAGAAGAATGATGTTGTATGGGTTGTTGTCGATAGATTGTCAAAGTCAGCACATTTTCTACCGATTCAGCAAGGATTTTCGGTTAATAAGTTATCCGAAATATTTCTTCAAGAAATTATTCGACTCCATGGCACACCATCTTCCATTGTTTCCGATAGAGACCCACGTTTCACCTCACGATTTTGGAAAGGTTTTCAGGCAGCTTGGGGTACACGACTGAAGTTTAGTACGGCTTTCCATCCACAAACAGATGGGCAGTCGGAACGCACGATTCAGACCTTGGAAGACATGCTCCGAGCATGTGCACTTGAATGGTCTGGAAACTGGGATGAATATCTATGTCTTGTTGAGTTCGCTTACAACAATAGTTGGCAAGCAAGTATTGGCATGGCACCTTTTGAGCTTTTGTATGGTCGGAAATGTCGAGCACCTATATGCTGGGATGAAGTTGGAGAAAAGATTATTGAAGGGCCAGAACTAGTTCAGATTACAAATGAAAAAGTCACTATGGCCCGAGAAAAACTAAAAGAAGCTCAGAGCAGACAAAAGAGCTATGCAGATCAAGATAGACGACCACTCGAATTTAAAATTGGCGACCACGTTTTCTTAAAGGTATCACCTTGGCGTGGCGTTCGTAGATTTGGAATTAAAGGGAAGCTTAGTCCCCGTTTCATCGGTCCGTTTGAAATCCTTGAAAGAATTGGAGAAGTGTCATATCGATTAGCTTTACCTCCTCAGCTCTCTCACGTTCATAACGTTTTTCATGTCTCCTCGTTAAGAGGATATAATTATCATCCACTTCATGTCATTAGTTATCCGTTACTTACAATTCACGAAGATTTGTCATACGAAGAGAAACCAGAAGCCATCTTAGATCGACAAGAAAGGGTTTTGCGTAGGAAAGTAATTCCGTTTGTTAAAGTCCTTTGGAAAAATCACTCTGAACACGAAGCAACATGGGAATCTGAAGAATCAATTCGCTCTCTATACCCTAATCTATTCTCGTAATAGAATTTTAGTCGAGTAACGGTAAATTTTGCTCTTTGATATATGTTTATTGTTTCTGTTTATGGTCATTCATGCTTTGCTTTATGTGAATATATTTTAGCTCTGATTAAGCATATCTATGTAGGAGATATCAGTACCAATAGTCACTCTAGTATCTGTAAGTCTCCATTGACTTTTCGTACGGTAAGATATTTATTAAGATGCGTTATAGGAGGACCATTAGGGCACATATATAAGGTAATTGACAATTATAGTCATGATCATAGTTATGAATTTCAGATACACATGTGTGTTTAGGAGATTGTGATTATATAAGTTAGTAACTCTGCTATGAAAGTTCCGTTTCTGTTACTTATGCGATAGGTTATATGCTTATTTGAAAAAAATTTCGAGGACGAAATTTCTTTTAAGGGGGTAATAGTTGTAATGACCATAAATTTAAAATCATTATTCTAAAAATAAAAAGAGTAATAATAATTTATAAATTAACCACTAGAAAACCTTAATTAAGACACCCAAGTAATTTCGTACAAACCCTAAATTTTTCAGAAATTTCAGAATCAGGATTAGGGCCCCTAAAACTCATGGGGGGGTATTCCCTACTTGATAATTATCTTCATAACTTGCGGACGAAGTTGAATTTAATGATTTCGTCGATTCAGCTAGGCTAGTCCAACACGTGGCAACCCTATGGCCAAAATAAGTTGCCACGCGGCCCGCGTAAGAATAGGTTATATGTCACGCGGGCCGCGTCAAGGTCAAATATTCAGTATAAATAGAGGATGTTGGGACTTGAATCTGGGCACAAAAACGACGAAGAAACTCAGAATACTCACTGAGATATCGTCAAATTACTCTCAAAACACACACGAAACACAAATTAAGTATAGCAGGGTGCTGCAGAACAGGGTAATAACTCGATCGCTATTACGATTCATTGTCCGATCAATCAATATATCCAATGGATGTTTAAGTGCTGCCCACATTAGGGTTATACCTTGTCGTTCGTCATTAATTTGACGGATCATCGTTAATTCGATGGATAAAGTATTGTACTTTGTCGTTCGTCATTAATTTGACGGATCATCGTTAATTCGATGGATGAAGTATCGCACTTTGTCGTTCGTTGTGAGAATTTGATCTCGTGAGTTATCGTAAAGGCTGTATTAAGTTACTAACCTAGTTTGTGTGCATGTTATTTAAATTAGGTTAAAAGACTAATCAGTAGTCTAAACTCTGTCCGTATAAATCTGAAATATTATCACAAGGTAGCATCAATTTGGAATTATTAAGGTACGGATCCTTACCCCACTCCTTGTTGTTTGATATTCAATTGTTATAAAACCATTAAATTCATATATCTTTTAACACTCCTCACGTCTTTGATTATCGATTCATTTGACAGTCCGTTCGAAATTCTTTTCTAATCATTTGAATTAAGCTTTCATGTCATGCGATAGTATTCTATTAGTTATACTCATTATCGCATGTTCCAATATATGTTCCGTTTTGTTATGAAAATAAGTTTTATAAGTTATGTGAATAAGACCATTTGTACTCTGATACCCTGAGTATCGCTTCTCGTGGAGTGTCCCACGAGCATGTTGTTGCGGCATCGACATCATGTGCTCCATCCGTGACGGAGAGATTAGTTCACGGCGTCTCTTAAGTACAAGTGTGGTACATAAGGCTATTAGGAGGCGTATGGATCGATCCTAGAATTTAAGTATAAGGAGGTGGATAACGGGTATGCCAATTCGCCATCTCATGTGATAATTATGCAGGAGTAGCTACCTGTGTATTGTCACGTTTTAAGTTTGCTCATGGGTACATCCGTAAGATATAATTATGAAATTATGTTTTTGCATCATATCATTTTCACAATAAGTTCCCTTCGGATAACATTTCTATAAAGTGTTAATTGTTATTTGAGCCTATTATTCCGTACTGAGCATTCGGCTCATTCCGTAAATTTTTGTATATACAGGTCTGCATGTTACTTTGGGCGGGGAAAAGAGAGAAGAATAAAGCCTAGGAATAAATCTGAAGATATTAGTTAATGAATTCGAATGTTTCCGCTTGTAATTAAACCTTAAGTTTCGTTGTTATATGTTTGTATCCTTGTCAAATAAATAAATGGAATTATGACTTTTGTTTATGATATCACTGTTATTGTGACACGTCAGCCCTTCCGGGTTGGGGTGTTACAGCTATGGTATCAGAGCAAAGGCTCTTTCCTGTAGAAAACTTGAAAATAGTAATTAAAACCTGTGAGGAATGGGTAGATATCTATGATAGGATTCAACTTGATCTCTTATTTGGTTTAATTCGTATGTCTATTTGTATAGATGCCTCCTCGTCGTCCGCTACGTAGGAATACTCGTACTAACCCTGTACGTAACAACACTTCTTCGAATGAGACTCCAGTTGATCCAAGCGTAATTAATGCTATCAACCAGGCTGTTGCCGGGTTGCTTCCAAACCTTGTTGCTCAAACCGCTGAGGCCGTTATTCAACAAACTCGTCATCCAGAAGGCACTAACACTAATCCAACCTCTGGTGGAGAAACTCGTGAGAATACCATGAACAATACTAATTATAGTATAGACATATGGATTAGTAAATTCCAAAAACAAAAGCCGAAATCCTTTAGTCACGCTACTAATCCAGTCGAAGCAAGAAACTGGATAGCTCATATTGAAAAGATCTTTGGAGTTCTTGGAGTTCCGGAGCAATACAAAGTTAGACTGGCCACCTACAAATTTGAAGATGACGCACAAACTTGGGGGGAAGGATATAAGCATGTCAAAGGAGGGGATGATTTTGACGCTAATCTTTCATGGGTCGACTTTCGTAACATCTTTTACGACAAGTATTTTTCGACCGCTGATAAAGAAGCTTATATCAGGGAGTATGCAGTAATTCGACAGGGAAGTGATGAACCAGCCTCTGAGTTCATTACTCGATTTTCAAGGTTGGCTAGTATTGTAGGAGAAGTTGCAGGATCAGCAGAAGTCCAGGCAGAAAAATGCAAGTGGGCAGTCAATGATCGAATTCGGAAGTCGATCATGTACATGAAATTTAAGGATATCACCGAAGTTGCTGACGCAATCAAGACTTTTGAGTTCGAAAGGAAAGAATTCTTATCTCGAACTGGGGATAATAAGAAGAGAAATAGGGAAGGACAAATTAAGCAAGAAAACGGCCAATTATCCACTACGCCACATCATCAAGATCGCAAAGTGCAAGGAAATCAAAACTTTGGAAATCAGGCACGTCCATGGCAACCGAGACTGCAAAACCCGAGACCTGCTCAAAACCGTACTGAGCATTCGGCTCATTCCGTAAATTTTTGTATATACAGGTCTGCATGTTACTTTGGGCGGGGAAAAGAGAGAAGAATAAAGCCTAGGAATAAATCTGAAGATATTAGTTAATGAATTCGAATGTTTCCGCTTGTAATTAAACCTTAAGTTTCGTTGTTATATGTTTGTATCCTTGTCAAATAAATAAATGGAATTATGACTTTTGTTTATGATATCACTGTTATTGTGACACGTCAGCCCTTCCGGGTTGGGGTGTTACACCTAATCATCATTCCCAACTCCCCATGTCCAACAAGTGGCAATTCCAAGTGAGAGGTAGCCTCCAAGGCCACCACCTTGCCCTCTCTCTCCTAATACACACATAAATCTTATATATATATACATACATATGTAAATTAGTGATAAAAACAGGTATTTTACTGGATACCGGGTATTTTATCTAGCGTTTTAATCCCGTTTTAGTGAGTTTTAAATTATTTTTATCATTCTATAAAAATAATCACTCAAAATTATTACTGACATAATTACCAGTTGCCTCGACTGGCTGCATTTACAGTATTTTGTTTAATTCGCGCAGTATCGCGCAACACGCGCTCAAACTCGAAAAATAGAGTTTCTTAGCGTTTTAATTTATTTTTCCTCACGAATATGATTAAAATTATTATTCTAATCATAACAGACTATTTTTAAGATTTTAACACTAATCGGGTGGTCACCGACGTTCGTTTCGCATTTTAACCGTTACGTGATAAGCGTTTATCTTACCGTTGCCAACATAATTTTTATCAAAGTTTAATTTTACCAACTCATTAAATTTCACATATAAACATCATAACCAGTCAAATACAGCCATGTTACGTATTCACAACACGTGTTACAATTGTACGGTACGGCCTGAAAAGCCGGGTGTCACACCTGGCTAGGTCCCGCTTGATTTGGAGCAACCGCTATAAGATTCTTTGAAGCTTTACGCTTCCTTGATTTTCGTGTAGGCTTGGCTTTTGTTTCCTTTGGTGTCTCTTGGGTGGTTTCATCCTTGAGACGAGTCATGGTAACAGCTAATTCAACGGTCCTCTAGAGTACCACGCCTATTTGTTGGGCAATTGTAGCAGCCAGTTCAGACTTTTGAGTGTCGCTGAGATGAAGAGGCATCCTAAAGATAGTGGAAGACATGAGATGTTATCGGATAATCAAAACAGAATGTTTAAATATATCGACAACGCATAAAGATTGGGATCATTTGTTTGTTACCTAAGGCAAACAAACGACACGGTGACTAATCAAAGTAAGCGGGTCATATTAATGTATCGTGAAGACATGCTTTAGCCTATAAGTGGACACTCACCCCAAGAGTTCCCAGGTAAGAGTGACTGGTCTGATTATGTGGATTTGTATGAACACTTTAGCCTTAGACAGAAAACTCGGGATACAGGCACCCACCCATCCAGATTGAACGTGTTCACATTATAAGACCCAAACTTTGACGAGATTTTGAAAACTTTGAAGGTTCAAAACCTTATAATAAATCATCTAAAAATAGATGATTGGTTTTCAAAACGGATTTGAAATTTGTGTTCTTATTGTGGTTGTCGCCTAAAGATAGGTGACGGTATTGTTTTAAGATCTAAACACAAGAATCTTGTGTTAGGGTCCTAGGAAGGTTATACACTAGGTCAAAGCATTACTAATAACCTAATTCCCTATAACCATGAGTTCTGATACCAACTCTTCTGTCACACTTCGACCGCGTAAAACAACAAATCGCGGTGGAAATGTTGGGGAGTGGAGTAACAAAATCATTGTTTCATAACACATGTTAATTGAAGTTTTATTTTATTGAATAAAAATGTTTACATTGTCTAAGAATTTAAGAAGCATAACATGAATTAAATGTCTTTCATAGTTTTAAGTCACTAAAGCCCTCGTCCAATCCTATGTTTTGCATCATGATCATCTAACAACAGCACCTGAAACACATGTGAAAATAGGTACGTCAGCATAAATATGCCTGTGAGATACATAGGTTTTATTGATGAAGGATTCATGACTTGTAGTTGAAAGAAATGTTCAACGAAAAGTGAGTCATGAACCTTATAAAAGTGTTTTCATTTATAAATCATACGAAAATCGATAAGAAAATCAGATGATATAAAAGAATAATGCTCGGTTAAGTAAATAACCAAGTAAAAATGAATTTGTATGAAATATGTCGTTTGTAAAACAATGTCTTATAAAAATATGTTATTTGTGTAAAATTTAACATGTTCTTGTTGAAATAATTTAGATAACGCTACGATATGTAATATCATAAAAACACTTATATATAGAAAGTACCAGCGGCGTATCCACCATGCTTTTATCATATTACACACGCCTTGTTATTTAAATCACTATCAAAATAAACCACCTAAATGCCTTGTTTAAACCAATATCAAAATGTTCATGCATAATTAAATGTTACGTATGGCAAGCGAGAGTATCAACTTAAACCATAGGTAAAATGTACAAAACAATGTTTTTGAATAAATCATAGTTTAAATCAAAATGTTGTGTTTTGCAAAATAAAACCATGCTTTACTGATAAGAACATTTATGTGGTAATGTTTTACGTCTACATTCAAGCCTTGCAACTAATGAGATAAACCCTTAAACAAATTAAAGGTTTATCAAAATTATGTATTTCGGATTCTGTCATCCCTTACTTCCAAACAAACCTAGGATTCTAGGGATGAGAGTTGTCAATTCCTATGGTACCACTACATACTACCGAGCGGCATGATCGGTGTTAATGAACGTATTTTAGTTTCATTAAACAAACCAAATGTTATACCAAATGTAAGCATGTTATATGAAAATAATGTACTAAGTATGCTAAGTAAACATACAAAGCAGAAATGTTTATGAAATCAATGTGCTAGCATGTTAATTAAACATACATAGCATAAACATAGATGAAATCATGTACTATATGTGTACTACATGAACATAGCAACATATGTTATAAAAGCACGGAAAACACGAAAGTAACAAGTAGGCACATGCGTATCACCCCAAAATATTTGAAAATGGTAAAAGAGGGGAACTATGTCACACCCCCAAAATACCACATGCGGTAACCCCGCTAGGCGTGTGACGTACCAGGATCTAGCCACTAATCACATTGAACTAATCACAAGATATTTAACAAAATTCCCTTTCTTTAAGTTACAATATTCATAAAACATAATCCGAGTTAAATAGTTTCAGCAGAAGCAAATTGTGATTCATTGTTTAAATATTTCAAAACCAAGTGTATGTCAAATCAACCAGCAAATCATGCTTATCCAAGCAGTACGACCCATGACCACTCCAGCCATCCAGATAGCAAGTTACATTCATAAAACATAATCCGAGTTAAATAGTTTCAGCAGAAGCAAATTGTGATTCATTGTTTAAATGTTTCAAAACCAAGTGTATGTCAAATCAACCATCAAATCATGCTTATCCAAGCAGTACGACCCATGACCACTCCAGCCATCCAGATAGCAAGTTCCTTGTCTATAGTACCTAACGACCTGCGAGCATGCAACAAGTGTATCAGACAACGCTGGTGAGTTCATAGTTTTACGAAAACGATGGTTACCAAGTAATTAGTTCAGTTCATTGATAATAATGTTGATAATAACTCGAGTACAAGACGGCTCCAGATTTATTTTGCCCGTTCCCCAATGCTCCTATCAAAGAATTGGGCATGACTGGGTCATTAGTTCACACCCATCCTCTCAGGTATGGGGTGAGGGTGCCAAACCTAGATAGCGCTACCAACTAATACCCCGTTACCTCTTAGGTAACAAACAAGATGGGAATTAAAGGTGATAGGGATTGAGTATATTATCCAACATTCCAGATTTTACCCACAAGACGTATTCCTCTCAGGAATACCCATTCGATTTACCCAAAAGACCTATGCCTCTCAGGGATACCTAATGGCTGTCCCACCCACCGGGACGCATGCTCAAGAGGAATGAACTCACCTTTGATTTGCTCGGTATGTTAAGTTACCCGTCCAAGTTGGTCAACCCAAACCCTACCGTGGTTACCAATCAACATCAGTTTCACAATCAAACAAGTCACTTATTTCACACGGTTTGCATCTATCACATGAACACCTCATATTGCATATCAAGTACTCAGTTATCAAGATAACATTTAACAAATGGATTGACTACCTACACGAGTCAATTCGAGACCCTCACATCCAGTTAACATTACTATTATGCATTAAACAGAATATCATAGCGCATGTGTCTAAAAACATAACATCACCAATCTACTGTTCTAATCATAGCCAGAAAACACAGTATGAGTGCAATGTTGTAACGTAGCGAGAATGAGGTAGAAGAGAGATGTGTATCTATCTAATTAGGCACACTAGTATGTATAGTAGAGCAGTCAATATATGATAAACAAGCAAGTAAACACAAGTCCGAGCTACGAAGTCTAGTATGTCGAGTCTTGCCCTTGGAGTGTAGTGTCGTCACGAGTCCAGGGTTATAGTCTGGTTTTTCTCAAAAAGACTTCCCTTTTTAAAACCAAGTTCACTATAACCAATGGCTCTGATACCAATCTGTCACACCCCCAAATTCCACCTGCGGAGTACCGTCCGCTTGAGGGCGTGACCGACCAGGATCCAGCCACCAATTATACTGAGCATTGGATAATAGTAAGGATGATCACCAACCATAATGGTTAGTAAACACCATAGTTTAAAGTTCAAATGTTTAGGTTCAAATAGCAGTTAAGTAAGTAGCGGAAGCATAGATAAAATAGTTTAAACAAAGTTCATAGTTCAAGTTATTTGAAACCCAACACGCGGGTTTAGACGACCACTACACTTCCCAAGCTGCAAGCTCCTGAGTCACTGGTTACCTGCAAAGCATGCAGTAAGGGGTCAACAATAATGCTGAGTGAGTTCACTAGTTGTCCAGTTTTAATTACCAAAAACTTGTTTCACCAGTTAATTTATCCGTTTATACATGCCATGGGGAGCTACCCCAAAAGTTAGCGACTAAACTGTTTTTCCAATACCGAACACTAGGTGACCGTTGCGTATCCGCAGAGTGCCCCGATGTCAATGTTCTATCATCATTGACGGATGCCTGAGTACATTAGTTCACGACCGATCCCATACCTTGGCACGGTGTGAGGTTGGTAAGACCTAAATAGCGCTATCAACTAATAACCCGTTCGCCTGGCCCCGGCGACTAATCGGTATTATGTAGTAGGGACTTTAAGTGATAGAGTTTCGTTTAGTGCCGTTTGTTGCAATCCGTATAAACAGTAATTAACTAAAAGGTTCCCAATAACAAGGGAAGAAAAGTAAGTTGTATCCCTCATAAGGGGATAGTGTTGTTTTTAGTTCCGTTTCCCAAACCACCGGGAATACATGCTTTAGGTTGTGAACTCACCTTGGGTTGCTCGGTAGGTTAATTACCCGGTCGATCACGTTGGTCACCACGTCCTAGCATGGTTACCGAATATGGGTCAAGTTGGGGTACAAGTAAACACGTATAATCTACACATAACTAACACATAGCATGCACAACATATAATTACCCAATAAGTCATTGGGCCCGTCTAAGTTCTTTAACAGCAACAGTTAACAGTTAACACGTAGCCCACCTAAACAGTAACAAGCATGTACAGTTAATACACTTGGGCCCAATAACTAACAGCCCAGTCAAGACCAGGTGGTCTCGACTCGAGAACACACAGTTGCGAGTCGCAACCGGATGTTTCGACTTGTCATGCTCTGGTTGCGAGTCGCAACCGGATGTTTCGACTCGTCATGCTCTGGTTGCGAGTCGTAACCGGATGTTTCGACTTGTCATGCTCTGGTTGCGAGTCACAACCGGTGTTTCGACTTGTCATGTCTTGGTTGCGAGTCGCAACCGGGCGGTCTCGAGTTGTCATGATTTGGTTACGAGTCGCAACCGGGGGTTTCGAGTCGCAACCGTCGTAGTCTCGAGTTGTTATGTTTTGGTTGCGAGTCGCAACCGGGGGTTTCGAGTCGCAACCTTGGATACGTGCACAAGAATCCTTCTAGAACCTGTCCGATCGTACTATCCAATAGAATTCTGTTTTCATGAGATTTTGTACTAACCAACCATATTGCAATAACATGTTTCTTTGTCTAATATCAAATGAAAATGGATCAAACCTTCTGTTTTCGAATATTCATATCAACATTCAAAATAGTTCATCAAATATTCATGCATAGTTAACACATATTCATCATATATTCTTCTTATATTCATCCTAAGTCAAAACATAATGTAGGCATCATCTCCGGCCCTAACTTTAGCACATAATCATCATCTATACGGCTAATATTCATTCTTTATCATTCATCTAAATCAACACATAGCTAACACTCATGATTATCATCTACCAAAACAGATTTGTGTACAACCTTTAACATACAATCCTTGGTTCAAAACAATTATCTATATCATTTAGTCATTTCTAACCAACCAAATCATGCAAATCATACAAAGAGACATTTAAACTAGGCATGCATATCATTTATCAACCAAGCATCACAATATCTAGCAATGTGAGACACTAACCGGAACTTGTTTTGGTTATGAATGAGTGTATGAGGCGATGAAAGGAGTGTCCGATGTGATGATCCCGAGCCGATCCGGATACCTTGATGCTTCCGGTTTGAATCCGAGAGAGAGAGCAAGAGAGATTTGGTGAGCTTGATTGCTAGGGTTTTCTAGAGAGAGTGAGTGAGGATGAAGTGGGAGAGTGTGTGAGATGAGGGAGTGTGAGAATGATGTTGCAAAATGGTAAAAGTTGTGAGGGTTGGCCGGTTATATATCCCGAGTGGGTTAGGGGCTTCCGGGTGGGCTAAGGTTACGGCCCAACCGGCCCATCGTTACACCGTTTACTCGAGACCGGGTGGTCTCGAGTCATGGTTTCGGTTCACAAGTATCCTTACACACACAATATATATATATATTACATACACGTTATCGACACATAGCACATAGAAATAACAACTTCCATTTAATAATAATATACATACACGCTAAATGATTACAAGGTGTTTGCTCGGGAAAACCTAGAATGTCACATTATCCCCAAGTTTTAAGAACTTTCGTCCCGAAAGTTAAGGCAGCCACTGACAAGCTAGTAAAAGTGAGGGCGTTTCAACGGGGTGTCACATCATCCCCCCGTTAGTTTGGAATTTCGTCCCGAAATTCAGTTGTAGCTTCAGTGCTGGGGGTTTCATTTGGGAACAGCTGGGGATACTTGCGTTTCATCTGGTCTTCCCGCTCCCAGGTAAACTCTGGGCCACGGCGTGAGTTCCAACGAACTCGCACGAGGGGTATCTGGCTACGCTTGAGGGTTTTGATCTCACGATCCGTGATCTCAACCGGTTCCTCAGTAAAGTGTAGCTGTTCGTCAATAGTAAGTTCCTTGTAAGGAATGACGAGTGTTTCATCTGACAGGCACTTCTTCAGATTAGACACGTGGAAGACGTTGTGCACAGCACTCAGTTCTTCAGGCAGATTCAATCTGTAAGCGGCCGTGCCGACCTTTTCGGTAACTTTAAAGGGTCCGACATATCTTGGATTAAGCTTGCCCCGTTTTCCAAAACGAACCACACCCTTCCAGGGTGAGACCTTAAGTAGGGCCCGTTCGCCAACCTGGAACTCTTGCGGTTTCCTATCTTTATCAGCGTAGTACTTTTGACGGTCACGAGCTGCCGCCATGCGTTGCCTAATCTGGGCAATCTTTTCTGTGGTGTCGACTACATGTTCCGGGCCTGTGATCTGGCTGTCACCAACCTCTGCCCAGCAGAGAGGCGATCGACACTTACGGCCGTACAATGCCTCAAAGGGTGCTGCCTGAATGCTGGTGTGGTAGCTGTTGTTGTAGGAGAATTCCACCAACGGTAGGTGCTTCTCCCAATTCTTGCCAAAATCGATCACACATGCCCTGAGCATGTCTTCGAGGGTTTGGATGGTGCGTTCAGACTGCCCATCCGTTTGCGGGTGATAAGCGGTGCTCATGTCTAAACGTGAGCCAAAAGATTTGTGCATGGCTTGCCACAATTCAGAAGTAAAACGCGCGTCTCGATCAGAAATAATAGAGGTAGGCACTCCGTGCTTCGAGACCACTTCTTTTAAGTATACCTCTGCTAGGGTAGAGAACTTGTCTGTTTCTTTGATAGCCAAAAAGTGTGCGGACTTAGTTAAGCGATCCACTATTACCCAAATGGTGTCATTTCCTCGTTGAGACCTAGGCAGGCCAGTAACAAAATCCATGGAAATCTGCTCCCATTTCCATTGCGGAATCTCTGGCTGTTGGAGTAGGCCTGATGGTTTCTGATACTCAGCCTTGACCCTTGCACAAGTCAAACATTTCCTGACATAGGTTGCTATGTGAGCTTTCATGCCAGGCCACCAATAGGTAGCCCTCAAGTCGTGGTACATCTTATCTGAACCCGGATGTACTGAGTAACGGGACTTGTGGGCTTCATCCATCACAAGGTCACGTAAATTTCCATAAAGCGGAACCCATATGCGTCCGGCTACGTAGTAAGCGCCGTCTTCTTTTTGTTCCAATCGTTGTCTCGATCCTCGCAGGGCCTCAACCCTGATGTTCTCGGCTTTCAATGCTTCAACCTGAGCATTCCGGATTTGATTAGGGAGGTTCGAGTGGATAGTGAGCTGTAAGGCACGAACACGCTTGGGTTTGGTCTCCTTTCTGCTGAGGGCATCGGCTACCACATTAGCCTTGCCTGGATGGTATTTAATTGCACACTCGTAGTCATTTAGGAGTTCGACCCATCGGCGTTGCCGCATATTCAACTCCTTTTGTCCCATTATGTGCTGGAGACTCTTGTGATCAGTGTAAATCGTGCACTTGGTGCCGTACAAGTAGTGTCTCCAAAGCTTGAGCGCGAAAACCACAGCTCCAAATTCTAAGTCATGCGTCGTATAGTTCCGTTCGTGGACCTTGAGTTGTCGCGAGGCGTAAGCAATAACTTTCTCGCGTTGCATCAATACGCAGCCAAGTCCTTGAATAGAAGCGTCGCAGTAAACGACGAAGTCGTCGGTACCTTCGGGTAAGGAGAGGATAGGAGCACTACAAAGGTTCTTCTTTAGTTCCTGGAAGGCAGATTCCTGAGCATTACTCCATTTGTAAGCAACACCCTTCTGAGTGAGTGTCGTAAGTGGTTGAGCGATCTTAGAGAATCCCTTGATAAATCTTCGATAGTATCCTGCCAATCCCAAGAATTGGCGAACTTCGGTCGGAGTCTTGGGCACAGGCCAATTCTTAATGGACTCAATCTTAGCAGGGTCAACATGAATCCCTTCCTGATTGACGATGTGTCCAAGGAAATGGACTTCTCTAAGCCAGAAATCACATTTCGAAAATTTGGCGTACAGTTGCTCATTGCGAAGAAGTTCGAGAATAAGACGTAGGTGTTGTTCATGCTCCTTTTGGCTCTTCGAGTAGATTAGGATGTCGTCGATGAACACGATCACGAACTTGTCGAGGTAGGGTTTGCATACTCGGTTCATGAGATCCATGAAGATTGCAGGGGCGTTGGTCATTCCGAAAGGCATAACAAGGAATTCGTAGTGACCATAGCGGGTTCTGAAAGCAGTCTTAGAGATGTCCTCATCGCGGACTCTCAGCTGGTGATAACCCGATCTCAGATCGATCTTGGAATAATAGCTCGACCCTTGCAGCTGGTCGAACAGGTCGTCGATACGGGGAAGTGGATAACGATTCTTGATGGTAACCTTGTTAAGTTCGCGATAGTCAATGCACATTCGGAATGAGCCATCTTTCTTTTTGACGAAGAGCACTGGGGCTCCCCAGGGTGATGAACTAGGACGGATAAAACCTTTGTCCAAAAGTTCTTGTAGTTGAGTAGAAAGCTCCTTGAGCTCCGCGGGGGCTAATCGATAAGGTGAACGAGCTATAGGCGCTGCTCCGGGAGCTAGCTCGATTTGAAATTCGACCTGACGGTGAGGAGGGAGTCCAGGTAGTTCCTCCGGGAATACCTCAGGATAGTCGCGTACAACTGGAAAGTCTTCAATCCTGTTTTCCATTTTCTGTGTGTCGGTAATGAGTGCTAAGATAGCGGTGTGCCCATTTCGTAGATACTTCTGGGCCTTTAAGAATGAAATGATGCCTGTGACTTCTCCGCTCTTATCGCCCTGAACTATAAGAGGTTTGCCAGGGGGACGGGGAATACGAATAGCTTTCTCCTGGCAGAGGATTTCAGCTCGATGTTTGGATAACCAATCCATGCCAATAATGACGTCGAAGCTTCCAAGAACGATGGGGAAAAGATCGATACAGAAGGTCTGACCAGACAACTCTAATTTGCAGTTACGAATTATGTGTGAGGCCTCGAGGTTTCTACCATTAGCTATTTCAACGGTGTGCTTAGAGCTTAGCGGCGTAAGAGTGAGCTTAAGTTTCTTACTAATACGTAGGGATACATAACTAGCATCTGCTCCGGAATCAAATAGCATGGAAACATAACGATCATTAAGTAGGAACTTACCCGCTACAACGTTGGGGTCATTCCTTGCTTCCCCAGCTCCAATCACAAAAGCTTTTCCTCTAGCACCATTTCCAGCGTTGTTGTTATTGTTCCCAGCACCTTGATTGTTGTTGTTTTGATTCAGTTCAGGGCAATCCTTTCGCATGTGCCCCATTGCTCCACACTTGAAGCATCCACGGTTGTTTCCTTGTTGCTGCTGTTGCTGTGGTTGTTGCTGATTCTGCCTAGCTGGGAACTGGCTTCGACAGTCTTTGGCTTCATGCCCCATCTTGTTGCATCGCTGACACTGACCTTTTCCACATGGCCCACTGTGATGTCGGTTACATTTGTTACACTTAGGGTGGTTTCCTCGATAACCACCCTGTTGCTGAGGGCCCTTGTTGTTCTCAGTCTTCCTTTGTTGAACTGGGGCCTGAGTGGGGTTAGCATCCTTTCCCTGATTTCCATCCCACTTTCGCTTGTTATCGCCAGAAGTTCCAGTAGTAGCACCGATCCTCTTGGGCAGCTTGCCCTCTTCCACAGCCTGATTGGTGAGTTTGTGAGCAAGACGAACCACGGGCTGTATGGTGTTGAGGTTGGCCGAGGTCACATGGCTCCGGATTTCTGGGACCAAGCCTTTGATGTACAACTCGATCCTTCGATACATAGGTTGGGACATGTTTGGGCAAAGTGCAGCATAGTCGTTGGACTGCTTGGTGTAGGTCTCAATCTCTGATCCGACCATCTTGAGCGCATAGTACTCGTTCTCGAGTTTGTGGATGTCATCCCTGTGACAGTACTCCTCTTTGATCATGTCCTTGAAATCTTCCCATGCCGTAGCATTAGCAGTTTCCAGACCAAGCATCTGGATCTGTGCTTTCCACCATGAAAGCGCGTTTCCTTCAAGCGTACCAGTTGCGTACTTAACCCAGTTAGCAGGGGGACACTCGCAGACGGCAAAGACAGCTTCGGCCTTTTCAATCCAATGAAGAAGGCCTATGGCACCCTCAGTGCCGTTGAAAGGGAGAGGCTTGCCATCCATGAAGGTTTTGAAAGTACAAACACGTGGTTGCGCAGGCGCAGGCTGACCTGTTGTGAGAAATGGAGCGAATAGGTTTAGAGGTGAATAGACGATGTGGGGGTAGGATCTAAACATCCTATAGCAACGAGTTTACCTCCAGGGTGAGCTGCGAAAGCTGCAGCCACCGTGTTGAGCAAGTTAGCGAATTGAGCCTGAGTCATGTTAACGCTTCCTCTTCCGCGTCCACTCATTGTCTTCATAGCCAGAAAACACAGTATGAGTGCAATGTTGTAACGTAGCGAGAATGAGGTAGAAGAGAGATGTGTATCTATCTAATTAGGCACACTAGTATGTATAGTAGAGCAGTCAATATATGATAAACAAGCAAGTAAACACAAGTCCGAGCTACGAAGTCTAGTATGTCGAGTCTTGCCCTTGGAGTGTAGTGTCGTCACGAGTCCAGGGTTATAGTCTGGTTTTTCTCAAAAAGACTTCCCTTTTTAAAACCAAGTTCACTATAACCAATGGCTCTGATACCAATCTGTCACACCCCCAAATTCCACCTGCGGAGTACCGTCCGCTTGAGGGCGTGACCGACCAGGATCCAGCCACCAATTATACTGAGCATTGGATAATAGTAAGGATGATCACCAACCATAATGGTTAGTAAACACCATAGTTTAAAGTTCAAATGTTTAGGTTCAAATAGCAGTTAAGTAAGTAGCGGAAGCATAGATAAAATAGTTTAAACAAAGTTCATAGTTCAAGTTATTTGAAACCCAACACGCGGGTTTAGACGACCACTACACTTCCCAAGCTGCAAGCTCCTGAGTCACTGGTTACCTGCAAAGCATGCAGTAAGGGGTCAACAATAATGCTGAGTGAGTTCACTAGTTGTCCAGTTTTAATTACCAAAAACTTGTTTCACCAGTTAATTTATCCGTTTATACATGCCATGGGGAGCTACCCCAAAAGTTAGCGACTAAACTGTTTTTCCAATACCGAACACTAGGTGACCGTTGCGTATCCGCAGAGTGCCCCGATGTCAATGTTCTATCATCATTGACGGATGCCTGAGTACATTAGTTCACGACCGATCCCATACCTTGGCACGGTGTGAGGTTGGTAAGACCTAAATAGCGCTATCAACTAATAACCCGTTCGCCTGGCCCCGGCGACTAATCGGTATTATGTAGTAGGGACTTTAAGTGATAGAGTTTCGTTTAGTGCCGTTTGTTGCAATCCGTATAAACAGTAATTAACTAAAAGGTTCCCAATAACAAGGGAAGAAAAGTAAGTTGTATCCCTCATAAGGGGATAGTGTTGTTTTTAGTTCCGTTTCCCAAACCACCGGGAATACATGCTTTAGGTTGTGAACTCACCTTGGGTTGCTCGGTAGGTTAATTACCCGGTCGATCACGTTGGTCACCACGTCCTAGCATGGTTACCGAATATGGGTCAAGTTGGGGTACAAGTAAACACGTATAATCTACACATAACTAACACATAGCATGCACAACATATAATTACCCAATAAGTCATTGGGCCCGTCTAAGTTCTTTAACAGCAACAGTTAACAGTTAACACGTAGCCCACCTAAACAGTAACAAGCATGTACAGTTAATACACTTGGGCCCAATAACTAACAGCCCAGTCAAGACCAGGTGGTCTCGACTCGAGAACACACAGTTGCGAGTCGCAACCGGATGTTTCGACTTGTCATGCTCTGGTTGCGAGTCGCAACCGGATGTTTCGACTCGTCATGCTCTGGTTGCGAGTCGTAACCGGATGTTTCGACTTGTCATGTCTTGGTTGCGAGTCGCAACCGGGCGGTCTCGAGTTGTCATGATTTGGTTACGAGTCGCAACCGGGGGTTTCGAGTCGCAACCGTCGTAGTCTCGAGTTGTTATGTTTTGGTTGCGAGTCGCAACCGGGGGTTTCGAGTCGCAACCTTGGATACGTGCACAAGAATCCTTCTAGAACCTGTCCGATCGTACTATCCAATAGAATTCTGTTTTCATGAGATTTTGTACTAACCAACCATATTGCAATAACATGTTTCTTTGTCTAATATCAAATGAAAATGGATCAAACCTTCTGTTTTCGAATATTCATATCAACATTCAAATAGTTCATCAAATATTCATGCATAGTTAACACATATTCATCATATATTCTTCTTATATTCATCCTAAGTCAAAACATAATGTAGGCATCATCTCCGGCCCTAACTTTAGCACATAATCATCATCTATACGGCTAATATTCATTCTTTATCATTCATCTAAATCAACACATAGCTAACACTCATGATTATCATCTACCAAAACAGATTTGTGTACAACCTTTAACATACAATCCTTGGTTCAAAACAATTATCTATATCATTTAGTCATTTCTAACCAACCAAATCATGCAAATCATACAAAGAGACATTTAAACTAGGCATGCATATCATTTATCAACCAAGCATCACAATATCTAGCAATGTGAGACACTAACCGGAACTTGTTTTGGTTATGAATGAGTGTATGAGGCGATGAAAGGAGTGTCCGATGTGATGATCCCGAGCCGATCCGGATACCTTGATGCTTCCGGTTTGAATCCGAGAGAGAGAGCAAGAGAGATTTGGTGAGCTTGATTGCTAGGGTTTTCTAGAGAGAGTGAGTGAGGATGAAGTGGGAGAGTGTGTGAGATGAGGGAGTGTGAGAATGATGTTGCAAAATGGTAAAAGTTGTGAGGGTTGGCCGGTTATATATCCCGAGTGGGTTAGGGGCTTCCGGGTGGGCTAAGGTTACGGCCCAACCGGCCCATCGTTACACCGTTTACTCGAGACCGGGTGGTCTCGAGTCATGGTTTCGGTTCACAAGTATCCTTACACACACAATATATATATATATATATATATTACATACACGTTATCGACACATAGCACATAGAAATAACAACTTCCATTTAATAATAATATACATACACGCTAAATGATTACAAGGTGTTTGCTCGGGAAAACCTAGAATGTCACATAACATAGGTTTAGTGTTGAAGATTCATGACTTTGAATGTTAGAAGAAATGTTTAACGAAAAGTAGTCATTGTGACACCTGTCACTGCGACCATCAAACAAATACCAAACCAATGAAATATTGTATTTCATACTTGGGATCTGTATAAATATGTGTATCTTTTACACATATCAATTCTTGTTCGATTACAAGCTCTAAATCACTTTCTGGAAGGTTATACGCGCACTGATGCGTAAATATAACCATTATAATGCAACAAACACTCCGGAATAGTGAAATAGGCTTAACATACCTTAAATAACCTTTGCATAACTTAGAAATAAGTTTTAAAGGCTTTGGTATGGCAAAAACAAGTTAAATCGCTTACAGGGACTAAAGTTGACAAACTGCGAAAGTATGCCAATCTGAACTGTAACAGACATTCCGGAACATGACCATAAGTTAAACACACCTTAAATATCCTTTATATAGCTTAGAAATAGGCTTTGAGGGGTTCGGTGTGCTAAAATAAACTTTTGGGTCATTCAGGGACTAAAAGCGTCAAAAAGTGCACAAGTTTGCACTTTCGCGCATAACTTACATTCTGAATACACCCGTACATCCAAAAATTTATGTAAGCACTAAAACATTTTATTTTAGTGTTTGGCATAAGAAAAATCCATTCGTCGCGTCATTTGGATCGTTTTTCGCGCTTATGCGCATTCCGTCGTAATTAGCCGAACAACGCAACCGTACGGCTAAACGAACCGACATCCGAGATATTTTTGAGAACATTTTAAGTTCCCTTTACTTTAACTTCATTTTAGAGCTTTGAAATGGGGTTAACGGGCCTTAAACGCGTCGGAAAAGGCCTTATTACACTACAGGGACCAAATCTGCCATTTTTGAAACTTTCTGTGCAGAAACATTGAATCTGGCCTATACCACCTTTGCACATGGTTTTGGGCAATACTATGGGCTGGTTTGATGTGCACATGGTATTACAATACCATGGGTGCAAGTGTATGGCCAAGATTGAAGCACTTTTTCCAAGAAACGATCCTAACGGTTCGGGAAATCCTATAAATACCCCATGCCTTCATTTGCAAAACCCACAAGAATTTTGATTTGAGAAACTCTAAGTTGAAACCATTGTTTCATACCTGAGTTACTTGGATCGAGATTAGCATTCGGGGACCCTTCGTAAGTATTCCTTCGTTCTTTTATTGCTTTTCGAGTCCGAAAGTCAAACTTTGTTTGACTTTCTGCGTTGACCAGTTTATGGTCAATGCGAAGTTTGTTTGAACTTCGCAACGTGATTGTAATCACGATGGTTATAGTCCCTTGGGACTATGCCTACTGATTACCACGTTGTCTAGGGTCGTAAGGGTAAGCGATCTCATAAATCGCTTATACCTTCGAACCCGACCCATTTGGTCGATCATTAGGATCCGACCAAACACATTAGGTGACCATAGTAGGTAGGGAATAACCTTCCGAGGTTATACCCTACGGTCACATCGTTTGAGTAGTTGTATGATAGGTAGTTTATATGCCTTAGGTAAATTACCAAAATGCCCTTTTTTACGCCAAAATTCATTTTAAGCATATGTAACATAACTTTTGGTATCTAAACTGATTTGGTAACAATATTAGATGTGTTAAGGCATATTTTACTTGTCATAGGACTAGTTAGGCGTTCCGAACGCGTTTCACGCGAACGACGCGTTAAAGTAGCATAAACTACCTAAACGGGTTGTAATGGGTAGTAAGCACTTATGTTAGGTTTCTTTTAGTATGTAGGCTTTGTTAAACCATATTACACGAGTCTCCATACTCGTTTGGTTTACGGACCCTCATTCTATCTAAATCCTCCGATTTAGGTCCGGTTTATTAACATAGTTACCTATATTAGGTGCCGTTTGATTCCGAGATCTCTAGCATTGTTTGGTTGTTACTCAAGGACTACTAGGCAATCTCAAGTGAGTACATAGACCCCTCTTTTACTATTTTCCAAACTGTTTTGGGGTGAAACACATGTGCCTACTTGTTACTTTCATGCTTTCCTGTTTTCACATCATATACCTGCTATGTTCGTTAGTACATTATAGTACATGATTTCATTTCATTACATTACATGCTATGTATGCCCATTGTGTGCGTACTTAGTACATCGTTTTACATTACATGCTATGTATGCCCATTGTGTGCGTACTTAGTACATCGTTCTACATTACATTTCATGCTATGTATGTCCATTGTGTGCATACTTAGTACATTGTTTTACATTGCATTTCTGTTGCATATGCTCATCCAGCATATGAACACATTATACTACATTTTGAACCGTTGTAACTATTTGACTATGTGAACCGTCGTAACCATTTGATTATATGAACCGTTTGTAACTGTTGAACCATGTGAATCATCTGTAACTGTTGAACCGTGTGAACCATTTGTATCTGTTGACCGGATTTACATTTGACAATAGACATTTGACTATACATAAACATTTCTACAATTGTTAAACATTACATCTTGGTGGTTTGGTTTTAGTAAGTGATTTAAGTAACGATGCGTGTGTAATATGATACAAGCATGGTGGATACGCCGCTGGTACTTCCTATATATAAGTGTCTGTATGGTATTACATATCGTAGCGTTATTTGAACCATTTCAATTTGAGACATATAACATTTTATACAAATAACATACTTTTCACAAGACATTGTTTTACAAACAACTTATCTTATACAAACCCATTTTACATGGTTATTCATTTAACCATACATTATTCTCTTATTTACACATATCATCTGATCTTATCGTTTTTCAAATGATTTACAAGACAAAGCAAATTACAAGGTTCATGACTAAACATCTTTCTCAAACATAAGTCATGAATTCTGTTTTCACAAAACCTATGTATCTCACAGGCATTTTTATGCTGACGTACCTATTTTCACATGTGTTTTCAGGAGATGATGCATAGGACTTATCAAGACATACTTAGGCGGACCTGTGCCTTAGTGACTTAAAACGACACAAGAACTAGTTAATTTATGTTATGTACTCTTTGTTTCTTGTTTAAAACAATGTAAACTCTCATGTTTGATTAATAAAACGAAACTTCAATTGCCATGGATTTGAAACAATTAATTCTGTTACAACACTCCCCGACGTTTCCGCCAAGTTTTGTATGTTCAACGTGGTCGGGGTGTGACAGTCATGAACCTTATAAAATCAAAGAGGGGACACTACTGTCCTTATACCTCTTGTCATGGAAAGGACCTTTGCGATGGTCCACGCGCTAACATTCGTTATTGTCACGCGCGTATAGGCACGATGATTAGATGGAATAGGAATAGAGATAATTCCTAGTAGTTGGAGGGGCACTTTTGAGATGAATACTTCATCTTCCTTTTCTGGTCAAGTATGTCGTCAATCTTGCTTCACATAAGCCGTAGGGATCTCGTCCCGTTGATTGAGAATTCATTCAAGGTTGCCGCCTCTGCCTCGTCATCATCACCGTAGTTAGGCATCTTCACGATCGAGAGGGAAGAGCCGCCACCTCCTACGGAAGCAAGCTCAGCATCTTGTTTGGTAATCACTCCCAGCCATGAGCTTTGCAAAGGACGCGAGGTCGGTAGCTTCATCGTGCGAGTCACGTACAGTAATAGGAGTCGGAGTCGAAAGTATCTTATTCACGTCAATAATCATTCCGTACACTTATTTGCATGTATGTATATCAATAACATATATGCTACTTAGCATAATCAAGCAATTTAATGTATCATATCACGTATAACTCTCGTTTTTGGGGGTCATTTTGTTTTTGGCAAGTCTAACTCGTGTAGACTATGCTTTGGTTGGCACCTTATTTTAAAGGTATTCCTCACTAATGTCCTTTCCTTGTCACTTTTTGAAAAGTGTCTGACTTGTGGATCTTGGCGCTTTCGTGAATGCAATGAAAACCTTTTTGTAAAATGTTTTCGTGAGAGAACTCTAGTGATTGTAGTCTAGACTTGAGAAAGAATCCTAGTTCACTACAATCGAAGCTCTGATACCAAACTGTCACACCCTGTCTTTTGCGGAAGCGTATGATGTGTGACTAGCTTGTTATCATTGCATTCAATCGTAATAAACAACTACATGATCAAAACGATGTTCATCCATTCATGAAAATTTGTGTATTACAAACACTTGTTGTTTAAGTTTTCAAAACATGACCTTTGACAAGGTTACAATTCAACAAAAGTGGATGACATCTAAACTTGTAGTCTATTTCTAGTTACGACACTTGCGCCCAAGATCCATCCTGTCACCTGAAATACATGTAATTTTGGAAAACATCAACATAAAGTTGAGCGAGTTCATGCATTTTGCATATCTTGTATGAAAACATTGTATGTATCTTGTATAAATAAAGTGTTCATGTATAAATCAAGTTTTCTTGTGTACACCACGAACTAATTGAATGTTTGTACAAGGACATTAAGGCATGTGAGGACATATGGAGCATTAGTGTTGGCTCCTTTAAGGCATGTGAGGACATAGGGAGCATTAGTGTTTTCTCCTTTAACTGTGTCGATTACCCTCGACTGTGTCGATTAACCTCGACTGCGTCAATTTCCCTTGACTGTGTCGATTACCCTCGACTGTGTCGATTAACCTCGACTGCGTCGATTTCCCTCGTCTGGGACACCGAAGCACTCAAGTGGTCACATAAGGACCCTGAGTGGGGCTCGGCCGTACCCGTTAGATCTAACCCTCGTCCCTAATTAAGTATTAATGGCATCTCAATATCTAGTTTAAGCTCACATGATCTAGTATTTTCTAGGCTTTTCTTAAAGCTCATCATATTGCACTCACCACGAGTGCTTCTCGTATTCTTTTGTATTCTCAAATCATATTGCACTCGGTACTCGTTCTCACCAAGAGTGCTTCTCGTATTTTTACCATTTGTAAAAATTATAATATTTGTAACATGTATTTCACCCCCGAGAGTTATAAAACCAAAAACAGTTAAAGAAAAGGGGGAGCATTAACTCACAACTTTGCGTTCCTGCGTCGTAAACTTCACCGGATTTGCTTAATTAACGTCGTAACCTATACGCGTTTACTTAACGTTAGTCACTAGACTTGCGTCGCACAAGTACAGTCACTCTCTTTTGTGTATAATTTCTTGTGTTAAAAATATTCTATATTTTTAACTACGTATCTTACTTCTCTAAAATTAATATAAGTATCTCGTGTTTTGCACTTTGCACCCGAATTATGTATCTTGTATGTTGTATGTGTATTTTTATGTTTATACTTCTCATGAGTATTTAGTGTATTTTTAAGTCTTAATACACTAGCACGTATAACACATACTATATACACTTAGCACAAAAGTTGGTGATAAAATAATATATATTTTTCTCTCAAAAATATACATACTTATATCCATTTTTATTCTTGAAGAAATCCTCATTTCTTATCACCAAAAATTAGGGAAACCTTGGTAATACTTTAAATACATTTTTAGGGAATAAGTTTCCCAAAAACTTATATTTTTCTAAGTGTAAAAATTTATAAAAATTTTGACAGAGTTTCCCCTAAAAATGGAGGTTTCCCATGTTTTCAAAACATGTGTTTATTTTCTTTTAAATTGTCAACAATCATCAACAATAATCACTAATTTCTCCATTTCATGAACTTGAATATTTGCAAAAATGTGTAGTAATTTACTAGCACATTTAGTAAGCCTTGTTATCTTTAAAAATAAGTTTAATTTCTTAAAAACTTTATTTTTAAAGAATATGAAGTTTCACAACTTCTAGTCAGTTTTTACGAAAATTATTTCTTTGTTAAAACTTTTGTTACACAAGTGTCCACACACTTGTTTGTTCATAAAAACACATGTACTTCATGAAAGATCCGGTTTTAAAACATGGTTTTGTCTTACAGTTGGTCTTTCGAAAATACCACTTGTAGATCTTTAGATCTACTAGTTTAGAACTCCATTTCATAAGATAAATTGTTTTTACACAAGTTCATGTTTAATAGTAGTAGTGTTCATCATCTAGTCCTTTTTATACTTTAACATACACTAGCTCATGTTCTAAGAACATAACCTAGCCGGGTTAGATGACGATCCGAACTACTACTAGCATTAATCAACACAAAATAATCATCACAAAACAAGTTTAACAAGTTTTACACAGTTATCCATCTATTAACCATCATATTCATCACTTTAATAGACTTTTAGTTGGTGATCTCTAGTGTTTATGATTTTTAGCCATTAAATCATCTATTAACCATCATAAACGAGAACAAGAAGATGTTTAGAAGCACTTACTACTAGCACACGGCTAGGGGAGTTCAAGAGGACAAAAGAGGTGGATAAAAGCAAATGAAGAAGGTCCTTCAAGATCCGCTTGCACCGAGCTTCGTTAGTGGCCTTCTTACTCCTCAATATCACCTTGGAATGGATGGATGAGTTGGAAAATGAGGGTGGCGGTGGTGCTTGGTTGGGCCGAGAACAAGGGAGGGAGAGAGGGAAGTGAAGATGGAGTGATGAAATGGTGGTATTTATAGACCTTCCATATAGCATATTCCTAGCATATTCCTGGCATATTCCTGGCATATTCCTGGCATATTCCTGGCATATTCCTGGTATATTCCTGGCATATTCCTGGCATATTCCTGGCATATTCCTGGCATATTCCTGGTATATTCCTGGTATATTCCTGGCATATTCCTGGTATATTCCTGGCATATTCCTGGTATATTCCTGACATATTCCTGGTATATTCCTGGTATATATATACCAGGTATATTCCTGGCATATTCCTGGTATATTCCTGGTATATTCCTGGCATATTCCTAGTATATTCCTGGCATATTCCTGGCATATTCCTGGTATATTCCTGGCATATTCCTGGTATATTCCTGGCATATTCCTGGCATATTCCTGGTATATTCCTGGTATATTCCTGGCATATTCCTGGGTTTGCTGCGTTGTCTGCGTTTTGCAGTGTAAGCATTGTGTCGCGTAGGAACACACGGTACGCGCTTAAACTTGAAAAATAACGTTTTTAAGCGTTTTAATTTATTTTTCAACACGAACCTGATTAAAATAAAATTTTAATCATAACAGAATATTTGTGGGATTAAATATTATCCGGGCGGTATATATGTAACCCTTGTATGTATCCTTGGGTTTTAATGTATTTTTGACGTTGGACCTACACCTAGGCCCTAATTCTAATGTCTGACTGCTTTCTGCAGTTCTGTTGACACGATGTGTCTTACCGGTGAGTTTACTAATATTTCTGACGCAACGCTCTCGTTTATGCATAAAGCTATATTTTGTAGCACAAAATGTGCATGAATTCACTTGCATGGAATTCAGAAATTTATTTGTCTGGTAAACCAGATCCTGCACAGTCATTTAAGCACAAATTACTGTTCATTTCGTGTACGGAATGTACGGAAAAGTGACGGTTGTCACAATTGTTTTACAAACAACTTATCTTATACAAACCCATTTTACATGGTTATTCATTTAACCATACATTATTCTCTTATTTACACATATCATCTGATCTTATCGTTTTTCAAATGATTTACAAGACAAAGCAAATTACAAGGTTCATGACTAAACATCTTTCTCAAACATAAGTCATGAATTCTGTTTTCACAAAACCTATGTATCTCACAGGCATTTTTATGCTGACGTACCTATTTTCACATGTGTTTTCAGGAGATGATGCATAGGACTTATCAAGACATACTTAGGCGGACCTGTGCCTTAGTGACTTAAAACGAGACAAGAACTAGTTAATTTATGTTATGTACTCTTTGTTTCTTGTTTAAAACAATGTAAACTCTCATGTTTGATTAATAAAATGAAACTTCAATTGCCATGGATTTGAAACAATTAATTCTGTTACAACACTCCCCGACGTTTCCGCCACGTTTTGTATGTTCTACGTGGTCGGGGTGTGACAGAAAAGATGGTATCAGAGCCAATGTTTTTAGGGATTTAGGTTATTAGTAATGCTTTGACCTAGTCTATAACCTTTCTTGGACCCTAACGCGAGTTTACTTGCGTTTAGTCATAAAACAATACCGTCACCTATCCTTAGGCGACGACCACAACAAGAACATAAATTTCAAAACCGCTTTGAAAACTAATCATCTGTTCTAGGATGATTGATTACTAGGTTTTGAACCCTCTATTGTAAGGTTTTGAACCCTCTGTTATAAGGTTTTGAACCCCTTTGAGTTTTCAAAATCTCGTCAAGGTTTTGGGTTTTAAATAATGTGAACACGTGCAAACTGGAAGGGTGAATGCCTGTATTCTGGGTTTTCTGTCTAGGCAAGCACTTCGTATATATCTCATCAGACGCGAGACCAGTTGTGCTTACCTGGGAATTCTTGGGATGAGTGTTCACTTATAGGCGAGCATGTCTTCGCGATACATTATTTTTGATCCATTTACTTTGATTAGTCACCAGGGTCGTTTGTTGCTTTGTAGTAACAAACAAATGACCACTATCCTTGCTTCATCAGATTTGTTTCATCTCATTCTTTTCGTCTAATACTCTCACTCATTTCCTTTCATGTTTCCTCTTTTAGAATGCCTCCTCGACGCGAAAACCAGATAGCGACTGCCGAACTGGCAGAAATTATTGCGCAGCAAATGGCTGCTTAATTCCCAAACCTCTTTGCTCAATGGAACCAAGCCAACAACAACAACAATGGTCCATGCAATTTCAAGAGTTTTAACTCGGCTAAACCACTCAAGTTTAGTGGTTCTGAGGGAGCGACTAGGCTTCTTCAATGGTTCGAGAGCATTGAGAATACTTTCCGCCACGTGCAGTGTCCTGACAATCGCATGGTGGAACGGGGTTATGAGATACCGTGGTGCAGAAGTTGCTCTAGCACAGACATGGGCTGAACTTAGAGCTCTTATGATGAGGGAGTTTTGTCCTCGTCATGAACTGCGAGCATTGGAAAGAGAGTTTGATGGTTTGAAGCAAGATAGCGGTGAGCATCGAGCCTACACGGACCGTTATGAGGAGTTAAGTCTGTTATGCCCAAACATGGTCACGCCGTTGGATAAGGCAATCGAAAAGTACATTGATGGCCTCCCTGACTCAATACAAGACATTGTGACTGGTAGCAACCCTACTACAGTTAGGCAGACCATTGAGCTAGCTGGAACCTTGACTGAATCTCAGATCAGGAAACGTAAGCTTTTCCGAAAGGGTGACAAGAAACCGGTCGAGGAATCGAACTCAAAAGAGGAATCAAAGACCATGGATGAACAGACTGGATCCCCTAAGAAGTCAAAGAAGCGAAAGGCTTCTCAGAACTTCGCCATGGTTACTCACAATGATCAAGCCGTCCCCAACCAACCAGCTCAACCCCCTGCCAGGAAACCCTACAACGGAACTGCACCCTTGTGCAACCAATGTGGCCTACATCATCATGCTGGTGTGAAGTGCCGCACATGCCAAGTTTGCGGACTTATAGGTCATACAGCGAGGGTTTGCCCAACCGCAGCTGCACCAAATCAAGCTGGCAACAATCCTGCTCAAGCTCGTTTCCCACCGGGGTCTTGCTACAACTGTGGCGAGATGGGCCATTTTCGTAGGAATTGCCCAAGGCTTGCTAATGCAAATCCAGCGCAGAGATGAGTATCAGACCGACAAGAGACAACGCTGTGTAGAAAATAATCGAGCCTTGTGTATTATTTTCTTTTGTTATCACGATCTATGAAACAGTTGTTGTTATTGTTGTTATAAATAAATCTTTCATTTACATTTTAATATGTTTATGTGGTTGCATGTATAAACATATCCTCTACAATACCAACAATCAAGGAACCATATTCCTTGAAGAACAGACTACCCCCAAATTTCTTCCATTGTATGATCTCTTGCGTTTTCCATGAAAATCCTAAGTACCCGTTTCTTCCAAGAGAAACGAAGTACGAGGTGCCAAGTTAATAGCAATCAATAACAAGATAATAACAATTAAACAATTATGTGATTATGTGCTTATGTGTTCCCTTTTATGTGTCATATGATTCAAATTATGTTATCCAAATCCTCGTAGAATCTTGCATATCCTTGTACAAGAAATTCATAGTAGGATACCCAAAGGTACTACCTAAAATCCTTAATGGACTTCTACGCTGTAGTTAAGTCCCTTGGATTATAAAGTACTACTTCATAATTAGACCCCTTTAGTGGTCTAGTTAAACTGATCGATCCAAAAATCTGGTTAGGAATATTATGTGATGATATAGATGAAAGGACTCCTTGGTGGCCTAATTAAGAAGATCCTCTGTCGATCTAATTAAAAGGACCCTATGGTAGTCTAGTCACCCTCATCACAAGTTTGATATCCTTCCCCACAACATTACAAAACGAACTGTGCGGACTGTGCAAGGAATTACGTAATTATGGATGCATACATAATTATGGAATTTAGTGCACAGAAATCACAGCAAGTTCTATCATGTATCTAAGTTAACCCAATTCATTTCCAATTCTGATGAAGCATCCGTTGAGGAAAAATGAACTAGCTATTTATTTTTCACTTCTGAGGAATATCCGTTGAGGAAAAGAATATCCGTTTATCCTTCATTTCCAACTCTGAGGAAGCAACCGTTGAAAATGACTCCGTTAGTTCATTTTCGTTTCTTAAGATTATCCGTTGAGGAAATGAATATCCGTTGTTAAATCTTTCATTTCCGTACCTGAGGAAGCAACCGTTGAAAATGACTCCGTTAGTTCATTTTCGTTTCTGAAGATTATCCGTTGAGGAAACGATTATCCGTTGTTAAATCTTTCATTTCCGTACCTGAGGAAGCAACCGTTGAAAATGACTCCGTTAGTTCATTTTCGTTTCTGAAGATTATCCGTTGAGGAAATGAATATCCGTTGATTATTTCTTCATTTCAAATTCTGAAGAATAACCGTCGAGGAAAATGACCCCGTTTGTTCATTTTCATTTCTGAAGATTATCCGTTGAGGAAATGAATATCCGTTGATTATTTCTTCATTTCAAATTCTGAAGAATAACCGTCGAGGAAAATGACCCCGTTTGTTCATTTTCGATCTGAAGAATATCCGTTGAGAGAAATGAATATCCGTGGATTATTCCTTCATTCCCGTTTCTGACGAAGGACCCATTGAGGAAGAATGAATCATCCATTCGTTTTCACTTCTGAAGAATATCCGTTGAGGGAAATGTATATCCGTTTAGTTAAAAATCCTTTATTTTCCATTTCCGAAGAACCCGTTGAAGAAAATGACCCCGTTCGTTCATTTTCGCTTCTGAAAAGTATCCGTTGAGGAAAATAAAAAAATTTTGCTTTACATATCTCTGGTGGTTATTTGACACAAAGTCACAAATAGACTCCTACGAATAAATTTCGGGACGAAATTTCCTTAAGTAGGGGAGACTGTGACACCTGTGTCACTGCGACCATCAAACAAATACCAAACCAATGAAATATTGTATTTCATACTTGGGATCTGTATAAATATGTGTATCTTTTACACATATCAATTCTTGTTCGATTACAAGCTCTAAATCACTTTCTGGAAGGTTATACGCGCACTGATGCGTAAATATAACCATTATAATGCAACAAACACTCCGGAATAGTGAAATAGGCTTAACATACCTTAAATAACCTTTGCATAACTTAGAAATAAGTTTTAAAGGCTTTGGTATGGCAAAAACAAGTTAAATCGCTTACAGGGACTAAAGTTGACAAACTGCGAAAGTATGCCAATCTGAACTGTAACAGACATTCCAGAACATGACCATAAGTTAAACACACCTTAAATATCCTTTATATAGCTTAGAAATAGGCTTTGAGGGGTTCGGTGTGCTAAAATAAACTTTTGGGTCATTCAGGGACTAAAAGCGTCAAAAAGTGCACAAGTTTGCACTTTCGCGCATAACTTACATTCTGAATACACCCGGACATCCAAAAATTTATGTAAGCACTAAAACATTTTATTTTAGTGTTTGGCATAAGAAAAATCCATTCGTCGCGTCATTTGGATCGTTTTTCGCGCTTATGCGCATTCCGTCGTAATTAGCCGAACAACGCAACCGTACGGCTAAAAGAACCGACATCCGAGATATTTTTGAGAACATTTTAAGTTCCCTTTACTTTAACTTCATTTTAGAGCTTTGAAATGGGGTTAACGGGCCTTAAACGCGTCGGAAAAGGCCTTATTACACTACAGGGACCAAATCTGCCATTTTTGAAACTTTCTGTGCAGAAACATTGAATCTGGCCTATACCACCTTTGCACATGGTTTTGGGCAATACTATGGGCTGGTTTGATGTGCACATGGTATTACAATACCATGGGTGCAAGTGTATGGCCAAGATTGAAGCACTTTTTCCAAGAAACGATCCTAACGGTTCGGGAAATCCTATAAATACCCCATGCCTTCATTTGCAAAACCCACAAGAATTTTGATTTGAGAAACTCTAAGTTGAAACCATTGTTTCATACCTGAGTTACTTGGATCGAGATTAGCATTCGGGGACCCTTCGTAAGTATTCCTTCGTTCTTTTATTGCTTTTCGAGTCCGAAAGTCAAACTTTGTTTGACTTTCTGCGTTGACCAGTTTATGGTCAATGCGAAGTTTGTTTGAACTTCGCAACGTGATTGTAATCACGATGGTTATAGTCCCTTGGGACTATGCCTACTGATTACCACGTTGTCTAGGGTCGTAAGGGTAAGCGATCTCATAAATCGCTTATACCTTCGAACCCGACCCATTTGGTCGATCATTAGGATCCGACCAAACACATTAGGTGACCATAGTAGGTAGGGAATAACCTTCCGAGGTTATACCCTACGGTCACATCGTTTGAGTAGTTGTATGATAGGTAGTTTATATGCCTTAGGTAAATTACCAAAATGCCCTTTTTTACGCCAAAATTCATTTAAGCATATGTAACATAACTTTTGGTATCTAAACTGATTTGGTAACAATATTAGATGTGTTAAGGCATATTTTACTTGTCATAGGACTAGTTAGGCGTTCCGAACGCGTTTCACGCGAACGACGCGTTAAAGTAGCATAAACTACCTAAACGGGTTGTAATGGGTAGTAAGCACTTATGTTAGGTTTCTTTTAGTATGTAGGCTTTGTTAAACCATATTACACGAGTCTCCATACTCGTTTGGTTTACGAACCCTCATTCTATCTAAATCCTCCGATTTAGGTCCGGTTTATTAACATAGTTAGCTATATTAGGTGCCGTTTGATTCCGAGATCTCTAGCATTGTTTGGTTGTTACTCAAGGACTACTAGGCAATCTCAAGTGAGTACATAGACCCCTCTTTTACTATTTTCCAAACTGTTTTGGGGTGAAACACATGTGCCTACTTGTTACTTTCATGCTTTCCTGTTTTCACATCATATACCTGCTATGTTCGTTAGTACATTATAGTACATGATTTCATTTCATTACATTACATGCTATGTATGCCCATTGTGTGCGTACTTAGTACATCGTTTTACATTACATGCTATGTATGCCCATTGTGTGCGTACTTAGTACATCGTTCTACATTACATTTCATGCTATGTATGTCCATTGTGTGCATACTTAGTACATTGTTTTACATTGCATTTCTGTTGCATATGCTCATCCAGCATATGAACACATTATACTACATTTTGAACCGTTGTAACTATTTGACTATGTGAACCGTCGTAACCATTTGATTATATGAACCGTTTGTAACTGTTGAACCATGTGAACCATCTGTAACTGTTGAACCGTGTGAACCATTTGTATCTGTTAACCTGATTTACATTTGACAATAGACATTTGACTATACATAAACATTTCTACAATTGTTAAACATTACATCTTGGTGGTTTGGTTTTAGTAAGTGATTTAAGTAACGATGCGTGTGTAATATGATACAAGCATGGTGGATACGCCGCTGGTACTTCCTATATATAAGTGTCTGTATGGTATTACATATCGTAGCGTTATTTGAACCATTTCAATTTGAGACATATAACATTTTATACAAATAACATACTTTTCACAAGACATTGTTTTACAAACAACTTATCTTATACAAACCCATTTTACATGGTTATTCATTTAACCATACATTATTCTCTTATTTACACATATCATCTGATCTTATCGTTTTTCAAATGATTTACAAGACAAAGCAAATTACAAGGTTCATGACTAAACATCTTTCTCAAACATAAGTCATGAATTCTGTTTTCACAAAACCTATGTATCTCACAGGCATTTTTATGCTGACGTACATATTTTCACATGTGTTTTCAGGAGATGATGCATAGGACTTATCAAGACATACTTAGGCGGACCTGTGCCTTAGTGACTTAAAACGAGACAAGAACTAGTTAATTTATGTTATGTACTCTTTGTTTCTTGTTTAAAACAATGTAAACTCTCATGTTTGATTAATAAAACGAAACTTCAATTGCCATGGATTTGAAACAATTAATTCTGTTACAACACTCCCCGACGTTTCCGCCAAGTTTTGTATGTTCTACGTGGTCGGGGTGTGACAGTCATGAACCTTATAAAATATTTTCTTTTATAAAATCATATGAAAATCAAATGATATAAAAGAATGATGTATGGCTAAGTAAATAACCAAATGAAAATAATATGTATAAAATATGTCATGTCTTGTCTTTGTTGAAGTGGTTTAGATAACGCCACGATATGCAATACAATAAAAGCACTTATATATAGGAAGTACCGGCGGCGTATCCACCATGCTTTTATCATATTACACACGTCTCGTTACTTAAATCACTTATTAATAACCATGAAATAATGTCTTGTTTAAATGTCAATGTCCGATGTCAAGTGTCAAATGTCCAGTATAAACCATGTCTTGTATGGCGAATAAATAGTATTTACTCAAGCCAAATGCATAATGTCATGTATAAACAAATGTCTTATGTAATCAAAATGTCATGTACAAAACAAGGTTTTTAAATAAACAAAGGTTTAAAACAAAAGTTATGTTTTGAAAACCATTGCTTTTATCGAGTTGAACATTTATGTGGTTTGTCTATCGCATACACTCAAGCCTTGAGACTGTCGGATAAACCCTTATCAGGATCAAGGTTTACAAAAAAAATGTATTCGGATTCTGTCATTCCCCTTCTGAAATACCTAGAAAGCGGGAACGGGATTTGTCAAGTCCTATAGCGCTATTACATACTACCGAGCGGCGTGATCAATGTTAATGAATGTACTACTCCGTTAAACATACCAAATGTCTTTTTCAATGTAAGCATGTCATGAAAATGTCTTTGTAAAACCATGTAATAGGCATACTAAGTCAATATGCCCATAAAATGTCTTTGAAACCAAATGTTAGGTATACTAAGTCAATATACCATAAAAAAATGTCTTTGAAATAATGTATTATATGTAATATGTAATAAAACATGTATAATGTCATGAAAACGAAAAGTAAAGTTATGCACATATGCTTCACCCCAAAACATTTGAAAACGTAAAATAGGGGAACTATGTACTCACCTTTGGGTGCATTTTTATATGTTAACACAATCCCTCAAATTGTTTATTCGTCCTAAATTAAATAAGAACGATTTAATAATCAAAAACTCACAAAAATACCTAAGTTTCTCCAATACTTAGAATTTTCACATAACTTTGAGATTTCTCGAAAAGTTATTATTTTTGATTATGTTGGTGTGAATATATATATATATATATATATATATATGAGTTCATATATATTTTAAAAACTTTGCGACTTGGACGATTTTATTGGTGACCCTCATCATGTTATAAGAAATATATCTATGATTTACGCGTCGTAATATATATACTCAAATGTAACATAATAATAATAGCGTAATACACATAATCTTGTCAAGTATTACCATGTCATCATACACATATTATAAAACACATAACACATTGTAACACATAAAATTTACCCATGAACAACCCATTATAGTGTATGTTGAAAACACGTATTTTAGCGATTCGGTAACGTTTTTGGGCGCCGGAAGTCACGTATGACTAACCAAACACCAAGTAAACTTAATATAAGTTAAAATACTTATTTTTATATCAAAAATATCAGTTTACTTACTGATCTAAAACAGTTTTCTAAAAATCCTCCGAAAAGCCGATTTTTAACCGTTTTACCGCATAGTTTTGCATCAAACGTTACCCTAACCATCCCAAATCGTAACGACTTGATATTTTAACATAACCCATGTTATTTACTGAATAAAATAGTGGTTATACTCATGATAGTGCAGGTCTCACATAAAGCATATAAATCATGCAAATTTCACATATTTTACCACTTTCTAAGCTATATGTACAACATGCAAAGCTATCAAACCTATGACAAAGTTTCATGCCATTATAACATACCAAATAATGTTATTTTTAGTGTTTATAATTTGTTCTAAAACATTTTTGTCATACAATCATTTTTATCATTTCTTGAGCTTTAAATCAACATGTATTCTTATGTACAAGTGTCTAAAGCACGCTATCATATCATCATCATTTCATATGAATTTAAATGCATCAAACATGTGATTTATTCATGTTTATTTACTGATTTAATTGAACATTCATCATATCATGCACAAATCATCAAAAACTTGCATTTTAACTATCATTCAAGAACAAGCAACAACTTAAAAATTCTCAAATATGTCTAATAAATTTTTAGCCATTTACATGTCAAAATACCAACATTATTTCAAATTATAACTCATGATTCAATCACTCCTTTATATCTCTAACATATTTGTACATAATCTTGTTCAAGCAAACATCCTAAACAAGTATTTATCAAAAATCAACTCAAACTCAAGTCTCATACACATACATATATATGTACGGTAATATATACACACACACATATATACTACCATTTTTATTTTGTATCAAGACCCATTTATTTTTAGATTTCAAGTTTGTGAAAAATTCCAAGATTCAAGAGAAACTTCCAATCATCAAGAACAACCAAGAATCAAGTGTATGATTTAAACATAAACTTTATACCTTCAAGATTCAAGTGAGTTTTTGGATGAGATTTTGATGATATGGAGCTTGAAATCACTTGAAAACACCTTGGAAACTCCTTTGGATCTTCACACCAACTTGAAACTAGCTTGGAATGGGGTTTAATCTTGAAGAACAAGGTTGCAAAGTTGAAGATGGGAGTGGTGATGGTGTTTACGGTTATGGGGGAGAGAGAGGGAGGAAGATTGAGTGTGGTGTTGAGTGAGAAATGAGATGAAGTGATCTTGTAAGATATATAGAGATATGGAAGATCCATGCATCTTTTTTTTTTTTTTAACACTTGTCCATAAAATCAAGCAAAATCCAATTAAAATAAGAATTCAAATCTTTGAGTGGATGGTGGGTCCTAGTGACCGAAAATCATATGGGGGGGGGGGTTAAATGTAATTTTTGAATGGTAAAAATAGATAAAAACAGGTATTTAACTGGATACCGGGTATTTTATCTAGCGTTTAAATCCCGGTTTATGGTGTTCTAAATTATTTTTATTATTCTGTAAAAATAAACTCGCCAAAATATTACTGAAATAAATTTCAGTTGCCGAGATTGGCTGTGTTGTCTGCGTTTTGCAGTATAAGCACTGTGTTGCGCAGTAACACGCGGTACGCGCTTAAATTTTGAAAAATAACGTTTTTAAGCGTTTTAATTTATTTTTCAACACGAACATGATTAAAAATAAAATTTTAATCATAACAAAATATTTTTAGAATTTAAATATTATCAGGGCGGTCACCAACGTTCGTTGCGCAGTTTTGTCGCAAATAGTTCTAAAGTTCGAATAAACATGTTTTTGCCATACCGAATCCTTCGAAACTTATTTATAAGTTATGTAAAGGGTATTTAGGGTATGTTTGGCTTATTTCACAGTTCCGGTGTGTACGTCGCGTTAAACTGATTATGTTTACGTAACGGTTTATGATTTCACTTGCAGAACAGGTTTGAGAGTTCGGAATTGAACAATGATTGAAAACGTACTAATGTCACAAATAATTAAACAAATATTGAAATTTTAAAACACCATATTTTATTAAATACAAAGTTGTTTGGAACAGTACAAGGATTAAAATACACAGATGTCACAGTCTCCCCTGTCCCGAAATTTAATTCGAGGAAACTTGTGGGAAAAGGTGTGGATATTTCGCCTTCATTTGATCCTCTCATTCCAAGTAAACTCTGGGCCACGTTTGGATTTCCAGCGAACTTTGACTATCCGTATGCGCTTGCGCTTTAGCTTCTTGACTTGATGGTCCAATATTTCCACAGGTTTTTCGACGAAGTGCATCGTGTTGTCGACACGAATTTCATCAAGGAGGATGTGGAGGTTTTCATCAGCCAAACACTTTTTCAGATTGGACACGTGGAAAGTTGGATGAACATTTCCAAGTTAAGGAGGCAGCTCAAGTTTGTAGGCTACTTTTCCGATTCTTTCAATGATCTTGAACGGTCCAACGTAACGTGGTGCAAGTTTTCCTTTCTTCCCAAATCTGATTACACCCTTCCAAGGAGATACCTTGAGTAGGACGAGATCACCGACTTGGAATTCCAAAGGCTTGCGTCGTCTATCCGCGTAACTCTTTTGACGGATTCTAGCTGTTAAGAGGTTGTCGCGAATTTTCTTGACTTTGTCTGTAGTCTCTAGAATGAGTTCAGGTCCAGTGAGCTGAGCTTCACCAATCTCATTCCAGTAGACCGGCGAACGACATTTTCGACCGTATAAAGTTTCAAAAGGAGCCATGTTGATGCTGGAGTGATAACTATTATTGTAGGAGAATTCGATCAATGGAAGATGCGAATCCCAACTACCACCAAAATCGATCACACAAGCTCTAAGCATATCCTCCAATGTCTGGATTGTTCTTTCAGATTGTCCATCAGTTTGAGGATGATAAGATGTGCTCAAATTGAGTTGAGTTCCCATAGCAGATTTCATGGTTCTCCAAAAGTGAGATGAGAATCGAGCATCTCGGTCTGATATGATGTTCAAAGGAACACCATGTTGGGATACAATTTCATCTACATAGATCTTGGCAAGCTTTTTAGCAGAGAAATCCTCACGGATTGGCAAGAAGTGAGCAGATTTTGTCAAACGATCAACTACTACCCAAATGGCATCATGACCTCTATTAGTGCGCGGTAGTTTGGTAATGAGATCCATGGCAATGTTTTCCCATTTCCAAACCGGTATCTCTGGTTGTTCCAATAATCCAGAGGGATGTTGATGTTCTGCCTTAACCTTCAGACAAGTAAGGCATTTTGATACGTATAAGGCAATGTCTTTCTTCATTCCCGGCCACCAAAACTGGGTTCGAATATCCTTATACATTTTATCTGCACCAGGATGAATAGAATAACGAGACTTATGAGCTTCATCCATATGCAAGGTGCGAAGATTGTCTATACTTGGGACCCACAAACGGCCCATGAAATAGAATATCCCAAAGTCTCTCAATTCAACCTCAGGTTTAATGTGACACGGTAATTCTTTACCCATCAAGCCTTGTGTAACACAAGTATGTTGAGCTTGAAAGATGCGGGTTTGAATATCAGATCGAACTCGAACACAATGAAGCTTGACTCTTTCTTTTCGACTTAGCGCATCGGCTACGACATTCGCCTTTCCAGGATGGTAGCGAATCTCGCAGTCGTAGTCGTTTAGAAGTTCTACCCAACGTCGTTATCTCATGTTTAGTTCTTTCTGATTGAAGATGTGTTGGAGACTTTTGTGGTCTGTGAAAACCACACATTTTGTTCCATAAAGGTAGGGCCTCCAAATTTTGAGAGCAAAAACCACAGCGCCCAACTCAAGATCATGAGTGTCACACCCTCAAATTACCACCTAGGGAGTGTCCCTGTTAGGCGTGTGACTACTAGCAATGAGCCACTAATTACATTGAATCACAAGTTGTAATAAAGTTCCATCAATTAAGTAATAACAATTCCAATCATAAGTTATTCAAAATCACAAGTTCAGCGGAAGCATTAAAGTATCATAAGGTAAATACGAATAAATCATAATAAATAAGTATTTGACAAATAATCCCGTCGGTATGACCATGACCACTCTTGCTCTCCAGCCAGCAAGCTCCTGTTTCAATCACCTAACGACCTGCGAGCATGTAACAAGTGTGTCAGACAAAGCTGGCGAGTCCACAGTTTAAGAAAACGTTTGTTACCAGTTGAATGTAAAACAGTTCAATAACCATTGCAAGTAATATTGTTAATATCTCAATTCCGAACAAGACGGCTCCTGAAGTACATGACTGCCCTTTCCCACGTACTCCTATCCAATACTAGGCCCGACTGGGTCATTAGTTCACATCCGTCCTCTCTAGGAGCGGTGTGAGGGTGCCAAACCTAAGTAGCGCTACCAACTAATACCCGTTACCCTCCAGGTAACAATGTAAGGGACTTACAAGAATGATAGGTGAGAATATTAACCAATATACCCGTTTTTACCCAAAAGACTTATCCCTCCACGGGGTACCCACTGACTGTCCCCAACCACTGGGACGCATGCTCGAATGTAGTGAACTCACCTTTGATTTGCTCGGTAAGACTAGCTATGTTTTCAGTTGCTCAAAACAATCCTATCATAGTTACCGATATCAATTAGACTCATGCACAAACATCCACTTATTTAAAACAAGATGTAGACATAGATCATTCATCTCATGGCACGTATGGCGTAACAATTAATTAATTCATTTCAAGGTTCACATCAAGCATATTCATTGTTCACATAACGCACCCATACAGTCCAGTTCACAACGGTTTATTCATGCATCTACGGCACTAACCAAATGCTTAACTTGTAATCACTCAAGCATGTTGTACGCATAGATACATAACCTGCTCGTCCATGCTTCAATCCAGCTATTAAACATGTATGACTCAAATAATAAAGTATACATATATCACAATTATTAGCACAACTAAACATACATTGCACATCAAAACATATCAGGCGAAATCACTGCCTTGGCAGTCTTACTCGGCCCAATGTTGCTGGCCCAGTCCGGTTATGTTGCTCAATTGACTCTGGCCCAGCTGGGTATGCACAGTAAATCTCGTGGCCCAGCTGCGAACCGGCTTGTTTGTGGCCCAGAACTAACAATTCGGATTTATATGTGTGTGTGTGTTCAGCAGTTACATGTGGCACAAACTAGCAACCTCACCCAATACTATCTAACAATCCATCACAAGCATCAGCCCAAACAATATACATATGTCCTGTTAAGGTATTTGGCCCAACAAGAATCCCAATCATGCATCATTTATTCTTTTATTCCAGGTTCATATTCTAACTAATTCAAGATCATACCATCCACGTTTATCAATTTCATCACATAATTCTCTTCTAAACTTCCTGATCAGAATCGTGCACACAACAACCTAATTATCCATATAATCATACGCATAAATTAACAATATCACAACTTGTTAACCGGCTAATATGTAACACGAAACAACAAGCATGCCCTTCGGCCGGGTGTATCATACATCGACCCCAGGTAACAGGTAATCAATTTGACCAATTTGTATAATGTTACAAGTAATCACAATCAGACATAATCATATCTCGACTATCAAGAACATTACACCAGCAACAATCAAAGACAATCCTACACATTTAGTTCACGTACCGATTGGATGTAGAGATACAAGAAGTGATGCTTGATAATGATATGCTCCCACGAGTAACTACTGCCGTTTTATAACCTAGAGGGCACCTAGGGTTTGTAACTGCTCAAGTAATCATATGCACTCTACGTAACATATTATTATACGGATAGGAGATTTGGGCCGGTTACAATAGGAAATCAAACAACATGTTGGGCCGGTGATGGTCTGCTAAACAAACAGTGGTGTGGGCCTATTGTGTTTACTAAGCAACACAATGATTTGGGCCGATACTACACAACATTACGGATCAGTATTTGGGCCTACTCTAATAGTTTATTAATTGGCGTTACATGTTATGTTTGGGTCGAGTTACATGTGATGTTTCTTAATCAAACAAACAATATACACAGTGAACAACTACCAATTGTGTTAGGACGTTTAACAGGGTTACGGGTCGGATGGATAGACAAAACAAGAACGGGGAAATCGCAAAAACCGAAGACACTAACCTTGAAACATCGGGTTGTCACATCATCCCCAACTTGAAAGAAATTTCGTCCCGAAATTTGACAAGTAAGCACAGAGGAATGAAGTGAGAAATCAAGATTGTTGCGGATTTTGCTCGGGTGTGACATCATCCCCAACTTGAAGAGGAATTTCGCCCCGAAATTCACCAGCTTTACTAGTTTCCGCTTTGTCTTCGGGAAAAAGATGTGGATATTTGAGCTTCATTTGATCCTCTCGCTCCCATGTGAACTCTGGTCCACGTCTTGATTTCCAACGAACTTTGACAATTGGAATACGACTGTGCTTACGTACTTTAACCTCTCGATCCATAATCTAAACGGGCTCTTCGACAAACTGCAGCTTGTCGTCGATCTTCAGCTCTTGGAAGGGTACCACTAGTGGATCCTCAGCAAAACACCTCTTTAGTTGCGAAACGTGGAAGACATCGTGAACATTACCCAACTCAGCAGGTAATTCTAGCTTGTAGGCCACTTTACCGATGCGTTCAAGAACTCTAAATGGTCCAACGTAGCGTGGATTAAGCTTGCCACGCTTTCCGAAGCGTACAACGCCTTTCCACGGTGAAACTTTCAACATGACACGATCATTCACTTCGAACTCTACCTCCTTGCTACGTTTGTTGGCATAGGCTTTCTGACGGTCACGAGCTGCTGCCATACGTTCCCTGATCTTCACAATCATCTCTGAAGTCTCTAATACCAGTTCAGGACCTGAAATCTGACTGTCACCCACTTCAGCCCAACAGAGAGGTGAACGACACTTCCTCCCGTATAATGCCTCAAACGGAGCTGCCTTGATGCTAGTGTAGTAACTGTTGTTGTAGGAGAATTCTACTAATGGCAAACGTCTCTCCCAACCCTTCCCAAAATCAATAACACACGCCCGCAACATGTCTTCAAGTGTCTGAATAGTGCGCTCACTCTGACCATCGGTCTGAGGGTGATACGCAGTACTCATGTTGAGACGCGAGCCAAACGACCTGTGCATAGCCTGCCACAACTCCGAAGTGAAACGCGGATCCCGATCCGAAATGATAGAAGTTGGCACCCCGTGCCTAGAAACCACCTCCTTAAGGTATATCGCTGCGAGTTGAGAGTGCTTATCTGTTTCCTTAATTGGTAGAAAGTGCGCTGACTTCATAAGACGATCGACAATTACCCATATCGTGTCGTTCCCCGCCTGTGTTCTCGGTAATCCTGTAACAAAATCCATGGAGATCTGCTCCCACTTCCACATCGGCATCTCTGGTTGCTGGAGTAGTCCCGAGGGTTTCTGATACTCTGCCTTGACTCTAGCATTAGTCAAACACTTCCTTACATACGTGACTATGAAAGCTTTCATATTAAGCCACCAATACGAGACCTTGAGATCCTGATACATCTTATCAGACCCCGGGTGAACAGAGTATCGTGACTTATGTGCTTCATCCATCACAAGTTCGCGGAGATCGCCAAACAGAGGAACCCATAATCTCCCCATAAAATAGTAAATGCCATCAGACTTTTGCTCAAACTTCTTGTTCATACCACGCAAACCCTCTGCTTCAATGTTTTCATCCTTTAAGGCCTCGACCTGAGCTGAACGAATCCGTGTGGGTAGATCAGAGTGAATAGTAAGCTGTAGAGCACGAACACGCTTCGGCTTCGGTTCCTTGCGGCTAAGAGCATCTGCTACAACATTAGCTTTACCCGGGTGATACTTGATGGCACACTCGTAATCATTGAACAATTCTACCCAACGACGCTGACGCATATTCAATTCCTTCTGGTCGAAGATATGCTGAAGGCTCCTGTGATCAGTGTAGATGGTGCACTTGGTACCGTACAGATAGTGCCTCCAAATTTTCAATGCAAAGACCACCACCCCTAACTCTAAGTCGTGAGTCGTGTAGTTCTTCTCGTGTACTTTCAACTGTCGAGAAGCGTAAGCTATCACTTTGTTGCGCTGCATCAACACGCAACCCAGACCCTGAATCGATGCATCACAATGGACTTCGAACTCCTCTGTACCCTCTGGTAAAGACAGAATCGGCGCGCTACACAATTTCTGTTTCAAGAGTTGGAAGGCATCCTCCTGTTTCGCTCCCCATGAATAAACTACCTTCTTCTGTGTTAATGAGGTGAGTGGCTGAGCAATCTTTGAGAAGTCCTGAATAAAACGACGATAATACCCTGCTAGACCGAGAAATTGTCGCACCTCCGAAGGATTCTTTGGTGCCGCCCAATTTCTAATGGCGTCGATCTTGGCAGGATCCACATGTATACCCATCTCATTAACGATGTGGCCCAGAAAATGTACCTCTCGAATCCAAAAATCACATTTAGAAAACTTCGCATATAGCTGCTCCCTCCTCAGAAGTTCTAAGATAAGACGTAGATGTCGCTCATGATCCTCCTTGCTTTTGGAATAAATCAGAATGTCATCAATAAAAATGATAACAAAGTCGTCCAGATACGGCTTGCATACGCGGTTCATGAGATCCATGAAGACCGCTGGTGCGTTGGTCAACCTGAATGGCATAACCAAGAACTCATAGTGACCGTACCGCGTCCGAAATGCTGTTTTGGGAACATCTTCCTCTCTAACCCGTACCTGATGATAACCCGACCTTAAGTCTGTGACAACCCGAGTTTTCAAGGTCCTTCCTCGACACGTTACTTGTTTCACACTATCTTCTCATAATTGTTTGTGTTGTAACTGATGCATATTTGATTAACTGTTGATACATATTTGATTAATTGTTGATGCATATTTGATGAACTGTTGAACTGTATTTTCATGATTCATTGTGTTGTAAAATGTGCACCCTTGTGTTATGATAAATGAATTGTCTTAATGTTTGGTGAGTGAATGAAATATTATGTTTTGGGCCACAATAACCGACCACGATTAGACTTGGGCCTGTTAGAGTTGGGCCTATTAGAGCCAACTGAACATCAGTGTTGGGCCGGTAGTTGTTGGTGCAAACTTTATAATTTAGTGACCTCTTGTTACTTTCTTTTGGACCGGTTTTGCGAGCCCAAGACAAACCAAACCAAACCCCTTTACCAAATTCCTTTGCTATTTAAATCGTGCATCACTTGTTGCCTACCCATATCTCTAAACAAAAACCCTACTAGTTTCATACGTTACGTACAGCAGGAGAACCCCTCCCCCCCTCACCTTTGTCGAAGCTTCTTCCTTTTAGCGATCAACATTCGTGTCTAGCACATATCAATCTTCTGGTTAGTTCCGCTGGGTTTATTCAATTCTCGATTCATTGTGTTTATTTTATGTGGATAAACATATGGTTATTTCAAATCTTGATTTACTGCTAGTTCTTGATAGACAATTGGTTATTATATGATTAACGTTGGTTGGTTAATGCGGCTAGGTTGTTTCTGATCACGTTCAATATATGGCTAATTGGCATAACAATAGACGACATGAATAATGTTAAATAATACCCATGACATTCCATGAATATATGTTGCTTGTCATTATAGAATATAACTGGCATACGAGTTAGGGTTCATGTGCATGAATGTGATCCGATAGGAATGTGTTGAATTGCTAAATCACTGTTTTGAGATCCCTCTTGGTAAATGTTGTTGCTGTTAATATGATTGTTCCAATTCGACCTATGAGGATAATAAGTGTTATGATAATTAATTGATCTAGGTCATGCAATGGAAGGATCAATGTGATAGTTGTCTGATGTGGTTAATATTGTTGTTGTGACCATTAGGTGATAACATGATTGAATAATTATGGGATGATTATATGATATGAATGTGTGTGAATTACCAAACTGTTGTACATGCTATCTATCACAAGGATTAGTAATGATTGCAACATGTGAATGTTTGTGGACCAAGAACATAGGCATGTGCAATAACCTAGGGAAACTGTCATGATGTTGAGTGATGACTGCATGTTATAATGAATGCCACGTGAATTAATACTGACCAATTTAATATTGATCTATGCCATGTGATTAATTTACCATAATGGTCATTGTAAACCTAACCCTGTTTAGGGTGTTTATGGAAAATAATGATAAACATGGCCCAGGGAGTGAGGCTGATCGGGTTATGGGTATATGCATTTCGTTGGGCTGTAATAATCATTGCATAATTTTGGGCTGTGTGGTGTAATGGGGCCAAGCATGTGTGACCAGCCGCATAATTGTATAATGGACCGAAAATTACTAGCCCACAAACTGATGATCACACAAATATTGTGGGCTGGGCTCCGATGGGCCACCCACACACACACATGCACACTCATTAGATAACATGTCACATTGGGCCGCACCCTACGTTGTTGGGCCTGAACCGTTGCTAGTCTTGTATGCTTGTGATATAAAAATTCTTGTGACCCAAATGGTTATTGCGTGTTATGTGATCTTTTGTTACAATTTGTGTGATGTTATGTGCACTACTTTTACGCTACTTGAGTTGTGAATGTGGAATACGTGGCTATGTATATACAAACTGATTACTCTTGGTAAGCACGATAGGGTTTGGTAGACCAACTGGGAACGGGTAATGTATCTAGTCTTACCGAGCAAACCAAGGTGAGTTCACACTCCTAAGGCATGGGATTCCCGGTGGGTTGGGAATGGGATTGAATAACTACTCGTACTATCATTACTATTAAACTATTTTTCACTGTCCTCGGATTAAAGGGCACGTACGTAAAACCTACGTACACTCATACTTACTACTGTCCTCGGATTGAAGGGCACGTAAGTAAAACCTATGTACACTCATACTCGCTACGGTCCTTGGATCAAGAAGGGCACATACATACACGACTAGTCTAGTAACATACAACATGGGAAGCCCCCAATATTCATCGCAAACATGTTCGGGGAACCGCGATACGGATTAATACGATACACATGGGAAGCCCCCACTAATCATCGCAAACATGTTTGGGAAACCGCGATACGGATTAATACGATACACATGGGAAGCCCCCACTAATCATCGCAAACATGTTTGGGAAACCGCGATACGGATTAATACGATACATGGTTTACGAAATAAACATATGATTTACGAACACTATACTAAACAACCAACTGTGAACTCGCTCAACTTTGTTGTTGACTCGTTGTTACATGACTTGCAGGCCTTTAGGTGCTAATCAATGGAACTTGCTGTCTGGGAAGCTGGAGTGGTCATGGATCGAGTTACATGGAAACGCAACACAAGACTAAGAGCTATCACATGTGGTTTATAAACACTTAACGAACTAAATATGCTTCCGCTGTAAACTGTGATATATTGTAACGTTGTAACCCTTATTGTTAATAATGAAAGTTTTATTTAATATACTCATGAGTTCAATGTCACTTGGTGGCTAAGATCCTGGTCAGTCACGCCTCCAAGCGGTGGTACTCCGCATGTGGATTTTGGGGGTGTGACAGATTGGTATCAGAGCCATTGGTTATAGTGAACTTGGTTTTATTTAAAAAGGGGGAAAAATGTTTTGTAAAACCAGACTATAACCGGACAGTTCTAAAGACGTGAATACGACCATGACACTCAGCTCCAGATTGCAAGGTTTGTCTCTCATATACTCATTGTACTACATAGCTAGTGAACACCGACATACGATATTGCATGTGATTGCACGTTTAGCACAACAATATGAATTCATGTACACTTGCACGTATTATGAGACTGATAGGGTGGTAATTCCCTAAATCTTCATGACTTACGCTTCGTGATATTCTTTGATTGCTACTCGAGTTTGGGGAACCATTTGACATGAGTTAAGAGGAGCTGAGATGAGCATGCAAATCACAATATTATTGTGGGTGCACACATAATAATAATGTGGGGTGCATGTGAGTCCCAGTGAGGCTTAACGAGTGGAAAAGGGGTTCCGTCCCGTTATTTGGTCACTATGAAACATAACAAACCTATAGGGGTCGTAGCAGTAATTGTCCCCTACTCAAACTCAAACGTGAACTTTTCATTTACCTTTGGATCAGTTCGGAACTTGATGCTATCGAGTGTTACCTGAACACCCATCTGAACTCAACAAACCGTGTAGAACGTTAGTTGCTTATACGAGCGTCCATGTGTTGGATGACGTAGCGTCGAATGATTGATCGACATCTTTCTCACTTGCTGGAACGTAACGTCTTGACGTTTCGGATTTTGGAGTGCGATCACTTCTGCAACACTCCCGCAACATATTGTGTATTACTCGAACTACTCGCAACACCGATGGACAGGAGGATGAGCGATGAGCCTCACCAACCTCAGTATTAGAACGACTTTGATTACTAGCAGCGAACATCAGCAATTAGACTTCCATCGAATCCTAAGCGACTTATGAGGGTCAACCCTTACGAATCCATCGGGACATCGTCAATGACAATCGACTGTAGTATGGAGTATGTGGCTGTCAGCACAATGAGTAACGCTTTAGGACGTGGCACGGGAATGAGACAGGATGGACCTTGTTGGTGAAAGGTCGCAGGGCTCCGTTTCGAGCAACAACATTAGAGGCAACAGTCATGGCAATATCAAGGTACCCGTAATCATAGCATGGAAACGAAGGTGACGTTGGCGAGGAATGATTGCAGTTAAGTCAAGACGTCAACAACCCGGCGAACAATGGCAGTTTTGGGAGTTCTAGTAGCCGTAGCAATAACACTAGATGTGATATTCGAGAAGGGCATTTAGAGTTGGCGTGGACGACGCCAAGATTGTAACAACATGGTGGTCTACACGTTCTTAGTAACAAATCGCCTCGTCACTGTTTTGCTCAACCCTGATACTTCTTGAAACCGAACCTGCTGTGGAATTTGGCGGAGGTCAAGCCTACTGAAACCTCATATGATTGTTGGAATGCAAACTCGACCTTGTGGGACAAGTGTCCGACGTCGACCATCCTTCTACTACCCTTGATAGCTTTGATGCAGTGGTCCGTAAGGATTGGTTATCCAGATTTCGCGCAGATACACCCAGTGAGGAGAAAACTTCGTGTGGAGAATTGTTGTCTGTCCTAACACGCCAGAGTGGCACAACGGTTAGCGTCATTTCAGCAGAAAAGCCAGGAGTGGCTACGGAAGGATTACCCCGCAATGTTAACGTTCGATACTGATGTCAAGGCTAAGGAAAGGAGGATCGCGGATCCACCAATTATTCATGATTTCTCCCTAAGTGCTATCAGAAGAACTACTAGGTTTACCTTCACAACGTGAGGTGGAATATCAGATCCACATCATGCCAGAAGTAGCCCTTGTTACTAGTATATCTTATTATCTTACACCAGGATCATTGAGTTAATCAACACACCAGCAGTTTCAGGGATCACTTGAGTCGACCGTAATTGTTGACGACGTTCTGAATCATGACCAGGAGAAAGGAACACCATAGGTGGCAAATGTATTCCATTTCAGCGCTCCTGTGGAAGGAGCCATTTCGTGTGAAGTCATGTATTTTGATCAGATAACCAATAGAGTGGGAATACTCGAGGATCTCGCTGAGATGCATCTTGTTAGAAAATAATCGACACCAAAGATTCCTTAGCACAGTAGGGTACTGTGTTCGTGAAAGACGAAACAGGAGGACGTCTTTTCCGCTTTCGAGTTCCAACTCTGCAATGCACCGAACATCGTCTTTACCCGAGGGTGCGGGCGATTTAGTGGTATACCACGATGGCCCGAATCAGAGTCCTGGTTACGCACAGATGCAACACAAGAGTGGTGACTTACGTGATGGAGTTACAAAGGGGAAACTGCGCGACACGCAACTAGCGATGAAAACGTGGCTTTTGGATTTTAGATGGAGGCATTACTTGGACGGTACCAGATGTGTTATTTTAGACTGATCACAAGGGCCTCCCGCATACTTTGGCTTCGTCAGAACTAAATCAGTAAATGGCATCGCTGGAGGGAACTTTAGGATGATTACAACTATGAAATTTGAATGTGCACGAGCTTTGCAGCTCACTATCGACTCTAACTTACCTGATTAGACTCGCTCTGTTCAAACTGGAGAACTGTAAGAAGAGGATTTTCCAATTCGAACCCATACGGGGCATGGAGAAGCAACCTTTGACAGGCCGGACGATACTCGTTACCTCTTGAAATGAATGTGGATCTCACTATACGACTACTGTAGGGAACTAGTGTTGAGCAAAGCACATCGGCCTCAATATTCCAGTCATCTGGGTTTTGATGAGGGAAACTAGGATCTATAGACCTTGTACTGATAATCGGGCATGAAGGCCCACCTAGCTAGGTATGGGAATGATGTTTGACTTGTGGGAAAGTCAAGGTGAAGTATTAGCAACCAGAAACACCTATATTGAAAGCGAAAGCAGACTGCCATGGATTTGGTCGCTAGTCTACTTACAACTCGAAACAGAAACAATATCACCTGGATGATCGTTGATTGCCGCACGTAACCATCACACTTTCTATGCCATCAAAGAAACAGATAAGTTTCTACACTTGCAATCATTTGCCTAAAGGAAGCGGTTACTAGGCACGGGGTGCCAACCTTCAGTACCTTTATTCGCAACCCACGATTTACATCTGATTTATGGCAAGCGGTGCACAAATCCTTTGACACACGTTTAGACATGAGCATAGGATATCATCCACGAACGGATGGACAGATTGAACGCACCATCCAAACTCTTGAAGACATGCTTCGGGCACGTGAAATCAACCTTGGCAACGGTCGGAGAAGACACCTCCTTTAGGGGAGCTTTCGAATAACAACAGTTACCACACCAGCAGTCAGGCTGCTCCGTTCGAGGCATTGTACGGACAAAGGTGCCAAGCATCTCTTTGTTGGGCAAAAGTCGGAAACGGCCAAATTACCGGCCCAAAACTTATCATACACACAGCAGAGGAGATTTGCTCAGATATGAAAACGAATGACGGCAGTTAGGGACCGTCAGAAAAGCTACGCTGATAAGCGCAGGAAACCACTCGAGTTCCAGGTTGGGGATCGAGTGCTACCTAAAGTCTCACCTTGGGAAGGTGTAGCCCGCTTTGGAAAACGAGGCAAACTTAACCCGCGATACGTCGGACCGTTCGAAATCATAGAGAAAATAGGCAAGGTGGCCTACAAGCTAAACCTACCCGCAGAACTCAGTGGAGTTCACAACGTACTCCATGTGTCGAATCTGAAGAAGTGCCTGTCAGATGAAACCCTCATAGTTCCTTTCAAGGAGCTCACCATCGACGATCAGTTGCGATTTGTCGCAGAACCGGTGGAAATCTTGGACCGGGAGGTTAAGATTCACAAACGCACCAGGATACCTATAGTTCGAGTTCGTTGGAACTCCCGGCATGGCCCAGAGCTTACCTGGGAACGAGAAGACCAAATGAAACACAAATATCCCCGGTTGTTAGAGAACAATGAAACCACTACTGAGGCTGAAGCTACTGCGGAATTTTGGGACGAAATTCCAAACCAACGGGGGGATGATGTGACACCCCAGGAAAAATCAGGAAACCATGCAACCTAACTAGCTTCCTCAATAACTACGTGCTAAATTTCGAGACGAAATTTCTTCCAAGTTGGGGATGATGTGACAACCCGAGTTTTCAAGGTCCTTCCTCGACACGTTACTTGTTTCACACTATCTTCTCATAATTGTTTGTGTTATAACTGATGCATATTTGATTAACTGTTGATACATATTTGATTAACTGTTGATGCATATTTGATGAACTGTTGAACCGTATTTTCATGATTCATTGTGTTGTAAAATGTGCACCCTTGTGTTATGATAAATGAATTGTCTTAATGTTTGGTGAGTGAATGAAATATTATGTTTTGGGCCACAATAACCGACCACGATTACACTTGGGCCTGTTAGAGTTGGGCCTGTTAGAGCCAACTGAACATCAGTGTTGGGCCGGTAGTTGGTGCAAACTTTATAATTTGGTGACCTCTTGTTACTTTCTTTTGGACCGGTTTTGCGAGCCCAAGACAAACCAAACCCCTTTACCAAATTCCTTTGCTATTTAAATCGTGCATCACTTGTTGCCTACCCATATCTCTAAACAAAAACCCTACTAGTTTCATACGTTACGTACAGCAGGAGAACCCCTCCCCCCCTCACCTTTGTCGAAGCTTCTTCCTTTTAGCGATCAACATTCGTGTCTAGCACATATCAATCTTCTGGTTAGTTCCGCTGGGTTTATTCAATTCTCGATTCATTGTGTTTATTTTATGTGGATAAACATATGGTTATTTCAAATCTTGATTTACTGCTAGTTCTTGATAGACAATTGGTTATTATATGATTGACGTTGGTTGGTTAATGCGGCTAGGTTGTTTCTGATCACGTTCAATATATGGCTAATTGGCATAACAATAGACGACATGAATAATGTTAAATAATACCCATGACATTCCATGAATATATGTTGCTTGTCATTATAGAATATAACTGGCATACGAGTTAGGGTTCATGTGCATGAATGTGATCCGATAGGAATGTGTTGAATTGCTAAATCACTGTTTTGAGATCCCTCTTGGTAAATGTTGTTGCTGTTAATATGATTGTTCCAATTCGACCTATGAGGATAATAAGTGTTATGATAATTAATTGATCTAGGTCATGCAATGGAAGGATCAATGTGATAGTTGTCTGATGTGGTTAATATTGTTGTTGTGACCATTAGGTAATAACATGATTGAATAATTATGGGATGATTATATGATATGAATGTGTGTGAATTACCAAACTGTTGTACATGCTATCTATCACAAGGATTAGTAATGATTGCAACATGTGAATGTTTGTGGACCAAGAACATAGGCATGTGCAATAACCTAGGGAAACTGTCATGATGTTGAGTGATGACTGCATGTTATAATGAATGCCACGTGAATTAATACTGACCTATTTAATATTGATCTATGCCATGTGATTAATTTACCATAATGGTCATTGTAAACCTAACCCTGTTTAGGGTGTTTATGGAAAATAATGATAAACATGGCCCAGGGAGTGAGGCTGATCGGGTTATGGGTATATGCATTTCGTTGGGCTGTAATAATCATTGCATAATTTTGGGTTGTGTGGTGTAATGGGGCCAAGCATGTGTGACCAGCCGCATAATTGTATAATGGACCGAAAATTACTAGCCCACAAACTGATGATCACACAAATATTGTGGGCTGGGCTCCGATGGGCCACCCACACACACACATGCACACTCATTAGATAACATGTCACATTGGGCCGCACCCTACGTTGTTGGGCCTGAACCGTTGCTAGTCTTGTATGCTTGTGATATAAAAATTCTTGTGACCCAAATGGTTATTGCGTGTTATGTGATCTTTTGTTACAATTTGTGTGATGTTATGTGCACTACTTTTACGCTACTTGAGTTGTGAATGTGGAATACGTGGCTATGTACATACAAACTGATTACTATTGGTAACCACGATAGGGTTTGGTAGACCAACTGGGAACGGGTAATGTATCTAGTCTTACCGAGCAAACCAAGGTGAGTTCACACTCCTAAGGCATGGGATTCCCGGTGGGTTGGGAATGGGATTGAATAACTACTCATACTATCATTACTATTAAACTATTTTTCACTGTCCTCGGATTGAAGGGCACGTACGTAAAACCTACGTACACTCATACTTACTACTGTCCTCGGATTGAAGGGCACGTAAGTAAAACCTACGTACACTCATACTCGCTACGGTCCTTGGATCAAGAAGGGCACGTACATACACGACTAGTCTAGTAACATACAACATGGGAAGCCCCCAATATTCATCGCAAACATGTTCGGGGAACCGCGATACGGATTAATACAATACACATGGGAAGCCCCCACTAATCATCGCAAACATGTTTGGGAAACCGCGATACAGATTAATACGATACACATGGGAAGCCCCCACTAATCATCGCAAACATGTTTGGGAAACCGCGATACGGATTAATACGATACATGGTTTACGAAATAAACATATGATTTACGAACACTATACTAAACAACCATTTGTGAACTCGCTCAACTTTGTTGTTGACTCGTTGTTACATGCCTTGCAGGCCTTTAGGTGCTAATCAATGGAACTTGCTGTCTGGGAAGCTGGAGTGGTCATGGATCGAGTTACATGGAAACGCAACACAAGACTAAGAGCTATCACATGTGGTTTATAAACACTTAACGAACTAAATATGCTTCCGCTGTAAACTGTGATATATTGTAACGTTGTAACCCTTATTGCTAATAAATGAAAGTTTTATTTAATATACTCATGAGTTCAATGTGATTTGGTGGCTAAGATCCTGGTCAGTCACGCCTCCAAGCGGTGGTACTCCGCATGTGGATTTTGGGGGTGTGACATAGTCGATCTTGGAGTAGAAACTTGACCCTTGCAGCTGGTCAAACAGGTCGTCAATACGTGGTAAAGGATAATGGTTCTTGACCGTCACCTTATTGAACTCGCGGTAATCTATACACATACGAAAAGACCCGTCCTTCTTTTTCACAAACAGAACTGGGGCTCCCCAAGGTGAAGAGCTAGGTCGGATAAAACCCCTGTCCTATAGCTCCTGAAGTTGATTTGACAATTCCTGCAACTCCCCTGGTGCAAGACGGTAAGGAGCACGAGCAATCGGGGCTGCTCCTGGAGCGAGACCGATCTGAAATTCCACCTGTCGATGTGGAGGTAAACCAGGGAGTTCCTCAGGAAATACGTCAGGGAATTCACGAACAACTGGAAGATCCTCGATCTTCCTTTCATCAGACTGTGAATCAGTGACAAGGGCTAAAATAGCAGGATAGCCCTTACGCAGATACTTCTGAGCCTTCATTGCTGAAACAATACTAACCGGGATCCCACTGAGATGACCCTGAACCGATAAAAATTCTCCGCTAGGGAGAGGAACACGTACGATCTTCTCCTTACAGAGAATCTCCGCCTGATACTTGGACAACCAGTCCATACCGATAACCACGTCGAAGCTTCCAAGAGTAATGGGAAGTAGGTCAATGTCGAATACTTGACCCAGAAGATCGAGTTTACAACCAACCAGGACATGCGAAGCTTCGATTGTTTTACCATTTGCTATCTCTACTATGTGTTTCGTTACGAGAGGTGTAGGACTTAACCCTAACTGACAACTGAACCCCAAAGACACGTAACTCCAATCGGCACCAGAGTCAAATAAAATAGAAGCAAATACACCGTTTACTGAAAACGTACCAGTAACCATGTTGCCGTCGTTCCGTGCTTCCCCAGCTCCTAACACAAACCCGCGCCCACGCGCAACATTACCCCCATTGTTTCCAGCATTGTTATTCCCGTTGTTACCCCCTGTGTTCTGCTTCAGCTGAGGGCAGTCTCGCCTGAAGTGCCCCTCGGCCCCACACTGGTAACACCCTTTTTGAGTACCCTGGTTCTGCTGAGTCTGTTGTCTACCCGACTGCTGTGATGGCTGCTGCTGAGCTGGAAGTGTAGCCCTACAATCGCTAGCCACGTGCCCTGATCGGTTACACCGATGACAAACCCGAGTACACTGTCCCCTGTGATGATAGTTACACTTGTTGCACAAAGGTAGCTTCCCCGCATAAGATCCCTGCCCTGAATTGTTACTCTGGTTTTGATTCACTGATGATGACTGGCTAAAACTGCGATTGCTGCCAGTATCCGTCTTCTTCTGAGGCTGTGCAGAGTTGGACCCCTTGTCTATATCGTTCCACTTACGCTTGCTATCAGTAGCAGGAGCAGTGGAAGTAGTAGCGGCTGTAGTAGTACTAGAAATACGTGGTGGTAGTAAATTACTTTCCACCTCCTGATCAACAATCTTGTGAGTCAAACGGACAATCTCAGTTAAGTTATTGAGGTTTGCTGCAGTAACCAAACCCTTCACTCGTGGAGGTAATCCCTTGATGAACAACTCAATTCTTCGAGACATAGGTCGGGACAAATTCGGACACAAGTCAGCCAACTCATACGACCGCTTCACGTAGGCTTCAACCTCAGACCCCACCAATTTCAAATCATAATACTCGTTCTCTAGTTTTTGTATCTCATCACGAGGACAGTATTCCTCCCTCATCAACTCCTTAAAGTCTTCCCACGTAGTGGCGTTCGCCGCCTCGATGCCTAACAGCTGAACCTGGGCATTCCACCATGTCAGGGCACCATCCTTGAGTGTTCCCGTAGCATACTTCACTCTGTCCCCAACAGGGCAGTTACACAACGCGAATACGGACTCCGCCTTTTCAAACCAGCGCAGGAGTCCTACAGCCCCTTCAGTCCCGCTGAAGGTCTGTGGCTTACAATCCATAAAAGTTTTAAACGTGCAAACAGGTGGATGGTGCGGATTCTGCGGCGCCGGCTGACCTATTAATGAAAGAACATATAACAAATAAGTCAGACTCAAGCATATGACTCAAAGAGGGAGAGTGTTTGATACAGATCGTACCAGCCTGGTAAGCCGCTAAGGCTGCAGCCACCTGTGCATTGATTAGGTTCGTTAATTCAGCTTGAGTCATATTAATCTGACGATGTCCACCACCGCGGCCTCCACCGTGTCCGCCACGACGGCCTCCACCACGTCCGTTCATGATTCTATAAGTATGGGAAAAAAAGGACGAGTTAACAGACAAGTTCAAGTAGACGTCAAGTATTGCCATGGTACTCACAGTTTTCGAGGTTCTAATACAAGATCGACTAACAACGCGGAATTCCTTTTTCACACTCGTCGAGATTTACTGGGACTCACATGCACCCCATATTATTATTATGTGTGCACCCATAATAATAACCCAGTTTGCATGTTCATCTCAGTTCCTCCCAACTCGTGTTGAAAGGTTTCCCAAATTCAAACAATAAAACTGATGACATCACTACTTAGTTCATGAGAGTTCAAGGAGTGTCACACCTAACATGAGATGTTAACATACAAGTTCATACTGTTGTGCTAAGTGTGCATTCACGTGTGATGTTTTCTAATAGTAAATACTAGAGATACGGTGCAATAATAAACAAGAGACGAACCTTGCAGTCTGGAGCTGAGTGTCATGGTCGGTTTCGGATCAGTTCGGTTATAGTCTGGTTTTATAAATTCGTTTTAAAACCAAGTTCACTATAACCAGTGGCTCTGATACCAAACTGTCACACCCTCAAATTACCACCTAGGGAGTGTCCCTGTTAGGCGTGTGACTACTAGCAATGAGCCACTAATTACATTGAATCACAAGTTGTAATAAAGTTCCATCAATTAAGTAATAACAATTCCAATCATAAGTTATTCAAAATCACAAGTTCAGCGGAAGCATTAAAGTATCATAAGGTAAATACGAATCAATCATAATAAATAAGTATTTGACAAATAATCCCGTCGGTATGACCATGACCACTCTTGCTCTCCAGCCAGCAAGCTCCTGTTTCAATCACCTAACGACCTGCGAGCATGTAACAAGTGTGTCAGACAAAGCTGGCGAGTCCACAGTTTAAGAAAACGTTTGTTACCAGTTGAATGTAAAACAGTTCAATAACCAATGCAAGTAATATTGTTAATATCTCAATTCCGAACAAGACGGCTCCTGAAGTACATGACTGCCCTTTCCCACGTACTCCTATCCAATACTGGGCCCGACTGGGTCATTAGTTCACATCCGTCCTCTCTAGGAGCGGTGTGAGGGTGCCAAACCTAAGTAGCGCTACCAACTAATACCCGTTACCCTCCAGGTAACAATGTAAGGGACTTACAAGAATGATAGGTGAGAATATTAACCAATATACCCGTTTTTACCCAAAAGACTTATCCCTCCACGGGGTACCCACTGACTGTCCCCAACCACTGGGACGCATGCTCGAATGTAGTGAACTCACCTTTGATTTGCTCGGTAAGACTAGCTATGTTTTCAGTTGCTCAAAACAATCCTATCATAGTTACCGATATCAATTAGACTCATGCACAAACATCCACTTATTTAAAACAAGTTGTAGACATAGATCATTCATCTCATGGCACGTATGGCGTAACAATTAATTAATTCATTTCAAGGTTCACATCAAGCATATTCATTGTTCACATAACGCACCCATACAGTCCAATTCACAACGGTTTATTCATGCATCTACGGCACTAACCAAATGCTTAACTTGTAATCACTCAAGCATGTTGTACGCATAGATACATAACCTGCTCGTCCATGCTTCAATCCAGCTATTAAACATGTATGACTCAAATAATAAAGTATACATATATCACAATTATTAGCACAACTAAACATACATTGCACATCAAAACATATCAGGCGAAATCACTGCCTTGGCAGTCTTACTCGGCCCAATGTTGCTGGCCCAGTCTGGTTATGTTGCTCAATTGACTCCGGCCCAGCTGGGTATGCACAGTAAATCTCGTGGCCCAGCTGCGAACCGGCTTGTTTGTGGCCCAAAACTAACAATTCGGATTTATATGTGTGTGTGTGTTCAGCAGTTACATGTGGCCCAAACTAGCAACCTCACCCAATACTATCTAACAATCCATCACAAGCATCAGCCCAAACAATATACATATGTCCTGTTAAGGTATTCGGCCCAACAAGAATCCCAATCATGCATCATTTATTCTTTTATTCCAGGTTCATATTCTAACTAATTCAAGATCATACCATCCACGTTTATCAATTTCATCACATAATTCTCTTCTAAACTTCCTGATCAGAATCATGCACACAACAACCTAATTATCCATATAATCATACGCATAAATTAACAATATCACAACTTGTTAACCGGCTAATATGTAACACGAAACAACAAGCATGCCCTTCGGCCGGGTGTATCATACATCGACCCCAGGTAACAGGTAATCAATTTGACTAATTTGTATAATGTTACAAGTAATCACAATCAGACATAATCATATCTCGACTATCAAGAACATTACACCAGCAACAATCAAAGACAATCCTACACATTTAGTTCACGTACTGATTGGATGTAGAGATACAAGAAGTGATGCTTGATAATGATATGCTCCCACGAGTAACTACTGCCGTTTGATAACCTAGAGGGCACCTAGGGTTTGTAACTACTCAAGTAATCATATGCACTCTACGTAACATATTATTATACGGATAGGAGATTTGGGCCGGTTACAATAGGAAATCAAACAACATGTTGGGCCGGTGATGGTCTGCTAAACAAACAGTGGTGTGGGCCTATTGTGTTTACTAAGCAACACAATGATTTGGGCCGATACTACACAACATTACGAATCAGTATTTGGGCCTAGTCCAATAGTTTATTAATTGGTGTTACATGTTATGTTTGGGTCGAGTTACATGTGATGTTTCTTAATCAAACAAACAATATACACAGTGAACAACTACCAATTATGTTAGGACGTTTAACAGGGTTACGGGTCGGATGGATAGACAAAACAAGAACGGGGAAATCGCAAAAACCGAAGACACTAACCTTGAAACATCGGGTTGTCACAATGAGTTGTGTAGTTTTTCTCATGGATTTTCAATTGTCTTGACGCGTAGGCTATGACTTTGTTCCTTTGCATGAGAACGCAACCAAGGCCTAGATTCGATGCATCACAATATACGACAAAGTCGTCGTTTCCCTCAGGTAAAGACAACACAGTAGCATCACAGTGTTTTTGTTTCAAGGTCTGAAAAGCTTCTTCTTGTTTGGGTCCCCACTCAAAAGGTTTATTCTTTTGAGTTAAGTCTGTGAGAGGAACCGCAATCTTGGAGAAGTTTGAAATAAAGCGGCGGTAATAACCCGCGAGACCCAGAAATGATCAAACCTCGGTAGAAGTAGTTGGTGTATTCCAATCTTTAATTGCACTGATTTTGGCGGGATCTACATGTATACCTTGTTCGTTGACAATGTGTCCCAAAAATTGAACTTCCTTCAGCCAAAATTCACACTTGGAGAATTTAGCGAAAAATTGTTCCTTCTTCAGGAGTTCCATTGTTAGACGGAGATGTTGTTCGTGGTCAGCTCGTGTCTTGGAATAAATCAAGATGTCATCAATGAAGACGATGATGAACTTATCTAAATAAGGCTTACAAACCCTATTAATTAAGTCCATGAAGACGGCAGGAGCATTCGTTAAACCGAAAGGCATAATAGTAAACTCATAGTGGCCGTATCGTGTGCGGAAAGCAGTCTTGGGAATATCTTCTTCGGATACGCGAAGCTGATGATACCCAGAACGTAGATCAATCTGCGAAAAACAGGTAGCACCCTGAAGCTGATCAAAGAGATCATCAATGCGAGGTAGGGGATATCGATTTTTGATGGTGAGTTTGTTAAGATCACGGTAATCGATACACATTCGGAATGATCCATCCTTCTTTATAAATAGAACATGCGCGCCCCAAGGGGAAAAGCTCGGACGAATAAATCCTTTGTCTGATAACTCCTGCAGCTGCTTCGACAACTCTTGCAACTCAGACGGTGCAAGACGGTATGGAGATTTAGCAATCGGGTTAGCACCAGGTAAAGGTCAATACGGAACTCGATTTGATGCGCTGGGGGTAAACCAGGTAAGTCTTCAGGAAAAACCTCAGGATAATCCCGAACGACAGGGATGTCTTGAACAGTTTTACCCTTGTCTTTCTCCTCTACGACACGTGCCAAGAAAGCCAGATAATTCTTTCTTAGGTATCTCTGGGCTTGGGTGCTGGTCATCAGTTTAAGGCTACTAGCGGGTTTATCTCCACGAACTTCTAAGACTTTACCAGACGAAAGAGGCACACGTACAATCTTGTCAAAACAAACCACCTCTGCACGGTATTGGGTCAACCAATCCATCCCTACTATAACGTCGAAACTCCCAAGTTGCATTGGCGTGAGATCAATGGGAAAAAGATGATCGTTGAGGTTCAACTGACAATTTTGAATGACGGAATCGAGTACAAAGGATTCACCACTGGCTAACTCTAATGTCAAGGGTTTTCCTAGTTTTGTTCTAGGCTTTGCAAGCAAAGGTTCAAAAGCTAGGGATACAAAACTCTTGTCAGCACCCGAATCAAAAAGAATAGAAGCAAGTTGTTTGTTAACATAGAACGTACCGTTGACCACCTCATTGTCGGCACGCGTTTCATTGGCATTGATGTTGTATAGTCGTCCACGATCCGGGTTCGCATTAGCCAACTTCGGGCACTTGTTCCTGTAGTGAGTCAGATCTCCACAATTATAGCAAGACCCAGGCGGAAAAGGAGGTCGTGCAGGATTAGCTAGCTGTTGGGCAGGGTTTTGAACCACTTGATTCGGAGCAGGAGGAGAGCGACATGTGTTAGCCAAATGGCCATATCTTCCACAATTGTTGCAAAGACGACACTGAAGATGTGGTTGATGATGACAATTACACTTGTTACAAAGAGGCGCAGTACCAACATACTGTTTCTTGGTAGGTGGTTGTGCTGGCTGGGTAGGAGCAGCTTGATTGGTCTGTGCAACAACGACAAAGTTCTTGGATGCCTGACGCTTCCTAGATTTCTTCGAGGTTTCAGCTTTTTTTCCCTTCTTTTTCTCTGTCTTGTCAGATGGTTTCTTGTCACCCTTACGGTGGAGTTTACCCTTCTTGACTTGAGACTCAGTCAAAGTTGCAGCTAGCACCCCTGTCTCTCATCACACCATTCCACCAAGTAAGCGCCCTTTTCTGAAACACACTTGACGTAAACTCAACCTTTCGCTCATTCGGGCATTGAACGTGATGAAACGTACTCTCAAGACTCTTGAACCACTGTAGGAGCCCAGTTGCTCCTTCTGACCCAGAAAACTAAAGCGGTTTAGCCGAATTGAAAGTCTTAAAGTTGCACGGAACAGGTGCGTTGTTATTGTTGTTTGCTTGGTTTAACTGAGTTACTAGGTTCGGGAGTACTGCAGCAATTTGCTGAGCGATCAAGGCTGCCATAGCGGCATCTTGAGTTTGATCACGTCGAAGAGGCATCTAAAAGAAAAGGAACACAAGGAAATGTGTGAGATTGACATAGGATAATCAAAAGGAGTATTGAAAATATCGACAAAACAAAGGAAGGTGGTCATTTGTTCGTTACTTAAAACAAACAAACAACACACAGTGACTAATCAAGGCAAATAGGTCTATATAATGCATAATGAAGACATGCTTTAGCCTATAAGTGGACACTCACCCCAAGAGTTCCCAGGTAAGAGTGACTGGTCCGATTATGTGGATTTGTACGAACACTCTAGCCTTAGACAGAAAACTCAGGGTACAGGCACCCACTCTTCCAGATTGCTCGTGTTCACATTATTAATACCCAAACTTTGATGAGATTTGAAAGCTTTAAAGGCGTAAAGCCTAAAAATAAATCATCTAAGGATAAATGATTGATTTTCAAATGAAATTGAGATTTGTGTACTTGTTTTGGTAATCACCTAAGGATAGGTGATAGAATTGTTTTAAGATCTAAACACAAGGTAACTTGTGTTAGGGTCCTAGAAAGGTTATAGTCTAGGTCAAAATTTTACTAATAACCTAATTCACTATAACCATGGGCTCTGATACCAACTCTTCTGTCACACCCCGACCGCGTAAAACAACAAACCGCGGCGGAAACGTCGGGGAGTCGTGTGGCAGAATTATTGTTTCAAAACACATGATAATTAAAGTTAAGTTTTACAAGCTTAAATTATTACATTGTCTTAGTTCAAACAAAACACATAACATAAAAGATGATAACTTTCTTGATTTTATATTGCTAAGGCCCAAGTCGCCCTAAGTGAAGCTTGCTCACATCAAACATTCGCTCCTGAAACATATGTGAAAGTAAATACGTCAGCATAAAAATTCCTGTGAGTAACATAGGTTTAGTGTTGAAGATTCATGACTTTGAATGTTAGAAGAACTGTTTAATGAAAAGTAGTCATGAACCTTATAAAATATTTTCTTTTATAAAATCATATGAAAATCAAATGATATAAAAGAATGATGTATGGCTAAGTAAATAACCAAATGAAAATAATATGTATAAAATATGTCATGTCTTGTCTTTGTTGAAGTGGTTTAGATAACGCCATGATATGCAATACAATAAAAGCACTTATATATAGGAAGTACCGGCGGCGTATCCACCATGCTTTTATCATATTACACACGTCTCGTTACTTAAATCACTTATTAATAACCATGAAATAATGTCTTGTTTAAATGTCAATGTCCGATGTCAAGTGTCAAATATCCAGTATAAACCATGTCTTGTATGGCGAATAAATAGTATTTACTCATGTCAAATGCATAATGTCATGTATAAACAAATGTCTTATGTAATCAAAATGTCATGTACAAAACAAGGTTTTTGAATAAACAAAAGTTTAAAACAAAAGTTATGTTTTGAAAACCATTGCTTTTATCGAGTTGAACATTTATGTGGTTTGTCTATCGCATACACTCAAGCCTTGAGACTGTCGGATAAACCCTTATCAGGATCAAGGTTTATCAAAAAAAAAGTATTTGGATTCTGTCATTCCCCTTCCGAAATACCTAGAAAGTGGGAACGGGATTTGTCAAGTCCTATAGCGCTATTACATACTACCGAGCGGCGTGATCAATGTTAATGAATGTACTACTCCGTTAAACATACCAAATGTCTTTTTCAATGTAAGCATGTCATGAAAATGTCTTTGTAAAACCATGTAATAGGCATACTAAGTCAATATGCCCATAAAATGTCTTTGAAACCAAATGTTAGGTATACTAAGTCAATATACCATAAAAAAAATGTCTTTGAAATAATGTATTATATGTAATATGTAATAAAACATGTATAATGTCATGAAAACGAAAAGTAAAGTTATGCACATATGCTTCACCCCAAAACATTTGAAAACGTAAAATAGGGGAACTATGTACTCACCTTTGGGTGCGTTTTTATATGTTAACACAATCCCTCAAATTGTTTATTCGTCCTAAATTAAATAAGAACGATTTAATAATCAAAAACTCACAAAAATACCTAAGTTTCTCCGATACTTAGAATTTTCACATAACTTTGAGATTTCTCGAAAAGTTATTATTTTTGATTATGTTGGTGTGAATCTATATATATATATATATATATGAGTTCATAAATATTTTAAAAACTTTGCGACTTGAACGATTTTATTGGTGACCCTCATCATGTTATAAGCAATATATCTATGATTTGCGCGTCGTAATATATATACTCAAATGTAACATACTAATAATAGCGTAATACACATAATCTTGTCAAGTATTACCATGTCATGATACACATATTATAAAACACATAACACATTGTAACACATAAAATTTACCCATGAACAACCCATTATAGTGTATGTTGAAAAACACGTATTTTAGCGATTCGGTAACGTTTTTGGGCGCCGGAAATCACGTATGACTAACCAAACACCAAGTAAACTTAATATAAGTTAAAATACCTATTTTTATATCAAAAATATCAGTTTACTTACTGATCTAAAACAGTTTTATAAAAATCCTCCGAAAAGCCGATTTTTAACCGTTTTACCGCATAGTTTTGCATCAAACGTTACCCTAACCATCCCAAATCATAACGACTTGATATTTTAACATAACCCATGTTATTTACTGAATAAAATAGTGGTTATACTCATGATAGTTCAGGTCTCACATAAAGCACATAAATCATGCAAATTTCACATATTTTACCACTTTCTAAGCTATATGTACAACATGCAAAGCTATCAAACCTATGACAAAGTTTCATGCCATTATAACATACCAAATAATGTTATTTTTAGTGTTTATAATCTGTTCTAAAACATTTTTGTCATACAATCATTTTTTATCATTTCTTGAGCTTTAAATCAACATGTATTCTTATGTACAAGTGTCTAAAGCACGCTATCATATCATCATCATTTCATATGAATTTAAATGCATAAAACATGTGATTTATTCATGTTTATTTACTGATTTAATTGAACATTCATCACATCATGCACAAATCATCAGACACTTGCATTTTAACTATCATTCAAGAACAAGCAACAACTTAAAAATTCTCAAATATGTCTAATAAATTTTTGGCCATTTACATGTCAAAATACCAACATTATTTCAAATTATAACTCATGATTCAATCACTCCTTTATATCTATAACATATTTGTACATAATCTTGTTCATGCAAGCAAACATCCTAAACAAGTATTTATCAAAAATCAACTCAAACTCAAGTCTCATACACACGCATATATATGTACGGTTATATATACACACATATATACTACCATTTTTATTTTGTATCAAGACCCATTTCTTTTTAGATTTCAAGTTTGTGAAAAATTCCAAGATTCAAGAGAAACTTCCAATCATCAAGAACAACCAAGAATCAAGTGTATGATTTAAACATAAACTTTATACCTTCAAGATTCAAGTGAGTTTTTGGATGAGATTTTGATGATATGGAGCTTGAAATCACTTGAAAACACCTTGGAAACTCCTTTGGATCTTCACACCAACTTGAAACTAGCTTGGAATGGGGTTTAATCTTGAAGAACAAGGTTGCAAAGTTGAAGATGGGAGTGGTGATGGTGTTTACGGTTATGGGGGAGAGAGAGAGGGAGGAAGATTGAGTGTGGTGTTGAGTGAGAAATGAGATGAAGTGATCTTGTAAGATATATAGAGATATGGAAGATCCATGCATCAACACTTGTCCATAAAATCAAGAAAAATTCAATTAAAATAAGAATTCAAATCTTTGAGTGGATGGTGGGTCCTAGTGACCGAAAATCATATGGGGGGGGGGTTAAATTTAATTTTTGAATGGTAAAAATAGATAAAAACAGGTATTTAACTGGATACCGGGTATTTTATCTAGCGTTTAAATCCCGGTTTATGGCGTTCTAAATTATTTTTATTATTCTATAAAAATAAACTCGCCAAAATATTACTGAAATAAATTTCAGTTGTCGAGACTGGCTGTGTTGTCTGCGTTTTGAAGTATAAGCACTGTGTTGCGCAGTAACACGCGGTACGCGCTTAAATTTTGAAAAATAACATTTTTAAGCGTTTTAATTTATTTTTCAACACGAACATGATTAAAAATAAAATTTTAATCATAACAGAATATTTTTAGAATTTAAATATTATCCGGGCGGTCATCAACGTTCGTTTCGCAGTTTTGTCGCAAATAGTTCTAAAGTTCGAATAAACATGTTTTTACCATACCGAATCCTTCGAAACTTATTTCTAAGTTATGTATAGGGTATTTAGGGTATGTTTGGCTTATGTCACAGTTCCGGTGTGTATGTCGCGTTAAACTGATTATGTTTACGTACCGGTTTATGATTTCACTTCCAGAACAGGTTTGAGAGTTCGGAATTGAACAATGATTAAAAACGTACTAATGTCACAAATAATTAAACAAATATTGAAATTTTAAAACACCATATTTTATTAATTACAAAGTTGTTTGGAACAGTACAAGGATTAAAATACACAGATGTCACATGTATCCCCGATTCATTCACAATGTGGCCAAGGAAGTGTACCTCTCGAATCCAGAAGTCACACTTAGAGAATTTCCCGTAAAGTTGATCCTTCCTCAGGAGCTCCAAGATAAGACGTAAGTGTCGCTCGTGGTCCTCCTTGCTCTTCGAGTAGATCGAAATGTCATCGATAAACACGATGACGAATTCGTCAAGATACGGTTTGCACACCCAGTTCATAAGGTCCATGAAGACTCTCATCTGATGATAGCCCGATCTTAAGTCGATTTTTGAGTAAAAACTTGACACTGGTCAAACAGATCGTCGATGCGTGGCAGAGGATAACGGTTTTTGACTGTCACTTTATTCACAAACAGAACTGGGGCTCCCCAAGGCGAAGAGCTGGGTCGGATAAACCTCTATCCAACAGTTCCTGAAGTTGATTAGATAATTCTTGCAACTCCCCAGGTGCAAGACGATAAGGAGCTCAGGAAATTGGGGCCACTCCTGGCGGAAGATCAACCTGAAATTCCACTTGACGGTGAGGAGGTAAACCAGGAAGTTCCTCAGGAAATACATCAGAAAATTCACGAACAACTGGCAGGTCTTCGATCTTTCTTTTTCCTGGTTGAGTATCAGTAACAAGAGCTAGAATAGCAGGGTAGCCCTTTCGTAAACACTTTTGGGCTTTCATAGCTGAGATGATGCCAACCATTGCACCACTACGATGACCTTGAACTGACAAAGATTCTCCACTAGGGAGAGGAATACGCACGATTTTCTCTTTACAGAGAATTTTTGCTTGATGCTTAGACAACCAATCCATACCAACGACCACATCAAAACTTCCAAGAGTAACAGGGAGTAGGTCAATGTCAAACACTTGACCCATGAGATCGAGTTTACAGCCAAAAAGAATATGTGAAGCTTCAATCATTTTGCCATCGGCTAACTCTACAACATGCTTGTTTACAAGAGGTGCAGGACACAATCCTAACTGACGACTGAACTCCAACGATACATAACTCCAATCGGCACCAGAGTCGAATAAAACAGAAGCAAATAGATTGCTCACAGAAAACGTACCGGTCACAACGTTGCCATCATTGCGAGCTTCCCTAGCGCCAATGGTAAACACTCTCCCACGCGCTCCGTTCCCACCATTGTTCCCATTGTTGTTATTCCCAGTGTTGTTATTACCAGCATTTTGATTCAGTTGAGGGCAATCCCGCTTGAAATGACCCTCGTCACCACACTGAAAACACCCCTTGCGATTTCCCTGATTCTGTTGAGGCTACTGCCTCTCCTGTTGCTGTGGCTGCTGTTGCTGTGGGGTTTGCTGCTGCTGCTGCTGCTGTCTTGGAAGTGAGACCCTGCAGTCTCTAGCCATATGGCCTACCTTGTTGCACCTGTGACATACCCAGGTGCACGGCCCGCGATGGTGGAAGTTGCACTTGTTACACTTAGGCTGCTTCCCTGCATATGAGCCCTGGTTCGAATTGTTGCTCTGGTTCTGATTAACAGAAGATGACTGGCTAAAACTGTGATTGCTGCCGGTGTCTGGCTTCTTCTGTGACTGAATCGAGTTGGACACTTTGTCCACATCATTCCATTTGTGTTTGCCATCAGTAGCAGGAGTGGTGGCTGCAGTAGTAGTGGCAGTAGCAGAAACACGTGGTGGTAGCGAGCCACACTCCACCTCCTGATCTGTAATCTTGTGAGCTAAGCAGATGATCTGGGGTAAGTTGTTGAGATTTGTAGCAGTGACAAAACTCTTTACTGCTGGTGCTAGGCCCTTGATATACAACTCAATTCTTCGGGGTGGGGGTCGAGATAGGTTAGGGCACATGTTTGCAAGTTCATGAGATCGTTTTGTGTACGCCTCAATCTCAGATCCCTCCATCTTCAGGTCGTAGTACTCGTTTTCCAGTTTTTGTATTTCATCACGAGGACAGTACTCCTCTCTCATCAACTCTTTGAAATCCTCCCAAGTAGTGGCATTCGCCATCTCAATACCCAACATCTGAACTTGGGCATTCCACCAAGTCAAGGCACCATCATTGAGTGTGCCTGAAGCATACTTCACTCTGTCCCCAACAGGACAGTTACACATTGCGAACACCGACTCTGCCTTCTCAAACCAACGCAGTAGCCCCACAGCCCCTTCAGTCCCACTGAACGTCTGTGGCCTACAATCCGTGAACGTCTTAAACGTATAAGCAGGCAGATTGTTTTGATTCTGATTCACTGGCTGACCTAAGGACGAAAGGACATACAACACACTGATAAGATTCGAGTTCACGACACTAGGATAAAGAATATTTGGCACATTTCGTACCAGCTTGATAGGCTGCCAAGGCCTCCGCCACACGTTTGTTAATCAAGTTTGTTAACTCGGCCTGAGTCATCGCAATGTGACCACGCCCATGGCCTTGTCCGCTCATGATTCTATATAAGAAAAGGGAAATGGTTAAGAGTCGAGATAAAGGGGGAGTCAAACCTCACGATGACTTCTACAAATTACTGAGTTTACATCAGACAACAGAGCGGAACCCCTTTCACACTCGTTAGGCCTCACTGGGACTCACATGCACCCCTCATTATTATTATGTGTGCACCCATAATAGTAATGCGATTTGCATGTTTATCTCAGCTCGTCCCAACTTATGCTAAAAGGTTCCTCAAATTCGAGTAACAAGACAAAAACACCACAACCTAGATCATGAAGATATAAGGAGTATCACACTAATAATCACATGACGTAAGCTAACAACACAAGAGCTCAAACTATAGTGTTAAGTGTACGTTCACATGCAATATCATTCACAAGTGTTCACTAAATACGATATGCAATAAGTAAACGAGAGACGAACCTTGCAATCTGGAGCTGAGTGTCATGGTTGTATTCACGTATTCAGAACTTGTTCGGTTATAGTCTGGTTTTATAAAACATTTTTACAGCCCAGTTCACTATAACCTGTGGCTCTGATACCAAACTGTCACACCCCCAAAATACCACATGCGGTAACCCCGCTAGGCGTGTGACGTACCAGGATCTAGCCACTAATCACATTGAACTAATCACAAGATATTTAACAAAATTCCTTTTCTTTAAGTTAAAACATTCATAAAACATAATCTGAGTTAAATAGTTTCAGCGGAAGCAAATTGTGATTCATTGTTTAAATGTTTCAAAACCAAGTGTATGTCAAATCAACCAGCAAATCATGCTTATCCAAGCAGTATGACCCATGACCACTCCAGCCATCTAGATAGCAAGTTCCTTGTCCATAGTACCTAACGACCTGTGAGCATGCAACAAGTGTATCAGACAACGCTGGTGAGTTCATAGTTTTACGAAAACGATGGTTACCAAGTAATTAGGCATGACTGGGTCATTAGTTCACACCCGTCCTCTCAGGTACAGGGTGAGGGTGCCAAACCTAGATAGCGCTACCAACTAATACCCCGTTACCTCTCAGGTAACAAATAAGATGGGACTTAAAGGTGATAGGGATTGAGTATATTATCCAACATTCCAGATTTTACCCACAAGACGTATTCCTCTCAGGAATACCCATTTGATTTACCCAAAAGACCTATGCCTCTCAGGGATACCCAATGGCTGTCCCACCCACCGGGACGCATGCTCAAGAAGAATGAACTCACCTTTGATTTGCTGTGTATGTTAAGTTACCCGTCTAAGTTGATCAACCCAAACCCTACTGTGGTTACCAATCAACATCAGTTTCACAATCAAACAAGTCACTTATTTCACATGGTTTGCATCTATCACATGAACACTTCATATTGCATATCCAGTACTCAGTTATCAAGATAACATTTAACAAATGGATTGACTACCCACACGAGTCAATTTGAGACCCTCACATCCAGTTTTTTTTTTTTTTGGGTAAAGGGTTACCCCGGTAAATTTATTTCAAAACAACCAATAAAACCAAGTGTGGGCCAGAATGACCCACAGTTCTCACGTATGACATGCCATACGGGAGTTTACAAGCAAGGAAAATCCAAGCAAACAAGAAACACCTATGTCAATAACCATGGACTATGTTGGTGCATCCGTCTGTCGTCTTCGTCTTATGTCGAGTCTCAGTCTCGTTACGGATCTGAAAGATGATGATGTCATCATTTTAGATGATGACATCATAATGATGAAGTCATTATTACATCATCTCACAAGAGACAAAAGGTTTAGAATGTTAAATTTGGATTTCGGTCAAAATGTTGTAAATGTAATTTCGCTTTTGTGTCATAGGATAGATTTCGCTCTTATGTCAAAGTTGATTTCGTTTTTATGGCATGTGGGTGATTTCGCTTATGTGTCAGGTCCATATGAGCGAAATCATGTTGACTATAAATAGGGTCATATGAGCGAAATTAAACAATAGTTCTAGGTGTTATCTTCCGGTGAGCCACGAAGTGCTGCCGAAGTGTCGACAGGTTGTAAACGTTATCCAGATCAATAATATCGACAGTTTATAGTGAATACTTGCTGAATTGTACTCGGTTTGTCTGTTTCCGACTTTCCGCCATTCAAACTGAGATAAACTCTTCTAAGCGACTCGTTTAGGTCCGAATTCGATCCTACAATTGGTATCAGAGCCAGTGAAGAAGAGTTCTATAGAATTCAGCCGATAATTCTGTTTCTACACCATTCTTTTTCGAAAATTAAAACTTTTTACGGTCAGAATTGGTTTAAATTCATACAGTGTGCTCGGAATCATGAAGTAACAAATCCTTGAAAGTTTCAAAGTTAAAATCGACCTAAAACCTTGGATTTTTGAGATTTCGCTCATACGGACTCGTGATATTGATGATGTCATCAGCTAATTCCGCTCTTTTGAACAGTTTGATTCCGCTCTTTTGATCAGTGATTCCGCTCATACGTACATTTTGATTCCGCTCATGTGTCAGTTTGAAAAATGCATGTGTCAGTTTGAAAATGTTGGGTTAACAGTTTGAAGCTGATCTTTCCGTCTGAAATACAACTTCAGTTTGAAAGTAGTTCAGTTTTTCACGTGATAGTGCATTGAGAAGTGTGTACCGATTGAAAAGTATTTCGAGTTGTGTGAAAACACAAAACAAAATCATATGAAAGTACATTGAGTATTGTGAACCGATTGAAAATGCATTGTGTTGCGTGATACATTAATCGAGATTGTCGGTTTGCATGGGATATACATTAATTAAAGTTGTTGTCAGTGACATGTGATAGAATTAAAGGCTCATGTGACATTGTTTTTACTAATCAGAATTGAAAATTGTGTTTTTTTAAAAGATGTCGGCTTAAGTGATTTGAGTGGTCCAATCATGTGCAAGTGTTGACTGTTTCACTAAAGGTCCAATAGAATCAAATTAAAGTGAATTGAATCAGTAATAAGTTTGAGTTTTTAACAACAATTGTTCGGCCCAATCATGTGTCTTGGATGAAAGTGTGCAGCCCAATGAGTTTGGTGGAGTATTAAGGTCTTAATTGAACATTTCTTGATTTACCATATACAATTTAAAAATTGATATTGTCGATTTTATACATAGTGTGATTTGGAATTGTTTGTGATATATTAGTTTACATGTGCTAGTTGATCGGGTCATGTGAAATTATCCTTCATAGTGTTTGAGATGAATCTAAAGGTCGTATAAAAAATCAGTCAATTCGCATCAAAAGGTTCAGGTCACGTGGTGTGGATTTTGGTGGATTTTGGTTCTGGTCAGTTCTCACAAAAGAAAATCCTTGTCTACACGGATTGATCAGTTTGTTTGAACAATCAAGTCGTTTAGTGTGGTCAGTTCCAGTTCGTACGGTTTGGAGTTCAAAGGTTTCAAAGGGTCAAGTCGTTTGAATTTGATTCGGTTCATAATAGTCCGCATAGTTCATCATCCTTCAGTCACACAGAATAATCACCAGTTTGTTTACCAGTTTTATTTTGTTAATCGATAAATTTTTAAACTAATTGGTGTTTGTTTGTCGACAAGTATTCTTACTAGGTGATACAGTTCATTTGAAAAACCGAATCATGGACGAGGAATTCTATAACACATTCGCTACTCCGGTTACCCCAATCACTGTTGCACAAAACACAATGCTCGAAAACGAAACAGGAACAATGCAAAAACCGCCCAAACTCATGAACATAGAAGAATTTAAAGGTTGGGAAGGTCGTTTTGAGAATTGGGTACAAGCTAACTACTTGGATGCGTGGGAATGTGTCGAGACAAAATACATTCGACCAATGAATGATGATGAAGAGCCTGTTCCGATAAAAGATCTAAGTACTGATGCTAGAAAGAAGTACAAAGATGAGAAAATGATGCTAAGTCTTCTTCAACAAGCAGTAAAAGAGGATATTATGGTGCTTTTACAACACAATGGAACTTCATATTCGATTTGGAAAGCTTTAAGGTCAAAGTTTCGTGGTAGTGAAGAAATGGTCAAAAGCAAGAAATCGCTTCTAAAGAAAGAATTTGATCTGTTTCGCGGATTAAAGAATGAAAGTACAAGAGAGATTATCGAAAGATACTGCAATTTGCTTTGCTAACATGAAGAGATTGAGTATTGAGAAAGACAATGAAGAATTGATCGAAAAACTTGCTGATGCTTTGCCATTCGAGACTTGGGGCACATATCTCATGATGCTTAGAAACAAGAAAGGTTTTAGCAATTTGACACTCAGCAAGTTCATTGAGAAGTTGGAAGCTCAAGAGATGGAGCAACGAAAGATTATTCGAATGAAAGATTTCGATGGTGAACAGGATATTGGGTTGTATTATAAAGCAGGAGTGAATGAAAAGTCTTCAAATCTATCTCCTAAAATAGAAACTGCTTACAATGCCAAGAATTCTTCTGGAAGTTCATCATCAGGATCAAACAGCAAAACAAGTTTTTCATCATATCCATCTTTTGATCCAAATGTTTCAACAACAAGAAATGGCAAAAAGCTTCAATGCAACATTGTGTTGAACATTGAAAATGATCATGAATATTCTGAAGAGTTAGCAAAAAGCCATATGTCTTTATTGGGAACTGTTCTTGAATCTTATGGTAGTTTTGTTGCAGGTCGAATCGGGAATCCAATGTTGACAAAGGAAGATTACGACCAGATAGATGCTTAAGAGATGGAACTGATGGACATAAAATGGTGCTTGGCCAGCGTGTTGAGGAGAGCTGAGAAATTCAAGCAAATCACTGGAAGAGATGATCTTCGTGAGGCTGGTACTTCTACTTTAGGTTTTGACAAAACTAAAGTCACTTGTTTTCGTTGCAGGGAAAAAGGACACTTCAAGAGGGAGTACAAAAACCACGAAGCAAGTGGAGCTCAAAATCCATTCAACAACAACAATGATTATTACCGAAAAGCCATCTACCATCAAGTTGCTCAACAACCATCTCAACAACAACAACATCAGGCACAAACTGCACATGGAAGACACATTATTGAAGATTCTGGAAAGAGAGCTTGTGCGGTGAATCAAGATTCTTTAAAGAGAGTTAATGGTAGTGCTTTGATAATAGATCAAGATGACGAAAAGTTACCTGAAGGATTTAGTTGGGAAAATTTCACATGGGATGATTATGTTCCTGATCAAGACACAGCTTATACAGCTTTTGTTGCCAAAGTTGAAGAAGATAGTGATGATGATCGTGAGTATTGGGCGAGAAAATTCAAAGCTGATATGAAACTGATTGCTGAAAGTGACAGTGAAGATGAAAAGGTTAAAAAGAAGAAGAAAAAGGTCAAGACTCCAGTGAGCAGTGATGACGAAGAAATTCCAGTGATCAAAAGGAAAGTAAAGGTTGAAGTTGCAAAGTTCAAAGTTGATCAAGAAGTTGATGCAAAGAAGATTCCAGTGAAGTGTGAAAATTGTGAAGCTGTGAAGAAGCAGAACAGTACAGTACACTGATCTATAATTTGAATAGTTTGAAGGAATCTTATGATGTGTTGAACAAAGCAATGAACCAGTATAATCAAACAAGTGAAGAACAAGCAACTGCAATGAAGACACTTCAGGGTGCTTTTATGACAAAGCAAAAAGTGGTGAACAACTACATCGAGAAGTGTGCTGCTCTTGAACATAAACTGGAATTGCAAAGAATTGAGACTGAAAGAGTAAATCGTTTGTTGAAAAGTTACTCATGTACTTCTTATGTCATTGACAGGATTTATCCAACTGTTGAAAGCATGAAAGCATTTGAAGAGGATGAAGTAACTGAAGAAAAGAATGATGATGGAAAAGTGACTGAAGAAAAGACTCCAGAAAAGAAGAACAAGAAGAAGAGTGACTCAAAGAAAAAGACTGACAAGAAGGATTCTGGTAAGAAACAAGATGTCGGTTACAACAAATGTCCACCCCCGTTAGAAAATGGATATTTGCCTAGAAATCCAAATCAGGAAAGAGTCGAAAAAGCAACAAACTTACAATGGGAGTCGGAGTCGTCAGTCAATTTGCCAGAAAATATTGATGTGACTTTTACATCGTCTGACACTGATCATGAGTCCGAGTTAATAAAGAAAGTCGTCGATCAGGCGTTGGATAGAGATGAAACTGAGGAGTCAAAGTTGGAGTCAAACTCAGAGTCAAAGTCAGAGTCAGAGTCAAAGTCTGGTTCTGAAAGTTCGAGTTCAACAGTCAACAGTCCAAAATCTTCTTTTTTTGGGTAAAGGGTTACCCCGGTGATTCTATTATAGACAACCGCCAATGAAGTACAAGTAGTGAGGATGAGTTCCCCACTAGTTCATATACAGGACATGCCCCATATATGTAAACACAAAAAACAAACAAACCAAGTTACCACCTCAACCTAGCCTACTACAATCATGATAATGACTAACTAGTAGACAAACGAAAAAATAAAAATAAACGACGTCAACCGCCATCATCAAAAATGAAATTGCTACCAACCGGCAGCCCCAAAGCATGCAACAGAAGCCACCTATCCATTAGACAACTGTATGTGAGAAGTGCTTGCCCCTGTACTGGAAGACGTGGGATGTGTACCCGATGTCATAAAGTCATTCGTTTCATCATATACAACCTCTACGTCATCATCATCAGACTCGTCATTTGGGTCACGACCCCCTTTATATCTCCCTTTGAAGGAACCCACGTTCCCCCCCACAAACCCAAGAGCGCTAAACGAATTATGAGTTTTAACCTTGGACGAACTATTGGTTCGCGCACTCACGTAGGAAGAACTCACTGCCTTTTTCTTTTTATCCACAGGTCTATATTCAAATTTGGGCTTTTGATTATTAACCTGAAAACCGCTCTTCTTTCCATTCTTCTTTGTCTTGACTTCAGTATAACCATCCTCATCTACTTTCGGATTGATTGTAGGAGGCTTCACTGTCGATCGAATGCATTTTGGACACTCCCCAGAAACATGCCCAAATACACAGCAGTGGGCACATCTCGGAGGTTCCCATTCATACTCCACCCGAATAGTCTCAGTAACATATTTGTTCCCAACCAATTCAGGAATAGCCATGGTTAGAGCCTCTTTCAACTCATGATCAGCTGATATTTCAATGAGAGCCCTAGCATAACTGCTCCTTCCCCAAGCCTCATTACACATATCACTAGTATACGAATCCAAGCGCACAGGGGATCCAATTTTAGATGCCAACATACTTAAACCATCATCAGAATAAGCCACTAGCGGAACATTATGCAATTTAACCCAAACTGCAACCTTTTTAAACTCTTCTTTTTAAGGGTGTTTGTAGGAGACCAAATGTTGAGAAACATAGGTTTGTTACGGATCATCCAAGGTCCCCCTTCAAGAACAGTATCCATACCCTTTCTATCTTCAAACTTGAAGAAAAAGAAACCATTTGAATTCATCATAGTTTTCTGAAGACCATGTTTCTTCCAATTTGTTCTGACAAAATATTCAACTACTGGATATGCAATCCTATCCCCCAGGAAGTAACCATAAAGAGTATTAGCTAACCTGTTATTAACTTGGCGAACCGAATCAATCGGGAGCACTACATCCACTCCATCCAATGAGACATCTGAATTTAGAGATCGAAAATTGACTTTAGGAACTTGATCAGCCTCATCATTGGCCTTCCTAGTGTTTTCATCTTCATTCTGAATCTGAATTGAAACACCACCCCGCTTAGAATCACCCTGCTCGACCTTTTCATTTAGGACCACATCCGCATAAGATTGGACATGAGCATTATCATCCTTATTCTGATTTTGAACTCGAGTAGGACTAACATCATTCACCGGTAGCACAAATGCTACCTTTCTCTTGTCAAAGACTTTTGCATAATTCTGATTGGGAGAATCAGAACAGCCAATAAAATGTTCAGAATCGTTAAGCGGCATCATAAAACATACCTTCTTACTCGGCATTTCAGAAACCCTAGCCGCCATAAGTGAGGTTTGTCTTGGCTCAAATGGTTTTCCATCAATATTCTTAATTTTAGAAGCAAAAACCTTGGAGTTGTCTGCTGAATCATCCATAACAACAGTCACAATAGAACTCAATATCCCACCAGCCGAAACCCTAGAGCCGAAAGAACTAGGGACTGATATGCCACAATTGAATCTGATTATATTGTAACTGAACTTCAATCAATCAGCGAATGAACAGACCTGAACCTGCCGAGACCCTAACCAGCCAACGGAATGATAAGCCGCACCCCTGCTGAAACCCTAATGTGAATCAGGCTGAGATTGGATCACAACTCCGAAGATGTAATTAAGAATCAGCCGTTCAATGGAATCAAAACTCAATCTGATTAATAATCAAACAAGAAACAACAAACAATCGAAACCCTAAAAAGACCGCCGAAACCCTACTCACGAAGGAACCCGTTTAGATTTAATGGCAGAATATTCTCCCACGAGTGGAAATCACTTACCCTAGATACTAACCAGATCCAATCTAGAGGTGGAAGGAAGATCGAATTAGGGTTTTAAGTTGTTCTCCAAGAATCGCCCAGATCGCCCATTGATATCATCATTTTTCTGACTTCTACAACAGTCCAAAATCTTCATTCAAAAGGGTTTACAATAAAGAATTCCTGTTATCAAAATCTAATTTGAATGACGAAACATTCAAAGTTGCATATACATTGAATGATTCCGACAAATTATATTCTGATGAGGAATTTCCAATAAGAGGTGTCAAAACTGAATTGATCAAAAAGGTTTTCAAACTAACAGAAATTAATATTTCTGAAATAAAAGATTTAAATCTTAATGGTAAACCTAAACCTTACACCTCAAGAGTTCAACAACGTTTAAACAAGAAAAAGGGTTACAGTTCTGGTTCTGGTTTTCAAAAGAAACCAAACCAAAACCGTAATTTCAAAAAGAAAGGTCTTGGATTTATTCCAACAGAAAAATGAAAAATATGTTCGTGATTTTAAATCAAAGATGACATTTGTTTCAGGAACTAGTTCAGAAGAGGAAGAAAAGAAAGAATTCTGGAGGCAATCGAACAAAGAATTCCTTGCAAAGAAGCAAGAAGAGATGAAAGAAACGAGAACCTGTTTCAAATGCAACAATATTGGACATATTGCCAAAGTTTGTTCAAAGGCAATACAGTCAAAACAGGGAGTTTCTCGTAACTCGAAAGACAAGAAAATTGTGTTTGAACCACTAATTGACAGAACCAAACTTTTCAAAAATTCTACATTTGAAATTGGTGAATGTTCAAACAAGTTTTACAAGAAAAGAGCTAAAAATGACAAACAAAAATGGGTGGTTAAGAAGTCTGGAAGTAGTTCTAGCGATGATTCTGATAGGTCGAAATCAGAGGAGAAATCTTCTGGCGATGAATCTGATTCCATAAAATCAGAGGAGCCACAGGTTGTTTCAAAAAGTGAAAAATCAGTTCTGACTGTGGATGATGATAATTTTCCACCACTTCGGGCTGAAAATTTTAAGAAGAAAATTGGTAAAGTTGAGATATCAAACCAATTTTATGATGATAAAAAGGTTTTTGATGTTGAAAAGGCCTTTAACCCCACTGTGAAACACATTTTTTGTAAAATGATTGATCGAAAAGTGAAAGGGGTTAAAGAGTTTTACAAGAAGAAGATGCAGAAAGATAAAGTTGAACCATCCCTGGTTTGTGACTGGGATGGTACATACTACGAACAGTAAGTCTGTGGACTTGCCGGAGATCCCATGTTTGTAATCGTGGATCAGGAATCGGCATTATTCTTTGTATTTGATTATGTTTTTCGTACAAGTGGTAAATCAGGGACATTAATTTGTACTTGATTTTCTACAAGTGATTGAAGACAAAATGATGAACCACATCCCCAACTTTACAAGTGGTAAAAACAAACTTATTTTCCTGAAAAATCATTTTGATTAAAACAAACTTAAGTGTTTTGAAATCTTAATGAGAAAATGGTTTGTTGTGAGGGGGAGTTCTGATTGTTTATGCCAAGTGAATGGCGAATTGAGGTGATTCGATATCAGTTGTCACGTTGTTTGTACAGTTTATTTTCAAATTTCCTAAAATGTGTTTGCATTTTAGGGGGAGTAAGAAATTTTAGAAAATCCAAAAACATTAGAAAATTTGAAAAATCCAAAAACATGATAAAATCAAAAATGAGTTTTGTTGTATAAAAGAGGAAATGATAGTACATCAGTGGACGATCACAACATGCTAAAGAATTGGAAATTTAAAAGTGATAAACGGTCTCACTGATGATGTGCCAGTAGATTTTTGCACATTTAGTAGATTGTGACGAGATATAAACCTAAATTTCAAACTTGCTTATATCATGGGGAAACATCTCTCGGATATATGGGTAACCCCCGAAATCTTGTTTGAAAGGTTCCTTTTTCTGATATACTAGGTCTTTATACTCAATGATGTCTGGGGTATTATTCCGGGACTTCTGCTGAATGGAAGTTCTGACCTAGTCCTTGGATAATACTTTCCACAAATGCTTGAAACATAGCATAAACCCTCAGCATGCAGATGAAACAATAAAATTGATAGTCGCTGCTGTTGTAGCTAAAAGATCCTCTAAAGGGGACATACCGTAAAGTCGAAGCTGATATCTCTCTGCGTATACGGAAGTATCGACCTGAGATCCCTCAGCCCTCGCATTACCTAATTTATGTACAGATATCATTGTAGTATACTCACCTGTAAGACTGAATATTGGGATCTGGATACGGGAGTATATTCTGAGGTGGGACACGCGATTGAGTTTAAGTGCTTAAAACATTAATATCGTATCTCGGATCAGTTGAACTTTGTGTGAAAATTTAAGTGGACCAGTATACTGACAATCTAGGTGAATCGTTTAGAACTTAAAATGAAATGAAGCTTAACGGTGTTGGGATGTGTCTTATAAACTGATATGATCCTCTTACACAAACTCACAAAAATATTGTTTGTAAATATTTCTTTACTGCATTTCATTTCATTCAAAAATTCCAAAAAGATTTTCAGTGTGTTTTAGCATAAATTTTGAAAAATACAAAAAGATTTTCGACAACTGGTGTTGGAGAGCTAATTTTCAAAATTCCGAGTGCTAGACATGATGAACAGATGGTTTGGGAGAGTGTATTGTTTTGAAAATGAAAATGATAGTCCTGCAAGTGGTTCATCTGAGACTATAAATGTTGAATCATTTTAAAATTTGCTCTACAAATGGTCATCAGAAAATTTATTTTTGGGTAGAGAATGTGCAGGTTATTTGAATGATAGAGAGTCAGGTTCCGATACCTGAGGATTGTGTGATTTCAACAAGCCAGACTGCGATCCCAGCATATCGAAAGGGGGAGTCTGAAGACATCTAAGTAGAGATTGTTCGTGAAGAGTTTGTTGGTGATGAAGAGAGAAAGAGAGTAGATTTGAGGATTCTTACAGCGTCAGACACTTCAAAGAGTTCAAGAGGACTGATAATGTAACATATGTGCTTGTAATCATTATGAACAGTTCTATTATCAATAAAACAATGTTATTTGATCCCAATGTTTGTTTGGTTGTGTTTTACATTTTTCATGTTTTGACTTTTATTCAATTTCAAACTCTATATCGCTTTCTGGAGAGTTATACGCAAACTGGTGCGTAAACGTAACCAGTTTAACGCGACAAATACTCCGGAACATCATCATATACTTAACATACCTTAAATAACCTTTACATAACTTAGAAATAAGTTTTGAAGGCTTTGGTATGGCAAAAACAAGTTAATTCGCTTACAGGGACTAAACTTGACAAACTACGAAAGTATGCCAATTTGAACTGTAACAGACATTCCGGAACATGACCATAAGTTAAACACACCTTAAATATCCTTTACATAGCTTAGAAATAGGCTTTGAGGTGTTCGGTGTGCTAAAATAAACTTTTGGGTCATTCAGGGACTAAAAGTGTCAAAAAAAAAATGCACAAGTTTGCATTTTCGCGCATAACTTACGGTCTGAATACATCCGGACATCCAAAAATTTATGTAAGCACTAAAATATTTTAGTTTAGTGTTTGGCATGAGAAAAATCCATTCGTCACGCAATTTGGATCGTTTTTCACGCTTATGCGCATTCCGTCGTAATTAACCGAACAACGCGATTGTACGGCTAAACGAACCGACATCCGGCATATTTTTGAGCATGTTTCATGTTCCCTATACTTTAACATCCTTGTGAAGCTTAAAAATGGGCTTGACGGATGTTAGAAGTGCCAAAACACGACGATACGCGCTCAGGAACCAAAACTGCAAAACTGCAAAAAAAAATATAAAAAAAAAATAAATAAATAAATAAAAATGCAGCAAAAAGCCATTTTAAACATAAGTTAGCAGCCCCTAACACTTCCCAAAGGTCAAGTGCCACATGTTAATCTCCTATGGTGGCCAAAATTAGTTACCACAACATTTTGACAAGTGTACGGCCTAGATCGTGCCCCCTTTTCCAAGAAACGATCCTAACGGTTGTGGGTTTACTATAAATACCCAACCCATTTTCACTCATTCCTCACTAGAATCTGATCTAAAAGACTCTAAGTTGAAACCATTGTTTCATACCTGAGTTATTTGGATCTAGATTAGCATTCGGGGACCTTTCGTAAGTATTCTTTCGTTCTTTTATCGCTTTCGAGTCCGAAAGTCAAACTTTGTGTGACTTTCTGCATTGACCAGTTTATGGTCGATGCGAAGTTCGTTTGAACTTCATAACGTGAGCGTGATCACGATGGTTATAGTCCCTAGTGACTATACCTACTGATTACCACATTATCTAGGCTCAGTGACGAGTCGTAGTTTCGGTCAGAATACGTATTCTTGCGTATTTTGTAACCAAACTACTTATGGGTATCAAAACCGTTTGTTTTGATACCAAACCTGTTTTCTAAACTTAGTTAAGCATGTTTTAACATGCTTAGCTCGTCACTTGCTTGTATAGGGTCGTAAGGTAAGCGATCTAAACAATCGCTTATACTTTCGAACCCGACCCATTTGGTCGATCATTAGGATCCGACCAAATACATTAGGTGACCATAGTATATAGGGAATAACCCTCTGAGGTTATACCTTATGGTCGCTACGTTTAAGTTGTCACACCCTGGCTTTGCGGAAGCGTGGTTAATTTTGGTGTGACTTCTTAATACCATAGCTTAACCATAACAAAGCTATATGAAATAAAATTATGCAAGATCATCCATTTGATTAAGTTTTAAAACCAAAGTAACATACCATTGTCTTAAAGACTTACAACACCGTAACATAAAACATTGTCTTGAACAACAGTAACATGAAGTAAACGCAGTCTAAGATTTGTGACTTGTCCAGGAAAGAGTCACATTTCCTAAACTTGGATGACCATGGAACCCTTATGCAGCGGGAAAACATAACATACCGTGCCAGATCCAGTTAATTTCCTGAAATACACGTAAGTTGAAAAATCAACAATAATGTTGAGCGAGTTCATGTGTGAGTGAGTATGTAAAACACTTGTAAGTATAAAAGTTCCCTGGTATGTAGCAGTGTAAGGAAAAGAGATCACCAATGGTTTGCAAGGCCATTAGCATGTGTGAAATGCAAGTAGGAAGACTCAACCTAGCAGATTTTTGCGTCGGGTACAAAGTCACTCAAGGTCCGTTCTGTTGGTCCTCTTAGAGGTCCGTTCTGTTGGGCCTAGAGTTGGGCTCGCTACACCCAGATAGATCTACCGCTTACGTCCCTCGGTGTTTCTGCCTACCCATTCACATGATCTAAGTAGTAAACCTCCTTACGTTAACCATACCATGTATAAAGTACTTGTAAACAAAGTAACATGTATTTCACCCCCGCAGTTAAGAAAACTGAAAACAGTTAGAGAAAAGGGGGACATGAACTCACAGTCGGTGCGTCTCTACCAAGTATCTCCTGCTCAAGCAGCTGTGCGACGACCTACAGGTGCTAATTTCTATTAGACGGACGGCCGTGCCTTAGCTTTATAGTTTAAGTCTTTGGGAAATAGTTAGACAACTATTTCGTGTTTACATTCTGTATATACTTGGTAGTTAATCTCCTTCCCAAGGATGGGGGATTCAATACATGTGCGTTCAAATTATATCATTAAGTCTCACTTAATATATATACCTTTCCAATTCCAAAATATAAGTATTTTTCTCAAAAATATTATATTTTCATTTCTCATAATTTTTCTCCAATAATACGTTGTTAAAATACGCGTTCATAAATATTTCTGTAAGTGCGTAAGTTACGTTTTAACAATTGCGTGGTAATATACTTACCGGTGTAACTTATATATATTTATGGTGAAAGCGTTCGTATTATTTTGGATTCGTTAACGTTCGTAAATATTATTTTTACTCTAAAAATAATATTTATGTATTTCACAAAATAATCATAAACAGTGTGTGAAAAATATATTTATCACGTTAAATTTTGTGAAAATCCCACCTCCGAATATTTAGCAAATAAAGTCATGGCGAATTTTATGTTTCGAAAACATGTCAAAAATAATTCTAACACTTGTGGTGAAAATAGTTCTAAGTGTTAGGTTTTTAGAAAAATTTCGCCAGAGTTTCCTCTGTAACTGGAGGTGGCCACGCTTTCAAGCGTATCATTTTCTTTAACAAATCAACTCAACAATTTTCTTTATTGATCAGAACAACTTTCATCACAACAACTAATCGACAAGTATGTAAATCGCATAATCGCATGAACTTGTAGTTTTTCCGAAACTATAGTGTAAATCCCATTATATTTTGTGGATCTTTATATAAAGAAATTTTGATCTCGTAAAAACCTCGTTTTTAGAGAAATCCGTCTTTACAACTTCTCGTCATCTTTTACAAAAACGGTTATTTGTCGGATCTTTTCATTTCACAAGTGTTTACACACTTGTGGTTTATAAAAATCATGCTTGTTATTGTAAGATCCATCTCTTTAAAATACATGATTTCTTTGATACGTGGTTCTTTGAAAATACCACTTGCAGATGCGTAGATCCGCTAGTTTTAAACACTATTGTACAAGTTAAAACACTTTTACACAAGTAAAACATTTTTACACAAGTTCATGTTTCATGTGTGGTAGAGTTTCACCTTTTAACCCTTGTTACTTCTAAAATAGTTTTGTGTCATGATTCAAGAACATGACTATACCGGGTTAAACGATGATCCGAGCTACCACAACATAGATCGGGTCTAAATAATCACCACTTTCAATTACTACAACATTTACACAACATATAAGCTATTAACCACCATTTTAAGTGTTTTTAGTAGACTTTTGTGCATCATTTTGCATTTTAACGAGATTTAACCGATACGAATCCTTTTAACCACTTTAGATTAGCTCAAGATAGAGATTTAAACATTATACCTCTAGCTCAAGGCCAGGGAAGGATCTTGACGAAAATGGCGTGGATAAAAGCTAAAGAAAGAGGTCCTTCGCGTTCCGCTTGCTCCAAGACTCCTTGTATACGACCCTTGATACTAGAATGGCCTTGGAATGGCTTGTTGAAAATCGAAGATGGATGGGTGGGGGTGGGGTGTTCTCGGCCGAGACCTCCAAGAGAGGGAGAGAAAATGTGTTGTGATGTTGTGTGTGGTGGATGATTATGTTGTGCTAATCTAGCATCTTATAGACAATACTTGTGATTATGGACCAAAGGATCATGTGTCTTTAGGATATTAGACATATAACATTAAAATAATCAACATGGTACATGGTATGTCCCCTTGGGGACGGTTTTGGTTAAGGGGGGGGGGTAGTTTGGTTCGATCTCAACTAGATTAGTTGATGTTTAGTTAGGTTAATTAGGTTAGTTAAGTGTTGAACTTAGTTAGTTATGTTTAGTGAGATACAATGGGTGTTAGGGTATACAGGGACCCTAACTGGCTCAGAAAAAGAGTAATAATGAAAATAACAATATTTTCATGTTTCGGGTAACGCCCGGTTGTTCGGTTGGATAGTAATCCGTTAAAGTGTTAACAAAGCTTTAAAGTGTCGTTATTACTCTTTTTAGTGACACAGCTTATTTCCGACACTTTGGAAAGTGTCTAGTAATATTTTTCTCAGGTTTTGGCACTTTACTAGTTAGCTAAAAGCTGAATTATTGAGTAAAGTGCTGAGTTTTGTACTTAGAGTACGTTTTAGGCACATCCAGTCATTGTAACTTATTCCGAGAGACGCAGTTCCACAACCCTTGTATCCCTACACTCACTACTAGTGTAGCAAAATATCTCAGGCTCTTATAGGCCTTGGAGGCAGTGTTTGCCTAATGCTGGCTTTATCAGCATGTTCAATAGGTTATCCGCTGTTGTGCTACTGTGCTTTTGTGCATCATGTTTGTCACTAAGGTTCAGTATGTAAGTATTGTAGTGACGATAAGTAAAGTATGATGCAAGTAAGTACATGTATCAGATATCAAGTAGCAGTTCATCAGCTAGTTCAAGCAAGCACAGTAATTAAGCAGTAATTAATCATTAATTAAGTCGTACGGATACTTGGTTTGGTGAGGGTTGTCACATTCTCCCCCCGTTAAATAAATTTCGTCCCGAAATTTAAGTTCTGCTTGTAGATGCAGGGTTCTTAGGAAAAAGGTGGGGGTATTTCTCTTTCATCCGGTCCTCACGTTCCCAGGTGTATTCAGGACCATGTCTGGCATTCCAACGAACTTTGACGAGCTTGACACTGCTCCGGCGGGTCTTGTTAACTTTCCAATCTGTGACCTCAACAGGTTCTTCAACGAAGTGGAGCGTGTCGTCAACATGAATCTCGTCGGTGAGAATGGCAACGTCAACTTGAGTTGGACTTTTCTTTAGATTGGATACGTGAAAGGTGTCGTGAACACCATTCAGTTCAACAGGTAGGTCCAACTTGTATGCTACTAGTCCTATTCTTTCCAGAATTCTGAAAGGACCAATGTAGCGCGGATTTAACTTCCCACGCTTTCCGAAGCGTGCCACACCCTTCCAGGGTGAGACTTTCAACAACACCATTTCTCCAACTTGGAAGTCCACATGTTTCCGGTTTGGATCCGCATAGGCCTTCTGTCTATGGCGAGCTGCTTCGATGCGTTTAAGAATCTGCGCGATCTTATCTGTCGTCTCTTGGACGATTTCGGGACCAGTGAGTTGCCTATCACCTGCGTCAGCCCAACATAGAGGTGATCGGCACTTGCGTCCGTAAAGGGCTTCGAATGGCGCGACACCAATACTGGTGTGGTAGCTGTTGTTGTATGAAAATTCGACCAAAGGTAAATGCCTGTCCCAGCTACCGCCCAAATCCATAACACACGCTCTCAGCATGTCTTCCAAAGTCTGTATCGTTCGCTCGCTCTGGCCGTCAGTTTGCGGATGAAACGCAGTGCTCAGATTCAATTGGGATCCAAACGCTTCTTGGAAGGATTGCCATATCCTTGACACAAACCTTCCGTCTCTATCAGAGATGATCGAGAGAGGTACTCCATGGCGTGCGACGATCTCTCTCATATAAATTTCCGCAAGTTTACTAGTACTGTCTTTCTCTTTGATTGGTAGAAAGTGTGCGGACTTTGTCAGGCGGTCAACTATCACCCAAATCATATCATGGCCTCTTGGCGTTCTTGGCAATTTCGTAATAAAATCCATTGAGATTTGTTCCCATTTCCACTTGGGAATCTCAGGTTGTTGCAGAAGTCCTGAAGGCTTCTGGTATTCGGCCTTAACCTTAGCACACGTTAAACATTTGCTCACATAAACAGCAACATCGCCTTTCATCCTAGGCCACCAGTAGTAATCTTTGAGATCCTGGTACATCTTATCCGATCCAGGGTGGATAGAGTACCGCGACTTGTGAGCTTCATCAAAAATAACTTCCCTCAAACCACCAAACAGAGGAACCCAAATCCTTTTCTCAAAACATAACGTTCCTTCCTCGTTTGGTACCAGTAGCTTCTCCATCCCACGGAGATATTCTTCTTCAAGGTTTCCTTCCTCGAGAGCTTCCTTTTGCGCGGCACGAATGCGCAAGGAAAGATCGGTTCGGACAATCATTTCCAAAGCTCTAACCCTTATGGGCTTGATTCTCTCTTTACGACTTAGGGCATCGGCGACTACATTCGCCTTCCCTGGATGATACTTTATCTCGCAGTCGTAATCGTTCAGCAATTCAACCCATCGTCTTTGCCTCATATTTAGCTCCTTCTGGTTGAATATGTGCTGTAGGCTCTTGTGATCTGTAAAGATTGTACACTTCGTACCATAAAGGTAGTGTCTCCAGATCTTTAAAGCAAAGACCACTGCGCCAAGCTCCAAATCGTGTGTGGTATAGTTCTTTTCATGCACTTTCAACTGACGCGATGCGTAAGCAATAACCTTTTGGCGTTGCATCAACACACAACCCAGTCCTTGACGCGATGCGTCGCAGTATACCACAATATCATCAGTACCTTCTGGTAGAGCTAAAATTGGCGCGTTACAAAGCTTATCCTTCAATATCTGAAACGCTTCATCCTGTTTGATTCCCCAATCAAACTTCTTATCCTTCTGCGTGCGGAGCGTCAATGGTTGAGCGATCTTTGAAAAGTTCTCAATGAATCTTCGGTAATAGCCAGCCAAACCCAAGAATTGCCGGATCTCGGTTGGCGTCTTTGGTGTTTCCCAATCCTTGATCGCTTCGATCTTTGTGGGATCCACGTGGATTCCATCTCCATTTACCACGTGCCCAAGGAATTGCACCTCTCGTAGCCAAAACTCGCACTTAGAGAATTTGGCATACAGTTGTTCCTTCTTCAGCAGCTCTAGAATGGCTCTAAGATGCTGCTCGTGTTCAGCCTTCGTCTTTGAATAAATTAAAATGTCATCGATGAATACAATCACGAACTTATCCAAGTATGGCTTGCAAACTCTATTCATTAGATCCATGAATACCGCCGGTGCGTTTGTCAAACCAAATGGCATAACGAGGAACTCGTAGTGCCCATAACGAGTTCTGAAGGCTGTCTTCGGAATGCTTTCTTCTTGTATCCTTAACTGATGGTATCCGGATCGAAGATCGATCTTTGAATAAAAGCTGGAACCTTGAAGTTGGTCGAACAGATCATCAATTCTTGGCAGAGGATACCTATTCTTGATCGTCAGCTTGTTCAGCTCCTTGTAGTCGATGCACATACGGAAACTACCGTCCTTCTTTTTGACAAACAGGACCGGAGCTCCCCAAGGCGAGAAGCTTGGTCGGATAAATCCCTTGTCTAACAACTCCTGAAGTTGTGTCGACAATTCTTGCATCTCAGACGGAGCAAGTCTATAGGGTGCCTTAGCCACAGGCGCGGCGCCTGGAACTAAGTCTATGTGAAACTCTACTTGCCTCAGAGGCGGAAATCCAGGTAAGTCTTCCGGGAAAACTTCTGGATACTCCCTCACGACAGGGATGTCTTCGATTCTTGGCTCAGCAGCCTTCTTATCCACAATGTGTGCCAGGAAGGCAACACATCCTTTCTGCAAACACTTCCTTGCTTTCAAGCAGCTGATAATCCTCAATGGCGTCTCACGCTTCTCTCCATGAACAACAATGGTCTCACCATCATCGGTTGGGATACGAACAACCTTTTCGTGACAAACTATCTCAGCCTTGTTGCCTGATAACCAATCCATTCCTACTACCACGTCGAAGCTTCCCAACTGGACTGGTAGTAGATCTAAAGCAAACTCACGCTCTCCTAATTCGATCACACAACCTCTGATAACTTCATCAGCTTCTACTAACTTCCCATTGGCCAATTCGATCGAGTAGGGAATATCTAACTTATTAGCGGCTAAACCAAGCATATTCTTAAACTCTAACGATACGAAGCTATAGTCGGCACCGGTATCAAACAAAACGGATGCATAGCGTTGATTTACAGGGAACGTACCAGTAACGACGTTGGGGTCCTGGCGCGCTTCCCTTGCTTCGAGTTGGAACACTCTTCCACGGGCTTGGTTTAAGTCTGGGCAGTTCTTCTTAAAATGCCCGATATCACCGCAGTTAAAGCACCCAAGTCTTTGCCCGTTTCCACCAGCTTGATCATTCCTCTGATTACGATTCACGGCGCCCGCTTGGTTAGCATTGTTGCCCCGATTCTCGTTACCTCCATAGTTTCCTTGTGGGCGATTTCCATTCCCACCCCGGTTGTAGCTTCTGTTTCCGAAACCTCCCTGGCCTCCCTGACCAGCAGTGGCCCAACAAGTGTCCTTCGAGTGGCCACGTTTTCCACATGCTTCGCATACTTTTGACCCGCAATTACCAGAATGGTGGCGTTGGCAGACGTTGCACTTGGGTTGGGTGCCCATGTACCCTTTTCCTTTCTTCCCTCTACCAGCTGTAACCTGAGCTGGCGTGTCTGATCCTCCTTTCTTAACCGCCACACTGGCGCCCTGCTTGAAGTTTGAGAACTTCCGTTTGTTACCTCCTGATGACTCGACGTGAGTCTCTGTCTTCTTGGTCTTGATCTCATCAAACTTGTTCAGGTGAATCGCCTCCTCAGTGAGGGCTATGCTCAGATCAATCGCCTCAGTAATAGTCGCAGGCTTGGATGAGGTCACCATGCTTATGATTTGAGGAGCTAATCCCCAAATGAAGCGCTCGATTCGCTTGTATTCTGGTGTAACCATGTAAGGAACCACTTGAGACAAGTCATGGAATCTTTGAACGTATTCTGCTACCTTTGGACCGTCCATTTTCAAGTGCCAGAACTCGGTTTCCAATCGCTGGATTTCTGCGCGGGAACAGTACTTTTTGCACATAAGTTCTTTCAGTTCGGTCCAGGTCAGCGCGTAGGCAGCAGCTTCGCCTAGTGTCTGGACTTGCAGATTCCACCAAGAGAGGGCTCCATCCAAAAATAGCCCTGAGATATAGGTGACTTGCTGATCCAGCGCGCACTTGCTCATGCGAAGAACAGATTCGGTTTTCTCAGCCCAACGAACGAAGGCGACAGCACCTCTAGTGCCATCAAAGTTGACCGGTTTGCAGTCTAGAAACTGCTTGTAGGTGCACCCTGCACATACGTTATAACATATGAATGGCATTAGCATCTTTGCTAGAGATATCCAATTAGGCCACGGTATGTCTTAATGACTAGGTATTACCGTGAGGTGGATTGTTATTGCCTTGGTTAATACTTCCGCTCGTTCCGGGCTGAGATGCTGCATACTGTGCTATGGCAGCAGCAATGATCTGCTGGAGTTCTGCCTCATTAGTAGGCATGCGTGTCTCACGTCTTGGCGGCATCTTCTAAAAGATGGTTTAGGTTGGTCAGGCCATAGTAAAGCTCTGATGTTATAATATGTAAGTCAGGTCATAATGTAGTGTACGTATATAACGATAGTAATAGTATAATCACATAACATCTCATGTTATCAATACATCACAAATACCAATCACACAACATCCCATGTCATAAAATACAAATAAGCAATCAAGCGAATCAAATATGATGAGAATACTGCGATTGCCATATATCGAGATCACATAGTAAGTGTATCAGTACATCCCTGTGTCATACAAACATCAATCAACTAGGGGCTACATCACCCCTGTCCAAAAACTATATCATGTCAATGTCAAACACGTCAAATACATGTCAACAAAAGTCAGGATCAAATGTAGTCTCCAAAAATGCTGTGCAGTCCAACAATCACCGTCTTCTCATCCTCGTCTACCCAAACAGCACTGATGAGCTCTATACAGATGGTGGTGGAGGAGGGGGAAAGTGGGCGTAAAACAAACGACGTAACTGGAGCCAGTCCTCCTCCATGGCTCGCTGAGTACGGAGGATAGAGGCAACCTGCTGCTCTAGTGTAAAACGACGGGCAGCATAATCTGGAGGTAAGGGTCGAAATGGCTGCAGAGGAGAGTGTGTCCGACCATGACACTGGCAAGGTGGCAGCTGAGCTCTCTCAAGCTCCTGGATGCGCTGCGTGTATGACTCGTGCTGGGCGACAAAAGACATCAAAACATCCTCGATAGTATACCCCCTGTGGAAAGAATGGTAGGGGTCAGTAGGTGGCATACCAGAGTCTGGTGCCCAAAGAAACGGCTCGCTGGTGGGGTCAAAAGGTGCCACGTGAAATGGAGCAACAGAGGGTGGAACAGATGACATCTGGGGCATGAAGGGGATAGACATCGGTACATGCCCAATAGGATGGGCGGAAGAACCCTCTCCAGGCCTCGCTGGAGGTACAAACTGTGGAACCTGAAAAGAAAAATCAACATGTCGTGTATCAGGGATCTGAGGGGGAAAAGGTGGAACATCCTCATCAGCAGGTATCCAACCGTGCTGTGCATGCTCATCCGGTGGATCCATGTGTGCCGCGAATAGTGCATGCTCGGGCTCTAGTGGGATGGGATCAGGTGCAACAAAAGGGTGAACAGGTGCAATGTGCTCAACAGGATGGTCAACAGGTATATCAACAACAGGTAGGGGAACAACAAGATCAACATGATCGCCCTCTATCAAAGGAACATCTACGGGGAGATCATCAACAGGTGGGTCTGCTATAACAGGCTCAATAGGGATGTCAGCATGTACGGGATCATGCTCAAGTATGGGGTCTAGAGCGGCTGCCTGCTCAGGAGCGACGACAGGCTCGGGATCATCAAAAGCCATCTCGAAGTCAAACTCGGGGTCGATAGGGTCTACTGGGTCAGCTGGATCCTCCATGGGCTGATCCATAGGTATAAACTCGATATCACGATCCGGGTCGTATCCCGGGGGAAAGATAGGATCAGAATCCTCTATGTCATCATGGTCAAACTCAAAGCTGGGTATAGGTGCAACAGAGGATGCCTGGTCAGGATCAGAATCATGCGCAAAGTGTTGTGCGCTCAATGTGTGAGAAGGTGCGGATGCCACAGACTCGAAGGAGTCTGGGACAGGAGAATGTGCTGGCGAATCCTCAGCGGGAACGTCAGCGATCATCAGAAGATCGTCCGCAGGAAGAAGGGCCTCGCCCTGGATCTCGTCCTCAAAAGGCTCATCCTCAAACAGGTCAATATCGCCATCAGCCTCGGCGTCAAGAAGGAAATCATATGCTGGATAAACGGCTAAGGGTATAGGGGCCGGAATCTCTACTAGAGGTAGATACTCAGCGGGAGGGTCATCTGCAGGCTCATCAGCACCATCGGGTAGTGCGAAGGGCTGGAAATCATCCTCGTCAGTACTGGTATAGTCAGATGTGTGCACCTCGTGCTCGGAGGATGTGGGGTCATCAGATACGATAGGTATGGGTCCAGTGGTGTTCGAAACGCCAGTACCGGCTGAATCCATGAGTCTGTAACATAAACACAAATATGCTCAAATAATCAGTCATACAATCAGATAATCACATAAGTCACCAAGTAAGATATCACATAATTCTCCTAGTCTCACTAGCCAATTTCTCCCAGTCTCTAAGACTGCTCTATCATCTACCTCGACCTCTCAGATCGAGCCTCGGTCTCCAATACCGAGCCTCAGCTTCCAAGACTGAGCCTACTCTTCCTAGTCCAACTAGCCAACTACCTCGATCTCTCAGACCGAGCCTCGGTCTCCAATACCGAGCCTCAGCTTCCAAGACTGAGCCTACTCTTCCTAGTCTCACTAGCCATCTACCTCGATCTCTCAGACCGAGCCTCGGCCTCTCAGACCGAGCCTCAGCCCTTCTAGGCTGAGCCTATAAATAATATAATGTGCTCAACATTTGTTTGTAAAAAGTTTTGGATCTGGACTTAAGTGGTATGCAGAAAAATGTTTTCGTGAGAGCCCTAGTGATCATAGTCTAGACTCGAGGAAGAATCCTAGTTCGCTATGATCAGAGCTCTGATACCAAGCTGTCACACCCTGGCTTTGCGGAAGCGTGGTTAATTTTGGTGTGACTTCTTAATACCATAGCTTAACCATAACAAAGCTATATGAAATAAAATTATGCAAGATCATCCATTTGATTAAGTTTTAAAACCAGAGTAACATACCATTGTCTTAAAGACTTACAACACCGTAACATAAAACATTGTCTTGAACAACAGTAACATGAAGTAAACGCAGTCTAAGATTTGTGACTTGTCCAGGAAAGAGTCACATTTCCTAAACTGGGATGACCTTGGAACCCTTATGCAGCGGGAAAACATAACATACCGTGCCAGATCCAGTTAATTTCCTGAAATACACGTAAGTTGAAAAATCAACAATAATGTTGAGCGAGTTCATGTGTGAGTGAGTATGTAAAACACTTGTAAGTATAAAAGTTCCCTGGTATGTAGCAGTGTAAGGAAAAGAGATCACCAATGGTTTGCAAGGCCATTAGCATGTGTGAAATGCAAGTAGGAAGACTCAACCTAGCAGATTTTTGCGTCGGGTACAAAGTCACTCAAGGTCCGTTCTGTTGGTCCTCTTAGAGGTCCGTTCTGTTGGGCCTAGAGTTGGGCTCCCTACACCCAGATAGATCTACCGCTTACGTCCCTCGGTGTTTCTGCCTACCCATTCACATGATCTAAGTAGTAAACCTCCTTACGTTAACCATACCATGTATAAAGTACTTGTAAACAAAGTAACATGTATTTCACCCCCGCAGTTAAGAAAACTGAAAACAGTTAGAGAAAAGGGGGACATGAACTCACAGTCGGTGCGTCTCTACCAAGTATCTCCTGCTCAAGCAGCTGTGCGACGACCTACAGGTGCTAATTTCTATTAGACGGACGGCCGTGCCTTAGCTTTATAGTTTAAGTCTTTGGGAAATAGTTAGACAACTATTTCGTGTTTACATTCTGTATATACTTGGTAGTTAATCTCCTTCCCAAGGATGGGGGATTCAATACATGTGCGTTCAAATTATATCATTAAGTCTCACTTAATATATATACCTTTCCAATTCCAAAATATAAGTATTTTTCTCAAAAATATTATATTTTCATTTCTCATAATTTTTCTCCAATAATACGTTGTTAAAATACGCGTTCATAAATATTTCTGTAAGTGCGTAAGTTACGTTTTAACAATTGCGTGGTAATATACTTACCGGTGTAACTTATATATATTTATGGTGAAAGCGTTCGTATTATTTTGGATTCGTTAACGTTCGTAAATATTATTTTTACTCTAAAAATAATATTTATGTATTTCACAAAATAATCATAAACAGTGTGTGAAAAATATATTTATCACGTTAAATTTTGTGAAAATCCCACCTCCGAATATTTAGCAAATAAAGTCATGGCGAATTTTATGTTTCGAAAACATGTCAAAAATAATTCTAACACTTGTGGTGAAAATAGTTCTAAGTGTTAGGTTTTTAGAAAAATTTCGCCAGAGTTTCCTCTGTAACTGGAGGTGGCTACGCTTTCAAGCGTATCATTTTCTTTAACAAATCAACTCAACAATTTTCTTTATTGATCAGAACAACTTTCATCACAACAACTAATCGACAAGTATGTAAATCGCATAATCGCATGAACTTGTAGTTTTTCCGAAACTATAGTGTAAATCCCATTATAATTTGTGGATCTTTATATAAAGAAATTTTGATCTCGTAAAAACCTCGTTTTTAGAGAAATCCGTCTTTACAACTTCTCGTCATCTTTTACAAAAACGGTTATTTGTCGGATCTTTTCATTTCACAAGTGTTTACACACTTGTGGTTTATAAAAATCATGCTTGTTATTGTAAGATCCATCTCTTTAAAATACATGATTTCTTTGATACGTGGTTCTTTGAAAATACCACTTGCAGATGCGTAGATCCGCTAGTTTTAAACACTATTGTACAAGTTAAAACACTTTTACACAAGTAAAACATTTTTACACAAGTTCATGTTTCATGTGTGGTAGAGTTTCACCTTTTAACCCTTGTTACTTCTAAAATAGTTTTGTGTCATGATTCAAGAACATGACTATACCGGGTTAAACGATGATCCGAGCTACCACAACATAGATCGGGTCTAAATAATCACCACTTTCAATTACTACAACATTTACACAACATATAAGCTATTAACCACCATTTTAAGTGTTTTTAGTAGACTTTTGTGCATCATTTTGCATTTTAACGAGATTTAACCGATACGAATCCTTTTAACCACTTTAGATTAGCTCAAGATAGAGATTTAAACATTATACCTCTAGCTCAAGGCCAGGGAAGGATCTTGACGAAAATGGCGTGGATAAAAGCTAAAGAAAGAGGTCCTTCGCGTTCCGCTTGCTCCAAGACTCCTTGTATACGACCCTTGATACTAGAATGGCCTTGGAATGGCTTGTTGAAAATCGAAGATGGATGGGTGGGGGTGGGGTGTTCTCGGCCGAGACCTCCAAGAGAGGGAGAGAAAATGTGTTGTGATGTTGTGTGTGGTGGATGATTATGTTGTGCTAATCTAGCATCTTATAGACAATACTTGTGATTATGGACCAAAGGATCATGTGTCTTTAGGATATTAGACATATAACATTAAAATAATCAACATGGTACATGGTATGTCCCCTTGGGGACGGTTTTGGTTAAGGGGGGGGGGTAGTTTGGTTCGATCTCAACTAGATTAGTTGATGTTTAGTTAGGTTAATTAGGTTAGTTAAGTGTTGAACTTAGTTAGTTATGTTTAGTGAGATACAATGGGTGTTAGGGTATACAGGGACCCTAACTGGCTCAGAAAAAGAGTAATAATGAAAATAACAATATTTTCATGTTTCGGGTAACGCCCGGTTGTTCGGTTGGATAGTAATCCGTTAAAGTGTTAACAAAGCTTTAAAGTGTCGTTATTACTCTTTTTAGTGACACAGCTTATTTCCGACACTTTGGAAAGTGTCTAGTAATATTTTTCTCAGGTTTTGGCACTTTACTAGTTAGCTAAAAGCTGAATTATTGAGTAAAGTGCTGAGTTTTGTACTTAGAGTACGTTTTAGGCACATCCAGTCATTGTAACTTATTCCGAGAGACGCAGTTCCACAACCCTTGTATCCCTACACTCACTACTAGTGTAGCAAAATATCTCAGGCTCTTATAGGCCTTGGAGGCAGTGTTTGCCTAATGCTGGCTTTATCAGCATGTTCAATAGGTTATCCGCTGTTGTGCTACTGTGCTTTTGTGCATCATGTTTGTCACTAAGGTTCAGTATGTAAGTATTGTAGTGACGATAAGTAAAGTATGATGCAAGTAAGTACATGTATCAGATATCAAGTAGCAGTTCATCAGCTAGTTCAAGCAAGCACAGTAATTAAGCAGTAATTAATCATTAATTAAGTCGTACGGATACCTGGTTTGGTGAGGGTTGTCACATTCTCCCCCCGTTAAATAAATTTCGTCCCGAAATTTAAGTTCTGCTTGTAGATGCAGGGTTCTTAGGAAAAAGGTGGGGGTATTTCTCTTTCATCCGGTCCTCACGTTCCCAGGTGTATTCAGGACCATGTCTGGCATTCCGATCTTGTCTGTCGTCTCTTGGACGATTTCGGGACCAGCGAGTTGCCTATCACCTGCGTCAGCCCAACATAGAGGTGATCGGCACTTGCGTCCGTAAAGGGCTTCGAATGGCGCGACACCAATACTGGTGTGGTAGCTGTTGTTGTATGAAAATTCGACCAAAGGTAAATGCCTGTCCCAGCTACCGCCCAAATCCATAACACACGCTCTCAGCATGTCTTCCAAAGTCTGTATCGTTCGCTCGCTCTGGCCGTCAGTTTGCGGATGAAACGCAGTGCTCAGATTCAATTGGGATCCAAACGCTTCTTGGAAGGATTGCCATATCCTTGACACAAACCTTCCATCTCTATCAGAGATGATCGAGAGAGGTACTCCATGGCGTGCGACGATCTCTCTCATATAAATTTCCGCAAGTTTACTAGTACTGTCTTTCTCTTTGATTGGTAGAAAGTGTGCGGACTTTGTCAGGCGGTCAACTATCACCCAAATCATATCATGGCCTCTTGGCGTTCTTGGCAATTTCGTAATAAAATCCATTGAGATTTGTTCCCATTTCCACTTGGGAATCTCAGGTTGTTGCAGAAGTCCTGAAGGCTTCTGGTATTCGGCCTTAACCTTAGCACACGTTAAACATTTGCTCACATAAACAGCAACATCGCCTTTCATCCTAGGCCACCAGTAGTAATCTTTGAGATCCTGGTACATCTTATCCGATCCAGGGTGGATAGAGTACCGCGACTTGTGAGCTTCATCAAAAATAACTTCCCTCAAACCACCAAACAGAGGAACCCAAATCCTTTTCTCAAAACATAACTTTCCTTCCTCGTTTGGTACCAGTAGCTTCTCCATCCCACGGAGATATTCTTCTTCAAGGTTTCCTTCCTCGAGAGCTTCCTTTTGCGCGGCACGAATGCGCAAGGAAAGATCGGTTCGGACAATCATTTCCAAAGCTCTAACCCTTATGGGCTTGATTCTCTCTTTACGACTTAGGGCATCGGCGACTACATTCGCCTTCCCTGGATGATACTTTATCTCGCAGTCGTAATCGTTCAGCAATTCAACCCATCGTCTTTGCCTCATATTTAGCTCCTTCTGGTTGAATATGTGCTGTAGGCTCTTGTGATCTGTAAAGATTGTACACTTCGTATCAATAGGTTATCCGCTGTTGTGCTACTGTGCTTTTGTGCATCATGTTTGTCACTAAGGTTCAGTATGTAAGTATTGTAGTGACGATAAGTAAAGTATGATGCAAGTAAGTACATGTATCAGATATCAAGTAGCAGTTCATCAGCTAGTTCAAGCAAGCACAGTAATTAAGCAGTAATTAATCATTAATTAAGTCGTACGGATACCTGGTTTGGTGAGGGTTGTCACATAAGTAGTTGTATGATAGGTAATTTATATGCCTTAGGTAAATTACCAAAATACCCCTTTATGCCAAAATTCATTTTTAAACATATGTAACATAACTTTTGACATCTAAACTGATTTGACAACCATATTAGACATGTTAAGGCATATATTACTTGTCATAGGACTAGTTAGGCGGTCCGAACGCGTTTCACGCGAACGACGCGTTAAAGTAGCATAAGCTACCTAAACGGGTCGTAATGGGTCACAAGCACTTAGGATAGGTTTCATTTAGTATGTAGGCTTTGTTAAACCATACTACATGAGTTCCCATACTCATTTGGTTTACGAACCCTCATTCTATCCGATCTTCCGATTTAGGTCCGGTTTATTAATGTAGTTACCTATATTAGGTGCCGTTTGATATTCCGAGATCTCTAGCATTGCTTGGTGGTTATCTTAGGACTTCTGAGCAATCTCAAGTGAGTACATAGAACCCCTCTTTTACTGTTTTCCAAACTGTTTTGGGGTGGAACACATGTGCCTACTTGTTACTTTCGTGCTTTCCTGTTTTCACATCATATACCTGCTATGTTTGTTAGTACATTATAGTACATGATTTCATTACATTTCATGCTATGTATGTCCATTGTGTGCATACTTAGTACATTGTTTTACATTACATTTCTGCTATGTATGTTAACTGATAGCATGCTAGCACATTGATTTACATGACTTTTCTGCTTTGTATGTTAACTTAGCATACTTAGTTCATTGTTTTCATATAACATGTTCACTTTTGCTATGACATTTGGTTTGCACAAACGAGACTATTATACGTTCATTAACATTAGCTACGCCGCTCGGTAGTAAGTACTGGTACCATAGGACTTGACAAATCCCATTCCTGACATCCCGGGTTTGTTTGGATGTAAGGAATGACTGAATCCGAATACAATTCTTTTGATAACCTTGACTGAAAGGGTTATCCGACTGTCTCAAGGCTTGAATGTATGCGTTAACTTACCACATAAATGTTTGTATCAATGTAACATGTATTACTTTGCGAAACATAACTTTTTGATACATTCAAAATACTTTGTTTTGTACATTTCTACATTTGGACTATTTGACAATACTTTACTTACAAGACATAACATTTGTTACACATTACTTGACTACTTTTGGACTATCAACATTTGACATGGTTTATACAAGGACTTTTGACAATTGGTTTAAACATAGACATTATACATTGTTGGTTGGTTAAGTGACTTAAGTAACGAAATGTGAGTAATATGATACAAGCATGGTGGATACGCCGCTGGTACTTCCTATATATAAGTGTTTGTATTATATTACATATCATAGCGTTATTTAAATCATTGATTTTGGACTTATACATTTTATACAAGTAACATGTTTTCACAAGACTTTGTTTTACAATACGGTTTATTTTATACAACTCATTTTACATGGTTATTCATTTAACCATACCTTATTCTTTTACTTATACATATCATCTAAACTTATTGTTTTTCAAGCGATTTACAAAACAAAATCAAATTACAAGGTTCATGACTAAACATTTCTTAAACTTAAGTCATGAATCCTATTTTCACAAAACCTATGTATCTCACAGGCATTTTTATGCTGACGTACCTATTTTCACATGTGTTTTCAGGAGCTTTTCCGTAGGATGACGATCATGACACTAGGGCGGACCTGTGCCTTAGAGATTTAAAACGAAGATAGACTATGTTTAATTATGTTAAAAACTCTTTGATTCCTGTTTAAAACAATGAAACTCTTGTGTTTATAAATAAAATACAACTTTGAATGCCATGGTTATGAAACAATTAATTCTGTTACAACACTCCCCGACGTTTTCCGCCACGTCTTGTATGTTATACGTGGTCGGGGTGTGACAGAAGAGTTGGTATCAGAGCCAATGGTTATAGGGAATTAGGTTATTAGTAATGCTTTGACCTTGACTATAACCTTTCTAGGACCCTAACACAAGTTATCTTGTGTTTAGATTCTAAAACATGCACTTCACCTATCCTTAGGTGATTATCAAAACAAGAAACCAAATTTTTCCGAAACGATTTTTGAAAAACAATCTTCTGTTTTTGAATGATTTATTACAAGGTTTTGAACCCTCTATTGTAAGGTTTTGAACCCTCTGTTATATGGTTTTGAACCCTTCCAGTTTGACTAAATTTTTGGCCTTGTGCCTTCAAATTTTCAAAATCTCGTCAACGTTTTGGGTTTTAAATAATGTGAACACGTGCAAACTGGAAGAGTGAATGCCTGTATTCTGGGTTTTCTGTCTAGGCAAGCACTTCGTATACATCTCATCAGACGCGAGACCAGTTGTGCTTACCTGGGAATTCTTGGGATGAGTGTTCACTTATAGGCGAGCATGTCTTCATGATACATTATTTTTGATCCATTTACTTTGATTAGTCACTGTGTGTCGTTTGTTTACTTTGTGATACGGACAAATGACCACCATCTTTGCTTTTGTTGATTTGGTTTCATCTCATTCTTTTCATCCCATCATCTCACTCGTTTCTTTTCATGTTTCCTCTTTTAGAATGCCTCCTCGACGCGACAATCTGATTGCGACTGCCGAACTGGCAGAAATTATTGCGGAGCAGATGGCTGCTCAGTTCCCAAATCTCTTTGCTCAATGGCACGCAGCCAACAATAACAACAATGCTCCATGCAAATACAAGGATTTTAACTCGGCTAAACCACTCAAGTTTAGTGGTTCTGAGGGAGCGACTGGGCTTCTTCAATGGTTTGAGAGCATTGAGAATACTTTCCGCCACGTGCAGTGTCCGGATAATCGCAAGGTCGAGTTTTCTTCGAGCGTGTTTCAGAAGAGGGCTCTCACATGGTGGAATGGGGTTATGAGAGATCGGGGTGCAGAAGTTGCTCTAGCACAAACTTGGGCTGAACTTAGGGCCCTTATGATGAGGGAATTCTGTCCTCGTCAAGAACAGCGAGCGTTGGAGAAAGAGTTTGAGGATTTGAAGCAAGATAGTGGTGAGCACAGGGCATATACTGACAGGTTTGAGGAGTTGAGTCTGCTTTGCCCAACTATGGTTACCCCACTCGACAAGGCTATCGAAAGGTACATCGACGGCCTACCTGACTCAGTACAAGACATCCTTACTGGGAGTAACCCTACCACACTCCGTCAGGCGATCGAGTTAGCAGCGACATTGACTGAGTCGCAGGTTCGAAAGGGAAAGCTGCATAAAAAGGGTGACAAGGGTAAGAAGCAGGTGTCTGATAAGGAAGATAGCAAGAAAAGTCAAAAACAAGAAGGGAAAGAATTCTGGAGGGTCTAGGAAGCGGAAGGCTTCCCAAAACTATGCCGTTACTGCACAGGCCCAAGCTGCACCAAATCAGCCTGCGCAACCACTAGCCAAGAAGCCTTATCTTGGCACTGCACCTTTGTGCAACAGGTGTAACGGCCATCATCAACCACACCTCCAGTGTCGTCAGTGCACCAACTGCGGAAGATCTGGTCATCTTACTGCCGCCTGCCGTATTCCTGTTAACCAGAACCAGGCAGTTCAGAACCCGGCTCAACAAGTTGCTCAGCCTCTTGCTCAGCAACAAGGTCAAGCTGCACGACCTCATTTTCCTCCTGGTTCGTGCTACAATTGTGGGGATCTGACCCACTACAGGAACCGGTGCCCAAGGCTAGCCAACCAAAATCAGAATCAGAACCAAAATCAGGCTCAGGCTCGAGGGCGAGCTTTTAACTTGAATGCCCAAGAGGCGTAGGCGGACGATAATGTGGTGAACGGTACGTTCTTTATTAATAATCAGCCTGCATCTGTTCTTTTTGATTCGGGTGCCGACAAGAGTTTTGTGTCATTGTCTTTTGAGCCATTACTTCGCGTGTCTAGAACAAAACTAGGTAAACCTTTGACAGTAGAAGTTGCTAGTGGTGAACCCATTGTTCTTGATTCTATTCTTCACAACTGCCAGTTGAACCTTAACGATCATCTTTTTCCTATTAACCTCACGCCTATGCAACTTGGAAGCTTCGACGTCATTGTGGGTATGGATTGGTTATCCAAGTATCACGCTGAGATAGTTTGTTCTGAGAAGATTGTTCGTGTGCCGCTTTCGACATGCGAGATCCTACAGGTTCAAGGTGAGAAACCTGCCGGTGGTCTCAAACTCATGTCTTGTTTTAAAGCTCGGAAGTATCTGCGGAAGAACTATGTGGCTTTCTTAGCACATGTTACAACAGATAAAGGCAAGGGTAAGTCTATTTCAGATATTCCTGTCGTTCGGGATTATTCTGAAGTTTTCCCTGAAGAGTTACCTGGTCTACCCCCAGCACGCCAAGTCGAGTTCCGCATTGATCTCGTACCTGGTGCAAATCCCATTGCCAGAGCTCCATATCGTCTTGCACCGTCTGAGATGCAAGAGTTGTCTAAGCAGCTTCAGGAGCTTTCTGACAAAGGCTTTATCCGTCCCAGCTTTTCACCCTGGGGTGCTCCCGTTCTTTTTGTCAAGAAGAATGATGGATCCTTTAGGATGTGTATCGATTATCGTGAGCTTAACAAGCTTACTATCAAGAATCGATATCCCCTACCGCGCATAGACGACCTCTTTGATCAATTACAGGGCGCTTCTTATTTTTCGAAGATTGATCTACGTTCCGGATATCATCAACTTCGTGTGCATGAAGAAGATATTCCCAAGACAGCGTTCCGCACTCGTTATGGGCATTATGAATTCACAGTCATGCCATTCGGTTTGACTAATGCTCCTACTGTTTTCATGGACTTAATGAATAGGGTATGCAAACCTTATTTGGATCAGTTCGTCATTGTTTTTATTGACGACATCTTGATTTACTCCAAGACGCGAGCTGATCACGAGCAACATCTTCGTCTTACTTTGGAACTCCTAAAGAAAGAGCAACTTTTCGCCAAATTCTCCAAGTGTGAATTTTGGCTTAAAGAAGTTTAATTTTTAGGACACATCATCAACGAACAAGGTATTCATGTAGATCCCTCCAAGATCAGTGCGATCAAGGATTGGGATACGCCTACTACTCCTACTGAGGTTTGTTCTTTTCTTGGTCTAGCGGGTTATTATCGCCGCTTCATTGAGAACTTCTCAAAGATTGCAGTTCCTCTAACTGCTCTAACTCAGAAGAACAAGCCCTTTGAGTGGGGATTCAAACAAGAGGAAGCTTTTCAAAACTTGAAGCAGAAGCTTTGCGACGCGCCTGTTCTAACTTTGCCTGAGGGCAATGATGATTTCGTCGTTTATTGCGATGCATCTAAACTGGGTCTTGGCTGTGTTCTTATGCAAAGGAACAAAGTCATAGCATATGCATCAAGGCAGTTGAAGATACATGAGAAGAACTACACCACTCATGATCTTGAGTTGGGTGCAGTTGTTTTTGCTCTAAAGATCTAGAGACACTATTTGTACGGTACAAAATGTGTGGTTTTCACGGACCACAAAAGTCTTCAGCATATCTTCAACCAGAAAGAACTCAACATGAGGCAACGACGTTGGGTTGAGCTTTTAAACGACTATGACTGCGAAATTCCCTACCATCCTGGTAAGGCGAATGTCGTAGCTGATGCATTGAGTCGTAAGGAACGTACTAAGCTTCATTGTGTACGTGTTGAATCTGTTATTCAAGCTCAATCCGATATCCAAGCACGCATTTCTCAGGCTCAACAATCTTGTGTTTCACAAGGTTTAATGGATAAGGAATTTCCCTATCACATAACGCCTGCTTTGGAACTAAAGGACAATGGATCGTATTACTTCATGGACCGTTTGTGGGTCCCAAGCCAGGATGATCTTCGTACCTTGCTTATGGATGAAGCCCATAAGTCGCGTTATTCTATTCATCCGGGCTCAGATAAGATGTATAAGGATCTTCGTATTCATTATTGGTGGCCTGGTATGAAGAAAGACATTGCCTTATACGTATCAAAATGCCTTACTTGTCTTAAGGTTAAGGCTGAACATCAGCGTCCTTCTGGTTTATTGGAGCAACCAGAGATCCCAGTTTGGAAATGGGAAAACATTAGTATGGATCTTGTTACTAAACTTCCGTGCACAAAGAAAGGTCATGATGCCATCTGGGTAGTTGTTGATCGTCTTACTAAGTCAGCGCATTTCTTGCCAATCCGTGAGGATTTTCCTGCTGACAGACTTGCTCAAATCTATGTGGATGAAATTGTAGCTCGACATGGTGTTCCTTTGAATATCATTTCTGACAGAGATGCTCGTTTCACTTCTCATTTTTGGAGAACCATGCAATCTGCTATGGGGACCCAACTTAATCTGAGCACAGCTTATCATCCGCAAACGGATGGTCAATCTGAAAGAACAATCCAGACTCTGGAGGATATGCTAAGAGCTTGTGTGATCGATTTTGGTGGTAGTTGGGATTCACATCTTAAGTTGATTGAATTCTCCTACAACAACAGTTATCACACCAGCATCAAAATGGCTCCTTTCGAGGCTCTCTATGGTCGAAAATGTCGTTCACCAGTCTGCTGGAATGAGATCGGCGAGGCTCAACTTACTGGACATGCCCTCATTTTAGAGACAACTGACAAGATCAAGAAAGTGCGTGATAACCATCAGACAGCTAGAAGCCGTCAGAAGAGTTACGCGGATCCAAAACGAAAGGCCTTGGAATTTCAAGTCGGTGATCGAGTATTACTTAAGGTCTCACCTTGGAAAGGTGTGATCAGATTTGGAAAGAAAGGAAAACTTGCACCTAGATACGTTGGACCATTCAAGATCGTCGAAAGAATCGGGAAGGTAGCCTACAGACTTGAGTTACCTCCTGAACTTGGAAATGTTCATCCAACTTTTCACGTGTCCAATCTCAAGAGGTGTTTAGCTGATGAGAACCTCCACATACCACTTGACGAAATTCGTGTTGGTAAAACACTGAAATTTGTTGAGAAGCCAGTGGAAATCATGGAACGTGAAGTCAAGTGGCTCAAACGTAAGCGCATTCCTTTGGTCAAAGTTCGTTGGGAAGCTAAACGTGGACCCGAGTTTACTTGGGAACGCGAAGATCAAATGAAGGCGAAATATCCGCATCTTTTTCCACGAGTTTCCTCTAAATAAATTTCGGGACGAAATTTCCACAAGTAGGGGAGACTGTAACATCTGTGCTTGTAATCATTATGAACAGTTCTATTATCAATAAAACAATGTTATTTGATCCCAATGTTTGTTTGGTTGTGTTTTACATTTTTCATGTTTTGACTTTTATTCAATTTCAAACTCTATATCGCTTTCTGGAGAGTTATACGCAAACTGGTGCGTAAACGTAACCAGTTTAACGCGACAAATACTCCGGAACATCATCATATACTTAACATACCTTAAATAACCTTTACATAACTTAGAAATAAGTTTTGAAGGCTTTGGTATGGCAAAAACAAGTTAATTCGCTTACAGGGACTAAACTTGACAAACTACGAAAGTATGCCAATTTGAACTGTAACAGACATTCCGGAACATGACCATAAGTTAAACACACCTTAAATATCCTTTACATAGCTTAGAAATAGGCTTTGAGGTGTTCGGTGTGCTAAAATAAACTTTTGGGTCATTCAGGGACTAAAAGTGTCAAAAAAAAATGCACAAGTTTGCATTTTCGCGCATAACTTACGGTCTGAATACATCCGGACATCCAAAAATTTATGTAAGCACTAAAATATTTTAGTTTAGTGTTTGGCATGAGAAAAATCCATTCGTCACGCAATTTGGATCGTTTTTCACGCTTATGCGCATTCCGTCGTAATTAACCGAACAACGCGATTGTACGGCTAAACGAACCGACATCCGGCATATTTTTGAGCATGTTTCATGTTCCCTATACTTTAACATCCTTGTGAAGCTTAAAAATGGGCTTGACGGGTGTTAGAAGTGCCAAAACACGACGATACGCGCTCAGGAACCAAAACTGCAAAACTGCAAAAAAAAAAAATATATAAAAAATAAATAAATAAATAAATAAAATGCAGCAAAAAGCCATTTTAAACATAAGTTAGCAGCCCCTAACACTTCCCAAAGGTCAAGTGCCACATGTTAATCTCCTATGGTGGCCAAAATTAGTTACCACAACATTTTGACAAGTGTACGGCCTAGATCGTGCCCCCTTTTCCAAGAAACGATCCTAACGGTTGTGGGTTTACTATAAATACCCAACCCATTTTCACTCATTCCTCACTAGAATCTGATCTAAAAGACTCTAAGTTGAAACCATTGTTTCATACCTGAGTTATTTGGATCTAGATTAGCATTCGGGGACCTTTCGTAAGTATTCTTTCGTTCTTTTATCGCTTTCGAGTCCGAAAGTCAAACTTTGTTTGACTTTCTGCATTGACCAGTTTATGGTCGATGCGAAGTTCGTTTGAACTTCATAACGTGAGCGTGATCACGATGGTTATAGTCCCTAGTGACTATACCTACTGATTACCACATTATCTAGGCTCAGTGACGAGTCGTAGTTTCAGTCAGAATACGTATTCTTGCGTATTTTGTAACCAAACTACTTATGGGTATCAAAACCGTTTGTTTTGATACCAAACCTGTTTTCTAAACTTAGTTAAGCATGTTTTAACATGCTTAGCTCGTCACTTTTAGTTGTGCTTGTATAGGGTCGTAAGGTAAGCGATCTAAACAATCGCTTATACTTTCGAACCCGACCCATTTGGTCGATCATTAGGATCCGACCAAATACATTAGGTGACCATAGTATATAGGGAATAACCCTATGAGGTTATACCTTATGGTCGCTACGTTTAAGTAGTTGTATGATAGGTAATTTATATGCCTTAGGTAAATTACCAAAATACCCCTTTATGCCAAAATTCATTTTTAAACATATGTAACATAACTTTAGACATCTAAACTGATTTGACAACCATATTAGACATGTTAAGGCATATATTACTTGTCATAGGACTAGTTAGGCGGTCCGAACGCGTTTCACGCGAACGACGCGTTAAAGTAGCATAAGCTACCTAAACGGGTCGTAATGGGTCACAAGCACTTAGGATAGGTTTCATTTAGTATGTAGGCTTTGTTAAACCATACTACATGAGTTCCCATACTCATTTGGTTTACGAACCCTCATTCTATCCGATCTTCCGATTTAGGTCCGGTTTATTAATGTAGTTACCTATATTAGGTGCCGTTTGATATTCCGAGATCTCTAGCATTGTTTGGTGGTTATCTTAGGACTTCTGAGCAATCTCAAGTGAGTACATAGAACCCCTCTTTTACTGTTTTCCAAACTGTTTTGGGGTGGAACACATGTGCCTACTTGTTACTTTCGTGCTTTCCTGTTTTCACATCATATACCTGCTATGTTTGTTAGTACATTATAGTACATGATTTCATTACATTTCATGCTATGTATGTCCATTGTGTGCATACTTAGTACATTGTTTTACATTACATTTCTGCTATGTATGTTAACTGATAGCATGCTAGCACATTGATTTACATGACTTTTCTGCTTTGTATGTTAACTTAGCATACTTAGTTCATTGTTTTCATATAACATGTTCACTTTTGCTATGACATTTGGTTTGCACAAACGAGACTATTATACGTTCATTAACATTAGCTACGCCGCTCGGTAGTAAGTACTGGTACCATAGGACTTGACAAATCCCATTCCTGACATCCCGGGTTTGTTTGGATGTAAGGAATGACTGAATCCGAATACAATTCTTTTGATAACCTTGACTGAAAGGGTTATCCGACTGTCTCAAGGCTTGAATGTATGCGTTAACTTACCACATAAATGTTTGTATCAATGTAACATGTATTACTTTGCGAAACATAACTTTTTGATACATTCAAAATACTTTGTTTTGTACATTTCTACATTTGGACTATTTGACAATACTTTACTTACAAGACATAACATTTGTTACACATTACTTGACTACTTTTGGACTATCAACATTTGACATGGTTTATACAAGGACTTTTGACAATTGGTTTATGTAACAACTGTGCTTGTTATCACTATGAACAGTTCTGTTATCAATAAAACAATGTTATTTGATCCCAATGTTTGTTTGATTGTGTTTTACATTTTTCATGTTTTGACTTTTATGTAATTTCAAACTCTACATCGCTTTCTGGAGAGTTATACGCAAACTAGTGCGTAAACGTACTCAGTTTAATGCGAGAAATACTCCGGAACATCAACATATACTCAACATACCTTAAATAACCTTTACATAACTTAGAAATAAGTTTTGAAGGCTTTGGTATGGCAAAAACAAGTTAATTCGCTTACAGGGACTAAATATGACAAACTGCGGAAGTATGTCAATTTGAACTGTAACGAACATTCCGGAACATAACCATAAGTTAAGCACACCTTAAATATCCTTGACATAGCTTAGAAATAGGCTTTGAGGGGTTTAGTGTGCTAAAATAAACTTTTGGAACATTCAGGGACTAAAAGTGTCAAAAAGTGCACAAGTTTGCATTTTCGCGCATAACTTACGTTCTGAATACATCCGGACATCCAAAAATTTATGAAAGCATGACTACATTATATTTTAGTGTTCGCCTTAAGAAAAATCCATTCGTCGCATCATTTGGATCGTTTTTCGCGCTTATGCGCATTCCGTCGTAATTAAGCGAACATCGCGTTCGTACGACCAAACGAACCATCCCCCGACATATTTTTGAACATGTTTCATATCCACAATGTTTAGGCAACATTTTAGGGCCTTAAAGTTGGCTTTACGGGCTTTAGAAGTGTCGGGAATGGCCTTAAACACGTGCAGGGGCTGAAACTGTCATTTCTGAAACATATATGCAGATCAGAAGCCTCAGGCGGCCCGCATTGTGTTTGGCTGATCCTAAAGCGGGCCGCTTCCCACCTTCTGACCAGATTAAATGTTTCTAATCACAAGTTGCAGCCATTTGATTCTCAACCACATGTTCCTAATTGTCTAGTCATGTGATAAGGATGGAATTTTAGTCACCATAAGGTTCCAACAAGTGTACGGACTAGATCTTTTCCCCTTTTCCAAGAAACGATCCTAACGGTAGTGCTTTTACTATAAATACCCATCCATCCTCAACACAAAACCCACACCTTTGAACCTTTGAATCTTGGACCCTTCGTAAGTATTCTTTCGTTCTTTTCCTTATTTTATTGTTTTATCGAGTCTGAAAGTCAAACTTTGTTTGACTTTCTGCGTTGACCAGTAATGGTCAATGCGAAGTTCGTTTGAACTTCGCAACGTGATTGTAATCACGTTGGTCATAGTCCCTTGGGACTATGCCCACTGATTACCACGTTGTCTAGGGTCGTAGGGTAGGCGATCTAATAAATCGCCTATACCTTCGAACCCGACCCAGTTTGGTCGATCATTAGGATCCGACCAAATACATTAGGTGACCATAGTGTAGGGAATAACCTTCTGAGGTTATACCCTATGGTCACATCGTTAAGTAGTTGTATGATAGGTAGTTTATATGCCTTAGGTAAATTACCAGAATACCCTTTTCATACATAATTGGTAATTTAGCATATGTAACCTAAACTTTTGTCACGTAACTGATTATGTAACATGTTTAGGCATATAATACTTGTCATAGGACTAGTTAGGCGGTCCGAACGCGTTTCACGCGCACGACACGTTAAAGTAGCATAAGCTTCCTAAACGGGTCGTAATGGGTCGTAAACAATTATGTTAAGTTTCATTTAGCATGTAGGCTTTGTTAAACCATATCACGTGAGTTCCGACACTCATTTGGTTTACAAACCCTAATGCTACCCAGTCTTCCGAGATAGGTCCGGTTTATTAACATAGTTACCTATACTAGGTGCCGTTTGATTCCGAGATCTATAGCATTACTTGGTGGTTATCTTTATACAACTGAGCAATCTCAAGTGAGTACATAGAACCCCTCTTTTACTGTTTTCCAAACTGTTTTGGGGTGGAACACATGTGCCTACTTGTTACTTTCATGCTTTCCTGTTTTCACATCATATACATGCTATGTTCGTTAGTACATTATAGTACATGATTTCATAACATTTCCTGCTAGGTGTGCCCATTGTGTGCATTACTTAGTACATTGTTTTACATGACATTTCCTGCTAGGTGTGCCCAATGTGTGCATTACTTAGTACATTGTTTTACATGACATTTCATGCTAGGTGTGCCCATTGTGTGCATTACTTAGTACATCGTTTTACATGACATTTCACGCTATGTATGTTCATTTGATTACATACTTAGTGCATTGTTTTCTCATGCTCACATTTTGTTATGACATTTGGTTTGTTTACATGGGACAATATATCCATTAACACTAGCTACGCCGTTCGTTAGTAGGTAGTGGTACCATAGGAATTGACAACTCCCGTTCCGGACATCCCAGGGTAAGGGGACAGAAAGGAATGACCGAATTCGTTGACATTAAGACAGATAGACCTTTAATTTGTTTAAAGGGTTATCACCACAGTCGCCAGGCTTGGATGTATGCATATTCACAATACCGCATAAATGTTCATATTAAATAGTTGCATGCATTTACACAAAACATAGCTTTGATTTAAACCAAGTTTTACTTCAATACTTTGTTTTCGTGCATATGGTTTAGTTGAGACATTTCACTTGCCATACATGACATTTTGACATAGACATTTGACATGGATATTTGACATAGACATTTGACATGGATATTTGACATAGACATTTGACATGGATATTTGACATAGACATTTTGACATGATTTACATCTTGACATAAACACTTTGACATGTTATTCAATACATTTGACAATTGATTTAAACATAGACTTCTTACATTGTTTGGTTTGGTTTGATTAAGTGATTAAGTAACGATGCGTGTGTAATATGATACAAGCATGGTGGATACGCCGCTGGTACTTCCTATATATAAGTGTTTGTATGGTATTACATGGCGTAGCGTTATTTGAATCATTTCAGTTTGAGACATAGAACATTTTATACAAATAACATACTTTTCACAAGACATTGATTTACAAACAACTTACCTTATACAAACACATTTTTACATGGTTATTTATTTAACCTGACATTTACTTATACATATCATCTGATCTTATTGTTTTCAAATGATTTACAAGACAAAGCAAATAACAAGGTTCATGACTAAACATTTTCTCAAACAAAAGTCATGAATCTTATTTTCGCAAAACCTATGTATCTCACAGGCATTTTTATGCTGACGTACCTATTTTCACATGTGTTTTCAGGTGCTTTTCCATAGGATGTTGATCATGATACTAGGGCGGACCTGTGCCTTAGAGACTTTAAAAGATGATAGACTATGTATAATTATGTTCTGAACTCTTAATTTGCTATTTCGAGACAATGTAACACCCTTGTTTAATAAATAAAATACACTTTGTGTGCCATGGTTATGAAACAATTAATTCTGTCGCAACACGCCCCGATGTTTCCGCCGCGATTTGTTGTTTTACGCGGTCGGGGTGTGACAGAAGAGTTGGTATCAGAGCCAATGGTTATAGGGAATTAGGTTATTAGTAATGCTTTGACCTAGACTATAACTTTTCTAGGAACCTAACACAAGCTAACTTGTGTTTAGATCTTAAAACATGTACATCACCTATCCTTAGGTGATTAACAAAACAAGGAACCAAAAATTTTCCGAAACGATTTTTGAACAACAATCATCTGTTTTTGAATAAATTTTTACAAGGTTTTGAACCCTCAATTGTAAGGTTTTGAACCCTCTGTTTTATGGTTTTGAACCCTTTTCAAGTTTGGTTTTTGGCCTTGTGCCTTCTAATTTTCAAAAATCCCGTCAAACGTTTTGGGTTTTAAATAATGTGAACGTGTGCAAACTGGAAGGGTGAATGCCTGTATTCTGAGTTTTCTGTCTAGGCAAGCACTTCGTATACATCTCAACCAGACGCAGAGACCAGTTGTGCTTACCTGGGAATTCTTGGGATGAGTGTTCACTTATAGGCGAGCATGTCTTCATTATACATTATTTTTGACCCATTTACTTTGATTAGTCACTGTGAGTCGTTTGTTTGCTTTGTGATACGGACGAATGACCACCATCTTTGCTTTTGTTGATTTTGTTTCATCTCATTCTTTTCATCCAATCATCTCACTCGTTTCCTTTCATGTTTTCCTCTTTTAGAATGCCTCCTCGACGCGAAAATCAGATAGCAACTGCCGAGCTGGCAGAAATTATTGCGCAGCAGATGGCTGCTCAGTTTCCAAATCTCTTTGCTCAATGGAACCAAGCCAACAACAACAACAATGTTCCATGCAAATACAAGGATTTTAACCAGGCTAAACCACTCAAGTATAGTGGTTCTGAGGGAGCGACTGGGCTTCTTCAGTGGTTCGAGAGCATAGAGAATACTTTTCGCCATGTGCAGTGTCCGGATAATCGCAAGGTCGAGTTCTCCTCGAGCGTATTTCAGAAGAGGGCTTTGACATGGTGGAACGGGGTTATGAGAGACCAAGGTGCAGAAGTCGCTCTCGCACAGACATGGGCTGAACTTAGAGCCCTTATGATGAGGGAATTCTGTCCTCGCCATGAACAGCGAGCGTTGGAGAAAGAGTTTGATGTTTTGAAGCAAGATAGTGGTGAGCACAGGGCTTATACTGATCGGTTTGAAGAATTGAGTCTGCTTTGCCCAACAATGGTCACCCCACTCGACAAGGCTATCGAGAGATACATCGATGGTCTACCTGACTCGGTACAAGACATTCTTACTGGTAGTAACCCTGCCACACTTCGTCAGGCGATCGAGTTATCTGCGACATTGACTGAGTCGCAGATCAGGAAGAACAAGTTACACCGGAAGGGTGACAAGGGCAAGAAGCAGTCGGCTGACAAGGAAGATAGCAAGAAAGGTCAAAACTTGAATGGAAAGAACTCTGGTTCTTCGAAGAGGTCAAGGAAGCGAAAGGCTTCCCAGAATTTTGCTATCACTGCCCAAGCTAATCAGGCAGCTCCCAACCAACCCGCACAGTTTCCAGCAAAGAAACCCTATACAGGGAATGCACCTTTGTGCAATAGATGCAACAGTCACCACCAGCCGCAATTTCCATGCCGTTTCTGTACTAACTGTGGGAAGTCAGGCCATCTCGCCAATGTTTGTCGATCTGCTCAGAATCCCGCGGTTCAGAACCCGGCTCAACAAGTTGCTCAGCCTCCTGCTCCGCAACAAGGTCAAGCTACAAGACCACAATACCCACCAGGTGCTTGTTACAATTGTGGGGATCTGACCCACTACAGGAACCGGTGCCCAAGGCTAACCAACCAGAACCAGAACCAGAATCCGGCTCCGGCTCGAGGCCGAGTTTTTAACATGAATGCCCAAGAGGCACAGGCTGACGATAATGTGGTGAACGGTACGTTCTTTATTAATAATCAGCCTGCATCTGTTCTTTTCGATTCCGGTGCCGATAAGAGTTTCATGTCTTTGTCTTTTGAGCAAATGCTTCGAGTGTCTAGAACGAAACTAGGCAAATCTTTGACAGTAGAGGTTGCTAGTGGTGAACCCATTATTCTCGATTCTGTTCTTCGCAACTGCCAGTTGAACCTAAATGATCATCTTTTTCCTATTGACCTCGCGCCTATGCAACTTGGAAGCTTCGACGTTATTGTGGGAATGGATTGGCTATCCAAGCATCACGCAGAGATAGTTTGTTCTAAGAAGATTGTCGTGTGCCACTTTCGACAGGCGAGATCCTGCAAGTCCAAGGTGAGAAGCCTATCGGTGGTCTCAAACTCATGTCTTGTTTTAAAGCTCGGAAGTATCTGCAGAAGAACTATGTGGCTTTCTTAGCACATGTTACAGAAGATAAAGGCAAGGGTAAGTCGATTTCAGATATTCCTGTCGTTCGGGATTATTCTGAAGTTTTCCCTGGAGACTTACCTGGTCTACCTCCAGCACGCTAAGTCGAGTTCCGCATTGATCTCGTACCTGGTGCAAATCCCATAGCCAGAGCTCCATATCGACTTGCACCGTCTGAGATGCAAGAGTTGTCTAAGCAGCTTCAGGAGCTCTCTGACAAAGGTTTTATCCGTCCTAGCTTTTCACCTTGGGGTGCTCCCGTTCTTTTTGTCAAGAAGAAGGATGGATCCTTTAGGATGTGTATCGATTACCGTGAGCTTAACAAGCTCACCATCAAGAATCGATATCCCCTACCTCGCATCGACGACCTCTTTGATCAGTTACAAGGTGCTTCTTATTTTTCGAAGATTGATCTGCGATCTGGATATCATCAACTTCGGGTGCAAGAAGAAGACATTCCGAAGACAGCATTCCGTACTCGTTATGGACATTACGAGTTCACAGTCATGCCATTCGGTTTGACTAATGCTCCTGCTGTTTTCATGGACTTAATGAATAGGGTCTGCAAAACTTATTTGGATCAGTTCGTCATTGTTTTTATCGATGACATCTTGATTTACTCTAAGACGCGAGCTGATCACGAGCAGCATCTTCGTCTTACTCTGGAACTCCTGAAGAAAGAGCAACTTTTCGCCAAATTCTCCAAGTGCGAATTTTGGCTTAAAGAAGTTCAATTTTTGGGACACATTATCAACGAACGAGGTGTTCATGTAGATCCCTCCAAGATCAGTGCGATTAAGATTGGGATACGCCTACTACTCCTACTGAAGTTCGTTCTTTTCTTGGTCTAGCGGGTTATTATCGCCGCTTCATTGAAAACTTCTCTAAGATTGCAGTTCCTCTTACTGCTCTAACTCAGAAGAAAATGCCCTTTTACTGGGGATTCAAACAAGAGGAAGCTTTTCAACACCTGAAGCAGAAGCTTTGCGATGCGCCTGTTCTATCATTACCTGAGGGTGATGATGATTTTGTCGTGTATTGTGATGCATCGAAATTGGGTCTTGGCTGTGTTCTTATGCAAAGGAACAAAGTCATAGCCTATGCATCAAGACAATTGAAGATACATGAGAAGAACTACACCACTCATGATCTTGAGTTGGGTGCAGTCGTCTTTGCTCTCAAGATCTGGAGACACTATTTGTACGGTACAAAATGTGTGGTTTTCACTGACCACAAAAGTCTTCAGCATATCTTCAACCAGAAAGAACTCAACATGAGACAGCGACGTTGGGTTGAGCTTTTAAATGACTACGACTGCGAAATTCGCTACCATCCTGGTAAGGCGAATGTCGTGGCTGATGCATTAAGTCGTAAGGAACGTACTAAGCTTCATTGTGTACGTGTTCAGTCTGTTATTCAAGCTCGATCCGATATTCAAGCACGCATTGCTCAAGCTCAACAATCTTGTGTTTCACAAGGTTCGATGGATAAGGAATTTCCCTATCACATAACACCTGCTCTTGAACTGAAGGACAATGGGTCATATTACTTCATGGACCGTTTGTGGGTCCCAAGCCAGGATGATATTCGTACCTTGCTTATGGATGAAGCCCATAAGTCTCGTTATTCCATTCATCCGGGCTCAGATAAGATGTATAAGGATCTTCGTATTCACTATTGGTGGCCTGGTATGAAGAAAGACATTGCCTTATACGTGTCAAAATGCCTTACTTGTCTTAAGGTTAAGGCTGAACATCAGCGTCCATCTGGTTTATTGGAGCAACCAGAGATCCCAGTTTGGAAATGGGAAAACATTACTATGGATCTTGTTACCAAACTCCCGCGCACAAAGAAAGGTCATGATGCCATCTGGGTAGTCGTTGATCGTCTTACAAAGTCAGCACATTTCTTGCCAATCCGCGAGGATTTTCCTACTGACAGACTTGCTCAAATCTATGTAGATGAAATTGTGGCTCGACATGGTGTTCCTTTGAACATCATTTCTGACAGAGATGCTCGTTTCACTTCTCACTTTTGGAGAACCATGCAATCTGCTATGGGGACCCAACTTAATCTGAGCACAGCTTATCATCCGCAAACGGATGGTCAATCTGAGAGAACAATCCAGACTCTGGAGGATATGCTAAGAGCTTGTGTGATCGATTTTGGTGGTAGCTGGGATTCACATCTTAAATTGATTGAATTCTCCTACAACAACAGTTATCACACTAGCATCAAAATGGCTCCTTTCGAAGCTCTCTATGGTCGAAAATGTCGTTCACCAGTCTGCTGGAATGAGATTGGCGAGGCTCAACTTACTGGACCTGCCCTCATTTTAGAGACAACTGACAAGGTCAAGAAAGTTCGCGATAACCTTCAGGCAGCTAGAAGCCGTCAGAAGATTTACGCGGACCCAAAACGCAAAGCCTTGGAATTCCAAGTCGGTGATCGAGTATTACTTAAGGTCTCACCTTGGAAAGGTGTGATCAGATTTGGAAAGAAAGGAAAACTTGCACCTAGATACGTTGGACCATTCAAGATCGTCGAAAGAATCGGAAAGGTAGCCTATAGACTTGAGTTACCTCCTGAGCTGGGAAATGTTCATCCAACTTTTCACATATCAAATCTCAAGAAGTGTACAGCTGATGAGAACTACTCCATACCGCTTGACGAAATTCGTGTTGGCAAAACACTGAAATTTGTTGAGAAACTAGTGGAAATCATGGAACGTGAAGTCAAGAGTCTTAAACGCAAGCGCATTCCTTTGGTCAAAGTTCGCTGGGAAGCAAAACGTGGACCTGAGTTTACTTGGGAACGCGAAGACCAAATGAAGGCGAAATATCCACATCTTTTTCCACGAGTTTCCTCTAAATAAATTTCGGGACGAAATTTCCACAAGTAGGGGAGACTGTAACAACTGTGCTTGTTATCACTATGAACAGTTCTGTTATCAATAAAACAATGTTATTTGATCCCAATGTTTGTTTGATTGTGTTTTACATTTTTCATGTTTTGACTTTTATGTAATTTCAAACTCTACATCGCTTTCTGGAGAGTTATACGCAAACTAGTGCGTAAACGTACTCAGTTTAATGCGAGAAATACTCCGGAACATCAACATATACTCAACATACCTTAAATAACCTTTACATAACTTAGAAAATAAGTTTTGAAGGCTTTGGTATGGCAAAAACAAGTTAATTCGCTTACAAGGACTAAATATGACAAACTGCGGAAGTATGTCAATTTGAACTGTAACGAACATTCCGGAACATAACCATAAGTTAAGCACACCTTAAATATCCTTGACATAGCTTAGAAATAGGCTTTGAGGGGTTTAGTGTGCTAAAATAAACTTTTGGAACATTCAGGGACTAAAAGTGTCAAAAAGTGCACAAGTTTGCATTTTCGCGCATAACTTACGTTCTGAATACATCCGGACATCCAAAAATTTATGAAAGCATGACTACATTATATTTTAGTGTTCGCCTTAAGAAAAATCCATTCGTCGCATCATTTGGATCGTTTTTCGCGCTTATGCGCATTCCGTCGTAATTAAGCGAACATCGCGTTCGTACGACCAAACGAACCATCCCCCGACATATTTTTGAACATGTTTCATATCCACAATGTTTAGGCAACATTTTAGGGCCTTAAAGTTGGCTTTACGGGCTTTAGAAGTGTCGGGAATGGCCTTAAACACGTGCAGGGGCTGAAACTGTCATTTCTGAAACATATATGCAGATCAGAAGCCTCAGGCGGCCCGCATTGTGTTTGGCTGATCCTAAAGCGGGCCGCTTCCCACCTTCTGACCAGATTAAATGTTTCTAATCACAAGTTGCAGCCATTTGATTCTCAACCACATGTTCCTAATTGTCTAGTCATGTGATAAGGATGGAATTTTAGTCACCATAAGGTTCCAACAAGTGTACGGACTAGATCTTTTCCCCTTTTCCAAGAAACGATCCTAACGGTAGTGCTTTTACTATAAATACCCATCCATCCTCAACACAAAACCCACACCTTTGAACCTTTGAATCTTGGACCCTTCGTAAGTATTCTTTCGTTCTTTTCCTTATTTTATTGTTTTATCGAGTCTGAAAGTCAAACTTTGTTTGACTTTCTGCGTTGACCAGTAATGGTCAATGCGAAGTTCGTTTGAACTTCGCAACGTGATTGTAATCACGTTGGTCATAGTCCCTTGGGACTATGCCCACTGATTACCACGTTGTCTAGGGTCGTAGGGTAGGCGATCTAATAAATCGCCTATACCTTCGAACCCGACCCAGTTTGGTCGATCATTAGGATCCGACCAAATACATTAGGTGACCATAGTGTAGGGAATAACCTTCTGAGGTTATACCCTATGGTCACATCGTTAAGTAGTTGTATGATAGGTAGTTTATATGCCTTAGGTAAATTACCAGAATACCCTTTTCATACATAATTGGTAATTTAGCATATGTAACCTAAACTTTTGTCACGTAACTGATTATGTAACATGTTTAGGCATATAATACTTGTCATAGGACTAGTTAGGCGGTCCGAACGCGTTTCACGCGCACGACACGTTAAAGTAGCATAAGCTTCCTAAACGGGTCGTAATGGGTCGTAAACAATTATGTTAAGTTTCATTTAGCATGTAGGCTTTGTTAAACCATATCACGTGAGTTCCGACACTCATTTGGTTTACAAACCCTAATGCTACCCAGTCTTCCGAGATAGGTCCGGTTTATTAACATAGTTACCTATACTAGGTGCCGTTTGATTCCGAGATCTATAGCATTACTTGGTGGTTATCTTTATACAACTGAGCAATCTCAAGTGAGTACATAGAACCCCTCTTTTACTGTTTTCCAAACTGTTTTGGGGTGGAACACATGTGCCTACTTGTTACTTTCATGCTTTCCTGTTTTCACATCATATACATGCTATGTTCGTTAGTACATTATAGTACATGATTTCATAACATTTCCTGCTAGGTGTGCCCATTGTGTGCATTACTTAGTACATTGTTTTACATGACATTTCCTGCTAGGTGTGCCCAATGTGTGCATTACTTAGTACATTGTTTTACATGACATTTCATGCTAGGTGTGCCCATTGTGTGCATTACTTAGTACATCGTTTTACATGACATTTCACGCTATGTATGTTCATTTGATTACATACTTAGTGCATTGTTTTCTCATGCTCACATTTTGTTATGACATTTGGTTTGTTTACATGGGACAATATATCCATTAACACTAGCTACGCCGTTCGTTAGTAGGTAGTGGTACCATAGGAATTGACAACTCCCGTTCCGGACATCCCAGGGTAAGGGGACAGAAAGGAATGACCGAATTCGTTGACATTAAGACAGATAGACCTTTAATTTGTTTAAAGGGTTATCACCACAGTCGCCAGGCTTGGATGTATGCATATTCACAATACCGCATAAATGTTCATATTAAATAGTTGCATGCATTTACACAAAACATAGCTTTGATTTAAACCAAGTTTTACTTCAATACTTTGTTTTCGTGCATATGGTTTAGTTGAGACATTTCACTTGCCATACATGACATTTTGACATAGACATTTGACATGGATATTTGACATAGACATTTGACATGGATATTTGACATAGACATTTGACATGGATATTTGACATAGACATTTGACATGGATATTTGACATAGACATTTTGACATGATTTACATCTTGACATAAACACTTTGACATGTTATTCAATACATTTGACAATTGATTTAAACATAGACTTCTTACATTGTTTGGTTTGGTTTGATTAAGTGATTAAGTAACGATGCGTGTGTAATATGATACAAGCATGGTGGATACGCCGCTGGTACTTCCTATATATAAGTGTTTGTATGGTATTACATGGCGTAGCGTTATTTGAATCATTTCAGTTTGAGACATAGAACATTTTATACAAATAACATACTTTTCACAAGACATTGATTTACAAACAACTTACCTTATACAAACACATTTTTACATGGTTATTTATTTAACCTGACATTTACTTATACATATCATCTGATCTTATTGTTTTCAAATGATTTACAAGACAAAGCAAATAACAAGGTTCATGACTAAACATTTTCTCAAACAAAAGTCATGAATCTTATTTTCGCAAAACCTATGTATCTCACAGGCATTTTTATGCTGACGTACCTATTTTCACATGTGTTTTCAGGTGCTTTTCCATAGGATGTTGATCATGATACTAGGGCGGACCTGTGCCTTAGAGACTTTAAAAGATGATAGACTATGTATAATTATGTTCTGAACTCTTAATTTGCTATTTCGAGACAATGTAACACCCTTGTTTAATAAATAAAATACACTTTGTGTGCCATGGTTATGAAACAATTAATTCTGTCGCAACACGCCCCGATGTTTCCGCCGCGATTTGTTGTTTTACGCGGTCGGGGTGTGACAGTTTAAACATAGACATTATACATTGTTGGTTGGTTAAGTGACTTAAGTAACGAAATGTGAGTAATATGATACAAGCATGGTGGATACGCCGCTGGTACTTCCTATATATAAGTGTTTGTATTATATTACATATCATAGCGTTATTTAAATCATTGATTTTGGACTTATACATTTTATACAAGTAACATGTTTTCACAAGACTTTGTTTTACAATACGGTTTATTTTATACAACTCATTTTACATGGTTATTCATTTAACCATACCTTATTCTTTTACTTATACATATCATCTAAACTTATTGTTTTTCAAGCGATTTACAAAACAAAATCAAATTACAAGGTTCATGACTAAACATTTCTTAAACTTAAGTCATGAATCCTATTTTCACAAAACCTATGTATCTCACAGGCATTTTTATGCTGACGTACCTATTTTCACATGTGTTTTCAGGAGCTTTTCCGTAGGATGACGATCATGACACTAGGGCGGACCTGTGCCTTAGAGATTTAAAACGAAGATAGACTATGTTTAATTATGTTAAAAACTCTTTGATTCCTGTTTAAAACAATGAAACTCTTGTGTTTATAAATAAAATACAACTTTGAATGCCATGGTTATGAAACAATTAATTCTGTTACAACACTCCCCGACGTTTTCCGCCACGTCTTGTATGTTATACGTGGTCGGGGTGTGACAGATAAAGACTGAAGATGCAAAGACTCGACACTGAAGACTCCGTCAACATCCGAGGGGGAGTTTGTTGGTGCATCCGTCTGTCGTCTTCGTCTTATGTCGAGTCTCAGTCTCGTTACGGATCTGAAAGATGATGATGTCATCATTATAGATGATGACATCATAATGATGAAGTCATTATTACATCATCTCACAAGAGACAAAAGGTTTAGAATGTTAAATTTGGATTTCGGTCAAAATGTTGTAAATGTAATTTCGCTTTTGTGTCATAGGATAGATTTCGCTCTTATGTCAAAGTTGATTTCGTTTTTATGGCATGTGGGTGATTTCGCTTACGTGTCAGGTCCATATGAGCGAAATCATGTTGACTATAAACAGGGTCATATGAGCGAAATTAAACAATAGTTCTAGGTGTTGTCTTCCGGTGAGCCACGAAGTGCTGCCGAAGTGTCGACAGGTTGTAAACGTTATCCAGATCAATAATATTGACAGTTTATAGTGAATACTTGCTGAATTGTACTCGGTTTGTCTGTTTCCGCCATTCAAACTGAGATAAACTCTTCTAAGCGACTCGTTTAGGTCCGAATTCGATCCTACAGACTACAGCCATAAACAAAATAAAAATTAACCACAATCATCATCCGCTACCAAGAGCCCACGCGGCAAGTTCCAATCCAGCAAAATCCCTTCAATCTGACTCGTCCTCTTAAACCGCATTGTATGAAGTTTTAGTCGGACAGTAGACAAGACCACCTCTATAAGTTGATCCGAGCTTCTCTTTTTATTAGAAAAAAGTCTTAGATTTCGTTCCTGCCACACAAAATAAGCTGAAGCCCCAACAATAAGTTTTGCAATGATATGTTGCGCCTTCGTAGATGTTGCAACCTGACCCAAATAGCCAAAAATTTCATCCCAAGTAGGTTGAATATGAGCCATACCCGCTTTAGCTTTAACTCCATTCCAAACTTGAGAAGCATATCCGCACTCAAAGAACAAGTGCTCATGAGAGTCCGGACCTAATACACAAAGCGAGCAACACAAAAGATTATAGTTAGCGTTACCCGTGGAGCACCATTTACTCATAACATCCTGCGTTTTAAGTTTCTTATTCACAAGAAGCCACATGAAGAACGAGTGCCTAGGAATCGACTGCTTGAACCACACCATGTTAACCCAAGGCACCGCGATTTGATGAATACGAATATCATCCCACACCATTGAAGCACAATAATCATCCACTTGACCGGACCGAGTTTTCCAAAACACACGATCCTGGGCAGCCGAATTTAATACAATGTTTTGCATGTTGTGGAGAACCGGGAATCGTTGGAGCCAATTAGTCGGCCACCTCCACACCCCTTGATCCCATACCTCCGCGACTGTTGAAGTTAGAGAAAACCCAGCATTGGCAATTAACCGCGGAGTAATAAACGAGTTTAGCGGGCATACATCATCCCATCTATCGAACCAAGCTGAAGTTCTAGTCCCATCACCAATCTTGGTCCATATATGTTGTTGTATAAGGGGCCGCAAACCTGACAATTTCCTCCAGCTCCATGTTACATTATTACGAACAGTTAACATCCAGTTAACATTACTATCATGCATTAAACAGAATATCACAGCGCATGTGTCTAAAAACATAAACATCACCAATCTACTGTTCTAATCATCTACAACCTCGGCGAAGAACCCCAGCGACGAGTACCTATTCTTCGTTGGAGCTACGTGTGAGGAACTACTAATTCTTCGTCGAGACCAGATTGTGACGAAGTATGAATAATTCGTCGGGAAAAGGTTGGACGAAACATCACATGGTTCGTCGAGGGTCACTCTACGTCGTCCCTCATCAGATAATGAAACAGTTACAACTCTTATGATCTCTAACAACAGTTATTGATTTAACAGTTTCAACAACAGCAATCAATCCACGACTGAACATCTTAGTTATGAGTAATCATCGAGCATTTAGAATCATTCCAAACATAACCGTTTCATCAACTTTTAAACGTATCATCAAATGTTAATCATCAAGCATTCAGATTCATTCCACTATTGACCATATACCATCAGAGGTTAATCTATCATGCCATCAACTAAATACACGAAATCAACGAATCACAATACACACATGAAAGTGTACAAGAATCATCGGAACCCCCGCATCACGTAACGTTCCAAATCTATCATCCTATTAACGGAACCCTAATTCACATAAGATCACAATCATCAGAATCCCATCTAATAACAAAGTTAGGCACTTACCGATAAGCAAGATAGTAAGAGGAGTCTTGAGGATCAGGGAGAGGTGCTCGAATGATTGAGAGCTTCACATGGAATCAAGTTTGCCGTCGAACAGGAAAGAAAGGGAGACTTTAGGGTTTTTGTGTTTCACGTAACTGATTACAAGAGGTTATACAAATAACATAAAAGGATTGGGCCGTAACCCTCTCAGGGCCGAGGCCCCTTTTCAGCGAAAGACATGCTCGACGAAGATCCATTCTTCGTCGAAGCTAGGGATGGCGAAGAACTCATTCTTCTTCGGGACCATAGATGGCGAAGAATCCCATTCTTCGTCGAGATGACTTTTGGCGAAGAATCTTATCATTAAACCTTAAATAAACTATAATTAACACCACACATTTAACAACCAAGCATTACACATAAAACATGTATCATCCTGATAACACAACACCACGTAAATCAAATTGTGAAAACAGGATTGAGAAGTTAGTGATGTGTATAGGAAAGACCTTGAAATCTTGGGTTGTCACATCATCCCCAACTTGAAAGAAATTTCGTCCCGAAATTTGACAAGTAATCCAAAGCGACAAGGTGTTAAATCAGGATGACTGTGGATTTTCCGCAGGTGCCACAAACTATGTACTCACTTGATATTGCTTAGAAGTCTTGAAATAACAATCAAACAACGCTAGAAGGATCACGGAAACAATCGGCACCTAATATAGGTAACTACGTTAATAAACCGGACCTAAATCGGAAGATCGAATAAATGAGGTTTCGTAAACCAAATGAGTATAGGAACTCAGGTAATATGGTTTAATGAAGCCTACATTAAATCGGAACCTATCCTAAGTGCTTATGACCCGATATGACCCGTTTAGTTAGCTTATGCTACTTTAACACGTCATTTGCTCAAAAGCGCAAACGAGTAGCCTAACTAGTCCTATGACAAGTATTATATGCCCTAACATGTTTAATAATCAGTTTATGTGGCATAATTTAAGTTACATATGCTTAAAATGGAATTATGCGCAAAAAGGGCATTTTGGTCATTTTTCCTAAGGCATATAAACTACCTATCATACAACTAATTAAACTAAGTGACCATAAGGTATAACCTCGGAAGGTTATTTCCTACGCAACTATGGTTACAAAAATATGTTTGGTCGAATCCTAATGATCGACTAAACGGGTCGGGTTCAAAAGTCTAAGCGGTTCTTTAGACCGCTTATCTTACGTCCCTATATAAGCACTAAACTTAAAGTGACAAGTTAAACATGTTAAAACATGTTTAACTAAGTTAGAAAACAAAGGGTTTTGATACCCAAAAATAGGTTCGTTGCAAAATGCGCATAAATACGCATTTTGACCAAAACTTTGACTCGTCACTACGCCTAATCAACATGGTAATCAGTAGGTATAGTCACAAGGGACTATAACCATCGTGATTACGCTCACGTTGCAAAGTTAAAACGAACTTTGTGTTGACCATAACCTGGTCAAAACAAAAAGTCAAACACTGTTTGACTTTCATGCTTGAAATGCATAACCAAGCATGAAGGAGACTTACAAAGGGTCCAAGCTTGGATCAAGAACAAGAAAACTAGAGGAAAGGAGCCTTCAACCAGAAGGGATAGCTCCTATTGTGCAAAAGATGAAGAAAACTCAGATTATGCAAGTTGTGAAATGAAAATGGATGGGTATTTATAGATTTTCAACAATCGTTAGGATCGTTTCTTGGGTTTTGAGCTTCAATCTGGACCTTACAAGTGTTACCCACTGATTTAGAATACTAGGGGAGTCCAAAACCAGCTCAAGGTATGAGAAAACCATGTCCAAAACCCATGAATCAGCAGCTGTTTATAGAAAAACCATTTTTGCAGATCTGGGGGTCTTTTGTGGGCCGCAAAGACAGGAACAAAGGGCTTCGCGCCCCTCCTAGACCTCAGACCAGCAAACTTTTGAAATTTGGCAGAACAGGCCCTTGATGCTTAAAACTTGATTTTTTATGCGTTTAAGCCCCGTTAACCCATTTTCAAGGCTTAATAACGAAGTTAAAGTATAGGGGGCATGAAATATGCTTGAAAATATCTCGGATGTCGGTTCGTTTGGTTGTACGGTCTCGTTGTACGGTTAATTATGACGAAACACGAACGGACGCGAAAAACGATCCAAATTACACGACGAATGGAATTTTAGCATGCCAATCACTAAAATAAAATATTTTAATGATTACAAAAATTTTTGGATGTCAGGATATATTCAGAACGTGAGATATGCGCGTAAATGCAAACTTATGCACTTTTTGACGCTTTTAGTCCCTGATTGACCAATAAGTTTATTTTCGCATACCGAACCCCTCAAAGCCTATTTCTAAGCTATGTAAAGGATATTTAGGGTATGTTTAGGTTATGATCAAGTTCCAAAGTGTACGTTATTATATGAATCGGAGGAATTTCGCAGTTTGACACAAATAGTCCCTGCGATCGAATAAACTTGATTTCGGCATACCAAACCTTCCAAAACTTGTTTATAAGTTATGTAAAGGTTATTTAAGGTATGTTAAGCCTACATTGCTATTCCGGAGTGTTTGTTGCGTTAAACTGATTATGTTTACGCATCAGTTCGCGTATAACTTTCCAGAAAGCGATTTAGAGTTTGAAATCGAACAAGGATTGAAATGAGAAATTGTTAAACACATATAAACAAATATAAGGATCAAAATACATTGTTTTCTAGAAAATTGAACTATTCAGAGTTTGAATAATGATTACAAAAGCACATATGTCACAGTTTACGACGCCAAAATATCGCTCACTAGTTCGCTAGATGATTCATTTAGGCGTTAGGGTGATAAAAATATTGTTTACTAGTCGGTCGGATAAAAACGGACAAGTTGCGTAAGTTGCGATGAAACACCGGTAACTTGTGTTTTGGATATTCCATTGATATCCTTTATCCTATTTAGAGTGTAAAATATTATTTACAAGTTCTACGGACACTAAAATGATAGATTCTAGTGTCGCGGACATTTTATTTTGGTTATAATTCGGCGCGGAGCAGACAAAGTGCAGTTATGTGCACTTACCGGAAAGTTAAGGTGTTTTAGTGTTTAATGTCCCTAATTAGGGATTTTCATTTGTATTTCATCTATAAAGTGCGTTCATGCCCTTCGTCGCTCGTTCAGACAGTTTTCGGAACTTGCTGGCATGAATAGTGTGTTCAGGTGAATAGTGTTTTAGCATTTTGCAAACATATTAGGACATAGTTTGCAGATTTCTCATGACGTGCCGATCGTATTAAGATGGTTTAACATATTTACCCATGTCCTATGATTGCTAGACTTTTCCCAACCTAATCATGAAATAATTAAATCGTAATGGACGCAGTTAAGTGCTTAATCAAGTAGTTTAAGTTGTACGGAATTACCATTATTTTTGCTAGTTGTAACATTAAGAATTTCATCCCGAAATTCAATTCGTGTTACCGGTTGCAGGGGAGTCTTGAAACAAATGAGGGTACTTGGATTTGATTTGATTTTCACGTTCCCACATGTACTCGGGACCATGACGCGAGTTCCAGCGAACTTAAACTAGCTTTATACGACTCCTCCGTGTCTTATGGACCTTACAGTCCATAACCTCAACAGGTTCTTCAATAAATTGGAGTTTGTTATTAACGTGTATCTCGTCCGCTGGGATGACAACCGTCTCTTGAGTAGGGCTTTTCTTGAGATTAGACACATGGAACATGTCGTGTACACTGTTGAGCTCTTCTGGTAGTTTCAATCTATAAGCAACGGTTCCGATCTTTTCCAGGATCTTGAAAGGTCCAATATAAAGTGGGTTCAACTTTCCACGTTTACCAAATCTTACTATGCCCTTCCAAGGCGAGACTTTCAACAACACCATGTCTCTGACCTCGAAAGCTAATGGTTTGCGTTGCTTGTCGGCGTAGCTCTTTTTTCTATCACGAGCCGCCTTGATACGGTCTCGTATTTGAATGATCTTATCTTTGGTCTCCTGAACTAATTCCGGACCAATGAGTTGTTTATCCTCGGTCTCCGCCCAACATAGCGGGGACCGACACTTTTGTCTATACAAAGCTTCAAACGGGGCGGCCTGAATGCTAGTGTGATAGCTATTATTGTATGAGAACTCCACTAAGGGCAAGGGAGTATCCCAGTTTCCACCCAAATCCATCACACAAGCACGTAACATGTCCTCCAAAGTCTGTATCGTTCATTCACTTTGGCCATCCATTTGAGGGCGGAAAGCGGTACTAAGATCTAGTCGTGATCCAAAGGCCTTTTGGAATGATTGCAAATCTTTGACACAAATAAGCCGTCTCGGTCTGATATGATAGAAACATGCACTCCATGTCGAGCCACAATTTCCTTAAGATATTTTTCGGCCAGTTTTTTTTGGTGCTATCCTTCGCACAGATAGGTAGAAAATGTACAGACTTCGTAAGTCAATCAACGATTACCCAAATCATGTCGTGACCTCTCGAGGTTCAGGATAACTTAGTAATGAAGTCCATCAAGATTTGTTCCCATTTCCGAACGTGAATTTCAGGTTGTAGCAGTAATCCCGAAGGCTTTTGATATTCCGCCTTAACCTTGGTGCATGTAAGGCATTTTCTGACGTAAGCAACAATATCGCCTTTCAGATTAGGCCACTAATAAAATTCTTTTAAGTCTTGGTACATTTTATCCGATCCTGGATGTTTAGAGTACCTTGACCTATGAGCCTCGTCTAAAATAATTGCCCGTAGGTCTCCAAAGAATGGAACCCAAATTCGTCCATAAAGTACAGTGTTCCATCATTCTTTGGCACCAGTTGTGCCTCCATTCCCCATAAGGATTCGACTCGTATATTTTTTGGTTTAAGCGCTTCTTGTTGAGCATCGTGAATCCGAGAAGTGAGGTTAGTTTGTATAGTCATCTCTAAGGCTCGCACCCTTAGAGGTTTTGCACGTTCCTCGCGGCTCAAGGCATCCGCCACAACACTCGCCTTGTCCGAGTGATACTTTATCTCACAGTCATAATCGTTCAATAATTCGACCATCGTCGTTGCCGCATATTCAAGCCCTTCTGATCAAATATATGTTGTAAACTCTTGTGATCTGTAAAGATTGTACGAGTACCATATAATTAGTGACGCCAGATCTTCAACGCAAATACCACCGCACCTAGCTCAAGATCGTGCGTGGTATAATTTTTCTCATGCACCTTTAATTGAAAAGCCGCCTCTTGTTTCTCGCCCCAATCAAATTTCTTGTCCTTTTGTGTTAGGGACGTTAGCGGTTGAGCAACTTTTGAGAAGTTCTCTATGAATCGTCTATAATAGCCCGCTAATCCCAAAAATTGTCGCACTTCTGTAGGGGTCTTAGGCGCTTCCCAATTATTGATTGCCTTAATCTTAGCCGGATCTATATGAATTCCCTTCTCATTCACCACATGACCTAGGAATTGTACCTCGCGAATCCAGAATTGGCACTTTGAAAATTTCGCATAAAGTTGTTCCCTTTTCAAAAGCTCCAAAATAGTTTTCAAATGTTGCTCGTGTTCCTTCTCGGTTCGTGAGTATATTAGGATATCATCAATAAACACGATCACAAACTTGTCCAGATACGGCTTACACACACGGTTCATGAGGTCCATGAATACCGCCGGTGCATTTGTTAAGCCAAACGACATAACGAGAAACTCGTAATGCTAATATGAGTTCTAAAAGTCGTTTTAGGTATGTTTTCTTCTTGTATTCTTAGCTGGTGGCACCCCGATCTCAAATCAATCTTAGAGTAAAAACTTGAGCCTTGTAGATAGTCATTGTATTTCTGACGGAGCTACTCAGTATGGAGATTTTGCTATTGGTGAGGCTCCTAGCACCAAATCCATGAGAAACCCGGCGTGTCGTTGCGGAGGTAATCCAGGAAAGTCTTCAGGAAAGACTTCAGGAACTCCTTCATATCATGTATATCTTTAAACTTAGACTCCTTGGTTTTCTCGTCAACTACATGGGCTAGGAATGCTATGCAACCTTTTCGTAGGCATTCTTGTGCCTTCATGCAGTTGATGATTCCTCAAGGTGTCTCGCACTTCTCTCCGCGTGCTATGGACGTCTCTTAATAAAACAGGGGAAATGCAGATAGTTTTCCCATAATAACCACTTTCACTCGATTGTCGGACAACTAGTCTATGCCAAAAAGCTACGTCGTGACAACCCAATTTAGCGGGTAGAAGGTCGATATTAAATTTCTGTGCTCCAAGTTCCAAAGTGCATCCTTTTACACACCATACTTTTATCGTTTTCCAATCCTATAGAATGAGGGGACGTCTAGCTTACTCGACTCTGGTCCCGTATCTTTTTAATTCTATGGAGACGAAGTTAAGAATCGGCACCAGTATCGAATGAAATGAATGTGAAATGTTGGGTGATAGGGAAATGTACCGGTGACCCTTACTGATTCTACCTGATTCAGCTAATTCCCTATTAGCTAACTAGATAGAGTAGGGTGTGTCTAACTTTCATAACTCTAATTTGTATATATGCCTAACACCTATAGACACTAGCTAAGTTCGGCGTTGGTATCAAAAAATTGATACATAATACGGATAGGGTAGAACGTACTCTTGACGACATCGGAATCTTACGAAATATCCATAGTGCTAATTACTCACACACTTTTGTTCACTAGTTTGATTCATTCTTAATACGTTAATGTTTGAAGTGGACTTTACGCCACACTTAAAACCTCCTTGTTCTTTCTTGAGTATTGCTACCTTAATAGTTTCTAGTTTATGTCTGGACTCACCACACTTGTTACTTTGGCACTTTCGCAAGTGCCCTCGCGATGAAAGTTTCACTTATCACATTCAGGATTTCGGTAAGTTATTAGCATACTTCTTGGTACCGTCGTCTATGGCAGTAATTGCCTTCGTTTCGCTCTTCACGGGAGTTCCCTCTCGTTCGTTACTCACTCTTGAACCTTTCCTAAGGTGTGAGTACTTTCGCTTCCCGTCGCTAGTAGGTTCCACATGTATTTCCTTTTTCTCAGCACCGTTCTTTGACAATTTCCTCATTCTCACTGCATCCAAGGTGAGGCTAACTGCGAGAGCTACTACTTGAGTGACCGAGGTAGGGTGGCATGATGTGGTCATGTGACAACTGTCAAATTTGCATGCTTCCGTACAATTATTAAATATTGATTAGTGCTTAATGACTGTGTTGAATTACAATTAATTACTTGAATTGCTTTCTGATTATTACCATATACATACATGTGCATCACATATTGCAAGTGACACATCATTGACTGCATGCAAACATATTGACATAAATGATGCACAAAGCACGGTTAGCACAGTTAACAGACAAACCGGGAAAATGCTGACGGAGTTTAGTACATAGACAGACGTTGTTTTGAGACACAGTATGAGCCAGAAACTAAGTACTACACTAGTATAGAGTGTAGGGAAGTAAGGACCACAAAACTGCTTTTCTAAGTGATAGTTTAAGTGCCGGAAAATGCCTAAAACTCACCCAAAGTGCTGAATTCAGCACAATTCAGCAAAAATCAGCATTTTAACAAGCTAGTAACATGCAAAAATATGACTAAATGGTCCTGAAATCTTTCCTAAGTGTCGGGAACTAAAAGTTTCACAAAAGGGTACATAAAGAACACTAAACGGTATAATTTAGCACTTTAACGAACTGGTATCTAACCGAACAACCGGACACTACCCGAAACATCAAAATTATACTAGAAGCATTGTTTTAATGTTTCCAAGCTAGTTATGATCCCCGAACATCATAACACCCCATACAAAATACCTAGTAACTAAAACACCTAACCTACACTTGGTTTTGAACTAGATTACAACTATATGGTTTAAACCTATGCTAATACCCCCCCCCCCTCCATTCACGGTCACTAGAGGGTGACCCCACCTTGATTCCATTTGATTTGTTTTGAGATCTTAATTGATCTTGTATAGTACTTTAGGGGACATATTACCCAAGGGATTATATGTTAAAATGGATATAAGAATGATATGAGAGATCATAATTTCATCATCATCATCATCATCTTCACAACACATTAAAACTCCTCTCTTCCTCCCTCATAAGCTACGGCCAAGACCACCACCATCAACACCACTCTTTTCAAGCTTCCATCTTCCATTCTAAGGTGTTCACAAGGTGTCTCTAGCACGATTAGGAAGCTTGGTGCCATTGGAAGTTGAAGGACCTTCACCGATTGCTTTTATCCACTTCATTTATCCTCTTGATCATCCCTAGCCTTGAGCTAGTGGTAAGAACGCAAATCCTTTCATTTTACATCTATTTTTAGTGGTTAAAAGATGTTACATAAAGTTAATCATGAAGAACACTAAAGAACATAATCAAGAAACATGAACATAAGCTTGATATATGAAGTAATCTTGTTGAAACTATGTTGTTTTAGTGTATATGTGATACTTGATGATTGATTCTTGTGTTTATGATGTTAGACTTCATATGAAACTTACTAGATTGTGATTAAACACATGATCTAGTAAGATTGAGGTGATGATCTTGTGAAAGACCAAAATGATCATACCTTATGTAAACATGAACTTGAAATAATAAAATTGTTTTCATAAGAGATGATGATTTAAACACAATATAAGTCTTGTAAGTGGATGATTTCCAAGATAGATTTCTCAAGAAACTAAGTTAAGTAACAAGATTTATACAAACTTGGTTCTTACATAAACCAAACTTGTTTTTAATGGTTAAACAAGTGTAGAAACACTTGTGTAACAAAAAGATTACATAAAGAAGCATTTTTAGAAAATGTGTTTAGAAGTTGTAAACACCCAACTTCTTTAAAAATGAGGTTTTTAAAGAAGTAAATAAATTTTAAAGGGTAACTAAACCTACTAAACGCACTACCAAGTTACTACAAGTTTTCATGAAAGTTCAAGTTCATGTTGTTAGGTAAATTGCATAATTTTGGCACTTGGTAAGTGTTGATTGAATTGTTGATTGTTTGGAGTGATTTTAAAAGAAAATGATATGCTTTGAAAGCATGGACACCTCCATTTTTAGGGGAAACTATGGCAAAATTTTCTAAAAATATAAACAGTTAGAGAAATATTTTCAAACAAGTATTTACAAGTATGTTTTTGACCATGAGTCTCCATATAAACTTTGCCATAATAATTGTTACAAAAATACAAATATTGGAGGTTGGATTTTGTAAATAAAAATGACTAAATATGTATTTGAAATATATATATTTAGAAGACACATGTGTGTGATTATTTGCATACTTTGTGAACTAGTTATATTATTTAGGATTTGAAATAATATAACTTAACAAAATACCAAGAAATTACAATCCAAAATATTACCAAATATCTCAAGGAATAAACATATAAGTTACACACATAATATTGGGAAACCGAACGAAAGAATGTAACTTACAAAATATTCCGGAAAATACATTTATAAATATATCTTTGGTAAATATTATTTTGGATACAAAAGAAATGAAAATATGTTTTTTCCAATTATTAGAAAGTTATATCATATTTTTGACAAGGAGAAAATATATTATATTTGGGAAGTAAAAATATATTTTCTTGGAAATTTCAGAAGATAATATTTTTGGGAAAAATATATATTTTCTTGGATAAACTTGAAATACATTATTGATGGATAAAATAAGTTTATATATATATATACATATTCTCTCTAACCTTTGGCGATTTTGAATCCACACGTAAACCTTGATTCTTCTTTGCGATCTCTTATATAACAGTCTGTGATTGGAGATTTGATTCTTTCAAAACTCTATAACGAACTAGTTAGCAATTGTGACTAATTTCGAATTTAGGGTTTTTCTTTGTTTTTTTCAGTTCAATCGCCTCCTTAGTGTTTAGTTTGATTCTCTGATTTATTAATCTAGTTGTTTTTTATTGCGGTTAACTGAGATTAATTTAGCTAGATCGAAAACTCTGGATTAATCGGTTAAGAGTTGAAGATTATCACTAGGGTTTATAAGGTTTAGGGTTTATTGGTGGCTGCATGTTTTTTGTTTTAATCGTCTGTCCGAGATCGTTGTTTCGTTTGCATGGAGAGAAATAGAGATCAAGCCTTGGAGGATCTAGGGTTCCAGGCTTTCACTGAAAAGTTGCATGGGGACGTTTTTATTTCTTCGAACAATGCTAAGCCGGCGGCTTCTCAAGAGATACGTGGTATGTTTTCCAAGTTTGGAAATACTCTTGATGCAAGATCACTTAAAATCGATGGAAATTCGATGTTGCCGAAACGAGGTGTAATCCAAAATGAGCCGAGAATGATAAACATTATAGATGAGCTGGAAAAGGTGAGTGTGCCGGTTACTTCGGTTGCTGGGGATCGTAAATTGGAAGAGGATGGGGAAAAGAGCAATTCAGTGCCTTCGTATGCGGAAAAGGTTAAGAGTTTTAATTCGGTGAAACGTGAAGTTAATTTCAGACATATGGATCCGAATGAGGTCATCAGAAAGGTTCAGGAAAAGTTTGAAAATGTTCTTTATGGATATTTTTTAGGTAATCGTCTGCCATACCCGGTTGTTGAATATTATGCAAAGAATGTTTGGTCTAAGTATGGTTTTGCTAAAATTATGATGAATTCGGATGGATTTTTCTTTTTTAAGTTTGACAATAAAGAGGGGATGGCTAAAGTGTTGGAGGGGGGGCCATGGTTGATCCGGAAAGTGCCGTTGTTTTTTAATGTTTGGTCTCCGTCTGTGAGCCTTAAAAAAGAGGGTATTAAATCGGTTCCGGTGTGGGTGAAGTTACATAATGTTCCAATCTCGGTCTACACTGATGATGGGCTAAGTTTATTGGCGTCCAAGATAGGGATTCCTAAAAGATTAGATGGTTATACAGCCGATATGTGCGCGGATAATTGGGGAAGGAGTAGCTTTGCTCGTGCTTTAATCGAAGTTAATGCTGACAGTGAGCTGAAGGAGCATATTATTGTTGCTATCCCGAAGTTGGATGAGGATGGATATATTACTGAGAAAGTTAAGGTGGAATATGAATGGAAGCCACAAAGGTGTTCGGTTTGTAGTGTTTTTGGCCATAATGATCACACGTGTGTTAAAAATATGAATAATAATCCGAAACATGTGGTTGTTGATGAGGAGGGGTTTATAACGGAGAAGAGGAAGACGGCTAGGGTAGGAGCTGTGCAAAAGAAACAAAAATCAAAGTTTATTTACAAGCCGAAAGTTAACAAACAAGGTCCGAGTACTTCCGGTACTAAGAATGATAAAGCGGATAACAAGGTGGGTGGTAATGTGAGTACCAGCAACTCGTTTGAGGCTCTAGCTATGGATGATATACAAGTTACGGATGGTAATGCATGTAATGATAATGAGAGCTGGCCAATCTTGAAGAAGGATGGTGGAAAATCTACGCGTTCTGATGAAGAGGTAGTGGAAACAGTTCCAACGGAAATGGCTGATTTTATGTGGCATGAACAACGTCAAACTTCTGAGGGGGCAAGCACTCCCGGTATGGTTGGTTTAAATGGATAGTATAGCTTCGTGGAATATAAGGGGTTTGAACCATCCCCTGAAACAAAAGGAGGTTCGTATGCTTGTGTCTGAAAATCGGTTAACTGTTTGTGCCATTTTAGAATCTCATGTGGATGTTAAAAATTTAGATAAGGTGTGTAAGTGTGTTTTTCGTAATTGGGCTTGGACGTCGAATGGTGATTTGTGTGAGCAAGGTACTAGAATCATTTTGGGATGGAATACGGATGTGGTGGATCTCATGGTTTTATCTCAGGAGGACCAGGTTATTCATACACAAATCTGTCCTAAACATGATAATAAAGCTGTTTTCTGTTCTTTTGTCTATGCTAAGAATTCGTATCAGGAGAGAAGACGCTTATGGGAGAATCTGTGTATTCATAAAAGCCTTTGTCATGATAAGCCTTGGCTAGTTATGGGGGATTTCAACTCGGCCCTCCATGTGGAAGATTCTTTATATGGTCCGTCTACGGGTTCTATTGGCATGAGAGAGTTTCATGATTGTGTTCAATTTTCGGAGCTTGTAGATATTAAGGGCCATGGGTTGCATTATACGTGGAACCAGAAACCGAAGCAGGGTATCGGATTGTTAAAAAAGATTGATCGCGTCATGGGGAACTTGAAGTTTTTAGAGATGTTTCCTGAAGCTTTTGTGTGCTATCATCCTTTTAGAATTTCGGACCATACTCCTTGCATTCTCAAGTGGCTGAACTCGGCAAAGGTGAAACCGAAACCATTTAAATTTGCAAATTTTATTACGTCTAAGCCAGAATTCAGGGTGTTTGTGGAGCAGGAGTGGTCGAAAAACGTTCCAGGATTCATAATGTTCTCGGTTGCAAAAAAGCTTCGAAACCTGAAACCGTTAATGCGTAAACTCTTGTTTAAACAAGGTAATTTGCATGATAGAGTGTCGGATCTTAGGAAGCAGCTGGATGATATTCAGAAGATAGTGGATGAGAGTCCGCTAGATGTCGGCTTGAGGGAAAAGGAAGCTGAGTGTCTTAATCTTTTTAAAACCGCAGCTTATGATGAAGAATGCTTCCTAAAGCAGAAGTCAAAAGTGGAGTGGTTGTGTGCTGGTGATTCTAATTCGGCTTTTTTTCATAACACGCTTAAATGCAGGAATGTTAGAGGTAAAATCCAGTCGATTCAGGATATAGCTGGAAATCGTTTTGAAGGTGATAATGTGCATGGTGCTCTTGTTCATCATTACGAAAATTTTCTGGGTCATATAGATCAAGTTTCGCCCATTAATATGGAGGAGCTGGATATAAATGTTTTGAGCTCTAGTGATACCAGTATCATGGTTCGTCAGGTTACTCGTCAGGAAGTGAAAAATGCTATGTTTGGTATTGCTGAAAATAAAGCCCCGGGTCCTGATGGTTACACATCGGCTTTTTTCAAAAACGCATGGGATATTGTGGGCAATGATGTTTCTAATGCTGTGTTAGAATTTTTTGATAATGGTAAACTTCTGAAGCAACTAAATCACACGATTTTGGCTCTTGTTCCTAAAGTGGAAACGCCTGATTCGGTTCTTGATTATCGGCCTATCTCGTGTTGTAATGTTTTGTATAAATGTATTAGCAAGATCATTACTGATAGATTGAAAGGTAGCTTGGGAGCTCTGGTTAACATTAATCAATCGGCTTTTGTTCCGGGTAGGAAAATTTCGGACAACATTCTCCTGACTCAGGAATTAATGCATAATTATCACTTGAATCGTGGCCCGGCTAGATGTGCTTTCAAGATAGATATCCAAAAAGCTTATGATACGGTCAGTTGGTCATTCTTGGAGAGTGTTCTATATGGGTTCGGGTTACATACGAAGATGGTTGCATGGATAATGGCGTGTGTTACCTCGGTCACCTACTCTATAAGCCTTAATGGTAATTTGCATGGGTATTTCCAAGGTAGAAGGGGGCTACGACAGGGTGATCCTATGTCGCCATACTTGTTCACGTTGGTTATGGAAGTTCTTTCGTTACTACTGCAACGGGGTGCATGTCCAGCTACGGGTTTTAAGTTCCATGCTCACTGTACTAAACAGAGGATTATTAATGTGTCATTTGCGGATGATCTTTTCATCTTTGTGCATGGGGATATCATTTCGGTTAAGAAAGTTAGGGATGCTCTTGAGAGGTTCACCAATGCTTCGGGCCTGAAGCCAAGCCCGGCCAAGAGCACAGTGTATTTCTGTAATGTGCCGAATCCTGTGAAGCAGGAAATTCTTCAGCTCATGCCGTTTAATCAAGGTATGTTGCCTGTTAAGTATTTGGGGGTGCCGTTGATATCGACAAAGCTCATGTTTAAAGATTGTAAGCCTTTGATTGATCGAATGGAGAAGAAAATTGATAGTTGGTTGAATAGATCGCTATCGTTTGCTGGTAGGTTGCAGCTTATCAACTCGGTTTTGTCTTCTATGCACATTTATTGGGCTTCAGTTTTTATCATTCCTGCTCGAGTCACAAATGACCTAGAGAAACTCATGCGTCGGTTCTTGTGGAATGCTAATAATCAGGGTAGGGTAAAAGCGAAGGTGTCATGGGCTGAGGTTTGTTTGCCTAAGGAGGAAGGTGGGTTAGGCATTAGGAGCATATCGGATGTTAATAAAGCTCTAATGACTAACCATATCTGGAGTATTCTCACTAAACGGAAGTCGCTTTGGGTTCAGTGGATCTATTCACATAAGTTAAATGGGAGAAGCTTGTGGGATATCCAACCTCGAGGTAGTATCAGTTGGGGTTGGAGAAAAATTTTGGCCATTCGAAGTGCTATTCGTCCATTTGTATGGAAAGCGGTTCGGAGTGGTAATCAAACTAATGTATGGAGTGATAACTGGTGCCAGCATAGCCCCCTTAACTCTTTCATTACTCCTAGAAGAATTGCTAATGTGGGCTTTAATCTTAACTTGTCTCTGGCGGAGCTCGTTGATGATAATAGCCAGTGGAAGTGGCCCCGTGCATGGTACGATCTATATCCAGTTTTAATTGGCTTAAGTGTTCCTCAGTTGATACAGAATATGGAGGATAGTACAAGCTGGAAAGATTTAGATGGTAACATAAGGCCGTTCGGATCTATGGAAGTTTGGCAAAATACTCGCCATCGTGAACAACCGGTTACATGGGTTAATGGGGTCTGGTTTAGTGAATGCATTCCAAGACACTCTTTTCACCTATGGCTGGTAATCAAGAATAAGCTCAAGACACAAGATCGGTTAGCTGTGTGGGAGGCGGGGAGTGAAACTAATTTAAGACTTATGTGTTGTCCGTTATGTAGGAATGATCGTGATTCGCGAGACCATTTGTTTTTTCAGTGTTCGGCTGCGGCTCAAGTATGGCGTAATGTTAAAGCAATGGTGAACATGGGGAGTGCTGATGATTCGTGGCACTCGATTATGGGATGGTTTGATCTTAATGCTAGATCGAAGAAGACGGATGATATTGTTAGCAAACTGGTCATTGCGGCTACCACGTATTTTGTCTGGCAAGAGCGAAACAACTGCTTGTTTTCATGTATGAAACCAAGTGTGGAGTCGGTCACTGAGAGGATTTTGAAGACAGTAAGATTACGATTGATGGGTTTCAAGTTCAGAGGTGAAGCCAGTAACCAGAGGCTGTTGAAGAAGTGGAAGGTCCTTCCTAATGCTGAAGTTCTCGACCCAGGCTAGATATAGTCTCTTGGTGTTAGTTTTGTTGGGATAGGGTTGTGTTTTTTTTAGCTGGTTGTATGTTTTGGCTTGTATATGGTTGTTTATTTTTGGATTTCCTAGGCTTGGGTTGTCAAGCCTAGTTGGTATGTCCATTCAGGCATGCCTTCATTCTTATTTGGTTATTTATAAAATTCACCTGGGGTAACCCTTTACCCAAAAAAAAAAGTGGGACTTGAAAATATATTATTTTGGAACTACAATTATTTTTGCCAAAAGAAAAATTAAGGATAATTTTTCTAAGAAATAATTTTTGAAATATATATTTTAGAAATATATATTGGATACTTATTAAAGATAATACACGCCGGGATACGACACCAATACATGGCAAGTTGTACACATACAAGAATACGGATATACATGTATGAGATACCCCCATCCTGTGACAACTGGCACCAAACCGGTAATTTCCGTACACTTTAATTATTATATAATGACTGCAATTATGTGCTTAAATGTCAACATAGTCTGATTACATACTATACTTGTGAATTCATGCACGTTTTATACTACAAAATATTGCTTTATGCATTAACGAGAGCGTTGCGTCAGAAATACTAGTAAACTCACCGGTAAAACACAATATGTCAACAACTCTGCAGAAAGCAGTCAGACATTAGAACTGAGGCCTAGGTGTAGGTCCAATGACAAGAACACATTAAAACCCAAGAGTACATACAAGGGTTAACATATAGACACTCCAGAAGCTAAAATACGCACTAAAAAGCACCCGAAACGCACTTTAAGTGCAGAATTTTAATAAATTCAGCTTAAATCACTTTTTAAACATATAAATATCATGCAGAAATTACGTTTTATTATCCAGAATATTTCCCTAAGTGTCGGGAATTGAAGGTGTCACAAAAAAATACATAAAAGACACTAAACGATGTAATTTAGCACTTTAACGAACCGGTATCCAACCGAACAACTGGACTTTACCCAGAACACAAAAATATTGCCAAGCACATTGTTTTTACTTTTCTGAGCTAGTTAGGGTCCCCGAACACCCTAACACACTATATAATTAACCACACACAATAAACCACTAACTTAACCTTTAAATTCTAACTAGAATTAGTAACCTTCCATTGGAAACCAACCCCATACCCCCCCCCCCTTCTTCGAACCGGTTATGTGGGGTGGGACACCCCCACAATTCTTTTCATTAATTTATTTGTAGATGTTGGTGGATTAGAAGCATAATACATGTTGGATAATGGTGAAATTGGTTTATAAATAAGCACATAGGTCTTGAGCTTTTCATTTCACAACTCAACAACACTTGTAAACTTTCTCCTTCTCTTCTCCTTGGATCGGCCGAAACCACCACACCCATCATCATCACCTTCAAGTCCATTCCAAGCAATCTCCATACTCCCAAAGGTGTAAGTGATCCTACAAGTAAGCTTGGTGTGTTCGAAAGCTCAAGGACCGCTCTCGTTTTCTTTTATCCATCACTTTTATGCTCTTGAACTCCCCTAGCCTTGTGCTAGTAGTAAGTGCATTAGATCTTCATACTCTTTATATTTTTTATGGTTAATAGTTGAAAGAATGATAAAATCTCAAGAACTCTAAAGAACATAATCAAAGTCTTGGAACATAAACTAACTAGTGATGAAATATGGTTAAAGTGATGTTGAAATCATGTTATTCTTGTGTTGTTATGTTTGTTGATTGTTGTTTACTAGTAAAAATGATATGGTTCATCACATGGACTTGCAAGATCATGTTTAAAGACATGAACTAGCAAGATGTGAAAGATAGAGATATGTAGGATGATGGAATCATCCACACATAACTATGAACTTGAATAAATGAAAGTTTTCTTGAAAAATAAAGACCAAATAAGTTGTAATCTTGTAGATCTAAAGATCTATGAGTGGTTTTTTGAAAGAACCAAGTGAAAGTAATAAGTTTTGATAAAACTTGGATCTTACATAAACTAATCACACTTTTAGTGGGTAAACAAGTGTAGGAACACTTGTGTAAAAAGAAAATTCCACAAAGAAATATTTTTAGAAAACATGACATGAAGTTGTAAATGGTCAAATTCTTTAAAAGTGAAGTTTTTAAGAAACTACTCACATTTTAAAGGTAACAACACTTACTAAGTATGCCAGTAAGTTACCACATGCTTTCACAAATTTTCAAGTTCATAAGTTATTAGTTTATGCTTGTTTTGACAAGTTTGGTAAATAAAGATTGTGTTGTTGATATTGTTGATGATTTTAAAAGAAAATAAACACATGTTTTGAAAATATGGGAAACCTCCATTTTTAGGGGAAACTCTGTCAAAATTTCTATAAATTTTGACACTTAGAAAAATATAAGTTCTGAGGAACTTATTCCCTAAAAATGTACCTAAAAGCATTTACCAAGGTTTCCCTAAATTTGGTGTTAAGAAATGATGATTTCTTCAAGATTAAAAATTGATACTAAGTATGTATATTTTTGAGAAAAATATATATATTTATTGATCACCAAATTTTGTGCTAAGTGTATGTAGTATGTATTATACTTGATAGTGTATTAGGACTTGAGAATACACTAAATACTCTTGAGAAGTAAAAACACATAAATACACATACGACATACAAGATACATAATTCGGGTGCAAAATACAAGAAACTTATAATTATTTTTGAGAAAATAAAATAAGTAAGACACTTAGTTAAAAATATAAAAATTATTTTTAACACAAGAATACATATGCAAAAATAGTGACTTGTGCTTGTGCGATACAAGTCTCGTGAATAACGATAATAAAACACGTTTAGGTCACGGCATATTATAAGCAAATCCGGTGAAGTTTACGACGCAAGGAACGCAAAGTTATGAGTTCATGCTCCCCCTTTTCTCTTAACCGTTTTCAGTTTTATAACTTCGGGGGTGAAATACATGTTACAAATTCGACAATATTTATAAATGGTATGATACAAAAACAAGAGGCACGCTTGGTGATAACTAGTACCAAGTATGATGCGTTTTGAGAAATGATACGAGAAATCGTGTCACGAATAGGGTACCATAAGCACCATTAATCGTGTACATACTTAGACCGCAGAACAAAAGGTTAGATCTAATGGGTTTCAGGGCAGCCCCACTCTTGGTGACAACTAGTACCGAGTAGTGTTTTTGTGTCTCAGTCGTGAATCGACTACTAGAAAAATGCCTATGGTTTGGTGACTTCCTATGTCGTGTCACATGTTAATGGCTTTGCAACCCATTAACACTTGATACATACAGAAATACATGATTTATACAAGAATACGTGACTAATACAAGATACATACCATGTTTTTCATACAAAGTATACAAACGTACATTACAAGAACTGCATGAATTCACACCAACATTATGTTGACGTTTTTCAAAACTTACATGTATTTTAGGTAACTAAAAGTGGATGTGCACGCGGTCTCACCCATGCTCGTGGATGTCGTTTATGTTTGTCTTAAATAAGTTGTAAACTTTCAGACAATATGTTGTTTCGTGATGTAAACACTTAAACTATGTTTTCCGTTATGTAATGGTAATGGTGTTTGAAGTTATTTTTACGAGCATGTAGTATGTTTACCTTTTGTATGCAATGAGAACCTTTCATGATCACACCTCGTGCTTCCGCCACAGAAAGGGGTGTGACAGATTGGTATCAGAGCTGCTATTGTAGTGAACCAGGATTCCTTCTCGAGTCTAGTCTACAATCTCTAGGATCCTTTCACGAAAACAATTTTTCAAAGAGTTTTCATTGCATAAAACATCCCGCGACATCCACTACCTGAAACTGTTTACATGAGTCTAGAAAAGACACTACGAGACTTAGGGTGCACAAGAGTAGCACTTGTCTTTGACTGAGAAATTGCTTGCAAATATGTGTGATAATTAGCATATACACATACTAGAAAAAGAATACCACTAGTATACGTGACTTACCTAAAAACAATGGCCTACCTGAAGGAAGAGATACGAGGATGAAACGAACTGTGCGGACTGTGCAAGGAGTTACGTAATTATGGATGCATACATAATTATGAAACTCAATGCTCAGAAATCACAGCGAGTCTTGTCACGTATGGATTCCCTCAGTGCAAGAAAAGGTCAAACGTGAACACCAGCTTATTAAATACTCTGCTAGAGAAATAACTGTGTGATGTCACTTATGTGGTATATGCCTGTACATATATACTACTACTGCCTAGTATGACGATGTCGAACAAATGTCTAACCCTGTTGTGTTATGTTCTGTCAGAACATGGCACCCAGGAAAGCTGTGAACGCTCGTGATCAACCTCCTCCTCCCCCACTGCCAAGAACTGCTGAAGAGCTGAACGCTCTACTGGAAGAAAGGATCTCCGCTGCTATCGCCCAATACGAGACGAACCGAACTCAAGACAGTGGCGGGCCAAGCAATGCTAGGCGTAATGGGAATGGAGATTCATCTGGAGGCAACGCAGCTCAGGGCTGCACTTTCAAGAAGTTCCTCGACTGCAAACCAATGAACTACGACGGCACAGGAGGTGCAGTAGCGTTTGTGCGCTGGACGGAGAAGACTGAAGCTACTATCCGCATGAGCAAGTGTACTGCGGATCAGCAAGTCACTTTTGCTACTGGGTTGTTTGTCGATGAAGCTCTGACTTGGTGGAACTTGCAAGTCCAAACCATGGGTGATGATGCCGCGTATGGCATGACTTGGGATGAACTGAAAGAGAAAATGAGGGAAAAGTATTGCTCCCGTGCTGAACTCCAAAGACTGGAAACAGAGTTCTGGCACTTGGCCATGGAAGGTGCTGACATTAATGGATATACTCGATGGTTCCACGATCTGTCTAGAGTGCTTCCCTACATGGTGACTCCCGAATTTAAGCGCGTTGAACGCTACATTTGGGGATTGGCCTCAGAATTCCGTGGCATGGTGACTTCGGCCAAACCTCAAACAATCACCGAGGCTGTAACTCTGGCTGTCAGCCTCACTGAAGATTGTGTTCAAATGAAGAAGCTATCACTGAACCCAACAGAAAATGCCGAGACACATGCTGAGTTGTCTGGTGACAAGAAAAGGAAACATGCTGTGACACCTGTGTCACTGCGACCATCAAACAAATACCAAACCAATGAAATATTGTATTTCGTACTTTGTACTTGTATAAATATGTGTATCTTTTGCACATATCAACTCTTGTTCGATTTCAAGCTCTAAATCGCTTTCTGGAATGTTATACGCGCGCTGATGCGTAAATATAACCAGTTTAATGCAACAAACACTCCGGAATAGTGAAATATACTTAACATACCTTAAATAACCTTTACATAACTTAGAAATAAGTTTTGAAGGCTTTGGTATGGCAAAAACAAGTTAATTCGCTTACAGGGACTAAACTTGACAAACTGCGAAAGTATGCCAATTTGAACTGTAACGAACATTCCGAAACATGACCATAAGTTAAACATACCATAAATATCCTTTACATAGCTTAGAAATAGGCTTTGAGGTGTTTGGTATGCTAAAATAAACTTTTGGGTCATTCAGGGACTAAAAGCGTAAAAAAGTGCACAAGTTTGCACTTTCGCGCATAACTTACGTTCTGAATACCTCCGGACATCCAAAAATTTTTGTAAGCACTAAAACATTTTATTTTAGTGTTTGGCATAAGAAAAATCCATTCGTCGCGTCATTTGGATCGTTTTTCGCGCTTATGCGCATTCCGTCGTAATTAACCGAACATCGCGATCGTACGACCAAACGAACCGACATCCGAGTTATTTTTGAGCATGTTTTGAGTTCCCTATACTTTAACTTCATTTTAGAGCCTTGAAATGAGGTTAACGGGGCTCAAACGCATCGAAAAAAGCCTTAAACACGTGCAGGGACTAAAACTGTCATTTTTGAAACATTTCTGAAACAGGGGGGTGGTGGCGTAGCGCGAGCCCTAAGGGCCTTACCAGTCGCGCTACGCGACTGCCTAACCAGATCAGATAAGACTGATTAGTCAGCAGATTTCAGCTGATTAACTCACAACCACACACTCACACTTGCCCTTTCAGCTCATTAGGGGCCATTTTTAGTCACCACAACATTTCAACAAGTGTACGCACGAGATTCGATCACGTTATTCAAGAAACGATCTTAACGGTTCGGGAAATACTATAAATACCCCACCCCCATTTGCTTCAAACTCACTAGAATCTGATCTAATGTGCTCTAAGTTGAAACCTTTGTTTCATACCTGAGCTATTTTGATCTAGATTAGCATTCAGGGACCCTTCGTATGTATTCTTTCGTTCTTTTATTGCTTTTCGAGTCCGAAAGTCAAACTTTGTTTGACTTTCTGCATTAACCAGTTTATGGTCAATGCGAGGTTCGTTTGAACTTCGCAACGTGATTGTAATCACGATGGTTATAGTCCCTTGTGACTATGCCTAATGATTACCACGTTGTCTAGGATCGTAAGGGTAAGCGATCTAATAAATCGCTTATACCTTCGAACCCGACCCATTTGGTCGATCATTAGGATCCGACCAAACACATTAGGTGACCATAGTATATAGGGAATAACCTTCCGAGGTTATACCTTATGGTCACGACGTTTAAGTAGTTGTATGATAGGTAGTTTATATGCCTTAGGTAAATTACCAAAATACCCCTTTGATGCCAAAATTCATTTTAAACATATGTAACATAACCTATGACCTCTAAACTGATTTATCAACAATATTAAACATGTTAAGGCATATTCTACTTGTCATAGGAATAGTTAGGCGGTCCGAACGCGTTTCACGCGAACGACGCGTTAAAGTAGCATAAGCTACCTAAACGGGTCGTAATGGGTCGTAAGCATTTAGGTTAGGTTTCATTTAGTATGTAGGCTTTGATAAACCATATGACACGAGTCTCCATACTCGTTTGGTTTACGAACCCTCATTCTATCTAAATCCTCTGATTTAGGTCCGGTTTATTAACATAGTTACCTATATTAGGTGCCGTTTGATATCCGTGATCTCTAGCATTGTTTGGTTGTTACTCAAGGACTTCTGAGCAATTTCAAGTGAGTACATAGACCCCTCTTTTACTGTTTTCCAAAGTGTTTTGGGGTGAAACACATGTGCCTACTTGTTACTTTCATGCTTTCCTGTTTTCACATCATATACTTGCTATGTTTCGTTAGTACATTATAGTACATGATTTCATTACATTTCATGCTATGTATGCCCGTTGTGTGCATACTTAGTACATCATTTTACAATACATTTCATGCTATGTATGCCCATTGTGTGCATACTTAGTACATCACTTTACAATACATTTCATGCTATGTACGCCCATTGTGTGCATACTTAGTACATCGTTCTACATTACATTTCATGCTATGTATGTCCATTGTGTGCATACTTAGTACATTGTTTTACATTACACTTATGCTATGTATGTCCATTAAGTGCATACTTAATACATTGTTTTACATTGTATTTCTGTTGCATATGCTCATCCAGCATATGAACACATTATACTACTTTTTGAACCGTTGTAACCATTTGATTATGTGAACCGTCGTAACCCTTTGATTATATGAACCGTTTGTAACTATTGAACCGTGTGAACCAGTTGTATCTGTTGACATGATTTACATTTGACAATAGACATTTGACTATACATAAACATTTCTACAATTGTTAAACATTTTACTTTGGTGGTTTGGTTTGAGTAAGTGATTTAAGTAACGAGGCGTATGTAATATGATACAAGCACGGTGGATACGCCGCTGGTACTTCCTATATATATGTGTTTGTATGGTATCACATATTGTAGCGTTATTTGAATCATTTCAATTTGAGACATATAACATTTTATACAAACAACATACTTTTCTTTTTTTTGGGTAAAGGGTTACCCCGGTGATTCTATTAAAACAACCCGCAATTAAGTACAAGTAGTGAGAATGTGTTCCCCACTAGTTCATATACAGGACATGCCCCATATAAGTAAACCAAACAAACCAAACAAACTATGACACCCCATAACCTAGCCTACTATACATCATGAAACGATATCAAGTAGACACGACAAACCAAACAAAATAAACCCTCATCCTCCATCATCAAAGATGAAGTTGCCACAAACTGTCAGCCCCTTCACACGAACCAAAAAGAGCCTATCCATTGGAGACCTTTGAATTAGAGGTGCTTGCCCCTTGTTTATCCGGCTCCCGAACGCCCAAAGTTTCATCATACACTACCTCAACGTCATCATCATCCGGATCTTCACTACTATGCTGGCCCATAGTTCTATTTGTTCCAGAGTTGTTAAGCGCACTAAAAGGGTTGTAAGTCTGAATTGAACCTTTTCCACCCTTCATATTAGTAGAAGAAGATGTATTCCCAACTATTTTCCTGTAATTCAACGGTTTATATTCAAATTTTGGTTTTTGAGTATTAACCGGCACCCCACTTTTCCTACCCACTTTCCTATTCGTAACCTCAATGTAACCATCCCCATCTACTATAGGAGCTTTAGGATGGGGTTTAGGAGTAGGACCAACCTGTTTAGGACAAGCACCACTATCATGACCAAAGACACAACAATGAGCACATCTCGTAGGCGTCCACTCATACTCCACCTTAACTTTTTCCGTAACATAATTCTCACCATCCAAATCAGGAATAGCCATAGATATCACCTCCTTGAATCCATGCTCAGCTGAAACTTCAATAAGGGTCCTTGCATAAGAACTCCTACCCCAATTTTCAGAACACATAGAAGCTGTATAAGAATCAAGCAACAAAGGGGAACAACATACTTTTCACAAGACATTGATTTACAAACAACTTATCTTATACAAACTCATTTTACATGGTTATTCATTTAACCATACATTATTCTCTATTTATACATATCATCTGATCTTATCGTTTTTCAAATGATTTACAAGACAAAGCAAATTACAAGGTTCATGACTAAACATTTTCTCAAACATAAGTCATGAATTCTGTTTTCACAAAACCTATGTATCTCACAGGCATTTTTATGCTGACGTACCTATTTTCACATGTGTTTTCAGGAGATGATGCATAGGACTTATCAAGACATACTTAGGCGGACCTATGCCTTAGTGACTTAAAACGAGACAAGAACTAGTTAATTTATGTTATGTACTCTTTGTTTCTTGTTTAAAACAATGTAAACTCTCATGTTTGTTTAATAAAACAAAACTTCAATTGCCATGGATTTGAAACAATTAATTCTGTTACAACACTCCCCGACGTTTCCGCCACGTTTGGTTGTTCCACGTGGTCGGGGTGTGACACATGCAAACTTGAATCAAGCAACTCATAACAACAAGGGTTCCAACAAGAAGCATGACCCTAACCCGCCTCAGGGGGCAAAATCTCTTGTAGCCATGAATGACGCTCCAGCTAAAGGATACCTGGGCACTCTGCCCAAATGCAATCATTGCAAGCGTCACCACAAAGGGGTGTGTCGCGTTTCAAAATGCGACAAGTGTGGAAAGCTGGGTCACCGCACTGAAGACTGTTGGAGTAAGGGAAACAGGAACGGGAATGGAAACCGCAACGGTGCTGGAAACAATGGTGGAAATGGGAATGGCAATGGTAACCGAACTGGGAATGGAGCTGGGCGGAACCATGGATACTTCAGTTGTGGAAGCAAGGATCATTTTGTGAAAGATTGCCCAGGGGGAAACAACGTTCAGGCTCAAGCATTTGTGATTGGAGCAAGGGACGCACGCGAGGACCCTAACGTGGTCACCGGTAAGTTTCTCGTTAACAATCGCTTTGCATCCATATTATTTGACACTGGTGCCGATTATAGCTTCATGTCTGTGGAATTTAAATGCATGCTTGGAATAGAATCTAGTAGATTAGATATTCCTTATTCTATAGAGCTAGCCAATGGTAAACTCGTTGAATCGGGCGAAGTCGATAGAGGTTGCACATTAGAGCTTGGTGAGCAAAGATTTAGCATCAACCTCTTACCTATTCAATTGGGTAGCTTCGACGTAGTGGTCGGGATGGACTGGTTGTCCAAGAACAAAGCTGAAGTTATTTGTCACGAGAAAATCATTCGCATCCCTTTGGCGAATAATGAAACTCTCATCGTACATGGAGAAAAACGAGACGCGCCTCTATGAATCATCAGTTGCATGAAGGCACAGAAGTGCTTAAGGAAAGGATGTGTTGCCTTCCTAGCACATGTTGTAGATAAGAAGGCTGAGGAGCCGAAATTTGAAGACATTCCTGTGGTGAAAGAATTCCCTGATGTTTTTGCCGAAGATCTGCCAGGACTACCTCCGCAACGACAAGTCGAATTCCGTATAGACTTGGTTCCAGGAGCCGCTCCTGTAGCCAAGGCTCCCTATCGGCTTGCACCATCCGAAATGCAAGAGTTATCTACACAACTTCAGGAGTTGTTGGATAAAGGATTCATAAGGCCAAGCTTCTTGCCCTGGGGAGCTCCTGTATTGTTCGTAAAGAAGAAGGATGGAACACTGCGGATGTGTATCGATTACAGAGAACTGAACAAGCTCACGATCAAGAATCGGTATCCACTACCGAGGATTGATGACTTATTTGATCAGTTCCAAGGATAAAGCTACTATTCCAAGATCGACCTTCGATCTGGATACCATCAGCTAAGAATCCAAGAAGAAAGCGTACCAAAGACCGCATTCCGAACGCGTTATGGGCACTACGAGTTTCTTGTGATGCCATTTGGACTGACGAACGCGCCAGCGGTATTTATGGATCTGATGAACCGCGTGTGCAAACCATATCTCGATAAATTCGTGATTGTATTTATTGATGATATCCTGATTTACTCACGAACGAAAGACGAGCACGAGCAACACCTCAGAACTATTCTGGAACTACTGAAGAAAGAGAAACTTTATGCGAAGTTCTCGAAATGCAAATTCTGGATTCGCGAAGTACAATTTCTTGGTCACGTTGTGAATGAGAAGGGCATTCATGTAGACCCATCCAAGATTGAAGCCATAAAGAATTGGGAAGCCCCCAAAACCTCAACTGAAGTTTGACAATTTTTGGGCTTAGCGGGCTATTATCGGCGATTCATCGAGAATTTCTCAAAGATAGCTCAACCGCTAACCACCCTTACGCAGAAAGACAAGAAGTACGACTGGGGTGACAAACAAGAAGAAGCCTTCCAGCTACTTAAAAATAAGCTATGCGATGCACCAATACTATCATTACCCGAAGGCACAGAAGACTTCGTGGTATACCGCGACGCTTCACGACAAGGTTTGGGTTGCGTGCTTATGCAACGCTAGAAAGTCATCGCTTATGCTTCAAGACAATTGAAGGTACATGAAAGAAACTACACCACGCATGACCTGGAACTAGGTGCGGTGGTATTCGCCTTGAAGATTTGGCGACATTATTTATATGGTACTCGATGTACGATCTTCACAGATCACAAAAGCTTACAACACATATTTGATCAGAAGGAATTGAATATGCGCCAGCGGCGATGGGTCGAGCTACTAAATGATTACGACTGTGAGATCAAGTACCATCCTGGAAAGGCAAACGTTGTAGCAGACGTATTAAGCCGAAAAGAAAGGGTTAAGACCCTAAGGGTTCGAGCACTGGAAATGACTATTCAAACGAACCTCACTGCACGCATTCGTGATGCACAACAAGAAGCTCTTAAGGGAGAAAACCGTAAAGCTGAATACCTACGGGGCATGTTGAAGTATATGGTGCCAAACGAAGAGGGAGCCTTATACTTTAAGAAGCGTATTTGGGTTCCACTCTATGGCGGTATTCGAGAAGTCATCCTTGATGAAGCGCACAAATCGAGATACTCGATCCATCCAGGATCGGACAAGATGTATCAAGACTTGAAAGAATACTACTGGTGGCCAAGACTTAAAAGCGATGTTGCTGTTTACGTTGGAAAGTGCTTAACCTATGCTAAGGTTAAGGCCGAATATCAGAAACCGTCTGGCCTACTACAACAACCAGGGATACCCATGTGGAAGTGGGAGCAAATCTCGATGGACTTCATAACGAAATTACCCAAGACCCCAAGAGGGCACGATATGATATGGGTGATAGTTGATCGATTAACGAAATCTGCGTATTTCTTACCAATCCGAGAAAAGGATAGCACTGGAAAGCTTGCAGAGATATACTTAAGGGAAATTGTGGCACGTCATGGAGTGCCTATCTCAATCATTTCAGACAGAGATGGACGCTTTGTCTCAAGAATCTGGCAATCCTTTCAGGAAGCCTTTGGATCCCAGTTAGATCTAAGCACGGCATTCCATCCACAAACAGACGGCCAGAGCGAACGGACTATACAAACGTTGGAAGATATGCTTCGCGCATGTGTTATGGACTTAGGCGGCAGCTGGGATACTCACCTACCTCTAGTTGAGTTTTCCTACAATAACAGTTATCATACGAGTATAAAAGACGCACCATTCGAAGCTCTGTATGGCCGCAAGTGCCGATCGCCCTTATGCTGGGCAGACGCCGGAGACAAACGAATGGTTGGTCCTGAACTTGTACAAGAGACAACCGACAAGATTATGCAGATCCGAGAGCGCATTAAGGCGGCTCGAGATCGACAAAAGAGCTACGCTGATCGAAGACGAAAACCATTACAGTTCGAGGTGGGAGACAAAGTTCTGTTGAAAGTCTCACCCTGGAAGGGCGTAGTAAGATTCGGAAAACGTGGAAAGTTGAACCCACGATACATCGGACCATTCAAAATCTTAGAAAGATTTGGTACCGTGGCATACAAGTTGGAGTTACCGGAAGAACTTAATGGAGTACATGATACGTTTCATGTATCCAACCTCAAGAAGAGTCCAACACAAGAAAACGTGATCATCCCTGCGGATGAAGTGCATATTGATGATGCCCTCCGATTTACAGAACAACCCGTTGAAGTTACCGACTGGAAAGTCAATAAGACCAGGAGGAGCACTGTTAAACTTGTCAAAGTACGTTGGAACTCTAAACACAGACCCGAGTACACGTGGGAACGTGAAGACCAATTCAAAGAAAAGTATCCCCACCTGTTCAAGAAGACTCCTACAAGAGCTGGTTCAGCCTGAATTTCGGGACGAAATTCTTTTAACGGGGGGAGACTGTGACAACTGGCACCAAACCGGTAATTTCCACACACTTTAATTATTATATAATGACTGCAATTATGTGCTTAAATGTCAACATAGTCTGATTACATACTATACTTGTGAATTCATGCACGTTTTATACTACAAAATATTGCTTTATGCATTAACGAGAGCGTTGCGTCAGACATACTAGTAAACTCACCATTAAAACACAATATGTCAACAACTCTACAGAAAGCAGTCAGACATTAGAACTGAGGCCTAGGTGTAGGTCCAATGACAAGAACACATTAAAACCCAAGAGTACATACAAGGGTTAACATATAGACACTCCAGAAGCTAAAATACGCACTAAAAAGCACCCGAAACGCACTTTAAGTGCAGAATTTTAATAAATTCAGCTCAAATCAGTTTTTTAAACATATAAATATCATGCAGAAATTACGTTTTATTATCCAGAATATTTCCCTAAGTGTCGGGAATTGAAGATGTCACAAAAAAATACATAAAAGACACTAAACGGTGCAATTTAGCACTTTAACGAACCGGTATCCAACCGAACAACCGGACTTTACCCAGAACACAAAAATATTGCCAAGCACACTGTTTTTACTTTTCTGAGCTGGTAATGGTGTTTGAAGTTATTTTTACGAGCATGTAGTATGTTCACCTTTCGTATGCAATGAGAACCTTTCATGATCACACCTCGTGCTTCCACCGCATAAAGGGGTGTGACACATCCTTGGGAAGGAAATACGAGTATAAATACTTGAAAAGTATTATTACAAATATTGTTTAACAATTATTCCAAAACTACATAAATATAATTTAAGTTAAATTAATTATTATTTTAACAAGGTAATTATAACTTGGAATAATAACGAAGACACTTTAAAACGTAACTCAAGGGAACTAATCAATACAAAGACAAGGCACGACCCGCTCGTCTAATAGACCATAGTACATTGTAGGTAGTCGTGTACACCAGAGGAGACTTTGACTTACAGGCAGATTCGAAGAACGCAAAACAGTGAGTTCATGTCCCCCTTTTCTTTAAATTGTTTTGTTTGTTAACTTCGGGGGTGAAATACATGTTTCAAATGTTTACAAAATGCTTACAGACAAATACATTTGGTATGGTTAGCTAAGGAAAGTACAGTAGATCATGTGAATGGGTAGGCGCATACTTAAGGCCATTAATCCTCGTAGTGGGACCGAGGGACAGGAGTGATAGATCTATTCGGGTGTAGCGAGCCCTATCCATGAGTCCGCCGAATGGGCCACGTGGTGATTATGTCTTACAGCCGGAAGCCCGGTACAAAATCTACTAGGTTTGAGTCTTCCTGCACCATGTCACGTATATTAATGTATTAGCTACACGTTAATTGGTCTGTTTCCTTGTTGCTTTTATACCGGATTTCAATTACAAAGGTTTATACATACACACAAACGAACACATGAACTCGCTCAACTTTTGTTGATGTTTTCAAACTACATGTATTTCAGGGAATTAGTAAGTGGATCTGGCGGGCGTTGGAAGTTTTATGTTGCGATAGGAATAAAGATGTCATCCATGTCTTTGGGTTTGGTCAGTGTGTCTTATTCCTGGACGAGACACGTCTTCCAAACCTTGGTTATATTTAATATCTTTTGACAAGTCCTTAGTCAACTCATAAACAATTTGTATGGTTTGTAAAACTTGAATTTGAAGTCCACGTTTCAAAACCAGGTTGTTATGTTTTAAACTTATTTAGTGGATGACAAATCTATGGTTTTAACATATAGTTGTTGTTATGATGAATGCAATGGTATTAAGAAAGTCACACCAAAATCACGCTTCCGCAAAAGTCAGGGTGTGACAGGTCATGCTTCAGATCTCCTGTTACACCCCAACCGATGGCGGAAACATCGGAGTGAGACGAAATAGATTGCTCGAGACATCATAACACTAATAATTGTGACAAGTATTTAAATAGTAAATTTCATTTCATTTCTAAAGAATCAATTACAAGAATTTCAAGTAAATACAACATCATGAATAATGAAATACAATGCAATAAGAATACAAATTAAAGTGTGTATCTAAGCATCCTACGAGATTCCATGCATCACCAACATCATCGCTAAACCTACAACATGTTTTAAAAAGCATAGTTCAATACAAAGGTATTGGCGAGTACACAAGTTTTAGACTTGTGTCATGTGTATAAAAAGTATTTTCAATCCAACATAGCATTTTGGTATACAAGGTCAAACTATCATGCATAACAAAAAGTCAAACCCAAGTGTCCACTAGTATAATAGCATCCCTCGATGTAGCAACATCGAGACCGTAAAGTATGAATAATAGCATCCCTCGATATAACAATGTCGAGACCGTAAAGAATATAACTTAACAAAACCCCGTCGGGTGGTGTGCTACTCCTATAGCGCTATAATTGTTAAGGCGGGTTAACAAGTAGTATGAATTCTAGCATGAACTTAAGCATAACAAAGCATGTATAGGGATTGATTAAATAAAGCATGTTTGTGAATCGTGCATTTTAACAAGTAAAAACATGTTGCACCCAAAGTGTATTTAAAGGAAAATGGGTTAAGTGTACTCACAAAATTTGCGTATGCTTTCCGATTATCCAATGTGACGAAGTTGATGAGGTTAGAAGGTTGAATGTGTTCGTTTAGGGATTTTTAAGAGACGTATACATTTGGTCTAAGAATGTGAAGTTTAAAGTGCATGAAAAGTATGTATATGAAAAGTAATCATCTTGTAACATTAAGTACTTGTGTTGACACTATGAAACCTCAAGGGTTAATGTTTTCATGAGTAATATACCCATTAGAATCATACAAGTCTTATGTCCTTAGATGATGTTATTCTAACACTTTGACGAATGAACACAAGTTCACCATCAAAGGTTCGAATGTATATAGATATCATTTAGGTTATATATCATATATTAGTATGTCCAATAGTCAAGCATGAGGTAGAAGATTAAGATCTTCATTTAGGTACTTCTAAGTATCATGGAAATCATGTAGGAGGTAGGAAGAACAAGCTTCCATTTAGGCACCTCTTATGTGTTCACCACTACACTTGATGTAAAACATACAAGGAGGGTCATGAACTATGAATAATACAAGAATGTAAATGACTACACTATGAGAAATCATCAAGTAATGTGGGGATTTTAGGTTGGACAACCCAAGTTAGTCCACAATCACACCTTTATCAAGCTTGAAGCTTGAACATCACTTGTGGGTTAAAAACCCTAAACAAAACAGAAAGTATATGAGGTTTAACCTCTGATTTTGTATGTCTCATCCCCATTTTTAAGCTTAACTAACCATAGAAGTGGTTATAAGCATAAGACGTTTGAGTGAGTTAGACTCAAGTTTAAACATGTATAAACAAAGTTTGATTCAAAACAAAACAAACAGTGAACTTTGGAGCCTTTTTGCCAGAGTTCCAGGGACTTATTTACTGTGAAAAACCCATGGAATCGAAGCTAAGGTCAATCCAAGAACATAGGAAAAAGAATGAACTAAATCGGACAAGTATTGAGTGAGTTATGCTCACTTTAGTGAAGGTTGAACAATCTGCTCGAACTTGAGATAATCAGCTGATTAGAGAGTGTTTTTGAGTGAATTGGAAGTGTTTGTAAAGTGATTTGAGCTTGGAGAAGGCATGGTATTATAGGGGAGGGTTATGGTGGTTTGTAGTTGGGTATTTAATGCTAAAATCGAGTTTAAACTTCAAATAAACCAAGAAATCCCGCCAAGGAAACGAGCTGAACTCAATTCTGCAGATTAGAGGCTGTGGCGGCCCATGGAGGAATTCTCCTCCACCCGTCGCGGGTGGCGACGCCATGCAGCCGAGGAAAAAGTTGGATTTTTACCACTTTTGACCCCTAGACTTTGGTATATTGTTGTTTTAAGTTGTTTTCAATGCGTTTTAAGTATAAGAATCGTATTTACAAGTACATAATGTAATTATATCATAAAACAAATATAAAACGAGTATAAATACGTATATGTGTCATGAATAAGCGTCGGATTTGTATAAGTTTGGCATATAGATTGATAGTTTGCAAGTTTGACGTTCTTAGCACAAAATATGAAATAAATGTCGTATGAAAGATGTTTTTTAAACGTATAAACATGTATGAAGTGGATATATCATAAGTGTAACTAATATACCAATTTCATTATGATTCTCGTCTCGATTTTTACGTGTATTATAACAAAAGAACGATTACAAAGTTACAATGTTTCCAAAAATAGAATTTCAAGCAAGGGTTTCCCAAATACAGAAAGTATGAAAACGCAGGGCGTTACATCTCCGGGGCTAAACCCCCAAATGTTGCGCTCCATACATTTGAATTCCGGTGTTGCCTAGTAAGAAATAATCCTTGAGAGATTGTGGAGGCGTCAAGTGTAACTAACAACATTGGCTCCAATCATAATCGAGTTCTAGAATTCGTTTCCAATCATTGAATTTTAGTCGGCGAGCAATATACTTCTCGTATAAGATCCTTGAGTTATTCCCACGAAAACTTCTTTGTTGTATCACTCCCTAAAGTTCATACTTGGAGATTCCACCAAGTTAATGTTGCATTCAGCAAGAGACTCTCCGTTTACCTAATCGTTTATGCACGAGTACATTTACTATCATAGCTAACTGACTTCGTTGTCTTTATTTAGTGGACAGAACCTACCGCACCTCTCGTACCAACGAGGTCTCGCAGCTTACAGTCCGGGAAATCCTTAGAATTAAAATCTTGTGTGGTCACATCTTCGGCTGTGACATTGCCACTCATCCATAGTCTATTGGGATTTGAACCGCTTGAACTACCGGTAACATCAGTACCGTCACTAGTGTTGTCTCAATACCCTCATGTTGTACCATAAGAACTCTAGTTCGACTTATTTTGTAAGATGCAAATTAACTAACCCCTATTTGGGTGTGGACTTTCCTTTTGGCGCCATGTTCCTTTTTAATACTCTATATTAAGAGAACCTTGACATATATTTGGATAAATATAGTCCATCATGCGCCTCTTGCGTATATCGGTCACATGTCTAAGTGGAAAAGAAATAATTCGTCAAACGGTCGTCTCTACTCTTACAGCATGTGTTCCATACTTGATGGACCTCGCTCGTCCAAAGTAGGCAAATCCTTCGTCGCCCTATCCCATGTGACAAATACGTTGATACCCCTTGAGCTCTACAAATCCCAATAAGATTGCTATAATTTCTGTAGATGTCAAATAAAATGCAAAAGAAGAGTTGCAACATGGCTCATGCCATACCATCCCCTAAGACAAGACCACTATCAACAAACGGAGTTTGTTTTAACTATTTCCAATAACTAAGATAAGGTGAGGTGTCATAGACACCAAGGAACCAACCAATGTACAAGAATCCTAGAGTGTTGAGAAAAAATCCTCTCTGGGTGGCTAACAAATTTTGTTTGTTTAGATGACTAGTCTCAACCGACTCGTGATATAGATCGAATGCTAGGTGTGAGCAAATACGTGTGATCTTCCGGTATCGTAGGGTGTTATAGTACCACCCCGGTTAGTGTTCTACCAGATAGTAACTTGAGCAACTTAAGAATTTCGAATAGATAGTAATCATTAGATTGACCCGCGGAGCCCACCAGGATTTCCATGCACTACAAGTTGTTATTACGTGGGCCCCCGTAATAATAAATTGCCTTGCATGGTCACCCTAGCGTTCTCTCGTTCAAAGCATGCGATTAGTCAAATAGGGGACACTACTGTCTACATACCTTCAACATAGAAGGGACCTTCATGATGGTCCACGTGATAACGTCCGTTGTCATTACTCGCGAAATGGCACAACGTTAGACGAAGTAGAAATAAAGAGAATTCGTAACAATAGTTGTTGGAAGGGCACCTTCAAGATGAGTACTTCATCTTCCTACTCTGGACAAGAGTGTCATCAATCATGGTTCGTAAAAACCACAGGGACCTCGCCCCACAAATAGAGTTGCTGTCCAGGGTTGCCTCCTCCGCCTCGTCATCATCACTACTGAAGTCAGGCATCTCCACATTCAAGTGAAGAACAACCATCTTCTACGGCATCAAGCTTAAGGTCTCACTTAGTAACTACATCCGCCATAAGCTCCGCAATAGATGCGGGGTTGATATTCTCATCGCGCGGGTCAAGAACAACAATAGAATTCGAAGTCAAAGGTATTTCGTTCTCTGAAAAATATTCCGTACAACATGTATATATATATCAATAAATAATATCATTACTTATTATATATATATATACATATATATATATATATGTAAAAAAATATAACAAATCAAATATAATCACGTTGTTTTGTGCGAATCAATCTAGTTTGACAAGTCTATCCCATATAGACTATGTCCCAATTAATGTCCTCGCATTGTTTTCCTGAAAAGAGTTTTGTTAGGGGATCTTGGCGTTTTTGTATATGCAATGAAAAACATTTTACAAAAACAAATTTTTTTTGTGAGAGGATCCTAGTGATTGTAGACTAGACTCGAGAAAGAATCCTAGTTCACTACAATCGAAGCTCTGATACCAATCTGTCACACCCGTTCATTAGCGGAAGCGCGCGGTGTGAACTTAATTAGTTTTCATTGCATATGATATAAGTAAACATCTACATGATTAAAAACATACGATGTTCATCCACTGACATAATTTAAAATATTACACATCATAAGTTGTTTAAGATACAAATCATCATAAGTTTCAGTTTTACAAAATGACGAGTTCGACATAAGTTTAAAATATGAGGCTTTGCATCCTATATCTCATTGAAGATGAGATATATGGACCACACCCTCCAAAAGGGATGACATTGATAACTTGTTATTCCAAAAGCTTCAAAAGACCACCAGCACCAAGATCCCATTAGTTTCCTGAAATACATGTAAGTTTGAAAACATCAACAAAAGTTGAGCGAGTTCATATGTTTTGAGTGAGTTCCAATTAAACCTTTAAACATGTGAGAGATCTTTTATAACAAACAGGTATGTATAGCGTCTATGAACAGATCATTAATGTTTTGCAAGGACATTAATATGTGTGGCGACATAGGAAGCACTCAACCCTAGCGAATTTCCCCCGGTCCACCCGGTTAGAACAACAAAAGCACTACATGGGCCACACAAGGACCTAAGAGTGGGGGCTCGCTACACCCGATAGATCTACCACTTTTGCCCTCGGTGTTATACAAGATTAATGGCACTTAAGAGAGATTACTATTCGCTCACATGATCTAACGGTTCATTCCCTAGCTAAACCATACCATTGAGACATGTATTCCACCCCCGAGAGTTATAAATCCGAAAACAGTTAAAAAAAAGGGGGACATGAACTCACAGCTTTGCGTTCTTGAGAGAGATATTCTAGCAATGTATTCCAAACGTGAGTTACCTACAAGTGTTCTAACTTCATTAGACACTTCGGTCTCATTTAGACCATGTACTTGTTGCTCATCTTGAACGTTTATTATTTTCGTTTCATTTTTGGAACACTTGTGTATTTTAATAATATGTTGGCATTCGTTTCTTGTACACTTTGATTCGAGACTTTATATTTGTTACACAAATATAATATCGTGTATCGTTTATGGATATAAGTGTTAAAAATATTCATTTTTATCATCATCAATACGTTGTCGTACATGTACGACATTCTTGTGAGAGTACACTTCAACAAGTGTATGTGAGTACATCATCATGTACTTGAGTCTTTTATACGTATCCCGTATCTATACGTGTATTTGTGTGTTCTATACGTGTTCGTATACCGTATTTATACGTGTAGGTATACCGTATTTATGCGCGTAGGTACACCGCATTATACGTGCGGGTATACCATATTTATACGTGTAGGTATACCGTATTATACGTGTAGGTATACCGTATTTATAATGTATTTTTCACAATACATATTTATAAAGTTATACATATATTTTCCATTGGGCCTAGCCCACATCTTAGTGTTATTGGGTTTAACCCATGTATTTTTGTCATTGGGCCTAGCCCATGTCTTTAAATTATTGGGCCTAGCCCATATTATTTATTATAAGTGGGCTTTTCATAAGTGTTTATTGTAATGGGCCATTCCCATGTATTTAGAAGATTGGGCTTAGCCCAACATCTTTTATTTAAGCCCAATATTTGATATTTTAGCCCAATATTAGTGTTCTTGAATTTTTGTAATCTTTCACTAAGTATGATATAAACATACTAGTAAAGTTATATAATAATGCTAAGTGTCATTTTTCATATTAAACTTTCCGGTTTTTCGTTGTCGTTAATATATATATTGAGTGTCTAAAAATATTTTATTTTTAGACTTTTCGTCGTAATCGGTTAACATATATAGCTTTTGTGTCGAAGTTTTCCGAACGTCGTAGTAACTTCTCGAGATGCCGATACGTCCGTTTCGTCGGTGAAACATGCATTGTTATTTTGTCAACACATATATGGTTATGAAAGATGTCGTCCGATGTCCGTCATCATACTCGTGAATTTTTGTGAGGTTTCGGAAATGATGTAAGTGTATATTTTTCATATGCATTATATTTAGTATCGTAGTATGTATTCCTAGCACTAATACATACACATAATATACACACATTATACATCCAATAAAGTGTTTAAACTATATAATTTTGGTAAAAATTATATAAGCATATATCTATTATTTTTACCTATTTATTTAGTAAAAACAATATATGTGTGAGTTTATAAATACTTAGATGTTTAGGCTTAAACCTTTTCGTCAAAACTTACTTAATGACATTTAAGGTCACTACTTGCGTTTAACCCGGTTAATCACCCCGTTAATCTATATTTAATCGCGATTAGATTTTTAGAAAATTTCACCATAGTTTCCCCTAAACTATGGCGTTTTCCCACATTTTCAAAACGCGTTTAAAACCATTTTTCAATTTTCCATTATCATCATCATACTAATCTCAACAAATTACAACTTTCAAGTAACAAGTTCTACCATTTATTTCCCTCAATTCATGACCTTTTATATATTAAATTTCCTATAAATTTCAAGACTTTTATGTATTGAAATTTAAGACCTTTTAAGTGTAGTTTTTTGTAACCATTTATTTACTCACTTATTTTATTTAAAAATCACACTTATAAGTCTTTAGTCATCAAGTTTAGTCCATTAAATCCTTAATCTTTCAAGTATGAAAACTTATATATAAAGCTCATGAATACAAGGGTGATGATCTTTCTTGATTTAGACCTCTAGGTGTTTAAATCACATTTTTAAGACTAATCTAACAAGATCATCACTAATCTAGTTTACTACACTAAACATACAACATGATCATCTTAAATCCTAAGTTAAACAACCTATTTTAACCAAAATCAACAAGATCATACAACTTATTCAACCCTAAAACACATAATAATCACATAATACTTCATGATTAGTAAGTTGTTAAGTTATGTTTAGGGTTTTAAGTTAGATTTTTCTTGATTTTCAAGATGATCAACAAGTACTTTCATAATTTAAGCTTAATAACAAGCTTAAAAATGGTAAGAAAGTGGCTTACAACTTTGCACAAAGTTTAGATGAAGATTAAGAGAAGATAAAAGCTCCAAAGTACTCCTTAATGATCCCTTAAGCTTGCTAACTTTTTAGATGGTCATGAAATGGGATTTTATATGTTAAAATAAGGTGTTTAAGAATTGAAAAAGGTGGGTTTCGAGGGTTTCTATGTGGCTGAGAGTATGAGGGAGACAAAGGAGGTTTTTGGTGTTTTGAAGTTCTTGCAAATGTGAAGATTATAATCTTTTTTTTAAATCTTCATGTCCTAAAAATCTTCATGACCATACTTTGCAAGATATTCATCATTCTCCATAAGTAAAGAGGTTATGGGGGTGGGTCCCACCTTGACCAAATGGGGGGGGGGGTATGTTTTATATATATATTTAAAAAAAACTTATAAACATGTGATAATTATGGTAAAAATAGAAGATATTTTAGTCATTAGATGTAATTAGGTAATTAGGGGTTAAAGGTAGTTTAGGGTTATAAACAAAGTCAAATTAGTTTACTAGTTTAGTGCTTATAAGTTTTGGATGGTAAAAATACCACTAGCTCACTCATCGGTTCGATATCGGGTGATATACGAAAGTTATAGTTTAATACCGGGAGCTATGGTTTTAATTTACGGTCGAAGTTATGGCGTCTATTCAAGGCGTTTACGACACCAAAATATCGCTCACTAGTTCGCTAGATGATTCATTTAGGCGTTAAGGTGATAAAAATATTGTTTACTAGTCGGTCGGATAAAAACGGACAAGTTACGTATGTTGCGATGAAACACCGGTAACTTGTGTTTTGGATATTCCATTGATATCCTTTAGCCTATTTTAGAGTGTAAAATATTATTTACAAGTTCTACGGACACTAAAATGTTAGATTCTAGTGTCGCGGACATTTTATTTTGGTTATAATTCGGCGCGGAGCGGACAAAGTGCAGTTATGTGCACTTACCGGAAAGTTAAGGTGTTTTAGTGTTTAATGTCCCTAATTAGGGATTTTCATTTGTATTTCATCTATAAAGTGCGTGCATGCCCTTCGTCGATCGTTCAGCCAGTTTTTGAAACTTGCTGGCATGAATATTGTGTTCAGGTGAATAGTGTTTTTAGCATTTTGCCAACATATTAGGACATAGTTTGCAGTTTTCTCGCGACATGCCGGTCGTATTAAGATGGTTTAACATATTTACCCATGTCCTATGATTGCTAGACTTTTCCCAACCTAATCATGAAATAATTAAATCGTAATGAACGTAATTAAGGGCTTAATCAAGTAGTTTAAGTTGTACGGAATTACCATTATTTTTGCTAGTTGTAACATTGATAAGCGTAGGAAACCCTTGGAATTCGTTGTAGGCGATCGTGTGATGTTGAAAGTCTCACCCCTGGAAGGGTGTGGTGCGCTTTGGGAAGCGCGGCAAGCTTAATCCGCGTTACGTTAGGCCATTCAAAATTCTGGAAAGAATCGGTAAAGTGGCTTACAAACTTGAGTTACCAGATGAATTGGGTAACGTCCACGATGTCTTTCATGTCTCAAAACTAAAGAAGTGTTTGTCCGATGAAACACTTGTAGTACCGTTGCAAGAACTGAAAATCGACGATAAGTTGCAGTTTGTTGAAGAACCTATTGAAATTATGGATTGGGAAGTTAAGGTTCGTAAGCACAGTCGAATCTCAATCGTGAGAGTTCGTTGAAACTCGAGACGTGGACCGGAGTTCACGTGGGAATGCGAGGATCAGATGAAGCTCAAGTATCCTCAATTTTTCAAAACTGCTGAATCAAATCCTGATGCGACTGGTGAATTTTTGGATGAAATTCCCTTTCAAGTTGGGGATGATGTGGCACCTTCACAAAATCCACAATCATCTTGATCTATCACCTCACTCCTCTAAGACTGCTTATTCAATTCTCGGGACGAAAATTCTTTCAACTTGGGGATAATGTGACATCCCGGAAAATCAGGTATCTTTCCTAGTGTAATCTTCGTTACGGTTATTAACCTAGTTTAAATTTAGTGAGCTTGTGTCGCGAATATCGCATAGAGTGTCTTGTATTTATAATTATAGCATAAAATCCGATCTTTGGAACCGAAACGTTATTAGCCATGCTTACGTGAAACCTAAACTAATGACAACCTAACCCATTAGCTAACGACCCAAAATCGAAGCCCACCTCTCCATCAAGTCTCGGCCCAACCCAACCCGACCAAGCCCACCCTTCTCGTCCCACATACCCAAACCGCCCCACACCCCCTTTCCCTTGTGTTTTATATTTACGTTTGTTGGTGCATGAGAACAAAAAAAAACCTAGTTGCTCTTCTCCTTGTGCGACGGCAGCCCCCCCCCCCCTCTCAAGATCGCAACTCCCTTCTTCAATAGTTTTCTCTTTTCGCTTCAAGGTTAGTTACGATCTTATGTGTTAAAGTTGCGTTTTTGCCATGTTTATGATGTTACATACCTAGGGTTTGTTGTGATTTTTGATATGCTTGATGATACTTGATGGGTTAACTTGTTATTAGTCGATATTACTAAGTTACATGATTATTTAAACTCGTTCTAGTATCATAAAGGTAAAAACTGAAAGCTGATAGGCATAAACAGCCAACTTCAGTTGGCTGTAAACAGGTCGTTACATATCGAAAAACAGAGTTTCTGAAGTCTAAAACGTACGATTTTGAAAAACGCTTCAAACGGCGCTGATCGCATTTTTCTGAGGTCGTTTACTATTTTTAAAGAACTGTTTTGTACAACAGCTAAAGCTGCGATTTTTCTACAGAAATTACACGTTATGTTTTTCGTTATATCCTGTAAACTGGATAGAGTTAGGTCGTGAAATTTGTACAGTAGCTGGAACGGATGTTACCGAAAATCTCCCACTGGAATTTCGCCAATCGGATAGACGATGATTTTTAAATAAATTTTTCCGTGGACTACAGTCAGAAAGTGACGAATCTGACTGCAGCCTAGTAGATGATTTTTAATAAATAATTGGTAATGACTCAGGGCTTGAGGTTTTTACACAAAGTGATGCGGACCATGTGGAACGTTCTATAAATAATTTGGAATTTTTGGAATAGGGAAACTATTTTATAAAAATACCCGAAAACAGCCCAGTTCTCGACATCAAAGCTGAAACGTAATAAGTTGTTATGTGTGTATCTAAATGTTTGTTTGTGCTATCTGAGAATGTTCAAACCTATTTTATGTCAACGAAAATGTTATGTGAGTTGTTGTGTGCTATGATCACAAGTGATTATATGTGAAATAGGTATATGTATGTAAGTTATCAACGTGATTGCCTGATACATGGTAGATACGTGTATGAGTTTTGTGCCTTGCATGAACACACTAATAAACTAAATGGTAATTGTATTAGGACGTGGCTGACCTACATCAACTCCTAATCATTTTAAAAGTCTAACCGAGCAATCAAAGGTGAGTTCACTACTTTCTTTACAAGCATGCATCCAGTAGGAACAAACAAACAAACTTGCATCCCTGTAGGGGATACTTTACAAACCCATTGTGACAACTGTCAAATTTGCATGCATACGTACAATTATTAAATAATGATTAGTGCTTAATAATTGTGCTAAATTGCAACTAATTACTTGAATTGCTTTCTGATTAGTACCATATACATACATATGCATCATATATTGCAAACGACATATCATTACTGCATACAAACTTTTTTGATTCGAATGATGCACGAAACTCCGGCAGCACAGTTATCAGACAATCAGAAAAATGCTGACAGAGTTCAGTAGATAGACAGACATTATATTAAGACACAGAATGAGCCAGAAACCAAGTATTACACTAGTATAGTGTGTAGGAAAGTAAGGATCACAAAACTGCCTTCCTAGAGATAGTTTAAGTGCCGGAAAGTGCCTAAAACTCACATAAACTACAAAATTCTGCAGAAAATCAGCAAATTCAGCATTTAAACACATTTATATCATGCAGAAATATGGTTAAATGATCCTGAATGCTTTCCTAAGTATCGGGAATCGAAACAGTCATAAAAGGGTACATAAAACACACTAAACTGCATAGTTTAGCACCTTAACAAACTGGTAACCAACCGAACAACCGGAGATTACCCGAAACACCAAATTTACACTAGAAGCATTGTTTTAACATTACCAAGCTAGCTGTGATAACATCATAACACACTATATAACATCTAGTAACTAAATAACCTAACTAAACACTTGGATTTGAACTAGATAATTTAACTAATGGTTACACCCTAGCCTAGAACCCCCCCCCCCTCCAACACCTACGGCCCCAACAAGGGACCCACCATGGGATTTTATTTGATTATATTACTAGATCTTGTCTACACCTTTGGATACATAATACACATTAGATATACTAGTGATGAAGTGTTATAAGATTAACCCTTGGAGCATAAACTTTCATTTCCACACAAGATCACCAACATCATTTTTCTTCCTCCTCCCTCCATGCTCACGGCTCACACACACATCCATTTTCATTCAACAATCAACCATTCTAAGGTGTCCACTAGGTGTCTGTCTCAAGCATCATTAGGAAACTTGGAACCTTCGGAAACTAAAGGACCTTCACCATTTCTTTTATCCATATCTTTTCTTCTCTTGATCATCCCTAGCCTTGAGCTAGTCGTAAGTGTCAGACCCTGACTTTTGCGGAAGCATGATTATGGTGTGACTTTCTTGTTATCGTTGCATTCAACCATATCAAACAACTATATGATAAAACCAAAGATTTGTCATCCATAAAATGAGTTTAAAACATAACAACCTTGTCTAAAACGTAGACTTGGAATTGAAGTTTTACAAACCATATGAATTGTGTAGAAGTTCGCTAAGGACTCGTCAAAAGATATTAGTTGTAATCAAAGTTTGGAAGACGTGTCTCGTCTAGGAATAAGACACACTGACCAAACCCAAAGACCATGGATGACATCTTTATTTCAAACGCAGCATAAAAACTTTCAACGCCCGCCAGATCCACTTATTAGTCCCCTGAAATACATGTAGTTTAAAAACATCAACAAAAGTTGAGCGAGTTCATTTGTTTAGTATGTATGCACGTGTCGTTCTTGAAAACTTTTGTAAGTATGTATGTATGTCTGTGTAAACTGGTATGAAGCAATAAGGAACAATAGATCAATTAATGTGTAGCTAATACATTAAAAAGTGACATGGCATAGGAAGTACTCAAACCTGTATGCGTTTTTCGTACCGGCCCTCCGGCGGAACGACATAGTCACCAAAAGCGGCCACTCGCAGACCCATGGGTGGGGCTCGCAACACCCAATAGATCTATCACTCATGCCCCTCGGTCCTTATACAAGGATTAATGGTCTTAAGCTAATGGCCTACCCATTCACGTGATCTAGCAGTAACTTTCCTTAGCTAATCATACCATGGTAATTGTTTGTAAGCAGTATGTAACATGTATTTCACCCTCGAAGTATGAAACTGAAAACAGTTAAGAGAAAAGGGGGACATGAACTCACTGTATTGCGTCTTCGTATCCAATGTAACTCGATGCTTCCTCTAGAACGCACGACAACCTACAGGCGTATTACGGTCCGTTAGACGAGTGGGTCGTGCCTTGTCTTAGTATTGATTAATGCCTTTGAGTTACGTTTTAAAGTGTTTTCAATATGTTTGTAATAATACTTCTCGAGTATTGTTATTCGCATTTCCTTCCCAAGGATGGGAGTATCTCATACTTGTGTATTCATATTCTTGTGTTCGTATAACTTGCCATGTATTGGCGTCGTATCCCGGTGTAGTATTCCAAATAATAATATGCCAATATATTCTCAATATATTACTTCAAAACAATATATTTTCAAGTCTCACTTGGAAAATATTTTTAAACTTATTTTGTCCAAATTAATGCATTTCAAGAAATTACATATTTTCCCAAAAATATTATATTTCTTAATAAACCCAAGAAAATATATTTTTATCTCCCAAAAATAATATATTTTCTCCTTTTCCAAAAATAATGATATACTTGGTAATAGAAATCATACTTTCACTTCTTTTGTATCCAAAATAACGTTTACCAAAAATATATTGTAATGGTATTTTCTGGAATATCCCATAAGTTACGTTTTTGCGTTCGATTTCACAATATTATGTGTGTAACTTAAATATTTATTCCTTGTGATTTTTGTTATTATTTTGGAGTCGTTATTTCTATGGTATTTGTTAAGTTAAATTATTTTACCCTAAAATAATATAACTACTCCACAAAGTAGACAAATATTCACACAAGTGTCTTAGTATGAAATATATATTCTAAATATATATTTACCCATTTTATTTACAAAAACCAACCTCCGATACTTTGTATTTTTGTAACAAAACCTATGGCGAAGTTTATATTTAAAAAGCATAGTTTAAAATACACTAGAAAACACTTGTCTAGAAAATATTTTCTAAGTGTTGGGATTTTTAGAAAATTTTGCCATAGTTTCCTTTGTAAATGGAGGTGTCCATGCTATTTAGCATATCATTTTCTTTTCTAAAAATCATTCAAACCATCGACAATCATACTCTAAGCAATATTACACTTACCAAGTGCAAAACTATTCCATTTATAATACAACATGAACTTGATGTTTTATAAAAACGCGTAGTAACTCGATGAAGGGTTTAGTGGGTTTAGTTACCCTCCAAAGTGTGTTTACTTTTGTTAAAATCTCATTCTCGGGATTTTTAGATGTTCACAACTTGTGAACTTATTTTACTAGACTTACTACACTTATTTTATTTCCAAAAAAAAATAATGTAAGTGCAAGAAAAGTTATGATCTTTCAAAATCATCTTTTTAACTTGGTTTATCTAGAAAAACCATTTGTAAACCTCGGATCCATACGATCATCAACTCACTTTGTTTACTTATATTTCAAGGAATCATCTTGTTACCAAGTTCATGTCTAAATATGGAGGTGATCGTTTTATGTAAACCCCTAATCACCTCCTAACTTGTTAACTCATGTTTTCAATCATAATTTAACAAGTTTCATATGATGACTATCATCATGCTACCAAGAAATCACCAATCAATCATCAACATAACCAAGACAATATCATTCTAGTAATATTTCATTATGTTTCATCCATTTTTCATATTATGTAAAGCTTTATGTTCAAGACTTATGTGCATGATCTTTAGTGTTCTTGTAAATTTCAACATAATATAATCTTTAACCACTAAAAAGATGAAGTAAACAAGGATCAAAGGAGCTTACAAATAGCTTTAAGCTAGGGAAGATCAATGGAGAAAAATGAGTGGATAAAAGCTTGTGGTAGAGGTCCTTCAAGATCCGTGAGCACCGAGCCTCCTAATTCACCTCCTAGCACCTTGTAGTATCTTTGGAATGGATGAGACTGCAACAACAAAAAAATGGTGGTGGTGGGACTAGTTTCGGCCGTGAGTTGGGGAGAAGGGAAAGAAAGTTGTGAAGTGGTGATAAGTGTTGAAAAGGATGATGGTTATTATAAACACACTTTCTAATATCCAATGGTTATAGTGTTCCATCAAGTACTAACAAATCTTACCATAGTCCAAGAGAAGATTGCATGGGAAATATGGAAGATATTAAAGGATTGTTGTGATATTGGTGGGGCCATGCTTGACCGTGAACATCCATAGGGGGTGGGTAAATTGCAAATTTAAATGGTAAAGGTAGGTGATTTAGTGGGGTGTTAAGTGTTAAGTCTTGTGTCTAGTATGTTTCATGCTTTATGTAATATGTTATAGTGCTCGGGAACCATAACTAGCTCAGAAAAATAAAAACAATGTTTTTAACAATATTTTTGTGTTCCAGGTAACGTCTGGTTGTTCGGTTAGATACCGTTCCGTTAAAGTGCTAAGTGATATCGTAAAGTGTCCTTTATGTATCTTTTAGTGACCCTTTTAGTTCCCGACACTTAGGAAAGCATACAGGACCATTTTGCCATATTTTTGCAAGTGACTAGCATATTTAAATGCTGGATTTTGTTAATAAATGCAGAATTTTGCATTTTGAATGGGTTTTAGGCACTTTCCGGCACCTAAACTATCACCTAGTGACGCAGTTTTATGGTCCTTACTTCCCTACACTCCATACTAGTATAGTACCCTGTCTCTGGCTCATACTGGGCCTCAATATATTGTCTGTCTATGTGCTGGTATTGTCAGCATGTTTCTGAGTTATCCGCTCACTGTGCTAACTGTGCTTTGTGCATCAAGTATGTCACTAAAGTTTGTATGTAATGAATGTAGTGACAGTATGAAATGTGATGCATATGTATGTGTGTAACAAAAATCAGAAAGCAGTTTAAGTTATTAGTTGTAATTAAGCACAATCATTAAGCATAAATCAATATTAATTAAACGTACGGATGCATGCAAATTTGACAGTTGTCACATTCTCCCCCCGTTAAGAAAATTTCGTCCTCGAAATTTGTACTACCTTAACTCCTTATGGTTACGTCACACGTGTATGTATATGAATAATACCGAGGTAGATAATCACCAAACCGAATCAAACCTTACTCACATCAGGTGAGTCCAAGAATATATAACAACCCGAATCCTATGGTTAAAAGGTATGTGCTTTTAGCATTTGATGTCATAGGTACAAGCCGTATTGACGTATAGTTTAGTGTAATCCAGTTAACAGGGGGTTCCACAAAAGAGGAATTTTGACTAATAATATTCTCAAACGATCGATCGCAATATGCAAATGAGTTTTCACTAACCATAGCATCCGCTATATGAATTCAAAATCAACAACTCAAATGTAATAGTAAAATGATCTGTCAACTCCCGAATAAATGAATGGTAAGGATTAGCGTGTTGACATTTTGGAATTGCGAAAATACACCACATGAAGTACAAGCGAACCTGGTGTATCATTGTCTTAATTCGTAATTGCATCAGAAATGTTTAAATGACAAGTCAAACGAAAGTATATGCAGTTTTATGTGAAACGGTTAACCCTGATTAGCACAAGTTACAAGTTTGTAATGACACCACAAGGTGTCACAATGACATAATTCAAGTATAGTGGTGACTGAACAAGTTCACCGTGTTGGGAATCAAATGAATATGTACCGAACAAGCCTGAAGATTTGATTTACACAATGTCATAGAGTTTTCAGTTGAATATGGAACATCAAAGAGCCATAGTTTTTGGTCGAAGGTGAGAAAGCAATAAGTACCGCAGGGCATTCAATTTATAACGAAAGAATCGTTCGGAGGTACACCGTGGTATGAAATGAATCTATGTACCCTTTTCTTAACACACAACTGTCTTGAGACTGCTTTGATTGTGATAAACAAAACGGATTTAGAGCAAGTCAATAAATAAACAATTAAATCCGTGTATGAGGTGCGTAACCAACTTAGCGCAAGCTTCAATCTTGTGAAAGTATCCCCACAAGGTGTCGTAACCAACAAACGATTTAGTGAAGTCGTAGACCAAACAAGTCTACTACGACTCGAAACAAAAGAATCTTTGCCAATTATTTGAATATGATGCTCTCAATACATCATATGACGTCTTAAACTGAATGAAGAAGTTAAAGACCCGGGGTAGAGGCTAGCTCGTGGTTTGTTTAAGTTGGGTTCGAGTGTGTGGCTCGTGGATGTTTTTTCTTGTTGGGCTATTTTTTATTTTGTTTTTCTGTCGAGGGTTGTGTGTTTTGTCTTTGTTTTTCTAGGCTTCGGTTGTGTTGCCTAGTTGGTGTGTCATTCAGGCATGCCTTTGTACTGTGTTTGAGTTATTTATAAAATTCACCAGGGGTAACCCTTTACCCAAAAAAAAAAAACAAGGGGATTCCAGCATGGTCACGAAGATGAACTATGAATGTAACTTGAAAGAAAGAAGTTTCAAGAAAGTGTGTTGACTTGGTAACAAAAGAGCCAACAATAACAATAATGCAGGTCATTCGAATCACGAATTAGTAATTAGGTTTAGCAAAGTAATAATTGAATTTCAATGAAGTGTTTGTTCGAAACGAAACCACATGCGTAGCAAATGGTGCATGTGTGTCATAAAAGTTTCCGAGTACTGAATCCATGAGTATTTGCTAAAATGAAGAAATGACCAAGTATCGAAACAATTGCGTGTTCGCTATCGGCGAAGAAAATTAACGCGATGCAACTACCATTAAGGGGAGTAGAGATCTAAGATCTACTTGCTAGAAGCTAAAGTGAAGATTTCCAACAAAAGAAATTCAAGTACTTTCTGTTTGGTTAACTGAAATGGCATATATGTCAGGTTAATGGTGTTTGCTTAAGTTAACAGATGTGGTTCCTAAGTAACAACCTTTACGAGTTTGGACCTGGGTTCCCAAGGGTCCTATGTACATGTCTCCTAGATTCTCAGCATTTCGCATTCTGTGTAAAATTGTTCTGTGCATCGTGTAGGAAACACCATTTTTGTGTATGTCCAAAATAAGTCATTGTCCCACAATTTTCCCGATATACTTTCTTCCTGAAGTCACAGCTAATGACACTCGATCATCGATCAGTCGTGAAATAGTAGTTGAATCCTCCCAGTTAGTTAAATAAATAATTCGTTAATCCTTAGCAAGGGTTATCAACTCTTGTTGGTTAGGTCGTTCGGCTCCTGGTAGTTGATGCTCATTTGAAATTCATCATTCTTCTTTTTGATGAGCAGAACTGGGGTTACCTAAAACGGGAATCTTGGTCTGTTATCTTCCTTCTCTGTCAGCCACTGGGGTTACACTGACAATCCTTGCATCTCAGAAGGTGTATGTCACTAGGGTGCATTAATAGCAGGCGCGATGCTTGGAATTAAATCGATGTGAAATTCGACTTGTCGTTGAGGAGGTAGTTCTGGCAAGTCTTTGGGAAAGACTTCAGGATATTTCCCTATCACGGGAGTATCTTCGAGTTTTGGTTCTTCGGCTCCCTTATCCACGACATGAGCCAAGAAAACAACACATCCTTTACGCAACAATTTTTGTGCCTTCAAGTAATTAGTAATCTGTAGAGGCGTATCCTGCTTCATGAGTCACGATCATTCCTTCGTTCGCCATCGGGATGTGGATATCAATCTCCGCTCGATTGCTTGACAACTAGTCCATCCCAGTTACCACGTCAAGACTTCTCCTTAACTAGTTCTTATCAAGTACTGGATATCTATCTTATGTACTGCTAAAACAAGTATATCTATCATATGTTGAATGGCTGTTATCATATGTTGAATGGCTGTTTTTCTCTCTAACCTTGGGCGATTTTTGTTCTTCACATAAACCTTGATTCTACTTTGTGATCATTTGTATAACAGTCTGTGATTGGAGGTTTGATTATTCAAATCTCTATAACGAACTAGTTAGCAAGTGTGACCGATTTGGATTTAGGGTTTTTTCTTCTTTTTTCTCAATCGTCGCCGTAGTGATTAGTTTAGATTCTCTGATTTATTAATCTAGTTGTTTTTGATTGCGGTTAACTGAGTTTAATTTAGCTAGATCGAAAACTCTGGATTAATAGGTTAAGGGTTGACAATTAACACTAGGGTTTCAAGGTTTAGGGTTTCGAAGGTGGAGGCTGCATGTTTATGTTGTTAGTTTGACGTTGGAGGTCTGTTTACGTATTTGTATGCATGGAGAGAAACAGGGAACAGGGACTGGAGGACTTAGGGTTCCAATCGTTTTCTGAGAAAATGCATGGGGATGTGTTCATAAGCTCCAAGAGTTATACGCCTCTGAATATTCAGGATTTGCGGGATAAGTCGTCATTGTTTTCCAAGCCTCTGAACATTGATGGTAATCCATTAATTCCTCGGCGTGGAGTGGTTCAGAAAGAGCAGAAGTTCATAAATGTGATCGATGAGTTGGAGAAAGTCACTGTACCCGTACAGTTGGAGAGGTCAGATGCAGGTTACAAGGAAGATCAGAATGAGAAGAGGTCAATGCCGTCGTCTTATGCTGAAAAACTCCAGTCTTCAACGAGAAACAAAAAGGAGATTAACTTTAGACTCATGGAGTCAATGGAAACTCATGAAGATGCGGATGTTGTCATTCCTAAAGAAATAGTCAAGAAGGTTCAGGATAATTTTGAAAATGTTTTATATGGTTATTTCTTGGGTAACAGGTTGCCATTTCCAGTTGTGGAGTACTATGCCAGGAATGTATGGGCAAAGTTTGGATTCTCGAAATTTATGATGAATGCAAGAGGATTTTTCTTCTTTAAGTTCGATTCTAAGGAAGGTATGATGAAAGTTTTAGAGGGTGGTCCATGGTTGATTAGGAAAATTCCTTTGTTTATAAATGTTTGGTCTCCTTCAGTGAGCCTTAGGAAAGATGGAATTAAAACGGTGCCTGTGTGGGTTAAATTGCATAATGTTCCGATTGCAGTCTATACTGATGATGGACTAAGTTTACTAGCATCCAAGTTAGGGGTACCAAAGAGGCTAGATGCTTATACAGCGGATATGTGTGTTGATAATTGGGGTCGAAGTAGTTATGCCAGGGCGATGATAGAGATTAATGCGGATAAAGATCTTAAAGATGAGATTGTGCTGGCCATACCAAAAATGGATGAAGAGGGATACATAACTGAACGGGTTAAGGTTGAGTATGAGTGGAAGCCTATGCGGTGTGGAGTATGCTGTTTATTTGGACATGATGATTCTACATGTAGCAAGAAACCGAATGGAAAGTCTAAACAGATTTCTGTTGATGAGGAGGGGTTTGTTACAGACAAACGGAAAATGGCGAGATATTCGTTTCCTCAGAAGAAGCAAAAGCAGAAGTTTGTTTATAAACCAAAGCCTCACAAGAATGTTGCTAGTACTTCAGGAACGAAGGGGGATGATAAGTCGTATTTGGAAAATAATTCGGTTAAAATGTCAAACTCATTTGAAGCTCTTGCTGATGAGAAGGTAGATGAGAGGATGGAATCAACAAAATCTGATACTAATGTGGGTGGTACTAGAGAACAACAAACGCCTGAAGTGAAAGAGTTAAATCCTACGGAGATGGCTGAATATATGAGTAGTAATCTAAATGAAAAAGGACCGAATAATCTAAATGAAAAAGGACCGAAGGGGGCAAGCACTCCCGATGAGATGGGTTTTAATGGGTAGCCTAGCTTCATGGAACATAAGGGGTCTGAACCAACCCCTGAAACAAAGGGAGGTTCGTTTATTCATTGATGAGAATCGGTTAAGTGTTTGTGCTATTCTCGAATCGCATGTGGAGGTTGATAAGTTAGATAAGATTTGTAAAAATGTTTTTCGTAGTTGGAATTGGACGTCGAATGGGGGTGTTTGTGATAGAGGTACTAGAATAATCTTGGGGTGGAATCCTGATGACATTGACCTGATGGTTCTATATCAATCGGATCAAGTTTTACATACTCAGATTTTTTTAAAATTGGAGAAGAAGTTGCTGTTTTGTTCGTTTGTTTATGCAAAAAACAAGTATCAGGATAGAAGATCTCTTTGGGAGGATTTATGCAACTTTAAAGGTTTAGCTCATGACAAGCCGTGGGTGATTATGGGTGATTTTAATGCGGCTTTGAATATGGAAGATTTTCTCACAGGGCCATCCACTCACACAATAGCTATGCGAGAGTTCTATGATTGCATCCAAACAATTGAAATGGTAGATGTTAAAAGTCATGGGTTACATTTTACATGGAACCAAAAGCCAAAGGATGGGGTAGGAGTGATTAAGAAGATTGATCGTATTATGGGTAATGTTAAGCTGTTAGAGGTTTTTCCGGATGCGTATGCTTTATTCCAGCCGTTTCGTGTTTCAGATCATGCTCCGGGTATCCTAAAGGTCTCGTGTGTTTCTTTTGCTCGTCCTAAGCCGTTTAAATTTCCAAATTTTATTACAACAAAAGCAGATTTTAAGCATGCTGTTTGTTCTGAATGGTTAAAAACTGTGGATGGTGTTTCAATGTTTTCGGTTGTAAAGAAAATGAAGAATCTGAAGCCGCATTTTAGAAGGATTCTTCGTAACCAAGGTAATCTCCACAAGAGGGTTTCTGATTTGAGAAATCAGTTGGATCAAATCCAAAAACAGGTGGAAGCTAATCCGATGGATGATGCTCTTCGGATTGCAGAAGCTAAGTGTCTTCAAGATTTCAAGGTTGCGGCTTATGATGAGGAGTGTTTCTTGAAGCAAAAATCTAAAGTTCAATGGTTATGTGTTGGGGATTCGAACACTTCATATTTTCATAATAGTGTGAAAAGTAGGAATGCTCGCAATAAGATAAACTGTATCAAGGATGTGAATGGGAACCAGTTTGAGGGTCGTGAAGTTGCAGCTACTCTATTAGCTCATTACTCTGAGTTTATGGGTAAGGAGGATAAAGTTGATAGTCTGGAGGATGGGGAGCTCTTTGTTAATGTTCTTGGGGCAGGTGCAGCCGAGAATATGGTGAGACAGGTTACTGGTGATGAGGTTAAAAAGGCTATGTTTGGGATAAGCGAAAATAAGGCTCCTGGTCCGGATGGTTATACTTCAGCATTCTTTAAGAATTCGTGGGATATTGTGGGAGATGAAGTTACAAAGGCGGTGCTAGAATTTTTTAATAATGGTCAAATTCTTAAACAAATTAACCATACCATTTTAGCATTGGTCCCAAAAAGTGACACGCCTAACTCGGTGCTAGATTACCGGCCGATTTCATGTTGCAATGTGATATATAAGTGCATTAGCAAAATTATTACGGATAGAATAAAAAGCTCGCTGGGGTCTCTAGTTAATATAAATCAGTCGGCCTTTGTGCCAGGAAGGAAGATCTCGGATAATATTCTCCTTACACAGGAACTTATGCATAACTATCATATTGATCGAGGTCCTGCTAGATGTGCGTTGAAAATTGATATTCAGAAAGCTTATGACACTGTCAGCTGGTCTTTTTTGGAAGATATTCTGAAGAAGTTTGGGTTTCATCAAAGAATGGTTTCATGGATTATGGCTTGTGTCACGACGGTTTCGTATTCGGTGAGTATTAATGGCGAGTTGCATGGTTATTTTAGAGGAAAACGGGGGTTAAGGCAAGGAGATCCTATGTCTCCGTATTTGTTTACGTTGATTATGGAGGTCTTATCATTACTTTTACAAAAAATGGCCTTGAATCCTGCGTTTAAATTTCATGCAAACTGTTCGAAACAAAAGATAATAAACGTCTCGTTTGCTGATGATCTCTTTGTGTTTGTGAATGGAGATCCTTGCTCAGTTCAGCTAGTTCGTGATGTGTTGTTGAAGTTTACTAGTATATCGGGTCTTGTTCCAAACTTGTTGAAGAGCACAATCTTTTTCAGCAATGTGCCAGGTAATACTAAAGTTGAAATTCTGAACTTATTGCCATTTAGGGAGGGTGTTTTGCCGGTTAGATATCTTGGGGTACCTCTCATATCTACAAAGCTATCTTTTAGAGAGTGTAATGTTCTTGTGGAACGGATGGATAGAAAGGTTAATAACTGGATGTCAAAATCTTTATCATTTGCGGGTAGATTGCAACTTCTCAACTCGGTGCTAGCGGCTATGTATACGTATTGGGCATCGGTCTTTATTTTGCCAGCTCGCATTATTAAGGATCTGGAAAAGAGAATGAGGAGATTTTTATGGAATGCTGGTTCCCAAGGAAAGATCCGGTCAAAGGTGGCTTGGAAGGATATTTGTAAACCGAAAGAAGAGGGTGGTCTTGGAATTCGTAGTATATCCGAGGTTAATAAAGCCCTCATGACATCGCATATATGGAGTATTATAACCAATCGAGAGTCATTGTGGGTCCAATGGATCCATGCGTATAAGGTTAAAGGTAGAAACTTCTGGGAGATACAATGCAGGGGTAACTTGACGTGGAGTTGGAGGAAGATATTGCAGATTCGGAGTCTGGCAAGACCTTTTATTTGGAAGGTGATTGTGAGTGGATCTCAAACAAATGCTTGGAGCGATAATTGGTGTGATTGCAGCCCAATTCGGAGCTTTATTACTCCAAGAGTGATAGCAGGAGCTGGGTTTAATTTGCAAACTACTGTTGCTGATCTTATAGATGATGATGGTCGATGGAGGTGGCCGCAAGCGTGGAATGACCTATTTCCGGTTCTAAATGATATTACAGTTCCCATTCTTTTTGCTGGTTCGAATGATAGGTTTGGATGGAAGACGTTAGATGGAAATATTGTTCACTTTAATTCTTGGGAAGCATGGAATAATTTTCGGTTACGAGAAACGAAAGTGGCCTGGATAAACATGGTGTGGTTTAGTCAATGCATACCAAGGCACTCATTTCATCTTTGGTTAGTTATAAAGAATAAACTGATGACACAAGATCGGTTGGCAGTCTGGCAAGCGGGTAGTGCAACCAATTTAATTCTTATGTGTTGTCCCCTTTGTAAGCATGGTAGAGACTCTAGAGATCATTTGTTCTTTCAATGCTCTTTTGCGTCAAAGATTTGGAACAAGGTTAAGAGAAGGATTGATATGGCGAGTGTAGATGATACATGGATGTCTGTTATGGATTGGGGAGAGCAGAATGCGAGCTCAAAGAATTTAGATCAAATTGTGTGCAAACTTGTTGTGGCGGCTTCTACATATTTCATTTGGCAAGAGCGGAACAACAGGCTTTTCTCGAATACCCAAAGATGTGCTGATACAGTGGCTCAGGTGATTCTTGATACGGTAAGACTTCGAATAATGGGGTTCAAGATCGGAAGTGACATGAAGCATAGGAAGCTGGTGGAGAGATGGAAGATTCCAATGCACAACATGGAAGAGAACCCGGGTTAAAGAGCATTTAGGGTTGGGTCATTGTGTTGTGTGGCTTAGTTTTGTTGGGCTGTCTTTGTGTTAGTCTGTTATGTTTTTGGTTGTTGGTTTTTGGTGTCCTAGGCTTTGTGTTTGAAGCCTAGTAGTGTGTGTCAACTGTTTGTCGCACCCTGTTTTATTATTTATATAAAATTCACCAGGGGTAACCCTTTACCCAAAAAAAAAGTATATTCTGAAGCTAAAATTCGACAATAATGTCAAATAGCACAGACGCATAACATTGACTACTATGAGGCGTACCGATGGCCACGTTTGGATCCTGGCGTGCTTCCCTAGCTCCGGTGTTAGACATTCTTCCCACGATTTTGTTTAATCTCCTTTGGGCAATCTTTCCTAAAGTGCCCCATATCACCGCAGTTATAACATCCCTTACCTTTCTTTCCACGTTTCGTCTCATGCCAACACGTTTCCCTGCTGTGCCCCACTTTGCCGCAATTGTCACACTTTCCATTCTTACATCGCCCGGTATGATGTCGTCGACACTTGTCGCATTTGGGTAGTTTACCCATGTACTCTTTTCCGTTTTTGGCCTTGTTGTTGCTATTCGTCTGAGTACCCTGCTTGAAGTTTGCGAAATTTCTCTTGTTGTCTCCAGATGACTCTACATGAGTCTCCTTCTTCTCCTCAGAGGTTGAAAATTTGTTCAACCTGATTGCCTCTTCAGTCAAGGTCACACTTAGATCAATGGCCTCAGCGATCGTTGCAGGCTTTGATGTCGTCACCATGCTCATGATTTGGGGTGCCAATCCCCAAATAAAACGCTCAATCTTTTTAAATTCTGGTTCTACCATGTATGGGACAATACGCGATAGAACATGGAATTTTTCCACGTATTCAGCTATTTTTGGTCCTTCCGTCTTCAAGTTCCGAACTCAGTTTCCATCTTCTGGCTTTCCGTTCTTGAACAGTACTTCTTATGCATCAGTTCTTTCAGTTGATCCCATGTCAAAACATACGCAGCAGCCTCGCCCATCGTCTGAACCTGGAGTTTCCACCATGACAGAGCCCCATCTTGGAATAGTCCGGAAACGTACGTGACCTGATGCTCTCGGGCGCATTTGCTCACACGCAAAATAGAATCCGTCTTCTCAACCCAGTGCACGAAGGCTACGGCACCCCCAGTGCCGTCGAAATTCAGGGGCTTGCAGCCCAAGAACTGCTTGTAGGTGCAGCCTGTGAGATAAGCAACATTATTCGCGTAAGGTAATAGCAAAGCACTCGTGGAAATGTCCAAACGTTTTGTAATGTGTCTTAAGTGACTAAACATTACCGTTGGGTGGGTTATTTCCTGAAGTACCTCCGCTGCGCTCGGAGCGAAGGGCCTCGTACTGTGCGATGACCTGTAAGATGCGTTCTTGAAATTCCGCCTCTGTCGTCGGCAGAGGGTTGTTGGTATCGGTGTTCCTTTGAGTCAACATCTTCTAAGAAGAAGATTGGTTAGGTCAAGTCTTATTTGTTTAGGAAGTGCTTTTAGTTGTTTAGTGGTCATATGTACATACACATAATAGGTCATTATACCAACCAATCAAGTAATAGCATAATCATAGCATGTCACACCCCGACCACGTGAGACAACGAAACGTGGCGGAAACGTCGGGGAGTGTTGTAACAGAATTAATTGTTTCACAACCATGGAAATTAAAGTTTTGTTTTATTCATCAAACAAGCGAGTTACATTGTCTTTAAACAAGAAATAAAGAGTACATAACATGAATTAACTAGTTCTTGTCTTGTTTTAAGTCACTAAGGCACAGGTCCGCCTAAGTATGTCTCGATAAGTCCTATGCATCAACTCCTGAAAACACATGTGAAAATAGGTACGTCAGCATAAAAATGCCTGTGAGATACATAGGTTTTGTGAAAATAGGATTCATGACTTGTAAGTTTAAGAAAATGTTTAATAAAGTTTAGTCATGAACCTTGTAAATTGTTTTTGTTTTGTAAATCATTTGAAAAACAATAAGTTCAAATGATATGTATAAATAAGAGAATAATGTATGGTTAAATGAATAACCAAGTAAAATGAGTTTGTATAAGATAAGTTGTTTGTAAAACAATGTCTTGTGAAAAGTATGTTATTTGTATAAAATGTTATATGTCTCAAATTGAAATGATTCAAACAACGCTACGATATGTAATACCATACAAACACTTATATATAGGAAGTACCAGCGGCGTATCAACCGTGCTTGTATCATATTACACACGCCTCGTTACTTAAATCACTTACTCAAACCAAACCATCAAGATGTAATGTTTAACAATTGTAGAAATGTTTAGGTATAGTCAAATGTCTATGGTCAAATGGTTCACATGGTTCAATAGATACAAATGGTTCACATAATGTAATATAATGTGTTCATATGCTGGATGAGCATATGCAACAAAATGTAATGTAAAACAATGTACTAAGTATGCACACAATGGACATACATAGCATGAAATGTAATGTAAAACGATGTACTAAGTATGCACACAATGGACATACATAGCATGAAATGTAATGTAAAATGATGTACTAAGTATGCACACAATGGACATACATAGCATAAAATGTAATGTAAAATGATGTACTAAGTATGCACACAATGGACATACATAGCATAAAATGTAATGAAATCATGTACTATAAATGTACTAATGAACATAGCAAGTATATGATGTGAAAACATGGAAAACAGGAAAGTAACAAGTAGGCACATGTGTTTCACCCCAAAATGTTTGGAAAACAGTAAAAGAGGGGTCTATGTACTCACTTGAGATTTCTTAGTAGTCCTTGAGTAACAACCAAACAATGCTAGAGATCACGGATATCAAACGGCACCTAATATAGGTAACTATGTTAATATACCGGACCTAAATCGGAGGATTGGATAGAATGAGGGTTCGTAAACTAAACGAGTATGGAGACTCGTGTAATATGGTTTAACAAAGCCCACATACTAAAATGAAACCTAACCTAAGTGCTTACGACCCATTACAACCCGTTTAGGTAGCTTATGCTACTTTAACGCGTCGTTCGCGTAAAACGCGTTCGGAACGCCTAACTAGCCCTATGATAAGTAACATATGCCTTAATATGTCTAATATTGTTGCCAAATCAGTTTAGATACCAAAAGTTATGTTACATATGCTTAAAATGAATTTTGGCGTAAAAAGGGTATTTTGGTAATTTACCTAAGGCATATATACTACCTATCATACAACTAACTAAACATCGTGACCATAAGGTATAACCTCAGAAGGTTATTCCCTACATACTATGGTCACCTAATGTGTTTGGTCGGATCCTAATGATCGACCAAACGGGTCGGGTTCGAAAGTATAAGCGATTGTTTAGATCGCTTACCTTACGACCCTATATAAGCACTAAACTAAAAGTGACGAGCTAAGCATGTTAAAACATGCTTAACTAAGTTTAGATTGATTCTCTGGGTTAATCTGTTAGGATTGATATTCGGCTCTAGGGTTTCAGGATTAGGGTTTTTACTTTTTGTCTCTGTTCTTCGGTTTCTTGGATTCGTAGTCGTTTCTGGGTGTGCATGCTGGTTTCTTTTACGTTGTTTTAGAGAGAGTTGTGTGTCTACAAATGATTGATCGTGATCTTAATGGGAGTAACATCCCACTAGATCAGGAGAATCGAGGATTGGTTGATCAGTATGGTTATCCTTTACCTCCGGCGGCTACGGATGTTCTGAATGATTCAGCGTCTCAAGAGATAGGGTCGACTCCGGGATCAGTACCTGTCCGAGGAATTGGTCTACGTGTGACTAACATTGAAGGAAAACCACTGTTGCCGAGGAGAGGTATGTTTTTCTCTGATAATATTTCGGTCATTGATGGGCTTGCTGCTATATCCAAACCTGTCAACTTTGAAAGTGTGGAGAAGGTGAATATTCCTGATCAGGGTGCCAGTAGTCAGGGTGCTAGTAGTCAGCAAGATCCGGTAAATGTAGTAAAGCCCCCATCATATGCTGATTCGGTTAGAGGAGCTAATGCGATGAAGGTTAATTTTCGTTCTTTAGCGACTGATGAGAAACAGGATGGGTGTGATGTTGTCCTTTCTAGGGATTCGGTCAGAGTTGTGCATGATAAGCTTGCTAACACGTTGTATGGGTATTTTTTGGGGAATCAGGTTGCTTATCCTGTCGTGGAATATTATGTTAGGAATAATTGGAAGAGGTTTGGGTTGCAGAAATCAATGATGAATGCAAACGGTTTCTTCTTTTTCAAGTTCGCTGATCAAGCAGGTATGCAAAAGGTGCTTACTGAGGGGCCGTGGATTATTCGATCACAGCCGTTGTTTTTAGAAGTTTGGTCACCATCGATAAAGCTTGAGAAGAAAGAAGTGAAAAAGGTTCAGGTTTGGGTTAAGTTTCATGAGGTTCCTCTAGCGGCATATACGGAGGATGGGTTAAGTTTAATTGCAACAACTATTGGCGAGCCAAAAGCTTTGGATTCGTTTACCACCTCAATGTGCGTTGATGTGTGGGGAAGAAGTAGTTTTGCTCGTGCTCTGGTAGAAATTTCAGCTGATACGGATCTTAAGGAGGAGTTAACTATTGCGGTCCCTTGTCTTGATGGGGATGGTTTTGTAAAGGAGAAGGTCTATGTTGAATATGAATGGTGTCCACATAGATGTGGACGATGTTGTGTTTTTGGCCACAACGAGGATAGTTGCCCTTTGCAGTCTTCTAAAGTGTTTAAAGACAGACCTCAACAGAGAAACTTTCCTGGTTATGATAAGAAGATGAAGCAGCGGATTCAGGAGGGTGGACCTTCAAAGAGGCAAACTATGGTGGATGAAGATGGGTACACAACTGTGCAAGGTAAGAAGGCGGCTAGGAAGGTTGGTTTTAATGTGAATAAACCAAAGCAAAAATTTGAATATAGGCCTGTTGCTCCTAAGCCGAAGGGTATAAACAAGGTAACGAAAGTTGTGGATAATTTTGTCTCCTCAAACCCGTTTGATGTGCTGAATGACACGGTTCCGGATAATAACGCTGGGAATTCGAAGGAAGGGGATGGTGGAGCTCAAGATTCTGATGAAGACGAGGTTATAGAGGTGGAAAATGAAATGGATGGGTTTATGACAAAAGGTACTCTAAAGATCAAAAGTAAAGGGGCAAGCACTCCTTCTCCGATAGTTACTAATGGTTAGCATTGCGGCATGGAATATAAGGGGGTTGAACCGCCCTCTTAAACAGAAGGAGGTTCGTCAAGCAGTGAAAGAATTTAATTTGAGTTTGTGTGCTATTTTGGAGTCTCATGTGGATATTGGTAATTTGGGTAAAGTTTGCAAGTCAGTTTTCAGGTCTTGGGAATGGACGTCGAATGGAGGTTGTTGTGACAAAGGTGCGAGAATTATTATTGGATGGAATCCGGCCATATTTGATGTCATGATCTTGGCGCAATCTAGTCAGGTTATGCATTTTCAGCTGATTTTCAAATTGGATAAAAGAATGATATTTTGTTCAGTCGTTTATGCTGCTAATTATTATGTGGCTCGTAAAGAGTTATGGAATAATCTTTCTATGCACAAAGGCCTTGTTGATAACAAACCTTGGTGCATTATGGGTGATTTTAATACGGCGCTTAACAGTGAAGATAACTCTATGGGAACGTCATCCAGCTCTACTGGTATGAGAGATTTTCAAGAGTGTGTGAATAATATTGAAGTGGTTGACATTAATCGAATAGGGATTCATTTTACTTGGAGTCAAAAGCCAAAAAATGGGGTAGGTTTGCTGAAAAAACTTGATCGAGTGATGGGAAATATGAAGTTTATTGCTGATTTTCCAAATTCGGTGGCCTTTTTCAAACCGTATAGGCTATCGGATCACTGTCCTTGTATTCTCTCCTTCCCAGAAGCTGGTAGACTGAAGCAGCGGTCTTTCAAGTTTGCAAATTTCCTGGTCTACAAACCAGAGTTCTTGGAGATTGTTAAAAACAACTGGGATACTAATGTCAATGGTGTTCATCAGTTTAGAGTGGTGATAAAACTTCGAGTTCTTAAACACCCGTTGCGTTCTTTATTGTTCAAACAAGGCAATCTTCACAAAAAAGTTGTTAGACTGCGATCGGACCTAGATATTATTCAGCAAAAAATTGATAGTGATCCTTTTAATGATGATCTTCGGGCCGCAGAGTGTTTAGTCAGTCGTGATCTCCAAGAGGCTTCTTTAGATGAAGAACGGTTTCTCAAGCAAAAGTCTAAGGTAGATTGGTTGAGTGCGGGGGATATGAATTCTGCTTTTTTTCACTCATCTTTGAAAATTAGGAATCATTGTAGCCGGATTGAGGTGATAAAAGATTCGGAAGGGAAAATTTATGAGGGTGATTCAGTTTTTCAACCGTTTGTTAAGCATTATGAGAATTTTTTCGGTTCAAAAGGGGATATTTCTCTTACTCCAGCTCCGGATTTATTTTCTAAAGTCCTCTCCCCTCAGGTTGCTGCTCATATGATCCGTCAAGTATCGGCGGAAGAGGTAAAAAAAAGCGATGTTTTCTATTGGTATTGATAAAGCTCCGGGTCCTGATGGGTATACATCGGCGTTTTTCAAAAGTGCTTGGCCGATTGTTGGTAATGATGTTACTTGTGCCATCATAGATTTTTTTGAGACAGGAAACCTCCTTCGTGAATTGAATCACACAACTATTGTGCTTATTCCGAAAATTCCTACTCCTTCGACAGTTACTGACTATCGGCCGATTGCTTGCTGTAATGTTTTATACAAATGTATCAGTAAAATCGCTGCGGATAGAATTAAAGGTGCGCTGAATGACATCGTTAGTATTAATCAATCGGCATTTGTTCCAGGGAGGAGAATTTCTGACAACATTATGTTGACTCAAGAATTAATGCATAATTATCATAGACATGCGGGGCCTCCAAGGTGTGCGTTTAAAGTGGATATCCAGAAAGCTTATGACACGGTTGACTGGAGATTTCTAAAAAGTGCTTTGCGAGGGTTTGGGTTTAAAGACAAGATGATTGACTGGATCATGGTGTGTGTCTCGACTGCTTCCTTTTCCATTTGTGTCAATGGTTCTGTTCATGGGTTCTTTAAGGGCAACCGTGGTTTAAGGTAAGGGGATCCAATCTCCCCTTATCTTTTTTACTTTAGTTATGGAAGTTCTGACGTCCATTCTTCATCATGCGGTTCGTATTGACTCATCGTTTAAATTTCATAACAAATGTGAAAAACAGCAGATTATCAATCTTTGTTTTGCGGATGACTTGTTTCTTTTTGCTAGAGGAGAAATAAATTCGGCCAGGTGTATTATGACATCTCTTTCTAAGTTCACAAAGATGTCGGGTTTAGTGCCGAGTAATCAGAAAAGCACTATATTCTTTTGTAATGTCAACGGCCACGTCAAAGATGCTATTTTGGATCTTATGCCGTTTACGGAAGGAAGTTTGCCTGTCAGATATTTGGGGGTGCCCCTGATCTCATCCAGACTCGGTTATAATGAGTGTCGAGTGCTCGTGGAGAAATTAGAGAAACGTATAACACATTGGAGGAACAAGTTGCTTTCATTTGCAGGTAGATTACAGCTTATTATTTCCGTTCTCTCTTCTATGCACATCTACTGGTCTTCTGTCTTTATGTTGCCGGTTCGGATTATTCATGACCTTGAAGCTTGTATGCGGAATTTCCTATGGTCCCAAGAGAGTACGTATTCTAAAGGGAAATCAAAAGTTTCTTGGAAGACTGTTTGTACTCCGAAGTATGAAGGAGGGTTGGGAATTAGACGAATTGGGGACACGAATACGGCTCTTATGTCTTATCATATTATCATATTTGGAGCATTGTTTCAAAGCGGGATTCTTTATGGGTGGATTGGGTGCACAGTTATCGGTTAAAAGGCAAGAGTTTCTGGGTGTGTAAAGCTCCCTCTAATTGCTGTTGGTCCTGGAGAAAGTTAGTGCAAATGCGGCCCCTCATCAGGAATCATTTATGGTCGAATTTAGGGAATGGCGCTGATACTTCTGCATGGTTCGATTACTGGTGTGATATAGGACCTCTTGGTGACTTTATTTCACCTAGAACCATTACGGATGCAGATTTCAATCTGGATGATACTGTGGCTAACATATACTCGCAGGGTTCTTGGTCTTGGCCTTTGGCTTGGAGGGATCTCTTTCCGGTTCTCATTCAGGTAGACCAAATACAGTTAAATCCGACAAAACATGATAAAGTGGTTTGGAGGGATGGTAGTGATATAATGGACTTCTCCTCTTCGTGTGTTTGGCAATCGATTCGGTACAAGCTTCCGGAAGTGAATTGGTGTAATATTATTTGGTTTTCGCAGTGTATTCCCCGTCATGCCTTTATGATGTGGCTGGTCATCAAAGGTAAGCTCTTGACTCAAGACAAAATTCTTAAATGGGATATCGCGCGGAGGAAGAACATGAATATGATGTGTTGCCTTTTATGCTATCAGAACTTTGACTCACATCCGCATCTATTCTTTGAATGCAAATATTCGTCTCAAGTTTGGCATGTCATTCGTAACAAGGTGAACATGGATGCTGTTAGTCCGAAATGGACTGATATAGTTGATTGGTTGCTGGTTCGGGTACGTTCCAAATCCGCTATGAATTATGTTGCTAAACTTCTTGTTGCGGCTGCTGTGTACTTCTTATGGCAAGAAAGAAATGCTAGACTTTTTAAAAATCAGCTGAGACCGCCGGAGAAACTTAGTGAGATTATCTTAAACACGGTCAGATACAAGTTGATGGGAGCTAAACTAAAGAACACTTCAAGTGTGAGGAGACTTCTTGTAGAGTGGGAGATTCGAGGGGATCAAGTCGAGGATGATGGAGGCTGATTAATTTTGTTTCATGTCATATTTGTCTAGATTGTAGTCTAGTTGTCTCATTGTCTTGTGTGGATGGTTATGGTTGTTTTTTGTTTCACTTTCATGGGGCATGTCCCATGATTGAATTAGTGTAGACTCTCTACGCTACTTGTTTTGTTTGGTTGTGAATATATAGAATCACCGGGGTAACCCTTTACCCAAAAAAGAAAACAGGTTTGGTATCAAAACAAACGGTTTTGATACCTAAGAGTAGTTTGGTTACAAAATACGCAATAACACGCATTTTGGCCGAAACTACGACTCGTCACTGAGCCTAGATAACGTGGTAATCAGTAGGTATAGTCACTAGGGACTATAACCATCGTGATTACGCTCACGTTATGAAGTTCAAACGAACTTCGCATTGACTATAAACTGGTCAACGCAGAAAGTCAAACAAAGTTTGACTTTTAACGCATAAAGAATAAAAGAACGAAGGAACACTTACAAAGGGTCCCCGCAAGCTAATCTCGATCCAAATAACTCAGGTATGAAGCAAGGGCTTCAACTTATAGCACTTTTGATCAGATTTGTGAGGAAGAAGTGAAACTAAGGTGGGTATTTATAGGAAATGGACCACCGTTAGGATCTTTTCTTAAATACCGTGCTTTGATCTTTCCCCTACACTTGTTGCAACACCTTGGTACCCAAGTTTGGCCCCCCCAACATCAGGGATTAACATGTGGCATTGGCCTTTGGAGTGTTTAGAAGCTATTAACAAATTTTTAAACAACTTTTGCTGATCTGAAAGGGCCTCGCGTGACGCCTAGGGGGCTAGGTGTCACGCCAAGGTCCTTCTGATCAGCAAACATTTTCCAAAGTTTCCATTTCAGTCCCCGTTGTGTATTAAGGCCATTTCCAACATGTTTAAGGCTCGTTAAGCCAACGATAAGGCCCTAAAATGATGCCTAAACATTGTGGACATGAAACATGCTCAAAAATATCCCGGATGTCGGTTCGTTTGGTCGTACGATCGCGATGTTCGCTTAATTACGACGACATGCGCATAAGCGTGAAAAACGATCCAAATTGCGTGACGAATGGGTTTTTCTTATGCCAAACACTAAAATAAAATATTTTAGTGCTTACATAAATTTTTGGATGTCCGGATGCATTCAGAACGTAAGTTATGCGCGAAAGTGCAAACTTATGCACTTTTTGACGCTTTTAGTCCCTGAATGACCCAAAAGTTTCTTTTTGCCATACCAAAGCCTTCAAAACTTATTTCTAAGTTATGTAAAGGTTATTTAAGGTATGTGAAGCCTATTTCACTATTCCGGAGTGTTCGTTGCATTAAACTGGTTATATTTACGCATCAGTGCGCGTAAAACCTTCCAGAAAGCGATTTAGAGCCCGAAATCGAACAAGAATTGATATGTGCAAATGATACACATATTTGTACAAATCTCAAGTATGAAATACAATATTTCAATGGTTTGATATTTGTTTAATGGTCACGGAGGCACAGTTGTCACATAGCATAACCAAGTAATTTGGGAATTGTGTTTAATGAGAGCGTAGCAAGCAAGCACGTAGCATTATAATTATAGCACACACAAATAGATCAATAACGTGCTTGACGAAGACATAGCGACTGAGCTCTCGTTGGTCATTGGTCACAAAGTATTGTCGCATGTTTAGTGATGATTGGCTTCCTATTATTCCCTGACCACAATTGTATTGTCTTCCAAAATGTATCATATCAACAGGGACACAGGATCACCCTACCCTTGTCCATTAAATATATTAGTGTATCAAAATTACGTTGTCAGATGTGGTCTTCAAAAGTCTCCACAATCCCGGTTTATCATTAGTGTCTTTACCCAAATGTAATGCAATCCGCATAATCCAGAAACCAACTACACTGGCGACTAAGGTGGAGGAAGGAAGAAAAGTAACTGCTAGCATGCGTAAACTCCTCCTCGAGCTTGTATATACATCGAAGTAGTTAACTGATCTGCCGCTCGATAGTAAAGGAACGAGCATCAAAAACCTGGGAAAGGCGTTATAGCAGCAGGTGAGAATGCAAAAGAAGTCTTTGATAATTGTGGAGGATCAAAGTATACTGGCAATAAACAGGGTGGAGGTTGTGGTGTCAGCTCAAGCTCCAAAACTTTGCGACTTATATCCTCAAATTGTTGCTGATGTTACAGGAGCACTCATTTCGTGTGTAGCCTCCATAATGTGAGGGATGGCAAGTGTCTAAAATCAGCATAGTGTATTATAGGAACCATCGAAATGGCTCGTCCAGCGTTGTAGAGGTGAATGTAGCAACTGGTGCAACCTTTGAGGTTGGGGAAAATGCTGTTGTAGCAAAAAGATCATTATGCGGGTGCTGACCTGGAGTTCCTTCCCGGGGTGCGGGTATGTCTTGAAAGAAGGCAATAGGCAACTGGTGTGATGGACGTCGGACTCCACAAGAGGAAAGGAGTAACATCAGTGGGTGTGGGTGCAGTGGCAATTGTCCCGAAAGGAAGAATAACAGGTGCTAGTACGGGTTCAGGTACAAGGGGCGCAATGTCTGTTAAACCAAAAGGAATAGGGTCATGATTAAGCAAGGGCGAATGATCAGAAAGTGCTACATCAAGCTGGCCCACAAGGAACTGGAGCTGCCTCAGGGGCAGGTTCTGGGTCGTGTGAGGGTATGTGATCTTGAGCAGGTGTTAGTGCAGTAGTCAAAGCGGCGTCGTCGTCTGTGTCTGTAGCAAAAAGCGGTAACCTGCCTGTTCGTAAAGCCGTAAATGTCGTAGACTCAAAGGAGTCTGAAATCGAATGTATACTAGAATCAGATGATAGCTTGACAATAGGGATCTCAAAATGTAAAATTAGTAACAACGTTCTCATTTAACTTTCCATCATCCTAGGTGTCCACGGGAGGGTCATCAACAAGCAAATTTATGTCGTCATTAAACAATTGTCAAAGAGGCAAATCCTCGGGGGAAATAACCACGAGAGGTACGGCGTCGAGGATCGGAGCCAGGAGGTGCTCTCCACCGAAGTGTCCAAATGGTAAGGTGGTTGTGGATCGAAAGAAGAATGACAGGAAGATTCTCGTCAAGGAAGTCATCAGCAAGGGTAATTCACCAAAAGTCTGGCAGCGCGGACGGTTGGAGGTCGTCCTCGTCCTTGGTCAGCATGTCAGGGTCACTCTCAGTGTCTGACATAAATATCTCCGGCGCAGGTACAGTCTCATCATCTGTGGCGGTGGCCGTAGGGTCGTCATCACCTGACAATTCGTTCCCTGAGGAAGGTGACGTGTGTGCCGGTACATAATAGTCGTAGCATGCATATTCACAGTAATCTTTAACACTTTTTGTGTTGCAAATAAAGACAATTCATAATGTAATCATGTATCCACATATTCGTCCTAGTCTTCCCAGACTATCCCACCCAGCCTCTCAGACTGAACTCCCTAGTCTCTCAGACTAACTCCCTGGTCTCTAAGACAAAATCTCCCCAGTCTCTAAGACTAACTCCCTGGTCTCTAAGACCAAATCTCCCCAGTCTCTAAGACTAAATCCCTGGTCTCTAAGACCAAATCTCCCCAGTCTCTAAGACTAAATCCCTGGTCTCTAAGACCAAATCTCCCAGTCTCTAAGACTAAATCCCTGGTCTCTAAGACCAACTTTCCCAGTCTCTAAGACTAATTCCCTGGTCTCTAAGACCAACTTTCACAGTCTCTAAGACTAATTCCCTGGTCTCTAAGACCAACTAATTCTCCCCAGTCTCTAAGACTGATCCTCCCTCAGTCACTAAGACTGAACCTCCCTCAGTCTCTAAGACTGATCCTCCCTCAGTCACTAAGACTGAACCTCCCTCAGTCTCTAAGACTGATCCTCCCTCAGTCTATAAGACTGATCCTCCCTCAGTCTCTAACCTCCCTCAGTATCTAAGACTGATCCTCCCCCAGTCTCTAAGACTGAACCTCCCCCAGTCTCTAAGACTGAACCTCCCTCAGTCTCTAAGACTGAACTATAAACATAAATTTTGAAATGTGTATTTGTGCCTTTTGTTTGTAAAAATGTTTGTTTCCCTGGATCTGGGCGTTTTGTGTATGCAATGAAAACATGTCGTAAAACATTTTCGTGAGAGCCCTAATGATCGTAGTCTAGACTCGAGAAAGAATCCAAGTTCGCTATGATCGAGGCTCTGAAACCAAGCTGTCACACCCTGACTTTTGCGGAAGCGTGATTATGGTGTGACTTTCTTGTTCTCATTGCATTCAACCATATCAAACAACTATATGATAAAACCAAAGATTTGTCATCCATAAAATGAGTTTAAAACATAACAACCTTGTCTAAAACGTAGACTTCGAATTCAAGTTTTACAAACCATATGAATTGTGTAGAAGTTCGCTAAGGACTCGTCAAAAGATATTAGTTGTAATCAAAGTTTGGAAGACGTGTCTCGTCCAGGAATAAGACACACTGACCAAACCCAAAGACCATGGATGACATCTTTATTTCAAACGCAACATAAAAACTTTCAACGCCCGCCAGATCCACTTATTAGTCCCCTGAAATACATGTAGTTTAAAAACATCAACAAAAGTTGAGCGAGTTCATGTGTTTAGTATGTATGCACGTGTCGTTCTTGAAAACTTTTGTAAGTATGTATGTATGTCTGTGTAAACTGGTATGAAGCAATAAGGAAAAATAGATCAATTAATGTGTAGCTAATACATTAAAAAGTGACATGGCATAGGAAGTACTCAAACCTGTATGCGTATTTCGTACCGGCCCCTCCGGCGGAACGACATAGTCACCACATGCGGCCACTCGCAGGCCCATGTGTGGGGCTCGTAACATCCAATAGATCTATCACTCATGCCCCTCGGTCCTTATACAAGGATTAATGGTCTTAAGCTAATGGCCTACCCATTCACGTGATCTAGCAGTAACTTTCCTTAGCTAATCATACCATGGTAATTGTTTGTAAGCAGTATGTAACATGTATTTCACCCCCGAAGTATGAAACTGAAAACAGTTAAGAGAAAAGGGGGACATGAACTCACTGTATTGCGTCTCCGTATCCAATGTAACTCGATGCTTCCTCTAGAACGCACGACTACCTACAGGCGTACTACGGTCCGTTAGACGAGTGGGTCGTGCCTTGTCTTAGTATTGATTAATCCCTTTGAGTTACGTTTTAAAGTGTTTTCAATATGTTTGTAATAATACTTCTCGAGTATTGTTATTCGCATTTCCTTCCCAAGGATGGGAGTATCTCATACTTGTGTATTCATATTCTTGTGTTCGTATAACTTTCCATGTATTGGCGTCGTATCCCGGTGTAGTATTCCAAATAATAATATGCCAATATATTCTCAATATATTACTTCAAAACAATATATTTTCAAGTCTCACTTGGAAAATATTTTTAAACTTATTTTGTCCAAATTAATGCATTTCAAGAAATTACATATTTTCCCAAAAATATTATATTTTTTAATAAACCCAAGAAAATATATTTTTATCTCCCAAAAATAATATATTTTCTCCTTTTCCAAAAATAATGATATACTTGGTAATAGAAATCATACTTTCACTTCTTTTGTATCCAAAATAACGTTTACCAAAAATATATTGTAATGGTATTTTCCGGAATATCCCATAAGTTACGTTTTTGCGTTCGATTTCACAATATTATGTGTGTAACTTAAATATTTATTCCTTGTGATTTTTGTTATTATTTTGGAGTCGTTATTTCCATGGTATTTGTTAAGTTATATTATTTTACTCTAAAATAATATAACTACTCCACAAAGTAGACAAATATTCACACAAGTGTCTTAGTATGAAATATATATTCTAAATATATATTTACCCATTTTATTTACAAAAACCAACCTCCGATACTTTGTATTTTTGTAACAAAACCTATGGCGAAGTTTATATTTAAAAAGCATAGTTTAAAATACACTAGAAAACACTTGTCTAGAAAATATTTTCTAAGTGTTGGGATTTTTAGAAAATTTTGCCATAGTTTCCTTTGTAAATGGAGGTGTCCATGCTATTTAGCATATCATTTTCTTTTCTAAAAATCATTCAAACCATCGACAATCATACTCTAAGCAATATTACACTTACCAAGTGCAAAATTATTCCATTTATAATACAACATGAACTTGATGTTTTATAAAAACGCGTAGTAACTCGATGAAGGGTTTAGTGGGTTTAGTTACCCTCCAAAGTGTGTTTACTTTTGTTAAAATCTCATTCTCGGGATTTTTAGATGTTCACAACTTGTGAACTTATTTTACAAAAATATTTGTTTACAACATTTTCTTGTTTTACTAGACTTACTACACTTATTTTATTTCCAAAAAAAAAAATAATGTAAGTGCAAGAAAAGTTATGATCTTTCAAAATCATCTTTTTAACTTGGTTTATCTAGAAAAACCATTTGTAAACCTCGGATCCATACGATCATCAACTCACTTTGTTTACTTATATTTCAAGGAATCATCTTGTTACCAAGTTCATGTCTAAATATGGAGGTGATCGTTTTATGTAAACCCCTAATCACCTCCTAACTTGTTAACTCATGTTTTCAATCATAATTTAACAAGTTTCATATGATGACTATCATCATGCTACCAAGAAATCACCAATCAATCATCAACATAACCAAGACAATATCATTCTAGTAATATTTCATTATGTTTCATCCATTTTTCATATTATGTAAAGCTTTATGTTCAAGACTTATGTGCATGATCTTTAGTGTTCTTGTAAATTTCTACATAATATAATCTTTAACCACTAAAAAGATGAAGTAAAGAAGGATCAAAGGAGCTTACAACTAGCTTAAAGCTAGGGAAGATCAATGGAGAAAAATGAGTGGATAAAAGCTTGTGGTAGAGGTCTTTCAAGATCCATAAGCACCGAGCCTCCTAATTCACCTCCTAGCACCTTGTAGTATCTTTGGAATGGATGAGATTGTAACAAAAAAAATGGTGGTGGTGGGACTAGTTTCGGCCGTGAGTTGGGGAGAAGGGAAAGAAAGTTGTGAAGTGGTGATAAGTGTTGAAAAGGATGATGGTTATTATAAACACACTTTCTAATATCCAATGGTTATAGTGTTCCATCAAGTACTAACAAATCTTACCATAGTCCAAGAGAAGATTGCATGGGAAATATGGAAGATATTAAAGGATTGTTGTGATATTGGTGGGGCCATGCTTGACCGTGAACATCCATAGGGGGTGGGTAAATTGCAAATTTAAATGGTAAAGGTAGGTGATTTAGTGGGGTGTTAAGTGTTAAGTCTTGTGTCTTGTGTCTAGTATGTTTCATGCTTTATGTAATATGTTATAGTGCTCGGGAACCATAACTAGCTCAGAAAAATAAAAACAATGTTTTTAACAATATTTTTGTGTTCCGGGTAACGTCCGGTTGTTCGGTTAGATACCGTTCCGTTAAAGTGCTAAGTGATATCGTAAAGTGTCCTTTATGTATCTTTTAGTGACCCTTTTAGTTCCCGACACTTAGGAAAGCATACAGGACCATTTTGCCATATTTTTGCAAGTGACTAGCATATTTAAATGCTTGATTTTGTTAATAAATGCAGAATTTTGCATTTTGAATGGGTTTTAGGCACTTTCCGGCACCTAAACTATCACCTAGTGACGCAGTTTTATGGTCCTTACTTCCCTACACTCCATACTAGTGTAGTACCCTGTCTCTGGCTCATACTGGGCCTCAATATATTGTCTGTCTATGTGCTGGTATTGTCAGCATGTTTCTGAGTTATCCGCTCACTGTGCTAACTGTGCTTTGTGCATCAAGTATGTCACTAAAGTTTGTAAGTAATGAATGTAGTGACAGTATGAAATGTGATGCATATGTATGTGTGTAACAAAAATCAGAAAGCAGTTTAAGTCATTAGTTGTAATTAAGCACAGTCATTAAGCATAAATCAATATTAATTAAACGTACGGATGCATGCAAATTTGAGAGTTGTCACAGTAATAACACTAATCTTTCCATTTTACATCTTGTTTAAGTGGTTAAAAGATGATACATAATGTTAATCTTGAAGAACACTAAGAATCAAGAGAATGAAACTTGAACATAAGCTTAAATCATGAAGAAACCATGTTGTTTATGTGTTGATTTACTTGTTGATTGTTGATTTCATATGTAATTGATGTAGATCATCATATGATCTTGCTAGATCATGATTAAAAACATAATCTAGCAAGATGAGAGGATGAAAGTATTAAAGATCCATAGATCATCCTCACATAGAACATGAACTTGAAAGAATATGTTGTTTTCTTGTAAAATAATGATCAAAGTGAGTTGTAAGTCTTGTAGATCTAAAATTTCATGGATGATTTTTCAAGAAACCAAGTTAAAAATAAAAGTTTTACTTAATCTTGGTTCTTAAATAAATAACCCTCATTTTTGGTGGTTAAACAAGTGTAGAAACACTTATGTAACAAGAGAAATCCAAGAAGAAACATTTTTAGAAAACATGATTATAAGTTGTAAAGATCTAGATTTTTTAAAAATGATGTTTTTAAAGAATCAACCACATTTTAAAGGGTAACAAGACTTACTAAATACACTAGTAAGTTACTACAAATTTTTATAAATTGTCAAGTTCATGAAGTGGTAGTTTATGCTTGTTTTGGCAAAATTGGTAAGTGTAGATTGTTTATTGTTGATTATTGCTCGATTGTGTTGATTTACAAAAGAAAATGACCTTCAAGGTATGGAAACCTCCATTTTTAGGGGAAACTATGGCCAAATTTTTCTAAAAATTAAACACTTAGAAAAATATTTCTAAACAAATATTTACAAGTGTATTTTAAACCATGGATTTTCACATAAAGTTTGCCATAGATTTTTGTTCAAAATTTATAAGTATTGGAGGTTGGTTTTTATAAATAAAAGTGACTAAATATGTATTTAGGAAAATATATATTTAGATGTCACCAAGTGTGTGATTATTTGTATATTATGTGTATTAGTTATATTATTTTAGGATTTGAAATAATATAACTCATCAAAATACCAAAAATTACAATCCAAAATATTACCAAAGTTCTAAGGAATAAATATACACAAAGAATACTTAAAATCTTGGTGAAACCAAACAAAGGCATATAACTTACAAAATATTCCGGAAATTTTATTCATAAGTATATTTTGGTAAATAATATTTTGGACAACAAAAGAACAAAATATGATTTTCACAATTATTACAAATTTATATCATATTTTTGACAAGAAGAAAATATATTATTTTTGGGCAAATAAAAATATATATTTTCTTGGGATTATTAGAAGATGTACTATTTTTGAAAGAAATATATATTTTCTCAAACAAACATGAAATACATTATTTTTGGGAGAAAATGTATTTTCTTAAGTAAACTTGAAATATATTATTTTGGAAGAAAAATGGATTTATAAATATATTTTCTAAGTTAGACTTGGAAATATAATATATTTGAGACTTGTATGAAATTATAAATATTTTTGCAAAAGGAAAAATTATAAATAATTTTTCTAAGTAATATTCCTCAAAATATATATATTGGAAATATATATTAATGTATTTTTACTAGAAATATTATTCCGGAAAATTAATACAAAATTAAGTATAAGAATACTTAACAATTACAAGAAAATACGTATTCTCGTACGTATAAATACACTCCAGAATACGACCCCTATACATGACAAAAATATACAAGCATAAGAATACGAATACAAATACACCCATCCTTGGGAAGGATATACATGTTTAAATACTTGAAAGGTAACAAGTAAAAATATATTATTTTAACTATTATTCCAAAATTTAATAAATATAATTTAAGTTAAAATATTTATTATTTTGACAAATAATTATATAACTTGGAATAATACTGAAGACACAAAGAAACATAACTCAAAGACACTAATTAATACTAAGTCAAGGCACGACCCGCTCGTCTAATAGTCCTAGTACGTTGTAGGTAGTCGTGTACACCAAAAGGAGCTTTGAGTTACAGTTGATATCGAAGAACGCAAAACCGTGAGTTCATGTCCCCCCCTTTTCTCTTAACCGTTTTCAGTTTTATAACTTCGGGGGTGAAGTACATGTTACAAACTGTTTACAAACGTTTATATGTGGTATGGTTAGCTAAGGAATGGTACTGCTAGATCATGTGAGTGGTGGATATGACGCTTAAGACCATTAATCCTCTTTGTAGGACCAAGGGACATGAGTGGTAGATCTATTTTGGGTGTAGCGAGCCCACACCCATGTGGACCGGGGTTTGGCCCATGAGGTGACTATGTTGTAGGACTCTGTATGCCCAAGACACATATTAAATTGATGAGGCTAGTACGTTATGATCCAAGTCGAGTCATACCCAATAACAAGCTAGACAAACACTTACAATATTTATTTATGATATGATCAAATAAATAAATATCAACACTTAGAATATTTAGAAATTGGTTTTCTAAATAATTGCACTTGACAAACTAATAAATTATATGGATAATTTATTTTGAGAGAATATTTTATTTTGTTATTTAATGGGTTAAATAACATAATAAAAAATAGCATAAGTCTTATAACATATGATGTTATATTTTATAAAAGGTTATAAAATAAATAAAGACTTATATTTTATAAAAGATTTGAATTTTTTTTTTATAAAAATAAGGGCTAGGCCGCCCCCCCCCCCCTTCCCAAGAAATAAAGTGGCCAATAAAATTACTTGCATGTGTAGGAGGAACTTGATTGGGTGAGAATATGGTCCTATGAACATGCATGCAATTGTCATAACTAGATGGCACTTGATTGGGCAAAGGTGTGGCTATTCTCTCACATATTTTATAAAGATTTTGAAGTAGAAAACTTGAAAAACATGGCTGAAAATGGCTGCCAATTTTCGTCCTCATGATGCTCATCCAAGAGAGTTTTTCAAGTTGAGAAATCAAGTGTAAGACTCTCTAAAAAAATCGGGTCATGTATGGTTGATCTATTGGTGAGTCTCAAGTTCATACAACAAGTGCAAGAACTCAACAAAAGGTCCTCTAATTTTCGGCCATATGATGGTCTTCAAGAGGATTTTCTAGTGAGTTCATAAGTGTAGAAATCCTAGCTAACATGAGGTGTTTGTTGGAAGCTTGGGGTATACAAGCTTGAGGTTTTCTACTCTTGAAGACAACCATTTCAAGAATCATCATCTTCTTCACATCCATTACTCCATGGAAGGTAGTTTTCTAAACATCCTATGGTTGTATATGATAGTATGCATCTTCATATATGGATCCGGGTTTTGGGATTTTGCATAAAAATGGTTTTATATCTTGTAAAGTAACATGTTTTAAACTTATATTCCGCTGCGTTTTTATTTCATTTGGATGAAATTACTTTGATAAACATGTTAAAATCCCATCAATGGCATCTAGAGCCGCTTATATGAGTGCATGCTTCAATAGACTTAAAATTTTCGGGTTTCGGTTTTGGTGAAAACCCTATGGCCGAAATTTTAAGTATGGTTATCCCTTTGTTTTTCAAGATTATATTCTTACATGCATAAATGAATCTTGAAAAATTATTTCATATGGATGATTTGTTTGTTTGGACAAAACTAACCTTTTCGGTTTTTTGGACATAGCCGAAAATGGTTATTAAAAGGGAACCATTTTTTTTATGCTTCTTGAAATTAAAATAAATATATATGTGGATATATATTTTGGTGCATATGACCTAGCCATGACCTTGTGTTGAATGTTTGTGTTTGTGATTTATATTAATTATTTCAAAGGTTGTAATAATTATTAATTTGTCTTCCATTTGTAAAGATATGTAATTTATTTATTTTTCATTTGGCATGTAAAATAAATAGATTAGGTGCATTTTATTTTACTAGAAAAATGTATTAGGATATATTTTGTAAAAGAAGATGCACACAAAAATGTGGTTTTGGTTTTTGCCAATTTCGGGCATAAAGGACTTTATAGTTCTAAACGGGATTTTAGCCCGATAACCGAAACACATTTACGGAGCCCAAAGGAGTTTTGAGCTGAATTAAAGAACATTTTGGAAGCTCAAAGAAAGTGGAATAATCACAACACAAGAAGGATACTTGAAGCATTTGGATGCGGGATCAAGTGGGAGTTCAACGACACATTATTTGTGTCAACATTCACCCTTTAGGAAGGACCTTTTGGCACACTTGTTTCGGCTAACAAGTGTGGTCAAAATAGTTGGCTATGGTTATGCACCTATTGTTATATATGTTGTGCTTGTGTGGTTGTTTATTTATGTTGTTTAGATGATATTTGGATATGCATGCTTAACAAACTAATAATCAACAACAAGCGTAAAATTGGTTCTTGACAAAATCATTAAAATGATTAATAAAGGTTTTATTAAAAATTAATGATTTTTTAATAAAATGGGTTTTATTAAAAGGAACCTTGAAAATTTATTTTCACAAAAGTACCAAGGATTTGAATGCATGCAAATGTATGGTACATAAAGTTTTCTAAACTAGAATTTTTGAAAACTCAAAAATCCCTTTTATAAAACAAGTCAAACACCATCCTTTTATACAACACTCGAAACACTTGGGAACTCTTTTGTGGGATAAAGGTCACCTAACCATATTTGAGGGAACTTGTATATTCGAGGTGGGTTTACCATGTTTGTGGGATAAAGGTCACCTAACCACTTATGTGTATAAACTCACACGTGTGTGTAAGTTGGACGACTTGATTTGGAAACCATGAACTTAGGGTCACCGAAGCATGGGGAACAAAGGTGTTGATGGGATTAAACATGCCAACTAAACATAAAGATGTTTAAGCGATCCCATATGGCTAGAAGTTGCAAAGAGTTGCAATTGTCAAACGTTGACTACCTTGTTAATTTAAATAAAGGGATAAAGGTCACCTAACCGATATTTAAATGTAACGTTGGATTCTAGATTTTAATTATTAATTGTCTATGAGACATAAAAGGGTATTAATAATTAAAATATAATAATATCGAAAATACTAAAATTGAACCTTGTTAATTTTGTAGATGGCCGCTAACAATATTACCCAAACCGTCCGTAACCTATCATAGAAAACGATCCTAAATCCCGATGAACATCTTATGGAAGATAAGGGTGCCTATAACGATTGGATTAAGTATATCGAGGATACTACGCAAGCCTCTTGCCTCATGTTAGGAATTATGATTCCCGAGATTCAAAAGGTTTTGAACATCATGAGCATACGACATGATTAACCAATTGTAGGAAATGTTCCTATGGGTAGAACGCTTCGAAACGGTTCGAGCACTTCATGCATGTCGAATGGAGGAAACCCAATCGGAATCATCTTATGTCTTTAAGATGAAAAGCCACATTGATCACCTCGAAAGGCTCTATATGGATAAAAGGGTTTTATTCATTCTAACGATCAATGAGAGTGGCAATTAGAAAGGGCATCACCCCGACACCAAAGCAAATGTTGCCAAAGGAAAGGGGCACATCAAAGGGAAAGAATTAGAAAGACAAAAGCAAAACCAAAAGAGAAGAAGGCAAAGGTTGCCACGAACGATCCATGCTTTGAGTGTGGTGAGATAGGGCATTTAAATAGGAATTGTCCAATCTATCTCAAAGAGTTGAAAAACAAGAGGGATGCTAGGCAAACCTCAGGTACAATCTTAATAATACATATTGACCTTAATGTTATCTCTTCTAACACATGGGTATTAGATACCGGATGTGGAACCCATGTTTGCAATTCTTCGCAAAAGGTTCAAAAGAAATAAACATTACAAGAAAGGAGACTATGTTTTGAAACTTCCAAATGGTTTGGAAATTGTTTTAAAATGTTTTGAATGCTCCTAGTTTGACTAGGAACATTATTTATGTTTCCCTTTTGAGACAATATGTTTTGATTTAAAGTTTTAAACAATGACATTTATATTTCGATGAATGACATGTTTTACTTTAAAACTATGCCTTCAAATGGTAGTTATGAATTGGTTCATAAATAATACATCATTTGATAGTTAAATGTACCAAGCAATCACCAACAAACTCAAAATGGATTTGAGTGAGACTTATCTTTGGCATTATCGCCTTGGTTATATAAACAGATGTCGCATGTAAACACTTCGAAAGAATGATCTTTTGGAAACAAATGAAATTGGTTCATTTGATACATGTGAATCTTGTTTACAAGGTAAAATGACTAAGAAACCCTTTAGTGGGAAAGGGCAACAGATTTCTTAGGTATCATACATTCGAATGTATGTGATCCTTTTAAGCCAATGACTAGGTATGGTGAAAGATACTTCATTACTTTAACCGACAACTATAGTAGTTATGGTTATGTGTACATGACACAAAGAAGAAGTCTTGAAACGTTCAGAATCTTCAAAAGTGAAGTACAAAATCAACTCTTTTAAAGTTCTTCGTTTTGATAGAGGAGAAATCGAACTCTATTAGATATGGTTCGATCTATGATGGCTAGGAGCGCATTATCTCTATCACTTTGGGGTTACGCTTTGCTCTCCGTGGCTCGTATATTTAATATGGCCCCAACCAAGAAAGTGGATAAGACACCTTTTAAATATGGCATGGAACGGTTCCATCATTATCGTATTTGAAGGTATGGGGTTGTGATGCTTATGTAAAGCAACACACCCCAAATAAAAGTACGATCCACTAAGTGTATCTTCGTAGAATATCCTAAAGATGATATAGGATATTATTTCTACGATCCAACAGAGCAAAAGGTATTTGTTGCTCAAAAGGCTGAGTTCTTGGAAGCTAAGTTCCTTGTGGAAGGAATTAGTAGAACAGTGGAACTTGATAAGGATCAAGAACCACAAACCGATACACGTTTGGTTGATACTAGCATTCAACAAGAGGTTGTTAAAAAAAATGATCAAGTGGTTGATCAACACACACAATACGTTCGCAAATCTGGTAGAATTAGTAATCCACCTAAAAGATATGGATCTTTCATGGATGGATGCTACGTGGTAGATTCGGGTGAACCAACCACATACCATGATGCAATGTCAAAATTCGATTGTGACAAATGGATTGAAGCCATGAACGTAAAGATGCAGTCCATGTATAACAACCAAGTATGGGAATTGGTTGTGCCACCACTTAACTCTAAAGTAGTTGGAAGTAAGTGGGTTTTCAAGAAGAAAACAATAATGCATGGTAACTTGGATACTTGTAAAGCGAGACTTTTAGCAAAAGGCTTCACTCAAACTCAAAGGGTTGATTATGATGAGACCTTCTCGCCCATGGCGATGCTAAAGTCAACTAGGATATCATTTGCCATACTTGCACAATATGATTATGAGATTTGGCAAATGGATCTCAAAACGACTTTCCTTAATAGATATCTTGAGGAAGATGTCTATATAGTTTAAGCCTGAAGGTTTTGTCGATCCAATACATCCTAACAAAGTGTGCAAGTTAAAGAAATCAATCTATGGATTGAAACAAGCATCTAGAAGTTGGAATCACCGTTTTGATGAAGAGATTAGGGAATATGGATTCATCAAAAACATTGATAAAGCTTGTGTGAATAAGAAGGCTAGTGGGAGCATTATTACTTTCTTTGTATTATATGTCGATGACATTCTACTATTTGGAAATGACATTCCAACCATGGAAGGAGTAAAAGCCTGGCTTGGAAGTTGTTCTTCCATTAAGGATCTTGGTGAAGTCGCCTATATTTTGGGAATAAAGATCTATAGGTATAGATCAAGGCGCTTGATAGGTTTAAACAAAAGTGCATACATTGACAAAGTCTTGAAAAGGTTCAAGATGAAGAACTCTATGAAAAGTTATGGTACCTATTCAAAGAGAGGACAATATTGAATGCGTTTCAATGTCCAAGCTCAAAGGATGAGCAAGAAAGAATCAAAGGAATCCCATATGCGTCAACTATAGGATTCATTATGTACGTAATGATATGCACTAGACTGGACAAGTTATGCGCTTTAAGCATAACAAGAAGAAACCAGCAAGAAACGGTCATTTGGTGACTGTTGTATATATTGAAATACCTTAGAAGGACTAAGGATATGTTTCTAATATATGGATCTGGTTAAAAAGAACTCGTTTGTAAAAGGGTTACAAGGATGCGGGTTTCGGAAATTCGTTGTAAAGGGTTACATGGATACGAGTTTCCAAACTGATCAAGATGGTTCTCGATCACAAACAGGGTAGCATTGTCCACTACAGAATCAGAATACATCGCCGCTTCATTGATTGAGATAATTCATATGGATCTGCCACTTGAATTATTGCCGATCTAGGGGTAGTCCCTACCATTCAGGACTCCTAGAGATCTTTGTGATAACGATGGTGTGATTGCTTAAATCAAGGAACCTCGTGTACATCGAAAGACTAGGCACATTGAGCGGACTTTCAACTACATAAGGGATGAAGTTGAAAAAGAGAAAGATATGTATTCGCAAAGTTCACACTGATCAAAATATTGCGGATCCACTCACGAAGCTCCTTGAACGGGCAAAGCATGAAAAGGTCATACTTGTGCCTTAGGACTTCGATATTCTAGTGATTGGATTTGATCTATTTTATATTTGGATATTGGAACAATTGTTATTATAACTCTTTATGGTATTTTGAGTTATGTTCCATTTTAGCATGTTTAAATCCGTGAATAAGTTACTTATTCTAAATGTCCGTAGTCGATCATACTTGTGGGAACAAATATGAATGTAAGACTATTATGAACTCGGATTGGTAGATATTCGTGAAGTATGAATATAGAGCAAGGCGTTGCTGCCAAGGTTCATAGATATTTGTGGGATATAAATATTGGACTGACTCGCTCTCAAATATTACTGCATGGAATCATTTGTGATTGATCATAAGTAAATTTGAGCAAAGGAGAATATCATAGTATCCTCAGACCTGAGATACATATTGGGTCTTGATATTCACCAAATATTATGCCTTGACTTATTTCTTCGCTGTCAGTAATATGACAGTACATAAGGCTAAGCTCAGGTATGGTACAAGGTGATTGTGAGAGACGTATGTAGTCAAGATGGGATTTGTTCCTCTTATTCGTTGAGAGTAAGATGTCTAAGGCCTGCTAAAGTTAAATCAACAGAGAGTGATCACTCTATGTCTCTGGATTTGACATGACATCTGTAACGAAAGGATAAATGATAGATTCACCTAAATCATTTCAAGTAAGGGACTTGAAGGGGATGATGTTATTGAATGGCACATATAGTCATACGTATTAGGGGTAGTAAACCGTAGTTAGGCGTTATTTACTACTTGCATCAATCTTCTATGTATCTTGTGCAAGTGGGAGATTGTAGGACTCTGTATGCCCAAGACACATATTAAATTGATGAGGCTAGTACGTTATGATCCAAGTCGAGTCATACCCAATAACAAGCTAGACAAACACTTACAATATTTATTTATGATATGATCAAATAAATAAATATCAACACTTAGAATATTTAGAAATTGGTTTTCTAAATAATTGCACTTGACAAACTAATAAATTATATGGATAATTTATTTTGAGAGAATATTTTATTTTGTTATTTAATGGGTTAAATAACATAATAAAAAATAGCATAAGTCTTATAACATATGATGTTATATTTTATAAAAGGTTATAAAATAAATAAAGACTTATATTTTATAAAAGATTTGAATTTTTTTTTTTATAAAAATAAGGGCTAGGCCGCCCCCCCCCTTCCCAAGAAATAAAGTGGCCAATAAAATTACTTGCATGTGTAGGAGGAACTTGATTGGGTGAGAATATGGTCCTATGAACATGCATGCAATTGTCATAACTAGATGGCACTTGATTGGGCAAAGGTGTGGCTATTCTCTCACATATTTTATAAAGATTTTGAAGTAGAAAACTTGAAAAACATGGCTGAAAATGGCTGCCAATTTTCGTCCTCATGATGCTCATCCAAGAGAGTTTTTCAAGTTGAGAAATCAAGTGTAAGACTCTCTAAAAAAATCGGGTCATGTATGGTTGATCTATTGGTGAGTCTCAAGTTCATACAACAAGTGCAAGAACTCAACAAAAGGTCCTCTAATTTTCGGCCATATGATGGTCTTCAAGAGGGTTTTCTAGTGAGTTCATAAGTGTAGAAATCCTAGCTAACATGAGGTGTTTGTTGGAAGCTTGGGGTATACAAGCTTGAGGTTTTCTACTCTTGAAGACAACCATTTCAAGAATCATCATCTTCTTCACATCCATTACTCCATGGAAGGTAGTTTTCTAAACATCCTATGGTTGTATATGATAGTATGCATCTTCATATATGGATCCGGGTTTTGGGATTTTGCATAAAAATGGTTTTATATCTTGTAAAGTAACATGTTTTAAACTTATATTCCGCTGCGTTTTTATTTCATTTGGATGAAATTACTTTGATAAACATGTTAAAATCCCATCATATGTCTTATTGCCGGAGACAAAATTTGCTAGGTTTGAGCCTTCCTGCATCACGTCACACATATTAATGGCCTTACAAACCATTAATGATCTGTTTTTCCTTGTTGCTTTCATACCGGGATTTACAAACAGACATACATACTTACTTATAATGATTTCAAGGTTTATTCGAGCTCACACACTAAACACATGAACTCGCTCAACTTTTGTTGATGTTTTCAAACTACATGTATTTCAGGAAACTAAGTATGGATCTAGCGGGCATTTGGAAGTTTTCAAGTGTTGTTTGGAATAAAAGATGTCATCCAGTGTCAATTGGTTTGGAGTGTGTATCCTATCCTGGATGGGATACACATTTCAAAGCCTAGTTATCATTAATGTCTTTCGTCGAGTCCTTATGGAACTCTAAAACAATTTGCATGGTTTGTAATTGGGGTTTGAAGTCTGTGTTTAAAATTCTAAAACAATGTTATTGTAATGTTCTAAAACTTATTTAATGGATGATCATCTTTGGTTTTTTCATATAGTTGTAGTTATGATTAAATGCAATGATATTAAGCAAGTCACACATAATCACGCTTCCGCAAAAGTCAGGGTGTGACAGTTTGGTATCAGAGCCTCGATTGCAGCGAACTAGGATTCTTTCTCGAGTCTAGACTACAATCATTAGGGCTCTCACAAAAATATTTTTACAACATGTTTTCATTGCATACGTGAAACGCCCAGATCTAGGGAAACAAACATTTTTACAAACGGAAAGACACGAAGCACGATTGCAAGGTTTACTTTTGTGGTTTAGTCTGGGAAACTAGGTGGTTTAGTCTGGGAGACTAGGTGGTTTAGTCAGGGAGACTGGGTTGTTTAGTCTGGGAGACTAGGAAGGATACATGATTTCGTGATACATTGTCTTTGATTGCATGCTAAATGATAGTGGTTAATATATGTGCATATGTTATGATTGTTCTGTTACAGACACTATGTCTTCATCCGAGAGTGGATTGTCCGATACTGATGACCCTATGGCTATTGTGTCCGATGATGAGATCGCACCAGAGCCCGAGATACCTACATCCGACACTGAGAGAGACCCAGATATGCTATCAGACGATGGTGACAACCTTCAGCCGTTCGCGTCGCCTGACTTGGGAGATGATTTATCGACTGCTGATGGCATTCCAGACGAGGATCCTTTTGTTGTTCCCATCCCAGTCCATGATCATCTCATCATTGGTCTTCTCGATGGTGAGTATGTTGTGGCCCTGATCCTCGATCCTGTTCCTCTTGTGGCTATTCCGCCTAAGGATTGGCCTTTTGATGACCTGTTTGATGATGATCTTGACCTGTCTGTTGATGGTCCTCCCGATGACGCCCATGGTGATAGAGAGCTAGAAGAGGACGTTGTTGCTATTCCACTTCTTGAGATTCCCGTTATTGAGATTTCCTCTGACTCTAGTTTACACTCTCTCTAGATTCCTTTGAGTCTGTGACATCTTCAGAATTGCAGGCAATTGGGTTACGACGCTATGCCACTGATTCTGATGATGATACGGCCATGTCAACTGCACCGTCTCCTCCACACGATCCCGAGCCTGGTCTTGAGCTAGATTTTATTCCTGCTGATTAGCCCGATGTTGCACCTGCTGATCCTGAGCCCTTACTTGATCATGACCCTATTCCTTTTGGTTTACCAAACATTGGACCCCTCATACCAGATCTAGTTCCTGCACCCTTTGACCCTCCTGGTGTTGAGCCATTGTTCCTACACCCGCACCCGCTGATGTTGCTCCTTTTCACCCTGTAGAGTTTGATGTTCATCGTGATGATTTACCTATCATTTTCTTGCAGGACATACCCGCACCCTGTCCAGGGGAAGGTACTTCAAGCCAGCAGCCTAGTCATGACCCTTACGTTTCAGCAGCTTTTCCACAGATCCCTCAGTCTGCACCTTTTGCTCCATTTACTTCTTCACCACTTGATGAGCCATTCTGATGGTCCCCACCGTATTCCATGCCGACCTCAGACCCCTACCATTCCTCGCATTTCGTTGGTTATACACAGGATGAGTTACTTTATTCGCTTCAGCTTCGATTTGAAGTTATGAGTCGCAGAGTCTTGGAACTTGAGTCGATACCGCGTCCTTTACCATGTCCTTGTCAGTCTACTTTTGTTCCCCTACGTTCATCATCGCCTCCTTTTGCAAGTCCACCTGCTCCTCTTACTCCTTTTCCAGAGTTTGATGCTCGATTTCTTACGATCGAGCAGCAGATCCGTTACTTGCTTCGTCATGTGCACCAGCTCAAGGAGGAGCTCGCACATGTTCTTAGTTTGATTTTCCTCCCTCCTCCTCCTCCGCCATCAGTACAGTAGGTTTTTGGTCTTATGCAGATGCATTACCTGTGATAAGAGCACCACTATTGAGCTGAGCTTGCGAAGCCTTTTGGAGATCACCTTTTGATTGTATGACTTTTGTAGATTGGTAGAATTGTTGGACAAGGGTAGTGTGACCCTGTGTTCCTTTTTATATGATACACTTTGTGAAGCATGTAACAATACTTTGTGGTCGATGATTAATGAAAGCTCAATCGTCATGTTCTCCTTAATTACGTTGTTAATTTACTTGTTTACGTTATGATTATGCTGTTGCTTGGCTGTTTGATATGACGATTTATTGTAATGTTCTACAACTTATTTAATGGATGATCATCTTTGGTTTTATCATATAGTTGTAGTTATGATTGAATGCAATGATATTAAGCAAGTCACACATAATCATGCTTCCGCAAAAGTCAGGGTGTGACACTGTCGCAACCCCCGATCCCTGACCCCCGGGAACGGGCGCACGCGAGCTCAGTGACGGTGGTATCAGTTTTGTTTTCAATTTGGCAGCGGAAATTACATCAGGACCGTAGTTAGGAAATGTTTATCAGAGTAAAACCACCATATTTGATATTAATAATCACATGGGTAAAACCCAAGTTTCTTGTTACAATACATTTATAGGGACAAACCCTATTTTATTAAATTTAAAACATCGTTTATTAGGTAACTTTTATAGCCACATTTTTTCCAAGCCTTCAGTGCTCTCCAGCTGGCTTTTTACTAATTGGCTGTCACATTTTGTTACCTGAAACGCGTTTTAAAAACATTTGTCAGTCGGAAATACTGGTGAGTGAATCCCTGTTTAATCAAGAAACATTTTATCAATTAAAACAGTAGTGAGAGCGATCACATTGTTTATTTCTACACAATTACTCATTCAGTACTGTCAATCCTGACTGGTGGGTCATATTACACATTGGCTAACTCGTCGTCCAATGGTAACGTCCTGTCATCCCCGACTTACTACTCACAAGGTAGTAAATTTTGTATACAAAACCCCAACATACCGGCAGTAATTGAAGAACTACAAAGACTCAATCACCGCTTAATCACATTGTAAAACAATTAAGGTTTTGTAAAATATTATCAAAAAGGTTATCAAAAAGAGGATAAACTCACATTGCTATCTTAGACTTCGCGTAAGGGTTTCCTGGATATAATCTATAATTTATACAAACGTACATTGATTAGTATCATAACCCTTTGAAAATATTAATGATACCCTCCCCGAGACGGCATTCCAATAACTACGTCGGGCAGAACCACGACAGTTATTACGGAACCCTAAATCAATCGGGCAGCGTATCTACTATGAAACCGGGGTTATAATACTTACAACGGAGCAGAACCTCGCTAATTAGGGGGATATAATACCCGAGTATTATAACACTACTACAGAAATTATGATTTAGAATGAAAGGAATGAGCGACGAAAAACGAAAACCCGTTGCCTTCTTATATAGTGCTGATATTCGGTCTCCACGCGCCCCGCATAAAGAACAGACAAGGGTTATGCGGCCCGCGTCAACCCTGGTCAACAGCATAGCTTAGCTGGGTCAGCATATAGGTCCGCCATGATGTCGACACGTGTCAGCTCAGGGCTGCGCCACCATTCATGACTCTCGCGACCCGCGTAAGATTGAGGTGGGTTCTACGCGGCCCGCCTCAACCTAAGTTTCAGATTTTATATTTTATTTAAATACTATATTGTATCTCGGGTTCGATTTTTACATACGGGGTGTATATAAAGACATATGAGGGTCTTTTAAAATATACAGAGGTGTCGGAAATATTATAAGAGTGTTGATTTTACCGAGGGTTGTTACATTCTCCCCACCTTGTTTTAGAGCTCGTCCGCGAGATCTTCTGGAACAAGTGCGGATATTTCCTTTGCATTTCAGATTCGAGTTCCCATGTGTACTCAGGTCCTCTTTTGGAGTCCCATTTCACTTTGACTAGAACTAATCTCTTATGCTTGATATTCTTGACTTTCCTGTCTTCAATTTGTAGAGGCCTTTCTACAAACTTAAGTTGTTCATTTACCTCTATATCCTTAAGAGGCACTATCAGTGATTCATCAGCTAAACATTTCTTGAGATTAGATACATGAAATACATCATGTATTCCTGTCATTTCCTCTGGCAGTTGTAGCTGATAAGCTACAAGTCCTATTCTTTTAATAATCTCAAAAGGTCCAACATACCTGGGACTTAGTTTTCCTCATTTGATGAATCTTACTACTCCTTTCCAAGGAGAGACTTTCAACAATACTTTATCTCCTACTTTAAACTCCAATGGTTTGTGTCGGTTATCAGCATAGCTCTTCTGTCGATCACGTGCTGCTTTCAATCGTTCCTTGACTTGAATAATTTTATCAGTTGTTTCTTGCATTATCTCAGGTCCAGATAGTTGCTTTTCCCCAATTTCTGCCCAACATACTGGGGTTCGGCACTTACGTCCATAAAGTGCTTCGAATGGTGCAGCATTGATACTTGTGTGATAACTATTATTGTAAGAAAATTCTATTAAAGGTAAATGATCGTCCCAATTACCTCTGAAATCAATTACACAAGCTCTAAGCATGTCTTCCATCGTTTTAATAGTTCTTTCGCTTTGTCCATCCGTTTGAGGATGATAAGTTGTGCTTAATTTTATCTTAGTTCCCATTGCCTTTTGGAAACTTGACCAAAAATGAGAGGTAAATCGGCTATCTCTATCAGAAACAATTGATAAAGGAATGCCATGTAAAGAAACAATTTCATTTACATATAATTTAGCTAATTGTTCTATACTGAAAGTTTCTTTCATTGATAGGAAATGAGCTGACTTGGTTAACCTATCTACAATCACCCAGATTGTATCATTTCCTTTCTTTGTTTTGGGTAATTTAGTAACAAAATCCATTGTTATCAATTCCCACTTCCACACTGGCATTTCTAATTGCTGTAACAAATCTGAGGGTTTTTGGTGTTCAGCTTTAACTTGTGAACAAGTTAAACATTTAGAAACATAGGCTGCTATGTCCTTTTTCATTCATATCCACCATAATTTTTTCCTTAAATCCTGGTACATTTTATCATTTCCTGGATGCATCGTATACTTAGATTTATGGGCTTCTTCTAAAATACGATAACGTAAGTTTCCTAATTTAGGTATCCACATTCTCTTGTCATGGAATCTCCAAATTCCATCTGTTCCTTGTTCTAATTCTTTTAGCATACCTTTTAATTTTTCAATATCATCCTTGATTACTGATTCTTGTGCTTCTCTTATCTGATCATTTAAATCTACTTGCAGATTTAATTTAAGAGAACGTACTCTTTTTGGCTTTTCATGATACTTTCGACTTAAAGCATCTGCTACTACATTTGCTTTTCCTTCATGATACTGGATATCACAATCATAATCACTAAGCATCTCCATCCAGCATCTTTGTCTCATATTCAAATCCTTTTGCTTGAAAATATACCTTAAACTCTTATGATCAGTGAATATGGTAAACTTACTACCATAAAGGTAATGTCTCCAAATCTTAAGAGCAAAAATTATAGCTCCTAGTTTTTTGGGTAAAGGGTTACCCCGGTGATTCTATATATTCACAACCAAACAAAACAAGTAGCGTAGAGAGTCTACACTAATTCAATCATGGGACATGCCCCATGAAAGTGAAACAAAAAACAACCATAACCATCCACACAAGACAATGAGACAACTAGACTACAATCTAGACAAATACGACATGAAACAAAATTAATCAGCCTCCATCGTCCTCGACTTGATCCCCTCGAATCTCCCACTCTACAAGAAGTCTCCTCACACTTGAAGTGTTCTTTAGTTTAGCTCCCATCAACTTATATCTGACCGTGTTTAAGATAATCTCACAAATTTTCTTCGGCGGTCTCAGCTGATTTTTAAAAAGTCTAGCATTTCTTTCTTGCCATAAGAAGTACACAGCAGCCGCAACAAGAAGTTTAGCAACATAATTCATAGCGGATTTGGAACGTACCCGAACCAGCAACCAATCAACTATATCAGTCCATTTCGGACTAACAGCATCCATGTTCACCTTGTTACGAATGACATGCCAAACTTGAGACGAATATTTGCATTCAAAGAATAGATGCGGATGTGAGTCAAAGTTCTGATAGCATAAAAGGCAACACATCATATTCATGTTCTTCCTCCGCGCGATATCCCATTTAAGAATTTTGTCTTGAGTCAAGAGCTTACCTTTGATGACCAGCCACATCATAAAGGCATGACGGGGAATACACTGCGAAAACCAAATAATATTACACCAATTCACTTCCGGAAGCTTGTACCGAATCGATTGCCAAACACACGAAGAGGAGAAGTCCATTATATCACTACCATCCCTCCAAACCACTTTATCATGTTTTGTCGGATTTAACTGTATTTGGTCTACCTGAATGAGAACCGGAAAGAGATCCCTCCAAGCCAAAGGCCAAGACCAAGAACCCTGCGAGTATATGTTAGCCACAGTATCATCCAGATTGAAATCTGCATCCGTAATGGTTCTAGGTGAAATAAAGTCACCAAGAGGTCCTATATCACACCAGTAATCGAACCATGCAGAAGTATCAGCGCCATTCCCTAAATTCGACCATAAATGATTCCTGATGAGGGGCCGCATTTGCACTAACTTTCTCCAGGACCAACAGCAATTAGAGGGAGCTTTACACACCCAGAAACTCTTGCCTTTTAACCGATAACTGTGCACCCAATCCACCCATAAAGAATCCCGCTTTGAAACAATGCTCCAAATATGATAAGACATAAGAGCCGTATTCGTGTCCCCAATTCGTCTAAATCATGGGTGGAATAATTCTCTTCATGATTCTTAAGTTGTCTAGATGCGTAAGCTATAACCTTTTGTCGTTGCATCAATACACATCCATAACCTAATTTAGAAGCATCACAATATACTACAAAGTCTTCAGTTCCTTCTAGTAATGCTAATATGGGTATATGGGTTAATCTTTGCTCAAGAATTCTAAAAGCTTCTTCTTGTTTTAATCCCCATTCAAACATAACAGATTTACAAGTTAGCTTAGTTAAGGGAATGGCTATTCTAGAAAAATCTTGAATAAATCTTCTATAATAACCGGCCAATCCTAAGAAACTTCTAACCTCAGTTGGTGATTCAGGGGTTTTCCATTTAGTAATCGCCTCAATCTTTGTTGGATCTACATGAATTCCTTCATGGTTTACTAAATGTCCAAGGAATTGTACTTGTTCTAACCAAAATTCGCACTTAGAAAATTTAGCATAAAGCTTTTCCTTTTTTAATAAACTTAAAAGTGCGTGCAAATGCTTTGCATGATCCTCTTTATTCTTAGAATAAATGAGAATATCATCTATAAAAACAATTATGAATTTGTCCAAATATGGCTTACATATTCGGTTCATCATGTCCATAAATGCAGCTGGGGCATTGGTTAAACCAAATGGCATGACAGTAAATTCATAATGACCATACCTTGTTCTGAATGCGGTTTTAGGAATATCCTCTTCCTGTACCTTTAATTGAAGATATCCTGATCTTAAATCGATTTTAGAGAAAAATCGAGCTCCTTGCAGTTGATCAAACAGATCATCGATTCTCGGTAATGGGTACCGATTCTTAATCGTGACTTTGTTCAATTCATGGTAGTCAATGCACATACGCATTGATCCGTCTTTCTTTTTAACAAACAGTATCGGCGCTCCCCATGGCGACGAACTCGGCTGTATGAATCCTTTCTCCAACAATTCGTCTAAGTGTTTCTTTAATTCTTTCATTTCTGCAGGTGCCAAACGATAGGGTGCTTTGGCAATCGGGGATGTTCTTGGTATTAAATGGATTCTGAATTCGACTTCTCTATTTGGTGGTAGTCCTGGTAATTCTTCTGGAAATACATCTGAAAACTGAGATACTACTGGAATATCTTTTAAATCCTCTCCTTTAGTGTTAGTGATTTATAGAAATCAAATACACTATAGAACCTTTTCTTATATAACTTGCAGTTTTCATCACAGAGATAAATTTTGTACATTTAGATGGTTTATCTCCTTTTATTGTGATCGTTTTACCTTTTTGTGAATTTACTTGGATTGACTTTTTATTGGCTATTAACCAATCCATTCCTAAAACAACATCAAATCCTGCCAGATTCATAGGATAAAGATTTGCAATAAATTTCTGATTTAAAATTTCTATTTTTGCTCCCTGCAAGATTTCAGAAATCCTAACGGTTTCTCCATTGGATGTCTCCACTAAGCATTCTTGTGGTAGTTTAGTTAATGATTGATTTAGAAATTTTCAAAATGATGTATTAATAAAACTTTGGTTTGCACCAGAGTCAAATAATACTTTAGCAAAAATATCATTAACTAAAAATGTACCAGCTATGATATCTGGAATCATCTTGGCTTCATCTGCAGTTAAAACAAATGCTCTAGCATTTTGAGTATTCTTGTTGTTAGCAGCTGGAGCTAATTTTGGACAACTAAGCTTGATATGACCTTTTGGGTAAAGGGTTACCCCGGTGACTTTATAAATTTCAAAACCAAAAAGCACATGTAGTGCATGAGAGTCATACACAAGATCATAGAAGGGGCATACCCCTAACTATGGAGAACAAAAAAAAAACCAACACAAGCAACCAGCAAACCAATACAACCAACTAGACTAACATACTAGATTAAAATCCAACAATGACTACGTATCCAAATTATCACCTTCAAGTATCAGGTTCCCATGGATACTCCAATTCCTCAATGTTTCCACAACTTTGCATGTGTTCTTGAACTTCATTCCCATAAGCTTGTGTCGAACAGTAACTAAAATATGCTTTGCTAACACATCAGGTGGCCTTGTGGTGTTCCTGAAAAGCCTGGCGTTCCTCTCTCTCCATATATAATAAGCCGCAGCAGCAGTAAGTAACCGGGCCACAACATTATTGAGTCTCTTTAGTGTTCGTCTATCCAATAGCCATGTTATAATCTCCTCCCAAACCGGATTGACATCCTCCATATTTGCCTGAACACGAATCAAATTCCACACCTGCGAAGAGTATTTACATGAAAAAAATAGGTGGTCATGGGAGTCAACATTTTCGTAGCACAACACACAGCACATCATATTCATACTCGACCCCCTCGTATGCTCCCAGCGAAGAATCTTGTCTTGTGTTAACAGCTTCTTCCGCATAATGAGCCACATCAAGAACGCATGCTTAGGAATACATTTGGAGAACCAAACAATATTCACCCACGCTACCTCATTACCACTTGTTCGAACCGATTGCCAAACCACAGATGACGTAAAATCCAGCATTTTATTATCAGATTTCCAATAAAATTTATCTTGGATCTCTTCCACCAAAATCTGCTGAGGAATTCCGATCAAATTGGGGTATAAGCGAAGCCATTCATCAGGCCAGCACCATCTACCATCGGCCCATATATCCTTAACTTTTGATTTGAGATTAAACCCAGCATTTGAAAATAGCCCGAGAAGATAAGAAGCTTTTAAGCTGACCTACTTCATTCCATTTGTCATACCAAGCAGAGATTTTTTCTCCATTACCCACCTTAGCCCAAACATACGGCTGGATAATAGAACGGATCTGGAGAATTTTACGCCAGCTCCACGAACAATTATTCGGAATTTGGCAATCCCAGAAGTTCCTATCCTTCAATCGGTAAGTATGTATCCACGCAACCCATAAAGATTCTCTATGAATCACAATACTCCAAGCATTCGATGCCATAAGAGCGATATTCATCTGACTAATCCGCCGAATTCCAAGACCCCCTTCATACTTTGGCATACAAACAGCATCCCACGACACTTTTGCTTTACCTCTAGCCATCGGCCCTTGACACCATAAAAAACCTCTCATCTTAGCTTCAAGCTCCTTAATTATCCGTGCTGGTAATATGAAAACAAAAGACCAGTAAACATGCATGGCTGAGAGAACAGAGATAACATATCTTGTTATGACCTTGTTCTCCGCAGTTGTAACATATCTTGTTATTAGCTTTCTTCCTGCAGTTTTCTTCCTTGTGTCCCGATATTTTGCAAAAGTTACAGTATATAGAGCATCTTCCTGAATGCTTTCTTTTGCAATTCTTACAGTAAGGTACAAAAGTAGAACCTATATTTTTCCCACGGTTAGAACGAAATTCTTGTGTGAGTTTCTGGGTTAGGTTCCTCCTTTGATCCTCCTCTCGGGTACGAACTAATTCATCTGTCAAGGTATTTGCTAGTTCTACAGCTTCTTCTATGGTTTGAGGTCTAGCTGCCTTGACTACATGTCTAATCTCTCCAATTAATCCCCAGATATATCGGGAGATTAATACTGGCTCTGGTGATGCAAGGGTTGGCACTATTCTAGCATATTCAAAGAATATTTTAGTGTATCCCTTACTATCCACACCAGTCATTCTAAGGTTTAGGAATTTGTTAGCTATCTGTTCCTTTTCATTTGGTGGGCAGAATTTCCTTTCTACATTGTTCTTAAATTCTTCCCATTCCATAGTGTAAGTTCTATCACTTCCTCTTGATTGGAGGATAGTGTTCCACCATTCTAGCGCTGAATTCTTAAACAGATTAGAAGCAAACAGTATCTTATCTTCTTCAGCACACTTGATTATTCTTAAGACTGCCTCAGTCTTCTCTATCCAGCGTAGGGTTGCAATGGCCCCTTCATTGCCCGAGAATTCCATTGGTTTACAAGACCAAAATTCTTTATAAGAACAACCATTAGGCATGGTCCTTCTTCTTTTAGGAATAGGCATTTGAAGTACAGGTCATTTGTTCACGCTGTTTTCGGGTTCGATGGGTCGCTTACTGCTATGCTTACTTTTATTATTCGCTTATTGAATAGTTTGAATAATAAATGGCATGGCATCTATGATTCCTTGTGCCACTATGTGTTGAACAGCACTATTATCCATTTGGTTTCCATTGTTATTGATACTTGGATTCTCATTAACCACGTTAATGTTACTCTGGTTATCATTTTTCAGATTTCCTTGATTTCCTTCGTTGGCCATCTAAATTTTAAACATTTATCCCATATTAATATCACAATATAATATTTAATATAGTTAATCACATGATACGCAATCTAGCCAAAAACGTCGATCATTGCGACTTTTACTCTATTTCCATATACTATTATGCATCTATTACACACTAGTACTGAAATAAAATTACAATACCAACAGAAATAGAATCACACTAATAGTAACATGCATCCGTACTCACATATTTTATTTTTATTTTATTATATTATATTATTCTTACTATTACCATCTGCGGATATGGATTTATCCAAAAATCCATATTGCGTTCATCGTATTTCCATACGAGACGCTCTCCCACCTGTCTCATTCTCTCACTGCTTTCTAAAATTTCCTCCCCAAAAGTCCTAAGTTCTTGCACGTTTTCTGCACTCATTGGGGGTGCAGGTTCTAGGACTGGGTTTGGAATCTGGGGTGCTGGTTCCTGATATGGGGGTGAAAGTTCCTGAAATCGGTAAGGATCTTCTAAGATCTCCCTAATATAATCATCTTGGTAATAGGGATCTAAAGGGTTCATACATGGGTAGGCTTCTATGTTCTGTATAGGTACGTCTTCATGGATTGGGTAACGTTGCACAAAGTCCCTATTATCGTCCCACCAGGGGTCGTAATTTGGGTCTAGGGGATTAGGTGCTGGTACCCTAGGGATTTCTTCTGGGTTGAAGTCATGCATCTCCACTTGGTTTTCAGGGTTTTCTATCTCCATAGGTTGGTCAGGGATTTGCAATTGTGGTTGTGGGGCTACTAATTGTTCCAGACTTGGGTCAGCAGCAGTTGTAGCTAGGATATGGAAATTTGCTAGGCTTCTATTAAGCATATCCTGTGTATAGGCATCTGTCTCTCGCTTAATAGCTGCTAAGGCTCTTTGTTGTTGCAACTTTCGCATTCTTTTCCTACGAGCAAAAGCTTCCTTACTGAACCATCCTCTTTTCTTAGGAGGGAATGGCTCTTCTGACTGAGCTTTAAAAGCAAACATCCCGTCTTCCTGATCAGCAGAATACCCAGAAAGGGCAGGCTGTGATGAGGTACCTTCACTCCTAGGTGAATCAGACAACTGACGACTAATATATGAGGGTCCTTAATCACTCATACTGTAAACTAACAAATAGTCAAATAACACATAACAAATAAATACAGTTATGCATATATTTCTGTAATTTATTTCCTAACACAAAACTTAAAATTTAAGTATCAGCAGAACACTTCTTTGGCTCAGACCAGTGGCTAGGCTCTGATACCACCTCCTGTCGCAACCCCCGATCCCTGACCCCCGGGAACGGGCGGACGCGAGCTCAGTGACGGTGGTATCAGTTTTGTTTTCAATTTGGCAGCGGAAATTACATCAGGACCGTAGTTAGGAAATGTTTATCAGAGTAAAACCACCATATTTGATATTAATAATCACATGGGTAAAACCCAAGTTTCTTGTTACAATACATTTATAGGGACAAACCCTATTTTATTAAATTTAAAACATCGTTTATTAGGTAACTTTTATAGCCACATTTTTCCCAAGCCTTCAGTGCTCTCCAGCTGGTTTTTACTAATTGGCTGTCACATTTTGTTACCTGAAACGCGTTTTAAAAACATTTTTCAGTCGGAAATACTGGTGAGTGAATCCCAGTTTAATCAAGAAACATTTTATCAATTAAAACAGTATTGAGAGTGATCACATTGTTTATTTCTACACAATTACTCATTCAGTACTGTCAATCCTGACTGGTGGGTCATATTACACATTGGCTAACTCGTCGTCCAATGGTAACGTCCTGTCATCCCCGACTTACTACTCACAAGGTAGTAAATTTTGTATACAAAACCCCAACATACCGGCAGTAATTGAAGAACTACAAAGACTCAATCACCGCTTAATCACATTGTAAAACAATTAAGGTTTTGTAAAATATTATCAAAAAGGTTATCAAAAAGAGGATAAACTCACATTGCTATCTTAGACTTCGCGTAAGGGTTTCCTGGATATAATCCATAATTTATACAAACGTACATTGATTAGTATCATAACCCTTTGAAAATATTAATGATACCCTCCCCGAGACGGCATTCCAATAACTACGTCGGGCAGAACCACGACAGTTATTACGGAACCCTAAATCAATCGGGCAACGTATCTACTATGAAACCGGGGTTATAATACTTACAACGGAGCAGAACCTCGCTAATTAGGGGGATATAATACCCGAGTATTATAACACTACTACAGAAATTATGATTTAGAATGAAAGGAATGAGCGACGGAAAACGAAAACCCGTTGCCTTCTTATATAGTGCTGATATCCGGTCTCCACTCGCCCCGCGTAAAGAACAGACAAGGGTTACGCGGCCCGCGTCAACCCTGGTCAACAGCATAGCTTAGCTGGGTCAGCGTATAGGTCCGCCACGATGTCGACACGTGTCAGCTCAGGGTTGCGCCACCATTCATGACTCTCGCGGCCCGCGTAAGATTGAGGTGGGTTCTACGCGGCCCGCCTCAACCTAAGTTTCAGATTTTTATATTTTATTTAAATACTATATTGTATCTCGGGTTCGATTTTTACATACGGGGTGTATATAAAGACATATGAGGGTCTTTTAAGATATACAGAGGTGTTGGAAATATTATGAGAGTGTTGATTTTACCGAGGGTTGTTACAGACACCCATGTCCTTGTAGGGGATATGAGGCAGATTTCGGTAAATGTCGTTGTTGGATAATACACTCACTTCTATCACTTAAGTCCCATCTTACTACCGAACTAGTTTCTTGTAGGGCAACGAGGTTATTAGTTGATAGCGCTATTAGTTTTGGCACCCTCACAACGTACCTGGATAGGACGGGCGTGAACTAGTGACCTTAACCACATGAACAATGTTTGATAGAGCATTGGGGTAGGGCAAACAAACAGCCATCTTGCGGTATCGAGTTATTATCAACATAAATGAACACTTGGTAACCAAACGATTAACAAAACAGTGAACTCGCCAGCTTTATGCTGATACACTTTTTCTGCATGCTTGCAGGCCATTAGGTACACTGATATGGTACTTGCTGTCTGGGAAGCTGGAATAGTCATGGGTTGTGGCGATTGGATAGACACTCGAAGTTGGATTGTTTTCTAAACTTTATATGTTAAACTTATTGGACAATATTTAATGCTTCCGCTGAATACGTTTGATTTTCAAAACTGATGTTTGAATATTACTATTCTCATTTAATGGAAATTTATATTTTTACTTATGGTTCAATGTAAGTAGTGGCTAGATCCTGGTACATCACACGCCTCGCGGGGGTTCCCGCTGGTGTTATTTTTTAGGGGTGTGACAATAGAGGTCTGAATTTAGACACAAAGAGCAAACGGCCAATGTGTACTATGCGTGAGTTCTTTGCATATAGATTCCAAGATCGTGTCAATAAGTTTTCTGTTCTTCATAATGCAAAACGACTTTTCCAACAATTTGTGGTTGATGCTTACACTATGGTGGAGAGTGAAAGGTTGTTTTACATACGGCGACAACAAACGCATTTGAGGTCTAAAACTGTTAAGAATATACAGAATGCAAATAATGCTGGAAAAAAAGATATGTAAAAATTGGCACACGTGTCTTTATTCCGTCTTCATTCACTGGCGGTTCTCGATATATGATGCAAAATTACTTAGATGCAATGTCTTTGTGCAAATGGTTTGGGTATCCAGATTTTTTCATTACTCTTACATGTAATCCAAAATGGCCAGATGTTCAAAGGTTTTTAAAAGATACCACCATAAGGCCTGAAGATAGACTGGACATTTTGTGTCGAATTTTCAAGATCAAACTTGATTCCATAACAAAAGACTTGAAAGAAGGGCACTTGCTTGGCAGAGTTAATTCTGGTATGTTTACTTTATCCTTTAATATTTAAAGGGTAAAGTTATTAAATAATGTTACTTTAATTTTTATTAATATTATTATTATTATATGTAGATTGTTGATAATATAATTCTGTTATATTGTTTTTTATAATACATGATCGTTTTCTTATTGTACTGTGTAGTTATCTATACTGATGAATTTAAAAAACGCGGACTTCCTCATGCACACATTTGTGTATTCATGCATCCTGACAGCAAGATACTATCGGTTGACCAACTAGATCCAATCATTTCTGCTGAAATTCCGGATGAATTAGTAACTGCATCCAATTTCTAAGAAAATCCCAATTGTTTCCATTTTTGGAATGGGATATTTATGGAATCTCCATGAATAGGATCAAACCTTATTCCATGGTATTTACATGAGGTTCTTCTTTCTTATTATTAAGAAAGTCCCCGAGAGGGCTTAGTTGATCCATGATTTAGGTTTCATCTTTCGTTTCCTTTTCGTTTGTTTCGAGAAATATATCGATCAATTCCGATTCTTTCTTTTTCTCTTGATTCTTTTCTGATCAAGATGTATAGATCCTGTTCATGGATTAACGAAAATGTCATAGCCAAAGATCCAGAGTTATATAAACTTGTGGCAGACTACATGATTCATGGTCCGTGTGGTGCTCCCAATATGAACTGTCCTTGCATGGTCGATCATAAGAGTTCCAAGAAGTTTCCTAAAAAAATTGTTAACGAAACATGTTTGGATAAAAAAGGATTTCCAGTTTATCGTAGAAGGGATTCTGGCCTATCTGTTGTTAAATCATGCATGAACGTAGACAATAGATATGTTGTTCCATATAGTAAAGTGTTGTTAAAAAGATACAAGGCGCACATTAACGTTGAATGGTGCAATCAAGTTGGTTCTATCAAATATTTGTTCAAGTACATTAACAAAGGCCCAGATAGAACTACTCTTAGAGTTGTAGAAAGTGGAAATTTGGATGAGCAGGAACCTGTAGTCGATGAGATAGAAAACTATTATGATTGCCGGTATATTTCTGCATGCGAATCTGCTTAGAGGATCTTTTCCTATGATATTCATTATCGATATCCTTCAGTTATTCGACTGCCGTTTCATTTAGCGGGTCAACAAAACGTAGTATATGGTGCAGACGATGACATTGACCAAGTTCTTAACAAACCATCTGTTGCTTCGACTATGTTCTTATCTTGGATGAAGTGTAACGGAAGATTACTCGAGGCACGTGAGCTTACTTATGTTGAGTTTCCGTCAAAGTTTGTTTTTAAATTAAATACTCGTAGTTGGGATGTAAGAAAACGACATCCTTCAATCGGTAGGATTCATTCGGTGTTTCCTTCAGCTGGTGAAGCATACTACCTAAAAAATATTATTGAACAATGTCAAGGGACCAAAATATTTTGAAGATATTCATACTGTAAACGGTTGTTTGTATCCAACTTCCAGGGACGCATGTTATGCGCTAGGGCTTTTGGATGATGACAATGAGTACATTGAAGCTATTAAAGATGCGAATGTCTATGGAAGCGCTACTTATTTACGGACATTATTTGGAACAATGCTAAAGTCTGGTAGTTTGTCTAGACCAGATTTTGTATGGGAGAGACATGGAAGTATTTATCGGATGACAGTTTATATAGACAAGAAAAACATTTACATGTTGACGGTGTGTCTTTTTTTTATGATCTCATGTTATCTATTTATTGAATTAATATACTTATCAAATTAATTATTTTTTGTTTTAAAATTTATTATCTAAATTAAATAAAATAAAACTTCACTTATCCAAAAAAAGGTTGATAATTTACCTTGCAAATGCATTTATATCAGATTTAGTAAAGTATAATTTGATACTGAAATGTACGACTTTTGATATTATTATATACATCTTCTATGTATTTTTTATGCAGATTTACATTACTCTGACGATGAAATAAAGAATTTGGCTTTGTTAGAGATTGAGAAATTCTTACTTCGTAATAACTCATCACTGAGGAACTATTCAACTATGCCTTATCCCGATGACGAGTCTATTTCTTCCTCTAACAATCGATTGATCAACGAGGAGTTATCTTATGACCAAAATACTATGGAAGACGAGTTGAATAGTATGTTAGTACTTTTAACAGATGAACAACGTCATGTTTTTTATCAGATTATGGAATCTGTTAGAACGAACAAAGGCAGTGTGTTTTTTCTTTACGGATATGGTGGCACTGGTAAGACCTTCCTTTGGAAGACATTGTCGGTAGCAATTCGGAGAAAATCTGAAATTGTTTTAAATGTTGCTTCAAGTGGTATAGCTTCTTTACTACTTTTGAGAGGTCGAACAGCACATTCTCAGTTTTCCATCCCTCTGAATCTAAAGAGGATTCTCTTTGCCGCATGAAGACTGGAACCGAAGTTGCGTATCTTTTAAAAAAACACAGCTTATTATATGGGATGAGGCTCCAATGATTCATAAACATGCCTTTGACGCATTGGATAGAACCTTAAAAGATATATTGATGCCTGATTGTTCAAATAGCAAAGCTTTACCATTCGAAGGAAAGGTAATTGTATTTGGTGGTGACTTTAGACAAATTCTTCCTGTTGTTCCTAATGGCTCTAGACAAGATATCGTGAACGCTTCATTGGATTCATCCTATATATGGAATAAATGCAAGTTACTAACGCTAACAAAAACATGAGGCTCACTGTTGGCATGAATCATGGTGATATTGACAAGACAAAAGAGTTTGCTAAATGGCTTTTGGATATTGGGGAGGGAAAACTTGGTGGTCGCAATGACGGGGAAGCTATTATTGGTATACCTCAAGAACTGTTGATTACTAATTCCACCAACCCTATCGGTAGTCTAATCAACTTTGTGTATCCTTCGATACTTGAAACGTTCAGTGATCCAAATTATTTTCATGAAAGAGCGATACTTGCTCATAAGAACGATGTTGTTCACGAGATAAATGATACCTTATTAGCAATGTTTCCTGGTGATCATAAAGAGTATCTAAGTTCAGATTCTATCTGCCAATCCGAGAATGTAACTGACCATATTCGACACAATGTTTACCCCCCTCCCCCCGATGTACTAAATGGTCTTAAAGTTTCAGGAATGTCGAATCATAAGTTGGTATTAAAAGTTGGCGTTCCCATAATGCTTTTACGTAACCTTGATCAGAAAAACGGTTTGTGCAATGGTACAAGATTACAAGTCATTACACTTGGTGATTGGATTAACAAAGCAAAAGTTATTTTTGGTAATAATATTGGGACTAGAACTTTTACTCCAAGGATCATTCTTTCGCCCTCTAAAAAACGAATACCTTTCAAGCTTCAAAGAAGGCAATTTCCGATAGCAGTTTGTTTCGCAATGACGATAAACAAAAGTGTGACACCTGTGTTTGTAAGCATTGTAAACAGTTCAGTTATCAATAAAACGAAGTTATTTGATCCCAATGTTTGTTTGTTTATGTTTGACATTTTTCATGTTTTGGTTTTTATTCAATTTCAAACTCTACATCGCTTTCTGGAGAATTATACGCAAACTGGTGCGTAAACGTAATCAGTTTAATGCGAAAAATACTCCGAAACATCAACATATACTTAACATACCTTAAATAACCCTTACATAACTTAGAAATAAGTTTTGAAGGCTTTGGTATGGCAGAAACAAGTTAATTCGCCTACAGGGACTAAATTTGACAAACTGCGAAAGTATGCCGATTTGAACTGTAACAGACATTCTGGAACATGACCATAAGTTAAACATACCATAAATATCCTTTACATAGCTTAGAAATAGGCTTTGAGGGGTTCGGTGTGCTAAAATAAACTTTTGGGTCATTCAGGTAAAAGCGTCAAAAAGTGCATAAGTTTGCATTTTCGCGCATAACTTACATTCTGAATACATCTGGACATCCAAAAATTTATGTAAGCACTAAAATATTTTATTTTAGTGTTTGGCATAAGAAAAATCCATTCGTCACGCAATTTGGATCGTTTTTCGCGCTTATGCGCATTCCGTCGTAATTAAGCGAACATCGCGATCGTACGACCAAACGAACCAACATCCGGCATATTTTTGAGCATGCTTCATGTCCACAATGATTAGGCATCATTTTAGGGCCTTAACGTTGGCTTAACGGGCCTTAAACGTGTCGGAAATGGCTTTAATGCATAACAGGGACCAAAACTGTCATTTTTGAAAGTTGTTTCTGATCAGAAGGGCCAGGCGGCCCGCGTAAACCCTTGGTGTCTCCTTACGCGGCCCGCGTTAGCCTCCCAGATCAGTTTAATTAGTTTTAACAGCTGTTAACAGTTGTTATGCACTCCAAACCCAATTCCACTTGTCATTTCCTGATCATGGGGGGCCAATATGGGTACCAAGGTGTTGCAACAAGTGTAGGGACAAGATCAAAGCACGGTATTCGAGGAACGATCCGAACGGTGGTCCAAATCCTATAAATACCCCTTTGATTCACTTGAAAAACCCACTTGAATTCTGAGTTTTTCTCTAAGTGGTTGTGCTTATACACTTCCTACCTGAGATTACTTGGAAGATCAAACTTGCGGGACCGTTTGTAAGTGTTCTTTCATTTTTTCATTCGTTTTAGCGTTAAAGTCAAACTTTGTTTGACTTTCTGCATTGACCAGTTTATGGTCAATGCGAAGTTCGTTTGAACTTCATAACGTGAGTGTAATCACGATGGTTATAGTCCCTAGTGACTATACCTACTGATTACCACGTTATCTAGGCTCAGTGACGAGTCGTAGTTTCGGCCAAAATGCGCATTCTTGCGTATTTTGTAACCAAACTACTCTTAGGTATCAAAACCGTTTGTTTTGATACCAAACCTGTTTTCTAAACTTAGTTAAGCATGTTTTAACATGCTTAGCTCGTCACATTTAGTTTTGTGCTTGTCTAGGGTCGTAAAGGTAAGCGATCTAAACAATCGCTTATACTTTCGAACCCGACCCGTTTGGTCGATCATTAGGATCCGACCAAACACATTAGGTGACCATAGTTGTATAGGGAATAACCTTTCGAGGTTATACCTTATGGTCACGACGTTTAGTTAGTTGTGTGATAGGTAGTTTATATGCTTTAGGTAAATTACCAAAATGCCCTTTTTACGCCAAAATTCATTTTAAGCATATGTAACATAACTTTTGGTATCTAAACTGATTTGGTAACAATATTAGACATGTTAAGGCATATTTTACTTATCATAGGACTAGTTAGGCATTCCGAACGCGTTTCACGCGAACGACGCGTTAAAGTAGCATAAGCTACCTAAACGGGTCGTAATGGGTCGTAAGCACTTAGGTTAGGTTTCATTTTAGAATGAAGGATTTGTTAAACCATACTACATGAGTTTCCATACTCGTTTGGTTTACGAACCCTCATTCTATCCAATCCTCCGATTTAGGTCCGGTATATTAACATAGTTACCTATATTAGGTGCCGTTTGATATCCGTGATCTCTAGCATTGTTTGGTTGTTACTCAAGGACTACTAAGCAATCTCAAGTGAGTACATAGACCCCTCTTTTACCGTTTTCAAACTGTTTTGGGGTGAAACTCGTGTGCCTACTTGTTACTTTCATGCTTTCCATGTTTTCACATCATATACTTGCTATGTTCATTAGTACATTTATAGTACATCGTTTTACACTACATTTCATGCTATGTATGTCCATTTTGTGCATACTTAGTACATTGTTTTACATTACATTTCATGCTATGTATGTCCATTGTGTGCATACTTAGTACATTGTTTTACATTATATTTCACGCTATGTATGTTCATTTGATTACATACTTAGTGCATCGTTTTCACATGCTTACATTTTGGTATGACATTTGGTTTGTTTAAATGGGACAAAAATACATTCATTAACATTAGCTACGCCATTCGTTAGTAGGTAGTGGTACCATAGGAATTGACAACTCCCGTTCCTAACATCGTAGGTATGTTTGGATGGAAGGAATGACCGAGTTCGATAAACATAACACAGATAAACCTTTAAGTTGTATAAAGGTCTATCACCACAGACACAAGGCTTGAATGTATGCATTTTTACAATATCGCATAAATGTTTGTATTCAGTATAGCATGCATTTCCACAAAACATAACGTTGATTTAAACCACGTTTTACTTCAATACATTGCTTTGTGCATTTTTACCTATGGTTTAGTTGATACATATTTCACTTGCCATACATGACATTTTGGTTACACATTACATAATTGACATTTGACATAGACATTTTGGCATTGATATACACATTTAGTGATTTACATTAGACATAGACATTTTGATATGGTTTACACAATAACACTTGACAATTGATTTATACATGAACAATTTACAATGATGGTTGGTTTGGGTAAGTGATTTGAGTAACGAGGCGTGTGTAATATGATACAAGCATGGTGGATACGCCGCTGGTACTTCCTATATATAAGTGTTTGTATGATATTACATGTCGTAGCGTTACTTAAATCATTTCAATATTTGACATATTACATTTTACATAAATAACTTATTTTTCACAAGACATTGTCTTACAAAACAGTTTATTTTATCCAACTCATTTTACTCGGTTATTTTATTAACCCTACACCATTCTTTTATATAGTCTGATCTTCTTATCGAGTTTTCATACGATTTATAAAAGAAAACACTTAACAAGATTTATGACTAATTTTTATTAAACATTTCTTCTAAAACCCAAGTCATAAATCCTATTTTCACTAAACCTATGTATCTCACAGGCATTTTTATGCTGACGTACCTATTTTCACATGTGTTTTCAAGAGCAGTCGCTTAGGATGATGATCGTGACATTAGGGCGGACCTGTGCCTTAGAGACATAAAACGAAGATAGACTTAGTTTAAATATGTTATGTACTCTTGGTTTCATGTTTAAAGACAATGTAACTCTCATGTTGATAAATAAAACGTAACTTTAATTTCCATGGTTGTGAAACAATAATTCTGTTACAACACTCCCCGACGTTTCCGCCACGTGTTTCTCGTTTTACGTGGTCGGGGTGTGACAGAAGAGTTGGTATCAGAGCCAATGGTTATAGGGAATTAGGTTATTAGTAATGCTTTGACCTAGACTATAACTTTCTAGGACCCCAACACAAGTTATCTTGTGTTTAGATTTTAAAACATGCACTTCACCTATCCTTAGGTGATAACCACAACGAGAACATCCAGTTCGAATCCGCTTTGAAAACTAATCATCTGTTCTAGGATGATTGATTACTAGGTTTTGAACCCTCTGTTGTAAGGTTTTGAACCCTCTGTTGTGAGGTTTTGAACTCTCTATTATAAGGTTTTGAAACCCTTTGAATTTTCAAAATCTCGTCAAAGTTTTGGGTCCTAAATAGTGTGAACACGTGCGAACTGGAAGGGTGAATGCCTGTACCCTGGGTTTTCTGTCTAAGGCTAGAGTGTTCGTACAAATCCACATAATCGGACCAGTCACTCTTACCTGGGAACTCTTGGGGTGAGTGTTCACTTATAGGCGAGCATGTCTTCGCGATACATTGTTTTCGACCCATTTACTTTGATTAGTCACAATGTGTCATTTGTTTGCTTTATGGTAACGAACAAATGACCACCACCTTGCTGTTGTCAATTTTTGTATCATCTCATTCTTTTCACCCAATCATCTCACTCGTTTCCTTCCATGTTTCCTCTTTTAGAATGCCTCCTCGACGCGAGAATCAGATAGCTAATGCCGAACTGGCATAAATCATTGCGCAGCAAATGGCTGCTGCGTTCCCAAACCTTATTGCTCAATGGAACCAAGCCAACAACAACCACAATGCTCCTTGTAACTTCAAGAGTTTTAACTCGGCTAAACCGCTCAAGTTTAGTGGTTCTGAGGGAGCAACTGGGCTCCTTCAATGTTCGAGAGCATTGAGAACACTTTCCGTCACGTTCAGTGTCCTGATAATCGCAAGGTAGAGTTTTCTTCGAGTGTGTTTCAGAAGAGGGCTCTTACGTGGTGGAACTGGGTTATGAGAGACCGGGGTGCAGAAGTTGCTCTAGCACAAACTTGGGCCGAACTTAGGGCCCTTATGATGAGGGAGTTTTTTCCTCGTCATGAACAGCGAGCTTTGGAGAGAGAGTTTGATGACTTGAAACAAGACAGTAGCGAGCACAGGGCGTATACTGATAGGTATGAGGAGTTGAGTCTGCTTTGCCCAGCAATGGTTACCCCACTCGACAAGGCTATCGAAAGGTACATCGATGGTCTACCTGACTCAGTGCAAGACATCATTACTGGTAGTAACCCTGCCACACTCCGTCAGGCGATCGAGTTAGCAGCGACATTGACTGAGTCGCAGGTTCGAAAGGGAAAGCTGCATAAAAAGGGTGACAAAGGTAAGAAGCAGGCGTCTGACAAAGAGGATGACAAGAAGGGTAAGAACAAGAAGGGTAAGGAATCTGGTTCTTCGAAAGGGTCAAGGAAGCGTAAGGCTTCCCAAAATTTTGCTGTCACTGCCCAAGTTAACCAGGCAGCTCCCAACCAACCCGCACAGCCTCCAGCGAAGAAGCGTTATGCATGGAATGCACCTTTGTGCAATAGATGCAACAGTCACCATCAGCCGCAACTTCTGTGCCGTTTCTGTACTAACTGCGGGAAGTCATGTCATCTTGCTGATGTTTGTCGTTTTGCTCAGAATCAGGAAGTTCAGAACCCGGCTCGACAGGTTGCTCAGCCTCCTGCTCAGCAACAAGGTCAAGCTGCACGACCACACTACCCGCCAGGTTCTTGTTACAACTGTGGGGATCTGACCCACTACCGTAATCAATGCCCAAGATTGGTGAATGCTAATCCAAATCAGAATCAGGCTCAGGCTAGAGGGCGAGTCTTCAACATGAATGCACAAGAGGCACAAGCAAACAATGAAGTGGTGAACGGTACGTTCTTTATTAATAATCAGCCTGCATCTGTTCTTTTTTATTCGGGTGCCGATAAGAGTTTTGTGTCATTATCTTTTAAGCCATTGCTTCGCATGTCTAGAACGAAACTAGGAAAACCCTTGACAGTAGAGGTTGCTAGTGGTGAACCCATTATTCTTGATTATGTTCTTCGCAACTGCCAGTTAAACCTTAACGACCATCTTTTTCCTATTGACCTCACGCCTATGCAACTTGGAAGCTTCGACGTTATAGTGGGTATGGATTGGTTAGCCAAGCATCGCGCAGAGGTAGTTTGTTTTGAGAAGATTGTTCGTGTGCCGCTTTCGACAGGCGAGATCCTACAGGTGCATGGTGAGAAACCTACCGGTGGTCTCAAACTCATGTCTTGTTTTAAAGCTCGGAAGTATCTGCGAAAGAACTATGTGGCCTTTTTGGCACATGTTGTAGCAGATAAGGGCAAGGGTAAATCTATTCAAGATATTCCTGTTGTTCGGGATTATTCTGAAGTATTCCCTGAAGAGTTACCTGGTCTACCTCCAGCACGCCAAGTCGAGTTCCGTATTGATCTCGTACCTGGTGCAAATCCCATTGCCAGATCTCCATATCGTCTTGCATCGTCTGAGATGCAAGAGTTGTCTAAGCAGCTTCAGGAACTCTCTGACAAAGGCTTTATCCGTCCTAGCTTTTCACCTTGGGGTGCTCCCGTTCTTTTTGTCAAGAAGAAGGATGGATCTTTTAGGATGTGTATCGATTATCGTGAGCTTAACAAGCTTACCATCAAGAATCGATATCCCCTACCTCGCATCGATGATCTCTTTGATCAGTTACAAGGTGCTTCTTATTTTTTGAAGATTGGTCTGCGTTCTGGGTATCATCAACTTCGTGTGCATGAAGAAGACATTCCCAAGACAGCGTTCCGCACTCGTTATGGGCATTATGAGTTCACAGTCATGCCATTCGGTTTGACTAATGCTCCTGCTGTTTTCATGGACTTAATGAATAGGGTCTGCAAGCCTTATTTGGATCAGTTCGTCATTGTTTTTATTGATGACATTTTGATATACTCTAAGACGCGAGCTGATCACGAGCAACATCTTCGTCTTACTCTGGAACTCCTAAAGAAAGAGCAACTTTTTGCCAAATTCTCCAAGTGTGAATTTTGGCTTAAAGAAGTTCAATTCTTAGGACATATTGTCAACAAACAAGGTATTCATGTAGATCCCTCCAAGATCAGTGCGATCAAGGATTGGGATACGCCTACTACTCCTACTGAAGTTCGTTCTTTTCTTGGTCTTGCGGGTTATTATCACTGCTTCATTGAAAACTTCTCGAAGATTGCTGTTCCTCTAACTGCTCTAACTCAGAAGAACAAGCCCTTTGATTGGGGATTCAAACAAGAGGAAGCTTTTCAAAACTTGAAGCAGAAACTTTGTGACGCGCCTGTTCTATCATTGCCTGAGGGCAATGATGATTTCGTCGTTTATTGCGATGCATCTAAATTAGGTCTCGGCTGTGTTCTGATGCAAAGGAACAAAGTCATAGCCTACGCATCCAGGAAATTGAAGGTACATGAGAAGAACTACACCACTCATGATCTTGAGTTGGGTGCAGTTGTCTTCGCTCTTAAGATATGGAGACACTATTTGTACGGTACAAAATGTGTGGTTTTCACGGACCACAAAAGTCTCCAGCATATCTTCAATCAGAAAGAACTCAACATGAGGCAACGACGTTGGGTTGAGCTTCTAAACGACTATGACTGCGAAATTCGCTACCATCCTGGTAAGGCGAATGTCGTAGCCGATGCATTGAGTCGTAAGGAACGTACTAAGCTTCATTGTGTTCGTGTTTAATCTGATATTCAAGCTCGATCCGATATCCAAGCCCGCATTTCTCAGGCTCAACACACTTGTGTTTCACAAGGTTTGATGGATAAGGAATTTCCCTATCACATAACACCTGATCTTGAACTGAAGGACAATGGATCGTATTACTTCATGGACCGTTTGTGGGTCCCAAGCCGAGATGATCTTCGCACCTTGCTTATGGATGAAGCCCATAAGTCTCGTTATTCTATTCATCCTGGCTCAGATAAGATGTATAAGGATCTTCGTACTCATTATTGGTGGCCTGGTATGAAGAAAGACATTGCCTTATATGTATCAAAATGCCTTACTTGTCTTAAGGTTAAGGCTGAACATCAGCGTCCTTCTGGTTTATTGGTGCAACCAGAGATCCCAGTTTGGAAATGGGAAAACATTACTATGGATCTCATTACTAAACTTCCGCGCACAAAGAAAGGTCATGATGCCATCTGGGTAGTTGTTGATCGTCTTACTAAGTCAGCGCATTTCTTGCCAATCCGTGAGGATTTTTCTGCTGACAAACTTGCTAAAATCTATGTGGATGAAATTGTAGCTCGACATGGTGTTCCTTTGAACATCATTTCTGACAGAGATGCTCGCTTCACTTCTCATTTTTGGAGAACCATGCAATCTGCTATGGGGACCCAACTTAATCTGAGCACAGCTTATCATCCGGAAATGGATGGTCAATCTGAAAGAACAATCCAGACTCTGGAGGATATGCTTAGACCTTGTGTGATCGAATTTGGTGGTAGTTGGGATTCACATCTTCCGTTGATTGAATTCTCCTACAACAACAGTTATCACTCCAGCATCAACATGGCTCCTTTCGAGGCTCTCTATGGTCGAAAATGTCGTTCAGCAGTCTGCTGGAATGAGATCGGCGAGGCTCAGCTTATTGGACCTGCCCTCATTTTAGAGACAACTGATAAGGTTAAGAAAGTTCGTGATAACCTTCAGACAGCTAGAAGCAGTCAAAAGAGTTACGCGGACCAAGGACTCAAGCCCATGGAATTTCAAGTCGGTGATCGAGTATTACTTAAGGTCTCACCTTGGAAAGGTGTGATCAGATTTGGAAAGAAAGGAAAACTTGCACCTAGATACGTTGGACCATTCAAGATCGTCGAAAGAATCGGTAAGGTAGCCTACAGACTTGAGTTACCTCCTGAACTTGGAAATGTTCATCCAACCTTTCGCGTGTCCAATCTCAAGAAGTGTTTAGCTAATGAGAACCTCCACATACCACTTGACGAAATTCGTGTTGATAAAACACTGAAATTTGTTGAGAAGCCAGTGGAAATCATGGAACGTGAAGTCAAGTGGCTTAAACGCAAGCGCATTCCTTTGGTCAAAGTTCGCTGGGAATCTAAACGTGGACCCGAGTTTACTTGGGAATGTGAAGATCAAATGAAGATGTAGTATCTGCATCTATTCTCACGAGTTTCCTCTAAATAAATTTCGGGATGAAATTTCCACAAGTAGGGGAGACTGTGACACCTGTGTTTGTAATCATTGTAAACAGTTCAGTTATCAATAAAACGAAGTTATTTGATCCCAATGTTTGTTTGTTTATGTTTGACATTTTTCATGTTTTGGTTTTTATTCAATTTCAAACTCTACATCGCTTTCTGGAGAATTATACGCAAACTGGTGCGTAAACGTAATCAGTTTAACGTGAAAAATACTCCAAAACATCAAAATATACTTAACATACCTTAAATAACCCTTACATAACTTAGAAATAAGTTTTTAAGGCTTTGGTATGGCAGAAACAAGTTAATTCGCCTACAGGGACTAAATTTGACAAACTGCGAAAGTATGCCAATTTGAACTGTAACAGACATTCTGGAACATGACCATAAGTTAAACATACCATAAATATCCTTTACATAGATTAGAAATAGGCTTTGAGGGGTTCGGTGTGCTAAAATAAACTTTTGGGTCATTCAGGGACTAAAAGCGTCAAAAAGTGCATAAGTTTGCATTTTCGCGCATAACTTACATTCTGAATACATCCGGACATCCAAAAATTTATGTAAGCACTAAAATATTTTATTTTAGTGATTGGTATAAGAAAAATCCATTCGTCACGCAATTTGGATCGTTTTTCGCGCTTATGCGCATTCCGTCGTAATTAAGCGAACATCGCGATCGTACGACCAAACGAACCAACATCCGGCATATTTTTGAGCATGCTTCATATCCACAATGATTAGGCATCTATTTAGGGCCTTAACATTGGCTTAATGGGCCTTAAACGTGTCGGAAATGGCTTTAATGCATAACAGGGACCAAAACTGTCTTTTTTGAAAGTTGTTTCTGATCAGAAGGGCCAGGCGGCCCGCGTCAGCCTCCCAGATCAGTTTAATTAGTTTTAACAGCTGTTAACAGCTGTTATGCACTCCAAACCCAATTCCACTTGTCATTTCCTGATCATGGGGGGCCAATTTGGGTACCAAGGTGTTGCAACAAGTGTAGGGACAAGATCAAAGCACGGTATTCGAGGAACGATCCTAACGGTGGTCCAAATCCTATAAATACCCCTTTGATTCACTTGCAAAACCCACTTGAATTCTGAGTTTTTCTCTAAGTGGTTGTGCTTATACACTTCCTACCTGAGATTACTTAGAAGATCAAACTTGCGGGGACCCTTTGTAAGTGTTCTTTCGTTCTTTTCATTCATTTTAGCGTTAAAGTCAAACTTTGTTTGACTTTCTGCATTGACCAGTTTATGGTCAATGCGAAGTTCGTTTGAACTTCATAACGTGAGTGTAATCACGATGGTTATAGTCCCTAGTGACTATACCTACTGATTACCATGTTATCTAGGCTCAGTGACGAGTCGTAGTTTCGGCCAAAATGCGCATTCTTGCATATTTTGTAACCAAACTACTCTTAGGTATCAAAACCGTTTGTTTTGATACCAAACCTGTTTTCTAAACTTAGTTAAGCATGTTTTAACATGCTTAGCTCGTCACATTTAGTTTTGTGCTTGTCTAGGGTCGTAAAGGTAAGCGATCTAAACAATCGCTTATACTTTCGAACCCGACCCGTTTGGTCGATCATTAGGATCCGACCAAACACATTAGGTGACCATAGTTGTATAGGGAATAACCTTCCGAGATTACACCTTATGGTCACGACGTTTAGTTAGTTGTGTGATAGGTAGTTTATATGCCTTAGGTAAATTACCAAAATGCCCTATTTACGCCAAAATTTATTTTAAGCATATGTAACATAACTTTTGGTATCTAAACTGATTTGGTAACAATATTAGACATGTTAAGACATATTTTACTTATCATAGGACTAGTTAGGCATTCCGAACGCGTTTCATGCGAACGACGCGTTAAAGTAGCATAAGCTACCTAAACGGGTCGTAATGGGTCGTAAGCACTTAGGATAGGTTTCATTTTAGAATGAAGGCTTTGTTAAACCATACTACATGAGTTTCCATACTCGTTTGGTTTACGAACCCTCATTCTATCCAATCCTCCGATTTAGGTCCGGTATATTAACATAGTTACCTATATCAGGTGACGTTTGATATCCGTGATCTCTAGCATTGTTTGGTTGTTACTCAAGGACTACTAAGCAATCTCAAGTGAGTACATAGACCCCTCTTTTACCGTTTTCAAACTGTTTTGGGGTGAAACACATGTGCCTACTTGTTACTTTCATGCTTTCCATGTTTTCACGTCATATACTTGCTATGTTCATTAGTACATTTATAGTACATCATTTTACACTACATTTCATGCTATGTATGTCCATTTTGTGCATACTTAGTACATTGTTTTACATTACATTTCATGCTATGTATGTCCATTGTGTGCATACTTAGTACATTGTTTTACATTACATTTCACGCTATGTATGTTCATTTGATTACACTTAGTGCATTGTTTTCACATGCTTACATTTTGGTATGACATTTGGTTTGTTTAAATGGGACAAAAATACATTCATTAACATTAGCTACGCCATTCGTTAGTAGGTAGTGGTACCATAGGAATTGACAACTCCCGTTCCTAACATCCTAGGTATGTTTGGATGGAAGGAATGACGGAATTCGATAAACATAACACAGATAAACCTTTAATTTGTTTAAAGGTCTATCACCACAGTAACAAGGCTTGAATGTATGCATTTTTACAATATAGCATGCATTTCCACAAAACATAACGTTGATTTAAACCACGTTTTACTTCAATACATTGCTTTGTGCATTTTTACCTATGGTTTAGTTGATACATATTTCACTTGCCATACATGACATTTTGGTTACACATTACATAATTGACATTTGACATAGACATTTTGGCATTGATATACACATTTAGTGATTTACATTAGACATAGACATTTTGATATGGTTTACACAATAACACTTGACAATTGATTTATACATGAACAATTTACAATGATGGTTGGTTTGGGTAAGTGATTTGAGTAACGAGGCGTGTGTAATATGATACAAGCATGGTGGATACGCCACTGGTACTTCCTATATATAAGTGTTTGTATGATATTACATGTCGTAGCGTTACTTAAATCATTTCAATATTTGACATATTACATTTTACATAAACAACTTATTTTTCACAAGACATTGTCTTACAAAACAGTTTATTTTATCCAACTCATTTTACTCGGTTATTTTATTAACCATACACCATTCTTTTATATAGTCTGATCTTCTTATCGAGTTTTCATACGATTTATAAAAGAAAACACTTAACAAGATTTATGACTAATTTTTATTAAACATTTCTTCTAAAACCCAAGTCATAAATCCTATTTTCACTAAACCTATGTATCTCACAAGCATTTTTATGCTAACGTACCTATTTTCACATGTGTTTTCAGGAGCAGTCGCTTAGGATGATGATCGTGACATTAGGGCGGACCTGTGCCTTAGAGACATAAAACGAAGATAGGCTTAGTTTAAATATGTTATGTACTCTTGGTTTCATGTTTAAAGACAATGTAACTCTCATGTTGATAAATAAAACGTAACTTTAATTTCCATGGTTGTGAAACAATAATTCTGTTACAACACTCCCCGACGTTTCCGCCACGTGTTTCTCGTTTTACGTGGTCGGGGTGTGACAAAAAGCTAGGGACAGTCACTATCGAAGGTTGGTTTGTTTCTAAAGCAGCCTGTTTTCACTCACGGACAACTATATGTTGCACTTTCAAGAGCCAAAAGTATGGATGGTTTAAGGATGTTAATTTTAGACAATGGTGGGAACGTTACTAGTAAAACTACAAATGTACTTTACAAAGAGATATTCTCAAATTTATAGTTTCACCATTTTTATATTACTTTCCAACTTTTATTTTTATTCGTTGATTTTTTTTTCAATATTCATCTTTACTTTTTACTTCAGGTTCTTTGGTTACATTACATTTTTAGTACATCTTACCTACAACTTATATAAACAATCTGAATCACATATAAACAACCACAACTTAATTTGTAAATATATATATTTCAACATTGATAATCAACAACCATTTATAAACGATACCAACGTTACTTACATTCAAAAATATGGTATCTGGCTTGATGATATACCACTAATTGTCTTTAACCTTAAACTACCAAGGAACAAAATAAAACATGATAACCAGTACTTGCATGTCCAGAAAAAAAAGAAACATAAAAGCAGGAGCACAAAAGAGTCATGATTTCGACTACACAAACACCTTCAGCATTAGCTTAAAAGATTACCTATTAAACTGCATTAACATGCATCCACGTGTGATAAGATCAGGAGATTTCCTAAACTTACAAATGTGAAATGCATTGTGTCACCCGAACGAAGGCCATTCTCCTTCATGAACATCGGCCAACCTTCGATTACATACCTTACAACATCTCCATTCTTCTGCCGCCTAAGATTCATATCAATGGTTTTTCCATTCATGTTCGTCACTTTTAACTCATGCACTGTATTTTTTAATCCGGTAATTCTTACAACATCAGCATGCATTCTCTGCATGAATACCATAATTAACAAGTAAATCAGCCTTATGAATTGTCACATACAGACCACGTTAAAACAACAAAATCGCGGCGGAAATGTCGGGGAGTGTCGTAACAGAATCATTTTTCACAACACATGGATTGAAGTTTCATTTTATTGAATTAAGTTTATTACATTGTCTTGAAATTTAAAAGCAAAACATGAACATATTGTCTTTCATTGTTATTAGGTCACTAAGGCCTCGTCCTCCTATGTGAGCATGCATCATAATCATCATCAAACATCATCATACTACAGTACCTGAAACATATGTGAAAATAAGTCAGCATAAAAATGTCGGCGAGTACATTGGTTTTGTGAGTGTGTCAGATTCATGGCTTTGAGTCCATATTGCAATACCTCGTCCAACTACGAGAGTTGTCGAGTGTGTACTATGAAATCAAAAGAGTTTGATATTGCAGTATGTTTTATCAACTTTTATAAGTTGATATATGTGTAAACCAAAACCATTGTAGCCATGAATCTTAACTGAAAACCTTTGTCTTTGTAAACCAAGTAGTAAATTGTTGTTGAAAGTAAACATTGTATGGTTTATATCTTAAATAAACCTTGTAGTGTAACATCGTTTTGAAAACATTCGTCCAAGTGATCAAGATAACGCAACGACATGTAATGTGTTAAAAGCACTTATATATAGGAATTACCAGCGGCGTATCCACCATGCTTTTATCACATTACACTCGCCCCGTTACCTAATCACTTACCATAAACCAATCGTTCAAATAGCTCAAATCGTTCACCTAGTTTAAATAGTTCCAATGGTTCAAATAGTTCAAATCGTTCACATAGTTCAAATAGTTCCAATGGTTAAAATAGTTCAAATCACAGTTCAAATGGTTCCAATGGTTCAAATAGTTCAAATCGTTCACACAGTTTAAATAGTTCCAATGGTTCGTGTTTTATTTGTGAAAACTAACTTTTGGTCGTCTCATTGAATACATTCAAACCTGTGTGACTCGTTCTAGTCGTTCAACTCGTATTAACAAACCACCAAAGGGTAAGTTAACAATTCATCAGGTTCTGTCGTTACCCACATTACCCCCATAACCATGGTGATAGTCCGACAACGGGATTTGTCAGATCCTATGGTACCATATCAGCCTATGGTACCATAACATACTACTGGTCGGCTTAATCATAGCTAATGAATGTCATTCAATTGTCTTTCGACCAACGCCCCAACAAGTTCGTTCACATTATAGAAATCGTTGTGTTTAATATAAACCATAGCATTTGTTTTAGAAACTCGAAATTGTTTAGCACATATGAATCACCCCAAAACATTTGAAAGCTGTAAAAGAGGGGAACCATGTACTCACTTGAGATAGCAAGATATCCTCGAATTAGTGAACTAACAATGCTCGGGCAATCAAGGAATCAAGTGGCACCTAGTATCGGATCACTATATTAATAAATCGGAACCTGAAGTGGAAGATCGGGTAGAACAAGGTCTCGTAAACCAAATGAGTATTGGAACTCATGTGATATTAAGGAAGATTCTAAGTGCCCCCTTAAAGAATCTAACTATTAAGGAAGATTCTACAAGGACTTGTATTTCATTTCTCCAGTGGATATTCTTCAGAAGCGAAAATGAATGGATGATTCATTTTCTCCAATGGATTCTTCGTCAGATGTGGAATATGAAAGACGAATAGGTTATTTATTTCCAATGGATATTTCTTCAGAAGTAGAAATTAAGATTGTTGAATAAGTTATTCATTTTCCCGATGGATATTTCTTCGGAAGCGAAAATGAATGGATAATTCATTTTCCTCAGTGGTTACTTCGTCAGAAGTGGAAATGAAGGATCATTGTAAAGAATATTCATTTCCCCATGGATATTTCTTCAGAAGCGAAAATGAATGGATAATTCATTTTCCTCAGTGGATACTTCGTCAGAAGTGGAAATGAAAGATTATTTTAAAGAATATTCATTTCACCGATGGATATTTCTTCAGAAGCGAAAATGAATGGATAATTCATTTTCCTCAGTGGATACTTCGTCAGAAGTGGAAATGAAAGAATCGATACAGGATTATTCATTCCCCAATGGATTTTTCTTTTGAAGCGAAAATGAATGGATGATTCATTTTCCTCAGTGGATACTTCATCAGAAGTGGAATGAATTTATACATTTTCCTCAGTGGATATTTCTTTAGAAGCGAAAATGAACGGATAGTTTATTTTCCTCAGTGGATACTTCATCAGAAACTAAAATGAATTTGTTCATTTTCCTCAGTGGATATTTCTACAGAAAAATGAATGGATAATTCATTTTCCTCAATGGATACTTCATCAGAAATGAAAATGAACACGGTTCTCGAACAGATTATTCATTTCCCAGTGGATATCTCTTTCAGAAGCGAAAAATGAATAGCTAGTTCATATTTCCTCAATGGATACTTCATCAGAAACGGAAATGAATATATATAACTTTTGTTTCTTGTTTAGGTTATCACATGACAAAACTTACTGTGGTTTCTGTAACACCTGTGTCATTTCAACCATCAAACAAATGCCAAACCAATGAAATATTGTATTTCATACTTTGGACTTGTATAAATATGTGTATCTTTTGCACATATCAACTCTTGTTCGATTTCAAACTCTAAATCGCTTTCTGGAAGGTTATACGCGCACTAATGCGTAAATATAACCAGTTCAATCCAACGAACACTCCGGAATAGTGAAATAGGCTTAACATACCTTGAATAACCTTTACATAACTTATATATAAGTTTTGGAAGGTTTGGTGTGGTGAAATCAAGTTAAATCGCTTACAGGGACTAAAGTTGACAAACTGCGAAAGTATGCCAATTTGAACTGTAACAGACATTCCGGAACATGACCATAAGTTAAACACACCATAAATATCCTTTACATAGCTTAGAAATAGGCTTTAATGGGTTCGGTGTGCTAAAATAAACTTTTGGGTCATTCAGGGACTAAAAGTGTCAAAAAAGTGCACAAGTTTGCATTTTCGCGCATAACTTACGTTCTGAATACATCCGGACATCCAAAAATTTATGTGAGCATGACTATATTATATTTTAGTGCTCGCCATAAGAAAAATCCATTCGTCGCGTCATTTGGTTCGTTTTTCGCATTCGGGACCAGATTCGATGTATTAGCCGTTGTTTAATTCACAACCACACATTCTAAACTTGCTTAGTCAGCGGATAAGGATGGAATTTTGGTACCATAACTTTGCAACACATGTATGGATGGAATTTAAACACCTAAACACCATAACTTTGCAACACATGTATGGATGGAATTTAAACACCTAAACACCATAACTTTGCAACACATGTACGGATGGGATTAAGGCACGTTTTCCATGAAACGATCTTAACGGTTCGGGTATTCCTATAAATACCCCATACCCCCCATTGCTAAAATCACTAGAAACTTGATTTGAGAAACTCTAAGTTGAACCATTTGTTTCATACCTGAGATTTTTGAATCGAGTTTAGCATTCGGGGACCCTTCGTAAGTATTCTTTCGTTCTTTTCCTTATTTTATTGCTTTTCGAGTCAGAAAGTCAAACTTTGTTTGACTTTCAGCGTTGACCAGTAATGGTCAATGCGAAGTTCGTTTGAACTTCGCAACGTGGGTGTAATCACGTTGGTCACAGTCCCTTGGGACTATGCCCACTGATTACCACGTTGTCTAGGGTCGTAGGGTAGGCGATCTAATAAATCGCCTATACCTTCGAACCCGACCCAGTTTGGTCGATCATTAGGATCCGACCAAACACATTAGGTGACCATAGTAGGTAGGGAATAACCTTCCGAGGTTATACCCTATGGTCACATCGTTTAAGTAGTTGTATGATGGGTAGTTTATATGCCTTAGGTAAATTACCAGAATACCCTTTTCATGTATAATTGGTAATTAAGCATATGTAACCTAAACCTTTGTCACATAACTGATTATGTAATATGTTTAGGCATATAACACTTGTCATACGGCTAGTTAGGCGGTCCGAACGCGTTTCACGCGAACGACGCGTTAAAGTAGCATAAGCTACCTAAACGGGTCGTAATGGGTCGTAGACACTTAGGTTAAGTTTCATTTAGTATGTAGGCTTTGTTAAACCAAATGACACGAGTCTCTACACTCGTTTGGTTTACAAACCCTAATGCTACCCAATCTTCCGATTTAGGTCCGGTTTATTAATGTAGCTACCTATACTAGGTGCCGTTTGATATCCGCGATCTCTAGCATTGTTTAGTTGTTACTCAAGGACTACTGAGCAATCTCAAGTGAGTACATAGACCCCTCTTTTACTGTTTTCCAAACTATTTTGGGGTGGAACACATGTGCCTACTTGTTACTTTCATGCTTTCCTGTTTTAACATCATATACTGCTATGTTCGTTAGTACATTATAGTACATGATTTTATGACATTTCATGCTAGGTGTGCCCAATTGTGTGCATTACTTAGTACATCGTTTTACATGACATTTTGACATAGACATTTGACATAGACATTTCGGCATAGACATTTTAACATGATTGACATCTGATCATGCATTTCCCACAAAACATAACTTTGATTTAAACCAAGATTTACTTCAATACTTTGTTTCTGTGCATATGGTTTAGTTGAGACATTTCACTTGCCATACACGACATTTTGACGTAGACATTTGACATGGATATTTGACATAGACATTTTGATATGATTTACATCTTGACATGAACATTTGACATATTACCTAATACATTTGACAATTGATTTAAACATAGACTTCTTACATTGGTTGGTTTGGTTTGATTAAGTGATTAAGTAACGATGCGTGTGTAATATGATACAAGCATGGTGGATACGCCGCTGGTACTTCCTATATATAAGTGTTTGTATGGTATTACATATCATAGCGTTATTTGAATCATTTCAGTTTGAGACATAGAACATTTTTATACAAATAACATACTTTTCACAAGACATTGATTTATAAACATCTTATCTTATGCAAACATATTTTACTTGGTTATTCATTTAACCTTACATTTATTTATACTTATCATCTGATCTTATCGATTTTCAAATGATTTACAAAGCAAAGCAAATAACAAGGTTCATGACTAAACATTTTCTCAAACATAAGTCATGAAACCTATTTTCACAAAACCTATGTATCTCACAGGCATTTTTATGCTGACGTACCTATTTTCACATGTGTTTTTCAGGAACTGTTGCATAAGATGATCAAGATACACATAGGCAGACTTGGGCTTTAGTGACAATAAAAGATGCAAGACTAGTTAATTATGTTGTATTTCTTGTTTGTTAAGACATTGTAACACTTTTTATCAATAAAACGAAACTTCAATTGCCATGGATTTGAAACAATTAATTCTGTTACAACACTCCCCGACATTTCCGCCACGTTTTGTATGTTCCACGTGGTCGGGGTGTGACAGAAAAGATGGTATCAGAGCCAATGGTTATAGGGAATTAGGTTATTAGTAATGCTTTGACCTAGTCTATAACTTTCTTAGGACCCTAACGCGAGTTTACTTGCGTTTAGTCATAAAACAATACCGTCACCTATCCTTAGGCGACGACCACAACAAGAACATAAATTTCAAAACCGCTTTGAAAACTAATCATCTGTTCTAGGATGATTGATTACAAGGTTTTGAACCCTCTATTGTAAGGTTTTGAACTCTCTATTATATGGTTTTGAACCCCTTTAAGTTTTCAAAATCTCGTCAAGGTTTTGGGTTTTAAATAATGTGAACACGTGCAAACTGGAAGGGTGAATGCCTGTATTCTGGGTTTTCTGTCTAGGCAAGCACTTCGTATACATCTCATCAGACGCGAGACCAGTTGTGCTTACCTGGGAATTCTTGGGATGAGTGTTCACTTATAGGCGAGCATGTCTTCGCGATACATTATATTGACCCATTTACTTTGAATAGTCACCATCTCATTTGTTTGCCTTTGGTAACAAACAAATGGTCACAATCTTCATGTGTTGTTATTCTCTTTTGGTTATCTTTTGCTTGTTTCCTTCTATGTCTTCCATTTTCTTCATTTTGCCTCTTCATCGCAACAAGACTCAAGTGTCCGGACCAGGTGCTACAATTGCCCAACAAATAGGCGTCGTACTCCAGAAGACCGTTGATTTAGCTATCACCATGAGTCAGCTCAGGAATGAAGCCGTGCAAGGGAACCGCTCCTTGGAGAAGTCAGTGAAACCGTCATCATCTAAATCAAATACCATGTTACAAATGTACCCCCGGTGGACGATGGAGACATTTGGATAACATGTGTCGCTTTGCTGTTTAAAGCAAGGCAGTAGCAAACCCTGTTGCTGCTTAACCTTCAAGTTCTGCTTCATATGTCGCCCTGGCATATCTAGCGCCTGAACCTCATGAACTTTCTACCTTGTGTATCGACTTAAGCACGCCTAGTGCAAGGTGTCGAAGCACCTCTCGTTACACAAATTTCAAAATCCATAAAGGATCTTTCTATCCTCATAATCAGATCCTTGTGGATGAATATCACTCAAATCGGAGCCCTTAATTGAATTATTCGTATGCCTTAATACGAACATTACCATTCAATAAGGACAAAGCCGAATTCTTATTTAGATCTTCCTATCTTCATAGTTAGATTCTAATGATTTAAGTGCCAAATGAAATCCACGAATTGGATTCCTGGTGCACTTTGAGTATCCGCGTCCAAAGATAACAAATTAATAACCAAGTTAAACAATTATGTGATTATGTGCTTATGTGTTCCCTTTTATGTTTTTGTGTGATCCAAATTCTTGTCATCCAAATCCTCGTAGAATCTTCCATATCTTTGGGTGCTATATTAAATCCTCAACGGGCTTGTACGTAATAGTAAAGACCCTTGGATTATATTGTACCATTCCATAATTAGACCCTGAGAGGTCTAGGTAAACAGATTGATCCAAAAATCTGGTTGGGAATATCATGTGATGATATAGCTGAAAGGACTCCTTGGTGGCCTAATTTAAAAGGATCCTTTGTCGATCTAATTAAAAGGACCCTATGGTAGTTTAGTCACACTCATCATCAGGTTTGATTTTCCTCCCCTTCACATTTCAGACAAATTGTGCGGACTATGCAAGGAATTGCGTAATTATGGATGCATACATAATTATGAAATTCAGTGCACGGAAACCACAGCAAATTTTGTCATGTGTCTAGAGACTATTCCGTTCATTTTTGTTTCTGAAGATGTAAAATGACTATTCCGTTCATTTTTGTTTCTGAAGATGTAAAATGACTATTCCGTTCATTTTTGTTTCTAAAGATGTAAAATGACTATTCCGTTCATTTTTGTTTCTAAAGATGTAAAATGACTATTCCGTTCATTTTTGTTTCTGAAAATGTAAAACGACTATTCTGTTCATTTTTGTTTCTGAAAATGTAAAATGACTATTCTGTTCATTTTTTTTGTTTCTGAAGATGTAAAATGACTATTCTGTTCATTTTTGTTTCTGAAGATGTAAAATGACTATTCCGTTCATTTTTGTTTCTGAAGATGTAAAATGACTATTCCGTTCATTTTTGTTTCTGAAGATGTAAAATGACTATTCCGTTCATTTTTGTTTCTAAAGATGTAAAATGACTATTCCGTTCATTTTTGTTTCTAAAGATGTAAAATGACTATTCCGTTCATTTTTGTTTCTGAAAATGTAAAATGACTATTCTGTTCATTTTTGTTTCTGAAAATGTAAAATGACTATTCTGTTCATTTTTGTTTCTAAAGATGTAAAATGACTATTCCGTTCATTTTTGTTTCTAAAGATGTAAAATGACTATTCCGTTCATTTTTGTTTCTGAAAATGTAAAATGACTATTCTGTTCATTTTTGTTTCTGAAAATGTAAAATGACTATTCTGTTCATTTTTTGTTTCTGAAGATGTAAAATGACTATTATGTTCATTTTTGTTTCTGAAGATGTAAAATGACTATTCTGTTCATTTTTGTTTCTGAAGATGTTGTGGAAAATGACTATTCTGTTCATTTTTGTTTCTAAAGAATGCCTGTTAAGAATAACTCTGTTCATTTTTCATTTCTGAAAAATGTTCGTTAAAGAGAAATTACAGGATTACGTCTTGTTCATCTTTGATGGTTATTTAACACAAAGTCACAAATAGACTCCTACGAATTAATTTCGGGACGAAATTTCCTAAAGTAGGGGAGACTGTAACACCTGTGTCATTTCAACCATCAAACAAATGCCAAACCAATGAAATATTGTATTTCATACTTTGGACTTGTATAAATATGTGTATCTTTTGCACATATCAACTCTTGTTCGATTTCAAACTCTAAATCGCTTTCTGGAAGGTTATACGCGCACTAATGCGTAAATATAACCAGTTCAATCCAACGAACACTCCGGAATAGTGAAATAGGCTTAACATACCTTGAATAACCTTTACATAACTTATATATAAGTTTTGGAAGGTTTGGTGTGGTGAAATCAAGTTAAATCGCTTACAGGGACTAAAGTTGACAAACTGCGAAAGTATGCCAATTTGAACTGTAACAGACATTCCGGAACATGACCATAAGTTAAACACACCATAAATATCCTTTACATAGCTTAGAAATAGGCTTTAATGGGTTCGGTGTGCTAAAATAAACTTTTGGGTCATTCAGGGACTAAAAGTGTCAAAAAAGTGCACAAGTTTGCATTTTCGCGCATAACTTACGTTCTGAATACATCCGGACATCCAAAAATTTATGTGAGCATGACTATATTATATTTTAGTGCTCGTCATAAGAAAAATCCATTCGTCGCGTCATTTGGTTCGTTTTTCGCATTCGGGACCAGATTCGATGTATTAGCCGTTGTTTAATTCACAACCACACATTCTAAACTTGCTTAGTCAGCGGATAAGGATGGAATTTTGGTACCATAACTTTGCAACACATGTATGGATGGAATTTAAACACCTAAACACCATAACTTTGCAACACATGTATGGATGGAATTTAAACACCTAAACACCATAACTTTGCAACACATGTACGGATGGGATTAAGGCACGTTTTCCATGAAACGATCTTAACGGTTCGGGTATTCCTATAAATACCCCATACCCCCCATTGCTAAAATCACTAGAAACTTGATTTGAGAAACTCTAAGTTGAACCATTTGTTTCATACCTGAGATTTTTGAATCGAGTTTAGCATTCGGGGACCCTTCGTAAGTATTCTTTCGTTCTTTTCCTTATTTTATTGCTTTTCGAGTCAGAAAGTCAAACTTTGTTTGACTTTCAGCGTTGACCAGTAATGGTCAATGCGAAGTTCGTTTGAACTTCGCAACGTGGGTATAATCACGTTGGTCACAGTCCCTTGGGACTATGCCCACTGATTACCACGTTGTCTAGGGTCGTAGGGTAGGCGATCTAATAAATCGCCTATACCTTCGAACCCGACCCAGTTTGGTCGATCATTAGGATCCGACCAAACACATTAGGTGACCATAGTAGGTAGGGAATAACCTTCCGAGGTTATACCCTATGGTCACATCGTTTAAGTAGTTGTATGATGGGTAGTTTATATGCCTTAGGTAAATTACCAGAATACCCTTTTCATGTATAATTGGTAATTAAGCATATGTAACCTAAACCTTTGTCACATAACTGATTATGTAATATGTTTAGGCATATAACACTTGTCATACGGCTAGTTAGGCGGTCCGAACGCGTTTCACGCGAACGACGCGTTAAAGTAGCATAAGCTACCTAAACGGGTCGTAATGAGTCGTAGACACTTAGGTTAAGTTTCATTTAGTATGTAGGCTTTGTTAAACCAAATGACACGAGTCTCTACACTCGTTTGGTTTACAAACCCTAATGCTACCCAATCTTCCGATTTAGGTCCGGTTTATTAATGTAGCTACCTATACTAGGTGCCGTTTGATATCCGCGATCTCTAGCATTGTTTAGTTGTTACTCAAGGACTACTGAGCAATCTCAAGTGAGTACATAGACCCCTCTTTTACTGTTTTCCAAACTGTTTTGGGGTGGAACACATGTGCCTACTTGTTACTTTCATGCTTTCCTGTTTTAACATCATATACTGCTATGTTCGTTAGTACATTATAGTACATGATTTTATGACATTTCATGCTAGGTGTGCCCAATTGTGTGCATTACTTAGTACATCGTTTTACATGACATTTTGACATAGACATTTGACATAGACATTTCGGCATAGACATTTTAACATGATTGACATCTGATCATGCATTTCCCACAAAACATAACTTTGATTTAAACCAAGATTTACTTCAATACTTTGTTTCTGTGCATATGGTTTAGTTGAGACATTTCACTTGCCATACACGACATTTTGACGTAGACATTTGACATGGATATTTGACATAGACATTTTGATATGATTTACATCTTGACATGAACATTTGACATATTACCTAATACATTTGACAATTGATTTAAACATAGACTTCTTACATTGGTTGGTTTGGTTTGATTAAGTGATTAAGTAACGATGCGTGTGTAATATGATACAAGCATGGTGGATACGCCGCTGGTACTTCCTATATATAAGTGTTTGTATGGTATTACATATCATAGCGTTATTTGAATCATTTCAGTTTGAGACATAGAACATTTTTATACAAATAACATACTTTTCACAAGACATTGATTTATAAACATCTTATCTTATGCAAACATATTTTACTTGGTTATTCATTTAACCTTACATTTATTTATACTTATCATCTGATCTTATCGATTTTCAAATGATTTACAAAGCAAAGCAAATAACAAGGTTCATGACTAAACATTTTCTCAAACATAAGTCATGAAACCTATTTTCACAAAACCTATGTATCTCACAGGCATTTTTATGCTGACGTACCTATTTTCACATGTGTTTTTCAGGAACTGTTGCATAAGATGATCAAGATACACATAGGCAGACTTGGGCTTTAGTGACAATAAAAGATGCAAGACTAGTTAATTATGTTGTATTTCTTGTTTGTTAAGACATTGTAACACTTTTTATCAATAAAACGAAACTTCAATTGCCATGGATTTGAAACAATTAATTCTGTTACAACACTCCCCGACATTTCCGCCACGTTTTGTATGTTCCACGTGGTCGGGGTGTGACAGTTTCTGTGCACTGAATTCCATAATTATGTATGCATCCATAATTATGTAATTCCTTGCACAGTCCGCACAGTTGATTTTATAATGTGTAGGGGATAGAATCAAACAAATAGTCTTGTGAATACTTTGAATAGATTACCATAGAGTTTCTTTAATTGTGTCAACACATAAACACGTAAGCACATAATCACATTGTCACACAATTGTCAACTTGGTTACCAACTTGTTATTAGTTTATTATTAACTTGTCGTCGATGTGTACACATGCACTTAAAGTACACCAGGAATCCAATCAAATGGACTTCAACTAGTACTTTAAACCTTCCTCAACAATCTAACCATGAAGATTGGAAGATCTTATAAGGATTCGATTTTGTCCTTATTGAATCGTATCATACGTTATAAAGCACACAAAGAATTCAATTAAGGAATTTGATTTTGTGCTTTAAATATCCACAAGGATCTAACTATGAAGATAGGAAGATCCTATAAGGATTTGGAATTCGAGTAGCGTGAAATGTTTCGAAACCTTGTACTAGGTATGCTAAGTCAACATACGAAGTATAGTGTTTATGAAATCACGGTGCTAGATATGCTTAGTCAACACATGAAGCAAATGGATCCTTGAAATCATTGTGCTAAGCATGATAAGTCAACATACGAAGCAGAGTGTTCTTGAAAATCGCGTACTATGTATGCTTAAGACAACATACGAGCAGATTGTATTTGCAAATTATGTATGGGATCTTTTTTTTTTTTTTTTGGGTAAAGGGTTACCCCAGTGATTCTATTAAAACAACCCGCAATTAAGTACAAGTAGTGAGAATGTGTTCCCCACTAGTTCATATACAGGACATGCCCCATATATGTAAACCAAACAAACCAAACAAACTATGACACCCCATAACCTAGCCTACTATACATTATGAAACGATATCAAGTAGACACGACAAACCAAACAAAATAAACCCTCATCCTCCATCATCAAAGATGAAGTTGCCACAAACTGTCAGCCCCTTCACACGAACCAAAAAGAGCCTATCCATTGGAGACCTTTGAATTAGAGGTGCTTGCCCCTTGTTTATCCGGCTCCCGAACGCCCAAAGTTTCATCATACACTACCTCAACGTCATCATCATCCGGATCTTCACTACTATGCTGCCCCATAGTTCTATTTGTTCCAGAGTTGTTAAGCGCACTAAAAGGGTTGTAAGTCTGAATTGAACCTTTTCCACCCTTCATATTAGTAGAAGAAGATGTATTCCCAACTATTTTCCTGTAATTCAACGGTTTATATTCAAATTTTGGTTTTTGAGTATTAACCGGCACCCCACTTTTCCTACCCACTTTCCTATTCGTAACCTCAATGTAACCATCCCCATCTACTATAGGAGCTTTAGGATGGGGTTTAGGAGTAGGACCAACCTGTTTAGGACAAGCACCACTATCATGACCAAAGACACAACAATGAGCACATCTCGTAGGCGTCCACTCATACTCCACCTTAACTTTTTCCGTAACATAATTCTCACCATCCAAATCAGGAATAGCCATAGATATCACCTCCTTGAATCCATGCTCAGCTGAAACTTCAATAAGGGTCCTTGCATAAGAACTCCTACCCCAATTTTCAGAACACATAGAAGCTGTATAAGAATCAAGCAACAAAGGGGAACCAATTTTTGAAGCCAACATGCTCAAACCATCATCAGTGTAAGCTGCAAGAGGAACATCATGCAATTTTACCCAAACTGCAACTTTCTTGATATCTTCCTTTCGAAGTGTAGTAGTAGGGGACCAAGTGTTGAGAAAAAGAGGTTTCTTCCGAATCAGCCAAGGCCCCCCTTCAAGAACATTATTCATACCCTGTCTATCTTCAAACTTGAAGAAGAAAAACCCATTCGAATTCATCATAATTTTCTGAATACCATGTTTTTTCCAATTTGTTTTCACAAAATATTCAACAACCGGATACGCAATTTTATCCCCCAGGAAGTAACCATATAGAGTATTAGATAACCTGTCATTTACCTGGTGAACAGAATCAATCGGAAGCACTACATCCACTCCATCCAATGAGATATCTGATTTTAGAGAACGAAAGTTTATTTTAGGAACTTTAGCATCCGAACTATTAACATGACTAGCTGAATTCTCATCATTCGGATTCTGATTTGAAACAACCCCCATCTTAGCACCTCCTTGCTCGGCCTGATTGTTTAGGATCACATCCGCATAGGATTGATGTTGGGTTTTAGCATTATCTCCCTGTTTCAGACTATGAGCTCGGGAAACAGGACTCACATCATTAAGTGGTAGCACAAAAGCTACCTTTCGTTTATCAAAAACCTTCGCATAATTCTGATTAGGAGAATCAGAACAGCCAATAGCATGATCAGTATCATTTAGCGGTAGCATAAAACATACCTTCTTATGCGGCAATTCAGAAACCCGATCAGCCATATGTAACGATTGTCTTGGCTCAAATGGTTTTCCGTCAATATTCTTTATCTTTCTCGCAAATACATTTGAATTTTCTGCAATTTGATCATCCATACCGCAGCAACACAAACCCAACTATGCAGCCGCAACCTCAATCAAATTAATCTCAGACGAAAATGATTGATTTGTTGAAGGAAAACAGATCTGCCTAGCCGATTTAAGCAATAATCAAACCAAGAGAATCAGACCTGCTGGAATCGCCGACCAAAACCCCTGATTAGAACCGATTCAGCAACAATTAGGGTAGGAGACTGCCGAAGCTATGAAGGTTGAACGATTAGAACAGATTCAGCAACGAATAATTATCAGCCGCACAGAAACCCTAATCTACGAACGGAAAAAACAGAAACCCTAAGCACAAAAAACCCTAATCTGATATCAAATGATTAGAAACTAAGGAGCGAAAGATCTCCCTAGATGCTAAACAAGATCGATCAGGACAAGGGTTGGATTGAAAGATGAAGGTTTAACAAGATCGCCCAAATCGCCCAGAGCACTCCCATCCCTTTCCAAATCTTAGATACATAGTATTATGTATGGGATCTTTGAAAATGTGTTTAATGTTTTTGAAACCTTATGTAATGTTTTCGAAATCATGTACTAAGTATATTAGGTAAACAAGTTTATAAAATGTTTTAAAACCATGTGAGATGATTTTGAAATCATGTATGAGGTTTTTTTTTTTTTTTTTGGAAATATGTATAATCTTTTGAAATCACATGCTGTGTAAAATATCGTGAAACCAGGGAGATATGATATGTATATTGCGTAAGACCAATTTAGGACTTACGGAAGTACCCTTAGGTATCCAATTAAGGATTTAAAGTGGTACTTTGGGTATTCGTTCAGAGTTGTAACTTGTACCTTGTACTTTGTTTCGTAGAAGAAACGAGTACATAGGATTTTCGTGGAGATCGCGAGCGATCACAAAAATGGAAGAACTACGAGAGTAGTTTGTCTTGCAAGGAACACGGTTCCTTGGTGTCGGTATCGCAGGGATATGTCATTCATTCATGTAACCACATTTGTTTCCGTACATCATAATGCAAATTAGGATTTATTTAAAAACCAAAATAGTTGTTTCATTGTCTTGGATAACAAAAACAAAAAGAAATAAAACACAAAGTTCAATTGTTTCTAAGCAGCATCGTCTTCCAATTATCCAAATGCTCATCCAAGGGTTGGATTTGCATTATCAAGCCTTGGGCAATTGTTCCTGAAATGGCCCATCTCGCCACAGTTGTAGCAAGAACCTGGTGGAAAACGAGCTTGTGCAGGATCGTTATCATCTTGATTTTGTGCAGCTCGGCAAACCCTAGCTGTATGACCAACAAGTCCACAATTTAGGCATTTGCGGCATTGTACATTAGCGTGATGATGAAGGTTACATTGGTTGCACAGAGGTGCAGTTCCATTGTATGGCTTTTTAGCAAGGGGTTGAGTTGGTTGGTTAGGGACAGCTTGATTGTTTTGAGCAACCACGGTGAAGTTCTGGGAAGCCTTACGCTTCTTTGACTTCTTGGAGGATTCAGTCTGCTTATCCTTTGGTTTTGTCTCATCGGTTGGTTTCTTGTCGCCTTTTCGGAAAAGTTTACCCTTCCTGATCTGAGATTCAGTCAGGGTAGCGGATAGCTCAATGGCCTGTCTAACTGTGGTAGGGTTACTACCAGTAACAAAGTCCTGAACTGAGTCAGGGAGGCCATCTATGTACTTTTCAATTGCCTTATCCAAAGGCGTAACCATGGTTGGACATAACAGACTAAGTTCCTCATATCGGTCTGTGTAGGCTCGATGTTCACCGCTATCTTGTTTAAGATCGTCGAATTCCCTTTCCAGTGCCCTGATTTCATGACGAGGACAAAATTCCTTCATCATTAGAGCTCGAAGCTCTTCCCAGGTTTGAGCTAATGCCACATCGGCACCCCTGTCTCTTCTCACACCATTCCACCATGTTAAGGCTCGTTTCTCAAAAACACTAGATGCAAATTCAACCTTTCGCTCATTTGGACACTGAACATGTCAGAATGTGCTTTCTAGACTCTCGAACCATTGTAGGAGTGCAGTTGCTCCTTGAGAACCAGAAAATTTCAGTGGTTTAGCCGAATTGAATGTTTTGAAGCTATACTGTGCATTGTTATTGTTGTTATTGTTATTCTCTTGGTTTATTTGGGTAATGAGGTTCGGAATCACGGCAGCAATCTGCTGAGCGACTAGGGCTGCGAGGGCAGCATCCTCAGTTAGATCGCGTCTAGGAGGAATTTTCTAAAAAGAACAAGGAAACATGAGAAACGAGTGAGTTTGACATTTGGATAGACAAAAGAGGTATTGAAGATGTCGACGAAACATAAGGAAAGCGATCATTTGTTTGTTACCTCAAACAAACAAACGACATCCAGTGGCTAATCAAAGTAAATAGGTCTTTATAACGTATCGCGAAGACATGCTTTAGCCTATAAGTGGACACTCATCCCAAGAGTCCCCAGGTAAGAGTGACTGGTCCGATTGTGTGGATTTGTATGAACACTCTAACCTTAGACAGAAAACTCGGGATACAGGCACCCACCCTTCCAGATTGCACGTGTTCACATAAATAAGACTCAAACTTTGACAAGATTTTGAAAATTTTGAAGGTTGAAAACCTTATAATAAATCATCTAGGAATAGATGATTGGTTTTCAAAACGGATTTGTAAATTGTGTTCTTGTTGTGGTTGTCACCTAAAGATAGGCAACGGTATTGTTTTAAGACTAAACACAAGATAACTTGCGTTAGGATCCTAGGAAGGTTATAGTCTAGGTCAGAGCATTACTAATAACCTAATTCCCTATAACCATGAGCTCTGATGCCAACTCTTCTGTCACACCCCGCGCGTTAAAACAACAAAATCGCGGCGGAAACATTGGGGAGTGTCGTAACAGAATCATTGTTTCAAAACACATGGATTGAAGTTTCGTTTTATTGAATTAGGTTTATTACATTGTCTTGAAATTTAAAAGCAAAACATGAACATATTGTCTTTCATTGTTATTAGGTCACTAAGGCCTCATCCATTCCAATGTGAGCATGCATCATAATCATCATCAAACATCATCATACTACAGTACCTGAAACATATGTGAAAATAAGTCAGCATAAAAATAATGGCGAGTACATAGGTTTTGTGAGTGTGTCAGATTCATGGCTTTGAGTCCATATTGCAATACCTCGTCCAACTACGAGAGTTGTCGAGTGTGTACTATGAAATCAAAAGAGTTTGATATTGCAGTATGTTTTATCAACTTTTACAAGTTGATATATGTGTAAACCAAAACCATTGTAGCCATGAATCTTAACTGAAAACCTTTGTCTTTGTAAACCAAGTAGTAAATTGTTGTTGAAAGTAAACATTGTATGGTTTATATCTTTAAGTAAACCTTGTAGTGTAACATCGTTTTGAAAACATTCGTCCAAGTGATCTAGATAACGCAACGACATGTAATGTGTTAAAAGCACTTATATATAGGAAGTACCAGCGGCATATCCACCATGCTTTTATCACATTACACCCGCCCCGTAACCTAATCACTTACCATAAACCAATCGTTTAAATAGTTCAAATCGTTCACCTAGTTCAAATAGTTCCAATGGTTCAAATAGTTCAAATCGTTCACATAGTTCAAATAGTTCCAATGGTTAAAATAGTTCAAATCGTTCACACAGTTCAAATAGTTCCAATTGTTCAAATAGTTCACATAGTTCAAATAGTTCCAATGGTTCGTGTTTTATTTGTGAAAACTAACTTTTGGTCGTCTCGTTGAATACATTCAAACCTGTGTGACTCGTTCTAGTCGTTCAACTCGTATTAACAAACCACCAAAGGGTAAGTTAACAATTCATCAGGTTCTGTCGTTACCCACATTACCCCCATAACCATGGTGATAGTCCGACAACGGGATTTGTCAGATCCTATGGTACCATATCAGCCTATGGTACCATAACATACTACTGGTCGGCTTAATCATAGCTAATGACTGTCATTCAATTGTCTTTCGACCAACGCCCCAACAAGTTCGTTCACATTATAGAAATCGTTGTGTTTAATATAAACCATAGCATTTGTTTTGGAAACTCGAAATCGTTAGCACATATGAATCACCCCAAAAAATTTGAAAGCTGTAAAAGAGGGGAACTATGTACTCACTTGAGATAGAAAGATATCCTCGATTTAGTGAACTAACAATGCTCGGGCAATCAAGGAATCAAGTGGCACCTAGTATCGGATCACTATGTTAATTAATCGGAACCTGAAGTGAAAGATCGGGTAGAACAAGGTCTCGTAAACCAAATGAGTATTGGAACTCGTGTGATATGGTTTAACAAAGCCTACATTCTGATTCGGAACCTATCCTAAGTGCTTACGACCCGTTAAGGTAGTCTACGCTACCTTAACGCGTCATTTGTGCAAAAGCGCAAACGAATAGCTTAACTAGTCCTATGACAAGTATTATATGCCCTAACATGTTTAAATATGTTTCATAATTAGTTTAAGTGTCAAAAATTAAGTTACATATGCTTAAATTCAAATTATGCATGAAAAGGGCATTTTGGTCATTTTCCTAAGGCATATAAACTACCAATCATACAACTAATTAAACTAAGTGACCATAAGGTATAACCTCGGAAGGTTATTCCCTATACAACTATGGTCACAAAATATGTTTGGTCGGAACCTAATGATCGACTAAACGGGTCGGGTTCGAAAGTATAAGCGGTTGTCAAGACCACTTGACTTACGACCCTATATAAGCACTAGACTAAAAGTGACGAGTTAAGCATGTTAAAACATGTTTAACTAGGTTAGAAAACTGATTTGATATCAAAAAAAAGTGTTTTGATACTCGAAAATAGTTTCGTCGCAAAATGCGCATAATCGGCATTTTGACCGAAACTTTGACTCGTCACTTCGACTAATCAATGTGGTAATCAGTAGGTATAGTCACAAGGGACTATAACCATCGTGATTACGCTCACATTGCAAAGTTCAAACGAACTTTGTCTTGACCAATTCATGGTTAAAGCTGAAAGTCAAACATTGTTTGACTTTCTTGCTTGAAAAACATTACCAAGCATGAAAGAAACTTACAAAGGGTCCAAGCTTGGAAGAATTGAACTAAAAATACTCAGGTAGGTGGCCTTCAACTAGTGAAAACCTCCACTTAGAGCAGATTAGATCAAATGAGCAAGGAATGAAGGTTGAACCCATGGCTATTTATAGAAAATCATGATCCATTAAGATCATTCCATGTGTTTTTGAGTTGTTCAAGGCTTAATCTTAACCATACATATGTTGCCCACTGATTTCAATACTTGGGGAGCACATAAACAAGCCCAAGGTATGCTAAATCTAAGGTAAAAATCAATGGGAACAGGCTGTTTGGCTTAATTCAATGAATCTGCCAGCTCTAGCTCTCGCAGGCCGCGAAGGAAACAGCAAGGGTCTTCGCTGGCCGCCAGGCAGTTTGATCAGAAGTTTCATTTTTTTGTCAAAGCAGGCCCCTGCAGCTCCGAAACTTGTTTTTCGACTCGTTTAACCCTTGTTAACCCAATTTCAAGGCTCTACAAGGATGTTAAAGCATAGGGGACTTGAGATATTCTTGTCGGATGTCAGTTCGTTTGGTCGTACGGTCGCGTTATTCGGTTAATTACGACGAAACTCGAACGGACGCGAAAACGATCCACATTGTGCGACGAATGGTATTTTTGCATTCCAATCACTAAAATGCAATATTTTAATGATTTCAAAAATTTTAGGATGTTCGGATATGTTCAGAACGTAAGATATGCGCGAAATGCAAACTTATGCACTTTTTGACGCTTTTAGTCCCTATTGATCAAATTAGCCTATTTTTCGCATACCGAATCCTTCAAAGCTTATTTCTAAGCTATGTAAAGGATATTTAGGGTATGTTTAGCTTATGATCTTGTTCCGGAGTGTACGTTGCTATACGAATCGGCAGACTTTCGCAGTTTGACGCAAATAGTCCCTGTGATCGAATAAACTTGTTTTTGCCACACCAAACCCTTCAAAACTTATTTCTAATTTATGTAAAGGTTATTTAAGGTATGTTAAGCTTATGTCACTGTTCTGGAGTATTTTTCGCATTAAACCGATTACGTTTACATAATAGTTTGCGTATAATTTTCCAGAAAGCGATTTAGAGCTTCAAATTGAACTAGGATCGATATGTGCAAAAGTCACCTGAAATTGTACAAATCCCAAGAATAAAACACAAGATTTCATTGGATTTGCATTTGTATGATGGTCGTAGAGACACAGATGTCACATGAATGTTATAGTATTACTGTTTATCATTGAGCAGTGTAAAAAAGCATACCATGCGGTATTCTCCCTTCTTTGTGAATTCATAATTACCAGTTTTCTCAACATCATTTGTCCTTGCAACACGTTTTGGTTCAACATCCAATATCTTCAATGCATTACCATATCTCTTTCTATTTTCGTTAACCTTATTATTATAGATACACATTATATTTAGAGTAATATATTTAATCCCTTAATTTGTAACAAATATTCATCACTAAATGTTGTTAACTTATGCTATACGTACCAACCGGCTGCGAGTTCTCCGTTCAACTGTTGAGACGTCTGGCATTTCCACTTCTGTTCCGAATATCAGCCGCTTACTGTCGTTTGGATTACAATATGCCGCAATTTGTTTTTCTTTCTTCTTAAGCTGTTAACACAACGATTAACGTTAAATAACAATAACCAACAATCATTAACTAAATATGACTACATATATTAATGAAACTACTTATCTATTATTATGTTTGAAATAATTACATCTTCTTTTCTTGGTTGGTTTCTCTCTTCTCTCATCAAACTCTATCTTCCTACCTTCGAATTTTGTTTTCCACCAATGTTCTTATTCACCTCTTCTTTGTTACAACCTTCATGCATCTGTGTATGATAATTAATAAAATCCACAAAATCTTATTGTAATGTATTTTAATCTATATAAATGTAAGGTTATTACCTCAGAAATCAACTAATCTATTGAGTCATCTTCTTCAGAGAAGGTCTGTTATATAATAAGATACGTAAATAAGTCCTATTTTTAGTAAACAGTTATAGTTTAATTCAAAATACTTACAAAGTCAACGTTTTCGTAGTATGTGTCTTTAGGTATTTCCAGCAGAGAGGCATCTTCACTTTCTTCTTTGTTGGTCAAAACTACCTCAACTCCTCTACGATAAATTTTTAACTCAAATGTGACGCTGTCCGTCTTCATCAACAATAGTATATCATCCTCTTCTATTGCAAGATCATGAAATAACCTCGGAAAACTTTTTGTAAAAACATAATTATCATCGATTTTGTCGGTCTCAACTTTCCAAGTCTGACCTGCTGCATATATGTTATAACAATCGTTGACTTGCGAGTAAGAGTAACAGTTTGTGACATAAGCTTCTGGAATCACCTGAAAAGTTATGTAACATTTTATTGTCAGATATATATGTATATCATTTATTTTACAACTATAACAAAATAATTATTGATTTAGACATATTAGTATACTTACTATTATCTTTAAAATGTCGTAACGGTTTACTGTCACAAAAGATTCACCACATATGTTTTCAACGAAACAATCGATTTCAATATTTTTGTCTTCGATTATCCATAACCGCAATAACGTCCTCTTTGTCAACTCAAGATCCCTTATGACATTACTCCATCCGTCAGTGATAACGGATTCCCCACTTACAGTTCTCAAAGAAACTGGCCAAATTCTTTAACTTTCATGATGTATCAACATTTTTGTCCTTTGCCAATAATCTCCATATACGTTCTTAACAAAGTCAATTGGCAGCACCCGCGGTTAAATTTATGTTTTACATGTTATTTAATACAAGATATACATACTTTTTTGTAAGCATTGTAGCATACCAGTTTTAACGATGATTGCTCTTCTAACATAGCGACGCATGACGGACTCATTTTTCTATACATGTAATATACCAACATCTGTTATAAACATTTACTATTGAAGTTTAATGCATACATATATGTTCATAGCAATAAAAAAATTACGTGTTAAGCAATATTAGACAAACAGTTTTTATAAATATGCCTATATGATTCTTATATCTATAAAATTTATACTGATATAATGTTAGTAATATTTTCATTATTCCTAATCCTAATTCATAATATACATCAAATCCTCTGTCACACCCCGACCGCATTAAAACAACAAACCCACGACGGAAACGTCGGGGAGTGTCGTAACAGAATCATTGTTTCACAACACATGGATTGAAGTTTCGTTTTATTGAATTAAGTTATTTACATTGTATTGAATTTAAAAGCAAAACACAAACATATTGTTTATCATTGTTATTAAGTCACTAAGGCCTCGTCAGTTCCTATGTGAGCACGCATCCTAGTCATCATCAACATCATCAAACAACAACACCTGAAGAATATGTGAAAATAAAGTCAGCATAAATATGCCGGCGAGCACATAGGTTTTGTGAGTGTGTCAAATTCTTGGCTTGTATACATGTTGCAATACCTCGTACGACTACTAGAGTCGATAATTGAAAACCTTGTTTTGAAAAGTGTTTTGTATTGAAATATGATTAACCAACTAATTTGGTTATAGTTTAAAAAACCTCGTTGCCATGAATCTTGACCCAAAACATTGCTTTTGTAAACCAAGTTGTAAATCGTTCTTGTAATAAAACTCGTATGGTTTATATCATTTAGTAAACATCGTTGCGTGTCATCGTTTGAAAACATTCGTCCAAAATCGTTCAAAATCGTTCAATTCGTTCATGTTATCAAAACCCAATCGTTCAACTCGTTCATGTTATAAACCATCGTTCAATCGTTCAACTCGTTTAAATCGTTCAAATTGTTCATGTTTTAATTGTGAAAACTAACTTTTGGTCGTCTCATCGAATACATTCAAACCTGTGTTCTGACTCGTTCCAATCGTTCAAATCGTATTAACAAACCACCAAAGGGTATGTTAACAATCATCAGGTTCTGTCGTTACCCACATTACCCCCGTAAATAACCATGGCGATAGTCCGATAACGAGATTTGTCAGATCCTATGGTACCATAACATACTACTGGTCGGCTTGGCCAAAGTTAATGAATGTCATTCGTGTTATGTAGTAACGTACCAACAAGTTCGTCCACATTATTGAAATCGTTATGTTTAATATAAACCATAGCATTTGTTTTTGAAATCGTTTCGCACATATGAGTCACCCCAAAACAATTGAAAGCAGTAAAATAGGGGAACTATGTACTCACTTGAGATTGCAAAGTATCCTCGATTTGGTGAACTAACAAGCTCGGGAAATCAAGGAATCAAGTGGCACCTAGTATTGGATCACTATGTTAATAAATCGACACCTAAATGGAAGATCGGGTAGAATGAGGTCTCGTAAACCAAATGAGTGTTGGAATTCATATGATATAGTTTAAACAAGCCTACATTCTAAATAGAAACCTATCCTAAGTGCTTATGACCCGTTATGACCCGTTAAGGTAGTTTATGCTACTTTAACGCGTCATTTGCGCAAAAGAGCATTCGAATAGCCTAACTAGTCCTATGACAAGTATTATATGCCTACACATGTTTAATTATGTTGCCAAATTAGTTTAAGTGTCAAAAATTGAGTTACATAGGCTTAAATTCAAATTATGCATGAAAAGGGCATTTTGGTCATTTTCCTAAGGCATATAAACTACCTATCATACAACTAATTAAATGAAGTGACCATTAGGTATAACCTCGGAAGGTTGTTCCCTATACAACCATGGTCACAAAGTATGTTGGTCAGATCCTAATGATCGACCAAATGGATCGGGTTCGAAAGTCTAACCGGTTGTTTAGACCGCTTGACTTACGACCCAAAACAAGCACTAAACTAAAAGTGACGAGTTAAACATGTTAAAACATGTTTAACTAAGTTAGAAAACTGATTTTATATCAAAACAAAGTGTTTTGATACTCAAAAATAGTTTCGTCGCAAAATGCACATAATCGTGCATTTTGACTGAAACTTTGACTCGTCACTTCGACTAGTCAACGTGGTAATCAGTAGGTATAGTCGCAATGGACTATAACCATCGTGATTACGCTCACGTTGCAAAGTTCAAACGAACTTTGTCTTGACCAAATCATGGTCAAAGCTAAAAGTCAAACACTGTTTGACTTTCTTGCTTGAAACAAATAACCAAGCATGAAAGAACACTTACAAGAGTCCAAACTTGGAAAGAAGACAAAGAAAACTCAGTTATGAAGCATCCAACAAGAGTGGTAGCCTCAAATCAGAGATAGAGTGAAATAAAATGGAATTAACAAAGAGTGAATGAAAAGTGCTTGCAATTTATAGAAAATCATGAATCATTGGATCTTTGTCATGTGTAATTGAGTTGTTCCAAGCATGATCAACACCATACACATGTTAGCTACTGATTTGGGGGGTTGGGGAACACTTAAACCAGCCCACAATATGCAAAAACTATGGTTAAAATCAGATTCAGCAAGCTGTTTTGCTGATACAATGAATCTGTCCAGCATGAGTCCTTGCGCCCCGCGACCCAGATAGGGTCTGGCTGTTGCGCCCCGCCGGAGCTCCCAGACAGAAGTTTCATTATTTGGAAAAAGAGGCCCCTGCAGCCTAAAAACTTGATTTTTGATGCATTTAATCCCCGTTAACCCCATTTCAAGGCTCTACAAGGATGTTAAAGCATAGGGGGCTTGAAATATGTTTGGAAACATCTCGGATGTCGGTTCGTTTGGTCGTACGATCCAAATTACGCGACGAAGGGTATTTTTGTATTCCTTTCACTAAAATATAATATTTTAGTGATTACAAAAATTTTTGGATGTCCGGATATGGTCAGAACGTAAGATATGCGCGTATATGCAAACTTACGCAGTTTTTGATGCTTTTAGTCCCTGTGATCAAATAAGCGCATTTTCGCATACCGAACCCCTCAAAACTTATTTCTAAGCTATGTTAAGGGTATTTAGGGTATGTTTAGCTTATGATCATGTTCCAGAGTGTACGTTGTTATACGAATAAACTTTTGCAGTTTGTCGCAAATAGTCCCTGTGATCGAATAAACTTGTTTTTGACACACCAAATCCTTCAAAACTTATTCCTAAGTTATGTAAAGGTTATTTAAGGTATGCTAAGCTTATGTCACTATCCCAGAGTGTTTGTCGCGTTAAACTGATTACGTTTACGTAACAGTTTGCGTATAACTTTCCAGTAAGTGATTTAAAGCTTGAAATCGAACGAGAATTGAAACGTGAAATTGTCAAACACAAATACTCAAATATTGAGATCAAAACACATTGTTTCATTGATATTTGATATTGTTCTACATTGTAGATCGTTTACAGAGCACAAATGTCATAGTCTCCCCTACTTTAGGAAATTTCTTTCCGAAATTTTAACTAGAGGAAACTTGTGAAAACAAATGTAGATATTTCGCCTTCATTTGGTCCTCATGTTCCCAAGTAAACTATGGGCCACGTTTTGACTCCCAACGAACTTTGACTATCGGTATTCGTTTGTTCTTTAGTCGCTTGACTTCACGGTCCATTATCTCCATATGTTTCTCGACAAAGTGCATTGTGTCATCAACTTGAATTTCGTCGAGTGGAATGTGAAGATTAGCATCGGCTAAACACTTTCGTAAGTTGGACACGTGGAATGTTGGGTGAATATTCCCAAGTTCTGGAGGTAGCTCTAGTCGATAGGCAACCTTTTCGATTCGTTCAACAATCTTAAATGGTCCAACGTATCGTGGTGCAAGTTTTCCTTTCTTTCCAAATCTCACCACTCCCTTCCAAGGGGATACCTTGAGTAGGACATGGTCTCCGACCTGAAATTCCAAGGGCTTGCGTCGCATATCCGCATAACTCTTTTAACGGCTTCTAGCTGTCAGAAGATTATCGCGAATTTTCTTGACTTTGTCCGTTGTTTCCAAAATGAGTTCAGGTCCAGTAAGTTGAGCTTCACCGATCTCATTCCAACAGACAGGTGAACGGAATTTTTGACCGTATAAAGCTTCAAAAGGTGTCGTATAGATGCTAGCATGATAACTATTGTTGTAAGAGAACTCGATCAACGGTAGATGCGAATCCCAATTACCACCAAAGTCTATCACACATGCTCTAAGCATATCCTCCAATGTTTGTATCGTCCTCTCAGATTGTCCATCCGTTTGGGGATGATAAGCAGTGCTCAGATTTAGTTGGGTTCCTATAGCAGATTGCATGGTCTTCCAAAAGTGAGATGAGAATCGAGCATCATGGTCAGATATGATATCCAAAGGAACACCATGTCGAGATACAATCTCATCAACATAAATCTTGACGAGTTTATCAGCAGATAGATCCTTGCGAATCGGTAAAAAATGTGCTGATTTTGTAAGACGATCAATGACTACCCAGATGGCATCATGACCTCTAGATGTGCATGGTAACTTAGTGATGAGATCCATCGCAATGTTCTCCCACTTCCATACCAGTATTTCAGGTTGTACAAGCAAACCAGTGGTCGTTGATGTTCTGCCTTGACTTTGAGATAAGTTAGGCATTTTGATACATACAAGGCAACATCCTTCTTCATACCAGGCCACCAATACTGAGTACGAAGATCCTTGTACATTTTGTCAGCACCAGGATGGATTGAATAACGAGACTTATGAGATTCGTCCATTACTAAAGTGCGAATATTGTCTTGTTTCGGAATCCATAAACGATCCTTGAAATAAAGTAACCCATTGTCTTTCGTTTTGAGTTTAAGCTCTAGTTGATGTGGTAATTCCTTACCCATCAAGTCTTGTGTAACACAAGTACGTTGAGCTTGAGAGACACGTGATTGGATATCGGATAGAATTCGAACACAATGAAGCTTGACTCATTCCTTTCGACTTAGTGCATCGGCTATGACATTCGCCTTACCAGGATGGTAGCGAATCTCGCAGTTGTAATCGTTCAAGAGTTCAACCCAGCGTCATTGTCTCATGTTTAGCTCATTCTGATTGAAAATGTGTTGGAGACTTTTGTGGTATGTGAAAACCACACATTTTGTGCCATAGAGATAGTGTCTCCAAATTTTGAGAGCAAAAACTACAGCACCTAACTCAAGATCATGAGTTGTGTAGTTTTTCTCATGAACTTTCAATTGTCTCGATACATAAGCTATGACTTTACCTCGTTGCATGAGAACACAACCAAGGCCTAGATTCGATGCGTCACAGTAGACAACGAAATCATCATTGCCATCAGGTAAAGATAAGACAGGAGCATCACAGAGTTTTCGTTTTAGTGTTTGGAAAGCTTCCTCTTGATTAGGTCCCCACTCGAAAGGCTTATTCTTCTGAGTCAAAGAAGTGAGGGGAACCGCGATCTTTGAGAAGTTCGCAATGAATCGTCGATAGTATCCAGCAAGACAAAGAAAATAGCGAACTTCTGTAGGTGTAGTACGTGTGTTCTAATCCTTGATAGCTGCGATTTTGGAAGGATCGACATGAGTACCCTGCTCGTTGATAATATGACCCAAAAACTGAACTTCCTTAAGCCAAAATTCACACTTGGAGAATTTGGCAAAGAGTTGTTCCTTCTTCAGGAGTTTCATTGTCAGACGAAGGTGTTGTTCGTGATCGGCTCGTGACTTTGAATAAATAAGAATATCGTCAATGAAAACAATGATGAACTTGTCTAAATAAGGTTTACAAACCCTATTCATTAAGTCCATGAAGACAGCTGGAGCATTCGTCAAGCCAAAAGGCATGACAGTGAACTCGTAGTGACCATATCTCGTGCAGAAAGCAGTTTTGGGAATATCTTCCTCGAATACACGAAGCTGATGATACCCAGAATGCAAATCGATCTTGGAGAAACATGTAGCACCTTGTAGATGATCAAAGAGATCATAAATTCGTGGTAGGGGATATCGATTCTTGATGGTGAGCTTATTGAGCTCAGGATAATTGATACATATACGGAAAGATCCATCTTTCTTTTTCACACAAACAGGACTGGAGCGCCCTAAGGTGAATAACTCGGACGTATAAATCCTTTATCAGATAACTCCTTAAGTTGTTTCGATAACTCTTGCATCTCAGACGGTGCAAGGCGGTAAGGTGCTTTAGCAATCGGGTTGGCATTGGGTACAAGATCAATATGAAATTCGACTTGACGAACCGGAGGTAAACCAGGCAGTTCATCAGGAAACACCTCTGGATAATCGCGTACAATCGGAATATCTTGAATACACTTGCTCTTGCCTTTCTCCTCTACGACATGTACAAGAAAGGCCACATAATTCTTTCGTAGGTATTTTTGGGCTTTCGTACCTGACATGAGCTTCAAACCATTCGAAGGTTTCTCACCACGAACTTCTAGAACTTCACCAGATGAAAGAGGAATACGAACAATCTTATCAAAACGAACAACCTCAGCGTGATGTTTAGTTAACCAATCCATTCCAACGATAATATCGAAACTTCTAAGTTGCATCGATGTGAGGTCAATGGGAAAAAGATGATTATCAAGGTTCAACTGACAATTGCAAATAACAAAATCAAGTACGAGAGGTTCACCAGTAGCAACTTCGACAGATAAAGGTTTTCCTAGTTTAGCTCTAGGCATCGCAAGTAAAGGCTCAAAGTCTAACGATACAAAACTTCTATCGGCATGAGAATAAAAAAGAACAGATGCAGGTTGATGGTTAACAAGGAACGTACCATTAACGACTTCGTTATCAGCACGGGCCTCATTAGCGTTTATGTTGTTTGCTCGTCCACGAGCGGGATTGGCATTAGTGTTCACAAGTTTCGGGTAGTTGTTCCTGAAATGACCCAGTTCTCCGCAGTTAAAACATGAACCAGGTAGGAATGGAGGTCTAACCGCATTTCCTTGAACTTGAGCCGGGTTCCGAGCAGCTTGGTTAGGAACAGCTCGAAAAATATTGGCCGTGTGGCCAAGTCTCCCACATGATGTATACTGTCGACATACTTGCTGGGCCGAATGATGACCATTGCACTGATTACAGTAAGGTGCAGTACCAGCATATGGCTTCCTCGCAGGAGGCTATGCCGGTTGGTTCTGTGGGTTCTGATTGGGTTGTGCAGTAACAACAAAGTTCTGGGAAGCCTTACGCTTCCTTGACCTTTTTGATGACTCGCCTTTCTTCTTGTCTTTCCCATTGTCTTGAGTGGCTGCTTGTTTCTTATCACCCTTGCGGGTCAGTTTTCCCTTCCTGACTTGCGACTCAATAGGGTTGCAACCAACTCGATGGCCTGACGAACAATGGTAGGGTTACTACCAGTAACAATATCTTGTACAGGGTCAGGCAAACCATCAATATACCTCTCAATCGCTTTATCCAGCGGGGTAACCATAGAAGGTCACAGTAAGCTCAGCTCCTCATAATGATCCGTATAAGCACGGTGTTCTATCCCATCTTGTTTCAAATCATCGAACTCTCATTCCAATGCCCTTATTTCGTGTCGGGGGCAGAACTCCCTCATCATGAGAGCCCGAAGCTCTTCCCAAGTTTGTGCATAGCCACATCGGCACCCCTATCTCTCATCAAACCGTCCACCATGTCAAAGCACGTTTCTCAAAAACACTAGATGCAAACTCGACCTTTCGCTCGTTCGGACATTGAACATGTCTAAAAGTGCTTTCCATACTCTCGAACCATTGTAGGAGCGCAGTTGCTCCTTGAGACCCAGAAAATTTCAGTGGTTTAGCCGAATTAAACATCTTAAAACTGCACTGAGCATTGTTATTGTTGTTATTGTTATTTGCTTGATTTATCTGAGTTATGAGGTTCGGAATCATAGCAATAATCTGCTGAGCGACTAGGGCTGCGAGTGCAGCATCCTGTGTTTGATCGCGTCTAGGAGGCATATTCTAAAAAGAACAAGAAAACATGAGAAACGAGTGAGATTGACAATTGGATAAACAAAAGAGGTATTGAAAACATCAACAAAACATAAGGAAGGCGATCATTCGTTCGTTACCTCGAACAAACAAACAAACGACACACAGTGACTAATTAAAGTAAATGGGTCTGTATATGTATCGCGAAGACATGCTTTAGCCTATAAGTGGATACTCATCCCAAGAGTTCCCAGGTAAGAGTGGCTCGTCCGATTATGTGGATTTGTACGAACACTTTAGCCTTAGACAGAAAACTCGGGTTACAGGCACCCACCCTTCCAGATTGCACGTGTTCACATTATAAGACCCAAACTTTGACGAGATTTGAAAACATTGAAGGCTAAATGCCTAAAACAGATCATCTAAGAATATATGATTGATTTTCAAAACGGATTTGTAATTTGTGTTCTTGTTGTGGTTGTCACCTAAAGATAGGTGACGGTATTGTTTTAGAATCTAAACACAAGATAACTTGTGTTGGGGTCCTAGAAAGGTTATAGTCTAGGTCAAAGCATTACTAATAACCTAATTCCCTATAACCATGAGCTCTGATACCAACTCTTCTGTCACACCCCGACCGCGTTAAAACAACAAAACCGTGGCGGAAACGTCGGGAAGTGTCGTAACAGAATCATTGTTTCACAACACATGGATTAAAGTTTTGTTTTATTGAATTAAGTTATTTACATTGTCTTGAAATTAAAAGCAAAACACAAACATATTGTTTATCATTATTATTAAGTCACTAAGGCCTCGTCCGTTCCTATGTGAGCATGCATCCTAGTCATCATCAACATCATCAAACAACAACAACTGAAACATATGTGAAAATAAAGTCAGCATAAAAATGCCGGCGAGCACATAGGTTTTGTGAGTGTGTCAAATTCATGGCTTGTATACATGTTGCAATACCTTGTACGACTACTAGAGTCGATAATTGAAAACTATGTTTTGAAAAGTGTTTTGTATTGCAATATGATTAACCAACTAGAACAAGTTGGTTATAGTTTTAAAAACCTCGTTGCCATGAATCTTGACCCAAAACATTGCTTTTGTAAACCAAGTTGTAAATCGTTCTTGTAATAAAACTCGTATGGTTTATATCATTTAGTAAATATCGTTGCGTGTCATCGTTTGAAAACATTCGTCCAAAATCATTCAAAATCGTTCAATTCATTCGTGTTATCAAAACCCAATCGTTCAAATCGTTCATCTCGTTCATGTTATAAACCATCGTTCAATCGTTCAAATCGTTCAACTCGTTTAAATCGTTCAAACTGTTCATGTTTTAATTGTGAAAACTAACTTTTGGTCATCTCATTGAATACATTCAAACCTGTGTTCTGACTCATTCCAATCGTTCAAATCGCATTAACAAACCACCAAAGGGTATGCTAACAATCATCAGGTTCTGTCGTTACCCACATTACCCCCATACATAACCATGGCGATAGTCCGATAACGGGATTTGTCAGATCCTATGGTACCATAACATACTATTGGTCGGCTTGGCCAAAGTTAATGAATTTCATTCATGTTATGTAGTACCGTACCAACAAGTTCGTCCACATTATTGAAATCGTTGTGTTTAATATAAACCATAGCATTTGTTTTTGAAAACGTTGAAATCGTTTCGCATATATGAATCACCCCAAAACAATTGAAAGCAGTAAAATAGGGGAACTATGTACTCACTTGAGATTGCAAAGTATCCTCGATTTGGTGAACTAACAAGCTCGGGAAATCAAGGAATCAAGTGGCACCTAGTATCGGATCACTATGTTAATAAATCGACACCTAAATCGGAAGATCGGGTAGAATGAGGTCTCGTAACCCAAATGAGTGTTGGAACTCATATGATATGGTTTAAACAAGCCTACATTCTAAATTGAAACCTATCCTAAGTGCATATGACCCGTTATGACCCGTTAAGGTAGTTTATTCTACTTTAACACGTCATTTGCGCAAAAGCGCATTCGAATAGCCTAACTAGTCCTATGACAAGTATTATATGCCTACACATGTTTAATTATGTTGCCAAATTAGTTTAAGTGTCAAAAATTGAGTTACATAAGCTTAAATTCAAATTATGCATGAAAAGGGCATTTTGGTCATTTTCCTAAGGCATATAAACTACCTATCATACAACAAATTAAACGAAGTGACCATAAGGTATGACCTCGGAAGGTTATTCCCTATACAACCATGGTCACAAAATATGTTGGTCAGATCCTAATGATCGACCAAACGGGTCGGGTTCGAAAGTCTAAGCGGTTGTTTAGACCGCTTGACTTACGACCCTAAACAAGCACTAAACTAAAAGTGACGAGTTAAACATGTTAAAACATGTTTAACTAAGTTAGAAAACTGATTTGATATCAAAACAAAGTGTTTTGATACCCGAAAATAGTTTCGTCGCAAAATGCACATAACCGTGCATTTTGACTGAAACTCTGACTCGTCACTTCGACTAGTCAACGTGGTAATCAGTAGGTATAGTCGCAAGGGACTATAACCATCGTGATTACGCTCACGTTGCAAAGTTCAAACGAACTTTGTCTTGACCAAATCATGGTCAAAGCTGAAAGTCAAACACTGTTTGACTTTCTTACTTGAAACAAATAACCAAGCATGAAAGAACACTTACAAGAGTCCAAGCTTGGAAAGAAGACAAAGAAAACTCAGTTATGAAGCATCCAACAAGAGTTGTAGCCTCAAATCAGAGATATAGTGAAAGAAAATGGAATTAACAATGAGTGAATGAAAAGTGCTTGCAATTTATAGAAAATCATGAATCATTGGATCTTTGCCATGTGTAATTGAGTTGTTCCAAGCATGATCAACACCATATACATGTTAGCTACTGATTTGGGGGCTTGGGGAACACTTAAACCAGCCCCCAATATGCAAAAACTAAGGTTAAAATCAGATTCAGCAAGCTGTTTTGCTGATACAATAAATCTGTCCAGCATGAGTCCTTGCACCCCGCAACCCAGATAGGGTCTGGCTGTCACGCCCTGCAGGAGCTCCCAGACAGAAGTTTGATTATTTGGCAAAAGAGGCCCCTGCAGCCTAAAAACTTGATTTTTGATGCATTTAACCCCTGTTAACCCCATTTCAAGGCTCTACAAGGATGTTAAAGCATAGGGGGCTTGAAATATGCTTGGAAATATCTCGGATGTCGGTTCCTTTGGTCGTACGATCGCGTTATTCGGTTAATTACGATGAAACTCAAACGGATGCGAAAACGATCCAAATTATGTGACGAAGGGTATTTTTGTATTCCTATCATTAAAATATGATATTTTAGTGATTACAAAATTTTTGGATGTCCGGATATGGTCAGAACGTAAGATATGCGTGTATATGCAAACTTACGCAGTTTTTGACGCTTTTAGTCCCTGAGATCAAATGAGCGCATTTTCGAATACCTAACCCCTCAAAACTTATTTCTAAGCTATGTTAAGGGTATTTAGGGTATGTTTAGCTTATGATCATGTTCCGGAGTGTACGTTGTTATACGAATCGGCAGACTTTTGTAGTTTGTCGCAAATAGTCCCTGTGATCGAATAAACTTGTTTTTGACACACCAAACTCTTCAAAAGTTATCCCTAAGTTATGTAATGGTTATTTAAGGTATGTTAAGCTTATGTCACTATCCCGGAGTGTTTGTCGCGTTAAACTGATTACGTTTACGTAACAGTTTGCGTATAACTTTCTAGAAAGTGATTTAATGCTTGAAATCGAACGAGAATTGAAACGTGAAATTGTCAAACACAAATACACAAATATTGAGACCAAAACACATTGTTTCATTGATATTTTATATTGTTCTACATCGTACATCGTTTACAGAGCACAAATGTCACATCCTCTCTATGCAGACTTTCAATAATACAATATACATATAAACATTACTAAAGGAACTGTTATCACATCATCCTATTTGATTACAACTAAAGAAAGATTCAATTTAGTCAATAAATTTATAACAACATATCTGTTTTTTTAGTGTTGAATGTTAGTGTATACATATATTGTCATAGATAACCAAAAATAAAAATACATGACTTCAATATAATCGTATTTCAATATAAGTGATCAAAAAATATTCTCAATCATAAATTTTATGCGAGAATGATAACCTATTCAATCATCCAAATCACACTATTAACTAACAAAATCTATTTTTCATAAGAAGATCAACAAAATCTATCAACCAAATGACACTATTAACCCAAAAATCTATATTTTCAAACACATGCAATACATATAATCCCTCTTAAATATACATAACATACCCAACTTTCAAGTTAACACTAAACTCTGATTTGACGTCTAATTCGTCATTAATCGCCGGAAACAAACGTCTTATGAGTTATTTATAGTACCAAAGAAAACTTCAGTTGCTAAATCAAAGTAAAAATGGTCGTAGAAGTGATCGGAGATTACGTCGGAAAAGTACCTTTACTAAATGCTTGAACCGCCGTTGAAGACTTCTTGAGCTTTGTGATGGAAGGTGAACTGAGTTTGTAGGAGAGTTGAGGTGATATGATGTTATGATTGTGATAGATATTTTAATATTTTTTTTTTTTGGGTAAAGGGTTTTACCCCGGTGATTTTATAAATAAACCAATAAAACAAGTGAAGTAGAAAATCTACCCCAGTTCTCTTATGAGACAAGCCAACATAAGAGTAAATACAAGCACAAAGCAAACCACCTAGCAACTAGGACAGAACAATACATCTTAGTTATCTATGTATGCTTCCAACGGGTATAACTTCCAAGCTTCCAGGACACTTCTAACATTCGGCTTATCCTTGTATTTGAAAGTTTGAAGCTTCATCCTTACCGTGCTTATAATGACGTTTGTAATTTGTTCCGGTGGTCGAAGCTGATTATTAAAGAATCTTGAGTTTCTTTCTTGCCAAATAAAGTATGCCGCCGCCTTTATAGTAAGTTTAGCAACTACCGAATTCAGCGATTTTGATGTAGCTCTCGGAATTAACCAGCTCATTATATCTTCCCATTTGCCTTGAACATTTTTAATACATGTTGTCTCCTTTATGGCATCCCAAATTTGCGTAGAGTATGCACATTCAAAAAACAAGTGTTCATGCGAATCCATCCCCATCTGGCACAACAAACAACACATCATATTCATTGAGCCGGAAGTACTACAGTTCCATCTTCTGATTCTGTCTTGCGTCCAAAGTTTCCTTCGAAAGATCAACCAACAATGAAAGGAGTGTCTAGGAATGTTACATCCGGACCAGACCACTTTCGACCAATCAGCATCAACTCCCCGAGAACGAGTAGTCTCCCACACTACCTTAGAAGTGCACGGTAATAACTTTCCTTCATAGTTTCTCCATAGGGTAACGTCCTGTTTGTTCGGAATCAAATTGAGCGTATTAAGATTGAATAGAACCGGAAATAAATCTCGCCAGGCATCTGGCCACTTCCAAGCCCCTTCTCTAAAAATATCAGCCACTTTGGAGTAAATAGAGAAACCATGCTGTGACATAATCCTCGGGGACACATATTGACTCAACGGACATTCATTACACCAAGTATCATGCCAGACAGAAGTATTCATGCCATTCCCAATCCGTTTCCAAAAGAAGTGACGAACTGAGTTCCTATATGACAACAATTTCCTCCATCCCCAAGTAGAATTCTGTGGCACTTTAACCTCCCAAAAGCTTCTACCCTTGAGCCTATGCTCATGAATCCAATCAACCCAAAGAGATTTCCTACCCGAGACGATGCTATTAATATGAAAAACCATTAGCGATTTATTCACCTCGGAGACTTTTCTAATACCCAAACCACCTTCCGATTTCGGAATGCAAACATCTTTCCATGCAACCTTCGCTTTACCCGATGCTAAGGAGCCTTGAGACCACAAAAAACCTTTCATGATCATCTCAATTTCCTTGATGATACTGGAAGGAAGACCGAAGACAGCAGCCCAATACGTATACATTGAAGCTATAACAGAATTAATCAGCTGTAATCTTCCTGCAAAGGAGAGGAATTTCGTTTTCCAATCCGTAAGCCTCTTGGTAATTCTCTCAACCAAAATTTTACAATCCCCTTTGAGCAGTCTAGAGGCAATAAGAGGAACGCCTAGATACTTTATAGGCAAAGAACCTTCAGAAAACGGCACAATGGATAAAATCAACTCCCGAACTCGCGAAGGAACATTACCGAAAAAAATGGTGCTTTTGCTCAAGCTAGGAACTAAACCCGACATATCTTTAAACTTATTCAGAGCATCCATAATCAGTTTTGCTGAATTCGAATCTCCCCTAGCAAATAAAAACAGATCATCCGCAAAACATAAATTAACAATCTTTTGCTTCTTGCAATTATTATGAAAACGAAAGACCACACTGTTGTTGACGGCTTGATGAAGAATAGAAGTTAATACTTCCATAACAAGGGTGAAAAGATACGGGGATATGGGATCGCCCTGTCTCAAGCCCCGCTGGCCTTTAAAATACCCATGAATATCTCCATTTATACTTATCGAGTATGATGCAGATGTCACACATGTCATAACCCATTCAACCAGCTTATAATGAAAACCAAATCCCATAAGAGTCGCACGGAGAAAATCCCAATCAACCGTGTCATACGCTTTCTGGATGTCAACTTTGAAGGCACACCTAGGAGGCCCTGTATTCCTGTGATAGTTGTGAAGCAATTCCTGAGTTAACAGGATATTATCCGAAATTCTACGACCAGGAATAAAAGCCGATTGGTTAGAGCTCACAACATCATCAATCCCCTCGAGAATCCTATTAGTAAGGATTTTACTAATAGCCTTGTAAATGACGTTGCAACACGAAATAGGCCGGTAATCAGTTACATACGTGAAGGATTTTAATATTTAAGTATTGATTTTTTTATTTTTATATCGGTTAAATGAGTATTTTACATTTACGTTTATTTTTTTTTTTTTTGCCCAATATTGATTTGAATATTTTACATAAATAGATATTGGTTATCTATTTTAACTTTTGATTTTGTTGTGTAACTTTTAATAGTTCTTACAAGTATTTTTCAATATATTTACAATCATAGTAATGAATAAAACCAATTTGTTTTTTACTATTTTTTTACATTCATTAGGAAAAGCTTTGACTTAGCATTATCTATAACTAAACTAATTATATATTGTAAGGAAAGTATTACGATTTCTTATATCTATTGCAATGATTTTGATTATTTACTATCAAGATTTTTTAGAGTATGTCATAAAATCCTTTAAATAGACATAATTCCTCTAAGACTATCTCATTCTTCAAGTCTTATACACAAAAGCTCCTGTTACAGGCTTTTCACGACAATCGGATTTGTGAGACAAGATTATAACTTAGTTAGTTACTGCTTAATTGCGTATTTACCCAACTTAAAATTAAAATTGCATATATCCCCTTCCTTAACTAATATAACTGCAAATTTACCCATTTTGATTTATTTTATTAAAAACAAGTTATATAATGACTTTTTTACCCTTATTTTTACTAAAACTTAAAAAAATACAAATTTATTCATTTTTACTAGTCTTCGTGGATTTTTCACAATTCTTTAAAAAAATACATATTTATACATTTTATTTTTGTGTTGAGCTTTAGTTACATCTTGAAGTGTTGATGATTATAACTCGATTAATTATGTCAACTTTACGTTACTTTGAAAATATGGTGCATTTTTTTCTCATGTTTAAGTTTAGTACGAAGAATGGAACGTGTTGGGATGGAAATGGTCGTTGAAGAGATTTTATCCAGGCTACCTTCAAAGGTAGTTGGTCTTTTCAGATGTGTGTGTAAACAATGGCGTTATGAATTGTCTATACATATGTTTGCTATCATCCATGTTCGCCGAATGGCTAATTCTCAAAATAGAAAGTTAATCACGTTTACTGATCTATCAGTTGTCATTGACAACGTAGTAGGTGGAAATATAGACTTCTTTGCTCGGAAAAATATTTCTTTCCCCATCTTTACCCCCCCCCCTTTATTCTTAAATATTATTGCGTCTCTTTATGGTCTTTTGTTGATTTCCACCGAACACCCTTCAAATAAATTGATCCTTTGGAATCCAACAACAACGCGCTATTTATTTTTGTTACATGAGAATTCTGATTCTATATACCTAAACTCAGCCGATACAGCTGGGATGTACCTTGATGCATCCAATGATCTTAAAATTCTACACATCAAGCATCGTAATGATGTTGTCGTATCTCGCGTCTATTCACGATGTACTGATACTTGGAGAACTATTGATTTCTTGAAGGGAACACCTTTCGGTTCAAGAATATATACGTGGTCTGTCGGAACTTTATCGAACAAAAAATCATATTTCACAGTGTCACACCCCGACCACGTAGAACATCAAATCGTGGCGGAAACGTCGGGGAGTGTTGTAACAGAATTATTGTTTCACAACCATGGCATACAAAGTTATATTTTATTTATCCAACAAGAGTGTTACATTGTCTCAAAACAGGAAATAAAGAGTTCAGAACATAATTAAACTAGTTCTATCTTTATTTTAAGTCTTTAAGGCACAGGTCCGCCCTAGTGTCACGATCATCATCCTAAGCGACTGCTCCTGAAAACACATGTGAAAATAGGTACGTCAGCATAAAAATGCCTGTGAGATACATAGGTTTTGTGAAAATAGGATTCATGACTTGGGTTTTAAAAGAAAGGTTTAATAAAAATTAGTCATGAATCTTGTTAAGTGTTTTCTTTTATAAATCATATGAAAACTCGATAGGAAATCAGATTATATAAAAGAAAGGTGTATGGTTAATGAAATAACCAAGTAGAAAGAGTTGTTATAAAATAAACTGTTTTGTAAAACAATGTCTTGTGAAAAATATGTTATTTGTGTAAAATGTAATATGTCTATACTGAAGTGATTTAATTAACGCTACGATATGTAATATTATACAAACACTTATATATAGGAAGTACCAGCGGCGTATCCACCATGTTTGTATCATATTACACACGCCTCATTACTCAAACCACTTACCCAAACCAACCACCATTGTAAATTGTTCATGTATAAATCAATTGTCAAGTGTTATTGTGTAAACCATATCAAAATGTCCATGTCTAATGTAAATCACTGAAGGTGTATATCAATGTCAAAATGTTTATGTTTAATGTAAATCATGAATTGTGTATCCAAAAATATCATGTATGGCAAGTGAAATACATCAACTAAACCATAGGTAAAATGCACAAAAACAGGGTATCGAAATAAACATAGTTTAAATCAAAGTTATGTTTTGTGAAACAAATGCATGCTATACTGATACAAACATCTATGCGGTATTGTTATAATGCATACATTCAAGCCTTGTGACTGTGGTGATAGACCTTTAAACAAATTAAAGGTTTATCTATGTTATGTTTATCGAATTCGGTCATTCCTTCCATCCAAACATACCTAGGATGTCAGGAACGGGAGTTGTCAATTCCTATGGTACCACTACCTACTAATGAATGGCGTGATCAATGTTAATGAATGTATATTGTCCCATTTGAACAACCAAATGTCATACCAAAATGTAAGCATGTGATGAATAACAAATGTACTAAGTATGCAACAAATGAACATACATAGCATGTGATGTGATGTAAAATAATGCACTAAGTATGCACTAAATGGACATACATAGCGTGAAATGTAATGTAAAACAATGTACTAAGTATGAACTAGATGAACATACATAGCATAAAATGTAATGTAAAACGATGTACTAAGTATGAAACAAATGGACATACATAGCAAAAACATAATGAAATCATGTACTATAAATGTACTAATGAACATAACAAGCATATGATATGAAAACATGAAAGGCACGAAAGAAACAAGTAGGCACATGTGTTTCACCCCCAAAATGTTTGGAAAACAGTAAAAGAGGGGTCTATGTACTCACTTGAGATTGCTTAGTAGTCCTTGAGTAACAACCAAACAATGCTAGAGATCGCGGATATCAAACGGCACCTAATATAGGTAACTATGTAAATATACCGGACCTAAATCGGAGGATTGGATAGAATGACGGTTCGTAAACCAAACGAGTATGGAGACTCATGTAATATGGTTTAACAAGGCCTACATACTAAAATGAAACCTAACCTAAGTGCTTACGACCCATTACGACCCGTTTAGGTAGCTTATGCTACTTTAACGCGTCGTTCGCGTGAAACGCGTTCGGACCGCTTAACTAGTCCTATGACAAGTAATATATGCCTTAACATGTCTAATATTGTTGCCAAATCAGTTTAGATACCAAAAGTTATGTTGCATATGCTTAAAATGAATTTTGGAGTAAAAAGGGCATTTTGGTCATTTACCTAAGGCATATAAACTACCTATCATACAACTAACTAAACATCGTGACCATAAGGTATAACCTCGGAAGGTTATTCCCTATATATTATGGTCACCTATTGTGTTTGGTCGGATCCTAATGATCGACCAAACGGGTCGGGTTCGAAAGTATAAGCGATTGTTTAGATTGCTTACCTTACGACCCTATATAAGCACTAAACTAAAAGTGACGAGCTAAGCATGTTAAAACATGCTTAACTAAGTTTAGAAAACAGGTTTGGTATCAAAACAAACGGTTTTGATACCTAAGAGTAGTTTGGTTACAAAATACGCAAGAATGCGCATTTTGGCCGAAACTACGACTCGTCACTGAGCCTAGATAACCTGGTAATCAGTATGTATAGTAACTAGGGACTATAACCATCGTGATTATGGTCACGTTATGAAGTTCAAACGAACTTCGCATTGACCATAAACTGGTCAATGTAGAAAGTCAAACAAAGTTTGACTTTAACGCTAAAAGAATAAAAGAACGAAGGAACACTTACAAAGGGTCCAAGAACGGAAGGTTTGAATCCGAATACTCTCAGGTATGAAGTGTTAAACAGAACAACTTAGAGAGCAAATTCAGATTTCAAAGGTGTGGGTTTTTGGGGTTGAAAGGGTTGGGTATTTATAGGATTTGGAGCACCGTTAGGATCGTTCCTTGAATAACGTGCTTTGATCTTGTCCCTACACTTGTTGCAACACCTTGGTACCCAAGTTTGGGCCCCCATGATCAGGTAATGACAAGTGTGGGTGAGTTTTGAGTGGTTAACAGCTGTAAACAGCTGTTAAACTGATCTTATCTGATCTAGGAAACTGACACGGGGTGCATAAGGGGACTCACTAAACTCACGCGGGCCGCCTGGCCCTTCTGGTCAGAAGTAAGTTTCAACAATTGTCAGTTTTGGTCCCTGTTATGCATTAAAGCCATTTCCGACACGTTTAAGGCCCGTTAAGCCAACGTTAAGGCCCTAAGATGATGCCTAAACATTGGGGACATGAAACATGCTCAAAAATATGCTGGATGTTGGTTCGATTGGTCGTACGATCGCGATGTTCGCTTAATTACGACGGAATGCGCATAAGCGCGAAAAACGATCCAAATTTCGTGACGAATGGATTTTTCTCATGCCTGTCACACCCCGACCACGTAGAACATACAAAACGTGGCGGAAACATCGGGGAGTGTTGTAACAGAATTAATTGTTTCAAATCCATGGCAATTGAAGTTTCGTTTTATTGATTAAAAGTGTTACAATGTCTTAACAAACAAAGAAAATACAACATAATTAACTAGTCTTGCATCTTTTATTGTCACTAAAGCCCAAGTCTGCCTATGTGTATCTTGATCATCTTATGCAACAGCTCCTGAAAAACACATGTGAAAATAGGTACGTCAGCATAAAAATGCCTGTGAGATACATAGGTTTTGTGAAAATAGGTTTCATGACTTATATTTGAGAAAATGTTTAGTCATGAACCTTGTTATTTGCTTTGCTTTGTAAATCATTTGAAAATCGATAAGATCAGATGATAAGTATAAATAAATGTAAGGTTAAATGAATAACCAAGTAATATATGTTTGCACAAGATAAGATGTTTATAAATCAATGTCTTGTGAAAAGTATGTTATTTGTATAAAATGTTCTATGTCTCAAACTGAAATGATTCAAATAACGCTATGATATGTAATACCATACAAACACTTATATATAGGAAGTACCAGCGGCGTATCCACCATGCTTGTATCATATTACACACGCATCGTTACTTAATCACTTAATCAAACCAAACCAACCAATGTAAGAAGTCTATGTTTAAATCAATTGTCAAATGTATTGGGTAATATGTAAAAGTGTTCATGTCAAGATGTAAATCATATCAAAATGTCTATGTCAAATATCCATGTCAAATGTCTATGTCAAATATCCATGTCAAATGTCTACGTCAAAATGTCGTGTATGGCAAGTGAAATGTCTCAACTAAACCATATGCACAAAAACAAAGTATTGAAGTAAAACTTGGTTTAAATCAAAGTTATGTTTTGTGGGAAATGCATGATCAAATGTCAATCATGTTAAAATGTCTTTGCCGAAATGTCTATGTCAAATGTCTATGTCAAAATGTCATGTAAAACGATGTACTAAGTAATGCACACAATTGGGCACACCTAGCATGAAATGTCATAAAATCATGTACTATAATGTACTAACGAACATAGCAGGTATATGATGTGAAAACGGGAAAGCATGAATGTAACAAGTAGGCACATGTGTTCCACCCCAAAACAGTTTGGAAAACAGTAAAAGAGGGGTCTATGTACTCACTTGAGATTGCTCAGAAGTCCTTGAGTAACAACCAAACAATGCTAGAGATCGCGGATATCAAACGGCACCTAATATAGGTAACTATGTTAATTAACCGGACCTAGATCGGAAGATCGGGTAGCATTAGGGTTTGTAAACCAAACGAGTATAGAGACTCGTGTCATATGGTTTTAACAAAGCCTACATACTAAATGAAACCTAACATAATTGTTTACGACCCATTACGACCCGTTTAGGTAGCTTATGCTACTTTAACGCGTCGTTCGCGTGAAACGCGTTCGGACCGCCTAACTAGTCCTATGACAAGTGTTATATGCCTAAACATGTTACATAATCAGTTATGTGACAAAAGTTTAGGTTACATATGCTTAATTACCAATTATACATGAAAAGGGTATTCTGGTAATTTACCTAAGGCATATAAACTACCTATCATACAACTACTTAAACGATGTGACCATAGGGTATAACCTCGGAAGGTTATGCCCTATACTAGAGTCACCTAATGTATTTGGTCGGATCCTAATGATCGACCAAACTGGGTCGGGTTCGAAGGTATAGGCGATTTATTAGATCGCCTACCCTACGACCCTAGACAACGTGGTAATCAGTGGGCATAGTCCCAAGGGACTATGACCAACGTGATTACACTCACGTTGCGAAGTTCAAACGAACTTCGCATTGACCATAACTGGTCAATGTAGAAAGTCAAACAAAGTTTGACTTTCAGACTCGAAAGACTCGAAAAGCAATAAAAGAACGAAAGAATACTTACGAAGGGTCCCCGAATGCTAATCCCGATCCAAGAACTCAGGTATGAAACAATGGTTTCAACTTAGAGCTCTCAAATCAGAATTCTTGTAAGAAATGAGGTTGGGGTGGATGGGTATTTATAGGAATACCCGAACCGTTAGGATCGTTTCATGGAAACCGTGCCTAGATCTCACCCGTACACTTGTCGAGATGTTATGGTGACTAAATTGGCCACTCACCATAGGGTATCAACATGTGGCAAGGGATTAAGGAGTGGAGAACAGCTGTTAACAGCTGTTAATACGTCGAATCTGGTCCCGAAAGCGAAAAACTGAGTTTCTGCATGTTTTCTGCCCAGAAGAGGCAGTCGCGTAGCGCTACTGCCAAGGCATTAGGCAGTCGCGCTACGCTAGCACCCTGCTGTTTCAGAAATCTTTCAAAGTTGGCAGAAATGGTCCCTGTTGTGTTTTAAGGCCTTTTTCGATGCGTTTGAACCCCGTTAACCTCATTTCAAGGCTCTAAAATGAAGTTAAAGTATAGGGAACTCAAAACATGCTCAAAAATATCTCGGATGATGGTTCGTTTGGTCGTACGAACGCGATGTTCGCTTAATTACGACGGAATGCGCATAAGCGCGAAAAACGAACCAAATGACGCGACGAATGGATTTTTCTTATGGCGAACACTAAAATATAATATAGTCATGCTCACATAAATTTTTGGATGTCCGGATGTATTCAGAACGTAAGCTATGCGCGAAAATGCAAACTTGTGCACTTTTTGACACTTTTAGTCCCTGAATGACCCAAAAGTTTATTTTAGCATACCGAACCCCTCAAAGCCTATTTCTAAGCTATGTAAAGGATATTTATGGTATGTTTAACTTATGGTCATGTTCCGGAATGTCTGTTACAGTTCAAATTGGCCTACTTTCGCAGTTTGTCAACTTTAGTCCCTGTAAGCGATTAAACTTTGATTTCACCACACCAAACCTTCCAAAACTTATATCTAAGTTATGTAAAGGTTATTTAAGGTATGTTAAACCTATTTCACTATTCCGGAGTGTTTGTTGCATTAAACTGGTTATATTTACGCATTGGTGCGCGTATAACCTTCCAGAAAGCGATTTAGAGTTTGAAATCGAACAAGAGTTGATATGTGCAAAAGATACACATATTTATACAAGTCCAAAGTATGAAATATAATATTTCATTGGTTTGGCATTTGTTCGATGGTTGAAATGACACAGGTGTTACAGTCTCCCCTACTTTAGGAAATTTCGTCCCGAAATTAATTCGTAGGAGTCTATTTGTGACTTTGTGTTAAATAACCATCAAAGATGAACAAGACGAAATCCTGTAATTTCTCTTTAACGAACATTTTTCAGAAATGAAAAATGAACCGAGTTATTTTCAACAGGCATTCTTTAGAAACAAAAATGAACAGAATAGTCATTTTCCACAACATCTTCAGAAACAGAAATGAACAGAATAGTCATTTTACATCTTCAGAAACAAAAATGAACAGAATAGTCATTTTACATCTTCAGAAACAAAAATGAACAGAATAGTCATTTTACATCTTCAGAAACAAAAATGAACGGAATAGTCATTTTACATCTTCAGAAACAAAAATGAACGGAATAGTCATTTTACATCTTCAGAAACAAAAATGAACGGAATAGTCATTTTACATCTTCAGAAACAAAAATGAACGGAATAGTCATTTTACATCTTCAGAAACAAAAATGAACGGAATAGTCATTTTACATCTTCAGAAACAAAAATGAACGGAATAGTCATTTTACATCTTCAGAAACAAAAATGAACGGAATAGTTATTTTACATCTTCAGAAACAAAAATGAACGGAATAGTCATTTTACATCTTCAGAAACAAAAATGAACGGAATAGTCATTTTACATCTTCAGAAACAAAAATGAACGGAATAGTCATTTTACATCTTCAGAAACAAAAATGAACGGAATATTCTCTAGACACATGACAAAATTTGCTGTGGTTTCTGTGCACTGAATTTCATAATTATGTATGCATCCATAATTACGCAATTCCTTGCATAGTCCGCGCCATTTGTCTGAAATGTGAAGGGGAGGAAAAATCAAACCTGATGATGAGTGTGACTAGACTACCATAGGGTCCTTTTAATTAGATGGACAAAGGATCCTTTTAAATTAGGCCACCAAGGAGTCCTTTCAGCTATATCATCACATGATATTCCTAACCAGATTTTTGGATCAATCTGTTTACCTAGACCTCTCAGGGTCTAATTATGGAATGGTACAATATAATCCAAGGGTCTTTACTATTACGTACAAGCCCTTTGAGGATTTAATATAGCACCCAAAGATATGGAAGATTCTACGAGGATTTGGATGACAAGAATTTGGATCACACAAAAACATAAAAGGGAACACATAAGCACATAATCACATAATTGTTTAACTTGGTTATTAATTTGTTATCTTTGGACGCGGATACTCAAAGTGCACCAGGAATCCAATTCGTGGATTTCATTTGGCACTTAAATCATTAGAATCTAACTATGAAGATAGGAAGATCTAAATAAGAATTCGGCTTTGTCCTTATTGAATGGTAATGTACGTATCAAGGCATACGAATAATTCAATTAAGGGCTCCGATTTGAGTGATATTCATCCACAAGGATCTGATTATGAGGATAGAAAGATCCTTTATGGATTTTGAAATTTGTGTAACGAGAGGTGCTTCGACACCTTGCACTAGGCGTGCTTAAGTCGATACACAAAGTAGAAAGTTCATGAGGTTGAGGTGCTAGATATGCCAAGGCGACATATGAAACAGAACTTGAAGGTTAAGTAGCAACAGGGTTTGCAACTGCTTTGCTTTGAATAACAAAGCGACACATGTTAACCAAATGTCTCCATCGTCCACCGTGGGTACATTTGTAACATGGTATTTGATTTGGATGATGACGGTTACATTGATTTCTCCAAGGAGTGGTTCCCTTGCACTGCTTCATTCCTGAGCTGACTCCTGGTGATAGCTAAATCAACGGTCTTCTGGAGTACTACGCCTATTTGTTGGGCAGTTGTAGCACCTGGTCCGGACACTCGAGTCTTGTTGCGATGAAGAGACACCATGAAGAACATAGGAGATATGGGAGGGAACAAGGGAAATGAAAACAGAATAACAATGCATAAAATTGCGATCATTTGTTTGTTACTTAAGGCAAACAAATGAGACGGTGACTAATCAAAGTAAATAGGTCAAAAATAATGTATCGCGAAGACCTGCTCGCCTATAAGTGAACACTCATCCCAAGAATTCCCAGGTAAGCACAACTGGTCTCGCGTCTGGTTGAGATGTATACGAAGTGCTTGCCTAGACAGAAAACTCAGAATACAGGCATTCACCCTTCCAGTTTGCACGTGTTCACATTATTAAAAACCCAAAACCTTGACGAGAGTTTTGAAAACTCAAAGGGGTGGGTTCAAAACCGTATAACAGAGGGTTCAAAACCTTATAATAGAGGGTTCAAAACCTTGTAATCAATCATCCTAGAACAGATGATTAGTTTTCAAAGCGGTTTTGAAATTTATATTCTTGTTGTGGTCGTCGCCCAAGGATAGGTGACGGTATTGTTTTATGACTAAACGCAAGTAAACTCGCGTTAGGGTCCTAAGAAAGTTATAGACTAGGTCAAAGCATTACTAATAACCTAATTCCCTATAACCATTGGCTCTGATACCATCTTTTCTGTCACACCCCGACCACGTAGAACATACAAAACGTGGCGGAAACATCGGGGAGTGTTGTAACAGAATTAATTGTTTCAAATCCATGGCAATTGAAGTTTCGTTTTATTGATTAAAAGTGTTACAATGTCTTAACAAACAAAGAAAATACAACATAATTAACTAGTCTTGCATCTTTTATTGTCACTAAAGCCCAAGTCTGCCTATGTGTATCTTGATCATCTTATGCAACAGCTCCTGAAAAACACAAGTGAAAATATTTACGTCAGCATAAAAATGCCTGTGAGATACATAGGTTTTGTGAAAATAGGTTTCATGACTTATATTTGAGAAAATGTTTAGTCATGAACCTTGTTATTTGCTTTGCTTTGTAAATCATTTGAAAATCGATAAGATCAGATGATAAGTATAAATAAATGTAAGGTTAAATGAATAACCAAGTAATATATGTTTGCACAAGATAAGATGTTTATAAATCAATGTCTTGTGAAAAGTATGTTATTTGTATAAAATGTTCTATGTCTCAAACTGAAATGATTCAAATAACGCTATGATATGTAATACCATACAAACACTTATATATAGGAAGTACCAGCGGCGTATCCACCATGCTTGTATCATATTACACACGCATCGTTACTTAATCACTTAATCAAACCAAACCAACCAATGTAAGAAGTCTATGTTTAAATCAATTGTCAAATGTATTGGGTAATATGTAAAAGTGTTCATGTCAAGATGTAAATCATATCAAAATGTCTATGTCAAATATCCATGTCAAATGTCTATGTCAAATATCCATGTCAAATGTCTATGTCAAATATCCATGTCAAATGTCTACGTCAAAATGTCGTGTATGGCAAGTGAAATGTCTCAACTAAACCATATGCACAAAAACAAAGTATTGAAGTAAAACTTGGTTTAAATCAAAGTTATGTTTTGTGGGAAATGCATGATCAAATGTCAATCATGTTAAAATGTCTTTGCCGAAATGTCTATGTCAAATGTCTATGTCAAAATGTCATGTAAAACGATGTACTAAGTAATGCACACAATTGGGCACACCTAGCATGAAATGTCATAAAATCATGTACTATAATGTACTAACGAACATAGCAGGTATATGATGTGAAAACGGGAAAGCATGAATGTAACAAGTAGGCACATGTGTTCCACCCCAAAACAGTTTGGAAAACAGTAAAAGAGGGGTCTATGTACTCACTTGAGATTGCTCAGAAGTCCTTGAGTAACAACCAAACAATGCTAGAGATTGCGGATATCAAACGGCACCTAATATAGGTAACTATGTTAATTAACCGGACCTAGATCGGAAGATCGGGTAGCATTAGGGTTTGTAAACCAAACGAGTATAGAGACTCGTGTCATATGGTTTTAACAAAGCCTACATACTAAATGAAACCTAACATAATTGTTTACGACCCATTACGACCCGTTTAGGTAGCTTATGCTACTTTAACGCGTCGTTCGCGTGAAACGCGTTCGGACCGCCTAACTAGTCCTATGACAAGTGTTATATGCCTAAACATGTTACATAATCAGTTATGTGACAAAAGTTTAGGTTACATATGCTTAATTACCAATTATACATGAAAAGGGTATTCTGGTAATTTACCTAAGGCATATAAACTACCTATCATACAACTACTTAAACGATGTGACCATAGGGTATAACCTCGGAAGGTTATGCCCTATACTAGGGTCACCTAATGTATTTGGTCGGATCCTAATGATCGACCAAACTGGGTCGGGTTCGAAGGTATAGGCGATTTATTAGATCGCCTACCCTACGACCCTAGACAACGTGGTAATCAGTGGGCATAGTCCCAAGGGACTATGACCAACGTGATTACACTCACGTTGCGAAGTTCAAACGAACTTCGCATTGACCATAACTGGTCAATGTAGAAAGTCAAACAAAGTTTGACTTTCAGACTCGAAAGACTCGAAAAGCAATAAAAGAACGAAAGAATACTTACGAAGGGTCCCCGAATGCTAATCCCGATCCAAGAACTCAGGTATGAAACAATGGTTTCAACTTAGAGCTCTCAAATCAGAATTCTTGTAAGAAATGAGGTTGGGGTGGATGGGTATTTATAGGAATACCCGAACCGTTAGGATCGTTTCATGGAAACCGTGCCTAGATCTCACCCGTACACTTGTCGAGATGTTATGGTGACTAAATTGGCCACTCACCATAGGGTATCAACATGTGGCAAGGGATTAAGGAGTGGAGAACAGCTGTTAACAGCTGTTAATACGTCGAATCTGGTCCCGAAAGCGAAAAACTGAGTTTCTGCATGTTTTCTGCCCAGAATAGGCAGTCGCGTAGCGCTACTGCCAAGGCATTAGGCAGTCGCGCTACGCTAGCACCCTGCTGTTTCAGAAATCTTTCAAAGTTGGCAGAAATGGTCCCTGTTGTGTTTTAAGGCCTTTTTCGATGCGTTTGAACCCCGTTAACCTCATTTCAAGGCTCTAAAATGAAGTTAAAGTATAGGGAACTCAAAACATGCTCAAAAATATCTCGGATGATGGTTCGTTTGGTCGTACGAACGCGATGTTCGCTTAATTACGACGGAATGCGCATAAGCGCGAAAAACGAACCAAATGACGCGACGAATGGATTTTTCTTATGGCGAACACTAAAATATAATATAGTCATGCTCACATAAATTTTTGGATGTCCGGATGTATTCAGAACGTAAGCTATGCGCGAAAATGCAAACTTGTGCACTTTTTGACACTTTTAGTCCCTGAATGACCCAAAAGTTTATTTTAGCATACCGAACCCCTCAAAGCCTATTTCTAAGCTATGTAAAGGATATTTATGGTATGTTTAACTTATGGTCATGTTCCGGAATGTCTGTTACAGTTCAAATTGGCCTACTTTCGCAGTTTGTCAACTTTAGTCCCTGTAAGCGATTAAACTTTGATTTCACCACACCAAACCTTCCAAAACTTATATCTAAGTTATGTAAAGGTTATTTAAGGTATGTTAAACCTATTTCACTATTCCGGAGTGTTTGTTGCATTAAACTGGTTATATTTACGCATTGGTGCGCGTATAACCTTCCAGAAAGCGATTTAGAGTTTGAAATCGAACAAGAGTTGATATGTGCAAAAGATACACATATTTATACAAGTCCAAAGTATGAAATATAATATTTCATTGGTTTGGCATTTGTTCGATGGTTGAAATGACACAGGTGTTACAATGCCAAACACTAAAATAAAATATTTTAGTGCTTACATAAATTTTTGGATGTCCGGATGTATTCAGAACGTAAGTTATGCGCGAAAATACAAACTTGTGCACTTTTTGACGCTTTTAGTCCCTGAATGACCCAAAAGTTTATTTTAGCACACCGAACCCCTCAAAGCCTATTTCTAAGCTATGTAAAGGATATTTATGGTATGTTTAACTTATGATCATGTTCCGGAATGTCTGTTACAGTTCAAATTGGCACACTTTCGCAGTTTGTCAAATTTAGTCCCTGTAGGCGAATTAACTTGTTTTTGCCATACCAAAGCCTTCAAAACTTATTTCTAAATTATGTAAAGGTTATTTAAGGTATGTTAAGTATATGTTGATGTTCTGGAGTGTTCGTTGCATTAAACTGGTTATATTTACGCATCAGTGCGCGTATAACCTTCCAGAAAGCGATTTAGAGTTTGAAATTGAACAAAAGTCAAAACATGAAAAATGTCAACCATAAACAAACAAACATTGGGATCAAATAACTTTGTTTTATTGATAAACGAACTGTTCACAATGATTACAAGCACAGATGTTACAGTCTCCCCTACTTGTGGAAATTTCGTCCCGAAATTTATTTAGAGGAAACTTGTGGGAATAGATGCGGATACTTCGCCTTCATTTGATCTTCGCGTTCCCAAGTAAACTCAGGTCCACGTTTAGATTCCCAGTGAACTTTAACCAATGGAATGCGCTTGCGTTTGAGCCACTTGACTTCACGTTCCATGATTTCCACTGGCTTCTCAACAAATTTCAGTGTTTTATCAACACGAATTTCGTCAAGTGGTATGTGGAGGTTCTCATCAGCTAAACACTTCTTGAGATTGGACACGTGAAAGGTTGGATGAACATTTCCAAGTTCAGGAGGTAACTCAAGTTTGTAGGCTACCTTACCGATTCTTTCGACGATCTTGAATGGTCCAACGTATCTAGGTGCAAGTTTTCCTTTCTTTCCAAATCTGATCACACCTTTCCAAGGTGAGACCTTAAGTAATACACGATCACCGGCTTGAAAATCCAAGGGCTTGCGTTTTAGGTCCGCTCAACTCTTTTGACGGCATCTAGCTGCCTGAAGGTTATAACGAACTTTCTTAACCTTATCAGTTGTCTCTAAAATGAGGGCAGGTCCAGTAAGCTGAGCCTCACCGATCTCATTCCAGCAGACTGGTGAATGACATTTTCGACCATAGAGAGCCTCGAAAGGAGCCATTTTGATGCTGGAGTGATAACTGTTGTTGTAGGAGAATTCAATTAACGGGAGATGTGAATCCCAACTACCACCAAAAGCGATCACACAAGCTCTAAGCATATCCTCCAGAGTCTGGATTGTTCTTTCAGATTGACCATCCGTTTGCGGATGATAAGCTGTGCTCAGATTAAGTTGGGACCCCATAGCGGATTGCATGGTTCTCCAAAAATGAGAAGTGAAGCGAGCATCTCTGTCAGAAATGATGTTCAAAGGAACACCATGTCGAGCTACAATTTCATCCACATAGATTTTAGCAAGTTTGTCAGCAGAAAAATCCTCATAGATTGGCAAGAAATGAGCTGACTTAGTAAGACGATCAACAACTACCTAGATGGCATCATGACCTTTCTTTGTGCGCGGAAGTTTAGTAATGAGATCCATAGTAATGTTTTCCCATTTCCAAACAAGGAAACTTACATAAAAAGGAAACTTACATAAAAAGGTTGGTGAGCTTCATGGCCAGTTAGAGTGTATTCAGCGTGATTTAGATCGGGATCCGATGAATGAGGAGCTTAGAGGAGAGGAAGCAAAAGTTCTGCGTCATTTTCAGGAAGTTTGTCTGGACGAAGAACGTTTCCTAAAGCAAAAATCTAAGGTTCACTGGTTGATGGCAGGTGATGCAAACATTGCTTTTTTTCATATGTCTCTAAAGACTAGAAACCATGTTAGTCGTATTGATGTTATTAAAGATTCTAGTGGAACGTTGTTTGAGGGTGATAATGTTCCTGCTGCTTTTGTGAATCATTATGAGAATTTCCTTGGATGTAAAGGAGACGTGTCTCTTTCTCCGGCTCCTGATCTTTTTACTAAGACTTTGAGTCCGGATGTTGCGTCTAATATGACTCGACAAGTTACACGGGAAGAAATAAAGAAAGCTATGTTTGATATTGGGAATGACAAAGCTCCGGGGTCCGACGGGTTTACGGCGGCTTTTTTCAAGAGTGCTTGGCATATCATAGGGAGTGAAGTTTCTGATGCGGTTCTGGATTTTTTTAATTCTGGAAGATTACTTCAACAGTTGAATCATACCCTGATTGTCCGTATCCCAAAAGTTTCCAATCCTACAGTAATCAATGACTATCGGCCGATCTCATGTTGTAATGTCCTCTTCAAGTGTATTAGCAAAATTATTGCGGACCGTATGAAAGATGGCCTAGATGATATTGTGAGTATAAACCAATCAGCATTTGTGCCAGGTAGAAAAATTTTGGATAATATCCTTCTTACGCAAGAATTGTTACATAATTATCATAGAAATATGGGGCCTCCCAGGTGTGCGTTTAAGGTGGAAATCCAGAAAGCTTATGATACGGTTGAATGTAGTTTCTTGGAACGTGTGTTATTGGGGTTTGGTTTTGCCCGGAAAATGGTTGATTGGGTTATGGTTTGTGTTTCTTCAACATCTTATTCGGTGTGTGTTAATGGAAACGTCCATAGGTATTTTAAGGGGCAAAGAGGACTTCGCCAAGGAGATCCGATGTCCCCGTATCTATTTACTCTTGTTATGGAGATTTTGACGTGCATTTTGCATCATGCCACCAGAATTGATTTGTCGTTCCGTTTCCATAATAGGTGTGAGAAGCAAAAAATTATAAATCTTTGTTTTGCTGATGATCTGTTCCTTTTTGCTAGAGGTGATATTGATTCAGCTAGATTGGTTATGGTGTCTCTTACGAACTTTACTAAGATGTCGGGTCTAATCCCAAGTGTTCAGAAGAGTACTGCTTTCTTTTGTAATGTGCCCAATCATGTGAAAAATGCTATTATGAGTATCATGCCTTTTGTTGAAGGCCAGCTTCCGGTCCGTTATTTGGGTGTTCCTCTTATAACTTCGAGACTTCTTTACAAGGACTGTAGTATTCTTGTGGAGAGATTGGATCACCGGATTTTGAATTGGAAAAATAAACTTCTCTCGTTTGCTGGCAGACTCCAGTTGATTATTTCAGTTCTTTCAGCTATGCATATTTACTGGTCGTCGGTCTTTATGTTGCCAGCTCGGATTTAGAGGCCAGAATGCGAAATTTTTTATGGTCTCAAGGTCCATATCAGAAGGGTAAGTCGAAGGTTTCATGGAAGGCCATATGTGTTCCGAAGTACGAAGGTGGGCTTGGTATTCGGCGCGTTGGTGATGTAAATAAGGCGTTGATGGCATCTCATGTTTGGAGTATCGTTTCTAAGCGTAAGTCTTTGTGGGTGGAATGGATCTATTCTTATAGTGGAGGTTGATGACCTCCTAGCTGAAATTCCGAAATTCATGGATGAAAAGTTGGATAAAAGTAAACCTGAGGGTGCAAGCACACCCGGTCAAGAAGGTTTAAATGGGTAGTGTTGCTGCTTGGAATATAAGGGGGTTGAACCGATCCCTGAAACAGAAGGAGGTTCGCCAGATGTTGCAGGATAATCACGTTCAGGTTTGTGCAATTATGGAAACTCATGTTGATTCGTCTAATGTGGCTACTGTTTGCAAGAAAGTTTGTGGATTCTGGGATTGGGTTACGAATGACGACTGTTGTGATAAGGGAACCCGAATAATGGTGGGTTGGGATCCTAATATGGTGGATGTTATGATTTTGTCACACTCGGATCAAGTCATTCACACACAGATTGTGTTTAAGATGGACCGAAAGTCTTTGTTTTGTTCTTTTGTGTATGCGCATAATCAGTATAAAAGGAGGCGAGAGTTATGGAGTAATCTTCGTAGGCATGGTACGGTCATGCATGATAAGCCGTGGTCCGTGTTCGGAGATTTCAACGAGGCGCTGTTTCATGATGATGTTTTGGCTGGCTCTTCGAATTTAAGTATAGGGAGCAGGGAGTTTAAGGAGTGTGTTCTTGATATTGAAGTGTTTGATCTTAATCGGTCGGGCCTTCAATTTACGTGGACTAACAACCAGAAAAACCGTGCTACTATTTTAAAGAAACTTGATAGGGTTATGGGAAATGTGTGCTTGATTGATGCTTTTCCAGCTGCTTCGGCTTATTTCTTGCCGTATCGAATTTCTGATCATAGCCCGGCTATTCTGAAGCTGCCTAATGTGACTAGAGACAAACCGAAACCTTTCAAGTTTGTTAATTTGATCGCTGATAAAAACGGGTTCCTAGACGAAGTTAGTTCGATTTGGAGTAGGGATATTAAAGGTTATCGTATGTTCCAAGTGGTGAATAAGCTTAAGTTGCTCAAGACTCCGTTAAGGAAGCTGTTCTTTAAACACGAGAACTTACACGAGAAGGTTAAAGTGACTAGGAAAGCTTTGGAGGATTGTCAAAAGGCCATTGATAGTGATCCTCTAAATGATTTCTTGAAAGATCAACTTGATCAGTTGGTGCATGATTACAAGGAGGCGGTTAAAGATGAAGGGTTATTTTTAAAACAGAAGTCTAAAGTTGAGTGGCTCGCCGTGGGGGATTCCAACTCTAAGTTTTTTCATAACACTATTAAAGCGAAGAATCATCGGAGTCGGATTTTTACCATTAGAGACGGTAGTGGTAATCTACATGAAGGCGGTATGGTACCGAAAGTTCGGTTGATCATTATACGGATTTTTTCGGGAGTGTGGGGAACATTACTATGCAGCCATCGCCTGATTTGTTTCGAAATGTGCTATCGGCAGATAAAGCTAATAATATGATCAGGCAAATTAATGACGATAAAATTAAATTGGCTATGTTTTCTATAGCTGGTAACAAATCCCCGGGTCCAGATGGATACACCTCGGTGTTTTTCAAGAAGGCTTGGGATATTGTGGGCCACGATGTGTGTCATGCTGTGAAGGATTTCTTTGATAATGGCCAGCTTTTGCAACAGTTAAACCATACGGTAATTACTTTAATTCTGAAAGTTTGTACTCCTTCGTTGATCACGGACTATAGACCCATCTCATGTTGCAATACTCTTTACAAGTGCATTAGTAAAATTATTACGAATCGTATTAAAGAGGGCTTGTGTGACATTGTGAATATAAATCAGTCAGCGTTTGTTCCTGGTAGAAGAATTACAGATAACATTCTGTTAACTCAGGAGATTATGCATAACTATCTTCGTAATTAGGGGCCACCAAAATGTGCTTTTAAGGTTGAAATTCAAAAGGCGTATGATACAGTTGATTGGAAATTTTTTGAACGGACTCTAATGGGGTTTGGATTCCATTGGAAGATGGTTAAATGGATTATGGCATGTGTTACCTCTACGTCATTCTCTATTGCAATTAATGGGAATCTGTATGGGTACTTTAGAGGGAAACGTGGGTTAAGACAAGGCGATCCAATGTCTCAGTACTTGTTCACGTTAGTTATGGAAGTGTTAACTCTGATTTTGCAAAAGCAGGTTTCCTTGTCAAATGATTTCAGATTTCATCATAAGTGTGATAAACAAAGAATTATAAATCTGTGCTTTGCAGATGACTTGTTTCTGTTTTCTCGTGGGGATCACAAATCAGCTAGAGTCATCATTGATGCTATTAATGATTTCAAGAACATGTCCGGTTTGGTCCCGAGTATTAATAAGAGTACAGTGTTCTTTGGCAATGTGGCCAATGCAGTTAAGGTCCGTATTAGAGATATTATTTCATTTGATGAAGGGGTGTTGCCTGTTCGTTATTTGGGTGTGCCTCTAATAACGTCGCAGTTGAGAAGTAATGACTGTAAAAAGTTGGTGGATAGCTTGGAAGCTAAGATCACGAATTGGAAGACGAAATCGTTATCCTTTGCGGGAAGGCTCCAACTTATTCAATCGGTTCTATCTTCTATGCATATCTACTGGGCTTCGGTTTTCATCTTACCAAAACAGGTTATTTATGATCTAGAAGGAAAGATGAGAAGGTTTCTTTGGGCCCAAGGAAACAACATTCAGGGGAAGGCTAAGGTTAAATGGAGTCATGTCTGTATGCCGAAACATGAGGGAGGTTTGGGTGTTCGTAGGGTGCAGGATATGAATAATTCGCTGATGATAGCGCACGTTTGGAGTCTCTTAACATTGAGAGAGTCTTTGTGGGTAAAATGGATGCATGCGTATCGTTTGATGAAATAGGAGCTTTTGGGATGTCCCTGTTCGTAATAATACAACATGGAGCTGGAGGAAATTGTTCGGTTTGCGGCCCCTTATACAACAACATATATGGACCAAGATCGGTGATGGGACTAGAACTTCAGCTTGGTTCGATAGATGGGATGATGTATGCCTGCTAAACTCGTTTATTACTCCGCGGTTAATTGCAAATGCTGGGTTTTCTCTAACTTCAACAGTCGCGGAGGTTTGGGATCAAGGGGCGTGGACGTGGCCGACTAATTGGCTTCAGCGATTCCCGGTTCTCCACAACATGCAAAACATTGTATTAAATTGGTCTGCCCAGGATGATGTGTTTTGGAAAACTCGGTCCGGTCAAGCGGCTGATTATTGTGCTTCAATGGTGTGGGATGATATTTGTATTCATCAAAACGAGGTGTCTTGGGTTAACATGGTGTGGTTCAAGCAGTCGATTCCTCGGCACTCGTTTTTCATGTGGCTTCTTGTTAATAAGAAACTTAAAACGCAGGATGTCATGAGTAAATGGTGCTCCACGGGTAACGCAAACTTTAATCTTTTGTGTTGCTCGCTTTGTGTTTTAGGTCCGGACTCTCATGAGCACTTGTTCTTTGAGTGCGGATATGCTTCTCAAATCTGGAATGGTGTTAAAGTTAAAGCGGGTATGGGTCATATTCCAGCTACTTGGGAGGCAATTTTTGGATATTTGGGTCAAGTTGCGACATCTACGAAGGCGCAACATATCATTGCGAAACTTATAGTTGGAGTTTCCGCTTATTTTGTGTGGCAGGAACGAAATCTAAGACTCTTTTCTAATAAAAAGAGAAGCTCGGATCAGCTTATAGAGGTGGTCTTGTCTACTGTTCGGCTAAAACTTCATACTATGCGTTTTAAAAGGACGAGTCAGATTGAAGGGATTTTGCTGGATTGGAACTTGCCGCGAGGGCTCTTGGTAGCGGATGATGATTGTGGTTAATTTTATTTAGCTTTTTGGCTGTTGTCTATGTTTATTGACATTGGTTTTTCTTGTTTGCTTGGATTTCCTTGCTTGTAAACTCCCGTATGGCATGTCATACGTGAGAACTATGGGTTATTCTGGCCCACACTTGGTTTTATTGGTTGTTTGAAATAAATTTACCGGGGTAACCCTTTACCCAAAAAAAAACCGAACTTTTTGGGATTGTAAATCTCCTACGAATTGTTGTTGGAGTTGGAGAAAGATTCTTCAACTCCGACCTCTTCTTAGGAGTTATGTTTGGACCAAATTAGGTGATGGTAGAAATACATCGGCTTGGTATGATTTCTGGAGTGACATTGGGCCGCTATGCAATTTTTTGTCTCCTAGAACTATCACTAATGCGGGGTTTTTGTTAAACTCTAAAGTAGAGGATGTTGCGTCGAATGGTAATTGGTTATGGCCAGAGGCGTGGCGGGACCTGTTTCCGGTTCTCAACCAGATAACTGTGCAGATTACTCCTGGTATGAATGATCGGCTTTTATGGAAGGATGGGAACAAGACTCGTGATTTTTCTTCAGCTACGGCTTGGCAGTCTCTTCGTTCAAGGGAGCTGGAAGTTTTATGGGTTAATATTGTTTGGTTTTCGCAGTGTATTCCTAAGCACTCTTTCCTGATGTGGCTGATTATGCGTCAAAAGCTTCTGACGCAGGATCGGATTCTCCGTTGGGATGCCAGGAGAAGAGGAAACATGAACATGTTATGCTGTTTATTGTGTTATGCAGATTCTGACTCACACTCTCATCTTTTCTTTGAATGCAAATACTCTTCAGAAGTTTGGAAGTTAGTCCGAGATAAAGCGGGGATGAACGATATTGGACCATGCTGGAACGATATAGTTGATTGGCTGAGTGCTAGAGCCCGTTCCAAAACAGCAGCTAACTATGTGAGTAGGTTGATCGTTGCGGCTTCGGCATATTATATTTGGCAGGAACGAAATGTGCGTTTGTTCAAGAACCATGCGAGACCTCCGGATAGCCTTTGTAAAACCATTCTGTCCATGGTCCGATACAAGTTAATGGGAGTCAAACTCAAGATCACGGCTAAGGTCCAGAAGCTGTTAGAAGATTGGGAGATTCATGGTAATTTCGACATTCATGGTAAAGGTTTATTAATGTCTAGCGGGTGTTTCCTCTTCTAGATTATAGTCTAGTTGGTTTTAGTATTTGGTTTACTGTTTCAGTTGTTTTGTTTTGGTTTTGTTTTTGGTTGACAGTCATGGGGTTGGTTTGTTCATTGACTGAACTAGTGTGGGCGTCTCCGCACTACTTGTTTTGTTTTGGTTGTGAATATATAGAATCACCGGGGTAACCCTTTACCCAAAAAAAAAAACTGGGATCTCTGGTTGCACCAATAAACCAGAAGGACGCTGATGTTCAGCCTTAACCTTAAGATAAGTAAGGCATTTTGATACATATAAGGCAATGTCTTTCTTCATACCAGGCCACCAATACTGAATACGAAGATCCTTATACATCTTATCTGAGCCAGGATGAACAGAATAACGAGACTTATGGGCTTCATCCATAAGCAAGGAGCGAAGGTTATCTTGGCTTGGGACCCACAAACGGTCCATGAAGTAATACGATCCATTGTCCTTCAGTTCAAGATCAGGTGTTATGTGATAGGGAAATTCCTTATCCATCAAACCTTGTGAAACACAAGTGTGTTGAGCCTGAGAAATGCGGGCTTGGATATCGGATCGAGCTTGAATATCAGATTGAACACGAACACAATGGAGCTTGGTACGTTCCATATGACTCAATGCATCGGCTACGACATTCGCCTTACCAGGATGGTAGCGAATTTCGCAGTCATAGTCGTTTAGAAGCTCAACCCAACGTGCAAACCCTAATGGTGGACAGGATACCCAGGAGAGTAGTAATTCTACTGATGCGAGTAATAGAACAACCAATCCTGTATCTTTTGCTAAGATCGTTCAGAATCATAAGGATGTGCCAACGGTCAATTTTAGGTCGATGGAGACCGTGAATACCATGGATGGTGTTGATGTTGTTATTCCTTTATCTTCGGTTAAGGAGGTGAATGATAGGTTTGAGAACACTCTTTATGGTTACTTCTTAGGGAAGAGGCTCACGTTTCCTGTCGTAGACTACTTTGTCAAAAACAGCTGGGCGAAATACGGTTTAACGAGGATGATGATGAACTCTAATGGTTTTTTCTTCTTCAAGTTTAAAACCAAAAGAGGTCTTCAACAATTAATGGAGGATGGTCCGTGGCTGATTCGTAATGTTCCAATAATACTTAATGAATGGTCTCCATCAACCGTGCTGGTTAAGGAGGATATTAAAGTGATACCGGTGTGGGTAAAAATGCATAATGTTCCGTTATCAGCATTTATGGGGTCCCTAAGATGCTTGACTCGTTTACTGCCACGATGTGTTCGGAATCATGGGGTCGGAGCAGTTTTGCTAGGGCGTTGATCGAGATCCATGCTGGTAGGGATTTAGTTAGGAGGATTAGAGTTGCGATTCCGGATTTGGAAGGTGTTCGCCATTCTTTCGCTGAAGTTAATATCGAATATGACTGGGAACCCTTAAGGTGTGCTGGATGTGGTGTGTTTGGCCATGATGATTGTTCTTGTCCTAAAAAACCTAAAACCAATGTGCCGGATAATACTAGGAAGATGTCAGATGATTTTCAGGATGTTAATTCTAAAGGAAAAAATAAAAAACCTGGTCAGCAAGGCTTTCATGTTAAAAACCAGAAATCTAAGCTAGTGTATCGGCCAGTTCCGAATGCTAAGTCAACTGGAGAAACATCGTCATCATCTAGAGGCCCTACGTTAAAAGCTGATCCGAAGGTTGTTGTCTCAAACCCGTTTGATGTTTTACAAGATATGGATGTGGAAAACCTGAATAAGCCGCCTATGCATAGTAGGGAGGATCCGCAGTTGGTGAAAACTAAAGGTAATAAAAAGGATATGGATGATATTTTGGTGGATGTCGTGGAGGTTGATGACCTCCTAGCTGAAATACCTAAATTCATGGATGCAAAGTTGGATAAAAGTAAACCTGAGGGTGCAAGCACACCCGGTCAAGAAGGTTTAAATGGGTAGTGTTGCTGCATGGAACATAAGGGGGTTGAACCGCTCCCTGAAACAGAAGGAGGTTCGCCAGATGTTGCAGGATAATCACGTTCAGGTTTGTGCAATTATGGAAACTCATGTTGATTCGTCTAATGTGGCTACTATTTGTAAGAAAGTGTGTGGGTTCTGGGATTGGGTTACGAATGATGACTGTTGTGATAAGGGCACCCGAATAATGGTGGGCTGGGATCCTAATATGGTGGATGTTATGATTTTGTCACACTCGGATCAAGTCATTCACACCCAGATTGTGTTTAAGATGGACCGAAAGTCTCTGTTTTGTTCTTTTATGTATGCGCATAATCAGTATAAAAGGAGGAGAGAGTTATGGAGTAATCTCCGTAGGCATGGTACGGTCATGCATGATAAGCCGTGGTCCGTGCTGGGAGATTTTAACGAGGCGTTGTTTCATGATGATGTTTTGGCTGGCTCTTCGAATTTAAGTATAGGGAGCAGGGAGTTTAAGGAGTGTGTTCTTGATATTGAAGTGTTTGATCTTAATCGGTCGGGCCTTCAGTTTACGTGGACTAACAATCAGAAAAACCGTGCTACTATTTTAAAGAAACTTGATAGGGTTATGGGGAATGTGTGCTTGATTGATGCCTTTCCAGCTACTTCTGCTTATTTCTTGCCGTATCGAATCTCTGATCATAGCCCTTCTATTCTGAAGCTACCTAATGTGACTAAAGACAAGCCGAAACCTTTCAAGTTTGTTAATTTGATAGCTGATAAAAACGGGTTCCTAGACGCAGTTAGTTGGATTTGGAGTAGGGATATTCAAGGTTATCGTATGTTCCAGGTGGTGAATAAGCTTAAGTTGCTCAAGACTCCATTAAGGAAGTTGTTTTTTTAAACACGGGAACTTACACGAGAAGGTTAAAGTGACTAGGAAAGCTTTGGAGGATTGTCAAAAGGCCATTGATAATGATCCTCTAAATGACGTCTTGAAAGACCAGCTAGATCAGTTGGTGCACGATTATAAGGAGGCGGTTAAAGATGAAGGATTATTCTTGAAACAGAAGTCTAAAGTTGAGTGGCTCGCGGTGGGGGATTCCAACTCTAAGTTTTTTCATAACACGATTAAAGCGAAGAATCATCAGAGTCGGATTTTTAATATTAGAGACGGTGGTGGCAATCTTCATGAAGGCGGTATGGTCCCGAAAGTTCTGGTTGATCATTACACGGATTTTTTTGGGAGTGTGGGGAACATTACTATGCAGCCATTGCCTGATTTGTTTCGAAATGTGCTATCGGCAGATAAAGCTGCTAATATGATAAGGCAAATTAATGACGATGAAATTAAATTGGCTATGTTTTCTATAGCAGGTAACAAATCCCCGGGACCGGATGGATACACCTCGGTGTTTTTTAAGAAGGCTTGGGATATTGTGGGTCACGATGTGTATCATGCTGTAAAAGATTTCTTTGAGAATGGCCAGCTTTTGCAACAGTTAAACCATACGGTAATTACTTTAATTCCGAAAGTCTGTACTCCTTCGTTGATCACGGACTATAGACCCATATCTTGTTGCAATACTCTTTACAAGTGCATTAGTAAAATTATTACGAATCGTATTAAAGAGGGCTTGTGTGACATTGTGAATATAAATCAGTCAGCGTTTGTTCCTGGTAGAAGAATTACAGATAACATTCTGTTAACTCAGGAGATTATGCATAATTATCATCGTAATCAGGGGCCACCAAAATGTGCTTTTAAGGTTGATATTCAAAAGGCGTATGATACAGTTGATTGGAAATTTCTTGAACGGACTCTAATGGGGTTTGGATTTCATTGGAAGATGGTAAAATGGATTATGGCATATGTTACCTCTACATCATTTTCTATTGCAATTAATGGGAATCTGTATGGGTACTTTAGAGGGAAACGTGGGTTAAGACAAGGCGATCCAATGTCTCCGTACTTGTTCACGTTAGTTATGGAAGTGTTAACGCTGATTTTGCAAAAGCAGGTTTCGTTGTCAAATGATTTCAGATTTCATCATAAGTGTGATAAACAAAGAATTATAAATCTGTGCTTTGCAGATGACTTGTTTCTGTTTTCTCATGGGGATCACAAATCAGCTAAAGTCATCATTGATGCTATTAATGATTTCAAGAACATGTCCGGTTTGGTCCCGAGTATTAATAAGAGTACGGTGTTCTTTGGTAATGTGGCCAATGCAGTTAAGGTCCGTATTAGAGATATTATTTCATTTGATGAAGGGGAGTTGCCTGTTCGTTATTTGGGTGTGCCTCTAATAACGTCGCGGTTGAGTAGTAATGACTGTAAAAAGTTGGTGGATAGCTTGGAATCTAAGATCACGAATTGGAAGTCGAAATCGTTATCTTTTGCGGGAAGGCTACAACTTATTCAATATGTTATATCTTCTATGCATATTTACTGGGCTTCGGTTTTCATTTTACCAAAACAGGTTATTTATGATCTTGAAGAAAAGATGAGAAGGTTTCTTTGGGCCCAAGGAAACAATATTCAGGGGAAGGCTAAGGTTAAATGGAGTCATGTCTGTCTGCCGAAACATGAGGGAGGTTTGGGTGTTCGTAGGGTGCAGGATATGAATAATTCGCTGATGATAGCGCACGTTTGGAGTCTCTTAACATTGAGAGAGTCTTTGTGGGTAAAATGGATGCACTCGTATCGTTTGCGGAATAGGAGCTTTTGGGATGTCCCTGTTCGTAATAATACAACATGGAGCTGGAGGAAATTGTTAGGTTTGCGGCCCCTTATACAACAACATATATGGACCAAGATCGGTGATGGGACTAGAACTTCAGCTTGGTTCAATAGATGGGATGATGTATGCCCGCTAAACTCGTTTATTACTCCTAGGTTAATTGCTAATGCTGGGTTTTCTCTAACTTCAACAGTCGCGGAGGTATGGGATCAAGGGGTGTGGAGGTGGCCGACTAATTGGCTCCAGCGATTCCCGGTTCTCCACAACATTCAAAACATTGTGTTAAATTGGTCTGCCCAAGATCGTGTGTTTTGGAAAACTCGGTCCGGTCAACTGGCTGATTATTGTGCTTCAATGGTGTGGGATGATATTCGTATTCATCAAATCGCGGTGCCTTGGGTTAACATGGTTTGGTTCAAGCAGTCAATTCTTCGGCACTCGTTCTTCATGTGGCTTCTGGTTAATAAGAAACTTAAAATGCAAGATGTCATGAGTAAATGGTGCTCCACGGGGAACGCTAACTTTAATCTATTGTGTTGCTCGCTTTGTGTTCTAGGTCCGGACTCTCATGAGCACTTGTTCTTTGAGTGCGGATATGCTTCTCAAGTTTGGAATGGTGTTAAAGCTAAAGCGGGTATGGCTCATATTCAAGCTACTTGGGATGCAATTTTTAGCTATTTGGGTCAGATTGCGACATCTACGAAGGCGCAACATATTATTGCAAAACTTATTGTTGGGGCTTCAGCTTATTTTGTGTGGTAGGAACGAAATCTAAGACTTTTTTCTAATAAAAAGAGAAGCTCGGATCAACTTGTAGAGGTGGTCTTGTCTACTGTCCGGCTAAAACTTCATACCATGCGTTTTAAGAGGACGAGTCAGATTGAAGGGATTTTGCTGGATTGGAACTTGCCGCGTGGGCTATTGCTAGCGGATGATGATTGTGGTTAATTTTTATTTAGTTTTATGGCTGTAGTCCATGGTTATTGACATTAGTTTTTCTGGTTTGCTTGGTTTTTCCTTGCTTGTAAACTCTCGTATGGCATGTCATACGTGAGAACTGTGGGTCATTCTGGCCCACACTTGGTTTTATTGGTTGTTTTGAAATAAATTTACCGGGGTAACCCTTTACCCAAAAAAAAACGTCGTTGCCTCATGTTGAGTTCTTTCTGATTGAAGATATGCTGAAGACTTTTGTGGTCCATGAAAACCACACATTTTGTACCGTACAAATAGTGTCTCCAGATCTTAAGAGCGAAGACAACTGCACCCAACTCAAGATCATGAGTGGTGTAGTTTTTCTCATGTATCTTCAACTGTCTTGATGCGTAGGCTATGACTTTGTTCCTTTGCATCAGAACACAGCCAAGACCCAATTTAGACGCATCGCAATAAACGACGAAATCATCATTGCCCTCAGGCAAAGTCAGAACAGGCGCGTCACAAAGCTTCTGCTTCAAGTTTTGAAAAGCTTCCTCTTGTTTAAATCCCCAATCAAAGGGCTTGTTCTTCTGAGTTAGAGCAGTTAGAGGAACTGCAATCTTCGAGAAATTTTCAATGAAGCGGCGATAATAACCCGTAAGACCAAGAAAAGAACGAACCTCAGTAGGAGTAGTAGGCGTATCCCAATCCTTGATCGCACTGATCTTGGAGGGATCTACATGAATACCTTGTTTGTTGACAATATGTCCTAAGAATTGAACTTCTTTAAGCCAGAATTCACACTTGGAGAATTTGGCGAAAAGTTGCTCTTTCTTTAGGAGTTCCAGAGTAAGACGAAGATGTTGCTCGTGATCAGCTCGCGTCTTAGAGTATATCAAGATGTCATCAATAAAAACAATGACGAACTGATCCAAATAAGGCTTGCAGACCCTATTCATCAAGTCCATGAAAACAGCAGGAGCATTAGTCAAACCGAATGGCATTACTGTGAACTCATAATGCCCATAATGAGTGCGGAATGGAATGCTGTCTTGGGAATGTCTTCTTCATGCACACGAAGTTGATGATATCCAGATCGCAGATCAATCTTTGAAAAATAAGAAGCGCCTTGTAACTGATCAAAGAGATCATCGATGCGAGGTAGGGGATATCGATTCTTGATGGTAAGCTTGTTAAGCTCACGATAATCGATACACATCCTAAAGAATCCATCCATCTTCTTGACAAAAAGAACGGGAACACCCCAAGGTGAAAAGCTAGGACGGATAAAACCTTTGTCAGAGAGCTCCTGAAGCTGCTTAGACAACTCTTGCATCTCAGACGGTGCAAGACGATATGGAGCTCTGGCAATGGGGTTTGCACCAGGTACGAGATCAATACGGAACTCGACTTGGCGTGCTGGAGGTAGACCAGGTAACTCTTCAGGGAAAACTTCAGAATAATCCCGAACAACAGGAATATCTTGAATATATTTACCTTTGCCCTTATCTGCTACAACATGTGCCAAAAAGGCCACATAGTTCTTTCGCAGATACTTCCGAGCTTTAAAACAAGACATGAGTTTGAGACCACCAGCAGGTTTCTCACCATGAACTTGTAGGATCTCACCTGTCGACAGCGGCACACGAACAATCTTCTCAAAACAAACTACTTATGCGCGATGCTTGGCTAACCAATCCATACCCACAATAACGTCGAAGCTTCCAAGTTGCATAGGCGTGAGGTCAATAGGAAAAATATGGTCGTTAAGGTTCAACTGGCAGTTGCGAAGAACAGAATCAAGAATAATGGGTTCACCACTAGCAACTTCTACTGTCAAGGGTTTTCCTAGTTTCGTTCTAGACATGCGAAGCAATGGCTCAAAAGATAATGACACAAAACTCTTATCGGCACCCGAATCAAAAAGAACAGATGCAGGCTGATTATTAATAAAGAACGTACCGTTCACCACTTCATTATCTGCTTGTGCCTCTTGTGCATTCATGTTGAAGACTCGACCTCGAGCCTGAGCCTGATTCTGATTTGGGTTTGCGTTCACCAATCTTGGACATTGATTACGGTAGTGGGTCAGATCCCCACAGTTGTAACAAGAACCTGGCGGGTAGTGTGGTCGTGCAGCTTGACCTTGTTGCGGAGCAGGAGGCTGAGCAACTTGTCGAGCCGGGTTCTTGATGCAGGCCCAAGTGTGGAGGAAAGGGCTATTTTGTTTTTGGAGGCCCAAGACCGCGTAACAAAAGGGGCTTCACTAAAATGGCTCTAACTTGGACTACGAGGGTCCGTTTTGGGCGTGCGACCAGGCGAAACGAACGTGAGAACGAGCTCTATCTTGCTGCAAACGCCTATGGCGGTTTGGGTCATTGTCCGGGCCAAAAAACACTTATTTCTATTACTTATTTGCATTTTTATGTTTTTTTTTATCTATTTTGGGCATTTTGTTTTAGGCCGTGTGTTTGGCCCGTCATCTTTTTTAGGCCCATTTCGAATTTCGGTTTCTATTTATATGTCCCTCTAGTAATATGAATGATGAGAATTGAATTTTGAAACTATTGATTTTTCACTTCAAATTCCGTGCCTTTTGGGTGGAATCTTGGGGGTTGGGGAAGAACACACGGGTATTCTTAGAATCAACGTGTTTGATCTTCGTTTCCGTATCACGCGCTACATCAGTTGGTATCAGAGCCGAATTCCTGGCTCAAAATGCCTCCGAGGAGAAACAACAACAGGCCTCTCGATGAAGTTTATGAACGGGAGTTGGAGCAGCGACTTATGGCGAGAATGGATCAACGGCTGGATCAGGTGGTCGATCAGTTGACTGACCGGATGGCCGACTTGGTCAATCGTAGAAGGCAGAGACCCAATGACGGGTATGGTTCTGATTTTAGCAACCCATTTGGTGATGGTTCGACTTCCGAAGACGAACAGGAAGGGCGACCAAGGGGTGAACGTGGAGGGGGTAACAGGCGTTGGGATTCTGGGATAAGGATTGATATTCCAGAATTTGATGGGTCTAGTTTGAATCCGGAGGGGTTCATCGATTGGTTGGCTACCGTGGAGGAGTTGTTTGAATACAAGGAGGTGCCTGAAAATAAGCGGGTGGCCTTGATCGCTACCAGGTTACGTGGTAGGGCCTCTGCGTGGTGGCAACAATTGAAGTTAACAAGGAACAGGCTTGGAAAGTCAAGGATCATGACATGGACCAAGATGAAGAAGTGCTTGCGGTCCAACTTTTTGCCTCATAACTTTCAAAGGTTGATGTACCAGCGTCTGCAGAATTTAAAACAGGGGGCTAAATCGGTTGATGATTATACCACAGAGTTTTACCAGTTGATTGCGAGGAATGATATTCAAGAACCGGAGGAACAACTTGTTTCTCGGTATATTGGGGGTCTGAGGGTTCAAATCATGGAGTCTGTGAACCTCTTTGATCCGTTAACCATTCCAGAGGCACATCAACGGGCGTTGGCCTTTGAGAAGCAAAACCGTCGGGTGGGCGGTTCATTTACCCCTGCTGGAGGAAACGTTGGGCCAGGCAGTGGGGCACCTCGTGGCGGGCCTAGTCAGCAGAAGCCGGGGGGTAGCAATATCGGGCCTACTTCTAAGGGGGCTAGCAGTAGTGGTCCGAGATGTTTCAGTTGTGGTGAAACAGGCCATCGTCAAGCTGAGTGCAAAAAGGCTGGTAAAAGACACTTGTTTGTTGAGTCTGAGGATGACCAGTATGAAGAGTATGAGAATAACCCAGTGTACGATGAAGAAACTGAATATGAAGAGGAGGTTGTGACCGGTGATGTGGGGGTGAACTTGGTGGTCAGACGCTCTTGCTATACACCAAAGGCTGATGGGGATAACTGGCTGAAGCACAACATCTTCCACTCAACATGTACAATTTTGGGGAAGGTTTGCACGTTTGTTATTGATTCGGGGAGTTGTGACAATCTGATTTCTGAAGAGGCAGTTCAAAAGTTGGCCTTGAAGACAGAGAGTCACCCGAAGCCTTATAAGCTTCAATGGCTTAAAAAGGGAGGTGAAGTTACGGTATCTAAAAGGGCACTCGTTTCTATTTCTATTGGGTCAACGTATAAAGATGATGTTGTGTGTGATGTGGTCCCTATGGATGCGTGTCACTTATTGTTGGGTAGACCTTGGGAATATGAGCGTAATATAGAGCATAATGGGCGGTCGAATACTTATAGCTTTCTGTTTGGCGGTGTGAAGATCACTCTTGTTCCTAGCAAGCCTAAACAGTTGGCCACAAAACAGTCGGGTACTTTGTTGACCATCAGTCAGTTTCAAGAAGAGTTGGAGGAGACAGACAATGTTTTTATTTTGATAGGGAAGACAGTGCCTGAGGAATTCGAAATTCCTGATGCTATGGTCCCTTTGTTGGAAGAATTTTCTGATGTTTTCCCTGATGAATTGCCCGATGGATTGCCACCTTTGCGTGACATCCAACATCATATTGATTTGGAGCCTGGGTCACAGTTACCCAATAGACCACATTACAGGATGAGCCCTGGTGAGTATGAAGAGTTGCGAAGACAGGTTGAGGAATTGATTTCTAAGGGCCATGTTCGTGAAAGTATGACCCCGTGTGCTGTTCCGGCTTTATTGACTCCAAAAAAAGATGGCACTTGGCGTATGTGTGTTGACAGTCGAGCAATCAACAAGATTACTGTGAGGTACAGGTTTCCTATTCCTCGACTTGATGATTTGCTTGATCAAATTAGTGGTGCTACTATTTTTACGAAGTTAGATTTGAAGAGTGGTTATTACCAGATTCGTCCGGGTGACGAGTGGAAGACTGCCTTCAAGACTCGTGAAGGGTTGTATGAGTGGTTGGTGATGCCATTTGGTTTATCAAACGCACCTAGTACTTTTATGCGTGTGATGAATCAGTTGCTTAGACCTTTTATTGGGAAGTTTGTGGTTGTGTATTTTGATGACATTCTCATTTATAGTGCTTCTTTCAGCGACCATGTTGTGCATGTGAGGCAGGTTTTGGCCTTACTTCGCAGGGACCGTTTTTATGCAGCCACCAAGAAGTGTGTGTTCATGACCCCTAAAGTGTTATTCTTGGGGTATGTTATTTCTGGTGATGGGATACAGGTTGATGAATCCAAAGTGGCGGCTGTTCAAAATTGGCCAACCCCTACTACCATTACTGAAGTTCATAGTTTCCATGGGCTTGCTTCTTTCTATAGACGGTTTATTCCACACTTCAGTTCTATTATGGCCCCAGTGACAGATTGTATGAAGGGGAAGACGTTTGTTTGGACAGAGGCGGCCGAATTGGCTTTTCAAGTTATGAAAGAGAAGCTCACTACAGCACCAATTCTGGTATTGCCTGATTTTTCTCAAGTTTTTGAACTACATACTGATGCCTCGAAGGTTGGAATTGGTGGGGTTCTTAGTCAGGGTGGTCGACCTGTTGCTTATTTTAGTGAGAAGTTAACTGGGCCTAAGTTGAGGTACAGTACTTATGATCTAGAGTTTTATGCAGTGGTCCAAGCTGTAAAGCATTGGCGTCATTACTTGTTTCAAAAGGAGTTTGTTTTATTCACTGATCATGATTCCCTAAGGCACATTCGTACTCAAGACAAGGTATCTCATAAGCATGGGCGATGGTTGGCCTTTCTTGAGAAGTTTACTTTTGTGGTCAAACACAAGACTGGTGTTTCAAATAGGGTTGTTGATGCCTTAAGCAGGAGGAGTAATCTACTTGTATCTATGAGGGTTGATGTGCCGGGTCTGGAGGTCATTCGTGAGCAGTTAGCCATTGACCCTTATTTCTCAGTTATTTTGCAGGATGTGGAAACTGGGAAAAAGTCAGATTTTCTTTTGCATGATGGTTTTTTATTCAAGGGAAATCAGCTATGTATTCCTGATTCTAGTCTTCGTTTACAGATTATTAAGGAGTTACATGGTGAAGGACATGTTGGTCGTGACCGTACTTTACAGCTGGTGCAAGCTTCTTATTATTGGCCTTCTATGAGGAAGGAGGTGGATCGTTATGTGAAGAGGTGCCGTATCTGTCAGGTGTCAAAGGGCACGGCTACCAATGCGGGTCTCTATATGCCTTTGCCAATTCCCTCACAGCCATGGGTTGATATTAGTATGGATTTCGTGTTGGGGTTACCTCGTACTCAGAGAGGTAATGATTCTATCTTTGTTGTTGTGGATCGGTTTTCTAAGATGGTCCATTTTATTCCCTGCAAGAAGACGACTGATGCTGTTAACGTGGCCCAACTCTTTTTTCGTGACGTGTACCGTTTGCATGGGCTACCTTCTTCTATTGTGTCTGATCGGGATACCCGATTTCTGAGTCATTTTTGGCGTAGCTTGTGGAAGATGGTGAATACTCAACTCAACTTCAGTAGTGCTTATCACCCACAAACTGATGGGCAAACTGAAGTTGTTAATCGCTCACTTGGGAATTTGCTGAGATGTTTGGTTGGTGTTCATGTGAAGGCATGGGATCAAAAGTTATGCCAAGCTGAATTTGCTCATAATCATGCTGTTAATCGGAGTACTGGATATAGCCCATTTCAGATAGTGTATTCAGCTCAGCCTCGGGGACCACTTGATTTGATGTCTCTCCCTCTTTCAGGATCTGTTCCTAAGAAAGTTCAAGATTTTGTGGAGGGCTTACATGAAGTTCATAATGTTGTGTATGATCATTAGACCCGAGCTAATCAGAAGTATAAGCAAGCTGCTGATCAGAAGCGTAGGCACGTTGAGTTCGAGGAAGGTGATTTTGTTTGGGCAGTTTTGACTAGAGATCGTTTTACAGTTGGGGAATACAACAAGTTATCAGCAAAGAAGATTGGCCCAGTTGAAATCCTGGAGAAGATCAATCCGAATGCATATCTTCTAAAGCTGCCTAGTCACATTCGTTGTTCTGATGTGTTTAACGTGAAGCATTTGTTGCCTTATTATGGAGATTCTTCTGATGATGAACCTGTTGGTAATTCGAGGGCGAATTTTGTCTATCCAGGGGGGAATGATGCAGGCCCAAGTGTGGAGGAAAGGGCTATTTTGTATTTGGAGGCCCAAGACCGCGTAACAAAAGGGGCTTCACTAAAATGGCTCTAACTTGGGCGTGCGACCAGGTGAAACGAACGTGAGAACGAGCTCTATCTTGCTGCAAACGCCTATGGCGGTTTGGGTCATCGTCCGGGCCAAAAAACGCTTATTTCTATTACTTATTTGCATTTTTATGTTTTTTTATCTATTTTGGGCATTTTGTTTTAGGCCGTGTGTTTGGCCCGTCATCTTTTTTAGGCCCATTTCGAATTTTAGTTTCTATTTATATGTCCCTCTAGTAATATGAATGATGAGAATTGAATTTTGAAACTATTGATTTTTCACTTCAAATTCCGTGCCTTTTGGGTGGAATCTTGGGGGTTGGGGAAGAACACACGGGTATTCTTAGAATCAACGTGTTTGATCTTCGTTTCCGTATCACGCGCTACATCAGTTCTGAACTGCCTGATTCTGAGCAGAACGACAAACATCAGCAAGATGACCTGACTTCCCACAGTTTGTACAGAAACGGTACGGAAGTTGCGGCTGATGGTGACTGTTGCATCTATTGCACAAAGGTGCATTTCCTGCATAACGCTTCTTTGCTGGAGGTTGTGCGGGTTGGTTGGGAGCTGCCTGGTTAACTTGGGCAGTGACAGCAAAATTTTGGGAAGCCTTACGCTTCCTTGACCCTCTTGAGGAACCAGAATCCTTTCCCTTCTTGTTTTGAACTTTCTTGCTATCTTCTTTGTCAGACGCCTGCTTCTTACCCTTATCACTCTTTTTGTGCAGCTTTCCCTTTCGAACCTGCGACTCAGTCAATGTCGCTGCTAACTCGATCGCCTGACGGAGTGTGGTAGGGTTACTACCAGTAATGATGTCTTGTACTGAGTCAGGTAGACCATCGATGTACCTTTCGATAGCCTTGTCGAGTGGGGTAACCATTGTTGGGCATAGCAAACTCAGCTCCTCAAACCTATCAGTATACGCCCTGTGCTCGCCACTATCTTGTTTCAAGTCATCAAACTCTCTCTCCAAAGCTCGCTGTTCATGACGAGGACAAAACTCCCTCATCATAGGGCCCTAAGTTCGGCCCAAGTTTGTGCTAGAGCAACTTCTGCACCCCGGTCTCTCATAACCCCGTTCCACCACGTAAGAGCCCTCTTCTGAAACACACTCGAAGAAAACTCGACCTTGCGATTATCAGGACACTGAACATGATGAAACGTACTCTCAGTGCTCTCGAACCATTGTAGGAGCCCAGTTGCTCCTTCAGAACCACTAAACTTGAGCGGTTTAGCCGAGTTGAAACTCTTGAAATTGCATGGAGCATGATTGTTGTTGTTGGCTTGGTTCCATTGAGCAATAAGATTTGGGAATGTAGCAGCCATTTGCTGCGCGATGATTTCTGCCAGTTCGGCATTTGGTAGCGGATTTTCGCATCGAGGAGGCATTCTAAAAGAGGAAACATGAAAGGAACGAGTGAGATGATTAGGTAAAAAGAATGAGGTGAAACAAAAATCGACGAAAGCAAAGATGGTGGTCATTTGTCTGTATCACAAAGCAAACAAACGACACACAGTGACTGATCAAAGTAAATGGGTCAAAAATAATGCTCCGCGAAGACATGCTCGCCTATAAGTGAACACTCACCCCAAGAGTTCCCAGGTAAGAATGACTGGTCCGATTATGTGGATTTGTACGAACACTCTAGCCTTAGACAGAAAACCCAGGGTACAGGCATACACTCTTCCAGTTTGCACGTGTTCACACTATTTAGAACCCAAAACCTTGACGAGATTTTGAAAACTTGGAGGGCACAAGGCCAAAAGAATCATTCAAAAATGGATGATAAATTTTCAAAATCATTCAGAAAAATTGAAGGGTTCAAAACCTTACAATAAATTATTTAGAAACAGATGTTTGATTTTCAAAAATCGTTTCAGAAAATTGGGTTCTTGTTTTGGTGATCACCTAAGGATAGGTGAAGTGCATGTTTTATAATCTAAACACAAGACAACTTGTGTTGGGGTCCTAGAAAGGTTATAGTCTAGGTCAAAGCATTACTAATAACCTAATTCCCTATAACCATTGGCTCTGATACCAACTCTTCTGTCACACCCCGACCACGTAGAACATCAAATCATGGCAGAAACGTCGGGGAGTGTTGTAACAGAATTATTGTTTTACAACCATGGCATACAAAGTTATATTTTATTTATCCAACAAGAGTGTTACATTGTCTCAAAACAAGAAATAAAGAGTTCAGAACATAATTAAACTAGTTCTATCTTTATTTTAAGTCTCTAAGGCACAGGTCCGCCCTAGTGTCACGATCATCATCCTAAGCGACTGCTCCTGAAAACACATGTGAAAATAGGTACGTCAGCATAAAAATGCCTGTGAGATACATAGGTTTTGTGAAAATAGGATTCATGACTTGGGTTTTAGAAGAAAGGTTTAATAAAAATTAGTCATGAATCTTGTTAAGTGTTTTCTTTTATAAATCATATGAAAACTCGATAAGAAATCAGATTATATAAAAGAAAGGTGTATGGTTAATGAAATAACCAAGTAGAAAGAGTTGTTATAAAATAAACTGTTTTGTAAAACAATGTCTTGTGAAAAATATGTTATTTGTGTAAAATGTAATATGTCTATACTGAAGTGATTTAATTAACGCTACGATATGTAATATTATACAAACACTTATATAAAGGAAGTACCAGCGGCGTATCCACCATGTTTGTATCATATTACACACGCCTCGTTACTCAAACCACTTACCCAAACCAACCACCATTGTAAATTGTTCATGTATAAATCAATTGTCAAGTGTTATTGTGTAAACCATATCAAAATGTCCATGTCTAATGTAAATCACTGAAGGTGTATATCAATGTCAAAACGTTTATGTTTAATGTAAATCATGAATTGTGTATCCAAAAATATCATGTATGGCAAGTGAAATACATCAACTAAACCATAGGTAAAATGCACAAAAACAGGGTATCGAAATAAACATAGTTTAAATCAAAGTTATGTTTTGTGAAACAAATGCATGCTATACTGATACAAACATCTATGCGGTATTGTTATAATGCATACATTCAAGCCTTGTGACTGTGGTGATAGACCTTTAAACAAATTAAAGGTTTATCTATGTTATGTTTATCGAATTCGGTCATTCCTTCCATCCAAACATACCTAGGATGTCAGGAACGGTAGTTGTCAATTCCTATGGTACCACTACCTACTAACGTATGGCGTGATCAATGTTAATGAATGTATATTGTCCCATTTGAACAACCAAATGTCATACCAAAATGTAAGCATGTGATGAATAACAAATGTACTAAGTATGCAACAAATGAACATACATAGCATGTGATGTGATGTAAAATAATGCACTAAGTATGCACTAAATGGACATACATAGCGTGAAATGTAATGTAAAACAATGTACTAAGTATGAACTACATGAACATCCATAGCATAAAATGTAATGTAAAACGATGTACTAAGTATGAAACAAATGGACATACATAGCAAAAACATAATGAAATCATGTACTATAAATGTACTAATGAACATAACAAGCATATGATATGAAAACATGAAAGGCACGAAAGTAACAAGTAGGCACATGTGTTTCACCCCAAAATGTTTGGAAAACAGTAAAAGAGGGGTCTATGTACTCACTTGAGATTGCTTAGTAGTCCTTGAGTAACAACCAAACAGCACCTAATATAGGTAACTATGTTAATATACCGGACCTAAATCGGAGGATTGGATAGAATGAGGGTTCGTAAACCAAACGAGTATGGAGACTCGTGTAATATGGTTTAACAAGGCCTACATACTAAAATGAAACCTAACCTAAGTGCTTACGACCCATTACGACCCGTTTAGGTAGCTTATGCTACTTTAACGCGTCGTTCACGTGAAACGCGTTCGGACCGCTTAACTAGTCCTATGACAAGTAATATATGCCTTAACATGTCTAATATTGTTGCCAAATCAGTTTAGATACCAAAAGTTATGTTGCATATGCTTAAAATGAATTTTGGCGTAAAAAGGGCATTTTGGTCATTTACCTAAGGCATATAAACTACCTATCATACAACTAACTAAACATCGTGACCATAAGGTATAACCTCGGAAGGTTATTCCCTATATATTATGGTCACCTATTGTGTTTGGTCGGATCCTAATGATCGACCAAACGGGTCGGGTTCGAAAGTATAAGCGATTGCTTAGATTGCTTACCTTACGACCCTATATAAGCACTAAACTAAAAGTGACGAGCTAAGCATGTTAAAACATGCTTAACTAAGTTTAGAAAACAGGTTTGGTATCAAAACAAACGGTTTTGATACCTAAGAGTAGTTTGGTTACAAAATACGCAAGAATGCGCATTTTGGCCGAAACTACGACTCATCACTGAGCCTAGATAACGTGGTAATCAGTAGGTATAGTCACTAGGGACTATAACCATCGTGATTATGCTCACGTTATGAAGTTCAAACGAACTTCGCATTGACCATAAACTGGTCAATGCAGAAAGTCAAACAAAGTTTGACTTTAACGCTAAAAGAATAAAAGAACGAAGGAACACTTACAAAGGGTCCAAGAATGGAAGGTTTGAATCCGAATACTCTCAGGTATGAAGTGTTAAACACAACAACTTAGAGAGCAAATTCAGATTTCAAAGGTGTGGGTTTTTGGGGTTGAAAGGGTTGGGTATTTATAGGATTTGGACCACCGATAGGATCGTTCCTCGAATACCATGCTTTGATCTTGTCCCTACACTTGTTGCAACACCTTGGTACCCAAGTTTGGCCCCCCATGATCAGGTAATGACAAGTGTGGGTGAGTTTTGAGTGGTTAACAGCTGTAAACAGCTGTTAAACTAATCTTATCTGATCTGGGAAGCTGACACGGGCCGCGTAAGGGGACTCACTAAACTCACGCGGGCCGCCTGGCCCTTCTGGTCAGAAGCAAGTTTCAACAATTGTCAGTTTTGGTCCCTGTTATGCATTAAAGCCATTTCCGACACGTTTAAGGCCCGTTAAGCCAACGTTAAGGCCCTAAGATGATGCCTAAACATTGTGGACATGAAACATGCTCAAAAATATGCCGGATGTTGGTTCGTTTGGTCGTACGATAGCGATGTTCGCTTAATTACGACGGAATGCGCATAAACGCGAAAAACGATCCAAATTTCGTGACGAATGGATTTTTCTCATGCCAAACACTAAAATAAAATATTTTAGTGCTTACATAAATTTTTGGATGTCCGGATGTATTCAGAAAGTAAGTTATGCGCGAAAATGCAAACTTGTGCACTTTTTGACGCTTTTAGTCCCTGAATGACCCAAAAGTTTATTTTAGCACACCGAACCCCTCAAAGCCTATTTCTAAGCTATGTAAAGGATATTTATGGTATGTTTAACTTATGGTCATGTTCCGGAATGTCTGTTACAGTTCAAATTGGCACACTTTCGCAGTTTGTCAAATTTAGTCCCTGTAGGCGAATTAACTTGTTTTTGCCATACCAAAGCCTTCAAAACTTATTTCTAAGTTATGTAAAGGTTATTTAAGGTATGTTAAGTATATGTTGATGTTCCGGAGTGTTCGTTGCATTAAACTGGTTATATTTACGCATCAGTGCGCGTATAACCTTCCAGAAAGCGATTTAGAGTTTGAAATTGAACAAATGTCAAACATAAACAAACAAACATTGGGATCAAATAACTTTGTTTTATTGATAAACGAACTGTTCACAATGATTACAAGCACAGATGTTACACACAGTTTCTCACTATTGGCTTTGTGATTATAGTTATATAATTGCTTTTGATGTCAATTCTGAAGTTTTCAAGCAGGTTACATTGCCACAATAAATTGGTATCAATGTTCGGCAACGACGTTTATTCACAGTCAAACATAAACTTCATAGTTTTTTGTTGTTGAAATGAGTCGTCCTGTTACAGTGAATCTCTTCAAATTTGAAGATCCAGTTTGGACGAAGGTTTCATCTTTCAAAGACCTAAAAGTAATTACATTTGACTCATGGCGTAACCAATCACATGTAATGGAAAAAAACACTTGGACTTTATCCACTGAATGGGGCAATATGATTGAGGTGCCCATTACAACAAAAGATTTCGAATACCTTGAAGATGTAACCTTTCACGGATTGAAAGCTGCATCGTTTTTACAGACCGTTGTATCGCCTATTAATTAGTTTTATTCAATTTCTTATCTTATGTATTCAGTACGTTTTAATTCCCTTTTGTTACGGTTGTAGTACGATGCTTGGTTCTTTTTCATATTTAAATTCAGATTGCCATGATAAGTTCATCCGTACAGTCCGTTTATGATAAGTAACATAAAACTTTTCTATCAAAAGTACAAACATATCATTTTTCAACACCGCGTCGCGGGTATTAGCACTAGTTTTATGAGGTTGAAAGAGAGAATGACATGTGGCATTATTTGGAGTCTTTTATTATAAGTTAGATAATAGATAATGAAAAACATGACTAGCCAGAATCTAGACGTGCGGAACCAAAACAGTTACATATGTATCATTGGATTGCGTAACCACTCGCTCCAATTTAATCTACATATGTGGTTCCTTGATGAATCTCACCAATAAAAAAGAGACAGACAATATCGTCAAATAAACAACCTTTCTTGTGTCGATTAACTAGAAAGTGACATCGTTCCTCAGTCTCCAAATAGCCCATCAAACCACAAATATAATCGACCCCAACACATCTTTCTTTTGAGCCACTAAATTGATACTCTCGAGCCAAGCCAAGATCTGCAACAAGGAACACGCACCTGAGGAAGAGAAAAATCCAACCAAAAAGCCACCCTATCTCGAATACCCCTAAGGCCCGAGGGTGTGGGGGCGCCACCCAGGCCACATCATCATCTATAGCGCCCCTAGGCGCTATACACCCACACCGAGCAAATCAAGGGGGGCGCTATAGTTGGGGCTCCATCATGTTAGCGAGCTTTTGTGGCGAAGAACGAGGAGGGATTGGTCAAGATAAGGGGCGCTATAGGCATTAGGGGGCTTTATCCCACACCCTTCAAGTTAAAGGAGAGGGCTTTAAAGCCCTTGTGTGAGGTGGCGGTGATAAAGCCCCTACCACACCCTCGAGCCTAATAACGAAACAATCACCAGATACATGATTGACCGTCTCTGGAGAAACACTACAAAATGGACATAGAACAGAGGAGATGTCTACATTTTTTGAAATAGTTTTTTTTTTTTTTTTTGGTAAGAATTTAAATTCGGAAGAAGCAAACATCATATCACCAGAGTTTTTCGATTTATCATTCTACACGCAAACAAATCATATTTTATTGTTGTAATTGAAACATATTTTATTGTTGCAATTGAAAACGAATGAACCCCATTACCCATTTGTTTCCCAGGTATTGTAAAGGTAAAATAACGTTACTACCATGAAATCAAAAGATAATGACTATGTGTGCCACTTTAACAATTTGATGATAGTTTGAGTTACCAATTTTGATCATCTTTGAATTTCAAACACATCTAATTTCCACAAGTAGATACATAATCACCAAGATAATAATAATTAATTTCTTCCATTTCATAAATATAAACGTAAATAAGTTATTGAAAATCAGAATTTACAATGTTATTCCTTTTGTATTTCACAACAACCTCTATTTCTTTGGGGTGTTGTATTCTTGTAGCAAGGCTACAAAGTTGTCAATCTGATGTTCCACGTTTGTACAATATATGTATAAGTCGACTTTTGTTTTGTTCGTAAAAAAGGTCGAGCTAGACCCTCGTATTCTTTTCATTTTTACCATGTACCATATATGGTCAACTTAACACCAAATTTAACGTTTGTTTTAGTATTTGATTAAGTCTTTTTAGGGAGTATTCGTGGTCGTTGCTAATTTAATTGTAATAATTATGAGACCAAAGAATATTAAGACTGCGGGGATGGGAGTGGGGGGCTTGGGTTGGGGCTTTGAGCGACAAGTGGCAAGCTGGTGGTCTCACATGGATGGTGCGGCGTGGTGGGCACATGGTTGGGTGTGGGTTGGCGTGGCCAACCATGTGTCATTTGTTATTTATTATTTTTTAAACTATTTAAATTTTATTTTAACTAAAACAGAATACTAAATATAATTTAAAAAAAAACTGCAAATAAAATTAAGAAAAAAAAAACTACATAAAAAAGGTACATAAAATAAAAGGATGCATTGTAGAGAATGTGGGTTAAATTTATAAAAAAAAATATAAAGATAGAAGAAGTAGAGATGTAGAGAAAGTGATAAAAAATTGTAAAAAGGGGGTAGTATTTATAGGGTGTAAAAAAGTAATTTTTTTTATTAAACTAGCCGTTTGGCTAACGGCTACCCCAACGGTCTGATTTTCCTAGCCAAGTCCCAGCTAGCCAGGTCACCCCCTCCTAGCTAGCCAGGCCACCCCCCCCCCCCCCCCCCCCCAACGCCGGGCTTCATTGCAACGCTGGCTGGGCAACGCTAAGCCAACGCTGCAACGAAGTGGGTTAGCCAGCGTTGGTCGGCTTCCCCCGCCCTAACCAACGCCACGACTCCCCGCGTTCTAACAACATTGGCATTCTCCTATTCACGATTCAAAGACGACGGCTCTTATTTAAACCATAATTTATTGACTAATAACGAAAAATAGGATAATTTATCAAACAATCACTGTCAACAAAGCCATCTTTAGGTTAACTTCACCTTCCTCCACTATTATTTATATTTTATGTATTGTTTTTAACTAAGTTTGTGGGATTTAAGCTTGTGATCATCGAATGTATATGACCAAACTAAATTCGTTATTTTATAAATGATAATATCTAACATTATTAGGCCTGATTTTCTTCTTTTTGCGCTTCGATGCATGAATCTCGAAGTTTTGGTCGTTTATGAGGGGCATATTGACAAAATTAACATACATGAACTATTAAGAACGTGAAAACATGTTAATTTCAATTTGTAATAAAATCATGAAATAATAACAAAGTTTCAGTATTCATCCACTAAGATCACTCGCCTTTTTATTCTAACAAAAAACTACTCAATTTCAATGATGTCACAATCTTGTGAAATCTTTGTATGAATGTTATTTTTTTGTAAAGTAATCAACATAGAAGATATAGAAGATACATGAAACTTGGTTCTTCAATAACTTTGATTGTTGAAGAAACACTAGTCTAATTCGCTGGGATAGATCAAGAATGTCTCGACCGAGGGTTTTATCTTTTAATCACCGTAAGCTCAAATCTATAGATAGTCATATATACAAAACTAGAAACACCATGAGACTCGTTTCAAGAAGGAGAGGTAGGGGTTGTTCTCGTAACCACCATTTGGCGTAAGAATAACTAATGTTCTTTCTAGAGAGAAGGAGAATAAATGTGTGATAAGAGTGAGAGTAGTGAGATCCGAGTCCTTAATTTGCTGGAGTATGATATTTATAGTCGAAGGGTTGGAGAAGGAGATGAGTTGATTGGACGAGACGTCCTTGTCAAGGAATACTCATTTGTTCCTCTCGGTCGTGGAAGTTAGTGCCTGCAGAGGTGGGAGTACGATGGTGTGTCAGTGAGTGATTGGCTAGTGGCTACACGTCGCTTTCAGGATGTATTTCTTGTCTCGTCTGTCATTAGCCATTAGTCGCGGTTAAGGAGAGGTGAAATGGCGCACGTTGATTGGCCATACGTCGTTGTCATCTGTATTGTTTGTCCCCTGCACGATTATGCATCGTGGGATTGTCTGGCACAGTGCCTAACGAGTGTTGATTGGCTGCATGTCCCTTTCGCCCTGTAGTGTCTGTAGTATTCGTGCTAGCGTAGTACCACGCCCGCGGGAGTGACCCATGATGTAACGTTGGACCAACTGAGCGTTTTTTGGTTAAGTGTGGGTATGGTCTTATGGCCGCGTGCGCTTGGACGCGGCCAACATGGTAGTTAGTTCCATACCCTTTTAAATATAACCACGCCTGAATCTAAAATGACATGTACTTTTCACATTATTAAAATAATAGAATCGTACTCTAAACAAAATTGTACCCACGTTTTCTTAAACATATCTAATTGTTTATTTACGCTTTTGAACACGAAGGTTAAAACTCAGTTCAACTTTAGCAGCCCTCATATTGTTTTTCAATTTTCATATTTCACACGACACATGAATCCTAGAAAGTCAGTGGTAGACTACAATGTGTTATTCTTAAACAACAGAACTCTTCAACTTAGACCATATATATGTGTATCATGTGACATGTTTGTGCCAAACTTCAAAGATATCTTTATATGTAATACATTTTAGTAGAAACTTAATATATTAACGCATTGTTTAATAGCCTTTGAGTAAGAAACAAATATTAGTAAAATGTTAATTTATATACACTTGGATGATTTATTTTGAAAAAACATCATAGAACATTTTTTTCAATCTTGTTTAATCATACATAATTACATAAATAGATTGGTTTAATTTATTTTAAACGATCATTGAATACTATACAAGCTTGGCCAGCTGGACAAACCCAATTTTTATATTCTAGTTAAGCCGTTTTAGACTTGACCTTTATTTTTACATTTTTATATTATTATACTTAATATAGATTTGTAATATTAATTACAGTTTAACTTTGGTAAAATGGTCATCCTCACACCACCATGTCAACCCATTACCAAAAACCCTATTTAAGATGATAAGGGCTCTTCAAAATTCAAACCATACATTTACAAAGAGGAGAAATAAAACACCTCTATGGGATGATTTTGTTTTTAACAAAGTTACGTTTTACTGGAGAAAGAGGAACGATAAAAACATACCATTTAGTAATTAAAAAATAAAGAAAATTGTATCATAACTATGATTGAAATCATGGATTAAAAGCTTCACATTTTCATTATATGAACTGGCCGGTTATACCGGTTAAACCGGATATCGGACACGAGTTCGGTATGATAATGGCCGGTAAAACCCGAATACGGTATGTTTTATGTACCGGCGGTAAATCTGGTTCTGCCGGTTCAAACCGTTATACCGGTTTGCATTATCTTAAGATTTGATTTCTTAATTTTAATAAAATGCAATATTAAGGTAATAATGAACTTCCATATTTTCGATAATTAACCTAGTGCCTTCTATTCTAATATTTCATCGTTATTGAAATTGTTACTCACCTCGTACAATGCAATATTGTTTATAACTAATAAAAATATTCTTAAATGCTTAATAGTTTACAATAAAAATAGTTGTTTTTAGATAAAATTATGATAAGTTACAAAAATCCTAGTTGAGATTGGATTGTTTTTTAGATGAATTTGTATTTTATGGAATTTATAGGGTTAACTAGTAACCCGGTTCAACCGCCCAATACAATCCAGTTCAATCGGTTGAACCATTTTAAAGCCCAACCTGATATGACTTAAAAACCGGTTTTTAAAACATTGATTTATGAAAAAAAAAAAAAAAAAAGTAGATCCACATGGTCCATCTTTACCTTGGACCACCAAGGAGTTGTCGCTTGAAAGGTGGGGCGAATCCGTCTCAAATTTTACATTTTCTTTAATCTCTATATAAATCTATACATATAATAAAAGAAACCAATTTTTAGACACGTGTCATTCATTGAAGGTATCCTCAAATCTATACTTATCTTATATTAATTAAATAAATAATAAATTAATATTAAATCTTATCATACTTTAATAAAATATTATCCTTAAATCTAAATTGTTAATTTAATATACTTTTAAAACAAATACCTCTCTTTCCTACTTATATTAAATATATAAATAATAATTTAATATTAAATGTTATCCAAATTTATTAAAAATATAACTTTTTTTATTATTTGGTATACAAAATTATATTTATTCAACTCGTGTAAAACGCGTGGGTTTTAAATATATAACTTTTTTTTATTATTTACTATACAAAGTTACATTTATATAACCCGTGTAATACTCGAAGTTTTTAAGGATATAACTTTTTATCATTTGCTATGTAAAATTATATTTGTTCAACACGTGTAATACACGGGGTTTTTAAGGATATATATTTTTTTATTATTTGGTAGATTTTTCAACCCGACTACACACGGGTTTTTTAAAGATACGACGCTTTTAGTATTTAATATACAAAATTACATTTATTTAATTTTTGTAATACACATGTTTTTAAAGATATAACTCTTTTTTAGATCTATTCAACACGTGTAATATACGGGGTTTTTAAGGATGTAATTTTTTTATTATTTGGTAGATTTATTCAACCCGATTATACACGGGTTTTTTAAAGATACGACGTTTTTAGTATTTAGTATACAAAATTACATTTATTTAATCTGTGTAATACACATGGTTTTTAAAAATAGAACTTTTTTTATTATTTGATATATAAAATTATATTTATTTAACCCATACAATATACGGGGTTCATAAAGATATAACTTTTTATTATTTAATATATAAAATTAAATTTATTCAACCCGTGTAATACACGGGGTTCTAACCTAGTTATTGTATATTTAATAGAAAAAAAAACGTCTCAAATTTTACTTTTTCTTTAATCTCTCAAATACATATGATTAACATATTTTTTTATCACATATCTTCTACTTAATTAATAATGAACTTTCATATAAAAAGGCACCAGTTCTAATTCGCAGGGGATAGAACCTAGAAGTGGTATTTCGACCAAGGGCTTATCTTCTTAATCTCTTCTTCAATTAATACAGCTTGAATGAACTACAAAATAAAACACCGTGAGCTCATTACAAGAAGGAGAAGTGGGGGGGATTCTTCTCGTAACCACCATTCGACGTGAGAATAAGTATTGTTTTTGAAGGAAAAGAAAAAGGAAAAAAAGCGTGTGTTAAGAGTGAGAGAGTGAGAAATTGGATCCTCAGACCTTTGGTAGAGGTTGATATATATAGCCGAATGGTTTGGAGAAGGAGATGGGCTGATGGGTTCATAGGTCAGACGTCGCCATTAAGAAATATCCATTTGCTCCCCTCTGACACGACATGTAATGTCTGCAAAGGTGGAGGTAAGTTGGCGCAACGTGATTGGTTACCCGTCGCCTGCTAAATGTACTTGTTGTCGTGTCTGTCATTAACTGTTAGTGGAGATTATGGAACAGTGAATGACGCATCCTGATTAGTTACACGTCAACATACTTTTATACTGTTTGTCCCCTACACGATTGATCATTGTGGGGATTAGTTGTGGCAGAGTGCGCCTACGTAGGAACCTTGGAACCAACTGATTGGCTACAGGTTGCTGCCACTTGTACTAGTTGTACCTTGATGAGCTGTCATGTTTGAGCAGCCGCAAAGTGCACCTGGATAGGAACCTTGGGACCAACTGAGTGTTTTAAGGATTAATGTGTGGGTATGGTCCTACGCGCGCATGGTTTGCACGACATTTGAGACGATACCTTTCACATATCTATCTTACCTAATAAAGAACATACCTAGGGGACACGTGACACTCATCTAGGGCCTCCTTTGTAGTTTTTTCCGGCCTAAAATACAATTCCCTTTGGTGCATGGGTCATGCGGACCCGTTTCACACATTCGGGTTGTTTTTGTGCTAGGGTATTTAAAGCTTATAACCCGTTCCAAACACATAATTCCTTTACAGTCTAGGGTTTCTCCATGTGTGATTACTTCTTCTTTACTATAATCCAGGATCAAACCCTAGATTCTCTGCTCCTCCATCGACGCTCCATTTCTTGCGATTCTCCCCCGGATTTCCCAGGTATGATTTCAAATCTCTAAATCTTTTATGACCATGAACCCTAATTTGCTTCTAACCACCCTTCAAATCCCTTTTTAGATCTAATACAAAACCCTAAATTTCTTACTCTTCATAGCTTCATCTAAAATTCCCATCATCACAATATTTCAGTTCTAGGTTTCGCATCTTAATCTTTATTTTTAACTTTAATATGTTGTTTCTACTTCACGTATGCTTTTTTTTTGTGTTGATGTGCTTAATGATTGTTTTTTATACGATTGCCGCAATATGCCTTGAAATTGTTTAATCTATTTGTCATGAATGCTTTGCAATATGTTATGTACTTGCTGCTTATAGTTTTTACAATGATTACAACATTTTCAAATTAATAGTGAAATCTATTACAATTGGTGTTTGATAGCCACTTCTTTAATAATTTGGTGTCAATTCCTTCTGAATCTAAGGTTAAAAATGCGTTTACACAGCTAGCGTTGAAGGTGATGATTTGTAGATGAATTTGTTAAAGTTTTAATTTTTATTTATTTTGTTTGATTTAATCCGTTATTAACAATTGTTTATTTTTTATTGACTTTCAGTATAATCCGGATGTGTGTAGAGTAACCAATTGTGGAGTTCAGTTTAATCAATGAAGCTTACCATGTACGTTATCTCTCACTCTTTTAACACTTCTTATTGATTTTTGATTTTCTAATTTCAATTTCATAAAGAAACTGTTAAATCTGAATTATATATTGAGTTTTTTTACAAACAATAAAGGAATGAATTCAAATTTAATCTAAAACTAATAATCTAGAAGTTTCCACTTCAAATTTAATCTCAAAATTGAAATAATAGCAATTAATAATAAAATGAACAATTTCTAAACCAACATTTGGTGAATATGATGTTTTACTTTAGATTTCATGAGGAAAGTCCAACAACTCATAAGCTCTTAGATGGTGCAAATGACATATAGATTAAGTTTTCTTCCCTTTTTTCTACTAATTTTACTCTGGTATATTTACTATTTTGGGGTGGGTGGCATTATGTGACAATAATACAACCAATGGTAACATGAAACTTTCATTGTAGTGATGTTAAATCTCTATTTTGTACGTATATTGAAACATCATTAGTAATGAAAAAATCATCATGTGTGTTTGGATTTGGGGATAGAGGAGTTACGTTCATTACTAATGAAAAATAATAATTTTTCATTGGATTTTTTATTAATCCTTTTGTTTTGCAGCTTTCATTGAATTCAGTGCTAAGAACCCAAAATCTTCAGAACCGGGCGAACATTGATACGATAGTTATAACAACTCTCCTGGAACCCTTAACATGACCCTAGATGTCTTAAAATATACACCGTACTCGAGAAACGAGCCCGAAATACCCTTATACTTATAAAAATCAAGAAAAACGAAGTTTGGGAGTCGCTCGCGGGGCGCGACTGTCACACCCTGCTCGTGGCGGAAGCGTATTGCGTGTGACGTAAGAAAGGTAATCATTGCATCCAAATGTATTAACACATGAACCAACAACGATGCCATAGATATATAGTTTTCAACAAAAGATTACAAGTTTTTAACATAGTTTCCAAGTTCAGCAGCGTGTGACATAGCATAGTTCTAAGTTATTTTACACATAACAATAGATAGTTTTTGACACAACACATAGTGAGGTTTTGTCCCCTATATACCCATACGAAGTTGGGATATAAAAGACAAACCCTCCCAAAAGTGGCCATCGTTGTCATTTGTTTTCCCGAATCCCATAGTGAATCACCGGCTCAAGACCTGTTTCCTGAAATACATGTAGTTTTAAAAAGTCAACAAAAAGTTGAGCGAGTTCATGCAGTATTTGATATCATATGAAATCTAGTACTTGTTATCTTGTAATCATGGTATGTTCTGATTAAAATCATGGAGTCTGTTAAAGATCTATCAGTGGGTAGCGAGCCCCCTGACATAATGCGCCATAAGCAAAATAACCAAACCGAGAACACTTTGTCCACATTGGGATCACAAAAGCACTCCACGGTTAACAACTAGGGGTGGGGCGTGCCTCAAACCCAATAGATCTACACCTTTTGCACCTTGGTCACTAAGTGATTAATGGTTATTAATGTAGATTCCCTACTTATGCACATTGATCATGCCTCCTACTCCGTAACTAACATACCAATAGTTTTAACATGTATTTCCCCTCGATGTTTTTGAAAACAAAACATTGAAAACAGTGAAAGGAGGGACATGAACTCACAAGTTTGCGTTCCGTGAAATATGATATCAAAGTAAGCGTCTGTACGTGTCAATAACCTACATGTGTACTAATCTCGTTAGACACTTGGTCTTTCGGACCTCGTACAAGTTGTTCATCTTGAATTCTTTAATATGTTTTCGCTTGTCATCATTATTATTGGGCCTAGCCCTAGTTTTCTTGTTATTGGGCCTAGCCCTAGTTTTCTTGTTATTGGGCCTAGCCCTAGTTTTCTTGTTATTGGGCCTAGCCCTAGTTTTCTTGTTATTGGGCCTAGCCCTAGTTTTCTAGTGAGTCCATTTAATATATTCTTGAAATTTTTACCAAAAATTCACCAAGCATATAACTTAATAAGTTAGTTTTTCACATGAAAAATACTTGGTAATTTTTATAGTTTTCGACTTTCCGGATTCTTGTTGTTGACCACTTAGTTATGCGTTCGCTTTAGTGTCTAAAAATTATGTTATTTTTAGACGCGACATTGTAGTAACTTGTTTACGATGTCGATACGCCCAAATCGTCGTCATCCAGTGTTATGTATTTCCATTTCGGCCATTTTATTTAGTTGTCCGATTTTACTAGCATTTCTTGGACCATGTAGGAACATGTATGTATATTTATTTTGATCACCCTATGGGTATCTAATACATACACATATATAGCACACATTGCAAGTACTTAGCAAGTTTCCGAAAATATATAATTTTCTTACCAAAAAAAATTATATTCACACATTGTTATATTTTTACCCATTCATTTTTGTAAAAATATAAGTTTAATTTCATAAGAACTTCTTGAATATTTAAACCTTAAATATTCTCATCAAAGTTTCCATAATGACATTTAAGACCACTAATCGCGTTTAACCTTGTTAATCACCCTTTAATCCCCTCTTTAATCGCGATTAGATTTTTAGAAAAATTCGCCATAGTTTCCCCTAAACTATGACGTTTCCCACGTTACAAAAACGCGTTTAAATCAATAATCAATTCCCACACATCACTAATCTTATGTTTACTTCACTAAACATACTATTCCTTCAAAGGTTCTCATGAGCATTATTTTGTTTAAACTTTCAAGTCTTCAAAGTTAACCATTTATTAAGTTTATTTCTTACATAAACTTGGTTGTAAATTGTTTTTCACTTTTAAAGATTCACACATCTTTATGTAGAAATTTCCAAGACTTTTACATAACACTTTTGATAATTTATATCACACAAACTTATTTTTTATCAAAAACCAAGTTCATTAGTGTTGTTAAAAGCCTTTCACATGATTATTCTTGGTTTAATCTTTCAAGAATCACTAAATCAAGTTTATATATAAATGCTCATAATCTTTGAAGTTGATGATCTTTCTTGATTTAAACATAACTATGTTTAAATCACATATTTATGTTCATCATAATAATATGAACACAAATATAAAATACTACATAAAACTAACAACAAGATCATCATAATTATACACTTTAAGCTACTAATCACAACAAAATTAACATAATCAACAAGATCACATGAACATATTAACACTAAACAACATAAATCAACACATAATATATTCATATTTAGTGTTTATTAGTTTTATGTTTAGGGTTTTTGATTATGTTTAACTTTAACTTCAAGATAATCAACTTGTACTTCTATGATTAACTAGTAATAAGAAGCATAAAAATTGTGTTTAGAAGACTCACAAAGTGCACAAGCTAAATTAGATAATAAGAAGAAAAATAAGCTCCAAAGATGCTCCAAATAATGCTCCAAGCTTAACCCATGATTAGATGATCTTGTAGTGGCTAGATTAAGTGAAATTAAGGTGTTTAGTGGTGATTTTTGGTGAGTTTAGTGGGGGGTTTCATGGCTGGACGAAAATGAAGGTGTGGGAGGGGTTTTGGTTTCAACTTTTGGTGATATGAAGGTATAAGTGATGGTGGTGTAAAGAAATGTTATAATTTTCATGATCTTTTCAACTTAATGACCATACTTTCATCAACATGCCCCATACATTGAATCAAAATTTTTCATCATGAAATCTAGTGGGTGGGACCCACTTTGACCAATTTTCAAGAATGGGGGGGGGTAAAGTGTAACATTTTATAAAAGTTACCAAAATATCTAGATATTTTGGTAATTAATCAAAGCATGGTGATTAGGGGTTTAATTACACCATTAGAGGGTAATTAATGAACTAGGATGATAATTATTGTTAACTAGTTCACTAAACTAGTAAAAATTGTATTTCGACGCTTTAAATGTCTTCCGTTTGGTCGTCGGTGGGTTTACGGCACTTTTGTGGCGTACCGACGGAACTTTGCCGAAGTTGTTTTCTAGCCTCCAAGTGATGTATGAAATTATTCCGAGTCTCAAAATAGGCTTAACTAGTTCACCAAAGTTTTCATTTGGTTGTTACGATGACAGAAATACTGCTTACTAGCTCCTCGGTTCGCTAACGGACTAGTTTAAATGCATAGTGATATAATATCGGAAACTTATGATTCTGGTCATCTCATTGATATCCTTAAAATGTTTTAGTGTGTTTTTCATCAAGTGACATAATTCTGAAGTCCCGGAAATGCTTTGTTATAGGTTCGGACAAGTTAAAAGTGCTATATTTTTAGCCGAAATAGACATTTTTGAGATTATGGCGTTATACCGGAAAGTCTTGTTTCTTGGTAAGCCATGTTTTCACAATAATGTTTTCTCATATAAATGGACTCAGTTATGTTATCCGAGTGTCGTTTTTTAGTGTTTTGGTCTAGTTTCACGGTTTGCTGGCATGGAATAGTGTAACCGTGAATAGTGCACGCAGCACTTTTCTACCAACATCTTTAGGACATTGTTAGCTTGGTTTCGCCATTCGACGAAAACCAACATATGTTTTAGCTTTGTTTTCTTGTCCTAACCTTGTTATCCAATTAACGACACGGTTACGTAATTAAATTACGCTAAATGCATGAGATTAAGAAATATAAATAGTGATTAGATTGTACGGAATTACCAGTTATTTGCCAGTTGTCACATTCTCCCCCTGTTAAAAAGAATTTCGTCCCGAAATTCAAGTTGAGCCACCCTTTGCAGGGGTCTTCTTAAACAGATGGGGATACTTTGCCTTAATCTGATCTTCACGTTCCCATGTGTACTCGGGTCCGTGACGTGAATTCCAGCGGACCTTGATTAGTTCGATATTACTTCTCCTTGTCTTGTGGACCTTCCGGTCCATAACCTCCACGGGTTCTTCTGTAAACTGAAGCGTGTCGTCTACATGAATTTCATCCGCTGGAATGATTACTGTATCAACGGTTGGACTTTTCCTGAGGTTTGACACATGAAATGTGTCATGTATATTACTGAGTTCTTCTGGCAGTTTCAACTTGTACGCGACGGTACCAATCTTTTCTAGAATCTCAAACGGCCCAATGTATCTCGGGTTTAGCTTCCCGCGCTTCCCGAATCTAGCTACGCCTTTCCAAGGCGAGACTTTTAGTAAGACCTTGTCTCCGACCTCGAAGGATAATGGTTTACGTCTTTGGTCCGCGTAGCTCTTTTATCTGTCACGAACCGCTTTGATACGGTCTCGTATCTTTGCTATCTTGTCAGTAGTCTCTTGGACTAATTCAGGGCCAATGAGTTGTTTGTCTCTGACTTCCGCCCAACACAGCGGTGATCGGCACTTCCGTCCGTTTAGTGCTTCGTATGGGGCGACTTTAATGCTTGTGTGATAACTGTTATTATAGGAAAACTCTACCAGAGGTAAATAAGTATCCTAGTTACCGTCTAAATCCATCACACAGGCACGAAGCATGTCCTCCAAAGTTTGGATGGTTCATTCGCATTGGCCATCGGTTTGCGGATGAAAAGTTGTGCTTAGATCCAAACGAGATCCAAACGATTCCTGAAATGATTACACAAAGCGACCATCCCGATCCAAGATTATTGCAATTGGCACCCCATGACGTGCTACAATCTTGTTAAGATGAAGCTCAGCTAACTTCTCAATACTGTCTTTTTCACGAATGGGTCAGAAGTGAACCGACTTGGTTAATCGATCAATGATAACCGATATCATGTGATGACCTCGAGAGGTCTATGGGAGTCCTGTAATGAAATCTATTGATATTTGTTCCCATCTCCAAACGGGAATCTCAGTTGCTGTAATAAGCCAGACGGCTTTTGATAATCGGCCTTGACCTTTGCACACGTTAGGCATTTCTCAACATAGGTCGCAATATCTCTCTTGAGATTAGGCCACTAGTGATATTCCTTTACGTGCTGATACATCTTATCAGATCCTGGATGTATGGAATATTTTGACTTGTGTGCCTCATCCAGCACTAAGCCTCGCAATCCGCCAAAGTAAGGAATCTAGATTCTCCCATGAATTACCATGTGCCATCTTGTTCTCTTCCAATTGTTTCTCTAATCCTCGCAAGGATTCTACTTGAATGTTCTCCGGCTTTAGAGCTTCTAGTTGTGCATCGTGCACACGAGTAGTGAAGTTATTCTGAAGGGTTAACTCTAAGGGTCGTACTCGTAAAGTTTTGACCCGCTCTTTTCGGCTCAAAGCATCCGCCACAACATTTGCTTTGCCCGGATGGTACTTGATTTCACAGTCATAGTCATTCAACAATTCTACCCATCGCCGTTGGCGCATGTTTAATGTTGAAGACTTTTATGGTCTGTGAATATGGTACACTTAGTACCATAAAGATAATGACGCCAAATCTTTAAAGCGAATACCACTACACCCAACTCTAGGTCGTGAGTGGTATAATTCTTTTTCATAAATTTTCAACTGTCGTGACGCGTACGCAATGACTTTTTCACGTTGCATTAATACACAACCCAAGCCTTGATGCGAGGCATCACAGTATATCACAAGGTCTTCGGTGCCGTCAGGGAGTGATAAGATTGGCGCTTGGCATAGTTTATCTTTGCGCGTTTGGAATGCCATTTCTTGTTTTTCACTCCAATCGAACTTCCTATCCTTTTGAGTGAGTGTGATCAGCGGTTGAGAAATTTTAGAAAAAAAATCTCTATGAATCCTCGATAGTATCCCGCTAAACCCAGAAATTGTCTTACTTCCGTTGGGGTCTTTGGAGTGTTTCAGTTCTTTGTGGCTTCTATCTTAGCTGGGTCAACATGTATACCGTTCTCGTTCACCACATGACCGAGAAATTGCACCTCGCGAATCCAAAATTCGCATTTTTAGAACTTGGCATACAATTGTTCTTTCTTAAGCAATTCCGGAATAGTTCTCAAGTGTTGTTCGTGTTCTGCCTCGTTCGTGAGTATATTAAAATGTCATCAATGAATACGATCACGAACTTGTTGAGATATGGCTTACATACTCTGTTCATTAAATCCATGAACACGGCGGGTGCCTTTGTTAAGCCAAAGGGCATAACAAGGAACTCGTAATGCCCATAACGAGTCCTGAACGATGTCATAGGAATGCTTTCCTATTGAATTCTCAGCTGGTGATATTCGGATCGTAGATCGATTTTGTAATAAAAGTTAGAACCTTGTAACTGATCGAACAAGTCGTCGATCCTTGGTAAAGGATACCGGTTCTTTGTGGTTAACTTGTTCCGTTCTCGGTAATCCATACACATCCGAAAGGTTCCGTCTTTCTTCTTGACAAACGGCACTGGAGCTCCCCAAGGTGAGAAACTCGGTCTATTGAATCCTTTGTCAAACAATTCCTGAAGCTGAGTAAATAATTCATGTAATTCCAAGGGTGCGAGTCTATATGAAGCTTTCTCCACCGGTGTAGCTCCTGGCACAAGATCGATACTGAATTCGACTTGTCGCTGCGGAGGTAGTCCCGGCAAGTCTTCTGGAAAGACTTCAGGGTATTCCCTTACCACAGGGATGTCCTCCACTTACTCGGTCTTCTTGTCGACCACATGGGCAAGAGAGGCGATGCATCCGGCTCCCAGACTCTTCCGAGCCTTCATACACTTGTTGGTCAGCAGCCGTGTGTCTTGTTTCCCTCCGTGCACCAAAATATGTTCTCTCGTCAGACAGGGGGATGCGAATGATCTTCTCGACCTATGAATTTGGCTGGATTATTAGATAACTAGTCTACGTCAAAAACTATGTCGTAACATGCCAATTGATTGAGTGAAAGGACGATATTAAGTTTTTGCGCTCAAGGTTCGAGTGTGCATCCGTTAATTTCTTCTCCAGACTCAACTAATTTACCATTGGTCAATCCTATTGAATGGGAGGACGTCTTGTTTACTTGACTCAGCCAAGCATACTTTGAATTTTATGGGGATGAAGCTAATACCGACACCGGTGTTAAACAACACGGATGCAACCTATCTTGATAGGAACGTATCAGTGACCCTTAATGACTTCACATGACTTCGCTAATTCCTCATTAGCTATCTTGATAGAGCAAGACATGTTTAACCTACATGACTCTAATTCTTGTATATGCTTAGTATCTAAAGACACTAAGTTAAGCCGACGTTGGTATCCAAAGAATTGATACATGATGGTTGTAGAGTAGAGCATACCCCTAGACTCGCTTACTCACTAGCTTGATTCATCCTTAACCATCCATGCTCGTAGTGACCTCCTTGCCACAGTAAAAACCACCTCGTTCATTCTTAAATATAGCTAACTCATTAGTTTCTGTTTTGTGCCAAGTCTCACCACACCGCTACTCTTGTCACTTTTGTAAGTGCCCTCATGATGAAAGTTTCACCTATCTCATTCCGAATTTTGACAAGTTATTAGCATACTTCTTAATGCGAGCATCGATTATGGCAGCAATCGCCTTCGTTTTGCTTGTCACGGGATTTCTCTTTCTCTTAACACCCTCCTTGGGTAGTCCCTCATCCTCACCATATCCTTGGTGAGACTAACTGAGAGAGTTACTTGAAAATAAACCTAGGTAGGGTGACATGATGTGATCATGATTCGGATCTCAGGGCTAAACCCCAAATGTAGCGCTCAGTGCGTTTGGATTCGAGTGTTATCCAACATGCAATCAATCCTTGACAGATTGTAGAGGCGTCAGGGTAACTAACAACATTAGCTCTAATCATGATCGAGTTCTAGAGCTTGGTTCCCAAACTTGGAATTTTTCCACTAGCGAGCAATACTCTTCTCGCTATAGATCTTGGAGTTCTTCCAACGACATCCTCTTTGCTGTCTTACTCCTTATAGTTTGCACTTGGAGATTCCATTAAGTTAACGTCTCCCTCAACAGATGACTATTCATTTACCAAAACGTTTACTTAGGAGTACATTTATTAGCAAGGTTAACTGACTTCCTTGTCTTTATCTAGCGGATAGAACGCACCGCACCATCCGTATCAATGAGGTCTCGCGGCTTATAACCCGGAAAAGCCTTAGGATTAAAATCTGGTGTGATTGCATCTCCAAGTGTGGCATTGCCACTCATTCTCGTCCCATCGGGATTTGAACCACTTGAACTACCGGTACCATCAGTACCATCACTAGTATCGACTCGACAACCTCATGTTGTGTAATTTCCGTGACCTCATGTCGTTCCATAAAAACTTGAGTTCAATCTTTAATAACAGAGTGCTGATTAACTGACCCTCTTCTAGGCGTAGATTTTCTTGTCGACGCCACGTTGTTTCCGATACATAGTATCATGGGGTCTAGGCTTTTATTTGGACAGGTATAGCCTACCATGCGCCTAAGAATCAAGAATATAATTGGTCATGGAAACCTCAAGCTCTCATTATTCATACATGTTTGAAACCATGATAATATGAATAAACGCAACCCAAAATGTGCAGTACCCCTGCATGCACTGACCATATGCCTTAGTGGGAAAAGTGGTAATTCGTTGAGGAGGAGAAACCAAACGGTCGTCTCCAATTTACAACGTGTATTCCATACTTTATGGATCTCGATAGTCCAAAGTAGGAAAATCCTTCACCGCACTAACCCGTGTGACGAATACATTGATATCCCTTGAGCTCCAAGAGCTCCAACAAGATTGTTATAATTTCCATGGATGTCGAATAATGCAAGGAAGGGGTTGTAGCATGGCTCATGCCATATCACCCTTAGAATAAGACAAATGTCAAACGACAGAGTTTAATGTAATCATTTTCGATAACTAAGATAAGGTAGGGGGTGTCATGGACACCAAAGAACCAGCCCATGTACAAGAAATTTAATAATGTTGAGGAAAATCCTCCATGAGCGGCCAACAAGTTTTGTTTGCTTTCGACGACTAGTCTCAAACGACTCGTGTTATAAACCGAATGCTAGGTGTGAATAATACAGGTGGTCCTCATGTATCGTAGAGTGCTATAGTAACCATCCCGGTTAGTGTTCTACTAGATAGAAACTTGAACAACTTAAGAATTTCAAATGGATAGTGATCGTTAGCTTGACCCGCAGAGCCCACCAGGATTCCCCATGCACTACAATTTGTTATTACGTGGGCCCCCGTAATAATAAATTGTCTTGCATGGTCACCCTAGCATTCTCTCGTTCAAAACAAACGATCAGTCGAAGAAAGGACACTACTGTTTATATACCCTTAACATAGAAGGGATCTTCGTGATGGTCCACATGCTCACGCCCATTGTCATTATTCGTGAAAGGGCACAACGTTAGACGTAATAGAAATAAGGGAATTCGTAATAATATCAACCGGAGGGGCGCCTTTCAGATGAGTACTTCATCTTCCTTGTCTGGACGAGAGTGTCATCAATCACGATTAGTATGAGCCTTAGGGACCTCGTCCCACTAGTAGGGTTGTTGTCCAAGGCCGCCACCTCCGCCTCATCGTCACTACCAAAGCCGGGCATATACCATCCGAGGGAAAACAACCATCTTCCATGGGATCAATGCTTTAGGGTCTCTCTTAGGGACCACGCCCGCCATAAGCTTCGTAATAGACGCGAGGTCGTCATCCTCATTACGCGAGTCAAGTGTAATAATAGGATTCGTAGTCGAAGTTATTTTCGTTCATGGCAAAATATTCCGTACAACACATATATAAATACATTATATATATATAATCACTAAATCTCATGTTATTTTTGTTCTCGTGTTTCACATGTGATTCCTAGTGTTTCGCGTATATTCCTTATAGACTAAACATGTATTGATCCATATCCGTTACTTATGATTGAGCTCGCGTGATAGATCCTCATGTTATCGTGACACAATGAAAACCTTTTGTCATACTTTTGAAATCACTTTTGTAATGTTATCAACTTTGTTTTCATGTGAGAGCCCTTCGGTGATTGTAGACCAAACTTTAATAAAAGTTTTTCCCCGGTTCACTACAATCGGAGCTCTGATACCAATCTGTCACACCCTGCTCGTGGCGGAAGCGTATTGCGTGTGACGTAAGAAAGGTAATCATTGCATCCAAATGTATTAACACATGAACCAACAACGATGCCATAGATATATAGTTTTCAACAAAAGATTACAAGTTTTTAACATAGTTTCCAAGTTCAGCAACGTGTGACATAGCATAGTTCAAAGTTATTTTACACATAACAATAGATAGTTTTTGACACAACACATAGGGAGGTTTTGTCCCCTATATACCCATACGAAGTTGGGATATAAAAGACAAACCCTCCCAAAAGTGGCCATCGTTGTCATTTGTTTTCCCGAATCCCATAGTGAATCACCGGCTCAAGACCTGTTTCCTGAAATACATGTAGTTTTAAAAAGTCAACAAAAAGTTGAGCGAGTTCATGCAGTATTTGATATCATATGAAATCTAGTACTTGTTATCTTGTAATCATGGTATGTTCTGATTAAAATCATGGAGTCTGTTAAAGATCTATCAGTGGGTAGCGAGCCCCCTGACATAATGCGCCATAAGCAAAATAACCAAACCGAGAACACTTTGTCCACATTGGGATCACAAAAGCACTCCACGGTTAACAACTAGGAGTGGGGCGTGCCTCAAACCCAATAGATCTACACCTTTTGCACCTTGGTCACTAAGTGATTAATGGTTATTAATGTAGATTCCCTACTTATGCACATTGATCATGCCTCCTACTCCGTAACTAACATACCAATAGTTTTAACATGTATTTCCCCTCGATGTTTTTGAAAACAAAACATTGAAAACAGTGAAAGGAGGGACATGAACTCACAAGTTTGCGTTCCGTGAAATATGATATCAAAGTAAGCGTCTGTACGTGTCAATAACCTACATGTGTACTAATCTCGTTAGACACTTGGTCTTTCGGACCTCATACAAGTTGTTCATCTTGAATTCTTTAATATGTTTTCGCTTGTCATCATTATTATTGGGCCTAGCCCTAGTTTTCTTGTTATTGGGCCTAGCCCTAGTTTTCTTGTTATTGGGCCTAGCCCTAGTTTTCTTGTTATTGGGCCTAGCCCTAGTTTTCTAGTGAGTCCATTTAATATATTCTTGAAATTTTTACCAAAAATTCACCAAGCATATAACTTAATAAGTTAGTTTTTCACATGAAAAATACTTGGTAATTTTTATAGTTTTCGACTTTCCGGATTCTTGTTGTTGACCACTTAGTTATGCGTTCGCTTTAGTGTCTAAAAATTATGTTATTTTTAGACGCGACATTGTAGTAACTTGTTTACGATGTCGATACGCCCAAATCGTCGTCATCCAGTGTTATGTATTTCCATTTCGGCCATTTTATTTAGTTGTCCGATTTTACTAGCATTTCTTGGACCATGTAGGAACATGTATGTATATTTATTTTGATCACCCTATGGGTATCTAATACATACACATATATAGCACACATTGCAAGTACTTAGCAAGTTTCCGAAAATATATAATTTTCTTACCAAAAAAGATTATATTCACACATTGTTATATTTTTACCCATTCATTTTTGTAAAAATATAAGTTTAATTTCATAAGAACTTCTTGAATATTTAAACCTTAAATATTCTCATCAAAGTTTCCATAATGACATTTAAGACCACTAATCGCGTTTAACCTTGTTAATCACCCTTTAATCCCCTCTTTAATCGCGATTAGATTTTTAGAAAAATTCGCCATAGTTTCCCCTAAACTATGACGTTTCCCACGTTACAAAAACGCGTTTAAATCAATAATCAATTTCCACACATCACTAATCTTATGTTTACTTCACTAAACATACTATTCCTTCAAAGGTTCTCATGAGCATTATTTTGTTTAAACTTTCAAGTCTTCAAAGTTAACCATTTATTAAGTTTATTTCTTACATAAACTTGATTGTAAATTGTTTTTCACTTTTAAAGATTCACACATCTTTATGTAGAAATTTCCAAGACTTTTACATAACACTTTTGATAATTTATATCACACAAACTTATTTTTTATCAAAAACCAAGTTCATTAGTGTTGTTAAAAGCCTTTCACATGATTATTCTTGGTTTAATCTTTCAAGAATCACTAAATCAAGTTTATATATAAATGCTCATAATCTTTGAAGTTGATGATCTTTCTTGATTTAAACATAACTATGTTTAAATCACATATTTATGTTCATCATAATAATATGAACACAAATATAAAATACTACATAAAACTAACAACAAGATCATCATAATTATACACTTTAAGCTACTAATCACAACAAAATTAACATAATCAACAAGATCACATGAACATATTAACACTAAACAACATAAATCAACACATAATATATTCATATTTAGTGTTTATTAGTTTTATGTTTAGGGTTTTTGATTATGTTTAACTTTAACTTCAAGATAATCAACTTGTACTTCTATGATTAACTATTAATAAGAAGCATAAATATTGTGTTTAGAAGACTCACAAAGTGCACAAGCTAAATTAGATAATAAGAAGAAAAATAAGCTCCAAAGATGCTCCAAATAATGCTCCAAGCTTAACCCATGATTAGATGATCTTGTAGTGGCTAGATTAAGTGAAATTAAGGTGTTTAGTGGTGATTTTTGGTGAGTTTAGGGGGGGGTTTCATGGCTGGACGAAAATGAAGGTATGGGAGGGGTTTTGGTTTCAACTTTTGGTGATATGAAGGTATAAGTGATGGTGGTGTAAAGAAATGTTATAATTTTCATGATCTTTTCAACTTAATGACCATACTTTCATCAACATGCCCCATACATTGAATCAAAATTTTTCATCATGAAATCTAGTGGGTGGGACCCACTTTGACCAATTTTCAAGAATGGGGGGGGGGGGTAAAGTGTAACATTTTATAAAAGTTACCAAAATATCTAGATATTTTGGTAATTAATCAAAGCATGGTGATTAGGGGTTTAATTACACCATTAGAGGGTAATTAATGAACTAGGATGATAATTATTGTTAACTAGTTCACTAAACTAGTAAAAATTGTATTTCGACGCTTTAAATGTCTTCCGTTTGGTCGTCGGTGGGTTTACGGCACTTTTGTGGCGTACCGACGGAACTTTGCCGAAGTTGTTTTCTAGCCTCCAAGTGATGTATGAAATTATTCCGAGTCTCAAAATAGGCTTAACTAGTTCACCAAAGTTTTCATTTGGTTGTTACGATGACAGAAATACTGCTTACTAGCTCCTCGGTTCGCTAACGGACTAGTTTAAATGCATAGTGATATAATATCGGAAACTTATGATTCTGGTCATCTCATTGATATCCTTAAAATGTTTTAGTGTGTTTTTCATCAAGTGACATAATTCTGAAGTCCCGGAAATGCTTTGTTATAGGTTCGGACAAGTTAAAAGTGCTATATTTTTAGCCGAAATAGACATTTTTGAGATTATGGCGTTATACCGGAAAGTCTTGTTTCTTGGTAAGCCATGTTTTCACAATAATGTTTTCTCATATAAATGGACTCAGTTATGTTATCCGAGTGTCGTTTTTCAGTGTTTTGGTCTAGTTTCACGGTTTGCTGGCATGGAATAGTGTAACCGTGAATAGTGCATGCAGCACTTTTCTACCAACATCTTTAGGACATTGTTAGCTTGGTTTCGCCATTCGACGAAAACCAACATATGTTTTAGCTTTGTTTTCTTGTCCTAACCTTGTTATCCAATTAACGACACGGTTACGTAATTAAATTACGCTAAATGCATGAGATTAAGAAATATAAATAGTGATTAGATTGTACGGAATTACCAGTTATTTGCCAGTTGTCACAGCGACCCCCTTAGCCAAATGTGTCGCGGGGCGCGAGGCCCAGTGACTTGCCGGAGAAACAAAGCCGCCACGTGTCTACACTTGGCAAGGCTATACTCGATGACCCATCAACCCTAAACCCTAGTCTACTCTCTCGCGGGCCGCGAGAGAGTTAGCTGTGGTCTTCGCGGGCCGCGAGCCGCCATACGATCGATTTAGAAATCATTCAGAAATCAAAGTTCCCTCTCACTTTCTGTTAGTTATTATTATACCCGGGCATAATATCCCTCTAAAAGCGAAGCTCTGCCTCGTTGTAAGTATTATAACCCTGCTATTACCCTACACGATCGATTTAGGGCTCCGTAACGCATGTCAAGGCTCTACCTGACTCAACCGTTGGAGTTCTGTCTTGTGTTACACCCGACTGATCTAAGATTCCGTAATGTATGTCAAGGCTCTGCCTGACTCAGTCATTGGAATTCTGTCTCAAGTTGTAAGGTTAATGAGAATTGGGTTATTTTACTAACACGTGTGCATTGTTTAATTTTAATAGATAATAACCAGGAGAATCACCAGGAAGCTATAGTAGTATCACCTAAGTCAACAATGTGAGTACATCTTACTTTTTGTCACCTTTTTGTAAACTGTTTTTACAAAACCTCAAATGTTTTAAAATATAATTAACAGTGATTGAGTCTATGTATTCTATAATTACTGCCGGTATGTTGGGGTTTTGTATACAAAATGTGAAAGACGTTACCATTGGACAAAGAGTTAGCCAATGAGTAATATGACCCACAAGTCAGGTGTTGATAGTACTGAATGAGCAATTGTGTAGATATAAACATTGTAATCTCTCTCAATCCTGTGAAATTATAAAAACTATTTTGATTAAACTGGGATGCACTCGCCAGTATTTCTTACTGATAAAATATTTTTAAAACGCGTTTCAGGTAACACAATGTGAAAGCCAATAGAAGCCAGCTGGAGAGCACTGAAGGCTTGGAAAAGTGGCTATAAAAGTTACCTAAATAAAAAGGAGTTTTTATTTTCAATAATTAGAGTTTATCCCTACAAATGTATTGTCAAATGAACTTGGGTTTTGTCCCTATGCTTTATTATAAAAGTTTGGTGTTTAAACTTTGATAAAAATATTTCCTAACTACGGTCCTGATGTATTCCGCTGCTAAATTAATAAACACTGATACCACTGATCTGGATCTCGCACCACCCGCTCCCGGGCAGGGGTTGCGACAGAGAGTGGTATCAGAGCTACAACCACTGCTTTAAGCCAAAGAAGTGTTCTGCTGACACTTAAATTCTGTGTTAGGAAATAACTTATGTGATTACATGTAAATATTGTTTTGTGTTATTTGAATATTTGTCAGTTTACAATATGAATAAGCAAGGAACATCAGACGCTTATCGTCACTTAGATAGTTCACCAAAAGATGAAGGAACATCATCTTAACCTAATCCCTCTGGATACTCAGCTGATACTGAGGAAGGGATATTTATTTTTAAGGCACAGTCTGAGGAACCCTTCACTACTAAAAAGAGAGGTTGGTTTAATAGAGGAGCACATGAGAGAAGAAAGAGAATGAAGAAGTTACAACAGCGGAGAGCGATAGTCAGAGCTAATAGGGAAGCAAATGCACAGACTCAGGAAACAGTCAATAGGCCACCTTGGGAAGAGGAACTAGATAGACAGTTGGCCAATTTCCATATGTTGGCCACTACAGCAGTAGACGCTAACCTAAACCAAATGGCTAAACTGCCACTGTTACCTTTATTCTCAGACCAACAAATGCTGGAACCCAACCAATTCCCGATACCTTCATTTGACCCCAACGAGTTACCTAGAATCCCAACCCCAATGCCTTTAGAACGTGATCCGTGGTGGGATGATGATAGAACATTTTTCGAAATGAATAGCGCAAATCCTTACGAGGAACCCGTACCCCAGAACCCTGACCTAGTAAACCCACTAATGACTCGAGAATGTGTACAGGAACTCCGTCAGTATGGAGAAAGTTTAGTAAATGAAGGGAATAGAATCCGACAGATAGGGGAGAAATTAGTTTGGAAGTATGATGAGAATGAAATACAGTACTGGAGGAACGGTACCTGGAAAATGCCTAGATATTTGTGTAATTTTGTATTTTGATAAAATAAATAAATAAATAAATAAATATATAAAAATAATAGATAGACTAAAATAGATACGGATGCATAACTACTAGTATATTTGATTTCTAGTTGTAGTATGTAACCGATGCATATATATATATATATATATATATATATAGGGTAGGGATCCTAAGAGAAGTCCACCCTATTTGAGAAACTTGAGAAGCAATCTGGACCACACATTTTCCCTAAGCAAAAAATGCAAAAAAAAGGTGAAAAAAATGCAAATTTTTTTTTTTGAAAAATCGCAGCTTTTTCTTTAAGGATTAAAAAAATTATTTAAAAAAAAAAATTTTTTTTTTTGGATTTATACACATGTGTATATTGTTAATCTTTTAACTATACATATATGTATATTGTCAATTATACATATATGTATATACATGTTTAAAATTGAAAAAAATGTGTATATTGTTAATCTTAAACCATAAACACTAAAGCTAAACCTTAATGCTAAACCCTAAACTCTAAACCCTAAAGCTAAACCCTAATGCTAAACCCTAAAGCTAAACCCTAATTCTAAACCCTAAAGCTAAACCTTAATGCTAAACCCAAAAGCTAAAACTAAACACTAAAGCTAAACCCTTAATGCTAAACCCTAATACAAACCCTAAAGATAAAGCTAAACCCAAAAGTTAAAGCTAAACCCAAAAGCTAAACCCTAATGCTAAACCCTAAATACTATTGCTAAACCCTAATGCTAAACCCTAATGTTAAACCCTAAACCATAAAGCTAAACCCTAAACCCTAATGCTAAACCCTAAATACTAATGCTAAACCCTAAATAACACTTATTTTTCAATTTTAAACATGTATATACATATATGTATAATTGACAATATACATATATGTATTGTTAAAAGATTAACAATATACACATGTGTATAAATTCAAAAAAAAAAATTAAAAAAAAAATTAATTCTTAAAGAAAAAGCTGCGATTTTTCAAAAAAAAAAAATTGCATTTTTTCACCTTTTTTTTGCATTTTTTTGCTTAGGGAAAATGTGTGGTCCAGAATGCTTCTCAAGTTTCTCATTTAGCCTACTACTTCTCACATGATCCTTATCGGGTAGGGATCCTAAGAGAAGTCCACCCTATTTGAGAAACTTGAGAAGCAATCTGGACCACACATTTTCCGTAAGCAAAAAATGCAAAAAAAAGATGAAAAAAATGCAATTTTTTTTTTTTAAATCGCAGCTTTTTCTTTAAGGATTAAAAAAAAATTTTAATTTTTTTTTTTTTTTGGATTTATACACATTTGTATACTGTTAATCTTTTAACTATACATATATGTATATTATCAATTATACATATATGTATATACATGTTTAAAATTGAAAAAATGTGTATATTGTTAATCTTAAACCATAAACACTAAAGCTAAACCTTAATGCTAAACCCTAAACTCTAAACCCTAAAGCTAAACCCTAAAGCTAAACCCTAATGCTAAACCCTAAAGCTAAACCCTAATGCTAAACCCTAAAGCTAAACCTTAATGCTAAACCCAAAAGCTAAAACTAAACACTAAAGCTAAACCCTTAATGCTAAACCCTAATACAAACCCTAAAGATAAAGTTAAACCCAAAAGCTAAAGCTAAACCCAAAAGCTAAACCCTAATGCTAAACCCTAAATACTATTGCTAAACCCTAATGCTAAACCCTAATATTAAACCCTAAACCTAAACCCTAAACCATAAAGCTAAACCCTAAACCCTAATGCTAAACCCTAAATACTAATGCTAAACCCTAAATAACACTTATTTTTCAATTTTAAACATGTATATACATATATGTATAATTGACAATATACATATATGTATAGTTAAAAGATTAACAATATACACATGTGTATAAATCAAAAAAAGAAAATTAAAAAAAAAATTAATTAAAGAAAAAGCTGCGATTTTTCAAAAAAAAAAAATTGCATTTTTTCACCTTTTCTTTGCATTTTTTTGCTTAGGGAAAATGTGTGGTCCAGAATGCTTCTCAAGTTTCTCATTTAGCCTACTACTTCTCACATGATCCTTATCCTATATATATATATATAGGGTTAGGATAGTGTAAAAATGGCCTAAAGTGTGAGAAGTGTATTATAACACTATATATAATACTATATAACACCATATAAACACCGTATAACAATATGTAACACCATATAATACCATATAACACTATATAACATTATATAACAAATATAACACTATACATCTATCATAGACATGCTATCAGACAACCTATAGTGTTATATTTGTTATATAATGATATATAGTGTTACATAGTGCTATATGGTATTATATGGTGTTACATATTGTTATACGGTGTTTATATGGTGTTATATAGTATTATATATAGTGTTATAATACACTTCTCACACTTTGAGCACTTTTTATAGGATCCTCTACTTATATATATATATATAGGGAGGGGCTCATGCGAGAACCGCGAGAACCAATGTGAACACAACCTAAAATAGCTAAAAAAACCTAAAAAAAAGCTTAAAAAACCCAACCCCCACCCCCCCCCCCAAAAAAAAAAACCTAAACCCCCCCACCCCCCTCCCCCAAGCTAAATGCTAAAAACTAAAACCCCCAAAAAACCTAAAAAAAAACCTAACCCCCCCCCCCCCCACAAGCTAAAATGCTAAAAACTAAACCCACAAAAAACCTAAAAAAATAAAAAAAAAAGTCTAAATTTTTTTTTTAATATTTTTTATGCTCAAATCGCTACTTTTAGTGGCCAAAAAAAAAATTTTTTTTGGCTTCGAAAAGTAGCGATTTTTATATAAAAAATATTAAATTTTTTTTTTTTGTGATTTTTAGCTATTTTTAGGCATTTTTGGTTGTGTTCACATTGGTTCTCGCGGTTCTCGCAATAAGAGGTGGTTCTCGCATGATCTTCTCCCTATATATATATATATATATATATATATATATAGGGGAAGGTTCATTTGAGAAGAAAACTAATGTGAGAAGAAAAAGAAGAAAGGGTATAATGGTAAAACATTAAATAGTTTATAACTTCTCCCATTAATTATGTTATCTCTCATTAATAAAGCAAAAACATTTTATCCTACACATTTCAAAATTTATCCTACATATATCTTACACTTAGCGAAATTTACCCTACACATATCTAAATTTATCATACACGTTTAAGAATTTATCCTACACATACTATAATTTATCCTACACATGTCGAAAATTGTCCTTCATCCTAAATTATTTTATCTTGAAAGAGTATATTTAAAAGGGAGTTACAATTTTAATTAGTTAGCTAATTAATTACAATTAGAAATTTACTTATATGCCCTTATTAATAACATTAAATAAACATATTAAATGAAGTAAAATGAAGCATTTCTATTGGTTTAAAACTTATTCTTTTTATTCTTACAAAATTTTTCTTCTCATTTGAACCCTCCACTATATATATATATATATAGAAAATAGTAAAAGTCGCAATGATCGACGTTTTTGATCAATTTGTTTGTGTGATTGTGTACAAATATTTGTATTAAATTTATTCTGTGATAATTAATATCTGATAAAATGTTCACAATTCAGATGGACAACGAAGTAAATCAGGAAAACTAGAATAATGAGAATAACAGAAACCAAATAGATAACAGTGCCATCCAACACATAGTAGCACAAGGAACTATAGATGCTATGCCTTATATTATCAAGACTGTTAAAGAAGCAGAAAATAATAAATCTGCAAATGGAAGTAAACGCCAACACACCGAACCAAGTCACAGTGTGAACTATAATAACGGACCTATTATCCAAGCTCCCTTCCTAAAAGAAGAAGAACCGCTTCTTACGGTTGTTCTTATAAAGAATTCTTGGCCTGTAAACCAATAGAATTCTCAGGCAAAGAAGGAGCCATTACAGTCTTACGTTGGATAGAAAAGACAGAAGCAGTCATAAAAATAAGTAAATGTGCAGATGAAGATAAGATTATGTTTGCTTCTAATCTTATAAAAAATGCAGCCTTAGAATGGTGGACTATTATTCTCCAGTCTAGGGGAAGTGACAGAGTTTATAATATGGAATGGATCAACTTTAAGGAAATGGTTGAAAGAAAATTCTGTCCTCCTAAATGGAAGGAACACATCGCCAATAAGTTCCTAAATCTTAAAATGACTGGAATAGATTGCAAAGGTTACACTACCATATTCTTTGAATATGCTAGGATAGTGCCAACCTTAGCCTCACCTGAACCAGTGTTAATCTCCCGTTATATTTGGGGATTAATTAGTGAGATTAGACACGTAGTCAAGGCAACTAGACCACAAACCATAGAAGAAGCAGTAGAACTAGCCAATACCCTGACTGATGAATTGGTGCGTACACAAGAGGAAAACCAGAGAAAGAACCTAGCTCAAAAGCTTACCCATGAATTTTGCTACGATAATTCCAATCATGGGAAAGGTACAGGTTCTTCTACGCCCTAATGTAGGTATTCCAAAAGAAAGCATTCTGGAAGATGCTCCATATACTACAACTTTTGCAAATCTGGACATAAGGAAGAAGACTGTAGGAAGAAACCTAGCAATAGGATATGCTTCAATTGTGGAGAAACTGGGCACATCAAACCGAACTGTCTGAAACTAGCTCTAGCAGCAACTAACAAGGCTAAGACAACTGAAGCTCCAAAGAAGAATGCCAGAGCGTTTGTTCTGACAGCTGAGGAAGCCAAGATGATTCCGGATGTGATTGCTGGTGCGTTCTTAGTTAATAATATATTTGCCAAAGTTTTGTTTGACTCTGGTGCAAAGCAAAGTTTTATCAATACTTCTTTCTACAAACTTCTCGACCAACCCTTAGCCAAACTTCAACAAGATTATCTGGTAGAAACAACCAACGTAGAATCTACTAAGATTAGTGATCTTGCAGGAAGCAAGAATAGAAATTCTGAACCATCATTTCTTTGCTAACCTTTACCCAATGAATCTAGCCGGATTCGATGTTGTATTAGGAATGGATTGGTTGGTAGCCAATCGTGCCAGTGTTTTATGTGATCAAAAGTCAGTGCAAGTAAGTACACCAACAGGTGAAAAGATCACAATTAAAGGAGATAAGCCAACCAGATCAACAAAGTTCATCTCTGTGATGAAAGCCGCAAGTTATGAAAGGAAAGGAGGAGTAGTATATATGATTTCCGTAATCATTAATACTAAAGGAAAAGAATTAAAAGATATTCCTGTAATATCTAAATTCTCAGACGTCTTTCCAGAGGAATTACCTGGATTACCGCCTGATAGAGAGGCCGAATTTAGGATTCACCTAATACCAGGAACGACACTGATTGCCAAAGCACCATATCGACTAGCACCAACGGAAATGGAGGAACTGAAGAAACAATTGGACGAACTTCTTGACAAAGGTTTTATACAACCAAGTTCATCACCGTGGGGAGCACCGGTGTTGTTTGTTAAGAAGAAAGACGGATCGATGCGTATGTGCATTGATTACCGAGAATTGATAAAGGTTACGATTAAGAATCGGTACCCACTACCGAGAATCGATGATCTGTTCGATCAACTTCAAGGAGCTCGATTCTTTTCTAAGATCGACTTACGCTTAGGATATCATCAACTGAAAGTACAGGAAGAGGACATTCCTAAAACTGCTTTCAAAACAAGGTACGGTCATTATGAATTTACCGTCATGCCAATTGCTTTAACCAATGCCCCAGCCGCATTTATGGACATGATGAAGAGGATATGTAAACCATACCTGGATAAATTCATAATTGTCTTAATAGATGCTATTCTAATTTACTCTAAGAGTAAAGAGGAACATGCAGCGCATCTGCATGCACTTCTAACGTTGTTGAGAAAAGAGAATGTCACACCCCGACCGCGTAATACAACAAACCGTGGCGGAAACATCGGGGAGTGGAGGAACAGAATCATTGTTTCACAACACATGGTAATTGAAGTTTTGTTTTATTGAATTAATAATTGGTTGACATAGTCTTAAAGTGAAATAAACGAATTAAAACACATTGTCTTTCTTGTTTTATGTCACTAAGGCCCTCGTCCAATCCTATGTTTTGCATCATGATCATCTAACAACAACACCTGAAACACATGTGAAAATAGGTACGTCAGCATAAAAATGCCTGTAAGATACATATGTTTTGTTAAAGCAGGATTCATGACTTGTAAGTTAAAAGAAGTGTTTAACAAAAAGTAATCATGAATCTTGTAAAATGTTTTCTATTATAAAATCATGTGAAAATCGATATGAAAACCAGATGATATAAAAGAATGATGCATGGTTAAATAAATAACCAAGTAAAACGAGTTTGTATAAAATATGTTATTTGTAAAACAGTGTCTTGTAAACAATATGTCGTGTCTTTGTATAAAATGTATCATGTCTTTGTTTATGTCAAAGTGGTTTAGATAACGCTACGATATGTAATATCATGAAAGCACTTATATATAGGAAGTATCTGCGGCGTATCCACCATGCTTTTATCATATTACACACGCCTCGTTATTTAAGTCACTTACCAAATAACCACCAAAAATGTCATGTTAAACAAATGTCAAAAAGTTATATGTAAACAATGTCCAATGTTAAGTGTAAACCGTGTCTTGAATAATCAAATGTCATGTATGGTAAATAAAAAGTATTTACTCAATCCCATAGGTGTAATGTCATGTATGGTGAATAAAAGAATTTACTCAATCCCATAGGTGTAGTGTTATGTATGGTGAATAAAAAGAATTTACTCAATCCCATAGGTGTAATGTTATGTATGGTGAATAAAAGAATTTACTCAATCCCATAGGTGTAATGTTATGTATGGTGAATAAAAAGAATTTACTCAATCCCATAGGTGTAATGTTATGTATAATCAAATGTCATGTGAAAACTATGTACTAAGTATGCTAAGTAAACAAACCAAGTAGAAATGTAATGTAAATCAATGTGCCCATATGCTGAGTAAACATATGTAACAAAAGTGTTTATGAAATCAACGTGCTAGCATGCTAAGTAAACATACATAGCAAAGCATAAGTGAAATCATGTACTATACGCATACTAGATGAACATATCAAGTATATGTCATGAAAGCACGAAAGCATGAAAGTAACAAGTAGTCACATGTGTATCACCCCAAAATATTTGAAAGCGGTAAAAGAGGGGACTATGTACTCACTTGATATTGCTTAATAGTCTTGAAATAACAACCAAGTAACGCTCGAAGGATCACGGAATCAAATGGCACCTAATATAGGTAACTATGTTAATAAACCGAACCTAAATCGGAAGATCGGATAGAATGAGGTCTCGTAAACCAAATGAGTATTGGAACTCATATGATATGGTTTAACAAAGCCTACATTCTGAATCGGAACCTAACCTAAGTGCTTATGACCCGTTATGACCCGTTTAGGTAGCTTACACTACTTTAACGCGTCATTTGCGCAAAAGCGCAAACGAGTAGCCTAACTAGTCCTATGACAAGTATTATATGATGCATTCTTGTCGTTGGACCTACACCTAGGCTCCAATTTTAATGTCTGACAGGCAAACCCTAGTTCTCTCTCTCTAGCCTAGGCGATCTTGTTCCTCATGCAACCCTAGTTCTTGATTCGTGATCTTCTTGTATAACAGTCTGTGATTAGTGATTTGATTCTTCAATGATCTATAACGAACTAGTTAGCAACATAGTGATCGATCATCAATTAGGGTTTTTGTTTTTCTTTTTCTTGTCAATCGCCGCCATAATCTCTTGAGTTCGAAACATATTGTATAGTGTTGTTGGTCCTTCTGGTTAGGCAGAAACCTTGACTTAACGATTACACTATATAATTTTGCTAGATTCAAGAATTACGGTTTAGCTAGTCTAGGGTTTTTGTCTTCTTGGTTTTGGTCGGCTGGATTTAATTGTTCTTGTTGCATGGTTCGGTTTTTCTGGTATTCAAAGAGAGATTTGCTGCTTTTGTCATGAATGAACGTAAGATTTCTTCTGATTCTGCTAAGGATGATCGTGGGAAGCCGCCGTTACCTACGGGTATAGCGAGTAGAGTGCTGGATATTGACAGTAAGAAACTAATGGCGCGTAGAGGCAGCTTTGACAAGTCACAACCGGAAGTTAGAAAGATCAATGTAATCGATGAACTCACGAAGATAACAAAGCCGGTGATACTTGAAGATGATGATAAACAGTACACGGTTGATAATATGGAACCTAAATTGAACAATGAATTGAATAAACCAATATCGTATGCAGATATGGCTATGAAGAAAACGATGAATAAAGGGAGGTCAATTTCAGACAACTGAATTCCGCTGAAACAAGTAAAGAGGCTGATGTGGTTATACCACGAGAGGTCGTGCAAAAAGTCCAAGAAAGGTTTGAAAATGTGCTTTATGGTTATTTCCTTAGAAATAGATTGCCATTCCCGTAGTAGAATACTATGCGAAGAACGCTTGGTCCAGGTTTGGATTTGTTAAGCTGATGATGAACTCTGATGGGTTCTTCTTCTTTAAATTTGATTCTAAGGAAGGTTTGGCCAAAGTTCTGGAGGGTGGCCCATGGCTGATTCGTAAAGTGCCTTTAATCTTAAATATGTGGTCTCCATCGGCAGTTCTGAAGAAAGAAGGTATTAAATCTGTCCCGGTTTGGGTTAAACTGCATAATGTGCCTATCTCTATTTATACGGATGATGGTTTGAGTTTGCTAGCATCTAAACTGGGTGTGCCAAAGAGGTTAGACAGCTATACAGCTGACATGTGTGCAGAAAATTGGGGCCGTAGTAGCTTTGCGAGAGCTATGATTGAAATTAATGCTGAATCTGAGTTGAAAGATCATATTGTCGTGGCTATACCAAAGCTTGACCAGGAGGGGTATATTACAGAAAAGATAAGGGTGGAGTATGAATGGAAGCCACAGAGATGTTTCTTATGTTGTATTTTTGGGCATGATGACCATACTTGCCCCAAAAATATTATTTCTAAACCAAAGAAGGTTACGGTTGATGAAGAGGGTTTTATCACGGACAATAGGAAGACTGTTAAGCCAGTTGTCATGCACAAAAAGCAAAAGGCGAAGTTCCAGTACAAGCCGAAGTTCAATAAGTCAGAGCCGAGTACTTCAGGTACAAAGCCGGTCACTACTTCCAAACCTGAAAGTACTAACTCAGCTGGTACTATACGGATGAAAAACTCGTTTCAGTCTTTACAAAATTTGGAGAATGATGTTTTTGAGGACCTAAACAATATGAATGTGAAGTCTGATAGTGTCAATACTAACTCGGACCAGATTAATGATGTTGTACTCGATGAAATTCCAACGGAGATGTCTAGGTTTATGAATATGGATTACCCGAAGGTGGATTCTAAGGGAGTAAGCACTCCTGTTCAAAATGTTGTCAATGGGTAGCATTCTTACTTGGAATATTAGGGGCTTGAACCGGCCCCTGAAACAAACTGAAGTTCGTCTGTTACTTGCTGAAAATAATATAAATGTTTGTGCTCTTCTTGAATCTCATGTGGATGTGTCTAAACTAGCGAAGGTGTGTCAGAATGTGTTCCGAAACTGGAACTGGACTTCAAATGGTGGGCTTTGTGACAAAGGTACAAGGATTATTTTGGGTTGGAATGATGCAATGGTGGATCTTATGGTTCTATCTCAATCGGATCAAGTTATCCATACTCAGTTAATAACCTGAGCTGATAAAAAGGTTCTTTTTTGTTCTTTCGTCTATGCTAAGAATGCTTACCAAGATAGGAAAAGTCTTTGGGATAACCTGTGTTTGCATAGGAATTTTTGTAAAGAGAAACCTTGGTCGATAATGGGGGATTTCAATGAAACTCTTCATGCCGAAGATTCTCTCTTTGGTCCGTCTAATATCTCCACTGGTTCTCGTGAGTTTAACGAGTGCATTAAATACACTGAGCTTATTGATTTAAAGGGGCATGGTCTTCATTTTACATGGAACCAGAAACCGAAGAATGGAGTGGGTTTGTTAAAAAAGATTGATCGGGTTATGGGCAATATCAAATTTCTGGATTTATTTCCGGATGCATATGTTCTCTATCAACCTTTCCGGGTTTCGGATCACACTCCGTGCATCCTTAAGATATCCAGTCAAGTCGTTAAAAAGCATAAACCATTTAAGTTCCCGAACTTTATTACTTCTAAACCGGAATTTCGGATTTATGTGGAGCAGGAATGGAGCAAGGATATTGATGGTTTTATGATGTTCTCGGTTGTTCAACGACTTAGGAACCTAAAGCCGAAATTACGAAAGCTTATGTTTCTTCAAGGTAATTTGCACAAGAAGGTGTTGGAGCTTCGCACTAAACTGGATGACATTCATAAACTGATTGATGAGGACCCGATGAATGCTTCGCTTCGCCAACAGGAAGCCCTTTTTCTTAAAGAATTTCAAACGGCTGCATACGATGAGGAATGTTTTCTCAAGCAGAAATCTAAGGTTGAATGGCTCTGTGCAGGAGATTCGAATACTACTTTCTTTCATAATGCTGTGAAATGTCGTAATGCGAGAGGTAAAATTCATAACATTATGGATATTAATGGCACTAGACATGAAGGTGAGGGTATTATGAATGCTTTAGTCGATCATTACTCTAACTTCTTGGGTTGTGAAGATCGGGTAGATAGATTAGATTGGGATAATTTAACCTTGAATATTCTGGATCCGAATGCTAGAAATCATATGGTTCGTCAAGTTACTCGGGAGGAGGTCAAGAAGGCGATGTTTAGTATTGGTGAGAATAAAGTGCCAGGTCCCGATGGGTTTACTTCAGCGTTTTTCAAGCATGCATGGGATGTTGTGGGTAATGATGTTACTAATGCCATTTTGGATTTTTTCCAGAATGGTAAATTGCTGAAACAGTTGAATCACACGATCCTTGCTCTAGTTCCAAAGAAGGAAACTCCGGATTCGGTTCTAGATTACAGGCCTATCTCTTGCTGCAATATCTTATATAAGTGTATTAGAAAAATTATCACGGACAGGATTAATGGTAGTCTGATGAATCTGGTTAGTATCAACCAATCGGCCTTAGTTCCTGGAAGACAAATATCCGACAATATCCTTCTGACTCAAGAATTAATGCATAATTATCATCTCAACAGAGGCCCGTCTTGATGTGCTTTTAAAATTGATTTTCAAAAGGCATATGATACTGTTAGTTGGTCTTTTTTGGAGGATGTTCTCATTCATTTTGGATTTCATCATAAAATGGTGGCTTGGATAATGACGTGCGTATCTACGGCTTCTTATTCTCTAAACATTAATGGTGATCTTCATGGCTACTTTAAAGGTAAGCGCGACCTCCGACAGGGCGACCCAATGTCACCATATCTGTTTACTCTTATTATGGAGGTATTCTCATGTATGCTCCAAAGAGCTGCTCAGTCTAGCTCTTTCAAGTTCCATGCTCACTGTGCTAAATAGAAGATTATTAATGTCTCGTTTGCTGATGATCTCTTCATTTTTGCTCATGGTGATTTACGTTCTGTTACGAAAATTAAGGAAGTGTTACATAACTTCACTGCTATATCCGGTCTGGTTCCTAGCCCATCAAAGAGTAATGTTTTCTTTGGGAATGTTCCTCATCAGACTCGTCAGGAAATTCTTCAGGTGTTGCCATTTCAAGAAGGGAGCTTGCATGTTCGTTACCTAGGGGTACCCCTAATATCGTCGAGGTTAAAGTCTATTGATTGCAAGATTTTGGTTGAGCGTATGGATAACAAGATTAATAACTGGATGACGAAGTCCCTTTCTTTTGCGGGTCGCTTACAATTAATAAATTCTGTCTTATCTTCATTGCATATCTATTGGGCAGCAGTCTTCGTTATTCCAGCTAGTATTTCCAAGGAGTTAGAAAAGAGGATGCGGCGTTTCTTATGGAATTCATGTCGTCAAACCAGAGTTCATGCTAAAGTGGCCTGGAAGGAGGTGTGTTTACCTAAAGAAGAAGGAGGCTTGGGTATAAAAAGTATCTCGGATGTTAATAAAGCCCTCATGACAAAACACATATGGAGCATTCTTAGCAACAGGCGATCCCTATGGGTCTAATGGATTCATTCTCACAAGTTAAGAGGTAGAAGTTTATGGGATATTCCGTGTCGGGGTACTTTAAGCTGGGGTTGGCGGAAAATATTATACATTCGTAGTATTATGCGGCCTTTTATTTGGAAATCTATTTGCAGTGGAGCCCAAACGAATGCATGGAGCGACAACTGGTGCCTTTACAACCCTTTAAGCTCGTTTATTTCGCCTCGGGTTATTGCCAATGCAGGGTTTTCCCTCCAGTCTTCGGTGGAGTCTCTTATTGACATTCACGGACAATGGCGGTGGCCGCAAGCCTGGTTAGATCTTTTCCCAGTTTTAATCAACATTGAACCTCCTAATCTTGTTCATCATATGGAGGACAAGTTACAATGGAAAGACTTGGAAGCTACCACGCAGCAATTCGGATCTTTAGAGGTGTGGCATAATCTCAGGAATCGTAACCCAACGGTTGATTGGGCTAATCCTATTTGGTTCTCTCAATGTATTCTTAGGCACTCATTTCATATGTGGTTGGTAATTAAGAATAAGCTACGTACACAGGATCGTTTGAAGCCGTGGGAAGCTGGAAGTGCAACGAACTTAAGGTTAATGTGTTGCCCGTTATGCAAGCAGGATCGTGACTCAAGAGACCATCTTTTTTTCGAATGTTCATTTGCGGCTCAGGTCTGGAATAATATTAAGTTTTTGATAGATATGGGAGAGGTGAACGACACATGGGATTCCATTTTGGACTGGTTGACTCATCGTGCTAATTCAAGGAAGATTGATCACATTGTTTGTAAAATGGTGGTTGCGGCCTCAACGTATTTTATTTGGCAAGAAAGGAACAATCGACTATTCTCCACAAATCAGAGCAGTGTGGCAATGGTGACCGAAAGGATTGTTAATACAATCAGACTTTGTGTTATGGGATTCAAACCTAGTGAGGACTTGAAATACACGAAGCTGCTGAAGAAGTGGAAAATTCCTTTGTCAGAAGACGGCGCTGGCTAGCTTTTAGAGTGTCGTGGTGTTTGTTTGGTTTTGGTTGAGTTTGTCTTGGATGTCTTTGTGTGTCTCTTTTTATTGGTTGTTTTCTTGGTTGTACTAGGCTTGGTATGCCAAGTCTAGCCTTGTGTATATTTTTCTGATACACTTGTATTATTCTTTGATTATTTATAAAATTTCACCGGGGTAACCCTTTACCCAAAAAACATGTTTAAATATGTTGCATAATCAGTTTAAGTGACAAAATTTAAGTTACATATGCTTAAATTTAAATTATGCACGAAAAGGGCATTTTGGTCATTTTCTTAAGGCATATAAACTACCTATCATACAACTAATTAAACTAAGTGACCATAAGGTATAACCTCGGAAGGTTATTCCCTATACAACTATGGTCACAATATGTGTTTGGTCGGATCCTAAAGATCGACCAAACGGGTCGGGTTCGAAAGTCTAAGCGGTTGTTTAGACCGCTTAACTTATGACCCTAACTAAGCACTAAACTAAAAGAGACAAGTTAAACATGTTAAAACATGTTTAACTAAGTTAGAAAATTGATTTGATATCAAAACAAAGTGTTTTGATACCCGAAAATAGTTTCGTCGCAAAATGCACATAATCGGCATTTTGACAGAAACTATAACTCGTCACTACGCCTAATAAACGTGGTAATCAGTAGGTATAGTCACAAGGGACTATAACCATCGTGATTACGCTCACGTTGCAAAGTTCAAACGAACTTTGTCTTCACCAAATCATGGTCAAAGTAGAAAGTCAAACACTGTTTGACTTTCTTGCTTAAAATAGCAAGAAAAAGCATCAAAGAACACTTACAAAGGTCTAATGCTTGAAGAAAAGAACTAGAAACCAAGTAGGAAGCCTTCAACAAGTGTGAGAGCCTCCAAATGAGCAGGTGTAGAAAAAGAAGAAGATGAGCAAGTTGGAGTTGTGAAAGAGGTGGGTATTTATAGAAATCCTTGATCCATCAAGATCATTCCACATGTTTTAGAGTAAGATCATGGCCTTACACTTGTGGGAACTTGATTGGGCAACTTGATGAGCACACAAACCAGCCCATAGGATGCTAAAAACAAGGATTAAAAACTGCTGTTGTTTTGCTGAAAACAGGTTTTCTGCACAGGGGCTGCTCAGGTGACACGCGAAGCTGTCCCCTGATTCTATCGCAACACTCCTGGCTGAACCAACTGAAACTTTCAGTTTTTTTTGGCAGAAACAGTCCCTGCACTTGATTTAAGGCATTTTCGACGTGTTTAACCCCCATTAACCCAATTTCAAGGCTCTACAAGGATGTTAAAGTATAGGGGACATGAAATATGCTTCAAAGTATCACGGATGTCAGTTCGTTTGGTCATACGATCGCGTTATTCGGTTAATTACGACGAAAACTCGAACGGATGTGAAATCGATCCAAATTACGCAACGAATGATATTTTTGCATTCCTATCACTAAAATAAAATATTTTAATGATTACCAAAAATTTTTGGATGTCCGGATATGTTCAGAACGTAAGATATGCGCGTAAATGCAAACTTATGCACTTTTTGACGCTTTTAGTCCCTGTTGATCAAATAAGCATATTTTCTCACACCGAACCCCTCAAAGCCTATTTCTAAGATATGTTAAGGTTATTTATGGTATGTTTAGCTTATGATCATGTTATGGAGTGTACATTACTATACGAATCGTCAGACTTTTGCAGTTTGACGCAAATAGTCCCTGAGAGCGAATAAACTTGTTTTTGCCATACCAAACCCTTTAATACTTATTTCTAAGTTATGTAAAGGTTATTTAAGGTATGTTAGGTTTATGTTACTGTCCCGGAGTGTTTGTTGTGTTAAACTAATTGCGTTTACGCATCAGTTCGCGTATAACTTTCCAGAAAGCGATATAGAGTTTAAAATCGAACGAGAATTGAAATGTGAAATTGTCACATGTATTTGTACAATTCCCAAGAATGAAACACAAGATTTCATTGGATTTGTATTTGTATGATGGTCGTAGAGGCACAAATGTCACAGTCTCCCCTACTTTAGGAAATTTCGTCCCGAAATTTAATCTAGAGGAAACTTGTGAAGACAGATGTGGATGATTCGCTTTCAAATAAATTCTCTGTTCCCTAAGTAAAACTCTGGGCCATGTCTGGATTTCCAACGAACTTTGCTATTCGTACTTGTCTGTTTTTTATAGGGAAGAGTTTTGATCCGAAGATTCAACTCCATTCCAGTTGGTTGGTGTATGATTGTACCGAACCTCAAAAGTGACATGTAGTTGTCAAAGTGATGTCCTTGTTGTAGTAAAATACAGAGAGCGTGTGAATTCGACAAGGAGTTAGAGTTTCGAACAATGGATAGAGAGAATGTTTCCTATGAAGACTATTATAGGAAGCTCGTGTGTGCTCGAAATTGGAGTCGGAGGGTATAATCATAAAACAACATTGGTTCAGGTCCAGAACTTCTAGTAACTTAAATAACGTCACGCTTGTAATGTAATAAGGAACACTTATATATAGGAAGTACCATCGGCGTATCCACCATGCCCTTATTACATTCTTCCCGTTTCGTTATTCGTATCACTATAGGTTCTTACACATGACAAAACTTGCTGTGGTTCCTGTGCACTGAATTCCATAATTATGTATGCATCCATAATTACGTAATTCCTTGCACAGTCCGCACAGTTCATTTTATAATGCATAGGAGAAAAATCCACGAATAATCTTGTGATGACTTGACTAGACTACCATAGAGTCTCTTTAACTAGATCAACGAATGATCTCTTTAAATAGAATACCAACGAGTCTCTTCAACTAGATCACCAAAGGATCTCTTTAACTAGATCGATGAATGATCTCTTTAACTAGATCAACACATGATCTCTTTAACTAGATCGACGAACGACCTCTTTAACTAGACCACCCAAGGGGTCTCTTTAACAATATCAATACATGATATCTTTAACTAGATTGACGAATCAATCTCTTTAACTAGACCACCCAAGGGGTCTCTTTAACTATATCAACACATGATATCTTTAACTAGATTGACGAATCAATCTATTTAACTAGACCACCCAAGGGGTCTCTTTAACTATATCAACACATGATATCTTTAACTAGATTGACGAATCAATCTCTTTAACTAGAGCACCCAAGGGGTCTCTTTAACTTTGGAATAGTACTTTACAATCCAAGGGTCTTAACTATAACATAAAAGCCCATTAAGGATTTGAAATAGTACTTTTGTATATCCTTCTAAGAATCCTGTAGGATCGGGATTCGATCAAACGAGTCATTCAGAAGAGTTCTCGATCAATACGAAAGGCGGAATCAGAAGTATTGATGTTATAGCAGCTAGATTTGCACATAGAATCACTTTAACTGTCGATTGTATTGATTTGATAGTGTTTACAAATCGTTCGACACTTCGGCAGCACTTCGTCTCTGGAATCACAAAGTTACAAATGAAGACCTGGACTCACCTATTTATAGGAATGCTAGACCCCATGAACCAGACCACACGAGCTGGCCCAGGTCGCACGACCTGGCCAGACCGCACGAACTTGTCACCTCGTGCGAGGTGGCCTAGCCACTTCGTGAGGGGTGGCTGGTTCAGGTATGTTTCCCGTTTCTCTCGTACAACGTGTCCTGGTCTATCTATTCTAGTTACATGACTCGATACAAGACGAAGTCAACAGACATATGCACTAACAAACTCCCCCTTGGATGTTGACGAGTCTTCAGTGTATTGAGTCTTCAGTCTTGATCGGTCTTCTCGCTCTTTCCAAAGTATCTTTCTCTGTAAGCATCTTTCAATCTTTATCTTTCAATCTCTCTTGATCAGATCTCTCGATTTTTTAAACTCATCAGCAATCTGAAATCTTCCAATCAACAGACCCCCCCTTTGCTAACAGACTCCCCCTTAAGTTGTTCTGGGATCGCAATCTGACATAGCACACGTTCTAAGCTCGTGCCCTGGCTCAAACTCTACTCAGGCTTAGACACGGGGATTTGGCTCTACAGCTTTCACAGGTTCAGGAATATCTCCTGGCTCTCCGTAGCAACAGGATCAGGAACCTGGTAACCTGCACAATTCTCTACCCAAAAGTAAATTTCACAATTTAAAATTTAACAAATTTATAAACCACTTGTATATATCATTCAACATCAACAATAGTTATATCAAGTTCAAATTAATGACCTTGATTAACTAACAGTAAAAAACAACCTCAAAACATCGCTTGTAAGATTATCTTAAAACATTTCTCAAATCATCTCAAACTTTAACTTCATTTTTTATTTCAAACACACTCTCCTAACCCACTGTCGTTCATCATGTTTAGCACTCGGAATTTTGAAAATTATCTTTTCAACATCAGTTGTCGAAAATAAGATGAAATAAAATCTTTTTGATTTTTCAAAATTTTATGCTAAAACACACTGAAAATCTTTTTGGATTTTGGGAAATAAACTATATATAGACATCTTTTTGTGAGTTTGTGTAAGAAGATCATATCAGTTTTTGAGACAAATCACTAACACCGTTGACCTTTTTAGATTTTAAGTTCTAAACGATTCACTTAGATTGTCAGTATATTGATCCACTTAAATTTTCACACAAAGTTCAATTGTTTCGAGATACGAGAATTTGTGTTTTAAGCACTTAACTTATTCGCGTGTACACCTCAGAATATACTCCCGTATCCAGACTCCTATATTCAGTCTTACAGGTGAATGTACACTAATGGTATATGTAAATGGGTAATGCGAGGCCATGAGAGCTCAGGTTAGAACTTCCGTTCAGACAAAGAGATGATAGCTCGACTTTTAGGTGTGTCCCGTTTGGGGATCTTTTCTTCAACATCACATGATTAGCATTTTTCAATGTTTCATCATTTTTTATGCTGAGGGTGGGCTTTATGATTAAAGCAGTGCAGAGTATTATACGAGGGCTAGGCTATTGTTCCCGCAAAATCAGAAGTCCCGGTATAATACCCCAGATATCATCACGTACAAAGACCTAGTATGTCAGAAATAGAAAGCCCTTCAAACAAGATTTCAGGGGTTACCTACATATCCGAGAGATGTTCCCCACGAAATAACTAAGTATTTTAGATTTATATCTCGAAAACAATCTACTAAGCATGTAAAAACCTACTAGCATATCATCAGTGAGACCGTTTATCACATATTTAACTTTCCAATTCTTTAGCATGCTGTGATTGTCTACGGATGTACTATCATTTCCTCTTTTTCACAACAAAACTCATTTTTGATTTTTTCGATGTTTTTGAATTTTTTATTTTATCATGTTATTGGATTTTTCAAATTTTCAAAATTTTAACTTTTTACTCCCCCTAAAATCAAAAATATGTTTCAATTTTTGATTTTCCGGGAAAATTTGAAAGTAAAAGCAATAAACTATACAAATAAAATGACAAACTGATGTGAATTGCTTCAATTCTCTATTCTCTTGACTTAAACAATCAGAACTCCCCCTGACAACAAACTATTTTTCCATTATGATTTCAAAACACTTAACTTTGTTTTAATCAAAATGGTTTTTCTGGAAAATTAGTTTTGTTGATTTCACATATCATGGGGATTCATTCATCACTTTGTTCTTTCAACCACTTTGTAAAAACTATCACTTGTAGGTTTTTCACAAAAACATTTTTCTAGAATGATGCCGATTCATGCTCCACGATTACCAACTTGGGAGCTCCGGCAAGTCAGGATTTTACTTTTTAAAGAATCTCACCCATGCCTGATCAATCATGGGTGAACCATCATCATTTGGTTTAACAACTTTCGATTCATAAAATTCTTTCACTCCCTTCACCTTCCCATCAACCATCTTACCAAAAATATGTAGCACTTTACCATTAAATGCTTTTTCAGCATCAAATTCTTTCTTACCAGAGAAGAATTGATCTGAAATCTCAATCTTACCAATTTTTGATTTCAAGTTTCCGTTTGACAATGGTGGAAAATCTTCATCATCCATTGTTGGAACGGAATTCTCATCATTTAGCACAACATGTGGCTCCTCTGACTTTGATGAATCAGATTCATTGCCAGAAACAACCTCTGATTTCTTAACAACCCATTTATGTTTGTTTAAATTGGCTCTTCTTTTGTAAAAATGTTTCGAACTTTCACCAACTTCGAAAGTCGAATTTTTGAACTCCTTAAATTTTTCTATTGGTTGTTCCTTTTTATCAACACATTTCTCTTTCAATTTAGAGTTAGAAGAAACTCCCTGTTTTGTGTTGGTGGGTTTTGGGCAATTCCAAGCAATATGTCCAACCTCTCGGCATTTGAAACATGTTCTTCTTTCAACTCTCGGTTCAGATTCCTTCAACATATTCTTTTGCTTTTCGGCGAGAAACTCCTTGTTTGACTGTTTCCAGAAAGGTTTCTCCTTCTCTTCTTCTGAACTTGCTCCTGAAACAAATTTAGTTTTTGGTTTATAAATTTTCTCATTATTATGATTTTCTGGTGGGATAAAGCCCAATCCCTTCTTTTTGAAATTACTGTTATGGTTTGGTTTCTTTTGATAACCAGAACCAGAACTGTAACCTTTTTTCTTGTTCAATATTTGTTGAACTCTTGAAGTGTATTTTTTAGGTTTTTCAGTAAGATTTACATCTTTTATTTCAGAAATATTAATTTTTGTTAATTTGAAAACCTTGTTAATCATTTCAGTTTTAACACCTCTTATTGGAAATTCTTCATCAGAATATAATTTGTCGGAGTCATTCAAAGTATATGCTACTTTGAATGTTTCGTCATTCAAATTATTTTTTGACATCAAAAAATCTTTATTGTAAACCCTTTTGACCGGTGAACTCGAACTTCTGTCTAATGAACTCGAATTTTCAGATTTAGACTCTGACTTTGACTCTTCATCTTTATCCAACACCTGATCGACCACTTTCTTAATTAACTCGGACTCATGATCAGTGTCAGACGCTGTGAATGTGACATCAATATCATCTGGTAATCCATCGATAGACTCGGATTTCATATTCAGATTGAGTGCTTCAGCCACCTTTTCAAAGTGTCGGGGGGTATAGCCATCCCACATTGGATTTGGTACTCTGTTATAATTCACACCAGTTTTCTTACCAGAATTTTCTTCATCTTCTGCATACTTATGAGCTGCCACGGTAGGATAAATGCGATCAATAACATACTCTGAACTTTGATAACTTTGAAGTAAAGTATTCACTCTTTCTGTTTCAATCGTCATCGTTGCCAATTCTTGTTTCAGCCCTGCAATAATCTCAATGTATTTGTTGATTGCAGTTTGCTTTTGAAGAACTGTTGCTTTCAGAAGATTCTTCATCTGGATATCCTCATCACTAGCTCCTTTGTACAAGTTCACTTTGCTGCTTAGGAGATCATATGATTCCTTTATGCTTCTCACATTATGTAGCAAATTTTCTTTGAGCTTCCCTAATTCAGCATATTTTGTATCTTTTTCAGCACAATTTTTGCAGGGTTCTAAACACTTAGCTAAAGGTTTTTCAACCTCTACAATCTTTTCAACCTCAACAATTTTTTCAACTTCAACTATTTTCTCCACCACCTTTTCAATCACAAACGGTTCTTTCTCAACTTCTATCTTCACTTCATTCTCTTCAACCTCGACCTTCTCTGTCGGTTTTTCTTCAACTTTTGCCTTATCAGCTTTTATCTTAACTTCAGTCTTTTCTTCAGCAACCCTTCTTGCTTCCATTTCTCTCTTCAGTCTAGCAGCCCTTTTCTCTTTCAATATCTCTATTTTATCTGCAAAAAACAAATCAAAACTATAAGGATCCAATTGTTTTCTAGCTTTATTAATATCTTCTTCCTCATCATCAGTGTCTTCATCACTTCCTGAAGACTTAAAAATCGGTTGTCTTCTAGGACTGTTCTTAGATTTGATTGATTCTTCTTCCGAGGTTGAATCTTCAAAGATTCGAGCAACAAATGCTTTAGAAACTGAAGATCTAGAAGGATCATAATCATCCCAATTGAAATCTTTTGGAATCCTTTCATCTTCTTGGTCTACTAAACCAAAACAAGCTTTACCCTTTGATTCTTCAATCGGAATAGTACGTGAGTGTGAAGATTGTTGTTGATATGGTTGTTGAGCAACCTGATGATAAATTGCTTTTCTATGATAATCGTTGTTTTCGAAAGGATCTTGTCTTCTGGTTGCTTCTCTGTTTGTACACTCTCGTTTAAAATGTCATTTTTCTCGGCAACGAAAACAAGTAACCTTCGATTTGTCAAAACCTAGCTGAGATGTTGCAGCTTCACGAAGATCATCTCTTCCGGTGATCTGTTTGAACTTTTCTGCTCTTCTCAAAACGCTAGCTAAACACCACTTGATGTCCATCATCTCAAGTTCTTCAGAATCAATCTGATAATAATCCTCTTTAGTAAGCTTCGGATTTCCGATTCGTCCAGCAACTAAGCTTTCATACGACTCTAACACAGTAACAAGAGATGCCATGTGTTGCTTCGCAATATCTGGAGAAAATTTTTGACCATTTTGAATATGTAATGCAACATTGCATTGCAATACTTGACCGGTAAAATTTGTTGAACTTTGTTGTTGAGAACTCGGTGTCGAGAAATTTGGTTCAAAACTTGAATAACATGAAGAATATCCACTGCTCTGATTTGTATTGCTTGCATTTGTTCTGGAAGAATTTTCAGCACTGAACGCAGTTTGAATCTTCGGACTAGGAGTAGTCTCAATCTTGTTTTCTCTGAAGTACAGACTAACATCCTGTTGAGCACCTGGACTTCTCATTGTAGCAGTTTTTCGAATTGATAACTCATGTTCTTCCAACTTCTGGATAAACCTACTCAAATTCATATCTTCAAATTGTCGGTTATGCTTTAAAATCAACAGATATGTTCCCCATTCATTCTGTGGTAGCGCATCGGCTAATTTATCAACCCATTCTTCATCTTCTTTCTTGATGTCCAATCTTTTCATCTCCATGACTAGATGACAATATCTCTCGATAATCTTCCTAGTCGTCTCACCTTCAAAAGCTGTAAACATATCAAACGATTTCTTTAGTAATGCTCATTTATTTTTGATCATATCAGCACTACCCTTAAACTTTTTAATCAACGCTCTCCAAATTGATCTAGCAGTTCCCTCATGTTGAAGCAAAACAAAAATATCTTCTTTTACTGCTTGTTGGAGAATGCTAATCATCATTTTTTCACTGGTGTATCTGAATTTTTCATCCGGTAAAAATTGACTTAATTGTTTTTCATTTCCAAGTTCATCTTTCGGTAAAGTATAATCTTTCTCTAAAGAAACCCATGCATCAAACTTGTTCGCTTGTACCCAGTTTTCAAAACGGTCTTGCCACCCTTTAAAGTCCTCAATGTACATAAGCTTTGGAGGCTTTTGGAAAGTTCCCGTTTCATTCTCGATACCAACAGTTTCAGCAACTGTAACTGGAGTAACCGGGGCAGTAGCAAATGCATTATAAAATTCGTTGTCCATGTTGTGGTACGAAAAATTTCACAAACTATCGATTTCAAACAGTCTGGAATGTCACGCGAGCTGGAAATCCTCAAACCGTACGAACTGAAATCACTCCAAACGAGCTGGATACTTTCAAGCGGTCTGGATCACACCGTTTGATAATTTCAAATGAGCTGGAAACTTTTCAAACGACCTGGAATTCAACCCGTGCGAGCTGTGTATAACTTCAAACGACCTGGATCAAACTTCAAACGACCTGGACATAATTTTCAAGCGACCTGAATACTTTTCGAACGATTTGAGATATTTTCACATGATCTGAATGTTTCTCGAATGGTTTAGACAGAAATCAAACAATTTGGTTCAAAATTTAAACGGTTTGGATGAATATCCACCTCGTTTGAGAATTCTAAGTCCAAAAGTTCATGATTTTGTCAATTTTTATCAAGTTTTAGGTTGAATTTGGTTCTGATTTGTTCACCGATTGTTCAAAACGATGTTTTACGAGTTATAACACGAAATCATGTCATTTTAACCGTGGAATCTCGGTAAATTTGATGAAAAAGTGTAGAAAAATGAGTAGAAAGCAGTTTTTATCCGTGAAAACAAGCTGAAATGGTAAGAACTCTTCCTCCTGAGCTCTGATACCACTTGTAGGATCGGGATTCGATCAAACGAGTCATTCAGAAGAGTTCTCGATCAATACGAAAGGCGGAATCAGACGTATTGATGTTATAGCAGCTAGATTTGCACATAGAATCACTTTAACTGTCGATTGTATTGATTTGATAGTGTTTACAGATCGTTCGACACTTCAGCAGCACTTCGTCTCCGGAATCACAAAGTTACAAATGAAGACCTGGACTCACCTATTTATAGGAATGCCAGACCCCATGAACCAGACCACACGAGCTGGCCCAGGTCGCACGACCTGGCCAGACTACACAAACTTGTCACCTCGTGCGAGGTGGCCTAGCCACTTCGTGAGGGGTGGCTGGTTCAGGTCTGTTTCCCGTTTCTCTCATACAACGTGTCCTGATCTATCTATTCTAGTTACATGACTCGATACAAGACGAAGTCAACATACATATGCACTAACAAATCCATCATATGAAGATATGGAAGATTCTACGAGGATTTGGATAGCAAGCATTTGGATCTCATATAAACATATAAACACATAATCACATAATTGTCAACTTGGTCATAAATTTGTTATCAACCTGTTATTAATTTGTTCATCAACTTGTTATCGATTTATACACGTGTATTTAAAGTACACCAGGAATCCAATCCATGGACTTCAGTTAGTACTTTAAACATCTTTAAGAATCTAACTATAAACATAGGAAGATCTTATAGGAATTCGGCTTTGTCCTTATTGAATCATAATATACGTACACAAAGAATCCAATTAAGGATTCTGATTTTGCACTTTAAACATCCACAAGGATCTAATTATGAAGATAGGAATTCGGCTTTGTCCTTATTGAATCGTAATATACGTACACAAAGAATCCAATTAAGGATTATGATTTTGCGCTTTAAACATCCACAAGGATCTAATTATGAAGATAGGAAGATCCTATAAGGATTTTGGAATTTGTGTAGCGAGAGATGTTTCGAAACCTTATACTAGATGTGCTTAAGTCAATACATGAGGTAAAGTGTTCATGAAGTCAAGGTGCTAGGTCAACATATGAAGCAGGATGTGGAGATCGTGTACTACATATGTTAATCCAACATACGAGCAGGGTGTTCTTGAAAACTATGCATGGGGTTCTTTGGAGATGTGTTTAATGTTTTTTTTTTTGAAACCTTACGTAATGCTTTTGAAATCATGTGGTAGGTGTATTAGGTAAATATGTTTATAAAATGTCTTGAAACCATGTGAGATGGTTTTGAAATCATGTATGGGATTTTTGGAAACATGGATAATGTTTTTGAAATTATGTACTTGGTATATTAAGTAAATATACTATGTTAAAAAGGTTTTTAAACCATATAAAATGTCTTTGAAATCATGAAGGATGTTTTGAAAACATATACTATGTATGTTGTTATGAAAACCAGAATGTAATGATATGTTCATAGACATATCGCATAAGACTATTGAAGGACTTATAAAAAGTGCCCGTAGATATCCAAGCAAGGACTTTAAGTGGTACTTTGAGTATTCGTCCAGAGTTGTAACTTGTACCTTGTACTTTGTTTCTTAGAAGGAAACGAGTACTTAGGATTTTCGTGGGGATCGTGAATGATCTCATGAATGGGAGAATTACAAGAGTACTTTGTCTTGCAAGGAACATAGTTCCATGGTATCGGTTTAGTAGGGGTATGTCGTTCACATAAATAACCACATTTGTTTTCGTACACCGAAATGCAAATAAAGATTTATTTATAAACCAAAGTAATTGTTTCATAGTCTTGGATAATAAAAGACATAAAACATATAGTTTAATTGTTTTAAAGCAGCATCGTCTTCCAGTTAGCCAGATGCTCAGCCACGGGCTGGATTTGCATTAACAAGCCTTGGGCAATTGTTCCTAAAATGGCCCATCTCGCCACAATTGTAGCAAGAACCAGGTGGAAAAAGAGTTTGAGCAGGGTTGGCTTGAGGTTGGTTTGGACCACCTTGGTTTGGGTTAGTTCGACAAGCATTTGCCAAATGACCAAGTCGTCCACATGATGCACACTGACGACACTGAAGGTGAGCTAGGTGGTGTGCATTACACCTGTTGCATATCGGTGTAGTACCAGCATAGGTTCTCTTAGCACGAGGCCTTGCTAGTTGGTTGGGTGCAACCTGATTGTCCTGAGCAACTACAGCGAAGTTCTGTGAAGCCTTACGCTTCTTTGACTTCTTGGAGGACTCAGTCTGTTTATCCTTTGTCTTTGTCTCATCTGATGATTTCTTGTCCCCTTTTCAGAAAAGTTTACCCTTCCTAATTTGAGATTCAGTTAGGGTAGCAGATAGTTCAATGGCCTGTCTGACGGTGGTAGGATTGCTCCCAGTTACAATGTCTTGAACTGGGTCAGGGAGGCCATCAATGTACTTCTCAATCGCCTTATCCAAAGGTGTAACCATGGTAGGACATAACAGGCTCAGTTCCTTATAACGATCAGTCTAGGCTCGATGTTCACCGCTGTCTTGCTTAAGATCGTCGAATTCCCTTTCCAACGCCCTGAGTTCATGACGAGGACAGAATTCCTTTATCATTAGAGCTCGAAGCTCTTCCCAGGTTTGAGCCATTTCCACATCGTTCCACCATGTGAGTGCCCTTTTCTGAAATACACTCGATGCAAACTCAACCTTTCGCTTGTTTGGGTGTTGTACATGATGAAACGTGCTTTCGAGACTCTCAAACCACTGTAGGAGCCCAGTAGCTCCTTCAGACCCAGTAAATGTAAGTGGCTTAGCTGAGTTGAACTGTTTATAGTTGCACGGAGCGGGTGCATTATTGTTATTGTTGTTGTTTGCTTGGTTTAGCTGGGTTATCAGGTTTGGGAGTAAAGCAGCAATTTGCCGAGTGATTAAGGCTGCCAGGGCGGCATCCTGAGTTTGGTCACGTCGAGGAGGCATTCTAAAAGAGCAAAGAAACATGAAAAGGAATGAGTGAGATGATATCGGATAGTAAAAAATTGAATGCTTAAAAGAATATCGACAAGGCATAAGGATTGCGATCATTTGTTCGTCACCTAAAACAAACAAACGACACTGTGACGAATCAAAGTAAATGGGTCGTATTAATGTATCGCAAAGACATGCTTTAGCCTATAAGTGGACACTCATCCCCAGAGTTCCCAGGTAAGAGTGACTGGTCCGATTATGTGGATTTGTACGAACACTCTAGCCTTAGACAGAAAACTCGGGATACAGGCACACACCTTTCCAGATTGCACGTGTTCACATTATAGGACCCAAACTTTGATGAGATTTTGAAAACTATGAAGGTTCGAAACCTTATAATAAATCATCTAAGAATAGATGATTGGTTTTCAAAACGGATGTTCTTGTTGTGGTTGTCACCTAAAGATAGGTGACGGTATTGTTTTAAGATCTAAACACAAGACTCTTGTGTTAGGGTCCTAGGAAGGTTATAGTCTAGGTCAAAGCATTACTAATAACCCAATTCCCTATAACCATGAGCTCTAATACCAACTCTTCTGTCACACCCCGACCGCGTAATACAACAAACCGCGACCGAAACGTCGGGAAAGGGAGTAACAGAATTATTGTTTCACAACACATGGTAATTGAAGTTTTGTTTTATTGAATTAATAATTGTTTGACATAGTCTTAAAGTGAAATAAACGAATTAAAACACATTGTCTTTCTTGTTTTATGTGACTAAGGCCCTCGTCCAATCCTATGTTTTGCATCATGATCATCTAACAACAGCACCTGAAACACATGTGAAAATAGGTACGTCAGCATAAAAATGCCTGTGAGATACATAGGTTTTATTAAAGTAGGATTCATGACTTGTAAGTTAAAAGAAGTGTTTAACAAAAAGTAATCATGAATCTTGTAACATGTTTTCTTTTATAAAATCATGTGAAAATCGATATGAAAACCAGATGATATAAAAGCAGCATGGTTAAATAAATAACCAAGTAAAACGAGTTTGTATAAAATATGTTATTTGTAAAACAGTGTCTTGTAAACAATATGTCGTGTCTTTGTATAAAATGTATCATGTCTTTGTTTATGTCAAAGTGGTTTATAGATAACGCTACGATATGTAATATCATGAAAGCACTTATATATAGGAAGTACCAACAGCGTATCCACCATGCTTTTATCATATTACACACGCCTCGTTATTTAAGTCACTTACCAAATAACCACCAAAAATGTCATGTTAAACAAATGTCAAATTGTTATAAGTAAACAATGTCCAATGTTAAGTGTAACCGTGTCTTGAATAATCAAATGTCATGTATGGTGAATAAAAAGTATTTACTCAATCCCATAGGTATAATGTCATGTATGGTGAATAAAAGAATTTACTCAATCCCATAGGTGTAATGTTATGTATGGTGAATAAAAAGAATTTACTCAATCCCATAGGTGTAATGTTATGTATGGTGAATAAAAGAATTTACTCAATCCCATAGGTGTAATGTTATGTATGGTGAATAAAAAGAATTTACTCAATCCCATAGGTGTAATGTTATGTATAATCAAATGTTATGTGAAAACCATGTACTAAGTACGCTAAGTAAACAAACCAAGTAGAAATGTAATGTAAATCAATGTGCCCATATGCTGAGTAAACATATGTAACAAAAGTGTTTATGAAATCAACGTGCTAGCATGCTAACTAAACATACATAGCAAAGCATAAGTGAAATCATGTACTATACGCGTACTAGATGAACATACCAAGTATATGTCATGAAAGCACGAAAGCATGAAAGTAAAAAGTAGGCACATGTGTATCACCCCAAAATATTTGAAAGCGGTAAAAGAGGGGACTATGTACTCACTTGATATTGCTTAATAGTCTTGAAATAACAACCAAGTAATGCTCAAAGGATCACGGAATCAAATGGCACCTAATATAGGTAACTATGTTAATAAACTGAACCTAAATCGGAAGATCAGATAGAATGAGGTCTCGTAAACCAAATGAGTATTGGAACTCATATGATATGGTTTAACAAAGCCTACATTCTGAATCGAAACCTAACCTAAGTGCTTATGACCCGTTAGGTAGCTTACGCAACGCGTCATTTGCGCAAAAGCGCAAACGAGTAGCCTAACTAGTCCTATGAAAAGTATTATATGCCCTAACATGCTTAAATATGTTGCATAATCAGTTTAAGTGACAAAATTTAAGTTACATATGCTTAAATTTAAATTATGCATGAAAAGGGCATTTTGGTCATTTTCCTAAGGCATATAAACTACCTATCATACAACTAATTAAACTAAGTGACCATAAGGTATAACCTCGGAAGGTTATTCCCTATACAACTATGGTCACAATATGTGTTTGGTCGGATCCTAAAGATAGACCAAACGGGTTGGATTCAAAAGTCTAAGCGGTTGTTTAGACCACTTAACTTACGACCCTAAGTAAGCACTAAACTAATAGTGACGAGTTAAACATGTTAAAACATGTTTAACTAAGTTAGAAAATTGATTTGATATAAAAACAAAGTGTTTTGATACCCGAAAATAGTTTCGTCGCAAAATGCACATAATCGGCATTTTGACCGAAACTATGACTCGTCACTACGCCTAATAAACGTGGTAATCAGTAGGTATAGTCACAAGGGACTATAACCATCGTGATTACGGTCACGTTGCAAAGTTCAAATGAACTTTGTCTTGCCCAAATCGTGGTCAAAGTAGAAAGTCAAACACTATTTGACTTTATTGCTTAAAATAGCAAGAACAAGCATGAAAGAACACTTACAAAGGTCCAATACTTGAAGAAAAGAACTAGAAAACCAAGTAGGAAGCCTTCAACAAGTGTGAGAGCCTCCAAATGAGCAGGTGTAGAAGAAGAAGAAGAAGAAGATGAGCAAGTTGGAGTTGTGAAAGAGGTGGGTATTTATAGAAATCCTTGATCCATTAAGATCATTCCACATGTTTTAGAGCAAGATCATGGCCTTACACTTGTGGGAACTTGATTGGGCAACTTGATGAGCACACAAACCAGCCCATAGGATGCTAAAAACAAGGATTAAAAACTGTTGTTGTTGCTATTTTGCTGAAAATAGGTTTTCTGCATAGAGGCTGCTCAGGCAACACGCAGGGCTGTCCCCTGATTCTGTCACGACACTCCTGGCTGAACCCGCTGAAACTTTCAGTTTTTTGGCAGAAACAGTCCCTGCACTTGATTTAAGGCATTTTCGACGTGTTTATCCCCCGTTAAACCAATTTCAAGTCTCTACAAGGATGTTAAAGTATAGGGGACATGAAATATGCTTGAAAATATCACGGATGTCGGTTCGTTTGGTCATACGATCGCATTATTCGGTTAATTACGACGAAAACTCGAACGAATGTGAAATCGATCCAAATTACGCAACGAATGGTATTTTTACATTCCTATCACTAAAATAAAATATTTTAATGATTACAAAAATTTTTGGATGTCCGGATATCTTCAGAACGTAAGATATGCGCGTAAATGCAAACTTATGCACTTTTTGACGCTTTTAGTCCCTGTTGATCAAATAAGCATATTTTCTCACACCGAACCCCTCAAAGCTTATTTCTAAGCTAATAAGGTTAGTTATGGTATGTTTAGCTTATGATCATGTTCCAGAGTGTACGTTACTATACGAATCGGCAGACATTTGCAGTTTGACGCAAATAGTCCCTGAGAGCGAATAAACTTGTTTTTGCCATACCAAACCCTTCAATACTTATTTCTAAGTTATGTAAAGGTTATTTAAGGTATGTTAGGTTTATGTTACTGTCCCGGAGTGTTTGTCGCGTTAAACTGATTGCGTTTATGCATCAGTTCGCGTATAACTTTCTAGAAAGCGATATAGAGTTTAAAATCGAACGAGAATTGAAACCTGAAATTGTCACATGTATTTGTACAAATCCCAAGAATGAAACACAAGATTTCATTGGATTTGTATTTGTATGATGGTCGTAGAGGCACAAATGTCACAGAGAAGCTTTATGCTAAATTCTCAAAATGTGAATTTTGGTTACAAGAAGTGCAATTCCTTGGACATCTGGTTAATCATGAAGGAATTCTTGTGGATCCCACAAAGATCAAGGTGATTACTAAATGGAAAGTCCCTGAATCGCCAACAGAAGTAAGAAGTTTTCTTAGATTGGCAGGATATTATAGACGGTTTATCCGAGATTTCTCTAGAATAGCCATTCCATTAACCAAACTGACCTGCAAATCAGTTAAGTTTGAATGGGGACCAAAACAGGAAGAAGCTTTTAAGATTCTTAAGCAAAGATTAACCAACGCACCCATACTCGCATTACTAGAAGGAACTGAAGACTTTATAGTCTATTATGATGCGTCTAAGTTAGGATATGAATGTGTGTTGATGCAACGTCAAAAGGTTATAGCTTATGCCTCTAGACAACTTAAGAAACAATAAGAGAATTATACAACCCATGATCTAGAATTAGGAGCCATAGTTTTTGCCCTTAAGATTTAGAGACACTATTTATATGGAAATAAATTTGTTTTCTTCACCGATCATAAAAGTTTAAGGTACATTTTTGGGAAAAAAGAATTAAACATGAGACAGAGATGCTGGATGGAAGTTCTTAGTGATTATGATTGTGATATCCTGTATCATGCTGGGAAAGCTAATGTAGTAGTTGATGCTTTAAGCCGAAAGTATCTTGAAAAGTCAAAACAAGTACGTTCTCTCAGGATAAATCTACAAGTAGATTTAAATGATCAAATTAGAAAGGTACAGGAAACAGCAATCAAGGACGATGCTGAAAGTTTAAAAGGAATGATTAAGAAATTAGAAAAAGGAACAGATAGAATTTGGAAGTTCCATAAGAAAAGGATGTGGATACCTAAACAAGGAAACCTACGCCACAGAATTCTAGAAGAAGCTCATAAGTCTAAGTATACAATACATCCCGGAAGTGATAAGATGTATCAAGATCTAAGAAAGAATTTATGGTGGATAAGAATGAAAAAGGATATAGCAAACTATGTTGCTAAATGTCTAACTTGTTCACAAGTTAAAGCTGAACATCAGAAACCCTCAGGGTTATTGCAACAGTTAGAGATGCCAATATGGAAATGAGAATTGATAACAATGGACTTTGTTACCAAATTACCCAAGACAAGAAAAGGAAATGATACAATCTGGGTGATTGTTAACAGATTGACCAAATCTGCTCATTTCTTACCAATGAAGGAAACTTTCAGTATGGAACAGTTAGCCAAACTATATGTAAATAAAATAGTTTCATTACATGGAATTCCTTTATCTATCGTATCTGAGAGAGATAGCCGTTTTACTTCTCATTTTTGGTCAAGTTTCCAAAAAGCGATGGGAACCAGGTTAAATCTAAGCACAGCTTATAATCCTCAAACGGACGGACAAAGCAAAAGGACAATTCAAACGATGGAAGATATGCTTAGAGCTTGTGTAATTGATTTAGGAGGAAATTGGGACCCATTTACCATTAATAGAATTTTCCTACAATAACAGTTATCATACAAGCATTAATGCTGCACCATTTGAAGCTCTTTATGGACGAAAGTGCCGAACTCCACTCTGTTGGGAAGAAATTGGAGAAAAGCAACTCTCTAGACCAGAGATAGTGCAAGAAACAACAAATAAGATAATTCAAGTCAAGGAAAGACTTAAGCAGCACGAGATCGTCAAAAGAGTTATGCAGATAATAGACGAAAACCTTTGGAATTTCAAGTAGGAGATCAGGTATTATTAAAAGTTTCTCCATGGAAGGGAGTAGTCAGATTCATTAAAAGAGGAAAGCTAAACCCCAGGTATGTTGGACCTTTTGAGATTATTAGAATAATAGGACCCGTAGCATATCAGCTACAACTGCCATAGGAAATGGCAGGAATACATGATGTGTTTCATGTATGTAATCTCAAAAAGTGTTTAGCCGACGAATCATTGGTGATACCTCTTAAGGACATAGAGGTAAATGAGAAACTTAAGTTTATCGAGAAACCCATTCAGATTGAAGATAGAAAGATCAAGAATGTCAAATACAAGAGACTAGTTCTGGTCAAAGTGAAATGGGATTCCAAGAGAGGACCAGAGTACACTTGGGAACTCGAATCAGAAATGCAAAAGAAATACCCATACCTGTTCTAGTAGATGTGACACCCGGCTTTTCAGGCCATACCGTACAATTGTAACACGTGTTGTGAATAGATAAAAAGGATGTATGTGACTGATTATGATATTTATATATGATTTTTAATTTGTTGGTGAAATTCAAACATTTATAAAATTATGTTGGCAACGATAAAATAAACGCTTATCGCGTAACGATTAAAATGCGAAACGAACGTCGGTGACCACTCGATCAGTGTTAAAATCCTAAAAATAGTCTGTTATGATTAGAATAGTAATTTTAATCATATTCGTAAAGAAAAATAAATTAAAACGCTAAGAAACTCTATTTTTCGAGTTTAAGCGCGTACCGCACGATACGGCGCGCATTAGAAAAAATACTGTCAACGCAGCCAGACAAGGCAACTGGTAGTTATTTCAGTAATAATTTTATGTGATTATTTTTATAGAATGATAAAAATAATTTGAAACGCACTAAAACGGGATTAAAACGCTGGATAAAATACCCGGTATCCAGTAAAATACCTGTTTTTACACTAAATTACACACACATATATATACATGCATGTGTATGTGTGTAGTATGTATATAAAATGAGAGGTGGTGGCTGATTGGGGCATCTCTCTCCTCTCTCTTGACACATGTGGGCATGGGGAACCTTCAAGAAATGATTAAGCCTTTACAAGGCTTCCATAAACACTCCAAACCCAAGAAACCCTTTCACAAGTTCACTCTCTCTCTCTCTCTCTTGAGCATATCTTGGCCGAACATCCCTAAACACACACATATTTAAGAATTTTAAACATTTTCTTGAAGATTTGAAGGTATTCCAAGGTGTTTTCAAGCTTGCATGAAGGTTTAGAGGTGATTCCAAGGAGATTTAAGCAAGAACAAGGCTTCACATCATCACTATTGTTAAAAAACCCACTAAGAATCTTGAAGGTATAATATTTTCTTTAAAATCTTGTTCATGATTCATGGTGATAAAGATGATAGTGAAAGTTTCTCTTGTTCTTGAATCTAAACACTAACTTGAAAACTAGAACAGATGGGTTTTTTAAAGAAAAATAAAATGGATAAACTTGTATGTATATATGTGGCCGTATGCATGTATATATATGTATGGAGTTTGAGTTTTGACTTGTAGAATGTTCTTGGTTGATAAGAATCCAAAAAGGTGAATGCATGCATGTTTAAAAAGTTGTCATATGGAAACCTTTTGATTTGAAATGGATATGTGAAAAGTGAAATTTTGGAACTATATGTATGTATATATGTATGGCCGAAAATATATGTATATATATATTGTGACACCTGTGTCACTTCAACCATCAAACAAATGCCAAACCAATGAAATATTGTATTTCATACTTGGGATTTGTAAAAATATGTGTATTGTTTGCACATATCAACTCTTGTTCGATTATAAGCTTTAAATCGCTTTCTGGAGGGTTATACGCGCTCTGATGCGTAAATATAACCAGTTTAATCCAACGAACACTCCGGAATAGCGAAATATACTTAACATACCTTAAATAACCTTTACATAACTTAGAAATAAGTTTTGAAGGCTTTGGTATGTCAAAAACAAGTTAATCTGACTACAGGGACTAAACTTGACAAACTGCGAAAGTATGCCAATTTGAACTGTAACGAACATTCCTAAACATGACCATAAGTTAAAAACACCTTAAATATCCTTTATATAGCTTAGAAATAGGCTTTGAGGGGTTAGGTGTGCTAAAATAAACTTTTGGGTCATTCAGGGACTAAAAGCGTCAAAAGTGCACAAGTTTGCATTTTCGCACATAACTTACATTCTGAATACATCCAGACATCCAAAAATTTATGTAAGCACTATAATATTTTATTTTAGTGTTTGGCATAAGAAAAATCCATTCGTCATGCCATTTGGATCGTTTTTCGCGCTTATGCGCATTCCGTCGTAATTAAGCGAACATCGCGTTCGTACGACCAAACGAACTGACATCCGACATATTTTTGAGCATGTTTCATGTCCACAATGTTTAGACATCATTTTAGGGCCTTAAAGTTGGCTTTACGGACCTTAGAAGTGTCGGAAATGGCATAAACACATATCAGGGACCAAAACTGTCATTTCTGAAAGATGTTTGCTTATACATCGAATCTAGTCCTTCCCACTTGTTGCACATGGTTTTGGGAATCTATGGGCTGGTATTTTGGGCACATGGTATTACAATACCATGGGTGCTAGTGTATGGCCAAGATTGAAGCACTTTTTCCAAGAAACGATCCTAACGGTTCGGGAAATCCTATAAATACCCCACCCCCCATGCTTCAAAATTACAAGAACTTTGATTTGAGAAACTCTAAGTTGAAACTATTGTTTCATACCTGAGATTTTTGAATCGAAGTTAGCATTCGGGGACCCTTCGTAAGTATTCTTTCGTTCTTTTCCTTATTTTATTGCTTTTCGAGTCAGAAAGTCAAACTTTGTTTGACTTTCAGCGTTGACCAGTAATGGTCAATGCGAAGTTCGTTTGAACTTCGCAACGTGATTGTAATCACGATGGTCATAGTCCCTTGGGACTATGCCTACTGATTACCACGTTGTCTAGGGTCGTAGGGTAAGCGATCTGATAAATCGCTTATACCTCGAACCCGACCCAGTTTGGTCGATCATTAGGATCCGACCAAATACATTAGGTGACCATAGTGTATAGGGAATAACCTTCCGAGGTTATACCCTATGGTCACATCGTTTGAGTAGTTGTATGATAGGTAGTTTATATGCCTTAGGTAAATTACCAGAATACCCTTTTCGTGTATAATTGGTAATTAAGCATATGTAACCTAAACTTTTGTCACATAACTGATTATGTAACATGTTTAAGCATATAACACTTGTCATAGGACTAGTTAGACGGTCCGAACGCGTTTCACGCGAACGACGCGTTAAAGTAGCTGTGATTTAGTTTTTCTTCTTTTGTAGTTCTGGGCTGTTTTGTTTTTGGTTGTCTTTTTGTGTTGGATTGCCTAGGCTTGGTATGCCAAGTCTAGTAGTGTGTGTCAGTTTTTTGTCACACCCTGTTTTTATTGTTGATATATAAAATTCACCGGGGTAACCCTTACCCAAAAAAAAAAAGTAGCATAAGCTACCTAAACGGGTCGTAATGGGTCGTAAGCGCTTAGACTAGGTTTCATTTAGTATGTAGGCTTTTGTAAACCATACTACATGAGTTCCAATACTCATCTGGTTTACGAGCCCTCATTCTATCCGATCCTCCGATTTAGGTCCGGGTTATTTATGTAGTTACCTATATTAGGTACCGTTTAATTTCCGGGACTCCTCTAGCTTGCTTGGTAGTTGTGCAAGACTCCTAAGCACTCTCAGGTGAGTACATAGTTCCCCTATTTTACTGTTTTCCAAACTGTTTTGGGGTGAAGCATGTGTACCTATCTGTTACTTTCATGTTTTCCAAAAGTATAATTGATTATACATGTTATTACTTATCTATTGACAAATTGATTGACCATCTATGATTTAAGCATTGATTTCTCAAAGAAAATAAAATAAAATGTTGAATTGTACTTATTTTATGTTCACCAGACCGATTGTTAGTATGATATAGCGCTATAGGATTTGACACCCCATTCCTGTTGTCATGGAATGTCTGAAACCAATTTGTTGCTCCATCCAAATAGGGATTACCTTTGTGGTATTTCTATAGTCTCAAAGGTGTATCTTGATGCACCAGGTCTGAATGAATTCTCAAATCACACTATTAAAGTATAGTTTGATATACTCTCATGTGTGGTATTGTACAAAACCAACATATATTTACAAAACCAAAAACATAGTTTAATATGTTATTTATCACATCTAAAGCATATTTTGATATGTTATTTATGAAACCAAAACATAGCTTAATATGTTACTTACTAATCCAAAGTATACTTTTAATATGCTACTATAAGGTTATTTGTTTAATCTTACATTTATTTATATAAATCACATTGGTTACACATTACATGATTTACATTGGACACATAAACATTATTGACATTAGTTATACATTACATGTCTTACATCTTGACATAAACATATTATTTAATACGTTTGGCAATTGGTTTAAACATAGACATCTTACATGGTTGGTTTGGTTTAAGTAAGTGATTAAGTAACGAGGCGTGTGTAATATGATACAAGCATGGTGGATACGCCGCTGGTACTTCCTATATATAAGTGTTTGTATGGTATTACATATTGTATCGTTATCTGAATCATTTCAATTTGAGACATATAACATTTTATACAATAACATACTTTTCACAAGACATTTATTTACAAACAACTTATCTTATACAAACTCATTTTATATGGTTATTCATTTAACCATACATTATTCTCTTATTTGTACATATCATTTGAAATTATTGTTTTTTTTAACGATTTACAAGACAAAACAAATTACAAGGTTCATGACTAAACATTTTCTTAAAAACAAGTCATGAATCCTATATTCACAAAACCTATGTATCTCACAGGCATTTTTATGCTGACGTACCTATTTTTACACATGTTTCAGGTACTGCTTTGCAATGATTGTTGATACATGCTACATTTAGGATGGACTCGTGCCTTAGCAACTTTAAAACTTGGAAGATCATAGTTGTATTTATTTGATTGTATTAAAACAATGAGTTCATTTATTCAATAAAACAGAATTTATTTATGCCATGGTTATGAAACAATAATTCTGTTACAACACTCCCCGACGTTTCCGCCACGTCTAGTTGCTTTACGTGGTCGGGGTGTGACATATATATATGCATGCAATTGATTTTTTTGTTGTTAGATCATAAATATGTAAGAACATGATTCTTGCAATTATGATAAATGATGAAGATATGATCATAGGTGGATGATGATGTTCTTGAATACTTAAACATGATTTAAATACATATTAGATTTATTTTAGTTGATATAAAATAATGATGATGTTATATGGATACATTAGATGCATTTACTAGAGCATGCATGTTGGAATATGATCATGAAATCATTATTTGAATATGATTTGATAGAAATAAATTTTAATCAGATTTCAAACACAAAAAATGTAAATATTTGAAGTGTTAAAATGATATATAACTTTGTCATAATGTTTACTAGCCTTGCATGTGGTACTTGGTGCATTAGGAGTTGTAAAATACGTGAAATCGCATGATTTATGTGACTTACACAAAAACTGCACTAATATGATTATAATCACTATTTTAATCAGTAAATAACATGTATTGTGTTAAAATATCAAGTCATTCCGAGTTGGGATGATTATAGTATCGTTTAACGCAAAACTATGCGTTAAAACGGTCAAAAATCGGCTTTTCGAACAATTTTTATGAAACTGATTTAGATCAGTAAGTAAACTGATATTTTTAGTTTAAAAACAAGTATTTTAACTAATGTTAAGTTTACTTGGTGTTTGGTTGGTCATACGTGACTTCCGACGCCCGAAAACGTTACCGAATCACTAAAATACGTGTTTTTTTTTCAATGAACACTAGTATGGGTTATTTTGGGTGAACCTTATGTGATAAAATGTTTTATATGATTTAAACATGTGAATGTGAAAATATGTTAAGTTTTAACATGATAGTGTGAAATTTAGACTATGCATGTACACTTGTGCGTTTTATGTGGTAGAAACGGTAAAATCGCGTTAAATGTGTAACTTGTAAGTCGAGCATGAAATTTGATACATATAAGATATTTTATGTATACTTGCCTTAAAAATGACAAAATAGGAAAGTTAACGAGATTATGCGTGTTACAATATTGATTTTTGTGTACGTTTATGTATATATATATATATATATATTACGACGCGCAAATCGTAGATATATTACGTGTAAACGGGAGTGTTAATGGATTTACATGATAACGGTCACCAATAAAATCATTCAAGTCGCAAAATCTTAAAATATATATATATATATATATATATATATGGACTCATATATATATTAACATGCCAACATAATAAAAAACGATAACTTTTCGAGAAAATCTCAAAGTTATGTGACAATTCTAAGAAAGTGAGAAACTTAGGATTTTTGTGATATATTGATTTAAAAATCATTCCTATGTATAATAGGACGTGTAGAAATCAATCTGTGGGATTGCGCTATTTAAAAATACGCACCCAAAGGTGAGTGTCACTAAACCCCCTCTTTTTTTACTGCTTTGTATATATTTTGGGGGAAGAATACGCCTAAAAAGGTTTAATAATGTTTTTGAAATAAAACATACCTTTTGATATAAATTATATATTTTCGTTGAAAATATATGGATTTTTGATAAATTATATGTTTCGGGATGAAATGGTTTTGGTGAATAAATATGTTTCTGGTAGAAATGGGGATTTGCACGGTGTTTGGGGGAAAACAACCGTGTAGTTGGAACGAATTTTGCTTGATCTCAATAGAGTAAGTATCGGCTTAGGCTTACATTTCGGTGGGGATTTCAGGGAATTCGTACAACATCATATATTAAATTTGTCATATTAGTAGGATATATATATTGTACGTGAGGCAGACATCATAAATGGTCTCGATACGGACCATGCGCCAATGGTGTTGTTTAATCATTTAAGTATTGCACGCGAGGAATTGTTGGAAGATCTATCGGGTTGACAACCCCGTCGTGACCGGTCGCCCCGTGTCAAGTCTGTCACACCCCCAAAATCCACCATGCGGAGTACCACCGCTTGGAGGCGTGACGTGACCAGGATCGAGCCACCAATCATATTGAACATCGTAATTAAGTAGATAAGACCAACCACAATACGATTGGTGACCAAAGCTAGTTAACCATGTTTAGTTTAAACAGCGGAAGCATAAAAGTAAATCCAAAAGCATAAGTCCATAGTTTATAAGTTAAAGTTCAAAACGCAAGTTTAATTAGTTCATAAGGATTTAAATAATAAGCACGGAACATAACAGTCCGTACACCACAACAACTCCTTCCTCGTGCAAGCTCCAAGCGTTTAGCGACCTGTAAGGCATGTAACAACGAGTCAACAACAAAGTTGAGTGAGTTCACGTTTGGTTGTTTAGTTTTAAGTTGTTTCTGAAAAACGTGGTTTGACTTTGGTTGGCTTAATTGCCGTGGGGGTTACCCCGTAGTTGAAAGTATGTTTAACCAGTTCCTTTTTCATTACCCAAACCATAACCATAATCAGTGGGGGCTTTCCCCGTGTGAACTACTAGACGGTATGATATCGACTACTACGCAAATAAGTTGTGCCCTATATCAGCGTCTATCATCACTGATAGTCTGCCATAGTCCATTAGTACACACCCGTCCGACCGGCATGGTGTGAGGTTTGTTAAACCTAATAGCGCTATTAACTAATGACCCGCTCGCCATTGGCCTCGGCGATTAAGTCGATATAATGAAGAGAGACTTATTGATAGAGTTTTGTCTAGCTAGTTTTTAAGGTTGTTGTCCTACACCAGGAGGACGAACGTACGTATTCTGCACCAGGAGAATTCGTAGGATTAATAATGGCATCCTACCTATGGAGGATGGCCGTACATATCTTCCCAAGGGGATATGTAGATTTAGTTTTAAATTCTTTAACCCATTCCCAAACCACCGGGAATCCCATGCCTTGTAGAAAGTGTGAACTCACCTCGGTTTGCTCGGTTAGATTCTCAAATATAGCTAACAGTCAAGGTCGGTCAATCACGTCCTAATATGATTACCAGTTAGTCATTTAGTGATTTCAAATAGAGCACAAAGTTCCTACACGTATCTATCACATAACATGCATCATTTTAACGGTTTATGCCCATATAAGTTTCCCATCCATTCCCCACTCATAAACAAACATACGATAATGCACATAACACATATAACACGTTATATCATTCACAGATAACCTACCCGACATTTAGACATGCAAATTACAACTTATGTCATTTCAGCATTAATATTCAAAACCGGGCTGTTTTCGGACATTTTAATAAAATAGTTAACTTATTCCAAAAATTCCCAAAATTTTTACAGAATGTCTTAAACGTTCCAAATTTTATTGTGTAAAAATATCGGGGTCCAGTTCATTACCAATATTTTATAAAAATTCATTTTCCGGACTGAACTCAGATTTATCTCTTTCTGACCACAGTCCACGGAATAATTTATTTAAAATTCATCGAGAGTCCGATTTACGAAATTCTAGTGAAAGAATTACAAATACATCGGTGGTCATCTACAGTACAAGTTTCATGATCTAACTCTACACAGGATGCAAGTTATGGCAGAAAACAGAATGTATATTTTCAGCAGCAAAAATGCAGCTCTAGCTACTGTTACGAAATGACGCTTTAAAAATAGTAAACGAAGTCCAAAAATTATGATTCCGGTGCCATTAGAACCGTATTTCATAATACATCAACCTAGACTTCAGAAAATACATTTTTCATTAAGTTACGGTCCTGTTACAACCAACTGAAGTTGGCTGTAAAAACCAAACAGCCTACTGTTTCAGCTTTTATCTTTTTAACTTGTGTTCGATTGATTCCGTTGACATGTTTAGTGATCACAACAACGTCAAACATCAATATTACAAGTAGATCAGCAAGTAAATCAGTAACATAATCAAGACAACTTCAGTTTATCATCACTTCTTCATGTTTCATCAATATTTCATTACAAGTTAGTTTATATGCAAGACTTTGTTCATGGTTCTGTAGTGTTTATGGATTTTCATCATCAAACATCTATTAACAACTTAAATAACATAAAGAATGAACGGATCTAAGTTCTTACCACTAGCTCAAGGCTAGGGAAGTTCGAGTGAAGAAATGTGGTGGATAAAAGAAAACGAGAGCGGTCCTTCAACTTCCGAGTGCACCAAGCTTACTTGTTCGGTCTCTAGCACCTTTGGATGAGTGTAGAATGTTTGAAACAAGCTTGAAGGTGGTGATGGTGGGTGTGCTTGGTTTCGGCTGAACAAGAGGAGAGGAAGAGAGCAAGTTGGGTGTGTTTGAAAGTGTGTGGTGATGAGAGAAGGTGATGATCTTAAGGTTAATTATATAACCCTCCAACATGCTAATACCCAATGTGTCTTATGCTTCATTAGTACCACACATAATCTAATAAAATAATCAAGCAAATCTTGTGTGTAAGTCCCATGTAACCGTCCCCATGGGTCTTGTTGGATTTCAATTGGTTTAGTTGCAATCTAGTTAGATTTAGTTAGGAAGGTTAAGTGTTAAGTTAGCGTGTTAAGGTGTGTTGTATAATATATAGTGTGTTAGGGTGTTCGGGGACCCTAACTAGCTCAGAAAAATAAAAACAATGTGTTTAATAATATTTTTGTGTTCCGGGTAAAGTCCGGTTGTTCGGTTTGACACTGTTCCGTTAAAGTGCTTAATTAATCCGTAAAGTGTCCTACATATATATTTTTGCAACGTTTTTAATTTTTAACACTCAGGAAGGCGTACCGGACTATTTAGTAACTTTTCTGTATACTATTAGTATGTTAACAAGTACATGTAAGTATAACACAGTAATCAGAGAGCAGTTAAGTAATTCCACACAGTCGTCAAGTACTTTAATTGTCATTAATAAATTGTACGGAATACATGTAAATTTGATGGTTGTCACATTCTCCCCCTGTTAAGAGAATTTCGTCCCGAAATTTAGCGCGTAGTTACTGAGGAAGCTAGTTAAGTTGCGTTGGTTTCCTGATTTTCTTGGGGTGTCACATCATCCCCCTGTTGATTTGGAATTTCGTCCCGAAATTCTGCAGTAGCTTCAGCCTCAGTAGTGGTTGCCTGTTTCTTAAACAGCTGGGGATACTTGAGTTTCATTTGGTCTTCTCGTTCCCAGGTATACTCTGGGCCACGACGGGCATTCCAACGAACTCGGACCAGAGGTATCCTTGTACGCTTGAGGATCTTAACATCTGGATCCGTAATCTCTACTGGTTCCTCGACGAATCGCAGCTGGTCGTCGATTGTGAGTTCCTTGAGAGGAACTATGAGGGTCTCATCTGATAGACACTTCTTCAGATTCGACACATGGAAAACATTGTGAACTCCGCTGAGTTCTTCAGGTAGATTCAGCCTGTAAGCGACCTTGCCAATTTTCTCAATGATTTCGAATGGTCCGACATAACGCGGATTGAGTTTGCCTCGTTTGCCAAAACGGACTACACCTTTCCAAGGTGAGACTTTGAGTAGCACTCGATCCCCAACCTGGAACTTGAGTGGTTTTCTTCCCTTATCAGCATAGCTTTTCTGACGGTCACGAGCTGCCGCCATTCGCTGTCGTATCTGAGCAATTCTCTCGGTGGTATCTACCACAAGTTCTGGGCCAGTGATTTGGCTGTCACCAACTTCTGCCCAACATAGAGGTGATCGGCATTTGCGTCAGTACAATGCCTCGAACTGAGCGGCCTGGATGCTGGTGTGGTAGCTGTTGTTATACGAAAACTCCACTAACGGAAGGTGCTTTTCCCAGCCAATACCAAAATCGATTACACACGCCCTAAGGATGTCTTAAAGGTTCTGGATGGTGCGTTCAGATTGCCCATCCGTCTGTGGGTGATAAGCTGTGCTCATATCTAAACGTGAGCCAAAAGACTTGTGCATTGCTTGCCACAGTTCAGAAGTAAAACACGCATCACGATCAGAAATGATGGAGGTTGGCACTCCGTGCCTCAATACTACTTCTTTTAGGTAGATGTCTGCTAAAGTAGAAAACTTATCCGTTTCCTTGATTGCCAGAAAATGTGCAGACTTAGTCAGTCGATCCACGATCACCCAAATGGTATCATTTCCGCGTTGAGATCTGGGCAGGCCAGTAACAAAATCCATGGAAATTTGCTCCCATTTCCATTTAGGTATTTCTGGTTGTTGAAGTAGGCCTGATGGTTTCTGATATTCGGTTTTGACTCTCGCACAAGTCAAACATTTGCTGAGGTAGGTTGCTATGTGGGCTTTCATGCCAGGCCACCAATACGTAGTCTTGAGGTCGTGGTACATTTTATCCGAACCAGGATGTACCGAATAACGAGACTTGTATGCTTCATCCATCACAAGCTCGCGTAGGTCTCCATACAGTGGAACCCAGATGCGTCCGTTTACATAGTGGGCACCGTCTTCCTTTTGTTCTAACTGCTGCCTCGATCCTCGTAAGGATTCAGCCCTGATGTTTTCTGCTTTCAATGCTTCTACCTGAGCATCTCGAATCTGAGCGGGAAGGTTGGATTGGATGGTAAGCTGTAACGCACGTACACGCTTAGGTACAGTATCTTTTCGACTGAGGGCGTCGGCCACCACACTAGCCTTGCCCGGATGGTACTTGATCGCGCATTCGTAATCATTCAAGAGCTCAACCCATCGGCGTTGTCGCATATTTAATTCCTTTTGCTTGAAGATATGCTCGAGACTCCTGTGATCGATGTAAATGGTGCACTTGGTACCGTACAGGTAATGTCTCCATATCTTAAGCGCGAAAACAACTGCTCCCAGCTCCAGATCGTGAGTAGTGTAATTTCTTTCGTGAACTTTAAGTTGGCGTGATGCTTAGGCAATGACCTTGTCACGTTGCATCAACACGCAACCAAGTCCTTGGATGAAAGCATCGCAGTAAACCACAAAATCATCTGTGCCCTCAGGCAATGAGAGGATAGGCGCGCTACAAAGTCTATCCTTTAAGTGCTGAAAGGCGGATTCTTGTGCATCACCCCAACGATAGGTGACACCCTTCTGAGTCAGTGAAGTGAGAGGTTGCGCAATCTTTGAGAAATCCTTGATAAACATTCTGTAATATCCTGCCATGTGACAACTGGTATCGAACCGGTAATTTCCGTACACTTTAATTATTGCTTAATGACTGCAATTGTGCTTAATTGTCAGCAATGTCTGAACACATACTAAACAAGTGAATTCATGCACGTTGTATACTACAAAATATTGCTTTATGCATAAGCGAGAGCGTTGCATAAAAAATACTAAGTAAACTCACCGGTAAGACACTCTGTGTCTACAGAACTGCAAAAAGCGGTCAGTCAATAAAATTGGAGCCTAGGTGTAGGTCCAACAGCAAGAATACTTTAAAACCCAAGAGTACATACAAGGGTTTAATATATATACTCTCCGGAAGCAAAAATAAGCACTAAAAAGCACCCGAAACGCACTTTAAGTGCAGAATTTTAATAAATTCAGCTCAATTCAGCATTTAAACATATGAATATTATGCAGAAATTTCGTTTTATCATCCAGAATATTTCCCTAAGTGTTGGGAATTGAAAGGGTACAAGAAGGGTACTTAAAAGACACTAAAAAGTGTAATTTAGCACTTTAACGGATTAATATCCAACCGAACAACCGAACTATACCCGAAACATAAAAATATTGTCATTGACATTATTTTTCTTTTTCTGAGCTAGTTAGGGTCCCCGAATGCCCTAACACCCGTTATAAATTACAACACACTAGTAACTAATTTGTGATTCCTAACTAAACTATATACCACTAACTAAATGGTTGAAATCCCATTTGTAAACCCCACCCCCCACCACCGTTCGGTTCCCCCATGGGGGACACCACTCTTACCAATTTCATTATTTTATTTGAGTGCTTAATATCATGGAAACACAATACACCTTGGGTAACTAGAGATGTTGGTTCATAAATATGTTCAAGGGATTAAGCAAATCATTATTCAAACACTTCAAAAAAAAAAAAAAAAATTCCTCTCTTTCTCTCTTGGCTTGGTTACGGCCGAACATCTACACCAACATCCATCCAACATCAAGTTCTTGCTTAGCCATTTTATATACTCACAAGTGTGTTAGAGTTTATACGAAGAGGCTCGGTGCATACGGAATCGCAAGGACCTCTCTACGACGCTATTAACCACCCATTTTTCGTCTAGTTTCTTCCCTAGCCTTGAGCTAGTTGTAAGTGATTCTAAACACCCTTTTGATCTTGTTTAAAGTGGTTAATAAGAAATTTAACGGGTAAAAATCATAAACACTAGAGATCAAAGTTTAAAGTCTTGCTAAGAAGATGAACTTGGTGGTTAAAGACTAACTAATAGTGTAAAATTTATGGAACTTGTTTTGTTATGATTATTTTATGTGGTTTGACGCTAGTAGTAGAACGGATCGTCATCTAACCAGGCTAGGTCATGTTCATGAAACATGAACTAGTGTTATGTTAAATAGAAAAGTTGCAAGATGACGAATCTTTCCACAACATAAACATGAACTTGTGTAAAAATAGCTTTTCTTATAAAATGGAGTTCTAAACTAGTAGATCTAAAGATCTACAAGTGGTATTTTCGAAGGACCAAGTAAAATATATACAAGTCTTATTTTAAGTCGGGTCTTTCATGAACTAGAGGTGTTTTTGTGAACAAACAAGTGTGTGGACACTTGTGTAACAAAAGTTTTAACAAAGAAATAATTTTCGTAAAAACCGACTAAAAGTTGTAAAACTTCATGTTCTTTAAAAATAAGATTTCCAAGAAACCGACTTTATTTTTAGAGATGGAAAAACCTACTTGTAACACCTGTGTCATTTCAACCATCAAACAAATGCCAAACCAATGAAATAATGTATTTCATACTTTGGACTTGTGTAAATATGTGTATCTTTTGCACATATCGACTCATGTTCGATTTCAAGCTCTAAATCGCTTTCTGGAAGGTTATACGCGCACTAATGCGTAAATATAACCAGTTTAATGCAACGAACACTCCGGAATAGTGAAATAGGCTTAACATACCTTAAATAACCTATACATAACTTAGATACAAGTTTTGGAAGGTTTGGTGTGGTGAAATCAAAGTTTAATCGCTTACAGGGACTAAAGTTGACAAACTGCGAAAGTATGCCAATATGAACTGTAACAGACATTCCGGAACATGACCATAAGTTAAACATACCATAAATATCCTTTACATAGCTTAGAAATAGGCTTTGAGGGGTTCGGTGTGCTAAAATAAACTTTTGGGTCATTCAGGGACTAAAAGTGTCAAAAAGTGCACAAGTTTGCATTTTCGCGCATAACTTACGTTCTGAATACATCCGGACATCCAAAAATTTATGTAAGCATGACTACATTATATTTTAGTGTTCGCCTTAAGAAAAATCCATTCGTCGCGTCATTTGGATCGTTTTTCGCGCTTATGCGCATTCCGTCGTAATTAAGCGAACATCGCGATCGTACGACCAAACGAACCGACATCCGAGATATTTTTGAGCATGTTTTGAGTTCCCTATACTTTAACTTCATTTTAGAGCCTTGAAATGAGGTTAACGGGGTTCAAACGCATCGAAAAAGGCCTTAAACACGTGCAGGGACCATTTCTGCCACTTTTGAAACATTTCTGAAACAGGGGGGTGCTAGCGTAGCGCGACTGCATAGTGCCTTTGCACTAGCGCTACGCGACTGCCTAACCTGACCAGATTAAGTGTATTTGCAATCAGATTTCAGCTGATTAATCCTTAACCACATGTTTTAAGTTGATGTGTCACAAAGTTAAGGAGCATATGTGGCTCCATAACCTTTGTGACAAGTGTACGGCTCGGATCGTGGCACGATATTCAAGAAACGATCCTAGCGGCTCTACTTTTTCTATAAATACCCACCCCCCTTTGGCTTAAAAACCCACAAATCTGATCATTTGGGCTCTAAGTTGGAACCTTCGTTTCATACCTGAGCTATTTTGATCTGGGTTAGCATTCGGGGACCCTTCGTAAGTATTCTTTCGTTCTTTTCCTTATTTTACTGCTTTTCGAGTCAGAAAGTCAAACTTTGTTTGACTTTCAGCGTTGACCAGTAATGGTCAATGCGAAGTTCGTTTGAACTTCGCAACGTGATTGTAATCACGATGGTCATAGTCCCTTGGGACTATGCCTACTGATTACCACGTTGTCTAGGGTCGTAGGGTAAGCGATCTAATAAATCGCTTATACCTCGAACCCGACCCAGTTTGGTCGATCATTAGGATCCGACCAAACACATTAGGTGACCATAGTAGGTAGGGAATAACCTTCCGAGGTTATACCCTATGGTCTCATCGTTTAAGTAGTTGTATGATAGGTAGTTTATATGCCTTAGGTAAATTACCAGAATACCCTTTTCATGTATAATTGGTAATTAAGCATATGCAACCTAAACCTTTGTCACATAACTGATTATGTAATATGTTTAGGCATATAACACTTGTCATAGGGCTAGTTAGGCGGTCCGAACGCGTTTCACGCGAACGACGCGTTAAAGTAGCATAAGCTACCTAAACGGGTCGTAATGGGTCGTAGACACTTAGGTTAAGTTTCATTTAGTATGTAGGCTTTGTTAAACCAAAAGACACGAGTCTCTACACTCGTTTGGTTTACAAACCCTAATGCTACCCGATACTCCGATTTAGGTCCGGTTTATTAATGTAGCTACCTATACTAGGTGCCGTTTGATATCCGCGATCTCTAGCATTGTTTAGTTGTCACTCCAGAACTACTGAGCAATCCCAAGTGAGTACATAGACCCCTCTTTTACTGTTTTCCAAACTGTTTTGGGGTGGAACACATGTGCCTACTTGTTACTTTCCTGCTTTCCTGTTTTCACATCATATACTGCTATGTTCGTTAGTACATTATAGTACATGATTTCATTACATTTCATGCTATGTATTGCCATTGTGTGCATTACTTAGTACATTGTTTTACATGACATTTTGACATAGACATTTCGACATAGACATTTTAACATGATTGACATTGATCATGTATTTCCCACAAAACATAACTTTGATTTAAACCAAGTTTTACTTCAATACTTTGTTGTTGTGCATATGGTTTAGTTGAGACATTTCACTTGCCATACATGGATATTTAACATAGACATTTGACATGGATATTTGACATAGACATTTGACATGGATATTTGACATAGACACTTTGACATGATTTACATCTTGACATGAGTACTTTGACATATTATTCAATACATTTGACAATTGATTTAAACATAGACATTTTACATTGTTTAGTTTGGTTTGATTAAGTGATTAAGTAACGATGCGTGTGTAATATGATACAAGCATGGTGGATACGCCGCTGGTACTTCCTATATATAAGTGTTTGTATGGTATTACATATCGTAGCGTTATTTGAATCATTTCAGTTTGAGACATAGAACATTTTATACAAATAACATACTTTTCACAAGACATTGTTTTACAAACAACTTATCTTATACATACCCATTTTACTATGGTTATTCATTTAACCATACATTATTCACTTATTTTATACATATCATCTGAACTCATTGTTTTTCAAATGATTTACAAAACAAAGCAAATTACAAGGTTCATGACTAAACATTTTCTCAAACATAAGTCATGGAACCTATTTTCACAAAACCTATGTATCTCACAGGCATTTTTATGCTGACGTACCTATTTTCACATGTGTTTTTCAGGAACTGTTGCATAAGATGATCAAGATACATATAGGCAGACTTGGGCTTTAGTGACAATAAAAGATGCAAGAGTAGTTAATTATGTTGTATTTCCTAGTTTGATAAGACATTGTAACACTTTTTATCAATAAAACGAAACTTCAATTGCCATGGATTTGAAACAATTAATTCTGTTACAACACTCCCCGACATTTCCGCCACGTTTTGTATGTTCCACGTGGTCGGGGTGTGACAGAAAAGATGGTATCAGAGCCAATGGTTATAGGGAATTAGGCTATTAGTAATGCTTTGACCTAGTCTATAACCTTCTTAGGACCCTAACGCGAGTTTACTTGCGTTTAGTCAAAAAACAATACCGTCACCTATCCTTAGGCGACGACCACAACAAGAACATAAATTTCAAAACAGCTTTGAAAACTAATCATCTGTTCTAGGATGATTTATTACAAGGTTTTGAACCCTCTGTTATATGGTTTTGAACCCCTTTGAGTTTTCAAAATCTCGTCAAGGTTCTGGGTTTTAAATAATGTGAACACGTGCAAACTGGAAGGGTGAATGCCTGTATTCTGGGTTTTCTGTCTAGGCAAGCACTTCGTATACATCTCATCAGACGCGAGACCAGTTGTGCTTACCTAGGAATTCTTGGGATGAGTGTTCACTTATAGGCGAGCATGTCTTCGCGATACATTATTTTTGACCCATTTACTTTGATTAATCACTGTGTGTCGTTTGTTGCTTTGTAGTAACAAACAAATGACCACTATCCTTGCTTTCATCAGATTTGTTTCATCTCATTCTTTTCGTCTAATTCTTTCACTCGTTTCCTTTCATGTTCTCCTCTTGTAGAATGCCTCCACGACGCGAAAATCCGGTATCTGTTGACGAGCTGGCAGCTGTCATTACACAGCAAATGACTGCTGCAATCCCGATCATCGTTGCCCAATGTCACCAAGCTATCAACAACAATAATGCCCCATGCAACTTCAAGACGTTCAACTCGGCAAAGCCATCAAAGTTTTCTGGGTCTCAAGGAGCGACTGCACTTCTGCAATGGTTCGAGAGTCTAGAGAGCACCTTCAGGCATGTTCAATGTCCAAACGAGCGAAAGGTAGATTTTGCATCTAGTGTCTTCGAGAAACGAGCTTTGACATGGTGGAACGGTGTGGTGAGAGATAGGGGTGCCGAAGTGGCACTGGCCCAAACTTGGGAAGAACTTCGAGCACTGATGATGAAGGAATTCTGTCCTCGTCACGAGATCAGGGCATTGGAAAGGGAATTCGACGATCTTAAGCAAGACAGCGGTGAACATCGAGCATACACTGATCGATATGAGGAGCTGAGCCTGTTGTGTCCTACCATGGTTACGCCTTTGGATAAGGCGATCGAAAAATACATTGATGGTCTCCCTGACACAGTTCAAGACATTGTTACTGGTAGTAACCCCACTACGGTTAGGCAGGCCATTGAGCTATCTGCAACGTTGACTGAATCTCAGATCAGGAAACGTAAACTTTTCCGAAAGGGTGACAAGAAACCGGTCGAGGAATCGAAACAAATCGAGGAATCAAAGACCATGGATGTACAGACTGGATCCCCTAAGGGGTCAAAGAAGCAAAAGGCTTCTCAGAACTTCGCCATGGTCGCTCACAATGATCAAGCCGCCCCCAACCAACCAGCTAAACCCCGTACTAGGAAGCCATACAATGGAACTTCACCTTTGTGCAACCGATGTAACCTTTATCATCATGTTAATGTGAAGTGCCGCGAATGCCAAATTTGTGGACGTAAAGGTCATACAGCAAAAGTTTGCGTAGCAGCAGTTGCACTAAATCAAGCTGACAACAAACCTGCTCGAGCTCGCTTTCCTCCAGGTTCTTGCTACAAGTGTGGCGAGATGGGACATTTCCGAAGAAATTGCCCAAAGCTTGCTAATGCTAATCCAGCACAGAGATGAGCATCTGATCGACTAGAAGACAACACTCTTTAGAAATAATCATATCTTATGTATTATTTTCTTTTGTTGTCAAGGTCCATGAAACAGTTGTTATCATTGTTAATAAATAAATCTTTTTATTTACATTACAATGTATTTATGTGGTTGTATGCATAAACAACATATCCCCTATAATACCGACAATCGAGGAATCGTATTCCTTGAAAAGCAAACTATCCCCAAAATTCTTCCATGTTACAATCTCTTGCGTTTTCCACAAAGATCCTAAGTACCCGTCTCTTGCAAAGAAACGAAGTACAAGGTACAAGTTATAATTCTGTACGAATACCCCAAGTACCACTATAAATTCTTAATAGGGTACCCAAGGGTATTTCCGTATGTCCTAAATTATTGTGTACCTTAATTCGAATATTGCGTTTTTCCTGAAAAACAGAAATCGAATTTTTGGTTGATCATCCTATCTTCATGAATGGATTCTTGAAATGATTAAAGTGCCAAATGAAATCCAAGAATTGGATTCTTGGTGTGCTTTAAGTGTCCGCGTCCAAAGATAACAAATTAATAAACAAGTTAAACAACTATGTGATTATGTGCTTATGTGTTCCCTTTTATGTTTTTGTGTGATCCAAGTTTTGTTATCCAAATCCTCGAAGAATCTTCCATATCTTTGTATATGGAATTCGTAGTAGGATATCCAAAGGTACTATATTAAATCCTAAATGGGCTTTTACGTGATAGTAAAGACCCTTGGATTATATTGTACTATTCCATAATTAGACCCCTGAGTGGTCTAGGTAAACAGATTGATTCAAAAAAAAAAAAAAAAATCTGGTTAGGAATATCATGTGATGATATAGCTGAAAGGACTCCTTGGCGGCCTAATTAAAAGGATCATTTGTCGATCTAATTAAAAGGACCCTATGGTAGTCTAGTCACACTCATCACGGGTTTGATTTTCCTCCCCTAAAACATTTCAAGACAAACTGTGCGGACTATGCAAGGAATTACGTAATTATGGATGCATACATAATTATGGAATTCAGTGCACGGAAACCACAGCTAGTTTGGTCATGTGTCTGGAAAATTGACTCTTTTCGTTCATTTTTGGTTTCTGAAGAAACGGTGAAAAATGACTCTTTTCGTTCATTTTTGGTTTCTGAAGAAACGGTGAAAAATGACTCTTGTCGTTCATTTTTGGTTTCTGAAGAAATGGTGAAAAATGACTCTTGTCGTTCATTTTTGGTTTCTGAAGAAATGGTGAAAAATGACTCTTTTCGTTCATTTTTGGTTTCTGAAGAAATGGTGAAAAATGACTCTTGTCGTTCATTTTTGGTTTCTGAAGAAACGGTGAAAAATGACTCTTTTCGTTCATTTTTGATTTCTGAAGAAACGGTGAAAAATGACTCTTTTCGTTTTTGGTTTCTGAAGAAATGGTAAAAAATGACTCCTTTCGTTCATTTTCGGTTCTGAAGAATGTCCGTCAAGGAAATGTCAGGATTTTGCCTCTCATATCTTTGGTGGTTATTTGACACAAAGCCACAGATAGACTCCTACGAATGAATTTCGGGACGAAATTTCCTAAAGTAGGGGAGACTGTAACACCTGTGTCATTTCAACCATCAAACAAATGCCAAACCAATGAAATAATGTATTTCATACTTTGGACTTGTGTAAATATGTGTATCTTTTGCACATATCGACTCATGTTCGATTTCAAGCTCTAAATCGCTTTCTGGAAGGTTATACGCGCACTAATGCGTAAATATAACCAGTTTAATGCAACGAACACTCCGGAATAGTGAAATAGGCTTAACATACCTTAAATAACCTATACATAACTTAGATACAAGTTTTGGAAGGTTTGGTGTGGTGAAATCAAAGTTTAATCGCTTACAGGGACTAAAGTTGACAAACTGCGAAAGTATGCCAATATGAACTGTAACAGACATTCCGGAACATGACCATAAGTTAAACATACCATAAATATCCTTTACATAGCTTAGAAATAGGCTTTGAGGGGTTCGGTGTGCTAAAATAAACTTTTGGGTCATTCAGGGACTAAAAGTGTCAAAAAGTGCACAAGTTTGCATTTTCGCGCATAACTTACGTTCTGAATACATCCGGACATCCAAAAATTTATGTAAGCATGACTACATTATATTTTAGTGTTCGCCTTAAGAAAAATCCATTCGTCGCGTCATTTGGATCGTTTTTCGCGCTTATGCGCATTCCGTCGTAATTAAGCGAACATCGCGATCGTACGACCAAACGAACCGACATCCGAGATATTTTTGAGCATGTTTTGAGTTCCCTATACTTTAACTTCATTTTAGAGCCTTGAAATGAGGTTAACGGGGTTCAAACGCATCGAAAAAGGCCTTAAACACGTGCAGGGACCATTTCTGCCACTTTTGAAACATTTCTGAAACAGGGGGGTGCTAGCGTAGCGCGACTGCATAGTGCCTTTGCACTAGCGCTACGCGACTGCCTAACCTGACCAGATTAAGTGTATTTGCAATCAGATTTCAGCTGATTAATCCTTAACCACATGTTTTAAGTTGATGTGTCACAAAGTTAAGGAGCATATGTGGCTCCATAACCTTTGTGACAAGTGTACGGCTCGGATCGTGGCACGATATTCAAGAAACGATCCTAGCGGCTCTACTTTTTCTATAAATACCCACCCCCCTTTGGCTTAAAAACCCACAAATCTGATCATTTGGGCTCTAAGTTGGAACCTTCGTTTCATACCTGAGCTATTTTGATCTGGGTTAGCATTCGGGGACCCTTCGTAAGTATTCTTTCGTTCTTTTCCTTATTTTACTGCTTTTCGAGTCAGAAAGTCAAACTTTGTTTGACTTTCAGCGTTGACCAGTAATGGTCAATGCGAAGTTCGTTTGAACTTCGCAACGTGATTGTAATCACGATGGTCATAGTCCCTTGGGACTATGCCTACTGATTACCACGTTGTCTAGGGTCGTAGGGTAAGCGATCTAATAAATCGCTTATACCTCGAACCCGGCCCAGTTTGGTCGATCATTAGGATCCGACCAAACACATTAGGTGACCATAGTAGGTAGGGAATAACCTTCCGAGGTTATACCCTATGGTCTCATCGTTTAAGTAGTTGTATGATAGGTAGTTTATATGCCTTAGGTAAATTACCAGAATACCCTTTTCATGTATAATTGGTAATTAAGCATATGCAACCTAAACCTTTGTCACATAACTGATTATGTAATATGTTTAGGCATATAACACTTGTCATAGGGCTAGTTAGGCGGTCCGAACGCGTTTCACGCGAACGACGCGTTAAAGTAGCATAAGCTACCTAAACGGGTCGTAATGGGTCGTAGACACTTAGGTTAAGTTTCATTTAGTATGTAGGCTTTGTTAAACCAAAAGACACGAGTCTCTACACTCGTTTGGTTTACAAACCCTAATGCTACCCGATACTCCGATTTAGGTCCGGTTTATTAATGTAGCTACCTATACTAGGTGCCGTTTGATATCCGCGATCTCTAGCATTGTTTAGTTGTCACTCCAGAACTACTGAGCAATCCCAAGTGAGTACATAGACCCCTCTTTTACTGTTTTCCAAACTGTTTTGGGGTGGAACACATGTGCCTACTTGTTACTTTCCTGCTTTCCTGTTTTCACATCATATACTGCTATGTTCGTTAGTACATTATAGTACATGATTTCATTACATTTCATGCTATGTATTGCCATTGTGTGCATTACTTAGTACATTGTTTTACATGACATTTTGACATAGACATTTCGACATAGACATTTTAACATGATTGACATTGATCATGTATTTCCCACAAAACATAACTTTGATTTAAACCAAGTTTTACTTCAATACTTTGTTGTTGTGCATATGGTTTAGTTGAGACATTTCACTTGCCATACATGGATATTTGACATAGACATTTGACATGGATATTTGACATAGACATTTGACATGGATATTTGACATAGACACTTTGACATGATTTACATCTTGACATGAGTACTTTGACATATTATTCAATACATTTGACAATTGATTTAAACATAGACATTTTACATTGTTTAGTTTGGTTTGATTAAGTGATTAAGTAACGATGCGTGTGTAATATGATACAAGCATGGTGGATACGCCGCTGGTACTTCCTATATATAAGTGTTTGTATGGTATTACATATCGTAGCGTTATTTGAATCATTTCAGTTTGAGACATAGAACATTTTATACAAATAACATACTTTTCACAAGACATTGTTTTACAAACAACTTATCTTATACATACCCATTTTACTATGGTTATTCATTTAACCATACATTATTCACTTATTTTATACATATCATCTGAACTCATTGTTTTTCAAATGATTTACAAAACAAAGCAAATTACAAGGTTCATGACTAAACATTTTCTCAAACATAAGTCATGGAACCTATTTTCACAAAACCTATGTATCTCACAGGCATTTTTATGCTGACGTACCTATTTTCACATGTGTTTTTCAGGAACTGTTGCATAAGATGATTCTACATATAGGCAGACTTGGGCTTTAGTGACAATAAAAGATGCAAGAGTAGTTAATTATGTTGTATTTCCTAGTTTGATAAGACATTGTAACACTTTTTATCAATAAAACGAAACTTCAATTGCCATGGATTTGAAACAATTAATTCTGTTACAACACTCCCCGACATTTCCGCCACGTTTTGTATGTTCCACGTGGTCGGGGTGTGACACTACTAAATGTGTTGAAGAGTTACTACACATTTTTACACAACTTGCAAGTTCATGTGATTGCGATATATGTTTATGTTGGACTAGTCTGATGATGATTGGAAATTGATTGGTTGAATTTTTAAAAGAAAATGATACGCTAGTAAGCGTGGCCACCTCCAGTTACAGAGGAAACTCTGGCGAAAATTTTCCAGAAAATAACACTTAGAATATTTTTGGTGACAAATGTTATGAATATATTTTTGAGTTGTTTTCCAAACAAACTTTGCCAGGATTTTTATTACAAAATCACCAAATACCGGAGGTGGATTTTCATAAATGAAACTTGTTAAATATATATTTATCGCTTGTGTGATTATGTGATTATTTTGTGAACTAGGTATATATTATTTTTAGAGTAAAAATAAAATGACTTGGAGATACTCGTAACGAGTAAAAATACAAAAAATACACATGCGACCTATTTAGACCAGATACGTAATTCGGGTGCAAAGTGTAAAATACAAAAAGCTTATATTTATTTTTGAGAAAATAATATAAGTAAGACACGTTAAAAATATAAAATATTTTTAACACAAGAATATATACACAAAAGAGAGTGACTGTACTTGTGCGACACAAGTCTAGTGACTAACGTTAAGAAAACGCGTATAGGTTACGACGTTAATTAAGCAAATCCGATGAAGTTTACGACGCACTGGAACGCAAAGTTGTGAGTTCATGCTCCCCCTTTTTCTTTTAGCTATTTTCAGTTTTATAACTTCGGGGGTGAAATACATGTACAAATATTATAATGTTTATAAATGGTATGATAACAAGAAACGCACTTGGTGAGGACGAGAACCAAGTAGGATGCGTTATGAGAAATGATAACAAGAAACGCACTTGGTGAGGACGAGAACCAAGTAGGATGCGTTATGAGAAATGATAACAAGAAACGCACTTGGTGAGGACGAGAACCAAGCAGGATGCGTTATGAGAAATGATACGAGAAATCGTGTCACGAATAGGGTACAGAAGCACCATTAATCAACAATATACCTAGACTGCAGAACAAAAGGTTAGATCTAACGGGTGCCGGGCAGCCACACTCTCGGTGAGGGCGAGAATCGAGTAGTGCTTTTGTGTCTCAGAATATACCAATTAAATGCCTAAGGTTTGGTGACTTCCTATGTCGTGTCACATGTTAATGGCTTTGCAACCCATTAACATTCCTGATACATACAGGAATACTTTATTTACATAAAATTCAGACCATACTAAAACTTGATTAATACTTGAAGTACGTGGGGTACTCAAGAAAAACTTGATTTATAACTTGAAGTACGTGGGGTACTCAAGAGAACGGGAATTATACTTGAAGTACGTGGGGTACTCAAGAAAACGGGAATTATACTTGAGTACGTGGGGTACTCAAGAAAAACCTGAATTATACATAAGTACGTGGTGTACACATGAATACTTGATTTATATATGAAAACTTGATTTATACACAAACTATGTTTTCATACGAAGTATACAAAAATGAAATACAAAAGCTGCATGAATTCACACCAACATTATGTTGACGTTTTTTCCAAAACTCACATGTATTTCAGGTAACTAGGATGGATGTGCGCGTGGTCTTACTCATGCTCGTGGATGTCGCTTGTGTTTATCTTTAAATTAAGTTGTAAACTTTTAAGACAATGTTTTATGCCGTCTAGCGATGTAAACGCTATCTTATGTCTCAAATTATGGTATTTGAAGTTATTCTCATGAGCATGTAGTATGTTTACCTTTCGTATGCAACGAGAACCTTTCATGATCACACCTCGTGCTTCCGCCGCAAAAGGGGTGTGACAGATTGGTATCAGAGCTGCGATTGTAGTGAACCAGGATTCCTTCTAGAAGTAGAATGTCACGAGTATACGTGACTTTACCTGGAAGCGATGGCCCATCTGAAGGAAGAAATACAAGGATGAAACGAACTGTGCGGACTGTGCAAGGAGTTACGTAATTATGGATGCATACATAATTATGGAATTCAGTGCACAGAAACCACAGCAAGTCTTGTCACGTATAGATTCCCTCGGTGCATCCCTACTAAGTACTCTGCTAGAGTAAAAATTGTTTGATGTCACTTATGTGGTATATACTTGTGTATATATATATATACTACTACTGTCTCGTATGACGATATCAAACAAATGTTTAACCCTGTTGTGTTATGTTCTTCAGAACATGGCACTCAGAAGAGCTGTGAACGCTCATAACCAACCTCCTCCTCCCCCACTACCAAGAATTGCCGAAGAGCTGGAAGCTCTACTGGAAGAAAGGATCTCCGCTGCTATCGCCCAGTACGAGGCAAACCGAACTCAAGACAGTGGCGGCCCAAGCAACGCTAGACGTAATGGGAACGGAGATTCATCTGAAGGCAATGCAGCTCCAGGCTGCACTTTCAAGCAGTTCCTCGACTGCAAGCCGATGAACTATGACGGCACAGGAGGTGCAGTAGCATTTGTACGCTGGGCGGAGAAGACTGAAGCTGCTATCCGCATGAGCAAGTGTACCGCGGATCAGCAAGTCACGTTTGCTACTGGATTGTTTGCCGATGAAGCTCTGACTTGGTGGAACTTACAAGCCCAAACCTTGGTCGATGTTGCCGCTTATGGCCTAACCTGGGAGGAACTGAAGGAAAGAATGAGAGAGAAGTATTGCTCTCGTGCTGAACTCCAAAGACTGGAAACGGAGTTCTGGCACCTAACCATGGAAGGTGCTGACATTAATGGATATACTCGAAGGTTCCACGATCTGTCTAGAGTGCTTCCCTACATGGTGACTCCCGAATTCAAGCACATTGAACGCTACATTTGGGGACTGGCCCCAGAGTTTCGCGGCATGGTAACTTCGGCCAAACCACAAACAATCACCGAGGCTGTAACTCTGGCTGTCAGCCTTACCGAGGATTGTGTTCGTATGAAGAAGTTATCGTTGAACTCAACAGAGAAGACCGAGACACATGCTGAGTCGTCCGGTGACAAGAAAAGAAAGCATTCGAATCTGAATCAAGCAACTCGGAACAACAAAGGTTTCAACAACAAGAAGCGTGACGCTAACCCGTCTCAGGAGGCGAAGACCCTTACAACCAAGGCATACCAAGGCTCCATGCCTAAATGCCAAAAATGCAAGTTTCATAATGAAGGAGCTTGTCGCATTCCAAGGTGCGACAAATGTGGTAGATTGGGTCACCAAGCAAAAAATTGTTGGGGAAAAGGAAAGAATGGAAATGGCAAAGGTAACCGGAATGGCCATGGAGCTGGGCAAAGCCAAGGATGCTTTGGTTGTGGAAGCATGGATCATTTCAAGAAAAATTGCCCAAGGGGAAACAACGTTCAGACTCGAGCGTTTGTGATTGGGGCAAGGAAAGCACGCGAGAACCCTAATGTGGTCACCGGTACGTTTCTCATTAACAATCACTTTGCATTCATATTATTTGACACTGGCGCCGATTTTAGCTTCATGTCTGTGGAATTTAAACGCATGCTTGGAATAGAATCTAGTAGATTAGAAATTCCTTATTCCATAGAGCTAGCCAACGGTAAACTTGTTGAATCGAGCGAAGTCGTTAGAGGCTGCACACTAGAACTTGGTGAACGAAGATTTAGCATCGACCTCTTACCTATTCAATTGGGTAGCTTCGATGTAGTAGTCGGAATGGACTGGTTGTCCAAGAACAAAGCTGAAGTTATTTGTCACGAGAAAATCATCCGCATCCCTTTGGCGAATGATGAAACTCTCATCGTGCATGGGGAAAAGCGAGACGCACCTCTTCGAATCAACAGTTGTATGAAGGCACAGAAGTGCTTAAGGAAAGGATGTGCCGCTTTCCTAGCACACGTTATAGACAAGAAGGCTGAGGAGCCGGAACTCGAAGACATTCCTGTGGGGAAGGAATTTCCTGATGAGTTCCCTGAAGATCTGCCAGGACTACCTCCACAACGACAAGTCGAATCCCGTATAGACTTGGTTTCAGGAGCCGCTCCTGTGGCCAAAGCTCCCTATCGACTTGCGCCATCCGAAATGCAAGAATTATCTACACAACTCCAGGAGTTGTTGGATAAAGGATTCATAAGGCCAAGCTTCTCGCCCTGGGGAGCTCCAGTATTATTCGTGAAGAAGAAGGACGGAACACTGCGGATGTGTATCGATTACAGGGAATTGAACAAGCTCACTATCAAGAATCGGTACCCACTACCGAGGATTGATGACTTATTTGATCAACTGCAAGGATCAAGTTACTATTCCAAGATCGACCTTCGATCTGGATACCATCAGCTGAGAATCCAAGAGGAAAGCGTACGAAAGACTGCATTCAGAACACGCTATGGGCACTACGAATTTCTTGTGATGCCGTTTGGGCTGACGAATGCACCAGCGGTCTTTATGGATCTGATGAATCGCGTATGCAAACCATATCTCGATAAATTCGTGATTGTATTTATCGATGATATCCTGATTTACTCGCGAACGAAAGAAGAGCACGAGCAACATCTCAGAACCATCTTGGAACTACTGAAGAAAGAGAAACTTTATGCGAAGTTCTCGAAATGCGAATTCTGGATTCGCGAAGTACAATTTCTTGGTCACGTTGTGAATGAGAAGGGCATTCATGTAGACCCGTCCAAGATAGAAGCAATAAAGAATTGGGAAGCTCCCAAGACCCCAACCGAAGTACGACAATTTTTGGGCTTAGCGGGCTATTACCGACGTTTCATCAAGAACTTCTCAAAGATAGCTCAACCGCTAACGACCCTTACACAAAAAGACAAGAAATACGACTGGGGTCACAAACAAGAAGAAGCCTTCAAGTTACTTAAAAACAAGCTCTGCGATGCGCCAATACTATCATTACCCGAAGGCACTGAAGACTTCGTGGTATACTGCGACGCCTCACGACAAGGCTTGGGTTGCGTGCTCATGCAACGCCAAAAAGTCACCGCTTACGCTTCAAGACAACTGAAGGTACATGAAAGAAACTATACCACTCACGACCTGGAGCTGGGCGCAGTGGTATTCGCCTTAAAGATCTGGCGACATTATTTATATGGTACTCGATGTACAATTTTCACAGATCACAAAAGCTTACAACACATGTTTGATCAGAAGGAATTGAATATGCGCCAGCGGCGATGGGTCGAGCTGCTAAATGATTACGACTGTGAGATCAAGTACCATCCTGGAAAGGCAAACGTTGTAGCGGACGCTTTGAGCCGAAAAGAAAGGGTTAAGACCCTAAGGGTTCGAGCGTTAGAAATGACCATTCGAACGAACCTCACTGCACGCATTCGTGATGCACAACAAGAAGCTCTTAAAGGAGAGAGCCGTAAAGCTGAATACCTACGGGGTATGCTGAAATACATGACGCCAAATGAAGAGGGAGCCTTATACTTCAAGAAGCGTATTTGGGTTCCACTCTATGGTGGCATACGAGAAGTCATTCTTGATGAAGCGCACAAATCAAGATACTCGATCCATCCAGGATCAGATAAAATGTATCAAGACTTGAAGGAATATTACTGGTGGCCGAGACTTAAAAGCGACGTTGCTGTCTATGTTGGAAAATGCCTAACCTGTGCTAAGGTTAAGGCCGAATATCAGAAACCGTCCGGCCTACTACAACAACCAGAGATTCCCGTGTGGAAGTGGGAACAAATCTCGATGGACTTTATAACGAAATTACCCAGGACCCCGAGAGGGCACGATATAATATGGGTAATAGTTGATCGGTTAACAAAGTCTGCGCACTTCCTACCGATCCGTGAAAAAGACAGCACTGGAAAGCTTGCTGAAATATACTTAAGAGAAATTGTGGCACGTCATGGAGTGCCAATCTCAATCATTTCAGACAGAGATGGACGCTTTGTCTCAAGAATCTGGCAATCATTTCAGGAAGCCTTTGGATCTCAGTTAGATCTAAGCACGGCATTCCATCCACAAACAGACAGCCAGAGCGAACGGACTATACAAACGTTAGAAGATATGCTTCGCGCATGTGTCATGGATCTAGGCGGCAGCTGGGATACTCATCTACCTTTAGTTGAGTTCTCCTACAATAACAGTTATCCTACGAGCATAAAAGCCGCGCCGTTCGAAGCTCTGTATGGCCGCAAATGCCGATCGCCCTTATGTTGGGCAGACGCTGGAGATAAACGTATGGTTGGTCCTGAACTTGTACAAGAGACAACCGATAAGATTGCGTAGATCCGAGAGCACATTAAGGCGGCCCGAGATCGACAAAAGAGCTACGCTGATCCGAAAAGAAAATCAGTAGAATTCGAGGTGGGAGACAAAGTGTTGTTAAAAGTCTCACCTTGGAAGGGCGTAGTCAGATTTGGAAAGCGTGGAAAGCTGATTCCACGATACATCGGACCATTCAGAATATTGGAAAGAATTGGTACCGTGGCATACAAGTTGGAGTTACCGGAAGAACTTAATGGAGTACATGATACGTTTCATGTATCCAACCTGAAGAAGAGTCCAACACAAGAAAACGTGATCATCCCGATGGATGAAGTGCATATTGATGACGCCCTCCGATTTACAGAACAACCCGTTGAGGTTACCGACTGGAAAGTCAACAAGACCAGGAGGAGCAGTGTGAAACTTGTCAAAGTACGTTGGAGCTCTAAGCACGGACCCGAGTATACGTGGGAACGTGAAGACCAGTTCAAAGAAAAGTATCCCCACCTATTCAAGAAGACTCCAGCGAGAGTTAGTTCAGCCTGAATTTCGGGACGAAATTCTTTTAACGGGGGGAGACTGTGACAACTGGCATCGAACCGGTAATTTCCGTACACTTTAATTATTGCTTAATGACTGCAATTGTGCTTAATTGTCAGCAATGTCTGAACACATACTAAACAAGTGAATTCATGCACGTTGCTTTATGCATAAGCGAGAGCGTTGCGTCAAAAATACTAAGTAAACTCACCGGTAAGTCACTCTGTGTCAACAGAACTGCAAAAAGCGGTCAGTCAATAAAATTGGAGCCTAGGTGTAGGTCCAACAGCAAGAATACATTAAAACCCAAGAGTATATACAAGGGTTTAATATATATACTCTCCGGAAGCAAAAATAAGCACTAAAAAGCACCCGAAACGCACTTTAAGTGCAGAATTTTAATAAATTCAGCTCAATTCAGCATTTAAACATATGAATATTATGCAGAAATTTCGTTTTATCATCCAGAATATTTCCCTAAGTGTTGGGAATTGAAAGGGTACAAGAAGGGTACTTAAAAGACACTAAAAAGTGTAATTTAGCACTTTAACGGATTAATATCCAACCGAACAACCGAACTATACCTGGAACATAAAAATATTGTCATTGACATTATTTTTCTTTTTCTGAGCTAGTTAGGATCCCCGAATACCCTAACACCCATTATAAATTACAACACACTAGTAACTAATTTGTCATTCCTAACTAAACTATATACCACTAACTAAATGGTTGAAATCCCATTTGTAAACCCCACCCCCCACCACCGTTCGGTTCCCCCATGGGGGACACCACTCTTACCAATTTGATTATTTTATTTGAGTGCTTAATATCATGGAAACAAAATACACCTTGGGTAACTAGAGATGTTGGTTCATAAGTATGTTCAAGGGATTAAGCAAATCATTATTCAAACACTTCAAAAAAAAAAAATTCCTCTCTTTCTCTCTTGGCTTGGTTACGGCCGAACATCCACACCAACATCCATCCAACATCAAGTTCTTGCTTAGCCATTTTATATACTCACAAGTGTGTTAGAGTTTATACGAAGAGGCTCGGTGCATACGGAATCGCAAGGACCTCTCTACGACGCTATTAACCACCCATTTTTCGTCTAGTTTCTTCCCTAGCCTTGAGCTAGTTGTAAGTGATTCTAAACACCCTTTTGATCTTGTTTAAAGTGGTTAATAAGAAATTTAACGGGTAAAAATCATAAACACTAGAGATCAAAGTTTAAAGTCTTGCTAAGAAGATGAACTTGGTGGTTAAAGACTAACTAATAGTGTAAAATTTATGGAACTTGTTTTGTTATGATTATTTTATGTGGTTTGACACTAGTAGTAGAACGGATCGTCATCTAACCAGGCTAGGTCATGTTCATGAAACATGAACTAGTGTTATGTTAAATAGAAAAGTTGCAAGATGACGAATCTTTCCACAACATAAACATGAACTTGTGTAAAAATAGCTTTTCTTATAAAATGGAGTTCTAAACTAGTAGATCTAAAGATCTACAAGTGGTATTTTCGAAGGACCAAGTAAAATATATACAAGTCTTATTTTAAGTCGGGTCTTTCATGAACTAGAGGTGTTTTTGTGAACAAACAAGTGTGTGGACACTTGTGTAACAAAAGTTTTAACAAAGAAATAATTTTCGTAAAAACCGACTAAAAGTTGTAAAACTTCATGTTCTTTAAAAATAAGATTTCCAAGAAACCGACTTTATTTTTAGAGATGGAAAAACCTACTAAATGTGTTGAAGAGTTACTACACATTTTTACACAACTTGCAAGTTCATGTGATTGCGATATATGTTTATGTTGGACTAGTTTGATGATGATTGGAAATTGATTGGTTGAATTTTTAAAAGAAAATGATACGCTAGTAAGCGTGGCCACCTCCAGTTACAGAGGAAACTCTGGCGAAATTTTTCCAGAAAATAACACTTAGAATATTTTTGGTGACAAATGTTATGAATATATTTTTGACTTGTTTTCCAAACAAACTTTGCCATGATTTTTATTACAAAATCACCAAATACCGGAGGTGGATTTTCATAAATGAAACTTGTTAAATATATATTTATCGCTTGTGTGATTATGTGATTATTTTGTGAACTTGGTATATATTATTTTTAGAGTAAAAATAATATGACTTGGAGATACTCGTAACGAGTAAAAATACAAAAAATACACATGCGACCTATTTAGACCAGATACGTAATTCGGGTGCAAAGTGTAAAATACAAAAAGCTTATATTTATTTTTGAGAAAATAATATAAGTAAGACACGTAGTTAAAAATATAAAATATTTTTAACACAAGAATATATACACAAAAGAGAGTGACTGTACTTGTGCGACACAAGTCTAGTGACTAACGTTAAGAAAACGCGTATAGGTTACGACGTTAATTAAGCAAATCCGGTGAAGTTTACGACGCACAGGAATGCAAAGTTGTGAGTTCATGCTCCCCCTTTTTCTTTTAGCTGTTTTCAGTTTTATAACTTCGGGGGTGAAATACATGTACAAATATTATAATGTTTATAAATGGTATGATAACAAGAAATGCACTTGGTGAGGACGAGAACCAAGTAGGATGCGTTATGAGAAATGATAACAAGAAACGCACTTGGTGAGGACGAGAACCAAGCAGGATGCGTTATGAGAAATGATACGAGAAATCGTGTCACGAATAGGGTACAGAAGCACCATTAATCAACAATATACCTAGACCGCAGAAGAAAACGTTAGATCTAACTTCGGGGGTGAAATACATGTACAAATATTATAATGTTTATAAATGGTATGATAACAAGAAACGCACTTGGTGAGGACGAGAACCAAGTAGGATGCGTTATGAGAAATGATGACACGAAACGCACTTGGTGAGGACGAGAACCAAGTAGGATGCGTTATTAGAAATGATAACAAGAAACGCACTTGGTGAGGACGAGAACCAAGCAGGATGCGTTATGAGAAATGATACGAGAAATCGTGTCACGAATAGGGTACAGAAGCACCATTAATCAACAATATACCTAGACCGCAGAACAAAATGTTAGATCTAACGGGTGCCGGGCAGCCACACTCTCGGTGAGGGCGAGAATCGAGTAGTGCTTTTGTGTCTCAGAATATACCAATTAAATGCCTAAGGTTTGGTGATTTCCTATGTCGTGTCACATGTTAATGGCTTTGCAACCCATTAACAATCCTGATACATACAGGAATACTTTATTTACATAAAATTCATACCATACTAAAACTTGATTAATACTTGAAGTACGTGGGGTACTCAAGAAAAACTTGATTTATAACTTGAAGTACGTGGGGTACTCAAGAGAACGGGAATTATACTTGAAGTACGTGGGGTACTCAAGAAAACGGGAATTATACTTGAGTACGTGGGGTACTCAAGAAAAACCTGAATTATACATAAGTACGTGGTGTACACATGAATACTTGATTTATATATGAAAACTTGATTTATACACAAACTATGTTTTCATACGAAGTATACAAACGAGAAATACAAAAGCTGCATGAATTCACACCAACATTATGTTGACGTTTTTTTTTCCAAAACTCACATGTATTTCAGGTAACTAGGATGAATGTGTGCGTGGTCTTACTCATGCTCGTGGATGTCGCTTGTGTTTATCTTTAAATTAAGTTGTAAACTTTTAAGACAATGTTTTATGCCGTCTAGCGAGGTAAACGCTATCTTATGTCTCAAATTATAGTATTTGAAGTTATTCTCATGAGCATGTAGTATGTTTACCTTTCGTATGCAACGAGAACCTTTCATGATCACACCTCGTGCTTCCGCCGCAAAAAGGGGTGTGACATGCCAAACCCAAGAATTGGCGGCTTTCTGTTGGTGTGCGGGGTGCAGGATAGTTCTTGATTGAGTCAACCTTGGATGGATCAACATGAATCCCATCCTTGTTTACCACATGGCCTAGAAAGTGGACTTCGTGAAGCTAGAAGTCACATTTCGAAAACTTGGCATACAACTGCTCTTTTCGAAGAAGTTCCAGCATAAGTCGTAGATGCTGCTCGTGTTCCTCCTGACTCTTCGAATAGATCAGGATATCGTCGATGAACACAATAACGAATTTATCCAGGTAAGGTTTGCATACTCGGTTCATGAGATCCATGAAGACCGCTAAATTCGTGATTGTATTTATCGATGATATCCTGATTTACTCGCGAACGAAAGAAGAGCACGAGCAACATCTCAGAACCATCTTGGAACTACTGAAGAAAGAGAAACTTTATGCGAAGTTCTCGAAATGCGAATTCTGGATTCGCGAAGTATAATTTCTTGGTCACGTTGTGAATGAGAAGGGCATTCATGTAGACCCATCCAAGATAGAAGCAATAAAGAATTGGGAAGCTCCCAAGACCCCAACCGAAGTACGTAGCGGGCTATTACCGACGTTTCATCAAGAACTTCTCAAAGATAGCTCAACCGCTAACGACCCTTACACAAAAAGACAAGAAATACGACTGGGTTCACAAACAAGAAAAAGCCTTCAAGTTACTTAAAAACAAGCTCTGCGATGCGCCAATACTATCATTACCCGAAGGCACTGAAGACTTCGTGGTATACTGCGACGCCTCACGACAAGGCTTGGGTTGCGTGCTCATGCAACGCCAAAAAGTCACCACTTATGCTTCAAGACAACTGAAGGTACATGAAAGAAACTATACCACTCACGACCTGGAGCTGGGCGCAGTGGTATTCGCCTTGAAGATCTGGCGACATTATTTATATGGTACTCGATGTACAATTTTCACAGATCACAAAAGCTTACAACACATGTTTGATCAGAAGGAATTGAATATGCGCCAGCGGCGATGGGTCGAGCTGCTAAATGATTACGACTGTGATATCAAGTACCATCCTGGAAAGGCAAACGTTGTAGCGGACGCTTTGAGCCGAAAAGAAAGGGTTAAGACCCTAAGGGTTCGAGCGTTAGAAATGACCATTCGAACGAACCTCACTGCACGCATTCGTGATGCACAACAAGAAGATCTTAAAGGAGAGAACCGTAAAGCTGAATACCTACGGGGTATGCTGAAATACATGACGCCAAATGAAGAGGGAGCCTTATACTTCAAGAAGCGTATTTGGGTTCCACTCTATGGTGGCATACGAGAAGTCATTCTTGATGAAGCGCACAAATCAAGATACTCGATCCATCCAGGATCAGATAAAATGTATCAAGACTTGAAGGAATATTACTGGTGGCCGAGACTTAAAAGCGATGTTGCTGTCTATGTTGGAAAATGCCTAACCTGTGCTAAGGTTAAGGCCGAATATCAGAAACCGTCCGGCCTACTACAACAACCAGAGATTCCCGTGTGGGAGTGGGAACAAATCTCGATGGACTTCATAACGAAATTACCAAGGACCCCGAGAGGGCATGATATAATATGGGTAATAGTTGATCGGTTAACAAAGTTTGCGCACTTCCTACCGATCCGTGAAAAAGACAGCACTGGAAAGCTTGCTGAAATATACTTAAGAGAAATTGTGGCACGTCATGGAGTGCCAATCTCAATCATTTCAGACAGAGATGGACGCTTTGTCTCAAGAATCTGGCAATCATTTCAGGAAGCCTTTGGATCTCAGTTAGATCTAAGCACGGCATTCCATCCACAAACAGACGGCCAGAGCGAACGGACTATACAACAGTTAGAAGATATGCTTCGCGCATGTGTCATGGATCTAGGCGGCAGCTGGGATACTCATCTACCTTTAGTTGAGTTCTCCTACAATAACAGTTATCATACGAGCATAAAAGTCACGCCGTTCGAAGCTCTGTATGGCCGCAAATGCCGATCGCCCTTATGTTGGGCAGACGCTGGAGATAAACGTATGGTTGGTCCTGAACTTGTACAAGAGACAACCGACAAGATTGCGCAGATCCGAGAGCACATTAAGGCGGCCCGAGATCGACAAAAGAGCTACGCTGATCCGAAAAGAAAATCAGTAGAATTCGAGGTGGGAGACAAAGTGTTGTTAAAAGTCTCACCTTGGAAGGGCGTAGTCAGATTTGGAAAGCGTGGAAAGCTGATTCCACGATACATCGGACCATTCAGAATATTGGAAAGAATTGGTACCGTGGCATACAAGTTGGAGTTACCGGAAGAACTTAATGGAGTACATGATACGTTTCATGTATCCAACCTGAAGAAGAGTCCAACACAAGAAAATGTGATCATCCCGATGGATGAAGTGCATATTGATGACGCCCTCCGATTTACAGAACAACCCGTTGAGGTTACCGACTGGAAAGTCAACAAGACCAGGAGGAGCAGTGTGAAACTTGTCAAAGTACGTTGGAGCTCTAAGCACGGACCCGAGTATACGTGGGAACGTGAAGACCAGTTCAAAGAAAAGTATCCCCACCTATTCAAGAAGACTCCAGGGAGAGTTAGTTCAGCCTGAATTTCGGGACGAAATTCTTTTAACGGGGGAGACTGTGACAACTGGCATCGAACCGGTAATTTCCGTACACTTTAATTATTGCTTAATGACTGCAATTGTGCTTAATTGTCAGCAATGTCTGAACACATACTAAACAAGTGAATTCATGCACGTTGCTTTATGCATAAGCAAGAGCGTTGCGTCAAAAATACTATGTAAACTCACCGGTAAGTCACTCTGTGTCAACCGAACTGCAAAAAGCGGTCAGTCAATAAAATTGGAGCCTAGGTGTAGGTCCAACAGCAAGAATACATTAAAACCCAAGAGTACATACAAGGGTTTAATATATATACTCTCCGGAATAAAAAATAAGCACTAAAAAGCACCCGAAACGCACTTTAAGTGCAGAATTTTAATAAATTCAGCTCAATTCAGCATTTAAACATATGAATATTATGCAGAAATTTTGTTTTATCATCCAGAATATTTCCCTAAGTGTTGGGAATTGAAAGGGTACAAGAAGGGTACTTAAAAGACACTAAAAAGTGTAATTTAGCACTTTAACGGATTAATATCCAACCGAACAACCGAACTATACCCGGAACATAAAAATATTGTCATTGACATTATTTTTCTTTTTCTGAGCTAGTTAGGGTCCCCGAATACCCTAACACCCATTATAAATTACAACACACAACTAACTAATTTATGATTCCTAACTAAACTATATACCACTAACTAAATGGTTCAAATCCCATTTGTAAACCCCACCCCCCACCACCGTTCGGTTCCCCCATGGGGGACACCACTCTTACCAATTTCATTATTTTATTTGAGTGCTTAATATCATGGAAACACAATACACCTTGGGTAACTAGAGATGTTGGTTCATAAATATGTTCAAGGGATTAAGCAAATCATTATTCAAACACTTCAAAAAAAAAATTCCTCTCTTTCTCTCTTGGCTTGGTTACGGCCGAACATCTACACCAACATCCATCCAACATCAAGTTCTTGCTTAGCCATTTTATATACTCACAAGTGTGTTAGGGTTTATACAAAGAGGCTCGGTGTATACGGAATCGCAAGGACCTCTCTACGACGCTATTAACCACCCATTTTTCGTCTAGTTTCTTCCTTAGCCTTGAGCTAGTTGTAAGTGATTCTAAACACCCTTTTGATCTTGTTTAAAGTGGTTAATAAGAAATTTAACGGGTAAAAATCATAAACACTAGAGATCAAAGTTTAAAGTCTTGCTAAGAAGATGAACTTGGTGGTTAAAGACTAACTAATAGTGTAAAATTTATGGAACTTGTTTTGTTATGATTATTTTATGTGGTTTGACGCTAGTAGTAGAACGGATCGTCATCTAACCAGGCTAGGTCATGTTCATGAAACATGAACTAGTGTTATGTTAAATAGAAAAGTTGCAAGATGACGAATCTTTCCACAACATAAACATGAACTTGTGTAAAAATAGCTTTTCTTATAAAATGGAGTTCTAAACTAGTAGATCTAAAGATCTACAAGTGGTATTTTCGAAGGACCAAGTAAAATATATACAAGTCTTATTTTAAGTCGGGTCTTTCATGAACTAGAGGTGTTTTTGTGAACAAACAAGTGTGTGGACACTTGTGTAACAAAAGTTTTAACAAAGAAATAATTTTCGTAAAAACCGACTAAAAGTTGTAAAACTTCATGTTCTTTAAAAATAAGATTTCCAAGAAACCGACTTTATTTTTAGAGATGGAAAAACCTACTAAATGTGTTGAAGAGTTACTACACATTTTTACACAACTTGCAAGTTCATGTGATTGCGATATATGTTTATGTTGGACTAGTTTGATGATGATTGGAAATTGATTGGTTGAATTTTTAAAAGAAAATGATACGCTAGTAAGCGTGGCCACCTCCAGTTACAGAGGAAACTCTGGCGAAATTTTTCCAGAAAATAACACTTAGAATATTTTTGGTGACAAATGTTATGAATATATTTTTGACTTGTTTTCCAAACAAACTTTGCCATGATTTTTATTACAAAATCACCAAATACCGGAGGTGGATTTTCATAAATGAAACTTGTTAAATATATATTTATCGCTTGTGTGATTATGTGATTATTTTGTGAACTAGGTATATATTATTTTTAGAGTAAAAATAATATGACTTGGAGATACTCGTAACGAGTAAAAATACAAAAAATACACATGCGACCTATTTAGACCAGATACATAATTCGGGTGCAAAGTGTAAAATACAAAAAGCTTATATTTATTTTTGAGAAAATAATATAAGTAAGACACGTAGTTAAAAATATAAAATATTTTTAACACAAGAATATATACACAAAAGAGAGTGACTGTACTTGTGCGACACAAGTCTAGTGACTAACGTTAAGAAAACGCGTATAGGTTACGACGTTAATTAAGCAAATCCGGTGAAGTTTACGACGCACAGGAATGCGAAGTTGTTAGTTCATGCTCCCCCTTTTTCTTTTAGCTGTTTTCAGTTTTATAACTTCGGGGGTGAAATACATGTACAAATATTATAATGTTTATAAATGGTATGATAACAAGAAACACACTTGGTGAGGACGAGAACCAAGTAGGATGCGTTATGAGAAATGATAACAAGAAACGCACTTGGTGAGGACGAGAACCAAGTAGGATGCGTTATGAGAAATGATAACAAGAAACGCACTTGGTGAGGACGACAACCAAGCAGGATGCGTTATGAGAAATGATACGAGAAATCGTGTCACGAATAGGGTACAGAAGCACCATTAATCAACAATATACCTAGACCGCAGAACAAAAGGTTAGATCTAACGGGTGCCGGGCAGCCACACTCTCGGTGAGGGCGAGAATCGAGTAGTGCTTTTGTGTCTCAGAATATACCAATTAAATGCCTAAGGTTTGGTGACTTCCTATGTCGTGTCACATGTTAATGGCTTTGCAACCCATTAACAATCCTGATACATACAGGAATACTTTATTTACATAGAATTCATACCATACTAAAACTTGATTAATACTTGAAGTACGTGGGGTACTCAAGAAAAACTTGATTTATAACTTGAAGTACGTGGGGTACTCAAGAGAACGGGAATTATACTTGAAGTACGTGGGGTACTCAAGAAAACGGGAATTATACTTGAGTACGTGGGGTACTCAAGAAAAACCTGAATTATACATAAGTACGTGGTGTACACATGAATACTTGATTTATATATGAAAACTTGATTTATACACAAACTATGTTTTCATACGAAGTATACAAACGTGAAATACAAAAGCTGCATGAATTCACACCAACATTATGTTGACGTTTTTTCCAAAACTCACATGTATTTCAGGTAACTAGGATGGATGTGCGCGTGGTCTTACTCATGCTCGTGGATGTCGCTTGTGTTTATCTTTAAATTAAGTTGTAAACTTTTAAGACAATGTTTTATGCCGTCTAGCGAGGTAAACGCTATCTTATGTCTCAAATTATGGTATTTGAAGTTATTCTCATGAGCATGTAGTATGTTTACCTTTCGTATGCAACGAGAACCTTTCATGATCACACCTCGTGCTTCCGCCGCAGAAAGGGGTGTGACATGCCAAACCCAAGAATTGGCGGATTTCTGTTGGTGTGCGGGGTGCAGGCCAGTTCTTGATTGAGTCAACCTTGGATGGATCAACATGAATCCCATCCTTGTTTACCACATGGCCTAGAAAGTGGACTTCGCGAAGCCAGAAGTCACATTTCGAAAACTTGGCATACAACTGCTCTTTTCGAAGAAGTTCCAGCATAAGTCGTAGATGCTGCTCGTGTTCCTCCTGACTCTTCGAATAGATCAGGATATCGTCGATGAACACAATAACGAATTTATCTAGGTAAGGTTTGCATACTCGGTTCATGAGATCCATGAAGACCGCTGGTGCATTCGTCAGCCCGAATGGCATAACCAGAAACTCGTAATGGCCGTAACGAGTTCTGAATGCTGTTTTGGAGACGTCCTCATCTCGGAGCCTCAGCTGATGGTATCCCGATCTCAAATCAATCTTGGAGTAATAGCTCGACCCTTGCAACTGGTCGAACAAGTCGTCAATACGTGGGAGAGGATAACGATTATTCACGGTCACCTTGTTAAGTTCGCGGTAGTCGATACACATTCTGAAAGTACCATCTTTCTTCTTCACAAACAAGACTGGAGCTCCCCAGGGCGAAGAGCTAGGACGTATAAAACCCTTTTCCAAGAGTTCTTGTAATTGCGTGGACAGTTCTTCAAGTTCTGATGGAGCTAGACGATAAGGTGCTCGAGCTATTGGCGCTGCTCCAGGAGCTAGCTTGATTTGAAATTCAACTTGACGATGAGGCGGAAGACCAGGTAATTCCTCAGGAAATACCTCAGGAAGATCGCGCACAATAGGAATGTCTTCAATTCTCTTCTCTTCCGTTGATGTGTCAGTAACGAGGGCTAGAATAGCGGTGTGGCCCTTTCGCAAACACTTCTGTGCCTTAAGGAAAGAGATAATGGATACGACAGCACCACTCTTGTCGCCGTGAATCATGAGAGGTTCTTTACCAGAACGAGGAATGCGGACGATTTTCTCCTTGCCAAGAATCTCCGCTTGATGATGAGATAGCCAATCCATCCCAATAACAACATCAAAACTACCCAGAATGATAGGAATAAGATCGATAGAGAAGGTCTGGCCAGCTAAGACGAGGTTACAACCTTTAACTACGTGTGTGGCTTCAAGACTTTTACCGTTAGCTAGTTCTACCGTGTGTTTGGTGTTCAGGAGTGTTGGAGTGCGCTTAAGCATTTGGCTAACTTTTATGGACACATAACTAGTATCGGCACCCGAATCGAATAAAACAGTAACAAAGAAGTCATCCAGAAGAAACTTACCCATCACAACGTTGGGATCGTTCCTTGCGTCACCCTGACCTAGCACGAAAACACGTCCTCTGGCACCGTTGCCATTATTGTTACCCCCGTTATTTCCTCCATTGTTGCCTCCATTGTTGTTCCCGTTTCGTTGATTGTTGTTGTTCTGATTCTGGTTCAGTTGGGGGCAGTTCCTCTTAAAGTGACCTTCAACGCCACACTGAAAGCATCCTTTATTGCCCTGCTGTTGCTGCTGATGGTGGTTCTGTGGAGCTTGTTGTTGTTGTTGGCGATTCTGATTTGCAGGACGCGGGCTCCTGCAATCCCTAGCTTCATGGCCCAGCTTGTGACATCTCTGACATCGACCTTTGTTGCACTGCCCGCTGTGATGCTTGTTGCACCGGTTGCACTTGGGGTGGTTTCCTCGGTATCCACCCTGTCCTTGATTACCGGAAGATTGCTGACCAGGACTCTGGTAGTCATCAGTCTTTCGCTGCTGAGACTGAACCGAAGCAGAACCCTTACTGGAGTTCCCATCCCATTTTCGCTTGTTGTCGGTAGGTGCATCAGAAGTAGCTGTGACACTGATTCGTTTGGGCAGCCTGTTTTGCTCCACCGCCTGGTCAGTGAGTCGATGGGCCAACTTGATGATTTGCTGTATGGTACCCAGGTTGGCTGAAGTCACGTGACTTTGAATCTTTGGTACAAGGCCTTTGAGATACAGCTCAATTCGTTTGATGGGAGGGTCCACCATGGTAGGGCACAAGATGGCCAGCTCATTTGACCTTTTCGTATACGCCTCAATCTCAGACCCCGTCATTTTCAGGTTGAAAAACTCCACCTCTAGTTTGTGGATGTCATCACGGCTACAATACTCTTCCTTGATCATTTCCTTGAAATCGTTCCATGGGGTGGCATTAGCAGCAACCAACCCCAGCATCTGAACCTGAGCGTTCCACCACGTGAGCGCTGTTCCTTCAGGAGTACCAGTAGCATACTTCACTCTACGAGCCTCGGGGCATTCGCACATCTCAAAGATAGACTCGAGCTTCTCAAACCAGTGGAGGAGGCCTACAGCTCCTTCAGTGCCACTGAAAGTAGTAGGTCGGCAGTCCATGAAGGTTTTGAATGTGCACACAGGAGGTTGAGCATGTTGACCTGTTGCGCGAGAATAAAAGACAAGATTAAGCATGAGGGTTGGTTTGCGAAGGTAGGATCTAAACGTCCTAAGGTGAGTTGGTATGGCAGGTTATACCTCCTGCAGGGTTAGCTGCGAGTGCCTCAGCGACTCGTTCGTTGATCAAGGCCGTCAACTGGGCTTGAGTGAGGTTGATACGTCCTCCGCGTTCGCTCATGATCTTCATAATGAAGCAACGTAAGTGAGAAAAGTGTCGCAAAAGTGCGTAAGTGTGGGACGATCTCGTAAGCACACAAGGTTCAAATAGCAATTATCACATTATCTAATGCACAGTGAGAACTATCTAACCGAGAATATAACATAAATCTTACCACTTATGGTGTCGAGTCTTGCACGTGGAGCGAAGCGTCGTTGTGGATCGTTGAGCACTGTACAGGTTATAGTCTGGTTTTATCAAAAAGCCTTTCCCTTTTTAAAACCAAGTTCACTATAACCAATGGCTCTGATACCAATCTGTCACACCCCCAAAATCCACCATGCGGAGTACCACCGCTTGGAGGCGTGACGTGACCAGGATCGAGCCACCAATCATATTGAACATCGTAATTAAGTAGATAAGACCAACCACAATACGATTGGTGACCAAAGCTAGTTAACCATGTTTAGTTTAAACAACGGAAGCATAAAAGTAAATCCAAAAGCATAAGTCCATAGTTTATAAGTTAAAGTTCAAAACGCAAGTTTAATTAGTTCATAAGGATTTAAATAATAAGCACGGAACATAACAGTCCGTACACCACAACGACTCCTTCCTCGTGCAAGCTCCAACCGTTTAGCGACCTGTAAGGCATGTAACAACGAGTCAACAACAAAGTTGAGTGAGTTCACGTTTGGTTGTTTAGTTTTAAGTTGTTTCTGAAAAACGTGGTTTGACTTTTGTTGGCTTAATTGCCGTGGGGGTTACCCCGTAGTTGAAAGTATGTTTAACCAGTTCCTTTTTCATTACCCAAACCATAACCATAATCAGTGGGGGCTTTCCCCGTGTGAACTACTAGATGGTATGATATCGACTACTACGCAAATAAGTTGTGCCCTATATCAGCATCTATCATCACTGATAGTCTGCCATAGTCCATTAGTACACGCCCGTCCGACCGGCACGGTGTGAGGTTTGTTAAACCTAATAGCGCTATTAACTAATGACCCGCTCGCCATTGGCCTCGGCGATTAAGTCGATATAATGAAGAGGGACTTATTGATGGAGTTTTGTCTAGCTAGTTTTTAAGGTTGTTGTCCTACACCAGGAGGACGAACGTACGTATTCTACACCAGGAGAATTCGTAGGATTAATAATGGCATCCTACCTATGGAGGATGGCCGTACATATCTTCCCAAGGGGATATGTAGATTTAGTTTTAAATTTTTTAACCCATTCCCAAACCACCGGGAATCCCATGCCTTGTAGAAAGTGTGAACTCACCTCGGTTTGCTCGGTTAGATTCTCAAATATAGCTAACAGTCAAGGTCGGTCAATCACGTCCTAATATGAATACCAGTTAGTCATTTAGTGATTTCAAATAGAGCACAAAGTTCCTACACGTATCTATCACATAACATGCATCATTTTAACGGTTTATGCACATATAAGTTTCCCATCCATTCCCCACTCATAAACAAACATACGATAATGCACATAACACATATAACACGTTATATCATTCACAGATAACCTACCCGACATTTAGACATGCAAATTACAACTTATGTCATTTCAGCATTAATATTCAAAACCGGGATGTTTTCGGACATTTTAATAAAATAGTTAACTTATTCCAAAAATTCCCAAATTTTTACAGAATGTCTTAAACGTTCCAAATTTTATTTTGTAAAAATATCGGGGTCCAGTTCATTACCAATATTTTATAAAAATTCATTTTCCGGACTGAACTCAGATTTATCTCTTTCTGACCACAGTCCACGGAATAATTTATTTTAAATTCATCGAGAGTCTGATTTACGAAATTCTAGTGAGAGAATTACAAATACATCGGTGGTCATCTACAGTACAAGTTTCATGATCTAACTCTACACAGGATGCAAGTTATGGCAGAAAACAGAATGTATATTTTCAGCAGCAAAAATGCAGCTCTAGCTACTGTTACGAAATGATGCTTTAAAAATAGTAAACGAAGTCCAAAAATTATGATTCCGGTGCCATTAGAACCGTATTTCATAATACATAAACCTAGACTTCAGAAAATACATTTTTCATTAAGTTACGGTCCTGTTACAGACAACTGAAGTTGGCTGTAAAAACCAAACAGCCTACTGTTTCAGCTTTTATCTTTTTAACTTGTGTTCGATTGATTCCGTTGACATGTTTAGTGATCACAACAACGTCAAACATCAATATTACAAGTAGATCAGCAAGTAAATCAGTAACATAATCAAGACAACTTCAGTTTATCATCACTTCTTCATGTTTCATCAATATTTCATTACAAGTTAGTTTATATGCAAGACTTTGTTCATGGTTCTGTAGTGTTTATGGATTTTCATCATCAAACATCTATTAACAACTTAAATAACATAAAGAATGAACGGATCTAAGTTCTTACCACTAGCTCAAGGCTAGGGAAGTTCGAGTGAAGAAATGTGGTGGATAAAAGAAAACGAGAGCAATCCTTCAACTTCCGAGTGCACCAAGCTTACTTGTTCGGTCTCTAGCACCTTTGGATGAGTGTAGAATGTTTGAAACAAGATTGAAGGTGGTGATGGTGGGTGTGCTTGGTTTCGGCTGAACAAGAGGAGAGGAAGAGAGCAAGTTGGGTGTGTTTGAAAGTGTGTGGTGATGAGAGAAGGTGATGATCTTAAGGTTAATTATATAACCCTCCAACATGCTAATACCCAATGTGTCCTATGCTTCATTAGTACCACACATAATCTAATAAAATAATCAAGCAAATCTTGTGTGTAAGTCCCATGTAACCGTCCCCATGGGTCTTGTTGGATTTCAATTGGTTTAGTTGCAATCTAGTTAGATTTAGTTAGGAAGGTTAAGTGTTAAGTTAGTGTGTTAAGGTGTGTTGTATAATATATAGTGTGTTTGGGTGTTCGGGGACCCTAACTAGCTCAGAAAAATAAAAACAATGTGTTTAACAATATTTTTGTGTTCCGGGTAAAGTCCGGTTGTTCGGTTTGACACTGTTCCGTTAAAGTGCTTAATTAATCCGTAAAGTGTCCTACATATATATTTTTGCAACGTTTTTAATTTTTAACACTCAGGAAGGCGTACCGGACTATTTAGTAACTTTTCTGTATACTATTAGTTTGTTAACAAGTACATGTAAGTATAACACAGTAATCAGAGAGCAGTTAAGTAATTCCACACAGTCGTCAAGTACTTTAATTGTCATTAATAAATTGTACGGAATACATGTAAATTTGAGGGTTGTCACAAAGTCAAACAACGAATTTATATTCTGATTATAGTCTAGCCTTGATTATCCCTACATTGTAAATATATAGTTCGTAATGTCTAGCTAACTTACGAGTCTGAATATTGGACACTATAAATTTAATATGTAAAACTTGGGTAAATGCCTTATTCGGAGGTTTCAGCTGAAAAACCTACGACAGTTGACCCATGAATTTTATTAAGGAAATAAAATGACTTTCAAAAGTTATATGGATGTTTTATAATAAACACATAATTAGAAACCCTTTTCCTTGGAAATCAAATTGTCGAAACTTGAATATGTGAACTCACCTTCCTTTATGTTGACACTTGATTTTAACGTGTTCTTCAGGTACTTGAATTCGGCATCGGGAATCATGGCGTATCTTGTGGTTGTTGATGCATGTTTTGTCACTTAAAATGTTGGACTAAATTTTAAACTATCTGGGATAAATGTAATAAGATCCGTGAGGATCAAAGACAAATTAATTATGTCGTGGATGTGTCATGTTTTGGAATGCTATGTTTAAAATCTATGTTTTAACTAAGTTATTATGTCCAACAATATAATGCATCAAACATCAAGATAGAAATGGGCACCAACTTCCGTCACCACTACGTTTTATATTGTGCTGCGACGTTTTTGGGGTGTGACAGAAGTTGGTATCAGAGCCAATGGTTGTTAGCAAACTAGATGTTTTCGAGGAAAACTCTAGACTTCAACCGAAGAATTTTGAGACTTAAAGTCCAAAATTCTAGAAGCCAAACCATGGAAAAATTTATCATGTGTGAAAACCATTATGTGTTTATATGCATACGTGATATTCTATTTATTTGGGCCTTATGTGTTGCTATTCATTTTGATCACACACTTACTTGTACGGTTACAAATGTGTTACAAATGTCGCACGAACACGAGGTCATCGAGATCCACGACTCAGGTAGCGAGCCAGATTTCGAGACTTCACCCAGATCCATTCTACCAGAGATACCTATCACGACCCCACAGATGGTTGGTATTGCCGAGTTTGCTTCATCTTTCCATGTCAACCCTGCTGCCTTTTCCAGCCAGGTAGACCCCCGATACGCTTTCACTAGCAATGGGTGGATTGATGATGACGATGATGCTACTCTCTCGATTTATGAGACGGGACAATCATCTGGCACAGTACCAGTTATCGACGACATGATTAGAGGTGTCCCTACTATCGGAGGATGTCTAAGTATAGCACCAGTGGTGGACGCCACTATTGTCACGGCTCGACCATTAGAGCCATTAGTTGTTCCACCTGCTATTGTGATCGAGCCCATCGCTGAGATCCCTCCACCTGTTTTATCTGAGTCATCTTACATGTCGTTGAGTCACGCACTTCTACTACGCCTCTATTAGTCTATTATCGCCGTAGGAAGAGGATTAGGCCTGCTGGGGAGATCGCATCTACGTCACACGCTGAGATGGCATCTGCTTCCAAGAAGCAGAAGGGGTTTGGGTAGACCGATGTTGCCACTGTGATCGACAGTTTGCCACTCTGCTCGGAGACTTGGATTCAGCCAAGGGTAAGATGAAGGACCTCAAGGGGCAGATGGATTGGTATGATGAGTTGAAGGATTTAGATAACAGTATGATGGACCAGATGCACTGGAGGATAGTGGATCTGGAGGAGCTGGTCAGGAAGATGTTAGATTTCTTGGGTTTGAGGCGTTAGATGCTTGTAGTTGTTGTTGTTTGTTTTTGGTTGTTATGTTAGACACTTTTTGATACTCTTGTTTGGGGCCTACGTGCCAGTTATATTTTGGGATATTATGTGGAAATTTTGTATGAACTTGTTAAGGGTGTCGATGTAGACATGCCAAGGGTAGTCGATATGTACTAGAAACAAGTTTGGTAATTTCTATGATAATATCAGATGATTTACTTTTGGTTTAAAAGTTGTTCTCATTAATATGTGGATATTATACATACGCAATGTTTGGTCCACTAACATTTAATGATTGAATTATTTTGGTTATCGTCTTATGTGATTATTATTGTTGTAATAATAGAAACGACAAAATGCCGCCAAAAGCAAGACAGGGTTCTGGATTACCTACCACACCAGAAGTGTTGGCTCAACTCATAGCCCAACACGTTAATACTGCCATCGAACAGCATAATGCTAACCAAAATAATGCCCAGGGACGTGGATGTGATGCTCACAGGCATGGTTTTGGTGGGACACAGATTGGAAACCCTCCAGGTAAAATAATGATCGAAAAGTTTTAGTAGTTCATGTGTTATGACATCATCGGAATGTTTTCCTGATTTTCATTAACCTTATGAACATTACATAGATGTATACACAAAACAATCCAGGGTTGTAGCCCAAGATCATTTACTAGTGCCCTATGCAATGACGTGGCAGCGATATGCGTGATATCAGGCTGTCAAAACGAGTCGATCATTCGAGTAGTTCAGCATTCCGAACCTAGAACTGGAGATTCGAAGAAGCGCAAGCCGGAGAGCTCAAAGAAGAATCTCGAAGAGGAACGTGAAAAGAAACGCAGGAGTGGTTCTTAGAAGAAGACTCATGGTGATGAGCAAGGGAAGTGCGTCAGATGTGGCCGAACTGGACATGTGACTCGCGAGTGTTATGCTAGGAGTACGTCGGAGGGAGTTGCACTGGAGGGATGCTTCGAGTGTGGTGAGCAAGGACACTTCAAAAGAGATTGTCTGAAACTGAAGGGTCAGAACGCCAAGGGAAAGGCTTTTGAGATGAATGTTGGAAAGGCATATGACGATCCTGCTAATGTTACTGGTATGTTTTTGATCAATATCCAATCTATGTTCGTACTTTTGATACCAGAGCTGACTTGAGTTTTGTTTCGAAAAGCTTTGAACCATTTTTGTGTTCTCCAACAAGTAAGCTAAATAAAAAGGTACTCGATAGAACTAGCAATTGGTAAACTGATAGAATCTAGCAAGGTCATTCGCAGTTGTAGTATTTAGTTAGATGATCATAGTTTCAGTGTCGATTTATTTCCAGTGGAGCTGGGGAGCTTTGATGTAGTTGTGGGAATGGATTGGCTATCCAAGAACGAAGCTGGGATTATTTGCTCGGAAAAGCAAGCTAGGATACCTCGTTCTGATGGTGGAGAGGCGGTCGTTGTTCACAGAGACCGATCGAGTCGAGTGTCGTCAGTATAATGGAAATGCTTAAGTTGTTACGAAAGGGTTATCCTGCGTTCTTAGTTAACGTGGTGGATACAAAGGTCGAATGTAGGAAAATCAAAGAGATTCCTATTGTTTGCGATTGTCCAGAAGTTTTCCCTGAAGACTTACCTGGATTGCCCCCTACGAGACAGATCGAATTCTGAATTGATCTGGTACCCAGTGCTGCACCAATTGCAAAAATCTCCTTATAGATTAGCACCGTCAGAAATGAAAGAAAGGTCGAATCAGCTTCAAGAGCTGCTAGACAAAGGTTTCATTCGACCAAGTTCTTCTCCTTAGGGTGCACATGTTTTGTTTATGAGGAAGAAGGATGGATCCTTCAGGAGGTGTATTGATTTCAAAGAGCTGAATAAGTTGACTATCAAGAATCGGTACCCTTTACCAAGGATTGACGACATGTTCGATCAGCTACAGGGATCCAGCTACTACTCGAAGATTGACCTGCGTTCACGATATCATCAGTTGAAGGTTACCGATGAAGATATTCCGAAGACTGCTTTTCGAACACGATATGGGCATTATGAGTTTTTAGTCATGCCTTTTGGCTTAACAAATGCGCCGGCTGTGTTCATGGATCTCATGAACAAGGTATGCAAACCCTATTTGGATAAATTCGTGATAGTATTCATTGACGATATACTTATCTATTCATGAACCAAAGAGGATCATGAGTATCATTTGAAGTTGATATTGGAGTTACTGAAGGAAGAGAAGTTGTATGCCAAATTCTCTAAGTGCGAATTCTGGATTTGGGAAGTTCATTCTCTCGGACATGTCATAAATGAGAAAGGTATATATATGGACCCGCCTAAGAACGAAGCGATCAAGAATTGGGAAGCGCCAAAGACCCCGTCGGAGGTGCGACAATTCTTAGGACTTGCTGGGTACTACCGGAGATTCATTGAGAATTTCTCCATATTAGCGCAGCCTTCGACGCTATTGACCCAGAAGGAAAGGGAATTTAGTTGGACATAAAAGCAGGAGGAAGCTTTCCAGATGTTGGAAGGAATATTGAAAGCGAGTGCGATTAATTTCAGTGGAAGTTGGGATACTCACTTGCCGTTGGCAGAGTTTTCTTGCAACAATAGTATCAAGGCCACTCCGTTTGAAGCCTTGAATTGAAGGAAATGTAGATCGCCACTTTGTTGAGCTGAAGTCGGCAAGAAGCATTCAACCGGACCCGAGTTTATCCAGGAAACCAGCGACAAGGTTTGCCTAGATCAAGGGAAGGTTAAAAGTTGCCATAGATCAACAGAAGAATTTCATGGACAATCAAAGGAAACTATTGCAGTTCCAGGTCGAAGATTGTGTTTTGTTGAAGGTGTTATTAGGTTTAGCAGAGAAAGAAAAGCTGAGCCACATTGATTAGGTCCTTTCGAGAGCTATCTTGAGTTGGATCAGTCGCTTATAGGCTCAAGCTACCATAGGGATTGAGTGGAATACATGATGTGTTTCATGTGTCCAGTCTGGAAAAGTGTATAATAGATAATACACTGACTATATTCTTTGATAAGGTTTATTTAGACGATAAACAGAAGCTCATCGAAGTACCTATTGAAGTTGTAAGGTTGGTTAGAAAAGTTATGTTGATAACCAGAAAGACGATTACAGATTCCTAACGGTATATCCGATCTATTGATTGTGCAATTTGTGGAGAGTAGACATTTGAAATAAATGCAAGAAGGGAAGAAAACGAGCTCATGGGATTAGATACTTTCGAGAGCCCATCTTGAGTTGGATCAATCATATGTAGACTCAGACTACCTCAGGTATAGGACAACGTATATGTGAATATACATATGTCAAACCTGAAATGGTGGAACATTGTCTTTACCCTTTTTGATTGAGTACTCGTAAACAATGAACCTTGGAAAAGGTAGAGAGCGTTGAGACGAGAAATTAGGAAATGGAATTATATAATATGGGTCTACGAGGATTCTTTGTAGGAATCAAAGGTTCTCACAGAAACTACAAGACCATATTCAATAAGATTGTTCTTACTGTTTCCACCAAGTGTGAAATTAAAACTTGTGGAGTAAAATTTCGGGGACGAAATTTCTTAAACAGGAGGAGACTGTGACACCTGGCTTTTCAGGCCGTACCGTACAATTGTAACACGTGTTGTGAATAGATAAAAAGGTTGTATGTGACTGATTATGATATTTATATATGATATTTAATGTGTTGGTGAAATCCAAACATTTATAAAATTATGTTGGCAACAATAAAATAAACGCTTATCGCGTAACGATTAAAATGCGAAACGAACATCGGTGACCACCCGATCAGTGTTAAAATCCTAAAAATAGTCTGTTATGATTAGAATAGTAATTTTAATCATATTTGTGAAGAAAAATAAACTAAAACGCTAAGAAACTCTATTTTTCGAGTTTAAGCGCGTACCGCGCGATACAGCGCACATTAGACAAAATACTGTCAACGCAGCCAGTCAAGGCAACTGGTAATTATTTCAGTAATAATTTTGTGTCATTATTTTTATAGAATGATAAAAATAATTTAAAACGCACTAAAACGGGATTAAAACGCTAGATAAAATACCCGGTATCCAGTAAAATACCTGTTTTTACACCAAATTACACACACACACACACACACATATATATATATATATATATATATATATATATATATATATATATATATATGCGTGTGTATGTGTGTAGTATGTATATAAAATGAGAGGTGGCGGCTGATTGGGGCATCTCTCTCCTCTCTCTTGACACATGTGGGCATGGGGAACCTTCAAGAAATTATTAAGCCTTTACAAGGCTTCCATAAACACTCCAAACCCAAGAAACCCTTTCACAAGTTCACACTCTCTCTCTCTTGAGCATATCTCAGCCAAACACCCCTAAACACACACACATTTCAGAATTGTAAACCTTTTCTTGAAGATTTGAAGGCATTCCAAGGTGTTTTCAAGCTTGCATGAAGGTTTAGAGGTGATTCCAAGGAGATTTGAGCAAGAACAAGGCTTCACATCATCACTATTGTTAAAAAACCCACTAAGAATCTTGAAGGTATAATATTTTCTTTCAAATCTTGTTCATGATTCATGGTGATAAAGATGATAGTGAAAGTTTCTCTTGTTCTTGAATCTAAACACTAACTTGAAAACTAAAACAAATGGTTTTTTTTAAGAAAAATATAATGGATGAACTTGTATGTATATATGTGGCCGTATGCATGTATATATATGTATGGAGTTTGAGTTTTGACTTGTAGAATGTTCTTGATTGATAAGAATCCAAAAAGGTGAATGCATGCATGTTTAAAAAGTTGTCATATGGAAACCTTTTGATTTGAAATGGATATGTGAAAAGTGAAATTTTGGAACTACATGTATGTATATATGTATGGCCAAAAATATATGTATATATATATGCATGCAATTGAATTTTTTGTTGTTAGATCATAAATTCGCTAACATTGTTAAGAACGCCAAGGAGAATGCTAAGGTGAACTTCAGGGCGATGGAATCCACCGAAACAGTTGACGGTGCTGATGTTGTTATTCCGTTGTCATCGGTTCAACAAGTCAATGATAGGTATGCTAACACTTTGTATGGATATTTTCTAGGTAAACGGTTGGCATTTCCCGTGGTTGATTATTTTGCTAAAAACAACTGGGTTAAATATGGTCTGTCACGGCTAATGATGAATGCAAACGGGTTCTTTTTCTTTAAGTTTAAAACTAAGGAAGGGATGAGTCAAATGTTAGAGGACGGGCCTTGGTTGATCAGAAATGTACCGATAATCTTGAAGGAATGGTCGGCTTCTTTAAAGATGGAAAAAGAGGATATTAAAGTTGTTCCAGTTTGGGTCAAGATGCATGATGTGCCGTTAGCGGCTTTTACCGAGGATGGCCTTAGCTTAGTTGCTTCTAAGATTGGGAACCCTAAGATGTTGGATTCGTATACTGCCACGATGTGTGCTGAGTCTTGGGGAAGAAGCAGCTATGCTAGAGCGCTTATTGAAGTTCAGGCAGATGCTGAGTTAAAGAAGTGTGTTACTGTTGCAATTCCATCTTTGGATGGTAACGGTCATTCAAAGATAGAGGTCAAAATTGAGTATGATTGGGAGCCTCTTAGGTGCTCCTCTTGCTGTGTGTTTGGTCATGACGATAGCTCATGCCCAAAGAACCCTCAGGTTACTTCAAGTGGGGATTCTGGAAAGAATAATGATGATTTTCAAGATGTGGGTGCTAAGAAAAAGAAAGTTAATAACCAAGGCCTACATATGAAAAATCAGAAGCCTAAGGCAGTGTACAGACTAGTTGTCAAACCTAAACCAAAATCGTCCTTGAGGAGTCCGATGAATAACCAGGTTTCAACGTCAAACCCGTTTGACATTCTTAAGGACGATGATGGTAATCAAGGAGGTAGTACTGTGGGTCGTGTGGAGAAGAAAGCTGCGCAGACTAATAGTGAAAAGCAGGATTCGGATGAGGAGGAGGTTGTTGAAGTCTATAATGAAACTAGTGAATTTATGACCTCGGGTACAGATTCGCCATCTTCGAGAGCAAAAGCTAGCACCTCTTCCACAAAATTCTCCAATGGATAGATTTTTTTTGGTTCATGTGAAGGGGTTGCCGGTTTCTGGCAATTTCATTTTTGATGATGGCGGATGAGGTCTTTATTTTTGTTTTTTTTTTTTTTGTATTGTTTCGTCTACTGATGTATAGTAGGCTAGGTTATGGGGTGTCATAGTTTTCCTCGGTTTTTTGTGATTTACATATATGGGGCATGTCCTGTATATGAACTAGTGTGGAACACATCCTCACTACTTGTACTTATTTGCTGTTGTTTTAATAGAATCACCGGGGTAACCCTTTACCCAAAAAATGATTCTTGCATTTATGATAAATGATGAAGAAATGATCATATGTGGATGATGATGTTCTTGAATACTTAAACATGATTTAAATACATATTAGATTTATTTTAGTTGATATAAAATAATGTTATATGGATACATTAGATGCATTTACTAGAGCATGCATGTTGGAATATGATCATGAAATGATGATTTGATAAAAATAAATTTTAATCAGATTCCGAACACTAAAAATGTAACTATTTGAAGTGTTAAAATGATATATAACTTTGTCATAATGTTTACTAGCCTTGCATGTGGTACTTGGTGCATTAGGAGTTGTAAAATACGTGAAATCGCATGATTTATGTGACTTACACAAAAAATGCACTAATCTGATTATAATCACTATTTTAATCAGTAAATAACATGTATTTTGTTAAAATATCAGGTCATTCCGAGTTGGGATGATTATAGTATCGTTTAACGCAAAACTATGCGTTAAAACTGTCAAAAATCGGCTTTTCGAACAATTTTTATGAAACTGATTTAGATCAGTAAGTAAACTGATATTTTTAGTTTAAAAACAAGTATTTTAACTAATTTTAAGTTTACTTGGTGTTTGGTTGGTCATACATGACTTCCGACTCCTGAAAACGTTACCGAATCACTAAAATACACGTTTTTTTCTTCAATGAACACTAGTTAAGTTTTAAAATGTGTTAAAATGTGTTATGTGATTTAAACATGTGAATGTGAAAATATGTTAAGTTTTAACATGATAGTGGGAAATTTAGACTATGCATGTACACTTGTGCGTTTTATGTGGTAGAAACGGTAAAATCGCGTTAAACGTGTAACTTGTAAGTCGAGCATGAAATTTGATACATATAAGATATTTTATGTATACTTGCCTTAAAAATGAAAAAATAGAAAAGTTAACGAGATTATGCGTGTTACAATATTGATTTTTGTGTACGTTTATGTATATATATATTACGACGCGCAAATCGTAGATATATTACGTGTAAATGGGAGTGTTAATGGATTTACATGATAATGGTCACCAATAAAATCATTCAAGTCGCAAATGTCACACCCCAACCGATGGCGGAAACATCGGGGCGCGGCACTGAGCGAAACAGATTGTCCCGGAGAATCCATAACAACTAATATTACCAGATATTTAACGTTACGTCCCATACCATAACATATCAAATAAAATAGTTATTACAGACAGAGTTTCTCAAGGACAAATAATTGTTTCGACAACTCAGATTTTATTAGATTTGTTTCTAGACTCCATCCTAGCTTGATTCCAGCAAGTGACAAGCAAAGCATCCTAAACACCTGTCACATACGTTAGAATAGAGGTCAATACACATAGTGTAAAGGTGAGCATACAAGTTTGATAGTATAATAGTAGCGAAAGCGATTTACGCATAATCAGCATGTAACATGTATAATGTGAAGCAAGTAGGTTATCGACAATGAAATATGCACAGACGTGACTGCGAGTTGTAGAGTGCGTAACACATATTACCACTGTGACATGTGAAGAAATACCCTTAGCAACCCCCGTCAACGACAGGTGCTGAGTCCAAACTATAGTACTATCGTTGCTAAGGTGTCAGGCAACAATCACTGTGTAAACATAACATACAAGCTTTCATCGAGTAACACGTATAACATGCAGAGCGGTTAGCGTATAAAAGTGTTTGCGTTGTGTGATTGATGTGATTTGATATAGGTAACGTATGTATCACCCAAAAGTGCTTAAAGCAAAAAAGGATCGAGTATACTCACAGATCGTGTTTAGTAAATAAACACTCTCTTGGATTGAAGGGAGCACTAGAGAGTTTTAGCCTGAATAGTTAACGATAGCATAAGTGATAAGCGGTGCGTTAAACGGTGCAAGTGATCAAGGTGACGAAGGGTCATCCGATCGGATGGCAATCCAGACGGATGGTCATCCGATCGGATGGCCATTCGGTCGGTTTGCCATTCATTTGGGATGGATGTGTTTGTGTATGATGTGACTTTAAAGTTTTCCGTGTAGCATTTTATAAAACAAGAGGTATTCCTACCACTCAGGTCGTCCGGTCGGACGGTCATCCGAAGGATGGCCGTCCTCTCGGATGGTGATCCGAGTGGAGGGTACATGTTGGAAATTGATTGAAATGGTTAAGTGTTGAACATTATAGGTCATCTGATCGGATCGCCGTTCGATCGGATGGCTATCCGATCGGACGGTGATCCGTTCAGTAACCTGTTCGTTCGTGAAACTTGGTAAAATTCGTTAAGTTGAATGTTTGGCGTTTGAACCGAGACGTTGTGACAACGTGTTAAACAACGGAAAATCCTTTAGGCTCAGGTCGTCCGATCGGATGGGAATCACCCCGTCCAAATCAGTTAACTGTCCTTGACGGTTTGTTCATGTTCAACCCATTTATCGATTGTCTCTCTGATAGAATCCGTCCTCAGTCCAATACTTCACTATAGAACGAGTAGAAGGTCGGAACAAGCTCTGATTCTATCGGTTTTGAGCTAAAGAGTGTAAAAGAATGAGAGAAAGTTATGAAAACATCTTTCAACTCTTTTAATCTTTTGAGAATGTCTAGATTTAGATGAAATCAGTGTTAAAACATGTAGAAATCTCTTAGATCTGAGTTGTTTTTGGTGGAATGAGGTCAAATCTTGAAGTTCATAAGAACCCCATGATGACATCATCCTAGAACACCTCAAACTAGCCGATTTCATGGTGAAAAACGAAGATTTGATGGTGAAAAAGATGTAGAAGTGTGTGTAGATGATAGAAGTACAAGATTTGAGTTGAAAACTTACAAGAATCACGAGAAATCGAGAGAAAAGAGGGCTGGAACGAGCTGGTCGAACGAGAGAGCTGTCACATCATGAATAGTGATGTCCAAAAGAGGAAAGGTGTTGCAAAGAGGTCGGACAAGAGGTTGTTCGATTGGATGGCCATCCGATCGGATGGGTTTAGCGAGTTGGTTTTCGATGTTTTGTTTTGCGCATTGAGCGTTGCGATGCGATGCGATAGTTTTTCACATTAATTACCCCATTAACCTAACTAACTTGTCACACCCTGCTCGTAGCCGAAGCGCGAGGTGTGATCTGTTGGTTCTCATTGCATAACGATATAAGTAAACATACTAGATGAATAAAATATACTCCATTGCCATTATCATAATTGTTCAAAAGATGCGCGACATACATTAAGTTTATAATTTACAAACCATTCAAAGAAAATAAGTTGTTATTATTTCATACAACCAAAACGAAAGTTTTAAACATTAAGGCTTTGTCCACTATAACACCGCAAAGCGGCAGTATAATAGATAAACCCTTCAAAAGATGGCACGGAGTCTTGATACTTATTTCTTGAATTAGAATCCCTGAAAAGGTCCACTAATTCCCTGAAATACATGTTTAAGTAGAAAAATCAACAAAGGTTGAGCGAGTTCATGCAGTTTATGTAAGCACTAAAATATTTTATTTTAAAAGCGTTCAAAAGTGCACAAGTTTGCATTTTCGCGCATAACTTACGTTCTGAATACATCCAAAAATTTATGTAAGCACTAAAATATTTTATTTTAGTGTTTGGCATAAGAAAAATCCATTCGTCACGCCATTTGGATCATTTTTCGCGCTTATGCGCATTCCGTCGTAATTAACCGAACAACGTAACCGTACGGCTAAACGAACCGACACCCGAGATATTTTTGAACACATTTTAAGTTCCCTATACTTTAACTTCATTTTAGAGCTTTGAAATAGGGTTAACGGGGCTTAAACGTGTCAAAAAACGCATCGAAAACCAAGTTTTGAGGTTGCAGGGACTGAAACTGTAAATCTGCCAAACTAGGTCCGTAAGTAGGGGCCAGATGCAGCAAAACATTTTTTTTCAGCTGTTAACAGCCCTTAACCCTCTCCAAAGGCCAAGTGCCAAGTGTCAAACTCTTATGGTGGATGGCAAATGAGTTACCACAACTTTCCAACAAGTGTACGGCTTAGATCGTGCCCCCTTTTCCAAGAAATGATCCTAACGGTGAACCAAAAACTATAAATACCCACCTCCACCCTTCACTTTTCCTCACAAGAATCTGATCTAATGTGCTCTAAGTTGAAACCTTTGTTTCATACCTGAGCTATTTTGATCTAGATTAGCATTCGGGGACCCTTCGTAAGTGTTCCTTCATTCTTTTATTGTTTTTCGAGTCCGAAAGTCAAACTTTGTTTGACTTTCTGCGTTGACCAGTTTATGGTCAATGCGAAGTTCGTTTGAACTTCGCAACGTGATTGTAATCACGATGGTTATAGTCCCTTGTGACTATGCCTAATGATTACCACGTTGTCTAGGGTCGTAAGGGTAAGCGATCTAATAAATCGCTTATACCTTCGAACCCGACCCATTTGGTCGATCATTAGGATCCGACCAAACACATTAGGTGACCATAGTATATAGGGAATAACCCTCCGAGGTTATACCTTATGGTCGCTTCGTTTAAGTAGTTGTATGATAGGTAGTTTATATGCCTTAGGTAAATTACCAAAATACCCCTTTGATGCCAAAATTCGTTTTTAACATATGTAACATAACTTTTGACATCTAAACTGATTTGACAACCATATTAGACATGTTAAGGCATATTTTACTTGTCATAGGACTAGTTAGGTGTTCCGAACGCGTTTTACGCGAACGGCGCGTTAAAGTAGCATAAGCTACCTAAACGGGTCGTAATGGGTCACAAACACTTAGGTTAAGTTTCGTTTTAGTATGTGGGATTTGTTAAACCATATCACACGAGTCTCCATACTCGTTTGGTTTACGAACCCTCATTCTATCCGATCCTCCGATATTAGGTCCGGTTTATTAACATAGTTACCTATATTAGGTGCCGTTTGATTCCGTGATCTCTAGCATTGCTTGGTGGTTATCTTAGGACTTCTGAGCAATCTCAAGTGAGTACATAGACCCCTCTTTTACTGTTTTCAAACTGTTTTGGGGTGAAACACATGTGCCTACTTGTTACTTTCATGCTTTCCATGTTTTAACATCATATACTTACTATGTTCGTTAGTACATTTATAGTACATGATTTACATTACCTTTAATGCTATGTATGTCCATTGTGTGCGTACTTAGTACATTGTTTTACATTACATTTCATGCTATGTATGCCCATTGTGTGCGTACTTAGTACATTGTTTTACATTACATTTCATGCTATGTATGCCCATTGTGTGCGTACTTAGTACATTGTTTTTTTTGGGTAAAGGGTTACCCCGGTGAAATTTTATATCAATCAACCAATAAAAACAGGGTGTATCGAGACATCAATACACACTACTAGACTTGGCATACCAAGACTAGGACAACAAAAGAAAACAACCCGACAAAACAAAGCCAGAAACAAACAGACTACAAGAACGAACACGGCCCAAACAAAAATACAGCTACAAACAAAGATAAACTGCTTTAGCCAGGATCAAAAGTCATGCTGTATTCCGAAATCGACCACCGATCCAAAATCCTCTTTTGCTTCGGGTCTTTACTGAATCTGAACCCCATAATTCTGAGTCTCACCATATCGATGATAACATTAGCAAGCACACTAGCACTCCTCTGCTCTTTAGAGAATAAACGCGAGTTCCTTTCTTGCCAAACAAAATAAGTTGAAGCCGCCACCAAATTGTTGCAAATAATATGATCCATCGTTTTAGAGTTGGCATTTAGCTCCATCCACTGCAAAATGGAAGGCCATGTATCCGTAACACTCCCCATGTCTACCATTCCCCTAACCAATTTCCAAACCTCTGAAGCATATGAACATTGGAAAAAAAGGTGATCCCTAGAATCCCGATCAAACCGGCATAGAGGACAACACATGAGCCGAAGATTAGTAGCACTACCTGCTTCCCAAATGGCCATCCTATCTTGTGTTTTTAACTTATTCTTGATAACCAACCACAAATGGAAAGAATGACGAGGGATACACTGACTAAACCAAACCGAATTACTCCATTGCACCTTATCATGTCTCTGCCGCAAGCTGTTCCAAACCTCCCATGATCCAAAAACTTTAAGATTACCTTCCACATCCTTCCACGAAAAACGATCATTGACATCCGAGATAATCTGGGGAGGAACGAGATTTATGAGGACCGGATATAAATTGTACCACGCCTGAGGCCATAACCATTGACCATCTTCAGCAACAACATCCGCCACAGAATTATTTAAAGCAAAACCAGCGTTTGCAATGGCTCTAGGGGAGATAAACGAGCGAAGAGGACTGCATGCACACCAATTGTCACTCCAAACATTAGTTTGTCGGCCACATCGAATAGAACTCCATATGAACGACCGAACACTAGAACGGATGGATAAAAGCTTTCTCCATCCCCAACTAACACTACCTCTACATTGCACTTCCCAGAAACTTGTACCTTTCAACTTGTATGAGTGGATCCATTGTACCCAAAGGGACTGCCGATTAGTAATTAAGCTCCAGATATGGGAAGTTAAAAGAGTCTTGTTCACATCCATTATACTACGGATACCTAAACCACCCTCCTCTTTAGGCAAAGAAACCTCCTTCCAAGCTACTTTAGCACGAACCGGACCTTGATTACCACCATTCCACAAGAACCTTCGAAGCCTTTTCTCCAAATCCTTTATCACACTAGATGGGAGCATCATAACCGAAGCCCAGTAGGAGTATAAAGCCAAAAGAACAGAGTGTATAAGCTGAAGCCGACCTGCAAACGACAGCGTTTTTGACATCCAACTATCTATTCGTCTCTCCATACGCTCCAAAAGAACTTTGCAGTCTTTGGCAGCCAATCTGGTAGATATCAACGGAACCCCAAGATAACGAACCGGAAAAGATCCCTCTTGGAAGGGCATAATGTTCATAATCTGATTTTTAATCGCTTGAGGAACATTGCTAAAGAAAACGGTACTCTTAGCCATGCTCGGAACTAGTCCCGATGCTAGAGTAAACTTCTCTAGGGCCTCTCTTAGATGCTTAACCGAAGTAGTATCACCATGAGAGAATAAAAACAAATCATCAGCAAAAGAAACACTAATTATCTTCTGTTTAGGACAACGAGCATGAAACTTAAAAGACGTGTGCAATGAAACTTGTTGTAATAAAAGAGTCAGCACTTCCATAACCAGCGTAAACAAGTAAGGAGACAGTGGATCCCCTTGTCTAAGACCACGCTTTCCCGCAAAATACCCATGCAGCTCCCCATTTATGCTTAGAGAATAAGTGACCGATGTGACATATGTCATGATCCAACTTACCATTTTATGGTGAAAACCAAATCGGATCAGGATTAACTCAAGAAAATGCCAGTTAACTGTATCATACGCCTTTTGAATGTCGATCTTGAACGCACATCTAGGAGGCCCTCTATTAAGATGATAATTGAGCATCAATTCCTGGGTCAAGAGAATATTATCTGAAATTTTCCTACCCGGAATAAAAGCCGACTGATTTATGCTAACCAGTTTATTCAAGCTTCCTTTTATCCTATCCGTTATAATCTTGCTAATACACTTAAAAAGCACATTGCAGCAAGAAATAGGACGGTAGTCAAGAACTGAATTGGGCGTCTCCTTCTTAGGAATCAGAGCAAGAATAGTATGGTTGACCTGTTTTAGAAGTTTGCCATTTTCAAAAAAATCAATAACAGCATTAGTCACCTCATCACCAACAATATCCCACGCATGCTTAAAGAAAGAAGAAGTGAAACCATCTGGCCCAGGCGCTTTATTTTCACCAATACTAAACATGGCCTTTTTAACCTCCTCTCGAGTTACTTGTGTTGTCATTCGGTTCGCTGTTTCTTGGTCAAGCGTATTAACAAACAGGTCATCATCAATAACATTCTGGACAAGCTGATCCGTTCCCAGAAATGTCTCATAATGATTCAAAAGAGCAGCTGGAACATTATCACCTTCAAACCGATTACCATGCACATCATGAATGCAATGGATCTTATTCCTAGCATTCCTACTTTTCACGGAGTTATGAAAATATGCTGTGTTCGAGTCCCCAGCGCAAAGCCATTCAACTTTTGATTTCTGCTTGAGAAAACACTCCTCGTCATAAGCTGCTTTTTGAAACTCCTGAAGACACTTGGCAGCTACTTCTCTAGCTGCATTGTCTAGCGGGTTAGCATCAACAACCTGCTGAAACACATCCAGTTCACTACGCAATCGAGTCACTTTATCATGAAGATTTCCTTGTTGTTGTAAAAGTTTACGAAGGAGCGGTTTCAGATTTCGTAATTTCTTAACTACTGAAAACATAGCATAACCTTGCACTAATTTAGCCCATTCGGACGTAACATGCTGCCTAAACTCTGGTTTAGACGTCAAAAAATTTGCAAATTTAAAAGGCTTCGGCTTATTACGTTTAATAGAAGGCAGTTTTAATACACAGGGAGTATGATCAGATACTCGGGCAGGCTGGAACAGAGCATACACGTCTGGAAACAAGTCCAAAAGCTTAGTATTTCCCATAATGCGATCTATCTTCTTAAAAACCCCAATACCCTCCTTAGGTTTCTGGTTCCAAGTAAAATGTAAACCATGACATTTAACATCCATAAGCTCCACAGTTTGAATACAATCAAAGAATTCTCTCATTCCGATTGTGTGAGTAGACGGACCATATAAGCAGTCTTCCATATTCAGAGCCGTGTTAAAATCCCCAAGAACCACCCATGGATGGCCAAGAGCTAAACTGTTGAATTTGCAAAGATCTTCCCAAAGTAGACGGCGATCTTGATACTTATTCTCGGCATACACAAAAGAACAGAAAAAAACTTTAGAATCAGCTTTGAGGCGGATTTGCGTGTGAATTACCTGATCAGACTGCGAGAGAACCATAAGATCCACATCATCTGAACTCCATCCGAGAATAATCCTAGTACCTCGTTGACATAAATCCCCATTGGACGTCCAATTCCATTTACGAAAAACACTCTTACAGACTTTGCTAAGATTATTAACCTGAACATGTGTCTCTAAAATAGCACAAATACTCAAATGATTTTCATTTATAAGCACCCGGACCTCATTTTGTTTCAGGGGACGATTCAAACCCCTTATATTCCAAGCGGCCAAACTACCCATTGAAACCCATAGCACCGGGAGTGCTTGCCCCCTCAGATTGACTAACATTCACGCCTCCACTCATAAATTTCGACATTTCAGTAGGATTAGTCTCAAGAACCTCATCATTCGGCCTATTGCCCTTTGGTATGTTTTTCTCCACTTGACCCGTATCATTACCAGCATTTGTACTCACATCATTATCATCCACATCATCCGCCGATAGAGCTTGGAAAGAATTAGCCACTTTGACTGTTTTCGGCCCATTAGTGTGATCATCTGTTTTGGTTCCAGAAGTACTAGCTCCTGTTTTACTCGTCTTTGGTTTATACATAAACTTGGCCTTTTGCTTCTTATTAGGATACACTTGCTTTGCCACTCGTCTCTTGTCTGTAATAAATCCATCCCCATCGACAACAACCTGCTTTGCTTTATCCTTAACCACTTTACTACACGTATTATGGTCATGACCAAAAAGACAACATGTCGGACAACGTAACGGCTTCCATTCATATTCAACCTCTACCCGTTCCATAATGTAACCCTCCTCATCCATCTTAGGTATAGCAACTATAATATGGTCCTTGAGTTCATTATCAGCATTAGGTTCAATCATTGCACGGGCATAACTACTCCTTCCCCAATTTTCCACACACATATCAGCAGTATAGGAGTCTAGCCTTTTAGGAACCCCTAGTTTAGAAGCCAACAGGCTCAAACCATCATCAGTGTAAACTGAAATCGGAACATTATGCAATTTGACCCATATTGGAACCGTTTTAATACTATCTTTCTTAAGGATAACCTTTGGCGACCATATGTTCAAAAATAACGGAACTTTTCTTATTAACCAAGGTCCTCCTTCCAGAACCTTCATCAATCCCTCCTTCGAGTCAAACTTGAAGAAAAAGAATCCTGACGTGTTCATCATAAGCTTTGAAAAACCAAACTTTGCCCAAACATTCTTCGCATAGTATTCTACCACAGGAAAAGGTAATCTATTTCCTAAGAAATATCCATAAAGTACATTATCAAACTTATCTTGTACCTGCTGAACAACCTCTTTCGGAATAACAATATCAGCGTCTTCTCTAGTCTCCGCAGGTTTCAAAAGTCTGAAGTTAACCTCTCTTTTATTACGAGAAGCCTGACTTTCTGATAGAAGCTTTTCAGCATACGAAGACAACATAGACTTCGGCTGATTCAGATCTTCCTTGCAAACAGCGTGTGAGCTCTCCATCTGCACCGGCACAGTGACTTTCTCCAACTCATCAATAACATTTATAATCTTCTGCTCTTTATGTTCCACTCCACGACGAGGAATTACCGGATTACCATCAATATTCAGGGGTTTGGCAAATAATGATGTCCTGTCCCTTATTTCCTGAATATTCAACGGTATATAACCCTTCGAACTTATGAACACATCCCCATGCATTTTTTCAGAAAACGATTGGAACCCTAAATCCTCCAAACCGCGATCCCTACTAATGACATCAGGCGGCTTGAGTTGTTTTGAATCCATCACACAAGAAAAGAAGAACCATGCAACGTAAAAGCAAAACGAAAAAAGAAAACCAAAGCGTATTGGCGACAAACCCTAGCAAGAAAAACCGAAAAGAACAAACCCTAGTCCTGACTTCAAAAGATTAGAAACCAAGGTAAAGTCTAGAAACCTTACTCAGAAGGATCGACAACACCACAATTGCTAACCCAGATCGATCAAGATTAAGATCAGAAAGAACAAGAAACTAGGGTTTTCAGGATCGCCAAATTTCGCCCAGAGCCTACCATCGACATGTTGAAGACTTACTTTCTTGTTTTACAAGCTTTTGTAAAGGTAATCGGAAGCCACTCTTATCAGAGCCAGAAAACCTTACTTTCTTGAAGCCACTCTTGAAGACTTACTTTCTTGTTTCTTGAAGACTTACTAACCCAGATCGATCAAGGTAATCGGAAGCCACTCTTGAAGACTTACTTTCTTGTTTCTTGAAGACTTACTTAGTACATTGTTTTACATTACATTTCATGCTATGTATGTCCATTGTGTGCATACTTAGTACAGTTGTTTTCATCACATGCTTACATTTTGTTATGACATTTGGGTTGTTTACAATGGAACAATACATTCATTAACATTAGCTACGCCGTTCGTTAGTAGGTAGTGGTACCATAGGAATTGACAACTCCCGTTCCTGAAATCCTGGGTTTGTTTGGATTGGAAGGAATGACCGAATTCGATATACATAACTTAGATAAACCTTTAATTTGTTTAAGGGTTTATCGCCACAGTCTCAAGGCTTGGATGTATGCATTTTCACAATACCGCATAGATGTTTATAACAGTATAGCATGCATTTGTTACACAAAACATAACTTTGATTTAAACCATGTTTTACTTCAATACCTTGTTTTTGTGCATTTTACATATGGTTTAGTTGATATATTTCACATACCATACATGACATTTTTGGATACACATTACATGATTTACATTTAGACATAAACATTTTGACCATTATATACCCAATTCATGATTTACATTAAACACAGACATTTGATATGGTTTACACAATAACATTTTGACATTTGATTATACATAACCAATTTACATTGGTGGTTTGGTTTGAGTAAGTGATTTAAGTAACGAGGCATGTGTAATATGATACAAGCATGGTGGATACGCCGCTGGTACTTCCTATATATAAGTGTTTGTATGGTATTACATATCGTAGCGTTATTTAAATCATTTCAATTTATGACACATGACATTTTATACAAATAACATACTTTTTACAAGACACTGTTTACAAACAACTTATCTTACACAAACTCATTTTTACATGGTTATTCATTTAACCTTACATTTATTTATACATATCATCTGAACTTATTGTTTTCAAACGATTTACAAAACAAAGCAAATTACAAGGTTCATAACTAAACATTTTCTTAAACACAAGTCATGAATCATATTTTTACAAAACCTATGTATCTCACAGCCATTTTTATGCTGACGTACCTATTTTCACATTTGTTTTCAGGAGCTTTTCCATAGGATGATGATCGTGACACTAGGGCGGACCTGTGCCTTAGAGACTAAAAAATGGAGATAGACTAGTTTAATTATGTTACGAACTCTTTGTTCCTGTTTAAGACAATGTAACTCTTATGTTGATAAATAAAATTCAACTTTATATGCCATGGTTATGAAACAATTAATTCTGTTACAACACTCCCCGACGTTTTCCGCCACGTTTTGTATGTTATACATGGTCGGGGTGTGACAAAAACAACTGCAATTAAGTACAAGTAGTGAGGATGTGTTCCACACTAGTTCATATACGGGTATAGTATTCTTGAAATTGGTCTTTTTTTGCAAACAGTTGTTTATGGGCAAACATTTGTTTAAGGCCAAATATCTGTTTATGGCCAAACATCTGTTTAAGGTTAAACTTCTGTTTAAGTCCAGTCAACTGATATATAAGGCCAAACATCTGTTTAAGCCCCAACATCTGTTTAAGTCTAAACAGATGTTTAACCAGATCCACTGTCTTCTCATCTTTTAACACTCTTCAAAATAGTTGACAATGATAGTTTTAATTAATCCTTAAAAGTATGTTACAACCACTGTGTTGGTTCAAAGATCTGATTGTTAAAAGTTATCCACTGCTGAAAGACAACCTCTGTTTCTTCATTCTTCATGTTGATAATTGATTGACTAAACATCAGTGTTTCAATCCCTGTTGGCTATCCATTGATAGTTAAAAAAACAACCACTGCTCACATTCTTATTGTTGACATCCACTGATATTGACCATCAGTGGTTTCCTTAAAGAACAACCACTGCTCACACTTTTATTATTGATGGGGTTAATTAGTGATAGAATGAAATTATCAAAAGAAAACTAGAATTACAATGAAATTACCATTTTACCTAATCGTTACATTCCAATGAGATAAGAGTTCCTCCAACGTTGTTTTCATGATACAAATTAAAGTTAAAATAAAAAATAAAAAATTACTCTTGATGACAATTTGTTGCAAATCAAATCAGTAATTAATGCTAATTTCTTGAGCTTTGGACATTGAAAATATGCAAAATGTAAATTTCAAATTGATGGTTATTATCTCTTAATTAAAGTTAAAAAAAATTAGAAAAGTCATCATGACAATTGCTTTCAAATCAAATCAGTAATTACTGATAATATCAATAAGTTTTGAAATTCAAAATATACAAAATGGTAATTTAAAATTGACGTTCTTTCTCTTTTTTTTCCTACTTTGCATATCATTTCTAATATTTAATTACTAAAATAAAGCAGGATATAAGGATATGCACTACTTACCTTTCAAAACCCATTTGCCATTGCATTCAATCTAAATTGTGAATGGAGAATCGGTAAGCTTGAATTCCAATCTTGATAATTTTTTTTATGAACATCCATGCTAATTGTATTATCATATTACGTTTATCAATAGATATATTTTACTTATTCTTTTTTGTATGTACAGTCTTCAAATGGAGGTTGCAAAGGTTAGCATGCTTAACGATCTTAATACATTCTCAAATAACTATTCGATCAGAGTGAAGATTGCTAGAATGTCGAGGAAGATGATGAATCAAAACAAAAATAAAACATATCGCCTTGATATGATCTTCATGGACGAGATGGTACCGTATATATTTGTCTTATATTTTTTTTTGGAAATTAGAATACACAAATGTTATATAACATGTTTTTTATTTAATCGGATGTTTCATATTGTTAGGGAACTATGATACAAGCCAGCTGTCTGCATAAGATGCTAGAAAGATTCAAAGACTTCCTTCAGCTGGATCAATGTCTTCTTATCACCAAACCGTCTCTTGCTGCTAATAAGTCCTCTTCTAAGTATACCAACAGAAATGACAAAATATCTCTCTATTTCTATACTTCTGTTGAGAAATGCCTTGACTGGTCTGGACCGAAATACCGTTTTAATTTCGTTAACCTCAAGGATGTTGTTCAAAATAAAATTGAAGTTAATACAGTTATTGGTATGTAAATCACTACATGATATATATGTACTGTTTTGTCTTATTGTTTTTTTTCATGTTATCGCTTCTTAATGCTGTTTACTTTTAACAATATATTTTTGTTTATAAATTGGATTGCAACAAAGAAGGATGGGAGCAAAGGCAAGAGGCTTAATCTTAGAGTTGAAGACCTTGAGTGAGTTCTTTTTATTAAGTTGTTGCATTTTGACGTTTAAAGCATTACAAGGTTGCTTGATGTTATTATGTTTTATGTTAATATTTTAGTGGTTAAAAGTGTCCGGTTACTTTGTGGGATGGTTTTGCTATTGACATGTTTGCTTACATGAATGATAAGAAACGAGAGAAACATGTTGTTATCCTTTGTCATTTTGGTATGGTCAACCTTTACAAAGGTACAATTTAAACTTAATTAGTTTAATTTTTATTTATTTAGTAATTTATATTTATTTATATGTTTTAATTTTGACACTGTTTATATTGATCTACATTTGGTTTTATTCTTAAATTCAGGCAAGCGTGGAGTTGCAAACGGGTTTGACCTTAGCAGAGTTTCTATCGACACTGACATTGAAGAGATATCCTCTTTTAGGACGAGGTATAGTTAGTAATATGCATATAAACATTAAACAATATTATTTTGATTTTACATTTACTTTTTACGTTTTAATTTGCTCACATGAATCTGTTTAGGTATGTAGAGAAAATTTCTGCTTCATCTTCATCAAATGAGCATGTTGGTTCATACGTTATCTCAAGTGTTGAAGATGAGTTCCTTAATAACCCTGATTTCATGCTTATTGGTTTCCTTGGAACCATATTAACGGTGTGTATTTTCTTATAAGTATTTTACATGCTGAGTTTTTTTATAGTCCTTTCTAAGGATTATTATTTTTGTTTGATATCGATAGACAAAGAAGGTTTTGGTTCTAGGCACAATCACTGTCACACCCCGACCACGTAGAACCTACAAAACGTGGTGGAAACATCGGGGAGTGTTGTAACAGAATCATTGTTTCATAACACATGGAACTTGAAATATTGTTTTATTGATTAAAAGAGTTACAATGTCTTGACAATCAAAGAAACATAACAAAATAACTAGTCTTGCATCTTTTATTGTCACTAAGGCCCATGTCCGCCTAAGTGTATCTTGATCAATCCTATGCTTCATTTCCTGAAACACATGTGAAAATAGGTACGTCAGCATAAAAATGCCGGCGAGTACATAGGTTTTGTGAAAATAAGATTCATGACATCTGTTTAAGAAAATGTTTAGTCATGAACCTTGTAATTTGCTTTGTCTTTGTAAATCATTTGAAAAACAATAAGTTCAGATGATACGTATAAATAAGAGAATAATGCATGGTTAAATGAATAACCATGTAAAAATGAGTTTGTATAAGTTAAGTTGTTTGTAAAACAATGTATTGTGAAAAGTATGTTATTTGTATAAAATGTTATATGTCTAAATTGAAGTGATTTCAAATAACGCAACGATATGTAATACCATACAATCACTTATATATAGGAAGTACCAGCGGCGTATCCACCATGCTTGTATCATATTACACACACCTCGTTACTTAAATCACTTACTCAAACCAAACCACCAATATAAGATGTCTATGTTTAAACCAATTGTCAAAAGTCCTTGTATAAAACATGTCAAATGTTGATAGTCCAAAAGTAGTCAAGTAATGTGTAACAAATGTTTTATGTATGGCTAGTGAAATGCATCAACTAAACCATAGATGAAATGCACAAAACAAAGTATTGAAGTAAAACTTGGTTTAAATCAAAGTTATGTTTTGTAAAATATATGCATGCTATACTGAATATGAACATTTATGCGGTATTGTAAAAATTCATACATCCAAGCCTTGCGACAGTCGGATAACTATGTAAAAATGAGTTATCAAAAGAATATGTATTCGGATTCGGTCATTCCTTACGTCCAAACAAACCCGAGATTTCAGGAATGGGATTTGTCAAGTCCTATGGTACCAGTACTTACTACCGAGCGGCGTAGCTAATGTTAATGAACGTATAATAGTCTCGTTTGTGCAAACCAAATGTCATAGCAAAAGTGAACATGTTATATGAAAACAATGTACTAAGTATGCTAAGTTAACATACAAAGTAGAAAAGTCATGTAAATCAATGTGCTAGCATGCTATCAGTTAACATACATAGCAGAAATGTAATGTAAAACAATGTACTAAGTATGCACACAATGGACATACATAGCATGAAATGAAATGAAATCATGTACTATAATGTACTAACAAACATAGCAGGTATATGATGTGAAAACAGGAAAGCACGAAAATAATAAGTAGGCACATGTGTTTCACCCCAAAACAGTTTGGAAAACAGTAAAAGAGGGGTCTATGTACTCACTTGAGATTGCTCAGAAGTCCTAAGATAACCACCAAGCAATGCTAGAGATCTCGGAATATCAAACGGCACCTAATATAGGTAACTACATTAATAAACCGGACCTAAATCGGAAGATCGGATAGAATGAGGGTTCGTAAACCAAATGAGTATGGGAACTCATGTAGTATGGTTTAACAAAGCCTACATACTAAATGAAACCTATCCTAAGTGCTTGTGACCCATTACGACCCGTTTAGGTAGCTTATGCTACTTTAACGCGTCGTTCGCGTGAAACGCGTTCGGACCGCCTAACTAGTCCTATGACAAGTAACATATGCCTTAACATGTCTAATATTGTTTTCAAATCAGTTTAGATGTCAAAAGTTATGTTACATATGTTTAAAATGAATTTTGGCATCAAAGGGGTATTTTGGTAATTTACCTAAGGCATATAAACTACCAATCATACAACTACTTAAACGAAGCGACCATAAGGTATAACCTCGGAAGGTTATTCCCTATATACTATGGTCACCTAATGTGCTTGGTTGGATCCTAATGATCGACCAAACGGGTCGGGTTCGAAAGTATAAGCGATTGTTTAAATCGCTTACCTTACGACCCTATATAAGCACTAAACTAAAAGTGACGAGCTAAGCATGTTAAAACATGCTTAACTAAGTTTAGAAAACAGGTTTGGTATCAAAACAAACGGTTTTGATACCCATAAGTAGTTTGGTTACAAAATACGCAAGAATACGTATTCTGACCGAAACTACGGCTCGTCACTGAGCCTAGATAACGTGGTAATCAGTAGGTATAGTCACAAAGGACTATAACCATCGTGATTACAATCACGTTGCGAAGTTCAAACGAACTTCGCATTGACCATAAGCTGGTCAATGCAGAAAGTCAAACAAAGTTTGACTTTCAGACTCGAAAAGCAATAAAAGAACGAAAGAATACTCACGTAGGGTCCCCGAATGCTAATCTAGATCAAAATAGCTCATGTCACACCCTGCTAGTAGCGGAAGCGTATTGTGTGTGACGTAAGAAAGGTAATCATTGCATCCAAATGTATTAACAACATGAACCAACAACGATGCCATATATATCTAGTTTTCCCACAAAAGAATTACAAGTTTTAACATAGTTTCCAAGTTCACCAACGTTTGACAAAGCATAGTTCTAAGTTATTTTACATATAACAAAAGATTGTTTTTGACACAAAACATAGTGAGGTTTTGTCTCCTATATACCCATACGAAGTTGGGATATAAAAGACAAACCCTCCCAAAAGTGGCCATCGTTGTCATTTGTTTTCCCGAATCCCATAGTGAATCACCGGCTCAAGACCTGTTTCCTGAAATACATGTAGTTTTAAAAAGTCAACAAAAAGTTGAGCGAGTTCATGCAGTATTTGATATCATATGAAATTTAGTACTTGTTATCTTGTAATCATGGTATGTCCTGGTTTAAAATCATGGAGTCTGTTTAAGATCTATCAGTGGGTAGCTAGCCCCCTGACATAATGCGCCATAAGCAGAATAACCAACCCATAGACACTTAGTTCGCATTGGGATCAACAAAAGCACTCCACGGTTAACAACTAGGAGTGGGGCGTGCCTCAAGCCCAATAGATCTACACCTTTTGCACCTCGGTCACTACGTGATTAATGGTTATTAGTGTGTATTCCCCTACTTATGCACATTGACCCTGTTTCCTACTCCGTAATTAACATACCAATAGTTTAACATGTATTTCCCCTCGAGGTTTTTGAAAACAAAACATTGAAAACAGTGAAAGGAGGGACATGAACTCACAAATTTGCGTTCCTTGTATGTAATACCGCAGCGAGCGTCCGTACGTGTAATTAACCTACATGTGTACTAACTTTATTAGACACTAGATCTTTCGGACCTCGTACAAGTTGTTCATCTTGAATTCTTTATTATGCTTTCGCTTGTCATCATTATTATTGGGCCTAGCCCTAGTTTTCTTGTTATTGGGCCTAGCCCTAGTTTTCTTGTTATTGGGCCTAGCCCTAGTTTTCTTGTTATTGGGCCTAGCCCTAGTTTTCTTGTTATTGGGCCTAGCCCTAGTTTTCTTGTGAGTCCATTAAATATACTCTTGCAATTTTTACCAAAAATTCTCCAAGCATGTAACTTAATAAGTTCGTTTTTCACATGAAAAATACTTGGTAATTTTTATAGTTTTCGACTTTCCGGATCTTGTTTTTGACCACTTAGCTATGCGTTCGCTTTAGTGTCTAAAAATATGTTATTTTTAGACTCGACATCGTAGTAACTTGTTCACGATGTCGATACGCCCAAATTGTCGTCATCAAGTGTTATGTATTTCCATTTCGGCTATTTAATTTAATTGTCCGATTTTACTAGCATTTCTTGGACCATGTAGGAACATGTGCGTGTATTTATTTTGATCACCCTATAGGTATCTAATACATACACATATATAGCACACATTGCAAGCACTTAGCAAATTTCCGAAAATATATAATTTTTCTTACCAAAAATTATATTTACACAATGTTATATTTTTACCCATTTATTTTTGTAAAAATATAAGTTTAAGTTCATAAGAACTTCTTGAATATTTAAACCTTAAATATTCTCATCAAAGTTTCCATAATGACGTTTAAGACCACTAATCACGTTTAAATCAATAATCAATTTCCAAATCATCATCAAGTTTACACATATCACCTTGCATGCATGTATTCCTACATAATTATCATTGTATTCCATGGACTTATTTATATATATATATATATATATATATATATATATATATATATATATATTTGTAACATTATACAAAAAAAATGGCACTTTTATATTTTAACTAGATCTCTCTTTATTTTTAACCATCATAATATCATACTTTGTAGTCTAGCTATTTTGCCTAAACACACTTGTTTAAATTACTTTTTAAGATTATCTTAGTGCAAATCATGGTGTTTAGCTTTTGTAAAAGTTGTGTTCATCATAAACCATCTTCAAGTTCATATAAAAATCCATGGAGCATAAGGATAATGATCTTGTTTTGAACTAAACATCCAAATGTCTAGATCATAATTTCTAGACTAGATGATACAAGATCATAATTTTAATCATCCTACTTTAACATAATCATCATAAGCATGTTCATCAACTAGCACAAAGAAACATAATCAACACATAATATATGATTATTATTATAAACTTTTTATGTGGTGATTAGAGTTTTAGGCTTTGTTTCTTTAATATTCGAGATGATTAACTTGTACTTTAATACTCTACATAATATAACAAGCTTAAAAAAAAATAGAGGATGATCTTACAATATTGCAAGTGATTAGTGCACTTTATATGAAGATTAAGAAGGTAATAAATCTCTAAAGAGAGCTCTAAAGATCCTCCATTGTTGCTAGCTCCTTAAGTTTTCTTGTAATGGGGTTATTATGTTTGAATATTGTGATGAATATTAAAAGAAAATGGGGATGATGGTTAGGTTGTTGCTGTCGTGAGTTTGAGGAAGGTTAGAGGGTGTTTTTAGTTTGAAATTTTTGGTGAGTAAAATGGGTGGAATGATGGAAGGTTATGTCATATAATTTCACCACCATATCTAATAAAAAATATCTTGAAGCCATGCTTCTTTCACTTGATTTTCAACATAAATCAACATGAGGTATGGTGGATGTGACCCACCATTGCCGTAAGTAATGAAGAGTGGGGGAAGTAGGCTAGGTGATGGTGGTTTAATTTATTTATTGTATTATGCATGTGTCTAATATATAAACCTTTAGATATTTAGGTACTTATGTAAAGTATGTTAATTAGGGTGTAATTAAAGATTTAGGATTTTAAATAAAGTCTAACTACTTTATTAGTTGAGTGGGTATTAATTTTAGATGGTAAAAAAAAATGCCACTAATTCGCTCATCGGTTCGATACCGGGTGGTATACGAAAGTTATAGTGTAGTACCGGGAGCTATGGTCTTAATTTACCATCGATGCTACGGCATCTATTCAAGGCGTTTATGACGCCAAAATATCGCTAACTAGCTCGCTAGCATTTTCGTTTGCTTGTTTCGTGACAAAAAATGTCGCCTACTAGTTCGTCGAGTCGCTAACGGACTAGTTTAGCGCATAGCGACGTAACACCGGAAACTTGTGATTATGAACATTCCGTTGATATCATCTTATGGTTTTAGTGTGTTTTTCATCAATTGCCATTATTCCGAAGTCCCGGAAATGCTTTGTTATAAGTTCGGACGCATTAAAAATACTATATTTTAAGCCGAAACGGACATTTTTGAGATTAGGGCGTTATACCGGAAAGTCTTGTTTCTTGGTAAATCATGTTTTCACAATAATGTTTTCTCATATAAATGGACTCAGTTAGGTTATCCGAGTGTCGTTTTTCAGTGTTTTAGTCTAGTTTCACGGTTTGCTGGCGTGAAATAGTGTAACCGTGAATAGTGCACGCAGCACTTTCCACCAACACTTTTAGGACATTGTTTGCTTGGGTTCGAAATGTGATGAAAACCAACATATGTTTTAGCATTGTTTCCTTGTCCTAACCTTGTTATCCAATTAACGACACTGTTACGTAATTAAATTACGCTACATGCATGAGATTATGTAAATAAAAGAGTGATTAGTTTGTACGGATTTTCTGGTTAATTGCCATTTGTCACAGCTCAGGTATGAAACAAAGGTTTCAACTTAGAGCATTTGAGATCAGATTCTAGTGAGTTTAGAGGTTGGATGGCAAGGGGTATTTATAGTGAATGGTCCACCACTAGGATCGTTTGTCGAAATACGTGCCTTAATCTCATCCGTACATGTGTCGGAACCTTATGGTACCCAAAAAGGCCACTCACCATAAGAGTTTGACACTTGGCACTTGACCTTTGGAGAGTGTTAAGGGCTGTTAAAAGATGGAAAAAAAAACGTTTTGCTGCATCTGGCCCCTGTTTACGGACCTAGTTTGGCAGATTTACAGTTTCAGTCCCTGCAACCTCAAAACTTGGTTTTCGATGCGTTTTTTTTTTTTTGACACGTTTAAGCCCTGTTAACCCCATTTCAAAGCTCTAAAATGAAGTTAAAGTATAGGGAACTTAAAATGTGTTCAAAAATATCTCGGGTGTCGGTTCGTTTAGCCGTACGGTTACGTTGTTCGGTTAATTACGACGGAATGCGCATAAGCGCGAAAAATGATCCAAATGGCGTGACGAATGGATTTTTCTTATGCCAAACACTAAAATAAAATATTTTAGTTCTTACATAAATTTTTGGATGTCCGGATGTATTCAGAACGTAAGTTATGCACGAAAATGCAAACTTGTGCACTTTTTGACGCTTTTAGTACCTGAATGAGCCAAAAGTTTATTTTAGCACACCGAACCCCTCAAAGCCTATTTCTAAGCTATATAAAGGATATTTAAGGTGTGTTTAACTTATGGTCATGTTCCAGAATGTCTGTTACAGTTCAAATTGGCATACTTTCGCAGTTTGTCAAGTTTAGTCCCTGTAAGCGAACTTGTTTTTGCCATACCAAAGCCTTCAAAACTTATTTCTAAGTTATGTAAAGGTTATTTAAGGTATGTTAAGCCTATGTCACTATTCCAGAGTGTTTGTTGCATTAAACTGGTTATATTTACGCATCGGTGCGCGTATAACCTTCCAGAAAGCGATTTAGAGTTTGGAATTGAACAAAAATTGATATGTGCAAATGATACACATATTTTTACAAATCCCAAGTATGAAATATAATATTTCATTAGTTCGGTATTTGTTTGATGGCCATGGAGGCACAGGTGTTACAGTCTCCCCTACTTTAGGAAATTTCGTCCCGAAATTTATTTAGAGGAAACTTGTGAGAGTTTAAAACATGAAGTTGAAAAGATCGAACAATATTGGTTAGGGTTCTGAACTTCTAGTAACCTTAATAACATTATGCTTGCAATGTAAGAGGGACACTTATATACAAGTATATGAAGCGTCATTGGTGCGTCCACCGTACCTCCATTACATCGTTCTCATTTTGTTATTGTTGTCGCTATCGGTTCTTACACATAATAAATCTTACTGGGTTTCTGTGCACTAAATTTCATAATTATGTACGCGTCCATAATTAGACAATTCCTTGCACAGTTCACACAGTCTATTTTATAATGTGTAGTGTAAAACCAAATGAACAAACCTGTGATGAGTGTGACTAGACCGCCATAGAGTCCTTTTAATTAAGTCAATAAATGATCTAAATAGACTATCAAGGAGTCTGTTTAGCTACATTACTAGATGTCGTCCTTTAACCAGATTGTGAATCAATCTTTTTGACTAGACCTCTAAAAGGGTCTCTTATGAATCAAGGAGTGGTACTATATAATCCAAGGGTCTTAACTATTATATAGAAGCCCATTAAGGATTTAAGGCAGTACCTTTTGACTATCCTGCTACGAATCCCTCATATGGAGATATGAAAGATCCTGCGAGGATTTGGATAACAAATATCCAGAGTATAAAAACACAAAATGCATAAAAGAAAACATAAGATGAATAAACACATAGTCACATAACCACAAAATTGTTTGTTAATTTGTCTTGTTAATTGCGCACATGCATTTAAAGCACACTAGGAATCCATTCCGTGGATTTCATTTGGTACTTTAAACGTTATCAATAATCTAACTATAAAGATAGAAAGATTCAAAAAGAAAATTCGATTTCGATTATTAGGAACCGAAATGTTCGAATTTAGGTACATAAGGAATCCAATTAAGGACTCTGATTTGTATGACAATTATCCACAAGGATCTAATTGTGAAGATAAAAAGATCCCATATGGATTTTAGAGGTTGAAGATGTTTTGAAACCTTGCACTGGACGTGCTTAAGTCAAAACATGAAGTTGAAATGCTTATGAAGTTGAGATGCTCGATATGCCAAGGCGACATATGAAGCGAAATTTGAAGGTTAAGTCAATGCATGAGAAAAATATTTTTTTTTTGTAATACTATGCATGGGGTTCTAAAAATGTGTTCAATGTTTTTGAAACCTTATATATAATACCTTTGAAATCATAAAGTAGTTGTATTAGGTAGGTATATTCATAAAAATGTTTTAAAATCATGCGAAATGAATTTTGAAATTATGTATAAGGTTTTTGGAAAACATGAATGATGCTTTTGAAATCATGCACTTGATAAGAAAACATATTGTACTAATATTGTTTTCAGGCTATATGAGACATTTTGAAATCATGAAGGTTGTTTTTGAAAATACAGACAAAGCTTTGTGCATTTGTTATGTTTAAGTAAATACACTATATTAAAAATGTTTTCGAACTATGTATAGGATGTTTTGAAATCATGTAGGTTGTTTTGAAAACTTATGTTATGCATGTTGAAGAAATCAGAACGTAATGGGTATGAGATTTGAAAATACTCTTAGTTATCTATCCAAGAATTCAAAGGCACAGATGTGTGAAAAGCACGATTACTCATAATTTCGATTTATTTCTTGTACTTCGTTTCCTAGAATGAAACGAGTACTTAGAATTTTCCAAAGGAATCATGAACAAACGCAAGAATGGGAAATTCGCAAAAGTAGTTTGTAAGGAATATAGTTCCTTAATGTAGGTATCATAGGAAAAGTCATACACATATGTAACTACAATTGTACATCAGAATTTGTGAACAATAATTTATTTATAAACAAAACAGATTGTTTCACATTACAAGAAAATAAAAGAACAAAAGCATAAGACAGCAACATCCTTTGTTCAGTCAAATGCTCATCCGAGGGTCAGATTTGCATTAGCAAGCTTTGGGCAATCCCTCCGGAAATGGCCCATCTCGCCACAGTTGTAGCAAGACCCCGGCGAGAAACGAGCTTGAGCAGGATTGTCATCAGCTTGATTTGGTACAGCTGCAGTTGGGCAAACCCTTGCTGTATGACCTATAAGTCCACAAATCTGGCATTTGCGGCACTTCACACTAGCATGATGATGGAGGCTACATTGGTTGCACAAGGGTGCAGTTCCATTGTATGGCTTCCTAGTAGGGGGTTGAGCTGGTTGGTTGGGGACGGCTTGATCATTGTGAGCGACCACGGCGAAATTCTGAGAAGCCTTTCGCTTCTTTGACTTCTTAGGAGATCGTTCATCCATGGTCTTTGATTCCTCGATTGGTTTCTTGGCTGATGGTGCTGTCACCTGACTAAGTCCTGCCTGTCTTGGTGACTCTTGAGTGGCTTCATCCTGGAGACGATACATGGTAGTAGTTAATTCAACAGTCTTCAGGACTACTTCGCCTATTCGTTGAGCGAATTTGGCTGTCTGCTCGGACATTTGGCCGGTGCTGAGAGGAAGAGACATTCTAGAAGCAAATGAAAGGCATAGGAAGAAACAGGTGAAAGATTATTGGATAATCAATACAGAATGGTAACGAATGAAAATTGTGATCATTTGTTTGTTTCCTAAGGCAAACAAATGAGATGGTGACAAATCAAAGTAAATGGGTCAAAAATAATGTATCGCGAAGACATGCTCGCCTATAAGTGAACACTCATCCCAAGAATTCCCAGGTAAGCACAACTGGTCTCGCGTCTGATGAGATGTATACGAAGTGCTTGCCTAGACAGAAAACCCAGAATACAGGCATTCACCCTTCCAGTTTGCACGTGTTCACATTATTTAAAACCCAAGACCTTGACGAGGTTTTGAAAAACTCAAAGGGGTTCAAAACCATATAACAGAGGGTTCAAAACCTTACAATAAAGGGTTCAAAACCTAGTAATCAATCATCCTCGAACAAGGGGGGATATCTTGCCTTGATCTGATCTTCACGTTCCCAGGTGTCCTCGGGTCCGTGACGTGAATTCCAGTGGACCTTGACTAGTTCGATACGACTTCTCCTTGTCTTGTTGACTTTCCTGTCCATAACCTCGACGAATTCTTCGGTAATTTGGTGTTTGTCGTCTATATGAATTTCATATGCTGGGATGATAACTGTTTTCATTTGTTGGACTTTTCTTAAGATTCGACACATGAAATGTGTCATGTACGTTACTGAGTTCTTCTGTCAGTTTCAACTTGTACGCGACGGTACCGATCTTTTCTAGAATTTCAAATGGCCCAATGTATCTTGGGTTTAGTTTTTCCGCGCTTCCCGAATCTAGCTACGCCTTTCCAAGGTGAGACTTTCAGTAATGCTTTGTCTCCGACCTCGAAGGCGAATGGTTTACGTCTTTGGTCCGCGTAGCTATTTTGTCTGTCACGAACCGATTTGATACGGTCTCGTATCTTTGCTATCTTGTCAGTAGTATCTTGGACTAATTCACGGCCAATGAGTTGTTTGTCTCCGACTTCCGCCCAACACAGCGGTGATCGGCACTTCCGTCCGTATAGTGCTTCGAATGGGGCGGCTTTAATGCTTGTGTGATAACTGTTATTATATGTGAACTCTACCAGCGGTAAATGATTATCCCAGTTTCTGCCCAAATCCATCACACAGGCGCGAAGCATGTCTTCCAACGTTTGGATGGTTCGTTCGCTTTGTCCATCGGTTTGCGGATGAAATGCTGTGCTCAAATCCAGACGAGATCCAAGCGATTCTTGAAATGATTGCCATATTCTTGACACAAAGCGACCATCGCAATCCGAGATTATTGAAATCGTCACTCCATGACGTGCTATTATCTCTTTGAGATAAGGCTCAGCTAACTTCTCCGTACTGTCTTTCTCGCGAATTGGCAAGAAGTAAGCTGACTTGGTTAATCGATCGACGATAACCCAAATCATGTCACGACCTCGAGAGGTCGTGGGAGTCCTATAATGAAATCCATTGATAACTGTTCCCTTTTCCAAACGAAAATCTCGGGTTGTTGTAATAGTCCAGATGGCTTTTGATACTTGGCCTTGACCTTTGCACAAATTTGGCATTTCCCAAACGTAGGTCGCAATATCTCCTTTGAGATTTGGCCACTAGTAATATTCCTTTACATCCTGATACATCTTATCACCTGGATGTAATGAATATTTTGACTTGTGTGCCTCATCCAGCACTAAGTCTCGCAATCCGCCAAAGTAAGGAATCTAGATTCTTCCCATGAAATACCATGTGCCATCTTTGTTCTCTTCCAATTGTTTCTCTAATCCTCGCAAGGATTCTGCTTGAAAGTTTTCCGGCTTTAGAGCTTCTAGTTGTGCATCGTGCACACGAGTAGTGAAGTTCGTCTTAATGGTTAACTCTAAAGCTCGTACTCGTAAAGTTTTGACCCGCTCTTTCCAGCTCAAAGCATCCGCCACAACATTTGTTTTGCCCAGATGATAATTGATTTCACAGTCGTAGTCATTCAACAATTCTACCCGTCGCCGTTGGCGCATGTTTAATGTTGAAGACTTTTATGGTTTGTGAATATGGTACGCTTAGTACCATAAAGATAATGGCGCCAAAATTTTAAAGCGAATACCACTGCACCCAATTCCAGGTCATGAGTGGTATAGTTCTTTTCATGAACTTTTAACCGCCGCGACGCGTACGCAATGACTTTTTCACGTTGCATTAACACGCAACCCAAGCCTTGACGCGATGCATCACATTACACTACGAAGTCATCGGTACCGTCCGGGAGTGATAAGATTGGCGTTTGACATAGTTTATCCTTAAGCACTTGGAATGCCGTTTCTTGTCTTTCGTCCCAATCGAACTTTCTATCCTTTTGAGTGAGCGAGGTTAGTGGTTGAGCAATTTTAGAAAAATTCCCGATGAATTTACGATAATATCCCGCTAAACCTAGAAATTGCCTTACTTCCGTTGGGGTCTTTAGAGTGTTCCAGTTCTTTATGGCCTCTATCTTAGCTGGATCAACATGTATTCCGTTCTCGTTTACTACTTGACCGAGAAATTGCACCTCGCGAATTCAAAATTCGCATTTTGAGAACTTGGCGTACAATTGTTCTTTCTTAAGCAACTCCAAAATAGTTCTCAAGTGTCGTTCGTGTTTCGCCTCTGTTCGTGAGTATATTAAAATGTCATCAATGAATACGATTAAGAACTTGTCGAGGTATGGTTTACATACCCGATTCATCAAGTCCATGAATACGGTGGGAGCGTTTGTTAAGCCAAAAGGCATAACAAGGAACTCGTAATGCCCATAGCGAGTCCTAAACGCCGTTTTAGGAATGCTTTCCTCTTGTATCCTCAGCTGATGGTATCCGGGTCTTAGATCGATATTGGAATAGAAGCGGGAACCTTGCAACTGATCGAACAAGTCGTCGATCCTCGGTAAAGGATATCGATTTCTGATAGTTAGCTTGTTTAGTTCTCTGTAATCAATGCACATACGAAAGGTTCCATCCTTCTTCTTGAAAAATAACACCAGAGCTCCCCAAGGCGAGAAACTCGGTCTAATAAATCCCTTGTCAAGCAGTTCCTGCAACTGAGTGAATAATTATCGCATCTCCGAGGGTGCGAGTCTATATGAAGCTTTCGTCACCGGTGCAGCTCCTGGCACAAGATCAATACTGAATTCGACTTGTCGCTGCGGAGGTAGTCCCGGCAAGTCTCCTGAAAAGACTTCAGGGTATTCCCTTGCCACAGGGATTGTCCTCCACCTTGCGCTACTCGGCCTTCTTGTCGACCACATGGGCAAGAGAGGCGATGCATCCTGCTCTCATACTCTTCCGAGCCTTCATACAGTTGCTGATCAGCAACCGTGTACCGTGTTTCTCTCCGTGCACCAAAATATGTTCTCTCGTCAAACAGGGGGGGGGGGGGAAAGAAGGAGAGTAGTTTTCTCGAAGCAACTACTTCTGCTAGGTTGTCGGCCAACCAATCTATGCCAGGAGTTTAGGCGTAACAACCCATTTGAATGCGTGAAAGGTCGATACTGAATTTCTGTGCTCCAAGTTCGAGTGTGCATCCTTTAATATCTTCTCCTGACTCACTAATTCACCGTTGGCCAATCCTATGGTATGAGAGGACGTCTGGCTTACTTGACTCTAGACCAGCATAATTTGAATTCTAGGGGGTGAAACTAATACCGACACCGGTATCAGTCCAAATGGATGCAACGGGTCAGTTGGTAGAAAACGTATCGACGACCCTTAATAACTTCACACAACTCCGCTAATTCCCCATTAGCTAACTTGTCAGAGCAAGACATGTCTAACCTACATGACTCTAGTTCGTGTATATGCTTGATATCTAAAGGTACTAAGTTAAGCCGACGTTGGTATCAAAACAATTGATACATGCTGGTTGTAGAGTAGAAAGTACCCCTAGACTTGCTTACTCACTAGCTTGATTCATCCTTAACCATTCATGCTCGTAGTGACCTCCTTGCCTTAGTAAAAACCACCTCGTTCATTCTTAAATATAGCTAACTCATTAGTTCATGTTTTGTGCCAAGTCTCACCACACTGCTACTCTTGTCACTTTTGCAAGTGCCCTTATGATGGAAGCTTCATTTATCTCAGTCAGGATTTTGGCAAGTTATTTGCATACTTCTTGATGCGAACATCGATCATGGCAGCAATTGCCTTCGTTTCGCTCGTCACGGAAGTTTTCTACCTCATAGCACCTTCTTTGGAAATTTCCCCCGTCCTCACCACATCCTTGGTGAGACTAACTGTGGGAGTTACTTGAAAAATAAATCTAGGTAGGGTGACATGATGTGATCATGATTCGGATCTCAGGGCTAAACCCCAAATGTAGCGCTCAGTGCGTTTGGATTCGAGTGTTACCCAATATGCAATCAATCCTTGACAGATTGTAGAGGCGTCGGGGTAACTAACAACATTAGCTCTAATCATGATTGAGTTCTAGAGCTCGGTTCCCAAACTTGGAATTTTTCCACTAACGAGCAATACTTTTCTCGCTTAAGATTCTTGAGTTCTTCCCATAATAACCTCTTTGCTGTATTACTCCCTATAGTTTGCACTTGGAGATTCCAGCAAGTTAACACCTCATTCAACAGAAGGTTATTCATTTACCAAAACGTTTACTTAGGAGTACATTTATTAGCAAGGTTAACTGACTTCCTTGTCTTTATCTAGCGGATAGAACTCACCGCACCTTCCATATCAATGGGGTCTCACGGCTTATAATCCGGAAAAGCCTTAGGATTAAATCTGGTGTGATTGCATCTCCAAGTGTGGCATTGCCACTCATTCTCGTCCCATCGGGATTTGAACCACTTGAACTACCGGTACTATCAGTACCATCACTAGTGTCGACTCGACAACCTCATGTTGTTCCATATGACCTCTAGTTCAACTTTAATAGTAGGGCGCTGATTAACTGACCCTCTTCTAGGCGTAGATTTTCTTGTCGCCGCCACGTTGTTTCCGATACATAGTATCATTGGGTCTAGGCTTTTATTTGGACAGATATAGCCTATCATGCGCCTAAGAACTAAGAATGTGATTGGTCATGGAAACCTCAAGACAACGTTGCTCCGGTATGTTTGAACAATGAGATTCATGAATAAATGCATTCCAAAATGCATAGTACCTCTTGAGTGTATTAGCCATGTGCCTAAATGGGAAAAGAAGTAATTCGTTGAGGAGGAGAAACCAAACGGTCGTCTCCAATTTTTACAACGTGTATCCCATACTTCCTGGATCTCGATCGTCCAAAGTAGGAAAAACAAATCCTTCGCCGCACTAGCCCGTGTGACGAATACGTTGATACCCCTTGAGCTCCACGAGCTTTGACAAAATTGTTATAATTTCCATAGATGTCGAATAATACAATGAAGGAGTTGTAGCATGGCACATGCCATAGCATCCCTTGGAATAAGACAAATATCAAACGACAGAGTTTAATGTAATCATCTCCGATAACTAAGATAAGGTAAGGTGTCATAGACACCAAAGAACCAGCCCATGTACAAGAATTTCGAGAATGTTGAGGGAAACTCCTCCATTAGTGGCTAACGAGTTTTGTTTGCTTTCGATGACTAGTCTCAAACGACTCGTTTTATAAATCAAACATTAGGTGCGAACAATACGTGTGGTCTTCCTGTATCGTAGAGTGTTATAGTAACCGTTCCGGTTAGTGTTCCACTAGATAGAAACTTGAACAACTTAGGAATTTCTTATGGCTAGTGATCATTAGCTTGACCCGCAGAGCTCACTAGAATTCCCATACACTACAAGTTGTTATTACGTGGGCCCCCATAATAATAAATTGTCTTGTATGCTCACCCTAGCATTCTCTCATTCAAGCAGTCGATCAGTCAAAGGGAGGACACTATTGTCTATATACTTTCAACACAGAAGGGACCTTCGTGATGGTCCACATGCTAACGCCCATTGTCATTATTCGTGAAAGGGCACAATGTTAGCCGAAATAGGAATAAAAAGAATCCGTAACAATAATAACTGGAGGGGCACCTTTAAGATGAGTACTTCATCTTCCTTGTCTGGACGAGAGTGTCATCAATCACGATTAGTATGAGCCTCAGGGACCTCGTCCCACTAGTAGGGTTGTTGTCCAAGGCCGCCACCTTCGCCTCGTCGTCACTACCAAAGCCGGACATATACCATCCGAGGGAAAATAACCATCTTCCATGGGATCAATGCTTTAGGGTCTCACTTAGGGACCACGCCCGCCATAAGCTTCGTAATAGACGCGAGGTCGTCATTCTCATCGCATGAGTCAAGTGTAATAATAGGATTCGTAGTCGAAGTTATTTTCGTTCATGGCAAAATATTCCGTACAACACATATATAAATACATTATATATATAATCACTAAATCTCATGTTATTTTTGTTCTCGTGTTTCACATGTAATTCCTAGTGTTTCGAGTCTATTCCTTATAGACTAAACATGTATTGATCCATATCCGTTACTTATGATTGAGCCCGCGTGATAGATCCTTAGGTTTTAGTGACACAATGAAAACCTTTTGTCATTTTTGTCATACTTTTGAAATCACTTTTGTAATGTTATCGACTTTGTTTTCATGTGAGAGCCCTTGGTGATTGTAGACCAAACTTTATAAAAGTTTGTCCCCGGTTCACTACAATCGGAGCTCTGATACCAATCTGTCACACCCTGCTAGTAGCGGAAGCGTATTGTGTGTGACGTAAGAAAGGTAATCATTGCATCCAAATGTATTAACAACATGAACCAACAACGATGCCATATATATCTAGTTTTCCCACAAAAGAATTACAAGTTTTAACATAGTTTCCAAGTTCACCAACGTTTGACAAAGCATAGTTCTAAGTTATTTTACATATAACAAAAGATTGTTTTTGACACAAAACATAGTGAGGTTTTGTCTCCTATATACCCATACGAAGTTGGGATATAAAAGACAAACCCTCCCAAAAGTGGCCATCGTTGTCATTTGTTTTCCCGAATCCCATAGTGAATCACCGGCTCAAGACCTGTTTCCTGAAATACATGTAGTTTTAAAAAGTCAACAAAAAGTTGAGCGAGTTCATGCAGTATTTGATATCATATGAAATTTAGTACTTGTTATCTTGTAATCATGGTATGTCCTGGTTTAAAATCATGGAGTCTGTTTAAGATCTATCAGTGGGTAGCTAGCCCCCTGACATAATGCGCCATAAGCAGAATAACCAACCCATAGACACTTAGTTCGCATTGGGATCAACAAAAGCACTCCACGGTTAACAACTAGGAGTGGGGCGTGCCTCAAGCCCAATAGATCTACACCTTTTGCACCTCGGTCACTACGTGATTAATGGTTATTAGTGTGTATTCCCCTACTTATGCACATTGACCCTGTTTCCTACTCCGTAATTAACATACCAATAGTTTAACATGTATTTCCCCTCGAGGTTTTTGAAAACAAAACATTGAAAACAGTGAAAGGAGGGACATGAACTCACAAATTTGCGTTCCTTGTATGTAATACCGCAGCGAGCGTCCGTACGTGTAATTAACCTACATGTGTACTAACTTTATTAGACACTAGATCTTTCGGACCTCGTACAAGTTGTTCATCTTGAATTCTTTATTATGCTTTCGCTTGTCATCATTATTATTGGGCCTAGCCCTAGTTTTCTTGTTATTGGGCCTAGCCCTAGTTTTCTTGTTATTGGGCCTAGCCCTAGTTTTCTTGTTATTGGGCCTAGCCCTAGTTTTCTTGTTATTGGGCCTAGCCCTAGTTTTCTTGTGAGTCCATTAAATATACTCTTGCAATTTTTACCAAAAATTCTCCAAGCATGTAACTTAATAAGTTCGTTTTTCACATGAAAAATACTTGGTAATTTTTATAGTTTTCGACTTTCCGGATCTTGTTTTTGACCACTTAGCTATGCGTTCGCTTTAGTGTCTAAAAATATGTTATTTTTAGACTCGACATCGTAGTAACTTGTTCACGATGTCGATACGCCCAAATTGTCGTCATCAAGTGTTATGTATTTCCATTTCGGCTATTTAATTTAATTGTCCGATTTTACTAGCATTTCTTGGACCATGTAGGAACATGTGCGTGTATTTATTTTGATCACCCTATAGGTATCTAATACATACACATATATAGCACACATTGCAAGCACTTAGCAAATTTCCGAAAATATATAATTTTTCTTACCAAAAATTATATTTACACAATGTTATATTTTTACCCATTTATTTTTGTAAAAATATAAGTTTAAGTTCATAAGAACTTCTTGAATATTTAAACCTTAAATATTCTCATCAAAGTTTCCATAATGACGTTTAAGACCACTAATCACGTTTAAATCAATAATCAATTTCCAAATCATCATCAAGTTTACACATATCACCTTGCATGCATGTATTCCTACATAATTATCATTGTATTCCATGGACTTATTTATATATATATATATATATATATATATATATATATATATATATATATATTTGTAACATTATACAAAAAAAATGGCACTTTTATATTTTAACTAGATCTCTCTTTATTTTTAACCATCATAATATCATACTTTGTAGTCTAGCTATTTTGCCTAAACACACTTGTTTAAATTACTTTTTAAGATTATCTTAGTGCAAATCATGGTGTTTAGCTTTTGTAAAAGTTGTGTTCATCATAAACCATCTTCAAGTTCATATAAAAATCCATGGAGCATAAGGATAATGATCTTGTTTTGAACTAAACATCCAAATGTCTAGATCATAATTTCTAGACTAGATGATACAAGATCATAATTTTAATCATCCTACTTTAACATAATCATCATAAGCATGTTCATCAACTAGCACAAAGAAACATAATCAACACATAATATATGATTATTATTATAAACTTTTTTATGCGGTGATTAGAGTTTTAGGCTTTGTTTCTTTAATATTCAAGATGATTAACTTGTACTTTAATACTCTACATAATATAACAAGCTTAAAAAAAATAGAGGATGATCTTACAATATTGCAAGTGATTAGTGCACTTTATATGAAGATTAAGAAGGTAATAAATCTCTAAAGAGAGCTCTAAAGATCCTCCATTGTTGCTAGCTCCTTAAGTTTTCTTGTAATGGGGTTATTATGTTTGAATATTGTGATGAATATTAAAAGAAAATGGGGATGATGGTTAGGTTGTTGCTGTCGTGAGTTTGAGGAAGGTTAGAGGGTGTTTTTAGTTTGAAATTTTTGGTGAGTAAAATGGGTGGAATGATGGAAGGTTATGTCATATAATTTCACCACCATATCTAATAAAAAATATCTTGAAGCCATGCTTCTTTCACTTGATTTTCAACATAAATCAACATGAGGTATGGTGGATGTGACCCACCATTGCCGTAAGTAATGAAGAGTGGGGGAAGTAGGCTAGGTGATGGTGGTTTAATTTATTTATTGTATTATGCATGTGTCTAATATATAAACCTTTAGATATTTAGGTACTTATGTAAAGTATGTTAATTAGGGTGTAATTAAAGATTTAGGATTTTAAATAAAGTCTAACTACTTTATTAGTTGAGTGGGTATTAATTTTAGATGGTAAAAAAAAAATGCCACTAATTCGCTCATCGGTTCGATACCGGGTGGTATACGAAAGTTATAGTGTAGTACCGGGAGCTATGGTTTTAATTTACCATCGATGCTACGGCATCTATTCAAGGCGTTTATGACGCCAAAATATCGCTAACTAGCTCGCTAGCATTTTCGTTTGCTTGTTTCGTGACAAAAAATGTCGCCTACTAGTTCGTCGAGTCGCTAACGGACTAGTTTAGCGCATAGCGACGTAACACCGGAAACTTGTGATTATGAACATTCCGTTGATATCATCTTATGGTTTTAGTGTGTTTTTCATCAATTGCCATTATTCCGAAGTCCCGGAAATGCTTTGTTATAAGTTCGGACGCATTAAAAATACTATATTTTAAGCCGAAACGGACATTTTTGAGATTAGGGCGTTATACCGGAAAGTCTTGTTTCTTGGTAAATCATGTTTTCACAATAATGTTTTCTCATATAAATGGACTCAGTTAGGTTATCCGAGTGTCGTTTTTCAGTGTTTTAGTCTAGTTTCACGGTTTGCTGGCGTGAAATAGTGTAACCGTGAATAGTGCACGCAGCACTTTCCACCAACACTTTTAGGACATTGTTTGCTTGGGTTCGAAATGTGATGAAAACCAACATATGTTTTAGCATTGTTTCCTTGTCCTAACCTTGTTATCCAATTAACGACACTGTTACGTAATTAAATTACGCTACATGCATGAGATTATGTAAATAAAAGAGTGATTAGTTTGTACGGATTTTCTGGTTAATTGCCATTTGTCACAGCTCAGGTATGAAACAAAGGTTTCAACTTAGAGCATTTGAGATCAGATTCTAGTGAGTTTAGAGGTTGGATGGCAAGGGGTATTTATAGTGAATGGTCCACCACTAGGATCGTTTGTCGAAATACGTGCCTTAATCTCATCCGTACATGTGTCGGAACCTTATGGTACCCAAAAAGGCCACTCACCATAAGAGTTTGACACTTGGCACTTGACCTTTGGAGAGTGTTAAGGGCTGTTAAAAGATGGAAAAAAAAACGTTTTGCTGCATCTGGCCCCTGTTTACGGACCTAGTTTGGCAGATTTACAGTTTCAGTCCCTGCAACCTCAAAACTTGGTTTTCGATGCGTTTTTTTTTTTTTGACACGTTTAAGCCCTGTTAACCCCATTTCAAAGCTCTAAAATGAAGTTAAAGTATAGGGAACTTAAAATGTGTTCAAAAATATCTCGGGTGTCGGTTCGTTTAGCCGTACGGTTACGTTGTTCGGTTAATTACGACGGAATGCGCATAAGCGCGAAAAATGATCCAAATGGCGTGACGAATGGATTTTTCTTATGCCAAACACTAAAATAAAATATTTTAGTTCTTACATAAATTTTTGGATGTCCGGATGTATTCAGAACGTAAGTTATGCACGAAAATGCAAACTTGTGCACTTTTTGACGCTTTTAGTACCTGAATGAGCCAAAAGTTTATTTTAGCACACCGAACCCCTCAAAGCCTATTTCTAAGCTATATAAAGGATATTTAAGGTGTGTTTAACTTATGGTCATGTTCCGGAATGTCTGTTACAGTTCAAATTGGCATACTTTCGCAGTTTGTCAAGTTTAGTCCCTGTAAGCGAACTTGTTTTTGCCATACCAAAGCCTTCAAAACTTATTTCTAAGTTATGTAAAGGTTATTTAAGGTATGTTAAGCCTATGTCACTATTCCAGAGTGTTTGTTGCATTAAACTGGTTATATTTACGCATCGGTGCGCGTATAACCTTCCAGAAAGCGATTTAGAGTTTGGAATTGAACAAAAATTGATATGTGCAAATGATACACATATTTTTACAAATCCCAAGTATGAAATATAATATTTCATTAGTTCGGTATTTGTTTGATGGCCATGGAGGCACAGGTGTTACAGTCTCCCCTACTTTAGGAAATTTCGTCCCGAAATTTATTTAGAGGAAACTTGTGAGAGTTTAAAACATGAAGTTGAAAAGATCGAACAATATTGGTTAGGGTTCTGAACTTCTAGTAACCTTAATAACATTATGCTTGCAATGTAAGAGGGACACTTATATACAAGTATATGAAGCGTCATTGGTGCGTCCACCGTACCTCCATTACATCGTTCTCATTTTGTTATTGTTGTCGCTATCGGTTCTTACACATAATAAATCTTACTGGGTTTCTGTGCACTAAATTTCATAATTATGTACGCGTCCATAATTAGACAATTCCTTGCACAGTTCACACAGTCTATTTTATAATGTGTAGTGTAAAACCAAATGAACAAACCTGTGATGAGTGTGACTAGACCGCCATAGAGTCCTTTTAATTAAGTCAATAAATGATCTAAATAGACTATCAAGGAGTCTGTTTAGCTACATTACTAGATGTCGTCCTTTAACCAGATTGTGAATCAATCTTTTTGACTAGACCTCTAAAAGGGTCTCTTATGAATCAAGGAGTGGTACTATATAATCCAAGGGTCTTAACTATTATATAGAAGCCCATTAAGGATTTAAGGCAGTACCTTTTGACTATCCTGCTACGAATCCCTCATATGGAGATATGAAAGATCCTGCGAGGATTTGGATAACAAATATCCAGAGTATAAAAACACAAAATGCATAAAAGAAAACATAAGATGAATAAACACATAGTCACATAACCACAAAATTGTTTGTTAATTTGTCTTGTTAATTGCGCACATGCATTTAAAGCACACTAGGAATCCATTCCGTGGATTTCATTTGGTACTTTAAACGTTATCAATAATCTAACTATAAAGATAGAAAGATTCAAAAAGAAAATTCGATTTCGATTATTAGGAACCGAAATGTTCGAATTTAGGTACATAAGGAATCCAATTAAGGACTCTGATTTGTATGACAATTATCCACAAGGATCTAATTGTGAAGATAAAAAGATCCCATATGGATTTTAGAGGTTGAAGATGTTTTGAAACCTTGCACTGGACGTGCTTAAGTCAAAACATGAAGTTGAAATGCTTATGAAGTTGAGATGCTCGATATGCCAAGGCGACATATGAAGCGAAATTTGAAGGTTAAGTCAATGCATGAGAAAAATATTTTTTTTTTGTAATACTATGCATGGGGTTCTAAAAATGTGTTCAATGTTTTTGAAACCTTATATATAATACCTTTGAAATCATAAAGTAGTTGTATTAGGTAGGTATATTCATAAAAATGTTTTAAAATCATGCGAAATGAATTTTGAAATTATGTATAAGGTTTTTGGAAAACATGAATGATGCTTTTGAAATCATGCACTTGATAAGAAAACATATTGTACTAATATTGTTTTCAGGCTATATGAGACATTTTGAAATCATGAAGGTTGTTTTTGAAAATACAGACAAAGCTTTGTGCATTTGTTATGTTTAAGTAAATACACTATATTAAAAATGTTTTCGAACTATGTATAGGATGTTTTGAAATCATGTAGGTTGTTTTGAAAACTTATGTTATGCATGTTGAAGAAATCAGAACGTAATGGGTATGAGATTTGAAAATACTCTTAGTTATCTATCCAAGAATTCAAAGGCACAGATGTGTGAAAAGCACGATTACTCATAATTTCGATTTATTTCTTGTACTTCGTTTCCTAGAATGAAACGAGTACTTAGAATTTTCCAAAGGAATCATGAACAAACGCAAGAATGGGAAATTCGCAAAAGTAGTTTGTAAGGAATATAGTTCCTTAATGTAGGTATCATAGGAAAAGTCATACACATATGTAACTACAATTGTACATCAGAATTTGTGAACAATAATTTATTTATAAACAAAACAGATTGTTTCACATTACAAGAAAATAAAAGAACAAAAGCATAAGACAGCAACATCCTTTGTTCAGTCAAATGCTCATCCGAGGGTCAGATTTGCATTAGCAAGCTTTGGGCAATCCCTCCGGAAATGGCCCATCTCGCCACAGTTGTAGCAAGACCCCGGAAAGAAACGAGCTTGAGCAGGATTGTCATCAGCTTGATTTGGTACAGCTGCAGTTGGGCAAACCCTTGCTGTATGACCTATAAGTCCACAAATCTGGCATTTGCGGCACTTCACACTAGCATGATGATGGAGGCTACATTGGTTGCACAAGGGTGCAGTTCCATTGTATGGCTTCCTAGTAGGGGGTTGAGCTGGTTGGTTGGGGACGGCTTGATCATTGTGAGCGACCACGGCGAAATTCTGAGAAGCCTTTCGCTTCTTTGACTTCTTAGGAGATCGTTCATCCATGGTCTTTGATTCCTCGATTGGTTTCTTGGCTGATGGTGCTGTCACCTGACTAAGTCCTGCCTGTCTTGGTGACTCTTGAGTGGCTTCACCCTGGAGACGATACATGGTAGTAGTTAATTCAACAGTCTTCAGGACTACTTCGCCTATTCGTTGAGCGAATTTGGCTGTCTGCTCGGACATTTGGCCGGTGCTGAGAGGAAGAGACATTCTAGAAGCAAATGAAAGGCATAGGAAGAAACAGGTGAAAGATTATTGGATAATCAATACAGAATGGTAACGAATGAAAATTGTGATCATTTGTTTGTTTCCTAAGGCAAACAAATGAGATGGTGACAAATCAAAGTAAATGGGTCAAAAATAATGTATCGCGAAGACATGCTCGCCTATAAGTGAACACTCATCCTAAGAATTCCCAGGTAAGCACAACTGGTCTCGCGTCTGATGAGATGTATACGAAGTGCTTGCCTAGACAGAAAACCCAGAATACAGGCATTCACCCTTCCAGTTTGCACGTGTTCACATTATTTAAAACCCAAGACCTTGACGAGGTTTTGAAAAACTCAAAGGGGTTCAAAACCATATAACAGAGGGTTCAAAACCTTACAATAAAGGGTTCAAAACCTAGTAATCAATCATCCTAGAACAGAAGATTAGTTTTCAAAGTGGTTTTGAAATTTATGTTCTTGTTGTGGTTGTCGCCTAAGGATAGGTGACAGTATTGTTTTATGACTAAACGCAAGTAAACTCGCGTTAGGGTCCTAAGAAGGTTATAGACTAGGTCAAAGTATTACTAATAACCTAATTCCCTATAACCATGAGCTCTGATACCAACTCTTCTGTCACACCCCGACCACGTATAGCATACAAAACGTGGTGGAAACATCGGGGAGTGTTGTAACAGAATCATTGTTTCATAACACATGGAACTTGAAATATTGTTTTATTGATTAAAAGAGTTACAATGTCTTGACAATCAAAGAAACATAACAAAATAACTAGTCTTGCATCTTTTATTGTCACTAAGGCCCATGTCCGCCTAAGTGTATCTTGATCAATCCTATGCTTCATTTCCTGAAACACATGTGAAAATAGGTACGCCAGCATAAAAATGCCGGCGAGTACATAGGTTTTGTGAAAATAAGATTCATGACATCTGTTTAAGAAAATGTTTAGTCATGAACCTTGTAATTTGCTTTGTCTTTGTAAATCATTTGAAAAACAATAAGTTCAGATGATACGTATAAATAAGAGAATAATGCATGGTTAAATGAATAACCATGTAAAAATGAGTTTGTATAAGTTAAGTTGTTTGTAAAACAATGTATTGTGAAAAGTATGTTATTTGTATAAAATGTTATATGTCTAAATTGAAGTGATTTCAAATAACGTAACGATATGTAATACCATACAATCACTTATATATAGGAAGTACCAGCGGCGTATCCACCATGCTTGTATCATATTACACACGCCTCGTTACTTAAATCACTTACTCAAACCAAACCACCAATATAAGATGTCTATGTTTAAACCAATTGTCAAAAGTCCTTGTATAAACCATGTCAAATGTTGATAGTCCAAAAGTAGTCAAGTAATGTGTAACAAATGTTTATGTATGGCTAGTGAAATGCATCAACTAAACCATAGATGAAATGCACAAAACAAAGTATTGAAGTAAAACTTGGTTTAAATCAAAGTTATGTTTTGTAAAATATATGCATGCTATACTGAATATGAACATTTATGCGGTATTGTAAAAATTCATACATCCAAGCCTTGCGACAGTCGGATAACTATGTAAAAATGAGTTATCAAAAGAATATGTATTCGGATTCGGTCATTCCTTACGTCCAAACAAACCCGAGATTTCAGGAATGGGATTTGTCAAGTCCTATGGTACCAGTACTTACTACCGAGCGGCGTAGCTAATGTTAATGAACGTATAATAGTCTCGTTTGTGCAAACCAAATGTCATAGCAAAAGTGAACATGTTATATGAAAACAATGTACTAAGTATGCTAAGTTAACATACAAAGTAGAAAAGTCATGTAAATCAATGTGCTAGCATGCTATCAGTTAACATACATAGCAGAAATGTAATGTAAAACAATGTACTAAGTATGCACACAATGGACATACATAGCATGAAATGTAATGAAATCATGTACTATAATGTACTAACAAACATAGCAGCTATATGATGTGAAAATAGGAAAGCACGAAAATAATAAGTAGGCACATGTGTTTCACCCCAAAACAGTTTGGAAAACAGTAAAAGAGGGGTCTATGTACTCACTTGAGATTGCTCAGAAGTCCTAAGATAACCACCAAGCAATGCTAGAGATCTCGGAATATCAAACGGCACCTAATATAGGTAACTACATTAATAAACCGGACCTAAATCGGAAGATCGGATAGAATGAGGGTTCGTAAACCAAATGAGTATGGGAACTCATGTAGTATGGTTTAACAAAGCCTACATACTAAATGAAACCTATCCTAAGTGCTTGTGACCCATTACGACCCGTTTAGGTAGCTTATGCTACTTTAACGCGTCGTTCGCGTGAAACGCGTTCGGACCGCCTAACTAGTCCTTTGACAAGTAACATATGCCTTAACATGTCTAATATTGTTTTCAAATCAGTTTAGATGTCAAAAGTTATGTTACATATGTTTAAAATGAATTTTGGCATCAAAGGGGTATTTTGGTAATTTACCTAAGGCATATAAACTACCTATCATACAACTACTTAAACGAAGCGACCATAAGGTATAACCTTGGAAGGTTATTCCCTATATACTATGGTCACCTAATGTGCTTGGTTGGATCCTAATGATCGACCAAACGGGTCGGGTTCGAAAGTATAAGCGATTGTTTAAATCGCTTACCTTACGACCCTATATAAGCACTAAACTAAAAGTGACGAGCTAAGCATGTTAAAACATGCTTAACTAAGTTTAGAAAACAGGTTTGGTATCAAAACAAACGGTTTTGATACCCATAAGTAGTTTGGTTACAAAATACGCAAGAATACGTATTCTGACCGAAACTACGGCTCGTCACTGAGCCTAGATAACGTGGTAATCAGTAGGTATAGTCACAAAGGACTATAACCATCGTGATTACAATCACGTTGCGAAGTTCAAACGAACTTCGCATTGACCATAAGCTGGTCAATGCAGAAAGTCAAACAAAGTTTGACTTTCAGACTCGAAAAGCAATAAAAGAACGAAAGAATACTCACGTAGGGTCCCCGAATGCTAATCTAGATCAAAATAGCTCAGGTATGAAACAAAGGTTTCAACTTAGAGCATTTGAGATCAGATTCTAGTGAGTTTAGAGGTTGGATGGCAAGGGGTATTTATAGTGAATGGTCCACCATTAGGATCGTTTGTCGAAATACGTGCCTTAATCTCATCCGTACATGTGTCGGAACCTTATGGTACCCAAAAAGGCCACTCACCATAAGAGTTTGACACTTGGCACTTGACCTTTGGAGAGTGTTAAGGGCTGTTAAAAGATGAAAAGAAACGTTTTGCTGCATCTGGCCCCTGTTTACGGACCTAGTTTGGCAGATTTACAGTTTCAGTCCCTACAACCTCAAAACTTGGTTTTCGATGCGTTTTTTTGACACGTTTAAGCCCTGTTAACCCCATTTCAAAGCTCTAAAATGAAGTTAAAGTATAGGGAACTTAAAATGTGTTCAAAAATATCTCGGGTGTCGGTTCGTTTAGCCGTACGGTTACGTTGTTCGGTTAATTACGACGGAATGCGCATAAGCGCGAAAAATGATCCAAATGGCGTGACGAATGGATTTTTCTTATGCCAAACACTAAAATAAAATATTTTAGTTCTTACATAAATTTTTGGATGTCCGGATGTATTCAGAACGTAAGTTATGCACGAAAATGCAAACTTGTGCACTTTTTGACGCTTTTAGTACCTGAATGAGCCAAAAGTTTATTTTAGCACACCGAACCCCTCAAAGCCTATTTATAAGCTATATAAAGGATATTTAAGGTGTGTTTAACTTATGGTCATGTTCCGGAATGTCTGTTACAGTTCAAATTGGCATACTTTCGCAGTTTGTCAAGTTTAGTCCCTGTAAGCGAATTAACTTGTTTTTGCCATACCAAAGCCTTCAAAACTTATTTCTAAGTTATGTAAAGGTTATTTAAGGTATGTTAAGCCTATGTCACTATTCCAGAGTGTTTGTTGCATTAAACTGGTTATATTTACGCATCGGTGCGCGTATAACCTTCCAGAAAGCGATTTAGAGTTTGGAATTGAACAAAAATTGATATGTGCAAATGATACACATATTTTTACAAATCCCAAGTATGAAATATAATATTTCATTGGTTCGGTATTTGTTTGATGGCCGTGGAGGCACAGGTGTTACAATCACAGCCATATGCACTGATAAACTTTGGTATTAATGGACAATAATTCTTAATGAATGGTCTCCATCAACCGTGCTGGTTAAGGAGGATATTAAAGAGATACCGGTCTGGGTAAAAATGCATAATGTTCCGTTATCAGCATTTACGGAGGATGGATTGAGCTTGTTAGCAACTAAAATAGGGGTTCCTAAGATGCTTGACTCGTTTACTGCCACGATGTGTTCGGAATCATGGGGTCGGAGCAGTTTTGCTAGGGCGTTGATAGAGATCCATGCTGGTAGGGATTTAGTTAGGAGGATTAAAGTTGCAGTCCCGGATTTGGAAGGTGTTCGGCATTCGTTCGCTGAAGTTAATATTGAATATGACTGGGAACCATTAAGGTGTGCTGGATGTGGTGTGTTTGGCCATGATGATTGTTCTTGTCCTAAAAAACCTAAAACCAATGTGCCGGATAATACTAGGAAGATGTCAGATGATTTTCAGGATGTTAATTCTAAAGGAAAAAATAAAAAACCGGGTCAGGAAGGCTTTCATGTTAAAAACCAGAAATCCAAGCTAGTGTATCGGCCAGTTCCGAATGCTAAGTCAACTGGAGAAACATCGTCATCATCTAGAGGCCCTATGTTAAAATCTGATCCGAAGGTTGTTGTCTCGAACCCGTTTGATGTTTTAAAAGATATGGATGTGGAAAACCTGAATAAGCCGCCTATGTATAGTGGGGAGGATCCGCAGTTGGTGAAAACTAAAGGTAATAAAAAGGGTAGGGATGACATTTTGGTGGATGGAGTGGAGGTTGATGACCTCCTAGCTGAAATTCCTAAATTCATGGATGAAAAGTTGGATAAAAGTAAACCTGAGGGTGCAAGCACACCCGGTCAAGAAGGTTTAAATGGGTAGTGTTCCTGCTTGGAACATAAGGGGGTTGAACCGATCCCTGAAACAGAAGGAGGTTCGCCAGATGTTGCAGGATAATCACGTTCAGGTTTGTGCAATTATGGAAACTCATGTAGATTCGTCAAATGTGGCTACTGTTTGCAAGAAAGTTTGTGGATTCTGGGATTGGGTTACGAATGACGACTGTTGTGATAAGGGAACCCGAATAATGGTGGGTTGGGATCCTAATATGGTGGATGTTATGATTTTGTCACACTCGGATCAAGTCATTCACACACAGATTGTGTTTAAGATGGACCGAAAGTCTTTGTTTTGTTCTTTTGTGTATGCGCATAATCAGTATAAAAGGAGGCGAGGGTTATGGAGTAATCTTCGTAGGCATGGTACGGTCATGCATGATAAGTCGTGGTCCGTGCTCGGAGATTTCAACGAGGCGCTGTTTCATGATGATGTTTTGGCTGGCTCTTCGAATTTAAGTATAGGGAGCAGGGAGTTTAAGGAGTGTGTTCTTGATATTGAAGTGTTTGATCTTAATCGGTCGGGCCTTCTGTGACACCTGTGTCACTACAACCATCAAACAAATTCCAAACCAATGAAATATTGTATTTTATACTTGGGATTTGTAAAAATATGTGTATCGTTTGCACATATCAACTCTTGTTCAATTTCAAGCTTTAAATCGCTTTCTGGAAGGTTATACGCGCACTGATTCGTAAATATAACCAGTTTAATGCAACGATAGGCTTAACATACCTTAAATAACCTTTACTTAACTTAGAAATAAGTTTTGAAGGCTTTGGTATGGCAAAATCAAGTTAAATCGCTTACAGGGACTAAAGTTGACAAACTGCGAAAGTATGCCAATTTGAACTGTAACAGACATTCCGGAACATGACCATAAGTTAAATGCACCATAAATATCCTTTACATAGCTTAGAAATAGGCTTTGAGGGGTTCGGTGTGCTAAAATAAACTTTTGGGTCATTCAGGGACTAAAAGCGTCAAAAAGTGCACAAGTTTGCATTTTCGCGCATAACTCACGTTCTAAATACATCCGGACATCCAAAAATTTACGTAAGCACTAAAATATTTTATTTTAGTGTTAGGCATAAGAAAAATCCATTCGTCGCGTCATTTGGATCGTTTTTCGCACTTATGCGCATTCCGTCGTAATTAAGCGAACATCGCGACCGTACGGCCAAACGAACCGACATCCAAGATATTTTTGAGCACATTTTAAGTTCCCTATACTTTAACTTCATTTTAGAGCTTTGAAATGGGGTTAACGGGCCTTAAACGTGTCGAAAATGACCTTATTGCATAACAGGGACCAAAAGTGTAAATCTGCCCAAAGTTCATGCCTACGATGCGTATGGGTTTTTGCCCTACGATGCATAGGGGTTCCCCAGACCAGGTTCAGTGTTTTTAAACAGCCTGTTTGCACATGTTTAATTCACAACCACATATCCACACATGTCTAGTCAGCGGATAAGAACCATTTTATAACCACCATAAGGTTCCGACAAGTGTACGCCTTGGATTCAAGCACGGTTTCCTTGAAACGATCTTAACGGTGGACCTTTTACTATAAATACCCCACCCCCCATTTGCTTAAAACCACTAGAATCTGATTAAGAAGGCTCTAAGTTGAAACCGTTGTTTCATACCTGAGCTATTTTAATCTAGATTAGCATTCGGGGACCCTTCGTAAGTATTCTTTCGTTCTTTTATCGTTTTCGAGTCCGGAAGTCAAACTTTGTTTGACTTTCAGCATTGACCAGCTTATGGTCAATGCGAAGTTCGTTTGAACTTCGCAACGTGATTGTAATCACGATGGTTATAGTCCCTTGGGACTATGCCTACTGATTACCACGTTGTCTAGGGTCGTAAGGGTAAGCGATCTAATAAATCGCTTATACCTTCGAACCCGACCCAGTTTGGTCGATCATTAGGATCCGACCAAATACATTAGGTGACCATAGTATATAGGGAATAACCTTCCGAGGTTATACCTTATGGTCACATCGTTTAAGTAGTTGTATGATAGGTAGTTTATATGCCTTAGGTAAATTACCAGAATACCCTTTTCATGTATAATTGGTAATTAAGCATATGTAACCTAAACTTTTGTCACATAACTGATTATGTAACATGTTTAGGCATATAATACTTGTCATAGGACTAGTTAGGCGGTCCGAACGCGTTTCGCGCGGACGACGCGTTAAAGTAGCATAAGCTACCTAAACGGGTCGTAATGGGTCGTAAGCACTTAGATTAAGGTTTCAATTAGTATGTAGGCTTTGTTAAACCATATGACACGAGTCTCTATACTCGTTTGGTTTACGAACCCTCATTCTATCAGATCTTCCGATTTAGGTCCGGTTTATTAACATAGTTACCTATATTAGGTGCCGTTTGATTCCGAGATCTCTAGCGTTACTTGGTGGTTATCTTTATACATCTGAGCAATCTCAAGTGAGTACATAGACCCCTCTTTTACTGTTTTCCAAACTGTTTTGGGGTGAAACACATGTGCCTACTTGTTACTTTCGTGCTTTCCTGCTTTCACATCATATACCTGCTATTGTCACACCCCCAAAAATCCACACGCGGAGTATCACCGCTTGGAGGCGTGACTGACCAGGATCAAGCCATCAATCATATCAAACATAGTATTAAAGTGTAATAGTAAGAAAATATAAATCATCTTGACATGACTGATGTTCAAAACCAAAACATTGTTTAAGTAGCGGAAGCATAATAATGAAAACCCAAATTAAGTTATAAGTTCAAATATTGTCTACGATCCGTATCCCACAACGACCTGCTCCTTCCTGTGCAAGCTCCATATGTACCTAAGGTCCTGCAAGGCATGCAAGAGAGAGTCAACAACTAGTTGAGCGAGTTCACAGTTAACAGTTCAGTAATAGTATAGCGTGAGTAGTAGTATGTTCGTTCGTTACAATGTATCGTATTAGTTTCCATCGCGGCCAATGTCCTTGGCAGGTGTGCGAAGATGTTGGGGAAGGTCTTTCCCCAAGTTTTCTAGACTAGGTTTGTTTGTATCGCGGCCAATGTCCTTGGCAGGTGTGCGATGATGTTGTAAATTCAGTTCGCGGCCAATGTCCTTGGCAGGTGTGCGAAGACAGTCATAATATCGCGGCCAATGTCCTTGGCAGGTGTGCGAAGATCGTTCAATAAGTGTTACTAGTCTAGCAGTAGGTTCTGTCATCAATGTATGTACAGTAATTATCAAAACCCCATTCCCCCCTGGGAATCCCATGCCTTGGCTTGTGTGAACTCACCTTGGTTTGCTCGGTATGTTAGGTTATGTGCTCGCAAATAAGTCAATCACGTCCTAGAGTATGCACGTATAGAATAATCAGTTTGTGTTCAAGTAGTTCACGTATAAACAGGTAGCACGTATTCGAAATCTCACAAGTCATGTATATCAATTAACAGCAGTTAAATATTCTAATTGACACTTAACAGAATTAACTCAAGTTGATGTACAGATTACATATTCGGCGAAACACTTATATTGACGAAACACATATCCTGTTTCGTCGAGTCTTGTTTGGCGAAACAAGATTTGTATCTCGTCGACTGTCCTTTGGCGAAACACAATCCTATTTCGCCGAGGGTTCTGTTTCGTCAAGGAGATCAGTTACGTCACCTACCCATCAGTTACATAAAATACGATTGTGCATCATGTATTATATCTATTCATTCAAATTATCAATCATAGCCGTCAACTAACCAACATGTACATGCTATTAGTGGACCTATCCATATGGTGTCTGCAAGTTTACACACGTGATCCCTTAGTCTAGCAAGTCACACATATTCATCATACCAAGTCATTAAATCTGATATGTATGGAATCGAGATAGTGGGTCTGACAAACTATTACAATTATGTTGTATGCAATAACATGATTGGACCCACTAACAACATGATGACATGCACTAATATTTGATGTAAACAAGTATGTGAGGTGACACTATTTTGATTGGACCAAAAATGCATAACCAAATTTCTCATTGGACCTCCATTATCAACTCATACTAAATAGTCAACGGTCATATGATCAGTTGTCGGTTTCATCATCATCAACACTCTAAACGAGACTACATATAAATTATAATATCAATATGGCCGACACTTGCTAAACGATCACATGGACAATCAAGAATTCGGTCCAATCACATAAAGGAACATCATTATATATTTCGTATATTATCAAGATCACAGATTGTTACATACTACATGCAAACAATATCACACCTTAGTTTCATCAAAATATTCAATCAATAACTAGCAAACTAATTTCAATAATCAAGCAAGCACTAACCGATCACAGATGAGAATATGATAGTGATGATTACGACCAAAGGGGTGTATCTTCACAGTTGTTGCCGTCACAAATTTAGGGTTCTAGGGTTTTTGTTTAGAATTGTACTCTAATAATAACTTAATCCACGTATTTTAAGTGATGGGGTGTTGGGGGCGGTCATGGTTAACAGAATGGGCTTAAGTCCATAAAACTTGGGCTTCAATCAATCCATATATATATACATATATATATATATGTGTATTAATGGGTTATCGGGCTTCAATCTATCAATTGGGGTGCGGCCCAAACTACACGTTTACACACATATATTCAAACACCTATTCATCACATAGAGATTCAACATTCATTTCACTTATAATCCAACGTACAGTTACAAGTTAAACAAATCAAACAACTAAACAGTCAAAGTCAACAAAGTCAACATGCAATAAATACGAAAGTGAAAGTCGGAAACTCGAGTTGTCACAGCTATGTTCGTTAGTACATTATAGTACATGATTTCATTACATTTCATGCTATGTATGCCATTGTGTGCGTACTTAGTACATCGTTTTACATTACATTTTATGCTATGTATGTCCATTTAATTCATACTTAGTACATTGTTTTACATTACACTTATGCTATGTATGTCCATTGTGTGCATGCTTAGTACATTGTTTTACATTGCATTTCTGTTGCATATGCTCATTCAGCATGTAAACACATTATACTACATTTTGAACCGTTGTAACCTTTTTTGACTATGAGAACCGTTGTAACCGTTTGATTATATGAACTGTTTGTAACTAGTGAACCGTGTGAACCAGTTGTATCTGTTGACAGGATTTACATTTGACAATAGACATTTGACAATACATAAACATTTCTACAATTGTTAAACATTACTTTGGTGGGTGGCTACACTTGCATGATGAGGAAACCCTAATCTCTCTCTCTAGCCTGGCGATTGTCGTCCCTCATGTTAACCCTAATTTCTTCTTCGTAATCTTCTGATTAACAGGTTTGCTATTAGCGTTTGAAGTTCCAATCTCTAGTACAGATTCTGTTACCAGTAGTGATCGATTTAAAAGTAGGGTTTCTGTTTTTTCGTTCTCAATCGCCGTCTGGATTAGGTTTTGTTTGTTCCTGTTTGTTTGTGGTCGTTGCTTGATTGGAATTCTTGTTGCATGTTCGTTTTTTCTTTTTGATTATTGGAGAGATTTGACTGGTTAGGGTTTGTTCGTTCCGATTGGATTCTGGTTGGGTTTTGATCGAACTTCAGCTTCACGGCGGCTAGGGGTTTGATCGATTTCAATTGTAGGTTTCGGCTAGGGTTTGTCACGGCTGCTTTTGTTTCAGCCGGCAATACTTTTGCTGATTCTCTGTTGACGGCAACTAGGGTTTCTCAATATTGGTATGGATGAAATTAACGGTTCTGGTGGAAACCAACAGGATACTCGTGGGAAGCCGCGATTATCGTTTGAAGAAATTGCTGCACGGTTTCTTGATGTTGAGGGGAACACATTGCAGCCAAAGTGTGATGTAACAATTAGAACACAAAATGACCCTAAGTCTTCAAACATCATCGATGATATCACCAAGGTAACAGTTCCGGTTCGTTTGGAAACACGGGATGTCGAAAAGTCTGATAATTTTTGGGATTACTCTAGCAAGTTTATGCCAAAGTCTGATAACAGTTCCGGTTCGTTTGGTGCACCTTTCTCGGCTGACAAGAGGAAACAAACAGGTTCTGGTTCTACAGAAAAATTATCCTTTGCAAATGTTGTGAAGGATTCTAAAGAGAAGGTTAAGGTAAACTTTAGGGTGATGGAATCGAATGAGGCTGTTGACGGAGCTGACGTTGTCATTCCACTATCTTCAGTTAAACAAGTCACCGACAGGTATGCGAACACTTTGTATGGTTATTTTCTGGGTAAACGGCTGGCATTTCCTGTGGTTGATTTCTTTGCTAAGAACAATTGGGCAAAATATGGGTTGTCAAGAATTATGATGAATGCACACGGGTTCTTCTTTTTTAAGTTTAAAATGAAAGAAGGGATGGATCAAATGTTAGAGGATGGTCCGTGGATGATAAGAAATGTTCCAATCATTTTGAAAGTGTGGTCGGCCTCTATCAAGTTGGAAAAAGAGGATTTAAAAGCTATTCCGGTTTGGGTCAAGATGCATGATGTGCCGTTAGCGGCATTTACTGAGGATGGGCTTAGTTTACTTGCATCTAAGATTGGGGTACCTATGATGTTAGATTCGTATACTGCCACAATGTGTGAGGAATCTTGGGGAAGAAGCAGCTATGCTAGAGCTCTTATTGAAGTTCAGGCAGGGGTTGAATTAAAAAAGAGTGTTACTGTTGCAATCCCATCTTTGGAGGGCCTCACTCATTCAATGGTGGAGGTTAAAATTGAGTATGATTGGGAGCCTTTAAGATGTTCATCTTGTTGTGTCTTCGGTCATGATGATAGCTCGTGTTCTACGAACCCTCAGGTAAATGTGAGTGGGGATACTGAGAAGAAAAAAAATGATGATTTTCAGGTCGTAGGGGCCAAGAAGAAGAAAGCGAACAACCAAGGCATCCATATGAAAAATCAGAAGACTAAGTTAGTTTACAGGCCAGTTGTCAACCCTAAACCAAAATCGTCCTCAAAGGGTCTGATGCAGAATCAGGTTTCAACGTCTAACCCGTTTGACATTCTGAAGGATGATACTGGTAATCAGGGAGGTACCACTGTGGGTCGAGTGGAGAAGAAACCGTCAAATGACAGGCAGGAATCGGATGAGGAGGAGGTTGAAGAAGTTTACAATGAAACTAGTGCTTTTATGACATCGGGTACTCATCCTTTTTGTTCGAAAGCAGGGGCAAGCACCTCTTCTACCAAGATCTCTAATGGATAGGCTGTCTGCTTTTCGTCTGAAGGGGCTGCTGTTTTGTGGCTTCTTTATCTTTGATGATGGTGGTTGACGTTTTGTTTTGTGGTTTACATTGTTTTGTCTACTAGATGTCTTGTTATGATGTATAGTAGACTAGGTTATGGGGTGTTATAGGTTTTTGGTTTTTTGTTTTGTTTTACATATATGGGGCATGTCCTGTATATGAACTAGTGTGGAACACATCCTCACTACTTGTACTTAATTGCGGTTGCATTTTAATAGATTCACCGGGGTAACCCTTTACCCAAAAAAAAAAAAAAAACATTACTTTGGTGGTTTGGTTTGATTAAGTGATTAAGTAACGATGCGTGTGTAATATGATACAAGCATGGTGGATACGCCGCTGGTACTTCCTATATATAAGTGTTTGTATGGTATTACATATCGTAGCGTTATTTGAATCATTTCAGTTTGAGACATAGAACATTTTATACAAATAACATACTTTTCACAAGACATTGATTTATAAACAACTTATCTTATACAAACACATTTTACATGGTTATTCATTTAACCTTACATTTATTTATACATATCATCTGATCTTATCGTTTTTCAAATGATTTACAAGACAAAGCAAATTACAAGGTTCATGACTAAACATTTTCTCAAACATAAGTCATGAATCCTATTTTCACAAAACCTATGTATCTCACAGGCATTTTTATGCTGACGTACCTATTTTCACATGTGTTTTCAGGAGATGAAGCATAGGACTTATCAAGACATACTTAGGCGGACCTGTGCCTTAGTGACATTAAAAGATGCAAGACTAGTTAATTATGTTGTACTTCTTTGTTTGTTTAGACATTGTAACCATTTAAATAAATAAAACGAAACTTTAATTGCCATGGATTTGAAACAATTAATTCTGTTACAACACTCCCCGATGTTTCCGCCACGTTTTGTATGTTCAACGTGGTCGGGGTGTGACAGAAAAGATGGTATCAGAGCCAATGGTTATAGGGAATTAGGTTATTAGTAATGCTTTGACCTAGTCTATAACCTTTCTAGGACCCTAACGCGAGTTTACTTGCGTTTAGTCATAAAACAATACTGTCACCTATCCTTAGGCGACGACCACAACAAGAACATAAATTTCAAAACCGCTTTGAAAACTAATCATCTGTTCTAGGATGATTGATTACTAGGTTTTGAACCCCTTTGAGTTTTCAAATTCTCGTCAAGGTTTTGGGTTTTAAATAATGTGAACACGTGCAAACTGGAAGGGTGAATGCCTGTATTCTGGGTTTTCTGTCTAGGCAAGCACTTCGTATACATCTCATCAGACGCGAGACCAGTTGTGCTTACCTGGGAATTCTTGGGATGAGTGTTCACTTATAGGCGAGCATGTCTTCGCGATACATTATTTTTGACCCATTTACTTTGATTAGTCACTGTGTGTCGTTTGTTTACCTTGTGGTAACAAACAAATGACCACTATCCTTGCTTTCATCAGATTTGTTTCATCTCATTTTTTCGTCTAAATCTCTCACTCTTTTCCTTTAATGTTTCCTCTTTTAGAATGCCTCCTCGACGCGAAAGCCAGATAGCGACTGCCGAACTGGCAGAAATCATCGCGCAGCAAATGGCTGCTGCCTTCCCAAATCTTTATGCTCAAATGATGCAAGCCATCAACAACAACAATGCTCCATGCAACTTCAAGAGTTTCAACTCGGCTAAACCGCTCAAGTTTAGTGGTTCTGAGGGAGCAACTGGGCTGCTTCAATGGTTCGAGAGCATTGAGAATACGTTCCGTCACGTTCAGTGTCCTGAAAATCGCAAGGTCGAGTTTTCTTCAAGTGTGTTTCAGAAGAGGGCTCTTACGTGGTGGAACGGGATTATGAGAGACCGTGGTGCTGAAGTTGCACTAGCACAGACTTGGGCCGAGCTTAGAGCTCTTATGATGAGGGAGTTCTGTCCTCGTCATGAACTGCGAGCGTTGGAGAAAGAATTTGATGATTTGAAGCAAGACAGTGGGGAACATCGAGCCTATACTGACCGCTATGAGGAATTGAGCTTGTTATGCCCTACTATGGTTACGCCTCTGGATAAGGCGATTGAGAAATACATTGATGGTCTTCCTGACCTAGTTCAGGATATTGTTACTGGCAGTAACCCTACTACTGTCAGACAAGCCATTGAACTGTCTGCTACCCTAACGGAATCCCACATTAGGAAGAATAAACTTTTTCGGAAAGGCGACAAGAAACCAGAAGCTAATGTTCAGGAGGAAACCAAGGAAAGCAAAACCGAACCTTCTAAGAAACGTAAGGCTTCGCAGAATTTTGCGATTGCTGCTCAACCCAACCAAAACATCCGCCACCAACTAGCTCAGCCTCCTGCAAGGAAACCTTATGCCGGTACTGCACCGATATGCGACAAATGTAATGCACACCACTTAGCTCACCTACAGTGTCGTTTGTGTGCATCATGTGGGCGACTCGGTCACCTGGCAAATGCTTGTCGTTTTACCCCGAACCAAGCTGGTCCAAACCAATCTCGGGTTAATGCTGCTCAAGCTCGTCTTCCACGAGGTCCTTGCTTCAACTGTGCCGAGATGAGCCATTTCCGAAGAAATTGCCCAAAGATTGCTAATGCGAATCCAGCGCAGGGATGAGCATCGGACCAACTAGAAGACAATGTTGTTTGGAAATAATCAAGCCTTATGTATTATTTTCTTTTGTTGTCAAGGTCCATGAAACAGTTGTTGTTGTTATAAATAAATCTTTTTATTTTGCATTGCAATGTACAAATATGATGGCATGTATAAACAACGTATTCCCTACAATATCGACAATCAAGGAACCGTATTCCTTGAAGAACAGACTACCCCGTAATTTCTTCCATTTTATTATCTCTTGCGTTTTCCACGGAAATCCAAAGTACCCGTTTCTTCCAAGGAAACGAAGTACAAGGCGCAAGTTACAACTCCGTACGAATACCCAAAGTACCACTATAAATTCTTAATAGGGTACCTAAGGGTATTTCCGTATATTCAAAAATTATTGTACCTTAATTCGAATATGCGTTTTCTTGAAAACGAAATCGAATTTTTGGAAGATCTTTCTATCTTCATAGTTAGATTCTTGTTAATGTTTAAAGTGCCGAATGAAATCCATGAAATGGATTCCTAGTGTGCTTTAAATGCTTGTACATAATTAACAAAACAAAACTTACAAATTAAAGATCTAGATAAACAATTTTGTGGTTATGTGACTATGTGTTTATGCATCTTGTCTTTCCCTTTAAGCATTTTGTGTTTTTGTATACTCTGGATATTCGCTATCCAAATCCTCATAGAATCTTTCTTATCTTCATATGAAGGATTCGTAGTAGGATATTCAAAAAGGTACTATCTTAAATCCTTAATGGACTTCTACGTTGTAGTTAAATCCCTTGGATTATAAAGTACTATTCCAAAGTTTAAGGACAACATGTGTTGATAAAGTTAAATACATCCTACGTCGATGTAGTTAAATTTTCCCCGTAGGTAGTTTAGTTAAAGAGATCCTACGTTGATCTAAGTTAAATAGATTGGTCCGACAATCTAGTTAAATACATCCTACGTCGATGTAGTTAAATTTTCCCCATAGGTAGTTTAGTTAAAGAGATCCTACGTCGATCTAAGTTAAATAGATTGGTCCGACAATCTAGTTAAATACATCCTACGTCGATGTAGTTAAATATTCCACGTGGGTAGTTTAGTTAAAGAGATCCTACGTCGATCTAAGTTAAATAGATTGGTTCGACAATCTAGTTAAATATATCATGTGTTTATGTAGTTAAATAGGCCCTCAGGTGGTCTAAATCAAGAGATTGTTTGTTAATCTATTCCTTTGGTGACCTAGTTAAAGAGACTCTATTGCAGTCAAGTTAAATCACCACAGGATTATTCGTTTGATTTTTCCCCATACGCATTATGAAATGAACTGTGCGGACTGTGCAAGGAACTACGTAATTATGGAGGCCTACATAATTATGGAATTCAGTGCATAGAAACCACAGGAAGTTTTGTCATGTGTGAAGACCTACAGTGACAAGAGTAATGATACGGGAGAAGTCTTTGACCTCGACCAATATCATTTATTCTCACACTCCCCAATTCTGATCTCAATCATACACACAGTTTCCTATGATGAGTCTTCATAAGAAACGTTCTTCTGTCCGTAGTTCAAAACTCCATGTTTTGTTACTACAAGGACTTCACTTTGAGGGTTGACATTTTTCACTAAGAATCCTAACATGGCCCAGAGTTATACTTAGGGTTCAAGGGGTTCATTCAAAGCGAAAACATCACCGTCGTCCCCACAAGTTTCTCCTAAAATTAAATTTCGAGACAAAATTTCCTAAAGTAGGGGAGACTGTGACACCTGTGTCACTACAACCATCAAACAAATGCCAAACCAATGAAATATTGTATTTCATACTTGGGATTTGTAAAAATATGTGTATCGTTTGCACATATCAACTCTTGTTCAATTTCAAGCTTTAAATCGCTTTCTGGAAGGTTATACGCGCACTGATTCGTAAATATAACCAGTTTAATGCAACGATAGGCTTAACATACCTTAAATAACCTTTACTTAACTTAGAAATAAGTTTTGAAGGCTTTGGTATGGCAAAATCAAGTTAAATCGCTTACAGGGACTAAAGTTGACAAACTGCGAAAGTATGCCAATTTGAACTGTAACAGACATTCCGGAACATGAACATAAGTTAAATACACCATAAATATCCTTTACATAGCTTAGAAATAGGCTTTGAGGGGTTCGGTGTGCTAAAATAAACTTTTGGGTCATTCAGGGACTAAAAGCGTCAAAAAGTGCACAAGTTTGCATTTTCGCGCATAACTCACGTTCTAAATACATCCGGACATCCAAAAATTTATGTAAGCACTAAAATATTTTATTTTAGTGTTAGGCATAAGAAAAATCCATTCGTCGCGTCATTTGGATCGTTTTTCGCACTTATGCGCATTCCGTCGTAATTGAGCGAACATCGCGACCGTACGGCCAAACGAACCGACATCCAAGATATTTTTGAGCACATTTTAAGTTCCCTATACTTTAACTTCATTTTAGAGCTTTGAAATGGGGTTAACGGGCCTTAAACGTGTCGAAAATGACCTTATTGCATAACAGGGACCAAAAGTGTAAATCTGCCCAAAGTTCATGCCTACGATGCGTATGGGTTTTTGCCCTACGATGCGTAGGGGTTCCCCAGACCAGGTTCAGTGTTTTTAAACAGCCTGTTTGCACATGTTTAATTCACAACCACATATCCACACATGTCTAGTCAGCGGATAAGAACCATTTTATAACCACCATAAGGTTCCGACAAGTGTACGCCTTGGATTCAAGCACGGTTTCCTTGAAACGATCTTAACGGTGGACCTTTTACTATAAATACCCCACCCCCCATTTGCTTAAAACCACTAGAATCTGATTAAGAAGGCTCTAAGTTGAAACCGTTGTTTCATACCTGAGCTATTTTAATCTAGATTAGCATTCGGGGACCCTTCGTAAGTATTCTTTCGTTCTTTTATCGTTTTCGAGTCCGGAAGTCAAACTTTGTTTGACTTTCAGCATTGACCAGCTTATGGTCAATGCGAAGTTCGTTTGAACTTCGCAACGTGATTGTAATCACGATGGTTATAGTCCCTTGGGACTATGCCTACTGATTACCACGTTGTCTAGGGTCGTAAGGGTAAGCGATCTAATAAATCGCTTATACCTTCGAACCCGACCCAGTTTGGTCGATCATTAGGATCCGACCAAATACATTAGGTGACCATAGTATATAGGGAATAACCTTCCGAGGTTATACCTTATGGTCACATCGTTTAAGTAGTTGTATGATAGGTAGTTTATATGCCTTAGGTAAATTACCAGAATACCCTTTTCATGTATAATTGGTAATTAAGCATATGTAACCTAAACTTTTGTCACATAACTGATTATGTAACATGTTTAGGCATATAATACTTGTCATAGGACTAGTTAGGCGGTCCGAACGCGTTTCGCGCGGACGACGCGTTAAAGTAGCATAAGCTACCTAAACGGGTCGTAATGGGTCGTAAGCACTTAGATTAAGGTTTCAATTAGTATGTAGGCTTTGTTAAACCATATGACACGAGTCTCTATACTCGTTTGGTTTACGAACCCTCATTCTATCAGATCTTCCGATTTAGGTCCGGTTTATTAACATAGTTACCTATATTAGGTGCCGTTTGATTCCGAGATCTCTAGCGTTACTTGGTGGTTATCTTTATACATCTGAGCAATCTCAAGTGAGTACATAGACCCCTCTTTTACTGTTTTCCAAACTGTTTTGGGGTGAAACACATGTGCCTACTTGTTACTTTCGTGCTTTCCTGCTTTCACATCATATACCTGCTATGTTCGTTAGTACATTATAGTACATGATTTCATTACATTTCATGCTATGTATGCCATTGTGTTCGTACTTAGTACATCGTTTTACATTACATTTTATGCTATGTATGTCCATTTAATTCATACTTAGTACGTTGTTTTACATTACACTTATGCTATGTATGTCCATTGTGTGCATGCTTAGTACATTGTTTTACATTGCATTTCTGTTGCATATGCTCATTCAGCATGTAAACACATTATACTACATTTTGAACCGTTGTAACCTTTTTTGACTATGAGAACCGTTGTAACCGTTTGATTATATGAACTGTTTGTAACTAGTGAACCGTGTGAACCAGTTGTATATGTTGACAGGATTTACATTTGACAATAGACATTTGACAATACATAAACATTTCTACAATTGTTAAACATTACTTTGGTGGTTTGGTTTGATTAAGTGATTAAGTAACGATGCGTGTGTAATATGATACAAGCATGGTGGATACGCCGCTGGTACTTCCTATATATAAGTGTTTGTATGGTATTACATATCGTAGTGTTATTTGAATCATTTCAGTTTGAGACATAGAACATTTTATACAAATAACATACTTTTCACAAGACATTGATTTATAAACAACTTATCTTATACAAACACATTTTACATGGTTATTCATTTAACCTTACATTTATTTATACATATCATCTGATCTTATCGTTTTTCAAATGATTTACAAGACAAAGCAAATTACAAGGTTCATGACTAAACATTTTCTCAAACATAAGTCATGAATCCTATTTTCACAAAACCTATGTATCTCACAGGCATTTTTATGCTGACGTACCTATTTTCACATGTGTTTTTAGGAGATGAAGCATAGGACTTATCAAGACATACTTAGGCGGACCTGTGCCTTAGTGACATTAAAAGATGCAAGACTAGTTAATTATGTTGTACTTCTTTGTTTGTTTAGACATTGTAACCATTTAAATAAATAAAACGAAACTTTAATTGCCATGGATTTGAAACAATTAATTCTGTTACAACACTCCCCGATGTTTCCGCCACGTTTTGTATGTTCAACGTGGTCGGGGTGTGACAGAAAAGATGGTATCAGAGCCAATGGTTATAGGGAATTAGGTTATTAGTAATGCTTTGACCTAGTCTATAACCTTTCTAGGACCCTAACGCGAGTTTACTTGCGTTTAGTCATAAAACAATACTGTCACCTATCCTTAGGCGACGACCACAACAAGAACATAAATTTCAAAACCGCTTTGAAAACTAATCATCTGTTCTAGGATGATTGATTACTAGGTTTTGAACCCCTTTGAGTTTTCAAATTCTCGTCAAGGTTTTGGGTTTTAAATAATGTGAACACGTGCAAACTGGAAGGGTGAATGCCTGTATTCTGGGTTTTCTGTCTAGGCAAGCACTTCGTATACATCTCATCAGACGCGAGACCAGTTGTGCTTACCTGGGAATTCTTGGGATGAGTGTTCACTTATAGGCGAGCATGTCTTCGCGATACATTATTTTTGACCCATTTACTTTGATTAGTCACTGTGTGTCGTTTGTTTACCTTGTGGTAACAAACAAATGACCACTATCCTTGCTTTCATCAGATTTGTTTCATCTCATTTTTTCGTCTAAATCTCTCACTCTTTTCCTTTAATGTTTCCTCTTTTAGAATGCCTCCTCGACGCGAAAGCCAGATAGCGACTGCCGAACTGGCAGAAATCATCGCGCAGCAAATGGCTGCTGCCTTCCCAAATCTTTATGCTCAAATGATGCAAGCCATCAACAACAACAATGCTCCATGCAACTTCAAGAGTTTCAACTCGGCTAAACCGCTCAAGTTTAGTGGTTCTGAGGGAGCAACTGGGCTGCTTCAATGGTTCGAGAGCATTGAGAATACGTTCCGTCACGTTCAGTGTCCTGAAAATCGCAAGGTCGAGTTTTCTTCAAGTGTGTTTCAGAAGAGGGCTTTTACGTGGTGGAACGGGATTATGAGAGACCGTGGTGCTGAAGTTGCACTAGCACAGACTTGGGCCGAGCTTAGAGCTCTTATGATGAGGGAGTTCTGTCCTCGTCATGAACTGCGAGCGTTGGAGAAAGAATTTGATGATTTGAAGCAAGACAGTGGGGAACATCGAGCCTATACTGACCGCTATGAGGAATTGAACTTGTTATGCCCTACTATGGTTACGCCTCTGGATAAGGCGATTGAGAAATACATTGATGGTCTTCCTGACCTAGTTCAGGATATTGTTACTGGCAGTAACCCTACTACTGTCAGACAAGCCATTGAACTGTCTGCTACCCTAACGGAATCCCACATTAGGAAGAATAAACTTTTTCAGATAGGCGACAAGAAACCAGAAGCTAATGTTCAGGAGGAAACCAAGGAAAGCAAAACCGAACCTTCTAAGAAACGTAAGGCTTCGCAGAATTTTGCGATTGCTGCTCAACCCAACCAAAACATCCGCCACCAACCAGCTCAGCCTCCTGCAAGGAAACCTTATGCCGGTACTGCACCGATATGCGAAAAATGTAATGCACACCACTTAGCTCACCTACAGTGTCGTTTGTGTGCATCATGTGGGCGACTCGGTCACCTGGCAAATGCTTGTCGTTTTACCCCGAACCAAGCTGGTCCAAACCAATCTCGGGTTAATGCTGCTCAAGCTCGTCTTCCACGAGGTCCTTGCTTCAACTGTGCCGAGATGAGCCATTTCCGAAGAAATTGCCCAAAGATTGCTAATGCGAATCCAGCGCAGGGATGAGCATCGGACCAACTAGAAGACAATGTTGTTTGGAAATAATCAAGCCTTATGTATTATTTTCTTTTGTTGTCAAGGTCCATGAAACAGTTGTTGTTGTTATAAATAAATCTTTTTATTTTGCATTGCAATGTACAAATATGATGGCATGTATAAACAACGTATTCCCTACAATATCGACAATCAAGGAACCGTATTCCTTGAAGAACAGACTACCCCGTAATTTCTTCCATTTTATTATCTCTTGCGTTTTCCACGGAAATCCAAAGTACCCGTTTCTTCCAAGGAAACGAAGTACAAGGCGCAAGTTACAACTCCGTACGAATACCCAAAGTACCACTATAAATTCTTAATAGGGTACCTAAGGGTATTTCCGTATATTCAAAAATTATTGTACCTTAATTCGAATATGCGTTTTCTTGAAAACGAAATTGAATTTTTGGAAGATCTTTCTATCTTCATAGTTAGATTCTTGTTAATGTTTAAAGTGCCGAATGAAATCCATGAAATGGATTCCTAGTGTGCTTTAAATGCTTGTACATAATTAACAAAACAAAACTTACAAATTAAAGATCTAGTGTGCTTTAAATGCTTGATAATGGCCAGCTTTTGCAACAGTTAAACTATACGGTAATTACTTTAATTCCGAAAGTTTGTACTCCTTCGTTGATCACGGACTATAGACCCATCTCATGTTGCAATACTCTTTACAAGTGCATTAGTAAAATTAGTACAAATCGTATTAAAGAGGGCTTGTGTGACATTGTGAATATAAATCAGTCAGCGTTTGTTCCTCGTAGAAGAATTACAGATAACATTCTGTTAACTCAGGAGATTATGCATAACTATCATCGTAATCAGGGGCCACCAAAATGTGCTTTTAAGGTTGATATTCAAAAGGCGTATGATACAGTTGATTGGAAATTTCTTGAATGGACTCTAATGGGGTTTGGATTCCATTGGAAGATGGTTAAATGGATTATGGCATGTGTTACCTCTACATCATTCTCTATTGCAATTAATGGGAATCTGTATGGGTACTTTTGAGGGAAACGTGGGTTAAGACAAGGCGATCCAATGTCTCCGTACTTGTTCACGTTAGTTATGGAAGTGTTAACTCTGATTTTGCAAAAGCAGGTTTCCTTGTCAAATGATTTCAGATTTCATCATAAGTGTGATAAACAAAGAATTATAAATCTGTGCATTGCAGATGACTTGTTTCTGTTTTCTCGTGGGGATCACAAATCAGCTAGAGTCATCATTGACGCTATTATTGATTTCAAGAACATGTCCGGTTTGGTCCCGAGTATTAATAAGAGTACAGTGTTCTTTGGCAATGTGGCCAATGCAGTTAAGGTCCGTATTAGAGATATTATTTCATTTGATGAAGGGGTGTTGCCTGTTCGTTATTTGGGTGTGCCTCTAATAACGTCGCGGTTGAGAAGTAATGACTGTAAAACGTTGGTGGATAGCTTGGAAGCTAAGATTACGAATTGGAAGACGAAATCGTTATCCTTTGCGGGAAGGCTCCAACTTATTCAATCGGTTCTATCTTCTATGCATATCTACTGGGCTTCGGTTTTCATCTTACCAAAACAGGTTATTTATGATCTAGAAGGAAAGATGAGAAGGTTTCTTTGGGCCCAAGGAAACAACATTAAGGGGAAGGCTAAGGTTAAATGGAGTCATGTCTATATGCCGAAACATGAGGGAGGTTTGGGTGTTCGTAGGGTGCATGATATGAATAATTCGCTGATGATAGCGCACGTTTGGAGTCTCTTAACATTGAGAGAGTCTTTGTGGGTAAAATGGATGCATGCGTATCGTTTGCGGAATAGGAGTTTTTGGGATGTCCCTGTTCGTAATAATACAACATGGAGCTGGAGGAAATTGTTAGGTTTGCGGCCCCTTATACAACAACATATATGGACCAAGATCGGTGATGGGACTAGAACTTCAGCTTGGTTCGATAGATGGGATGATGTATGCTCGCTAAACTCGTTTATTACTCCGCGGTTAATTGCTAATGCTGGGTTTTCTTTAACTTCAACAGTCGCGGAGGTTTGGGATCAAGGGGCGTGGAGGTGGCCGACTAATTGGCTTCAGCGATTCCCGGTTCTCCACAACATGCAAAACATTGTATTAAATTGGCCTGCCCAGGATCGTGTGTTTTGGAAAACTCGGTCCGGTCAAGCGGCTGATTATTGTGCTTCAATGGTGTGGGATGATATTCGTATTCATCAAAACGAGGTGTCTTGGGTTAACATGGTGTGGTTCAAGTAGTCGATTCCTCGGCACTCGTTTTTCATGTGGCTTTTTGTTAATAAGAAACTTAAAACGCAGGATGTCATGAGTAAATGGTGCTCCACGGGTAACGCAAACTTTAATCTTTTGTGTCGCTCGCTTTGTGTTTTAGGTCCGGACTCTCATGAGCACTTGTTCTTTGAGTGCGGATATGCTTCTCAAATCTGGAATGGTGTTAAAGTTAAAGCGGGTATGGGTCATATTCCAGCTACTTGGGAGGCAATTTTTGGATATTTGGGTCAAGTTGCGACATCTACGAAGGCGCAACATATCATTGCGAAACTTATAGTTGGAGCTTCAGCTTATTTTGTGTGGCAGGAACGAAATCTAAGACTCTTTTCTTATAAAAAGAGAAGCTCGGATCAGCTTATAGAGGTGGTCTTGTCTACTGTTCGGCTAAAACTTCATACTATGCGTTTTAAAAGGACGAGTCAGATTGAAGGGATTTTGCTGGATTGGAACTTGCCGCGAGGGCTCTTGGTAGCGGATGATGATTGTGGTTAATTTTATTTAGCCTTTTGGCTGTTGTCTATGTTTATTGACATTGGTTTTTCTTGTTTGCTTGGATTTCCTTGCTTGTAAACTCCCGTATGGCATGTTATACGTGAGAACTGTGGGTCATTCTGGCCCACACTTGGTTTTATTGGTTGTTTGAAATAAATTTACCAGGGTAACCCTTTACCCAAAAAAAAAAACTTTGGTATTACAATGGTTGTAACCACTGTAAGTCCAGTGTGGAGGAAAGATTTGTAACGAAAGAGAATGTGGATGGTTCATTAGATGTTGATCATACAAAAACTTTTATTCCTTATGTTAAATACTAATATGAACGACACTTCTGTTATTAGTAAGACTAATGTTTTCATTTACTTTTAACTTTGATAGCTTCAAGATACCTATCCCCTGTGCAAGACTCTTCCGGTACTGTGTCTTTGACACTCTTTGATTATGAAGCTTACAAGATTCTTAAGAAATCTGCCAAAGAGTTACTTGCAATCCAAGATCAGGTAATAAATACATGCATTCGGTTATTTGGCCATGTAATAAATATAATTTAAAATTAATTTTTATAAAATTGTAGGTTCTCAATTATGCAATCATTGTGCTCATAGTAATTTATATTAATTTTTATAAAATCATAGGTTGTTAATTCTGGAGAGATACTGAGCCCATATCCTGAGATTTTTGACACATTGATTGGAAAGAAGTATGCGTTCATCATAAATGTTAAAGACTATAACATTGAGCATCAGGTTGAAAACTATGGTATTGCAATGGCCACTAATGATGATGAGATTCTTGTCGCGCTCTATGTGACATCTGTGCCTCCACGGCCATCAAACAAATACCAAACCAATGAAATATTGTGTTTCATACTTGGGATTTGTAAAAATATGTGTATCATTTGCACATATCAATTCTTGTTCGATTTCGAGCTCTAAATCGCTTTCTGGAAAGTTATACTCGAATTGATGCGTAAACGTAATCAGTTTAATGCGACAAACACTCAGGAACAGTGACATGGGCTTAACATACCTTAAATAACCTTTACATAACCTAGAAATAAGTTTTGGAGGGTTTGGTGTGTCGAATCAAGTTTATTTTCTTACAGGGACTAATTTCGACAAACTGCGAAAGTATGCCGATTCGTACTGTAACGAACATTCCAGAACTTGATCATAAGTTAAACATGCCCTAAATATTCTTTACATAGCTTAGAAATAGGCTTTGAGGTGTTTGGTGCACATAAATAAACTTATGTGATCAACAGGGACTAAAAGCGTCAAAAAGTGCATAAGTTTGCATTTTCGCGCATATCTTACGTTCTGAATATATCCGGACATCCAAAAATTTATGTAATCATTAAAATATTTTATTTTAGTGATTGGCGTGATAAAATTCCATTCGTCGCGCAATTTGGATTGTTTTTGCGTCCATTACGACTTCCGTCGTAATTAACCGAATAACGCAACCGTACGACCAAACGAACCAACATCCGAGATGTTTTTGAGCATATTTTAAGTTCCCTATACTTTAACTTCATTTTAGAGCTTTGAAATGGGGTTAACGGGGCTTAAACGTCTCAAAAATGCATCAAAAACCAAGTTTTTGGGCTTGCAGGGGCCAAAACTGTCATTTCTGCCAAAGTTGGCTTACACGGGGCGTGTAAGACTTCCCTAACTCTTACACGGGGTGCGAGAGCTGCCCAGATCTGCAAAAAACTAGTTTCTGCAATCAGCAGCTGGTTTCTGGCTTTGGTTCTTGGTTTTTCAACTCTATGAGCTGGTTTTTAGGCACCCATAGGTTTGTAAAACAATGGGCACACATGGAGGGCCAAGATTGAAGCTCATTTATCGAGGAACGATCCTAACGGTGGTCCGAAATCTATAAATACCCACCTTGTTTCAATCCAATCTTCACACTTAATCTGAGTTTATGCTCTAAGTTGAAGCTCTTGCCTCATACCTGAGTATCTTAGATCAAGTTCTTCATTGCTTGGACCTCTTGTAATTATTCTTTCATGCTTTTATGCATTTTTAAGCGTAAAAGTCAAACAGTGTTTGACTTTCTGCTTTGACCGGTCAATGGTCAACACAAAGTTCGTTTGAACTTCGCAACGTGAGCGTAATCACGATGGTTATAGTCCCTTGTGACTATACCTACTGATTACCACGTTATTTAGGTGTGGTGACGAGTCATAGTTTCAGTCAAAATATGCGTTTATACGTATTTTGCAACCAAACTATTCTTGGGTATCAAAACCCTTTGTTTTGATATCAAACTTGATTTCAAACTTCGTTAAACATGTTTTAGCATGTTTAACTCGTCACTGTTAGTTTAGTGCTTATATAGGGTCGTAAAGATAAGCGGTCTAAACAACCGCTTAGACTTTCGAACCCGACCCGTTTGGTCGATCATTAGGATCCGGCCAAACATATTTTGTGACCATAGTTGTATAGGGAATAACCTTCCTAGGTTATACCTTATGGTCACTTCGTTTAGTTAGTTGTATGATCGGTAATTTATATGCCTTAGGAAAATGACCAAAATTCCCTTTTTACGCATAAATTCATTTTAAGCATATGTAACCTAAATTTTGACATCTAAACTGATTAGGCAACATTATTAGACATGTTAAGGCATATAATACTTGTCATAGGACTAGTTAGGCGATCCGAACGCATTTTACGCGAACAATGCGTTAAAGTAGCGTAAGCTACCTAAACGAGTCGTAATGGGTCATAAGCACTTAGGATAGGTTTCGATTTAGTATGTAGGCTTTGTTAAACCATATCATATGAGTTCCAATACTCATTTGGTTTATGAAGCCTCATCCTTTCTGATCTTCCGATTTAGGTCTGGTTTATTAATATAGTTACCTTTATTAGGTGCCGATTGATTTCCGTGATCCCTCTAGCTTTGCTTGGTTGTTAATCAAGACTTCTAAGCATTCTCAAGTGAGTACATAGTCCCCTCTTTTACTGTTTTCAATTGTTTTGGGGTGATTCATATGTGTTAAATGATTTCGATGTTTTTAGCGATGGTTTCAAAAATGATTAAAATGGTTTATATTAAATTAATAACGATTTCGATAATGTGAATAAACTTGTTGGGCGTAATTACATAACAAATAACATTCATTAGTTTTGGCCGAACCGACCAGTATTAGGTTTTCGATGTTTTTAGCGATGGTTTTAAAAATGATTAAAATGGTTTATATTAAATTAATAACGATTTCCATAATGTGAATAAACTTGTTGGGCGTAATTACATATCAAATAACATTCATTAGTTTTGGCCGAACCGACCAGTATTAGGTTATGGTACCATAGGATCTGACAAATCCCATTATCAGACTGCACCCATGGTTATGTGTGGGGGGTATGTGGGTAACGACTGAATCTGTGATTGTTAACTTACCCTTTGGTGGTTTGTTAATGCGAGAAACGATAGGCGAGTTGCGAAGGTTTGGATGTTATTAGCGAGGCGACCAAAAGTAGTTTCACAATTAAAACGAGATTGATTTAAACGAGGTAAACGATTTTGGAACAATTTAAACGACTTAAACGAACTGAACAAACGATTGGTTTTTTGTTAGTGTTTAGATAACGGGACGGGTGTAATGTGATGAAAACATGGTAGATACGCCGCTGGTACTTCTTATATATAAGTGTTTTCATCATATTACATACCGTGGCGTTATTTAGTTCACTTAGGTAAACGATTTTGAAATGATGTCACACAACGATGTTTTCTAAATAATATAAACCATACGAGTTTTATTAACGAGATGATTTACAATTCGATTTAATTAAACAAATGTTTTAGGTTAAGAATTATGGCTACGAGATTTTATAAGTTATAACCATCTTGATTTGAGTTGGTTAATTATGTTGCAATACTATACACTTTTCAAAACAAAGTTTTTACTTTTGACTCTTGTAGTCTAATGAGGTATTGCAACATGTAAACTATCCATGAATCCGACACTCTCATAAAACCTATGTGCTCGCCAGCATTTCTTTGCTGACTTTGTTTTTACATATGTTTCAGGTGTTGATTGAATGATGTTGATTGCTAGGATGCAAGCTCACTTAGGACTGGACGAGGCCTTAGTGACTTAATAACAATAATAGACTATGTTTAACCTGTTTGTTTAAATTTCAAGAGAATGTAAATGGTTAATTTTTAAATAAAAAAAACTTCAAATTTCCGTGTGTTATGAAACAATGATTCTGTTACAACACTCCCCGAAAATTCCGCCGCGATTTGTTGTTTTACGCGGTCGGGGTGTGACACTCTACGCCAAATTCAATCTTAACCAGGTTTAAATCTTCATTATGTCATTCTTTTCATTTCATAGTCATATCGTTTTGAAATAGATTTATACCATTGTGTGTATTTTATGTTACTGTGTATTATGTACTTAAAGCATGAGCAGTCCGAATCGTTGGATGTTCCAAATTCTTGCAGTTTGTCTACTCCTGTTGACCTTATGAAGGTAATATAAGAATTTGGTTATTTGTACTAAATTTTTCGAAACATTAATACTTATTGTCTTTTTATATTAGGATGAGATGTCATGCATCGGTGACAATGTTACACCTCTATCCAAAGCACTCGTAGGCAATAAGAATCCTTCTTCTGACGAAACAAAATGTAATATTCGTGAAGTGTGCGACGTAGATGATGCATTAGGTTGTTCCTCGACAAAGCGCCGCAATGAACTGTCTCAGGATGAAGATGCTGGTGTTTCGAAGCTTTTGATTCCGAAGATTGAGAAATAGTTTTCTCTGTCTTTTTGAAAACATTTACGTGTTGATTTCATATGCTTTTGCCACGTTGAACTTATGGTTTTTATTTTGTTGGTTTTGGGTGTTTGGTGGTGTTATGTTTTGGACTGATTGTGTTGTTTTGAATTCCCTAAAACTTATCTGTTTATTATACTGTTTTGTTCTAATATTATAATGAGTATGACCTTTCTTTGCATATTATAATGTATATGTTAAATAAATATTGAGATGTTCAATATTCAATATTTATGTTTAAAACTTATGTGTATGAAGAGAAGCAACAATTTATAATATATATTGTATAAACCCAAATAACAACTTTTTTATCTACAAACATTTGTAATCTTTAAGCATTTCTAATCTTATCATCTTATCTCATAATTTATATAGGATTATCAGTGGATGTGGCTGTTGTTCTTTATTGGTTTTTACCGTTATCCTTGGCCACTAAGGTTTAATAATTATCCGTCATATATTACAGTTTTTAAAAAATATTTTAATTTGTGCCTGTTTCTCCCATTAATTTATTTAAGTCATCTCATTCAATAGCTTATTTATATACTTCAAATTTTGTCTAGGTGATTCCATGTAGGGTGTTGACAAAAACTGTAACCAAGTAAGAAGCGTAAACCGAAACACATTTTATTCGGTTTTTTGTTCGGTTTATGGATCCACGTTTTATTTTATTTGTTTTTTTGGTTTATTTGGATAATTGAAAAATAAACCGTTTAACTTAATTATTTATTAAATAAAGATAATAATATTTTATAAATCATCTATACTACCTTATTAAGGAAACTGGGTTTTTTACCCTTTTGTTAATTTTACCATGTGTACAAGTTTTGAAGCTACATGTATAAATGAAGTAAGCCATTTTAGAGGGGGCAAGATGAGACAATTTCCAAACTTTTAAGACACTTAAAGGGTAATATAGGGATTCCATCCAAACCCTACATTTATGGGAGAGAGTACGGTATTATTAAGGAGCGACCCTGCCCCTCCTTCAGTTCTTCTCTTCAATCAACTCAATGGTCTCTCCTTCAATGTTAATAACCCTTGAATTCCCTCATTCATAACCACTGCCAACAAAATCCCTAATTGAATGTCAGATAAGTTTCAATTTCCCTCACCCTTTCTGCCCCCAAATCATTCCTAAATCAATTGTATTGAATCGCACCAGCAACCGTAATCTATCCCTTCTATTCTCTAACAAAAGCATCACCATCATGAACAACAACTTGAAGAATCAAAATCTCTTCATCTATGCGAACATCATCGTTTGGCTTTGTAATTTCACAGAGAAATTTCAAGATAGAAACATTTAGTTAAGGTTTTAAACAGCTTAACTGATTTTAGGAGCTTTAGATGACATGAAGAAGAAGAAGCTAGATAATCGTTTTCCAGCAGTAAGTACGTCATTTACTTTTTTATTTTGTGTAATTTTGTTTTGGAATAATGATTTTGTGGTTTGAAGTTGGAATTTTGAACTAGAAGTGACACAGTTGTGATTTCTAACAGTTGTGTGTGGGTTTTAATTAGCTGGTGATCATCTTGAAATTTGTGTGAATGTGAGATTTCTGGACGTGCGAATCATCTGATTTGTCTGGAGCGTTCTTCAGCTTAGGTTTACAAGAATTATTGTTGTTGGAATATGCACAAATTTAAAAACATGATCTGATTGTGTGGAATGTTGTTCATGTATGTGTTAGTAGGTTTTCCTGCTACATTATTTGGTGACCATCATGCTGTGTTTTTGTTTTTGTTTATGCTCCAACTAAACCCCTGTCAATGTAAACCCAGGCGGCACAGACTTTAGAGAACAGTCCAATGTTGATATTGGGTTGTTTCCAAGGCTAAACGACTAAAAAAGGTAAAGACACTAATTTTGATTAGCGCATTATTATGTCAGATTGAAGTCTTTTTTTGTATAATTTTGTGGTTTTTATTGTCAGACCTGGACCAATCAATTGGCATACCAAAATCGGTCGAATAACCAATCATAGGTGATGCAGCAGATTGTGTTATCGGTTAGTTGCATCCCCTACAATGGCTGCCAGACATTGACATCAAGTGGGCTCCAAGTATGCTTATTTGTTATTACTGCAACATGCGGGTTCATCACCCATGTCAAAAACCCATACGACTTGAATTTTATGTATCACTTATGATAAGTGAAGTGTTTTTTTTTATTTCTAAATTTGCAGAATGGTATCTATGAGGGGTAATTGGGAGATTTCAGTATATGGATGATTGAATGCTTCAGTTTCAGATCTAGATCGATTCCATTCCTTCAAACCTACAAACTCACGTCCGCTGGAATTCATCAGAGGTGACTTCGTTTACACACTGGATACGTTAGGTATATGTAGATGTATGCTTGTTTTGGGGTGATTTGTAGGGATTGTAGTGGAATTTTAGGGTTAGGTAGTTGAAATTGTAACTGGTTTAGTGTTTGGTGGAATTGTATGGGAAATGATAGTATTAAATTAGTTAATTTTAGTGTAAATTTATGCATTTCGAGACACGTTTTTAGTAAAAACACCACAATTTGCAGGAGAAACTTACTTTTTAAATAGATTTGGTTTTGAATAGATTTGTCAATTTATACAAGTTCTGCTCATGGTGGCTGTATTGTGTTGCTTTAAGTTATGGTTGAATAGTGATTAAATTTCCCTTTTAATTGCTTGAAGATGACAAATTTATTACCTCCAAAGTTACTCAAACAGAAGCTTCCTTGGTTTCTTCAAAAATGCGTCCAAACTTTTGAAACAGAACTCCGTTACCGCAGCGATATTCAATACCTTCACGTTTGGATGAAACTGGTAACCCTACTTATTTGATTTTTTAGATTTTAATCCCCATAGAAAGTCAATTTAAGTGTTTGTAGAAGTTTGCACGTTATGGTCTTCTATTAGTTGTATTATTAGTTTATTACGTAGGGTTGAAAAGGTTTGTGATCTATGTATTTGTATTCATTTGTGTGAAGTTGGATTTTGTTGATGATCCTGGTGCTATTCCGGAGCATATGAAGGAGAATCATATTTTGAACAAAAGGTAGGCTTATACTCTTTATTATGAGAAGATGAAAAAGTTCACTGAGGCTAAGAAGATGTACCATTTAGTGGTGCAATAGTAAGTTTATGCTGTTTCAATAACCTACTTCTTGCTTTTGATTGTCTGATAATGTAGTGGTTAAGTAATCAATTGTGAGTAATCCGTTTGGTACAGCTACCTGATTATCGAAAGGTATGTTCGATTCTTTGCTTTTTTGTTGTTTGATTTGATGAAACAGTTAAATGCTAATGCAAAGTTAATAATTTTACAGCTACCATGACTAAGATAATTAAGGAAATGTTACCTCCCGACGTACGCGTCGCAAGAGATACTCAAGATCTATTGATCGACTGTTGTATCGGTAAGAATATCTTTTTGTGCTTTTAGCTATTTGCTAAAATAAATGATCTTGTGATCCACTGGATCATCCTCATCCTTATTCTGTCGTTTACAAATTCCACTGTGCTTCGTATTACAGAGTTCATCAATCTGGCTTCGTCAGATTCAAATGAGGTGTGTGGCAAAGAAGATCGTAAAACAATTGCACCAGAGTATGTACTCAAGGCATTACAGGTTTGTTCTATATTAAGTTCATGACCCTTGTCATCTGTTTTCGTTAGTCTTAGTCCTTACGTGAATTACGTGACTCGGATTCCTATACGAGATGGTGAGAAAAATTGCTTCTTCTATTTATACTTGCTGGTTAGTAGAGGTCTACAAATTGTTTTTTTAAAGGTCCAGTTTTTAACCGATTTTGGTTGTTTTTGGCACAAAAATAACCGGTTTTCAAAACCTGGTTTGATACGAGGAGAACCCGACATGGTACTAACTAGTTCGGTTTGAAAACCATTTTTAATCTGTTTAAACCGGTTTTTTAAAATTGTCACACCCCGATCGCGTTAAAACAACAAACCGCGGCAGAAACGTCGGGGAGTGTTGTAACAGAATCATTGTTTCACAACACATGGATAAAAGTTCTATTTTATTGAATTAAGTTTATTACATTGTATTGAAACTAGAAACAAAACATGAACAAATAGACTTTCATTGTTATTAAGTCACTAAGGCCTCGTCCATTCCTATGTGAGCATGCATCATTATCATCATCAAACATCACCAACTATGGTACCTGAAACACATGTGAAAATACGTCAGCATAAAAATGCCGGCGAGTACATAGGTTTTATGTGAGTGTCAGATTTATGGCTCGTTTATATTTTGAAAATAACTTGAACACCTTTGTTAATTGATGATTAGAAAACCAAGTTGTGTAAAATGTTTGTAATGTAAATTGAAATAACCAAGTCAAAACAGTGAAGTAATAATTTATAAAATCTCGATGCCATGAATCTAAACTCAAAACATTTGTTTTGTAAACCCAAATTGTAAATTGTTTTTGTAATAAAACTCGAATATTGTTAGAAAATCCTTGTAATATAACTTTGTTTTGATAAACTTTGCCCAAGTGATCTAGATAACGCAACGATATATAATGTGTTAAAAGCACTTATATATAGGAAGTACAAGCGGCGTATCCACCATGCTTTTAACACATTACAGCCGCCCCGTTACCTAATCACTTCCCTAACCCAACGGTTCAAACAGTTTCAAACGGTTCACATCAATCAATCAGTTTCAAACGGTTCACATAATCAATCAGTTTCAAACGGTTCACATAAATCAAACAATTTCAACGGTTCAAATAGTTCAAAATGTAAAACAATGTGTCCATATGCTGGATGAACATATAAAACAAAATGTAATATATAAAAATCGATGTGCCTGCATGCTAAGTGAACATACATAGCAAAACATAATGAAATCGTGTACTACATGTGTACCAATGAACATAACAAGCATATGATATAAAACATGAAAAGCATGAAAGTAACAAGTAGGCACATGTGAATCACCCCAAAACATTTGAAAACGTAAAAGAGGGGACTATGTACTCACCCGAGGATGCTTAGAAGTCTTGAATAACAACCAAGCAAAGCTAGAGGGATCACGGAAAATCAAACGGAACCTAATATAGGTAACTAGATTAATAACCGGACCTAAATCGGAAGATCGGATAACATGAGGTTTCGTAAACCAAATGAGTATTGGAACTCATATGACATGGTTTACCAAAGCCTACATACTAAAACGAAACCTAACCTAAGTGCTTACGACCCATTACGACTTGTTTAGGTAGCTTACGCTACTTTAACGCGTCGTTCGCGTAAAACGCGTTTGGAACGCCTAACTAGTCCTATGACAAGTTATATGCCTAAACATGTTTAAATATGTTGCAAAATCAGTTAAGTGACAAAAGTTTAAGTTACATTTGCTTAAATATCAATTAGGCATGAAAAGGGCATTTTGGTCATTTTCCTAAGGCATATAAACCACCTATCATACAACTAATTAAACGAAGTGACCATAAGGTATAACCTCGGAAGGTTATTCCCTATACAACTATGGTCACAAAATATGTTTGGTTAGATCCTAATGATCGACCAAACGGGTCAGGTTCGAAAGTCTAAGCGGTTGTTTAGACCGCTTATCTTACGACCCTATACAAGCACTAATCTAAAAGTGACGAGTTAAACATGTTAAAACATGTTTAACAAGGTTTGAAACCAAGTTTGATATCAAAACAAACGGTTTTGATACCCAAGAATAGTTTGGATGCAAAAGACGCATAAACGCGTATTTTGACCGAAAGTATGACTCGTCACTACACTTAATCAACGTGGTAATCAGTAGGTATAGTCACACGGGACTATAACCATCGTGATTACGCTCATGTTGCAAAGTTCAAACGAACTTTGTGTTGACCAAAGACTGGTCAAAGCAGAAAGTCAAACATTGTTTGACTTTTATGCTTAAAAACGCACAAAAGCATGAAAGAATACTTACAAAGGGTCCAAGCAAGGAAATCTTGATTCAAATTTCTCAGGTATGAAGTGTTAAACCCCAACTTAGAGCTATTTGAATCAGATTGTGAGGAATGAGAATGAGGGTGTTGGGTATTTGTAGAAAACCCATAACCGTTAGGATCGTTCCTCGTAAACCGTGCTTGAATCATGACCTTACACTTGGGCCCAAGGTTTTAAAATACAATGGGAGCATAAAAACCATCAAATGGTATTGCAAAACAAGCAACAAAACCATCAAATTCAGCTGTTTGGACCAGATTCATTGTTTCTGTCTGGCAAGACCTCGCGCCCCGCGTAAGATTACCCTTCATCTTACGCGGCCCGCCTAAGAGGTTTGGCAGATTGTCAAAAACAGCCCCTGCAGCCCAGAAACTTGATTTCGATGAATTTTTGACACGTTTAAGCCCCGTTAAACCCATTTCAAGGCTCCAAAATGAAGTTAAAGTATAGGGAACTTAAAATATGCCCAAAAACATCTCGGATGTCGGTTCGTTTGGTCGCACGGTTGCGTTGTTCGGTTAATTACGACGAAACACGAACGGATGCAAATAACGATCCAAATTACGCGACGAATGGAATTTTATCATGCCAATCACTAAAATAAAGTATTATAATGATTATATAAATTTTTGGATGTCCAGATATATTCAGAACGTAAGATATGCGCGAAAATGCAAACTTAAGCACTTTTTGACGCTTTTAGTCCATGTTTGACCAAAAAGTTTATTTCTTGTACACCGAACCCCTCAAAGCCTATTTCTAAGCCATGTGAAGGATATTTAGGGCATATTTAACTTATAATCAAGTTCCGGAATGTTCGTTACTGTCACACCCCCAAAATCCACGTGCGGAATACCACCGCTTGGAGGCGTGACTGACCAGGATCCGGCCACCAATTATACTAAACATTGGTCAATAGTAAAGATGCCCACCAACCCGAATAGTTAGTAAACATCATGGTTCGAAGTTTTAAAGGTTTTAAGTTCAAATAACATTTTAAGTAAACAGCGGAAGCATGAACCAAACAGTTTCAAAACAAAGTTCATAGTTCAAAATTATTTAGAACCCAACACATGGGTTGGACGACCACTACACATTCCCAAGCTGCAAGCTCCTGAGTCACTGGGTACCTGCAAAGCATGCAGTAGGGTATCAACAAAAATGTTGGCGAGTCCACGAGTTGTCCAGTTTTAATTACCAAAAACTTGTTTCACGAGTTAATTTATCCGTTTATACATGCGATGGGGAGCTACCCCATAAGTAAGCGACTAAACTGTTTTTCCAATACCGAATACTTACTTAACCGTACGTTTCCGTAGAGCCCCGTTGTCAATGTTCTATCATCGTTGACGGTTTGCCAGAGTTCATTAGTTCACTCCCGTTCCCAGTAACAAGGGTCGGTGTGAGGCTGGTTACACCTAAATAGCGCTATTAACTAATAACCCGTTCGCCAGGCCCCGGCGACTAATCGGTATTAAATGGTAGGGACTTAAGTGATAGAGTTTCGTTTAGTGTTGCTTGTTGCATTCCGTATAAAACAATAATTAACCAAGAGTTCCCAGTAACAAGGGAAGTAAGTAAGTTTGTTCCCAGTAACAAGGGTAGTAAAGTAAGTTTGTATCCATTATGCAGGGATAGCGTTGATTAAATTTCCGTTTCCCAAAACCACCGGGAACGCATGCTTTAATAGTTGTGAACTCACCTTGGGTTGCTCGGCAGTTTAGTTTACTTGGTTAAGTATGCTGGTCACCACGTCCTAAATGGTTACTGTTATGGGTGAAATCCTGAGCCCATATCCTGGAAAATATCTTGATCTATATCTTGTTCATGTAGTATCTGTTTACATCCGGGATGCTGGTTCAGGATATTGGTAACATCTTGAATGGTATCCTCGGGATTACTAATGGATTGTGTGCAGGTACGTGGGTTAGAAGCTAGCAACGTTAACAAGACTTATTCCGCGGAAGACTCGGTCCAAGTCGTTCAAATGAAGACGTTGAAGCCGTATTACTCGGTCCATAACGTTCGTAATGGAATATTCGGAGTAGCCCATATTTGTAGGGATTATTGTTTGTAATTCATTACTATAAATAGGTGGGTATATCAGATCAACTAGGACATCACAATCACACTCGCTACACTCTAACACTTGCTCTCTAGCAATTTTCACTCTCATACAAAATCACTGTAACACTTAGCGATCTGGTCTATATCCTGCACTGTATCCTGAAGTTTAAAGCAATAAGAAGAACAAGGCAGCTGCGATTGTCAGCTCCCGAGGTTTTATGCCGGCGATCTAGATTGATCAAGGGCTTTCCTCGTACATCTCGTGTCATTTCCTTTACTTTTTGCTTATTGTTTGCTCATTGTTTGATCGCAGATACAGCTCAATATCCTGAGCCGTATCCTGAATACTGATTTTCTAAATAATTCAGCAAGCATATTTTCTACACACTTTCCAGCACACTACCTCACTTTACTAATTTGATCACTAAATTGCTTCGGTAATTTTTGACCAAAACAATTTGGCGCCCACCGTGGGGCAAGTGGTGCTCTCTTTATTAAAATTTTTTTGTTAAATCGCTAATCGGTTTTCTATTTTCAAAACTTTTTGCCACATTGTCCATAATGGCCTCAAGATCAAACATGAGTTCCTCTACTATGTCTGCTGTGACTTCTGCCACTACCGGTTCGGTGCTTCCACCACCTCCTCCAAGGATGCCAGCCCCTACACAATCTCAAGATGTTATCCCTACTCGGAGTGTCCAGGGATCTGCTCCCGTTTTAGCTTCTAACGATGAAATTCTAACCTTATTTGGAAGTGTGCAGGAACAAATGAGGCAGCAACAGGAAACGAACCAAATGCTTTTAAGGGAAATACAACTCCTGAAGTCCGGCTCGAGCAGATCTGCTGAGGATATTGTCACTCCATTACACCCTAGAACTTTGAACTTCAGTTCGGCTGTGTATACTGAGGATAACAGGGGGAATATTGTGCCCAGCCTTCCTCAGAATCATACTCCTGAAATACCCTCCTCGGTCAGGATGTCGACCATAATATGCTTCAGGATATGGGCAGAATCCTCCCACGGGTAACGTGTCAAATAATAATAATACTCATGCTACTAACAATAGTGGATCTTTGCAGGATACAGGTGTGACATCAGCACTTACTAGGGAACTTCAGAAGTTGAAGGACATGATATCAAGTGTACCCGGGGTGGTCCAGCCAATCCTAGAAGTGTCTCAAGACAGCCACAGGATATCTCGTTTTGCATATCCTATCTGTGATGCTGAGATCCCAAAGAGGTTCCAAACCCCCAACATGAAGCTTTACGACGGAACAATGGATCCTGAAGAGCATATTGCTCAGTATAGGGAAAGGATGGAGATTAACCCTATCCCTCCGGATCTCAAGGAAGCATGCTTGTGCAAGGGTTTTGGTTCAACCCTGACAGGATCAGCTTTGAAATGGCTCTTGAATGTTCCTCCACATTCGATTACATCTTTTGCTCACTTAGTAAATTTATTTAATAGTCAGTTTTCTTGTAGTAGAAGCTTTGAAAAATTAACAAGTGATCTCTACAGGATAACACAAGGGCCTCAGGAATCCCTTAGGGATTATGTGAACAAGTTCAGCCGGGAATCACTAGACATTCCTCATCTTGATGTTGCAACAGCTGTGCAAGCTTTCAAGATGGGGCTGCAAAAGGATTCTCAATTTTATCAAGACCTTGTAATGAACCCATGCAGGAACTTGGACGAAGCTCGGAACAGGGCCCTAAGATACATTCGGTTGGAGGATGACAGAAAGATGCAAGAAATAAAGAACTCATCCAACACTTATGAGTCAACTAACAGGAAGTCAGAATCCTCATTCAAGTCATATCGGCCTAAGCCATATGGCAGAAATGAGAACAAGAGAGTGAATGCTGTCGAAGATGAGGATCCTGAAGAGTATCCTGAATTATCTGAATATTGCTTTTCTGTTAACATTCCTGAATTGATGTATGCCATGCAGGGTCTAGGGGACAAGGCAAGATGGCCTCGAAAGAATCAACAAAAAGCAGATTGGAAAGACAAATCAAAATGGTGTGCTTTCCACGAAGATTTCGGACATATGACTGAGGATTGCATCGCTCTAAGGAAAGAAATAAGCTATCTTCTAAGCAAGGGATATTTGAAGGACCTCTTAGGAAGAAAGAAGAATAAGGGTCAGGATACTGAGAAGGATCCTGAACGAGCAGCATCACCTCCCGCGGATGCCAAGATAATCAACTTCATTTCAGGAGGATCCGACATTTGTGGAACTTCGTATTCGGCAGCAAAGAGACATGCAAGAGAAGCTAAGGCCGAAAGGGGAGACAAACCTGTCAGGATGACTACACTTACGACTGACAAAGTGATCACATTTGATGCTGATGACAGGGATACTGTCCAGGATCCTCACCATGATGCTCTGGTAATAACGTTATATGTGGCTAACCATTTTGTACGCAGGATATTGGTTGATAATGGCAGCTCCGTCAACATAATCCAACTAGAGACGCTTAAAAGAATGAATGTATCTCCAATGGATATCACTTCAAAGTCTACCGTGCTTGTTGGGTTCAGTGGAGAGGCTAGAAACACAGTGGGAGAGATAAAGTTGCCGGTGTACGTTGAAGGAGTCAACTCGATACAACGTTTCTGTGTGATGGACTCTCTATCCTGCTATAACATTATACTGGGAAGACCATGGATTCACGATATGAAGGCCGTGCCATCAACATATCACCAATGCATCAAGATACCTACCCCTTGGGGAGTTGTTAAAGTTGATAGCGATCAGCAGGAGGCGAAAGAATGTTACTCATCCTCGATGAAATCCTCAACCAAACCTAGTGCAGCATAGCCATTAAAGACGCGGGCCCAGGATATCGTGGAGGATCCGGAGCAGGATGTGAAGAAAGTTATCCTAGACCAGGATAATCCCGATATTTCGGTGCTCGTGGGAACCAATATCCCTCAGGATATTGAAGAGCAATTAATTAACTTTTTAAAATGCAGGATGTCAACGTTTGCATGGAAGCATGAGGATATGACAGGCATATCCAAAGATATTATCACTCACAAGCTTGGAATTGATAAATCATTCAAGCCTGTGCAACAAAAAAGAAGGAAGTTTGCCCCTGAGCGGAATACAATTATTCAAGAGGAAGTTGAAAGATTGTTGAAGTCCAAAATGATTAGAGAAGTCAAGTTCCCAAGGTGGCTAGCAAACGTGGTTGTGGTACAGAAGAAAAACGGGAAATGGAGAGTCTGTGTAGATTACACAGACTTGAACAAAGCTTGTCCAAAAGACCCATTTCCTCTTCCCCACATTGATGCAATGGTAGATGCCACTGCTGGGCATGAAATGCTGACTTTCATGGATGCATCCTCAGGATTTCAACAGATCCAAATGGAGCCTTCTGACCAGGAGGATACTGCCTTCATGACACCAACAGGTATTTATTGTTATACAGCTATGCCTTTTGGTTTGAAAAATGCAGGTGCAACATACCAAAGATTGGTAAACATGATGTTTAAAGACAAACTGGGGGACACCATGGAGGTGTACATTGACGATATGGTGGTAAAGTCAAAGAAAGCTCAGGATCATCTCCAGGATATTAAAGGAGCGTTTGATATCCTAGATCAGTATAATATGAAGCTGAATCCTGCTAAGTGCCATTTTGGAGTAGGAGCAGGAAAATTCCTAGGATATATGGTGACCAAAAGAGGAATAGAAGCAAGCCCGGAGCAGATTAAAGCCATCTTGGATATTAAATCACCCTCAAATATGAAGGATGTTCAACGATTAACAGGGCGAGTGGCAGCATTGAATAGATTTATCTCAAGATCTTCAGAAAAATGCAAGGATTTTTATGATATCCTGAAGAAGAACAAAAAATTCGAGTGGGGTGAGAAGCATGAAGCAGCCCTACAGGATTTGAAACGATATCTCTCAACCGCACCTCTATTGATGAAACCTGAAAATGGTGAACCACTATCCCTGTACCTTGCTGTATCAGGGAATGCTGTAAGTGCCGTTCTTATAAAAGACCATGAAGGTCAGCAATATCCTGTTTATTTTTTTTTTGGGTAAAGGGTTACCCCGGTGATTTTATAACATATAAAAACAAGTAGAAGGCTAAGAATACCCCCTAGTTCTCTGAGTGACATACCACAACAGAGTTCACACAATAAAAACAACCAAAAGAAAACCAATTACATGAAAATAATAACAATCTAAGGTCTTCAATCTTCGTCCAAGAATTCTTCCTTTTCCATCTTCCACTCTTCCAAAAACCGTTTGACATTTGAATTGTGCTTGTATTTGAAAGAGATCAACTTTGTTCTTACCGTGCTAATAACAATGTCGGCCGTCTTCTCTGGAGGTCTCAAGCGATTACTAAAAAATCTAGCGTTTCGTTCACTCCAGATGACATAAGCTGCAGCCGCCACTACCAATCTTCCAGCCACCGAAACTACCGTCTTCGACTTAGCCCTGGAAATCAGCCACTCAGAGATGTCCTCCCATGAATCCATAATGAGATCCGTGTCTACTTTCTGTCGAACCTTATGCCATACTAACGCCGAGTATGGACACTCAAAAAACAAGTGCTCATGTGTTTCTAATCCAGCGTGACATAACAAGCAACACATCAGATTCATAGAGCCCGTAACTACATGATTCCACCTCATAATCCTGTCTTGAGTCCAAAGCTTCTTTTTAAATATAAGCCAACACATAAACGAATGTTTAGGTATATTGAATGAAGACCAAACAACCTTCGACCACAGAATCGGCTGGTCACGGATCCGGATAGTATCCCACACTTCTCTAGACGTGAATGGAACAAGCTTTTCTTCAGAATTCTTCCATAACACCCTATCTTGCATGTTAGTTAGCGTTAACGGCTGAAGTTGGAACAATGTCGGATATTGACTCCTCGAATCTTCCGGCCAATCCCATCGACCATCAATAAAAGCTTCCGTTACTTTTGACTTAACTGTAAACCCATATCGAGCCAATTGGCGAGGAGTAACAACATGATATAACGGGCATTCATTCGACCATTTATCAAACCACAAATAAGTACTTTGACCATTACCAATCTTTTTCCACAAGTGATCCCGAAAAACATTCCTGCATTTCATTAATCTTTTCCATCCCCATGTAGAGCTAGGTTGAATCGGAATATCCCAGAGACTACGACCACGAAGTCTATATAAAGACACCCATTTGGTCCATAAAGAATTCCTGTCTGAAACAATGCTATAAATGTGATAAGCCATCAGCGACTTGTTAACATCCGATATCCGTCTAATGCCTAAACCCCCTTCACTTTTAGGAAGACAAACCTCCCTCCATGACACTTTTGCTCTCCCCTTCGAACCCATGCCCTGGCCCCAAAGAAATCTTTTCATCTTGCATTCTAATTCTTTTATGATACTAACCGGCAGAATAAATACTGAAGCCCAATAAACATGAATAGATGATAAAACCGATAGAATCAGCTGAAGTCTTCCCGCAAACGATAAAAACCTGTTTTTCCAGTCATTAATACGATTAGACATACGCTCCACCAGAACTTTACAATCTTTTACTAAAAGACGCGAGGCAAGCAACGGAACCCCCAAGTATCTAATAGGAAGTTTCTCTTCATCAAAAGGAACCAAACTCGAGATCCTTGTCTTCATCGAACCCGGCACATTACAATAAAAGATGGTACTTTTTGCATTGCTAGGCACTAAACCAGAAGCTTCCTCAAAATGTTTCAAGGAACGCATAACAACCTTTACAGAGCCAACATCACCTCTAGCAAATAAGAAAAGATCATCAGCAAAACAGACATTGATTATCATTTGCTTCTCACATTTATTATGAAACCTAAACGATGAATCCAATTCAGCGGCTTTATTAAGCATCAACGTTAAGATTTCCATAACCATGGTGAACAAATATGGAGACATAGGGTCCCCCTGACGCAATCCCCGCTTTCCTTTAAAATACCCGTGAACATTGCCATTTACACTTATAGAGAATGAAGTAGTTGTGATACACTCCATTATCCATAAGATAAAACGCTGATTAAATCCAAAACCATGCAACACATCTCGTAAAAATCTCCAATCAACCGTATCGTAAGCTTTCTGAATGTCTACTTTCATAGCACATCTAGGCGGCCCACTTTGACGATGATAATTATGCATAAGTTCTTGAGTCAGCATTATATTATCCGAAATCCTCCTTCCTGGAACAAACGCCGATTGATTTTCACTTATAATACCCTTTAATCCTTCAAGAATCCTAGCCGTAAGAATCTTGCTAATAGCTTTATACACCACATTACAACACGATATCGGCCTATAATCAGTGACCACTTCCGGAGTAGTAACCTTAGGAATGAGAGCTAAAAACGTGTGATTTATCTCCCTCAGTAATCTCCCCGATTCAAAAAAATCAATAATAGCAACTGTTACCTCATTTCCAACAATAGACCAGGATTTTTTAAAGAACTCAGACGTGTACCCATCCGGCCCCGGAGCCTTGTTTTCATTAATTGAGAAGACAGCCGCTTTTACTTCTTCCGGAGTCACTTGTCTACACATAAATTCCGCCACAGAGGGGTTAATAGTAGCCGAGAATATGCCTTGATCAACTCGGTTTGCCATGCTCCCATCCGAACCCAAAAAATTTCTAAAGTGATTTACTAGCGCCGTTGAAACTTCACTCCCTTCATACACATTTCCAGATATATCTTTAATAACATTTATTTTATTCACATGATTACGACATTTTACCACACTGTGAAAAAACGCTGTATTCGAATCTCCAGCTTCAAGCCATTTTTGTTTAGCCTTCTGCTTTAATAACCTCTCTTCATCTAACGTGGCCTCCAAGTATTTCTTCACACAAATGGACTCAGCTTCTTTAATTTTTAAGTTGAAAGGATCCGAATCTAATATACTTTGCAAAGACTCCATTTCCGCTTTCAATTCTGTCACCTTTTTATGAATGTTACCTTGTTTCATGAGAAGCAGACGTAATGGATGTTTCAGCCCTCTTAGCTTCTTGACTACACGAAGCATCGGAACCCCCATAACCTCCATAGCCCATCCATTAGTAACCACATCCAAAAATTCCTTCTTATGAGTCAACAGATTAGTAAACTTGAATGGCTTAGGTTTATTCTTTTCGGCCTCAATAATTTTAAGCAAAGCTGGAGAGTGATCCGAGATTCCATTCGGCAAGAACACCCCATAAGCATCCACAAACCTATCCACAAAACTGACATTCACCAAAATTCTGTCCAATTTCTTTCTAATTCCAATCCCCTTCTTTGGGCACTGACTCCAAGTGTAATGCATGCCATGAGCTCGAACGTCAAAAACTTCAAGACAATTAACACATTCAATAAAATCCTTCATAGCACTATTCACATTCGATGACCCCATACACGTATCATCTAATTTCAGCACAACATTAAAATCTCCCATGATAACCCACGAGTTCGACTGGACCGGACCTTTATGCATTTTCAGCGACTCCCAAAGTTGTTTCCTCTCTTTTTCATTATTACTAGCATAAACAAAAGAGACATTTACCATAGCATTGTCTTTTTTGAACCGGACTTGAACATGAATAACTTGATTAGTAGCGTGCAAAACTACTAAGTCAACATTATCCACATTCCATCCAACAATAACTCGCGTACCCTTATCACACAAATTACCATTTGATGTCCACTCCCAATTATTAAACACCTTTTTACAAACCTTTTCCAAGTTAGCAACCTGAACATGTGATTCCAATATCGCTAAAACTTGCAAGCCATTATCCCTTACAAATTTTTGAACCTCCTTTTGTTTAAGGGTGTGGTTCAAACCCCTCACATTCCAAGCCGCAACACTATCCATTAATAACCTCCTGATCAGGTGTGCTTGCACCTGTATTATTTAAATTACCTGGATTTGTATCATCCATGAAATTGTATCCTCCCACCTTCGAACTCAATCTAACCTCATCATTCTCGGATCCCCCTTCATCCTCCATATCATTCAACACAGAAAACGAATTCTTCATTTGAACCCCCGAACCGTTAGAGCCATTTGACCTATTAGAAGAACTCGGATTAGAAGACGTCGTACCTTCATTTGATTTTTTCGGCCTATAGATGAACTTCTGCTTATCTTTCTTGTTAAACTGTTGTTTCACTCCCTTTTTCCGAGAATTTCCATTCTTAAATCCCTGATCATCAACATTCTCTTTGTCATGATCTCTCTTATCAGCTGGTTCCTTAACTTTAGTTGGACATTCATCAGTTCCATGACCAAAAACATTACAATTTTTGCAATGTGGCGGCTTCCATTCATATTCAACCCGAATGTTACTCTTAAGGAACCCCCCTTCTTCTACATTCGGTATTGCTACAGTGACACTTTCTTTTAGCTCTTTATCCGCATCTAGCTCTACTATTGCTCTAGCATATCCACTTCTACCCCATGAATCTAAACACATTTTGGTCGTTTCATTATCAAGAATCTTTGGAGTTCCAACTTTTGAAGCAATCAAACTGAGACCATCCTCAGTGTAAGCAGCCAAAGGAACATCATGCATCTTAACCCATACTGGTATCTTTTTTAATTCTTCCTTCTTCAACTCCGTATTCGTCGACCATTGTTTCAAAAAAAGCGGATTATTTCTGATAAGCCATGGTCCGTCTTGCATAACTTGTTCCATTCCTTCCTTTGACTTAAACTTAAAAAAGAAGAATCCCTTACCATTCATCATGCATTTATGCAATCCGTACTTCTCCCATCTATGACTAACAAAGTACTCAACAACCTGGAACGCCAACCTTTTCCCCAAAAAATATCCAAATAAAACATTAGTAAAGCGATCCTGTACTTGTTTAACCGATGCAATTGGAATTGTGACATCAACATCCACATCCTCTCCAGCCTTAGAGTTTTCCATGAATCGAAAATTAACCTTTGGCATTGGTTTAATACTGGATAACTTGTCCGCATACGATTGCCCTTTCGAACTATTCCCACTGTCCAACTTAGTTGTTTCCGAATCATGCACCTCCGGATAAACAGGTACTGTAATCTTCGATAATTCATCAATCACATTTATAAGTTTTGGATCAGATTGAACCTGCTGGACAACACCCCTACGTGGAGCAAAAACGTTACCTTCTATGTTAGTCACTTTGCTCGCTAACCCCTGGAACTGTAATGGCGGCTTGAACCGACCATCATGAACATTTCCTTCAGATTTTTTACGTTCATCCATGTTGAAAAAAACTCCTCTCTCAAACACCCAGATCAGCAACTCCGCATGCACAACCCAAGAACCAAGACGACAACCAAAATAAAAACAAAACCCTAAACCAGCAAAACCCTAATCCAACAACCTTGACGAAATCAAATAGAATACCCGATCAATCAAGGTTACTGCCTCACCAGTAGGACCGAAAGACCCAATATGCTATTCAATCAGTTTTGGTTGAAAGATTAAGATCGGCGATAATGAAAAAATCCAAGAAAAATCGATCAGAAGCCGCTAACAAGTTCGTTACAGAGAATTGATAAATCAAACTCCGATCACAGACTGTTATACACCCACATCACGACGAATTCAAGGATTTAGAGAAATATAAATAGATATTCTCAATGTGCAATATCCTGTTTATTATGTTAGTAAAAGTTTGTTAGACGCTGAAACTAGGTACTCTCATTTAGAAAAATTAATATTAGCATTAGTTATGGCATCGACAAAACTTAGACACTACTTTGAAACACATAGGATACACGTAAAGACAAACTATCCTGTCAAAAATGTACTTAGGAAACCGGAAATGTCGGGTAGAATGGCTAAATGGTCAGTAAAGTTAAGTGCCTATGATTTAGTATATGAACCTAGGAATGCCATAAAGTCTCAGGCTTTAGCTGACTTTGTGGCTGATTTCAGTAGTGACATTCAGGATGAGGTTGACCTAGAAGTTCAACAGCTAGGAGAATCCTCAGGATCCTGGACATTATATACTGATGGTGCATCTAATATAAGAGGAGTAGGATTAGGAATACTACTAAAATCGCCACAGGGGGACATATTACCCCAGGCTATTAGGTGTGAATTTCCTGGTACCAATAATGAAGCAGAATATGAGGCTTTAATTGCAGGATTAGAATTGGCTAAGAGCATGAATATAAAAAATTTACAAGTATATGTTGATTCTTTGTTAATTACTAACCATTTTAATGGATCCTATGCAGTTAAGGGTGAGAAGTTGATAGAATATCTTGATATTCTCAAAAAATTAGCAGGATATTTCGATGTTTTTACACTTGAATAGGTACCAAGGGAGGATAATGCTGAAGCGGATGCCTTAGCAAATTTGGGATCATCAATCAGGATACCTGAAGGGACCCAAATACCAATATTACATGTCTTATATCCTGCAACGAATCCTCAGGATAAAGAAGTAGCGGGTATTCAGGATCCTGAAGTGGAATATCCTGAACAGGATCCTAAATCTTGGACGGCTCCAATTATGAGATATCTCAAAGAAGGACACATCCCCGGAAATGAAAATCCTAAGGCATTTAGGATGAAGGTATCACGATTCACTATTATAAATAATGTTTTATACAAGAAATCTCTTGCAGGACCGTATTTGAGGTGCTTGGAGGATCCTGAAGCCAAAGAAGTACTTCAGGATATACATGAAGGGGATTGTGGTAATCACACCGGGGGCAGATCATTATTCTCGAAAGTGTTAAGGACAGGATATTATTGGCCAACGATGAGGAAAGATGCTGCAGAATATGCTCGAAGATGTGATGCATGTCAAAGACATAGTAACATACTACATCAACCAGCTGAACCATTATATCCTGTAGTTTCCCCTTGGCCATTCATGAAGTGGGGGATGGATATAGTAGGGAAGTTACCAAAAGCTCCGGGAGGAAAAGTTTTTATGTTAGCTATGACAGATTATTTCTCCAAGTGGGTTGAGGCTGAAGCATTTGTCCAAGTAAGAGACCAAGAAGTAGTATCCTTCATAAAAAGGAATATCCTGACTAGGTTTGGAGTACCAGCTGAGATCATTTGTGATAATGGGTCCCAGTTTATAAGCAAGAGGACTACTGACTTTTGCAAAAGTTGGGGAATCAAAATGATCACATCTACTCCAGTACATCCTCAAGCGAATGGACAAGCTGAATCTTCAAACAAGATAATAGTCAATAACTTAAAGAAGAGACTTGGGGCCAAAAAAGGAAGATGGGCGGAAGAGTTACCCTTTGTTTTGTGGGCCGATAGGACAACGGTAAAGAATGCAACCGGCCAAACCCCGTTTTCATTGGTATTTGGAGCGGAGGCGATGATTCCAACAGAAATGACGATACCTACCGCAAGATCCATGCTGCAGGATCCTGAACAGAATCCTGAAATCTTGTGTCAGGATTTGGATACTATAGACGAAAAAAGAGATGCAGCAAGGCTAAGGATAGCAGCATATCAACAAAGAATATCCATAGCATATAATAAAAACATAAGGACTAGAAGATTTCGAGTTGGTGATTGGGTGCTAAGAAAGGCTTTTCAAAATACCACTAATCCTGCCGATGGCAAGCTAGCTCCGAAATGGGAAGGACCTTATGAAGTCGAGTCAGAAGCAGGGAAAGGAGCATACCGACTCAGGAATGTGGAAGGGGATATGCTGCCAAGATCCTGGAATGCAATACATTTGAAGCTCTATTTCAAGTAAGAGTAGAATTTATTTTCTATCTCGGAATGGTATGTATTCTATTCTTAAATATATTTTGTTTATTGTCTTGAACCCAATACTGACTTAAGCATCGGAGGGGTGTTAGCCAAGCTAACACCCACCTTAGTTTACAATTGTTTTGCAGAATATCTTTCAGGATATAGCTCCAGGATATATACTCAGGATAAGTCGAAAGATTAGAGGATTGGCCCCCTCTCTCACGTTTAAGGGATCCTGGTCCCTTCAAAGGTTTAAAGGTATTCACCTTTCTTTCGAATTGGGTTTAAACACATCGCCTGGAGCGCAAGTTATCTAGGTATAGTTCAAGGTAGCGGGACCAGTTCATGTAAAAGTGGCTGACAATTTCGTTACTGTTGGCTATATCCTGGATCCTAAAGGTATATGAGGATTGATCACCCTCTCTCACGAAAGAGTATTTTCATACTCTCAAAGGTTTAAAGGTTTTCACCTTTCTAAGGATTGGAGTTTATACACTCTCGCCTGTAGCGCATGAAATTTAGGGTTTATCCCCAGATATCAGGGTTTATCCCCAGGGTATTAAGGGTTTATCCCAAGTATGCTAAAGATTCATTTCAGGATATCAGGGGTTTTGCCCCAGGGTATGCGGAATTTACTTAAAGACAAGGTATGAATGCATTTGTGTTTCTGTGTCGAACACAGGGGACATACATTATACTGTTCAAGGAATGGATCCAAGTTCACAAGTATGCGCTGGGGACAAAACTTATAATGGAGGATTAGAATTGGTTCTGTAAGAATCTCTGGTATGATCTCTCCTTTTTATTTGGACAATTTGTAGGTTATATTTTAATATCCTTATCAAGATATCTTTCAGGATACCTTTCAGGATACATCTATAATATATATTCCTAAAAGTGTACAAACCAAACAATTTTTACAACTACAATTTTCATAGCAATGACGACAATGATAAGGTCAAAAGAGAAGTTATATTATTAACATACCAAAAGATGTGCTCTTAGTTTCACCTCAAAACAAGGCCCATCCACTAAGAGCACTAATAGTTCACTACCATATTTACCCAACAGTTGAAGGCTTCATCTCAAACCGAGACCCATCCACCTTCAACTGTTGTATTGTTCAAAAAGCATGCAGGAAATGTAAATTGTTCAGGTGCGGAAAAGTAAAGTGCAGAAAAGTAAATTGTTTATGGGACTACAAACCAACATTCAAATTCAAAAAGTGGGCTCTGGCCTTGGCACGTATATCCGTCATCGCCCACCTAAATGCCCTCACACAGCGGCATCTCCTCCAACTTTCTCAGACTTCTCCGCTCCAGCATCCTGACCAGCATCCTGCGCAGCATCCTGACCTATGTCCATCCCAGCATCAGCTCCAGCATCCTTCTTCTCTCCAGCTTGGACCACCACCTCTGCTGACTTAGAAGACTCACCGGCTTCAGCAGGAAATGGCACAGCTTTGCCTCCGAGCTCCTTCAACTTGGCCACCCAGGATTCAACTGGCCAAGATGGACAAACAAGGCCCGTCTCCTTGGCCTCGTAGGCCATCTTGATGCGTGCTTGTAGCAGGGAGACGATAGCAGAAGCCTTGATTCCCTCTCGGAAGTTGATCAAGGCCTGATCATGATCCATTTGAACGGTGGCAAGTTTGACCTCAGCGTCTTGGGTGACCTTCTTCAGCAAGCTTTCATAATGACGGCTCTTCGCTTCAGCAATAGCACTTTGGTCAGCAACGGTGCTCTCGAGCTGTTTGATCCTGGCTTCATGAAGTGCCACAGTACCACAAGCGTCATTATACAAGTGGAGCAAATGCTGGAGGCCCTGCACATCAATTACAGGTATAAAGTTAGAATGTATGCTGACCAAGATATCCTACCAGGATATCCTGTTAGGATATACGTGCAGGATATACACGAAGGATAGGCGTCAGGATATTACCTTGTTAAGGAAGGATGTCATTGGCTCTAAGGAGTCAGAGAAGCTGAGTTCGTCATAGGAGAACCCTTCTAGGCCTGGAGCACTGACCTCAAGACCCTTTCTCTTTTTCGCTGCGGAAGCACGGGTTCTTGGATTGGTCTTGGGAGCCGGGAGTGGCTTGGAGCTAGTAGCAGCAGGAGTCTCCTTCTTGATTATGGCTGGAGTTGGATAGCTGTCAAGTTCATCAAGGTCTAGATAGACTGGGACTTTGCTGGAATCTGCACACAGGGAGTAAATTCTAAATCCCTCCTATGAATAACAGATAAAAAACATATGTGTGCAGGATATCTTGCAGGATCCTTACCAGACATGTTGGCACTTGAAAGAGGGCTTGGAGTTGGTGGAGAAGGATTGAAACTTCTCTCTGCCTCTGGAAGAAGTCTGATGGCGTCTATTCTTTCTTGAGAATTAGCAAGAGGAGGTGCAATCTTCCTGAAATCAGCTGCACAAAAATGAAAATTTGTTAGTTCAGAATATGAGACAGGATAAGAGACAGGATCATTCTTAAACCCTAAGTCCTACCCTTTCTTAACCATCTCATCGGATAATCCGTTCCACCGGGGATTGAATCCCTTTTTACAAAGAAAAACTTGGATTGCCAACCATCCTCGTTTTTGGTGGCACGAAGTATCAATGGATCACCGGAAGTAGAATAAAATAGGAATCTAGATGAGCCATGGCATCTAAGCTTGTAGGCTAAAGGGAGATCATGGACGGAAAGGTCAGGTATGTGGTTTCTCTTGATTTGGTCAAGAACAGACAAAACACGCCAAAGCATTGGCATGGTTTGACTGAAAGAAATTTTAGTGATGTTAAAAAACTCGGTAATGAAGTCCGGAAAGGGGAATCGTAGCCCTAAGGTAAAGGGGAAAGCATTGAAACAAATCCACTCGTTGGAAACCATATCTGACCGGATTTCTCTATCAAAGGGTCGGAATATGGTTCCATCCAGAAAGATACCGGAGGATTTCAAAGCCGACAGATGAGCACTATCAAAGGTGCATGTTTCATTCTCCGGTTCTTGGAGAAGATTCTGTTGGATGAATGTGGGAGCCGAGTCGCCTGAACTGGACCTCGTTTGCCTAGGCATTTGGTCGCCTGAATTCTTGCCGGAGTAAGATAAAAGATGGTTATGAAGATGAGAGAGAGAATATTACCTTTTTCTTGTCGATTGTGGGTAAAAAAGGAGATGAGGATGAGAAGATATAGGGTATGATGAGTAAATATAGGCCGGGTGGTTGAAAGCTGTCACATCAATAGTCTTATCTCTTAATTGCCTCGGCCACTGTGAAAAAATGTAACCGTTAGGATATCAAACGGTAACATTTTTGGGGACAATTGTTATGGGTGAAATCCTGAGCCCATATCCTGGAAAATATCTTGATCTATATCTTGTTCATGTAGTATCTGTTTACATCCGGGATGCTGGTTCAGGATATTGGTAACATCCTGAATGGTATCCTCGGGATTACTAATGGATTGTGTGCAGGTACGTGGGTTAGAAGCTAGCAACGTTAACAAGACTTATTCCGCGGAAGACTCGGTCCAAGTCGTTCAAATGAAGACGTTGAAGCCGTATTACTCGGTCCATAACGTTCGTAATGGAATATTCGGAGTAGCCCATATTTGTAGGGATTATTGTTTGTAATTCATTACTATAAATAGGTGGGTATATCAGATCAACTAGGACATCACAATCACACTCGCTACACTCTAACACTTGCTCTCTAGCAATTTTCACTCTCATACAAAATCACTGTAACACTTAGCGATCTGGTCTATATCCTGCACTGTATCCTGAAGTTTAAAGCAATAAGAAGAACAAGGCAGCTGCGATTGTCAGCTCCCGAGGTTTTATGCCGGCGATCTAGATTGATCAAGGGCTTTCCTCGTACATCTCGTGTCATTTCCTTTACTTTTTGCTTATTGTTTGCTCATTGTTTGATCGCAGATACAGCTCAATATCCTGAGCCGTATCCTGAATACTGATTTTCTAAATAATTCAGCAAGCATATTTTCTACACACTTTCCAGCACACTACCTCACTTTACTAATTTGATCACTAAATTGCTTTGGTAATTTTTGACCAAAACAGTTACCAGTATAGGTCAGGCTCGGACACAGGTAATCACGTATATCTACACATAGCTAACACATAGCATACAAAACATACGAGGGTATTTGGGCCTGCCCTAACACTTGAACAGTTAAACAGTAACAGGAAAATTATGCAGCCCAAACATTAAATACGGCCCAATAACGAAAACAAGTAGCCCACTCGAGACAAGGTGGTCTCGAGTCGAGACCGAGAGGTCTCGAGTCGCAACCGAATGGTCTCGGTTTGTAGTGGGGTGGTTTCGAGTCACACCAGCTTGAGTCGCAACCTCAAATGTCTCGGATTTAGTCTCGAGTCGAGATCATGGGTTCTCGAGTCGAGACCTAGATGGTCTCGAGTCCTTGGAGTCTGCTTTGAGTACTTGGACATGATCTCGAGTCGTGACCGCTGTGGTCTCGAGTTGTCATGAGTTGGTTTCGAGTCGAGACTGGTGGTTTTGACTTGCACACCTGATGACCGAGACCTTCTAGAACCTATCCGATTGTACTAACCAATAGAATTTCATATGCATGATCTAGTGTACTATCCAATAGAAATTCCCTAAACATGTTTCTTTGTCTAACATTTGATTAAAATGGATCAAACACACAATATTTCAAATATTCATGTCATATTTAACAAGTTCATCATTTTAGGGTTTTCATCATTTTGCAACATGATTATTCAAACAACCCTATCCTAGCATATACTCAAATCAGCATCATCGATTCCTGAATCTAACATACATTCCTCGGATTACAAACATACACATACCCACTCTTATTGTCCTATCCACCTTGCATGTTATCTAACAATTTCCTATCAAAACATGAACATGCCTTGCATATCCTCCTATCATCACTATAACACAAAATCTATCATTAAACTTAGTCATCTTAACTCCTATATCCTCATAGAACATGTGCATTATCAATCAAGCATATATCTTTGATAATTTAAGACATCATCCAATATATATTCTATCGTTTAACCGAGATATGGCACTAACCGAAACTTGTTTGGTTGTGAGTGTGTGAGATGATGAAGGAAGTGTCCAAGCGATGGCTACGAGCTGATCCGGAGGTCTTGATGCTTCCGGTTTGAGGCCGAGAGAGAGAGGAGAGGGGATGATAGGTGTTTGGTTTAGGGTTTTCTAGAGAGAGAGAGAGAGTGAGGATGGAGAGAGAGAGAGAGTGTGTGAGGGTTTTAGGTTGATATAAAAGGTGGTGCACCCCAATGGGTTCCGGATGGGTTTAAAGGATGGGTGCGGCCCAAGCGGCCCAACTGTTTACTCGAGACCGAGTGGTCTCGAGTCGGGTTCGCGGTCTCGGCCCACTACATACACACACACATATATATATATATATATATATATATATATACCACGTATACATACTCAAAGCAAGGATCACATAGAGCATGAGGATAAACACAACTTTCATTTAATAACATATATACACGCAACGAAATTACAAGGTATTTGCTCGGGAAAACCTAGAGTGTCACATTATCCCCAAGTTTTAAAAACTTTCGTCCCGAAAGTTAAGGCAGCCACTGACAAGCTAGTGTAAGTGAGAACGTTTCAACGGGGTGTCACATCATCCCCCGTTAATTTGGAATTTCGTCCCGAAATTCGGCTGTAGCTTCAGTGCTGGAAGTTTCATTTGGGAACAACTGGGGATACTTGCGCTTCATCTGGTCTTCCCGCTCCCAGGTAAACTCTGGCCCACGGCGTGAGTTCCAACGAACTCGCACGAGAGGTATCTGGCTACGTTTGAGGGTTTTGATCTCTCGATCCGTGATCTCAATCGGTTCCTCAGTAAAGTGTAGCTGTTCGTCAATAGTAAGTTCCTTGAAGGGAATGATGAGTGTTTCATCTGACAGACACTTCTTCAGATTAGACACGTGGAAGACGTTGTGCACAGCACTTAGTTCTTCGGGCAGATTCAATCTGTAAGCGACCTTACCGATCTTTTCGGTAATTTCGAAGGGTCCGACATATCTCGGATTTAGCTTGCCCCGTTTTCCAAAACGGACCACACCCTTCCAGGGTGAGACTTTAAGTAGAGCCCGGTCACCAACCTGGAACTCTAGCGGTTTCCTATCCTTATCAGCGTAGCTCTTCTGACGGTCACGAGCTGCCGCCATGCATTGCCTAATCTGGGCAATCTTTTCTGTGGTGTCTACTACATGTTCGGGGCCTGTGATCTGGCTGTCACCCACCTCCGCCCAGCAGAGAGGCGATCGGCATTTACGACCGTACAATGCCTCAAAGGGTGCTGCCTGAATGCTGGTGTGGTAGCTGTTGTTGTAGGAGAATTCCACTAACGGTAGGTGCTTCTCCCAATTCTTGCCAAAATCGATCACACATGCCCTAAGCATGTCTTCGAGGGTTTGGATGGTGCGTTCAGATTGCCCATCCGTTTGCGGATGGTAAGCGGTGCTCATGTCTAAACGTGAGCCAAAAGATTTGTGCATAGCTTGCCACAACTCAGAAGTAGAACGTGCGTCTCGATCGGAAATAATAGAGGTTGGCACTCCGTGCTTCGAAACCACTTCCTTTAAGTATACCTCTGCTAAGGTAGAGAACTTGTCTGTCTCTTTAATAGCCAAGAAGTGGGCAGATTTAGTTAATCGATCTACTATCACCCAAATGGTGTCATTTCCGCGTTGAGACCTAGGCAAGCCAGTAACAAAGTCCATGGAAATTTGCTCCCATTTCCACTGTGGGATCTCTGGTTGTTGGAGTAGGCCTGATGGTTTCTGATACTCCGCCTTGACTCTTGCACAAGTCAAACATTTTCTGACATAGGTTGCTATATGAGCTTTCATGCCAGGCCACCAGTATGTAGTCTTTAAGTCATAGTACATCTTATCCGCACCAGGGTGTACTGAGTAACGGGACTTATGGGCTTCATCCATTACAAGCTCGCGCAAATTCCCATAAAGTGGGACCCATATACGTCCGTTTACGTAGTAAGCGCCATCTTCTTTTTGTTCTAACCATTGTCTCGATCCTTGTAGGGACTCAGCCCTGATGTTCTCGGCTTTCAATGCTTCAGCCTGAGCATTTCGGATCTGATTAGGGAGGTTCGAGTGGATAGTGAGCTGTAAGGCACGAACACGCTTGGGTTTGGTCTCCTTTCTGCTGAGGGCATCGGCTACCACATTAGCCTTGCCTGGATGATATTTAATTGCACACTCGTAGTCATTCAGGAGTTCGACCCATCGGCGTTGCCGCATATTCAACTCCTTTTGTTCCATTATGTGCTGGAGACTCTTGTGATCAGTGTAAATCGTGCACTTGGTACCGTACAAGTAGTGACTCCAAATCTTGAGCGCGAAGACCACAGCTCCAAATTCCAAGTCATGTGTCGTGTAGTTCCGTTCGTGGGTCTTGAGTTGTCGCGAAGCGTAGGCAATGACCTTCTCGCGTTGCATCAGTACGCAACCAAGTCCTTGAATAGAAGCGTCGCAGTAAACAACGAAGTCGTCGGTACCTTCAGGTAAGGAAAGAATAGGAGCACTACAAAGGTTCTTCTTTAGTTCCTGAAAGGCAGTTTCCTGAGCATCACTCCATTTGTAAGCAACACCCTTCTGAGTGAGGGTCGTAAGTGGTTGAGCGATCTTAGAAAATCCCTTGATAAATCTTCGATAGTATCCTGCTAATCCCAAGAATTGGCGGACTTCAGTAGGAGTCTTAGGTATAGGCCAATTCTTAATGGACTCGATCTTAGCGGGGTCGACATGGATCCCATCCTGATTGACTATGTGCCCAAGGAAATGGACTTCTCTAAGCTAGAAATCACATTTCGAGAATTTGGCGTACAGTTGCTCATTACGAAGGAGTTCGAGAATAAGACGCAGGTGTTGTTCGTGCTCCTCTTGACTCTTCGAGTAGATTAAGATGTCGTCAATAAACACAATTACGAACTTGTCGAGGTAGGGTTTGCACACTCGGTTCATGAGATCCATGAAGATCGCAGGTGCGTTGGTCATTCCGAAAGGCATAACAAGGAATTCGTAGTGACCATAGCGGGTTCTGAAAGCCGTCTTAGAGATGTCCTCGTCGCGGACTCTCAGCTGGTGATAACCTGATCGCAGATCAATCTTGGAATAATAGCTCGACCCTTGCAGTTGGTCAAACAGATCGTCGATACGGGGAAGTGGATAGCGATTCTTGATGGTAACTTTGTTCAGTTCGCGGTAATCGATGCACATCCGGAATGTGCCATCCTTCTTTTTAACAAAGAGCACTGGGGCTCCCCAGGGTGATGAGCTAGGACGGATGAAACCCTTGTCCAAAAGTTCTTGTAATTGAGTAGAAAGTTCCTTGAGTTCTGCGGGGGCTAGTCAATAAGGTGCACGAGCTATAGGTGCTGCTCCGGGAGCTAGCTCGATTTGAAATTCGACCTGACGGTGAGGAGGGAGTCCAGGTAGTTCTTCAGGGAATACCTCGGGGTAGTCGCATACAACTGGAAAATCTTCAATCCTATTTTCCTTTTTCTGCGTGTCGGCAACAAGTGCTAAGATAGCGGTGTGCCCCTTTCGTAAACACTTCTGGGCTTTTAAGAATGAAATAATGCCTGTGACTTCTCCGCTTTTGTCGCCTTGAACAATAAGGGGTTTGCCAGGAGGACGGGGAATACGAATAGCTTTCTCTTGGCAGAGGATTTCGGCTCGATGCTTGGATAACCAATCCATACCAATGACGACGTCGAAGCTTCCGAGAATGATGGGGAAGAGATTGATACGGAAGGTCTGACCAGACAATTCTAGTTTGCAGTTACGAATGACGTGTGAGGCCTCGAGGTTTCTACCATTAGCTATCTCAACGATGTGCTTAGAGCTTAACGGCGTAAGAGTGGACTTAAGCTTCTTACTAATACGTAGGGATACATAACTAGCATCTGCTCCAGAATCAAATAATATGGAAACGTAACGATCATTAAGTAGGAACTTACCCGCCACAACGTTGGGGTCATTCCTTGCTTCTCCAGCTCCAATCACAAAAGCCCTTCCTCTTGCACCATTTCCAGCATTGTGGTTATTGTTCCCAGCACCCTGATTGTTGTTGTTCTGATTCTGGTTCAGCTGAGGGCAATCCTTTCGCATGTGCCCTATTGCCCTACACTTGTAGCATTCACGATTGTTTCCTTGCTGCTGCTGTTGCTGTGGTTGATGCTGATTCTGCCTAGCTGGGAACTGGCTTCGGCAGTCTTTGGCTTCATGCCCCATCTTGTTGCATCGCTGACATTGACCTTTGCCACATGGCCCACTGTGGTGTCGGTTACATTTGTTACACTTGGGGTGGTTTCCTCGATAACCACCCTGTTGTTGAGGGCCTTTGTTGTTTTCAGTCTTCCTTTGTTGAGCTGGGGCCTGAGTGGGGTTAGCATCCTTTCCCTGACTTCCATCCCACTTTCGTTTGTTATCGCTAGAAGTTCCAGCAGTAGTACCGATCCTCTTGGGTAACTTGCCCTCCTCCATAGCCTGATTGGTGAGTTTGTGAGCAAGACGAACCACGGGCTGTATGGTATTGAGGTTGGCTGAGGTCACATGGCTCCAGATTTCTGGGACCAAGCCTTTGATGTACAATTCGATCCTTCGATACATAGGTCGGGACATGTTTGGGCAAAGTGCAGCATAGTCGTTGGACTGCTTGGTGTAGGTCTCAATCTCTGATCCAACCATCTTGAGCTCATAGTACTCGTTCTCGAGTTTGTGGATGTCATCCCTGTGACAGTACTCCTCTTTGATCATGTCCTTGAAATCTTCCCACGCAGTAGCATTAGCAGTTTCCAGACCAAGCATCTGAATCTGTGCTTTCCACCATGAAAGCGCGTTTCCTTCAAGCGTACCAGTCGCGAATTTAACCCAATTAGCAGGGGGACACTCGCAGACAGCGAAGACCGCTTCGGCCTTTTCAATCCAGTGTTGAAGGCCTATGGCACCCTCAGTGCCATTGAAAGGGAGAGGCTTGCCATCCATGAAGGTTTTGAAAGTACAAACACGTGGCTGTGCAGGCGCAGGCTGACCTGTTGTGAGAAGTGAAGCGAATAGGTTTAGAGGTGAAAAGACGATGTGGGGGTAGGATCTAAACATCCTAAAGTAACGAGTTTACCTCCAGGGTGAGCTGCGAAAGCTGCAGCCACCGTGTTGAGCAAGTTAGTGAACTGAGCCTGAGTCATGTTAACGCTTCCTCTTCCGCGTCCACTCATTGTCTTCATAACCGGAAAACACAGTATGAGTGTGATGTCGTAATGTAGCGAGAATGAGATAGAAGAGGGATGCGTATCTAACTAATTAGGCATACTAGTATGTATAGTAGAGCAGTCAACATAAGATAAACAAGCAAGTAAACACAAGTCCGAGCTATGAGATCTAATATGTTGAGTCTTGCCCTTGGAGTGTAGTGTCGTCACGAGTCACGGGTTATAGTCTGGTTTTTCTCAAAAAGACTCTTCCTTTTTAAAACCAAGTTCACTATAACCAATGGCTCTGATACCAATCTGTCACACCCCCAAAATCCACGTGCGGAATACCACCGCTTGGAGGCGTGACTGACCAGGATCCAGCCACCAATTATACTAAACATTGGTCAATAGTAAAGATGCCCACCAACCCGAATAGTTAGTAAACATCATGGTTCGAAGTTTTAAAGGTTTTAAGTTCAAATAACATTTTAAGTAAACAGCGGAAGCATGAACCAAACAGTTTCAAAACAAAGTTCATAGTTCAAAATTATTTAGAACCCAACACATGGGTTGGACGACCACTACACATTCCCAAGCTGCAAGCTCCTGAGTCACTGGGTACCTGCAAAGCATGCAGTAGGGTATCAACAAAAATGTTGGTGAGTCCACGAGTTGTCCAGTTTTAATTACCAAAAACTTGTTTCACCAGTTAATTTATCCGTTTATACATGCGATGGGGAGCTACCCCATAAGTAAGCGACTAAACTGTTTTTCCAATACCGAATACTCACTTAACCGTACGTTTCCGTAGAGCCCCGTTGTCAATGTTCTATCATCATTGACGGTTTGCCAGAGTTCATTAGTTCACTCCCGTTCCCAGTAACAAGGGTCGGTGTGAGGCTGGTTACACCTAAATAGCGCTATTAACTAATAACCCGTTCGCCAGGCCTCGGCGACTAATCGGTATTAAATGGTAGGGACTTAAGTGATAGAGTTTCGTTTAGTGTTGCTTGTTGCATTCCGTATAAACAATAATTAACCAAGAGTTCCCAGTAACAAGGGAAGTAAGTAAGTTTTGATGCTTCCGGTTTGAGTCCGAGAGAGAGAGAGGAGAGGGGATGATAGGTGTTTGGTTTAGGGTTTTCTAGAGAGAGAGAGAGAGTGAGGATGGAGAGAGAGAGAGAGAGTGTGTGTGAGGGTTTTAGGTTGATATAAAAGGTGGTGCACCCCAATGGGTTCCGGATGGGTTTAAAGGATGGGTGCGGCCTAAGCGGCCCAACTGTTTACTCGAGACCGAGTGGTCTCGAGTCGGGTTCGCGGTCTCGGCCCACTACATACACACACATATATATATATATATACCACGTATACATACTCAAAGCAAGGATCACATAGAGCATGAGGATAAACACAACTTTCATTTAATAACATATATACACGCAACGAAATTACAAGGTATTTGCTCGGGAAAACCTAGAGTGTCACATTATCCCCAAGTTTTAAGAACTTTCGTCCCGAAAGTTAAGTCAGCCACTGACAAGCTAGTGTAAGTGAGAACGTTTCAACGGGGTGTCACAGTTACAGTACGAATCGGCATACTTTCGTAGTTTGTCGAAATTAGTTCCTGTAAGCGAATAAACTTGATTTCGCCACCCCAAACCCTCCAAAACTTATTTCTAAGTTATGTAAAGGTTATTTAAGGTATGTTAAGCCTATGTCACTATTCCAGAGTATTTGTTGCATTAAACTAGTTATATTTACGCATCAGATCGCGTATAACCTTCCAGAAAGCGATTTAAAGCTCGAAATCAATCAAGAATTGATATGTGAAAATAATACACATATTTATACAAATCCCAAGTATGAAACACAATATTTCATTGATTTGGTATTTGTTTGATGGTCGCAGAGGCATAGGTGTCACAGTCTCCCCTACTTTAGGAAATTTCGTCCCGAAATTTATTCATAGGAGTTTGTCTGTGACTTTGTGTTAAATAACCATCAAAGATATGAAAGGCATAATCCTGTCATTTCCCTCAACGGATATCTTCAGAAATGAAAATGAACGGACGGGGTCATTTTCCTCAACGGGTTCTTCAGAAATGGAAATGAAGGAATAATCAAAAGGATATTCATTTCCCTCAACGGACATTCTTCAGAAACGAAAATGAACGGACGGAGTCATTTTCCTTAACGGGTATTCTTCAAAAATGGAAATGAATAGAAAAATCAAAAGGATATTCATTTCCCTCAATGGACATTCTTCAGAAATGAAAATGAACGAACGGAGTCATTTTCAACGGTTGCCTCATCAGATATGGAAATGAATGAATAAATTAGAAGGATATTCATTTCCCTCAACGGACATTCTTCAGAAACGAAAATGAACGGACGGAGTCATTTTCAACGGGTGCTTCATCAGAAATGGAAATGAATGAATAAATTAAAAGGATATTCATTTCCCTCAACGGACATTCTTCAGAAACGAAAATGAACGGACGGAGTCATTTTCAACGGGTGCTTCATCAGAAATGAAAATGAATTAATAATCAAAAGGATATTCATTTTCCTCAACGGACATTCTTCAGAAACGAAAATGAACGGACGGAGTCATTTTCAACGGGTGCTTCATCAGAAATGGAAATGAATAAATAATCAAAAGGATATTCATTTCCCTCAACGGACATTCTTCAGAAACGAAAATGAACGGACGGAGTCATTTTCAACGGGTGCTTCATCAGAAATGGAAATGAATAGAATTAACTCTAGACACATGACAAAACTTGCTGTGGTTTCTTTACACTAAATTCCATAATAATATGCATCCATAATTATGTAATTTCTTGCACAGTTCGCACAGTTTGTTTTATAATGTGAAAGGGATAGAATTTAAACAAGCTTGAGACAACTTTGATTGGGTCAACACATAAACACATAAGCACATAATTTTTTTCTTGGTTATTAATTTGTTATCAGTTTGTTATTAATTGTTATTAACTTGACGTTGACTTGAACATGGGTATTCAAGGTATACCAGGAACCCAGTCGATGGACTTCAATGTCCTCAAGAATCTATCTGAAAGGATATGATGATCTTCCAAAAATTCGATTTTGTTTACAAGGAAACGTAATATTCGAATTAAGGTAGACAACAATTAAGGACTTACGAAAATACCCTTAGGTACCCTATTAAGGATTTATAGTGGTACTTTGGGTATTCGTCCAGAGTTGTAACTTGCGCCTTATACTTCCTTTCCTTGGAAGAAACGAGTACTTAGGATTTTCATGGAAAACGCAAGAGGTCATAAAATGGAAGATTTTTGGGGGGTAGTCTGTTCTACAAGGAACACGGTTCCTTGGTTGTCGGTATCGTAGGGGATATGTTGTTTATAAATGCAACCACATTTGTACACTGCGATGTAAATAAATGATTTATTTATAAACAACAACAACAACTGTTTCATAGACCTTGACAACAAAAGAAAATAATACATAAGGCTTGATTATTTCTAAACAACGCTTTCTTCTAATCGGTCAGATGCTCATCCCTGCGCTGGATTCGCATTAGCAAGCTTTGGGCAATCTCTTCGGAAATGGCCCATCTCGCCACAGTTGAAGCATGAACCTGGTGGAAAACGAGCTTGAGCAGGGTTGTTGCCAGCTTGATTTGGTGTAGCTACAGTTGGGCAAACTCTTGCTGTATGACCTATAAGTCCACAAATTTGGCATTTACGGCATTTCACACTAGCATGATGATGAAGGCTACATTGGTTGCACAAGGGTGCAGTCCAGTTGTATGGCTTCCTTCCAGGGGGTTGAGATGGTTGGTTGTACCTGATTGTCGCGTCGTGGAGGCATTCTAAAAAGGAATCATGAGAGAAAACAAATGAAATGGCATTGGGTGAGGATCTTACAATTACTGACCATAAGCATGGATGATGGTCATTTGTTCGAACCACGAAGCAAACAAACGACACACAAAAGCTGAATCAAAGTAAATAGGTCCTCATAATGTATTGCGAAGACATGCTTTAGCCTATAAGTGGACACTCACTCCAAGAGTTCCCAGGTAAGAGTGACTGGTCCAATTATGTGGATTTGTACGAACACTCTAGCCTTAGACAGAAAACTCAGGATACAAGCATCCACCCTTCCATATTGCACGTGTTCACATTAATAAGACCCAAACCTTGATGAGATTTTGAAAACATTGAAGGTTCAAAACCTTATAATAAATCATCCTAGAACAGATGATTAGTCTTCAAAGCGGATTCGAAATTTGTGTTCTCATTGTGGTTGTCACCTAAAGATAGATGACGGTATTGTTTTATGACTAAACGCAAGTAAACTCGCGTTAGGGTCCTAGGAAGGTTATAGTCTAGGTCAAAGCATTACTAATAACCTAATTCCCTATAACCATGAGCTCTGATACCAAGTTTTCTGTCACACCCTGACCGCGTTAAAACAACAAACCGCGACGGAAACGTTGGGGAGTGTTGTAACAGAATCATTGTTTCACAACACATGGATAAAAGTTCTGTTTTATTGAATTAAGTTTATTACATTGTATTGAAACTAGAAACAAAACATGAACAAATAGACTTTCATTGTTATTAAGTCACTAAGGCCTCGTCCATTCCTATGTGAGCATGCATCAATATCATCATCAAACATCACCAACTATGGTACCTGAAACACATGTGAAAATACGTCAGCATAAAAATGCCGGCGAGTACATAGGTTTTATGTGAGTGTCAGATTCATGGCTCGTTTATATTTTGAAAATAACTTAAACACCTTTGTTAATTGATGATTAGAAAACCAAGTTTTGTACAATGTTTGTAATGTAAATTGAAATAACCAAGTCAAAACAGTGTAGTTATAATTTCTAAAATCTCGATGCCATGAATCTTAACTCAAAACATTTGTGTTGGAAACCCAAATTTGTCACACCCCGACCGCGTAAAACAACAAACCGCGGCGAAAACGTCGGGGAGTGTAGCAACAGAATTATTGTTTCACAACCATGGTAATTAAAGTTTTGTTTTATTTATAAACAAAGGTGTTACATTGTCTTAAAACAACTGAAACAAGAGTACATAACATGATTAAACTAATTCTAGCTTCGTTTTATGTCACTAAGGCACAGGTCCGCCTAAGTGTATCTCGATCATCCTATGCAACAGCTCCGGAAACACATGTGAAAATAGGTATGTCAGCATAAAAATGCCTATGAGATACCTAGGTTTTGTTAAAATAGGATTCACGACTTAAGTTTAAAGAAATGTTTAATAAAAATTTGTCACGAATCTTGTTAAGTATTTTCTTTTATAAATCATACAAAAAATTGATAAGAAATCAGATTACATAAAAGAAAGGTGTATGGTTAATTAAATAACCAAGTAAAATGAGTTATATAAAATAAACTGTTTGTAAAACAATGTCTTGTGAAAAATATGTTATTTATGTAAATTGTAATATGTCTAAATTGAAATGCTTTAAATAACGCTACGATATGTAATATCACAAAAGCACTTATATATAGGAAGTACCAGTGGCATATCCACCATGCTTTTGTCATATTACACATGCCTCGTTACTTAAATCATTTACCCAAACAAACCACCAAAATTGTCTTGTATAAACCAACTGTCAAATGTTATTGTGTAAATAATTGTCAAATGTCAAAATGTAAATCATGTAATGTGTAAACCAATGTCAAAATGTTTATGTCAAATGTAAATCATGTAATGTGTATCCAAATGTCATGTATGGCAAGTGAAATATATCAACTAAACCATAGGTAAAATGCACAAAACAAGGTATTGAAGTAAAACACAGTTTAAATCAAAGTTATGTTTTGTAAAATAAATGCATGCTCTATTGATACAAACATCTATGCGGTATTGTGAAAATGCATACATTCAAGCCCTGAGACTGTGGCGACAAACCCTTAAACAAATTAAAGGTTTATCTGAATAATGTGTATCGAATTCGGTCATTCCTTCCATCCAAACAAACCTAGGATTTCAGGAACGGGAGTTGTCAATTCTGATGGTACCACTACCTACTAACGAACGGCATGGCCAATGTTAATGAACGTATTTTTGTTCCATTTAAACAAACCAAATGTCATACCAAAATGTAATCATGTGATGTAAAACAAATGTACTAAGTATGCAACAATGAACATACATAGCATAAAATGTAATGTAAAACAATGCACTAGGTATGCACTAAATGGACAATAGCGTGAAATGTAATGTAAAACAATGCACTAAGTATGCACTAAATGGACATACATAGCGAAAACATAATGAAATCATGTACTATAAGTGTACTAATGAACATAACAAGCATATGATATTAAAACATGGAAAGCACGAAAGTAACAAGTAGGCACATGTGTTTCACCCCAAAATGTTTGAAAAACAGTAAAAGAGGGGTCTATGTACTCACTTGAGATTGCTTAATAGTCTTTGGATAACAACCAAGCAATGCTAGAAAGATCACGGAATCAAACGGCACCTAATATAGGTAACTATGTTAATAAACCGGACCAAAATCAGAGGATCGGATAAAATGTGGTTTCATAAACCAAATGAGTTTAGGAACTCATGTAATATGGTTTAACAAAGCCTACATTCTAAATCAAAACCTAACCTAAGTGCTTACGACCCATTACGACTCGTTTAGGTAGCTTATGCTACTTTAACGCGTCGTTCGCGTAAAACGCGTTCGGACCGCCTAACTAGTCCTATGACAAGTAATATATGCCTTAACATGTCTAATAATGTTGTCTAATCAGTTTAGATGTCAAAATTTAGGTTACATATGCTTAAAATGAATTTATGCGCAAAAAAGGCATTTTGGTCATTTTCCTAAGGCATATAAACTACCTATCATACAACTAACTAAACGAAGTGAACATAAGGTATAACCTCGGAAGGTTATTCCCTATACAACTATGGTCACCTAATGTGTTTGGTCGGATCCTAATGATCGACCAAACGGGTCGGGTTCGAAAGTCTAAGCGGTTGTTTAGACCGCTTATCTTACGACCCTATATAAGCACTAAACCTAAAGTGACGAGTTAAACATGCTAAAACATGTTTAACGAGGTTTGAAAACAAGTTTGGTATCAAAACAAAGAGTCTTGATACCTAAAAGTAGTTTGGTTGCAAAATACGCAAGAATACGCATTTTGACCGAAACTACGACTCGTCACTATGCCTAAATAACGTGGTAATCAGTAGGTATAGTCACAAAGGACTATGACCATCGTGATTACGCTCACTTTGCGAAGTTCAAACGAACTTCGTGTTGACCATAAACTGGTCAAAGCTGAAAGTCAAACACTGTTTGACTTTCACGCTTAAAACACGTAAAAGAACGAAAGAATACTTACAACGGGTCCAAGAAATGGAGGTTTGATCTAATTATTCTTAGGTATGAAGTGCAAACACTCCAACTTAGAGAATGAATCAGATCAAGTCTGAGTTGCAAGTGAAATGGATGGGGGTTTATATAGATTTTGGGTGACCTCTAAGATCGTTTATCGAAAAACGTGCTTCGATCTAAGCCGTACACATGCACCCCCTGATTTGTGAAACCATGGGCACCTAAAACCAGCCCATAGGAAGCTTAAAAACCATTTGCAAGTGTGTTGAACAGCTGGAACAGGCTGGAAATGGCTGGAACACATTTTTGCTGATCTGATGGTTTTACACGCCCCGCGTAAGATGAGACACCAGCTTACGCGGCCCGCGAGGGCCATGTTTGGCAGATTGTCAATATTGGTCCCTGCAATGCAATAAACTTGTTTTTGGCTCGTTTAATCCCCGTTAAACTCATTTCAAGGCTCTAAAATGAAGTTAAAGTATGGGGAACTTAAAATATGCTTAAAAATATGTCGGATGTCGGTTCGTTTGGCTGTACGATCACGTTATTCGGTTAATTTCGACGAAATACGAACGAACGCGAAAAATGATCCAAATTACGCGATGAATGGAATTTTATCATGCCAAGCACTAAAATAAAATATTTTAATGATTACATAAATTTTTGGATGTCCGGATGTATTCAGAACGTAAGTTATGCGCGAAAGTGCAAACTTATGCACTTTTTGACACTTTTTGTCCCTGAATGACCAAAATTATATTTTTAGTACATCGAACCCCTCAAAGCCTATTTCTAAGCTATGTAAAGGATATTTATGGTATGTTTAACTTATGGTCATGTTCCGGAATGTTCGTTACAGTACAAATCGGCATACTTTCGCAGTTTGTTGAAATTAGTCCCTGTAAGCGAATAAACTTGATTTTGCCATACCAAAGCCTTCAAAACTTATTTCTAAGTTATGTAAAGGTTATTTAAGGTATGTTAAGTATAGATTGATGTTCCGGAGTGTTTTTCGTGTTAAACTGATTACGTTTACGCATTGGTTTGCGTATAACTCTCCAGAAAGCGATATAGAGTTTGAAATTGAACGAAAATCAAAACATGAAACATGTCAAACATAAACAAACAAACATTGGGATCAAATAACATTGTTTTATTGATAACTGAACTGTTTAAGACTTATACAATGATTACAAGCACAGATGTCACAGTCTCCCCTACTTGAGGAAATTTCGTCCCGAAATTTATTTAGAGGAAACTTGTGAGAAAAGATGTGGATATTTCGCCTTCATTTGATCTTCACATTCCCAAGTAAATTCTGGTCCATGTTTAGATTCCCAGCGAACTTTGACCAGTGGAATGTGCTTGCGTTTAAGCCACTTGACTTCACGTTCCATGATTTCCACTGGTTTCTCAACAAAATGCATCGTGTTATCCACACGAATTTCATCAAGTGGTATGTGGAGGTTCTCATCAGCTAGACACTTCTTGAGATTGGACACGTGAAAAGTTGGATGAACATTTCCAAGTTCAGGAGGTAACTCAAGTCTGTAGGCTACCTTACCGATTCTTTCGACGATCTTGAATGGTCCAACATATCTAGGTGCAAGTTTTCCTGTCTTTCCAAATCTGATCACACCTTTCCAAGGTGAGACCTTAAGTAATACACGATCACCGACCTGAAATTCCAAGGGCTTGCGTCGTCGGTCCGCGTAACTCTTTTGACGGCTTCGAGCTGTCTGTAGGTTATCGCGAACTTTCTTAACCTTATCTGTTGTCTCTAGAATGAGGTCAGGTCCAGTAAGCTGAGCCTCACTGATCTCATTCCAGCAGACTGGTGAACGACATTTTCGACCATAGAGAGCCTCGAAAGGAGCCATGTTGATGCTGGAGTGATAACTGTTGTTGTAGGAGAATTCAATCAACGGAAGATACGAATCCCAACTACCACCAAAATCAATCACACAAGCTCTAAGCATATCCTCTAAAGTCTGGATTGTTCTTTCAGATTGACCATCAGATTGCGGATGATAAGCTGTGCTTAAATTAAGTTCAAAGGAACGAGCATCTCTGTCAGAAATAATGTTCAAAGGAACACCGTGTCTAGATACAATTTCATCCACATAGATTCTAGCAAGCTTGTCAGCAGATAAATCCTCACAGATCGGCAGGAAATGTGCTGATTTTGAAGACGATCAACAACTACCCAGATGGCATCATGACCTCTCTTTGTGCGCGGAAGTTTGGTAATAAGATCCATTGCAATGTTTTCCCATTTCCAAACTGGAATCTCTGGTTGCTCCAATAAACCAGAAGGATGTTGATGTTCAGCCTTAACCTTAAGACAAGTAAGCCATTTTGATATGTATAAGGCAATGTCTTTCTTCATACCAGGCCACCAATACTGAGCACGAAGATCCTTATACATTTTGTCTGCACTTGGATGAATAGAATAACGAGACTTATGAGCTTCATCCATAAGCAAGGTGCGAAGATTGTCTTGACTTGGGACCCACAAATGGTCCATGAAATAATACAATCCATTATCTTTAAGTTCTAGATCAAGCTTGATATGAAATGGTAATTCCTTACCTATCAAATCTTGTGAAACACAAGTGTGTTGAGCCTGAGAAATGCAGGTTTGGATATCAGATCGAACACGAACACAATGAAGCTTAACATGCTCTTTACGACTCAATGCGTTAGCCACGACATTCGCCTTACCAGGATGGTAGCGAATTTCACAGTCATAGTCGTTTAGAAGCTCAACCCAATGTCGTCGCCTCATGTTGAGTTCTTTCTGATTGAAGATATGCTGAAGACTTTTGTGGTCAGTGAAAACCATACATTTTGTACCATACAAATAGTGTCTCCAGATTTTGAGAGCGAAAACAACTACACCTAACTCAAGATCATGAGTGGTGTAGTTCTTCTCATGTATCTTCAACTGCCTTGATGCATATGCTATGACTTTGTTCCTTTGCATGAGAACACAGCCAAGACCCAAGTTTGATGCATCACAATACACGACAAAATCATCATTGCCCTCAGGCAATGATAGAATAGGCGCATCACAAAGCTTCTGCTTCAAGGTCTGAAACACTTCTTCTTGTTTGGTTCCCCATTCAAAGGGTTTGTTCTTCTGAGTTAGAGAAGTTAGGGGAACTGCAATCTTTGAGAAGTTCTCGATGAAGCGGCGATAATAACCCGCAAGACCAAGAAATGAACGAACTTCAGTGGGTGTAGTAGGCATATCCCAATCCTTAATCGCGCTGATCTTGGAGGGATCTACATGAATACCTTGTTCGTTGACAATATGTCCTAAAAATTGAACTTCCTTAAGCCAAAATTCACACTTGGAGAACTTGGCAAAAAGTTGTTCTTTCTTTAGGAGTTCTAGAGTAAGACGAAGATATTGCTCGTGATCAGCTTGCGTCTTAGAATAAATCAAGATGTCATCAATGAAAACGATGATGAACTTATCTAAATAAGGCTTGCAGACCCTATTCATCAAGACCTTGAAAATAGCAGGAGCGTTAGTTAAACCGAATGGCATAATGTGACAACTGTCAAATTTGCATGCATCCGTACAATTATTAAATGATGGTTAGTGCTTAATGACTGTGTTGATTTACAAATTATGACTTGAATTGCTTTCTGAGTATTGCTTTATACACACATGTGCATCACATATTGCAAATGACATATCATTGACTGCATGCAAACATATAGACATAAATGATGCACAAAGCACAGTTAACAGACAAACCAGGAAAATGCTGACGGAGTTCAGTACATAGACAAACAGTGTTTTGAGACCCAGTATGGGCCAGAGACTAAGTACTACACTAGTATAGTGTGTAGGGAAGTAAGGACCACAAAACTGCATTCCTAAGTGATAGTTTAAGTGCCGGAAAGTGCCTAAAACTCACCTAAAGTGCAGAATTCAGCACAATTCAGCAAAAATCAGCATTTTAACATGCTAATGTTATGCAGAAAAATGATTAACAAGCCCAGAATACTTTCCTAAGTGTCCGGAATTAAAAGCGTCATAAAAGGATACATAAAGAACACTAAACGGTATAGTTTGACACTATAACGAACCGGTATCTAACCGAACAACCGGACACTACCCGAAACACTAAAATTATACCAGAAGCATTGTTTTATTATTTCTGAGCTAGTTATGATCCCCGAACATCATAACACCTACTAAAAATATCTAATAACCAAGATATGTAACTAATGCTTGAAATTAAACTACACATCTAACTAATTAGTTTAACCTATACTAGACCCCCCCCCCCCCCACCTTGCTCACGGCCCACATGGCCTATTTGTGGGATTTTATATTATCTTGCAAGATTGTATTTGATTTGTTTGATATCTTCATAGATCTTGTTGTGTACTATAGGGGATATATTACACTAAAGATAAACACATGTTGGATATAAGCTTATATTAACCCCTAGATCCTAACTTTCATTCCTTCATCACATCACCAACACCATTCTTCCTTCTTCCTTTCCCTCTACCTACGGCCAAGGCACACCCACACAACACCTTCATTTTCAAGCTTTGTTCTTCCATTCCCAAGTGATATTAAGGTGTAAGGAGCTAAGTTAGGAAGCTGGGAGCTTTCGGAAGTTGAAGGACCTTCACCGTTTGCTTTTATCCACTTGTTTTCTACACTTGATCATCCCTAGCCTTGAGCTAGTAGTAAGATCTCCTACTCTTCATTTTACATCTATTTTAAGTGGTTAAAAGGAGATATAAGATGATATATGTTGTTAATCATGAAGAACACTAAAGAACATAATTAAGAAACATGAACATAAGCTTGAAATATGATGAAACTATGTTGTTTAGTGTATGAATGATACTTGATTGTTATTTTCTTGAGATTATGATGTTGATCATCATAATGAGCTTGCTATATTGTGATTAAACACATGATCTAGCAAGTAAGAGGATGAATATGTGATGAAACAAGATGATCATCCCCATGAAAGACATGAACTTGAAAAGATATATTGTTTTCTTGAAAAATAATAATCAAAGTGGGTTAACAATCATATAGATCTAAGATTTATGGATGGTTTTCCAAAAAGAACCAAGTTTAAAATATGATTTTTAGTAGATCTTGGTTCTTACTTAAACATACACTATTTTTTGTGATAAAACAAGTATATAAACACTTGTGAAACAAGAAGATGTCATAAAGAAATGTTTTTGTAAAATACGTTTACAAGTTGTAAACACCTAAATCTTTCAAGAATGAAGTTTATAAAGAAGTAAATACATTTTGGAGGGTAACTAGACCTACTAAACACACTACCAAGTCACTACAAGTTTTTGTGAAAGTTCTAGTTCATGTTATGTAAATTGTATAGTTTTAGCACTTGGTAAGTATAGATTAATTGGTGATTGTTTGTGATGATTTTTGAAAAGAAAATGATATGCTTTGATAGCATGGACACCTCCATTTTTAGGGGAAACTATGGCAAAATTTTCTAAAAATATAAACACTTAGAAAAATAATTTCTAAAACAAATATTTACAAGTATGTTTAAACAATGGTTTTCAATATAAACTTTGCCATAGATTTTGTTACAAAACTACAAGTATTGGTGGTTGGTTTTTACAAATAAAAATGGATAAATATGTATTTAGAATATATATTTACATTAAAGACATGATGTGCATGAATACTTGTATACTTTGTGTATTAACTATATTATTTTAGGGATAAAATAATATAACTTGACAAATACCAAGAAATCACAATCCAAAATACTACCAAAAAATCACAAGGAATAAATACACAAGTTACACACACAATATTGGTAAGCCGAACGAAAGAATGTAACTTTCAAAATATTCCGGAAAAAATCATTTATAAGTATATTTTTGGTAAATAATATTTTGGACACAAGAAATGAAAATATGATTTTGTAAATATTACCAAGTTATATCATATTTTCGACAAGGAGAAAATATATTATTTTTGGGAAGTAAAAATATATTTTCTTAGAATATTTGGAAGATATATGATTTTTGAGAAAAATATATATATATTCTTGAAATACATTATTCTTGGACAAAATGAGTTATATATTTTCTAAAGTGAGACTTGGAAATATATTGTTTTGGAAATATACATTGGATGTTTATTAAGAAAATACGACGCCAATACATGGCAAGTTATGCAAATACAAGAATACAAATATACCCATCCTTGGGGAGGATACACATGTTTAAATACTTGAGAAGTATTGAGTTAAAATGTTAATTATTTTAACAAATAATTATACACTTGAAATATTAATGAAGACACTTTGAAAACATAACTCAAAGACACTAATCGTTACCAAGTCAAGGCATGACCCGCTCGTCTAATGGACCGTAGTACGCATGTAGGTAGTCGTGCGCTCTAGAGGAAGCTTTGAGTTACATCGGATACAAGGAACGCAAAACTGTGAGTTCATGTCCCCCTTTTCTTTTAACTATTTTCAGTTTTATAACTTCGGGGGTGAAATACATGTTACATACTGATTACAAACAATTACAAATGGTATGATTAGCTAAGGAAAGTACTGCTAGATCACGTGAATGGGTAGGCGATTAACTTAAGACCATTAATCCTTGTATAAGGACCGAGGGGCATGGGTGATAGATCTATTGGGTGTTGCGAGCCCCACCCATGGGCCTGCGAGTTGGCCGCATGTGGTGACTATTGTCGTTCCGCCGGAGGGGGCAGTACGAAATACGCATACAGGTTTGAGTGCTTCCTATGCCATGTCACTTATATTAATGTATTAGCTACACATTAATTGATCTGTTTTCTTTGTTGCTACATACCAATTTACAAGTACATACATACATATATACAAAGGTTTTCAAGGATGATTCGTGCACACATACTAAACACATGAACTCGCTCAACTTTTGTTGATGTTTTTCAAACTACATGTATTTCAGGGAACTCGTAAGTGGATCTGGCGAGCGTTGGAAGTTTTTATGCTGCGTTTGAAATTAAGATGTCATCCATGGTCTTTGGGTTTGGTCGGTGTGTCTTATTCCTGGACGAGACATGTCTCCCAACCCTTGGTGCTATTTAATATCTTTCGATGAGTCCTTAGTGAACTCATAAACATTTTGGTATGATTGTAAAACTTGAATTTGAAGTCTACGTTTTTAAACAATGTTGTTATGTTTTAAACTTATTCGATGGGTGACAAACCTATGGTTTTTTCATATAGTTGTTGTTATGATTGAATGCAATGATATTAAGAAAGTCACACCATAATCACGCTTCCGCAAAAGTCAGGGTGTGACAGCTTGGTATCAGAGCTTCGATTGTAGCGAACTAGGATTCTTTCTCGAGTCTAGAGTATGATGTCACGAAAACGTTCTTACAAACATGTTTTCATTGCATACACGAAACGCCCAGATCCAGGAAACAAACATTTTTACAAACAAAAGACACGAAACACATTTCAAAGTTTATGCTTATAATTCAGTCTGAGAGACTGGGGAGTTAGTCTGAGAGACTAGCTGGGGCAGTCTGAGAGACTGGGGAGTTAGTCTGGGAGACTAGCTAGGGCAGTTTGAGAGACTGGGTAGTCTGAGAGACTAGTTGGGACAGTTTGAGAAACTGGGGAGTTCAGTCTGAGAGACTGGGTGTTTCAGTCTGAGAGACTGGGTGTTTCAGTCTAAGAGACTGGGTGTTTCCGTTTGAGAGACTGGGTGTTTAGTCTTAGAGACTGGGTGTTTAGTCTGGGAGGCTAGGTAGTTTAGTCTGGGAGACTGGGTGTTTAGTCTGGGAGACTGGTTGGTTTAGTCTGAGAGACTAGGTGGGTTAGTCTGGGAGACTAGGAAGGATAGAAGGTTTCATGAAGAATAATGTGAATACATGATTACGTGATGAATTGTCTTTACTTGCAATACACTAAGTGTTAGTAATTACTATGGATATACATGCTATGATTATTATGTACCGGCACACAGGTCACCTTCTTTAGAAAGCGGGTTATCAGACATTGATAACCCTACGGCCACTGCCACAGATAATGAGATTGTACCTGCGCCAGAGATATTTGCGTCAGACACTGAGAGTGATCCTGATATGATGACCGAGGACGAGAACGACTTCCAACCGTCCGCGCTGCCAGATTTTAGCGATGATTTACCCTTGCTGATAGTTTCCCTGACAAGAATCCTCCTGTCATTCTTGTTTCGGTCCATGACCACCTTATCATTTGGACAACCCGATGGCGAGCACATCATGGCTCCGATCCTCGACGCCGTACCTTTCGTGGTCATTCCTCCTGAGGATATGCCTTTTGACGATTTGTTTGGTGATGACGTTGATTTTTTTATTGATGATCCTCCTGTTGACGCCTAGGGTGATGGAAAGATAGCTGAGGATGTCATTGCTATGCTACCTCCTGAGATTCCCGCCATTGAAGTACCCTCTGCTTCCATTTTGCACTCGATTTCAGACCTCTTTGAGTCTGTGACATCTGCAGCCTTACAAACGGCCGAATTGCAACTTTCTACAACTGACTCAGACGACGACACCGCTATGACTGCTGCACCATCACCTGCTCGAGATCCCACACCTTTATCCGACCCAGAGCCTGCTCCTGAGCTAGCTTCTGCTCCTTTTGGGTCAGCCTGATGATGCGCCTAATGATCTTGAGCCGATTTCTGATCCTGACCATGTTTCTTTTGGTTTTCCAGACATTGCACCCCTTATACCGGACCCAGTACCTGCACCTGATGGTCTTCTCTTTTGCTGAGATGTTTGTTCCTGCACCCGTACCGCTGATGTTGCTCCTTTATCCCCTATGGAGACCGACGTCCATTGCACCGGTCTGCCTATTGCTTTCCTTCAAGACATATCTGCACCCTATCTAGGGGAAGGTACCTTTGGCCAACACATGCATGATGGTCTTTTTATATCAGCAGCTTTTCCACAGACCCCTCAGGCTATACAGTTCATTTCTTCACCTCTGGACGAGCCATTCTGATGGTTCCTATCATTCCCTATGTTAATTTTGTACCCCTATCATTCTTCTCATTATGGAGACTACACATGGAATGAGTTGCACATGCCACTTCAACTACAATTTGAGGTTTTGAGTCGTAAAGTTTGGGAGCTTGAGCTGACACCACGTCCTCCACCCTGTCTGTGCCAGTATACTTTGATCCTCCACATTCATCATTGTCTCCTTTAGCACACTCACCTGCTGCTATTGCACCTTCTTGGGTTTGATGCTTATTTATTCAAGCGGCAGATCAGATACTTACTCCGCCGTATATTCAAGCTCGAGGAGAAAGTCGCACATATTAGCAGTTTGCTTTTCTTCACTCTCCCACCTCAGACACCAATATAGTTGGCTTTTGGATTTATGCGGATTGCATTACTTTTGGGAAAAGAAACTACTAATAAGCCGAGATTGTGGGGACTTTTGAAGACTACTTTCGACCTTGTGATTTTGGTACACTGATAGACTTATTGGATGAGGGTAGGGTGACCCTGTTTCCCTTTTGATGTAAGGCATTTTGTAAACAATGTGATTGTGGTCGATAAACAATGAAAGCTCAGCCGCCATGTCCTCACTAAGCACGTTGATGACCTGCATGTGTGCGCTATAATTGTGATGCTACGTGCTTGCTTGTTATGTTCTCATTAAACATGTTCCTATCTACAAGTTGTGCTATAGTTATGATGTTATGTGATTGATTGATATAACGACTGCTTATATATGTATATATACACACCTCCTGGGTCTTATTCGATAAGTAGAGGCTTGTGTGCTCGTGTCCTTAATAAGATCTGACCTAACCGATCTTCTTCTAGGAAGATGTCGACTCAAAGGAACACCGATACCAACACCCCTCTTCTGAGGACAGAGGCGGAAATACAAGAGCGCATCTTACAGGCCATCGCACAGTACGAGGGCCTTCGCTCCGAGCGCAGCGGAGGTACCTCAGGAAATAACCCACCCAGCGACTGCACCTACAAACAGTTCTTGGGATGCAAGCCCCAAAATTTCGACGACACTGGGGGTGCCTTAGCCTTCGTGCGCTGGGTTGAGAAGACGGATTCTGTTTTGCGGTTGAGCAAATGCGCCCCAGAGCATCAGGTCGCATACATTTCCGGACTGCTTCAAGATGGGGCTCTGTCATGGTAGAACCTCCAGGTTCAGACGTTGGGCGAGACTGTTGCGTATGCTTTGACATGGGACGAACTGAAAGAACTAATGCGTAAGAAGTTCTGCTCGAGAGCAGAAATCCAGAAATTGGAGACTGAATTCTGGAATCTCAAGATGGATGGTCCAAAGATTGCTGAATACGTGCAGAGATTTAACGACCTATCTCGCGTCGTTCCTTACATGGTTGATCCAGAATTCAAGCGCATTGAGCATTTTATTTGGGGATTGGCACCCCAAATCATGAGCATGGTGACGACATCAAAGCCTGCAACGATCGCTGAGGCCATTGATCTAAGTGTGGCCTTGACTGAAGAGGCAATCACGTTGAACAAATTTTCAACTTCTGAGGAGAAAAAGGAGACTCATGTGGAGTCATCTGGAGATAACAAGAGAAAGTTCGGAAACTTCAAGCAGGGTACTCAGACGAATAACAACAACAAGGCCAAAAAGGGAAAAGAGTACATGGGTAAACTACCTAAATGTGACAAGTGTCGACGTCATCATACCGGGCGATGTAAAAATGGAAAGTGTGACAACTGTGGCAAAGTGGGGCACTGCAAGGAGACGTGTTGGCATGAGACGGGACGTGGAAAGAGAGGTCAAGGGTGTTATAACTGCGGTGACATGGGGCACTTTAGGAAAAATTGCCCAAGGGAGATTAAACAAGATCGTGGGAAAAATGTCGAACGCTGGAGCTAGGGAAGCACGTCAGGATCCAAACATGGCCATCTGTACGTCTTATAATAGTCAATGTTATGTATCTATGCTATTTGACATTATTGTCGAATTTTAGCTTCAGAATATACTTGTTTTAGTAGTAAGTAAGATTGATATCCAGTACTCGATAGAACTAGCTTAAGGGAAGCTTCGACGTGGTAATTGGGATGGATTGGTTGTCGAGCAATAGAGCGGAGATTATTAACCGCACCCCGATGGCAAATGAAGAAACAATCATGATTCATGGAGGTAAGCAGAATACGCCCCTACAGCTTCCAAATTGCTTGAAGGCACGAAAGTTGTTGCGTAATGAATGTGTTGTTTTATGGGCTCATGTCGTGGACAAGAGAACCGAAGAACCTAAACTCGAAGATATCCCTGTTATAAGGGAATATCTTGATGCCCTCCCCGAAGACTTGCCAAGAATTATCTACTCGACGACAAGTCGAATTTCGCATCAATTTGATTCCGGGCGCCGCGCCTGCTGTTAATGCACCTTAGCGACTTACACCTTTGGAGATACAAGGATTGATAGTGTAGCTTCAGTAGTTGACAGAGAAGGAAGATAACAGACCAAGTTTCCCGCTTTGGGTAACCCAGTTTTGCTCGTCAAGAAGAAGGACGATAGCTTTCGTATGAACATCAAACTACCAGGAGCCGAACGAGCTAACCAACAAGAGTCGGTGACTCTTGCTAAGGATTAACGAATTACTTATTTAACTAACTGTGAGGATTCAACTACTATTTCACGACTGATCGATGATCGAGTGTCATTAGCTGTGAATTCATGAAGAAAGTATACCGGGGAAATTGTGGGACAATAACTTGTTTTAAACGTACACAAAAATGGTGTTTCCTACACGATGCACAAAACAATTTTACATAGAATATGAAACTCTGAGGATCTAGAAAACATGTACTTAGGATCTTTGGGAACCCAGGTCCGAACTCGTAAAGGTCGTTGCTTAGGAACCACACCTGTTAACTCAAGCAAACCCCATTATCTTGACAAATATGCTATTACAGTTAACCAAACAGAAAGTACTCAAATTCTTTTGTTGAAATTTTCACTTTTGCTTCTAGCGAGTAGATGATTGCATCTCTACTCCCCTAATGGTAGTTGCATCGCCCCAATTCTCTTTGCTGAGAGCGAACACACATTTGTTTCGATACTTGGTCATTTCTTCATTTTAGCAAATACTTGTTGTTTCAGTACTCGGAAACTTATAGGTCACACATGCACCATTTGCTACGCATGTGGTTTCGTTTCGAACAAACGCTTCATTGAAATTCAAATATTATTTTGCTAAATCTAATTACTGATTTGTGATTCGACTGACCTGCATTAGTGTAATTGTTGGCTCTTTTGTTACCAAGTCAACACACTTTCTTGAGACTTCTTTTCTTTCAAATTACACTCATGGTTTATCTTTGTAACCATGCCGAGATTCCCTTGTTGATACATACGTTTATTGTCAGATTGCGCTGAAACCAAGTTCAATTGCTTGAACTTATCCATTTCGCATATTCAATTTAAGACGCCATATGATGTATTGAGAGCATCATATTCAAATATTTTTGCAAAGGTTCTTTTGTTTCGAGTCGTAGTAGACTAGGTTGGTCTACGACTCCACTAAATCGTTTATTGGTTTCGATACCTTGCGGTGATACTTTCACAAAATTGAAGCTTGCGCTAATTTGGTTACGCACCTCATACACGGAGTTAATTGTCTATTTATTTGCTCTAAATTTGTTTCGTTTATCACAATTAAAGCGGTCCCAACACAGTTGTGTGTTAAGACAACGGTACAAAGATTCATTTCATATCACGGTGTGCCTCCTAACAATTCTTTCATTGTCGATCGAATGCCTTGCGGTACTTAATACTTTTTCATCTTCGATCAAAAACAGTGGCTCTTTGATGTTCCATATTCAACTGAAAACTCTATGACATTGTGTAAATCAAAACTTCAGATTGTTTCAGTATACTTTCATTTGATCTCAAGCACGGTGAACTTGCTCGGTCACCGCTATTATTGAAATATGTCAATTACGACACCTTGTGGTGTCATTACAAACTTGTAGCTTGTGCTAATCATGGTCAACCATTTCACACGAAACTACACATACTTTTGTTTGACTTGTCATATAAACATTCCTAATGCAACTACGAATTAAGACAAAAATACACCAGATTCGCTTGTATTTCATTCGATGTATTTTCGCAATTCAAGGATGTCAACACACTACTTTATCCAGGTATTGTTGAAAGTTGACAGATCATTTTCAGGTTACTATCACATTCGAGTCGTTGATTTTGAATTCATATAACGGATACCATGGTTTCTGAAAACTCATTTGACATATCGTGATCGATCGTTGAAATCCTATTGGTCAAAACTCCTCTTTTGTGGAACCCCTTTTAACTAGATTACACTAGACTATACATCAATACGTCTTGTATCTTTGACAATAAATCCTGAAACACATACCTTTTAACCTTTGGGCTCTTGTGGTGGAAATATATTCTTGGATTCACCTGATGTGAATAAGATTTGATTCGGTTTTGTGGTTGTCTACCTCAGTGCTATTCATATACATACACACATAATGTAACCCTGAGGAGTTAAGGTAGTACAAATTTTGAGGACGAAATTTTCTTAACAGGGGGAGAATGTGACAACTGTCAAATTTGCATGCATCCGTACAATTATTAAATGATGGTTAGTGCTTAATGACTGTGCTGATTTACAAATTATGACTTGAATTGCTTTCTGAGTATTGCTTTATACACACATGTGCATCACATATTGCAAATGACATATCATTGACTGCATGCAAACATATAGACATAAATGATGCACAAAGCACAGTTAACAGACAAACCAGGAAAATGCTGACGGAGTTCAGTACATAGACAAACAGTGTTTTGAGACCCAGTATGGGCCAGAGACTAAGTACTACACTAGTATAGTGTGTAGGGAAGTAAGGACCACAAAACTGCATTCCTAAGTGATAGTTTAAGTGCCGGAAAGTGCCTAAAACTCACCTAAAGTGCAGAATTCAGCACAATTCAGCAAAAATCAGCATTTTAACATGCTAATGTTATGCAGAAAAATGATTAACAAGCCCAGAATACTTTCCTAAGTGTCCGGAATTAAAAGCGTCATAAAAGGATACATAAAGAACACTAAACGGTATAGTTTGACACTATAACGAACCGGTATCTAACCGAACAACCGGACACTACCCGAAACACTAAAATTATACCAGAAGCATTGTTTTATTATTTCTGAGCTAGTTATGATCCCCGAACATCATAACACCTACTAAAAATATCTAATAACCAAGATATGTAACTAATGCTTGAAATTAAACTAAACATCTAACTAATTAGTTTAACCTATACTAGACCCCCCCCCCCCCACCTTGCTCACGGCCCACATGGCCTATTTGTGGGATTTTATGTTATCTTGCAAGATTGTATTTGATTTGTTTGATATCTTCATAGATCTTGTTGTGTACAATAGGGGACATATTACACCAAAGATAAACACAAGTTAGATATATGCTTATATTAACCCCTAGATCCTAACTTTCATTCCTTCATCACATCACCAACACCATTCTTCCTTCTTCCTTTCCCTCTACCTACGGCCAAGGCACACCCACACAACACCTTCATTTTCAAGCTTTGTTCTTCCATTCCCAAGTGATATTAAGGTGTAAGGAGCTAAGTTAGGAAGCTGGGAGCTTTCGGAAGTTGAAGGACCTTCACCGTTTGCTTTTATCCACTTGTTTTCTACACTTGATCATCCCTAGCCTTGAGCTAGTAGTAAGATCTTCTACTCTTCATTTTACATCTATTTTAAGTGGTTAAAAGGAGATATAAGATGATATATGTTGTTAATCATGAAGAACACTAAAGAACATAATTAAGAAACATGAACATAAGCTTGAAATATGATGAAACTATGTTGTTTAGTGTATGAATGATACTTGATTGTTATTTTCTTGAGATTATGATGTTGATCATCATAAGGAGCTTGCTAGATTGTGATTAAACACATGATCTAGCAAGTAAGAGGATGAATATGTGATGAAACAAGATGATCATCCCCATGAAAGACATGAACTTGAAAAGATATATTGTTTTCTTGAAAAATAATAATCAAAGTGGGTTAACAATCATATAGATCTAAGATTTATGGATGGTTTTCCAAAAAGAACCAAGTTTAAAATATGATTTTTAGTAGATCTTGGTTCTTACTTAAACATACACTATTTTTGGTGATAAAACAAGTATATAAACACTTGTGAAACAAGAAGATGTCATAAAGAAATGTTTTTGTAAAATACGTTTACAAGTTGTAAACACCTAAATCTTTCAAGAATGAAGTTTATAAAGAAGTAAATACATTTTGGAGGGTAACTAGACCTACTAAACACACTACCAAGTCACTACAAGTTTTTGTGAAAGTTCAAGTTCATGTTGTTATGTAAATTGTATAGTTTTAGCACTTGGTAAGTATAGATTAATTGGTGATTGTTTGTGATGATTTTTGAAAAGAAAATGATATGCTTTGATAGCATGGACACCTCCATTTTTAGGGGAAACTATGGAAAAATTTTCTAAAAATATAAACACTTAGAAAAATATTTTCTAAAACAAATATTTACAAGTATGTTTAAACTATGGTGTAAATTGTATAGTTTTAGCACTTGGTAAGTATAGATTAATTGGTGATTGTTTGTGATGATTTTTGAAAAGAAAATGATATGCTTTGATAGCATGGACACCTCCATTTTTAGGGGAAACTATGGAAAAATTTTCTAAAAATATAAACACTTAGAAAAATATTTTCTAAAACAAATATTTACAAGTATGTTTAAACTATGGTTTTCAATATAAACTTTGCCATTGATTTTGTTACAAAACTACAAGTATTGGAGTTGGTTTTTACAAATAAAAATGGATAAATATGTATTTAGAATATATATTTACATTAAAGACATGATGTGCGTGAATACTTGTATACTTTGTGTATTAACTATATTATTTTAAGGTTAAAATAATATAACTTGACAAATACCAAGAAATCACAATCCAAAATACTACCAAAATATCACAAGGAATAAAGACACGAGTTACACACACAATATTGGTAAGCCGAACGAAAGAATGTAACTTACAAAATATTCCGGAAAAATACATTTATAAGTATATTTTTGGTAAATAATATTTTGGACACAAGAAATGAAAATATGATTTTGTAAATATTACCAAGTTATATCATATTTTCGACAAGGAGAAAATATATTATTTTTGGGAAGTAAAAATATATTTTCTTAGAATATTTGGAAGATATATGATTTTTGAGAAAAATATATATATATTCTTGAAATACATTATTCTTGGACAAAATGAGTTATATATTTTCTAAAGTGAGACTTGGAAATATATTGTTTTGGAAATATACATTGGATGTTTATTAAGAAAATACGACGCCAATACATGGCAAGTTATGCAAATACAAGAATACAAATATACCCATCCTTGGGGAGTATACACATGTTTAAATACTTGAGAAGTATTGAGTTAAAATGTTAATTATTTTAACAAATAATTATACACTTGAAATATTAATGAAGACACTTTGAAAACATAACTCAAAGAAACTAATCGTTACCAAGTCAAGGCATGACCCGCTCGTCTAATGGACCGTAGTACGCATGTAGGTAGTCGTGCGCTCTAGAGGAAGCTTTGAGTTACATCGGATACAAGGAACGCAAAACTGTGAGTTCATGTCCCCCTTTTCTTTTAACTATTTTCAGTTTTATAACTTCGGGGGTGAAATACATGTTACATACTGATTACAAACAATTACAAATGGTATGATTAGCTACGGAAAGTACTGCTAGATCACGTGAATGGGTAGGCGATTAACTTAAGACCATTAATCCTTGTATAAGGACCGAGGGGCATGAGTGATAGATCTATTGGGTGTTGCGAGCCCCACCCATGGGCCTGCGAGTTGGCCGCATGTGGTGACTATGTCGTTCCGCCGGAGGGGGCAGTACGAAATACGCATACAGGTTTGAGTGCTTCCTATGCCATGTCACTATATTAATGTATTAGCTACACATTAATTGATCTGTTTTCTTTGTTGCTACATACCAATTTATAAGTACATACATACATACAAAGGTTTTCAAGGATGATTCGTGCACACATACTAAACACATGAACTCACTCAACTTTTGTTGATGTTTTTCAAACTACATGTATTTCAGGGAACGAGTAAGTGGATCTGGTGGGCGTTGGAAGTTTTTATGCTGCGTTTGAAATAAAGATGTCATCCATGGTCTTTGGGTTTGGTTGGTGTGTCTTATTCCTGGACGAGACACGTCTCCCAACCCTTGGTGCTATTTAATATCTTTCGATGAGTCCTTAGTGAACTCATAAACATTTTGGTATGATTGTAAAACTTGAATTTGAAGTCTACGTTTTTAAACAATGTTGTTATGTTTTAAACTTATTCGATGGATGACAAACCTATGGTTTTATCATATAGTTGTTGTTATGATTGAATGCAATGATATTAAAAAAGTCACACCATAATCACGCTTCCGCAAAAGTCAGGGTGTGACACATAACAGTGAACTCATAATGCCCATAACGAGTGCAAAAAGCAGTCTTGGGAATATCTTCTTCGTGCACACGAAGTTGATGATACCCAGAACGTAGATCAATCTTTGAAAAGTATGAAGCACCCTGTAACTGATCAAAGAGATCATCTATGCGAGGTAGGGGATATCGATTCTTGATGGTAAGCTTATTAAGCTCACGATAATCGATACACATCCTGAAAGATCCATCCTTCTTCTTGACAAAAAGAACGGGAGCACCCCAAGGTGAAAAGCTAGGACGAATAAAACCTTTGTCAGAAAGCTCCTGAAGCTGCTTAGATAACTCTTGCATCTCAGACGGTGCAAGACGATACAGAGATCGAGCAATAGGATTTGCACCAGGTACAAGATCAATACGGAACTCAATTTGGCGTGCTGGGGGTAAACTAGGTAACTCTTCAGGGAACAACTCAGGATAATCCCGAACAACAGGAATATCTTGAATAGACTTACCCTTGCCTTTATCTGCTACAACATGTGCCAAGAAGGCCACATAGTTCTTTTGCAGATACTTCCGAGCCTGAGTACAAGACATGAGCTTGAGGCTACTAGCAGGTTTCTCACCACGAACCTGTAGGATCTCACCTGTCGAGAGCGGAACACGAACAATCTTCTCGAAACAAACTACCTTTGCGTGATGCTTGGCTAACCAATCCATACCCACTATAACATCGAAACTCCCAAGTTGCATTGGTGTGAGGTCGATGGGAAAAAGATGGTTATTAAGGTTCAACTGGCAGTTACGAAGAACAGAATTGAGAACAATGGGCTCACCACTAGCAACTTCTACTGTCAAAGGCTTTCCTACTTTCGTTATAGACATGCGGAGCAAAGGCTCAAAAGACAATGAAACAAAACTCTTATCGGTACCCGAATCAAAAAGACAAGAAGTAGACTAATTGTTAACAAAGAACGTATTGTTCACCACCTCGTTGTCTGCTCGCGCCTTATTGGCATTCATGTTGAAGACCCGACCTCAAGCCTGAGCCTGATTCTGATTTGCGTTGACCAGCCATGGACACTGGTTGCAATAATGAGTTAGGTCCCCACAATTGTAGCACGAACCAGGAGGAAAGTGAGGTCATGCAGCCTGAGCCTGTTGTTGAGCAGGCGGTTGGGCAGCCTGCTGAGCTGGGTTACGAGCTGCTTGATTGGGAGCAAAGCAACAAACATTAGAAAGATGACCCGCCTTTCCACAGTTAGTACAGAAACGACATTGAACTTGCGGTTGATGGTGGCTATTGCATTTGTTGCACAACGGTGCATTCCCCGCATACCGTTTCTTTGCTGGTGGTTGTGCAGGCTGATTGGGAGCTGCCTGGTCGACTTGGGTAGTGACAGCAAAATTTTGGGAAGCCTTGCGCTTCCTAGACCCTTGTGATGAACCATAATCCTTGCCCTTCCTACTCTTACCCTTCTTGCTTTCACCCTTATCAGACGACTGTTTCTTACCCTTGTCACCCTTCCTGTGTAGCTTCCCCTTTCGGAACTGCGACTCAGTCAATATCGCAACCAACTCGATTGCCTGACGAACTGTGGTAGGGTTACTACCAGTGACGATGTCTTGTACGGAGTCAGGTAAGCCATCAATATACCTCTCGATAGGTTTCTCGAGTGGGGTAACCATTGTAGGGCAAAGTAAGCTCAACTCTTCATTCCTATCAATGTAAGCCCGGTGCTCACCACTATCCTGCTTCAAATCATCAAACTCCCTTTCTAAAGCCCTCGGTTCATGACGAGGACAGAATTCCCTCATCATGAGAGCCCTAAGCTCTGCCCAGGTCTATGCTAACGCAACCTCAGCACCACGGTCTCTCATAACTCCATTCCACCATGTAAGAGCCCTCTTCCGAAACACACTGGAAGCAAACTCGACTTTGCGATTATCAGGACATTGAACATGATGAAACGTACTCTCGATGCTCTCGAACCACTGTAGGAGCCCAGTTGCTCCTTCAGAACCACTAAACTTGAGTGGTTTAGCCGAATTGAAACTCTTGAAGTTGCATGGAGCATTTTGGTTATTGTTGGCTTGGTTCACTTGAGCAATAATGTCTGGGAGTACAGCAGCCATATGCTGCGCCATGATAGCTGCCATTTCGGCATTAGGTAGTGGATTTTTGCGTCGAGGAGGCATTCTAAAAGAGGAAACATGAGAGAAAACGAGTGAGATGATTAGATGAAAAGAATGAGATGATACAAAAATCGACAAAAGCAAAGATGATGGTCATTCGTCCGTACCACAAAGGAAACAAACGACACACAGTGACTAATCAAAGTAAATGGGTCAAAAATAATGTATCGCGAAGACATGCTCGCCTATAAGTGAACACTCACCCCAAGAGTTCCCAGGTAAGAGTGACTGGTCCGATTATGTGGATTTGTACGAACACTCTAGCCTTAGACAGAAAACTCAGGGTACAGGCATTCACCCTTCCAGTTTGCACGTGTTCACATTATTTAGGACCCAAAACTTTGACGAGATTTTGAAAACTTGGAAGGCACAAGGCCAAAAGAAACATTCAAAAACGGATGATTAAATTTTCAAAATCATCTTGAAAAGAAAATTGGAGGGTTCAAAACCTTATAATAAATCATTTAAAAACAGATGATTGATTTTCAAACAAAAATCATTTTGGAAAAATTGAGTTCTTGTTTTGGTAATCACCTAAGGATAGGTGATGTGCATGTTTTAAGATCTAAACACAAGATAACTTATGTTAGGGTCCTAGAAAAGTTATAGTCTAGGTCAAAGCATTACTAATAACCTAATTCCCTATAACCATTGGCTCTGATACCAACTCTTCTGTCACACCCCGACCGCGTAAAACAACAAACCGCGGCGGAAACGTCGGGGAGTGTTGCAACAGAATTATTGTTTCACAACCATGGTAATTAAAGTTTTATTTTATTTATAAACAAAGGTGTTACATTGTCTTAAAACAACTGAAACAAGAGTACATAACATGATTAAACTAGTTCTAGCTTCGTTTTATGTCACTAAGGCACAGGTCCGCCTAGGTGTATCTCGATCATCCTATGCAACAGCTCCTGAAACACATGTGAAAATAGGTACGTCAGCATAAAAATGCCTGTGAGATACATAGGTTTTGTAAAAATAGGATTCACGAATTAAGAAATCAGATTACATAAAAGAAAGGTGTATGGTTAATTAAATAACCAAGTAAAATGAGTTATATAAAATAAACTATTTGTAAAGCAATGTCTTGTGAAAAATATGTTATTTGTGTAAATTGTAATATCTCTAAATTGAAATGGTTTAAATAACCCTACGATATGTAATATCACAAAAGCACTTATATATAGGAAAGTACTAGCGGCGTATCCACCATGCTTTTGTCATATTACACATGCCTCGTTACTTAAATCATTTACCCAAACAAACCACCAAAATTGTCTTGTATAAACCAATTGTCAAATGTTATTGTGTAAATAATTGTCAAATGTCAAAATGTAAATTATGTAATGTGTAAACCAATGTCAAAATGTTTATGTCAAATGTAAATCATGTAATGTGTATCCAAATGTCATGTATGGAAAGTGAAATATATCAACTAAACCATAGGTAAAATGCACAAAACAAGGTATTGAAGTAAAACACAGTTTAAATCAAAGTTATATTTTGTAAAATAAATGCATGCTCTACTGATACAAACATCTATGCGGTATTGTGAAAATGCATACATTCAAGCCTTGAGACTGTGGCGACAAACCCTTAAACAAATTAAAGGTTTATCTGAATTATGTGTATCGAATTCGGTCATTCCTTCCATCCAAACAAACCTAGGATTTCAGGAACGGGAGTTGTCAATTCCTATGGGACCACTACCTACTAACGAACGGCATGGCCAATGTTAATGAACGTATTTTTGTCCCATTTAAACAAACCAAATGTCATACCAAAATGTAAGCATGTGATGTAAAACAAATGTACTAAGTATGCAACAATGAACATACATAGCATAAAATGTAATGTAAAACAATGCACTAGGTATGCACTAAATGTACATACATAGCTTGAAATGTAATGTAAAACAATGCACTAAGTATGCACTAAATGGACATACATAGCGAAAACATAATGAAATCATGTACTATAAGTGTACTAATGAACATAACAAGCATATGATATGAAAACATGGAAAGCACGAAAGTAACAAGTAGGCACATGTGTTTCACCCCAAAATGTTTGAAAAACAGTAAAAGAGGGGACTATGTACTCACTTGAGATTGCTCAATAGTCTTTGAATAACAACCAAGCAATGCTAGAAAGATCACAGAATCAAACGACACCTAATATAGGAAACTATGTTAATAAACCGGACCTAAATCGGAGGATCGGATAAAATGTGGTTTCGTAAACCAAATGAGTTTAGGAACTCATGTAATATGGTTTAACAAAGCCTACATTCTAAATAAAAACCTAACCTAAGTGCTTATGACCCATTCCGACTCGTTTAGGTAGCTTATTCTAATTTAACGCGTCGTTCACGTAAAACGCGTTCGAACCGCCTAACTAGTCCTATGACAAGTAATATATACCTTAACATGTCTAATAATGTTGCCTAATAAGTTTAGATGTCAAAATTTAGGTTACGTATGTTTAAAATGAATTTATGCGCAAAAAGGGCATTTTGGTCATTTTCCTAAGGCATATAAACTACCTATCATACAACTAACTAAACGAAGTGACCATAAGGTATAACCTCGGAAGGTTATTCCCTATACAACTATGGTCACCTAATGTGTTTGGTCAGATCCTAATGATCGACCAAACGGGTCGGGTTTGAAAGTCTAAGCGATTGTTTAGACCGCTTATCTTACGAACCTATATAAGCACTAAACCTAAAGTGACGAGTTGAACATGCCAAAACAGACGATATGGAGCTCTGGCAATGGGATTTGCACCAGGTACGAGATCAATACGGAACTCGACTTGGCGTGCTGGGGGTAATCCAGGTAACTCTTCAGGAAATAGCTCCGGATAGTCCCGAACGACCGGGATATCTCGAATGGACTCACCTTTGCCTTTATCTGCTGTGACATGTGCCAAGAAGGCCACATAATTCTTTCGCAGATACTTCCGAGCTTTAAAACAAGACATGAGTTTGAGACCACCAGTAGGTTTCTCACCATGAACCTGTAGGATCTCACCTGTCGGAAGTGGCACACGAACGATCTTCTCAAAACAAACTACCTCTGCGCGATGCTTGGCTAACCAATCCATACCCACTATAATGTCGAAGCTTCCAAGTTGCATTGGCGTGAGGTCGATGGGAAAAAGATGGTTATTTAGGTTCAACTGGCAGTTGCGAAGGACAGAATTTAGAACAATGGGTTCACCATTGGCAACCTCTACTGTCAAGGGTTTACCTAGTTTCGTTCTAGACACGCGAAGCAATGGCTCAAAAGATAAAGACACAAAACTCTTATCGGCACCAGAATCAAAGAGAACAGATGCATGTTGATTATTAACAGAGAACGTACCGTTCACCACTTCATTGTCTGCTTGCGCTTCTTGTGCATTCATGTTAAAAACTCGACCTCGAGCTGGAGCCTGATTCGGATTCGCATTAACCAGCCTTGGACACTGGTTTCGATAATGGGTCAGGTCTCCACAATTATAACACGAGCCAGGAGGATAGTGAGGTTGTGCAGCTTGACCCTGTTGCTGAGCAGGAGGTTGAGCAACTTGTTGAGCAGGGTTCTGAGCTGCTTGATTACGAGCAGAACGACAAACTTCTGCAATGTGACAACTCGAGTTTCCGACTTTCACTTTCGCATTTAATGCACGTTGACCTTGACTGTTTAGTTATTTGATTTGTTTAAACTCGTAACTGTACGTTGGATTATAAGTGAAATGAATGATTAAATCTCTATGTGATGAATATGTGGGACATGATTGCATGATTACTACTTGAACATTTTATAATACTTAGACGAAACAAGAATCTGTTTCGCCATTACCTACATGACGAATCAAGTTTTGATTCGTCAAGAGTTATTTCGCCGTCTGTTTCGCCAGCCCAAACTGATTCGCCGAGCCCACTAAAGCCCAAAAGCCTGTTTCACGTATAAATATTAAGTCACGTATAGAATCAGACATGTTAGCAATTTTCGAAACCCTAGAGGCTTTGTGACGGCAACCTAACATCCATTGGAGATTTGTAACCCAACTGATCATCGTCTATACTTCCGGTTAGTTCTAATCGATTGTTTATTTTCTGATTGTTATGTGTTAGATGTGTATCTCGTTCTTTCGATCGATCCGCATGGTGATTATATTGTTTTCGTCTATACTAGGGTTTGCAAAAATCGGATGTCACGTATCGATGTTGATTAGTTATTTGTTTTGTTTCATCATGTGCTATGTTTGATTATCACGTGTTAACTGTGATTTGATTTGTTTGGAATTGTAATACCAAGTGATAAATCTGCATGTATTGAATGTTATGATTGATGTTAATTCCGATATATATGTGATACATGATAACCATGTTAAACCAACTAAAGTGAATCTAAGATGAAAGACCATCACATGGCTTTGTCAGAAACATGATTATGTGCACACATTTTAAAACTAGGGATTTTGGCTGATGTGATGATAATAGATATATTGTTTTAATAAATATAACATGTCATAAGGTGGTCCAATCACCTCTTGAGGTGATTAAAATTGTCGGCCATTGATCTGTATGACAATGGTTGATGATAACATGTAACGGCTGAGAATGATAGTTAGGTTTCTGGGTAATTAACTGTTATACGACATAACTGATACTTACTGACGAAACACAGGTGGCGGCGAAACTGACGTGTTTCGCCGAGACCAAACTTGACGAAACGAACATGGCGAAACATAAGTGTTTCGCCGAGACTCTGAACGACGAAACAGAATGCGTTTCGTCAATATGTGTTTCGCCAAAAATTGTGTTTCGCCGACTGGGTAAACTGTTTGGTAATCTGATTCTGTTAAGACTTAACCCAGTTAACTAACTGCTGTTAAATAATAAACATGACTTGTATGATTGTGAATACGTACTACATGCTTATACGTGAACTTCGTGAATACAAACTGATTATGTAAACGTGCGTACTTTAGGACGTGATTGATTTACTTTGAGCACATACTTAGCATACCGAGCAAACCCAAGGTGAGTTCACACTCTTACCAAGGCATGGGATTCCCGGGGTTGGGAATGGGTTGAATGTTTCTTATACTTACATGATTGATGGAATTATTCCTCGGGAGGGGAAGGTTATTAGTAGATACTGCTAGACTAGTGATACATACACTCTCTCTTCGCAAACACGCCGGGATTGGCCGCGATACTAGAACGATCTTCGCAAACATGCCCAGAATGGCCGCGAACTATACTCAACCTTCGCAAACATGCCGGGCGGCCGCGATACAAATATACCTAGTCTAGAAAACATGGGAAACCCCCACTAAACTTCGCAAACATGCCTGGAGGGCCGCGATACCATTACATACATTACATGATTACTAAACGAGCTTACGAATTACAATACGAACACTATAACTGAATAACCAACTGTGAACTCGCTCAACTAGTTGTTGACTCTCTATTACATGCCTTGCAGGACCTTAGGTACATTTAGAGCTTGCACGGGAGGCGCGGTCGTTGTGGGCACGGATTGTGGATCTTATGTTGAAACATTAAACATTTGAACTTATTACTTACGTTGGGTTTACATTTTATGCTTCCGCTATACACTTAACATGTTTTGTTGGACACCTATCATATCTTTTGGTTTAAATTACTCTATCACTCATTATGTTTGATATGATTGGTGGCTTGATCCTGGTCAGTCACGCCTCCAAGCGGTGATACTCCGCGTGTGGATTTTGGGGGTGTGACATGCAAGGTGTCCAGACTTCCCGCAGTTGGTACAGAAACGGCACGGAAGTTGCTGTGGATGATGACTATTGCACCTATTACACAAAGGTGCATTCCCTTCATACCGCTTCTTTGCTGGAGGTTGCGCTGGCTGATTTGGTGCAGCTTGGTTTGCCTGTGCAGTAACGGCGTAATTTTGGGAAGCCTTACGCTTCCTCGAATTCCTTGAGGATCCAGAATCCTTACCCTTTCCGTTCTTACCCTTCTTGCTATCTTCTTTGTCAGACGACTGCTTCTTACCCTTGTCACCTTTTCTATGCAGCTTACCCCTTCGAATCTGCGACTCGGTCAATGTTGCAGATAGCTCGATTGCCTGACGGAGTGTGGTAGGGTTACTACCAGTAACGGTATCTTATATGGAGTCAGGTAGACCATCGATGTACCTTTCGATAGCCTTGTCGAGTGGGGTAACCATTGTTGGGCATAACAAACTCAGCTCCTCAAATCTATCAGTATATGCCCGGTGCTCGCCACTATCCTGCTTAGATCATTAAACTCCCTTTCTAGAGCTCGCAGCTCATGACGAGGACAAAACTCCCTCATCATAAGAGTCCTAAGTTCAGCCCATGTTTGTGCCAAGGCAACCTCAGCACCACGATCTCTCATAACCCCGTTCCACCATGTCAAGGCCCTCTTCTGAAATACGCTTGAAGCAAACTCGACTTTGCGATTATCAGGACACTGAACGTGACGAAAAGTATTCTCAATGCTCTCGAACCATTGAAGAAGCCCAGTTGCTCCCTCAGTACCACTAAACTTGAGTGGTTTAGCCGAGTTAAAACTCTTGAAATTGCATGGAGCATTGTTGTTGTTGGCTTGGTTCCATTGAGCAAAGAGGTTTGGGAATTGAGCAGCCATTTGCTGCGCAATAATTTCTGCCAGTTCGGCAACTGGTAGCGGATTTTCGCATCGAGGAGGCATTCTAAAAGAGGAAACGAGTGAGATGATTTGATGAAAAGAGCGAGATGAAACAAAATCAACAAAAGCAAGGATGGTGGTCATTTGTCCGTACCACAAAGCAAGCAAACGACACACAGTGACTAATCAAAGTAAATGGGTCCAAAAATAATGCTTAGCGAAGACATGCTCGCCTATAAGTGAACACTCACCCCAAGAGTTCCCAGGTAAGAGTGACTGGTCCGATTATGTGGATTTGTACGAACACTCTAGCCTTAGACAGAAAACCCAGGGTACAGGCATTCACCCTTCCAGTTTGCACATGTTCACACTATTTAGAACCCAAAACTTTGACGAGATTTTGAAAACTTGGAAGGCACAAGGCCAAAAGAATCATTCGAAAACAAATGATAAATTTTCAAAATCAATTTAAAGAATCAAAAGGGTTCAAAACCATATAACAATTTATTTGAAAACAGATGATTGAATTTTCAAATATCGTTTTAGGAAATTGGGTTCTTGTTTTGGTGATCACCTAAGGATAGGTGAAGTGCATGTTTTAAGAACTAAACACAAGAAAACTTGTGTTGGGGTCCTAGAAAGTTATAGTCTAGGTCAAAGCATTACAAATAACCTAATTCCCTATAACCATTGGCTCTGATACCAACTCTTCTGTCACACCCCGACCACGAAAAACATCAAATTGTGGCGGAAACGTCGGGGAGTGTTGTAACAGAATTATTGTTCCACAACCATGGTAATTAAAATTCATTTTATTCATCAACCAAAGAGTGGAATACATTGTTTCAAAACAAGAACCAGAGAGTACATCATATAATTAAACTAAGTCTATCTTTATTTTTAAGTCTCTAAGGCACAGGTCCGCCCTAGTGTCACGATCATCCTAAGCATCAGCTCCTGAAACACATGTGAAAATAGGTACGTCAGCAAAAAAATGCCTGTGAGATACATAGGTTTTATGAAAATAGGATTCATGACTTGAGTTTAGAGAAAGATTTAATTGCTTTGTTTTATAAATCTTTCAAAAAGCGATGATATGTAAAAAAGAGTAATGTGAGGTTAAATGAATAACCAAGTAAAAATGAATTTTGTATAAAATAAGTTGTTTGTAAAACAATGACTTGAATAATATGTTATTTGTATAAAATGTTATATATCTAAATTGAAATGATCTAAATAACGCTACGATGTGTAATACCATACAAGCACTTATATATAGGAAGTACCAGCGGCGTATCCACCATGCTTGTATCGTCTTACTCACGCCTCGTTGTTCAAATCATTTTACCCAAACAACCCCTATTGTAAATTTGCCCATATCAAATCATTTGTCAAATGTCTTTGTGTAAACCATGTCAAAATATCTATGTCAAAATACAGTCCAGGAAATGTGTATATCAATGTCAAAATGGCTATGTCAAATGTCAATGTGTGAACAAAATGTCATGTATGGCAAATGAAATACATAAATATATATAAATATATCCACCTAGCCATAGGTAAAAATGCACAAAACAATGTATTGAAGTAAAACGTGGTTTAATCAACGTTATGTTTTGTGGAAATGCATGCTATACTGAATACAAACATTTATGCGGTATTGTAAAAATGCATACATCCAAGCCTTGTGACTGTGGTGATAAGCCTTTAAACAAATTAAAGGTCTATCTGTTTTATGTTTTATCGGATTCGGTCATTCCTTTCATCCAAACATACCTAGGATGTCAGGAACGGGAGTTGTCAATTCCTATGGTACCATTACCTACTAACGAGCGGCGTGATCAAAGTTAATGAATGTATATGGTCCCATTTAAACAAGCCAAATGTCATATCAAAAATGTAAGCATGTGATGAAATGAAAATGTACTAAGTATGATGAACGTACATAGCATGTGATGTAAAACAATTGCACTAAGTATGATGAACATACATAGCGTGAAATGTCATGTAAAACGATGTACTAATTATGCTACAAAGGACATACATAGCAAAAACACAATGAAATTATGTACTATAAGTGTACTAATGAACATAGCATGTATATGATATGAAAGCATGGAAAGCATGGAAAGCATGAAAATAACAAGTAGGCACATGTGTTTCACCCCAAAATGTTTGAAAAATAGCAAAAGAGGGGTCTATATACTCACTTGGGATTGCTCAATAGACTTTAGATATCCACCAAGCAAAGCTAGTAGGTTACGGAATCAAACGGCACCTAATATAGGTAACTACATTAATAAACGGACCAAATCGGAGGATCGGGTAGCATGAGGGTTCGTAAACCAAATGAGTGTAGGAACTCATGTAATATGGTTTAACAAAGCCTATATACTAAAACGAAACTTATCCTAAGTGCTTTTGACCCGTTACGACCCGTTTAGGTAGCTTATGCTACTTTAACGCGTCGTTTGCGTAAAACACGTTCGGAATGCCTAACTAGCCCTATGACAAGTAAAATATGCCTTAACATGTCTAATATTGTTACTAAATCAATTTAGATACCAAAAATTAGGTTACATAGGCTTAAAATGAATTTTAACGTAAAAAGGGCATTTTGGTAATTTACCTAAGGCATATATATCACCTATCATACAACTACTCAAACTATGTGACCATAAGGTATAACCTCGGAAGGTTATTCCCTATACTATTATGGTCACCTAAAGTGTTTGGTCGGATCCTAATGATCGACCAAATGGGTCGGGTTCGAAAGCATAAGCGATTTATTAGATCGCTTACCCTTACGACCCTAAACAAGCACAAATCTAAAAGTGACGAGCTAAACATGCTAGAACATGTTTAGTTAAGTTAGAAAACAGGTTTTGATATCAAAATAAACGGTTTTGATACCCTAGAGTAGTTTGGTTACAAAATACGCAAGAACACGCATTTTGCCCGAAACTACGACTCGTCACTGAGCCTAGATAACGTGGTAATCAGTAGGTATAGTCACTAGGGACTATGACCATCGTGATTACGCTCAAGTTATGAAGTTTAAACGAACTTCGCATTGACCATAAACTGGTCAATGCAGAAAGTCAAACACAGTTTGACTTTAACGCTAAAACGAAAGGAAAGAATGAAGGAATACTTACAAAGGGTCCCCGCAAGATTGATTTCCAAGTATTTCTCAGGTATGAAGTGATAACCACTCCAACTTAGAGAAAATCTTAGAATCAAGTGGGTTGCAAGTGAAATGGGTGAGGGGTATTTATAGGAAAGCTAGAACCGTTAGGATCGTTTATCGGGAAACGAGCTTCGATCTAGGCCGTCCAAGTGTGCCCCTTGTTTTACTAAGCCATTAGAGCCCATAGAAATGGCCCATGGTGTTGTAAAAACCGTTTGCAAGTGGAAAGTGATGGTATAACAGCTGGAACAGGCTGTTTGCAACAATTCTGCATATCTGGGAAGGCCACGCGGCCCGCGTAAGGTATGCACATAACCTTACGCGCCCCGCCTGGGGGACTCAGACCTGCAACAAGTTTAAAAAGTGACAGTTTTGGTCCCTGTTGTGTTTTAAAGCCATTTCCGACATGTTTAAGGCCCGTTAAGCCAACTTTAAGGCCCTAAAATGATGCCTAAACATTGTGGACATGAAACATGCTCAAAAATATGCCGGACGTCGGTTCGTTTGGTCGTACGATCGCGATGTTTGCTTAATTACGACGGAATGCGCATAAGCGCGAATAACGATCCAAATTGCGCGACGAATGGATTTTTCTTATGCCAAACACTAAAATAAAATATTTTAATGCTTACATAAATTTTTGGATGTCCAGATGTATTCACAACGTAAGTTATGCGCAAAAATGCAAACTTATGCACTTTTTGACGCTTTTAGTCCCTGAATGAGCATAAAGTTTATTTTAGCACACCGAACCTCTCAAAGCCTATTTCTAAGCTATGTAAAGGATATTTAAGGTGTGTTTAACTTATGGCCATGTTCCGGAATGTCCGTTACAGTTCAAATTGGCATACTTTCGCAGTTTATCAATTTTAGTCCCTGTAAGCGAATTAACTTGATTTTGCCATACCAAAGCCTTCAAAACTTATTACTAAGTTATGTAAAGGTTATTTAAGGTATGTTAAGCATATGTTGATGTTCTGGAGTATTTGTCGCGTTAAACTGATTACGTTTACGCACCACTTTGCGTATAACTCTTCAGAAAGTGATATAGAGTTTGAAATTGAATAAAAGTCAAAACATGAAAAATGTAAAACATAAACAAACAAACAAACATTGGGATCAAATAACTTTATTTCATTGATAACTGAACCGTTTACAATGATTACAAGCACAGATGTCACACATTATATATCATTGCGTTATCTAGATCACTTGGGCAAAGGTTATCAAAACAAAGTTATATTACAAGGATTTTCTAACAATATTCGAGTTTTATTACAAAAACAATTTACGATTTTGTGACATCTGTGCTTGTAATCATTGTATAAGTCTTAAACAGTTCAGTTATCAATAAAAAATGTTATTTGATCCCAATGTTTGTTTGTTTATGTTTGACATTTTTCATGTTTTGATTTTCGTTCAATTTCAAACTCTATATCGCTTTCTGGAGTTATACGCAAACCAATGCGTAAACGTAATCAGTTTAACACGACAAACACTCCGAAACATCAATTTATGCTTAACATACCTTAAATAACCTTTACATAACTTAGAAATAAGTTGTGAAGGCTTTGGTATGGCAAAATCAAGTTTATTCGCTTACAGGGACTAATTTCGACAGACTGTGAAAGTATGCCGATTCGTACTGTAACGAACATTCCGGAACATTACCATAAGTTAAACATACCATAAATATCCTTTACATAGCTTAGAAATAGGCTTTAAGGGGTTCGGTGTACTAAAAATATACTTTTGGTCATTCAGGGACTAAAAGCGTCAAAAAGTGCATAAGTTTGCACTTTCGCGCATAACTTACGTTCTGAATACATCCGGACAACCAAAAAATTATGTAATCATTAAAATATTTTATTTTAGTGGTTGGCATGATAAAATTTCATTCGTCGCGTAATTTGGATCATTTTTCGCGTTCGTTCTTATTTCGTCGTAATTAACCGGATAACATGATCGTACGGCCAAACGAACCGACATCCGACATATTTTTGAGCATATTTTAAGTTCCCTATACTTTAACGTCATTTTAGAGCCTTGAAATGAGGTTAACGGGGCTTAAACGAGCCAAAAACAAGTTTATTGCATTGCAGGGACCAATATTGACAACCTGCCAAACACTGTCACACCCCGACCACGTAGAACATACACAACGTGGCGGAAACATCGGGGAGTGTTGTAACAGAATTAATTGTTTCAAATCCATGGCAATTGAAGTTTCCTTTTATTGTTTAAAAGTGTTACAATGTCTTAACAAACAAGGAAATACAACATAATTAACTAGTCTTGCATCTTTTATTGTCACTAAAGCCCAAGTCTGCCTATGTGTATCTTGATCATCTTATGCAACAGCTCCTGAAAAACACATGTGAAAATAGGTACGTCAGCATAAAAATGCCTGTGAGATACATAGGTTTTGTGAAAATAGGTTTCATGACTTATGTTTGAGAAAATGTTTAGTCATAAACCTTGTAATTTGCTTTGTCTTGTAAATCATTTGAAAAACGATAAGATCAGATGATATGTATAAATAAGAGAATAATGTATGGTTAAATGAATAACCATTGTAAAATGAGTTTGTATAAGATAAGTTGCTTGTAAAACAATGTATTGTGAAAAGTATGTTATTTGTATAAAATGTTATATGTATCAAACTGAAATGATTCAAATAACGCTACGATATGTAATACCATACAAACACTTATATATAGGAAGTACCAGCGGCGTATCCACCATGCTTGTATTATATTACACACGCATCGTTACTTAATCACTTAATCAAACCAAACCACCAAAGTAATGTTTAACAATTGTAGAAATGTTTATGTATGGTCAAATACAGTTCACACGGTTCACAGATACAAACGGTTCACAGATACAGACGGTTCACAGATACAAACGGTTCACATAGTCAAATGTTTACAACGGTTCACATAATCAAATGTTTACAACGGTTCACATAGTCAAATAGTTATAAACGGTTCACATAGTCAAATTGTTATAAACGGTTCACATAGTCAAATTGTTATAAACGGTTCAAAAATGTAATGTAAAACGATGTACTAAGTACGCACACAATGGGCATACATAGCATGAAATGTAATGAAATCATGTACTATAATGTACTAACAAACATAGCCGGTATATGATGTGAAAACAGGAAAGCATGAAAGTAACAAGTAGGCACATGTGTTTCACCCCAAAACAGTTTGGAAAACAGTAAAAGAGGGGTCTATGTACTCACTTGAGATTGCTCAGTAGTTCTTGAGTAACAACCAAACAATGCTAGAGATCACGGATATCAAACGGCACCTAATATAGGTAACTATGTTAATAACCGGACCTAAATCGAATGATTGGATAGAATGAGGGTTCGTAAACCAAACGAGTATAGAGACTCGTGTCATATGGTTTAACAAAGCCTTCATGCTAAATGAAACCTAACATAATTGTTTACGACCCATTACGACCCGTTTAGGTAGCTTATGCTACTTTAACGCGTCGTTCGCGTGAAACGCGTTCGGACCGCCTAACTAGTCCTATGACAAGTGTTATATGCCTAAACATGTTACATAATCAGTTATGTGACAAAAGTTTAGGTTACATATGCTTAATTACCAATTATACATGAAAAGGGAATTCTGGTAATTTACCTAAGGCATATAAACTACCTATCACACAACTACTTAAACGATGTGACCATAGGGTATAACCTCGGAAGGTTATTCCCTACCTACTATGGTCACCTAATGTATTTGGTCGGGTTCGAAGGTATAAGCGATTTATTAGATCGCTTACCCTACGACCCTAGACAACATGGTAATCAGTAGGCATAGTCCCAAAGGACTATAACCAACGTGATTACACTCACGTTGCGAAGTTCAAACGAACTTCGCATTGACCATAAACTGGTCAACGCAGAAAGTCAAACAAAGTTTGACTTTCAGACTCGAAAAGCAATAAAAGAACGAAAGAATACTTACGAAGGGTCCCCGAATGCTAATCTAGATCCAAATAACTCAGGTATGAAACAATGGTTTCAACTTAGAGCACAAATGATCAGATTCTTGTGAGAAATGTGTGCAAATGTGATGGGTATTTATAGATTTCGGGTAACCGTTAAGATCGTTTCTTGAATAACGTGATTTAATCTAGTGCGTACACTTGTCAAAATGTTATGGTAACTGAAAATGGCCTATTATGAGCTGAAAGGGCAAGTTTAGAATGTGTGGATGAGGTTTAATCAGCTGAAATCTGCTGACTGTTTAATCTAATCTGATCTGCAGAACCCATACGCATCGTAGGGCAAAAATGGCTGCGCATCGTAGGCATGAACTTTGGGCAGATTTACACTTTTGGTCCCTGTTATGCAATAAGGTCATTTTTGACACGTTTAAGGCCCGTTAACCCCATTTCAAAGCTCTAAAATGAAGTTAAAGCATAGGGAACTTAAAACATGCTCAAAAATATCTCGGATGTCGGTTCGTTTGGTCGTACGAACGCAATGTTCGCTTAATTACGACGGAATGCGCACAAGCGCGTAAAACGATCCAAATGACGCAACGAATGGATTTTTCTTATGCCAAACACTAAAATAAAATATTTTAGTGCTTACATAAATTTTTGGATGTCCAGATGTATTCAGAACGTAAGTTATGCGCGAAAATGCAAACTTGTGCACTTTTTGACACTTTTAGTCCCTGAATGGCCCAAAAGTTTATTTTAGCACACCGAACCCCTTAAAGCCTATTTCTAAACTATGTAAAGGATATTTAGGGTGTGTTTAACTTATGGTCATGTTCCGGAAAGTCTGTTACAGTTCAAATTGGCATACTTTCGCAGTTTGTCAACTTTAGTCCCTGTAAGCGATTAAACTAGATTTTGCCATACCAAAGCCTTCAAAACTTATTTCTAAGTTATGTAAAGGTTACTTAAGGTATGTTAAGCCTATTTCACTATTCCGGAGTGTTTGTTGCATTAAACTGGTTATATTTACGCATTAGTGTGCGTATAACCTTCCAGAAAGCGATTTAGAGCTTGAAATCGAACAAGAGTTGATATGTGCAAACGATACACATATTTTTACAAATCCCAAGTATGAAATACAATATTTCATTGGTTTGGCATTTGTTTGATGGTTTAAGTGACACAGGTGTCACAAACATGGCCCTCGCGGGCCGCGTAAGCTGGTGTCTCATCTTTCGCGGGGCGTGTAAAACCATCAGATCAAAAAAAATGTGTTCTAGCCATTTCCAGCCTGTTCCAGCTGTTCCACACACTTGCAAATGGTTTTTAAGCTTCCTATGGGCTGGTTTTAGGTGCCCATGGTTTCACAAATCAGGGGGTGCATGTGTACGGCTTAGACCGAAGCATGTTTTTCGATAAACGATCTTAACAGTCACCCGAAAACTTTCTAACAAAGGTTTTATCCGTCCTAGCTTTTCACCTTGGGGTGCTCCCGTTCTTTTTGTCAAGAAGAAGGATGGATCCTTCAGGATGTGCATCGATTACCGTGAGCTTAATAAGCTCACCATCAAGAATCGATATCCCCTACCTCGCATCGATGACCTCTTTGATTAGTTACAGGGCACTTCTTATTTCTCGAAGATTGATCTTCGTTCTGGGTATCATCAACTTTGTGTGCATGAAGATGATATTCCCAAGACAGCGTTCCGCACTCGTTATGGGCATTATGAGTTCACAGTTATGCCATTCGGTTTGACTAATGCTCCTGCTGTTTTTATGGACTTGATGAATAGGGTCTGCAAGCCTTATTTAGATAAGTTCATCATCGTTTTTATTGATGATATTTTGATATACTCTAAGACGAAAGCTGATCACGAGCAACATCTTCGTCTTACTCTGGAACTCCTAAAGAAAGAGCAACTTTTCGCCAAATTCTCCAAGTGTGAATTTTGGCTTAAAGAAGTTCAATTCTTGGGACATATTGTCAACGAACAAGGTATTCATGTAGATCCCTCCAATATCAGTGCGATTAAGGATTGGGATACGCCTACTACTCCTACTGAGGTTCGTTCTTTTCTTGGTCTTGCGGGTTATTACCGCCGCTTCATCGAAAATTTCTCAAAGATTGCAGTTCCTCTAACTGCTCTAACTCAGAAGAACAAGCCCTTTGAATGGGGTTCTAAACAAGAAGTAGCATTTCAGACCTTGAAGCAGAAGCTTTGTGACGCACCTATTCTGACTTTGCCTGAAGGCAATGATGATTTTGTTGTATACTGCGATGCATCCAAATTGGGTCTTGGCTGTGTTCTGATGCAAAGGAACAAAGTCATAGCCTACGCATCAAGGCAATTAAAGGTGCATGAGAAAAACTACACCACTCATGATCTTGAGTTAGGTGCAGTTGTATTCGCTCTTAAGATCTGGAGACACTATTTGTACGGTACAAAATGTGTGGTTTTCACTGACCACAAAAGTCGTCAGCATATCTTCAATCAGAAAGAACTCAACATGAGGCAAAGACGTTGGGTAGAGCTTCTGAACGACTATGACTGCGAAATTCGCTACCATCCTGGTAAGGCGAATATCGTAGCTGACGCTTTGAGTCGTAAGGAACATGTCAAGCTTCATTGTGTTCGTGTTCAATCTGATATTCAAGCTCGAGCTGATATTCAAGCCCGCATTTCTCAGGCTCAACATGCTTGTGTTTCACAAGACTTGATGGGTAAGGAATTACCCTATCACATTAAGCCTGATCTTGTTTTGAAGGACAATGGTTCATACTATTTCATGGACCGTTTGTGGGTCCCAAGCCAAGATGGTCTTCGCACTCTGCTTATGGATGAAGCTCATAAGTCTCGTTATTCTGTCCATCCTGGCTCAGACAAAATGTATAAGGATCTTCGTACTCAGTATTGGTGGCCTGGTATGAAGAAAGACATTGCCTTGTACGTTTCAAAATGCCTTACTTGTCTTAAAGTCAAGGCTGAACACCAACATCCTTCTGGTCTTTTGGAGCAACCAGAGATCCAGTTTGGAAATGGGAAAACATCGCTATGGATCTCATTACCAAACTTCCGCGCACTAAGAAAGGTCATGATGCCATTTGGGTAGTTGTTGATCGTCTTACAAAGTCAGCGCATTTCTTGCCAATCCGTGAGGATTTTTCTGCTGACAAACTTGCTAAAATCTATGTGGATGAAATCGTGTCTCGACATGGTGTTACCTTGAACATCATTTCTGACAGAGATGCTCGTTTCACTTCTCATTTTTGGAGAACCATGCAATCTGCTATGGGGACCCAACTTAACCTGAGCACAGCTTATCATCCGCAAACGGATGGTCAATCTGAAAGAACAATCCAGACTCTGGAGGATATGCTTAGAGCTTGTGTGATCGATTTTGGTGGTAGTCGGGATTCACATCTTCCGTTGATTGAATTCTCCTACAACAACAGTTATCACTCCAGCATCAACATGGCTCCTTTCGAGGCTCTCTATGGTCGAAAATGTCGTTCACCAGTCTGCTGGAATGAGATCGGCGAGGCTCAGCTTACTGGACCTACCCTCATTTTAGAGACAACTGACAAGATTAAGAAAGTTCGTGATAACCTTCAGACAACTAGAAGCCGTCAAAAGAGTTACGCGGACCCAAAACGCAAGCCCTTGGAATTTCAAGTCGGTGATCGAGTATTACTTAAGGTCTCACCTTGGAAAGGTGTGATCAGATTTGGAAAGAAAGGAAAACTTGCACCTAGATACGTTGGACCATTCAAGATCGTCGAAAGAATCGGTAAGGTAGCCTACAGAGTTGAGTTACCCCCATAACTTGGAAATGTTCATCCAACCTTTCACGTGTCCAATCTCAAGAGGTGTTTAGCTGATGAGAACCTCCACATACCGCTTGACGAAATTCGTGTCGACAAAACACTGAAATTTGTTGAGAAGCCAGTGGAAATCATGGAACGTGAAGTCAAGTGGCTTAAACGCAAGCGCATTCCTTTGGTCAAAGTTTGCTGGGAAGCTAAACGTGGACCTGAGTTTACTTGGGAACGCGAAGATCAAATGAAGGCGAAGTATCCACATCTTTTCCACGAGTTTCCTCTAAATAAATTTCGGGGCGAAATTTCCACAAGTAGGGGAGACTGTGACATCTGTGCTTGTAATCATTGTAAACGGTTCAGTTATCAATGAAATAAAGTTATTTGATCCCAATGTTTGTTTGTTTATGTTTTACATTTTTCATGTTTTGACTTTTATTCAATTTCAAACTCTATATCACTTTCTGGAGAGTTATACGCAAACTGGTGCTTAAACGTAATCAGTTTAACGCGACAAATACTCCGGAACATCAACATATTCTTAACATACCTTAAATAACCTTTACATAACTTAGTAATAAGTTTTGAAGGCTTTGGTATGGCAAAATCAAGTTAATTCGTTTACAGGGACTAAAATTGACAAACTGCGAAAGTATGCCAATTTGAACTGTAACGGACATTCCGGAACATGGCCATAAGTTAAACACACCTTAAATATCCTTTACATAGCTTAGAAATAGGCTTTGAGAGGTTCGGTGTGCTAAAATAAACTTTATGCTCATTCAGGGACTAAAAGCGTCAAAAAGTGCATAAGTTTGCATTTTTGCGCATAACTTACGTTCTGAATACATCTGGACATCCAAAAATTTATGTAAGCATTAAAATATTTTATTTTAGTGTTTGGCATAAGAAAAATCCATTCGTCGCGCAATTTGGATCGTTATTCGCGCTTATGCGCATTCCGTCGTAATTAAGCAAACATCGCGATCGTACGACCAAACGAACCGTCGTCCGGCATATTTTTGAGCATGTTTCATGTCCACAATGTTTAGGAATTATTTTAGGGCCTTAAAGTTGGCTTAACGGGCCTTAAACATGTCGGAAATGGCTTTAAAGCACAACAGGGACCAAAACTGTCACTTTTTAAACTTGTTGCAGGTCTGAGTCCCCCAGGCGGGGCGCGTAAGGTTATGTGCATACCTTACGCGGGCCGCGTGGCCCTCCCAGATATGCAGAATTGTTGCAAACAGCCTGTTCCAGCTGTTATACCATCACTTTCCACTTGCAAACGGTTTTTACAACACCATGGGCAATTTCTATGGGCTCTAATGGTTTAGTAAAACAAGGGGCACACTTGGACGGCCTAGATCGAAGCTCGTTTCCCGATAAATGATCCTAACGGTTCTAGCTTTCCTATAAATACCCCTCAGCCATTTCACTTGCAACCCACTTGATTCTGAGATTTTCTCTAAGTTGGAGTGGTTATCACTTCATACCTGAGAAATACTTGGAAATCAATCTTGCGGGGACCCTTTGTAAGTATTCCTTCATTCTTTTCTTTCGTTTTAGCGTTAAAGTCAGACTGTGTTTGACTTTCTGCATTGACCAGTTTATGGTCAATGTGAAGTTCGTTTGAACTTCATAACGTGAGCGTAATCACGATGGTTATAGTCCCTAGTAAATATACCTACTGATTACCACGTTATCTAGGCTCAGTGACGAGTCGTAGTTTCGGGCAAAATGCGTGTTCTTGCGTATTTTGTAACCAAACTACTCTAGGGTATCAAAACCGTTTGTTTTGATATCAAAACCTGTTTTCTAACTTAACTAAACATGTTCTAGCATGTTTAGCTCGTCACTTTTAGTTTTGTGCTTGTTTAGGGTCGTAAGGGTAAGCGATCTAATAAATCGCTTATGCTTTCGAACCCGACCCATTTGGTCGATCATTAGGATCCGACCAAACACTTTAGGTGACCATAATAGTATAGGGAATAACCTTCTGAGGTTATACCTTATGGTCACATCGTTTGAGTAGTTGTATGATAGGTGATATATATGCCTTAGGTAAATTACCAAAATGCCCTTTTTACGTTAAAATTCATTTTAAGCCTATGTAACCTAATTTTTGGTATCTAAATTGATTTAGTAACAATATTAGACATGTTAAGGCATATTTTACTTGTCATAGGGCTAGTTAGGCGTTCCGAACGCGTTTTACGCAAACGACGCGTTAAAGTAGCATAAGCTACCTAAACGGGTCGTAACGGGTCAAAAGCACTTAGGATAAGTTTCGTTTTAGTATGTAGGCTTTGTTAAACCATATTACATGAGTTCCTACACTCATTTGTTTTACGAACCCTCATGCTACCCGATCCTCCGATTTGGTCCGTTTATTAATGTAGTTACCTATATTAGGTGCCGTTTGATTCCGTAACCTACTAGCTTTGCTTGGTGGATATCTAAAGTCTATTGAGCAATCCCAAGTGAGTACATAGACCCCTCTTTTACTGTTTTTCAAACATTTTGGGGGTGAAACACATGTGCCTACTTGTTATTTTCATGCTTTCCATGCTTTCATATCATATACATGCTATGTTCATTAGTACACTTATAGTACATAATTTCATTGTGTTTTTGCTATGTATGTCCTTTGTAGCATACTTAGTACATCGTTTTACATGACATTTCACGCTATGTATGTTCATCATACTTAGTGCAATTGTTTTACATCACATGCTATGTATGTTCATCATACTTAGTACATTTTCATTTCATCACATGCTTACATTTTTGATATGACATTTGGCTTGTTTAAATGGGACCATATACATTCATTAGCTTTGATCACGCAGCTCGTTAGTAGGTAATGGTACCATAGGAATTGACAACTCCCGTTCCTGACATCCTAGGTATGTTTGGATGAAAAGAATGACCGAATCCGATAAAACATAAAACAGATAGACCTTTAATTTGTTTAAAGGCTTATCACCACAGTCACAAGGCTTGGATGTATGCATTTTTACAATACCGCATAAATGTTTGTATTCAGTATAGCATGCATTTCCACAAAACATAACGTTGATTAAACCACGTTTTACTTCAATACATTGTTTTGTGCATTTTTACCTATGGCTAGGTGGATATATTTATATATATTTATATATTTCATTTGCCATACATGACATTTTGTTCACACATTGACATTTGACATAGACATTTTGACATTGATATACACATTTCCTGGACTGTATTTTGACATAGATATTTTGACATGGTTTACACAAAGACTTTTGACAAATGATTTGATATGGGCAAATTTACAATAGGGGTTGTTTGGGTAAAATGATTTGAACAACGAGGCGTGAGTAACACGATACAAGCATGGTGGATACGCCGCTGGTACTTCCTATATATAAGTGCTTGTATGGTATTACACATCGTAGCGTTATTTAGATCATTTCAATTTAGATATATAACATTTTATACAAATAACATATTATTCAAGTCATTGTTTTACAAACAACTTATTTTATACAAAATTCATTTTTACTTGGTTATTCATTTAACCTCACATTACTCTTTTACATATCATCGCTTTTTGAAAGATTTATAAAACAAAGCAATTAAATCTTTCTCTAAACTCAAGTCATGAATCCTATTTTCATAAAACCTATGTATCTCACAGGCATTTTTATGCTGACGTACCTATTTTCACATGTGTTTCAGGAGCTGATGCTTAGGATGATCGTGACACTAGGGCGGACCTGTGCCTTAGAGACTTAAAAATAAAGATAGACTTAGTTTAATTATATGATGTACTCTCTGGTTCTTGTTTTGAAACAATGTATTCCACTCTTTGGTTGATGAATAAAATGAATTTTAATTACCATGGTTGTGGAACAATAATTCTGTTACAACACTCCCCGACGTTTCCGCCACGATTTGATGTTTTACGTGGTCGGGGTGTGACATAATGTGTTAAAAGCACTTATATATAGGAAGTACCAGCGGTGTATCCACCATGCTTTTAACACATTACACCCGCCCTGTTACCTAATCACTTCCCTAACCCAACGGTTCAAACAGTTTCAAACGGTTCACATCAATCAATTAGTTTCAAACGGTTCACATAATCAATCAGTTTCAAACGGTTCACATAATCAATCAGTTTCAAACAGTTCACATAAATCAAACAATTTCAACGGTTCAAACAGTTCAAAATGTAAAACAATGTGTCCATATGCTGGATGAATATATGCGACAAAATGTAATATATAAAAATCGATGTGCTAGCATGCTAAGTGAACATACATAGAAAAACATAATGAAATCATGTACTATATGTGTACTAATGAACATAACAAGCATATGATATAAAACATGAAAAGCATTAAAGTAACAAGTAGGCACATGTGAATCACCCCAAAACATTTGAAAATGTAAAAGCGGGGACTATGTACTCACCTGAGGATGCTTAGAAGTCTTGAATAACAACCAAGCAAAGCTAGAGGGATCACGGAAAATCAAACGACACCTAATATAGGTAACTACATTAATAACCGGACCTAAATCGGAAGATCGGATAGGATGAGGTTTCGTAAACCAAATGAGTATTGGAACTCATATGACATGGTTTAACAAAGCCTACATACTAAAACAAAACCTAACCTAAGTGCTTACAACCCATTACGACTCGTTTAGGTAGCTTACGCTACATTAACGCGTCGTTCGCGTAAAACGCGTTCGGAACGCCTAACTAGTCCTATGACAAGTATTATATGCCTAAACATGTTTAAATATGTTGCAAAATCAGTTAAGTGACAAAAGTTTAAGTTACATATGCTTAAATATCAATTAGGCATGAAAAGGGCATTTTGGTCATTTTCCTAAGGCATATAAGCCACCTATCATACAACTAACTAAACGAAGTGACCATAAGGTATAACCTCGGAAGGTTATTCCTTATACAACTATGGTCACAAATATGTTTGTTCGGATCCTAATGATCGGCCAAACGGGTCAGGTTCGAAGTCTAAGCGGTTGTTTAGACCGCTTATCTTACGACCCTATACAAGCACTAATCTAAAAGTGATGAGTTAAACATGTTAAAACATGTTTAACAAGGTTTGAAAAAAAGTTTGATATCAAAACAAACGGTTTTGATACCCAAGAATAGTTTGGTTGCAAAATGACCGAAACTATGACTCGTCACTACACCTAATCAATGTGGTAATCAGTAGGTATAGTCACAAGGGACTATAACCATCGTGATTACGCTCACGTTGCAAATTTCAAACGAACTTTGTGTTGACCAAAGACTGGTCAAAGTAGAAAGTTAAACATTGTTTGACTTTTATGCTTAAAAACGCATAAAAGCACGAAAGAATACTTACAAAGGGTCCAAGCAAGGAAATCTTGATTCAAATTGCTCAGGTATGAAGTGTTAAACCCCAACTTAGAGCTATTTTAATCAGATTGTGAGGAATGAGAATGAGGGTGTTGGGTATTTATAGAAAACCCATAACCGTTAGGATCATTCCTCGTAAACCGTGCTTGAATCATGACCTTACACTTGGGCCCAAGGTTTTAAAATACAATGGGAGCATAAAAACCATCAAATGGTATTGCAAAACAAGCAACAAAACCATGAAATTCAGCTGTTTGGACCAGATTCATTGTTTCTGTCTGGCTAGACCTCGCGCCCCGTGTAAGATTACCCTTCATCTTACGCGACACGCCTAAGAGGTTTGGCAGATTCGCAAAAACAGCCCCTGCAGCCCAGAAACTTGATTTCGATGCATTTTTAACATGTTTAAGCCCCGTTAACCCCATTTCAAGGCTCCAAAATGAAGTTAAAGTATAGGGAACTTAAAATATGCCCAAAAACATCTCGGATGTTGGTTCGTTTGGTCGCACGGTTGCGTTGTTCGGTTAATTACGACGAAACACGAACGGATGCAAATAACAATCCAAATTACGCGACGAATGGAATTTTAACATGCCAATCACTAAAATAAAGTATTTTAATGATTACATAAATTTTTGGATGTCCGGATATATTCAGAACGTAAGATATGCTCAAAAATGCAAACTTAAGCACTTTTTGACGCTTTTAGTGCCTGTTTGACCAAAAAGTTTATTTCTTGTACACCGAACCCCTCAAAGCCTATTTCTAAGCCATGTGAAGGATATTTAGGGCATATTTAACTTATGATCAAGTTCTGGAATGTTTGTTACCGTACGAATCGGCATACTTTCGCAGTTTGTCGAAATTAGTCCCTGTAAGCGAATAAACTTGATTTCGCCACACCAAAGCCTCCAAAACTTATTTCTAAGTTATGTAAAGGTTATTTAAGGTATTTTAAGCCTATGCCACTATTACGGAGTGTTTGTTGCATTAAACTGGTTATATTTACGCATCAGATCGCGTATAACCTTCCAGAAAGCGATTTAAAGCTCGAAATCGATCAAGAATTGATATGTGAAAATGATACACATATTTATACAAATCCCAAGTATGAAACACAATATTTCATTGATTTGGCATCTGTTTGATGGTTGTAGAGGCACAGGTGTCACAAAAATCGGTTCGGTTTTTAAACTGGTTACCAATGTCGCGAAGAGAACCGGTCTATAACCGCCGGGTTGGGTTGAGCCCGAACCGGTTTTTAAAAACCGGTTTCGATTTTTTTTGGCTTTGATCCTAAAGCTGGTTTTTAATAAAAAATCAAGATGTGTTACGGAGTATACGTTTTTTTAGATTGGAAGAACACGTTACATCATTTGCTTTTATATTGATATTCGTATTTTAACAAAATGATTTTTTGTATAGGTTTGGAACGTGTCATCAGGCTTCTGTTTTGTGACATTTTTCGATCATACAAATGCAGTTACCGCACTTTATTTCATGGCTAGCAACCACTGTTTACTGAGTGCATCTTTAGATGGCACCGTTCGTGCATGGGATCTGTTCCGTTATAGAAATTTTAGGACATTTACAACCCTGTCATCTCGACAGTTTGTTTCTTTAGCATCTGATGAAAGTGTTGAACCATAGCTGAACCATAGTTAGCCCTCATTATTTTGTCAGATGTGATGCGCTTCTTGACATTCCTTGGATTTGGTAAGCTTCCTTCATCAAAGTTTGTTTTTAGTTATTGTTTTCTGTATTTCTTATTAACTTGATATTCATAATTTCTAAATGGGCGGGTTGGGTAACGGATCAAATCTGGTAGGTTTTTTGTATTGTCGAAACATGTTGACCTAGAACATTTTCTTGTCCAACATTTTTTAATTATTATAAATAACGAGTTAGCCAAATATAGCTAGAAAACTTGTATTGTATGAATGATAATCATTTTTTTATAATCAAAAGACTACGAAGGTTTTATGCACTATAAATATGCTTTGGAAGACTTTTAACCTTTTTGGCCCATTTTCTTTTAAGCTAATGTCTTTGTTTTGTATTTACTTGTTTGACCAGTTAGTATCACACATTATCTTGAGCCTGTTGATGGATTTTATGTGTGTCTGTGTAAATGTTTTAAATTTTGTTGTGAATTTGTTTGATTAATTCAACATATGGACGGTAACAAATAGGAAAACCGCATTAAGGTCAGGCGATCGAGCACATGCCCTGAAATTCATAACAAAAGCCAATAGATTAGACCCATCACTCCCTGTAGATATCTGTTATCCACTCTAAAACATTTGAACGACTCATCGAACCCTCCGGAACCCGGTGCAGGCCCCGGTGACACTTCCAGTGCCCCGACCCGGGTTCGGTTACGTTCAGGTTCAGTTTCGGGTCCGGGTTTGTGTACACAGGAGCATATAACAATTGTGAGTGAAATTATGATGTTTTAGGGGTGGATAAAAGTTGTAGTTTTGATGATGTTAAAAAGGCTTATAGTAAACTGTCATTGAAAGTTCATCCTGATAAGAATAAGGCACCCGGTTCAGAGAGGCGTTTAAGAAGGTTTCGAAAGTGTTTAAGTGTTTAAGCGATGAGGAGAGTCGAAAAAAATATGATCTTTACGGGTTTGGTAACGGACAAGGGTCGGATGGGCTTGTTTACGAGAAAGAGAGTTGGCGTCGGGATGTTCGTCAAGGGTTCGATAACGGGTTTTATTACGAAGGTGATGTTGATGCGTAGGAGATTTTTAGGAGCTTTTTTTTCGGTGGGGTGAACCCGCGGGCTGCAACACAGTTTAGTGCGGGTCATAATGGGTCGGATGGGTTTGATATGAGGACTTTGATTACGTTGTTACCAGTGCTTGTGAAGCTTTTTTCCTTCGAACGAGCCTGTGTATTCGCTTTCGAGAACTTATGCTTATGATCACCGTTTGGTTACGCAAAATGGGGTTCCTTTTTTTTGTGAAATCGTGTGACTTTGAGCTGAATTATCTGTTGAATAGTGAAGAAAGGTTGAGGTGGAACATGTGTGTTAGTGGTTGGTTAATGGGTCAAAATGGGTAACTTTATGTATAGGTCAAAATGGGGTGGGTTAAAATGGGTTTGTTATGCTTGCATAAGTTTATAAATATGGTCTTTTTTTAATATTTCCAAATTATATATTGCAAATGATATCTTGTGTCATTTTATCATACACAATTTAGAGTCACTTGTTTGCCTGATTTATGGTAAAATGGGACTGATATTCTGGCATCGTATGATTCAATTTCTATTAATGCATTCTGATGTTCCTACAATTGTATATTGTTTAGTGTATATACATCTGTTTTTTTGCAAATTTCTAAAAATGAGTTTTTTCGAGTCGTATAGATTGGAAATAAAAAGTATTAACCACTTGCTGCTCTTGTTGTACATATTTGCAGCTAGCTTTATACAATGATGCACACCAACAAGAAGCAAGACTATAATATATAACTGTTATTGATGATCATGCGGGTTGCATGTAAAACTGTCAAATGGAGTATCTGTTTTAGTTAGATGTAGCTTGAAATCATGCCTTGATGTGTATTTGTTTACTTAGATGTAGCTTGAAATCATGGTTCATTAAGTGAAAATTAGTCACATTCGGAGTTTTACAAAGTTATATTGTTAAAAAATACTGACCCGACCCGACCCGACCCAAAACCCGTTCTAACCCGGATCCGTTTCGACCTGAACCAAAACAACCCTTTTTATAGTTGACCCGTTTTGACCCGAACCAGTTTTGACCCATGACCCGACCCGTTTGCCAGGTCTATTTTATGCATATTATGTAGAATACAAACTTCTACGACTATTTTTTTGTTGAAAGGAAAAAAAGTGTTAAAGATACCCGTAATGGGTTGTGGTCCGTAATAGGCATCATAATTGAATCTGATAGGAGTTCGGACACCCGCCGCAACGCGCGGGCATTCCCACTAGTATACAAAGAAACCATAAACCTAACTAATGAACACTCGATTTACATTCTACAAAGATTACAAAATTTGTTGTTAATGTTTTCTCAATGTAATAGATTCCTTGAAATAATTAATTCAATAATTTGTAACAATTCTATTTTGCTTTTCATGAAATGATTTTTAATTAGAAAATGATAAAATGGAATATTATAATTTTTTGAGGATATGTGAATCCTATGTATGACATATTATAATTCAAAATTTAAAAACCACTGTTTGCTTATATTTTTTTAATGTTCCTGATCTTTTACTCTTTCTTCTTTTGAATCCTTCTCCTTCTCTCACGTATGCAATGTCAAGGAATTCACGTTCATCTCCTACGGCTACTAATTCATCTCAACGAAATTTACACTGTAAGTGAAATGCTAACTTCTTAAGTCATCATTTGCCATAACAAAATCAGATTTCAGATTGAAATGATAATTCTACTTGGTTTTTTTGTAGGTCCTCTTATGAGAACTCCTCTTTCAGATATCTCAAATGGATCTCCTCTTTCAGATATCACAAATGGTAATAGCTCTTGAATTTGATTATAAGTATACTTTTTTCCGTTTTATGTTTTCAAGGGGATTGATTCTTGTATTTCGTACATATTATACTTTCTCTCTTATTCAGTTACTTCACCGGTTGAAAGGCGTAAGCTTCGAAAATTAATACTTGATAATAAGAAATCTTCTACGGCTACTAATTCATCTCAACGAAATTTACACAGTAAGTGAAATGCTAACTTCTTAACTCATCCTTTGCCATAACAAAATCAGATTTCATATTGAAATGATAATCCTACTTGGTTTTTTTGTAGGTCCTCTTATGAGAACTCCTCTTTCAGATATCTCAAATAGATCTCCTCTTTTAGATATCACAAATGGTAATAGCTCTTGAATTTGATTATAAGTATACCTTTTTCCATTTTATGTTTTCAAGGGGACTGATTCTTGTGTTTCGTACATATTATACTTTCTCTCTTATTCAGTTACTTCACCGGTTGAAAGGCGTAAGCTTCAAAAATTAATACTTGATAATAAGAAATCAAAGAATACATCGTCATAAAAAACGAATGTTCTTAACATCTTTTCTGACAATGCAAATTTGCTGGTATGTTCTGATACTACAGACCAACATATGTACTCCATTGCACGTCGAGCAGTTAGAAATGCTACTGGTTCTTTAATTTCAACTACACCAAGTTTGTATTTTGTTTCTTTATTATTTCTTTTGATAAATAAGTTACTAAACAACATACCTGTACAAACATATATGTTCAAATATTGAATGTTCAGATAACGGCATTAACATAGGTACACCGTTAGATAGCAACCGTCGATATTCCATTACTTCTAGCATCATTAGCAGTAACAATCAGGCGATATTGGGTAGTACCTCTATCCTTACACGGCTGTCTTCTGGTAAACGTAACCTCGAGCGCAAGAAACGTGATAATACTCCTGTACCTATGCTGAATTTGGATTCAGATGAAGACGATGTGTTTTTGTGCACTGATAAAGATCCTTATAAAGGGATATCGAAAGGTTTTAATCTATTTTACTATTTTAGGACATTTGTTGTATGCCACCAGTAATATAACTATCAATCATTTTTGAACAGATTATTTGGACCATGGTGACCAAGTGCTTACATGTCAGGTTTGTAGTGCAAAGTTATGGACATCAGAAGGTGGAAAAGGTCGTTTAACTATAAATAAGCTATGTTATAGTATGTGTTGTGGGTATGGTAAAGTTCAGCTACCGCCTTTAAAGGATGCACATCCGTGTTATCAAATTTTGTTTTCTTCCTCAAATGTAAAAAGCAAGTTCTTCCAGAAGAACATAAGACGATACAACTTTATGTTCTCTTTTACATCTATGGGTGGAAAGGTTGATTCTAATATCAACAAGGGCAATGCTCCATTTATATATCTCATCAGTGGCCAAAACTATCATTGCATGGGTAGTCTCAAACCTCCAGATGGAAATGAAGCTAAGTTTTGTCAGCTATACATACATGATACCGAAAATGAAATAACAAACAGACATGCATTATTCAGGTACGAGTGATTTCTAAGTTCCATTTTTATTCTGTTAAAGAACAAATAGAAATTGAACCATTAGTAGTTCACTATCAGTTGTTAAGTACCATCAGTGTTTTAATCACTAGCAGTGCTTACAAGGTTTCCATCAGCTGTTTGACTTAACAGTAGTTTGCTTTATTCATTCTAAATTCATTCGTGGTTGTAGGTAAACTGAAATGTTACTTTTTCTCAACATATTCTATAATTTTTGGGCTGGTATCAGCAGTTGTTAACCACTGCTCTTCCTTAACACATAATCCTTAGTCACTGATTCTTTATCCACTGCTTACTACAACAGCAGTTGTTAACCATCTGTAGTTCACTATCAGTTGTTAAGTACCATCAGTGTTTTAATCACTAGCAGTGCTTACAATGTTTGTAGCATCAGCTGTTTTGTTACTTTTTCTCAACATATTCTTTAAGTTTTTATAAAACGAGATACTATTATAGTTATGTTAATGTTTTTTTATTTTTTTTCTTTTAACAGCATCAGCTGTTTGACTTAACAGTAGTTTGCTTTATTCATTCTAAATTCATCAGTGGTTGTAGGTAAACTTAAATGTTACTTTTTCTCAACATATTCTATAAGTTTTGGGCTGGTATCAGCAGTTGTTAACCACTGCTCTTCCTTAACACTTAATCCTTAATCACTGATTCTCTATCCACTGCTTACTACAACAGCAGTTGTTAACCATCAGTAGTTCACTATCAGTTGTTAAGTACCATCAGTGTTTTAATCACTAGCAGTGCTTACAAGGTTTCCATCAGCTGTTTGACTTAGTACTAAACAGTAGTTTGGTTTATTCAATCTAAACTCATCAGTGGTTGTAGGTAAACTGAAATGTTACTTTTTCTCAACATAATCTTTAAGTTTTTATAAAACGAGATACTATTATAGTTATGTTAATGTTTTGTTATTTTTTTCTTTTAACAGCAAAAGAACCAAACATTCATCGCCTACTGATAAAGAACTTGATGTCGAAATGATAGAGTATTTGAGGGCTTTATTAGATTCACAAAATATGTTGGTTAAGACATATAGGGTGGTCAGAGACCATTTTCACCAATCTCCAGAGGCCAACCTTAGTCTGCGACTTATTTATAGAAGAGAAAAAGATGGTAGGACATATAACTTACCCACCACATCTGAAGTTGCTGCTTTGGTTGTCGGAGACATAGATAAAGCTATAGACCATCGTGATATTGTTGTCGAGACTCAGTCGGGAATGCTCCAACGTATTAGCGAATTACACCCATCGTATCTTGCTATGCAATATCCGTTACTTTTCCCATATGGTGATGATGGTTATAGAGTTGATATTCCTCATAGAGATTTTATGTCCACACAAAAGAAAATAAAACCAAAGTGCACAATGAGAGAATTTTTTTCATATAGGATCCAGGATAGAACTTATGGATTTTCCTTAATTTTAAATGGGCGAAGGTTGTTACAACAATTTTTCGTTGATGCGTACACAATGATTGAGAGCGAAAGACTAAAGTACATCCGGAGGCAACAAGCGAACCTTCGCTCTGAAACATTTGAGAATCATCAAAAGCATAAATCTAAAGGTAAGGAAGTTTTAACAGATACTGGAAAGCCTGTTATACTTCCTTCTTCATTTACTGGTGGTGCAAGATTCATGCAACAAAACTACCTTGATGCAATGGCCTTATGTAAGTGGTATGGGTACCCTGATTTCTTCATAACTATAACTTGTAATCCTAAGTGGCCAGAAGTAAAAAGATTTCTAAAAGATTCAACCATTAAAGCCGAAGACAAGCCTGACATATTGTGTCGATTGTTTAAAATGAAGCTTGATTCCTTACTCAAAGATTTGAAGGATTCTAAGTATTTCAGTGAGAGATTAACGCTGGTATGTTATTTCGTTTTCACATCTTATCCTCTGATATATATTTTGTAATCAAGGTTATCAACTACTAAATCTATTTATTTTTCCTTTTTATTTAGTTTTTTATACAGTAGAATTTCAAAAGCGTGGTCTTCCTCATGCACATATATGCTTATTCATGAAGGTTGATCACAAACTTCCAACCATAGATCACATAGATCCATTTATTTCTGCTGAGATTCCCGATAAAAAAGAAGATCCTGAACTTTATTCTCTTGTGACTGATTATATGATTCATGGTCTGTGTGGGAATGCTAATTTGAATTGTCCTTGCATGGTTGATAAAAGATGTTCAAAAAACTTTTCGAAGAAAGTCACACCACATACAACTATTGATTCAAGTGGTTTTCCTGTATACAGAAGAAGAGATTCAGGTCATACAGTTATAAAATCTGGTGTTATATTAGACAACAGAAATGTTGTTCCTTATAACAAAAGGCTTTTGAAAAGATATCAAGCACACATTAATGTTGAATGGTGTAATCAAGCCGGCTCAGTGAAATATTTGTTCAAGTACATTAACAAAGGCTTTTTTTATACAGTATAAAAACAAGTGAGGAATAGAGTACCCCTCAGTTCTCTAGAATGACATGCCATTGCTAGAGTTCACTCGCAAAACAACACATGAAAAAGCTCACAAGCAAAACAAAACAAACAAGTCAAAAACCGACAAACAAGCACCAACACACGGCTCCAACCAAAACGAGCTCAGAATCAGCCACACTCATCTTGGTCCATCAGCAACTCTCTAGGGAGACTCCAGTCACTCAAAACTTGATTCACGTTACTAGTTCTTCTAAATTTCATTGTGTGTAATTTCATTCTAACGGTCATAAGAATCACCTCAATAACCTGAGCTACACTCTTTTTCTTTGAAGAGAACAATTTGCTATTTCGTTCTTGCCAAATAAAATAAGCCGACGCCGCCACTACTAATTTGCCAATGATGTGAGTGGCACGTTTTGACCCCGCATGTTGTAAAAAATAGCTCATAATCGCATCCCACGTGTTTTCTATTGTTAGCATACCCGCCTTCTCGCGAACCCCATACCAGATTTGAGATGCAAATTCACACTCAAAAAAGAGGTGATCATGAGAGTCCGGTCTCGATGTACATAAAGAACAACACAAAAGGTTGTAGTTAGCATTACCCGACGATCCCCACTTACACATAACATCCTGCGTTTTTAGTTTCTTGCCAACTATAAGCCACATGAGAAAAGAATGCCTAGGAATAGCCTGAGGAAACCAGACTATACGATCCCAATCAACCTTCTCTTGAACCTGACGAATATCGTTCCACACTCCATAAGTGCTATATTCCATATCTTTGCCGTCTCTCGAACGCCAAATAGTTTTATCTTGCGCATTAGGTTCCAACATGACGTTAGCTAAGTCATTTAAAGCCGGATATCTAGTCATCCATGAATTCGGCCATACCCACTCGCCGTTTTGAAACATATCCGCAACCGTGCATCTCATATCAAATCCCACATTAGATATCATTCTCGGTGTAATAAAGTGATTCAAAGGGCACACAGTATTCCAAGTATCAAACCAGACTCGAGTGTTAGCTCCGTTACCCAACTTAATCCAAATGTGTTGACGAATGAGCGTTCTCAATTGAAGTATCTTTCGCCAACCCCACGTAATGTTATTCCGAGCAGGCACATCCCAAAAACTTCTATCCCGGATGCGATACGAGTGAATCCATTTAACCCATAAAGATTCCCTATGAGTCAAGAGACTCCATATGTGAGCAACCATAAGAGCATTATTCATGTCTGAAATTCTCCGGATACCCAACCCACCTTCTTCCTTAGGCAAACACACACGACTCCATTTTAGTTTCGCCTTACCCTTTATATTATTACCTTGGGCCCAAAGAAATCTTCGCATCCCATGTTCAAGATCATGGACAATTCTTTTTGGTAATATAAAAACTGAAGCCCAATAAACATGCATAGACGATAACACTGATCTAACAAGTTGAAGACGACCAGCAAACGACAAGCTTTTTGCTTTCCAATCAGTGATTCGGGATTCCAAGTTTTCAACAAGCTTTTTACAATCTGAAAAATTCAATCTAGACGAGATAAGAGGAACACCAAGATACCTTACCGGAAGAACACCTTCATCAAATTGCATGATACTACGGATTTGATCTTTCACATAATTCGGAACACCTCCAAAAAAAGCAGTGCTCTTCGTCATACTAGGAACCAAGCCCGACATATTCTTGAAAAGATTCAACGAGTCTAGAATAACAGCAGCTGAAATAGGGTCACCACGAGCAAACAAGAATAAATCATCTGCAAAACATACGTTAACAATTCTTTGCTCTTCACACTTATGGTGGAATCGAAAATCAGCAGTAACCTCAACTTGCTTTTGAAGAATCAACGTAAGGACCTCCATTACTAACGTGAAAAGATAAGGAGACATAGGATCCCCCTGGCGTAAACCCCTCTTCCCTTTAAAATACCCATGAAGATTCCCGTTTATAGCGAGAGAAAACGAAGTAGAAGTAACACACGCCATAACCCATTTAATCATTTTCTGGTGAAAGCCAAAACCATGTAAAATATTCTCCAAGAAACCCCAATCAACAGTATCATAAGCCTTCTGAATATCAACTTTAAACGCACATCTCGGCGGACCATGATTACGATGATAATTGTGCATTAATTCCTGGGTTAGGAGGATATTATCTGATATCTTCCTACCCGGGATGAAAGCTGACTGATTTATATTAACAACATCTCCTAGGCCTTCTTTAATACGAGTAGTGATAATCTTACTTATACACTTATACAAAGTATTACAGCAAGATATCAGCCTATAGTCCGTTACAGAATCTGGAGTCTTAACTTTCGGGATAAGAGAGATTACCGTGTGATTCAGCTGATTTAGAAGCTTTCCATTGTTGAAAAATTCTTTAATCGCTAAGCATACATCCTTTCCCACAACATCCCACGCCTTTTTAAAGAAAACAGAGGTATATCCATCCGGGCCTGGCGCCTTATTCCCCGCAATAGCAAACATAGCATCTTTAATTTCATCATCAGTCACAACTCGAACCATGTTATTTGCTTTTGTCAACGACATCTTGTTCCGAAAGAGGTCCATATTCGGCCTACAAGTAACCTGACCAACGCTCCCAAAAAATTGAGAAAAATGATCAACCAAAGCTATGGCCACTGCCCCTCCTTCATGTAATACTCCACCTGTATCACGAATCGAAAAAATTCGGCTTCGGTGGTTTTTAGCTTTCACAACATTATGAAAATATTTCGTGTTCGAATCCCCAAGAGTTAACCAATCGACTTTCGATTTTTGTTGTAAGAATACGGATTCATCTTGGATTGTATCCTTATATTTTTGAAGAAGAATACTATGTTCCTTTAGCACATCCGCATTGGCCGGATCCTTATCCATAACACCATGCCAGTCATCTAATTCCTTTCTCCCCTTCTTTACATTCTCATGCAAATTGCCTTGTTGAAAGAATAGTTTTCGCAACGGGGTTTTGAGTAACTTAAGCTTCATAACAACTTGATACATACGAAAACCTGTAATCTCTTTATTCCAGATCTGATTGACTTCTTCCAGAAAACCAAGCTTCTCGGCTACTAAATTAACAAATTTAAACGGTTTTGGTTTGTCTCTAGCAACACTCGGCAGCTTCAATATGCATGGAGCATGATCCGAGACCCGAAATGGATGAAAATAAGCTCCAGCATTAGGATATTCAGTAATACAATTAATATTGCACATGATACGGTCCAGTTTTTTAAAAATCGTACCACCTCTTTGCTGATTGTTCATCCATGTGTAGTGTAAACCTGTGCTATTAACATCAAAAACTTCAATAGTATTAACACACTCCCTAAATTCCCGCACTCCGATGCTATAGTTAGACGAACCGGTACTCGAGTCATCATGAAATAAAGAGGCATTGAAATCCCCCATAATTACCCACGGCTTATCTCTCATAAAAACACTATGCCCACACAAATTACTCCACAAGTCCCTTCGGTTTCTATAATTATTATCCGCATAAACAAACGAACAAAATAATGATTTTCTATCAAGTTTAAACATCACTTGAGTGTGAATCACCTGGTCAGTTTGCGAGAGAACCATAACATCAGCCATATTAGGATCCCACCCCAGCATGATCCGAGTACCTTTCAAACAACAACTAGCATTTGTTGTCCAAAACCAAGATCCGAAGACTTTCTGACACACCTTGGATACATTTGACAAGTCAACATGAGTCTCCATGATAGCACACACCTGAACATGATTATCCCCAACTACCTGCCGAACCTCCTTCTGTTTGAGGGAGCGGTTCAACCCCCTAATGTTCCAAGAGGCCACACTACCCATTGACACCCGCTGAACCGGGTGTGCTTGCACCCTCAGAATTGGAATCAATCTTTTTCTCCATGTACTTTGGAATATCAGCTAAAAGATTATCAACATCAGTGTCATCAGCCATTACCTCATTCGTGTCATGTCTTTTCCCTTTTGATTTCAATGTAGCTTCTAAACCATGTCCCCCGCCATTTTCCTCATCCGTATTACTAGTATCATTGCTTAAAACATCAAACGGATTGGATGTTTGGACTCGTTTCAGGTTCGGATCTACATTACCAGGCTTAGACTTTGGCTTTACCACCGGTCTGTAAGTAAATTTTGGCTTCTGGTTTTTTACATTCACACCTTGAATGTTACTTCTTTTAGTTTTCGAGACGGGATCCTGAAAGTCATCATTTTGTTTCCTATTAACATCATTCCTAACCTGAGTAGGTTTCTTTGGACATGAGTCATCATTATGGCCGAATACACAGCATGAAGAGCATCTCATTGGTTCCCAGTCATAATCAACTTTTACCTCCATTTTTGCATGGCTATTCCCATCCAAGTTTGGAATGGCAACCGTAATACTTTTCTTCAATTCCTTATCCGCATGGATTTTGACCATTACCCTAGCAAAACTGCTCCAACCCCATGATTCAGCACACATATTTGCAGTGAAAGAATCCAGCATCTTCGGAGTACCTATCTTTGAAGCCAATAAGCTGAGACCTTCCTCGGTGAAAGCAGTCAACGGTACATCATGCATTTTAATCCAGACCGGTACTGTTTTAATATCCTGTTTTTCCACCATCACATTTGGAGACCATTCATTTAAGATAATCGGAACATTTCTGATGGTCCATGGCCCATCTTCCATTAATTTATTCATCCCCTCTTTCGTTTTAAATTTAAAGAAAAAGAATCCCCTTGCGTTCATCATAAGTCTTGATAGACCGTACTTCACCCAATTCCTTTTAACAAAGTAGTCCACAACCGGAAATGCTAGCCGTTTTCCCAAAAAATACCCGTATAACGTGTTCTCGTATCTATCATGCACCTTTTTAACCGATGAGAGAGGAATTACGACATCAGCTCCTTCAACAGTTTCATCCGACTCCATTGGCCTGAAGTTCACTTTAACTGGCTCCTTTTTAGACATAACAGCATTAGCAAAAGACATTGGTTTCACATTGTTAGTTGTTTTTATTATCGGCTCAGATCCTGATGATGTTCCAATATCAAAATCGCCTTGCATCTTTTCCAATTTCTGGGATTCAAAGAACGACACATTCTCAAAAATTCCATCTATACGACTCTCTGTATGTTGTTGCACATCCAAGTTTGAGATCGTAACAGGTTTAGCCAAAGGATTATCAACTGGTTTCGACACAGCAGCTAAGCCATCAATTACCGACGAGTTATTTATCGAAAACATTCCCCTCCTCGGCATAAGTGGATTACCTTCAATGTTGGTGACACGCAAACCAATCCCTCGGACAGGAGCCGTACCTGGAGTTACGTCAGAATCATCACCCATTGTACGTACGTTTTGAAGATTATCCAGATTGGGGTAATCATACCCATCCGGATTCACACCTCTCTCCATCAGAACAATTACACGCTTGCCATGCAAAGGAAAACCACGTATAAACAATCAATTAGCAGCCGTCGTACAAGAGAAAACCCTAAACCTTTAAACCCTAGTTTCAATTATCCACCCTTAACCGATTATAAAAGTGTTATCGATCTAGCTAAATTACACTCAGGTAACCGCAATCAACAACAACTAGTTTAATCAATCAGGGTTTCAAAACGAAAATCTAGAGCGGCGATTGAAAAAAAAAACGAAAACAAAAGGAAAACCCTAATTCCTAGTCTATCACAAATGCTAACTAGTTCGTTCTAGAGGATTGACGAATCAAAACTCCAGTAACAGACTGTTATACATAAGATCATGAAGAAAAACTAGGAAATTCAACCATTAAGGAAAAGCCTAAAGACGAGATCAAGGAGTATTATGATTGTAGATATATTTCAGCATGTGAGGCATCCTGGAGAATATTCTCTAATGAGGTTCATTATAAGTATCCTGCTGTTATGAGGCTTCCCTTTCATTTGCCGGGCCAACAGAATGTTGTGTATGGTGCGGATGATGATATTGATAATGTTTTAAGCAAGCCTTCTGTTGCTTCTTCAATATTTTTGCAATAGATGAAGTTGAACGAGACAAATGAAGATGCTAGAAAGCTGACTTATGTTGAGTTTACTTCCAAATTTGTTTGGATACTTAAAGATAGATGTTGGCAGGTACGTAAGAGTTACCAGTGTGTTGGCCGGATTCATTCTGTATCTCCTGCATTGGGCGAACCTTATTTTTTGAGGATACTACTCAATAAAGTTAAAGGACCTAGATCATTCGAGGAGATACGTACAGTTAACGGCCAATTATTCCCGACTTTTAGAGATGCTTGCTATGTGATGGGACTCTTAGATGATGACAATGAATACGTTGAGGCCATTAAAGAAGCAAGTTTTGAAGGACATGCTGGGTATCTCCGAGCGTTATTTGCTACCCTGCTTTTGTCAAATACTCTTTCACGGCCAGAATTTGTTTGGGAGAACACGTGGAAATACTTAGCTGATGATATTGTTTATAGACGTCAAAAAGAAACAAATATTTCAGGTTCTGATCTATCTTTTTTATTTCACATACTACGTTTTGATTTTTTAATTAATAATGTTAATTTTTTTATTTGTTAGGTTTAGTGCTTCCTGAATATCAGATTAAGAACCTTACTTTGTTGAAAATTGAAAACTATTTAATTTCCAATGGTTCATCATTACGAAGGTTTCTCACTATGTCGTACCCTGATGACGATTCCTTACGTGATGCTACTAATCGTCTGATCAATGAAGAGCTGTCACATGACGTAGATGAAGTACAAGCTGAGTTTAACAGCTTGCATCAATCTCTTACAGATGAACAACGAGCGGTTTTTGATGAAATAATGGAAGCAGTTGTATGCCGTAAAGGAGGCCTTTTTTTGTCTATGGTTACGGTGGAACTGGAAAAACCTTCTTATGGAAGACTTTGGCTTCAGCTGTTCGATGTAGAAACTCAATAGTTTTAAATGTGGCTTCAAGTGGTATTGCTTCGTTATTACTTTCCCGTGGAAGGACAGCTCATTCTCGGTTCCATATCCCCATTAATCTAACAGAGGATTTAATGTGCAATATTAAGCCAAATAGTGATATTGCCAAATTATTAAAGGAAACCCAATTAATCATATGGGACGAAGCACCGATGGTACACAAACATGCCTTTGAAGCTTTAGATAGGACGTTGACCGACGTATTTTCGGAAGGTAGGAGTATTCGTTCGGATATTTTTTGGGTAAAGGGTTACCCCGGTGATTCTATTAAAACAACCGCAAATAAGTACAAGTAGTGAGGATGAGTTCCACACTAGTTCATATACAGGACATGCCCCATATATGCAAACCAAGAAAGAACAAATGTATCAATGACACCACAAAACCTAGCCTACTTTACATCATGAAAAAATAAAGTAGACAAGAAATAGTCACCAAAACAAAAACCCTCGACCTCCATCATCAAAGACGAAATAGTCACAAGCCATCCACCCCTTCACACGAAATAGAAAACGTCTATCCATTGTAGAACTTTGTGGAAGATGTGCTCACCCCTGCTCTTGAAGATGAAGAACTTTGTGGAAGATGGTTGTTAGCTTTCTTCTTTTTGGTACCCACAACCTGAAAATCATCACTCTTCTTTCCAGATTCCCCATTCGAAACAACCTGAGGGTTCTTTGGGCACGAGCTATCTTCATGACCAAACACACAGCAAGAAGAACACCTTAAAGGCTCCCAATCATATTCAATTTTTACCTCCACCTTTGAATAACCATTACCATCTAAAGATGGAATTGCAACAGTAACACTCCTCTTTAAATCAGCTCCCGCCTGAACTTCAATAAGAGCTCTAGCATAACTGCTTCTACCCCAAGACTCAGCACACATCGTGGCAGTATATGAATCCAACATCTTAGGCACCCCTATCTTAGAGGCAAGCAAACTAAGACCATCCTCAGTATCTGCCGCTAGCGGCACATCATGCATCTTTACCCAAACTGGAATAGCTTTAATATCCTCTTTCTCCAGATTGATAGAGGCTGACCACTCCTTGAAAATAATCGAAACATTTCTTATCATCCATGGCCCATCCTCTAACATTTTGTCCATCCCTTCCTTTGTTTTGAACTTAAAGAAAAAGAATCCGTTCGCATTCATCATTAATCTAGACAGACCATACTTAACCCAGTTGTTCTTTGCAAAATAATCCACCACAGGAAACGCTAGACGTTTACCCAAGAAATACCCATAGAGAGTGTTTGCATACCTGTCCGTGACTTGTTTAACCGAAGACAACGGAATAACAACATCAGCTCCATCCACAGCCTCGGAAGACTCCATCTCCCTAAAATTCACCTTCACCTTCTCCTTAGTGTTGTTTACTACCCTAGGAAATGACAACGGTTCCGTCGGCCCAGAAGATTTAGTGTTCCCTTGACTAGCCGATGAAGCAACATTGAAATCAGAAATTGGCTCATATCTCATGCTAGGTTGATCAATCCCTTCCCTCTCAGAAACCCTAGTTACTGGCCGCAGGTTTTCAGCCGTGGTTGGAACAGAAAACTTTGATAATTCATCGATTATGTTAATCATACGGGGTTCAGTTGGAGACGACTGAACTGTGCCCCGTCGAGGTAACCAAGTATTACCATCTACATCAATAACTCGGCTAGCCAAACCCTCAAACGAGTATGTAGGTCTGCCGCCATCATCAACATGTGTCTTATGCTCATCCATTCAAGAGAAGACAACTCTCTCCAATAAACACGAAAACAACCGATCATGCAACAGAACTCCAAGCCAACAACAATCTCAACAAACAGGAACAAAAACAAAACCCTAAACTAGCATAAACCTTACCCCATGAACATGCAAAATCTAATGGAGATGACGGAACAAAACTATCCGATCAGTTCGAACCACAGAGAATCCAGCGGCGATTGGAATGAACAGAAACCCTAAAGTCGCACGATCACTACTATTAACAGATTCAGTACTAGAGAATGGAAGAATCAAACACTAATACACAACTTGTTACTTAGCAGATTATGAAGAAAGTTAGGGCTGCATGAGGGACGAAATCGCCTAGGCTAGAGAGAGAGAATTATTAGTGCATCTTTAAGCTCTTCATATATATGGTCAAAATGCAAACTGTTATGGCTGACTAAAAACATGCGTCTAACTATTGGAGCTGAAAGTTCAAATATGGAGTCTATCAGAGAATTTGCAAAATGGCTTATTGATATTGGTGAAGGAAACGTTGGAGATGATAATGATGGTGAAACCATTATAGAGATACCAGATGATCTACTAATCACCGATATTTGTGACCCGATACAAAGTTTAATTGACTTTGTATATCCTTCAATTATTGAACAATTTAGGATTCCTGGATTTTTTTCGAAGCGAGCAATTCTAGCACCCAAAAATGAGGTAGTTCATGAAATTAATGATCGATTGCTTTCGTTATTTCCTGGTGATGCGAAAGAGTATCTGAGTTCTGATAGTATATGGCAAACTGAACAAATTCTTGATTCTTTTCAAGAAAGCTTATACTCAACAGAAAATTTGAATGCTCTAAGATTTCTGGCTTGCCTAATCACAGATTAGTTCTTAAAAGTTGGTGTTCCTGTTATGCTTCTTCAAAACATTGATCAACAGAAAGGGTTATGTAACGGTACAAGGCTTCAAATTACTTTTCTTGGTAAACGAGTTATAGAAGCTGAAGTAATATCTGGTGGTAATATTGGCACGCGAGTTTTTATTCCAAGGATTAATATGATCCCGTCTAACAAAAAATACCTTTTCAATTTCAACAAAGACAATTTCCTTTATTAGTTTGTTTTGCTATGACAATTAACAAGAGTCAAGGACAATCGTTATCAAAGGTTGGTCTTTATTTGAAAGATCTTGTCTTTACCCATGGTCAGTTGTACGTTGCATTATCAAGGGTAAAGACCAGAGAAGGCGTTAAAATACTAATATTCGACGCTGATGGAAAACCAACAAATAAGACTTCTAATGTCGTTTACAAAGAAGTTTTTACTAGCTTGTAATCATTGTTTTTTTTCTGAGTTTTAACTTCCACCGTTCTAAGTATAGTTGTATATCTATTTTCTTAATTACTATTTTGTTGAAACTTTATTTGGTTTAAACTTTTATAAACTCTATTGTGTTTTGCATCTCAGAACCATGTGTGATAAATTTATTCGTAAGTAATTTACAACGCAGACAATTCTGAAGATCCCCGTGTTCACTGTCAATATGGAAGGAAATTATACCGGAAGACTGTTTGGAATAGGTTGATAAACTGTTTGACCAAAGTCAAACCACTCTTTGACCAAGGTCAAACAACTGTTTGCAAAAAAATAATTCTTAGTGGTTCAAAAGTCTGTTTGACCAAAGTTAAAACACTGTTTGACCAAAGTTAAAACACTGTTTGACCAAAGTCAAACTACTTATGTTAAAAGCTAATTATAATAGATAAAACTAGATTTTCACCCGGGATTGCTTCCCGAGCTCAAGAAACTTACTTATGTTAAAAGCTAATTATGATTAATACATGATTTAAAGCATAGAAAAAATATGATATATTAATGGCTTTGCTATAAGAAAAATTATTTTTCTTTGTTAACATGAATACCAAATCAATTCAACTAATCATCCACTTTACTCTTGTATCTCAATGTAAATGTAAATAACAAATTCAATAAGGGGTGTATGTGTAAATATTTTTCATCAGTTGAAAATATGGGAAAATGAAAACACAACCGTCATTATTTCTTTAGCATCATTACACATCAAACATCTATCATCTCTTCTTTCGAAAATCTCTTCTTCCCAGTCATTTTCTAGGGTTTCAACTTTCTTTTTTTTTTTTTGGGTAAAGGGTTACCCCGTTGATTCTATTAAAAACAACCGCAAATAAGTACAAGTAGTGAGGATGAATTCCACACTAGTTCATATACAGGACATGCCCCATATATGTAAGCCAAAAACAAATTACCTCTGACACCTCATAACCTAGTCTACTTTACATCATGAAAAAATGCCTGGTAGACTAAACAATCACAACCACCAAGAGTCATTATCCTCCATCATCAAAAATAAAATTGCCTCGAAACAGATTATCCATTAGTGAACTTTGTGGAAGAGGTGCTTGCCCCTGCTTTTGAAGTCAAAGGATATGAGCCCGAAATCATAAACTCATTTGTTTCATTATAGACTTCAACAACCTCCTCATCATCAGAATCTGCTATATCATCCCTTGTCTCCTTGCTCTTTTGACGGACCGTAACCTGCTCATCCCTTAGGGCATCAAATGGGTTCCGGGATACTACACTAGCCGAAGGCTCCGATTTTTTAACCCCTCCATTCGTTTTGAACCCAATCGGCCTGTACTTGAATTTCGGCTTAGCCTTATTAACATGAAAACCAGATTTCCTAGCCGCTTTTTTACCATCCACATCCATAAAGCCATCTTCATCCACTACTGGAGTCTTCACCGGACCTCTCGGTTGCTTCCCAACATTCTGTTTCTGAGGTTTAGGTACTTCCTTAGAACACTTCCTAGGCTGTCTCGGGCAAGACTCATCAGCATGTCCGAAAACCTTACAGTGGGCACATCTATATGGACTCCATTCATATTCCACAACCATCTTTACTTTAATAAAACCTTCACCTTCTAGCTCAGGCACCGCAATAACTATTTCCTCTTTAAAGTCATTTTCAGCTGAAATTTCTATCAAAGCTCTTGCATAACTGCTCCTTCCCCAAGCATCCGTACACATAGTGGTGGTATACGAATCCAATAATTTCGGCTCACCAATGTCCGTAGCAATCATACTCAATCCATCTTCCGTATAGGCAGCTATAGGAACATCATGGATTTTAACCCAAACTTGTATCTTTTTTACTTCCTTCTTCTCTAGTCTCGAAGTAGGCGACCATACACTAAGGAAGAGAGGTTGTGAACGAATAATCCAAGGTCCTTCTTTAAGAACATTCATCATACCGTCTTTATCCGCAAATTTGAAAAAGAAAAACCCGTTTGCATTCATCATAGACTTTTGCAAACCAAACTTCTTCCAGTTGTTTCTCACAAAGTACTCCACAACCGGATAAGCCACACGATCCCCCAAGAAATACCCATACAATGTATTTGCTAACCTGTCTTGTACTATTTTAATAGATTCCTGGGGGAGCACCACATCACATCCATCTTGCAACACCGGACTTGCAAGAGTTCTAAAGTTTACCTACTTCTGCTTGATCTTGGCTGCCACAACCGAATCAGCATAAGACCTAGGCTTCGATGCACTACCCATATCAGTTCGGACCTGAACACTTGCATTATCTTCCTTATTTTCCGAACACCTCGTGTTTGGCTGCTCATTCTCCACATGAACCGGAACCGTAGACTTGAACAATTCATCGATGATATTGATTTTCCGAGGTTCCGTTCGAGACGTCTGAAGAATACCCCGACGTGGCAGCCATGTATTTCCCTCAACATCAATAACACGGTTGGCTAATGTCTCAAAAGAAAGTGGTGGTTTAGCACGATCATCTTGAGGAGACACAACATCTGTGATACCTTCATCCATGGGAAAACCTAATCTGAAAAACACAGATTCTGAACGACAACTCCAATATCGATGAGGAGGAAACCTGCCGAAACCCTAAAACAACAAGGAACCAGCCGCACCCCCGTCAATAATCAGAAAACAAATAAAACAGAACCCTAAACTCGAAGATCTGAATCAACTATTTAGTGCCTGGACAAGTCAATCAGCGTCGCTGAAGATGTATTGCTGAAACCCTAATGCAAGAGAAGGAAACCAGCACCACACACCCCGTCTACAATCAGAAAACCGGATTCGATTTCACTCAAACAGCGCCGATGAAGATTTATAGCCGAACCCTAACTTGAAAAACATAAGCCGATTTCAAACTGATTATCGCCTAAGGGTCAATTGGAAAACCCTAAGATGATAACCAAGATCAATCGAGACAAAGAAAAGCAAGAACCTGCTAGGGTTTCACGAAATCGCCTAAGTCGCCAAAATCGCCCAGAGAAACTCCATGTTCTAAGTTGCCAAAATCGCCGGGGTTTCAACTTTCTTATTCCCCGTCTTTTACACTTCAATCACCAGAGGTTTTATTGTTTTTTCTTCAGCAATTGGTATGTACATTCATATTGTAATGAACTTTGTAGTGTTTAACTGATCTTAATTCAAATCCTATCTTGCTACAAATACGATTTTAAACATTTATTGCTATACATTCAAGAATGGTTTAGTTAGGTGTTTGAATCATTTGTTGAGAACATGTTAAAATAGTCATTATTTGCAGAAATATTTTTACTCATACTCTATTTCTATGATTAATTTCAGTAGATACTCTGTTCATACAAAAAGTTAATGTTCATCTTCGAAGCCAACTTTTTAATTTCAATCTTTTAACATCTTTACTGATTCAGGTTTTATCATGTGTACTACATTTGTCAAGTTTCTTGATAACCCAGAATCTTTGAAACTGGTATGACATGTTTTTATATACATAATTTATTTTTATTGAAATATATATTTAACAGTTGTTATGGTTTATATTTTCTTACACTACTTAAAAATTATATATAGGATGTACCTATAGCCTTTGCTAATCAAAAGTGGGGAGATTGTTGGGAAAAAAATAAGTTGCAAATCTATCATGAGTCTGGTAAAAAATGGGTTGTGAGGGTCAGAATAGAAAATTCAACGCCAATAATAACTGATGGTTGGGACATTGTTGTTAAAGATCTCAATCTGCCATGGGATACTTTGTTGGTTTTCAGACCGTTAGGTGATTTTGGGCTTGAACTTTCATATTTTGTGGATGGCATGTGTGGTGAAAATTATTTCACGTTTAATCGTTATTCAAGATTTGGTTTTACGGTATGACTATTGATCTTACCTTCAATTATTTTGCACCTTAAACGTGTCAACACTTATTCTCATAAGTTACATACTTCACATATAGATATCATTATTTTTAATTTTATGCAGGTAATTGAAGATTGTTTCATTAAACAATTTTATGTAAACAGCCCACCAAGTGGCAAATATCAAATCTGTTATAAGGGTTCTTACTGGAATGTTGAGGCGTCTAAGTTTGATACCAACTTTGTATTTGCTAGAAGATGGCCGAAAATGTGCAACGATGTTGGGATACTTGTGACAACTCGAGTTTTCAAGGTCTCTATTCGACTTAACCTTGTACTTATTTGCAAAGCGTGTTTTCTATATATTTGGTGTGCATTATATATGAGTGTATATTAATAATTTGCTTTGTGCTAATTTGTGTTTTATAATTTAATATGTAACCTTGGCCGAATACCCCTACGAAATCACCCCAGCCGAAATACCCACCCGAAAACACCCCTTGTGGTGAAAACACTTTATGTTTTCGTCCACTAGGGGGCCAACGAAAACAAGAATGGGCCTCGGCCCAGTAACGACTGAATAAAGGAATTGTTTTAACTCGTGCACGAAATCGATAATTGGCAAAACCCTAACCGCCTCTCGCATTCTCTCTCGCTACCCTTTGAACCTGACGGCAAACTTGTGTTCCCCGGATCCTCTAGATCAATCAAGTTATTGTCTCGCCCGTCGCGGTTAGTGTTAGCCTTTAACTGAGTGTTTAATTTGAATCAATTGTATGAACGATTTGTTTATTAGCATAACTGTGATTGTGTAGTGCTTATGATCGTAAGACCGAATGATGATTGATAAGTAACTAGATCTTTGTGAATTATATGTTGTATAGGGATTAATCTTGATAGTTATATGATCGCTTGTTACTCGAATAAATTCCAATGATTCATGATGCCTGAATGATGATTTTGATTGTACTGATGATTGAGTATATAAGCAATTGTATTAGTTTTCTGATTGATCGATTGATTGTTGAAGCGGTCGAAACTGTTAAGTGACGATTAGAGTTGTTGTTATTCGTAACTGTTGTTGATGATGATGTTGTGACCAGCGAAAACACAAGGATCAGACGAAAACACTTTGTATTTTCGTCACACCTCATGTTCGACGAAAACCAAAGGGTTTTCGCCACTAGGGATTTCGCCAGTATAGGGTTTTCGTCCCAGGTGTCTTCGTCTCAAGTGATTTCGCCATATATGTGATTTCGACACATGAGATTTCGTCCAAGTGGGTGACCACAGTAACCTTGTTTAGTCTATTAACTGAGTTAAGTTTATTAACTCTGTTAACCTTATTAACTGTGTTAAATAATGTAACCCTGTTAAGTAGGTAACTCCTATGGTTTGTTAACCTCGTTAGCTAATTAACTCTGTTAAGTGGTTAACCCTGCTAAGTATGAACTGTGTTATGTATGTCAAATATGTTATGTTTGTAAACTGGGTTATGTTAACTATGTTATGTAAGTTAAGTTCATTTTGTATGATAACTCTGCTGATTCTGATCAACTCTGCCATGTGTGCAAACTATGCTAAGTGTGCTAATCTTGTTAAGTATGATAACTTCGTTAAACCCATTAACGCCGTTAAGTATATTAATAGATAATATTAATAGAATAAACTGAGAGATCAACCATGTGAAGCATGAATTATGTGAACCCGGTTAACTGATGTAGTGGTGCATGATGTAAACTGCCAAGTACATTTAGTGATATAGATTGCATGTGAAGCTGTACCAACATAAACTGATTTTCACATACGTGCATAATTATAGGCCTTGACTGATTAATTGGAACCAAGTAATTAATCAAACCGAGCAAACCAAGGTGAGTTCACACTCCTAAGGCATGGGATTCCCGGTGGGTTGGGAATGGGATTGAATAACTATTTATATTATGAACAATACTAGACTACTTGCTACTGTCCTCGGATTGAGAAGGGCACGTACGTAAAACCTACGTACACTCATACTTGCTACTGTCCTCGGATTGAGAAGGGCACGTACGTAAAACCTACATACACGCATACTTGCTACTGTCCTCGGATTAAGAAGGGCACGTACGTAAAACCTACGTACACTCATACTTGCTACTGTCCTCGGATTGAGAAGGGCACGTACGTAAAACCTACGTACACTCATACTTGCTACTATCCTCGGATTGAGATGTAACAACCCGCACTTTCGTGCGTTGTTACTACTCGATATACTCGTTACGCCTAGCACCAGAGATTCGGATCATAATGTAACTATATCGCATACATCGCTATTTGAAGGATAATCACATATTTTCGCAATACATTATCACTACATCACATCAAACACTAACACTCACGATGACATTGAGTGAGGACCTATTCTACCCTCCTCGGTGGCCGTGATGTGTCGAGACGCAGACAATTAACGCTAACAAAGACTCTCGGGTGAGTGCTATAGCTCCAGTCGTCGTGACGATGATGACAATACGAGCGAGTGGTACCCCGTCAATCATTGTAGCACAACACACCATAACGTTCACGATGTCATCAAGAAAGGACATATACTACCCTCCTTGATGGCCGTGAAACGTCACTAATAATCGCTCACTCGAAACGAAAACCGATTGTTATATCGAAACTTTGGAATGCGGATACGTAAATACGACCCCTAGTGATATATATACATATATAATAATAATATAAATTAACTATAGAAAGCGCGTACTCCAAAAACAATCGCAACGCTCGAAAAACGGAGAAGTTCCCCGCGCCGGAGTGGCCATCCGAATGGACCGGCCATCCGACCCAACATCTTTTCAGCCTTCTCTGTTGCCTATAAATAGCACGTCACATCACTTAAACAGTGATGTGACAGCTCCCACTCGACCAAGCACGATCTAGGACCCTTTTCTCTCGATTCCTCGCGATTCCGGTAAGATTTCAACCTAGAACTTGTACTTCTATGATCTACACTCAATTCTACATCATTCTGTCTTTTAAAACTCAATTTTTAACCGTGAAATCTACTGATTTTAGGTGTTTTAAGGTGATGTGACCAAGAGTTCATATGAACTTCAAAGTGTGACCTCATCCCACCATAAACGACTCAGATCTGGGTGATTTCCACTTGTTTTTACAACAATCTCACCTAAAAACCTATGTATTTAATCAAGAATTGAACGATTTCAGGATTTAACATGAGAAATCGTCAAGAACGGCCAGACCTGATGGAACGGGGTGATTCCCGGTCGTTAGAACGGGTCGGAACTGATAAAATTTCATGTGTTAAAGCCAAATCACACATCCCAGTGAAACCCCGAGTGAATCCTTCTAAAGACAATCGAAAACGGTTGATCGGGACGTTGGAACGGACGTATGACGACCAAACGAACAGGTCATCCGATCGGACCACATACCATCCGATCGGACCACATACCATCCGATCGGATCACATGTCATCCGATCGGGACATGTGTCATTCGATCCGGACATGTGCCATCCGATCCGAATATGTGCCATCCGATCCGAACCATGTCATCCGATTGAACACATGTCATCCGATCAGAACCCTTGTGATCCGATCGGATGAGCCTATCCGACTGAACATCAGTCTTTACGATATCATCCTCGTTTAGACCATGCATCGCTTACTATATCATTCAATAACTACCGCAGACGTACTCGTAACCGATCCAAGCAATTGTGCCCTCGCCGAAAACGCACTGTGAGTATACTTGAACCCTTTTTAATCGCATTTTGGGTGTAACATATGTTTCTAACAAATCGAACTTATCAAACGAATTATTCAATCAATCGAATTATCACTTGCGAATAACTGTTATGCATAGATATACGTGATGCTAGTTGCATATGTGCTAGGGCTTATACTCGCGACGTCCCACCACAACTAGTATAGTACTATTGCGCCCGACGGGGTCTAGTTTGCCATCGCATATTCGAGCATCGAGGACTAAGTTGGTAGTATCAGCTTTGTGAGTATTAATGTCGTGTGTTACGTTTATGCATGTGGAAATTCACTACAGATTTTATTCTATTACGCTACATATCAAACCTGTATACTCGCCAATACTTTTGTATTGACAAATATTTTAACGTATGTTGCAGGTTAGATCGCAGGCTATTTCAAATCAAGCTAGGAAGTCTAGAAACTCAACTAAAATCTAGGTTGACGGATTTGTATTGTTTGAGAGGACAAGAAATCTGTGATAACTTATGTGATTGTATTATTTGTTAGTATGGGATAACGAATGTATTAAATATTATCGCAATATAGTTGTTATGGATTCTCTTGAGCAATCTGATTCGCCTAGTGCCGCGCCCCGATGATTCCGCCATCGGTTGGGGTGTGACAGATTGGTATCAGAGCCATAACTATAGGGAATTAGGCCAGACTCGACCTAGTCCGGGTCGACGTCTTAGAAATTGACCTAGTCTATAGTCTAAGTACCAACAGGCCGACTCGTACGAACCAGTAGGGTTTGTATCGGGCCTACTTGATACTCTCGATCGAAATTGCTAAAAGCTACAACTTTGTGTGAACACCGCGTACTACAACATCACACGAAGAAGCCTTTCCTAAGGCTGAAATACTACTTAGCCTTTCCTAAGGCTGACATAATACACGTGTTTTTGAAAATACTCGCATAACGAAACCGAGTGATCCCGTCGAGACCAGGTGTGAAAACCGAGAACTCTCGATGGGATCGCTCACTCAGCGCATTATTCTAGCACGAGAACTTTTCATCGAGTTAGGAGTGACATCCACACCTCGACGAAAGTCCCCATTTCGAAATCTAGTGGAACTCACGAATTTATTCGAAGAGCATAACCACAATTAGGAATAAGGTTGTTAAGTCAGGGGTGAAACCCGTACCTTAATAAGCCGTTCCACTCTCTATAAACTGGCTTTCAAAAAGCTCTCACTAAGGACTCGACTATCGTGATAACTCGAGCCACGCGGTGACTAGGAAGACGAATGCCAGGAGCTGCATCCCAGCGGAAGCATAAAGTCTTCTAGGTCAACGCGCGTGCACGAACTTGTTGAATATAGTTGGGTTACCTTGGGTAGTCGACGCCTAAACACCCAAGGCACTCTATCATACGACCCGCCGATTTTACAACTGGTTGGAACTTATTTACGTTTGCGTATTTTGAAACTTTACGCTTTATCGATTCCTCGAATTAACAATTTTCACTCCCTGTTTTATAAACACACAACTCGCACAGCCATCGCAATCTAAAACGAAACCCGAATGTTCGCAACAAAACTAATGCATAATTTATCGCCTTCACTCTCGCTTTCTCACCTCAACGCGTCCTCGCATATTCTAAATCGACCTGTATGTTTATGGTTACAAATTACATAAATATATATATACGTATAAACAAACAAGTCATTGTGTGAGAACTTAGGAATTTCGTATCCCCTATGTGGCTCCTATGTGATTCGCATTACTAATATACTATCGCATCAAGTTTTGAACGCGCTCAATCGCATCGCAAAACTCAAAAATCATTATGATCGAATCTCATTCCAAGTCTCGTCCTGTCTAGATGCCTTCCAACGACTCTACCTCGAGACGAACAGCTAGGAGAAGAGCCAAACGAAGCGCCGATAAGAGGATTGCATCATTTGTGACCAAGGAAGTGGTCAAGCTCATTCCTCAAATTGCCGCTCGAGTGCACTCTCTCAGCAACCCTCGAGCCTCGGAAGACTCCAAGACGGAAGTGCAGCAATCTGCTTTTCTTTACAAGCACTTCAAAGCCTGTGACCCGATGGAATTCACGAGTGAAGGAGGTGTGACTCAACTACTCCAGTGGTTCGATTCTATCGAAGTTACCCTTCGTCAAAGTGGGTGTCCCGATAGTTTCTGTACTACTTGCGCTACCGGAGTATTTCAATCACGAGCACTCGACTGGTGGACCGCCGAACGTAACAAACGTGGGATCTCCGCAGCTTACGCTCTCTCTTGGAATGAGCTGAAAGAGCTCATGAAGAAAGAGTACTCTCCTCCTCACGAAATTTAGAAGCTGGAAGACGAATTCTGGAAAATCAAGCAAGTCGAAAGTGACAACGCTGGCTACACCGCAAGGTTCAAACAGCTTAGCATAATCTGCCCAAGTCAAGTCAACACTTCAGAAAAAGCCATTTCGAAGTACATTCGCGGCTTGCCTGAGTGTGTGGGTGATTTTGTCGAAGCTGCAAGACCTGCTACCATCGAAGAAACCTACCGCTTAGCCGCAGAAATCAACAACAAACGACTCATGGAAGGGTTCTTCTCAAAGAATCCTGTCAAGCAAGCTTATCAAGCAATCGCCATAAATCCTTCAGACGATCCTGTCAACGATTTTCCTAACGAATCTGCTGACGATTCTTCTGACGAATCTGCTAACGATTCTTTTGACAAATCTGCCGACGGATCTTCCGACAACTCGGCCAAAGATTCTGCAAGTGAGTCCTCAGACAAATCCTCTAACGATGACACCTCTTCGCAAGACATCGACAAACCCAGTCGCAAACGAAAGATTTCAAGCCCGAACTTATCAACCACCGAACTGCTGCAACCGAAGCCTCTCCAAGCAGTTCCGGCGTTTCCTAAACGAGCTTACACTGGAGCTCATCCCCAGTGTTACTCATGCACCTATCATCATCCAATTGGGGCTGACTGTCGCTATTGCAGTAACTGCAACCGTTACGGTCACTTCACCCGCAACTGCCGCATTGAACCGCGAACTTGAGTACAACAACAACGGCTCCAGCAAAAGTCTTCAGCATAAAACATCTAGCAAGCGTAGGATAAAGTTGTAATGATACGATTTTTGACGTTAATTTCTAAGTTTTGAACCTACTCTATTACTCAATGTTGCCACTATGCGTAACCTTAACTCTCGCTTTCGTTTTCTCTTTCACTCTCTAGTCGTCGCACCTAGCCTAGATTCACACACATACTATGTACTATATCACGAAATAATGTGTTTTACCCTCACTACACTCTTAGAAAGAGGTACGATAAACGTGCAAGGAACGATTAATCACGGGTGCACACGGGATTATTTGGGTCAGTGCACGGAGATCGTAGTGAATTCTAAGGTGCCACAAGCGTTTCAACAAAGTATGACACCGAAACACGTGATTTAAGTAATAGGGGTAAAGCAAGGTGTGCTCTACCATACTACCGCAGTTTCGTGCAGAAAGTGCCATGTGGAGTTGAACGCAACTACACCTATTATACTATTGGGATTATTTTCAACACACTACACTCAATCGCAAGGCGTAACAACTGAATCGCATCATCGCAAGACTTGTCGTAATACTGCAAACGCAATGCAATCGCCTCATCAATGGACTCTGGAGAGTCTACCTCGCAGGACAATTGCATCAACGCAAGATTGGTCGTAAGTCTGTAGCAACCAATCTCATCAAGTACATAAACGCTCACGGCATTGTTGAGTGAGGACCTATTCTACCCTCCTCGATAGCCGTGATGCGTCACAACATAATGAAACGTTAAGCTTATTCGAAACAAAACTCGGTTAATCGCAAACGCTTATCATGTGTATCCCGCAATCTCTATCGCTTATTATGTTAATCTATATCGGTTGCTGTGTATCAATCTATCGCTATACCGTTATCTGTGATAATTGTGTTAAGTTAGCACGCATGACCTCGCTTCACGAGATGAAGCTCATATGGTTAAAGCAAGGTGTTTTAGTCATATCAGCGGGCTTTCGTGGAAAAAGGCCATGCGGGGCCCGATGTTAGTAAACTATGTGGTGTTGATCAATCAAATCGAACCGTATAAATCGCGCATACCTCCATCGCTTGCAACGCAACAACTGCCGCTAGTCGTAATTTGATTATCATCGTCGTCATTGCTAGTGTTGTGTTTGTGTCATTCGCTTAATCACCTGATCGCTTATCGCGTATCGTGTATAGTCTACCGCTTATTCGCTCGTTTGGTGTTCATTACAGTCTGTGTGGTGTTAGTACGCATGACATCGCTTCACGAGGCAAAACTAACCTGGTTAAACGTGGTGTTTCACCATGTTAGCAAACTCTCGTGGAAACGTGCCATGTGGGTTCAAAGTGGGATCTAATCGAAAACGCGCTATTTGCTTATCGCTTATCGCTCGACGCCTACCCAGACACGACACATAAGTGTTTTGTATCGTCAGGCTACTCGCGCACGCTGTTGTAGCTACGTTTGCAATTCAACTCGCCGGCTTAACCTATTCGATTCTATCTTATACTCGGTCTGACTTTCTATCGATTGGGCCGAGTAAGCGCAATTCTATCCATGTCGTATCGGCACACATGACACCGCCTCACGAAACGAAAGTAATATGGGCAAAACATGGTGGATACGCCGCTGGTACTTCCTATATATAAGTGTTTTAATCATATTAACAAACTTCCGTGGGAAGGTGCCAAGTGGGGCTTGATGCTAAATTGTCTTTTTCAAATGGTTAAAACTGATTTTTATTAAACTTTTATTTAAAACCATGGGACAAGTGAAATTCCTCACAATGTGGAGGTAACATCGAACCAGCTTAACTCCATGTCCAAGGGGAGCTTTCATGAGTCCAATTTTTCCTTAAAACCTTTTGCAATATCAAAAACAAGACTTTCTTGAGACGTTGGTTCAACATCAAGTTCAGCTGAACCCATGTCGTAGGAGAGTTCTCGTAACCCCAGTTTTCATCTTCGAATTCCTTAAAGTGTGTAAAACCTAAACTTCCTTGCAAAGTTGGTTAACATCGACTCAGTTGGCCATACGTAAAAGGAAAATTTTCAAGATTTCCATCCAAAATTCCTTTTTGAATATCCGAAAACGAACGCTTCCTGTAACGTTGGTTAACGATCGACTCAGTTAATTCTACGTCATGAGAAACCTTTCAAGTTCTTTAAAAATTTCAATCGCATCGAACTAACGAATTCTCCGCGATGCGAGGTACTTTGGAACGCCAACTCGTGGGATATTACTTTTGTCTTTACGTCGCCTTCTCGCCATCGCAATCGATTTCTCTTATTCGAAACGCTCTCGCCGGTCAACTCACGGTCAAATCACTCGCTGTATCGCTACTTATGCAGGATCAACTCTCAAAAGTCTACCTGTTGGATTAATTTCGGGACGAAATTTCCTAAAGCAGGGGAGACTGTAACAACCCGCACTTTCGTGCGTTGTTACTACTCGATATACTCGTTAGCCTAGCACCAGAGATTCGGATCATAATGTAACTATATCGCATACATCGCTATTTGAAGGATAATCGCATATTTTCGCAATACATTATCACTACATCACATCGCAAACACTAACACTCACGATGACATTGAGTGAGGACCTATTCTACCTTCCTCGGTGGCCGTGATGTGTCGAGACGCAGACAATTAATGCTAACAAAGACTCTCGGGTGAGTGCTATAGCTCCAGTCGTCGTGACGATGATGACAATACGAGCGAGTGGTACCCCGTCAATCATTGTGGCACAACACACCATAACATTCACGATTTCATCAAGAAAGGACCTATACTACCCTCCTTGATGGCCGTGAAACGTCACAAATAATCGCTCACTCGAAACGAAAACCGATTGTTATATCGAAACTTTGGAATACGGATACGTAAATACGACCCCTAGTGATATATATACATATATAATAATAATATAAATTAACTATAGAAAGCGCGTACTCCAAAAACAATCGCAACGCTCGAAAAACGGAGAAGTTCCCCGCGCCGGAGTGGCCATCCGAATGGACCGACCATCCGAACGGATGGGCCATCCGAACGGATGGCCTTCTCTGTTGCCTATAAATAGCACGTCACATCACTTAAACAGTGATGTGACAGCTCCCACTCGACCAAGCACGCTCTAGGACCCTTTTCTCTCGATTCCTCGCGATTCCGGTAAGATTTCAACCTAGAACTTGTACTTCTATGATCTACACTCAATTCTACATCATTCTGTCTTTTAAAACTCAATTTTTAACCGTGAAATCTACTGATTTGAGGTGTTTTAAGGTGATGTCACCAAGAGTTCATATGAACTTCAAAGTGTGACCTCATCCCACCATAAACGACTCAGATCTGGGTGATTTCCACTTGTTTTTACAACAATCTCACCTAAAAACCTATGTATTTAATCAAGAACTGAACGATTTCGGGATTTAACATGAGAAATCGTCAAGAACGGCTAGACCTGATGGAACGGGGTGATTCCCGGTCGTTAGAACGGGTCAGAACTGATAAAATTTCATGTGTTAAAGCGAAATCACACATCCCAGTGAAACCCCGAGTGAATCCTTCTAAAGACCATCGAAAACGGTTGATCGGGACGTTGGAACGGACGTATGACGACCAACCGAACAGGTCATCCGATCGGACCACATACCATCCGATCGGATCACATGTCATCCGATCGGATAACATGCCATCCGATCGGATAACATGCCATCCGATCGGATAACATGTCATCCGATCCGGACATGTGCCATCCGATCCGAATATGTGCTATCCGATCCGAACCATGTCATCCGATTGAACACCTGTCATCCGATCAGAACCCTTGTGATCCGATCGGATGAGCCTATCCGACTGATCATCAGTCTTTACGATATCATCCTCGTTTAGACCATGCAATGCTTATTATATCATTCAATAACTACCGCAGACGTACTCGTAACCGATCCAAGCAATTGTGCACTCGCCGAATACGCACTGTGAGTATACTTGAACCCTTTTTAATCGCATTTTGGGTGTAACATACGTTTCTAACAAATCGAACTTATCAAACAAATTATTCAATCAATCGAATTATCATTTGCGAATAACTGTTATGCATAGATATACGTGATGCTAGTTGCATATGTGCTAGGGCTTATACTCGCGACGTCCCACCACGACTAGTATAGTACTATTGCGCCCGACGGGGTCTAGTTTGCCATCGCATATTCGAGCATCGAGGACTTAGTTGGTAGTATCAGCTTTGTGAGTATATATGTCGTGTGTTACGTTTATGCATGTGGAAATTCGCTACATATTTTATTCTATTACGCTACATATCAAACCTGTATACTCGCCAATACTTTTGTATTGACAAATATTTTAACGTATGTTGCAGGTTAGATCGCAGGCTATTTCAAATCAAGCTAGGAAGTCTAGAAACTCAACTAAAATCTAGGTTGACGGATTTGTATTGTTCGAGAGGACAAGAAATCTGTGATAACTTATGTGATTGTATTATTTGTTAGTATGGGATAACGAATGTATTAAATATTATCGCAATATAGTTGTTATGGATTCTCTTGAGCAATCTGATTCGCCTAGTGCCGCGCCCCAATGATTCCGCCATCGGTTGGGGGTGTGACATGAGAAGGGCACGTACGTAAAACCTACGTACACTCATACTTACTACTGTTCTCGGATTGGGAAGGACACTTATGGATACGAATAGTCTAGTAACATACAACATGGGAAGCCCCCACTAAATATCGTGAAAAGGTTTTGGGAAATTAATGATACTGGGTAATACATGGTTATGAAACGAACTTATGATTTCCGAAATGAACTCAATAACTAAACAACCAACTGTGAACTCGCTCAACTTTGTTGTTGACTCGTTGTTACATGCCTTGCAGGTCGTTAGGTATCTATGGAGCTTGCAACGGAGTGGGAAGAGTCGTTGTGGGACATGGACAGCTGTGTGCCATGCTAAACATTTGAAACGTTTAAACTTATGATTTGGTTTTAACATTTTGCTTCCGCTTGCAACTTAAACTATGTTTTGTTTAGACACCAATTGTATTGTGTTGGATTTTTATATACTACTTACATGCTTGTTCAATATGATTGGTGGCTTGATCCTGGTCAGTCACGCCTCCAAGCGGTGATACTCCGCATGTGGATTTTGGGGGTGTGACAGATTGGTATCAGAGCCATTGGTTATAGTGAACTTGGTTTTAAAAAGGGGAAAAACTTTTTGCTAAAACAAGACTATAAACTGTACAGTGCTCAACGATCCACAACGACGCTTCACTCCACGTGCAAGGCTTAACACTATAGGTGATATAGTTTATGTTATATTGCCTACTTGCTAGTTACATAGAACTTTGATTATGGTATGCTTAGATGAACATAACAACTATAGTTTGAAAACACATGTGTGCTTACTCTCTTCTGTCATCGCACTTTCGCGAACCTCTCTCACTCATGTTTTCCTTTGATATGAAGATCATGAGTGGATGCGTTAACCTAACTCAAGCCCAGTTGGTGGCGTTGATCACTGAACAAGTTACTACAGCACTCGCAGCTGCCCAGGCAGGAGGTATAACCGCCATCACAACTTACTCTAGGATCTTTAGATCCTACTCTCGTAAACCAACACTTGTGCTTAATTTTGTTTTACGCACACGACAGGTAAACACGCTCAGCCTCCTGTGTGTACTTTCAAAACCTTTATGGATTGCCGACCTACTACTTTCAACGGCACTGAAGGAGCTGTAGGCCTCCTCCACTGGTTCGAGAAGCTCGAGTCGGTTTTCGAAATGTGTGAATGCCCTGAGGCTCGTAGGGTGAAGTATGCTACTGGTACTCTCGAGGGCATAGCGCTCACGTGGTGGAACGCTCAGGTTCAAATGTTAGGGCTGGCAGCTGCAAACGCCACCCCATGGAACGACTTCAAGGAACTGATTAAGCGAGAATACTGTAATCGTGATGACATCCACAAGTGGGAAGTGGAGTTCTTTAACCTGAAGATGATGGGGTCAGAGATAGATGCGTATACGAAGCGATCCAATGAACTGGCAGTGTTATGTCCAACTATGGTGGATCCTCCCATCAACCATATCGAGCTGTACCTCAAAGGCTTAGTACCAGAGATTCAAAGTCGTGTGACTGCTGCTAACCTTGCTACCATCCAGGATGTTACTCGTCTTGCTCATCGTCCCACAGACCAGGCAGTGGAACAGAACAGGCTGCCTAAGCGTATAGGTGCTACTGCTCCTACTACTTTTGCTGTTCCCAGTGACAACAAACGAAAATGGGATGGAGCCTCCAGCAAGGGTTCAACTACAGTTCAGTCCCAGGCACAGCAGCGAAAGACTGATGACTACCAGAGTCCTGGTCAGCAATCATATGGTAGTCAAGGGCAGGGTGGATATCGGGGAAACCACCCAAAATGCAACAAATGCAACAGACACCACAGTGGTCAGTGCAACAAGGGACGTTGTCAGAGGTGTCTCAAGATGGGTCATGAAGCCAAGGATTGTAGGAGCTCACGGCCTGCAAATCAGAATCGTCAGCAGCAACAGCAAGCACCGCAGAATTAGCAACAACAACAAGGCAACAGGGGATGCTATCAGTGTGGCGCTGAAGGGCACTTCAAGAGACAATGCCCGCAGTTAAATCAGAATCAGAATCAGAACCACAACCAAGGAAACGGGAACAATAATGGGAATAACAATGGGGGTAATAACGACGGCAATGGTGCCAGGGGTCGAGCGTTCGTGATTGGTCAGGGTGACGCAAGGAATGATCCTAACGTGGTGATGGGTAAGTTTCTTCTCGACGACTTTTATGTTACTGTTTTATTTGATTCGGGTGCCGATACCAGTTATGTGTCTCTAAAAGTTAGTCAAATGCTTAAACGCACACCAACACTTTTGAACACCAAGCATGCTGTAGAGTTAGCAAACGGTAAAAGCCTAGAAGCCACACACATAGTTAAGGGTTGTAATCTCGTCTTAGCTGGTCAGACTTTCTCTATCGATCTCATTCCTATAGTTTTGGGTAGTTTCGACATCGTCATTGGGATGGATTGGTTATCCCAACAGCAAGTAGAGATCCTTTGCAAAGAGAAGATTGTTCGTATTCCCCGTTCTAGTAAAGAACCTCTCGTGATCCAAGGCGACAAGAGTGGTGCTGTTGTGGGCATCATCTCCTTTCTTAAGGCCCAGAAGTGTTTGTGAAAGGGCCACACTGCTATTTTAGCACTCGTTACTGACGCATCAACGAAAGAGAAGAAGATAGAGGATATTCCAGTTGTACGTGACTATTCTCAAGTGTTTCCTAAGGAATTACCTGGTCTACCGCCTCATCGCCAGGTCGAATTTCAAATCGAGCTAGCTCCTGGAGCAGCACCAATAGCTCGTGCACCGTACCGCTTAGCTCCATCAGAATTGGAAGAACTATCTACACAACTGCAAGAGCTCTTGGACAAGGGTTTCTGTGACAACTGGCACGAAACCGGTAATTTCCGTACACTTTAACTATTAGTTAATGACTGCAATTATGTGCTTAATTGTCAGCAAAGTCTGGACACATACTAAACAAGTGAATTCATGCACGTTGTATACTACAAAATATTGCTTTATGCATAAACGAGAGCGTTGCGTCAGAAATACTAGTAAACTCACCGGTAAGACACACTGTGTCAACAGAACTGCAGAAAGCAGTCAGACATTAAAATTGGAGCCTAGGTGTAGGTCCAACGACAAGAATACATTAAAACCCAAGAGTACATACAAGGGTTGAATATATAGACATTACGAAAGCAAAAATAAGCACTAAAAAGCACCCGAAACGCACTTTAAGTGCAGAATTTTAATAAATTCAGCTCTAAACAGCTTTTAACAACATAATTATTATGCAGAAATTACGTTTTATTATCTAGAATACTTCCCTAAGTGTCGGGAGTTGAAAGTGTCACAAAAACATACTTGAAAGACACTAAACGGTGCAATTTAGCACTTTAACGGATCAATATCCAACCGAACAACCGGACTTTACCCGGAACATAAAAATATTGACAATGACATTGTTTACACTTTTCTGAGCTAGTTAGGGTCCCCGAACACCCTAACACCCCTTGTAGTACACTACACACATAATACTCTAATTAACACCATTGGAACATAACTAATCACTTAACCATTCAATTGAAATCTAACCATAACCGATCGGTTCCCCATGTGGGGACACACACCACAATTTTGATTATTTTATTTCATGTTGTGTAGTATCAAGATGGCATAATATTTGATGGTTAAAGCTCAAAGATGGGTTATATAATTACATGCAAGATCACACTTTCATTCACTAAACACTTCAAAAAAAAATTGCTCTCTCTCCTTCTCTTTGAAGCTCACGGCCGCCACCCCCTTGCCACACTACCACCATCATCCACCATTGTTCCCTCAATCCACATACATACAAGTGTGCAAGAGATCATACAAGGAGGCTCGGTGCTTTCGGAAACTCAAGAACCTCTCTACATTGCTTTTATCCACCTTGTTTACGCCTTGTTTCTTCCCTAGCCTCGAGCTAGTAGTAAGTGCTTCTAGACACCCTCTTGTCCTTGTTTAAAGTGGTTAATAAGAGATTTAACGGTTAAAACTCAAGAACACGCAAGATCAAAACTAAAAGTCTTGAAAGAATGATGAACTAGATGGATAAAGAGTAACTAGTGGTGTAAATCTTGTGAATCTTATCTAAATGTGATTATTTTATGTTGTTTGATGCTAGTAGTGGGATGGATCATCATCTAACCATGCTAGATCATGTTCATGGAACATGAACTAGTGATATGTTAAGTGTAAAAGTTGTAAGATGATGAACCCTTCCACTCATGAACATGAACTTGTGTAAAAGTTATTTTTCTTGTAAAATGGAGTTCTAAACTAGTAGATCTAAAGATCTACAAGTGGTTTTTCGGAAAAACCAAGTAAAAGATACAAGACTTGTTTCAAAGCCGGATCTTACACAAACTAAAAGCCTTTTTGTGAACAAACAAGTGTGTAAACACTTGTGTGACAAGAGGATTTAACAAAGAAACACTTTCATAACTTTTGATTAGAAGTTGTAAAATTTCATATTCTTTAAAAATAAAGTTCAAGAAACTGATTTTATTTTTAAAGATAACAAGATCCGCTGAATATGTTAGGAAGTTACTACATATTTTTACAAACTTTCAAGTTCATAAGTTTGTGGTATATGCTTGTTTTGACAAGTTTGGTAATTAAAGATTGTGTTGTTGATATTGTTGATGGTTTAAAAGAAAATAAACACATGTTTTGAAAACATGGGAAAACTCCATTTTTAGGGGAAACTCTGTCAAAATTTCTATAAATTTTGACACTTAGAAAAATATAAGTCTTTGAGAAACTTATTCCCTAAAAATGTATTTAAAAATATTACCAAGGTTTCCCTAATTTTTGGTGACAAGAAATGAGGATTTCTTCAAGAATAAAAATGGATATTAAGTATGTATATATTTTTGAGAAAAATATATATATTATTTGATCACCAACTTTTGTGCTAAGTGTATATAGTATGTGTTATACGTGCTAGTGTATTAAGACTTAAAAATACACTAAATACTCGTGAGAAGTATAAACACAAAAATACACATACAACATACAAGATACATAATTCGGGTGCAAAGTGCAAAACACGAGATACTTATATTAATTTTTGAGAAAATAATATAAGTAAGATACTTAGTTAAAAATATAAAATATTTTTAACACATCAATACAAATACAAAAGAGAGTGACTGTACTTGTGCGACACAAGTCTAGTGACTAACGTTAAGAAAACGCGTATAGGTCACGACGTTAATTAAGCAAATCCGGTGAAGTTTACGACGCAAGGAACGCAAAGTTGTGAGTTCATGCTCCCCCTTTTCTTTTAACTGTTTTCAGTTTTATAACTTCGGGGGTGAAATACATGTTACAAATAAGACAATATTTATAAATGGTATGATACAAAAACAAGAGGCACGCTTGGTGATAACTAGTACCAAGTATGATGCGTTTTGAGAAATGATACGAGAAATTGTGTCACGAATAGGGTACCATAAGCACCATTAATCGTGTACATACTTAGACCGCAGAACAAAAGGTTAGATCTAATGGGTTTCAGGGCAGCCCCACTCTTGGTGACAACTAGTACCGAGTAGTGTTTTTGTGTCTCAGTCGTGAATCGACTACAGAAAAATGCCTATGGTTTGGTGACTTCCTATGTCGTGTCACATGTTAATGGCTTTGCAACCCATTAACACTTGATACATACAGAAATACGTGATTTATACAAGAATACATGACTAATACAAGATACATACCATGTTTTTCATACAAAGTATACAAACGTACATTACAAGAACTGCATGAATTCACACCAACATTATGTTGACGTTTTTCAAAACTCACATGTATTTCAGGTAACTAGAAGTGGATGTGCGCGCGGCCTTACTCATGCTTGTGGATGTCGCTTATGTTTATCTTTAAATAAAGTTGTAAATTTTTTAAGACAATGTTTCATGCTATCTAGCGATGTAAACGCTAAACTTATGTTCTCAAATTATGGTATTTGAAGTTATTTTCATGAGCATGTAGTATGTTTACCTTTCGTATGCAATGAGAACTTTTCATGATCACACCTCGTGCTTCCGCCGCAGAAAGGGGTGTGACAGTTTCATACGTCCTAGCACTTCGCCCTGGGGAGCACCGGTATTATTTGTAAAGAAGAAAACGGTACCTTCAGGATGTGCATCGACTACCGTGAGCTTAACAAGGTAACCATAAAGAATCGTTATCCTCTTCCACGCATTGATGACTTATTCGACCAACTGCAAGGGTCGAGCTACTACTCCAAGATCGATCTGAGATCGGGTTACCATCAACTGAGAGTCCGAGATGAGGATATCTCTAAGACAGCATTCAGAACTCGTTACGGCCATTACGAGTTTCTGGTCATGCCATTCGGATTAACAAATGCATCTGCGGTTTTCATGGATCTTATGAACCGAGTGTGCAAACCTTACCTGGATAAGTTTGTTATTGTTTTCATCGACGACATCCTGATCTATTCTAAGAGTCAGGAGGAACACGAGCAGCATCTGCGGATTATTTTGGAACTGCTTCGAACAGAGCAACTTTATGCTAAGTTTTCAAAATGCGACTTTTGGCTTCGTGAAGTCCATTTTCTAGGCCACGTGGTAAACAAGGATGGGATACACGTTGATCCATCCAAGGTAGACTCGATCAAGAACTGGCCTGCACCTCGTACACCAACAGAAATCCGCCAATTCTTGGGTTTGGCGGGATAATACAGAAGGTTCATCAAAGACTTCTCGAAGATTGCACAGCCGCTTACTCTACTAACTCAGAAAGGTGTCACCTATCGTTGGGGTAATACACAGGAATCCGCATTTCAGCACTTAAAGGATAGACTTTGTAGTGCACCTATCCTTTCATTGCCAGAGGGCACATACGATTTCGTGGTTTATTGTGACGCATCAATTCAGGGTCTTTGTTGCGTACTGATGCAACGGGATAAAGTCATTTCTTACGACCCGCACCAACTTAAGATTCACGAAAGGAATTACACTACACACGATTTGGATCTGGGAGCTGTTGTTTTCGCACTCAAGATATGGAGACATTACCTGTACGGTACCAAGTGCACCATCTACACCGATCACAGGAGTCTCGAGCATATCTTCAAGCAAAAGGAGTTGAACATGCGGCAACGACGATGGGTCGAGCTATTGAATGACTATGAGTGTGCGATCAAGTACCATCCAGGCAAAGCCAATGTTGTGGCCGATGCCCTTAGTCGAAAAGATACTACGCCTAGACGCGTACGTGCTTTACAACTAACTATCCAATCTAGTCTTCCTGCACAGATACGAGATGCTCAGGCAGAAGCATTGAAACCAGAAAATGTCAGGGCTGAAGCCCTACGCGGCTCAAGGCAACGGTTAGAACAAAAGGAAGACGGCGCCTACTATGTAACAGGACGCATCTTGGTTCCCCTCTATGGCAACTTACGAGAACTTGTAATGGATGAAGCACATAAGTCTCGTTACTCGGTACATCCTGGGTCGGATAAGATGTACCACGATCTCAGAACTACGTATTGGTGGCCTAGCATGAAATCTCACATAGCAACTTACGTTAGCAAGTGTTTGACTTGTGCGAGAGTCAAGACGGAATACCAGAAACCATCGGGCCTACTCCAACAACCAGAGATACCACAATGGAAATGGGAGCAAATTTCCATGGATTTCGTTACTGGCCTGCCTAGATCTCAACGTGGGAATGATACTATTTGGGTGATCGTGGATCGACTCACAAAGTCTGCACACTTCTTGGCTATCAAGGAAACGGATAAGTTCTCCACTCTAGCAGACGTTTATCTTAAGGAAGTTGTCTCGAGACATGGGGTGCCAACATCTATTATCTCTGATCGTGATGCACGTTTTACTTCAGAACTGTGGCAAGCAATGCACAAATCTTTTGGCTCTCGTTTAGACATGAGCACAGCTTATCACCCGCAAACGGATGGGCAGTCTGAACGCACCATCCAAACTCTAGAAGACATGCTTCGTGCATGTGTAATCAATTTCGGCAACGGCTGGGAAAAACACCTCCCTTTGGTGGAGTTTTCGTATAACAACAGTTACCACACCAGCATTCAGGCCGCTCCATTTGAGGCATTGTACGGGCGTAAATGCCGATCACCTCTTTGTTGGGCAGAGGTGGGGGATAGTCAGATCACAGGTCCAGAACTGGTAGTAGACACAACGGAAAGGATTGCACAAATACGACAACGAATGGCGGCAGCTCGTGACCATCAGAAAAGCTACGCTGATAAGCGCAGGAAACCACTCGAGTTCCAAGTTGGGGATCGAGTGCTACTCAAAGTCTCACCTTGGAAAGGTGTAGTTCGTTTTGGTAAACGAGGCAAGCTCAATCCGCGATATGTCGGACCGTTCGAGATCATTGAGAAGATAGGCAAGGTGGCCTACAAATTGAACCTACCAGCAGAACTCGGTGGAGTTCACAACGTTTTTCACTTGTCAAATCTGAAGATATGTCTGTCAGATGAGACCCTCATAGTTCCTTTGAAGGAGCTCACTATCGATGATCAGTTGCGATTCGTCAAGGAACCGATTGAAATCATGGACCGAGACGTTAAGGTCCTCAAGCACACCAGAATACCTCTTGTTCGAGTTTGTTGGAACTCCCGTCGTGGCCCAGAGTTCACCTGGGAACGAGAAGACCAAATGAAACTCAAGTATCCCCAGTTGTTCGAGAACAATGCAACTACTACTGAGGCTGAAGCTAATGCGGAATTTCGGGACGAAATTCCAAATCAACGGGGGGATGATGTGACACCCCAGGAAAACCAATAAACCATGCAAACTTAACTAGCTTCCTCAGTAACCACGTGCTAAATTTCGGGACGAAATTTCTTTCAAGTTGGGGATAATGTGGCAACTCGAGTTTTCAAGGTCTCTATTCGACTTAACCTTGTACTTATTTGCAAAGCGTGTTTTCTATATATTTGGTGTGCATTATATATGAGTGTATAGTAATAATTTGCTTTGTGCTAATTTGTGTTTTATAATTTAATATGTAACCTTGGCCGAATACCCCCCCTACGAAATCACCCCAGCCGAAATACCCACCCGAAAACACCCCTTGTGGTGAAAACACATTATGTTTTTGTCCACTAGGGGGCCAACGAAAACAAGAATGGGCCTCGGCCCAGTAACGACTGAATAAAGGAATTGTTTTAACTCGTGCACGAAATCGATAATTGGCAAAACCCTAACCGCCTCTCGCATTCTCTCTCGCTACCCTTTGAACCTGACGGCAAACTTGTGTTCCCCGGATCCTCTAGATCAATCAAGTTATTGTCTCGCCCGTCGCGGTTAGTGTTAGCCTTTAACTGAGTGTTTAATTTGAATCAATTGTATGAACGATTTGTTTATTAGCATAACTGTGATTGTGTAGTGCTTATGATCGTAAGACCGAATGATGATTGATAAGTAACTAGATCTTTGTGAATTATATGTTGTATAGGGATTAATCTTGATAGTTATATGATCGCTTGTTACTCGAATAAATTCCAATGATTCATGATGCCTGAATGATGATTTTGATTGTACTGACGATTGAGTATATAAGCAATTGTATTAGTTTTCTGATTGATCGATTGATTGTTGAAGCGGTCGAAACTGTTAAGTGACGATTAGAGTTGTTGCTATTCGTAACTGATGTTGATGATGATGTTGTGACCAGCGAAAACACAAGGATCAGACGAAAACACTTTGTGTTTTCGTCACACCTCATGTTCGACGAAAACCAAAGGGTTTTCGCCACTAGGGATTTCGCCAGTATAGGGTTTTCGTCCCAGGTGTCTTCGTCTCAAGTGATTTCGCCATATAAGTGATTTCGACACATGAGATTTCGTCCAAATGGGTGACCACAGTAACCTTGTTTAGTCTATTAACTGAGTTAAGTTTATTAACTCTGTTAACCTTATTAACTGTGTTAAATAATGTAACCCTGTTAAGTAGGTAACTCTTATGGTTTGTTAACCTCGTTAGCTAATTAACTCTGTTAAGTGGTTAACCCTGCTAACTATGAACTGTGTTATGTATGTCAAATATGTTATGTATGTTAACTGGGTTATGTTAACTGGGTTATGTTAACTATGTTATGTAAGTTAAGTTCATTTTGTATGATAACTCTGCTGATTCTGATCAACTCTGCCATGTGTGCAAACTATGCTAAGTGTGCTAATCTTGTTAAGTATTATAACTTCGTTAAACCCATTAACGCCGTTAGGTATATTAATGGATAATATTAATAGAATAAACTGAGAGATCAACCATGTGAAGCATGAATTATGTGAACCTGGTTAACTGATGTAGTGGTGCATGATGTGAACTGCCAAGTACATTTAGTGATATAGATTGCATGTGAAGCGGTACCAACATAAACTGATTTTCGCATACGTGCATAATTATAGGCCTTGACTGATTAATTGGAACCAAGTAATTAATCAAACTGAGCAAACCAAGGTGAGTTCACACTCCTAAGGCATGGGATTCCCGATGGGTTGGGAATGGGATTGAATAACTATTTATATTATCAACAATACCAGACTACTTGCTACTGTCCTCGGATTGAGAAGGGCACGTACGTAAAACCTACGTACACTCATACTTGCTACTGTCCTCGGATTGAGAAGGGCACATACGTAAAACCTACGTACACTCATACTTACTACTGTCCTCGGATTGGGAAGGACACTTATGGATACGACTAGTCTAGTAACATACAACATGGGAAGCCCCCACTAAATATCGTGAAAAGGTTTTGGGAAATTAATGATACTGGGTAATACATGGTTATGAAACGAACTTATGATTTCCGAAACGAACTTAATAACTAAACAACCAACTGTGAACTCGCTCAACTTTGTTGTTGACTCGTTGTTACATGCCTTGCAGGTCGTTAGGTATCTATGGAGCTTGCAACGGAGTGGGAAGAGTCGTTGTGGGACATGGACAGCTGTGTGCCATGCTAAACATTTGAAACGTTTAAACTTATGATTTGGTTTTAACATTTTGCTTCCGCTTGCAACTTAAACTATGTTTTGTTTAGACACCAATTGTATTGTGTTGGATTTTTATATACTACTTACATGCTTGTTCAATATGATTGGTGGCTTGATCCTGGTCAGTCACGCCTCCAAGCGGTGATACTCCGCATGTGGATTTTGGGGGTGTGACAATACTGGAGGATGATTTGCTTGTGTTTAGCAGAATTGATGATTTTGTTTTTGAGTTAGTAGTTTATCGAAATGAGACCGAGATTTGCTTCTTGAAGAAACCTGAATCTGATGATGATAGTGTACTTGAGATATCCAAGGCTGATTATGTTGAGAATGTATTCAAGGTACGTATGTATTTAGCATTAGCAGTAAAAGATTTAATTATTTTGGCATTTTATTAATTATTCCATTAATGTTGACCAGGACATCTATGAGGATGATGAAGTTGTGTCTGTAGGTGAAGGAAGAACCGTTACTCAGGTACTTACTAAATTATTAAAATTATTTATTTTTAATTTAACACATATAAGAATTTAATGTTTTTAGAACTATTAGTAATGCTGTTTACTGATGTTATATTTATGCTATAATGTATTATTTAGAAGAAGTTACCATTCAATGTTGAATGCGCGTCGAAGAAATGCATGTCTTCACGATTGAACAAAACACAAGATGTAAGTTTACCATCTTAAATATTGTTATATTACTATGGTTATTAAAGTTACTCTATCACAACAGGTTAAGAAGAAAGGTAAAGTTCCTTCTGAGAGAAATGAGACGGTCAACAATACGACTAAGGGAAATGCTGCCTTACCTGTCGACACAAGTGATCATATTGGATGTTCTTCATCTGCTCATAAGGTTAAGGTATCTATACTCGCCACTTAATTAGTATATGTTATATAAACTGTTTTTTTTTGTGCATATATTCAACATTCCTTTAATTCACACGTATATGTTTACTTTTTCATCAAGGGGAAGAGAGCCGACAACGTTTAGAAAAAGCGTAACCGTAGAAATAAGAGTACAAAGACTGCAAAAAAAACATTCAGGACATCTTCTCGACCCTGAGTTCTTTCATTTTGATCACAAAGGAGACTATAGGCTGGTATACCATTTTTTATAACAAACTAATGATTTATGTTTATTTGTTTGACTATTATTTTTTTCCACACAATACATGTAGCATCTTCCTGCTGAAGTTGCCAGACGAGCAGGTCTTTCTGTTGATCTTCATCCTTTGAAAGTTCAAAACATGGTTGGAGTTGTGAATGTTTATGATGTCAAGATGGAGTTAAATGAACTGAAGCCATGTTATGCGTTGGATGGTTGGAGGAAGTTTATGACTGAGAATAACTTGAGGTTTGGTGATATGTTGCACTTTACATACGTGTCTTCGCAGCAGAAGATCGTATTAAATCATGTTACTTCAGTTTAACAAGGACTTTTAAGTATGTTCTGATAGCAGATATTATAACTATGAATTTTTTCAAGGTGATGTTGCATGGTTTTTTTTTAACTTATTAACTTGATGTTTTGTTGATATGTATGGCTAACATGATAAAACACTGTTATTAGCCCTTTGTGTTTTAAATATAGATGATACCATGCTTCTTTTTGCTAATAGTAACTGCAATTAGTAGAAACTTAATTTATTAATTGCAAATGTGACATTCTTCTGCATTTATTGGTTTATGAATTCATAATAATGGATGGATATATATGACAGTATTTGGCATGATAATGTTATGTTTCATGTTGTAAAAACCAGGGAATTGTCAGATAATAGATTGCTTTGCCCGATTAGATTGGGTGTTAAATTATAGTTCTTTAAGTCATTGTTTCGTTTTCTTGAATTCTATGTAATTTTGTAAAGAAGTACAATAACAAACAGTGGTTTGAACATCTATTTGCCTTTTGGTCAACAGTTGATGGAAACCCATGTTAGGTTGAACAGTGTTTTGAAGAGGAAAACAGTGTGAGAAGACATTAGATCTGATTAAGTTAAACATCTGTTCAGGCTTAAACAGAGGTTTGGCCTTAAACAGATGTTTGGCCTTCTATATCAGATGTTTGGACTTAAACAGTTGTTTGACCTTAAACAGATGTTTGGGCATAAACAGACGTTTGACCTTAAACAGATGTTTTGCCTTAAACAGATGTTTGGCCTTTTATATAAGATATTTGGACTTAAACAGATGTTTGACCTTAAATCGATGTTTGGCTATAAACATATGTTTGGCCTTAAACCAAACATCTGTTTAAGGTCAACATCTATTTTACTATTGGTCAACATCTGATTGACTTTTGGTCAACATCTGTTTGAATTTTGGTCAACATCTCATTTAGTATTCAACAGAACTTTGAATAACTCAACATATGTTTAATTCGTTGTTTTGTTTTCTTGAATTATATGTAATTTTGTAAAGAACTACAAGAACAAACATTTTTACAAAATCCTAAATCACCCGATTATGTAAGTGCATTGAAGTAAAAGTGGAAATGATGTTATTCATGTGGTCCTGTTGTGCTTTTGTTTGACCTCTAATATGGGTTCATGATCTAATCCAGTGATTTGAAGACAATATTGTTGAATCCAATGAGATCCTTGATGTAATGAGGTCGTATTAATAACAAATAATAATTAATATAACTAAGTTTTCCGAGCCCGGGAAGCAATCCCGGGTAATAACCTAGTTACAATCATATTTATATAATAAAATATTAGTTTAGGTTGGGTTGGGTTGGGTTGTGATAGTGGGTGAAAAATTGGATTGGGTTGGGTTGTGTAGGTGGAAGAGAGAGAAATCAGTATTTTAATAAAAGATTGGGTTAGGTTGGGTTGTGATAGTGGATAGTCTTAGAGCATTCACATCCATGGTATCAAATTCTGTGTGTGGTATTTTTAAAATATAAAGAGTATAAAAAGTGGTAATGAGTGGATAAGAGAGAAAATGTTACTGTTTATCTGTATATTTGGGGGGATACTGTTCACCCCTTATCATTTTTTTAATATATTTTGAAAGTGGTTGTGGGTGAAGGAGAGAGAAAAGGTAATGATAAATGTATAAAAAATATTATTTAATTGAAAAGGAAATATAAAATTTAGTGTTTTTTAGTATAATTTAGGGTGAAAATATGATAGGTTGGATATCAATGCTCTTATACATTATAATATATAGTATAGGTATAGACATAATATAATGGTACATAAATTATAAATATTTATGTCAATTATTGTCTTATTAAAAACACTATACTTTTGTCATCTAATTTTACAAAAATAAATCACATTAATAATAATCATAAAATGTCATTTAGTTTTGAACTGATCACGTATATATGTATTCTTTTTACATATATATATATATATATTGTTTCGAGTCCTAAATATTACTTTTAAATGCCCAAAAAATGCATCCGATAACACATGTGATTGATGTAATTAAGTTTTAAAATTTATAAATACCATAAAAATAAAAATAATAAAAACAATATTTCAATAATGTTTAATTTTGCATTTTGAGACCCCCCCCCCCCCCCCCCCGGTTTTACATTATCCTTTTCTTGTGAAGCTCCTCAGAGAGAACATTGATGGTTAAATAAGATTTGTCAATGCATTACTTATATTATTGATTAATTTTACTTTATTTTCTACTATATTTTTCAATTTGTTACTAATACATTTTCTTCCATATACGTTATTTACAATAGGTTTAGTGTTATTGAATAGTATGATATGATTCAAGTCGACAATATTTCGTAAGGTGATGATTGTTTTTCAATTGGTCAACGACGAACGCGAGATTATTGGTTACAAAGCTTCAAAAATTAGAAGTATTAGATCAATAGGCTTTCTATTGATATTTCAAACTACAAAAACGTAATTTCATAATATATTTATCTTTTCGTTTTTATTTATATCAATAGTACGTTGGTTGTTTTTTTTAGTGTTTGAACCCAAGAGTTCTATAATAATTTGCTTCGGAGAATTTCGTTATAACCATCATAAACGTATAATATTCTGTCAATACGTCGAAAACATATTATTTTGTCCAAATCGTGAAGTTTGCATGTATTATCACTAGTCAACTATATAAAAGTACATTTCATTTCTAATTATTAAAATACAGGTGAGAGTTATACTAAAAATAAAAAAAATATATACTTAAAAATGCAAGAAGCATTAGACCAAGGGGTGTAGGGATCGTCCCCTCCCCTCCCCCCCCCCCCCCCCCGGGGCGCCGCGCGTCCCCCTCGTCCCACACCGCCCCCTCCCCATCGTCACATCGCAAACGGCACAAGCAAGACGTTGGAGACGAGCTTGATTGTTTGAAAAGTGGGCCCTTCAAAGCTACTTTTATATATAAAAAATAAGGGGATGGTCCATCCTTCACACCCTTGGGTAGTCCTCAAGGGTATGGTCCTCCACCTGATGTGACGTGGCGGATAGTTCCTAAAGAGACTACCCAAACCACACCCTATGGTCTTAGGAGACGCAAGACACGCCGTTCTCAAAAAAAAAAAAAAAAAAAAAAAAAAAAAAAAAAGACGCAAGACACCACTGAAAAAACACTTTCAAATGCACCATTATTGGAACCCAGATTTCTCCTTTAACAGGTAACAATGCGAACAAACATGTTGCAAGTAGACTCTGTTTGTTTGTTTTAGGTCACTTTTTGCAACACGTGAACCCCGCCCTTCACTCAACAAAGGCTAGGCTTTTATAGGCTTTCATATATTACATTTATCGACGTATCGTATCTATTAATTAATAATTATAATTATACTATTCTTAGCTTTTTCTTAGTATATTTTGGAACTATTACTATTAATAATCCATTCGAATAGGTATATCTTATGTCACATGTGGGTTGTTATAAAAAATGCAGTCCTCTCACATTTTATTTTCAATTTGAGAGGGACCAATACTATCTTTTTCTGATACTCATCTAATTTACACCTAACAATAACATCATAACCAAACCAAATAGTTTTATTACTTCAAACAGTTGAATTCAAAAACAATTCAAGTTTATATATTAATTTGTTATTGTAAAACTCTACAAACGAGTTAAACTGCTTGATCTAAGCGTAATAATTATGAAATTTAATTACTATTTATGATACAATTACTTGTTATATCATCTCACGATTATGGAACTTAATTACTATTTATCAACATCTATTTCATAATTACTTGTTCTTGTTATATCATCTTAAATTTGTAAATATTAACTGATAAATAGCAACAAAGTTTCATATCTCACAATTCCTTGTTGTATCATCTTAAATTTCAAAATATTAATTACTAAATGGTAACAAAGTTTCAAATCATAATTATTTGTTATAGCATCTTAAATTTCCAAATTATTATGACTAAATATAGTAACAAACTTTTATCATATAGCTAGCTTTAATCATTTGTAAAAGTTTTACACCAATATAACAATAATTAAATTAAAACTCCTTTAGAAAAAAGTGAGATCAAGACAAACATATACTTATGTTGTTATATAAAAACAATAGTTATTAAAAGAAACAATCAAACTCCGTGTACCAAGTCAAGTTGTTTGTTAGTTCTTTAACTTCTCTGCATACTTTTCTGGCGTTCGCCCAAACTTCACTTCAATATTCTATATTTCTTCAACTTTATTCCCTTCATTCCCAACTAACCCTAACCCCACTTTTCTATATATTCATCATCATAAACAAAATTTCTTCATTATTTTCCAAACATGAACACACAAGGAAATATTCCCTTCTCATGGGAAAATCGGCCTGGTGTCCGAAAAGACTACTCCTCCACTAAAGAAGGGTGGCTACCACCGCCACCATGCAAAGATCAGGACAACTTCTCCACCAGAGAATGGAGGAGGGTGTCGCTTCACGACAACTCTTCCACCAAAGAAGGGCGGCTACCACCGCCGCCCTATGAGAACTTAAACAAGGCTACTTGTCAAGATTTAGGACTCCCTCTTCCACCATGTGTTTTTCAACCTCGTTTAAAAAGTAGTAGATCAAGAAGAAGCAATAAAGATGATGACCCTTTTCTCATGGCTTATAAAGAGTGTACCAAAAGCCATAAAAAGAGTAGCTTGATGAGAAAGAACTCTTTGTTTGGATCTTGTAAGTATTCTTGTAACGTGAGGGATGATAGTATTGTGAGGGTGTCTCAGATTCCGGTGTCCAACACGAATTCTGATGGAAAAATATTACATACATCAAGGTTAGAGATTTGATGGTCGGTCTGGTTAAACACTTAAACTACAACTATGTCAAGGGCTAGCCATTTATGGACCGGTTTTAATTTCTAAGCATATATATGGTGGTCCTAACTTGTCTTACATGGGTGGGTTTGATCCAGATTGGATTTTCTTCCTAATCTAAACCACTTCAGATGCTTGAAAAGTAGTTATGGGTGATCAAGATCAATGAGTTAATTCTTTTTATGTATTATATCAACTAGCTTCGTGGTGTGTAACATATGATCGGTCTGAATAGTATACAAATAGACAATCAATAGCTTTCATTCATGATGAATTCAAGACTTTGATTCCAATCATAAAAATGAAAGGTGCAGAAATCTCAAAATATATGTATTTGTCATAAAGTTATTACATAATAGATCACCTTATGAAACTCCTGCCCTGCCTCCAGGACCCCAGTGCGATCTTCTTCTTTTAAGGTCATGCATGGGGGTAACTAAGTTACTATTTGGGCTGCGGACCTGCCAACCCCACTTGATGGCAAATGCAGTATCCTGTTTTGACGATGGTCTCCGAGAGGCTATCGAAGACATTGTTGTTTGCGGGGGGTCCTACTTTGGTGACCTTCAGTGGCGTTTGGCATCTTTGCCGATGCGTTTGGGTGGTTTGGGTCTCCTCTCAGCTCGGGAGGTTGGAGTTTATGCTTTTGTGGCGTCTAGAGCTCAGTCGTATGTATTGCAAGACTACCAACAGGCCCTTGAGTACTTAAGTGTCTCTCTTCCAGACTTTGATATTGGCGGTTTCTCTAATATGGACACCGCCCCCCCCCCCCCCAAAGCCACAAAAAACTTTGGCGAATGCTCTATTTGACAAAATCGCTCAGAGTCTGTGAGAAACATTTGATCTGTCTCCCCGCCAGAAGGCGGTGATTGAGTGCTTGAAAGGCCCCCATGCGCAAGACTTTTTGACTGTTATCCCGATCGAGGGGCTGGGGCAATGCATGTCGGCTGTTGAGTATAGGGCTATCCTCAAATACCGGCTGATGATCCCTATGTATCCAGAAGACGAAACCTGCCCAATCTGCCGTAAAGCCTGCATGGATAAATACGGGGAGCATGCTGTTCATTGTAAGGAGCTCCCTGGTTTCAAATATCGGCATGACTGGGTGAGGGATGTTTTGGGGGACATCTTGAGAAGAGCGGGGATTTCTGCGAAGAAGGAGGCCCCTGTGAATTTCCTTACAGACCCCATGGAAGGGAGATCTACACTGAGACCAGCGGATCTGCTCGTCTTTGGCTGGGCGGGAGGGAAACATGCTTGTGTGGATCTCACAGGAGTCTCCCCCTTAGTTGGTTTAAGGGAAAGCGGGTTTGTAGCAGGACAAGCTATAAGGAGAGCAGAATCAAAAAAGGTGGATAAACACGCTAAAGCATGTGCTGATAACCAACATGCATTTGTCCCCTTCGCCTTCGACACCTTTGGCTCCCTAGCTCCAGAAGCTATCCGTTTGTTGACTAGGGTCCAAAAGGTTGTCCATAACAGTTGCTCATCAACAGGGGGCAGAGGTTTGTCTTTAATAGGCTAGGGTTTGCTATTCAGAAAGGGGTAGCGGCGCAGCTTGTTGCTCGCTTACCTGCGATATTGATGTAAAGTGCATTATATTAAAAAAAAAAATTTTAATATAAATTTCGATAAGAAACTATAATATATTGACATTAGCGAATATTTAAAAGGTGTGGTCGTCAGTAATATGTTTTGTTTAAGGAGAGATAACAATACAATAAAATAAAAAAAAGAGTATAATGATTTAGAAGACAAAATGTTAAACAAAAAAAGTTTTGAGTGGTAAGATAATACCTATGAGAAGATGGTTGATTATGTAAGAATATATATGATGTAATGTTTTAAGAAACGAGAATGTATAAAAAGACATGATTTTAAGGTTGTAAAAATAAAGGTGATATTTGTAAATATGTGTGTATTAAAATAGTTTTTTTTACATAAATATATAACTTACAAATAAATGCCATTTTTTGAGCTCTACACATGTTTAGATTTCATTAATTTACGTTCTATGGTGCGAAGGTGTGGATGCCTTTACACGAGTTTGTGTCATACGACGCACAAGATTTGTTTCTACAAACAAGTCACGTTTTAAACTACTACTAGCCCTTTTGTGTATCTGATTGAAATAAATTCTATGGGTCAAATGATATGGAATTCCCAGTAGTGTATTTCTGATGCATAAAAATTTCTTAATTATGCTACAAAAATTGATTATAACTAGTAATAAAACCCCGCATTGCGGGGGTGTGAGGCGTAATACCATGAAAAGGATAATTTCTTGTTAACACCCCGTCCCGGAACGGGCCGAAGTGTCACAATAACGGTGGTCAGATCAAAAACATAATTCCATTTATACTTAAATGTATTACAAGGCTTTACAACTTAATAAAGGATATCTAATCCATTACAATTATTTCTACTGTCTTGTCCAAACACTCGAGCACTCTTCCATATCCCCTGTCCCAGATTGTCCTGATAACCTGACGTAAAGAAGAAAACACAACAAAGAAAAACGTACGTCTGAGCAAAATTTTGAAAAGTTTTGCCCAGTGTGCGGATAACGGAAGATAAAAGCTTATTTTATTTAATATCCGGAGTTAACTTTTTGTGAAAACGTTACGATGCATAAACATAATCAAAATCATATCTTACGGATGTACCCATGAGCAAACTGAAAACGTGACAATACACAGGTAGCTACTCCTGCATACTTATCACACGAAATGGTGAGTTGGCATACCCTCTATCCATTTCCTTATAACTTAAAATACTAGGATCGATCCATACGCCTCCTAGTAGCTTTGTACCACACTTGTACCTAGGGACGCTGTGAACTAATCTCTCCGTCACAGATGGAGCACATGCTGTTGATGCCACAACAACATGCTCGTGGGACACTCCACGAGAAGCGATACTCAGGGTAACAGAGTACAAATGGTCTTATTCACATAACTTATAAAACTTATTTTGAGAACAGAACAGAACTTATTTTCATAACAAAACAGAACTTATAAACTTATATTCAGAACAGAACGGAACATATATTGGAACATGCGATAATGAGTACAACTTAACAGAAAAACTATCGCATGACATGAAAACTAAAATCAAGGAATTCAACGGACTGTCAAATGAATCAATAATCAAAGACGTGAGGAGTTTTAAAAACAAGACATAGTAATTTAAAACAATTTGACTTGAGTAACATAATACTTATATATCATATTAAACTTGTAACTTATTTACTTATAACTTATAAGTCTTAAGATATTTAACTTGTAACTTGTAAAATACGAATCTTTGGCGAGATTGAAAGTATAAGAGTGGAACCAGTCATCAAGGTATGGTTATCAATCCTATCTTGACAATTTCGTCCCCAAAAATGTGGTTTATTAAACGAACAAGATAAAACCTTGACTCGTTAATAAAGAACCACTAGAGTTGAAAATGAAACTCGTATAAAGTAAAACAAAACCTTTTCAGAATGTTTGGAACTTATTTCCTAACTTAATCTTAATACGGAACTTGTATTCAATTGTCATAAATCAAAAGAAAGGATTTTTATCCGTACTCAACGGACATAAATCTAAAGAAAGGAATCTATCTGTACAGAACTTATAACTTATTTCATAACTTAATCTTAATACGGAATCTATTTGTACGAAACTAAATCTTAATACGGATCTATTTGTATGAAACTTATAACTTATTTCAGAACTTAATCTTAATACGGAAATCTAAAATCAGGAATACTATACTTGGATCAAAACGACATAAACCGAACTAAAGGATTCTATCCAACGGACATAAATCGAAAGGATTCTATATGTACCTAACTGACATAAATCAAAAGAAAAGATTCTATGAGTAAGGAATGTATAACTTACTAAATCTTAATACGGAATTCAGAATTGGCAGAAATCGAATGAAAGGAATCTACCCGTATGACATATCAGAATTGACAGAAATCGAAAGAAAGGAACCCGTACTATATATCAGAATTGACAGAAATCGAAAGAAAGGAATCTACCCGTATGATATATCAGAATTGACAGAAATCGAAAGAAAGGAATCCGTACTATATATCAGAATTGACAGAAATCGAAAGAAAGGAATCCGTACTATATATCAGAATTGACAGAAATCGAAAGAAAGGAACCCGTCCGTACTGAACTTATAACTTAGATCTTAATACGGACTTTAAAATCAGAATGATATGACGCAAATCGAAAGAAAGGAGTCTATCCGTACTGAACTTATAACTTATAACTTAGATCTTAATACGGACTTTAAAATCAGAATGATATGACGCAAATCGAAAGAAAGGAGTCTATCCGTACCCAACGGACATAAATTGAAAGGATTCTATACGTACGGAACTTATAACTTATTTCTTAACTAAATCTTAATACGGAATTTAAAATCAAGAATGATATGACGTAAATCGAAAGAAAGGAGGCTATCCGTACTGAACTTATAACTTATAACTTATATCAAAAAGGACATAAATTGAAAGAAAAGAAGCTATCCGTACCTTAAAATTTCCAAGTGATGCTACCTTGTTTCCAATTGTAGATTTATACGGGCAGAGTTTAGCCTACTGATTATCTTCTTAACCTAATTTGCTCACAAACTAGGTATTTAACTTAATACAGCATTTACGATAACTCACGAGATCAAATTCTCACAATGAATGACAAAATGCAATACTTTGTCCATCGAATTAATGATGATCCATTGAATTAACAATGAACGACAAGGTATAATACTTTACCCATCGAATTAACGATGATCCGTTGAATTAACAACGAACGATAAAGTATAATACTTTACCTATCGAATTAACGACAATCCGTCAAATTAATGACGAACGATAAAGTATAACCCTAATGTGGGCGGCACTTAAACATTCATTAGATATTTGAATCAATCGGACAATGAATCGTAGCAGCGATTGAGTTAATACCCTGTTCTGCAGCACCCCGCTACTCTTAATTAGTGTTTCGTGTGTGTTTGGAGAGTAATCGGACAATATCTCAGCCTAATTTTGGAGTTTGATCGAAGTTTTTGTGCCCAGAATCGAGTGCCAAGGCCTGCTATTTATACACGAAATTGGACTAGCTTACGGACCGTAAGCTTAAGAAGGTTGAGGTCCGTATGACTTCTTACGGACCGTAAGCTTGGTGACCTTACGGTCCGTAAGGTATACTTCATTCTTAATTTGTTGCCACGTGTGGAACTAGCTCAGATGAGTCGACATATTCTGAAATTTCAACTTGGAGAGCAAGTAATTCGGAAAATCGCCAAGTAGGGAATACCCCCCTGAGTTTTAGGGGCCCTAATCCTGATTCTGAAAATTCTGAAAATTCTAGGGTTTGTACAGAATCACTTGGGTGTCTTAATTAGGGTTTCCTATTGGACTATAAATCATAAGGGTTTTTTTCCATTTTTATTTTAAAAATTTCGGATGTTACATTTCTCATGGACAAGGAACTTGCAAGTGAGGTCACAAATTATTGAACCACCACCTCTTTGCCTAGATAAAGAGAAATAATTATGTAAAGAATTTAAATAACGTATTTAAGAAATTTGAATAATGTAAAAATTCTTGGATTGAGTTTCTCTACGTAGATACATAAGAAATGTTTTCAAAAGTAAAACTCGCTACAAATGTTAATAATTGTGTCTTCTTTAATAATTGTTCATGCATCCTAATGTGAAAAGGATTGACATTGGGAAATGGTTTTATGTTAAATCTAACATTGATTTTGCTGATTAAAAGACCATTAGACCGTGGGAGTATGGTCGGGCGGGGGTTTGGGGTATGGGTTGACACGTGTAACTTTGAAAACTCAATTCACAAACCCATTTTGTATGAGGTATGGTGGGCGTGGCTTGGCTGGCGTGGCCAAGCCACATCAGGTTTTTTTTTAATATATATATATATATATATATATATATATAACTATTAAAAACTACATAAACATACAAAATAATTATCAAAATAAAAAACTATCAATATTCGTCGTCTTCGTCGGTTTCGAACCCAGGAATCGTTGAAACATGATTCACCAAATCAGATCGAAGATTGTGATGTATATCCCTTGACTTGATCAAAAATTCATTTGCCGCTTTATCTTAGTCTGTTACGTTACCTGGTTGGGGGTCATCGTCATCATAGTAGGTAACGACCGCTCTACCTTCATCCTCCAAAATCATGTTGTGAAGAATGATACATGCGTACATCACGTTTCCAATCTGATCCTTGTCCCATAGTCGACAAGGCATTGCCAATATTCGCCACCTTTTCTTCAAAACACCGAATGCTCGCTCAACGTCTTTACGTGCAGCCATTTGGACCCTGTTAAACTTTAATCTCTTTGAATCTATGGTACCGTGTTTTGTGAACGATTTTAGGAAAACCCCCCACTCTGTGTAAATCCCATTAACTAGGTAGTACCCATACACGTACTCAACCCCGTTTACAAAGAAAGTTCCTTTGGGTCCTATACCATTTACCTGATCATTGAAAAGGGGCGAGTGGTTTATGATGGTAATATCATTATGTGAACCTGGCATACCGAAGAACGCATGCCATATCCAAAGATCTTGGGATGCAACCGCTTCAAGCATGATGGCTGGCATCCCGTGAAATCCACTCGTGTGAGTGCCTTGCCATGCGGTAGGACAAAGTTCCCATGGCCATTTCATTACAATCTAAACTACCTAGCATCCCGGGTAGCCCATGATAATCGGCGTGATGTTCCAATATTTGTTGCATGTCACTAAACGAGGGCTTTCTCAAATATCTTTTCCTATAAAGTTCTAGAATACACGAACAAAAGTTGTGAAGACTTTCTCTAGCTACACGTGCAGACATTTTTAAATAGTCATCCATAATGTCCGAACTATTGCCGTACGCTAACTGCCTAAGTGCGGCCATGACCTTTTGCCACGTACTAAATCCTAATTGCCCGGTTACATCCGGTTTTTGTTGGAAATAAACATACTTCTCCTCAAGATCTCTAGATATCCTTAAAAATAAGTTTCTACTCATACGAAAACGACGCCTAAACATTTTTTCATCATACTTAGGTTCCGCTGAGAAGTAATCGCTTACCAACAAATTGTTAGCGGTGTGCCGTTCACGAGCGATGTACCTTCTCCTCCGTTTAGGTTGCGGGGTCTCTTCCTCATCGTCTTCGTCTTCCACGATAGATTTCACCACCACCGCGATCGTTTGTAGAAATATTTTGGCACCATCGTCAGATGATGATGACGATACACTTGAACTTGAAGAACTCATGGCAAGATTGTGCTTTATGTGTTTGATATTGTGTGAGAAAAATGTTAAATATGGTAAGGTATATATAAAGGAAAAAAAAATTTTAAAATGCCCCCAACGACTAGTTTGAATTGGCAATTGAAAGCCCGCCATGTCACCTTGCTAGACCCGCCCCACGCCCGACTTCAAACCCAAGCCCACCCGGGGTGGTGGCTTGGGCGTTTTCCCCCAACCCACGCCCCAACCCAAGCCCCATACCCCATAGTCTTACCTCTTTGCCCCTCTTGCTTTCTTATTCCCATCCTCGCCATCAGACCACATGCCCAACGTCACACCATATCTCCGGCATCCCATTGCCACAGCCTCTTTTCACCTCTTCATTTTATACCTTCCCTAAAAAACAACGGAGAGAGAAACTTAGAAAGGGGATTACATTACCATCTTCCACTCCGCCTACCCGACTCTGACAACAGAGTAACCGTCCGATAACGATGATGAAAAGGTTTATCGATGATATCGACAGAGAAGTCTGATGGAGCGATTAAGACTCGATATGTGGCGGTGGTTTTAACCTTGGGTTTGGCGACAACCTATAGGTGAAGATAAGATCAACCAACATTAATCAGCCAGAAAACCGGCTGATTCAAGCGACGACGATGGCATGTCGAATTGTAAACATCTTTTTCTTGTTCCCAAGACGGCGCTCAATTTGTCCCAAGATGGAGCCGACAGTGTTTGTTGCGTTAGGCAAGACATTAGTGTGTGTAGAGTGCAGATAGATTTTGAAAAAAAAAAAAAACCATAATATGAATGGCATTATTGTAATTGTATCAGGGGTAAAATCATAATTTTGTCATGTACTGTAGCTAAGGAATGGGAATTGCGTAGCTAAGGAATGGGAATTGTTGTATATGTAATGGATGTAACATAATTATTGAATATTTGACACATTCATTATTTATTAAAAAACAAATATCAATACCGATTTTCATAATACCTATTAAAAATTGATTTCTCCCACGCTACCCGATGGAATTTGTAAGACCCTTACAGAACTTTTGATATTTTATATCAAATCTTATGCAAATCTATGATAAAATGCTTTTATAATTTAATCAAAACCTTTGATGTAATAACGTATTATAAAGTTCAAACTATTTTTAACAATATTTACAAAAGTTTTAAGTTCACAAGATGTTTAGAGTTACTACATAATGTTTTACAAACAACACCAAAGGATTTAATAAACAAAACATAGTTTCATTGCGGAAGCTTCTCTTTAAGTGCGTGTTCGGTTCTCTCAATAGCTTGATCTTCATCCGCAAGTTCGTTTCAGTTACCTATGACCAAAAATCATTAAAACATTAGTTATCGGAGTTTATAATGTGGTTTAGCAAGTTTACAAGGTCAAAACATATCAAACAACAAAATTTCCCAGCTCTAGAAGGCTGTCGCGTGCCGCGGCCGAGAAGATAAAAGCTCTCACGGCCCGCGAGAGTTGTCGCGTGTCACGCAGGCGACTTACTTCTCTGTCGCTTGGCGCGAAGGTCCATGTTTTCCAGCGATTTTGTTTATCAAACCTGCATTTTCCCAGCTATACTACTTTTTACGAAAATGGACATAACGTGTCCGTTATTGATCTGAATTAGGTCCTGTTTCTTCGTACGTGATCGTAATTCGACCCTCTATAACATAGAATCAAAATCCATTATCATGATTTACAAATTTCTTAACTTTACGCTATCGGAGTTATAATTATTTACAAATTATTCGACCCGTTCAGATCATGAATCATAAACTTGATTTATGACTTCAAAACTTCTATAAGAATGGTACATGTCAACATATCTATATTTACGGCATATTATAGATAGAGTTTGTGTGCCGTCATCAAAGTTCATATCACCTATTTGACTTGTTTAGCTTACTTAGCGATAATACATGCCTGTAGCATATCTTCGAGCGTTTGAATAGTTCTTTCACTCTGCCCATCGGTCTGCGGATGAAATGCGGTACTAATAAACAACTTAGTACCCATTTGCTCTTGGAAATCACGCCAAATTTTTGAAGTGAACCGTGTATCCCTATCCGATACGATAGACATCGGCACTCCATGGCGAGATATAATTTCATTCGTGTATACTTTTGACATCTTCTCAGAAGTGTATGTCTCGCGAATTGGAATAAAATGAGCACTCTTGGTCAATCTATCAACTACTACCCATATGGCATCAAATCCACGTGTTGTTCTTGGTAGTTTAGTTAACAGATCCATAGTGATGTGCTCCCATTTCCACACCGGAATGTCTAACGGCTGAAGTTTACCGTAAGGCTTCTGGTGTTTTGCTTTTACTTGTAAACAAGTTAAGCATTTTTCTACATACTTAATTATGTTTTGCTTCATTCCGGGCCACCAATAATTTTGTTTCAAATCTTGGTACATTTTGGTAGCTCCCGGATGAATAGAATAGCGGGACTTGTGGGCTTCATCAAGAAGAAGAGTTTTAACATTACACGTGTTTGGAACCCATATTCAATCGAAACGGGTTTTCAATCCACTATTACTATCCTTCAAGTCTTTGAGCTGGCCCACAATTCTTTCCTTTTTCAGATTCTCTTCTTTTACAGCCTCAAGTTGTGCCTCTCTGATTCGTTCAAGTAAACCTGAGGTCACTACCAACTGCATTGACTGCACCCGAATGGGTGAATATTCTTCTTTTCTGCTTAGTGCATCTGCAACTATGTTAGCTTTTCCGGGATGATAATGAATTTCACAATCATAATCCTTCACCGTCTCTAACCAACATCTTTGTCTCATATTCAACTTCTTTTGATCAAAGAAATACTTGTGACTTTTATGGTCAGTGAAAATAGTACATTTCACACCATATAGGTAATGCCTCCATATCTTTAAGGCAAAGACCACTGCCGCCAATTCAAGATCATGTGTCTTTTTGGGTAAAGGGTTACCCCGGTTAAATTTCATTCATCACCAAAAAAAAAACAAGTGAGGAGTAGAGTACACCTCAATTCTCTAGAATGACATGCCATTGCTAGAGTAACTCACCAACTAAAAACAAAGTAAATAACTAACACGCAAAAACCGCAAAACAAGTCACAATTGACAAAACACGAACCCACACGGTCCCCTCCAAAGACGCTAATATGACTCAGCCACATTCATCTTGATCCATCAGTAATTCACGAGGAAGACTCCAGTCGCTCAACACTTGAGACATGTTACTTGTTCTTGTAAACTTCATTGTGTGTAATTTCATTCTGATCGTCATGAGAATCACCTCTATCAGTTGAGTTGCACTCCTTTTCTTCGTCGAGAACAATCTGTTATTTCGTTCTTGCCAAATCAAGTACGCCGACGCCGCCACCACTAACTTACCAATGATGTGAGATGCCTGTTTTGACTCCGCGTGATGCATTAGATATTCCATAATATCGTCCCACTTTTTCCCTATATTTTGCATACCCGCCTTCTCCCGAACTCCATACCATATTTGAGATGCGAATTCGCACTCAAAAAATAGATGATCATGAGAGTCCGGTCCCGATGTACATAACGAACAACACAAAAGGTTATAATTAGCATTACCCGACGATCGCCATTTGCACATAATATCTTGAGTCTTTAGTTTCTTGCAGACTATGAGCCACATGAGAAACGAGTGTCTAGGGATAGCCTGAGGAAACCACACAATACGCTCCCAAGCTACCTTATCTTGAATCTGCAGAATATCGTTCCACACTCCATAAGTGCTAAACTCCATGTTTTTACCATCTCTAGATCGCCAAATAGTCCTATCTTGCACATGAGGCTCTAACGTTACATTAGATAGTTGTTGCAAAATCGGAAATCTACTCACCCAAGTGTTCGGCCAAACCCACACGCCATTCTGATACATATCCGCAACCTTGACCTGCATATCAAATCCCGCATTAGCTATCATTCTTGGTGTAATAAAGAGATTCAAAGGACATACAGTATCCCATGTATCGAACCAAACTCGAGTATTATCTCCATTACCCAGCTTAATCCAAATGTGTTGGCGTATTATTGTTCTCAATTGAAGCATCTTCCGCCAACCCCACGTAACGTTATTCCTAACCGGCACATCCCAAAAGCTTCTATCCCGAATACGATATGAATGCACCCATTTAACCCATAAGAATTCCCTATGCGTCAAGAGACTCCAAATATGAGCTACCATAAGCGCGTTATTCATGTCAGCGATTTTCCGGATACCCAAACCACCTTCTTCCTTAGGCAAACACACACGACTCCACTTTACTTTAGCTTTTCCCTTTATGTTATTACCTTGGGTCCAAAGGAATCTTCGCATTCTATCTTCAAGTTCATGAATAATTCTTTTTGGTAATATAAAGACGGAAGACCAATAAACATGCATAGATGATAATACCGATCTAATAAGCTGAAGTCGACCTGCAAAAGACAAACTTTTTGCTTTCCAATCCGTGATTCGAGACTCCAAATTATCAACAAGCTTTTTACAATCAGAATAAGTCAATCTGGACGAGATGAGTGGAACACCAAGATACCTAACCGGAAGGATACCTTCATTAAACTGCATGATACTTCGAATTTGATCTTTAACATAATTCGGAACACCTCCAAAAACACAGTGCTCTTCGTCATGCTAGGAACCAATCCCAACATATTCTTGAAAAGATTCAACGATTCTAGAATAACAGCAGCTGAAAGAGGATCACCACGAGCAAATAAGAATAAGTCATCTGCAAAACATAAGTTAATAATCCTTTGCTCCTCACATTTATGGTGAAATTTAAAATCAGCAGTATCATTAACTCGCTTTTGAAGAATCAACGTAAGGACCTCCATTACCAACGTAAAAAGATAAGGAGACATAGGATCCCCCTGTCGTAAGCCACACTTCCCATTAAAATAACCATGAAGATTCCCGTTAATGGACAGAGAAAACGTAGTAGAAGTAACACACGCCATAACCCATTTGATCATCTTTTGGTGAAAACCAAAGCCATGTAAAATAGTTTCCAAGAAACCCCAATCAACAGTATCATATGCCTTCTGAATATCAACTTTAAAAGCACATCTCGGAGGGCCATGATTATGATGGTAGTTGTGCATTAATTCCTGGGTTAGGAGGATATTATCAGAAATCTTCCTACCCGGGATAAAAGCTGACTGATTAATATTAACAATATCTCCTAGGCCCTCTTTGATACGAGTAGTGATAATCTTGCTTATACACTTGTAAAGAGTGTTACAGCACGATATAGGCCTATAATCCGTTACTGAATCTGGAGTCGTCACCTTCGGAATAAGAGAAATTACCGTATGATTTAGCTGATTTAGAAGCTTGCCATTTTGAAAGAACTCATGAATCGCTAAACAGACATCCTTTCCAATAACATCCCACGCTTTTTTTAAAGAAAACAGAGGTATATCCATCCGGCCCTGGTGCCTTATTCCCTGCAATTGAGAACATAGCATCTTTTATTTCATCATCAGTCACTAAACGGATCATGTTATTCGCTTTCACCAAAGACAACTTATTCCGAAAGATATCCATATTTGGCCTACAAACAATCTGGCCTACACTCCCAAAAAATTTCGAATAATGGTTAACCAAAGCTAAAGCCGCTGCCCCCCCTTCGTGTAAGATTCCATCCGTATCACGAATTAAAAGAATTCGGCTTCTGTGATTCTTAGCTTTCACAACGTTATGGAAGTATTTGGTGTTCGAATCCCCAAGAGTTAACCAATCAACTTTCTATTTTTGTTGTAAAAACACAGCTTCATCATGAATTGCATCTTTATAATTTTTAAGAAGAAGACTATGCTTTGCTAGGACCTCCTCATTTGCCGGAACCTGATCCATAACTAGCTGACAGTCATCAAGATCCTTCCTCGCCTTCTTTACATTCTCATGCAGATTTCCTTGTTGAAAAAAGAGTTTTCGTAACGGGGTTTTAAGTAACTTAAGCTTCATAACAACTTGGTACATACGAAATCCTGTAATCTCTTTATTCCAGATCTGATTAATAGCTTCCAGAAATCCATGCTTTTCAGCTATTAAATTTACGAATTTAATCGGTCTTGGTTTGTCTCTGGCAACACTCGGCAACTTCAAGATGCAAGGAGCATGGTCCGAAACCCGAAAAGGATGAAAATAAGCTCCGGCGTTCGGAAAATCAGCAACCAAATTTATATTGCACATAATTCGGTCCAATTTTTTAAAAATAATACCTCCTCAAGATCATGTGTCGGATACTTCTTTTCATGGATCTTTAATTGTCTTGAAGCATACGCGATCACATTTCCTCTTTGCATAAGTACACACCCGAGACCAAGCTGGGATGCGTCAGAATAGATGACCATGTCTTCAGTCCCATCTGGTAACGTTAATAGCGGAGCACTGGTCAATTTTTCTTTAAGTATTCGAAAGGCATCTTCTTGTGCGCTTCCCCATACAAATTTCTCATCTTTACGGGTCAACTTAGTTAATGGCGTTGTGATTTTGGAGAAATCTTGTATAAATCTCCGGTAGTAACCCGCATGACCTAGGAAACTCCTAATCTCTGATGGATCTCTCGGAGGTTTCCATTTAGACACAGCTTCTATTTTGGACGGGTCCAACGACACTCCATCGGTACTAATAACATGTCCTAGAAACTGTACCTCACGTAGCCAAAAGGCACATTTCGAAAACTTCGCGTAAAGTCTTTCACGCCTAAGCGTTTCAAGTACTTCACGCAAATGAAATTCGTGATCTGTTTCCCTCTTCGAATACACGAGAATATCGTCAATGAACACTATCACCGACTTATCTAGCATTAGTTTACAGACACGGTTCATGAGGTCTATGAAAGCCGCATGTGCATTTGTTAATCCGAAAGACATTAGTAAGAATTCGTAATGTCCATAACGTGTTCTGAATGCCGTTTTCGGTATGTCTTCTTCTTTTACCTTCAACTGGTGATATCCCAACCTTAAGTCGATCTTTGAAAACCAACTCGCGCCTTGTAGCTGATCGAATAAGTCGCCGATCCTAGGAAGCGGGTATCGATTCTTTACCGTGAGTTTATTTAACTCCTAGTAATCAATACACATTCGCATGCTTCCGTCTTTCTTCTTTACGAATAATACCGGCGCTCCCCACGGAGAAATGCTCGGCCGAATAAATCCCTTGTCGAGAAGATCTTGTAATTGTGACAACAATTCTTGTAGTTTCGATGGCGTTAATCGATACGGAGCCTTGGCTAATGGTTTCGCGCCTGGAACTAATTTGATGCCAAACTCCACCTCACGTTCAGGTGGTATCCCCGATAGATCTTCCGGGAAAACATCTTCAAACTCCCGTACGACTGGTACGTCTTTAATTTCTGGAGACTCTTTAGTCTAGTCATGTATGTAAGCCATATACGCCTTACCTCCATGTTGAATAAGCTTATAAGCTTCAATAAACGAGCATATTATGGGGCTGCTACTTTTCTCCCCATAGATAGTAACATGTTTTCCGCTCGAAGACATTAATTGTATCTCCTTACGGTTGCATATTACGCTCGTGTGATATCGAGCTAGCCAATCCATCCCGATTACCACTTGAAATTCTCCCATTGACATGGGAATTAGATCAACGAAGTATTCTTCATCGTCAATGCTCAATTTGCAGTTCCAGCACATATCACAAACAATAAAACTTTTATTATTACCTATTTCTACTTCTAGAGGCATAGGTAATTTCGTTAATGTGAATGCAGGGTGTTGAATAAATCGATGTGATACAAAAGATCTATTCGCACCCATGTCAAATAAAATTTGTGCTGGAATTGAATTTACAAGAAATATACCTGAAACAACATCAGGTTCAGCTTTAGCCTCTGCGGTTGTCATGTGGAAAGACCTTGCCCTCGCTTTTTGGGCATCAGACTTTGCGTCAGCTGTGTCTTTGGTTCCAACCAACTCCGGACATTCAGACTTTTTATGTCCCGGTTTATAACATTTATGACACACCGACACCTTCCCCTGGCAATTTGCAACCACGTGTCCCACTTTTCTGCAAGTAGGACATGGTTTATTTTTAAAATAGCATTCGCCCTTATGAGTCTTTCCACATATTCTGCATTGAGGTAATCCCCCTTTTGCAACTCCTTTCTTATGAGCTTCATTCGGCTTTGATTTCTTTGCAGGGCTTGGGTTCACATCAAAAACCCTCCTTTCACCCCTTTCAATCTGTTTCTTCAGCTCGATCTCTCTTTCACGTGCGACGTTTACTATCTCTGTAAGATGCCCATATTTCGAAGGAGTCATAAACTCCCGATACTCCGCACTTAGCATGTTGTAGTAATAGTATATCTTTTGTTCTTCATTTTGAACCAGCTCATCACAAAACCTAAGCTTGTCAAGGAACACTCCCGTGATCTTTTCTATCGACTCACCACTATGCCTTATGTGAACGCATTGTAGGATCGTGTTTGACTCCCGAAAGATTGCAAAACGACAAGTACGACGTGCGGAATCCATGCACGTGTGTGGACCGAACACAAGAACGTAATAAACTGTGATTCGATTGATAATGGGACAAGATACAAGCACCGTGAATCACCTTGTAGAACTTTCTCTCTCTAAATTTTCTCAAGTGCCAAAATTCTAAATGACTAACACTCCTCCCCTATTTATTGGGTGAGACACTAAAGAAAGTCTCATTAATTACAATAATGCCACCTTGCTACTAAATTGACTTCCCCCTATATTTTACACTATAAAACCATGTCTTGTTCTGATTTCTGCTACGATCAGAGATTGACGGAGGCGATAGACATTCGTGCACTCATAGACTCCCCCTTGGATATTGCCGCAGTTAATCTCGTAGCATCTTGTCTTCTCTCTCTTTCTGAGTCTTCTTGAAGCTTGACATCTTCAGCAACCACAGACTCCCTCTTCAAGCTTTTCTTGATTCTACGATCTGAATCAGCTCCCCCTTTCTGTTAGACTCTTTCTTCAGGCTCCCCCTTTCGTAAAGCTTCCGTGCTTTAGGATCGACACCTGGTTCTTCGGTTACAAGCTCCCCCTTGCGATGAGCTCGTCTTCAGACTCCCCCTTAGTCTCAGCTATCGGGATCGTAATCTGGCTTAACATCTGCAACTCTCAAACATTTATAAGAAATTTGACAATTTAAGATTCAAACTTGTGAACCTGGCTCTAATCACAAGTATAACAATATGTAATTTTCAGGAATAACTTGGCTCTCTCCCCCTATCGAATGACTTTATGAATTTGACAGTTTTAAGAATCCAAAACCTCACGATTTATCATCCAAGTCCAACTTAATGACCTTGGAGATTTCACAAACTGTTTTTGATTTTTGTTTTTAAAAAATTCAAGTTTCAACTTAATGAACTTGTTTTATTTTCAGAAACACGTTCAGCATACTTAAATTTTGAAACTCAGCACTCAGACATCGGTTATCGAATACTAAAGTAGAATCAAAATCTTTTTGTATTTTTCTGAAACATAAAGCAGTAAAGAAATATTTACAGACAATATTTTTGTTTGAGTTCCTATCAAAGGATCATATCAGTTTATGACAAATCACTAGCACCGTTGAGCTTTAAACACTTTAAGTTCTAAACGATTTACTTAGATTGTCAGCATACTGATCCACTTAAATTTTCACACAAAGTTCAACTGATTCGAGATACGAGATTAAGTGTTTTAAGTACTTAACTTATTCGCGTGTCCCACCGCAGAATATACTCCCGTATAAAGATTCCCTAGATTCAGTCTTACAGGTGAAAGCTCTGGTATGAACTACCGTTCAATCAAAAAGATGAAGGCTCGACTTTGAGGTGTGTTCCCTTTAGGGAATCTTCTTTTCAACCGCACTTGATTCATATCTTTCGGTATTTTATCAATTTTTATGCAGAGGGTAAGCTTTTAAAGCGCGTAAAGTATTATACAAAGTCTAGGCCATTGCTTCCGTAACATCAGAAGACCAGGTATAATACCCCAGATGTCAAACAGTATAAATACCTACTATCTCAGAATCAGGCAATCTCTCAAACAAGATTTCGGGGGTTACTCATATATCCGAGAGATGTTCCCCACGAGATAAGAAAGTTATTGATATTTAGGTTTATATCTCGAAAACAATCTACTAAGCGTGTAAAAACCTACTGGCATATAATCAGTGAGACCGTTTATCACATTTTACTTTCCATTTCTTTAGCGTACTGTGATTGTCTACTGATGTACTATCATTTCCTCTTTTTACACAAAAACTCATTTTGAATTTTCTATTGTTTTTGGCTTTTTCAAATTTTCAAATGTTTTGGTATTTTTTGACAACATTTACTCCCCCTAAAATTCAAAACATTTAAAGAAAATTTGATAACCGATGTAGATAGCTTTGTCTCACCATCCATTTTCTGCATCACATGCTCTGTTTTTGCATAAAGTACCCCAATGATTTACAACACATTGATATTTGACAGTTTGAAAACCGTTTTTCAATCTTGTGAAATTAATCATGTTTGTTCAGCCGTGAGGGTTTCGGCATATTCAATCAACATATTTTTTAAGATTTTTGATTTTTAACAAATTTAAAAAACACACATATTTTTGGAATTTTTTTTTCAAATTTTTGACAAAATAAAAACATATTTTTGGTTTTTAAATTTTTCTGGTTTTAGGACTTTTGAACTATGGTTTATTTATGTACAGAAACAAACAAACTCCCTGATTTCAGAAGCAGGGTTCCACAGCCTCCTGTGCCCGGCTGCTCCTTTGATCATTCTGACAATCTTCCACTTTCTGGAGCACCTGCACATTCAATCTATTCAATTACTTGAACAATTTAGCCCGGGTTTGTTTGACCTTAGGCATTTCAACACAAAATGCTTCATTTAATTTTGGAAAATTTTTGTCATTTGATACAAACAACCTTTCATCCTTAACTGTTTTGGTTGAGTCAGTTTTCTGTTCAGAAATAGATTATGTCTTAACCACCCAGGTTTGTCCTTTTGAAACATTTCTTTTATAAAATCTTGATTCATTTTGATTATTTTGATTTTGAACAACAACTTTTGGTTTCCAAAACTGGTTTGTTTTCGTTGCATCAACAGTTGTTTTCCAACTTTGTGTTATTCTAAATACGGGTGTCACTGGTTTCCAAGATTGTTGTAATTCAGCCTTTGACATTTTCGGCTTCCAAGTTTGTTTTGATTTAAACTTGTTGATTTCTGATTCACAACATCAGACTTTCTTTTCTCAGCATCAACAGGTTTCTGATTTGGACACTTGCGAGCAAGATATCCAGTTTGATCACATTTAAAGCATGTTCTCTTTGAAACATCTTTCACCTGTTGTTGTTGCCTTTTCTTTTGAGCATAGAACTCTTCATTAGACTGCCGTCTAAATTGGAGTTCTTTCTCTTCCTCAGAACTTGTTCCGTGAACAAAGTTCATCTTTTTCTGATAGTTTGGCGTTTCATTTCTTTTCCAATTCTGTTTCTTTTTATAACCCAACCCAGCCTTCATGTTTTTCTTTTTGTAACTAGGTTTGTTATAAAAAAGTTTTGTTACTCTTTCGAGCAAATTTTGAAATCTCAGATTTTTCAATTTCAATAAACTTGAACACTTTGTCAATCTTTTTCTAAAATCACATTTTGAATCGGGACTTCAAGATCTAAGATCAATTTGTCCGATCCAATCATGGTATAAACCAATCCTGGACGCTTTAAAGTAGCAAAAAGCTAACTCGAAAAACCCTATGCTCTCTCTCCTATAGGCGATTTTCTTGTTCTTCCATAAATCCTATGTTTTTCTTCGTGATCTTGTGTATAACAGTCTGTGATTAGAGGTTTGATATTTCAAATCTCTATAACGAACTAGTTAGCACTAGGGATCGATTTTGAACTAGGTTTTTTCGTTTGTTTTCTCAAAAATCGCTGCCTTAGTTTTGATTCAGGAACCCTAATTTATTAAACTGTTAGTCATTGATTGCGGTTAACTGAGATTAATTTAGCTAGATTGATGCTCAGGTTTAATCGATCAAGGGTTCAGGTTTCGAACTAGGGTTTATAGGATTAGGGTTTATTTTTCGTTTGTTCTTGGGTGCTGCGGATTTAGGGTTAATTGGTTTTCTTGTGCATGCTTCTAAGTTTCACGTGAGAGTTGTCTGCTTTAGTATGGATGAACGTTCAAAACTTGGAGATAATCCCAAAGATGATCGGGGTAAACATCCATTGCCGTTTAGAGGATTGGCTAGTCGGGTGGTGAGTATTGATGGGAACCCAATGCTTCCAAGGAGAGGGGTAGTGCAATCGGATCCAAAACAAATTAATGTCATAGACGAGCTTGAAAAGATTACAGTTCCGGTACAATTGCCACCGGAATTTTATGACTTGGAAAATAAATCGGCTGGAAGTCAAGAGGTTCAGGGTATGTATGCGAATCAGAGTAGTTCATCTAAACCCATGTCTTATGCGGAATCGCTTGCAAAAAATAAGAATAAGGTAAATTTTCGTTCTTTTGCAACTTCGGATGTGCATGAAGGATGTGATGTTGTCCTCCCTAGGGAGTCGGTTCGGGTGGTTCGAGATAAGCTAGCGAATACATTATATGGGTATTTTTTAGGGGATCGATTGGCGTTTCCAGTGGTAGATTACTATGTTAAGAATAATTGGAAGAAGTATGGATTGGAAAAGACAATGATGAATGCAAATGGTTTTTTCTTTTTCAAGTTTAAGGAGGAAACTGGTATGTTGAATGTGATTAAGGATGGTCCTTGGATAATAAGATCGCAGCCGATGTTTCTTAATACCTGGACTCCAACGACAAAACTGGAAAAGAAAGAGGTTAAGACGGTTCAAGTTTGGGTTAAAATTCATGACATTCCTTTAGCCGCTTACACTGAAGATGGTCTCAGTTTAATTGCTACGACAATTGGGGTACCGAAGATGCTAGATTCTTTCACTTCGTCGATGTGCATGGATGTTTGGGGCAGAAGTAGTTATGCAAGAGCATTGATAGAAGTATCGGCTGAAAAGGAGTTACGTGAAGAGATTAAAATGGCAATCCCAGAGCCTGAGGGAGAAGGTTTTATGAAAGAAACAATGTACGTGGAGTACGAATGGAGTCCAAATAGGTGTGCAACATGTTGTGTATTTGGTCATTCCGTGGAGACATGTCCAAAACAGCCCATGAAATTGAGAAAACATGTGCAGGAGGATCATAATCGGAATATCCATAAGCAGCCAGTTAAGAGATTTCCGAATATGGATCAAGATGGATATATAGGTGTGTATGGAAAGAAGGCAGCAAAAAGGGTTGGAGTTCCTGTAAACAAACAAAAGACAAAGTTTGAGTACCGGCCGGTGGGTCAAAAACCGAGGGGTGATAATAATCGAGCTTCATCATCAAATGTGGTAAAATCTTCTAATCCTTTTGATATTCTAAATGATGTGGATGCCGATACGGGAGAGAGAAAAAAGGGTTCTGGTTTGGAAAATGAGGATCAAGATGATGATGACGTAGAGGAGGTGTACAATGAAATGGATGAATTCATGACACGCGGGTCAGAAAATCGGAAGAACAACACAGGGGCAAGCACTCCTGATCAACCGGTTCTCAATGATTAGTCTAGCGGCATGGAATATAAGGGGGTTGAACCGCCCCCTGAAACAAAAGGAGGTTCGGCAGGTGGTGAAGGATAACAATTTAAATTTTTGTGCTATTCTTGAATCTCACGTTGATGTAGCTAATCTGGGGAAAGTTTGTAAGTCTGTGTTTCGTAATTGGGATTGGACGTCTAATGGGGGTCAATGTACAAAGGGTACGAGAATTATAATAGGATGGAACCCGGATATATTCGATGTTATGGTGGTCAATCAGACGGATCAGGTTATGCATGTCAAAATTTTCTTTAAGATTGATAAGAAAATGTTCTTTTGTTCCATTGTGTATGCGGCTAACTACTACGTCGATAGAAGAGAGTTGTGGCATCAGTTGTCTATGCACAAGGTGCTGGTTGGTAATAATCCTTGGATCATCATGGGGGATTTCAACTCCGCTTTAAATCTTGAAGACAATTCGTTTGGGACATCAGGTATTTCCATAAGTATGCGAGAGTTTCAGGCTTGTATTGATGACATTGAGGTGTTTGACATCAACAGAACTGGATTCCACTTTACGTGGAGTCAAAAACCGAAAGAAGGCATTGGGTTATTGAAGAAAATTGATAGGGTGTTAGGAAATACGGCTTTTGTGGACGATTATCCGAGTTCGGTGGCTGTCTTTAATTCGTATAGGCTGTCCGATCATTGCCCATGCATCCTAAAAATTCCGAAAGTGGGTGTCATTAAGCGGAGATCTTTTAAGTTTGCGAATTTTTTGGTTTTCAAACCTGAATTTCAAAAGATAGTTCAAAATACTTGGGAATCAAATGTGGATGGAGTTCAGCAATTTCAAGTTGTCAAGAAGCTTAGCATGTTAAAATCCCCATTACGAGCTCTTCTATTTCAGCAAGGGAATCTCCATAAAAAGGTAGCTGATCTTCGGGCGAATCTTGATGTAATTCAACGGGAGATAGAAGAAGACCCGTTAAACTTGGCTCTTCGGAATGTAGAATCCAAAGTTACAAAGGATTATCAGGAAGCTTGTTTGGATGAGGAGAGGTTTCTCAAACAGAAGTCTAAAGTGGACTGGTTATGTGCGGGGGATATGAACACGGCATTTTTTCACTCTTCGCTAAAAAACAGGAATCATAGGAGTCGGATTGATGTTATAAAAGATGTGAATGGGATTGTGTATGAAGGGGATGCAGTTCAACTGGCGCTTGTTCAGCATTATGAAAATTTTTTGGGTTGTCAGAATGATGTCTCGCTATCTCCTAGTCCAGATTTGTTTTCTAATAAGTTGCAGCCGGAAATTGCGAACCATATGATCCGTCAAGTTACGGAAGAGGAGGTGAAGAAGGCTATGTTTTCGATTGGTATAGATAAGGCTCCGGGGCCTGATGGGTACTCTTCAGCGTTTTTTAAAAACGCTTGGCCGATTATTGGGCATGATGTGTCGTTGGCGATTATGGATTTTTTCTCTACGGGTAAGATGCTTCGTCAGCTCAATCATACTCTTCTTGTTCTCATCCCAAAGACGGCTACTCCATCTAGTGTTACGGATTATCGGCCTATTGCATGTTGTAACGTGCTTTATAAATGCATTAGTAAGATTATTGCTAATCGCATTAAAATGGCGCTGGACGGGATTGTTAATGTGAACCAATCTGCTTTTGTACCAGGTAGGAAAATATCAGACAATATTCTCCTCACCCAAGAGTTAATGCACAATTATCATAGGAATTTGGGACCCCCTAGATGTGCATTCAAAGTGGATATTCAGAAAGCGTATGACACGGTTGAATGGAAGTTTTTAAAGGAAATTCTGATAGGGTTTGGTTTCAATATTCGGATGGTGGATTGGATTATGATTTGTGTGGGTACTCCATCGTTTTCTGTGTGTGTTAATGGTAATATGCATGGTTATTTTAGAGGTAAGCGTGGGCTAAGGCAAGGAGATCCGTTATCCCCTTACCTTTTCACTTTGGTTATGGAAATTCTGACGGCTATTTTGAAACACGAGACTTCTATTGATTCGTCATTCAGATTTCATAACAGATGTGAACGTCAGCAAATTATTAATCTTTGCTTTGCAGATGACCTGTTTATTTTTTCTAGAGGAGATCTTCAATCAGCTAAGTGCATTATGTCTTCGCTATCTAAATTCACTAAAATGTCAGGTTTGGTCCCTAGTATCCAGAAGAGCACAATTTTCTTTTGTAATGTTGCTAATAATGTGAAGAATGCGATTCTGAGTGTGATGCCATTTGTGGAGGGCTTGTTACCGGTTAAATATTTGGGTGTTCCTTTAATATCTACGAGACTTCTTTACAAGGATTGTAGTATCCTAGTGGAGAAATTGGAGAAGCGTATTATGAATTGGAGAAATAAAATGCTTTCATTTGTAGGGAGATTACAGTTAGTGTTGTCAGTTCTTTCTTCGATGCATATTTATTGGGCTTCAGTGTTTATTTTGCCAACTCGGGTGGTGCATGATTTGGAGGCGAGGATGAGGAATTTTTTATGGACTCAGGATGTTTCGTTTCATAGAGGGAAGGCAAAGGTTTCTTGGAAATCTGTTTGTCTTCCTAAATTTGAAGGAGGTCTGGGTATTAGACGAATTGCTAATGTCAATAAGGCTCTTATGGCAACTCATATATGGAGTATTATCACAAAACGCAGATCGCTATGGGTTGAATGGGTGCATGATTACAGGTTGAAAGGCAAGAGCTTTTGGGTTTGTAAAATGCCTGCTAATTGTTGTTGGAGTTGGCGAAAGCTTCTTCAGCTAAGGCCTTTGATGAGGGATCATTTCAGGGTTCAAATTGGGGACGGGAGAATGACTTCAGCCTGGTATGATTCGTGGTCTGATGTAGGGCCGCTAGGTAATTTCATTACTCCTAGGAGAATATCAAATGCAGGTTTTAGATTGGAGGATACGGTTGCGGACATTTATGATGATGGGGAGTGGTTATGGCCGGCTGCGTGGCGTGATATTTATCCGGTCCTTATACAGCTTGATCAGATCCAGTTAAGCCATAATAAAAGAGATAAAGTCCAATGGAAGGATGGAAATCTGATGGTGGAGGTATCAGCTTCGAATATGTGGCAAACGGTTCGATATACTGAAGCAGAAGTGGATTGGAGCAGCTTAGTTTGGTGTGCTAAATGTATTCCAAGGCATGCGTTTCTTATGTGGCTGATTATGAGGAAGAAATTGTTAACCCAAGATATTATTTTGCAGTGGGATCTCTCTCGCAGGAAGAATATGAATATGATGTGTTGTTTGCTTTGTTATGAAAATCATGATTCACATCATCATTTATTTTTTGAGTGCAAGTATTCATCGAAGATATGGAGTACGGTTAGACGAAAAGTGGGTATGGAAGATGTGAATCCAAAGTGGGATGATGTGGTGGAATGGCTTATGGTGCGTGTAAAATCGAAATCAGCTGGTATGTATGTCAGCAGGATTTTAGTAGCGGCTACAGCTTATTTTATTTGGCAAGAAAGGAACACTAGATTATTCAAGAACCAGTTGAGACCACCGGAGCACTTATGTCAAGTAATATTGGATACGGTTAGGTATAAAATCATGGGACTTCGGCTGAAGAGAACCGATGGAGCGGCTAGGCTGTTGCAGGAATGGGATATTCGTGATGATGGATACGAAGATGGCTGAATAGAGTCTTGAGTTAGAGGTTTTTCTAGTTCGTTAGACTAGTGGGTTGTTTTTGGTTAGCTTGTATTTTGTTTTTTGTTTTTGCGTGGTTAACTTTCTTGAGGTATGCCTCTTGATTGAACTAGTGTAGGCTCTCTACACTACTTGTTTTGTTTGGTTGTGAATATATAAAATCACCGGGGTAACCCTTTACCCAAAAAAAAAAAAAAAAACCAATCCTTTTGAATCATCATTCTCCTTTTTCTCAGATTCTGAGTTTTTCAGATAACCTTCATGAAAACTACCTTCATTTTCATCCTGTGATTCAGATTTACCTGTTTCAACAGACTCTTTTTTCAAAACACTTTCAATGACCTTACCTACCACCTCTGAATCACCAAACTCATCAGATTTGGAATATGTTACATCTATATTATCTAGCAATTGATCAACCATGTTGAAAGCTTTTTCCACCTTCTCGTCATCACAGAACGTGAATTTTTCCTCAAACGATGGTGAAACCTGATGATATTCTGAGCCAATACCTTTCTTGTTTTTCTCAGAATCGTTATCATCGGGTTTTATGTTGAAAATTCGTTCAAGAACATATGATGAAGCGTGATAACTATGCAACTTGTTATTATCTTGATCTAAATCAGCTATTTTGCATTTAAGCTTAGCAACATCTTCAATATAAGAATTTACAACTTGTTGTTTAATTTCATATTGTCGCTTAAGCGTATCAGATGTTTCAGAACAATGTTTCAATCTCGATTGAACAAGTTTTATTTGACTCTTCACGTCTTCATATGTTTCTTTTGTAATATGATATGCAAGTTTTATTGAATCATACTCTTTTTGCATTTCTTGAAACGAATTTTCTTTTTTCAAACACTCTTCTGTTATTGTTAAACACTTTTCTTTCAAAATCTCATTTCTTTTTTCTAAAATCTTGCATTTTTGTGTTAGCTTTTCATCATTATCTTTCAAAACCTTTTCATTTTCTAACATCTCTTTACACTTATCTTTGAAAGCCTTTTCAATTTTAGTAAATTCAATGTCTCTTGTTCTGATCTTTTCATCTTTTTCAGTACAAGCACTGCACGTTTCCATGCATTTCTTGCACTGTTCAACATTTTTGTTTAAAACTTAAGACGATTCAGTTGAAGTATTTACCTTAGTTGTTGACACCTCTGCTTTCTCTGCATTCTGCTTTTGGTCAGCTTTTTTCTTCTGTTGTTCCTCATGTCACACCGCGATATTTCCACGTATTATCGGTGGGCCCGGTGGGGAGTATCGTGACGTAGTTGATATCATCATAGTCAAATAATCACAGTTCAATGCACAGCGGAAGTCTAAAGTAAAATATATTACAAACCGAGTGAAAGTAACATAAGTATTACAAACGGAATGTATGCGGATCTTAAAACAGAAACATAAACACTGTTCAACAGACTTTAGACGTTTAGAACTTGCAAGATTCCCTATTAACGCCCTGAGCTCCCAGCCAATTTACGTACAGTACCTGTCACTTAACCTTTTTGGAAAATACGTCAGTTTACACTGGTAAATACAATTAACTGACTCTTTTGAAAATCATTATGAAAATTGATTTAAATGCACAAGGCACGAAAATTCTTTTATAACTTGGGACAATTTTATTAATAACAATCTTGTATCAGATTTACATGTTTGTCCAACATTTAGGGCCGGTGTTTATACAAACCGATCAAGATTAATCGACACACCACAAATATAACTCACAAGAAGTTACCCTTACGAGTGAGTATATCTTTTACATACGCAACAAGAGGTATTATGCCTACACCTTGTGCTTAAGTTGTGGCCATTCACTTTTTAAATGAGCCAAGGATATCCAGGACACGGTCATTAACCCCCAATGTTATTTGTTATCAAGCAATACTGATTAAAACGAGATTATGCAATTTAAACATCTCCGATTAAAAGGTTTCTACACCCGACCAAGCGGTATTTTTATAATATCGTATCCCAAGCCCGTATAAGGGAAAATAAGTTAAAAGTATTTACCTGAGCTTAAAATGCAATTTATACTCAGCCGTATATTCTAATCAGCAAGCACAAGTACCTCTACTAGGGCTCTCAATCTGGAATGAAGGTTTTGTTAACCTATTAGATTCCTAACGGGTCTTATTTAAGTTGAAACTTAGACCGGTTAGTTTTAAGGAAAGGTTTACTGTTCAAAACGCAAGATTAAGCGCAGACCGGATTAGAATGTGATTTAGACCGGACAAGTACATAAACCGTACCGAACGCGAAAATGCATAATATGGGTAAACTAAACACATCCTGGATTTTGAAGTGAAAATGATAAGGTTTGACCCGTTTCGGTTAATTTATGCAAACTAGTTACATAAACCGTACCGAACGCGAAAATGCATAACGGGTAACCAAATGAGTCATGAACATGTTCCACAAGTTAATATGCCTTAAATATGTTGTGATATCAGTAGGATATCTTCCATTATGCCCAAAACGAATTTAAAATCACATTAAGCCCCGAAAGGGCACTTTGGTCATTTTAAAGATTATAAAAGAGGTTAAATAATAATCTGAGGTTCTGGTCTAAAATGATCAGTAAAAATATTTATTTTATCAAGTTATATCAGTAAGATATCTCACATATGTGAAATTTATCATTTATGGCCAAACTATGCACTGTAGGGGCATTTTGGTCATTTTTTTTGGTAAAGGGTTACCCCGGTGAATATTATATATCAACCAAAAATAAAACAGGGTGTATCAAGACAACGATACACACTACTAGACTTGGCATACCAAGACTAGAAACCAAAAACCAAAACAAAGTATACCCGACAAAATCACAACCAAACCAATAACAAGACCAAATTACAGCCCAAACATAAAACCAAAGTAGACTAGACAACTATATCCACGCTAGCCATGATCAATAACCAGGTTTTCCTTCGAGATCAGCCACCTATCCAACATCTTGTTTTGCTTCGGGTCTCTACGAATTCTGAATCCCATAATCTTGAGCCGAACCGTATCCAAGATGACCTTCGATAGCACACTAGCACTCCTCGTTACTTGAGAGAATAACCTATTGTTCCGTTCTTGCCAGATGAAGTATGTGGAGGCAACCACTAGAATATTAGTCACTATAACTTCAAGAGATCTAGAATTTGCATTTAGCTCCATCCACTGCATTATCGAGAACCATGTATCATTAACACTCTCCATGTCAACCATATTCCTAACCAAACCCCAAACTTCAGAAGCATAGGGACATTGAAAAAATAGGTGATCCCTAGAATCACGATCATGACTACATAAGGGACAACACATGAGCCGTAAATTTGTAGCACTACCCGCCTCCCAAACCGCCATCCTATCTTGCGTTTTCAGCTTGTTCTTGATAACCAACCACAAATGGAACGAATGTTTGGGAATACATTGAGAAAACCAAACTGAATTAACCCAAGGAACTTTAAAAGCTCTATTCCGCAAACTATTCCAAACCTCCCAGGAACCAAAGACTTGCAAGTTACCTTCCAGATCTTTCCAACGAACTCTATCCTCCAAATCAGGCATAAGATGTAAATTATCAATGTTTATAAGAACCGGGAAAAGATCATACTACGCCTGAGGCCATTGCCAATGACCAGTTTCATCAATAAGATCCGCCACCGAAGAGTTTAAAGAAAAACCAGCGTTAGCTATGATTCTCGGAGTAATAAAAGACCGAAGTGGGCTAAAAGAGCACCAGTTGTCACTCCAAGCGTTGGTTTGTCGACCACTTTGAATAGACTTCCAAATAAAAGGACGAACCATAGGACGGATATACAAAAGCTTTCGCCATCCCCAAGTAATGTTGCCCCGACACTGCACCTCCCAAAAATTTTTACCTTTTAACCTGTACGTGTGAATCCACTGAACCCAAAGAGAAGGACGTTTAGTAATTATACTCCAGATATGAGACGTCAATAGAGCTCTATTAACATCCATGATACTACGAATACCCAAACCACCCTCCTCTTTCGGCATACACACCTCCTTCCATGCAACTTTAGCACGAACCGATCCCTGTTTTCCTCCATTCCATAAGAATCTTCTTAATCGTTTCTCCAGATCCTTTATAACACTCATAGGGAGCATAAAAACAGAAGTCCAGTAAGAATACATGGCTGCAAGAACTGAATTAATTAACTGGAGTCTCCCTGCAAACGACAAAGATTTAGTCATCCAATTATCTATTCTCCTCTCCATACGTTCAAGCAGAATTTTACAATCTCTAGCAGCTAATCTCGTTGAAATCAACGGAACACCCAGGTAACGAACAGGCAACGAACCCTCTTGAAACGGCAATAAATGCAAAATCTGATCTTTCAACGAACGAGGAACGTTACTGAAGAAAACTGTGCTCTTAGGCATACTGGGAAGCAGACCCGACATCTCCGAGAATTTATCTTGAGCCTCTTTTAACCGCTTCACAGAAAAACAATCACCGTGAGAGAACAGAAACAAATCATCAGCAAACAAAACGTTTATTATCTTCTGCTTAGAGCAGTGAGCATGAAATTTAAACGACGTAGTCGAAGCTGCTTGCCGAAGAAGAAGGGTCGGAACCTCCATAACAAGCGTGAAAAGATAAGGTGACATAGGATCACCTTGTCTAAGACCACGCTTCCCTGGAAAATACCCATGAAGCTCCCCGTTGATGCTTAACGAATAGGACACCATAGAAACACATGTCATAATCCAACTAATCATTTTATGATGAAACCCGAAACGAAGTAAGATATTTTCAAGAAAAGACCAGCTAACCGTATCATACGCCTTCTGAATATCAATCTTAAAAGCACATCTCGGCTGACCTCTATTAAGGTGATAATTGTGCATCAACTCCTGAGTAAGTAGAATATTATCTGAGATTTTTCTACCTGGAACAAACGCCGACTGGTTAACGCTAACCAATTTATCCAGGCACCCCTTGATTCTGTCCGTGATTATCTTACTAATGCACTTGTATAGCACATTACAACACGATATAGGGCGGTAGTTAAGAACCGAATTCGGAGTATCCATCTTAGGAACCAGAGCTAGAATAGTGTGGTTAATTTGCCTTAAAAGTTTACCATTCTCAAAGAAATCAAGAATAGCAATCGTAACCTCATCACCCACTATATCCCACGCCTGCTTAAAGAACGCCGAAGTGAACCCATCAGGACCAGGGGCTTTATTTTCACCAATACTAAACATAGCTTGTTTAATCTCTTCCCGAGTCACTTGTCTAATCATATGATCAGCTGAATGTTGACTAAGCGTGTTAGTAAACAAATCAGCATCCACAACTCCTGAACCCATAAGAGTCATGCCCAAAAAGTTCGAGTAATGAGTAACAAGAGCTTGCTGAACATCATCCCCTTCAAACCGGTTCCCATGCACATCATTAATACAACTTATCTTGTTTACATTTTGGTCATTTCACATATGCTTTAAGGGTTAATTTTGGAAATCTGAGTTCAAAACTTTTATTTACGGTTAAAGTATAAAAACTTATTCATAACATCAGTAGGTGTCAAGCTTTAGGCGCCTAATATGGTTTTAAACCATACTATGCGCCTAAATCGTATAAAAGTCGGTATTTGACGATATTCGGTTTAAATAGGGAAATATGAGATTTTGACCAGCCTTTACAGTTTAAAATAACTTATTTGTCATATAAAATTAGTAGAAAAAGGTTTGACATGTAAAGGATGTATAAAACTCATTTTATTAGCAAAAAGGGCGTTATCGTCAATTACCGAGCCTATGCAAGAACTCCATGTTATGATTATCTTAAAATTTAATAAAAATCTCCAAAAATCCCAAAATATTATATTACATCAGTAGGTAAAAGGTTTGATGTCAAAATTTGGGTTTAAATTGGCTTTATGCCGAAAATGCCGTTTAATTAATAAAAAGCTTTCAATTTACGCTATTGCGCATAACTCCCATTTTAGACCACGAACTGATGTGAAATTTTATGGACATGTTTATAAATCAGTAATAAAGGTTTTTGTTCTCTCACATTTTCAAAAATCTTGTTTTAATATCAAAAGGGCATTATGGTCAACATTTAGGCATTTAACGGAAACGTGCAATGAACTAGGATTTCTAAGGAACCAAGTTGTATAACCTCAGAGGGTTATACTAACCTATAATATGGTCCTAAAGGAATCCTAAGGCATATCAAACTAAGCTAAATTGGGTCAGAACTGAAAGTCAAAGCAAAAGTCTACTTTTGCGACTTTCGGTTCCGAACCGAGACTAAACTCAGAATTGTCGGGTTGAACATGCCTAGACATGTTCAATTAATATTTACCAAGTTATTAAAGTGACAAAACTGATTTTATTGCCTTTACATCATTAGGTATGAATTTTATTTAAAAACCGACTCGCTTGACTTTTATTTTAATTACTTTGACCCGATAATTAACTAAGCAAACGTGGTAATTAGGAGGTGCCCCTTTGAGGGTTTAATACCTGCCTAATTACGATCACGTAGCCATGTTCGTTGCGAACAATGGCTTGACCGTTTAAAAGTCAAAGCGTTTATCGCAAACGCTTGACTTTTCGGCTTTAAGAGCCAAATAATTGAACTAAGCACGAAAGGACACTTACAAAGGGTCCAAGCAAGGATGGAATTGATCTAGGATGTTCAGGTATGAAGCACAAAAGCTCCAACTTAGAACAATTCAGATCAAGGTGTGAAATAAGAGCAAGAACAAGTGGGTTTATATAGAATTTCAAGAACCGTTAGGATCGTTTCTCATAACCCGAGCTTCAATCTTGGCCCTCCACTTGGGCAAATGGTTTTGGAATATAATGGGATGTTAAAAACCATCAAATGGTAGCCCAAGGTAGTGAAAATATTACATAAAAGCCCCTGAAATTCGACCAGATTGCTTAAAACATGCATCTGCCCAGATCAGTCTCTGCCCCCCCCCCCCCGGCGAGAGGCCTCTCGCCCCCCGCCAGAGACCAAAATGGCAGATTTGCTGAAATGGCCCCTGCAGTGTAAAAACTTGATTTCTGGCACGTTTAAGCCCCGTTAATCCCATTTCAAGGCTCTAAAATGAAGTTAAATTATAGGGAACTTGAAATGTGCTCAAAAATATCTCGGATGTCGGTTCGTTTGGTCGTACGGTTGCGTTATTCGGTTAATTACGACGGAAGTCGTAATGTACGCAAAAACGATCCAAATTAAGCGACGAATGGAATTTTATCATGCCAATCACTAAAATAAAATATTTTAATGATTACATAAATTTTTAGATGTCCGGATATATTCAGAACGTAAGATATGCGCGGAAATGCAAACTTATGCACTTTTTGACGCTTTTAGTCCCTATTGATCAAATGATTTTATTTTAGCATACCGAGCCCTTCAAAGCCTATTTCTAAGCTATGTAAGGGATATTTAGGGCATGTTTAACTTATGATCATTTTCCGAAAGGTTTGATATCATACGAATTGGTATACTTTTGCAGTTTGACGCAATTAGTCCCTCTAATGCGCAAACTTGAGTATATCATCGTTAAATAGAATCGAAGCCTTATCTAATCCATATTAGGCGTTCTTGGGAGTATTATAAAACATCATAATGCTTTGGGTTTGCAGAAAGGTCATTCAGAGGTATAATTAAACATATTGACTCTTTTAACCCTTTATTGCGCAAACTTTCAATTAATTACGCAAACGGCTACACTCGATCAACAAGTGGCTCATTTGTGAATATAAATACCGTACGAGGTTATTCAGAAACTTATTTTAGATATGTTAACACTTCCAGTCCTTTCATGATCAAAGTTTTTGATTTTTCAAAAAATTAGTCCCTTAAATTCAATGTTTGACTTCATTAGGGTTTATTACACGTGTCAATACATCATTGGACGTGATTTTATGATATGTTACACCTCAGCAGCATCATCAGCATCACTTTCTTCACCCGATCTTTTCAACTTCACATCAGCTTCTTCAGATCATCTTCATTCTGTTGTTTTTTAGTAACAGCTTCCTCACCAACTACTTCTTCTTCTTTTTCACCTTCCACTTTCTCTTCCTTAGCAACCTTCTTCAATTCATCCACCATATCATCAACATTCTTCTTCATCCTCTCTTCATCTTTCTGTCTTAGATTTGCTGTCATGACATCTCTGATGATTTTATCCAGCCTTTTCGCATAATCTTTATCTTTTGCGACATTTGAATAGTACTCGCCGGATAGAGGGATTACTGCAAGAACGTCGTTGTACAGTACGTTGCTTAGATGAACAAGTGGTTCTCCTTTGCTGTTGATGTAACATTCTCGCTTCTTATCATACCTTCCATAATTCCTCGCTTCTTCGTACTCTTGCTCCATTTCTTGGATTCTGTAATCAACAAAACATCTCTCTCTGTATGTTTTCTCTTTCAGAATATCTTCTTTTGTTTTCTCTTTCACAATAGCTACAAATGCACTCTGCTTCACTTTTGCCTCTAAAGCAGATTCTATCTGATCATCATCTGGAAGAAAGTCATTCCAGTTGAAACCTTCATCGTCTTACAGTCATTATGAATTTATAGTCATGCCATTTGGTTTAATCAATGCCCCAGCTGCATTTATTGACATGATGAACAGGATATGTAAACCATACCTGGATAAATTCATAATTGTCTTTAAAGATGATATTCTAATTTACTCCAAGAGTAAAGAGGATCATGCAGAGCATTTGCATACATTTATGACATTATTGAGAAAAGAAAAGCTTTACGCTAAATTCTCAAAATGAGAATTTTTGTTACAAGAGGTGCAATTCCTTAGACATCTGGTTAATCATGAAGGAATTCATGTGGATCCTACAAAGATCGAGGGGATTACCAAATGGAAAGTCCCTGAATCACCAACATAAGTAAGAAGATTTCTAGGATTAGCAGGATATTATCGACGTTTTATTCAAGATTTCTATAGAATAGCCATTCCATTAACCAAACTGACCTGCAAATCAGTTAAGTTTGAATGGGGACCAAAACAAGAGGAAGCCTTTAAGATTTTAAAGCAAAGGTTAATCAACGCACCTATACTCGCGTTACCAGAAGGAACTGAAGACTTTGTAGTATATTGTGACACGTCTAAGTTAGGATATGGATGCGTGTTAATGCAACGTCAAAAGGTTATAGCTTATGCTTCTAGACAGCTTAAGAAACATGAAGAGAATTATACAACCCATGATCAAGAGTTAGGAGCCATAATTTTTGCCCTTAAGATTTGGAGATACTATCTTTACGGTAGTAAATTCATTGTCTTTACAGATAATAAGAGTTTAAGATATGTTTTTGGGAAAAAGGAATTAAATATGAGACAGAGACGTTGGATGAAAATTCTTAGTGATTATGATTGTGATATCTAGTATCATGCCGGAAAAGCTAATGTAGTAGCTGATGCTTTAAGTCGAAAGTATCATGAAAAGCCAAAACAAGTACGCTCTCTCAGATTAAATCTGCAGATACACGTAAATGAGTAAATTAGAGAAATATAGGAAACAGCAATCAAGGACGATGCTGAAGGGTTAAAAGGAATGATTAAGGAATTAGAACAAGGAGTAGATGGAATTTGGAGATTTCATAAGAAAAGGATATGGATACCTATTCAAGGGAACCTAAGAAACCAAATCCTATAAGAAGCCCAAAAGTCTAAGTATACGATACATCCCGGTAGTGATAAGATGTATCAAAACTTAAGAAAGAATTTCTGGTGGATAGGAATGAAAAAGGATATAGCAAACTATGTTACTAAATGTCTAACCTGTTCACAGGTTAAAGCTGAACATCAGAAACCCTTAGGGTTATTGCAGCAATTTGAAATGCCAATCTGGCAATGGGAATTGATAACAATGGACTTTGTTACTAAATTACCCAAGACACGAAAAGGTAATGATACAATCTGGGTGATTGTAGATAGATTAACTAAATCTGCTCATTTCTTACCTATGAAGGAAACTTTCAGTATGGAACAATTAGCTAAGTTATATGTAAATGAAATAGTTTCATTACATGGAATTCCTTTATCTATTGTGTCTGATAGAGATAGCCGTTTTACTTCTCATTTTTGGACAAGTTTCCAAAAAGCAATGGGAACCAGGTTAAATCTAAGCACCGCTTATCATCCTCAAACGGACGGACAAAGCGAAAGGACAATTCAGACAATGGAAGACATGCTTAGAGCTTGTGTTGTGTAATTGACTTTGGAGGAAATTGGGACGATCACTTACCACTAATAGAATTTTCCTACAACAACAACTATCATACCAGTATCAATTCTGCAACATTTGAAGCACTTTATGGACGAAAGTGCCCAACTCCAGTCTGTTAGGCAGAGATTGGAGAAAAACAACTATCTGGACCAGAGATAGTGTAAGAAACAACGGACAAGATTATTCAAGTCAAGGAAAGACTAAAAGCAGCACGAGATCGTCAAAAGAGTTATGCAGATAACAGACGAAAACCATTGGAATTTCAAGTTGGAGATAAGGTATTGTTAAAAGTTTTTCCATAGAAAGGAGTGGTCAGATTCGTTAAAAGAGGAAAGCTAAGCCCAAGGTATGTTGGACCTTTTGAGATTATCAAAAGAATAGGACCAGTAGCTTATCAGCTACAACTGCCAGAGGAAATGGCAAGAATACAAGATGTGTTTCATGTATGTAACTTCAAGAAATACTTAGCAGACGAATTATTAGTGGTACCTCTTCAGGACATAGAGGTAAATGAGAAACTTAAGTTTGTATAGGAACCACTACAGATTGAAGATAGAAAGATCAAGAATCTCAAACACAAGAGATTAGTTCTGGTCAAAGTAAAATGGGATTCCAAGAGAGGACCAGAATACACTTGGGAGCTCGAGTTAGAAATGCAACGGAAATATCCACACATGTTCTAGTAGGTCTCGAGGACGAGATTTAAAATAAGGTGGGGAGGATATAACAACCCTCAAAACCCCCCCTTAAACGCTCCTAAAATACCCCAAATACTCGTAAACGGACTCATTTAACTTTAGTTTTAACAAAAAACAAATAAAACAAATAAAAATTGGTCGCTCACGGGCCACTGTCACACCTTGACCGCGTAATACAACAAACCGCGGCAGAGATGTCGGGGAGTGTCGTAACAGAATCATTGTTTCACAACATATGGTGATTGAAGTTTTGTTTTATTCCATTAATGGACTCATTGTTTTAATACAAACCAGATAAATACAAATAATTTTCTTTCAAGTTTTAAAATCACTAAGGCACGAGTCCATCCTATGTGTAGCATGCGTCAACAATCATCACATAGTAGAACCCTGAAACATATGTGAAAATAAAACGTCAGCATAAAAATGCCTGTGAGTAACATAAGTTTTGTGAATTAGATTTATGGCTTTGGATAACATAAGAAAAAGATTTTAAGTTTGCAAAAATAGCCATGAATCCTTGTAAAAAGTTTTGTATCGAAATGCTTTGTTTTGATAAAAAGATTTGTAGTATATATAAAAATATATACTTTGGTTTTGAAATAATCGGATAAGTAGTATATCAAAATATATTTTAGTTATGAAATAGTTAAATAGATAGTATATCAAAAATATACTTTGGTTTAAGAATAAAAACATCGGTAGTATATCAAATAATACTTTGGTTTGGAAACGACATATTAAACTATGCTTTGGTTTTAGAAAATAGTATATCAACTATGCTTTGGTTTGAAAATAGCATATCAACTATGCTTTGGTAGTATATCAAAATATACTTTAGTTTGTGAAATAATGAGGTCGGTAGTATATCAAACTATACTTTGGTTTTGTAAATAGCATATCAAACTATGCTTTGGTAAACAATATCACATTAGGAGCATATCGACTATGCTTTGGAAGTATATCAAAATATACTTAAATTGTGATTTGGTAGCTTATATCAAAGTATATTTTAGTAAAACAGTATCACGTTGTGTAATGCCCAGAAATTGTATAGTTTTACGCTTATCTTTATTGTACACATTTATGTTTATTGGGCTTAGATTAGGACTTGGGTTTGGGCTAGGCCATGTGGGCCAATTGGTTAGAGGCTCCTATATATTGTCATGTCTAGTTTATTATTAAGCAGGCCTCTTATTTTTAATCATGTAATCCCCTATGGAGAACCTTGTACTAGACAATTCTAGAGATTGTGTGCAAGGTTCTTGGAGATTGTACCAGACGGTTCTTAGAAACCGTGTGCGATCGAAGAAGTGGCACAATGTTTTGTAATAATATATTTTCTTTTTGTTCTTGTGGTTTGATCTTATATTCTGCGTTCGATTAAACCTTTGAGTGATATCTTGGGTTATTTGGGACTTACAAGTGGTATCAGAGCCATTGAAGCCATTCACGGGCTCGGTTTTGATATCACTCGAAGAACAAGAAGAAGGATTTGCATAGTGACGGGGGATGTATGTTCGTCAAAATGGAGATCTCCGGTTCACAAGGTAATAATTTTTCTTATTGTTGAGAATCATGATTTGAACTATAGATGTGTAAGATTTGAAGAACTCGAAGAACTGGTTGAAAACATCAAGAACAGTTCAAGAACAATTAAAAAACAAGATTTTGATTCGTTTGGAAAAGAGAGATGTTGTGTTTGCTGAATTTGTGAAAGTTATTGGTGGAAAATATCAATTGAAGATTGAATTTCGAATTGGTCCTTGATTTTCAAAATTAACTTGGTTCATTGTTTCCAAAGTCAAAGAAAATATCTTTTAAAGTGTGCGATCAGTTTTTTTTTAATTTGTGCGACTTTGGTTCTTGTGCGATTATTTATAAATGTGGGGACAAAGAAATTGTGCGACTACATCGGTTTTGTGCGATCGGATCAATCATCATCAATGCATCACAATTCATTATCATCATTACGGCACACAAGGGAGGCACAAGCATCAAGTCATCAACAACATTAATTGGGGACATCATCTTTGGTGGCAGACCTGGGAACTCACGTGCACTAGACTTTGACGGCACATGTGGGATGAGACTTGGATTTTTTTTATTGGGCCGATAACAAGGCAGCACATGTGGGCTACAATCACGTGACTTGGGAGGTTTTTGTTTTCTAAAATATCATCACGTGAAGAAGAAACGGGTGGCGGTAATTGATTAGGAGACATTAATAAAATATCATCATCTTTAGTCAACAACATGAATCACATTCTAAACCATCATAATTGTGAAGGAGTTGGGGGGCACGTGCACATGGAGGGAGCTCGTGGATTTAAAAAAAATATATTATTTTTTTAACTAAGCCGTAATAAAGATAGCATAAAACTAGGGGGATATTGTAAGGCCCAGAAATTGTATAGTTTTACGCTTATCTTTATTGTACACGTTTATGTTTATTGGGCTTAGATTAGGACTTGGGTTTGGGCTAGGCCATGTGGGCCAATTGGTTAGAGGCTCCTATATATTGTCATGTCTAGTTTATTGTTAGACAGGCCTCTTATTTTTAATCATGTAATCCCCTATGGAGAACCTTGTACAAGACAATCCTAGAGATTGTGTGCAAGGTTCTTAAGATTGTACCAGACGTTCCTAGAGAACGTGTGCAATCTTCTTAGAGATCGTACCAGACGGTTCTTAGAAACCATGTGCGATCGAAGCAGTGGCATAATGTTTTGTAATAATATATTTTCTTTTTGTTCTTGTGGTTTGATCTTATATTCCACATTCGATTAAACCTTTGAGTGATATCTTGGGTTGTTTGGGACTTACACGTTAGTAGCAAATCAAAATATGCTTTGGTAGTATATCGAAATATACCATAATCGTGATTTGGCAGTATATCAAACTATACTTTAGTAAACAATAGCATATCAAATTATGCTTTGGTTTTGGAAACAACATAAGAGAAGGTTTTATGGCTTAATTGGAAAACATTTGTAGTCTATACATTGGCTAATATAATATCACGTTGGCAGCATATCAAAATATGCCTTAGTAGTATACCGAAGTATACCATAGATCGTGATTTGGCAATACATTCAAACCTTAGTGTATCAAACTACACTTTGGTGACTATAGATTTACCATGAAGGCAAAATCTATTTGGTTTAAACTTCGGTTTCTGACATTCCATACAACAGGAATGGGGTGTTAACCTATAGCGCTATATCGTACTACCAATCAGCTTGATCATAGTTAATGAATGTATAAGTAACAGTACGAACCAACAATTAGTCTTACAAACTTTGAAAATCAGTATTTAAGCCATAGATATCAGTTTAAGTTTGTCACAGGATAAGTACTAAGCATGTGAAAACATATAGTTTGAAATCATGGAAATAGAGAATAGGCACATATGAATCACCCCAAAATATTTGCAACAAGTAAAAGAGGGGACTATGTACTCACTTGAGATTGCAAGTATCCTTGATTAAGTGATCTAACAAAGCTCAGGAAATCAAGGAATCAAGTGGCACCTAGTATGGAATCACTATGTTAATAATCGGGACCTAAGTCGGGAGATCGGGTAGAATGAGGTCTTGTAAACCAAATGAGTGTTGGTACTCATGTGATATGGTTTAACAAAGCCTACATTCTGATTTGAAATCTATCCTAAGTGCATATGACCCGTTATGACCTGTTAAGGTAGTTTACGCTACTTTAATGCGTCATTTGCGCAATGCGCGTTCGGACGGTCTAACTAACCCTATGATAAGTCTTATATGCCTAAACATGTTTAACTATGTTGCATAATTAGTTTAAGTGTCAAAATTTTGGTTACATATGCTTAAATTGAAATTATTCGCAAAAAGGTCATTTTGGTCATTTTCCTAAGGCATATAAATTACCTATCATACAACTAATTAAACGAAGTGACCATAAGGTATAACCTCAGAAGGTTATTCCCTATACAACTATGGTCACCTAATGTGTTTGGTTGGATCCTAATGATCGACCAAATGGGACGGGTTTGAAAGTCTAAGCGGTTGTCGAGACCGCTTGACTTACGACCCTAAACAAGCACTAAACTAAAAGTGACGAGTTAAACATGTTAAAACATGTTTAACTAAGTTAGAAAACTGATTTGATATCAAAACAAAGTGTTTTGATACCCGAAAATAGTTTCGTCACAAAATGCACATAATCGTGCATTTTGACCGAAACTTTGACTCGTCACTTCGACTAGTAAACGTGGTAATCAGTAGGTATAGTCGCAAGGGACTATAACCATCGTGATTACGCTCACGTTGTAAAGTTCAAACGAACTTTGACTTGACCAAATCATGGTCAAAGCTGAAAGTCAAACACTGTTTGACTTTTAGCTTGAAATGAATAAACAAGACATGAAAGAACACTTACAAGTGCTCTTGGCTGGAAAATAAGACTAAGAATGCTCAGGTATGAGGCCTCCAACAAGTGTGGTAGCCTCAACTTAGAGCTTTAGAGAGAAGAGAATGAAATGAGCAAGTTGGAATGAAATAGTTCATAGGTATTTATAGTATTTGATGATGCTTAGGATCAAGATATGTGGATTAACTGTTCTCCAAGGACCAATCCTAGCCATACATGTGTTAGAGTCTGATTAGGAAGCTTTACTTGATCCCCAAACAAGGAAACAATTGGCCAAAACCATCAATTTCAGCTGATTTAATCAAAAACTGGTTTCTACCAGCTACTGTTCTCGTAGCCCGCGACCCCAGACAAGGGTTTCTGTCGCGGCCAGCCTACCAGGTGCAGATCAGAACTTTCAAACTTTGTCAAAACAGGTCCCTGCAGCTCCGAAACTTGTTTTTCGACGCGTTTAACCCCCGTCAACCTATTTTCAAGGCTCTACAAGGATGTTAAGATATAGAGGACTTGAAATATGCTTGGAAATATGATGGATGTCGGTTCGTTTGGTCGTACGATCACGTTTTTCGGTTAATTACGACGAAACTCGAACGGACGCGAAAACGATCCAAATTACGCAACGAATGGTATTTTTGCATTCCTATCACTAAAATACAACATTCTAGTGATTACAAAAATTTTTGGATATCCGGATGTGGTCAGAACGCAAGATATGCACGTATATGTAAACTTTCGCAGTTTTGACGCTTTTAGTCCTTATGATCAAATAAGCGTATTTTCGCATACCGAGCCCCTCAAAACTTATTTCTAAGCTATTTTAAGGGTATTTAGGGTATGTTTAGCTTATGATCTTGTTCCGGAGCGTACGTTGCTATACGAATTTGCAGACTTTTGCAGTTTGTCGCAAATTGTCCCTGTATCGAATAAACTTGTTTTTGCCATACTGAACCCTTCAAAACTTATTTCTAAGTTATGTATGTGACAACTGGCACTTTTCCATGTATTCCGTACAATAATAAACAGTAAATTGTACTTTGATGACTGTGCATGATTGAATTAACGAGACGAATGATTTTCTGATTACTGACATATACATACATACAAATGCATTTCATGTTGCAAGATTGTTTATCATTATATATATATATATATATATATATATATATATATATATATATATATATATATATATATATATGTATATATTCTGGAAATAAATTCGTAACTCGGCAAATGTGACAAACGGTATTTTGAAACCGAAGAAACGGCAAAATATGGAATTTTTACAAGTATTACAAAATATATCATATTTTGTTGAAATAGAAAATATATTATTTTTGAAGTATATATTTTCATAAACAACACAAAAATATATTATTTTGGTGAGAACTAAAAATATATATTTTCTAAGCCTAATCTTAAAAATATATTATTTTTAAGATATATATGAAGGTATATTTATTTTTGCCAAGTAAAGTTATAGATATTTTCTATTAAAATTCTCTCAAAATATGTATATTTTGAGAATATAAAGTTATTGATTTTTATTTGAATAAAAATAATATTCCGGAAAATTATACACAAATTAAGTATAAAATATTTAATAAATGCAAGAAAATACGTACTTCTATACGTATAAATACATACCGGAAACGAGATGGATCTTGGGCGTGGGTGTTGTTTTCAAGATATAAATTTTCAAGTTTAGATGTTATCCACTTTTGTTGATTTGTAACTTAACCGGAGGTTATGTTGGTTGAAACTTAAATGACTTGGGTTTGTAACATTTTGAATTTATGAATGGATGAACATCATTTTGATCATTATAGTTGTTTATTATAATCGAATGCAATGAGAACTGATCTAGTCATACACATACGCTTCCGCAAAAGTCAGGGTGTGACAATGTAAAGGACATTTAGGGTATTTTTAGCTTATGTAACTATTCCAGAGTGTACGTTGCGTTAAATTGATTATGTTTGCGCAATAGTTTACGTAAAACTTCCAGAAAAGCTTCTCGAGAGTTCGAAATTATACGAGATTTGATATGTGTAATGTCATATGTAATTGTACAAATCCCGAGAATGAAACACAAGATTTCATTGGATTCGTATTTGTATGACGGTTGTAAAGGAACAAATGTCACAGCCGCGACCATCTTGGCCGTGGGCTTCGTGGGGCGCAACCAAATGTCAGCTGGCGGAACCCCCTTGCGCCACGTGTCCCTGTGCGTGTTAGACCTATGGTGTTGAGTCGCCAAGACTAGACCCTAGCCTAGTCCCTCGCGGGCCGCGAGACAGAGAGAGAGAGATGGGTCGCGGGGGGCGAGCCGCCCCAATTTCAGCCTATAAAAGGGGTCGATCAGATTCAGTAATCCTCGTTCAATTCTTTTCTTTTCTCTGTCCCTATAATAGCTAAACGCTGCTCGATATTATACCCCTAAAGCACGAAGCTCTGCCTCATTGTAAGTATTTTAACCCCCGATCACTAATCTGTTACCCAACCCGATTGATCTTGGGCTCCATAACGCATGTCAAGGCTCTGCCTGACTCAGTTCATTGGAGTTCTGTCTCGTGTTGTATGGCTAATGTGATTTGGGTTATCTTACTAACACGTGTGCATTGTTTAATTTTAATAGATAATAATCAGGAAGCTATAGTATTATCTAAGTCAACAATGTGAGTCATTCTCTTTTTCTACCAAACTGTATTTACAAAACCTCAAATGTTTTAAGTTATACTTACAGTGATTGAGTCTACGTATTCTACAATTGATGTCGGTATGTGGGGTTTTGTATACATTACTTGTAATCCGTTACTATTGGACGACGAGTTAGCCAATGAGTAACATGACCACAGTCATGGAACTGTGAACATGACAAATACTGAATGAGTATATTGGTAGAAATAAACAATGTAATCGCTCTCAATATTGTAAAGTTATAAAAGCTTGTTTCAATTAAACTGGGATGCACTCGCCAGTATTTCTTGCTGATAAAATCTTTTTAAAACGCGTTTCAGGTAACTTAATGTGAAGCTAATAGAAGCCAGCAGGGGAGCACTGAAGGCATAAAGAAGTGGCTATATAAAGTTACCTAAATAAAAAAGGAGATTATGTTTTCAATAATTAGGGTTTATCCCTATAAATGTATTATGAACAAAATTTGGGTTTTATTCCATTTATTTATTATAAAAGTTTGGTGTTTTGAAACTCTGAAACTATTTCCTAACTACGGTCCTAATGTCTCATTTCCGCTGCCAAATTAATAAACACCGATACCACTTGACTGGCTCGCGGCTTCCGCTCCCGGGGTAGGGGTCGGGGGCTGCGACAAAAGGGGACATCATGATCCTCTACCTCGAACAAGCCAAGCAACTAGCATCTCAATTCACCTCCTTCAACATTGCACATATCAACAGGAGTGAAAACAAACCGGCTGATGCACTCTCCAAATTGGCATCAACCAGCTTCCAACACCTGGCAAAGGATATACATATTGAAGTCCTCAAAAACCCTTCAGTACCCTTGCACCAGGTCAATGTCATCCAATACGGGATAACGTCTTGGATGACACCAATTATAAGATACCTGCAATTGGGAATTGACCCAGAAAATAAAGCGGAAGCACGCAAACTGCAATAAAAAGTGTGTCACTACCAAATGGGGGATGGTATCTTATATCGCAAGTCATACCTGGGGCCACTTCTATGCTGCGTCGATCCTCAAGATACAACATACCTAGTCCGTAAAATACATGAACGAATATGTGGCATCTACGCAGGACCATGCATGGTGGTGGCCAAAATCATGAATGTTGGGTACTACTGGCCCGATATGCATCTGGATGCTGTTAAAGTCTTGCGCAAGTGCATCAACTGTCAACGACACGCACCAAAAACATTGCGCCCAAAGAACAACTTAATCTCAGTCACCACCGCATGGCCTTTTCAAAAATGGGCCATAGATGTGGTAGGACCTTTTCCAGATGCAGCAGGTGCGGTTAAATTCATCATAGTGGCGGTCGATTACTTCACCAAATGGGTGGAAGCAAAACCCCTAGTCTCCACCACCGCTATGATAAAACAAAAATTTGTCTGGGAGCACATCATCTGCCGTTTCGGTTTGCCAATGTGCATCGTAACTGACAACGGCACCAAATTTGCGGCTGACAATTTCCAAAAATGGCTGAAAGAACTAAACATTGAACACATCTTCTTTTCCGTGGCGCATGTAACGCCCTGCGTTTTCATACTTCCTATATTTAGAAACCATCGCTTGTAAACCTATTTTTGGAAACTTCATAGTCTTGTAATCGTTCTTTCATTGAAATCGATGTAAAATCCGAGACCTGGATATCTTTACTTTTGTGTTATACGTACCCTCTACATATTCATACATTTGATTTTGTGAAACAATTGATTCATATTCATAATTCTTGGAAACTATGTGCCAATCTTGCAAATACGCGAAACTTATGCTTAAAACGTCATTTGATCGTATACGATGCTTAAACACGTCACTCACATGCTTAATTATACTTGGTTTATGTTCCCCATACTTAATTCATCATTAAGCTATGCTTATATGCCAAAAACAATCCTTAATTTACCTAAAAACCCTAAAATACAAACTAGAAGGGCCTAAAGTGTCAAAAATCAAAAGTTGTCTGGAGGAGTGTCGCTGGCCGCGAAAAGCACCTCAAAACCTTACGCTGGCTGCGAGCCAGTCTGATCCGGAGAAAAACGCAACCAGCTCGCTGGTTGGGTGATTTTTGGTGCATTTTGAGTGGTTTAACTTGTGTTTCTTGTCTTAAATGTCCACCAAACAACCACCTAACACTCCTCTATAAATCCCAAGCCTAATCCTCACATTTTCCACTTTACAACTTGTCCAAAACACTCTCAAATCTATCCATAATCAGTTGTCAAACAAGAGTTCGAGCAGAATCATACCTTCTTACAAAAACAAGCATAACTTTCTCATTTCTTGTCCGATTCACTCCATTCTTTTTCCTACTACTTTGGATTGATCTTAGCTACGTTTCCAGAGGTTTCCCCTGGAAAACCAGAGCCTGGAACGCTGCCAAAAAGGCTCCAAAGTTGACTGATTTTTCTGTTTTGTATAAGAACTTTGATAAAACTTGAGGAAACTCATCTCAAACCTATGTCAGCTAGGCTTCAAAACAAGGTTGAGACATTCAAAATTAGAGGATTAACCCTCTCAAACTTTTTGTTTTGTTCAAGGGTTTAACCCACAAGTGATGTTCAAGTTCAAGACTTGATGTATGTGTGATTTTGGATTAACTTGGGTTATCTTACATAAAATCCACACATTGCTTAATGATTTCTTATAGATTAGTGTTTAATATTCTTGTATTACTTGTAGTTCATGACTCTCCTTGTATGTTCATAACATCAAGTGTGGTGGTGAACACTTAGAGGTGCCTAAATGGAAGACTTCTCTTCCTACCTCCTACATGATTTCTGTGACTCTCAAAGAGGTTCCTAAATGGAGGATTCATCCTCCTACCTCATGCTTGACTATTGGACATACTATTACATAACCTAATAATACTTGTATAAACTATCCAAATATTCGAACCTTTGATGATGAATTTGCGTTCATTCGTCAAAGTATTAGATTGAATCATCTAAGACCTAAAACTTGTTATGACTCTAACGGGTGTTCTACCCATGAAAACATTCTAACCCTGGGGGTTTCATAGTGTCAAACAAGTATTATGTGTTAAAAGATGATTACTTTCATATGTTATATTCTTATGTTTTTAATTCCGAAGCTCCACTCTAAACATACCTTGAACTTTAACCCTTATACATTCGATTTCCTAATCTCATTGCTCGTCAACAATTGGATAATAGGAAAGCATATGCAAATTTTGTGAGTATACTTGACCCATTTATCGTTTTCACACTTTTTGGGTGTAACATGTTTATTTATACAAAACACACTTAACATATATTCTTATGCAAATACATAAACAAACAATCCAATACATGCTTACTATTTGTTATGCTTAATTCGTGTTTTCTGGGTGATTCTTATGTGATGAACTTGTCATTAGCTTCGTACAAGCCTCCACTTAACATGTATAGCACTATAGGAGTAACGCACCACCCGTGAACGAGAGGTCATGTTTGGATTATTCATACTTGCGTAAACAGAGGGTTGACTTGTAAATCGCATGCCAGTTTAATACGTTAATCTTGATGACTGGGTTTGCCATGTGGATTGTTCCTTATTATTTTGTACTTATATACTATGCTCCAAACTTGTATACTCGCCAATACCTTTGTATTGAACTACACTTTTAAAACATGTTGCAGGTTTAGAGATGATGTCGGTGATACATGGAATCTAGTAGGATGCTTAGATACACACTTTAAATTTGTATTCTTATTGTATTGTATTTCGTTATTCATGTTGTATTTGTTTCAAATCTTTGTAATTGACTCTTTAGAAATGAAATGAAAATTTATTATTTAAATACTTGTCACAAATAGTGTTATGAAGTCTCTTGCAATCTAGTTTTTGTCTCACTCCAATGTTTCCGCCATCGGTTGGGGTGTGACAGATTGGTATCAGAGCCATAACTATAGGGAATTAGGAAAAATTGCCATGCTTTTTACCTAATCTATAGTTCTAGAGCTTTATTCTTATATTTTGCTTGAACCACTTGCATGATACTTTATTTGCTCCTTATTTATTTTCTTTTGACCTTTTAAACATATATGTCACTTTTGTGTTAATACTTGCTTTATTATTTGTTAATACTTGTTGTATTGTCCCATTCTTTATGTGCTATTCTTGAAATGTCTTTTACGTGTTATTTTCTTGAGATGCTTTTTGTGCTTATACTTGTTATTATTATTTTGAACATACGTCTTTTACTCGTTTATACTAAAATCAAAACCACTCGTAATACACAAACGAGACGACTTCACCAAAATAGGCGTGAAACCCACAATTTGGTGAACAACTCTCAATCCATCTACTTTTCCTTTTTACATGAAATTCACCATAAAGTTAGGAGTGAAATCCTCACCTTGATAGAGAAATTCAAATTTCAAAATTCTAGTGGACCCTCGTCAAAGTGTTGAAATTAAATTTTGACCCGACGAGTACCAACCACACTTAGGATACGAAATCGTCAAGTTAGGGGTGAAACCCGCACCTTGTTTTTTCATAAATCCCGCCAAGTCTCGAAATTTCAATTGATTTGGGACATGTAGTAACTGGAAGGGTAAATACCGTTAACCGACTTGTCGGCGAGAGTATTTTACCTATTAGGCCAAAGCATGCTCCTCAAATTCAAAAGACTTTTCGACCACTTTGGTTAGTCAAAGTTCCACTTTGGAACCATCTAAATTTTAATCAAACATGTGTTTCTATTATTTATCTTATACGATGCAATCTTTCAAATTCAAACTTACTTCCGATATTCTCTTTTAACACACTCAACATGTTAAATCATTTCATACATTTATACATATGCATGATTTCATAAAATTTTATTTATATTTCTTATAACAACAAATGGAGACATATCATCAAGATAGGAGTGAATTCCTTACCTTGACGATTAACTCCACTCCCTCTTTCTTAAAACGACCTCACCAACGAGTTAGGGGTGATTCCCTTACCTAGGTGATCGTTACCAAAAATTTTCCTTCAAAATATCTTATTATGCAAACCCGATCATGTTTTATACCTAAATCGTTTATCATTATTCAAAATACCTACTTATACCGATTTCAAAATACATTGTTTTATCAAGCGTACTTCTTATCCTACAATCTATTTTCACTCAACTCATATACACGAGATTCTTAATCGTGTCTTAAAATGTTTTATTACCCAAATTTCAAAACCTTACGAGATGCTACCTATCAATTTAATCGGTCCAATGAATCTCTTGCCCATGAACTTCATATTCGACTTAATCACTAAAACACACACTCACGTTATATCACTATACTAAAGACTTTCATTCCCAATCGGAATTCAAACCAACTTTCTCATATACTTATAAGATCTTATAGATATTATGCGATCATTTTACCAAAGACGCTTTTCAACATCAACAAATCATTGGTTAAATTTTTTTTTTAAACAATCACTAAGTCCTTTTGCTAAATTTCTTTTCTAAGGATCGACGTTCTCACAAGAACCTTCAAAATTCAAAATTTCTTGTTTTGATGCAAATGAAACAAACCCATTATTTTCGAAAACCTTTTTCTACACCGCTTAAGACGTTGTTCAAATTTCAAAACACGTGGGCTAGAAGACTTTATGGGGACCGACAATCTTCAACATACGTAAACTCTTTTAAAACAAAAGTAGCATTTCATTCATTACAAAATACATTATGCATAACCAATGAGTACTTTATGTTCCTTTACATTTACAAACTATATTCTACCTTCCAAATCAACTCAATCCATTTTGATTCGATAAACTCAACATTTCGCTTAAACAACTATACATGTAAATCATCATACACGTTTTAATCGTTACCTCGCGACGAGTTCGCTCATATCATTCGTTTTACATATTCAAATTTCTCGAGCATTTTATATGCCCGAATTCGTTATACTTCAATATACACTATATACGTAATTTTTATTAATCGTGCCTACATTCATACTCATACGTTTTATGCTTATACTTATACTCGTACTACTCATACGTTTTATGTCTATACTCATACTTACGTGAATAATCATACTTAAACTTATATTTATGCTCATACTTTCATTCATACTCATGATTCATACATTCGTACCCGTACGCGAGTGAAATCCGAGGGATTCGCTTACATGGGTCCCATACATACTTAAGCATGGACTTGCTTATATACTATATCCTGATACGTACACATTCTTATTTTTAAATTATGTATACCCTGATTCATACACAACTAGTACAAGCTATGCGGATCATGCGACGATCAAAATAATCGCGGGTGCACACGGGATTATAGTGATAGGCGTGTGAAAACCATAGAGTGTACTATTGTGTATGGTAAGACACGGAACGTAACATGACACCGAATACGAAACGGACGTAATGTGGTCAAAACATGGTGGATACGCCGCTGGTACTTCCTATATATAAGTGTTTTCATCATGTTACCAAACTTTCGTAAAACGTGCCATGAGAAATTCAGTGTTTTTGCAGACCTTTGGACCTAATACAAACTTTAGACAACTCACAAACGCATTATATCCAGTTATCCACGACGACACTCTATTCTTAACACGCTACTTTCGCCTATTCAATACTTTTAATATTCTTGTACTTTCGTTCATTAAGAGTCAGTCGCTCACTTCCATACTCCTATTACTCTCCATCATTCTTCCCTTTTATACGAACCCCGTTCACAAACAAGTCTGTTTAAACGTTCGAATCCTAGCTTATCTCCTTTCTTAAAACTATCCTCCTATTCTTTATCCTTTTACTAACATACTTAATAGACCGTTATCTCTTATTTTAAAGTACCAAACCTTTCGTTCGTCTCAATAAACCATTTTACGAATGTGTGATATTATACTATCCCTAAAACTTTCTATGTAAACTACCCTCATATACTTACAGTGATTGAGTCTATGTATTCTACAATTGATGTCGGTATGTGGGGTTTTGTATACATTACTTGTACTCCGTTACTATTGGACGACGAGTTAGCCAATGAGTAACATGACCACAGTCATGGAACTGTGAACATAACAAATACTGAATGAGTATATTGGTAGAAATAAACAATGTAATCGCTCTCAATACTGTAAAGTTATAAAATCTTGTTTCAATTAAACTGGGATGCACTCGCCAGTATTTCTTGCTGATAAAATCTTTTTAAAACGCGTTTCAGGTAACTTAATGTGAAGCTAATAGAAGCCAGCAGGGGAGCACTAAAGGCTTAAAGAAGTGGCTATATAAAGTTACCTAAATAAAAAGGAGATTATGTTTTCAATAATTAGGGTTTATCCCTATAAATGTATTGTGAACAAAACTTGGGTTTTGTTCCACTTATTTATTATAAACGTTTGGTGTTTTGAAACTCTGAAACTATTTCCTCACTACGGTCCTAATGTCTCATTTCCGCTGCAAAATTGATAAACACCGATACCACTTGACTGGCTCGCGGCTTTTGCTCCCGGGGTAGGGGTCGGGGGCTGCGACAAAAGGGGACATCATGATCCTCTACCTCGAACAAGCTAAGCAACTAGCATCTCAATTCACCTCCTTCAACATTGCACATATCAACATGAGTGAAAACAAACTGGCTGATGCACTCTCCAAATTGGCATCAACCAGCTTCCAACACCTGGCAAAGGATATACGTATTGAAGTCCTCAAAAACCCTTCATTACCCTTGCGCAAGGTCAATGTCATCCAATACGGGACAACGTCTTGGATGACACCAATTATAAGATACCTGCAATCGGGAATTGACCCAGAAAATAAAGCGGAAGCACACAAACTGCAATAAAAAGTGTGTCACTACCAAATGGAGGATGGTATCTTATATCGCAAGTCATACCTGGGGCCACTTCTACGCTGCGTCGATCCTCAAGATGCCACGTACCTAGTCCGCGAAATACACGAACAAATATGTGGCATCTACGCAGGACCACGCATGGTGGTGGCCAAAATCATGAATACTGGGTACTATAGGCCCGGTATGCATCTGGATGCTGTTAAAGTCTTGCGCAAGTGCATCAACTGTCAACGACACGCACCAAAAACATTGCGCCCAAAGAACAACTTAATCCCGGTCACCACCGCATGGCCTTTTCAAAAATGGGCCAAAGATGTGTTAGGACCTTTTCCAGATGCAACAGGTGCGGTTAAATTCATCATAGTGGTGGTCGATTACTTCACCAAATGGGTGGAAGCAAAACCCCTAGTCTCCACCACCGCTATGATAACATGAAAAATTGCTAGGAGCACATCATCTGTCGTTTCGGTTTACCAATGTGCATCGTAACCGACAACGGCACCAACTTTGCGGCTGACGATTTCCAAAAATGGCTGCAAGAACTAAACGTCGAACACATCTTCTCTTCCGTGGTGCATGTAACGCTCTGCGTTTTCATACTTCCTATATTTAGAAACCATCGCTTGTAAACCTATTTTTGGAAATTTCGTAGTCTTGTAATCGTTCTTTCATTGAAATCGATGTAAAATCCGAGACTTGGATTATAAATAAAACTCGTATATCTTTACTTTTGTGTTATACATGTTGGACTCTGTATGCCCAAGACACATATCAAATTGATGTGGCTAGTACGTTATGATCCAAGTCGGGTCATACCCAATAACAAGCTAGACAAACACCTACAATATTTATTTATGATATGATCAAATAAATAAATATTAACACTTAGAATATTTTGAAATTGGTTTTCTAAATAATTGCACTTGAGAAACTAATAAATTATATGGATAATTTATTTCTGAGAGAATATTTTATCATGTTATTTAATGGGTTAAATAACATTATAAAAAGTTATGATTTGTTAAATAAAGTCTTGTAAACATTTAATGTTTAATTTATAAAAGTTATAAATTAATACAAGACATAAATTTTAAAAGGAAAAATTTTCATTGGTTGAAAAATGAGGCCCTATGGCCGATTACATGGGGTTCCCAAAGTGGGTTTTCCCATTTTCCTATACATGCAAATGTCTCATAGAAGATCTTATAAGATTGCATGTTCTCTCTCATACTAACACACAAGTAATTCAAGTTGCAAAAACTCTAGAAACTCTCTCAATATTTTCGGCCAAAGGAGGTTGATCAAGAGGGATTTTAAGTGAGTTTACAAGTGTACAAATCCTAGCAACATAAGGTGTTCGTTGGAAGCTTGCGATATGCAAGCTTGAGGTCTTCTCCTTTGAAGATTTCATTCAAGATCATCACCATCTTCATATCACCTCTCTCTTGGAATGGTAGTTTTCTAAAACACCCTATGGTTGTATTTTGATAACATGCATGTCATATATGGATCCGATTATTAGGTTATGCATTTAAAATGGTTTTAAATCTTATAAAGTAACATGTTTTAAATATATATTCCGTTGCGTTTTAATTTTATTTGGATAAAATTAGCTTTGATAAACTTTGGAAAAACCCAACAATGGCATCTAGAGCCGCTTATATGAGTGCATGCTTCATCGGATTTAAAATTTTTGGGTTTTCGGGTTTGGAGAAACCCTACGGCCGAAATTTTATCCATGGTTTTCCTTTGTTTTTTCAAGATTTATTTCCTACATGCATAAAGGAATCTTGAAAAAAATTATGTCATGTGGATGATTTGTTTTGTTTGGACAAAAACCCACATTTTTCGGTTTTTTCATTCTTGACCGAAAATGTACGTTGTAAAAGGAAACCATTTTTTCTCTTGAATTTTTTATATATATGTGGATATATATATTTTGGTGTACATAACCTAGCCATGACCTTGTGTGAATATGTTTGTGTTTGTGATTTTATTTTTTTATTCAATGGGTTGTAATAATTATTATTTTTGTCTTCCATTTGAAAAATATGTAATTTATTTATTTCATTTGGTATGTAAGTAAATAGATTAGGTGCATTTTATTTTACTAGAAAATTGTATTAGGATACTTCTTTTGTAAAAGAAGATGCACACAAAAATGCGGTTTTGGTTTTGGCTAATTTCGGGCCTAAAGGACTTCATAGTTCTTAATGGGATTTTAGCCCGATAACCAAAACGCATTTTTGAAGTCCAAAGGAGTTTGGAGCTGAATATAAAAGACATTTGGAAGCTCAAAAATGTGAAGAAATCACAACACAAAATGAAGACTTGAAGCATTTGGATGCGGGATCAAGTGGGAGTTCAACGACACATCTTTTGTGTCTATATTCACCCTTTAGGAAAGACCTTTTGACACACTTGTTTCGGCTAACAAGTGTGGTCAAAATAGTTGGCTATGGTTATGCACCTTTTTGATATATGTGTTGTGCTTGTATGGTTATTTTATTTATGGTTGTTTGGATGATATTTGGATATGCATGCTTAACAACATGATCCGTAACAAGCTTAAAATTGGTTCTTAACAAAATCATTAAAATGGTTAATAAAAAAGGATTTATTAAAAGTTAATGATTTTATAATAAAATGGGTTTTATTAAAAGAACCTTGAAAAATTGGTTTTCACTAAAGTACCATTGATTTGAATGCGTGCAAATATATGGTACATAAAATTTTTCTAAACTAGAATTTTGAGAAAATAAAATCCCTTTAATAAAACAAGTCTAACACCATCCTTTTATACAACACTCGAATCACTTGGGAACTCTTTGTAGGATAAAGGTCACCTAACCACATTTGAGGAAACTTGTATATTTGAGGTGGGGTTACCATGTTTGTGGGATAAAGGTCACCTAACCACTTATATGTGTAAACTCACATGTGTGTATAAGTTGGACGACTTGATTTGGAAACCATGAACTTAGGGTCACCGAAGCAAGGGGAACAAAGGTGTTGATGGGATTAAACATGCCAACTAAACATAAAGATGTTTAACCGATCCCATATGGCTAGAAGTTGCAAAGGGTTGCAATCGTCAAATGTTGACTACCTTGATAATTTAAATAATGGGATAAAGGTCACCTAACCAATATTTAAATGTAACGTTGGATTCTAGATTTTAATTATTAATTGTCTATGAGACATAAAAGGGTATTAATGATTAAAATTTTAATAATATCGAAAACACTAAAATAGAACTTTGTTCAATTTTGTAGATGGCCGCTAACAATGCAAATCCGATTACCCAAACCGTCCGAAACATATCACTAAGAACCATCCTTGAAAAGGATCGTCTCAACCATAACAACTTCATGGATTGGTTTCGAAACTTGAGAATCGTTCTCAAGCAAGAGAAGATATCCTATGTGTTGGACGATCCTATTCCCGATGAACCTGACGAGGAAGATGTAGAAGCCTACAATGATTGGGTTATGTATACCGAGGACTCCATGCAAGACTCATGCCTCATGTTGGGAACTATGATGTAACAACTGTGTTTGTAACCACTATGAACAGTTCAGTTATCAATAAAACAATGTTATTTGATCCCAATGTTTGTTTGGTTGTGTTTTACATTTTTCATGTTTTGACTTTTATTCAATTTCAAACTCTACATCACTTTCTGGAGAGTTATACGCAAACTGGTGCGTAAACGTACTCAGTTTAACGCGACAAATACTCCGGAACATCAACATATACTTAACGTACCTTAAATAACCTTTACATAACTTAGAAATAAGTTTTAAAGGCTTTGTAGGGCAAAAACAAGTTAATTCGCTTACAGGGACTAAACTTGACAAACTGCGAAAGTATGCCAATTTGAACTGTAACAAACATTCCGGAACATGACCATAAGTTAAACATACCATAAATATCCTTTACATAGCTTAGAAATAGGCTTTGAGGGGTTCGGTATGCTAAAATAAACTTTTGGGTCATTCAGGGACTAAAAGTGTCAAAAAGTGCACAAGTTTGCACTTTCGCGCATAACTTTCGTTCTGAATACATCCGGACATCCAAAAATTTATGTAAGCATGACTATATTATGCTTTAGTGTTTGGCTTAAGAAAAATCCATTCGTTGCGTCATTTGGATCGTTTTTCGCGCTTATGCGCATTCCGTCGTAATTAAGCGAACATCGCGTTCGTACGACCAAACGAACCAACACACGGCATATTTTTAAACATGTTTCATGTCCACAATGTTTAGGCATCATTTTAGGGCCTTAAAGTTGGCTTTACGGGCCTTAGAAGTGTCGGAAATAGCCTTAAACACGTGCAGGGACTGAAACTGTCATTTTTCAAACATGTTTCTGATCTGACATGCTCAGGCGACCCGCATCATATTCTGTGCATCCTGAAGCGGGCCGCGTGGCCCCTTCTAACCAGGTTAAATGTTTCTAACAGCAGATTGCAGCTGTTTGATCCACCACCACACATTCTCATTTGTCTAGTCAGCTGATAAGGATCAACTTTTAGCCACCATAAGGTTCCGACACTTGTACGGTTGCGATTAAAGCACGGTTTCCATGAAACGATCTTAACGGTGGACCGAAAACTATATATACCCCATGCCCCCCATTGCTCAAATCACTAGAATTTTGATTTGAGAAACTCTAAGTTGAAACTATTGTTTCATACTTGAGATTTTTGAATCGAAATTAGCATTCGGGGACCCTTCGTAAGTATTCTTTCGTTCTTTTATTGCTTTTTGAGTCTTTCGAGTCTGAAAGTCAAACTTTGTTTGACTTTCTACATTGACCAGTTATGGTCAATGCGAAGTTCGTTTGAACTTCGCAACGTGAGTGTAATCACGTTGGTTATAGTCCCTTGGGACTATGCCTACTGATTACCACGTTGTCTAGGGTCGAAGGGTAAGCGATCTAATAAATCGCTTATACCTCGAACCCGACCCATTTGGTCGATCATTAGGATCCGACCAAATACATTAGGTGACCATAGTAGGTAGGGAATAACCTTCCGAGGTTACACCCTATGGTCACATCGTTTAAGTAGTTGTATGATAGGTAGTTTATATGCCTTAGGTAAATTACCAGAATACCCTTTTCATGTATAATTGGTAATTAAGCATATGTAACCTAAACCTTTGTCACATAACTGATTATGTAACATGTTTAGGCATATAACACTTGTCATAGGGCTAGTTAGGCGGTCCGAACGCGTTTCACGCGAACGACGCGTTAAAGAAGCATAAGCTACCTAAACGGGTCGTAATGGGTCATAAACAATTATACTAGGTTTCAATTAGTATGTAGGCTTTGTTAAACCATATTACACGAGTTTCCATACTCGTTTGGTTTACGAACCCTCATTCTATCCGATCTTCCGATTTAGGTCCGGTTTATTAACATAGTTACCTATATTAGGTGCCGTTTGATTCCGTGATAACTATCATTGTTTGATTATCACTCCAGGACTACTGAGTAATCACAAGTGAGTACATAGACCCCTCTTTTACTGTTTTCTAAACTGTTTTGGGGTGAAACACATGTGCCTACTTGTTACTTTCCTGCTTTCCTGTTTTCACATCATATACCGGCTATGTTTGTTAGTACATTATAGTACATGATTTCATGACATTTCATGCTATGTATGTCCATTGTGTGCATACTTAGTACATTGTTTTACATTACATTTCTGCTATGTATGTTGACTGATAGCATGCTAGCACATTGATTTACAAGACTTTTTCTGCTTTGTATGTTAACTTAGCATACTTAGTACATTGTTTTCATATGACATGTATACAACTGCTATGACATTTGGTTTGCACAAACGAGTCTTTATAACGTTCATTAACATTTGCTACGCCGCTCGGTAGTAAGTAGTGGTACCATAGGACTTGACAAATCCCATTCCTGACATCCCGGGTTTGTTTGGATGTAAGGAATGACTGAATCCGAATACAATTCTTTTGATAACCTTGACTGAAAGGGTTATCCGACTGTCTCAAGGCTTGAATGTATGCGTTAACTTACCACATAAATGTTTGTATCAATGTATCATGCATCACTTTGCAAAACATAACTTTTTGATATATTCAAAATACTTTGTTTTGTACATCTTTACTTATGGTTTAAGTAGTCTTATTTTACTTACCATACATAACATTTGTTACACATTACTTGACTACTTTTGGACTATCAACATTTGACATGGTTTATACAAGGACTTTTGACTATTGGTTTAAACTTAGACTTTATACATTGGTTGTTTGTTTAAATGACTTAAGTAACGAGATGTGAGTAATATGATACAAGCATGGTGGATACGTCGCTGGTACTTCCAATATATAAGTGTTTGTATCATATTACCTATCATAGCGTTATTTAAATCATTCATTTTGGACTTATACATTTTATACAAGTAACATGTTTTCACAAGACTTTGGTTTACAATACGGTTTATTTTATACAACTCATTTTACATGGTTATTCATTTAACCATACAATATTACAATTATTTATACATATCATCTGAACTTATTGTTTTTCAAGAAATTTACAAAACAAATCAAATTACAAGGATTATGACTAAACATTTTCTTAAACTTATGTCATGAATCCTATTTTCACAAAACCTATGTATCTCACAGGCATTTTTATGCTGACGTACCTACTTTCACATGTGTTTTCAGGTGCTTTTCCGTAGGATGATGATCATGACACTAGGGCGGACCTGTGCCTTAGAGACTTAAAAATGAAGATAGGCTATGTTTAATTATGTTATAAACTCTTTAATTACTGTTTGAAACAATGAAACTCTCATGTTGATAAATAAATTATAACTTTGTTTGCCATGGATTTGAAACAATAATTCTGTTACAACACTCCCCGACGTTTTCCGCCACGTCTTGTATGATATACGTGGTCGGATTGTGACAGAAGAGTTGGTATCAGAGCCAATGGTTATAGGGAATTAGGTTATTAGTAATGCTTTGACCTAGACTATAACTTTTCTAGGACCCTAACACAAGTTATCTTGTGTTTAGATCTTAAAACATGTACATCACCTATCCTTAGGTGATTAACAAAACAAGAACACAATTTTCCGAAATGATTTTTGAAAAACAATCATCTGTTTTTGGATAATTTATTACTAGGTTTTGAACCCTCTTTTGTAAGGTTTTGAACCCTCCCAGTTTGATTAAATTTTGGCCTTGTGCCTTCAAATTTTCAAAATCTCGTCAACGTTTTGGGTTATAAATAATGTGAACACGTGCATACTGGAAGAGTGAACGCCTGTATTCTGAGTTTTCTGTCTAGGCAAGCACTTCGTATACATCTCAACCAGACGCGAGACCAGTTGTGCTTACCTGGGAATTCTTGGGATGAGTGTTCACTTATAGGCGAGCATGTCTTCGTAATACATTATTTTTGATCCATTTACTTTGATTAGTCACTGTGTGTCGTTTGTTTGCTTGGTAATGCGGACGAATGACCACCATCTTTGCTTTTGTTGATTTTGTTTCATCTCATTCTCTTCACCCAATCATCTCACTCGTTTCCTTTCATGTTTCCTCTTTTAGAATGCCTCCTCGACGCGACAATCTGATTGCGACTGCCGAACTGGCAGAAATTATTGCGGAGCAGATGGCTGCTCAATTTCCAAATCTCTTTGCTCAATGGCACCAAGCCAACAACAACAACAATGCTCCATGCAAATCAAGGACTTTAACTCGGCTAAACCACTCAAGTTTAGTGGTTCTGAGGGAGCGACAGGACTTCTTCAATGGTTCGAGAGCATTGAGAATACTTTCCGCCACGTGCAGTGTCCGGATAATCGCAAGGTCGAGTTTTCTTCGAGCGTGTTTTAGAAGAGGGCTTTGACATGGTGGAACGGGGTTATGAGAGATAGGGGTGCTGAGATTGCCTTGGCACAGACATGGGCTGAACTAAGAGCTCTTATGATGAGGGAATTCTGTCCTCGTCATGAGCAGCGAGCTTTGGAGAAAGAGTTTGATAATTTGAAGCAAGATAGTGGTGAGCATCGGGCGTATACAGATAGGTTTGAAGAGTTGAGTCTGCTTTGCCCGACTATGGTTACCCCACTCGACAAGGCCATCGAAAGGTACATCGACGGCCTACCTGACTCAGTACAAGACATCCTTACTGGTAGTAACCCTGCCACACTCCGTCAGGCGATCGAGTTATCAGCGACACTGACTGAGTCGCAGGTTCGTAAGGGAAAGCTGCATAAGAAGGGTGACAAGGGTAAGAAGCAGGCATCTGACAAAGGGGATGGTAAGAAGGGTGAAAACAAGAATGGGAAGAATTCTGGTTCCTCAAAGAATTCTAGGAAGCGAAAGGCTTCCCAAAATTTTGCCGTTACTGCACAGGCTCAAGCTGCACCAAATCAGCCTGCGCAACCAACCGCCAAGAAGCCTTATTTAGGCAATGCACCTTTGTGCAACAGGTGTAATGGCCATCACCAACCACATCTCCAGTGTCGTCAGTGCACCAACTGCGGAAGATCTGGTCATCTTGCTGTCAACTGCCGCATTCCTGTCAATCAGAACCAGGCAGTTCATAATCAAGCCCAACAAGTTGCTCAGCCTCTAGCTCAGCAACAAGGTCAAGCTGCACGACCTCATTTTCCTCCTGGTTCGTGCTACAATTGTGGGGATCTGACCCACTACAGGAACCGGTGCCCAAGGCTAGCCAACCAGAACCAGAATCAGAATCAAGCTCCGGCTCGAGGCCGAGCCTTTAACATGAATGCCCAAGAGGCGCAGGCGGATGATAACGTGGTGAATGATACGTTCTTTATTAATAATCAGCCTGCATCTGTTCTTTTCGATTCTGGTGCCGACAAGAGTTTTGTGTCATTGTCTTTTGAGCCAATGCTTCGCGTGTCTAGAACGAAACTAAGTAAATCTTTGACAGTAGAGGTTGCTAGTGGTGAACCCATTATTCTTGATTCTGTTCTTCGCAACTGCCAGTTGAACCTTAACGACCATCTTTTTCCTATTGACCTCACGCCTATGCAACTTGGAAGCTTCGACGTTATAGTGGGTATGGATTGGTTATCCAAGCATCACGCAGAGATAATTTGTTCTGAGAAGATTGTTCGTGTGCCGCTTTCGACAGGCGAGATCCTGCAGGTTCAAGGTGAGAAGCCTACCGGTGGTCTCAAACTCATGTCTTGTTTTAAAGCTCGGAAATATCTGCGGAAGAACTATGTGGCTTTCTTAGCACATGTTACAGAAGATAAAGGCAAGGGTAATTCTATTTCAGATATTCCTGTCGTTCGGGATTATTCTGAAGTATTCCCTGAAGACTTACCTGGTCTACCTCCAGCACGCCAAGTCGAGTTCCGCATTGATCTCGTACCTGGTGCAAATCCCATTGCCAGAGCTCCATATCGTCTTGCACCATCTGAGATGCAAGAGTTGTCTAAACAGCTTCAGGAGCTCTCTGACAAAGGTTTTATACGTCCTAGTTTTTCACCTTGGGGTGCTCCCGTTCTTTTTGTCAAGAAGAAGGATGGATCTTTTAGGATGTGTATCGATTATCGTGAGCTTAACAAGCTTACCATCAAGAATCGATATCCCCTACCTCACATCGATGATCTCTTTGATCAGTTACAAGGCGCTTCTTATTTTTCGAAGATTGATCTGCGATCTGGATATCATCAACTTCGGGTTCATGAAGAAGACATTCCGAAGACAGCGTTCCGTACTCGGTATGGGCATTACGAGTTCACAGTCATGCCATTCGGTTTGACTAATGCTCCTGCTGTTTTCATGGACCTAATGAATAGGGTCTGCAAACCTTATTTGGATCAGTTCGTCATTGTTTTTATTGACGACATCTTGATTTACTCTAAGACGCGAGCTGATCACGAGCAACATCTTCGTCTTACTTTGGAACTCCTAAAGAAAGAGCAATTTTTCGCCAAATTCTCCAAGTGTGAATTCTGGCTTAAAGAAGTTCAATTCTTAGGACACATTATCAACGAACAAGGTATTCATGTAGATCCCTCCAAGATCAGTGCGATTAAGGATTGGGATACGCCTACTACTCCTACTGAAGTTCGTTCTTTTCTTGGTCTAGCGGGTTATTATCGCCGCTTCATTGAAAACTTCTCAAAGATTGCAGTTCCTCTAACTGCTCTGACTCAGAAGAACAAGGCCTTTGATTGGGGATTCAAACAAGAAGAAGCTTTTCAACACTTGAAGCGGAAACTATGTGACGCGCCTGTTCTGACTTTGCCTGAGGGCAATGATGATTTTGTCGTTTATTGCGATGCATCTAAATTGGGTCTTGGCTGTGTTCTGATGCAAAGGAACAAAGTCATAGCTTATGCATCGAGGCAGTTGAAGATACATGAGAAGAACTACACCACTCATGATCTTGAGTTGGGTGCAGTTGTTTTCGCTCTAAAGATCTGGAGACACTATTTGTACGGTACAAAATGTGTGGTTTTCACTGACCACAAAAGTCTCCAGCATATCTTCAATCAGAAAGAACTCAACATGAGGCAACGACGTTGGGTTGAGCTTTTAAACGACTATGGCTGCGAAATTCGCTACCATCCTGGTAAGGCGAATGTCTTAGCTGGTGCATTGAGTCGTAAGGAACGTACTAAGCTTCATTGTGTACGTGTTCAATCTGTTATTCAAGCTCGATCCGATATCCAAGCACGCATTTCTCAGGCGCAATAATCTTGTGTTTCACAGGGTTTGATGGATAAGGAGTTTCCCTATCACATAACACCTGCTCTGGAACTGAAGGACAATGGATCGTATTACTTCATGGACCGTTTGTGGGTCCCAAGCCAGGATAATCTGCGTACCTTGCTTATGGATGAAGCCCATAAGTCTCGTTATTCTATTCATCCGGGCTCAGATAAGATGTATAAGGATCTTCGTATTCATTATTGGTGGCCTGGTATGAAGAAAGACATTGCCTTATACGTATCAAAATGCCTTACTTGTCTTAAGGTTAAGGCTGAACATCAACGTCCTTCGGGTTTATTGGTGCAACCAGAGATCCCAGTTTGGAAATGGGAAAACATTACTATGGATCTTGTTACCAAACTTCCACGCACAAAGAAAGGTCATGATGCCATCTCGGTAGTTGTTGATCGTCTTACAAAGTCAGCGCATTTCTTGCCAATCCGTGAGGATTTTCCTGCTGACAGACTGGCTCAAATCTATGTGGATGAAATTGTAGCTCGACATGGTGTTCCTTTGAACATCATTTCTGACAGAGATGCTCGTTTCACTTCTCACTTTTGGAGAACCATGCAATCTGCTATAGGGACCCAACTTAATCTGAGCACAGTTTATCATCCGCAAACGGATGGTCAATCTTAAAGAACAATCCAGACTCTGGAGGATATGCTTAGAGCTTGTGTTATCGAATTTGGTGGTAGTTGGGATTCACATCTTAAATTGATTGAATTCTCCTACAACAACAGTTATCACACTAGCATCAAAATGGCTCCTTTCGAGGCTCTCTATGGTCGAAAATGTCGTTCACCAGTCTGCTGGAATGAGATCGGCGAGGCTCAACTTACTGGACCTGCCCTCATTTTAGAGACAACTGACAAGGTCAAGAAAGTTCGTGATAACCTTCAGACAGCTATGAGCCGTCAGAAGAGTTACGCGGACCCAAAACGCAAAGCCTTGGAATTTCAAGTCGGTGATCGGGTATTACTTAAGGTCTCACCTTGGAAAGGTGTGATCAGATTTGGAAAGAAAGGAAAACTTGCACCTAGATACGTTGGACCATTCAAGATCGTCGAAAGAATCGGAAAGGTAGCCTACAGACTTGAGTTACCTCCTGAACTTGGAAATGTTCATCCAACTTTTCACGTGTCCAATCTCAAGAGGTGTTTAGCTGATGAGAACCTCCACATACCGCTTGACGAAATTCGTGTTGGCAAAACACTGAAATTTGTTGAGAAACCAGTGGAAATCATGGAACGTGAAGTCAAGTGGCTTAAACGCAAGCGCATTCTTTTGGTCAAGGTTCGTTGGGAAGCAAAACGTGGACCCGAGTTTACTTGGGAACGCGAAGATCAAATGAAAGCGAAATATCCGCATCTTTTCCCACGAGTTTCCTCTAAATAAATTTCGGGACGAAATTTCCACAAGTAGGGGAGACTGTAACAACTGTGTTTGTAACCACTATGAACAGTTCAGTTATCAATAAAACAATGTTATTTGATCCCAATGTTTGTTTGGTTGTGTTTTACATTTTTCATGTTTTGACTTTTATTCAATTTCAAACTCTACATCACTTTCTGGAGAGTTATACGCAAACTGGTGCGTAAACGTACTCAGTTTAACGTGACAAATACTCTGGAACATCAACATATACTTAACGTACCTTAAATAACCTTTACATAACTTAGAAATAAGTTTTAAAGGCTTTGGTAGGGCAAAAATAAGTTAATTCGCTTACAGGGACTAAACTTGACAAACTGCGAAAGTATGCCAATTTGAACTGTAACGAACATTCCGGAACATGACCATAAGTTAAACATACCATAAATATCCTTTACATAGCTTAGAAATAGGCTTTGAGGGGTTCGGTATGCTAAAATAAACTTTTGGGTCATTCAGGGACTAAAAGTGTCAAAAAGTGCACAAGTTTGCACTTTCGCGCATAACTTACGTTCTGAATACATCCGGACATCCAAAAATTTATGTAAGCATGACTATATTATGCTTTAGTGTTTGCCTTAAGAAAAATCCATTCGTTGCGTCATTTGGATCGTTTTTCGCGCTTATGCGCATTCCGTCGTAATTAAGCGAACATCGCGTTCGTACGACCAAACGAACCAACACCCGGCATATTTTTGAACATGTTTCATGTCCACAATGTTTAGGCATCATTTTAGGGCCTTAAAGTTGGCTTTACGGGCCTTAGAAGTGTCGGAAATAGCCTTAAACACGTGCAGGGACTGAAACTGTCATTTTTCAAACATGTTTCTGATCTGACATGCTCAGGCGACCCGCATCATATTCTGTGCATCCTGAAGTGGGCCGCGTGGCCCCTTCTAACAAGGTTAAATGTTTCTAACAGCAGATTGCAGCTGTTTGATCCACCACCACACATTCTCATTTGTCTAGTCAGCTGATAAGGATCAACTTTTAGCCACCATAAGGTTCCGACACTTGTACGGTTGCGATTAAAGCACGGTTTCCATGAAACGATCTTAACGGTGGACCGAAAACTATATATACCCCATGCCCCCCATTGCTCAAATCACTAGAATTTTGATTTGAGAAACTCTAAGTTGAAACTATTGTTTCATACCTGAGATTTTTGAATCGAAATTAGCATTCGGGGACCCTTCGTAAGTATTCTTTCGTTCTTTTATTGCTTTTCGAGTCTTTCGAGTCTGAAAGTCAAACTTTGTTTGACTTTCTACATTGACCAGTTATGGTCAATGCGAAGTTCGTTTGAACTTCGCAACGTGAGTGTAATCACGTTGGTTATAGTCCCTTGGGACTATGCCTACTGATTACCACGTTGTCTAGGGTCGAAGGGTAAGCGATCTAATAAATCGCTTATACCTCGAACCCGACCCATTTGGTCGATCATTAGGATCCGACCAAATACATTAGGTGACCATAGTAGGTAGGGAATAACCTTCCGAGGTTACACCCTATGGTCACATCGTTTAAGTAGTTGTATGATAGGTAGTTTATATGCCTTAGGTAAATTACCAGAATACCCTTTTCATGTATAATTGGTAATTAAGCATATGTAACCTAAACCTTTGTCACATAACTGATTATGTAACATGTTTAGGCATATAACACTTGTCATAGGGCTAGTTAGGCGGTCCGAACGCGTTTCACGCGAACGACGCGTTAAAGAAGCATAAGCTACCTAAATGGGTCGTAATGGGTCATAAACAATTATACTAGGTTTCAATTAGTATGTAGGCTTTGTTAAACCATATTACACGAGTTTCCATACTCGTTTGGTTTACGAACCCTCATTCTATCCGATCTTCCGATTTAGGTCCGGTTTATTAACATAGTTACCTATATTAGGTGCCGTTTGATTCCGTGATCACTATCATTGTTTGATTATCACTCCAGGACTACTGAGTAATCACAAGTGAGTACATAGACCCCTCTTTTACTGTTTTCTAAACTGTTTTGGGGTGAAACACATGTGCCTACTTGTTACTTTCCTGCTTTCCTGTTTTCACATCATATTCCGGCTATGTTTGTTAGTACATTATAGTACATGATTTCATGACATTTCATGCTATGTATGTCCATTGTGTGCATACTTAGTACACTGTTTTACATTACATTTCTGCTATGTATGTTGACTAATAGCATGCTAGCACATTGATTTACAAGACTTTTTCTGCTTTGTATGTTAACTTAGCATACTTAGTACATTGTTTTCATATGACATGTATACAACTGCTATGACATTTGGTTTGCACAAACGGGTCTTTATAACGTTCATTAACATTTGCTACGCCGCTCGGTAGTAAGTAGTGGTACCATAGGACTTGACAAATCCCATTCCTGACATCCCGGGTTTGTTTGGATGTAAGGAATGACTGAATCCGAATACAATTCTTTTGATAACCTTGACTGAAAGGGTTATCCGACTGTCTCAAGGCTTGAATGTATGCGTTAACTTACCACATAAATGTTTGTATCAATGTATCATGCATCACTTTGCAAAACATAACTTTTTGATATATTCAAAATACTTTGTTTTGTACATCTTTACTTATGGTTTAAGTAGTCTTATTTTACTTACCATACATAACATTTGTTACACATTACTTGACTACTTTTGGACTATCAACATTTGACATGGTTTATACAAGGACTTTTGACTATTGGTTTAAACTTAGACTTTATACATTGGTTGTTTGTTTAAATGACTTAAGTAACGAGATGTGAGTAATATGATACAAGCATGGTGGATACGTCACTGGTACTTCCTATATATAAGTGTTTGTATCATATTACCTATCATAGCGTTATTTAAATCATTCATTTTGGACTTATACATTTTATACAAGTAACATGTTTTCACAAGACTTTGGTTTACAATACGGTTTATTTTATACAACTCATTTTACACGGTTATTCATTTAACCATACAATATTACAATTATTTATACATATCATCTGAACTTATTGTTTTTCAATAAATTTACAAAACAAATCAAATTACAAGGATTATGACTAAACATTTTCTTAAACTTATGTCATGAATCCTATTTTCACAAAACCTATGTATCTCACAGGCATTTTTATGCTGACGTACCTACTTTCACATGTGTTTTCAGGTGCTTTTCCGTAGGATGATGATCATGACACTAGGGCGGACCTGTGCCTTAGAGACTTAAAAATGAAGATAGACTATGTTTAATTATGTTATAAACTCTTTAATTACTGTTTGAAACAATGAAACTCTCATGTTGATAAATAAATTATAACTTTGTTTGCCATGGATTTGAAACAATAATTCTGTTACAACACTCCCCGACGTTTTCCGCCACGTCTTGTATGATATACGTGGTCGGGGTGTGACATATGATTCCCGAGTTTCAAAAGGATTTTGAACATCATGGGGCATACGACATGATTACCCAATTGAAGGAAATGTTCCTACAACAAGCAAGGGTAGAACGCTTCGAAACGGTTCGAGCGCTTCATGCATGTCGAATGGAGGAAACCCAATCGGTATCATCTTATGTCCTTAAGATGAAAAGCCACATTGATCACCTCGAAAGGCTAAATTGTCTCGTCTCTAAAGAGTTGGCTACGGATTTAATACTCAACTATTTAACAAAGAAATTTGAGAGCTTTGTTATGAACTACAACATGAATGGATGGGACAAGAGCATTGGTGAGCTTCATGCAATGCTCAAAATGGCCGAAGCAGGAATGGGTAAAAAGGCTTTACCCATTCTAACGATCAATGAGGGAGGCAAGAAAGGGCATCACCCCGACACCAAAGCAAATGTTGCCAAGGGAAAGGGACACGTCAAAGGGAAAGGAAAAAGAAAGGCTAAAGCAGAACCACCAAAACCAAAAGAGAAGAAGGCAAAGGTTGCCACGAGCGATCCATGCTTTGAGTGTGGAGAGATAGGGCATTGGAAAAGGAATTGTCCAACCTATCTCAAAGAGTTGAAAAACAAGAGGGATGCGGGGCAAACCTCAGGTACAATCTTTATGATACATATTGATCTAAATGTTGTTTCTTCTAACACATGGGTTCAAGATACCGGATGTGGAACTCATATTTGCAATTCGTTGCAGGGGTTCAAAAGAAATAAGCATTACAAGAAGGGAGACACTAGTCTCTTCATGGGCAATGGAGCGAAAGTTCAAGTTGAAGCCCAAGGAGACTATGTTTTAAAACTTCCAAGTGGTTTGGAAATTTGTTTAAAAAATGTTTTGTATGCTCCTAGTTTGACTAGGAACATTATTTATGTTTCCCTTTTAAGATAATATGGATTTGATTTGAAGTTTGTGAACAATGAAATTTATGCTTTGATGAATGACATGTTCTACTTTAAAGCTACTCCTTCAAATGGTATTTATGAATTGGTCCATGATGATACAACATTTGATAATTCGATGTACCAAGCAAACAATAAGAAACTCAAAATGGATTTGAGTGAGACCTATCTTTGGCATCGTCGTCTTGGTCATATAAATAGAAATCGCATGCAAATACTTCAAAAGAATGGTCTTTTGGAAACAAATGAAATTGGTTCATTTGATACATGCGAATCTTGTTTACAAGGTAAAATGACTAAGAAACCCTTTAGTGGCACCAACCAAAGGGCAAAAGATTTATTAGGTATCATACATTCGGATGTATGTGGTTCTTTTAAGCCAATGACTAGGAATGGTGAAAGATACTTCGTAACTTTTACCGACGACTACAGTCGTTATGGTTATGTGTACTTGCTAAGACACAAAGATGAAGTTTTTGAAACGTTCAAAATCTTCCAAAGCGAATCAGAGAATCAACTCACCAAGACATTCAAAGTTCTTCATTCTGATAGAGGAGGTGAATACCTTAGTGATGCTTTTCAGGATCATCTTAGGAGTTGTGGGATCATCTCACAACTTACTCCACCTGGAACACCACAACAAAATGGTGTGTCTGAGAGGAGGAATCGAACTCTATTGGATATGGTTCGATCCATGATGGCTAGAAGCACATTACCTCTATCATTTTGGGGTTACGCTTTGCTCTCCGCGGCTCGTATATTAAATGTGGCCCCAAACAAGAAAGTGGATAAAACACTTTTTGAAATATGGCATGGAACGGTTCCATCATTATCATATTTGAAGGTATGGGGTTGTGATGCTTATGTGAAGCAATACACCATAAAAACGAGTTAGAAGTACAATCCACTAAGTGTATCTTCGTAGGATATCCTAAAGATGATATAGGATATTATTTCTACGATCCAACAGAGCAAAAAGTATTTGTTGCTCTAAAGGCTAAGTTCTTGGAAGATAAGTTCCTTATGGAAGGAACTAGTAGAACAGTGGAACTTGATGAGGATCAAGAACCACAAGCCGATACACGTTTGGTTGAAACTAGCACTCAACAAGAGGTTGTTGAAGATGATCAAATGGTTGATCATGATACATAAAACGTTCGCAGATCTGGTAGAATTGGTAATCCACCTTAAAGATATGATTTTTCATGGATGGATGCTATGTGGTAGATTCAGATGAACCAACCACATACCATGATGCAATGTCGAAATCCGATTGCGACAAATGGCTTGAGGCTATGAACGTAGAGATGCAATCCATGTATGACAACCAAGTTTGGGAATTGGTTGTGCCACCTCTTAACTCCAAAGTAGTTGGAAGTAAGTGGGTTTTCAAGAAGAAAACGGACATGCATGGTAACTTGGATACTTATAAAGCGAGACTTGTAGCAAAAGGTTTCACTCAAACTCAAGGGGTTGATTATGATGAGACCTTCTCACCCGTGGCGATGCTAAAGTCGATTAGGATATTATTTGCCATAGTTGCATATTATGACTATGAGATTTGGCAAATGGATGTCAAAACGGCTTTCCTCAATGGATATCTTGATGAAGATGTCTATATGGTTCAGCCTGAAGGTTTTGTCGATCCAAAACATCCTAACTAAGTGTGCAAGTTAAAGAAATCAATCTATGGATTGAAACAAGCATCGAGAAGTTGGAATCACCATTTTGATGAAGAAATTAGGAATTTTGGATTCATCAAGAACGGCGATGAAGCTTGTGTGTATAAGAAAGCTAGTGGGAGCACCGTCACTTTCTTAGTATTGTATGTCGATGACATTCTACTATTTGAAAATGACATTCCAACCATGGAAGGTGTAAAAGCCTGGCTTGGAAGATGTTTTTCCATTAAAGATCTTGGAGAAGCCGCCTATATTTTGGGAATAAAGATCTATCGGGATAGATCAAGGCGCTTGATAGGTTTAAACCAAAGTGCATACATTGACAAAGTCTTGAAGAGGTTCAAGATGGAGAACTCAAAGAAAGGTTTGGTACCTATTCAAAAGGGGACAATATTGAACGTGACTCAATGTCCAAGCTCAAAGGATGAGCAAGAAAGAATGAAAGGAATCCCATATGCGTCTGCTATAGGATCCATCATGTATGCAATGATATGCACTAAACAATGACTATTACCTGGATATGCACTAGACCGGACGTGTCATGCGCTTTAAGCATGACAAGTAGATACCAACAAAATCCAGGTAACAGTCATTGGATAGCTGTTAAGAGCATATTGAAATACCTTAGGAGGACTAAGGATATGTTTATAATATATGGATCTGGTGAAGAGGAACTCCTTGTAAAGGGTTACACGGATGCGAGCTTCCAAACTGATCGAGATGGTTCTCGATCACAATCTGGGTATGTCTTCATTTTAAATGGAGCTGCAGTCTCATGGAAGAGCTCGAAGCAGGATGTTGTAGCATTGTCCACTACAGAATCAGAATACATCGCCACTTAATTGGCAGCGCAAGAAGCTGCATGGTTAAAGAAGTTCATTGCCGACCTAGGGGTAGTCCCTACCATTCAAGACCCCCTAGAGATCTTTTGTGATAATGAGGGTGCGATTGCTCAAATCAAGGAACCTCGTGCACACCAAAAGACTAGGCACATTGAGCGGAGATTTAACTACATAAGGGATGAAGTTGAAAAAAGGAAAGATATATATTCTAGTGATTGGATTTGATCTATTTTGTATTTGGATATTGGAACAATTGTTATTTTAACTCTTTTATGGTATTTTGAGTTATGTTCCATTTTAGCATGTTTAAATCCGTGAATAAATTAATTATTCTAAATGTCCGTAGTAGATCATACTTGTGGGAACAAATATGAATGTAAGACTATTATGAACTTGGATTGGTGGATATTCATTAGGTATGAATATAGAGCAAAGTGTTGCTGCCAAAGTTCATAGATATTTGTGGGATACAAATATTGGACTGACCCGCTCTCAAATGTTACTGCATGGAATCATTTGTGATTGATCATAAGTAAATTTGAGCAAAGGCGAATATCATAGTATCCTCTGACCTGAGATACATATTGGGTCTTGATATTCACCAAATATTATACCTTAACTTAGCTCTTCGCTGTCTGTAATAAGACAGTACATAAGGCTAAGCTCAGGTGTGGTACGAGGTGATTGTGAGAGACGTATGTAGTTAAGAAGGGATTTGTTCCTCTTATTCGTTGAGAGTAAGATGTCTAAGGCCTGCTAAAGTTAAATCAACAGAGAATGATCACACTATGTCTCTGGATTTTACATGACATCTGTAACGAAAGGATAAATGATAGATTCACCTAAATCGTGTTCAAGTAAGGGACTTAACAGGGATGATGTTATTGAATGGCACTTCGTCATACGTATTAGGGGTAGTAAACCGTTGTTAAGCGTCATTTACTGCTTGCATCAATCTTCTATGTATCTTGTGCAAGTGGGAGATTGTTGGACTCTGTATGCCCAAGACACATATTAAATTGATGTGGCTAGTACGTTATGATCCAAGTCGGGTCATACCCAATAACAAGCTAGACAAACACCTACAATATCTATTTATGATATGATCAAATAAATAAATATTAACACTTAGAATATTTAGAAATTGGTTTTCTAAATAATTGCACTTAAGAAACTAATAAATTATATGGATAATTTATTTTTGAGAGAATATTTTATCATGTTATTTAATGGGTTAAATAACATTATAAAAAGTTATGATTTGTTAAATAAAGTCTTGTAAACATTTAATGTTTAATTTATAAAAGTTATAAATTAATACAAGACATAAATTTTAAAAGGAAAAATTTTCATTGGTTGAAAAATGAGGCCCTATGGCCGATTACATGGGGTTCCCAAAGTGGGGTTTCCCATTTTCCTATACATGCAAATGTCTCATAGAAGATCTTATAAGATTGCATGTTCTCTCTCATACTAACACACAAGTAATTCAAGTTGCAAAAACTCTAGAAACTCTCTCAATATTTTCGGCCAAAGGAGGTTGATCAAGAGGGATTTTAAGTGAGTTTACAAGTGTACAAATCCTAGCAACATAAGGTGTTCGTTAGAAGCTTGGGGTATGCAAGCTTGAGGTCTTCTCCTTTGAAGATTTCATTCAAGATCATCATCTTCATATCACCTCTCTCTTGGAATGGTAGTTTTCTAAAACACCCTATGGTTGTATTTTGATAACATGCATGTCATATATGGATCCGTATATTGGGTTATGCATTTAAAATGGTTTTAAATCATGTAAAGTAACATGTTTTAAATATATTTTCCGCTGCGTTTTAATTTTATTTGGATAAAATTAGCTTTGATAAACATGTGAAAAACCCAACAATACATACCCTCTACATATTCATACGTTTGATTTTGTGAAACAATTGATTCATATTCATAATTCTTGGAAACTATGTGCCAATCTTGCAAATACGCGAAACTTATGCTTAAAACATCGTTTGATTGTATATGATGCTTAAACACGTCACTCACATGCTTAATTGTACTTGGTTTATGTTCCCCATACTTAATTCATCCTTAAGCTATGCTTATATGCCAAAAACAACCCTTAATTTACCTAAAAACCCTAAAATACAAACTAGAAGGGCCTAACGAAATAGAAGACTCTTTTCTAATAAAAAGAGAAGTTTGGATCAGCTTATTGAGATGGTGTTATCTACCGTTCGATTAAAACTTCATACCATGAGATTTAAAAGAACGACTCAGATTGAAGGGATTTTAAGAGATTGGAGTTTGCCTCATGGTCTGGTGGTTGCTGATGATGATCTCGGCTAAGTTTATAACTTGTTTTCAGTTGAGTGACCGAGTGTCTTAGTATGAACTAGTTTTTTTTGGTTGTGCATTGTTGCTTGTAAACTCTAGGATGGCATGTCATGCTAGAGAATTGGGGATTATTCTTTTCCTCACTTGTTTTTATTGGTTGATGTTATAAAATTTTACTGGGGTAACCCTTTACCCAAAAAAAAAATAGTGTCAAAAACCAAAAGTTGTCTGGAGGAGTGTCGCTGGCCGCGAAAGGCACCCCAAAACCTTACGCTGGTCGCGAGTCAGTCTGATCTGGAGAAAAACGCAACCAGCTCACTGGTTGGGCGATTTTTGGTGCATTTTGAGTGGTTTAACTTGTGTTTCTTGTCATAAATGTCCACCAAACAACCACCTAACACTCCCCAATAAATCCCAAGCCTAATCCTCACATTTTCCACTTTACAACTTTTCCAAAACACTCTCAAATCTATCCATAATCAGCTATCAAACAAGAGTTCGAGCAGAATCATACCTTCTTACAAAAACAAGCATAACTTTCTCATTTCTTATCCGATTCACTCCATTCTTTTTCCTACTACTTTGGATTGATCTTAGCTATGTTTACAGAGGTATCCCTGGAAAACCAGAGCCTGGAACGCCACTAAAAAGGCTCTAAACTTGACTGATTTTTCTATTTTGTATAAGAACTTTGATAAAACTTGATTAAACTTGAGGAAACTCATCTCAAACTATGTCCTTATGCTTATAACCACATCTATGGTTAGTTAGGCTTAAAAACAAGGTTGAGACATTCAAAATTAGAGGATTAACCCTCACAAACTTTCTGTTTTGTTCAAGGGTTTAACCCACAAGTGATGTTTAAGTTTAAGACTTGATGTATGTGTGATTTAGGATTAACTTGGGGTTTCCTACATAAAATCCAAACATTTCTTGATGACTTCTTATAGATTAGTATTTAATATTCTTGTATTACTTGTAGTTCATGACCCTCCTTGTATGTTCATAACATCAAGTGTAGTGGTGAACACTTAGAGGTGCCTAAATGGAAGACTTCTCTTCCTACCTCCTACATGATTTCTATGACTCTCAAAGAGGTTCCTAAATGGAGGATTCATCCTCCTACCTCATGCTTGACTATTGGACATACTATTACATAACCTAATAATACTTGTATAAACTATCCAAATATTCGAACATTTGATGATGAATTTGTGTTCATTCGTCAAAGTATTAGATTGCATCATCTAAGACCTAAAACTTGTTATGATTTTAATGGGTGTTCTACCCATGAAAACATTCTAACCCTTGGAGTTTCACAGTGTCAAACAAGTATTATGTGTTAAAAGATGATTACTTTCATATGTTATATTCTTATGTTTTAAATTCTGAAGCTCGACTCTAAACATACCTTGAACTTTAACCTTTATACATTCGATCTCCTAATCTCATTGCTCGTCAACAATTGGATAATCGGAAAGCATATGCAAATTTTGTGAGTATATGTGACACCTGGGTCACTGCGACCATCAAACAAATACCAAACCAATGAAATATTGTATTTCATACTTGGGATTTGTACAAATATGTGTATCATTTGCACATATCAATTCTTGTTCGATTTCGGGCTCTAAATCGCTTTCTGGAAGGTTATACGCGCACTGATGCGTAAATATAACCAGTTTAATGCAACGAACACTCCGGAATAGTGAAACAGGCTTCACATACCTTAAATAACCTTTACATAACTTAGAAATAATTTTTGAAGGCTTTGGTATGACAAAATCAAGTTTAATCGCTTACAGGGACTCAATTCGACAAACTGCGAAAGTATGCCGATTTGAACTGTAACAGACATTCCGGAACATGACCATGAGTTAAACATACCATAAATATCCTTTACATAGCTTAGAAATAGGCTTTGAGGGGTTCGGTGTGCTAAAATAAACTTTTGGGTCATTCAGGGACTAAAAGCGTTAAAAAGTGCACAAGTTTGCATTTTCGCGCATAACTTACGTTCTGAATACATCCGGACATCCAAAAATTTATGTAAGCATTATAATATTATGCTTAGGTGATTGGCTTGTAAAAAATCCATTTGTCGCGTCATTTGGATCGTTTTTCGCGCTTATGCGCATTCTTTTTTTTGGGTAAAGGGTTACCCCGGTGATTCTATTAAAATGCAACCGCAATTAAGAACAAGTAGTGAGGATGTGTTCCACACTAGTTCATATACAGGACATGCCCCATATATGTAAATCAAAACAAAAACCAAAGACCTATAACACCCCATAACCTAGTCTACTATACATCATGACAAGACATCTAGTAGACAAAACATTGCAAACCACAAAACATAATCCTCAACCACCATCATCAAATATAAAGTAGCCACAAAACAGCAGCCCCTTCAGACGAAAAGCAGACAGCCTATCCATTAGAGAACTTGGTAGAAGAGGTGCTTGCCCCTGCTTTCGAAGAAAAAGGATGAGTACCCGATGTCATAAATTCACTAGTTTCATTGTAGACTTCTTCAACCTCCTCCTCATCCAATTCATGCCTGTCAGTCGACGGTTTCTTCTCCACTGGACCCACAGTGGTACCTCCCTGATTACCAGTATCATCCTTCAGAATGTCAAACGGGTTAGACGTTGAAACCTGATTCTGCATCGGACTCTTTGAGGACGATTTTTCGTCGTAATTAAGCGAACATCGCGATCGTACGACCAAACGAACCAACATCCGGCATATTTTTGAGCATGTTTCTTGTCCACAATGTTTAGGCATCATTTTAGGGCCTTAAAGTTGGCTTAACGGGCCTTAAACGTGTCGAAATGAGCCTTAAACACCAACAGGGACCAAAACTGTCAATTCAGCAAAGTTGTTTTCTGATCAGGACCTCTAGGCGGGGCGCGTAAGGTTTAACCATTACTTACGCGGGCCGCTAGGCTCTCCCAGATTAGATTAAATTGTTTAAACAGCTGTTAACAGCTGTTATGCACCCAAAACTCAATTCCACTTGCCCTTTCCTGCTCATGAGGGGCCATTTTGAGTTACCATAAGGTTGCAACAAGTGTAGGGACGAGATCAAAGCACGTTATTCGATAAACGATCCTAACGGTCCCAAGAATCCTATAAAGGTTGTGTTCATACACTTCCTACCTGAGATTACTTGGAGATCAAAGCTTTCGGGGACCCTTTGTAAGTGATCCTTCGTTCTTTTTATTCTTTTAGCGTTAAAAGTCAAACTTTGTTTGACTTTCTGCATTGACCAGTTTATGGTCAATGCGAAGTTCATTTGAACTTCATAACATGAGCGTAATCACGATGGTTATAGTCCCTAGTGACTATACCTACTGATTACCACGTTATCTAGGCTCAGTGACGAGTCGTAGTTTCGGCCAAAATGCGCATTCTTGCGTATTTTGTAACCAAACTACTCTTAGGTATCAAAACCGTTTGTTTTGATACCAAACCTGTTTTCTAAACTTAGTTAAGCATGTTTTAACATGCTTAGCTCGTCATTTTTAGTTTAGTGCTTATATAGGGTCGTAAGGTAAGCGATCTAAACAATCGCTTATACTTTCGAACCCGACCCGTTTGGTCGATCATTAGGATCCGACCAAACACATTAGGTGACCATAGTTGTATAGGGAATAACCTTCCGAGGTTATACCTTATGATCACATCGTTTAGTTAGTTGTATGATAGGTAGTTTATATGCCTTAGGTAAATTACCAAAATACCCCTTTGACGCCAAAATTCATTTTGAACATATGTAACATAACTTTTGACATCTAAACTGATTTGGCAACAATATTTGACAAGTTAAGGCATATTTTACTTATCATAGGGCTAGTTAAGCATTCCGAACGCGTTTCACGCGAACGACGCGTTAAAGTAGCATAAGCTACGTAAACGGGTCGTAATGGGTCGTAAGCACTTAGGTTAGGTTTCATTTTAGTATGTGGGCTTTGTTAAACCATATTACACGAGTCTCCATACTCGTTTGGTTTACGAACCCTCATTCTATCAAATCCTCCGATTTAGGTCCGGTATATTAACATAGTTACCTATATTAGGTGCCGTTTGATATCCGTGATCCCTAGCATTGTTTGGTTGTTACTCAAGGACTACTAAGCAATCTCAAGTGAGTACATAGACCCCTCTTTTACTGTTTTCCAAACATTTTGGGGTGAAACACATGTGCCTACTTGTTTTTTTTTTTTTTTTTTGGGTAAAGGGTTACCCCGGTGATTCTATTATAAAACAACCGCAAATAAGTACAAGTAGTGAGGAAGAGTTCCACACTATTTCATAGAGAGGACATGCCCCATATATGTAAAACCAACCAACAAGGAACCTATGACATCACATAACCTAGCCTACTAAACATCAAGAGGGACTATCTAGTAGACAAACAAAAAAACCAAAAACCAAACATCATCCTCCATCATCAAAAATAAAATTGTCGTGAACCGGCAGCCCCTTCACACGACCCCGAGACAATCTATCCATTGAATAACTTTGAGGAAGATGTGCTTGCTCCTACTTTTGCAGACGATGAGGTCATAAATCCATTCGTTTCATTGTAGACTTCTGTGACCTCATCATCCGAGTCTTGCTGATCATTATGAGCCTCACTACTAGTCTGACCCATATGAAGACCCTTATCCCGTAAAACACCAAAGGAGTTCTTGGATAAGATATTCGATTGCTGAGCCGATGTATTGGTCCCCCCATGAGGTTTGGGTCCAATCGGCCTATACTCAAACTTCTGTTTCTGCTTGTTTACAGGGAAACTGTTGGACTCTGTATGCCCAAGACACATATTAAATTGATGTGGCTAGTACGTTATGATCCAAGTCGGGTCATACCCAATAACAAGCTAGACAAACACCTATAATATTTGTTTATGATATGATCAAACAAATGAATATTAACACTTACAATATTTAGAAATCGGTTTTCTAAATAATTGCACTTGACTGACTAATAAATTATATGGATAATTTATTTTGAGAGAGAATATTTATTTTGTTATTTAATGGGTTAAATAACATAATAAAAAGTTATGATTTGTTGCATAAAATCTTATAAATATGTGATATTATATTTATAAAAGTTGTAAATATAATAAAAGACATAATATATATAAGGAGGTTGATTTTTGATTGGGCAAATGAGATGGCCCTATGGCCGCCACTTTGGGTCTTCCCAAGTAGGTTGGTCCAATCAATTTTCATGCAAGTCTTTTATGCTAGATCAAAGATGATTGGTTCAAGAATATAATCAATTTTCTATTTCTCTCACATCTAACACACATATATTTTGTGTGAGACAAAATCAAGATGCAAGAACTCCCATTTTTCTCTACATATTTCGGCCAAGAGCTGAATTTTTAGAGGGTTTTTTGTGAGCTTCAAGTGTAGAAATCCTAGCAATCTCAAGGTGTTTGTTGGAGCTTTCGGGTATACTAGCTTGAGGCTTTCTCGTTTGGAAGCTACCATTCAAGATTCATCATCATCTTCCATCTCCTTGCTCCAAAGAAAGGTTGAACTCTCAAACACCCTATGGTTGTATTTTGATAGCATGTATGTCATATATGGATCCGGTTTTGGGTTTTTGCATTTAAAAGAGTTTTAAATCTTGTAAAGTAACATGTTTTAAATCCTTATTCCGCTGCGTTTTAATTTTATTCGGATAAAATTAGCTTTGATAAACATGTACAAAACCCAACAATGGCATCTAGAGCCGCTTATATGAGTGCATGCTTCATTGGATTTAAAATTTTCGGGTTTTGGGTTTGGTTAAACCCTATGGCCGAAAGTTTTGACCATGGTTCTCCTTTTATTTTTCAAGATTTATTTCCTACATGCATAAAGGAATCTTGAAAAATTATATCATATGGATGATTTGTTTTGTTTGGACAAAAACCCACATTTTTCGGTTTTTCATTCTTGGCCGAAAAATATAGGTTGTAAAAGGAAACCATTAATTTTGCTCTTGAAATTTATATATATTTGGATATATATATTTTGGTGTTCATAACCTAGCCATGACCTTGTGTGAATATGTTTGTGTTTGTGATTTTGTTATTTATTCAATGGGTTGTAATTATTATTTTGTCTTCCATTTGTAAAAATATGTATTTTATTTATTTTCATATGGTATGTAAGTAAATAGATTAGATGCATTTATTTTACTAGAAAAAATGTATTAGGATACTTTTATGTAAAAGAAGATGCACACAAAAATGCGGTTTTGGTTTTTGCCAATTTCGGGCAAAAAGGACTTCATAGTTCTTAACGGGATTTAAGCCCGATAACCAAAACACATTTTGAAGTCCAAAGGAGTTTGGAGCTGAATTTAAAAGACATTTGGAAGCTCAAAGAAGTGAAGAAATCACAACACAAGATGAAGACTTGAAGCATTTGGATGCGGGATCAAGTGGGAGTTAACCGACACTTTTTTTGTGTCTATATTCACCCTTTAGGAAGGACCTTTTGACACACTTGTTTCGGCTAACAAGTGTGGTCAAAATAGTTGGCTATGGTTATGCACCTTTTATCATATGTGTTGTGCTTGTATGGTTATATTTTATTTATGGTTGTTTGGATGATATTAGGATATGCATACTTAACAACTAATAACCCGTAACAAGCTTAAAATTGGTTCTTACAAAATCATTAAAACGATTAATAAAAGGTTTATTAAAAATTAATGATTTTATAATAAAATGGGTTTTATTAAAAGAACCTTGAAAATTGGTTTTCACTAAAGTACCATTGATTTGAATGCATGCAAATATATGGTACATAAAATTTTTCTAAACTAGAATTTTGAAAAATAAAAATCCCTTTTATAAAACAAGTCAAACACCATCCTTTTATACAACACTCAAATTACTTGGGAACTCTTTGTGGGATAAAGGTCACCTAACCACATTTGAGGAAACTTGTATATTCGAGGTGGGTTTACCATGTTTGTGGGATAAAGGTCACCTAACCACTTATGTGTATAAACTCACACGTGTGTGTAAGTTGGACGACTTGATTTGGAAACCATGAACTTAGGGTCACCGAAGCATGGGGAACAAAAGGTGTTGATGGGATTAAACATGCCAACTAAACATAAAGATGTTTAACCGATCCCATATGGCTAGAAGTTGCAAAGGGTTGCAATTGTCAAACGTTGACTACCTTGTTAATTTAAATAATGGGATAAAGGTCACCTAACCAATATTTAAATGTAACGTTGGATTCTAGATTTTAATTATTAATTGTCTATGAGACGTTAAAAGGGTATTAATGATTAAAATTTTAATAATATCGAAAATACTAAAATTGAACTTTGTTAAATTTTGTAGATGGCCGCTAACAATGCAAACCCGATTAACCAAACCGTCCGTAACCTATCACTAAGAACCATCCTTGAAAAGGATCGTCTCAACCATAACAACTTCATGGATTGGTTTCGAAACTTGAGAATTGTTCTCAAGCAAGAGAAGATATCCTATGTGTTGGACGATCCTATTCCCGATCAACCCGACGAGGAAGATGTAGAAGCCTACAATGATTGGGTTAAGTATACCGAGGACTCCATGCAAGCCTCTTGCCTCATGTTGGGAACTATGATTCCCGAGATTCAAAAGGACTTTGAACATCATGGGGCATACGACATGATTACCCAATTGAAGGAAATGTTCCTACAACAAGCAAGGGTAGAACGCTTCGAAACGGTTCGAGCGCTTCATGCATGTCGGATGGAGGAAACCCAATCGGTCTCATCTTATGTCCTTAAGATGAAAAGCCACATTGATCGCCTCGAAAGGCTCAATTGTCCCGTCTCAAAAGAGTTGGCTACGGATTTGATCCTCAACTCTTTAACAAAGAAATTTGAGAGCTTTGTTATGAACTATAACATGAATGGATGGGACAAGAGCATTGGTGAGCTTCATGCAATGCTCAAAACGGCCGAAGCGGGAATGGGTAAAAAGGCTTTACCCGTTCTAACGATCAATGAGGGAGGCAAGAAGGGACATCACTCCGACTCCAAGGCAAATGTTGCCAAAGGGAAGGGGTACATCAAAGGGAAGGGAAAAAGAAAGGCTAAAGCAGAACCACCAAAACCAAAAGAGAAGAAGGCAAAGGTTGCCACGAGCGATCCATGCTTTGAGTGTGGAGAGATAGGGCATTGGAAAAGGAATTGTCCAACCTATCTCAAAGAGTTGAAAAACAAGAGGGATGCAGGGCAAACCTCAGGTACAATCTTTATGATACATATTGATCTAAATGTTATTTCTTCTAACACATGGGTATTAGATACCGGATGTGGAACTCATATTTGCAATTCGTTGCAGGGGTTCAAAAGAAATAAGCATTACAAGAAGGGAGACACAAGTCTCTTCATGGGCAATGGAGCGAAGGTTCAAGTTGAAGCCCAAGGAGACTATGTTTTAAAACTTCCAAGTGGTTTGGAAATTTGTTTGAAAAATGTTTTGTATGCTCCTAGTTTGACTAGGAACATTATTTCTGTTTCCCTTTTAAGACAATATGGATTTGATTTGAAGTTTGTGAACAATGAAATTTATGCTTTGATGAATGACATGTTCTACTTTAAAGCTACGCCTTCAAATGGTATTTATGAATTGGTTCATGATAATACATCATTTGATAATTCGATGTACCAAGCAAACACCAAGAAATTCAAAATGGATTTGAATGAGACCTATCTTTGGCATTGTCGTCTTGGTCATATAAACAGAAATCGCATGCAAATACTTCAAAAGAATGGTCTTTTGGAAACAAATGAAATTGGTTCATTTGATACATGCGAATCTTGTTTACAAGGTAAAATGACCAAGAAACCCTTTAGTGGCACAAACCAAAGGGCAAAAGATTTATTAGGCATCATACATTCGGATGTATGTGGTCCTTTTAAGCCAATGACTAGGAATGGTGAAAGATACTTCGTAACTTTTACCGACGACTTCAGTCGTTATGGTTATGTGTACTTGTTAAGACATAAAGATGAAGTTTATGAAACGTTCAAAATCTTCCAAAACGAAGTAGAAAATCAACTCACCAAGACAATCAAAGTTCTTCGTTCCGATAGAGGAGGTGAATACCTTAGTGATGCTTTTCAAGATCATCTTAGGAGTTGTGGGATCATCTCACAACTTACTCCACCTGGAACACCACAACATAATGGTGTGTCTGAGAGGAGGAATCGAACTCTATTGGATATGGTTCGATCAATGATGGCTAGAAGCACATTGCCTCTATCATTTTGGGGTTACGCTTTGCTCTCCGCGGCTCGTATATTAAATATGGCCCCAACCAAGAAAGTGGATAAGACACCTTTTGAAATATGGCATGGAACGGTTCCATCATTATCATATTTGAAGGTATGGGGTTGTGATGCTTATGTAAAGCAATACACCCCAAACAAGTTAGAAGTACGATCCATTAAGTGTATCTTCGTAGGATATCCTAAAGATGATATAGGATATTATTTCTACGATCCAACAGAGCAAAAGGTATTTGTTGCTCGAAAGGGCAAGTTCTTGGAGGATAAGTTCCTTATGGAAGGAACTAGTAGAACAGTGGAACTTGATGAGGATCAAGAACCACAAGCCGATACACGTTTGGTTGATACTAGCATTCAACAAGAGGTTGTTGAAAATGATCAAATGGTTGATCAACATACACAAAACGTTCGAAGATCTGGTAGAATTAGTAATCCACCTGAAAGATATGGATTTTTCATGGATGGATGCTATGTGGTAGATTCAGATGAACCAACCACATACCATGATGCAATGTCGAAATCCGATTGCGACAAATGGCTTGAGGCTATGAACGTAGAGATGCAATCCATGTATGACAACCAAGTTTGGGAATTGGTTGTACCACCTCTTAACTCCAAAGTAGTTGGAAGTAAGTGGGTTTTCAAGAAGAAAACAGATATGCATGGTAACTTGGATACTTATAAAGCGAGACTTGTAGCAAAAGGTTTCACTCAAACTCAAGGGGTTGATTATGATGAGACCTTCTCGCCAGTGGCAATGCTAAAGTCGATTAGGATATTATTTGCCATAGCTGCATATTATGACTATGAGATTTGGCAAATGGATGTCAAAACGGCTTTCCTCAATGGATATCTTGATGAAGATGTCTATATGGTTCAGCCTGAAGGTTTTGTCGATCCAAAACATCCTAGCAAAGTGTGCAAGTTAAAGAAATCAATCTATGGATTGAAACAAGCATCGAGAAGTTGGAATCACCGTTTTGATGAAGAAATTAGGAATTTTGGATTCATCAAGAACGGGGATGAAGCTTGTGTGTATAAGAAAGCTAGTGGGAGCACCGTCACTTTCTTAGTATTGTATGTCGATGACATTCTACTATTTGGAAATGACATTCCAACCATGGAAGGTGTAAAAGCCTGGCTTGGAAGATGTTTTTCCATTAAAGATCTTGGAGAAGCTGCCTATATTTTGGGAATAAAGATCTATAGGGATAGATCAAGGCGCTTGATAGGTTTAAACCAAAGTGCATACATTGACAAAGTCTTGAAAAGGTTCAAGATGGAGAACTCTAAGAAAGGTTTGGTACCTATTCAAAAGGGGACAATTTTGAATGTGACTCAATGTCCAAGCTCAAAGGATGAGCAAGAAAGAATGAAAGGAATCCCATATGCGTCTGCTATAGGATCCATAATGTATGCAATGATATGCACTAGACCGGACGTGTCATGCGCTTTAAGCATGACAAGTAGATACCAGCAAAATCCAGGTAACAGTCATTGGATGGCTGTTAAGAGCATATTGAAATACCTTAGGAGGACTAAGGATATGTTTCTAATATATGGATCTGGTGAAGAGGAACTCGTTGTAAAAGGTTACACGGATGCGAGTTTCCAAACTGATCGAGATGGTTCTCGATCACAATCTGGGTATGTCTTCATTTTGAATGGAGCTGCAGTCTCTTGGAAGAGCTCGAAGCAGGATGTTGTAGCATTGTCCACTACAGAATCAGAATACATCGCTGCCTCATTGGCAGCACAAGAAGCTGCGTGGTTAAAGAAGTTCATTGCCGACCTAGGGGTAGTCCCTACCATTCAAGACCCCCTAGAGATCTTTTGTGATAACGAGGGTGCGATTGCACAAATCAAGGAACCTCGTGCACATCAAAAGACTAGGCACATTGAGCGGAGATTCAACTACATAAGGGATGAAGTTGAAAAAGGAAAGATATGTATTCGCAAAGTTCACACCGATCAAAACATTGCGGATCCACTCACGAAGCTCCTTGAACGGCCAAAACATGAGGGTCATACTTGTGCCTTAGGACTTCGGTATTCTAGTGATTGGATTTGATCTATTTTGTATTTGGATATTGGAACAATTGTTATTTTAACTCTTTTATGGTATTTTGAGTTATGTTCCATTTTAGCATGTTTAAATCCGTGAATAAATTAATTATTCTAAATGTCCGTAGTCGATCATAATTGTGGGAACAAATATGAATGTAAGACTATTATGAACTTGGATTGGTGGATATTCATTAGGTATGAATATAGAGCAAAGTGTTGCTGCCAAAGTTCATAGATATTTGTGGGATACAAATATTGGACTGACCCGCTCTCAAATGTTACTGCATGGAATCATTTATGATTGATCATAAGTAAATTTGAGCAAAGGCGAATATCATAGTATCCTCTGACCTGAGATACATATTGGGTCTTGATATTCACCAAATATTATGCCTTGACTTAGTTCTTCGCTGTCTGTAATAAGATAGTACATAAGACTAAGCTCAGGTATAGTACGAGGTGATTGTGAGAGACGTATGTAGTCAAGAAGGGATTTGTTCCTCTTATTCGTTGAGAGTAAGATGTCTAAGGCCTGCTTAAGTTAAATCAACAGAGAATGATCACACTGTGTCTCTGGATTTGACATGACATCTGTAACGAAAGGATAAATGATAGATTCACCTAAATCATTTTCAAGTAAGGGACTTGAAGGGGATGATGTTATTGAATGGCACTTCGTCATACGTATTAGGGGTAGTAAACCGTTGTTAGGCGTCATTTACTGCTTGCATCAATCTTCTATGTATCTTGTGCAAGTGGGAGATTGTTGGACTCTGTATGCCCAAGACACATATTAAATTGATGTGGCTAGTACGTTATGATCCAAGTCGGGTCATACCCAATAACAAGCTAGACAAACACCTATAATATTTGTTTATGATATGATCAAACAAATGAATATTAACACTTACAATATTTAGAAATCGGTTTTCTAAATAATTGCACTTGACTGACTAATAAATTATATGGATAATTTATTTTGAGAGAGAATATTTATTTTGTTATTTAATGGGTTAAATAACATAATAAAAAGTTATGATTTGTTGCATAAAATCTTATAAATATGTGATATTATATTTATAAAAGTTGTAAATATAATAAAAGACATAATATATATAAGGAGGTTGATTTTTGATTGGGCAAATGAGATGGCCCTATGGCCGCCACTTTGGGTCTTCCCAAGTAGGTTGGTCCAATCAATTTTCATGCAAGTCTTTTATGCTAGATCAAAGATGATTGGTTCAAGAATATAATCAATTTTCTATTTCTCTCACATCTAACACACATATATTTTGTGTGAGACAAAATCAAGATGCAAGAACTCCCATTTTTCTCTACATATTTCGGCCAAGAGCTGAATTTTTAGAGGGTTTTTTGTGAGCTTCAAGTGTAGAAATCCTAGCAATCTCAAGGTGTTTGTTGGAGCTTTCGGGTATACTAGCTTGAGGCTTTCTCGTTTGGAAGCTACCATTCAAGATTCATCATCATCTTCCTTCTTCTTGCTCCAAAGAAAGGTTGAACTCTCAAACACCCTATGGTTGTATTTTGATAGCATGTATGTCATATATGGATCCAGTTTTGGGTTTTTGCATTTAAAAGAGTTTTAAATCTTGTAAAGTAACATGTTTTAAATCCTTATTCCGCTGCGTTTTAATTTTATTCGGATAAAATTAGCTTTGATAAACATGTACAAAACCCAACAGAAACCTGCTTTCCTAGCCGCTTTCTTACGAACCACATCCATAAACCCATCCTTGTCCACTACCGGCTGTTTCACTTGCTGCCTAGTGTTCCCTTCATATTGTTTCTGGATGTTAACCGGCTCCTTAGGATCCCTCCTAGACTGCCTCGGGCATGTAGCATCAGAATGCCCAAACACTTTACAATGATCACACCTAAGAGGACTCCATTCATACTCCACATATAGTTTTTGTTTGACAAAACCTTCACCCTCAAGGTCAGGCACCGCTATAACTATCTCCTCCTTAAAATCATTATCGGCTGAGATTTCTAATAACGCTCTAGCATAGCTACTACTTCCCCAAGTATCTGTACACATGGACGAAGTGTACGAGTCCAACATCTTCGGATCACCAATAGCCGTAGCTATCATACTCAATCCATCCTCCGTATACGCAACAATCGGAACATCATGGATTTTGACCCACAGTTGCAATTTTTTAACCTCCTTCTTTTCCAGTTTTGAAGTGGGTGACCAAGTATTAAGAAATATAGGCTGGCCTCGAATAATCCAAGGACCTTCTTTCAGCACATTCGTCATCCCATCTTTATCAGCAAACTTGAAAAAGAAGAATCCATTAGCATTCATCATGGATTTTTGTAATCCATACTTCTTCCAATTTGTCCTCACAAAATAATCCACCACTGGGTACGCAATTCGGTCCCCTAGGAAGTAACCATAAAGGGTGTTTGCTAGCTTCTCTTGAACTGCTCTAACAGAGTCTCGAGACAACACCACATCACAACCCTCATGCGAATCAGTGCTTGCAAGAAAAATGAAGTTTACCTTAACGGACTTGGCTGCAACAACTGAATCTGCATAAGACATTGGCTTCGAATTATTATCTCGATCGCTTTGGTTCCCCTGAGACCCTGCACAACCGTCCAAATTATCCGAACCCCTCAAATCAGCCCGCACATTCTCGACCAGAACTGGAGCAGACACCTTCAACAGTTTATCAATAATGTTCGTTTTTGTTTGATCATATGCTTTTCCATGTTTTCATATGATATGCTTGTTATGTTCAATAGTACACTTATAGTACATGATTTCATTGTGTTTATGCTGTGTATGTCCATTGTGTGCATATTTAGTACATCGTTTTACATTACATGTTATGCTATGTATGTCCATTGTGTGCATACTTAGTACATTGTTTTACATTACATTTTATGCTATGTATGCCCATTGTGTGCATACTTAGTACATTTGTTATTCATCACATGCTTACATTTTGGTATGACATTTGGTTTGTTCAAATGGGACAATCTACATTCATTAACATTAGCTACGCCGCTCGTTAGTAGGTAATGGTACCATAGGACTTGACAACTCCCATTCCTGAACCCTAGGTTTGTTTGGGTGGAAGGAACGACCGAATTCGATAAACATAACACAGATAGACCTTTAAATTCGTTTAGGGGTCTATCACCACAGTCACAAGGCTTGGATGTATGCATTTTCACAATACCGCATAGATGTTTATATCAGTATAGCATGCATTTGTTCCACAAAACATAACTTTGATTTAAACCATGTTTTACTTCAATACCTTGTTTTTGTGCATTTTACATATGGTTGAGTTGATATATTTCACTTACCATACATGATATTTTGGATACACATTACATGATTTACATTAGACATAAAAATTTTGACATTGATATACACAATTCATGATTTACAATAGACATAAACATTTTGACATTGATATACACAATTCATGATTTACATTAGACATAAACATTTTGACATTGATATACACAATTCATGATTTACAACAGACATAAACATTTTGACATTGATATACACAATTCATGATTTACATTAGATATAGACATTAGACATGGTTTTCACATAAACATTTTGACATTTGATTATACATAAACATTTTACTTTGGTGGTTTGGTTTGAGTAAGTGATTTAAGTAACGAGGCGTGTGTAATATGATACAAGCATGATGGATACGCCGCTGGTACTTCCTATATATAAGTGCTTGTATGGTATTACATATCGTAGCGTTATTTGAATCATTTCAATTTAGACATATAACATTTTATACAAATAACATACTTTTCACAATACATTGTTTTACAAACAACTTATCTGATATAAACTCAGTTTACTTGGTTATTTACTTAACCATGTATTATTTTTTGGGTAAAGGGTTACCCCGGTGATACTATTATAGACAACCGCCAAATAAGAACAAGTGGTGAGGATGAGTTCCCTACTAGTTCATATACAGGACATGCCCCATATATGTAAGCAAAAAAGCAAAACAAACCAAGTTACCACTCAATCTAGCCTACTACATTCATGATAATGACTAACTAGTAGACAAACGAAAAAATCAAACAAACGACGTCAACCGCCATCATCAAAAATGAAATTGCTACCAACCGGCAGCCCCTTAGCATGAAACAGAAGCCACCTATCCATTGGACAACTTTATGTGAGAGGTGCTTGCCCCTGTACTGGAAGACGTAGGATGTGTACCCGATGTCATAAACCCATTCGTTTCATCATATACAACCTCTACCTCGTTATCGTCAGACTCCTCATTTAGCTCACGTCCCCCTTTATGTCTCCCCTGGATGGAACCCCCGTTCCCCCCAACAAATCCAAGAGCACTAAACGAATTATGTGTTAGAACCTTGGACGAACTAGTGCACCGCGCACTCACATAGGACACTGCCTTTTTCTTTTTATCCACAGGTCTATATTCAAACTTGGGGTTTTGATTGTTAACTTGAAAACCACTCTTCTTTACATTCTTCTTTGTCTTGACTTCCGTATAACCATCCTCATCTACTTTCGGACTGTTTGTAGGAGGTTTCACTGTCGATCGAATGCATTTTGGACACTCCTCAGAATCATGCCCAAATACACAGCAGTGGGCACATCTCGGAGGTTCCCATTCATACTCCACCCAAATAGTCTCAGTAACATATTTGTTCCCATCCAATTCAGGAATAGCCATGGTTAGAGCCTTTTTCAACTCATGATCAGCTGATATTTCAATGAGAGCCCTAGCATAGCTGCTCCTTCCCCAAGCCTCATTACACATATCACTAGTATACGAATCCAGGCGCACAGGGGACCCAATTTTAGAAGCCATCATGCTTAAACCATCATCAGAATATGCCACTAGAGGAACATCATGCAATTTAACCCAAACTGCAACCTTTTTAAACTTTTCTTTTTTAAGGGTGTTTGTAGGAGACCAAATGTTTAGAAACATAGGTTTGTTACGGATCATCCAAGGTCCTCCTTCAAGAACAGTATCCATACCCTTTCTGTCTTCAAACTTGAAGAAAAAGAAACCATTTGAATTCATCATAGTTTTCTGAAGACCATGTTTCTTCCAATTTTTTCTGACAAAATATTCAACTACTGGATATGCAATCCTATCCACCAGGAAATAACCATAAAGAGTGTTAGCTAACCTGGCGAACCGAATCAATCGGAAGCACTACATCCACTCCATCCAATGAGACATCTGAATTTAGAGGTCGAAAATTGACTTTAGGAACTTGATCAGCCGCATCATTGGCCTTCCTAGTGTTTTCATCTTCATTCTGATTCTGAATTGAATCACCACCCCGCTTAATATCACCCTGCTCAACCTGTTCATTTAGGACCACATCCGCATAAGATTGGACATGAGCATTATCATCCGGATTCTGATTTTGCACTCGAGTAGGACTAACATCATTTACCGGTAGCACAAATGCTACCTTTCTCTTGTCAAAGACATTCGCATAATTCTGATTGGGAGAATCAGAACAGCCAATAACATGTTCAGTATCGTTAAGCGGCAGCATAAAACATACCTTCTTACTCGGCATCTCAGAAACCCTAGCCGCCATAAGCGATGTTTGTCTTGGCTCAAAAGTTTTACAGTCAATGTTCTTAATCTTTTTCGCAAACACATTTAAGTTTTCTGCATTTTGGCCATCCATAACACAGGCCTCAAACAGCAACCAGCCGTATCCCTAAAGCAAAACGCACTAGGGACTGATGTCGCACAAGACTAGGACAGCAAAACAGCTAATGCATACGCAGATGTATGCGTAACCCTAATCTGATGAAACACTACACGATTGGATCAGAAAACAGTAACAACTGGACTCAATCAATCAGCAACGAAGGGACTGCCGAAACCCTAATTATGAAAACGGAACCAGCCGCTCATCCCGAAATCAATCAGAAAAACAAAGAAGAAAGACAAAACCCTAGAAATCGGAAACCTAATCTGACCTCAAATGATTAGAACCTAAGGAACGATTAAAAGATTTCTTACCAGAGAAGAAATCAAATTCCTTGGATGCTAAACAAGATCAATCGAGACCAGGTAATGATTGAATCGCCTAGGGTTAGTCAAGATCGTCGAAATCGCCCAGAGCCCCCATCTTAACCATGTATTATTCTTTTATACATATATATCATTTGGTTTATTTATCACTTTTCAAATGATTTACAAGACAAAGCAAATTACAAGGTTCATGACTAAACATTTTCTTAAAAATAAGTCATGAATTCTATTTTCACAAAACCTATGTATCTCACAGGCATTTTTATGCTGACGTACCTATTTTCACATGTGTTTCAGGACATGATGCATAGGATTTATCAAGATACACTTAGGCAGACTTGGGCCTTAGCGACAATAAAATATGCAAGACTAGTTATTTATGTTATGTTTCTTTGATTGTCAAGACATTGTAACACTTTTAATCAATAAAACAATATTCAAATTTCCATGTGTTATGAAACAATGATTCTGTTACAACACTCCCCGACGTTTCCGCCACGTTTTGTTGTTTTACGTGGTCGGGGTGTGACAGTATACTTGACCCATTTTACCGTTTTCACACTTTTTGGGTGTAACATGTTTATTTATACAAAACACACTTAACATGTATTCTTATGCAAATACATAAACAAACAATCCAATACATGCTTACTATTTGTTATGCTTGATTCGTGTTTTCTGGGTGATTCTTATGTGATGAACTTGTCATTAGCTTCGTACAAGCCTCCACTTAACATGTATAGCGCTATAGGAGTAACGCACCACCCGTGAGCAAGAGGTCATGTAAGGTTTATTCATACTTGCGTAAACAGAGGGTTGACTTGTAAATCGCATGCCAGTTTAATACGTTAATCTTGATGACTGGGTTTGCCATGTGGATTGTTCCTTATTATTTTATACTTATATACTACGCACCAAACTTGTATGCTCGCCAATACCTTTGTATTGAACTACACTTTTAAAACATGTTGCAGGTTTAGCGATGATGTCGGTGATGCATGGAATTTAGTAGGATGCTTAGAATCAGATAAGTGCTCGGTTCAAAAAGCTAGTTTACTTTATTAAAATTAACACATATGTTAACCGCGATTGCGAGTATTTCGATCCTCTTAAACCCAAACCCGGTTCTAAGCCCCTTATCATGTTTATTCAATTTAAGTTCGGTCAACTCACCTAGGGTCTCACACTAGAATTATCCGATTCACCTAGTCCCGCCTCAAGCTTATAGGACAAAAAGAACAACCACTGGGTTATTTCCTAACCGTTTTATAACAAGATCAAGAGAAATTAAAATCAAATATTTTCTCACTTTTTTTTTCTTTTTTTTCTTTCTTTTGAGCTTAGACGTTGCTTTACCTAACCTAGAGGCATTCCGGTTGTAGAGTCGCTATCCCCAACCAAGATTACAATAGGCGTCGGTAATTTTATTTTTTTTTGCAATCTCGATTTCACACATCCTAGAGGTATTCCGGTTGTAGAGTCGCTATCCCCAACCAAGATTACATGGGCCTGCGCTACTTTCCTTTAGTTTCTAGCTCATTCTTTTTTTATTTTTTTTCTTTTCTTTCAACGAGATATGATAAGAAACTCTAACGATCTTAACTTATAACGGCATCCCTTATACTATTATTGGCGGTTTCAATTTCCCCACTTTCCCTAGATGAGAACCCACTAGTAGACCGACAATTAGGTATATTTAAGATCAAAGAAACCTAGAACCGAATCGAGCCTACCCGCACATCCCAAACTAGACACAAGCTCAATTATTTTATCTCATATTATTATTATTTGAACCCGAACAAAAATCCGACTTATCTATCATTTTCTGCTTTTTAGTTTGCAAACTTCTTATTTCAAAAGACATTTTCAAATTTTTTTAATTTTTTTGGATTTTTGAAATTTTTTTTAATTTTTTTATTTTTTCGACTTTTTATGACTCGACTAACTATACTAACGACACTAAACGATAGTTTCTCATCCCCACACTTAAACTCTACATTGCCCTCAATGTAGGATGGAAACCGACTCAAAAAACTAAAAAAAATAAATAAAAAAAATAAAAGACAAAGGGTATAAATGGAAAGGACTTAGCTGGTTATATAACGCGTAAGCTCCCACGGTCTCGTCCAATCCAGCTCGATCGTATAGCATTTTGGTCGCGATCGGCTTTGACACTAACTAGTACACTCGGAAAATGCTTGATATTCGAAAAGCAGCTCCAAAATTACCCGAATGGAGATTGAGTACGGGTGGTACGATTCAAACCTACATAATAAAAAACAAACAAAAACCAAAGCAATACCGACTCTAAAAAAAACGAATCAAAAGCTACTAACTTAGACTCATAATACAAAATAAACGACTCAATATACAAACTCTACGAACTATCGAAAATCCACCTAATAAATAAATTGAACAAACTCTACAAAACCTCCCCACACTTAAATTTAATCAGGAGGTTTTTCTTTGATCTGGACCCTATCTAACTCGTTCAGTTCCACCCGATCCTCGAAAATAGTTAAACATTTAAGGGCAGAATAACGAAATATTTTGAAAATTTTAAACTTGAAAATTTTAAACGGGTCAGACCACCAGAATTTAAACTTACCTGGAAGAAACCGGATGCGCGACATGTATCGAGAAGACAGGTCAGGGGTGAACTGCAATGGTCCCTTCTTCTTATGGCAACCCTTGATCCGTAACCAATTCCGATCTTTCCCTTTTCTTGCCTTCTCCCGCGATTTTGATTTTTGAGTGGCTTTTACCAATACTTCCACGGGCCAGCTATGGTGTTCTTCCTCTTCCACCACTTCTTCTATTTTTAGTGAATTTTTTATCTCTATAGTTGGCTTTCCTTCCAATAATGCTTCTAATTCGATCACATCGCCAACTGGGTCAAATAGTTCTTCATCTACTAGAGTTGGTAAATTAACCAACTCGTCACCAAACTCCATCTCCCATGAGAGGATATGATCATCCCCCACTTCTGATGCATCAGACATGTCCCATATTGGGTCAGTGAGATAATAATCATCATCAGAAATATCTGGATTGCTGGGAGGTTGCTCATCTTCAACATCTTTCTCATCATCAGAATCACTCCACTAATCATATATAATACTCTGCGGAACCGAAGGTGGGACTTCGTCGTCCATTTTTGTCTCCGTGACTGGAATGATCTCCTCAACCGACTCTTCTTCGTCTTCCTCTGAGTCTTCTCCCTTCCATCTCTTATTCGCAGCCAGTTACGCATCTATTTCTTCATTACTACACGAGAAATCAATTATGAACTTATCCGAATTCTCTTCTTGTACTTCTTGCTGAAACGGAGGTAGGACTGAGATGTCCATTGTAGTCTCCGGTTGAGCCTGTGATTCCTGCAAATCATCATCCTCACAAGACAAGTGTAAAGAATCATACGAATCATTAACATCATGCATAGAATCAACAGACACCGAAGTGTCATTTTGACAAATGGTTTCATATAGTGTGGAGTTGGTATTGCTACCATCCGTGGTTCTATAACGTTTAAAAGCAACTCACCTGAAGGAGTTTGATATCCAAGATAATTACCTGCACTATCGTACATATAACGACCTTGAGTCTTTGCAAGCTTCGCCTCCAGACGATCTAACGACTCAACCACATACCGAAGATGCCTATCTCTCTCTTCCTTGTCAAATTTCAACCAAGCATCTATTTCCTCCTGTGTACCATTTTGCTGAATTTTCCAATACGGATTAGCGTAATAATGTGCAGAGGATCCCACATAGTGTGGACATTTAACAGTAAAATGAGGTCCTCCACAAATCTCACACATAACTAAGACTTAAAAGAAATAAAAAAATAAAAGGCACGGACAATTAGACCCCTACGACTCAATATACAAAAGCAAGTAGACTCACAAGACTCACCATGAAAACACAAAACAAAAGACAAGTAGCACAGATTATGTCAATTAAGTCCAATCAAAGCTAATAAACGCAATCGCCAAGAGTCCCCGGCAACGGCGCCAAAAACTTGATGTGCTAAAAGTGGTCAAATAAATATTAACTAAATTAACCCTAAATTAGACACCTAAATTTTAAATTTATAAAACTAAGACTCTCTAATCTAGACCACACAACCGGCAAGTGTACCGGTCAATGTAGTATAGCCTAAGTAAGTCCGAGTATCGAACCCACGAGACTCTCTAATTACGTTTTCAACTCTATTTAGACTTAGACTGACACGGACTCTAACTGGAACACCCCGTGTTTCGGAAGTCAAAGTCAAGATTGAAGTCAAAGGAAGAAAAGATTGCTAATTGCGATATGTCTCCCCTTGCTCAATTCATGTTTTGACTTCTTTGACTCATAGTTAGTCTATTTTGTTTTCGCTTTAGTTGTATTATGTGGAGTATCTATTAATAATCGCATAGTAATCGCTATTTGTTGCTTGATTAATCGCTTTATCGCTATCGCACTCGCAACTCGAATTACGCATTTTGGTTATTGTTATACGTGTGTGAGTGCCTTATGTGTTACTTGTGCATGTTTATTTATGTTATATGTGGAAATCAATCGAAACGCAATCGAGCTCAATCGCAATCAAATCGCATACGCTAAAAGAATACGAAGTAAGGATGCTTGTATGTTGATATAGTAGTTGGGATTAAAAGTAATTTGACTAGGAAACTTTATTACATCGAAACTCTCGCAATCGAAATCGAAACGGAAAAACTCATCGCACCGAACACTCAAACAATGTGACCGATCGACCAGGCGACCAGCCGATCGATCGAGCAGCCGCTCGATCGGACAGCTGTTCGATCGGACTGCCTAATCGATCGACCAGCCCCTCTCCACTCCTTTCCACTTTGGGTAACCCTATAAATTCCCCTTGTCACCATCATACTTTCCACTTTTGGCAACTGACGTCCGACCAGTGCTCTAACCTTGCTTTTTCTCTGATTTCTCGCACTTCCGGTAAGATCTCATCCTAAATCTTATACTTCCTTAATCTACACGCACTCCTACACCTTTCTGTCTTTTGAATCTTAACTTTTAATCGTGAAATCATCAAGATTCAAGGTATTCTAGGATGACGTCATCATGTGTTCTTGAAGAACTTCATGTTTTGGCCTCAATCCACCAAGAATAACTTGGATCTAACCGATTTCCACATAAACAAACAAAGATCTTTCATAGATCTAAACATATTCACAATGAAAAGGATTGAAAGATGGTTTTCCAACTTTCTTTCAACTCTTTTACACTCAATGCATTCAAAACCGATAGAATCGGAGCTTGTGCCGACTTACTACTCATTCTTGTGGTTGTGTTGGCTCAAGATCTGGATTCTATCCACGAGACTACCGATTTCGGGTTAAACATAGAACACCGTCTCAAACCGTTAACTGACCGGATTTGGGTGATTCCTGTCCGATCAGGGGTACCAAGTATTGACAAGGTTTCTGTTGCTTAACATGTTATCAAAACGTCTCGATAAAACGACAAACAATCAAAACAGCCAAGTGTAAGACGAATGGAACGACCAGGACGGAATGTCGTCCGATCGGACCACCGTCCGAAGGGACTGTCGACTGAACGGGTTGTCATCCGATCGACTTGCACCTTGGGTCCCACACTTAACCATTTTTGCCAACATTTGAAGTCTGAATGTTGAACGAAGTGTTGTCCGATCGGACTACCATCCAATCGAATTGCCATTCGAATCATGAGACATTTAAACTTCCACACTTAAACAATTTTCAACATGTTCAATGCACAAAGGATGCCACCCGATCGAACAACCGTCCTATCGAGTGACCGCCTGCTGTGAACTCGTTCTCGCTGAAGTGCCCAACCTATCGGATTGTCGCCCGATCGAACGGTCGTTCGATCGATCGACCTGAAAGATAGAAGTACTTCAATGTTTTCAAAATGCTATAACGAAAACTTCAAAAGTCAAGCCATCATACACAAACACATCCTTCTTAAAGGAAGAAACAATCCACTCGAAAGGTCACCCGAGCGGACTGTCAACCGAACGACCGGCCGTCCGATCGGACTACCATCCGATCGAACTGCTGATCGACCCAACCTTCACTTGTTCCATTTTACGCGTCGCTTATCGTTATGCTATCAATCTATTCAGGCTAACCCTACTCTCTAGAGCTCCCTTCAATCCATCAATCGCAGTGAGTATACTCGATCCCTTTTTGCTTTACGCACTTTTGGGTGTTACATACGTTACTTATACAAAATCACATCGAACACACTACGTAATACTTTAAACGCTAACCGTTATCGCAGGTATACGTGACTAAATGAATGCTTGTTTGTTATGTTTACACATGGAATGATGTCTACCTGCCTTAGCAACGGTAGTACTATTAGTTTGGACTCAGCACCTATTCACTCGGGGGTTGTTAAGGACAATTACCTACGTGGCTCACAGTGGTGAGTATGTATCGCGATCTGCCTTGGGCAGTCAACCCGCAGTCATTGGTATCGATAGGTTCATGTTGATAACTAACATGCCTCATTTCACTCTGTGTACATGCTGGTTATGCGTAATGCTTTCGAACTCTATATGCTATTATCAAACTTGTATGCTCACCTTTACACTATGTGTATTGACTTTTACTTTAACATATGTGACAGGTGCTTAGGATGCTTATTTGCTTTCTGTGCTTTGAAATTGAGGCTAGGAAAGACCTAGGTCAACAATAAACAATTGTCTGTAATAAAAATCTGAGTTGTCGGAACAGAACAATTTGACTAGATCTTTTCTGTAATAATTGTATTATCATCTATGACATGGTATGGGACATGTTGCTTTAAATATTTGGTAAATATAGTTGTTATGGAATCTTCGGGACAATCTGTTTCGCTCAGTGCCATGCCCCGATGTTTCCGCCATCGGTTGGGGTGTGGCTGATTGGTATCGGAGCCATAACTATAGGGAATTAGGCAAGACTCGACCTAGTCCGGGTCGATGTCTTAGAGACCTAGTCTATAGTTAGGAACCAACAGACCGACTCGTGCATGTCCAGTAGGGATTATGTGTGAGCGTACTGCTATTTCTCGCTATTCTCGCCTATACTACACTATCACTGCACTCGAATGTTCAAATTATGAATGAGCGATTAAGTCAAGATTAGGTGTGAAAACCGCAAACTCTCGACTAAATTGCTTGATCCAACCCACATTTTTATCTATAAACACGAGAAATTGCGTTGAAATAGGGGTGAAATCCATACTTTGACGCATAACTCTCTTTTATTTTATCAAAACAGGAACGAAGTTGTTAAGCCAGGGGTGAAACCCTAACCTTGACGACTTGTTCCGACCTTTACTTGGTTTACAAAAACTCTCACCAAAGTCTCGACGGACTCCAACGACCTGAAGTCACGGTATGACTAAAGGGATGCATGCCAAACGCCCAAGAATCAAGGCAAAAGCACAGTCCTGAAAGTCAAAATGTGTACAAAAAGTCCTTGAGAATAGTCGAATCACTTTGGTTAGTCAATGTCTAATAGCCGCAGACGATCTATTTCTCGATTTTTATGTGTTTCGATTCTGAGCCCGCAACCGCTTACTCTGATGATTCGTCAATTTTATGTGGTTGTATGTATGATTACCTGTTTATGTGTTTAATTTTGGAGAATTATTCGATTTTTGCTTTCACTTCGATCGACACGCAAGACCCGCATTGCATATCTATCTCAAAGCACTGACAAATCGCTAAAGTGTGGACGACCTTATGCTATGATATACGCTTATGCTATACTACCCGCTATATTATTCACTTACACTATACTACTCGATAAGTTATTCGCGACCGCTCTCCTCGAACGCTCACGGACTTTGAATGATAGGTTCCTGTATTCTGACTGCATCTTGTGATCATATGCGTATGTGCTTCTGTGCCCTTCGTGCTTATGTGTTTATGTGCCTTGCATGCCTATGTGCTTCTGTGCTTATGTGAATCTGTGATTATTTGCCTATGTGTTTACGTGATTGTGCGTGTTCCTGAGCTTTAGTAAGAAGTAGGCGTGTGAGGTGAGATTCGATTATATTGTGTTGAGTCCTATGGCGATGTCTGTTGCAGACAATGTCGTCATTTGGGTCTCGCGCTACCCGTGATGCTCGCCGAAAGCAAGCAGACAAACGCCTCGCGGCCATGATCACTAAGCAAATGGCAAAGGTTGTACCCCAAGTCGTCAGTGAACTGTACGAAAACATGAGCAAATCGTCTGAGGAGTCCAGAACTGAGACTCCCAAAGCTGCTTTCAGCTTTAAACAATTCAAGGCATGTGGACCGAAAGAGTTCACCAGAGAAGAAGGCCCTACGGCTTTGTTTCAATGGTTTGACTCGATCGAAGTCACTCTGCGACAGAGCGGATGTCCTGGTAATCTCCGCACACTGAACGCGACCGGCGTCTTCCAGTCCCGCGCTCTAGACTGGTGGACGGCTGAAAGGAACAAGCGCGGAAATGATGCAGCTTACGGTCTGTCATGGGACGAGTTGAAGAACGTTATGCTCGAAGAGTTCTGCCCTCCCCATGAGCGCCAGAAGCTGGAGGACAAGTTCTGGCACATTAAGCAGAAGGAAGGTGACAACGCTGCCCTGACTGCTCGCTTTAAGCAGCTCATCATCATCTGTCCCGATCAAGTGAAGAAGCCCGACATGGCAATCAAGAAGTACATCCGAGCTCTACCTGACTGTGTTGCGGATTTTGTGCATGCCGCAAAGATAGCAACGATCGAAGAAACTTACTTACTTGCCGCAAAAATCAATGACAAGCGAGTAAAAGCTGGTTTTTGGGATAAAACTTCGAAGAACCTGCACCAAGTCACCGCCGCACCAACCGCTGAAACCGCTGCCGCTCAATCATCAAAGTCCTCTCGCCGTAAGAAGAAGAACAACAACAACAACTCCAGCAACAAGAACTGTGCTGCCACCACCACTGCTGTCCCATTTCAAGCCGTACCGGCTCAGCAGCAGTCTCACCACCGACCAGCACCAGTTACTTATGCACCGCCTGCAAACGAACCGGACTGTCAACCGAACGACCGGCCGTCCGATCGGACTACCATCCGATCGAACTGCTGATCGACCCAACCTTCACTTGTTCCATTTTACGCGTCGCTTATCGTTATGCTATCAATCTGTTCAGGCTAACCCTACTCTCTAGCGCTCCCTTCAATCCATCAATCGCAGTGAGTATACTCGATCCCTTTTTGCTTTACGCACTTTTGGGTGTTACATACGTTACTTATACAAAATCACATCGAACACACTACGCAATACTTTAAGCGCTAACCGTTATCGCATGTATATGTGACTAAATGAATGCTTGTTTGTTATGTTTACACATGGAATGTTGTCTACCTGCCTTAGCAACGGTAGTACTATTAGTTTGGACTCAGCACCTGTTCACTCGGGGGTTGTTAAGGACAATTACCTACATGGCTCACAGTGGTGAGTATGTATCGCGAACTGCCTTGGGCAGTCAACCCGCAGTCATTGGTATCGATAGGTTCATGTCGATAACTAACATGCCTCATTTCAGTCTGTGTACGTGCTGGTTATGCGTAACGCTTTCGAACTCTATATGATATTATCAAACTTGTATGCTCACCTTTACACTATGTGTATTGACTTTTACTTTAACATATGTGACAGGTGCTTGGGATGCTTATTTGCTTTCTGTGCTTTGAAATCGAGGCTAGGAAAGACCTAGGTCAACAATAAACAATTGTCTGTAATAAAAATCTGAGTTGTCGGAACAGAACAATTTGACTAGATCTTTTCTGTAATAATTATATTATCATCTATGACATGGTATGGGACGTGTTGCTTTAAATATTTGGTAAATATAGTTGTTATGGAATCTTCTGGACAATCTGTTTCGCTCAGTGCCACGCCCCGATGTTTCCGCCATCGGTTGGGGTGTGACTCTAACTGTTTTTATGTTCAATGGGGGTTTACTAAAAATCCTAAATTTGCAATTAAAATTAAACTAATTAACTAAATTAACTCGACGCGAATTTGGACGAAGACTTAACTCAGTGGCGATGAAGGCTACCTAGGCTAGACTCATGTTTAACTAGGATTGGATTTCTATTCAAAATTAACGTGGTATGGAACCGGGATCTTTAAAAGCTAAACCCTAAGAAATCCCTACTAAGACCTCCCGACCCTTCTCAGGAAGAAACTTGTGAGATTCTACAAGGCTGTTACGACTACCGGTTGTTAGATTTCCTTACAGTCCTCTAACTTTTTGAAAAGTGCCCTAATATGACAATCTACCTTAAAGCGCGAAAGTCTAAGGCAACTATGGATTTTAACTTGGTTTAATAGACACGAGTGTGATTAGGGAACTAAGACCGATTTCTTACAAAACCTAATCCTAGCTATATACCAAATCGAGACCTATTAATAACCTCGAGCCTTGCAGCGACAAGATTAGTAGAATATCAAGTTTCAATAATCTCTTAATTACCGTTTCTAAGGTTATCGTCCAATTCACCCAAAAATTACCCAAACCCGTGAAGATTAGATAATTAACACGAACCTATTCTATGAAAGACATTCATCAAGATTCATGCGAAACGAGCAATTAATTGAAAATCAACACAAGATACGCATGCACACCAAATTAAAGATTCCAAAGTCGTTTACTTTTCAACAAAACTCATAAACCAACGTTAATAACAAATAAAAATCCAAACTTTATCGAACAATCGTCATAGCCTAGGTAGTTAACGAAATCTAGCCAAGAACCATAGTCAAGAACGAAAATAATAAACAAGTCTCAAATAACAAAGAAGTCATAGTTTGAGAACAAAAAGTAAAACAAACCGAACAATAACTCGTTGCCTAATCGACCTGAATCTTAAGTCTCACTCTTGAAGCTCTAGTTGATCTCGTGCCTCTGATGTTTTTTCCTTCTGATTGTGCGTCTCCACTGAATTCGTCTCTCTCCTCTACATGCCTCCTCTCCACTCCTCTGCCGTCTCAATTGATTATATATTACATCGACTAGGATTATGACATGGCCCAATAGCAGCCTTTTTCCTCATCCAACATGCTTATTGACTTTTATAAAAATCACTGTACTTATACCCCTTTTCGGCCCATGTGGATTTGGTCCAATAATATGTTTATTTTTCGTCTAGCTGATGTCCTTTGTGCGTTTGATATTGTATCTTTTCGTCCAAGGTATCTTGCAGTCTCCCAAAGAATATATATTAACACGTATGGCTGCAACTTCCTTTTTTTCATAATAATTGGCTGCCTCCCTAAGTTTTCTAATTCGTTCCTTTGTTGGGCTTACCTCACAAAGATCAGCAGCCCAAAAGAAATACGAGAATAGTAGAGGCAGTCAAACTTGGTTCAGAAATACATTTGCTCGGTCAACACTATATGCACTTTTTTGAGAATGGAATTAATATCAACTTTTAGCATATTGCGAGAATAGTCCCTAAAGTTTCAATAACTATTTTTAAAACAACCCTCAACTTTATTCAATTTGGTCATCCAACTTATAAAATAGAGATACTGGCTTCGACCCACTCACAAAAAATAGCTGCAATTTTACTTCGGTCTCTGGCACCCTACTCTGCCCAACTGGCTGGTCATTTCCATATTACTCGTTTTCGCTCCATTTTTACCAGGACCTGACCCAACACAAAATAATATAATATAACACTAAAACTAAATAAAAATAAATAAAACTTGTACAATAATTATACAATCTACACGGGACAGATATGTGTATTTTACCCCACATCAACTACGCACCAAACTTGTATGCTCGCCAATACCTTTGTATTGAACTACACTTTTAAAACATATTGCAGGTTTAGCGATGATGTCGGTGATGCATGGAATCTAGTAAGATGCTTAGATACACACTTTAAATTTGTATTCTTATTGTATTGTATTTCGTTATTCATGTTGTATTTGTTTCAAATCTTTGTAATTGACACTTTAGAAATGAAATGGAAATTTATTATTTAAATACTTGTCACAAATAGTGTTATGAAGTCTCTTACAATCTAGTTTTCGTCTCACTCCGATGTTTCCGCCATCGGTTGGGGTGTGACAGCGCATCCCCAAGGGAACGGCCAGGTTGAAAGCATTAACAAAAGTTTAGTCAAAGGAATTAAAGCAAGGTTGGGAATAGTCAGAAGAGGTTGGGTCGATGAACTTCCAAGTATCCTATGGGCGCATAGGACCAACCCAAAGACAAGTAATGGCGAGACACCCTTCAGCCTGGTTTATGGCTCTGAAGTGGTGATCCCAGCCGAGATTGGTCTCCCTTCACCAAGAATGCTGGCTGTTAACAAAATTGACAACAGCAGGGAGCGCAGGCTTGACTTAGACCTCTTGGAGGAAAGGCGCGAAAACGCAGCCATCAACGAGGCTAAGTACAAAACCAAACTAGAGAAATACTACAATGCGCGCGTACGAATCTGCACGTTCAACCCAGGAGACTATGTCCTTCGCGATAATGAAGCCTCTAACGCAGAGCGCCCAGGCAAACTCGCCCCTAAATGGGAAGGCCCTTACCTCAGCTACGAGGTTTTGGGCAAAGGCGCGTACAAACTGCAGACGTTAGCAGGTGACCTTATCCCAACGACCTGGAATGCACAGTAGCTCAGACGCTGCTATATGTAAGATTGTAATCTATTTTTGCTTATGTACTTCATGGCCCAGGCGCCATCTGTTCATTAATAAACAAACGGTTGCTACAACATTGTTTATTCCTTAATTCTATTACAAATGCGTGTTACACTTTGCGGTATCTACAAAAACAGATTGGCAAAATCTTCATTTGCAATACCCATACAAAGTGGCGGTCACACACAAATATTGTAATAGTTACAAGAGCAAAACATTGCAATGCATCCGGCTGGACGCATGCAACAAAGCACTTAAGGTTTTTTCAAACCTTATTACGTTTCCTAGACCCTAACGGGATAAAACCGGGAAATGACTACTACTTACACGACAGTGGTGTACAGTATACTTATTATTTCATGCGTGCCTAAACAATGGAACGGAAATAATGAAAGGTGTCGACTCACTCGCGCTCTAACGCCAAATTAAGTCACACATTAACTTACTTGCGCGTCCTCTAGACACGCAAAAGGCAAACTCTTGGCTTACTACTATTTACACGTGCCTTAAACACTGGCCTTAAATAATAGTAACTCACTCGCGCTTATACAAAGTTAACAGTAAAGAACATTTACTTACAAACTTCGAGCCAAAAACAGCTATATATTCAAAAAACTTATGCACCTAACAGATGCATAAAAGGCAAGCCTTACAAAGGCAACAAGGCATGCATGCCCAACCTATTCTACGATTCCACCACTAGTGCCTTCACCATCTTTCCTTGGTCCAAATAACCTGCGTAGACAGTCAACATAGTCGTCTACCTCCAAGCATGCTTCAATCAGCTCAAGGGCAGGAATGATAAGACCATTATACGCTTCTTTCGCGGCTGAGTAGGCAGCTTCAGTATCAACGCCACGAAAGGCACACCGCTCATCGGTAAATTGCTTTGAAGACAAGGCGTTCACATCATTAAGGCAGTGAATGTAGTCGGCCTTGAACCCAGCCTCACGCGCACGTTCATTCACATTGGCAACCACAGCTGTGTTCTCATGCGCCTCAAGGATTGTGTTCACAATCTAATTATATTACATGAAAAAACATTACTAAGCAAACACAAGGAATGATAAGAGATAAAATACTTACATTGACGACACCAAACTCCCGCATCCAGGAACGATCGTCAATGAGCTGAGCATTCGAGCTGGCCAACACATCTCTCTCCTCCTCTACCTGCCTAGCCCGTGCCTCGGCCTCTCCAAGACGACGATTCACGTCCCCAAGGATTGTCTCTCGGGTTTTCACTTCCTTACAAACCTCCTCCTGTTTGCAAAATAATCGAAAAGTATGAAAATGAATTCTCTACAGTCATCCCAAAAATAAACAACTCAAGAAAGCATAGTTCATACCTTGAGCTCCTCTACTATCTTTAGCAAACTAGAGCGCCCAGCATTGGCATCTGCAAGCTCCTTGACCACAGCAGCACCCCGTGCTTCTGCCTCCTTCATTGCCGCCTCAGCCGTGGCTTTCTCCTTAGCAAGATCAGCAATGGTCGCATCAGCTGCGGGCTTCTCCTTGGAAAGGGTTGGCATTTTCCGCCTTCAGGTTGTTAAATTCCAGGCGAAGACGGTAAAATTTTTCATTCTCTCTAGCGCACGCTTCCTTCCAAAGCTTGCGCTTTTCAGCAAGAAGATTGGTTAGAGAACGAACCTGTTTAAGGCCAGAGAATGAGCTTGCGCTTTTCAGCAAGAAGATTGTTAGAGAACGAACCTGTTTAAGGCCAGAGAATGCGGCCCACTACTCGGTCTTCTTGTAGGCCTCGAACTCGGCCTTCTGCTTGTTTAAGCGCTCCTCAGCCGCTTGTGTTCTCTGCACCAAGGCCGCGGCTTCCTCCTTTAGCCGGATAGATTCTTCTTCCCTGCTAGCAAGGGAATCCCCGTCCTCCAGAATCGGATTCGCGACTAAGGAGCCCCCAACAAGCCAAGAAGCAAGCTGATGCTGTAGATTTTTACGACCAAACGCCCTAATCCGTGCGTGTCACACCCTCAAAATCCACACGCGGAGTATTACCGCGAGGCATGTGACGACCAGGATCTTAGCCACTAATTATTTTGAACGGATTAGTTATTGTTATAAACATTAGCATAATTAGTGACCTAATTTAAATTTTTCAAAACATAGTTTAAGTTCACAGCGGAAAGGGAAAGAAAACGCATCATAATTGAAACCACAAGTTTATTATCATGTTACTTACGAACCACGCACTCCATCCGATTGCAACGTCCGTCCAGAGCTGTAACGAGCAACCTGCAAAGCATGCAGTAGAGTGTCAACATAACGTTGGTGAGTTCACGTGTTTGTAGTTTTCCAGTTTTAGTTCCAAAAACTTGTTTCAACAGTTAATTTACTCATTTATACATGCCATGGGGAGCTACCCCGTAAGTAAGCCACTAAACCGTTTTTAAAATACCGAATACTAGTCATCCGTACGTTTCCGTAGTGCCCCGTTTGTCAATGTTCTATCATCATTGACGGTTTGCCAGAGTCTATTAGTTCACGCCCGATCCCATACGCGGGCACGGTGTGAGGCTGGTGAGACCTAAATAGCGCTATCAACTAATAACCCGTTCGCCAGGCCCCGGCGATTAATCAGTATTAAGTAGTGAGGACTTGAGTGATAGAGTTTCGTTTAGTTTTGCTTGTTGCATCCAGTATAAATAGTAATTAACTAAGGGTCCCGCATAAGGGGAGAAAAGTAGGTTTGTATCCCTCACAGGGGATAGTGTTGTTACCCGTATCCCATACAAGGAGATAGAAATACCGTGTCCCGCACAAGGAGATAGTAAGCAATCCCAAACCAGGAAAAGTTGTTTCGTTCCGTTTCCCAACCACCGGGAACGCATGCTTTAAGTAAAAAGTAGTGAACTCACCTTTGCTTTGCTCGGTAGTCAATTTACTTGTGTTACGTTGGTCAACCTTACCCTATTATGGTTATTAATATTCGTTAGGTTCGTATGCAAGTAGTGTCACGTAAAATCCTACACGTATCTAACACATAGCATGCATGTCATACAAGCATACACGGTATTGGGCCTATTCTAGCATGTAAACAGTTAAATAGTAACAGTTAGACATTAATACTAACACACAGTCCAAAACATCAGTTAACACATAGTGCACAAGGCCCACCAATGTTATTGGGCCTGTCCAAATTGTATAAACAGTCGACCAGTAGTGGCATGTAGTAAAGTTAAACACACATCACGTAGCACACATAGTTTGCATAACTGTACAGTAACGGTAACAATAACACATAGTCCAAAACGTATCATCTACTGTGTGCGGCCCAATAACCAAACTGGCCCACAAAACCAGTTCAGTCGGAACCGGGTGGTCTCGACTCGAGACTATGAGATCTCGAGTCGCAGCCACGAGATTCTGAGTCGCAACAGCTGGTATCGAGTTGTGCAGTTTTTGAGTCGCAACCTTGAGTCGAAGACCAGGAGATCTCGAGTCGCAACCAAATTGGTCTCGAGTCCCCTGATATGCATGCCTGGTCTCGAGTAGTCACCGAGTGGTCTCGAGTCGAAATCTTAGGCGAATCCACTGGTCTCGACTCGCCACCACTGTGGGATCTTTCCAGGACCTTATTCATTTGTACGAACCAACCAAAATTCCTTAACATGTTTTATCATGCCGTACAGTCATCAATTCAGATCAAACCAACATATTTCAAATATTTTCGACATCATTCAAACGATTCATCAGCAACATCATATATTTTTTTTTGAACAGTTTGTCATTAATATTTATACACATCCAAGATTACAAGAAACACAATGGCACACATATATACTAGACAAGAATAGTGTCAAATTCTTATGATCAAATAGAAATTTTGCAAACACATCAGTTAACTATCATAAACATACCATCACAACCAATATCACCAACAAATCAAACTAATAATTCATCACAGCTCCTATTAATCATTCACTACTCCAAATCTCTGATTTTACAGTGAGAACACACACTTTCAAGTATATATATGTTTATGGTTAGCAACACCTTCATGTATCAATTCTATTTCATGACAAGTTTCCTTCAACACCCAAAACAGTTTGCACATGTCTGGTGAATGTCCTAACTATCAATATTATCTTTCATGAATTTACAATTATGTTACCAATTCTACACACAAGACTGCCTATTTTAAATTTTCATATACACAAAACGGATTAGCAGCTATAAAGGTTAATCATCAGTTTACATATTCAATTTTTCATAAATGCCAAACATGTTCTAGCCATTCCAAACACCGAACATATGATATATATAAACAAAACTAACAAAGCTCACACTAACATTCACAGACCAAGGGTAAACAAACACAGGGGGGGTATCAACTGACCAAAGGTTCTGAGACAAAGAGAAATGCCTGCTTCCATGGCCACTGTGCACGAGCCGGAGCGCCAAGGTCCAAACTCGAGCCTGAAGAAAGCCCGTTCCGCCGCCGCACTCAGTGGTATTGTCGCCGGAAATCACGATCGCTACCACCGAGCTACTCGTCGGACCGAGTTGCTGAGCCGCCGCATTCCGACAGCCGGAGTTCTCTGTTTCTTTGAGTTTTCTACAATCGCCGCACCACCAAGGAGTGGTGGTCGGCTCCCGCTCCTCAGCAGCTCTCTCTCTCTCTCTCTCTCTCTCTCTCTCTTGCAAAGGTGTATGTAAAAGGAGTGGTGGCCGGTTGGCGTGTGGGTGGGGTGTTGACAGCAGGATAAGAGGGGGTGTTCTGATGAAGGTGAGTGGCCGGAGAAGGCAGCCGGAAAAGCTCCGGTTGCCGGAGTAATAGGGGAATGAGGGGTGTGTGTGAGAGAGGGCGTGTGCGGCTCCAATTGTTTGTGGGTTAGGGTTTTGTCCAAAAATGAGGGGGGTGGGGTTTTAGATGATTAAATAGTGTAAGGTTTAGGTTAGTTAGGTTGGGCCTAGCCCAAGTGTGTGGGTTCACCTAATACTAGGTGTTGCCAAGCCCGAACACCCGGTTTAAATTACAAACAGTTATTTTATGTATGATTCATGTCATCCATTGGACAATTCGTATTTCTCGTTGCGTATTTATTAATAATGAAAATAACAATAATAATAATAGTAATAATAATAATAATAATAATAATAATAATAATAACAATAATAATAATAATAATAACAATAATAATAATCACAGGCTCGTCTCTCGACGTTCAGGACCAAGGGTTCGAGTTGTCACATTCTCCCCATGTTACAGGAATTTCGTCCTCGAAATTTAAGCAAAAGTCATACGCTACGCTCTATATGCATAGATAGACTCCATTACCACACGTAAATACAAGCAGTTTCACGAAATTCCACAGAACAAACATGTAAGCCACATAGCACATACAGTCACATAGCACGTAAAATCGCATAGCATTAGATTCACAGAGTTTGTACGTATTTCTCATAGTATGGATTTTCACCAAATAAATTATAACACAATGATGAAACCTCGCGAGAAAACTCGAAGCGTCACATTATCCCCAAGTTCAAGAAATTTCATCCCGAAATTTAGCACGCAGCCACTGACAAACAAGCTAGTGTGTTTAAACATTTTCGTGGGGTGTCACATCATCCCCTTGTTGGCTTGAAATTTCTTCCTGAAATTTCAGTTGTAGCTTCAGTGCTGGAAGTAATGTTTGTAGATGTCACACCCCGACCACGTAGAACAACAATACGTGGCGGAAAACGTCGGGGAGTGTTGTAACAGAATCATTGTTTCATAACACATGGAAATTGAAATATTGTTTTATTGATTAAAGTAGTTACAATGTCATGACAATCAAAGAAACATAACATAAATAACTAGTCTTGCATCTTTTATTGTCGCTAAGGCCCAAGTCCGCCTAAGTGTATCTTGATAAATCCTATGCATCATATCCTGAAACACATGTGAAAATAGATACGTCAGCATAAAAATGCCTGTGAGATACATAGGTTTATGAAAATAGGATTCATGACTTATTGTTTAAGAAAATGTTTAGTCATGAACCTTGTAATTTGATTTGTCTTGTAAATCATTTGAAAAATGATAAGATCAGATGATATGTATAAATAAGAGAATAATGTATGGTTAAATGAATAACCATATAAAAATGAGTTTGTATAATTTAAGTTGTTTGTAAAACAATGTATTGTGAAAAATAGGTTATTTGTATAAAATGTTATATGTCTCAATTTGAAATGGTTCATATAACGCTACGATATGTAATACCATACAATCACTTATATATAGGAAGTACCAGCGGCGTATCCACCATGCTTGTATCATATTACACACGCCTCGTTACTCGAATCACTTACCCAAACAAACCACCAATGTAAGATGTCTATGTTTAAACCAATTGCCAAACGTATTGAATAATATGTCAAAATGTCTATGTCAATATGTAAATCATGTAATGTGTAACCAATGTCAATAATGTTTATGTGTCAAATGTAAATCATGTAATGTGTAACCAAAATGATATGTATGGCTAGTGAAATATATCAACTAAACCATATGCACAAAAACAAAGTATTGAAGTAAAACACGGTTTAAATCAAAGCTATGTTTTGTGGAAATGCATGCTATACTGATACAAATATCTATGCGGTATTGTGAGAATGCATACATCCAAGCCTTGAGACTGTGGCAATAAACCCTTAAATAAATTAAAGGTTTATCTTGTTGTAACTGTATATCGAATTCGGTCATTCCTTTCATCCCCACCTACCCGGGATGTCCGGAACGGGAGTTGTCAATTCCTATGGTACCACTACCTACTAACGAACGGCGTGATCGGTGTTAATGAATGTATTGTTCCATTTATACAAACCAAATATCATATCAAAATGTAAGCATGTGATGAAAACAAATGTACTAAGTATGCAATAGATGAACATACATAGCATGTGATGTGATGTGAAACGATGTACTAAGTATGAACTAAATGGACATACATAGCATGAAATGTAATGAAATCATGTACTATAAATGTACTAATGAACATAGCATGTATATGATGTGAAAGCATGAAAGTAACAAGTAGGCACATGTGTTTCACCCCAAAACAGTTTGAAAACGGTAAAAGAGGGGTCTATGTACTCACTTGAGATTGCTCATAAGTCCTAAGATAACCACCAAGCAATGCTAGAGATCACGGATATCAAACGGCACCTAATATAGGTAACTACATTAATAAACCGGACCTAAATCGGAAGATCGGATAGAATGAGGGTTCGTAAACCAAATGAGTATGGGAACTCGTGTAATATGGTTTAACAACGCCTACATACTAAATGAATCCTAACATAAGTGCTTATGACCCATTACGACCCGTTTAGGTAGCTTATGCTACTTTAACGCGTCGCTCGCGTGAAACGCGTTCGGACCGCCTAACTAGTCCTATGACAAGTAACATATGCCTTAACATGTCTAATATTGTTGTCAAATCAGTTTAGATGTCAAAAGTTATGTTACATATGTTTAAAATGAATTTTGGCATCAAAGGGGTATTTTGGTAATTTACCTAAGGCATATAAACTACCTATCATACAACTACTTAAACGAAGCGACCATAAGGTATAACCTCGTAAGGTTATTCCCTATAAACTATGGTCACCTAAAGTGCTTGGTCGGATCCTAATGATCGACCAAACGGGTCGGGTTCGAAAGTATAAGCGATTGTTTAGATCGCTTACCTTACGACCCTAAATAAGCACTAAACTAAAAGTGACGAGCTAAGCATGTTAAAACATGCTTAACTAAGTTTAGAAAACAGGTTTGGTATCAAAGCAAATGGTCTTGATACCCACAAGTAGTTTGGTTACAAAATACGCAAGAATATGTATTCTGACCGAAACTACGGCTCGTCACTGAGCCTAGATAACGTGGTAATCAGTACGTATAGTCACTAGGGACTATAACCATCGTGATCACGCTCACGTTATGAAGTTCAAACGAACTTCGCATCGACCATAAACTGGTCAATGCAGAAAGTCGAACAAAGTTCGACTTTCGGACTCGAAAAGCAATAAAAGAACGAAGGAACACTTACGAAGGGTCCCCGAATGCTAATCTAGATCAAAATAGCTCAGGTATGAAACAAAGGTTTCAACTTAGAGCACAAATGATTAGATTCTAGTGAGAAATGAAGTTGGGGTATGTGGGTATTTATAGTAAATGGACAACCGTTGGGATCATTTCTTGGAAAAGGGGGCACGATCTAAGCCGTACACTTGTTGGAAAGTTGTGGTAACTCATTTGCCATCCACCATAAGAGTTTGACACTTGGCACTTGGCCTTTGGAGAGTGTTAAGGGCTGTTAAAAGCTAAAAAAAAACGTTTTGCTGCATCTGGCCCCTGTTTACGGACCTAGTTTGGCAGATTTATAGTTTCAGTCCCTGCAACCTCAAAACTTGGTTTTTGATGCGTTTTTTTGACACGTTTAAGCCCCGTTAACCCCATTTCAAAGCTCTAAAATGAAGTTAAAGTATAGGGAACTTAAAATGTGTTCAAAAATATCTCGGGTGTCGGTTCGTTTAGCCGTATGGTTACGTTGTTCGGTTAATTACGACGGAATGCGCATAAGCGCGAAAAATGATCCAAATGGCGTGACGAATGGATTTTTCTTATGCCAAACACTAGAATAAAATATTTTAGTACTTACATAAATTTTTGGATGTCCGGATGTATTCAGAACGTAAGTTATGCGCGAAAATGCAAACTTGTGCACTTTTTGACGCTTTTTGTCCATGAATGACCCCAAAAGTTTATTTTAGCATACCGAACCCCTCAAAGCCTATTTCTAAGCTATGTAAAGGATATTTATGGTATGTTTAACTTATGGTCATGTTTCGGAATGTCTGTTACAGTTCAAATTGGCATACTTTCGCAGTTTGTCAAGTTTAGTCCCTGTAAGCGAATTAACTTGTTTTTGCCATACCAAAGCCTTCAAAACTTATTTCTAAGTTATGTAAAGGTTATTTAAGGTATGTTAAGCCTATGTCACTATTCCGGAGTGTTTGTTGCATTAAACTGGTTATATTTATGCATTGGTGCACGTATAACCTTCCAGAAAGCGATTTAGAGTTTGGAATTGAACAAAAATTGATTTGTGCAAATGATACACATATTTTTACAAATCCCAAGTATGAAATATAATATTTCATTGGTTCGGTATTTGTTTGATGGCCGTGGAGGCACAGGTGTTACAGTAGACAACTTGGGATACGTGCGCATCAGCTGGTTTTCCCGTTCCCAGGTAAACTCTGGGCCACAGCGTGAGTTCCAACGAACTCTGTCTGTTGGTTACACTACGTTAGAGGGTTTTGATTTCTTAATCCTTGTTCTCAACCGGTTCCTCAACGAAGCGTTGTTTGCTGCTGATCACAAGTTCCTAAAAAGGAACAACGAATGTTTCATCTGACAGACACTTCTTCAGTTTAAGCACGTGATAGACGTTGTGTACCGCACTCAGCTCTTCAAGCGGGTTTAGTCTGCAAAGCTATCTTACCGATCCTTTCGGTAACTTCGAATGGTTCAACTTACCGCGGATTAAACTTGCCCTGTCTGCCAAAACGTAGCACACCCTTCCAGGGTGAAACTTTTTAGTAGAACCCAGTCTCTGACTAGGAATTCTGTGTAGCTTTTCTGACGGTCACGAGCTGCCGCCATGCGTTGTCTGATCTGGGCAATCTTATGCGTTGTGTCTAGTACAAGTCTTGGGCCGGAAATTTGGCTTCTGCCAACTTCTGCCCAATACAGAGGTGTCCGGCATTTGCATCTGTGCAATGCCCCAAATGGTGCTGCCTGATTGCTAGCGTGGTAACTGTTGCTGGAAGAGATTTCTACAAAAGTGAAGTGTCACTCGTTTTCTGCTAGTCGACAACACATGCTCTAAGCATGTCAGAGAGTGCGTTTGGTCTAACCATCAGTTTGCGGGTGATAAACGGTGCTCATGCCTAACTGCGAGCCAAAGGTCCTTGTTCGCAGCTAGTGACGAATCGGATGCAAAACGTGGGTTTCGATCAATGGTGATAGAAGTTGGCACTCCGTGCCAAGCATCTACTTCTGTCAAGTAGAGGATTGCAAATTCAAAAACTTGTTGGTTTCTTTGGCCGCATGCCGTTACTAGCAGACATTTCATCAATGCCCTGGACAGGATAGGAAAAGATAAAAGCACTTTTTAGATCATCTTCCAATTGCTGGAGTTGATGATATTTGAGCATCTCTCGAATGCTAGGTGATGTTCTTTTGAGTTTCAATCGTGAGGGGTTGCGTATATGGTCGAGAAATGCGGGCTTTGCGACGTTAAAAGTCGTGTACTGAAAACTTAGCGCAAGGCGGTTTTGCGTCGTAGAAGTACCAGAGTAGAGCGTAGGGGTCGTCCTGATTCCTACTGGTTTTCGGAATAGGTTCGGGCGTCGCCGAAAGAAACAAGTGTCGAATATTGACAGGATGGAATAAATTCGGGTGTCGTAACTAGGTGTTGATCGTATCGAGTTCGAAGAACAGTGCTTGCGATACCCGTTACCCCCGGGGTATCCTTGGCTCGTTGCCCCAACGAGTACCATTCGTAGTAAGTAATTCGTCCAAACGGAGATTTGTGCAGAGTAGAGTAGGATAAGGATCATGAAATCCCTGAAACATAACGAGTAGCGAGATATTGCAAGAAGGATAGTCGCAATCAATGCGTTCAAACTTGAGGCAAAACATGAGGGCTTTGGGATCGGCAAATAAGGATTCATCTGATGTCGACGAGGTAGTGGGTCGTACACACGTTGTATGCAGTTAGAATTAAAGAACGTTGCTTGTCGATAAGGAGTGTTTCATCGATGTGGTTAGCACCATAAGAAGCAGCTAGAGAGGGATGGCCGTCGTGCGGGTTTGTAGGTTTTAGGATTTATAAAGATGTCTCGCAGGGTGTGATTTCTCAAACGGGTAGGAAATCAAACTCGAGTGGAGGGTTCTAAGTCGTGCGAATGAGTTCGGAGTAGCGCTTGCGTCGTCGAGGGGGGTTTCGATATGAAACTGCGAAAACAGGTTTTCGAGAAGGTATGATTGAAGTAACACGTTGTTGAATTTCAAGGGCTAAAAAGTTTGTTGACTAAAGGTCGAGTTTGTTGAATTCACCAAACTAAAGAGAGATCTGGTCAAGGTTACTGTACGAAGAAACGTGGATGTCGTGATAAGGAAACGATAGAAGCGGGGATACCATCTTGAGCAACAAGCGTGAATTCGTACAAAAGCTAGCGAAAGGATCCACGGAATCAGAAAAGTCGTCAAAGAATGACGGTTCTGGCGAATGAAGGATAAGGTAAGCATCTAGGTCACCGTACTCATAGGTGGGTTGAATGGCTCTTATCTTCGTCTCGCCACGCCTCCAAATACGCCGGTTTGTAAGAAAGATATCACTTTGTTGGGTTTTGGGGCGTGCTAAGGTATAAGGTTGATCTTGAATAAGGATTTACCATGTAACGAGGAATTAGGGGAAATAACTTTGTGGGTGATGGAAGGGTGATTCGATTGCTGGCACTACAATGAGAAGCATACACCGCGTATGCTTTTTGTGTTCGAGACGGGCAAACAGGAACCCGAAAGGTGTAGACTTACTAGAACGCTTCAAGAATCCAGGTGATCAGTCGGGTGAGGGAACAAGTCTCACCACTAACGTCGGGAAAGGAAATACGCAGGTAAAAAGGATGCGAATGGCGTCGTCATTTCTTCTAATATCCCATGATATAGGGGTGGCTCCCCTTCGTCGATTCGTTCTCGTAACTTCTCTATGTGCTTCGTAGCAGGCCTTTCCTGGGCAGGTCTATCGAGTGGACGTCCCTTGCATCGATTTGCAATCCAGGGATGATATCAGGAAATACGTGGACGAGGGCTCGGAATAACTGGTTCTTGGCCCTTAGTGTATGGTGGTTTCGAATCAGGTTTAGGAGGACTCGCTCCTGTTTTAACACGTAACACGCTAGCCTAGCCTTCGTATGATCCACTGTGTTAAATACTAAATATACGCATACATACTAACATATATATATGCTAATTATACACATACACGCATGCGTGTTCACACACATAAGTTATGCACAAGTAAATGCTGATAGCCTACCATTACCAGGTGAGCATCTGAGGTTGACGAACCTTGCAATCCGGAGTGTGGTGTCGTTGTGGTTTCCACTAAAGAACGGTTATAGTCTGGTTTTCATATAAAAATATTTTATTTCCCATCCAAAAATATTTTATATTTAAAACCTAGTTCGCTATAACCAATGGCTCTGATACCAATCTGTCACACCCTCAAAATCCACACGCGGAGTATTACCGTGAGGCATGTGACGACCAGGATCTTAGCCACTAATTATTTTGAACGGATTAGTTATTGTTATAAACATTAGCATAATTAGTGACCTAATTTAAATTTTTCAAAACATAGTTTAAGTTCACAGCGGAAAGGGAAAGAAAACGCATCATAATTGAAACCACAAGTTTATTATCATGTTAATTACGAACCACGCACTCCATCCGATTGCAACGTCCGTCCAGAGCTGTAACGAGCAACCTGCAAAGCATGCAGTAGAGTGTCAACATAACGTTGGCGAGTTCACGTGTTTGTAGTTTTCCAGTTTTAGTTCCAAAAACTTGTTTCAACAGTTAATTTACTCATTTATACATGCCATGGGGAGCTACCCCGTAAGTAAGCCACTAAACTGTTTTTAAAATACCGAATACTAGTCATTCGTACATTTCCGTAGTGCCCCGTTTGTCAATGTTCTATCATCATTGACGGTTTGCCAGAGTCTATTAGTTCACGCCCGATCCTATACGCGGGCACGGTGTGAGGCTGGTGAGACCTAAATAGCGCTATCAACTAATAACCCGTTCGCCAGGCCCCGGCAATTAATCGGTATTAAGTAGTGAGGACTTGAGTGATAGAGTTTCGTTTAGTTTTGCTTGTTGCATCCAGTATAAATAGTAATTAACTAAGGGTCCCGCATAAGGGGAGAAAAGTAGGTTTGTATCCCTCACAGGGGATAGTGTTGTTACCCGTATCCCATACAAGGAGATAGAAATACCGTATCCCGCACAAGGAGATAGTAAGCAATCCCAAACCAGGAAAAGTTGTTTCATTCCGTTTCCCAACCACCGGGAACGCATGCTTTAAGTAAAAAGTAGTGAACTCACCTTTACTTTGCTTTGTAGTCAATTTACTTGTGTTACGTTGGTCAACCTTACCCTATTATGGTTATTAATATTCGTTAGGTTCGTATGCAAGTAGTGTCACGTAAAATCCTACACGTATCTAACACATAGCATGCATGTCATACAAGCATACATGGTATTGGGCCTATTCTAGCATGTAAACAGTTAAATAGTAACAGTTAGACATTAATACTAACACACAGTCCAAAACATCAGTTAACACATAGTGCATAAGGCCCACCAATGTTATTGGGCCTGTCCAAATTGTATAAATAGTCGACCAGTAGTGGCATGTAGTAAAGTTAAACACACATCACGTAGCACACATAGTTTGCATAACTGTACAGTAATGGTAACAATAACACATAGTCCAAAACGTATCATCTACTGTGTGCGGCCCAATAACTAAACTGGCCCACAAAACCAGTTCAGTCGGAACCGGGTGGTCTCGACTCGAGACTATGAGATCTCGAGTCGCAGCCACGAGATTCTGAGTCGCAACAGCTGGTCTCGAGTTGTGCAGTTTTTGAGTCGCAACCTTGAGTCGAAGACCAGGAGATCTCGAGTCGCAACCAAATTGGTCTCGAGTCCCCTGATATGCATGCCTGGCCTCGAGTAGTCACCGAGTGGTCTCGAGTCGAAATCTTAGGCGAATCCACTGGTCTCGACTCGCCACCACTGTGGGATCTTTCCAGGACCTTATTCATTTGTTCGAACCAACCAAAATTCCTTAACATGTTTTATCATGCCGTACAGTCATCAATTCAGATCAAACCAACATATTTCAAATATTTTCGACATCATTCAAACGATTCATCAGCAACATCATATTTTTTTTTTGAACAGTTTGTCATTAATATTTATACACATCCAAGATTACAAGAAACACAATGGCACACATATATACTAGACAAGAATAGTGTCAAATTCTTATGATCAAATAGAAATTTTGCAAACACATCAGTTAACTATCATAAACATACCATCACAACCAATATCACCAACAAATCAAACTAATAATTCATCACAGCTCCTATTAATCATTCACTACTCCAAATCTCTGATTTTACAGTGAGAACACACACTTTCAAGTATATATATGTTTATGGTTAGCAACACCTTCATGTATCAATTCTATTTCATGACAAGTTTCCTTCAACACCCAAAACAGTTTGCACATGTCTGGTGAATGTCCTAACTATCACTATTATCTTTCATGAATTTACAATTATGTTACCAATTCTACACACAAGACAGCCTATTTTAAATTTTCATATACACAAAACGGATTAGCAGCTATAAAGGTTAATCATCAGTTTACATATTCAATTTTTCATAAATGCCAAACATGTTCTAGCCATTCCAAACACCGAACATATGATATATATAAACAAAACTAACAAAGCTCACACTAACATTCACAGACCAAGCGTAAACGGGTATCAACTGACCAAAGGTTCTGAGACAAAGAGAAATGCCTGCTTCCACGGCCACTGTGCACGAGCCGAAGCTCCAAGGTCCAAACTCGAGCCTGAAGAAAGCCCGTTCCGCCGCTGCACTCGGTGGTATTGTCGCCGAAAATCACGATCGCTACCACCGAGCTACTCGTCGGACCGAGTTGCTGAGCCGCCGTGTCACACCCCCAAAATCCACTCGCGGAGTATCACCGCTTGGAGGCGTAACTGACCAGGATCAAGCCACCAATCATATTGAACAGGTAGGTAAGTAAACATAATTCAACAAACCAATATGAAAGGTGTTCAAAACCAAAGCATAGTTAAGTGTTTAGCGGAAGCATAATTTGTAAAACCCATCGCAAGTATTAAATATGAAATAAGATAATGTCTAAAGCATGGCACACATCGCCATGTCCCACAACGACCGTTCCTCCCTGTGCAAACTCCATGGGTACCTAATGACCTGCAAGGCATGTAGCAACGAATCAACAACAAAGTTGAGCGAGTTCACAGATAGTTGTTTGGTTTAAGTATTCGTTTCATAAATCGTATATATTCGTTTTGTAAACCTTGTATCGCGTTAATCCTTGCTGCCAGTCCAGGCATGCGTGCGATGATTAGTGGGGGCTTCCCATGTGTTACAAGACCACGCGTATCGACTGCTACGAAAATATAAGAGGTGCCCTAAGTCAATGTCTATCAGCATTGACCCTTTGCCCATAGTCCATTAGTACACGCCCGTCCGACTGGCACGGTGTGAGGTTTGTTAAACCTAATAGCGCTATTAACTAATGACCCGCTCGCCCTAGGCCTCGGCGATTAAGTCGATAATTGAGGGACTTCCTTTGATAGAGGTGATGGTCTTAAGATCGTGTACGTAGGCTTTACGTACGTGCCCTTCAATCCGAGGACAGTAGTAAGTATATCTGTACGTAGGTTTTACGTACGTGCCCTTCAACCGAGGACATTAGTGATTTGTTTTAATAGAAATAGTTGTACGAGTAGTTATTCAAACCCATTCCCAACCCCTGGGAATCCCATGCCTTGGCTAGTGTGAACTCACCTTGGTTTGCTCGGTATGCTAAGTATGCTCACAGTTAATCAATCACGTCCTAAAGTACGCACGTGTACATAATCAGTTTCATATTCACGAAGTTCATGCATGCATATTAAATCACCAAGTGGCACAGATCACGTATTCAACATCATACAAGTCATGCATATCATCTAACAGCAGTTAGTTAATCCAGTTAACTACTAACAGAGTCTAACTAGGTTACTGTGCAAATTACCCAAGTCGGCTACATCACCAACATTAACAGTTACAACAAGAAACCCTAATGATTGTCTAATAATTATAACAGTTGCAACAAGCATGAATTCGATCAGATCTATTCATACATTCATCATGCATACGAAATCATCATGCCACACTTAAATATCATTTGTTCCACATAGAACTAGTATATTAAACTACTTCTGACAATACCCATTTACTAGGCACATGGTTAGATTATATCAACACTAACTAGGTGGTCCAATCAACAAAAAAACTTACAATCCACTATATCGAGAATTTCAACAAACAGTCAATGGATCTTGTGGTCCAATTATATTCATGGAATATGGATATCTCACCTCCTTTAATTCAAAGAACCCAATTACATGTGAAAAATTCAAGTGTGTCGGCCATTAAATAAAAAGTTTATTAACAACAGGTTGTGTTTTTTCATCAGATTATTATGATCATGCAAATCTGAAATATTAACATGGCCGACCACTATACACACAATGAATTTTAAATTGGACCGAGTAACTTTGCACCTTTTAAAGCTTCATGTGATAATACTGACAACCTATTACAATTCTATTGAATGCAATAGAATGAGTGGACCGATTAAAGTTTGATTACATGCACTGATGCCCACCAATTTAATGAAATTGACTTTTCCAAAATCGATGCAACTGATATTCATGTGATTACTTGAAAACCATTGAACCTAGCATTACATACAAATCGATTTAATATGAAATCAAACATTATATAGTATCACATAATCATGATTCCAATTACACGTTCAACGATGGCAACAAACAGTCAATCACATGCAGATTGAACACTAACCGAGATTGAAAACTAATGGATTGATGGCACAAGATGGTTCCGTAGGCTTGTAGTTGCCGTCAAAGTTAGAGAAGTGCTCTAGGGTTTCCTGTTCTGGTAAAGTGTGACGAAGGGAACCGTTCCGTGTAACTTATACGCGTTCTAATGTACTGGGCCGTAATGGGCTTTGTCGAAACTGGGCTTCGGCGAAACACCCGTTTCGTCGCGATTGGGATGACGAAACACATTTCTATTTCGTCGTGATTGGTCATGGCGAAACACATCTTGTTTTGTCGGGTCTAGTCTCAACAGTTAAATCAAGTATACAAGTTCATGTTCATGAAATCAAACGCTTTATTCATGTTAAGCACATACATATCAACAAATGTCTCATATTATAGTTTAGTGTACACTTACAAGTCAAACAATCAACAACTAAACAGTCAAAGTCAACGCGCAATAAATACGAAAGTGAAAGTCGGAAACTCGAGTTGTCACATTATCCCCAACTTGAAAGAAATTTCGTCCCGAAATTTAGCACGCGGTTACTGAGGAAGCTAGTTGTGTTGTGTAGTTTACTGGTTTTCCTGGGGTGTCACATCATCCCCCCGTTGATTGGAATTTCGTCCCGAAATTCTGTTGTAGCTTCAGCCTTAGTAGTGGTTGCACTGTTTCCGAATAACTGGGAATATTTGAGTTTCATTTGATCTTCGCGTTCCCAGGTGAACTCTGGGCCACGACGGGAGTTCCAACAAACTCGCACAAGAGGTATTCTTGTGTGTTTGAGGACCTTAACATCCCGGTCCGTGATTTCAACTGGTTCCTCGACGAATCGCAACTGATCGTCGATAGTGAGCTCCTTCACAGGAACTATGAGGGTCTCATCTGACAGACACTTCTTCAGATTCGACACGTGGAAGACGTTTGTGAACTGCACTGAGTTCCGCTGGTAGGTTTAGTCTGTAGGCCATCCTGCCTATCTTCTCAATAATTTCGAATGGTCCGACATATCGCGGATTGAGTTTGCCTCGTTTACCAAAACAAACCACACCCTTCCAGGGTAAAACTTTGAGTAGCACTCGATCCCCAACCTGGAACTCGAGTGGTTTCCTATCTTTATCGGCGTATGCTTTCTGACGGTCGCGAGCTGCCGCCATGCGTTGTCGTATTTAAGCAATCTTTTCTGTTGTGTCTACTACCAGTTCTGGACCTGTGATCTGACTATCACCCACCTCTGCCCAACAGAGAGGTGATCGGCATTTACGCCCGTACAATGCCTCGAATGGAGCGGCTTGAATGCTGGTGTGGTAACTGTTGTAATACGAGAACTCCACTAATGGGAGATGTTTTTCCCAGCCGTTGCCGAAATCGATTACACATGCACGAAGCATGTCTTCTAAAGTTTGAATAGTGCGCTCAGACTGCCCATCCGTCTGAGGGTGATAAGCTGTGCTCATGTCTAACCGAGAGCCAAAAGATTTGTGCATTGCTTGCCCCAGTTCTGAAGTAAAACGATTATCTCGATCCGAGATAATAGAGGTGGGCACTCCGTGCCTCGAAACAACTTCCTTAAGATATACGTCTGCTAGTGGGGAGAACTTATCCGTTTCCTTGATAGCCAAGAAGTGTGCAGACTTTGTGAGTCGATCCACGATCACCCAAATAGTATCGTTACCACGTTGAGATCTAGACAGACCAGTAACAAAATCCATGGAAATTTGCTCCCATTTCCATTGTGGTATCTCTGGTTGTTGGAGTAGGCCTGAAGGTTTCTGGTATTCCGTCTTGACTCTCGCACAAGTCAAGCACTCGCTAACGTAAGTTGCTATGTGGGCCTTCATGCTAGGCCACCAATACGTAATTTTGATATCGTGGTACATCTTATCCGAACCAGGATGTACTGAGTAGCGAGACTTATGAGCTTCATCCATTACAAGCCCGCGTAAGTTGCCATAGAGTGGGACCCAAATGCGTCATGTTACATAGTAGGCGACGTCTGCCTTTTGTTCTAACCGTTGCCTTAAACCGCGTAGGGCTTCAGCCCTGACGTTTTCTGGTTCCAATGCTTCTACCTGAGCATCTCGTATCTGAGAAGGAAGACTAGACTGAATAGTGAGTTGCAACGCTCGTACACGCCTAGGTGTAGTATCCTTTCGACTGAGGGCGTCGGCCACCACATTGGCTTTGCCCGGATGGTACTTTATAGCACATTCGTAATCGTTCAGTAGCTCGACCCATCGACGCTGACGCATGTTCAACTCTTTCGGCTTGAAAATATGCTCGAGACTCCTGTGATCGGTGTAGATGGTGCACTTGGTACCGTACAGGTAATGTCGCCATATCTTGAGCGCAAAAACAACAGCTCCCAGCTCTAAATCATGTGTAGTGTAATTCCGCTCGTGAATCTTAAGTTGGCGCGAAGCATAAGCAATGACTTTATCCCGTTGCATCAACACACATCCAAGACCTTGGATGGATGCGTCGCAGTAGACTACAAAATCGTCCGTGCCTTCAGGCAATGAGAGGATAGGTGCGCTACAAAGTCTATCCTTTAGGTGCTGAAACGCTGTTTCCTGTGTATTACCCCAACGGTAAGCAACACCTTTCTGTGTCAGTAGTGTAAGCGGTTGCGCAATCTTTGAGAAGTCTTTGATGAACCGTCTGTAATAACCCGCCAAACCCAAGAATTGGCGTATTCCTGTCGGTGTGCGAGGTGCAGGCCAGTTCTTGATCGAATCTACCTTGGATGGATCGACATGAATCCCATCCTTGTTTACCACGTGGCCTAGAAAGTGGACTTCACGAAGCCAGAAGTCGCATTTTGAAAACTTAGCGTATAGCTGTTCCGTTCGTAGGAGTTCCAAAATAAGTCGTAAGTGCTGCTCGTGTTCCTCCCGACTCTTCGAGTAGATCAGGATGTCATCAATGAAAACAATAACAAACTTGTCAAGATAAGGTTTGCACACCCTGTTCATAAGGTCCATGAAAACCGCAGGCGCGTTCGTCAGCCCAAATGGCATGACCAAAAACTCGTAGTGGCCGTAGCGTGTTCTGAATGCTGTTTTGGAGACGTCCTCATCCCGAACTCTCAGTTGGTGATAGCCTGACCTCAGGTCAATCTTCGAGTAATAGCTCGACCCTTGCAACTGGTCGAATAAGTCATCGATGCGTGGAAGAGGATAGCGATTCTTCACGGTTACCTTGTTCAGTTTGCGGTAATCTATGCACATGCGGAAGGTACCGTCTTTCTTCTTCACAAATAGTACTGGAGCTCCCTAGGGCGAAGAGCTAGGACGTATGAACCCTTTTCCAAGAGTTCTTGCAATTGCTTATACAGTTCTTCCAGTTCGGTTGGAGCTAAGCGATAAGGTGCTCGAGCTATGGGTGCTGCTCCTGGAGCTAGCTCGATCTGAAATTCGACCTGGCGATGAGGCGGTAACCCAGGTAACTCTTCAGGAAACACTTGAGGAAAGTCGCGTACAACTGGAATATCCTCTAACTTCTTCTCTTTCGTCATTGTATCAGTTACGAGTGCTAATATAGCTGTGTGGCCCTTTCGCAAACACTTCTGTGCCTTCAAGAAGGAGATGATGCCACTCACGACACCACTCTTGTCGCCTTGAATTTCGAGAGGTTCTTTGCCGGAACGGGGAATACGAACAATCTTCTCTTTGCATAGGATCTCTGCTTGCTGTTGGGACAACCAATCCATCCCCATGACGATGTCGAAACTACCCAAAACTATAGGAATGAGGTTGATGGAGAATGTCTGACCAACTAATACGAGGTTACAACCCTTGACTACCAGAAGATTGCTGACCAGTGCTCTGATAGTCATCAATCTTTCGCTGCCGTGCCTGGGACTGAACTGAAGTTGAACCCTTGCCGGAGGTTCCATCCCATTTTCGTTTGTTGTCACCGGGAGTAGCAGTAGCAGTAGCAGTAGCAGTAGCAGTAGGAGTAGGAGTAGGAGTAGGAGTAGGAGTAGCAGTAGCAGTAGCAGTAGCAGTAGCAGTAGCAGTAGCAGTAGTAGTAGCACCAATACGTTTAGGCAGCTTGTTCTGTTCCACAACCTGGTCTGTGAGACGATGAGCAAGACGAGTAACATCTTGAATAGTAGCATGGTTAACAGCAGCCACATGACTTTGAATCTCTGGTACTAAGCCTTTGAGGTCCATCTCAATGCGCTTGATGGGAGGATCCACCATAGTTGGACATAACACTGCCAGTTCATTGGATCGTTTCGTGTACGCTTCTATCTCTGACCCCGTCATCTCCAGGTTAAAGAACTCCACTTCCAGCTTGTGGATGTCATCACGATTACAGTATTCACGTTTGATCAGTTCCTTAAAATCATTCCATGGGGTAGCATTAGCAGCCGCCAGCCCCAGCATCTGAACTTGCACGTTCCACCAAGTTACCGCAGTGCCTTCGAGAGTACCAGTGGCATACTTCACCCTACGAGCCTCAGGGCATTCACACATTTCGAAGACCGATTCGAGCTTCTCGAACCAGTGGAGGAGTCCAACGGCCCCCATTCAGTGCCACTGAAAGTATTAGGACGACAGTCCAAGAACGTCCTGAATGTGCATACAGGTGGCTGAGCGTGTTGGCCTGTCGTGTGCGTAAGAGTAAACATACTTGAGCACGAGTGTTGGTTTACGAGAGTAGGATCTAAAGATCCTAGAGTAAGTGGTGATGGCAGGTTACACCTCCTGCCTGGGCAGCTGCGAGTGCTGCAGTAAATTGTTCAGTGATCGAAGCCGCCAACTGGGCTTGAGTTAGGTTAACGCGTCCACTCATGATCTTGACAAGTAGGAGAACAGAAGTGAGAAGTGCGTCGTATCAATACGCAAGTGTGGAATGACAGAAGAGTGTGAGCATTCAAGATTTCAAATAGTAGTTGTTACGTTATCTAAGTATACTCTGAGCAATGTAAGATGTATCTAGCAAGTAGGTAATGTAAACATGAACAGTATTACCTATAGTGTTGAGTCTTGCACGTGGAGCGAAGCGTCGTTGTGGATCGTTGAGCACTGTACAGGTTATAGTCTGGTTTTAATAAAAACGTTTTCCCCTTATTAAAACCGAGTTCTCTATAACCAATGGCTCTGATACCAATCTGTCACACCCCAAAATCCACTCGCGGAGTATCACCGCTTGGAGGCGTGACTGACCAGGATCAAGCCACCAATCATATTGAACAGGTAGGTAAGTAAACATAATTCAACAAACCAATATGAAAGGTGTTCAAAACCAAAGCATAGTTAAGTGTTTAGCGGAAGCATAATTTGTAAAACCCATCGCAAGTATTAAATATGAAATAAGATAATGTCTAAAGCATGGCACACATCGCCATGTCCCACAACGACCGTTCCTCCCTGTGCAAACTCCATGGGTACCTAATGACCTGCAAGGCATGTAGCAACGAATCAACAACAAAGTTGAGCGAGTTCACAGATAGTTGTTTGGTTTAAGTATTCGTTTCATAAATCGTATATATTCATTTTGTAAACCATGTATCGCGTTAATCCTTGCTGCCAGTCCAGGCATGCGTGCGATGATTAGTGGGGGCTTCCCATGTGTTACAAGACCACGCGTATCGACTGCTACGAAAATATAAGAGGTGCCCTAAGTCAATGTCTATCAGCATTGACCCTTTGCCCATAGTCCATTAGTACACGCCCGTCCGACTGGCACGGTGTGAGGTTTGTTAAACCTAATAGCGCTATTAACTAATGACCCGCTCGCCCTAGGCCTCGGCGATTAAGTCGATAATTGAGGGACTTCCTTTGATAGAGGTGATGGTCTTAAGATCGTGTACGTAGGCTTTACGTACGTGCCCTTCAATCCGAGGACAGTAGTAAGTATATCTGTATCTAGGTTTTACGTACGTGCCCTTCAACCGAGGACATTAGTGATTTGTTTTAATAGAAATAGTTGTACGAGTAGTTATTCAAACCCATTCCCAACCCCTGGGAATCCCATGCCTTGGCTAGTGTGAACTCACCTTGGTTTGCTCGGTATGCTAAGTATGCTCACAGTTAATCAATCACGTCCTAAAGTACGCACGTGTACATAATCAGTTTCATATTCACGAAGTTCATGCATGCATATTAAATCACCAAGTGGCACAGATCACGTATTCAACATCATACAAGTCATGCATATCATCTAACAGCAGTTAGTTAATCCAGTTAACTACTAACAGAGTCTAACTAAGTTACTGTGCAAATTACCCAAGTCGGCTACATCACCAACATTAACAGTTACAACAAGAAACCCTAATGATTGTCTAATAATTATAACAGTTGCAACAAGCATGAATTCGATCAGATCTATTCATACATTCATCATGCATACGAAATCATCATGCCACACTTAAATATCATTTGTTCCACATAGAACTAGTATATTAAACTACTTCTGACAATACCCATTTACTAGGCACATGGTTAGATTATATCAACACTAACTAGGTGGTCCAATCAACAAAAAACTTACAATCCACTATATCGAGAATTTCAACAAACAGTCAATGGATCTTGTGGTCCAATTATATTCATGGAATATGGATATCTCACCTCCTTTAATTCAAAGAACCCGATTACATGTGAAAAATTCAAGTGTGTCGGCCATTAAATAAAAAGTTTATTAACAACAGGTTGTGTTTTTTCATCAGATTATTATGATCATGCAAATCTGAAATATTAACATGGCCGACAACTATACACACAATGAATTTTAAATTGGACCGAGTAACTTTGCACCTTTTAAAGCTTCATGTGATAATACTGACAACCTATTACAATTCTATTGAATGCAATAGAATGAGTGGACCGATTAAAGTTTGATTACATGCACTGATGCCCACCAATTTAATGAAATTGACTTTTCCAAAATCGATGCAACTGATATTCATGTGATTACTTGAAAACCATTGAACCTAGCATTACATACAAATCGATTTAATATGAAATCAAACATTATATAGTATCACATAATCATGATTCCAATTACACATTCAACGATGGCAACAAACAGTCAATCACATGCAGATTGAACACTAACCGAGATTGAAAACTAATGGATTGATGGCACAAGAAGGTTCCGTAGGCTTGTAGTTGCCGTCAAAGTTAGAGAAGTGCTCTAGGGTTTCCTGTTCTGGTAAAGTGTGACGAAGGGAACCGTTCCGTGTAACTTATACGCGTTCTAATGTACTGGGCCGTAATGGGCTTTGTCGAAACTGGGCTTCGGCGAAACACCCGTTTCGTCGCGATTGGGATGACGAAACACATTTCTGTTTCGTCGTGATTGGTCATGGCGAAACACATCTTGTTTTGTCGGGTCTAGTCTCAACAGTTAAATCAAGTATACAAGTTCATGTTCATGAAATCAAACGCTTTATTCATGTTAAGCACATACATATCAACAAATGTCTCATATTATAGTTTAGTGTACACTTACAAGTCAAACAATCAACAACTAAACAGTCAAAGTCAACGCGCAATAAATACGAAAGTGAAAGTCGGAAACTCGAGTTGTCACATTATCCCCAACTTGAAAGAAATTTCGTCCCGAAATTTAGCACGCGGTTACTGAGGAAGCTAGTTGTGTTGTGTAGTTTACTGGTTTTCCTGGGGTGTCACATCATCCCCCCGTTGATTGGAATTTCGTCCCGAAATTCTGTTGTAGCTTCAGCCTTAGTAGTGGTTGCACTGTTTCCGAATAACTGGGAATATTTGAGTTTCATTTGATCTTCGCGTTCCCAGGTGAACTCTGGGCCACGACGGGAGTTCCAACAAACTCGCACAAGAGGTATTCTTGTGTGTTTGAGGACCTTAACATCCCGGTCCGTGATTTCAACTGGTTCCTCGACGAATCGCAACTGATCGTCGATAGTGAGCTCCTTCACAGGAACTATGAGGGTCTCATCTGACAGACACTTCTTCAGATTCGACACGTGGAAGACGTTTGTGAACTGCACTGAGTTCCGCTGGTAGGTTTAGTCTGTAGGCCATCCTGCCTATCTTCTCAATAATTTCGAATGGTCCGACATATCGCGGATTGAGTTTGCCTCGTTTACCAAAACAAACCACACCCTTCCAGGGTGAAACTTTGAGTAGCACTCGATCCCCAACCTGGAACTCGAGTGGTTTCCTATCTTTATCGGCGTATGCTTTCTGACGGTCGCGAGCTGCCGCCATGCGTTGTCGTATTTAAGCAATCTTTTCTGTTGTGTCTACTACCAGTTCTGGACCTGTGATCTGACTATCACCCACCTCTGCCCAACAGAGAGGTGATCGGCATTTACGCCCGTACAATGCCTCGAATGGAGCGGCTTGAATGCTGGTGTGGTAACTGTTGTAATACGAGAACTCCACTAATGGGAGATGTTTTTCCCAGCCGTTGCCGAAATCGATTACACATGCACGAAGCATGTCTTCTAAAGTTTGAATAGTGCGCTCAGACTGCCCATCCGTCTGAGGGTGATAAGCTGTGCTCATGTCTAACCGAGAGCCAAAAGATTTGTGCATTGCTTGCCCCAGTTCTGAAGTAAAACGATTATCTCGATCCGAGATAATAGAGGTGGGCACTCCGTGCCTCGAAACAACTTCCTTAAGATATACGTCTGCTAGTGGGGAGAACTTATCCGTTTCCTTGATAGCCAAGAAGTGTGCAGACTTTGTGAGTCGATCCACGATCACCCAAATAGTATCGTTACCACGTTGAGATCTAGACAGACCAGTAACAAAATCCATGGAAATTTGCTCCCATTTCCATTGTGGTATCTCTGGTTGTTGGAGTAGGCCTGAAGGTTTCTGGTATTCCGTCTTGACTCTCGCACAAGTCAAGCACTCGCTAACGTAAGTTGCTATGTGGGCCTTCATGCTAGGCCACCAATACGTAATTTTGATATCGTGGTACATCTTATCCGAACCAGGATGTACTGAGTAGCGAGACTTATGAGCTTCATCCATTACAAGCCCGCGTAAGTTGCCATAGAGTGGGACCCAAATGCGTCATGTTACATAGTAGGCGACGTCTGCCTTTTGTTCTAACCGTTGCCTTAAACCGCGTAGGGCTTCAGCCCTGACGTTTTCTGGTTCCAATGCTTCTACCTGAGCATCTCGTATCTGAGAAGGAAGACTAGACTGAATAGTGAGTTGCAACGCTCGTACACGCCTAGGTGTAGTATCCTTTCGACTGAGGGCGTCGGCCACCACATTGGCTTTGCCCGGATGGTACTTTATAGCACATTCGTAATCGTTCAGTAGCTCGACCCATCGACGCTGACGCATGTTCAACTCTTTCGGCTTGAAAATATGCTCGAGACTCCTGTGATCGGTGTAGATGGTGCACTTGGTACCGTACAGGTAATGTCGCCATATCTTGAGCGCAAAAACAACAGCTCCCAGCTCTAAATCATGTGTAGTGTAATTCCGCTCGTGAATCTTAAGTTGGCGCGAAGCATAAGCAATGACTTTATCCCGTTGCATCAACACACATCCAAGACCTTGGATGGATGCGTCGCAGTAGACTACAAAATCGTCCGTGCCTTCAGGCAATGAGAGGATAGGTGCGCTACAAAGTCTATCCTTTAGGTGCTGAAACGCTGTTTCCTGTGTATTACCCCAACGGTAAGCAACACCTTTCTGTGTCAGTAGTGTAAGCGGTTGCGCAATCTTTGAGAAGTCTTTGATGAACCGTCTGTAATAACCCGCCAAACCCAAGAATTGGCGTATTCCTGTCGGTGTGCGAGGTGCAGGCCAGTTCTTGATCGAATCTACCTTGGATGGATCGACATGAATCCCATCCTTGTTTACCACGTGGCCTAGAAAGTGGACTTCACGAAGCCAGAAGTCGCATTTTGAAAACTTAGCGTATAGCTGTTCCGTTCGTAGGAGTTCCAAAATAAGTCATCATGCCACACTTAAATATCATTTGTTCCACATAGAACTAGTATATTAAACTACTTCTGACAATACCCATTTACTAGGCACATGGTTAGATTATATCAACACTAACTAGGTGGTCCAATCAACAAAAAACTTACAATCCACTATATCGAGAATTTCAACAAACAGTCAATGGATCTTGTGGTCCAATTATATTCATGGAATATGGATATCTCACCTCCTTTAATTCAAAGAACCCGATTACATGTGAAAAATTCAAGTGTGTCGGCCATTAAATAAAAAGTTTATTAACAGCAGGTTGTGTTTTTTCATCAGATTATTATGATCATGCAAATCTGAAATATTAACATGGCCGACAACTATACACACAATGAATTTTAAATTGGACCGAGTAACTTTGCACCTTTTAAAGCTTCATGTGATAATACTGACAACCTATTACAATTCTATTGAATGCAATAGAATGAGTGGACCGATTAAAGTTTGATTACATGCACTGATGCCCACCAATTTAATGAAATTGACTTTTCCAAAATCGATGCAACTGATATTCATGTGATTACTTGAAAACCATTGAACCTAGCATTACATACAAATCGATTTAATATGAAATCAAACATTATATAGTATCACATAATCATGATTCCAATTACACGTTCAACGATGGCAACAAACAGTCAATCACATGCAGATTGAACACTAACCGAGATTGAAAACTAATGGATTGATGGCACAAGATGGTTCCGTAGGCTTGTAGTTGCCGTCAAAGTTAGAGAAGTGCTCTAGGGTTTCCTGTTCTGGTAAAGTGTGACGAAGGGAACCGTTCCGTGTAACTTATACGCGTTCTAATGTACTGGGCCGTAATGGGCTTTGTCGAAACTGGGCTTCGGCGAAACACCCGTTTCGTCGCGATTGGGATGACGAAACACATTTCTATTTCGTCGTGATTGGTCATGGCGAAACACATCTTGTTTTGTCGGGTCTAGTCTCAACAGTTAAATCAAGTATACAAGTTCATGTTCATGAAATCAAACGCTTTATTCATGTTAAGCACATACATATCAACAAATGTCTCATATTATAGTTTAGTGTACACTTACAAGTCAAACAATCAACAACTAAACAGTCAAAGTCAACGCGCAATAAATACGAAAGTGAAAGTCGGAAACTCGAGTTGTCACACGCCGCATTCCGACAGCCGGAGTTCTCTGTTTCTTTGAGTTTTCTGCAATCCCCGCACCACCAAGGAGTGGTGGTCGGCTCCCGCTCCTCAGCATCTCTCTCTCTCTCTCTCTCTCTCTCTCTCTTGCAAAGGTGTATGTAAAAGGAGTGGTGGCCGGTTGGCGTGTGGGTGGGGTGTTGACAGCAGGATAAGAGGGGGTGTTCTGATGAAGGTGAGTGGCCGGAGAAGGCAGCCGGAAAAGCTCCGGTCGCCGGAGTAACAGGGGAATGAGGGGTGTGTGTGAGAGAGGGCGTGTCCGGCTCCAATTGTTTGTGGGTTAGGGTTTTGTCCAAAAATGAGGGGGTGGGGTTTAAGATGATTAAATAGTGTAAGGTTTAGGTTAGTTAGGTTGGGCCTAGCCCAAGTGTGTGGGTTCACCTAATACTAGGTGTTGCCAAGCCCGAACACCCGGTTTAAATTACAAACAGTTATTTTATGTCTGATTCGAGTCATCCATTGGACAATTCGTATTTCTCGTTGCGTATTTATTAATAATGAAAATAACAATAATAATAATAGTAATAATAATAACAATAATAATAATAATAACAATAATAATAATCACAGGCTCGTCTCTCGACGTTCAGGACCAAGGGTTCGAGTTGTCCCAGCGCGGCCTCAGCAGGGGTTCCAAGCCCCCTCAGGGCTTCCCTACATAGGGAAAGGTTGGTCATTATATCATCCCCTTGTAAGATACTCCAAGGGGGAGAATGGACATCGAAACTACGCGTGTCCAAATAGGTGTGATAATAGTAATCCAGTTCTGTTTTGTGCGGCTGGATCGGAGGTTGTTCTCCACCCCCTTGCCCCCTCACCTTTAGCTTCACCCCGTGGCTTCCTTGAGTCGATCAGATTGTCTGATGCATCTATGGTATCAGCAATCGTCGCATCCGCGGGGTCCCTAAACAACCCCTCTACATTCTGAGCAGTTGGCGTACCTTCACTACTCACAATCTCAATTTTAGGCTCATCCACAGTTTTCTTCTCCTCCTCTTGAACCACAACTTTCGGCGGAGAAGATAGTGGAGTAGGTTTGGGGGTCGATGCCTTCACAATTTCCGCAAAACAAGAAAACTTATCAGAAAAAGTTCTAACACAACTTTACAAAACGTGTAAGAACTTACCAACAAAACCCGCACGCATGTGCATAGAGAGCACCGTCGTCCTAGTGCGGCGAAACTTCGGTGCTTTAGACTCACCGGCAGCGACGGTATCTTCTTTTCTCTTTTGCCTAGCAATGGGCTTAGCACCAGCATTTGCGCCACCAGTGCGGGAAGATGAATGTAGAACACCCAAGCCCTCAAGAGTGTCAGACACTATGACGTAATCTTCAGATTTGTGAAATTGAGGGTGGAAGGTACCTGATGCAACCTGTACCGCCGGAATGGTAACATGGTTCAGATTTGTTAAGCTTGCATATCCAAATATCATCTAAACAACATAAATAATCAACCACACAAGCACAACACATATATCATTAGGTGCATAACCATAGCCAACTATTTTGACCACACTTGTTAGCCGAAACAAGTGTGCCAAAAAGTCCTTCCTAAAGGGTGAATGTTGACACAAATAATGTGTCGTTGAACTCCCACTTGATCCCGCATCCAAATGCTTCAAGTATCCTTCTTGTGTTGTGATTATTTCACTTTCTTTGAGCTTCCAAAATGTTCTTTAATTCAGCTCCAAACTCCTTTGGGCTTCGTAAATGTGTTTCGGTTATCGGGCTAAAATCCCGTTTAGAACTATAAAGTCCTTTATGCCCGAAATTGGCAAAAACCAAAACCACATTTTTGTGTGCATCTTCTTTTACAAAATATATCCTAATACATTTTTCTAGTAAAATAAAATGCACCTAATCTATTTATTTTACATGCCAAATGAAAAATAAATAAATTACATATCTTTACAAATGGAAGACAAATTAATAATTATTACAACCTTTGAAATAATTAATATAAATCACAAACACAAACATTCAACACAAGGTCATGGCTAGGTCATATGCACCAAAATATATATCCACATATATATTTATTTTAATTTCAAGAAGCATAAAAAAAAATGGTTCCCTTTTAATAACCATTTTCGGCTATGTCCAAAAAACCGAAAAGGTTAGTTTTGTCCAAACAAACAAATCATCCACATGAAATAATTTTTCAAGATTCATTTATGCATGTAAGAATATAATCTTGAAAAACAAAGGGATAACCATACTTAAAATTTCGGCCATAGGGTTTTCACCAAAACCGAAACCCGAAAATTTTAAGTCTATTGAAGCATGCACTCATATAAGCGGCTCTGATACCATTGATGGGATTTTAACATGTTTATCAAAGTAATTTCATCCATATGAAATAAAAACGCAGCGGAAAATAAGTTTAAAACATGTTACTTTTAAAAGATATAAACCCATTTATATGCAAAATCCCAAAACCCGGATCCATATATGAAGATGCATACTATCATATACAACCATAGGATGTTTAGAAAACTACCTTCCATGGAGTAATGGATGTGAAGAAGATGATGATTCTTGAAATGGTTGTCTTCAAGAGTAGAAAACCTCAAGCTTGTATACCCCAAGCTTCCAACAAACACCTCATGTTAGCTAGGATTTCTACACTTATGAACTCACTAGAAAACCCTCTTGGAAACCATCTCATGGCCGAAAATATGAGGGCCTTTTGTTGAGTTCTTGCACTTGAAATGTGAACTTGAAACACACCAATGGATCAACCATACATGACCCGATTGTTAGAGAGTTTTACACTTGATTTCTCAACTTGAAAAACTCTCTTGGAAGAGCATGATGAGGCCGAAAATTGGCAGCTCATTTCAGCCATTTTTTTCTATGTTCTTCAAGTTCTCTACTAAGTCTTTTGTCATACAAAAGTTATTAAAGCAAGAGAGAGAATCCACCACCCAAATTGCCCAATCATGTTTCAACTAACACATGCAACATGCATGAAAATCTATTGGACCACAATGATCTTGAAAAGATCAACCAATCAAGCTCTTCTAACTTGCATGCATTGTGATTTGCCACTTTTATCTTGGGAAGAGGGGGGGCGGCCTAGCTGAATTTTTATAAAAAAAAAAATACAATTTCTTTTATAAAATATAAGTCTTTGTTTATTTTATAACCTTTTATAAAATATAACATCATATGTTACAAGACTTATGCTATTTTTTATTATGTTATTTAACCCATTAAATAACAAAATAAAATATTCTCTCAAAATAAATTATCCATATAATTTATTAGTTTGTCAAGTGCAATTATTTAGAAAACCAATTTCTAAATATTCTAAGTGTTGATATTTATTTATTTGATCATATCATAAATAAATATTGTAAGTGTTTGTCTAGCTTGTTATTGGGTATGACTCGACTTGGATCATAACGTACTAGCCACATCAATTTAATATGTGTCTTGGGCATACAGAGTCCAACAAAGTCACCTATTCAATTTTAAGGCAATGAAAGAATTTCATGAAGAATAAAACGCACAAACACTTACCTTTGTTATTCTCCTTCAACACAAGCTTCGTCTTGTGTCTCGATTTGTTCTGCAGCATCATCTGCAAGTACTGCAGCTCCTTGTTCCCCAATGTCTTCAAAGGGACAACCTGCAGGTGCTGAAGCCAACCTTGTTTTCCCTCCTCGGGGACGTTCAAGTGCTCCGAAGCAATAGTACCAGTCACATTCCTGAAATGCAACTTACAAGTGACCGCGGCCTCCTTCATGTAGAAAAATTTGGCCTTCCATTTGGTCAAACCCTTGGGTGCAGTTATAATCTTGGGGGCACCTTTCCGTTGGCTAAAGGAAAAGAACGCAAGCATCACGGTCATCTGGTAGAAACGCCGGAAATCTTCCACCAAGGACTCAATATTCTGGGAATGAAAACAGTACTTGAAATGACGAGCACGTACTATTCCAAGTGGACTAAGCTGGGAAATGTGAATATTGTAATACTCCAGCAAATCCACCATGAAAACTGTCAATGGTAGACGAAGATTACAAATACCGAACCAGTCGGCAAACATGGTAACGAAACCGGCCGAAGCATCACCAGCAGTGTCACCTTCCTGGGGGTATACCGCCCCGAATTCTGCCGGCATTTGCACCTTTTTCATCAAATTTTGGAATTCGGCCTCTTTCCACTTCAAAACCGGCAAAAACTTGCCGGCTGGAATAACCTCAGCCTCCTCCGCCGCTGCCGGCGACGACGGTGGGTTAGGGTTTGAAGGAGGTGGATAAGATAGTTTAGACGGACTAGCCATCACGATAATCGAAGAATAAAGAAGAATGGAGAAGAAGAAGAAGAAGAAACAAATTTGAAACTCTCACCGGAAAACTCAAGAAATTTGGTCGGAGAAGATAGAGAACGAGCTTCGCCTCACCGAAAATTTTTTGAATTTCAAATAAGTGAGGGGAAACCCTAAAAGGTTTCCCCTTTTATACCCATCGCAATTAATGCGATCAGGGTAACCGAACAGACGTGCGGTTTCTGCGCCTATCGCAGACTGCCACATGTCAGACAACGGTTCTATGACGGTTACCATGCGTGCGTACGCGCCTGACAACAGACGACCTTTGTACTCCTGCTACAGTGCATTTAATGCCTTGGGCAGTGCAAACGTCTCTTCACGTCAGCACATGCCAGCTAAATCTCACCAACTTCCACCAACTCGCACGTGCGATCTACAACATCTACAGTAAACGACAAAATGAAGACAAATTCATGTACGCGGTATGCGGTTAACCTGGTATCTCATACCGAAACCCATACCGCATGTCCGTTACACACCCCATGGAAAAAAAAAGAGAATAGCTTACTAAATAAAGGAAATAAAGCTCATTCTAGCTTTAGTTCCACACATGGCATATGCGGGGAACTCAAACACACACGCGTCCCAGCGATGCTCTTTGGACTGCGATGCTCTTTGGACTGCGAAAACCGCATCTCAGCAACATGCGACGCAGTACTTCTATTAGCCCCTTCAAGCTTTAAATCCCTTTTTGAAGCGAGTCTTCTGTCAACAATAGGAATGGCGGCTATGGTAAACAACCGCATCTCGGCGACTAACGCCCTTTAACCTCCAAGAGCCACATCGAGTGCACAACTTCTTTAAAGCGAGTCTTCTGTTTCAAAACCGCAGACACGCATGAGGAGCTGCGGTCGATCTATAACCATGGGAATGGTGGTTACGAAGAGATAACCTAACACCAAGTTCGTTACGCGGTCCATAAACAAAGCCACGCATTTGCATCACAAAGATGGTGGACCACAACACCGCACCATGCCCTACCGCACGACAGGACAAGGCGCGGACTGCTACTTCAAGGAAAACTGGTTCAAGATCATGAACACGAAGTGGCTATAGAACGAATGCCTCGAACGAGTTCACCCAGACTCTTGATAATCATTGTGAACTCAAAGAGCAGGAAGCTCAACAATGGTGGTAACAAGTCTGCTTATGACTTTGTTTACCAACCCATTGTCTGCATAGAATAAACAATGGTGGGAACAGGTCTGCTTATGACCATGTTTATTTGCCCATTGTTTTCATCATAACTTCTCATATTGTTAGACCAAACACGGCCGGCAATGCAAGACAACGAGGTAATCGCAAAGGGATTGCGGAACGTTGAACACAAATGACCAATTGGTGAACACGAACGCCCCGCAAGATAGGGATCGTCGTTTCATGTCCAGTTGATGAACATAAAGTGCCAACGCGGTGCCAGAACCATTGCATCAGCAACCGCAAAGGTTACAACTGGAGTTGTGGGTAATGGCGAGTTCATACTCATCTTCCATCACCATCTTAAAGGTTGGTTTGGCACACCAACATGTGGTGATCATGTTTGATAATATCAGAGAAAGGTAGACCACACTACCAGCCCGCAACTAACGTGTGATGTTTCAGCATCAGCCTAAACTTGCTCACCGGTTCTATACAATGGTTAGACGAGTCTATCCACCCGCTTCAACAAGTAATACTCAATCCTTGAATTGATTTACTTAAAGCAGGAGCGAAGGCACAATCCTAGAATCTTCTCCAAACCGATTTCAAAGACACCCTTTCGACCAATAATCTAGTTTTCCTCCCACCTGCAACTTGCATGAGGAAACAACACTGGACTGGGGGGGGGGGGGACTTGAAGGGGTATGGTACCAAATCTCGCACCAGGCTAGACGCGAGTGACCATCACCCAGCTCGAGTACTCCCATCAACAAGGACTTATCTGCGTTCGTGCGGGCACGCACGAACTCAGTTGACTGTTCCAATCTGTAAGTCCCAAAAACTTCAATCGGATATCAATAACACTAATCAAAGTGCGGAAAACTAAGAAAAGTGTAGAAGAACAAGAATAATCAATTGATTATATAATCAAAGTGCACACGGTTTCTAAGAACCGTCTGGTACACAAACAAAGATTTCAAAACTGACTAAGAAGAATAATGAAAAGAACAGCAAGCCTAGAATGGACTAGGCTCACCCTATTTATAGTTACATAGGGTGACCTAATTACAAGCTGGACCAAGCCCACATGCACAATATTAACTAAACAGGCCCAGATCCCTTAATTCGCCCACATGGCTTATCTCAATGCTATCTAACCCACTAGAAAACTAAGCCCAATAGCATATAATTGTGTTTGATAAAGATAAGCATCAACCTACTCAATTATATGGCCTTATAATATCCCCCTAGGTTTATGCTGTCTTTATCAAACCGCTATCTTTCTCATGTCTCTATGGGAAGATACTTCATCTTTTCATCTTCAAACTTGGGCTCTTTGTTCTTCTTAATCACAATCATCTTTGCTTGAAAACTCTTGTTGAAAAGAATGCAAGAGGAGGATTCTAAGCAACTATTTTCCTTGTCAATATCTTCTCTTTCAAGCAGGTTCACAGGTACCTCTTCAAATGTACTATCACTATCAGATGATAACTTGTATCTAGTTCTTCTGACTTAGGCACATCTTGTTGTTGTGATGCTTCACCCTTTGTCAGCAGCCAACAACATCTCAATCTTCAACAACCCCTATTTCTTGATTTGAATTAAATTCTGCACATGCTCAGAAATTCATAAGCAAACATTTCTGTGCAACAGAGGAAAGTACCACATGAACACTTGGTACATCCAAGTTTTGTACTCGGATTTCACAATTCAAATTTCTTTCAACTTATGATGATCAATCAAATCTTCAAGAACGGTTAAAATTTTTAATAAAACAAATAAACACTCTATTTTTGGATTTTTGATTTTCTATTTATTTATTTTGAAAACTAAGAATATAAACTAAAACACAAAGAAACTAATATACAATTACAATTGCAATAGGATCAAATCACAGTGTTTCAGGCTAGACTACACTTATCAACACTAATTTACTTTAGGTGATCCGAGCGATTGCTAGTATGTTTGTCCACTTAAACTTATCTCCTTAGGCCTTTTTCATGTGGTCTGCAATTGATTTATCATGTTTTTTAATTTAATTAATATGAACACTCAATTAAATCACAATCAAATCCCGAAATTTTACTCAGAACAGTAGAACACACTATCATACATGCAGTTTCCCTACCACATATTTCACAAGCCCGTTCTAGAATTCTGAAATCTTGACTGAGACTGGATTGAGAAAAGAACAAAATAGATCATTTGTAGAGATGGGTATAATATACAGATCAAATGAGTTTTCTTAGTTTGATATAGGTTTTTCGGGTTTCTTTTGGGCACTAGAGGGCCTCTTTCGGGTGAATTTGATCTATAGAGCGACAACATACAGCTAGGTCTTTGCTCACGCAAAACAGAAGCCGACGTTGCCTAGCACCTCCAGGTCTTTGCTCACGCAAAACAAAGGAGATACACGAGTTGGTCAGAAAAGATTTCAGAAACTAGAACGAAATTGTGTGTATCGGGGCGTCACACACACATTCAAATAGCCATGTCCTAATTCCAAGTGACGTTCTTTCCTGAGGTCATAGAATAATATTAGTGTTCTGCATAGAATCAGTCAAAGAATCTAGCCATCAGGATAAAGCCTACCAACATATCGCTCTAGAGTCAGACCATTTCAATATTGGTCTTACATGAGTCAGCCTTAATCCACATAGTGAAATTATTTCATTTCCCATTTATGCAACAAAATATTTTTGATTTTTCTGTTTTTCGAATGTTTTTGTATTTTCTCATTTTCACAATTTTTACTTACATATATCTCTGGATATCCCCCTAAATTTGTGCGTAAATCTAATGCACAAATTTACCTATCAACGAAAACGTATGTACAAAGAGAAATACGAAAGAAAATAAAAATATTTTTGTCGTTTTTGCCTAACTATTCCATCATAAAATTTAAGACTAATCAATATTGAAATTAGAATACGAAATTCAAATTTGTACCTTTTCACTAATCCTGTCTTACCTCTCTTATCTCCTTCAAACAAAACATAGCAACTGTAAAGAAATATACATTTAGCAACAGTGAAATGTTACCTGTTATGTCTCTGGAACAACCGCTATCAACATCCAAGGATTGTCAACAGCTCTTCCTTGGTTGTCCCTAAAAAGTAAGGAGATTAGTAAGACATTAGTACCCAGGCCATCATGGTCCTGGGTATTCCTGAAGCATCAACACACGACACTTCTCGAAAGCATATGTTCCCTTTTGATTCAAGGACTGGTGATGTTGCTGCATTATGTTTTGCCTTCCAAACTTGTTTTGGCTTCTCTAATTTCTTAGGTGCCTTTGGCAAAACAGTTTGTTTTTTAACCCTTTTATTTTTCAAAACTTGTTTAGGTTTCAAAGCTTGTTTTCTTTTGTTTTTCGCAGCATTCCAATCCCCGTCAGATGGTTTAACCTCGGGATGCTTATTCATCATTGCCTTAGGCTTTTTGTCACACCCCGACCGCGTTAAAACAACAAAACCACGGCGGAAACGTCGGGGAGTGGAGTAACATAATCATTGTTTCACAACACATGGATTTGAAGTTTCGTTTTATTAAATTTTAGTTTATTACATTGTCTTGAAATTTAAAAGCAAAACACAAGCAAATTGTCTTTCATCGTTTTTATGTCACTAAGGCCCTCGTCCAATCCTATGTGAGCATGCATAATCGTCAAGCAACTGCACCTGAAACATATGTGAAAAGAAAGTCAGCATAAAAATGCCAGCGAGTACATAGGTTTTGTGAGTGTGTCAAATTCATGGCATGTATACATATTGCAATACCTCGTACGACTACTAGAGTCGATATTTGAAAACCTTGTATTGAAAAGTGTTTGGTATTGTAATATAATTAACCAACTAAAACAAATTGGTTATATGTTTGTGAAAACCTCGTTGCCATGAATCTTGACCCAAAGCATTTGCTTTTGTAAACCAAGTAGTAAATCGTCTCGTAAGAAAACTTTTTATGGTTTATATCATTAGGTAAACATCGTTGCTTGACATCGTTTGAAATCATTCGTCCAAGTGAACTAAATAACGCCACGGAATGTAATATGATAAAAGCACTTATATATAAGAAGTACCAACGGCATATCTACCATGCTTTTATCACATTACACCTGTCCCATTATCTAATCACTTACCATAATCCAATCGTTCAATTCGTCCGTGTTATAAAAAATCGTTCAATCGTTCGTGTCATAAACCAATGTTCAAGCGTTCGTGTTATAAAGCATCGTTCAATCGTTCGTGTCATAAAACCATTCGTTTAATCATCTGTGTTTTAATTGTGAAAACTAACTTTTGGTCGTTCTAGTTGAACACAATCAAACCTGTGTGACTCGTCTATACCACCAAAGGGTATCTTTAATCGACTAACAAACCACCATAGGGTTTGTTAAAATAACAGGTTCTGTCGTTACCCACATTACTGTGACAACCCGAGATTCTAAGATCTTTCCTCTACGCATTACTTGTTCCACAACCCTGTTTTCATAATTCGTTTTGCGTTGTAACTTGTGCTTGAGTAATGAATAAATTGAAGTATTCTTATGTATGGTTATTTATTAATTAACTTAAGACTAGTTTATGTTTTGTAACTTCATAACTAAAGTCAAACTCTCCTCAAGAAGTATAGAACCTTCGTCACCTTTCCCCTCGACGAAGCTTGGATCTTCCTCACCATCATCAACTCGATGAAGCTTGGGTCTTCGTCATCATCAACTCGACGAAGTATGCTTCTTCGTCGAGGCATTGTTCACCGTATGGGCTTTCGGCCCATGTGAGGCCCAGTTATGACTTGGCTATATTTACTTTATGTTCACATCAGTACGCGAAGTTATATTTAACGAAACCCTAGTATCCTTTCTCCTCTTTTCTGAAATCGACGGCAACCTTACCATCACTCGAAGCTCTCCCCTCCCACTGATTCAAGCACCTTCATTACTCTACGATTCTCCGGTTAGTGCGAGTACACTTGTTTTAACCTTTGTTGGTTATGCTAGGTGATGTGCAACTTGTCGTTTGATTTGCAATGATGGTCATTAGTTTGTATTCTGTTGATGATATGTACATGCTTATGATAATTAACCAACGAATTAGGATTTGCATGATGAGAATGTTTAGCGTTCATAAACTAGTTGTGATGGAGGGAATTGTCAATATGATTGGGCAATCTGACCCGAATCTGCACGATGATCATATGTTAGTTTGTTATTCCTGAATTAGTAAATGGTTAGGGTTCGTATGAATCAAAGGGTAAAACTGTTTCTTTGGGTAAAGGGTTACCCCGGTGATTCTATATATCAACAAACAAATAAAACAAGTAGTGAGGAGACATCCACACTAGTTCAATCATGAGACATGCCCCATGAAAGTAAACCAAACAACCAACGCAAGAAACAAAACACCAACAACTAGACAAAATTCTAGATAAAAAAACACACTAAAAACTACTCAGCCCCCATTGTCTCTGCCATCACCACTTCGGATATCCCATTCATCTAGAAGTCTTCTCACATTCGCCGTGTCCTTAAACTTCACCCCTAGCAACTTGTAACGAACAGTTTGTAGTATTGTTTTGCAAATAGCATCTGGCGGCCTGGTATGATTCTTGACCAAACGATCATTCCTTTCCTGCCATATAACATACGCAGAGGCCACCACCACCAACTTACTAATCAAACAACCTGCTGACTTCGATCCAGACCGCAAAGACAACCATTCCACAATAGACGATAGCTTTGGTTCCACACTAGACATGCCTGCCTTTCCACGAACACCATCCCAAACTTGCATCGAGAACGGACATTCAAAGAAAAGGTGCTGATGAGAGTCATAATTCGCATAACACAATAGGCAGCACATCATATTCATGTTTTTCCTCCTTTCAAAGTCCCACTGAATGATCTTATCCTGAGTCAAAAGCTTCCGCCTCATAATCAACCACAAAAGGAATGCATGTTTAGGAATACACTGAGCAAACCAGACAATGCTAACCCATTGTATCTCAGGCTCCCTCGACCGGATCGACTGCCAAACTAACGCTGAAGAATAACCTGACAAGTCATTCCCATCCTTCCATAAAAAACGATCAACAATTGAATTGTTAATAGTTATATTAGAAGCATGAATAAGAACCGGAAATGTATCCCTCCAGGCTAGCGGCCATCTCCAATCTCCATTAGCCCACACGTCACTCACTTTAGAATCCAACCTAAAACCCGAATTGGTGATGTTTCTCGCTGTCAAATACGAACATAAAGGGCCACCCTCACACCAGTTATCATACCAAGCAGATGTGGACCTCCCATCCCCAAACCTAGACCAGATATGCTGTCTAATACTCGGTCTAACCTGTAAAATCTTTCTCCAGCTCCAACAACAATTAGAGGGAATATTACACTCCCAAAAATTTCTACCCTTGAGCCTGTACGACTGGATCCAATCAACCCACAAGGACTCCCTGTTAGAAATAATACTCCATATATGAGAGGCCATCAATGCCTTATTAACTTCTCCTATCCGTTTTATGCCTAAACCACCTTCAAATTTCAGAATACATACATTCTTCCATGCCACCTTTGCCTTCCGAAAAGAAGTACCTTGGGACCATAAAAAATTACTCAATTTACCTTCCAAATCATTAATAATTCTAGCCGGCAAAATAAAGACTGACGACCAATAGATGTGCATAGCTGAAAGAACCGATATGATAAGCTGTAATCTACCCGCAAACGACAAAAATTTCGCAGTCCAGGACGAGATTCGCTGCTCCAATCTTGTTGGACTCTGTATGCCCAAGACACATATTAAATTGATGTGGCTAGTACGTTATGATCCAAGTCGAGTCATACCCAATAACAAGCTAGACAAACACTTACAATATTTATTTATGATATGATCAAATAAATAAATATCAACACTTAGAATATTTAGAAATTGGTTTTCTAAATAATTGCACTTGACAAACTAATAAATTATATGGATAATTTATTTTTGAGAGAGTATTTTATTTTGTTATTTAATGGGTTAAATAACATCATAAAAATAGCATAAGTCTTATAACATATGATGTTATATTTTATAAAAGTTATAAAATATATATATGTAAGACTTATATTTTATATAAAAGAATTGTATTTTTTTTATATAAAAAAAGCTAGGCCGCCCCCCCCCCCCCCTTCCCAAGAAATAAAGTGGCCAATAATGTTCCTTGCATGTTGTCATAAGTTAGAGGCCTCTTGATTGGGAGGTCTTCTCAAGAAAAGATGGTCCAATCAAATAACATGCAAATGCATGTGTTAGAGGATCATTGATTGGGCAAATGGGGTGGCATCTTCTCTCACCTACTTTAAGAGTATTTTGTGTCAAAAATGGAAGTAAGAACTTGATGAACATGGCTGAAAATGGCTGCCAATTTTCGTCCTCATCATGCTCATCCAAGAGAGTTTTTCAAGTTGAGAAATCAAGTGTAAGACTCTCTAATAATCGGGTCATGTATGGTTGATCTATTGGTGAGTTTCAAGTTCACATTTCAAGTGCAAGAACTCAACAAAAGGCCCTCATATTTTCGGCCATGAGATGGTCTTCAAGAGGGTTTTCTAGTGAGTTCATAAGTGTAGAAATCCTAGCTAAACGCAAGGTGTTTGTTGGAAGCTTGGGGTATACAAGCTTGAGGTCTTCTACTCTTGAAGACAACCATTTCAAGAATCATCATCTTCTTCATATCCATTACTCCATGGAAGGTAGTATTCTAAACATCCTATGGTTGTATATGATAGTATGCATCTTCATATATGGATCCGGGTTTTGGGATTTTGCATAAAAATGGTTTTATATCTTATAAAAGTAACATGTTTTAAACTTATTTTCCGCTGCGTTTTTATTTCATATGGATGAAATTACTTTGATAAACATGTTAAAATCCCATCAATGGTATCAGAGCCGCTTATATGAGTGCATGCTTCAATAGACTTAAAATTTTCGGGTTTCGGGTTTGGTGAAAACCCTATGGCCGAAATTTTAAGTATGGTTATCCCTTTGTTTTTCAAGATTATATTCTTACATGCATAAATGAATGTTGAAAAATTATTTCATATGGATGATTTGTTTGTTTGGACAAAACTCACCTTTTCGGTTTTTTGGTAATAGCCGAAAATGGTTATTAAAAGGGAACCATTTTTTATGCTTCTTGAAATTTATATAAATATATATGTGGATATATATTTTGGTGCATATGACCTAGCCATGACCTTGTGTTGAATGATTGTGTTGTGATTTATATTAAATTATTTCAAAGGTTGTAATAATTATTAATTTGTCTTCCATTTGTAAAGATATGTAATTTATTTATTTTCATTTGGTATGTAAAATAAATAGATTAGGTGCATTTTATTTTACTAGAAAAATGTATTAGGATATATTTTGTAAAAGAAGATGCACACAAAAATGCGGTTTTGGTTTTTGCCAATTTCGGGCATAAAGGACTTCATAGTTCTAAACGGGATTTTAGCCCGAAAACCAAAACACATTTTCGGAGCCCAAAGGAGTTTGGAGCTGAATTAAAGTACATTTTGGAAGCTCAAAGAAAGTGGAATAATCACAACACAAGAAGGATACTTGAAGCATTTGGATGCGGGATCAAGTGGGAGTTCAACGACACATCGCTTGTGTCATTATTCACCCTTTAGGAAGGACCTTTTGGCACACTTGTTTCGGCTAACAAGTGTTGTCAAAATAGTTGGCTATGGTTATGCACCTATTGTTATATATTGTTGTGCTTGTGTGGTTGCTTATTTATATTGTTTTGATGATATTTGGATATGCATGCTTAACAAACTAATAATCAACAACAAGCGTAAAATTGGTTCTTTACAAGATCATTAAAATTGGTTAATAAAAGGTTATTAAAAATTAATGATTTTATAATAAAATGGGTTTTATTAAAAAGAACCATGAAAATTAGTTTTCACTAAAGTACCAAGGATTTGAATGCATGCAAATGTATGGTACATAAAGTTTTCTAAACTAGAATTTTGAAAACTCAAAAATCCCTTTTATAAAACAAGTCAAACACCATCCTTTTATACAACACTCGAAACACTTGGGAACTCTTTTGTGGGATAAAGGTCACCTAACCATATTTGAGGGAACTTGTATATTCGAGGTGGGTTTACCATGTTTGTGGGATAAAGGTCACCTAACCACTTATATGTATAAACTCACACGTGTGTGTAAGTTGGACGACTTGATTTGGAAACCATGAACTTAGGGTCACCGAAGCATGGGGAACAAAGGTGTTGATGGGATTAAACATGCCAACTAAACATAAAGATGTTTAACCGATCCCATATGGCTAGAAGTTGCAAAGAGTTGCAATTGTCAAACGTTGACTACCTTGTTAATTTAAATAAAGGGATAAAGGTCACCTAACCGATATTTAAATGTAACGTTGGATTCTAGATTTTAATTATTAATTGTCTATGAGACACAAAAGGGTATTAATGATTAAAATATAATAATATCGAAAATACTAAAATTGAACCTTGTTAAATTTTGTAGATGGCCGCTAACAATATTACCCAAACCGTCCGTAACCTATCACTAGAAAACGATCCTAATCCCGATGAAACATCTTATGGAAGATAAGGATGCCTATAACGATTGGATTAAGTATATCGAGGATACTACGCAAGCCTCTTGCCTCATGTTAGGAATTATGATTCCCGAGATTCAAAAGGTTTTGAACATCATGATTACCCGATTATAGGAAATGTTCCTAAGGGTAGAACGCTTCGAAACCGTTCAAGCGCTTCATGCATGTCGAATGGAGGAAACCCAATCGGACTCATCTTATGTTTTAAGATGAAAAGCCACATTGATCACCTCGAAAGGCTCAATATGGATAAAAGGGTTTTATCCATTCTAACGATCAATGAGGGTGGCAACAAGAAAGGGCATCACCCCGACACCAAATCAAATGTTGCAAATAGAAACGGGTAATTCAAAGGGAAATAATTAGAAAGACTAAAGCGGAACCACCGAAACCAAAAGAGAAGAAGGCAAAGGTTGCCATGAACGATCCATGCCTTGAGTGTGGTCAGATAGGGCATTTAATTAGGAATTGTCCAATCTATCTCAAAGAGTTGAAAAAACAAGAGGGATGCTAGGCAAACCTCAGGTACAATCTTAATGATACATATTGACCTTAATGTTATTTCTTCTAACACATGGGTATTAGATACCGAATGTGGAACTCATGTTTGCAATTCGTTGCAAAAGGTTCAAAAGAAATAAAACATTACAAGAAAGGAGACTATGTTTTGAAACTTCCAAATGGTTTGGAAATTGTTTTAAAATGTTTTGAATGCTCCTAGTTTGACTAGGAACATTATTTAAGTTTCCCTTTTGAGACAATATGTTTTGATTTAAAGTTTGTAAACAATGACATTTATATTTCGATGAATGACATGTTTTACTTTAAAACTATGCCTTCAAATGGTAGTTATGAATTGGTTCATAATAATACATCATTTGATAGTTCAATGTACCAAGCAATCACCAACAAACAACTTATCTTTGGCATTATCGCCTTGGTCATATAAACAGATGTCGCATGTAAACACTTCGAAAGAATGATCTTTTGGAAACAAATGAAATTGGTTCGTTTGATACATGTGAATCTTGTTTACAAGGTAAAATGACTAAGAAACCCTTTAGTGGGAAAGGGCAATAGATTTCTTAGGTATCATACATTCGAATGTATGTGATCCTTTTAAGCCAATGACTAGGTATGGTGAAACATACTTCATTACTTTAACCAACAACTATAGTAGTTATGGTTATGTGTACTTGACACAAAGAAGAAGTTTTGAAACGTTCAGAATCTTCAAAAGGTGAAGTACAAAATCAACTCTTTTAAAGTTCTTCGTTTCGATAGAGGAGGAATCGAACTCTATTAGATATGGTTCGATCTATGCTGGCTAGGAGCGCCTTATCTCTATCACTTTGGGGTTACGCTTTGCTCTCAGTGGCTCGTATATTAAATATGGCCCAAACCAAGAAAGTGGATACGACGTCTTTTGAAATATGACATGGAAGGGCTCCATCATTATCATGGGTTGTGAAGCTTATGTGAAGCAATACACCCCAAACAAGTTGGAAGTACGATCCACTAAGTGTATCTTCGTAGGATATCCTAAAGATGATATAGGATATTATTTCTACGATCCAACAAGAGCAAAAGTATTTGTTGCTCGAAAGGCAAAGTTCTTGGAAGATAAGTTCCTAATGGAAGGAACTAGTAGAACAGTGGAACTTGATGAGGATCAGGAACCAAAAGCCGATACACGTTTGGTTGAAACTAGCACTCAACAAGAGGTTGTTGAAGATGATCAAATGGTTGATCAACATACACAAAACGTTCGCAGATCTGGTAGAATTAGTAATCCACCTGAAAGATATGGATTTTTTATGGATGGATGCTATGTAGTAGATTCAGATGAACCAACCAATGTCGAAATCCGATTGCGACAAATGGCTTGAGGCTATGAACGTAGAGATGCGATCCATGTATAACAACCAAGTATAGGAATTGGTTATGCAACCTCTTAACTCCAAAGTAGTTGGAAGTAAGTGGGTTTTCAGGAAGGAAACCGATATGCATGGTAACTTGGATACTTGTAAAGCAAGACTTGTAGCAAAAGGTTTCACTCAAACTCAAAGGGTTGATTATGATGAGACCTTCTCGCCCGTGGCGATGCTAAAGTCAACTAGGATATCATTTGCCATACTTGCACAATATGATTATGAGATTTGGCAAATGGATCTCAAAACGACTTTCCTTAATAGATATCTTGAGGAAGATGTCTATATAGTTAAGCCTGAAAGTTTTGTCGATCCAATACATCCTAACAAAGTATGCAAGTTAAAGATATCAATCTATGGATTGGAACAAGCATCTAGAAGTTGGAATCACCGTTTTGATGAAGAGATTAGGGAATATGGATTCATCAAAAACGTTGATAAAGTTTGTGTAAATAAGAAGGCTAGTGGGAGCATTATTACTTTCTTAAGTATTATATGTCGATGACATTCTACTATTTGGAAATAACATTCCAACCTTGGAGGGTGTAAAAGCCTGGCTTGAAAGTTGTTTTTCCCATAAGGATTTTGGTGAAGTCGCCTATACTTAGGAATAAAGATCTATAAGGATAGGTCAAGGCGCTAGATAGGTTTAAACAAAAGTGCATACATTGACAAAGTCTTGAAAAGGTTCAAGATGAAGAACTCTATGAAAGGTTTGGTACCTATTCAAGAGAGGACAATATTGAGTGCATCTCAATGTCCAAGCTCAAAGGATGAGCAAGAAAGAATCAAAGGAATCCCATATGCGTCAGCTATAGGATTCATTATGTACGTAATGATATGCACTAGACTGGACAAGTTATGCGCTTTAAGCATAACGAGAAGAAACCAGCAAGAAACGGTCATTGGGTGACTGTTATATATATATATATATATATATATATTGAAATACCTTAGAAGGACTAAGGATATGTTTCTAATATATGGATTTGGTAAAGAAGAACTCGTTGTAAAGGGTTACAAGGATGCGAGTTTAGGAATTCGTTGTAAATGGTTACATGGATACGAATTTCCAAACTAATCGAGATGGTTCTCGATCACAATCAGGGTAGCATTGTCCACTACATAATCAGAATACATCGCCGCTTCATTGATTATGATAATTCATATGGATCTGCCACTTGAATTATTGCCGATCTAGGGGTAGTCCCTACCATTCAGGACCCCTAGAGATCTTTGTGATAACGATGGTGCGATTGCTTAAATCAAGGAACCTCGTGAACATCAAAAGACTAGGCACATTGAACGGAGTTTCAACTACATAAGGGATGAAGTTGAAAAAGAGAAAGATATGTATTCGCAAAGTTCACACTGATCAAAATATTGCGGATCCACTCACGAAGCTCCTTGAATGGGCAAAGCATGAAAGGGTTATACTTGTGCCTTAGGACTTCGATATTCTAGTGATTGGATTTGATCTATTTTATATTTGGATATTGGAACAACTGTTATTATAACTCATTATGGTATTTTGAGTTATGTTCCATATTAGCATGTTTAAATCCGTGAATAAGTTACTTATTCTAAATGTCCGTAGTCGATCATAATTGTGGGAACAAATATGAATGTAAGACTATTATGAATTTGGATTGGTGGATATTCATTAAGATATGAATATAGAGCAAAGTGTTGCTGCCAAAGTTCATAGATATTTGTGGGATACAAATATTGGACTGACTCGCTCTCAAATATTACTGCATGGAATCATTTGTGATTGATCATAAGTAAATTTGAGTAAAGGAGAATATCATAGTATCCTCAGACCTGAGATACATATTGGGTCTTGATATTCACCAAATATTATGCCTTGACTTATTTCTTCGCTGTCAGTAATATGACAGTACATAAGGCTAAGCTCAGGTGTGGTACAAGGTGACTGTGAGAGACGTATGTAGTCAAGATGGGATTTGTTCCTCTTATTCGTTGAGAGTAAGATGTCTAAGGCCTGCTAAAGTTAAATCAACAGAGAGTGATCACTCTGTGTCTCTGGATTTGACATGACATCTGTAACGAAAGGATAGATGATAGATTCACCTAAATCATATTCAAGTAAGGGACTTGAAGGGGATGATGTTATTGAATGGCACATATAGTCATACGTATTAGGGGTAGTAAACCGTAGTTAGGCGTTATTTACTACTTGCATCAATCTTCTATGTATCTTGTGCAAGTGGGAGATTGTTGGACTCTGTATGCCCAAGACACATATTAAATTGATGTGGCTAGTACGTTATGATCCAAGTCGAGTCATACCCAATAACAAGCTAGACAAACACTTACAATATTTATTTATGATATGATCAAATAAATAAATATCAACACTTAGAATATTTAGAAATTGGTTTTCTAAATAATTGCACTTGACAAACTAATAAATTATATGGATAATTTATTTTTGAGAGAGTATTTTATTTTGTTATTTAATGGGTTAAATAACATCATAAAAATAGCATAAGTCTTATAACATATGATGTTATATTTTATAAAAGTTATAAAATATATATATGTAAGACTTATATTTTATATAAAAGAATTGTATTTTTTTTATATAAAAAAAGCTAGGCCGCCCCCCCCCCCTTCCCAAGAAATAAAGTGGCCAATAATGTTCCTTGCATGTTGTCATAAGTTAGAGGCCTCTTGATTGGGAGGTCTTCTCAAGAAAAGATGGTCCAATCAAATAACATGCAAATGCATGTGTTAGAGGATCATTGATTGGGCAAATGGGGTGGCATCTTCTCTCACCTACTTTAAGAGTATTTTGTGTCAAAAATGGAAGTAAGAACTTGATGAACATGGCTGAAAATGGCTGCCAATTTTCGTCCTCATCATGCTCATCCAAGAGAGTTTTTCAAGTTGAGAAATCAAGTGTAAGACTCTCTAATAATCGGGTCATGTATGGTTGATCTATTGGTGAGTTTCAAGTTCACATTTCAAGTGCAAGAACTCAACAAAAGGCCCTCATATTTTCGGCCATGAGATGGTCTTCAAGAGGGTTTTCTAGTGAGTTCATAAGTGTAGAAATCCTAGCTAAACGCAAGGTGTTTGTTGGAAGCTTGGGGTATACAAGCTTGAGGTCTTCTACTCTTGAAGACAACCATTTCAAGAATCATCATCTTCTTCATATCCATTACTCCATGGAAGGTAGTATTCTAAACATCCTATGGTTGTATATGATAGTATGCATCTTCATATATGGATCCGGGTTTTGGGATTTTGCATAAAAATGGTTTTATATCTTATAAAAGTAACATGTTTTAAACTTATTTTCCGCTGCGTTTTTATTTCATATGGATGAAATTACTTTGATAAACATGTTAAAATCCCATCAATCTTTCAACCAAAATACTACAATCCTTATACAGTAGCCTTGAGGATATAAGAGGAACCCCAAGATATCTAACGGGAAGCTTACCTTCAACAAAAGTCAGTAAATCCAGAATAGCACTTTTAACATGCCTAGGAACCTTACAAAAGAAAGATGTACTCTTTTGAATGCTCGGCACTAAACCTGGCATCTTAGTGAACTTTGTCAAAGACTCCATAATGCATCTAGCCGAATGAACTTCACCTCTACCAAACAAGAAAAGGTCATCCGCAAAACAAAGATTAATAATTTTCTGCTTTTCACATTTATTATGGAACCTGAAAGACGCATCAAGCCTGGACATTTGTTGCAGAATACATGTTAAAACCTCCATAACAAGCGTAAACAAGTATGGAGAAACCGGATCCCCTTGCCTTAAACCACGCTTGCCTTTGAAATACCCATGCGTATTGCCATTAATACAGATAGAATAAGATGTAGTCGAAACACACACCATAATCCAGTCCACTATCCTGTGATGAAACCCGAAGCCAAGTAACACACCCTTTAAAAAGTCCCAATCGACTGTGTCATACGCTTTCTGAATAACCACTTTAAAAGCACACCTAGGCGGGCCGAAGTTCCTATGATAATTATGCATAAGCTCCTGGGTGAGCAAGATATTATCTGAAATCTTCCTCCCTGGCACAAAAGTAGATTTACACTCACAATCCCTGAAAGCGCTTTTTTCATACGATCAGCCACTATCTTGCTAATACATTTATAGACGACGTTACAACAAGCAATAGGACGATAGTCCGTAACGGCTGTTGGAGAGGAAACCTTAGGGATCAGGACAATCAACGTATGGTTAATCTCTTGAAGCATTCTCCCAGTATTGAAGAAATCTTGAACAGCAAAAATCACCTCATTACCAATAATCAGCCAAGCATGATTAAAAAACGCAGCAGAGAAACCATCTGGACCAGGCGCTTTATCATTACCCATACCAAAAATCTCCCTCTTAATCGCATCCCCTGTAACATGGGCAACCATATTAGATGTCATATCAGAGTTGAGCCAATGAACAAACAAGTCAGGAGCTGGCTGAAGCGAAGTATCCCCAACACATCCAAGAAAATTCTCATAGTGTAGAACAAAAGCCTTTGGAACCTCCTTACCCTCAAACGATTGGCCATTAGAGTCCGTAATGTCATCAATCCTGCTTCTATGATTCTTACACTTCAGAGATTTATGAAAAAAAGCTGTATTGGAATCACCAGCTCTTAGCCATTCAACCTTTGATTTTGTTTTAAACACCGCTCATCATCCAAGCTAGCTTCCTGAAAGTCCCGAACAAGCTGAGCTTCTAAAGTCCGAAGATCAGGATCAGACGGGTTCTGGTCAATAGTCGATTGAACTGCATCCAACCGTAACCGAAGATCACTAACTTTTTTATGCACATTACCTTCTTCAGCATCCTAAGCTTTTTGACAAACCGAAACTGGTGAACCCCATTAATACACACCTCCCAATTCTTTTCAACAATCTGAAGAAACTCCGGTTTATGCACTAAAAAATTAGCAAACTTGAAAGCTTTTGGCTTCAATCTACCTGCTTCGGGTATAGTAAGAACACCTGGACAGTGGTCAGAGATTCTATATGGCTTGAAAACAGCATAAGAGTTCCGAAATTCATCCACAAATTGGGTATTCCCCATCACCCGATCAATCTTTTTAAGTAACCCAACACCCTTTTTTGGTTTCTGAGACCAAGTAAAGTGAAGCCCCGTTCTGTTAACATCAAAAACCTCAATATCAGCAACACACTCCTGAAAATCACGCATACCTGTGGTGATAGAAGATCCTCCCATGGATTTATCCTCCATATTTAGAGCAGAATTGAAATCACCCAGGGTCTATTACAAACAAACAACTTATGCATAGATAATTGACTCCACAACTCCCTTCTAGAGATATAATAATTAGCCACATAAACAATAGAGCAAAACAAGACCCTTTTATCAGACTTAAAGAAAATCTGAACATGAATAACCTGAGCCATCTGAGATAAAACCATAACATCAAAGATTTCAGGATTCCAGCCAATAATTATACGAGTTCCTTTATCACAAACACCCCCATTCGAAGTCCACTCCCAATGACGAAAGACATTATTACAGACTCTATCAAGCCTACTAACATCCACGTGAGATTCTAGAATAGCACAAAAACTCAAACTATTATCTTTAACTATCTGGCGAACCTCTGATTGTTTGAGAGGACGGTTCAACCCTCTAACATTCCACACGGCTAAACTAACCATTGGAAACCTTTGGAGAAGGAGTGCTTGCTCCTTTTTTAACAGTGCTTTCCCGAGAACCCTCCATCATAAACTCATCAGTTTCATTAAAGACCTCATAAACTTCCTCCTCATCAGAGTCCACCTGACCCGGCTCAAAAGACTTGCTACTCTGGCCTGCATCACCCACATCATCCTTAAGAGCTTCAAAAGAGTTACTAGTCTTGAACTTGGAAGAAGATGGCACCGAAACGCCTCCCCCTTTACTAGACATATTGATTGGCCTATACTCAAATTTCGGTTTAGGCTTATTCATATTGAAACCAGTCCTCTTAGCTACTTTCTTTCTATTCACATCCATGAATCCATCGGCATCTACCACAGGAATGGATTTGGACGGGCCACTACCCATACCCCTATAATGAACCGGCTGATTAGGATCTCCACTCACATGTTTCTTCTTAGGCTTTAACAGACACGACTCATCAGAGTGTCCAAATACCCGACAATGCGAGCATCTGTAAGGGTCCATTCATACTCAACAAAAACTTTCTCCTTACCCCTCTCCTTCGAGTTCCGGAACTGCCACGACTAATTCCTCCTTGAGCTCACTTTCGGCAGAGATTTCTATAAGAGCCCGGGCATAACTACTTCTCCCCCAAGCATCCATACACATGGATGTTGTAAATTTATCCAACTCCTTAGGTTCGCCAATAGCAGTTGCTATCAAGCTTAAGCCATCCTCCGTATACGCTGCAATAGGCACATCATGTATTTTAACCCACATCTGCAAGTTCTTAACATCCTTCTTTTCCAACTTAGTAGTCGGTGACCAAACATTAAGAAAAAGAGGTTCGGATCTAATTATCCAGGGCCCATCATTAAGCACACTCTCCATCCCAACATGATCCGCAAACTTAAAGAAAAAGAAACCATTTGCATTCATCATAATCTTTTGTATACCAAACTTCTTCCAATTATTACGAACAAAATAATCAACCATCGGGTATGCCACACGATCACCCAAGAAATATCCGTATAATGTATTCGCTAGTTTATCATTAACAGCACGAACAGATTCTCGGGGAAGCACTATAGCACAACCCTCTTGCATACCAGCGCTCGCTAATGATCGAAATTTAATCTTTTTTACCTTAAGATTCAGCACCGACTCAGCATATGTTGGCTTAGGGACTTGATCTTCCTCTTGATTCTTACCTTCCACATTCTCCTGTATACTACCACCTTCATCCATATTATTTTCAAAACCCTCCATGTCCGGTGAAGATTCCTTGACAACATTGTCCACAGGAACCGGAACAGATATCTTCTCAAGCTCGTCAATAACATTAATCAGCCTTGGTTCTGAATTCGTCTTGAATATACCCCTACGAGCTAACTTCGGATTGCCATCGATATTCTGACCATGGCTACCACCACCCTTAGAGGAAAGAGGAGGATTGCCACGACAACCTGCACATCAGACTTCTTACGAGCATCCATACTGGAATCACCTCTCTCTATTACCACGTAAAACTAATGACCATGCAAACAAGAACCCAAGAATTCGAAGACCAGCAGCGAAAGAAAAAACAAACAAAACCCTAATCTAGCAAACCCTAACCCATGTTTCTTGCAAAACCATATTGAGAACTTGGTAAATCTAGGTATCAGATCGACAAACCAAATGATCTATACAATCTATCCGAAACACACGCTAAGGACGGCGATTGGAAAACAAAGAAACCCTACTTCTAATCGATCAAAAGTGCTAACGAGTTCGTTACAGAAGTTAGTGAATCCAACCTCTAATCACAGACTGTTATACACCTGATTACGAAGAAAAAGTAAGGATTAGACAGGGAACAAGAATCGCCATGCTAGGAGAGAGCATTAGGGTTTATCGAATCAGCCCAAACAATTTATAATTGAATGCAAATTAATTGTGATTGAATGCAAATTTGTTTTGATCTATGATTGAATGCAAATTAATTGTGATTGCTGGTAATGATTCCTGGAAAGATGCTTCGAATAATAAGTGTAACTGATTGTCATGATTAAAGGAAATCATAACTGTTAGAGCAGCGATGAAGGTCCCCTCCCACGAAGTACCCATGTCGACGAAGAGTGGATTCTTCGTCGACAAGACTTTGACGAACAAGTAAGTACTTCGTCGCGACCACACTTGACGAAGAATGGATTCTTCACCAAGAGGGGGTTCGTCACCCACATGGTACTTCGTCGACCGTCCATCGACGAACAATTATGATTCTTTGTCACCCTGAAGGTTCGTCGCCAGCAGTGTATCCCACAAACAGAACAGTTGTAACAATCTATATAGTTTATGACTTGTATGAGATTTGAATGATTGCTATCTGCTATGTGATGATCTTTGCTATGAATGTACACTATGATTATTCGTGAACAATGTAAATGTAAACTGATTACGTGTACATGAACACCATAGGTTTTGACTGATTAAGTGTGAACAAGTAACTAGTCATACCGAGCAAACCAAGGTGAGTTCACTGTCTTTTCAAGCATGCGTCCCAGGGAGGGACATCTGGTAAATATTCCGGGGAGGAATATTGGGTAAATGGGTTTAACTGGAATGTTAAACTTGGGATGTTGGTTAATACACTCATATCTATCACTTAAGTCCCATTATATACCGAATTGGTTGCCGGGGAGGCAACGGGGTTATTAGTTGATAGCACTATTAGGTTTGGCACCCTCACACCGTACCGGCGAGGACGGGCGTGAACTAATTACCTTAACCACTCGACCAATGTTTGATAGAGCATTGGGGAAGGGCAAATAATCTAGAGCCATCTGCGGTAATCGAGTTATTAACAACATCGAATCTCTGAAATGTTTTAAACTCATATCTGGTAACTAAACGTGTTAACAAACTTTGAACTCACCAGCGTTGTCTGATACACTTGTCTGCATGCTTGCAGGTTGTTAGATTCATGGTTGGAACTTGCTATCTGGGAGTGCTGGAGTGGTCATGGGTCGTGGCTCTTGGATACAAGTTCATTGGTTTCGCATATTTGTTTCAAAACACTTGTATAACGATTTACTTTATGCTTCCGCTGAACGTATTTATTTTAAGTTGTGATTTGGAATTATCTTATGAAATAAATGAAAACTTTTATTTAATATCATGATATAGTTCAATGTGATTGGTGGCTGGATCCTGGTACGTCACACGTCCTGCGGTGTTTCCGCATGTGGTATTTTGGGGGTGTGATAGTTTTTTATCAGAGCCACTGGTTATAGTGAACTAGGTTTTAAAAACGCTTTTATAAAACCAGACTATAACCGAACAACTTAGAAATCGACCATGACACTCAGCTCCAGATTGCAAGGTTCGTCTCTCGTTTACTTATTGCATAGCATATCTAGTGTACACTTATGTATGATGTTGCATGTGATTGCACACTTAGCACTACAGACTGAATTCATGTGTTACTTACCTAAGTTATGTGGTTGATAGAGTCACAGTGCGATATTCCGTTAGACTTTCATGATTTATGTTTTGTGATGTCTTCTGTCCTGCTACTCGAAGTTGCGGAACCTTTTAGCACAAGTTGGGAGGAGCTGAGATAAACATGCAAATTGCATTGTTATTATGGGTGCACACATAATAATAATGGGGGTGCATGTGAGTCCCAGTGAGGCTTAACGAGTGTGAAAGGGGTTCTGCTCTGTTGTCTGACGTAATGATAGAACTCAGTAATCTGTAGAAGTCATGATAAAGATTGACCCCTACTCAATCTTGATCCTTAACCCTTTTACCCTTTCCTTATATAGAATCATGAGTGGACGTGGTGGACGTAATGGTGGACGTGGTGGAGGCCGCGGCGGTGGACGTGGCAACATCAACATGACTCAAGCAGAGTTGACTGACCTGATTAACACACGCGTCGCTGAGGCTCTGGCAGCTCAGCAAGCTGGTACGATATATACCAGACAAAGCATAGTCTTCGGTCATTCACTCGACTCTTATTTGTGCGTACTTTCTTTTTTTTAGGTCAACCTGTGAACCAGAACCAGAACAATCCGCCTATTTGCACGTTTAAGACGTTCATGGATTGTAAGCCACTGACATTCAGTGGGACTGAAGGGGCGGTGGGGCTACTTCGTTGGTTTGAGAAAGCTGAGTCAGTCTTTGCTATGTGTAATTGTCCCGTGGGGGACCGAGTGAAGTATGCTACAGGCACATTAGAGGATGGTGCCTTAACTTGGTGGAATGCCCATGTGCAGATGTTGGGCATCGAAATGGCTAATGCAACTACTTGGGACGATTTCAAGGAGTTGATACGGGAAGAGTATTGTCCTCGTGACGAGATTCAGAAACTCGAGAACGAGTACTACAACTTGAAGATGGAAGGGTCCGAGATCGAGGCTTACACGAAACGATCTCATGAGCTAGCAAACATGTGCCCTAACTTATCACAACCACCACCTCGAAGAATCGAATTGTACATCGAGGGCTTGGCACCACAAGTGAAGAGTTTGGTCACTGCTGCAAATCTTAACAACTTACCTCAGATCATTCGTTTAGCACACAAGATTACAGATCAAGAGGTTGAGTGCGGCTCGCTATCGCCTCGTGTTTCTGCTACTATCCCTGCCAGTGATAACAAGCGCAAGTGGAATGATACGGACAAGGTGTCCAACTCGAATCAGTCGCAGAAAAAGCTAGACAGCAGCAATAATCGTAGCTTCAGTCAGTCCTCCTCTGTTAACCAAGGTCAGGGCAGCAATCCGAATCAGGGCTCCTACGCGGGGAGGCAGCCAAGGTGCAACAAGTGTGGTTATCATCATCGTGGACCGTGTGTCCGAGCTTGCCATAGGTGCGATAAGGTGGGCCATATGGCAAAAGACTGTAGAGCCCCGTTCCCAAAGCAACAGTAGCAGCAGAATCAGCAACAACAACAGCAGCATCAGCAACAGCAGAGGCAACAGCCCCATCAGAACCAAGGCAATAGGAAGGGGTGTTTCCAGTATGGGGATGAGGGTCACATTAAACGGGATTGCGCTCAGCTGAATCAAAATGCCAATGATAACAACAACCGTCAGAATAACAATAACAATGCTGGGAACAATAATAACGGCAACAACGGGGGCAATGGTGCTCGTGGAAGGGTATTTACGATTGGTGCTGGTGATGCTAGGAACAATGGCAATGTCGTGACTGGTACGTTTTTTGTGAACAGTCTCTTTGCTTCTGTGTTATTTGATTCCGGTGCCGATTGGAATTATGTGTCCTTAGAGTTCAGTCAACGATTAGGGCTAACTCCAAACCTCTAGAAGCTAAGCACGTAGTAGAATTAGCTGATGGTAAAACTATTGAAGCCTCACACATTATTATGGGATGTAAACTCGATCTTGTGGGTCAAGTGTTTGACATTGACCTCCTTCCTGTTACCCTCGGTAGTTTTGATGTAGTGGTTGGTATGGACTGGTTGTCCAAGCACCGTGCTGACATACTTTGTAAAGAGAAAATCGTACGTATTCCTCTCCACAATGGAGAATCTCTATCTGTCCAGGTTCGTGAGTTTACCGATGTGTTTCCTGAGGAACTTCCTAGTTTACCTCCTCACCGTCAAGTGGAATTTCAGATTGATCTTACACCAGGAGTGGCCCCAATCGCTCGTGCTCCTTATCGTCTTGCACCTGGAGAGTTTTGCAAGAGTTGTCCAATCAACTTCAAGAACTATTGGGTAGGGGCTTTATCCGACCCAGTTCTTCGCCTTGGGGAGCCCCAGTTCTATTTGTAAAGAAGAAAGACGGGTCCTTTCGTATGTGCATAGATTATCGAGAACTCAACAAGGTGACCGTCAAGAACCGATATCCTTTACCACATATCGACGACCTGTTTGACCAGTTGCAAGGGTCAAGTTTTTACTCAAAGATCGATTTAAGATCGGGCTATCATCATATGAGAGTCCGAGAGGAGGATGTTCCAAAAACAGCTTTTCGGACGCGGTATGGCCATTATGAGTTTCTGGTCATGCCATTCGGGTTGACAAACGCACCAGCGGTTTTCATGGACCTTATGAATCGTGTGTGCAAACCGTACCTTGACGATTTCGTCATCGTGTTTATCGATGACATCTTGATTTATTCTAAGAGCGAGGAGGATCACGAGCGACACTTGCGTCTTATCTTGGAGCTTCTGAGGAAGGAGCAACTCTACGCGAAATTCTCTAAGTGTGATTTCTGGATTCGAGAGGTACACTTCCTTGGCCACATTGTTAATGAATCGGGGATACACGTGGATCCTGCTAAGATTGATGCTATCAGAAATTGGGCGGCACCGAAGAATCCTTCAGAGGTGCGACAATTTCTTGGTCTCGCTGGGTACTATTGCAGATTTATCAAAGACTTCTCAAAGATCGCTCAACCTCTTACCTCGTTGACACAGAAGGCCGTTGTGTACTCATGGGGAACGAAACAGGAAGATGCTTTCCAGTTGCTGAAACAAAAACTCTGCTGTGCGCCAATCTTATCTTTACCTGAGGGTACCGAGGACTTTGTGGTGTACTGTGATGCTTCTATTCAGGGTCTCGGTTTTGTGCTGATGCAACGCGAGAAGGTGATAGCTTATGCTTCTCGACAGCTGAAGATTCATGAGAAGAACTACACAACTCATGACTTAGAGTTGGGGGCCGTGGTGTTTGCGCTCAAAATCTGGAGGCATTACATGTACGGTACTAAATGTACTATTTATCCCGACCACAGGAGCCTTCAACATATCTTCGACCAAAAAGAGTTGAACATGCGACAGCGTCGCTGTGTGGAACTCTTAAATGACTACGATTGTGCCATCAAGTATCATCCCGGCAAAGCTAACGTTGTAGCTGATGCCCTTAGTCGAAAGGAGGCAAAACCTAAACGCGTATGAGCCTTACAGCTCACTATTCACTCAAACCTCCCTGACCAGATCGGCTCTGCGCAAACTGAAGCACTGAAAGAAGAAAACCTTAAAGCAGAGTACTTACGGGGCATGGAGAAACGACTTGTAGAGAGATCTGATGGTATTCTCTATTTCACAGAACGAATGTGGGTCCCTTTGTTTGGTAATCTTAGAGAGCTTGTGATGGACGAAGCGCACAAGTCTCGATACTCTGTTCATCTGGGTTCGGATAAGATGTATCAGGACCTCAAAGTATTGTATTGGTGGCCGAAGATGAAGGCCCACATCGCGACTTATGTGAGTAAGTGTTTGACTTGCGCGAAAGTTAAGGTAGAGTATCAGAAACCCTCAGGCCTACTTCAGCAACCAGAGATACCCATGTGGAAATGGGAGCAAATTGCAATGAATTTCGTCACGGGGTTGCCAAGAACTCAAAACGGGAGCGATACCATCTGGGTGATCATTGACCATCTCACGAAGTCAGCGCACTTTCTAGCAATCAAGGAAACGGATAAATTCTCACAACTTGCTACTGTTTATCTAAGGGAAGTGGTTTCTAGGCACGGGGTGCCAACCTCTATTATTTCCGATCGTGACCCGTGTTTCATTTCAGATTTGTGGCAGTCGATGCACAAATCGTTCGGCTCATGCCTCGACATGAGTACTGCTTATCACCCACAGACGGATGGTCAAAGTGAATGAACCATCCAGACACTTGAAGACATGCTGCGAGCGTGCGTGATCGATTTTGGCAAGGGTTGGGAAAAACACTTGCCTTTGATAGAGTTTTCTTATAACAATAGCTACCATACCAGCATCCAAGCAGCTCCGTTTGAAGCATTGTACGGACGGAAATGTCGTTCTCCTCTCTGTTGGGCTGAGGTAGGTGACAGCCAGATCACAGGTCCGGAACTTGTGCTCGAAAGTTCTGAAAAGATCGTTCAGATTAGAAATCGTATGGCGGCAGCGCGCGACCGTCAGAAAAGCTACGCTGACAAACGTAGGAAACCTTTGGAATTCGCGGTAGGCGATTGTGTCATATTGAAAGTCTTACCCTGGAAGGGTGTGGTACAGGTTGAGAAACGCGGTAAGCTCAATCCTCGTTATGTAGGGCCTTCCAAAATTCTGGAACGGATCGGCAAAGTGGCCTACAAACTCGAGTTACCTGCCGAGTTGGGTAACGTTCATGATGTCTTCCACGTGTCGCAACTAAAGAAGTGTTTGTCTGATGAGACACTTGTGGTACCGTTTCAAGAACTAAAAATCGACGACAAATTGCAGCTTGTCGAAGAACCCATCGAGATTATGGATCGGGAAGTCAAGGTCCATAAGCATAGTCGAATTCCGATCGTGAGAGTTCATTGGAACTCAAGACGTGGACCGGAGTTCACGTGGGAACGCAAAGATCAGATGAAGCTCAAGTATCCTCAACTATTCCCAGCTGACCAATCTAATCCTGATGAACTAGTGAATTTCAAGACGAATTCCCTTTCAAGTTGGGGATGATGTGGCACCTGGGGAAAATCCACAGTCATCCTGATCTAACACCGTGCTGCTTTGGATCACTTTTTGGGACGAAATTTCTTTCAAGTTAAGGATGATGTGACAACCTGAGATTGTAAGATCTTTCCTCTACGCATTACTTGTTCCACAACCCTATTTTCATAATTCATTTTGCGTTGTAACTTGTGCTTGAGTAATGAATAAATTGATGTATTCTTATGTATGGTTATTTATTAATTAACTTACGACTAGTTTATGTTTTGTAACTTCGTAACTAAATTCAAACTCTCCTCACGAAGTATAGAACCTTCGTCACCTTTCCCCTCGACGAAGCTTGGATCTTCGTCACCATCATCAATGTCACACCCCCAAAATCCACACGCGGAGTATCACCGCTTGGAGGCGTGACTGACCAGGATCAAGCCACCAATCATATTGAACAAGCATGTAAGTAAACATAATTCAACCAAACAATATGAAAGGTGTTCAAAACCAAAGCATAGTTAAGTGTTTAGCGGAAGCATAATTGTAAAACCCATTGTAAGTATTAAGTACGAAATAAAATAATGTTTATAGCATGGCACACACTGCCATATCCCACAACGACCGTTCCTCCCTGTGCAAGCTCCATGAGTACCTAATGACCTGTAAGGCATGTAGCAACGAATCAACAACAAAGTTGAGCGAGTTCACAGTTGGTTGTTTAGTTATAGTATTCATTTCGTAAATCGTATGTTCGTTTTGTAAACCATGTATCGTATTAATTCGTATCGCGGTCATCCTGACATGTTTGCGAAGATTAGTGGGGGCTTCCCATGTGTAATTAGACCACGCGTATCGACTGCTACGAAAATGTAAGAGGTGCCCTAAGTTAATGTCTATCAGCATTAACCCTTTGCCCATAGTCCATTAGTACACGCCCGTCCGACTGGCACGGTGTGAGGTTTGTTAAACCTAATAGCGCTATTAACTAATGACCCGCTCGCCATAGGCCTCGGCGATTAAGTCGATAAATGAGGGACTTAAAGTGATAGAGTTGATGGTCTTATGGTCATGTACGTAGGTTTTACGTACGTGCCCTTCAATCCGAGGACAGTAGTAAGTATGAGTGTACATAGGTTTTACGTACGTGCCCTTCAATCCGAGGACATAGTAGTAAGAAGTTTTAATAGTAATGGTTGTACGAGTAGTTATTCAATCCCATTCCCAACCCCTGGGAATCCCATGCCTTGGAAGTAGTGTGAACTCACCTTAGGTTAGCTCGGCAGATAAACGAAAGGTCAATCGAGCTGCTAGTGGTCAACCACGTCCTAACATGGTTACCATACAAGTCAGGTTTTGGTTTCTAGTAGTGCACATAAGTTTCACATAAGCTAGCAGATTAAGAACACACATTGATCATGGCAAACACGTAAACAGTCGAAGTACTTAACATATTCAAATTATGCGACCCGAAAGATTAAGCCCAAAAAACCAACGGCCCAACCTATTGTGCGATCAGCATACTTGTGCGATCCACAATGGGTTGTGCGATCCAGTCATACCCGGTCCAATTATCATAACAGTCCAACAAGTAAGCGGCCCAAACAATTACATTGATCTTGTGCGATCCGGATGGCCTTGTGCGATAGGGATTTGGGCTTTGAGGCCCAACAGTAATGCGGTTCAAGTTGGTTGTGTGAGGCCCAAGACCTTGTGCGATCAGCACCTTCTTGTGCGATCCACAGGTCTTGTGCGATCATGCAGAGGCTGATTGTACACAGTGCTTAAAGTGATTGTACTAAATCTTGTGCGATTGGACAAGACTTGTGCGTCCAGTCTTGTGCGACTGACTAACTTGTACGATTGGTTAAATGATTTCCTAATTTCATGCATTATTGTTTCTAGTTCCAACCAATTTCGTTTGACTAATTTAACAGTTTCCAAAGTTACGATTTACCAATCAACAAATTTCCAACTATACATTTAACATACAATCGATCAAACTGAGCATATTCTAAACAATTCTCATGAACCCTAAATACATTCAAGGCATAAACAATAACTTATCAAATCATAGTATTTGATCCGATTACATGAACATACAACCGATTGCATACATTCAAATCTTAAATCACCATACAAACATAACAAGACATGATAGCCGATTAACATCCTCATACTCATCCAATACGCTAGAATATCATCAAGCTAACAATTCGAAGCATAGAACATAACAGCCGATTTCACAAGCATTCGGTTCTCAATCATTAACAACATCAAATAATTAACAACCCTATGTTGATCTACAATAATATACATTTGAGCCGCCTATCATCTATTCATAACATAAATCAATCATATCTCATCCGTAAAGCATCATGAAGGAACATATGAATCACAACATCATCAAACATACAATCAAATAATAACATAACACTAACCGGTTAAGAGAATATAACAAGTATGATCCGAACAAGAGAATGATCCGAACAAGAGAATGATCCGAACACTATGATCTTCGATTGAGAGAGAGTGTGTTGCCGTCGAGTTTGATAGGAGTGAAAGAGAGAGTAGGGTTTGTAAACTTGTGTGATTAGGTAAAGTGTGGAATTTATAACACTCTAGGTGTTGTGCGATTGATGGAGTGGGCCGAACTCTCCTAGTGGGCTGCCCTTAAGTCCGAATACATGAGTGTAGCCTGAGTGGGCTTGTGCGATCGGTTCGTGTTGTGCGTTTGGGCTCATTCATATACATACATACATTACACATAGCACATATCAAACATAACATTCCATTTAATCATCAAATTCACATAGTCACATAATGTTCACATACGTTACATGAGTTCAAAACATGCTACACTTAGCACAAAGATGGGTTCTAAAACACGAGTTGTCACATTATCCCCAAGTTGAAAGAAATTTCGTCCCGAAATTTGGTACGTACTCACCGAGGAAGCTAGTTAAGTTGCATGGTTTTTCTGGGGTGTCACATCCTCCCCCCGTTGATCTGGAATTTCGTCCCGAAATTCCGTTGCTTCAGCCTCAGTAGTGGTTGTACTGTTTGTGAAAAGTTGGGGATACTTTTGTTTCATTTGATCTTCGCGTTCCCAGGTGAACTCTGGGCCACGACGGGAGTTCCAACGAACTCGAACGAGAGGTATCCTAGTGCGCTTGAGGACCTTAACATCCCGGTCCATGATTTCAACTGGTTCCTCGACAAATCGTAACTGTTCGTCGATAGTGAGCTCCTTCAAAGGAACTATGAGGGTCTCATCTGACAGGCACTTCTTCAGATTCGACACGTGGAAAACGTTGTGAACTGCACTGAGTTCTGCTGGTAAGTTCAGTTTGTAGGCCACCTTTCCTATTTTCTCGATGACTTTGAAAGGTCCGACGTATCGTGGGTTAAGTTTGCCTCGTTTACCAAAACGAACCACACCCTTCCATGGTGAAACTTTGAGTAGCACTCGCTCCCCAACCTGGAGCCCAAGTGGTTTCCTGTCCTTATCGGCCGAGCTGCCGCCATTCGTTTTCGTATTTGAGCAATCCGTTCTGTTGTGTCTACCACAAGTTCTGGGCCAGTGATCTGACTATCCCCCACTTCTGCCCAACAAAGAGGTGACCGGCATTTACGCCCGTACAATGCCTCAAACGGAGCAGCTTTAATGCTGGTGTGGTAGCTGTTGTTGTACGAAAATTCCACAAGTGGCAGATGCTTTTCCCAGCCGTTGCCAAAGTCAATTACACACGCCCTAAGCATGTCTTCAAGGGTCTGAATGGTGCGTTCAGACTGCCCATCCGTTTGCGGGTGATAAGCTGTGCTCATATCTAAACGTGAGCCAAAGGACTTGTGCATTGCTTACCATAGTTCTGAAGTAAAACGTGCATCACGATCAGAGATAATAGAGTTGGGCACCCCGTGCCTCGAGACAACTTCCTTAAGATATACGTCTGCTAGAGTGGAGAACTTATCCGTTTCCTTGATAGCCAAGAAGTGAGCAGACTTTGTGAGTCGATCCACGATCACCCAAATAGTATCGTTACCACGTTGAGATCTAGGCAGGCCAGTAACAAAATCCATGGAAATTTGTTCCCATTTCCATTGTGGTATCTCGGGTTGTTGGAGTAGGCCTGAAGGTTTCTGATATTCCGTCTTGGCTCTCGCACAAGTCAAGCACTTGCTAACGTAAGTTGCTATGTGAGCTTTCATGCTAGGCCACCAATACGTAGTTTTGATATCGTGGTACATCTTATCCGAACCGGGATGTACTGAGTAGCGAGACTTGTGTGCCTCATCCATCACAAGCTCTCGTAGGTTGCCATAGAGTGGGACCTAAATGCGTCCTGTTACGTAGTAGGCACCGTCTTCCTTTTGTTCCAATCGTTGCCTTGAGCCGCGTAGGGCTTCAGCCCTGATGTTTTCAGGTTTCAATGCTTCTACCTGAGCGTCTCGTATCTGTGCAGGACAACTAGATTGAATAGTGAGTTGTAAAGCTCGTACGCACTTAGGCGCAGTGTCCTTTCGACTGAGGGCGTCAGCCACAACATTGGCTTTGCCCGGGTGGTACCTGATCGAGCATTCGTAGTCATTCAGTAGCTCGACCCATCGTCGTTGTCGCATATTCAGTTCCTTCTTTTTGAAGATATGCTCGAGACTCCTGTGATCTGTGTAGATGGCACACTTGGTACCGTACAGGTAATGTCTCCATATCTTAAGTGCAAAAACAACAGCTCCCAGCTCTAAATCGTGGGTAGTGTAGTTCTTTTCATGAACTTTGAGTTGGCGTGAGGCGTAGGCTATAACTTTATCCCGTTGCATCAATACACATCCAAGACCCTGAATGGATGCGTCGCAGTAAACCACAAAGTCGTCTGTGCCCTCTGGCAATGAAAGGATAGGTGCACTGCAAAGTCTATCCTTTAAGTGCTGAAATGCTAATTCCTGTGCGTTTCCCCATCGATAAACAACGCCTTTCTGCGTTAGTGAGGTGAGGGGCTGTGCAATCTTGGAGAAGTCCTTGATGAACCTTCTGTAGTAACCTGCCAAGCCCAAGAATTGGCGAATTTCCGTTGGTGTACGAGGTGCAGGCCAGTTCTTAATCGAGTCTACCTTAGATGGATCCACATGAATCCCATCCTTGTTCACCACATGGCCTAAGAAATGGACTTCACGAAGCCAGAAGTCGCATTTTGAAAACTTGGCGTACAGCTGTTCTGTACGAAGGAGTTCCAAAATGAGTCGTAGATGCTGCTCGTGTTCCTCCTGACTCTTCGAATAGATCAGGATGTCGTCGATGAAAACTATGACAAACTTGTCCAGGTAAGGCTTGCACATTCTATTCATCAAATCCATGAAGACCGCAGGTGCGTTTGTCAGCCCAAAAGGCATGACCAAAAACTCATAGTGTCCATATCGAGTTCTAAAGGCTGTTTTGGAGACGTCCTCTTCTCGGACTCTCAGCTGGTGATATCCTGATCTCAAATCAATCTTTGAATGGTAGCTCGACCCTTGCAGCTGGTCGAATAGGTCGTCGATGCGTGGCAGAGGATAGCGATTCTTCACAGTCACCTTGTTGAGTTCACGGTAGTCGATGCACATTCTGAAAGTACCGTCTTTCTTCTTCACAAACAAGACTGGAGCTCCCCAGGGTGAAGAGCTTAAGTCCAAGAGTTCTTGTAGTTGCGTAGAAAGTTCTTCCCACTCTGATGGAGCTAATCGATATGGTGCACGAGCTATGGGCGCTGCTCCAGGAGCTAGCTCGATTTGGAATTCGACTTGGCGATGAGGCGGAAGACCAGGTAATTCCTCAGGGAATACCTCAGGATAGTCGCGTACAATCGGAAAATCCTCTATCTTCTTCTCTTTCTTCGAGGTGTCAGTAACGAGAGCCAGAATAGCAGTGTGGCCCTTGCGCAAACACTTCTGGGCCTTAAGGAAAGAGATGATGCTCACAACAGCACCACTCTTGTCACCACGAATCAATAGAGGTTCATCACATGGGCGAGGAATACGAACAATCTTCTCGTTGCAAAGAATCGCTGCTTGGTGTTGGGATAACCAGTCCATCCCTATGACAACGTCGAAACTACCCAGAGTGATAGGAAGGAGGTCGATTGAGAAAGTATGACCAACAAGAACAAGGTTACAACCCTTGACTACGTGTGTGACCTCTAAATTTTTACCATTAGCTAACTCTACAGTGTGCTTGGTGTTCAAAAGTGTTGGGGTACGCTTAAGCATTTGACTAACTTTTAAAGACACGTAGCTAGTATCGGCACCCGAATCAAATAAGACTGTAACATAAAAGTCGTCGAGAAGGAACTTACCCGTCACCACATTGGGATCATTCCTCGCTTCACCTTGACCAATAACGAATACACGACCCCTTGCACCATTGCCGTTGTTACCCCCATTGTTTCCATTCCCCTGATTGTTATTATTGTTGTTGTTCTGGTTTTGAATCAGCTGGGGACAATCTCTCTTGATGTGACCTTCAGCTCCACACTGATAGCATCCCCTGTTGCCTCGCTGTTGCTGCTGCTGGTCTTGTGGAGCTGGTGGTTGTTGTCGCTGGTTCTGATTCGCAGGTCGTGAGCTCCTACAATCCTTAGCTTCATGACCCATCTTGAGACACCTCTGGCAACGACCCTTGTTGCACTAACCACTGTGGTGTCTGTTGCATCTATTGCACTTTGGAAGGTTTCCTCGATATCCACCTTGCCCTTGACTACCAGAAGATTGCTGACCAGGGCTCTTGTAGTCATCAGTTCTTCTCTGCTGAGACTGAGACTGAACAGAAGTTGAACCTTTGCTTGAAGTTCCATCCCACTTACGTTTGTTGTCGCCGGGAGTTTCAGAAGTAGCTGTAGCACTAATACGCTTTGGTAACCTGTTCTGCTCCACCGCCTGATCAGTGAGGCGATGAGCCAATTGTACAACTTGCTGGATGGTGGCTAGGTTGGCTGAAGTCACATGACTTTGAATCTCGGGCACTAAACCCTTAAGATATAGTTCGATGCGTTTGATGGGAGGATCCACCATAGTAGGACACAGAATAGCAAGCTCATTCGATCTTTTCGTGTATGCTTCAATTTATCTTGAGGTTGAAGAACTCGACTTCCAGTTTGTGAATTTCATCACAGTTGCAGTACTCTTCCTTGATCATTTCCTTAAAGTTGTTCCATAGAGTGGCGTTAGCAGCAACCAACCCCAGCATTTGAACCTGAGCGTTCCACCATGTGAGCGCTATACCCTCGAGGGTACCGGTAGCATACTTCACCCTGCGAGCCTCAGGGCATTCACACATCTCGAAAACAGATTCGAGCTTTTCAAACCAGTGGAGGAGTTCAACTGCCCCTTCAGTGCTACTGAAAGTACCAGGACGACAGTCCATGAAAGTTTTGAAGGTGCACACTGGAGGCTGTGCAGGTTGACCTGTCGTGAGAGTAAGAAAGGACAAAGTTTAACACAAAGGTTGGATTCGTGAGAGTAGGATCCAGAGATCCTAGAGTGAGTCGGGATGGCAGGGTATACCTCCTGCCTGAGCAGCTGCAAGTGCCGCAGCAACTTGTTGGTTAATCAGAGCCGTCAACTGGGCTTGTGTCATGTTAACGCACGCGTCCAGACATGATCTTCATATCAAGAGAAACACGAGTGAGAAGGGTTCGTGAAAGTGCGATGACAGAAGAGAGTAAGCACACATGTGTTTTCAATTAACAGTGACTACATTTTTCTAAGCATACCATAGCAAAGTTCTACGTAATCTAGCAAGTAGGCAATAAAACATAAACCATATCACCTTGAATGTCGAGCCTTGCACGTGGAGTGAAGCGTCGTTGTGGATCGTAGAGCACTGTTCAGGTTATAGTCTGGTTTTAACAAAAACGTTTTCCCTTATTAAAACCAAGTTCGCTATAACCAATGGCTCTGATACCAATCTGTCACACCCCCAAAATCCACACGCGGAGTATCACCGCTTGGAGGCGTGACTGACCAGGATCAAGCCACCAATCATATTGAACAAGCATGTAAGTAAACATAATTCAACCAAACAATATGAAAGGTGTTCAAAACCAAAGCATAGTTAAGTGTTTAGCGGAAGCATAATTGTAAAACCCATTGTAAGTATTAAGTACGAAATAAAATAATGTTTATAGCATGGCACACACTGCCATATCCCACAACGACCGTTCTTCCCTGTGCAAGCTCCATGAGTACCTAATGACCTGCAAGGCATGTAGCAACGAATCAACAACAAAGTTGAGCGAGTTCACAGTTGGTTGTTTAGTTATAGTATTCATTTTGTAAATCGTATGTTCGTTTTGTAAACCATGTATCGTATTAATTCGTATCGCGGTCATCCTGACATGTTTGCGAAGATTAGTGGGGGCTTCCCATGTGTAATTAGACCACGCGTATCGACTGCTACGAAAATGTAAGAGGTGCCCTAAGTTAATGTCTATCAGCATTAACCCTTTGCCAATAGTCCATTAGTACACGCCCGTCTGACTGGCACGGTGTGAGGTTTGTTAAACCTAATAGCGCTATTAACTAATGACCCGCTCGCCATAGGCCTCGGCGATTAAGTGGATAAATGAGGGACTTAAAGTGATAGAGTTGATGGTCTTATGGTCGTGTACGTAGGTTTTACGTACGTGCCCTTCAATCCGAGGACAGTAGTAAGTATGAGTGTACGTAGGTTTTACATACGTTGTGACAACCCTCATAATTCCATGTGTTCCGTACAATTTATTAATAATAATTAATGTGCTTGACGACTGTGTGGAATTACGTAACTGCTTTCTGATATCTGTGATATGCTTACACGTGTTTGTTAACGAACAAATAAATTACAGAAAAGTCATTAAATAGTCCGTTATGTTTTCCTGTGTTGAAAATTAAAAACGTTACAAAAATATATATTTAGGACACCTTACGGATTAATTAAGCACTTTAATGGAACGCTATCTAACCGGACAACCGGACTTTACCCGGAACATAAAAATATTGACAATAACATTGTTTTTATTTTCTAAGCTAGTTAGGGGCCCCGAACACCCTAACACCCGTTATATTACATATCACACTAAATACCTACTTAAAAGTTCTAACTAAGCGTAACTAGATCACTTAACTATGTAGTTGAAACCCAACCCCCTAAACCATACCCCCAACCGATCGCCCCCCCTTTGTGAGACACACCTTACACACTTTTCATTATTTTATTACTTGTGCTTAGTATCTTGATGACATAACACCCTTTGGTTACTAGAAAGGATCTATAAATAAGTAGGCCATAAATAAACACTTTACAAAAATCACAACACAAAAAGATTTTCACCCCTTCTCCTCTCTTCTTGTAACCGGCCACACACACACACACACCCACCCACACCTTCAAGTTTGGTTCTTGCTAAATCACACACATACAAGGGTGCTAGAGTTCGCATAAGGAGGCTCGGTGCTCTCGGAAGTGGAAGGACCTTCTCTATTCGCTTTTAACCACCACTTTTCTACACTCGAACCCTCCTAGCCTTGTGCTAGTGGTAAGAACTTAGATCCATTCATTCTTCATGTTATTTAAGTGGTTAATAGGTGATTTGATGATTAAAGTTAAGAACACTAAAGATCACAAACTAAAAGTCTTGTAATAAAGATGTATATGTTGGATAAAGAGAAAATAATGGTGTAAAACTTATGAGACTTGCTTTGTTATGATTCTTGTTGATTACTTGATGATTTACTAATTAATATTGATGATTGATGATTGTTGTGGTCACTAAACTTGTTAACGGAATCAATCGAACACGATTTAGAAGGATAAACACTGAAAATCAGAATCTGTCCAAGTTTTACAGCCAACTTCAGTTGGCTGTAAACAGGTCATAACTTAACGAAAAATGTATTTTCTGAAGTCTATGTTGATGTGTTATGAAATACGGTTCTAATGGCACCGGAATCGTAATTTTTGGACTTCGTTTACTATTTTTAAAGTGTTAATTTGTAACAGCAGCTTAAGCTGAATTTTGACAGCAATAAATTGGTGTCATACTTTCAGTCATAACCTGAGTTTTGTGATGAATCGGACCATGAAATTTGTACAGTAGATGAAAACCGATGCATTTGTAATTACCCCACTGGAATTTCGTAAATCGGACACTAGATGAATTTTTAATAAATTGTTCCGTGGACTGTGATCAGAAATACATAAATCTGAGTTCAGTCCGGAATATGAATTTTTATAAAATATTGGTAATGAACCGAACCCCGATATTTTTACACAATAAAATATGGAACGTTTAAGACATTCTGTAAAAATTTGGGAATTTTTAGAATAATTTAACTATTTTATTAAAATGTCCGAAAACAGCCGGTTTTGAATATTAATGCTGAAATGACATAAGTTGTGACTTGCGTGTCTAAATGTCGAGGATGCTATCTGTGAATGATCTAACATGTTATATGTGTTATGTGCATTATCGTATGTTTGATTTTGAGTGGGGAAACTTGGATGGGCATAAACCGTTAAAGTAATGCATGTTATGTGATAGATACGTGTAGGAACTTTGTGCTCTATTTGAAAGTCACTAAATGACTAACTGGTAATCATATTAGGACGTGATTGACCGACCTTGACCGTTAGCTATATTTGAGAATCTAACCGAGCAAACCGAGGTGAGTTCACACACTTTCTAAGGCATGGGATTCCCGGTGGTTTGGGAATGGGTTAAAGAATTAAAACTAAATCTACATATCCTCCTTGGGTAGGATATGTACGGCCATCCCCCATAGAGTGGATGCCATTATTAAACCTACGAATTCTCCTGGTGCAGAATACGTACATTCGTCCTACTGGTGCAGGACAACAACCTTAAAACTAGCTAGACAAAAACTCTATCAATAAGTCCCTCTTCATATCGACTTAATCGCCGAGGCCAATGGCGAGCGGGTCATTAGTTAATAGCGCTATTAGGTTTAACAAACCTCACACCGTGCCGTTCGGACGGGCGTGTACTAATGGACTATGGCAAACTGTCAGTGATGATAGACACTGATGTAGGGCACAACTATTGTTCGAAGTAGTCGATATCATACCGTCTAGTAGTTCACACGGGGAAAGCCCCCACTAATTATGGATACGGTTTGGGTAAAGAAAAAGGAAATGGTTAAACATACTTTCAACTTCGGGGTAACCCCCACGGCAAATAAGCCAACGAAAGTCAAGCCACGTTTTCCAGAAACAACTTAAAACCAAACAACCAATCGTGAACTCACTCAACTTTGTTGTTGACTAGTTGTTAGATGCCTTACAGGTCGCTAAATGCTTGGAGCTTGCACGAGGAAGGAGTCGTTGTGGTGTACGGACTGTTATGTTCCGTGCTCATTGTTTAAATCCTTATGAACTTATTAAACTTGTGTTTTGAAACTTAAAACTTATGAACTGTGAACTTATGTTTCGAACTCACGTTTTATGCTTCCACCGTCATCTAAAAATCGGTTACCTTCTTTAGGTCACCAATCGTATTGTAGTTGGTTTCATTTACTTAATTGTGTTGTTCAATATGATTGGTGGCTCGATCCTGGTCACGTCACGCCTCCAAGCGGTGGTACTCCGCACGGTGGATTTTGGGGGTTTGACAGATTGGTATCAGAGCCATTGGTTATAGTGAACTTGGTTTTAAAAAGGGGAAAAGCTTTTTTATAAAACCAGACTATAACCTGTACAGTGCTCAACGATCCACAACGACGCTTCGCTCCACGTGCAAGACTCGACACCATAAGTGGTATGATTTATGTTATATTGTCGGTTAGATAGTTCTCATTGTGCATTAGATAATGTTATAATTGCTATTTGAACCTTGTGTGCTTACGCTCTACTATCGTCCCACACGTGCGCACTTTCGCGACACTTTCCTCACTTACGTTGCTTCATTATGAAGATCATGAGCGGACGCAGAGGACGTATCAACCTCACTCAAGCCCAGTTGACGGCTTTGATCAACGAACGAGTCGCTGAGGCACTCGCAGCTAATCCTGCAGGAGGTCAACATGCTCAACCTCCTGTGTGCACGTTCAAGACGTTCATGGGCTACCGACCTACCACTTTCAGTGGCACGGAAGGAGCAGTGGGCCTTCTTCACTGGTTTGAAAAGCTTGAGTCAGTTTTCGAGATGTGCGAATGCCCCGAAGACCGTAGGATGAAATATGCTACCGGAACACTTGAGGGAGCTGCGTTAACCTGGTGGAAGGCACAGGTTCAACTACTAGGACTGGCAGTTGCTAATGCCACACCCTGGAATGGTTTCAAAGAGCTGATCAAGGAGGAGTACTGTAGTTGGGATGACATCCACAAGCTAGAAGTGGAATTTTACAATCTGAAGATGACGGGGTCTAAGATTGAGGCGTATACTAAGAGGTAAACGAGCTGGCCATCCTGTGTCCAACTATGGTGGACCCTCCCATCAAACGTATTGAGTTGTACCTCAAGGGCCTTGTACCAGAGATTCAAAGTCACGTAACTTCAGCTAACCTGGGTACCATTCAGCAAATTATCAAGTTGGCTCATCAAAAGAGTATTTCTGCATGTGAAAAATGCCATTCTGAATGTTATGCCTTTGTGAAAAATCCCATCAAAGTCTCTCTCTAAATTCACGAATATGTCAAGTTTGGTCCCTAGCATTCAAAAGAGTACAATATTTTTTTGCAATGTCTCTCTGCATGTGAAAAATGCCATTCTGAATGTTATGCCTTTTGTGGAAGGCTCTCTTCCGGTAAGGTATTTGGGGGTTCCGCTTATTTCCACAAGGTTGCTTTATAAAGATTGTAGTGTGCTGATTGAAAAATTAGAAAAGCGTATTTCAAATTGGAAGAACAAGCTTCTCTCTTTTGCTGGTCGATTACAGCTTATTTTGTCGGTTTTATCCTCTATGCATATCTATTGGTCTTCGGTATTTATTTTACCGGCTCGGGTGATTCATGACTTAGAAGCTAGAATGAGAAATTTTCTTTGGAGTCAAGATAACTCGTTTCAAAAAGGGAGGGCAAGAGTGTCGTGGAGTTCGGTTTGCACCCCAAAGTATGAAGGGGGATTGGGTATTAGACGTATTGGTGATTTTAATAAAGCGCTCATGGCAAACCATGTTTCGGGTATTATTACTAAACGAAAATCTCTTTGGGTGGAATGGGTGCATGACTACAAGTTAAAAGGAAAAAGTTTTTGGATGGTTAGGGTCCCTTCGAATTGTTGCTGGAGCTGGCGTAAAATTCTTCAACTTCGGCCAATAATAAGGAACTATTTATGGTCGTCTCTTGGGGATGGGCGTTCAACATCTGCTTGGTATGACACATGGAGTGCCTTAGGGCCGATAGGTTCTTTTTTATCTCCAAGAACTATAACGAATGCGGGATTCAGATTGGATAGTTCAGTGGCTGATATAAATGTAGAGGGTGCATGGCAATGGCCTACGGCCTGGAGGGATGTATATCCCGTTCTAAACCAATTGGATCAAGTACAACTAACTGTTTCTAAGCGTGATAGTGTGAAATGGTGAGTTGGTGATGTTATTCATGAGGTTTCGGCTTCATGCATCTGGGATTCTCTTCGGCACAGCGAGCCGGAGGTCAACTGGACGAAAATAGTGTGGTTTGCCCAATGTATTCCAAGACATTCTTTTTTGATGTGGTTAATCATGAGGAACAAATTACTTACACAAGATGTTATTCTTCAATGGGATATTTCGAGGAGGAAGAACATGAATATGTTATGCTGCTTGCTTTGCTATGATAACCATGATTCGCATAAACACTTATTTTTTGAATGTAAATACTCGACGCAGGTGTGGGATATGGTTCGGGTCAAAGCTGGTATGGATACTATTGATTCGAAGTGGGAGGATATCGTCGGTTGGCTGATGCTTAAATGCCATTCGAAACTGGCGGGTGACTATGTTAGTAAAATTGTAGTGGCAGCTTCTGCTTATTTCATATGGCAGGAACGTAATGCGAGGATTTTCAAGAACCAATTGCGACCTCCGGAGAAACTATATGATGTGATAATCGAGACTGTTCGGTATAAGCTTATGGGAGTCAAGTTGAAGCGTAATGAAAGAGTTCGAAGACTCTTAGGTGAGTGGGGGATACCTGATGCGGATACTAATGGCGCTGGTGATTGAGTAGGGCGTTTGGATCGTGTTTTGGTTTCTAGATTGTAGTCTAGTTGTATTTTTCTTTTGTTTTTTCTCCTGTGGTTTGGAATTGTTTACTTTCATGGGGCATGTCCCATGTTTGAACTAGTGTAGACTCTCTACACTACTTGTTTTTGGTTGGTTGTGAATATATAGAATCACCGGGGTAACCCCTTTACCCAAAAAAAAAAGTTGGCTCATCGTCTCACCGACCAGGCGGTGGAGCAAAACAGGCTACCCAAACGTATCAGTGCCACAGCTACTTCTGATGCACCTACCGATAACAAGCGAAAATGGGATGGGAACTCCGGAAAGGGTTCTACTTCAGTTCAGTCTCAGCAGCGAAAGACTGATGACTACCAGACTCCTGGTCAGCAATCTTCTGGTAACCAAGGACAGGGTGGATACCGAGGGAACCACCCCAAGTGCAACCGGTGCAACAAACATCACAGCGGGCAGTGCAACAAAGGTCGTTGTCTGAGGTGTAACAAGTTTGGTCATGAAGCAAAGGATTGCAGGAGCGCCCGACCAGCAAATCAGAATCACCAACAACAACAACAAGCCCCACAGAACCACCAGCAGCAGCATCAGCAGGGAAATAAAGGATGCTTTCAGTGTGGCGTTGAAGGCCACTTTAAGAGGAACTGCCCCCAGCTGAACCAAAACCAGAACAATAACCAAGGAATTGGGAACCACAATGGGAATAACAATGGAGGCAACAATGGAGGCGTCAATGGGGGAAACAACAATGGCAATGGGGCAAGGGGTCGTGTGTTCATGATTGGTCAGGGAGAAGCAAGGAACGATCCCAACGTTGTGATAGGTAAGTTTCTTCTGGATGACTTCTTTGTTACTGTTTTATTCGATTCGGGTGCCGATACTAGTTATGTGTCCTTAAAAGTTAGCCAAATGCTTAAGCGCACTCCAACACTCCTGAACACCAAACACACGGTAGAGCTAGCAAACGGTAAAAGTCTTGAAGCCACACACGTAGTTAAAGGTTGTAACCTCGTCTTAGCTGGTCAGACTTTCTCTATCGATCTTATTCCTATCACACTTGGTAGTTTCGACGTTGTTATTGGGATGGATTGGCTATCTCATCATCAAGCGGAGATTGTTTGAAAGAAGAAAATCGTCCGCATTCCTCGTTCTGATAAAGAACCCATCGTGATTCGTGGCGACAAGAGTGGTGCTGTCAAAGGCATCATCTCTTTCCTTAAGGCCCAGAAATGTTTGCGAAAGGGCCACACTACCATTCTGGCACTCGTTACTGACACATCCACGGAAGAGAAGAGAATTGAAGACATTCCTACAGTGCGCGACTTTCCTGAGGTATTTCCTGAGGAATTACATGGTCTTTCGCCTCATCGCCAAGTTGAGTTTCAAATCGAGCTAGCTCCTGGAGCAGCGCCAGTAGCTCGAGCACCATATCGCCTAGCTCCATCAGAACTCGAAGAACTGTCCACACAACTACAAGAACTCTTGGAAAAGGGTTTCATACGTCCTAGCTCTTCGCCCTGGGGAGCTCCAGTACTATTCGTGAAGAAGAAAGATGGTACTTTCAGAATGTGTATTGACTATCGCGAGCTTAACAAGGTGACTGTGAAGAATCGTTATCCTCTTTCATGTATTGACGACTTATTCGACTAGCTGCAAGGGTCGAGCTATTACTCTAAGATTGATTTGAGATCGGGATACCATCAGCTGAGAGTCCGAGAGGAGGACGTCTCCAAAACAGCATTCAGAACTCGTTACGGCCATTACGAGTTTCTGGTTATGCCATTCGGGCTGACGAATGCACCAGCGGTCTTCATGGATCTCATGAACCGAGTGTGCAAGCCTTACCTGGATAAGTTCGTTATTGTGTTCATCGACAATATCCTGATCTATTCTGAGAGTCAGGAGGAACACGAGCAGCATCTACGACTTATGCTGGAACTTCTTCGAAAAGAGCAGTTGTATGGCAAGTTTTCGAAATGTGACTTCTGGCCTCGCGAAGTCCACTTTCTAGGCCATGTGGTAAACAAGGATGGAATTCATGTGGATCCATCTAAGGTTGAATCGATCAAGAACTGGCCTGCACCCCGCACACCAACAGAAATCCGCCAATTCCTGGGTTTGGCCGGATATTACGGAAGGTTTATAAAAGATTTCTCCAAGATTGCGCAACCTCTCACTTCACTGACTCAGAAGGGTGTCATCTATCGTTGGGGTGATGCACAGGAGTCCGCATTTCAGCACTTGAAGGATAGACTTTGTAGCGCGCCTATCCTCTCATTGCCTGAGGGCACAGACGATTTTGTGGTTTACTGCGATGCTTCCATCCAAGGACTTGGTTGCGTGTTGATGCAACGTGACAAGGTCATTGCCTACGTATCACGCCAACTCAAGGTTCATGAAAGAAATTACACTACTCACGATCTGGAGCTGGGAGCAGTTGTTTTCGCGCTTAAGATATGGAGACATTACCTGTACGGTACCAAGTGCACCATTTACACCGATCACAGGAGTCTCGAGCATATCTTCAAGCAAAAGGAGTTAAACATGCGTCAACGCCGATGGGTTGAGCTCTTGAATGATTATGAATGCGCAATCAAGTATCATCCGGGCAAAGCAAATGTTGTGGCCGACGCCCTCAGTCGAAAGGATACTATACCTAGGCGTGTACGTGCTCTACAGCTTACTATCCAATCTAACCTTCCCGCTCAGATTCGTGATGCTCAGGTCGAAGCATTGAAAGCAGAGAACATCAGGGCTGAGTCCCTACGAGGATCGAGGCAGCGGCTAGAACAAAAGGAAGACGGTGCCTACTATGTAAACGGACGCATCTAGGTTCCACTTTATGGCAACTTACGCGAGCTTGTGATGGACGAAGCGCACAAGTCTCGTTATTCGGTACATCCTGGTTTGGATAAACTGTACCACGACCTCAAGACTACGTATTGGTGGCCTGGCATGAAAGTCCACATAGCAACCTACGTCAGTAAGTGCTTGACTTGTGCGAGAGTCAAGACTGAATATCAGAAACCATCAGGCCTACTTCAACAACCAGAGATACATAAATGGAAATGGGAGCAAATTTCCATGGATTTTGTTACTGGCCTGCCTAGATCTCAACGCGAAAACGATACCATTTGGGTGATCGTAGATCGACTGACCAAGTCTGCACATTTTCTAGCTATCAAAGAAACGGATAAGTTTTCTACTCTTACAGACATTTACCTAAAGGAAGTGGTATCAAGGCACGGAGTGCCAACCTCCATCATTTCTGATCGTGACGCGCGTTTTACTTCAGAACTGTGGCAAGCAATGCACAAGTCTTTTGGCTCACGTTTAGATATGAGCACCGCTTATCACCCACAGACGGATGGGCAATCTGAACGCACCATCCAAACCCTCGAAGACATGCTTAGGGCATGTGTAATCGATTTTGGTAATGGCTGGGAAAAGCACCTCCCGCTAGTGGAGTTCTCATATAACAACAGCTACCACACCAGCATCCAGGCTGCTCCGTTTGAGGCATTGTACGGACGCAAATTCCGATCACCTCTCTGTTGGGCAGAAGTTGGTGACAGCCAAATCACTGGCCCAGAACTTGTGGTAGATACCACCGAGAGAATTGCTCAAATACGACAGCGAATGGCAGCAGCTCGTGACCGTCAGAAAAGCTATGCTGATAAGGGAAGAAAACCACTAGAGCTCCAGGTTGGGGATCGAGTGCTACTCAAAGTCTCACTTTGGAAAGGTGTAGTCCGCTTTGGCAAACGAGGCAAACTCAATCCGCGTTATGTCGGACCATTCGAAGTCACCGAGAAAATTGGCAAAGTCGCCTACAGGTTGAATCTACCCGAAAAACTCAGCGGAGTTCACAATGTCTTCCATGTGTCAAATCTGAAGAAGTGTCTGTCAGATGAGACCCTCATAGTCCCTCTTAAGGAACTCACTATCGACGACCAGCTGCGATTCGTCGAGGAACCAGTAGAGATTACGGATCGAGATGTTAAGATCCTCAAGCATACCAGGATACCTCTGGTCCGAGTTCGTTGGAATGCTCGTCGTGGCCCAGAGTATACCTGGGAACGAGAAGACCAAATGAAACTCAAGTATCCCCAACTGTTTAAGAAAAACGCAACCACTACTGAGGCTGAAGCTACTGCAGAATTTCGGGACGAAATTCCAAATCAACGGGGGGATGATGTGACACCCCAGGAAAATCAGGAAAACAACGCAACTTAACTAGCTTCCTCAGCAACCACGCGCTAAATTTCGGGACGAAATTCTCTTAACAGGGAGAGAATGTGACAACCCTCATAATTCCATGTGTTCCGTACAATTTATTAATAATAATTAATGTGCTTGACGACTGTGTGGAATTACGTAACTGCTTTCTGATATCTGTGATATGCTTACACGTGTTTGTTAACGAACAAATAAATTACAGAAAAGTCATTAAATAGTCCGTTATGTTTTCCTGTGTTGAAAATTAAAAACGTTACAAAAATATATATTTAGGACACCTTACGGATTAATTAAGCACTTTAATGGAACGCTATCTAACCGGACAACCGGACTTTACCCGGAACATAAAAATATTGACAATAACATTGTTTTTATTTTCTAAGCTAGTTAGGGGCCCCGAACACCCTAACACCCGTTATATTACATATCACACTAAATACCTACTTAAAAGTTCTAACTAAGCGTAACTAGATCACTTAACTATGTAGTTGAAACCCAACCCCCTAAACCATACCCCCAACCGATCGCCCCCCCTTTGTGAGACACACCTTACACACTTTTCATTATTTTATTACTTGTGCTTAGTATCTTGATGACATAACACCCTTTGGTTACTAGAAAGGATCTATAAATAAGTAGGCCATAAATAAACACTTTACAAAAATCACAACACAAAAAGATTTTCACCCCTTCTCCTCTCTTCTTGTAACCGGCCACACACACACACACACCCACCCACACCTTCAAGTTTGGTTCTTGCTAAATCACACACATACAAGGGTGCTAGAGTTCGCATAAGGAGGCTCGGTGCTCTCGGAAGTGGAAGGACCTTCTCTATTCGCTTTTAACCACCACTTTTCTACACTCGAACCCTCCTAGCCTTGTGCTAGTGGTAAGAACTTAGATCCATTCATTCTTCATGTTATTTAAGTGGTTAATAGGTGATTTGATGATTAAAGTTAAGAACACTAAAGATCACAAACTAAAAGTCTTGTAATGAAGATGTATATGTTGGATAAAGAGAAAATAATGGTGTAAAACTTATGAGACTTGCTTTGTTATGATTCTTGTTGATTACTTGATGATTTACTAATTAATATTGATGATTGATGATTGTTGTGGTCACTAAACTTGTTAACGGAATCAATCGAACACGATTTAGAAGGATAAACACTGAAAATCAGAATCTGTCCAAGTTTTACAGCCAATTTCAGTTGGCTGTAAACAGGTCATAACTTAACGAAAAATGTATTTTCTGAAGTCTATGTTGATGTGTTATGAAATACGGTTCTAATGGCACTAGAATCGTAATTTTTGGACATCGTTTACTATTTTTAAAGTGTTAATTTATAACAGCAGCTTAAGCTGAATTTTGACAGCAATAAATGCGTGTCATACTTTCAGTCATAACCTGAGTTTTGTGATGAATCGGACCATGAAATTTGTACAGTAGATGACAACCGATGCATTTGTAATTACCCCACTGGAATTTCGTAAATCGGACACACGATGAATTTTTAATAAATTGTTCCGTGGACTGTGATCAGAAATACATAAATCTGAGTTCAGTCCGGAATATGAATTTTTATAAAATATTGGTAATGAACCGGACCCCGATATTTTTACACAATAAAATATAGAACGTTTAAGACATTCTGTAAAAATTTGGGAATTTTTAGAATAATTTAACTATTTTATTAAAATGTCCGAAAACAGCCGGTTTTGAATATTAATGCTGAAATGACATAAGTTGTGACTTGTGTGTCTAAATGTCGAGGATGCTATCTGTGAATGATCTAACATGTTATATGTGTTATGTGCATTATCGTATGTTTGATTTTGAGTGGGGAAACTTGGATGGGCATAAACCGTTAAAGTAATGCATGTTATGTGATAGATACGTGTAGGAACTTTGTGCTCTATTTGAAAGTCACTAAATGACTAACTGGTAATCATATTAGGACGTGATTGACCGACCTTGACCGTTAGCTATATTTGAGAATCTAAGCGAGCAAACCGAGGTGAGTTCACACACTTTCTAAGGCATGGGATTCCCGGTGGTTTGGGAATGGGTTAAAGAATTAAAACTAAATCTACATATCCTCCTTGGGTAGGATATGTACGGCCATCCCCCATAGAGTGGATGCCATTATTAAACCTACGAATTCTCCTGGTGCAGAATACGTACGTTCGTCCTCCTGGTGCAGGACAACAACCTTAAAACTAGCTAGACAAAAACTCTATCAATAAGTCCCTCTTCATATCGACTTAATCGCCGAGGCCAATGGCGAGCGGGTCATTAGTTAATAGCGCTATTAGGTATAACAAACCTCACACCGTGCCGTTCGGACGGGAGTGTACTAATGGACTATGGCAAACTGTCAGTGATGATAGACACTGATGTAGGGCACAACTATTGTTCGTAGTAGTCGATATCATACCGTCTAGTAGTTCACATGGGGAAAGCCCCCACTAATTATGGATACGGTTTGGGTAAAGAAAAAGGAAATGGTTAAACATACTTTCAACTTCGGGTAACCCCCACGGAAAATAAGCCAACGAAAGTCAAACCACGTTTTTCAGAAACAACTTAAAACCAAACAACCAATCATGAACTCACTCAACTTTTTTTTTTTTTGGGTAAAGGGTTACCCCGGTGATTCTATATATTCACAACCAAAAAGCACAAGTAGTGTAGATAGTCTACACTAGTTCAATCATGGGACATGCCCCATGAAAGTAAAACAACTGGAAAAACAAATAAAACACTACCAAACGGTAAAACAACTAGACTAGGCACCAGAAACAAAAACCAACTACCAACTCTACTTAATCAGCCAACATCTTCAAGAAGCTCAGCTCTAATAATCCCCCAATCACCTAGAAGCCTTCTGACATTGTCACAGTTCTTTAGCTTCGCTCCCATCAATTTGTATCGAACCTGTTGAAAAATAAGTTCAATAAAAGCTTCTGGAGTTCTCAACTCATTCTTGAATAATCTAGCATTACGCTCCTGCCAGATGAAATAAGCAGTGGCCGCTACCAACAACCTTGCAACATAGTTCCTAACCGACTTCGACATGGACCGAACTACGAGCCAATTAACTATATCCTCCCAATTAGATTGAACCGACTCCATACCCGCTTTATGTCTGACTTTATGCCAAATCTGATCCGAGAATTTACACTCGAAGAACAGATGATTATGAGAATCATGATTGGCATAACAAAGCAAACAACACATCATGTTCATGTTTTTTCTACGCGAAATATCCCAGCTCAAAATCTTATCCTGAGTAAGTAACTTACGCCTCATAATAAGCCACATTAAAAACGCATGACGAGGGATGCATTGGGCGAACCAAACAATACGACACCACTCTACCTCCAACTCTCAATGTCTAAAAGAATCCCAAGCTCGAGCCGTAGAAAACTCATTCAGGAGATCCCCTTGTCGCCATAAGAGTTTATCATCCTGATTCGGATTAATAGACAAGATATCGAGTTGATTAAGGGCCGGAACTCGATCTCTCCACTCATTAGGCCAACCCCACGAAGACTCCAAGAAAATATCAGCCACTTTAGCATCCAAATTGAAACCTGCATTCGCAATAAGTCTCGGGGAAAGAAGCTGAATCAACGGGCCTATATTATTCCATGTATCGAACCAAGCTGAAGTCGATAAACCATTCCCAATTTCGGACCAAACAAAACTCCTTATATCCGGCCGAAGCTGAAGAATTTTCCTCCACGACCAGCAACAAGAAGAAGGGATATTACAAGCCCAAAAACTCTTACCTCTTAATCTGTAAGAATGAACCCACTCAACCCATAAGGATTCTCGTTTAGAGAGAATGCTCCATATATGCGCTGACATAAGGGCTTTGTTAACATCACCAATACGACGAATCCCTAACCCACCCTCATACTTAGGAACACAAACTGCTTTCCAAGAAACCTTAGCCCTGCCCTTTTGAAATGAACTGTCATGAGACCATAGAAAATTACGCATCAAAGCTTCCAAATTAGAAATCACCCGAGCAGGCAAGATAAACACAGACGACCAGTAAATATGCATGGAGGACAAAACCGAAGTAATAAGTTGCAATCTACCTGCAAACGAAAGTAATTTATTCCTCCAATGCAAGATACGTTTTTCGAGCTTCTCCACTAACACCTGGCAATCTTTGTACAATAACTTAGACGATATAAGAGGAGCACCCAAATATCTCACTGGCAACGATCCCTCTATAAACGGCATTATATTCAGAATAGCAGTTTTAACAAACGATGGAACGTTAGAGAAAAAAACTGTACTTTTCTGGATATTAGGCAACAAACCCGACATGTTAGAAAAAGACTTGAGCGCTTTCATAATACATCTGGCCGACGCAATCTCACCCCTAGCAAAAATAAACAAGTCGTCCGCAAAACAAAGATTGATGATCTGTTGGCGTTCACACTTGTTATGGAATTTAAACGAAGAGTCAATCCTTACCGTCTGATGTAAAATTGCCGTGAGGATCTCCATCACAAGGGTAAAAAGATACGGGGAGATAGGATCACCCTGACGAAGCCCCCTATTACCCTTGAAAAAACCATGAACGTCACCATTAATACAAACAGAAAACGTGGTCGTAAACCATGATCCAGTGAACCATCCTGCTATGAAACCCAAAACCCACCAAAATGTTCTTTAAAAAGGCCCAATCGACAGTGTCATAAGCCTTCTGAATATCCACTTTGAACGCACATTTAGGCGGACCGATGTTTCTATGATAATTATGCATCAACTCTTGCGTTAAAAGAATGTTATCAGAGATTTTTCTACCTGGAACGAAAGCCGACTGGTTGACACTAACAATGTCATTAAGCACCCCCTTGATTCTATCAGCAACAATTTTACTAATGCACTTGTATAGCACATTACAGCAAGCAATCGGACGATAATCCGTAACCACAGACGGGGAGGGAATCTTAGGAATAAGAACAATAAGCGTATGGTTTAATTCCCTTAGAAGATTCCATGTATAAAAAAAATCAATAACTGCTTTCGACACCTCATTACCAACGATTGGCCATGCATTTTTAAAAAAAAACCGTTGTAAACCCATCAGGACCTGGAGCTTTATCCGATCCAATGGAAAACATCGCCTTTTTAACCTCATCAGGAGTAATCCGCCGAACCATATGGGCTGCAACATCCCCCTCTAACCTTTTAGTAAACAAATCAGGAGTTGGATTTACTGACGTATCACCCGGGCATCCTAAAAATTGCTCATAATGATCAACAAAAGCTTTCGAAACCATATCATCTGTAAATTCATTCCCTCTAACATCACGAATAACTTCAATACGGCTAAAGTGAACTCTATTTTTAAGCGTCGAGTGGAAGTATGCCGTGTTCATATCCCCAGCCGCTAACCAGTCGACTTTAGACTTTTGCTTCAAGAAACGCTCTTCATCTAATAGCGCAGCCTGATAATCACACCGAGTAGTGGCTTCCTCATCCCGCAACGTTTGATTAGTCGGATCTTTATCAATATCACACTGAATACTATCAAGCTTATCTCTCAACTCTTGAACTTTTTTGTGTAAATTTCCTTGCTGAAAAAGTAACACGCGCAACGGAGATTTCAACTGCCGAAGTTTTTTAACAACCGAAAATTGATACACACCTCCAATGTTCATACCCCAAACCTTTTCGACAAGCAGCAAGAATTCAGGTTTATACGCCAGAAAATTAGCAAATTTGAAAGACCGGTGTTTTAATTTTTTAGTTTCCGGGAATCTAACTACACACGGACAATGATCTGATAACCAAGAAGGATAGAACACCGCAACAGCACTCGGATATTTAGCAATAAAATGAGAATTTCCCATAACTCTATCAATCTTTTTCATCAACCCGATCCCTTTTTTCGGCTTCTGATTCCACGTGAAATGGATACCAGAGCGTTTTAAATCTACCATCTCAATGTCATCAACACACTCTTGAAATTCCTTCATACTCAAAGAAACCGAGGAGCACCCCATAGATTTATCTTCAAGGTTCAACGCTGAATTAAAATCACCTAGGATGACCCAAGGTTCATTACACACAAAATTCTTATGCAAAGAAAGATGTTTCCACAAATCCCTCCGATTGATATAATAATTTGCTGCATAAATAATAGAGCAAAAAATCATTTTTTGCTTCTGTTTAAACATCAGCTGAAGGTGCATAACCTGATCAGACTCCGACAGCACCATAACATCAAGAATAGCCGGATTCCACCCAATAATAATACGCGTTCCTTTATCACATCGGGCTCCATTCGACGTCCAATGCCACGACCGAAAAACAGACTTACACACTTTAGGAAGATTACTCACCTCCACATGAGATTCAAGAATAGCACATAAACTCAACTTCAACTCCTTAATTACATGGCGAACCTCCGTTTGCTTAATGGGGCGGTTCAAACCCCTAACATTCCAAGAAGCGATACTAACCATTGAGCACCGATGAAGAAGGAGTGCTTGCCCCTTTTAAAGTTTTAATATTAATTGTTCCTTGCCTCAGAAACCCATCCATCTCATAGCCATCCTCCACGTTAAAATCGTCAACAAGCTCTTCATCATCCAAATTCACATGGGCCGAAGCTGGCCCACCTCCATCCACCTCCTCATTAATACTCGGATCATTTAGAACATCAAAGGGATTAGAAGACTGAAAATTTTGCGAAACTTTAACCGGCTCTTCCTTCTTTTTAGACACCACAGGCCTATATTCGAACTTTTGCTTAGGCTTGCTAACCGGGATCCCAGTTTTTCTAGCAATCTTTTTACTATGCACCCCTGTATACCCTTCCTCATCAACAACCGGATTGTTATTAGGACGTCTAGTGTGAATTTGCTGCTTACTACCCTTCTCCATCCTTCGAGCATTACTTTGATTCAAACCTTGGTGCGTGCAAGTATCATCTGAATGACCAAAGACACAACAATGGGCACAACGAAGAGGATACCATTCATATTCAACAGACATAGATTCCTTGATAAACCCCTCCCCCTCCAGAACCGGGATCGCCATTGTTATTTCTTCTCTAAGAGTTTTATCAACCGACACCTCTATAAGGGCTCTTGCATAATTACTACGACCCCACATATCCATGCACATCGACGTGGTATATGAATCCAAGATTTTCGGTTCTCCTATAGTCGTGGCTAACATACTAAGACCATCTTCTGTATACGCAGCAATCGGAACATCATGAATTTTAACCCAGATTTGTACCTTCTTTACTTCCTTTTTCTCTAATTTAGTCGTCGGGCTCCAAATATTAAGAAAAAGTGGCTGTGATCGAATAATCCACGGACCATCCTCCAAAACCCTCATCATTTCTGCCTCCTCCGCAAACTTGAAGAAAAAGTACCCGTTAGAGTTCATCATAGATTTTAGAATTCCATATTTTTTCCAATTATTACGAACAAAATATTCAACGACCGGGTACGCCACACGGTCTCCAAGGAAGTAACCAAACAAGGTATTCGCCATTTTATCTTGGACCATACGAACAGATTCCCTCGGGAGAACAACATCACAACCATCATGCACAGTATCACTAGCTAGAGAACGAAACTTCAGCTTTACAGATTTATTTGCAATTAACGAATCAGCATAAGACTTAGGTTTCGGATTGATACCAATGTCCTCTTTGACTCCCGAACTCGAACCCTCACATACCGATTTTTCCACAGCCGGCTTCATCAGATTACCTGTAACCTGGTCGCTAACTTCATCACTTTTCGGCTCCTCAAGATTCTGATCAGATTTCAGATTATCAACCATTACCGGCTCCGTAACCTTTAACAATTCGTCAATCATATTAATATTCCTCGGCTCCGATTGCACATTCTGAACGGTACCCCTACGAGGAATACGTGGATTACCATCAATCTTCAATGGTTTATTCGCAAAACCCTTACCCAAGATGGGAGGTTTCCCACGATCATGCACTTCTCTACCAGCCGACTTTGGACGATCAGATGTTCCAGAATCAACACGACTCTCCATTAATCAAGTAGCCGATTCATATTAATACTCACTCAACTTTGTTGTTGACTAGTTGTTACATGCCTTACAGGTCGCTAAATGCTTGGAGCTTGCACGAGGAAGGAGTCGTTGTGGTGTACGGACTGTTATGTTCCGTGCTCATTGTTTAAATCCTTATGAACTTATTAAACTTGTGTTTTGAAACTTAAAACTTATGAACTGTGAACTTATGTTTCGAACTCACGTTTTATGCTTCCGCCGTTATCTAAAAATCGGTTACCTTCTTTAGGTCACCAATCGTATTGTAGTTGGTTTCATTTACTTAATTGTGTTGTTCAATATGATTGGTGGCTCGATCCTGGTCACGTCACGCCTCCAAGCGGTGGTACTCCGCAGGGTGGATTTTGGGGGTGTGACATACGTGCCCTTCAATCCGAGGACAGTAGTAAGTAGTTTTAATAGTAATGGTTGTACGAGTAGTTATTCAATCCCATTCCCAACCCCTGGGAATCCCATGCCTTGGAAGAAGTGTGAACTCACCTTAGGTTAGCTCGGCAGATAAACGAAAGGTCAATCGAGCTGCTAGTGGTCAACCATGTCCTAACATGGTTACCATACAAGTCAGGTTTTGGTTTCTAGTAGTGCACATAAGTTTCACATAAGCTAGCAGATTAAGAACACACATTGATCATGGCAAACACGTAAACAGTCGAAGTACTTAACATATTCAATTTATGCGACCCGAAAGATTAAGCCCAAAAAACCAACGGCCCAACCTATTGTGCGATCAGCATACTTGTGCGATCCACAATGGGTTGTGCGATCCAGTCATACCCGGTCCAATTATCATAACAGTCCAACAAGTAAGCGGCCCAAACAATTACATTGATCTTGTGCGATCCGGATGGCCTTGTGCGATAGGGATTTGGGCTTTGAGGCCCAACAGTAATGCGGTTCAAGTTGGTTGTGTGAGGCCCAAGACCTTGTGCGATCGGCACCTTCTTGTGCGATCCACAGGTCTTGTGTGATCATGCAGAGGCTGATTGTACACAGTGCTTAAAGTGATTATACTAAATCTTGTGCGATTGGACAAGACTTGTGCGTCCAGTCTTGTGCGACTGACTAACTTGTACGATTGGTTAAATGATTTCCTAATTTCATGCATTATTGTTTCTAGTTCCAACCAATTTTGTTTGACCAATTTAACAGTTTCCAAAGTTACGATTTACCAATCAACAAATTTCCAACTATACATTTAACATACAATCGATCAAACTGAGCATATTCTAAACAATTCTCATGAACCCTAAATACATTCAAGGCATAAACAATAACTTATCAAATCATAGTATTTGATCCGATTACATGAACATACAACCGATTGCATACATTCAAATCTTAAATCACCATACAAACATAACAAGACATGATAGCCGATTAACATCATCATACTCATCCAATACGCTAGAATATCATCAAGCTAACAATTCGAAGCATAGAACATAACAGCCGATTTCGGTTCTCAATCATTAACAACATCAAATAATTAACAACCCTATGTTGATCTACAATAATAAACATTTGAGCCGCCTATCATCTATTCATAACATAAATCAATCATATCTCATCCGTAAAGCATCATGAAGGAACATATGAATCACAACATCATCAAACATACAATCAAATAATAACATAACACTAACCGGTTAAGAGAATATAACAAGTATGATCTGAACAAGAGAATGATCCGAACACTATGATCTTCGATTGAGAGAGAGTGTGTTGCCGTCGAGTTTGAGAGGAGAGAAAGAGAGAGTAGGGTTTGTAAACTTGTGTGATTAGGTAAAGTGTGGAATTTATACCAACACTCTAGGTGTTGTGCGATTGATGGAGTGGGCCGAACTCTCCTAGTGGGCTGCCCTTAAGTCCGAATACAAGAGTGTAGCCCGAGTGGGCTTGTGCGATCGGTTCGTGTTGTGCGTTTGGGCTCATTCATATACATACATACATTACACATAGCACATATCAAACATAACATTCCATTTAATCATCAAATTCACATAGTCACATAATGTTCACATACGTTACATGAGTTCAAAACATGCTACACTTAGCACAAAGGTGGGTTCTAAAACACGAGTTGTCACAATCAAGTCGACGAAGCTTGGGTCTTCGTCATCATCAACTCGATGAAGTATGCTTCTTCGTCGAGGCATTGTTCGCCGTATGGGCTTTCGGCCCATGTGAGGCCCAGTAATGACTCGGCTATATTTACTAATGTTCACTTCAGTACGCGAAGTTATATTTAACGAAACCCTAGTATCCTTTCTCCTATTCTCTGAAATCGACGGCAACCTTACCATCACTCGAAGCTCTCCCCTCCCACTGATTCAAGCACCTTCATTACTCTACGATTCTCCGGTTAGTGCGAGTACACTTGTTTTAACCTTTGTTGGTTATGCTAGGTGATTTGCAACTTGTCGTTTGATTTGCAATGATGGTCATGAGTTTGTATTCTATTGAAGATATGTACATGCTTATGATAATTAACCAACGAATTAGGATTTGCATGATGAGAATGTCTAGCGTTCATAAACTGGTTGTGATGGAGGGAATTGTCAATATGATTGGGCAATCTGACCCGAATCTGCACGATGATCATATGTTAGTTTGTTATTCCTGAATTAGTAAATGGTTAGGGTTTATATGAATCAAAGGGTAAAACTGTTTTGATCTATGATTGAATGCAAATTAATTGTGATTGCTGGTAATGATTCCTGGAAAGATGCTTCGAATAATAAGTGTAACTGATTGCCATGATTAAAGGAAATCATAACTGTTAGAACAGCGACGAAGGTCCCCTCCCACGAAGTACCCATATCGACGAAGAGTGGATTCTTCGTCGACAAGACTTTGACGAACAAGTAAGTACTTCGTCGCGACCACACTTGACGAAGAATGGATTCTTCGCCAAGATGGGGTTCATCACCCACATGGTACTTCGTCGACTGTCCATCGACAAACAATTATGATTCTTCGTCACCCTGAAGGTTCGTCGCCAGGAGTGTATCCCACAAACAGAACAGTTGTAATAATCTATATAGTTTATGACTTGTATGAGATTTGAATGATTGCTATCTGCTATGTGATGATCTTTGCTATGAATGTACGCTATGATTATTCGTGAACAATGTGAATGTAAACTGATTACGTGTACATGAACACCATAGGCTTTGACTGATTAAGTGTGAACAAGTAACTAGTCATACCGAGCAAACCAAGGTGAGTTCACTGTCTTTTCAAGCATGCGTCCCAGGGAGGGACATTTGGTAAATATTCCGGGGAGGAATATTGGGTAAATGGGTTTAACTGGAATGTTAAACTAGGGATGTTGGTTAATACACTCATATCTATCACTTAAGTCCCATCATATACCGAATTGTTTGCCGGGGAGGCAACAGGGTTATTAGTTGATAGCGCTATTAGGTTTGGCACCCTCACACCGTACCGGCGAGGACGGGTGTGAACCAATTACCTTAACCACTCGACCAATGTTTGATAGTGCATTGGGGAAGGGCAAATAATCTGGAGCCATCTGCTGTAATCGAGTTATTAACAACATCGAATCTATGAAATGTTTTAAACTCGTATCTGGTAACTAAACGTGTTAACAAACTTTGAAGTCACCAGTGTTGTCTGATACACTTGTCTGCATGCTTGCAGGTCATTAGATTCATGGTTGGAACTTGCTATCTGGGAGTGCTGGAGTGGCTCGTGGCTCTTTTTTTTTTTTTTTTTTTTGGGTAAAGGGTTACCCCGGTGATTTTATATATCAACAACCAAGAAAAACAAGTAGTGTGGTAAAACCCACACTAATTCAAACATGGGACAACTCCCATGAATGTACACCAAAAACCAAAAACAAAACAGCCAAGAACTACTAAACAACCAACTAGACTAAAATCTAGAACAAATAAACACAAAATGAATCAGCCGCCTTCGTCATCCACCTTATTGTAAATTTCCCAAGAATCCAAGAGCCTTCGCACCCTATTACACTCCTTAAACTTGACCCCAATGAGTTTATACCGAACCGTTTGCAAAACTAGATTAGCCAAAGCATCTGGAGGTCTTGTCTGGTTCCTGAATAGCCGAGCATTCCGCTCCTGCCACACGAAATAAACAGCAGCAGCAACTATGAGCCTGCTAATAAAATTACTCGCTGATTTAGAATTAGCCCTAGCCCCCAACCAGTCAATAATAGCGTTCCAAGCTGGACCCACCGAAGACATCCCACCTTTTTCACGAATCTTAATCCAAACTTGAGTAGCATAGTTGCAATCAAAAAACAAATGATCGTGAGAATCAACATTAGCATAGCATAAGAGACAGCACATCATATTCATATTCTTCCTTCTCGCAAAATCCCATTGTAGAATCTTGTCTTGCGTCAAAAGTTTACGACGAATGACAAGCCACATAAGAAAAACATGCTTGGGAATACACTGAGCGAACCAAATAAATTTAACCCAATCCACCTCCTCTGCCCGACACCTAATCGATTGCCAAACCTGGAACGAAGAATGCTCAGCCAACTCATTACCATCTTTCCACATCAGACGATCAGGAGTATTAGGCACCAAATGAACGCTATCCAATTGAATCAAAACTGGATATGTATCCCTCCACGCCACAGGCCACCTCCAAGTCCCATTGTCATGAACCTCCTGAACCGAATTGTTAAGAGAAAATCCTGCATTTGCTATAGTTCTAGGAGTCAAAATATTACTCAGCGGCCCCAGTTGACTCCAGATATCATACCAGGCTGACGTACTACCACCATTACCGAGATTGGACCAAACATACTGTCGAATAGAAGGTCTCAGTTGTAACATTTTCCGCCAACTCCAACAACTATTCGCCACCAGCTTACAATTCCAAAAACTCTTGCCTTTGAGCCGATACGAATGAATCCATGCCACCCAAAGAGACTCACGTTTTACTAAAATACTCCATATGTGAGAAGTTATGAGAGCTTTATTAACATCTCCTATCCTGCGAATACCTAGCCCCCCTTCATACTTAGGAACACATATAGCATTCCAAGACACTTTAGCTTTACCCTTATGGAAAACACCATCAGACGACCACAGAAAATTTCGCATCCTTGCTTCCATCTCAAGGGTGACACGAACTGGAAGGATGAACACAGACGACCAGAAGATATGCATAGAGGAGAGAACAGAATTAATAAGTTGTAATCTGCCCGCGAACGAAAGAAGTTTATTCTTCCAGTTAGAAATCCGTTGGTCCAATCTTTCAAGAAGAATATTACAATCTTTGTATAGAAGACCCGAAGATATAAGGGGGACACCCAAATATTTAACCGGTAACGAACCTTCAACAAATGGCATGAAGCTCAAAATTTGGCTTTTGACATGATCAGGCACATTGCAAAAAAATCCCGTGCTTTTTTGTATACTAGGCACTAAACCAGACATGCTCGTAAAATTAGACAGAGAGTTCATGATACACTGAACCGAATTAATATCCCCTCTCGCAAACAAGAACAAGTCATCAGCAAAACACAAGTTAATGATACGCTGCTTCTCACATTTGTTGTGAAACTTAAAAGAATTATCAATTGTAGAGGCCCGTTGAAGAATGCACGTCAAGATCTCCATAACTAGCGTGAAAAGGTAGGGAGAAAGAGGATCACCCTGGCGAAGACCACGCTTTCCCTTGAAATAACCATAGACATTCCCATTAACACATAACGAGTAACTAGTCGTCGAGACACACATCATTATCCATTCCACCATCTTTAATTTAAAACCAAACCCAATCAAAACATTTTTCAGGAAGCACCAATCAACCGTATCATAGGCTTTTTGAATGTCCACTTTAAAAGCACACCGGGGGGGACCTGAATTTCGATGGTAGTTATGCATTAATTCTTGTGTTAGAAGAATGTTATCTGTAATTTTCCTACCAGGAACAAATGCAGACTGATTTATACTGACAACTTGATGGAGCACATCTTTTATTCTGTCCACAATAATCTTACTCACACACTTAAACAGGACGTTACAACAGGCAATAGGCCGAAAATCAGTAACTGTGATGGGAGAAAGCTTCTTCGGAACAAGAGCAATAAGAGTATGATTAAGCTGGCTCGTGGCTCTTGGATACATGTTCATTGGTTTCGCATATTTGTTTCGAAACACTTGTATAACGATTTACTTTATGCTTCCGCTGAACGAATTTGTTTTAAGTTGTGATTTGGAATTATCTTATGAAATAAATGAAAATTTTTATTTAATATCATGATATAGTTCAATGTGATTGGTGGCTGGATCCTGGTACGTCACACGTCCTGCGGTGTTTCCGCATGTGTTATTTTGGGGGTGTGACAATTACCCCCATAACCATGGTGATAGTTCGATAATGAGATTTGTCAGATCCTATGGTACCATAACATACTACTGGTCGGCTTGGCCAAAGCTAATGAATGTCATTCGTGTTATGTATCAATGCACCAACAAGTTCGTCCACATTATTGAAATCGTTGTGTTTAAATATAAACCATAGCATTTGTCTTTGAAAACTTGAAATCGTTTTAGCACACATGAATCACCCCAAAACAATTGAAAGCATAAAATAGGGGAACTATGTACTCACTTGAGATTGCAAGGTATCCTCGATTAAGTGAACTAACAAAGCTCGGGAAATCAAGGAATCAAGTGGCACCTAGTATGGAATCACTATGTTAATAAATCGGGGCCTAAATCAGGAGATTGGGAAGATAGAGGTCTTGTAAACCAAATGACTGTTGGAACTCATATGATATGGTTTAACAAAGTCTACATTCTGATTTGAAATCAATCCTAAGTGCTTTTGACCCGTTATGACCTATTAAGTTAGTTTACGCTACTTTAACGCATCATTTGCACAATTGCGCGTTCGGTTGGTCTAACTACGCCTATTATAAGTCTTATATGCCTAAACATGTTTAATAATCTTGCATAATCAGTTTAAGTGTCAAAATTTTGGTTACATATGCTTAGATTGAAATTATGCATAAAAAGGGCATTTTGGTCATTTTCCTAAGGCATATAAACTACCTATCATACAACTAATCAAATGAAGTGACCATAAGGTATAACCTCGGAAGGTTATTCCATATACAACTATAGTCACAAAATATGTTTGGTCGGATCCTAATGATCGACCAAACGGGTCGGGTTCGAAAGTCTAAGCGGTTGTCGAGACCGCTTGACTTACGACCCTAAATAAGCACTAAACTAAAAGTGACGAGCATGTTTAACTAAGTTAGAAAACTGATTTGATATCAAAACAAAGTGTTTTGATACCCGAAAATAGTTTCGTCGCAAAATGCACTTAATCGTGCATTTTGACCGAAACTTTGACTCGTCACTTCGACTAGTCAACGTGGTAATCAGTAGGTATAGTCGCAAGGGACTATAACCATCATGATTACGCTCACGTTGCAAAGTTCAAACGAACTTTGTCTTGATCAATTCATGGTCAAAGTTGAAAGTCAAACATTGTTTGACTTTTAGCTTGAAATAAATTAACAAGACATGAAAGAACACTTACAAGTTCTCTAGGATGAAGAAGATGACCAAGAATGCTCAGGTATGAAGCCTCCAACAAAGTGTGGTAGCCTCAATTCAGAGCTAGAGTGAAGAGAAATGGAAATGGAAATGAGCAAGTTGGAATGAAGTTGGTGCTTGCTATTTATAGGAATCAAGAGCTCATAAGATCATGACATGTGGATTATGTGTTCACCAAGGAATGATCTACACCCTACAAGTGTTAGAGACTGATTAGAGAGCTTTACTTGATCCCCAAACAAGAAAACAAGCAACCAAAACCAACCAATTCAGCTGTTTTGAAGGAAAACTGGTTTCTGCCTAGCACTGTTTCTCGCAGCCCGCGACCCAGACAGAGGTTTCTGTCGCGGCCCGCCAGCCAGGGTACTGGCTAGACTTTTCAAACTTGTCAAAACAGGTCCCTGCAGCTCTGAAACTTGTTTTTCAACGCGTTTAACCCCTGTTAACCCAATTTCAAGGCTCTACAAGGATGTTAAAGCATAGGGGACTTGGAATATGCTTGAAAATATCATGGATGTCGGTTCGTTTGGTCGTACGATCGCGTTTTTCGGTTAATTACGACGAAACTCGAACGGACGCGAGAACGATCCAAATTGCGACGAATAGTTTTTTGCATTCCTATCACTAAAATAAAATACTCTAGAGATTACAAAAATTTTTGGATGTCCGAATACGGTCAGAACGCAAGATATGCACGCATTTGCATACTTTCGCAGTTTTGACGCTTTTAGTCCCTGCGATCAAATAAGTGTATTTTCGCATACCGAACCCCTCAAAACTTATTTCTAAGCTATGTTAAGGGTATTTAGGGTATGTTTAACTTATGATCTTGTTCTGGAGTGTACGTTGCTAAACGAATTGGCAGACTTTTGCAGTTTGTCGCAAATAGTCCCTATGATCGAATACCAAACCCTTCAAAACTTATTTCTAAGTTATGTAAAGGTTATTTAAGTTATGTTAAGCTTATGTCACTGTTTCGGAGTGTTTGTCACATTAAACTGATTACGTTTACATAACAGTTTGCGTATAACTTTCCAGAAAGTGATTAAGAGCTCGAAATCGAACAAGAATTGAAACGTAAAATTGTCAAACACAAATAAAAAAAATGTTGGGATCAAAACACATTGTTTCATTGATATTTGATATTGTTCTACATCGTACAGTGTTTACAAGAGTACAAATGTTACACTTTTCAACCTTCATTGGCTTAGAATAAGATATATCCCTAGATGTAACCTTCTGATGCTGTGTATATCATGGCATATAAGGACGATGTGTGCAATTCCTTGCAATGTGACCGGGTATGCTGCAGTTGTAGCATGTTTGCTTCTTTACATAAGGAGCATAACCCGATCCATTCGATCCCACTAATGATGAGTTTGAGTTATATACTTGTTGGATGATTTGTTTGCAGCCTGCTCAGCCTTTCTTCCCTGCTTCATATGTCTCTGTTTATGTTTACAACAGTTAGTACATTCACTGGATTTAGCATTTTCATTTTTAACTGTTGGCTTTGGAGGCACATATTTGTTTGAAGGGCCACTCAAAGCTGGCTCAGAAACAGCCTTTCTCACATATGGAGAAGCATCAGCAGACAAATTCGATTTTTTAGAACAAACATCTTCAGCCTTTTGGCAAACAATATCATCCCCCTCAACCCAATCCTTAATTATTACCTCATCTGCACATGAAGTAGAAGCATCAGTAACATTCACTTGCTCACAAACAGTGTCAGTTGAATCCGTAGTAGCACTTTCAGTCTCGAGTGACACTGTTTATTCAGTAGTTTCAGAACCATGAGTATTTAGTGGCTGAGCGGAGGCTTCTGTTGTTGACTCAACACTAGACTCAATAGAAGCTTCTGAAGTGGATTCTGATTCTACTTGTATCTATTCTGATTCTACTTTCATCATGGCAAACTCAAAGTTGTTTGATTTCATTTCAGACTCTTGCTCTTGGTATTGTACTTCAGGTGAATTTTGAGAACAAACATGATTCAGTATTATCTAATACTTGAAAGTGTTTGTCAATATTAGCGTTGTTCTCAAAATTTAGAGTCTCGGTTTGGTTTGAAACATCGGCAGGTTTGATAAACGTTTTCTTGCAGGCTTGTTTTTCCAAAATGATTTCAGTTTTATCAGGCCTTGTGATCTTTACTTTCCTTGATTTAACAAGCTCAACTTTCCTATCCCTGGGTTTCCCATATTCCATATCAGGCAGATTGTCTATCTCCTCTTCAGTCATGGGAATTGAGCAGTAATTGTGATTGTATGGTGGAGGTATGTTTACAAATCCCAATCCTTTATTCCTCACTTCCTTTTTAATATATTTTAACTGCTGATTAATCATTTTCTCAACTTTTTCACTAGACACGTCAAATTTCTTAAAGTTAAACTCTGTGTTTTCAAAAGTTGATTTTTGATTTTCAAGTTCAACAGTTAGTTTTTCAGACAGTTCTTTGAAGTGGAGATATCTACATTGTGCTACACTCAGATCGTCATGCAACTTTAGGACATCATGCTTTTGCGCCTCCACCATATCCTTATATCCATTTATTTTCTTTTTAGTTTGATATTCATCAGATTTGGACATTCTAAGTTGCATAACGAGTGAGTCTGCCTGCTCTTTGTACCCACTAAGTTTTTCCCTACATGTAGAAGTACAACATATATTGTCTACACATACCTCAGTGGGAATGGGAGTAAAGTCATGAATTTGAAACGATATTTCTAATTAGCAAAACTGTGATCCCCCGGAAATGTGATCCCCCGAAAATGTGCGTTTTACCGAACCAGATAGTTAAAACCGTGGCCGCACACTAGTATAAGTTGCACACTTAGGACCCTGTACACTATTTCCTCAAAACACAAGCCAAAGTGAGAACCGGTGTACTCGCTAATTCAAACCCTTTGCAACACGCACGAACCAGCTTCCTGTACTGCGCCTCCAAACCTGTCAAAACTTATCACCAAAACAATTTTTTTTATTTTTAAATAATGTTAAAATAAACTATTATTTATATAATATAAATTTACAACATTCTGGCGCAATGTAAGTTGTACTCTCAGCTGCTAATGTTGGACAGTGGTTTTTTATGCAACCATGGGCTGATGTGGGTTGTTTTATAACTTTCTTCAAGCCAACTTCTTCATTGAAACCATCATTACTCTCTCTTAGATTTCTCTGAGATCTCACAATGTCTCTCTTTAATCTGACTTTCACCTGAGCTTTGTTGATCATTGTTTCGGGCTATGACGGTGATTCATACTATTTGAGCTTTCCTCAAACACAGAGAGGGGTGTTGCCCCGTTGTTGCCGGCGGCCGCCTATAGCGGCAGCGGACCTGTGCGACCCTCTGTCTCTCTATCTTTAGTGTTTGGACCTTTTTGGGATGAAGCTTTAGTTGCATGTCATATGAACTACTACAGATGTTCTTGGATGTAAACCCTAGGCGGTAGCCTCTATGTAGCCACCGGTTTTTGTTGGTTTGATGATGATGGTTGTTCGACTTCATTATTTGGGTTGCATCGGTGCTATGACTTTAAATAATTGTTTTCTAAGCCGATGTGAAATCCGTTCGATGATGGTGGCTGTTCTTGAGCCCTAATTGTTTTGGCCATTTTGTTCTTTTCGTGTCGAATAATTGTTGCCGAGCCGTTGATGATCGCGCTGAATCGTCTGAGGTCTTTTTTGGTTGCCAAGTTGATGAGGATGATGGAAAATCATCTGAGATCAACAAAGTTGTGGTGATGATGATGGGCAAGTCTCACCTGAACCTAATTATTCTGAAACATTTTCTCTTCTCATTTTTATTTTTGATCTTGCTTTGGTTTGATTTTGATTGTGTTGGATAAAAGAAATAAGAAGAGACTGTTTTTAAATGAAAATTATGAAGATGAGACTACACAGTATGAGAAAGTTGATTTTGTGAGCTTTTATTTGGACCACAGTTTGGTTGCATCTTGCACCTTTTTCTCAATACCCTTGATTATGTTATTCGGGTTCAGAACTGATTTTAAAAGGTCGATGATGGTGGGCGTATGCTCATTTGAGATCTGATTCGATTATTTATGATGTTTTTGGTTCGATCCGTTGTCGATGGCAGTGAATGATGGTAGTCTTTTCTCAGCGTCGGCGATGTTTTAGTCTTTCTCAACGCTGGCGAGTTCATTTTGGTAACATTATGTTACTGTTGTTTTTTGTTGATGGTTGTCAATGATGGAGGTTGCTTTTGGTTGTTTTTTTTTTTTTTGTGTTTCACCAATGAGATGTGTTCATGTTAGATCTTATTATGGTATTTATGCTTCTTTGGGTTAGATTCATGGTTGATGGTACTCGATAATAGTAGTTGTGTGAATATTTTTTTGTTGGTAATCTTATAGAGTTAACCACAAACTCTCATGAATTTGAGATGTGTTTTGGAGCTTTAATAGTTTTAAGTAAACCCGTGATCATACATCCGGAGTTTTATTTATTTGGGGTACCCGTCTTTGACATGTTGGCGTGGCAACCTGCATGTTTTGTTTACAAAACATTTCTGATCTCAAAGGTTGGGAGGCTGTCATGAAGTGGAAAACATGTTATGGAATGGCAACCTGCATGTTTCTCATGTATACAAAACATTCATAGAATGCTTTGGCATATCTGAACCACAAAAGCTCATGTTTCGTTGCACTTTCAAAACATGATTATACCATAAAGCTTATATTTATATAATGTCAGTTGAGCGGGTACCTGTCACGCCCCGAAATTATCAGAGCATTGGCGTGACTGGACTGGTATCTTCATTGCACAGCGGAAGCAAATAAGCTAAGTCTTTTAGAAAACGAACGCCCACAAAGTACTCAACTCTTCATGGTTCTCCTATTCCAACCGTTCCATTGTTTGAAAAGTAACCTGAGAAAGAAACATGCGAAAAATCAACATAAAGTTGAGCGAGTTCATAGTTTGTTTGTGAAAGATTTGAAATAAATCTTTTGAATAACCGGTTTTTGTTGTATTGTTGAATGTTAAAATACTTGAATGTTTATATACTTGAATGTTTAAACACTTGAATGTTTAAATACTTGAATGTTTAAACACTTGAATGTTTAAATACTTGAATGTTTAAATACTTGAATGAAAACATGGTATGTAACTTGTAAAACGTATCTTTAACTGAATACTATGAATGTTTGTATGTATCATGTAGAATGTATCTGTAACTGAGTACTATGAATGTTTGTATGTATCATGTAGAATGTATCTGTACTGTAACTGAGTACTATGAATGTTTGAGATCGCTAGTGGTTTGCAAGGCCACTAACATGTGTCACGACATAGGAAGCCACCAAACCTAGGCATTTTTGTCGACTTTGACTGAGACACAGAAGCACTCATTGGTAGAAGTAGGCCAAGAGTGGGGTTGCCTGAAACCCATTAGATCTAACCTTTTGTTCCACGCTCTGAATGTATACGTTGATTAATGGTGCTTATGGTACCCTATTCGAGACATGATCTAGAATGTTTCACTTGAATGTTTTTGTACTCAATATACCATAACCCATGTATTTTCCCGTAGTTTAGTAAACTAGAATTCGTGTGTAAGCATATTTCGATAAATACGCTTGTTTGAAAAACCGGTATAAAACATAAGCTTTTCGTAAACCATTTGTGTCAGTTAAAACTTGCTTGTAAAATGGTTTAGAAATATGTAATTTTTGTATGCTTTGCAAAAAGTGCATGTCTTTCCACCCTGAAAACCTTTAGAAAAATATAAAACTGTAAAAAGGTGGGGTTATGAACTCACCTGAATATTCCTGTGCAAAGCTAGCTATATACGATGTCGTTTCCAAGACGAGACTCGCTAGCGTGCGTTCTACAATATTCCTAACACGGAATATCTTATAAGTTTCTAATTAATGCGGTAACTAATCTACGTGTTACCGAGCTCTACCGAATCGTTGACCGAACGATTTGACGGTAAGTTGTTAACTTAATAAAAATGATTAAGTTATACTTGTTAAGTTTTGTCTATTGTCGGTGATAACTAACGAGTCTTGAAAAGACTCAATTCTCGAGAGAAAAAAAATAAATAAATATTTATATAAAAATATATAAATATATCGTTGTAATTGCGTTAGCCGTCTCGAGTAGTCGTACGTGTATGTGACGAGTGTTTTATGAAAAGAATAAACTCATAATGTGCCGTTTAGGCGTCTTGTAATAAATATAAAAATTATATTTATCTTATAAGAGAATTCGTGTGTTTGAAATAAATATACATAATTATATTTATTTTATATAATCTCCGAATTGTCGACGTTGATATAAATGTAAACAACTATATTTACTTTATAAAAGCGTACGAACTAACGACGTCTTGAAATAAATATAACGATTATATTTATTTGTAAAAATATGCGAATTTCCATTTACTAGTGCACCATTTTCGTTGAAGGGTTACAACATCGTTTTTGCGAGTTAATAAGCGTCCTTGTAAACAAATAGTCATTTGTTTCTTGTTTTATAAAAATCGCTCGATTTTAATAATCGTTGTTTTGCAATAAAGTATGTTTCGTTTTTGAATTTTTCTCGAAAAACGGGCAGAGTTTCCTCTGTTTTTGGACCACCCCGACAACACAAGTTGTCTTTATATTTTCAAAATTCAATCAATACTCAACAATAATTACGTATCATCAATTTATAAAAACGAAATAATAAATCAAAGTACTCTTTAACTATTACTTTCCTTATTTTGTTTGGTTCGAGCTCGTTATCACGTAAGTATAAAAACACGAAAATACTAAAGGTGTCATTAGTTTTTACCAAGTCTTCACGTCGATTCGTTGAGCCGCTTGACTGAGTTGACCGGGTCAACTGAGTTGACCGGGTCTGAGTTGACTCGTCGGGTTGACCAGGTTTGACTGAGTCGACCCGAACCGTGCAAAAACTGAATCCGACCGCATTGACCGAGCCGTTGAACGCTTGACCTGCTGTTGACTTTGTTTAACTGAACCCGGACCGAGTTGACTGATTGTTGACCGAGTCGACTCGGTTTGACCTAGTCGACCGGGTTTGACCCGCTGCGAAACCCCGAACCTGAACTAAGAAGCCAAAACTCCCAGATTTGAATCGCCGAACATCAACAAAAATATCATCATCTTCATCTGAATGCAAGGAAGAGATTTAGTCGAAACAACTTACCGGCAAACCCGTCGGATAATAGAATGAACCGCCGGAAAAACAGTGAAATTCGTTGGTTAAAGACACGAACCACCGGATCGAGACAAGGACTCTCGGTCCGAGTCTCCGACCGCCTGCTGACCACCACCGAAACCACCATCATACATCATCAGCCGCATCTCATCATCTTCGACAATAACCGGCCGGTTAATATCACCGACCATCGAGTAATCGGACCGACCCGCGGTCCGAGTCTTCGACAGCCGGTTCTCTCTCCCTCTCGCCACTCAGTCTCTCTCTCCGTCTCTCTTTGTGCCGCACCGCCGTACCACCACCGGTTAGTGGTGGTGGTCCGTTTCAGAATCGCAAAGGGGTGGGGGTGTAGATCGAAGGAAAACAGAGGGGGAAGAGGGTGCGTGGCCGGAGAAAGAAGGTCGCCGGAGCTCCGCCACCGGCGGCGGCGCCGCCGCGCACCGACCGGCTCCGTCGGCTTGTGTGTCGCCGGAAACTGCTTCTAGAGAGAGAGCTGTGGGTGTGTGAGTTTGTATATGTAAAGACTGAGAGAGATGGGAATGACAGACTTGATGTCTGTGTTTGTTTTAGTATTATGTATGTTTGTTTGTGGATGATAATATTTCAAAGAAAAAGTTTCAGCCACAATTATGTCTGTGTGTGTAGTGTAATCGATAGACAAGGAATAATGAGGGGGTAGGGTTCCTTATATAATAGTTTTCTAATGGGCTTGGGCCTAGGGCCCACAAGCCCGTCACCAATGTTTTAAGCGGCCCAATAAGTCTCCGAAGCCCGTTTTCGTATCCCGAAATTGTCAGAACGTCAAAGAATAGTCTTTTAGTATTAAACGCAAAAATTTAGGGTCGATAGTCGATGTTTACGCGTTTGTTATCTGTTACGGTAATAACCGCGTAAAATCACGCCGTTGTCGTCTTAAATTCGTTTTTCGATCCGGTTTCAACTACGATTGTTAAAATTTAATTACGAAACAAAATATATCGGAATATTTAAGTTTCGAAGGTAACGCGCGTCTTTGATGCTTCCGTTTCGTTATCGGTACGTTTTCTGCAGTCGCGTTTTCTCGTTCTTGTGTGCGTTTTGCGATGTACGGAAGCGAAATAAATTCACAACGTTGATTCAGAAATATAAAATATTCGTAGAAAATCCGTATTTGTCGGCGTTGTCAGTATTCTGTTCGGTTTCAATCCGTTGCCGTTTAACGTTTCGCAGGTTTCTCTGTAAACCACTGTTCGCGCACTGTAAAGTCGTATGGACGTTCCTAGGCACTCCAAAGGCCTAATTAAGTTAATTTGCGCTGTAAACACCATCTATTATTGCGTTAATCACCTGTTAATCTCGTAATTAGGAGCCGTAAATCACCGGTTGTCACAGTACCTTATTTAATCTGATTTCAAAGGTTGAGCGGCTATGATGAAGTTATAAATTTGTTATGGTGTGGCAACCATGTTGTTTTGTTTATACACAAAACATTCTTGGTTTGCAGCCACATCGGTTTATCATTTCTGAGCCATATAACTTCATGTTTACTTAAAGACTTTCAAAACTTGATTATATCTTAAATAGTTGAAGAAAACTTACTATATGACCTGAAAGCTTCAAATCAAATTGAACTAAGTACTACTTAGATGGTAAGTTCTTAACTTTCTATCAAGAGATTGTTAACTAAGTATAAGCATATATTAAGCTAATTTCAATTGTTAAGCATTAGTTAACCAAAGCTTTTTGGACATTATTATATTCAAGGTAATTTTAATTTTTACATTCAATATGGTAAATCAAAACATTAGCAATAATGTTAATTTATTAACGAAAATAAGTCCCAACTAATATCTCACTTGTAAAAATTATAATAACTTTTTTCAACATATAATACATTATATATTATTAATAATAAATAAACATATATAATTTGGTTTCAATGTGAATTGATTCGGTTACTTATACCCATACAACTGTTTCCAAAGTGGGATAGCTTCCTTGATAAAGGCTAAGATGGTTCAGCCGACAGAGGAAAAAGAGTGGGTTTTGGAGGTGTTGTGATGTTTAGGAAAATATTGTGGAGATGGGTCTCAAGACTTGAGTGATCTAATGATAATACATTTCGCAACTTCGTTTTTAAGTTTTTTGGTTGTTATAGAACTTTGTTTTTAGAATTTTTGGTTGTTATAGCGTGTGTCGATAATGTCCGGTATAAAATTATATTCCTTTCACATCTCCTCTACAACGTACAGGTTGAAAGATTAACTAAGAGACCCCCGCGGTATAAAATCATATTCTTGTCACGTTTCCTCTACAACGTACGGGTTGAAACATGATAGCTAAGGGAACCACGCAACGCGGCAGGGGTTAAACCTAGTTATAATTAATTTTTAATATTTTATATATAATTAAAGAAAACCTAATTTATTATTATTATTATTATTATTATTATTATTATTATTATTATTATTATTATTATTATTATTATTATTATTATTATTATTATTATATGTAAAACCTAAACCACGTTTAGTATCCCTTCTTCTTTGATTGAAAAACAATCCACACCAAAACCCTATTTTGAGAAACCAAAACTTCAGTCGTCAAGTCGCACACTTCAAGTGTTTCTTCGATTAACCTTCTGTAATGATGATGATGATTCGAAACGACGATGCACGGTGATGGACGATGATGATGACGATGACGGTGAAAAAGACGATTGATGGTAATTGCTGAGGTGAACGAAGTTGCAGTTGAACGGTGAGGATGGTGTTGTCGCACACTTGAAGAGTAAGGTTCGCACAGTTTGATGATAGGTCGCACAATCAGCTCGGGTCACACTTTAGGTCTTAAATCAACCTAGCACACTCCAACTATTGAACGTGAAGATGATGTCTGATGATAATAATGTAATTGTACTCGAATCCTGTTTCGAAGACGATGATGATGCGTATTCGGAAATCAAACAGAGATAAAGAACAGTTTCGGATATAAATCGAAATCTAAATTCTAAACTGTCTCGGATGACGGCGTCGTTATGATGATGATGATGGTGTCGGAATTTCTGCTGTGATGATGATTCGAATTGATGATGTTTTCGGGTGTTGGTGAAGACCGGAGGTTGATAAAGATGATAGTTAACGGCAGAGATGATGATTGCTGGTGAAGATTGATGAATATGTGATGATGAGTGGATAATGTTGCACACTATGAACTCTGAATGATGATGAATGTCGCACACTGATATATATAGTCGCACACTCCAACTTAAATTTGTCATACACTAAATTGAACTCCCACACTGTCGCACACTTTAAAAATCAATCCACAACTCAGCATACTTCAATGATGATATTGTCGTACACTTCAACTTTGTAAATAAATCAGCCAATCAAATCCTGAAAATCAAGGGATAAATTTGAAAATTAATTTTTTTTGGTTGCACCAAACCTACCTAAAAACGTGCAAACACAATTGATTTCTCCCTAAAACAGATCAAACGTATGAATTTTCAACTGTTCTTTACGTCTTCAACAAGTTCTTCGTATTCTTCGAATTTGCAAACGGTTTTCTTGTTCTTCGAATGATATCGAACGAACCGAGCCTTTCGAAAGACTTCTTAGGCTCTGATACCAACTGTAAGTCCCAAAAACTTCAATCGGATATCAATAACACTAATCAAAGTGCGGAAAACTGAGAAAAGTGTAGAAGAACAAGAACAATCAATTAATTATATGATCAAAGTGCACACGGTTTCTAAGAATCGTCTGTACACAAACAAAGATTCGAAAATGACTAAGAAGAATAATGAAAAGAACAGCAAGCCTAAAATGGACTAGGCTCACCTTATTTGTAGTTACATATGGTGACCTAATTACAAGCTGGGCCAAGTCCACATGCACAATATTAATTAAACAGGCCCAAATCCCTTAATTAGCCCACATGGCTTATCCCAATGCTATCTAACCCACTAGAAAACTAAGCCCAAGAGCTTATAATTGTGTTTGATAAAGATAAGCGTAAACCTACTCAATTATATGGCCTTACACAATCGGTCTAGTGATGAAAAGACTTACCTTGTGTATGAAAACGGTTGTTTTCGTCACGACAAGTGATGCGGTAACAAGCGCGGTTACCACACATAGCGATGCGGCCCAACACCGCATCCTATTATCAACACAAGTGGGACTGACACTTTGACTTAAGTGTCCAAACCTGCAAGTGGCACTAACAGTAGTCACCTGTCCAGCCCACATGTATGCAACGCTGGCAAACAGACTGACAGACACAGCAGGACGTGGCATCACCCCAGGAAGTGTCCAACACTTCCGTGACCTACGCTTTTGACACACCTACAAAGGGCTGCGCGTTGTTAGTCTAGCCACTCAATTACCCTCTTTCACTCTTCGGCTATAAATACCCATCCCGGACCAGGTTTGAGGTAACGCTAATCTGCTCTCTCACACTTACTACTCAAACACACACTTTGCTCTCAAGCAAATACTGATTCTCATGCCGAAGAGTGGTAACGAGGAGCACCCCCACCCCATCCTCCTTGTTACGAGTCACGGTGTGTTTACTTGTGCAGAAGACAGGTTAGTGGACGGTCCAGCCACCGACCTCGGAAAGAAGGGATTAACCATACTTGACGAGACCAGTGAATTAACCTCCTCGGTTAACCACTGTTTCATCAGGTATATAGGTTTTCGACCCCCTGGTTTTATAATTATTATAGGTATATACGTTTTTGACATCCGGTCGGAAATCTCAAGCTTAACCATTGATCTCGACGCCATAGGTTTGTTGTCATTTTAAATTCGTTATTCTTTTATACGATAATAATGTTTCGGTCTAAATTTTGTGAATTAACACCGTATGTGGTTCATGCCTATTTTTGGTGGTGGTTGACGCACCACAATGCGAAAACTTGTTATCTATCTATCTATGTGTTTTTTTTACCGATTGGATTGGATTTTACTTTTGAGATCGCTGACCCTTTCGTTGAGCTTCAGAATGAAAACCCAAAACTGATGGGCCGAAATTCGAAAACCCAAGCGTGAAACCCTAAGAAGCCCACTATAAATAAAGAAGCAATAGCGATTAGGGTTTCTACTTGTTCACAAACCCTAAGCAGCCGAGAAAGAGAGAGAGAGAGAGAGCTGAAACATGGCTGATTCACTTGTGTTGCGCGGCACCATGCGAGCCCACACCGACTGGGTGACCGCAATTGCCACCCCTATCGACAACTCCGACATGATCGTGACCTCCTCCCGTGACAAATCAATCATCGTGTGGCGTCTGACCAAGGAAGACAAGACTTACGGTGTGGCCCAGCGGCGTCTGACCGGGCACTCTCACTTTGTCCAGGACGTGGTCCTTTCCTCCGACGGCCAGTTCGCCCTCTCGGGATCTTGGGACGGAGAGCTCCGGCTCTGGGATCTGAACGCTGGAACCACCGCCCGGCGCTTTGTGGGGCACACCAAAGACGTCCTCTCCGTGGCTTTCTCCATCGACAACCGGCAGATCGTATCCGCCTCTCGGGACAAGTCCATCAAGCTCTGGAACACTCTGGGCGAGTGTAAGTACACCATTCAGGACGGAGATGCGCACGCTGACTGGGTGAGCTGCGTTCGTTTCAGCCCCAACACTCTCCAGCCCACCATTGTTTCTTCCTCCTGGGATAAGACCGTCAAGATCTGGAACCTCACCAACTGCAAGCTCAGGTCCACCTTGGCCGGCCACGCCGGATACGTGAACACTGTTGCGGTCTCCCCTGATGGTTCCTTGTGTGCCAGTGGTGGCAAAGACGGCATGATTCTGCTCTGGGATCTCTCTGAGGGTAAGAGACTCTACTCTCTCGAAGCTGGGAGCATCATTCACGCTCTTTGCTTCAGCCCCAACAGGTACTGGCTCTGTGCGGCCACCGAGACCAGCATCAAGATCTGGGATTTGGAGAGCAAGACGATTGTCGTTGATCTCAAGGTTGATCTCAAGCAGGAGTCTGAGATGGCTGTTGAGGGCACTGCTACTCAAACTAATGCTGGAAAAACTAAGGTATTCTTTCATTATCATTTGTTAATGAAACTTTTGGCTGTTTTGTGTTGGTTTAGTTTTATTGTTGTATTATATGATGTCATAATCAAGTCGCCTGTCGCATTAACATAAAATTGGCATCGTCAAACTTATAATAATTTGGTGCAGGTTATATACTGCACAAGTTTGAGTTGGAGTGCAGATGGAAGCACTTTGTTCAGTGGGTATACTGATGGAGTTGTTAGAGTTTGGGGGATCGGGCGCTACTAGAAAGGCTCAATGTTACCAGCTTTAAGCTGTGTAGGTTTCAGTTTTTGAATATTTCATCTTTTTATTTGAGGATTTGGTATCGGTTTTATAAATTTTACAAGTTATCTTGTTTTGCCGATTTTTTCTTATAATAATTTACTATCATGTTCTGTGTTATTTCAGTATATGAGCCTTAAATTTTATACTTTTAAAGTCGAATCAAACCGGAACCCAAAGCTTAGTTTGGTTTTGTCATCAACTTACAGGTGGCAATTTTTTACCAGCATGAAGTCATTCCGTCGTGTTTAGATCGCCTTGTATACTAAATGGACTGTGTTAAAATTGACTTGCTACCTTTCTTATGATCTGCTAACACACCCTAACTTGTTAAATCTGTTTTACACGTGTAGGGCTAGGCTATATATTTTAGACATTGAATAAAAATACGTGTTTAGTTTGATAAAATCTGCCAAACGCGATTGATATCTTGTGTTAGACCTTCCGTAGTGGTGGAAGGTGAACCTCCATCGCTCGGTATAGCGCCACCGCACACTTGGTGTACAAATCAGTGTTTTTTAAAAACCAGTTTCGGTTATTGACCGAACCGGTTTTTTTCATCCAAAACGAAAACCGGTTTTTTCTATAACCGGTTTCGGTTACTAACTGGTTTTTCAAGTCCAAAACAATAACTGGTGCAACCGGTTGGGACCGGTTTTTAAAGCAGGTTTCGGTTATCAGCCGGTTTTTCAGATCATAAATCCTAACCGGTCTACAACCGGCGGTTCAGTTCGGTTGTAAAACCGGTTAAAAAAACAGTTTCGGTTTTTTTCCCGGTTTCGGTTCTAAAACCGGTTTTTTTTACACCTCACACTGCCCCGAGGGGCGCTATAGCTTTTGCCGCTGAAAGGCCTGTGAAAAACAAAACGGGTAAAAATTGTCATTGGGGTTTGAAATAATACCGTTTAATGGTAATATGTATTAATAATAATTTTCTTTAACAGTAATACTATTCACCTCACATTTTAAAAAATAAACTCTCTACAACAAATCTTTCACTCTTTATTTTTATAAAACCCTTTAGAATTTTATACCACTCGCTCTTCTACTGTGTATCCCTATAATTGTGGTTTCGTTCCTCCTCGTTCTAGCGGCGACCTGAACCAAACGAAAGCTCTTAACCAACCCGTTGCTCTCGTTCCCACTTGACCCACCACCTATGGAGCCGGGTTTGTCGAGTACAATCAAAGTCAAACCGGCTTCGTGAACCTATTGAACCAAACCTAGACGGTTAGAATCCGAACAACAATACGGGAGGTATCGGCTTGTCACAAGGCGAGCCCGACTTCGTCCCGGAGACACAAACGGAGACCCAACCGGAGGTAGAGGAGCCGGAGACGCAAAGGAACAAAACCAAACGCAACACACAGGTCTCCAATAAAAAGAAAGAAGTAACCGAGTCCCGTTTGAAAAAAACGTGCAACCATGGGATAATAAAGAGGAGTATGCGTTGGCTTGAGCATGGATCTACGTGTCAGAGGATTTTGAAATTTGTAATAATCTTATACCTTTTTTTTTGTAAAAATTTGTTAGTTAAAATGTTTATTAATTTTTTTTAGCTAACAACCAAAATAAAACAAATTTTTTTAAAAACGAATCCGAGAACTATTTTTCGGTCTCATGGGTAGGGATGACGCATACCGACCACCAGATTCAATATCAGGCAAGTGGACCAACATCAATTCCAAGTACACAAATTTCCAATTATATATCAACGTCAAAAAACGGTTGGAAAAGCGGCGAGAGCGACAAGAGCATAATGCGGTCCGCTTTAGTAGAATATCAAGCGACACTAGGGAATTTCTCCTACTTGATAGTTTGGCAACTTCTTCGATATAGCTCTAAATGGGCCAACGCCCCTTCGACGGTAGGAACTTCTTCTGGTCGGTCGGTAAATAGACGATCGTCAAAGAGGTAAAAAATCACCGAGTCAGCCGAACCCGAAACACCAATGTCCGATGCTCGAAATGTCGACTTAAACGATGCTATTAACGGGGGAGGAAGGGGCGGATGAGCTACCACGACTACCTGGCAGAAGAAGCGGTGCAAGATCGAGGAGGCTGAAGTCATCGTCGGGGGGATCCGACTTGAGTCGAGCGTTTTCCGAGATGAACCAACGTTTTCAAGACATACGCGACCTCGGGGATCAACGTATGCAAGAGAACCGGGAAGTGGTCGAGCTTATGAAGGATAGACAATTTGAGAGATACTTTGAGTTTTACTCGAAGCTGTACGACCACCTAACTGGAAAGGCGTTGGAAATGACTCTACAAAGAAAGACGATCATCGAAGAAAATATAATCTTTGAGTTTTAGATAGTTTTTTAATTTTATTGTACGGTTTTTTTTTTTTTTTTTTTACTATTGTAATGTTTTTAATTTAATGAATCGTTTTTTGTTTTAAAATTTTATAAAATTAGAGATTAAATACAAAAAATAATAATCGAGTAATGATAGGTATGTGGTGTTACCACTACACACCCTAGTGATATACCCCCCCCCCCCCCCCCCCTTCATAATTCCTTTCCTGCACTCTTTTGCCATTTGTCACATAACCTCCACCAAAGGGTGCTGTGACACATGGCCTTAGAATCAAATCAAATTGTCATATAAATAGGTCATAGACACTACAACTCGTTTTTTTTTTTTTCTCGTAGTAGTTACTAGGTTACAAATTTGTGTATTACATGGGTTGATAAATGTAATGTTATATAATTAGTAATAAAAAAGTTATGTTATTTATATTTGTATTTTTACCGTAAATATATATTTTTTTAGGAATCTTTTTTGGGTAAAGGGTTACCCTGGTGTATTTTTTTAGGAATCACTTATAAAACCACTTATTATCATTTTTTTCATTTTTTTAATATTTCAACTAACATAATTTCGAAGTTGATGAAGTTTTTAAGTAAAAAATATAAGCTATTTAAAAAATTAATAATTACTTTCATATTTTATTCATGATGATATAATAACTATCTTTAAATAAAAATGAGTATCTATAAATGAGAGATGCGGGAAAACTAAAAAATAGATATCTCCAATGGATGACATGTGACTCACATTGTTTTATTTTATTATATAATATAGATATAGATATCGATATAGATATAGAATAGGTTATGGTACGCATCTATTACATGGGTTGAACAAAGTGTAATTATAAACGATATTCAACAATTCCGAGTATATTAAATAGCACTAGCTCTGCTCCTCCAAACGTGAATGCCGTTTTTACAATAATTATAAAAGCAAAGATAAAATTACACTAGCAAAACATTGAATCCTTAAACCAGTTTAGCAGAAGCCAGTGAAGACGCAAATCTGGTTACTCCTTGGTTTGGAGGCCCGAATCGACTTCTTCACTATAAACAACGCCCTTTATCTTGTAAAACAGAATACCGTAAGCCTTGCCACAGGAAGAGAGGTCTTCCTGTGACCACACTCTTACATGAGAATAAGTTGTGAGTGCATAATGTCTATCACTTCCGTCAATCATGTATTGTAACTTAATCAGATGATTCAAGACTGGTGCTGAACTAAGCTAAACATAAAGTTGATGTGTTTTAAAGTCTATCCGAACGGATGGACATCAGGTCCATTAGTGTGACATCTGTGCTTGTGTAATCATTGTACAACTTTGAACAGGTCAGTTATCAATAAAACAATGTATTTTGACCCCAATATTTGTTTATTTATGTTTGACAATTTGCACGTTATGATTTTTGTTCGATTTTAAACTCTAAATCGCTTTCTGGAAAATTATACGCAATCTGATGCGTAAACGTAATCAGTTTAACATGAAATACACTCCGGAATATCAACATATGATTAACATACCTTAAATAACCTTTACATAACTTAGAAATAAATTTTGAAGGGTTTGGTATGGCAAAAACAAGTTTATTCGACTACAGGGACTACTTACGACAAATTGTGAAAGTCTACCGATTCGTATAGTAATGCAGATTCCAGAACATGATCATAAGCTAAAAATACCATAAATAACCTTAACATAGCTTAGAAATGAGCTTTGAGGGGTTCGGTGTGAGAAAATATGTTTATTTGATCAACAGGGACTAAAAGCGTCAAAAACTGCGTAAGTTTGCATTTACGCGCATATCTTACGTTCTGACCATATCCGGACATCCAAAAATTTTTGTAATCATTAAAATATTTTATTTTAGTGATGGGAATGAAAAATTACCCGACGAATCGCAATTTGGATCGTTTTCACGTCCGTTCGAGTTTTCGTCGTAATTAACCGAACAACGAGGCCGTACGACCAAATGAACCGACATCCATGATATTTTCAAGCATATTTCATGCCCCCTATACTTTAACATCCTTGTAGAGCCTTGAAATTGGGTTATGGGGGATAAACGCATCGAAAAACAAGTTTTAAGCATGCAGGGACCTGTTCTGTCAAAACTTGAAACTTTTATCTGACCTCCCTCGCGCCAGAACCAGGTACTCCTGGCGCGCCACGCGACAGCACCTATTTCCAGAAATTTTCAATTCTGCATTTCAGCAGCTAGAACATGGTTTTAATCATGGTTTTTCAATACCTTGAGCTGGTTTAAGTATTCTCCAAGCCCTCTAATCAGATTATAACATGTGTAGGGCTAGGATCATGCTTTGATTCACTCAATAACACTTGGAATGATCTTATGGTGGCATGATTTCCTATAAATACCCACCTCATTTCACAACTCCAACTTGCTCATTCTATTTTCTTCTCTAATCTGATCTATTGGAGGCTCTCACACTTGTTGAAGGCCTCCTACCTGGTTTTCTAGTTCTTTTCTTCAAGCATTGGACCTTTGTAAGTGTTCTTTCATGCTTGTTCTTGCTATTTCAAGCAAGAAAGTCAAATAGTGTTTGACTTTCTGCTTTGACCATGATATGGTCAACACAAAGTTCGTTTGAACTTTGCAACGTGAGCGTAATCACGATGGTTATAGTCCCTTGTGACTATACCTACTGATTACCACGTTGATTAGTCAAAGTGACGAGTCATAGTTTCGGTCAAAATGCCGATTATGCGCATTTTGAGACGAAACTATTTTCGGGTACCAAAACACTTTGTTTTGATATCAAATCAGTTTTCTAACTTAGTTAAACATGTTTTAACATGTTTAACTCGTCACTTTTAGTTTAATGCTTACTTAGGGTCGTAAGTTAAGCGGTCTAAACAACCGCTTAGACTTTCGAACCCGACCCGTTTGGTCGATCATTAGGATTCGACCAAACACATTATGTGACCATAGTTGTATAGGGAATAACCTTCCGAGGTTATACCTTATGGTCACTTAGTTTAATTAGTTGTATGATAGGTAGTTTATATGCCTTAGGAAAATGACCAAAATGCCCTTTTTGTGCATAATTTCATTTTAAGCATATGTAACCTAAATTTTGTCACTTAAACTGATTATGCAACATATTTAAACATGTTAGGGCATATAATACTTGTCATAGGACTAGTTAGGCTACTCGTTTGCACTTTTGCGCAAATGACGCGTTAAAGTAGCATAAGCTACCTAAACGGGTCATAACGGGTCATAAGCATTTAAGGTAGGTTCCAATTCAGAATGTAGGCTTTGTTAAACCATATCATATGAGTTCCAATACTCATTTGGTTTACAAGACCTTATTCTATCCTATCTCCCGATTTAGGTTCGGTTTATTAACATAGTTACCTATATTAGGTGCCGTTTGATTCCGTGATCCTTCGAGCGTTACTTGGTTGTTATTCCAAGACTATTAACCAATATCAAGTGAGTACATAGTCCCGTCTTTTACCTTTTTCAAATATTTTGGGGTGATACACATGTGCCTACTTGTTATTTTCATGCTTTCATGACATATACTTGCTATGTTCATTAGTACGCATATAGTACATGATTTCATTTATGCTTTGCTATGTATGTTGACTGAGCATGCTAGCACATTGATTTCATAAACACTTTTGTTGCATATGTTTACTCAGCATATGGACACATTGATTTACATTACATTTCTGCTATGAATGTTTACTGAGCATGCTAGCACATTGAATTTCATGAACATTTCTACTTTGTATGTTTACTTAGCATACTTAGTACATGGTTTTTACATAACATGCTTACATTTCGTATGACATTTGGTATGTTTAACGGGACTAAAATACGTTCATTAACATTGATCACGCCGCTCGGTAGTATGTAGTGGTACCATAGGACTTGACAAATCCTGTTTCCGGTTTCCTAGGTTTGTTTGGAAGTAGGAAATGACAGAATCCGAAAACATTTTTGATAAACCTTTAACTTGTTAAGGGTTTATCCGACAATCTCAAGGCTTGAATGTATGCGATAAACATTACTGCATAGATGTTTGTATCAATAAAAGCATTGGTTTTTGCAAAACATATCTTTTGATTTAAATTTAGATTTATTCAAAGACTTTGTTTTGTACATTTTACATATGGGGTTGAGTAAATACTCTTTATTCACCATACATGACATTTTGGTTTCACATGACATTTGATTTATACATTGAGATATACATGTGGTTTGAGTAAATACTTTTTTTATTCACCATACAAGACATTGTTATTACTTGACATTTGTTTTAAAAGACATGATTTACACATGACATTGAAACATTAAACATTGTTATACATGAAAATTTGACATTAGTTTAAACAAGGCATTTTGGTGGTTTATTTGGTAAGTGATTTAAATAACGAGGCGTGGGTAATATGATAAAAGCATGGTGGATACGCCGCTGGTACTTCCTATATATAAGTGCTTTTATGATATTACATATCGTATCGTTATCTAAATCATTTCGACAAAGACATGATACATTTTACACAATCGACACATTTTCACAAGACATTGATTTACAATCGACATATTTTATACAAACTCATTTTTACTTGGTTATTACTTAACCATACATCTTTCTTTAATATCATTTGATTTTCATATCGATTTTCATATGATTTTATAAAGAAAAACATTTTACAAGATTCATGACCAACTTTTTGTTAAACTTTTCTTTTAACTTACAAGTCATGAATCCTGCTTCAACAAAACCTATGTATCTCATAGGCATTTTTATGCTGACGTACCTATTTTCACATGTGTTTCAGGAACTAATGCATAAGGTTGATCAGGATACACTTAGGCGGACTCGGGCCTTAGTGATTTAAAAGATGCAAGAATAGTTTATCTCATGTTATGTTTTCTTTAAGTTTCAAGACAATGTAAACACTTAAATAAATAAAACCAAACTTTAAATGCCATGGTTGTGAAACAATAATTCTGTCGCTCCACTCCCTGACGTTTCCGCCATGGTTTGTTGTTTTACGCGGTCAGGGCGTGACAGAAGAGTTGGTATCAGAGCTCATGGTTATAGGGAATTAGGTTATTAGTAATGCTTTGACCTAGACTATAACCTTTCTAGGACCCTAACATAAGTTATCTTGTGTTTAGATCTTAAAACAATACCGTCACCTATCTTTAGGTGATAACCACAACAAGAACACAAATTACAAACCCGTTTTGAAAATCAATCATCTATTCTTAGATGATTTGTTATAAGGTTTTGAACCTTCAAAGTTTTCAAAATCTCGTCAAAGTTTGGGTCTAAATAATGTGAACACGTGCAATTTGGAAGGGTGGGTGCCTATACCTCGAGTTTTCTGTCTAGGCTAGAGTGTTCGTAGAAATCCACATAATCGGACCGGTCACTCTTACCTGGGAACTCTTGGGGTGAGTGTCCACTTATAGGCTAAAGCATGTCTTCGTGATACATTATTATGACCCATTTACTTTGATTAGTCAATGTGTGTCGTTTGTTTATTCTATGGTAACGAACGAATGACCACCATCCTTACTTTTTGTCGATATTTGTAACATCTCATTTTTATCCAATGACATCTCATTTTTCATCATATCATCTCACTCGTTTCCTCTCATGTTTTCCTCTTTTAGAATGCCTCCTCGATGATGTGACACCTGTGCCTCTACGACCATCAAACAAATACCAAATCAATGAAATATTGTGTTTCATGCTTGGGATTTGTATAAATATGTGTATCATGTGCACATATCAATTCATGTTCGATTTCAAGCTTTAAATCGCTTTCTGGAAGGTTATAAGCGAACTGATACGTAAATATAACCAGTTTAATGCAACAAACACTCTGGAACAGTGACATAGGCTTAACATACCTTAAATAACCTTTACATAACTTAGAAATAAGTTTTGGAGGGTTTGGTATGCCGAAATCAAGTTTATTCGCTTATAGGGACTAATTTTGACAAACTGCGAAAGTATGCCGATTCATACTGTAACGAACATTCCGGAACTTGATCATAAGTTAAATATGCCCTAAATATCCTTTACATAGCTTAGAAATAGGCTTTGAAAGATTCAGTATGCTAAAAATAAACTTTATTGATCAACAGTGACTAAAAGCGTCAAAAAGTGCATACGTTTGCATTTTCGCGCATATCTTACGTTCTGAATATATCCGGACATCCAAAAATTTATGTAATCATTAAAATATTTTATTTTATTGATTGGCATGATAAAAATCCATTCGTCGCGTAATTTGGATCGTTTTTGCGTTCGTTACGATTTCCGTCGTAATTAACCGAACAACGCAACCGTACGACCAAACGAACCGACATACGAGATATTTTTGAGCACATTTCAAGTTCCCTATACTTTAACTTTATTTTAGAGCCTTGAAATGGGGTTAACGGGGCTTAAAAGTGCCAAAAATCAAGTTTTATAAGTGCAGGGACCATTTTTGAAATTTCTGGCAGATACATTGAACTTGGTCCATTTTTGAGGTTTTGATGGTTTTAAGCCAAGGTTTTGCACTCTATGGGCTGGAATTTGATGGTTTTAAGTATTCCCATGGTTTTGAAAACCATGTGCCCACTTGTAAGGTCAAGATCAATGCACGATTTGCGAGAAACGATCCTAACGGTTCTCTGAAATCTATAAATACCCAAGCTCTCATTCCATTTTCCTCACACCTTGATCTAATTTTATGCTCTAAGTTGAAGCTTTATGCTTCATACCTGAGTATTTAGATCAAGTTCTTCTAGCTTGGACCCTTTGTAAGTATTCTTTCGTGTTTTTATCCGTTTTAAGCGTAAAAGTCAAACAGTGTTTGACTTTCTGCTTTGACCAGTCTATGTTCAACACGAAGTTCGTTTGAACTTCGTAACGTGAGCGTAATCACGATGGTTATAGTCTCTTGTGACTATACCTACTGATTACCACGTTGATTAGGTGTAGTGACGAGTCATAGTTTCAGTCAAAATGCGTATTCTTGCTTATTTTGCAACCAAACTATTCGGTATCAAGACCCTTTGTCTTGATATCAAACTTGTTTTCTAACTTCGTTAAACATGTTTTAACATGTTTAGCTCGTCACTTTAGGTTTAGTGCTTATATAGGGTCGTAAGATAAGCGGTCTAAACAACCGCTTAGACTTTCGAACCCGACCCGTTTGGTCGATCATTGGGATTCGACCAAGCATTTATTGTGACCATAGTTGTATGGGGAATAACCTTCCGATGTTATACCTTTTGGTCACTTCGTTTAGTTAGTTGTATGATAGGTAATTTATATGCCTTAGGAAAATGACCAAAATGCCCTTTTTATGCATAAATTCATTTTAAGCATATGAAACATAAATTTTGGCATCTAAACTGATTAGGCAACATTATTAGACATGTTAAGGCATATAATACTTGTCATAGGACAAGTTAGACGGTCTGAACGCGTTTTACGCGAACGACGCGTTAAAGTGGCGTAAGCTACCTTAACGAGTCGTAATGGGTCGTAAGCACTTAGGTTAGGTTTCGTTCTAGAATGTAGGCTTTGTTAAACCATATTACATGAGTCCCTACACTCATTTGGTTTACGAAACCTCATTTTATCCAATCCTTCGATTTAGGTCCGGTTTATTAACATAGTTACCTATATTAGGTGCTGTTTGATTTCCGTGTTCCCTCTAGCTTGCTTGGTTGTTATTCAAGACTTCTAAGCATCCTCAAGTGAGTACATAGTCCCCTCTTTTACCGTTTTAAACTGTTTTGGGGTGAAACACATGTGCCTACTTGTTACTTTCATGCTTTTATATCATATGCTTGTTACGTTCATTAGTACGTAGATAGTACATGATTTCATTATGTTTTGCTATGTATGTTCACTTAGCATGCTAGCACATTGATTTTCGTATATTACATTTTGTTGCATATGCTCCCCCAGTATATGGACACATTGTTTTGTATTTTGAACCGTTGAAGCCGTTTGATCTATGTGAATTATTTGAACTGTTGGAATCGTTTGAATCTGATTGATTATGTGAACTGTTTGTAACTGTTAGATTTATGTGAACCGTTTGTAACTGTTTGATTTATGTGAACCGTTTGAATCTGTTTGAACCGTTGGGTTAGGGAAGTGATTAGGTAACGGGGCGGGTGCAATGCGTTAAAAGCATGGTGGATACGCCGCTGGTACTTCCTATATATAAGTGCTTTTAACACATTGTATATCATTGTGTTATCTAGACCACTTGGGAAAGGTATTCAAAACAAAGTTATATTACAAGGTTTTTCTAACAATATAAACATTCGAGTTTTATTTCAAAAACGATTTACAATTTGGGTTTACTTAAACAAATATTTTGGAGTTAAGATTCTTGGTATCGAGGTTTTATAAAACAAATCTGTTTTGACATAGTTATTTCAATTTACATTACAAACATTTTACAAAACTTGGTTTTCTAATTATTAAGTAACAAAGGTATTCAACTGATTTTTTTTAAAAATGTAAACGAGCCATGAATCTTATACTCACATAAAACCTATGTACTCGCCGGCATTTTTATGCTGACGTATTTTCACATGTGTTTCAGGTACCATAGTTGGTGATATTTGATGATGATATTGATGCATGCTCACATAGGAACGGACGAGGCCTTAGTGACTTAAAAACAATGAAAGTCTATTTGTCATGTTTTGTTTCTAATTTCAATGTACTGTAAAACATTTAATTCAATAAAACAAAACTTCAATCCATGTGTTATGAAACAATGATTCTGTTACAACACTCCCCGACGTTTCCGCCACGATTTGTTGTTTTATCGTGGTCGGAGTGTGACAGAAAAGTTGGTATCAGAGCCCATGGTTATAGGGAATTAGGTTATTAGTAATGCTTTGACCTAGACTATAACCTTCCTAGGACCCTAACGCGAGTTTACTTGCGTTTAGTCATAAAACAATACCGTTGCCTATCTTTAGGCAACAACCACAATGAGAACATAAATTTCGAATCCGCATTGAAAACTAGTCATCTGTTCTAGGATGATTTATTATAAGGTTTTAAACCTTCAAAGTTTTCAAAATCTCATCAAAGTTTGGGTCTAAATAATGTGAACACGTGCAAACTGGAAGGGTGGGTGCCTGTACCCTGAGTCTTCTGTCTAAGGCTATAGTGTTCGTACAAATCCGCAGTATCGGACCAGTCACTCTTACCTGGGAACTCTTGGGGTGAGTGTCCACTTATAGGAGAGCATGTCTTCGCGATACATTATGAGGACCTATTTACTTTGATTCAGCTTTTGTGTGTCGTTTGTTTGCTTCGTGGTTCGAACAAATGACCATCACCCATGCCTTTTGGTCGGTAATTGTAACATCCTTACCCAATGCCATTTCATTTGTTTTCTCCCTTGTTTCCCCTTTTAGAATGCCTCCCCGACGCGACAATCAGGTACCTAATGAAGAGCTGGCAGCTATCATTACGCAGCAAATGGCTGCTGCAATCCCAAACATCATTGCTCAATGTAACCTAGCCCTCAACAACAATAATGCTCCATGCAACTTCAAGACATTCAACTCTGCCCAGCCATCAAAATTTTCTAGGTCTCAAGGAGCGACCGCACTTCTGCAATGGTTCGAGAGTCTAGAGAGCACCTTCAGACATGTTCAATGTCCAAATGAGCGAAAGGTAGAGTTCGCATCTAGTGTTTTTGAGAAACGAGCCTTAACATGGTGGAATGGTGTGATGAGGGACAGGGGTGCCGACGTGGCACTGGCTCAAACATGGGAAGAGCTTCGAGCTCTAATGATGAGGGAATTCTGTCCTTGTAATGAGATTAGAGCATTGGAAAGGGAATTCGACAATCTTAAGCAAGATAGCGGTGAGCATCGAGCCTACACTGACCGTTATGAGGAGTTAAGTCTGTTATGCCCGAACATGGTCAAGCCTTTGGATAAGGCAATCGAAAAATACATTGATGGCCTCCCTGACTCAGTACAGGACATTGTGACTGGTAGCAACCCCACTACAGTTAGACAGGCCATTGAGCTATCCGCTACCTTGACTGAATCTCAGATCAGGAAAGGTAAACTTTTTCAAAAAGGTGACAAGAAACCGATCAAGGAATCGAAATCGAAGGATGAACAGACTGGATCCCCCAAGAAGTCAAAGAAGCGAAAGGCTTCTCAGAACTTCGCAGTGGTTGATCACAATGATCAAGCCATCCCCAACCAACCAGCTCAACCCCCTGCTAGGAAGCCATACAACGGAACTGCACCCTTGTGCAACCAATGTAGCCATCACCATCATGACAATGTAAAGTGCCGCAAATGTCAAACTTGTGGACTTATAGGCCATACAGCAAGAGTTTGCCCAGCTGCAGCTGCACCAAATCAAGCTGCCAACAATCCTACTCAAGCTCATTTTCTACCAGGTTCTTGCTTCAACTGTGGTGAGATGGGCCATTTTCGAAGGAATTGCCCAAAGCTTGCTAATGCAAATCCAGCGCAGGGATGAGCATCTGACCGATTGGAAGACAACGCTATTTAGAAATAATTAAGCTTTATGTATTATTTTCTTTTGTTGTCAAGGTCTATGAAACAGTTGTTGATGTTGTTTATTAATAAATCTTTGATTTACATTGCAATGTATTCATGTGGTTGCATGTATAAACAACATATCCCCTACAATACGGACAATCAAGGAATCGTATTCCTTGAAGAACAGACTACTCCCAAAACTCTTCCATTCTATGATCTCTTGCGTTTCCACGAAAATCCTAAGTACCCATTTCTTCCAAGGAAAACAAAGTACAAGGCGCAAGTTACAACTTTGGACGTATACCCAAAATACCACTATAAATCCTTAATAGGGTACCTAAGGGTATTTCCGTAAGTCCTTAATTGTTGTGTATATTAATTCGAATGTTATGATTCCTTGTAATCAAAAATCGAATTTTTGGAAGATCATTCTATCTTTTCAGATAGATTCTTGAGGACGTTGAAGTCCATCGACTGGGTTCCTGGTATACCTTGAATACCCATGTTCAAATCAGCGTCAAGTTAACAAAATAATAACAAATTAATTATGTGCTTATGTGTTGACCCAATCAAAGTTGTCTCAAGCTTGTTCAAATTCTATCCCTTTCACATTATGAAATACACTGTGCAGACTGTGCAAGGAATTACATAATTATGGATGCATACATAATTATGGAATTCAGTGCACAGAAACCACAACAAGTTTTGTCATGTGTCTAGAGTTAATTCTATTCATTCCCATTTCTAATGAAGCACCTGTTGAAAATGCTCCGTCCGTTCATTTTCATTTCTGAAGAATGTTCGTTGAGGGAAATGAATATCCTTTTGAGTTAACTCCATTCATTTCCATTTCTGATGAAGCACCCGTCGAAAATGACTCCGTCCGTTCATTTTCGTTTCTGAAGAATGTCCGTTGAGGAAATGAATATCCTTTTGTTATTCTATTCATTTCCATTTCTGAAGAATACCCGTTGAAAATGACTCCGTCCGTTCATTTTCATTTCTGAAGAATGTCCGTTGAGGAAAATGAATATCCTTTTGTTTATTCCATAATTTCCATTCCTAAGGAAGCACCCGTTTAAAATGACTCCGTCCGTTCATTTTTGTTTCTGAAGAATGTCCGTTGAGGAAATGACAGGATTATGCCTTGTATATCATTGGTGGTTATTTAACACAAAGTCACAGACAGACTCCTACGAATAAATTTCGGGACGAAATTTCCTAAAGTAGGGGAGACTGTGACACCTGTGCCTCTGCGACCATCAAAAAAATACCAAATCAATGAAATATTTTGTTTCATGCTTGGGATTTGTATAAATATGTGTATCATGTGCACATATCAATTCATGTTCGATTTCAAGCTTTAAATCGCTTTCTGGAAGGTTATAAGCGAACTGATACGTAAATATAACCAGTTTAATGCAACAAACACTTCGGAACAGTGACATAGGCTTAACATACCTTAAATAACCTTTACATAACTCAGAAATAAGTTTTGGAGGGTTTTGTATGCCGAAATCAAGTTTATTCGCTTACAGGGACTAATTTCGACAAACTGTGAAAGTATGCCGATTCGTACTGTAATGAACATTCCGAAACTTGAAAATAATTTAAATATGCCCTAAATATCCTTTACATAGCTTAGAAATAGGCTTTGAAGGGTTCAGTATGCTAAAAATAAACTTTATTGATCAATAGGGACTAAAAGCGTCAAAAAGTGCATAAGTTTGCATTTTCGCGCATATCTTACGTTCTGAATATATCCGGACATCCAAAAATTTATGTAATCATTAAAATATTTTATTTTAGTGATTGGCATGATAAAATTCCATTCGTCGCGTAATTTGGATCTTTTTTGCGTTCGTTACGATTTCCGTCGTAATTAACCGAATAACGCAACCGTACGACCAAACGAACCGACATACGAGATATTTTTGAGCACATTTCAAGTTCCCTATACTTTAACTTTATTTTAGAGCCTTGAAATGGGGTTAACGGGGCTTAAAAGTGCCAAAAATCAAGTTTTACAAGTGCAGGGACCATTTTTGAAATTTCTGGCAGATACATTGAACTTGGTCCAATTTTGAGGTTTTGATGGTTTTAAACCAAGGTTTTGCACTCTATGGGCTGGAATTTGATGGTTTTAAGTATTTCCATGGTTTTGAAAACCATGTGCCCACTTGTAAGGTCAAGATCAAAGCACGATTTGCAAGAAACGATCCTAACGGTTCTCCGAAATCTATAAATACCCAAGCTCTCATTCCATTTTCCTCACACCTTGATCTAATTTTATGCTCTAAGTTGAAGCTTTATGCTTCATACCTGAGTATTTAGATCAAGTTCTTCAAGCTTGGACCCTTTGTAAGTATTCTTTCGTGTTTTTATGCGTTTTAAGCGTAAAAGTCAAACATTGTTTGACTTTCTGCTTTGACCAGTCTATGGTCAACATGAAGTTTGTTTGAACTTCCTAACGTGAGCGTAATCACGATGGTTATAGTCTCTTGTGACTATACCTACTGATTACCACGTTGATTAGGTGTAGTGACGAGTCATAGTTTCGGTCAAAATGCGTATTCTTGCGTATTTTGCAACCAAACTATTCTTGGGTATCAAGACCCTTTGTCTTGATATCAAAATTGTTTTCTAACTTCGTTAAACATGTTTTAACATGTTTAGCTCGTCACTTTAGGTTTAGCGCTTATATAGGGTCGTAAGATAAGAGGTCTAAACAACCGCTTAGACTTTCGATCGATCATTAGGATTCGACCAAGCATTTACTGTGACCATAGTTGTATAGGGAATAACCTTCTGAGGTTATACCTTATGGTCAATTCGTTTAGTTAGTTGTATGATAGGTAATTTATATGCCTTAGGAAAATGAACAAAATGCCCTTTTTACGCATAAATTCATTTTAAGCATATGAAACATAAATTTTGGCATCTAAACTGATTAGGAAACATTATTAGACATATTAAGGCATATAATACTTGTCATAGGACTAGTTAGGCGGTCCAAACGCGTTTTACGCGAACGACGCGTTAAAGTGGCGTAAGCTACCTTAACGAGTCGTAATGGGTCGTAAGCACTTAGGTTAGGTTTCGTTTTAGAATGTAGGCTTTGTTAAACCATATTACATGAGTCCCTACACTCATTTGGTTTACGAAACCTCATTTTATCCAATCCTTCGATTTAGGTCCGGTTTATTAACATAGTTACCTATATTAGGTGCTGTTTGATTTCCGTGATCCCTCTAGCTTGCTTGGTTGTTATTCAAGACTTCTAAGCATCCTCAAGTGAGTACATAGTCCCCTCTTTTACCGTTTTAAACTGTTTTGGGGTGAAACACATGTGCCTACTTGTTACTTTCATGCTTTTATATCATATGCTTGTTACGTTCATTAGTACGTAGATAGTACATGATTTCATTATGTTTTGCTATGTATGTTCACTTTGCATGCTAGCACATCGATTTTCGTATATTACATTTTGTTGCATATGCTCCCCCAGTATATGGACACATTGATTTACATTTTGAACCGTTGAAGCCGTTTGATCTATGTGAATTATTTGAACTATTGGAACCGTTTGAATCTGATTGATTATGTGAACCGTTTGTAACTGTTAGATTTATGTGAACCGTTTGTAACTTTTTGATTTATGTGAACCGTTTGAATCTGTTTGAACCGTTGGGTTAAGGAAGTGATTAGGTAACAGGGCGGGTGTAATGCATTAAAAGCATGGTGGATACGCCGCTGGTACTTCCTATATATAAGTGCTTTTAACACATTATATATCATTGTGTTATCTAGACCACTTGGGCAAGGTCTTCAAAACAAAGTTATATTACAAGGTTTTTCTAACAATATAAACATTCGAGTTTTATTTCAAAAACGATTTACAATTTGGGTTTACTTAAACAAATGTTTTGGAGTTAAGATTTATGGTATCGAGGTTTTATAAAACAAATCTGTTTTGACATAGTTATTTCAATTTAGATTACAAACATTTTACAAAACTTGGTTTTATAATTATTAAGTAACAAAGGTATTCAACTGATTTTTTTTTAAAATGTAAACGAGCCATGAATCTTATACTCACATAAAACCTATGTACTCGCCGACATTTTTATGCTGACGTATTTTCACATGTGTTTCAGGTATCATAGTTGGTTACATTTGATGATGATATTGATGCATGCTCACATAGGAACGGACGAGGCCTTGGTGACTTAAAAACAATGAAAGTCTATTTGTCATGTTTTGTTTCTAATTTAAATGTAATGTAAAACATTTAATTCAATAAAACAAAACTTCAATCCATGTGTTATGAAACAATGATTCTGTTACAACACTCCCCGATGTTTCCGCCACGATTTGTTGTTTTATCGTGGTCGGGGTGTGACAGACGAGACGCACAACAACCTAACGCCGAACTGGCGGCTATCATAGCGCAGCAAATGACTGCTGCACTTCCAGATCTCATTGCTCAAATTAACCAAGCCAACAATAACAATAATGCACCTGCTCCGTGCAACTTTAAACAGTTTAATTCGGATAAACCACTCAAGTTTAGTGGTTCTGAAGGAGTAACTGGGCTCCTACAGTGGTTCGAGAGTATTGAGAGTACTTTTCGCCATGTTCAGTGTTCTGATAATCATAAAGTCGAGTTTGCTTCTAGTGTATTTCAAAAGAGGGCTCTTACTTGGTGGAATGGAGTAACGAGGGATCGTGGTGCTAATGTTGCTTTGGGTCAAACCTGGGAAGAGCTTAGGGCTCTAATGATGAGGGAATTCTGTCCTTGTCATGAACTCAGGGCTTTAGAAATGGAATTTGATGACCTGAAACAAGACAGTGGTGAACACCGTGCTTATACCAACAGATATGAGGAGTTGAGTTTACTATGTCCCACAATGGTTACCCCGCTGGATAAAGCTATTGAAAGGTATGTCGATGGTTTGTCTTACCCTGTGCAAGATGTCGTTACTGGTAGCAATCCTATCACTGTTCGCCAGGCCATGGAGTTGGCTGCGACCTTGACTGAGTCACAAATCAGGAAAGGTAAACTCCACAGGAAGGGTGACAAGAAACAGAAACAGTCCGACGAGAGTGAGAAACAAAAGGGCAAGAAAGCTGAGTCTTCGAAGAAGTCTAGGAAGTGCAAGGCTTCCAAGAACTTCACTGTTACCACACTGGCTAATCAGACATCTCCAAATCAGCCCGTGCAACCACCTGCCAAGAAACCGTACATTGGCAATGCACCTCTGTGCAACAGGTGTAACAGCCACCATCAACTGCACGTTCAGTGTCGTTATTGTACCAACTGTGGGAAATCTGGTCATCTTGCCAACACATGTCATCTTGCTCCTAACCAGAATCAAGCAACTCAAAACCCTGCACAACAGCCTGTTCAACAACCAGCACAAGCTGCATGACCTCACTACCCGCCTGGTTCCTGCTACAATTGTGGGGATCTGACCCACTACAGAAATCAATGCCCGAGGTTGGCTAATGCAAATCAGGCACATGCTCGTGGACGAGTCTTCAACATGAATGAAAACGAGGTGCGTGCAGACAACGAGGTGGTGAATGGTACGTTCTTTGTTAACAATCAACCTGCTTCTGTTCTTTTTGATTCGGGTGCCGATAAGAGTTTTGTGTCATTGTCCTTTGAGCCTTTGATTTCCATGACTAGAACAAAACTAGGAGAGCCCTTGATAGTTGAAGTTGCTAGTGGTGAACTCGTTGTACTCGATTCTGTTCTTCGAAACTGTCAGTTGAACCTAAATAACCATCTTTTTCCTATCGATCTCACGCCAATGCAACTTGGAAGTTTTGATGTTATAGTAGGAATGGATTGGTTAGCCAAATACCATGCAGAGGTGGTTTGTTTTGAGAAGATTGTCCGTATACCGCTTTCGACTGGTGAAATCTTAGAGGTTGATGGTGAGAAACCTGCTAGTAGTCTTAAACTCATGACGGGTACTCAAGCTCAAAAGTATCTACGTAAGAACTATGTGGCCTTCATGGCACATGTCGTAGAGGAGAAAGGCAAAGGTAAGACCATTCAAGATATCCCTGTTGTTCGGGATTTTCCTGAGGTTTTTCTTGAAGAATTACCTGGTTTACCCCCAGCACGCCAAGTTGAGTTTTGTATTGTATTGATCTTGTACCTGGTGCTAATCCTATTGCTAAATCTCCGTATCGTCTTGCACCATCTGAGATGCAGGAATTATCTAAACAGCTTCAGGAGCTTTCTGACAAAGGATTTATTCGTCCGAGCTTTTCACCGTGGGGTCCCGTTTTTTTTTTTTTTTTGGGTAAAGGGTTACCCCGGTTAATTTTATATCACACCAAAAGAAAACAAGTGAGAAGCAAAAACAAAAAGAAAGATGGATCATTCAGGATGTGTATCGATTATCGTGAGCTCAATAAACTCACTATCAAGAATCGATATCCCCTACCTCGCATTGATGATCTCTTTGATCAGTTATAGGGTGCTACTTGTTTTTCAAAGATTGATCTACGTTCTGGGTATCATCCGCTTCGTGTACTTGAAGAAGATATTCCCAATACTGCATTCCGCACAAGATATGGTCATTATGAGTTTACTATTATGCCCTTCGGTTTAACTAATGCTCCTGCTGTTTTCATGGACTTGATGAATAGGGTTTGTAAACCTTATTTGGACAAGTTCATCATCATTTTCATTGATGACATTTTGATTTATTCAAAGACACGAGCCGATCGTGAACAACATCTCCGTCTTACTATGGAACTCCTAAAGAAAGAACAGCTTTTCGCCAAATTCTCCAAGTGCGAATTTTGGCTTAAGGAAGTTCAATTTTTGGGACACATCTTCAACGAACAAGGTTGTTGGATCATGTTTGCGACCCTAAACAGTCAGTAAAGGCAGTTCATCTTCGTTTACAGAGGCGGAATCAAAGTAAACAAAGTCACAACAGCTTGTTCCTTTCAATTCTTTTCTATTAATGCTTTTTCGAGACTTTACAATGATTTCTGATGAAATTTTGGCAGCACCTTGTCTCTCTCACACACACACAAGTTCGCTTCAAATGACACGCACATCACCTATTTATAGTTGACAGGGTTTCGCTTGAATGTGCACAGGTTGCTTTCAAGCGAACTAGCAAGATGTTGGTTTCGCTTGAATATGACATGTTGTCATTTCAAGCGAACTGCCATATTTAACACATACAAACCCTAATTTCAACTCTATTGTGTGCTCGCTCATTCTATCTAGACATAAGACTCAATTAAGACGTAGTTAACAGACACTAAGTGTACCAACAGACTCCCCCTTGGATGTTGACGAAGTTTTCGGCGTCAAGTCTTTAGTCTTTGTCTCTCTCCAAATTTTCTTCACATTGTAAAAGCTCTCTCAATCTTTATCTTCAAACTTTAATCTTTAATCTCCCCTTTGATTGTTGATCTAGACTTCTGACTCCCCCTTTCACAGACTCCCCTTCTCGATAAGCTAGGGCTTAAATTCTGGTTCAAACTTTAACATTTTGTTGCCATGGGGATTCCTGTTACCTGCATATACTCTACCCAAAAATAAGATATATGACAAGAACGGTATCAATCCATACTTACCATTCAACCACAATTGATAGTCTAACCAGTGTTTAAAAAACCACTTAAGTATTCAGGTCCAATTTAATGACCCTGATTACTCAATTAATCTACCAAGTCCAACTTAATGACCTTGGTTGATCAGAGATAAATCACACTGACATTTTGTTCAACTTTTTCTGAAAATTTACAAGTTTCAAATTAATGAACTTGTTTTGATATTTCAACTTCTCAAACTTATCATGTTTAAACTCATCATCCAGCCCAGAAACTTCCTGCATCTGCTTCAATTTGTATCTGAAGATCAACTCTCCACTTTGGTTTGTCAAAAATAAAGCAGAAATGTAAAATCTTTTTGAATTTTTAATAAAGTTTCTAAACTAGAAAAGAAATACAGAACTAAAATGCAATAAAAGTAAACTATTTACAAATATATTTTTGGATAAGCGTGTTAGGGAATCATATCAACTATTCGACAAGTCACAAGTATCGTTAAGCTTCAATTACATACTCAGAATTAAACAATTCGCTTAGATTGTCGATATACTGATCCATTTTAAATTCTCACACACATTTCAATCTGTCCAGGATACGGATTTAGTGTTTTAGAGACTTAAACTTATACGTGTGTTCCACCTCTTGAATATACTCCCGTATCCAGATCCCAATATTCAGTCTTACAGGTGAGTATACCACAAATGATATCTGTAAGGGGAATAAATTATGAAACGTACGAAACCGTGAGAGCTCAGGTCAGAACTACCGTTCAGCAGAGAGATCACGAATCGACTTGGGTGTGTCCCCTTTAGAGGATCTTTTTTACAACAGCATTGATTAGCAATTTTATTGTCTTATCATTTATGCTGGGGGTGATGCTATGTTTCAAGCATTTGTGGAAAGTATTATTCGAGGACTAGGTCAGAACTTCCATTCAGCAGAAGTCCCGGAATAATACCCCAGATATCACTGAGTATAAAGACCTAGTATATCAGAAAAAGGAATCTTTCAAACAAGATTTCAGGTGTTACCTATATATCCAAGTAGTGTTCCCCACGAAATAAGTAAGTAAAGATTTAAGTTTATATCCCGAACAAACCTACTAAATGTGTAAAAACCTATCGGCATATCATCAGCGAGACTGTTTAACGCATTTAAACATTCCATTTCTTTAGCATACTGTAACTGTCAAGCCAATGTACTATCATTTTCCCTTTTTATACAAGCTCTTTTCTGGTTTTATATTGTTTTTGGATTTTGAAAATATCTCATGTTTTTGTATTTTTGTCATTTTTTATTGTTTTTGTATTTTCTGAAATATTACCCTATACCTCCCCCTAAATACCAAAACAAGTAAAAAATCGACAAACCATTGCAGATTGCTTCTCAACATCATCTACAATGTCTCCTTCATCAACTCCAATAATCTCCTCCAACACCGATAAAAGCTTCATACCATTCAATTTTAGCAAATATTGAAAACGTGTTTTGTCAAATGCTTTGGTATGTAAATCAGCTTTTTGTTCGTCAGTGTGGATTTTCTCAATTCGTATCAACTTCTTCTCGAAACAATCGCGAATGAAGTGATGACGAATTTCAATGTGTTTCGTTTTAGCGTGATGAACAGGATTTTTAGTAATGTTAATCGCTGCCTCATTATCAACAAAGATAGGGGTGTTTAGAAATTGCAAACCATAGTCGCGCATCTGTTGCTGGATCCACAAGATCTATGAGCAGCAGCTGCTAGCAGATACATACTCCACTTCACATGTGGATAAAGCCACAGAGGTTTGCTTTTTGCATTGCCAGGTAACCAATCGCGATCCAAAGAACTGGCACCCTGTTGTTGTTGATTTAGCGTTAACTTTGCAGCATCCGAAATCAGAATCGGAATACCCTTCGAGCGTGAAATCGCCTTCTCTTGGATACCACAACCCCAATGATGGAGTTCCTTTCAGGTAGCGTAATATCCTTTTCACAATCACCATATGCGAAGCTCTTGGGTTAGATTGAAATCTTGCTACGAGGCAGGTTCTGTGACACCTGTGTCACTTCAACCGTCAAAAAAATGCCAAACCAATGAAATATTGTATTTCATACTTGGGATTTGTAAAAATATGTGTATCGTTTGCACATATCAACTCTTGTTCGATTTTAAGCTTTAAATCGCTTTCTAGAGGGTTATACGCGCTCTGATGCGTAAATATAACCAGTTTAATCCAACAAACACTCCAGAATAGTGAAATAGGCTTAACATACCTTAAATAACCTTTACATAACTTAGAAATAAGTTTTAAAGGCTTTGGTATAGCAAAAACAAGTTAATTCGCTTATAGGGACTAAACATGACAAACTGCGAAAGTATGCCAATTTGAACGGTAACGAACATTCCGGAACATGACCATAAGTTAAACACACCTTAAATATCCTTTATGTAGCTTAGAAATAGGATTTGAGGGGTTCGGTGTGCTAAAATAAACTTTTGGGTCATTCAGGGACTAAAAGCGTCAAAAAGTGCACAAGTTTGCACTTTCGCGCATATCTTACGTTCTGAATACATCCGGACCTCCAAAAATTTATGTAAGCATTATAATATTATGCTTTAGTGTTTGGCTTGTCAAAAATCCATTCGTCGCGCAATTTGGATCGTTTTTCGCGCTTATGCGCATTTCGTCGTAATTAACCGAACATCGCGATCGTACGGCCAAACGAACCGACATCCGAGATATTTTTTAGCACATTTTAAGTTCCCTATACTTTAACTTCATTTTAGAGCTTTGAAATGGGGTTAACGGGCCTTAAACGTGTCGGAAATAGCTCAAAACACTAACAGGGACCAAATCTGCCATTCTGCCAAAGTTGGTCCTTGCGCACCTCAACACTGGGAGTGTTACGGTGCGCAAGCAGTCCCCAGACAGTAGAAACTTGCAGAAACTTTGAATCTGGTCCATTCCACCTTGCACATGGTTTTGGGGCAATACCTTGGGCTCTAATGGTTTTCAAAAAACCAGGGTTTTGAGGTGGAGGGTTGAGATTGAAGCACGGTTAACGAGGAACGATCTTAACGGCTCTACGAATCCTATAAATACCCCTTGCCTTCACTTGCCAAAACCCACAAGAATCTTGATTTGAGAAGCTCTAAGTTGAAACCTTTGTTTCATACCTGAGCTACTTGGATCGAGGTTAGCATTCGGGGACCCTTTGTAAGTGTTCCTTCGTTCTTTTATTGCTTTCCGAGTCCGAAAGTCAAACTTTGTTTGACTTTCTGCATTGACCAGTTTATGGTCAATGCGAAGTTCGTTTGAACTTCGCAACGTGAGCGTAATCACGATGGTTATAGTCCCTTGTGACTATGCCTACTGATTACCACGTTGTCTAGGCTCAGTGACGAGCCGTAGTTTCGGTCAAAATGCGCATTCGTGCGTATTTTGTAACCAAACTACTCTTAGGTATCAAAACCGTTTGTTTTGATACCAAACTTGTTTTCAAACTTAGCTCGTCACTTTTAGTTTTGTGCTTGTCTAGGGTCGTAAGGGTAAGCGATCTAATAAATCGCTTATACCTTCGAACCCGACCCATTTTGGTCGATCATTAGGATCCGACCAAATACTTTAGGACCATAGCATATAGGGAATAACCTTCCGAGGTTATACCCTATGGTCACAATCGTTTGAGTAGTTGTATGATAGGTAGTTTATATGCCTTAGGTAAATTACCAGAATACCCTTTTCATGTATAATTGGTAATTAAGCATATGTAACCTAAACTTTTGTCACATAACTGATTATGTAAACATGTTTAGGCATATAACACTTGTCATAGGGGTAGTTAGACGTCTCGAGTGCGCTTTTGCGCGCACGACGCGTTAAAGTAGCATAAACTACCTTAATAGGTCGTAATGGGTCATAAGCACTTAGGATAGGTTTCATTTAGTATGTAGGCTTTGATAAACCATATTACACGAGTCTCCACACTCGTTTGGTTTACGAACCCTCATTCTATCCGATCCTCCGATTTAGGTCCGGTTTATTAACATAGTTACCTATATTAGGTGCCGTTTGATATCCGTGATCTCTAGCATTGCTTGGTGGTTATCTTAGGACTTCTGAGCAATCTCAAGTGAGTACATAGACCCCTCTTTTACTGTTTTCCAAACTGTTTTGGGGTGAAACACATGTGCCTACTTGTTACTTTCATGCTTTCCTGTTTTCACATCATATACTTGCTATGTTCATTAGTACATTTATAGTACATGATTTCATTACATTTTATGCTATGTATGACCATTGTGTGCATACTTAGTACATTGTTTTACATTACATTTCATGCTATGTATGCCCATTGTGTGCATATTTAGTACAGTTATTTCACGTCACATGCTATGTATGTCTATTGTTGCATACTTAGTACAGTTCACATGCTATGTATGTCCATTCGTTGCATTGTTCATCATACTTAGTACATTTGTTATTCATCACATGCTTACATTTTGGATACACATTACATGATTTACATTAGACATGAACATTTTACTTTGGTAGTTTGGTTTGAGTAAGTGATTAAGTAACGAGGCGTGTGTAATATGATACAAGCATGGTGGATACGCCGCTGGTACTTCCTATATATAAGTGTTTGTATGGTATTACATGTCATAGCGTTGTTTGAATCATTTCAGTTTGAGACATATAACATTTTATATAAATAACATACTTTTCACAAGACATTGATTTACAAACAACTTATCTTATACAAACTCATCTTACATGGTTATTCATTTAACCATACATTATTCTCTTATTTATACATATCATCTGATCTTATCGTTTTTCAAATGATTTACAAGACAAAGCAAATTACAAGGTTCATGACTAAACATTTTCTCAAACATAAGTCATGAATCCTATTTTCTCAAAACCTATGTATCTCACAGGCATTTTTATGCTGACGTACCTATTTTCACATGTGTTTTCAGGAGATGATGCATAGGACTTATCAAGACATACTTAGGCGGACCTGTGCCTTAGTGACTTAAAACGAGACAAGAACTAGTTAATTTATGTTATGTACTCTTTGTTTCTTGTTTAAAGACAATGTAACTCGCTTGTTTGATTAATAAAACGAAACTTCAATTGCCATGGATTTGAAACAATTAATTCTGTTACAACACTCCCCGATGTTTCCGCCACGTTTCGTTGTCTCACATGGTCGGGGTGTGACAGAAAAGATGGTATCAGAGCCAATGGTTATAGGGCATTAGGTTATTAGTAATACTTTGACCTAGTCTATAACCTTCTTAGGACCCTAACGCGAGTTTACTTGCGTTTAGTCATAAAACAATACCGTCACCTATCCTTAGGCGACAATCACAACAAGAACATAAATTTCAAAACCGCTTTGAAAACTAATCATCTGTTCTAGGATGATTGATTACTAGGTTTTGAACCCTCTATTGTAAGGTTTTGAACCCTCTGTTATAAGGTTTCGAACCCCTTTGAGTTTTCAAAATCTCGTCAAAGTTTTGGGTCCTAAATAGTGTGAACACGTGCAAACTGGAAGAGTGGATGCCTGTACCCTGGGTTTTCTGTCTAAGGCTAGAGTGTTCGTACAAATCCACATAATCGGACCAGTCACTCTTACCTGGGAACTCTTGGGGTGAGTGTCCACTTATAGGCGAGCATGTCTTCGCGATACATTATGAGGATCTATTTGCTTTGACTCAGCCTTTGTGTTGTTTATTTGCTTCGTGGTTCAAACAAATGACCATCACCCATGATTTGTTCGGTAATTGTAACATCCTATTTTTTACCCAATGCCATTTCATTTGTTTTCTCTCTTGTTTCCCCTTTTAGAATGCCTCCACGACGCGAAAATCCGGTATCTATTGAAGAGCTGGCAGCTGTCATTACACAGCAAATGACTGCTGCAATCCCGAACATCGTTGCTCAATGTCACCAAGCTCTCAACAACAATAATGCCCTCTGCAACTTCAAGACGTTCAACTCGGCTAAGCCATCAAAGTTTTCTGGGTCTCAAGGAGCGACTGCACTTCTACAATGGTTCGAGAGTCTAGAGAGCACCTTCAGGCATGTTCAATGTCCAAACGAGCGAAAGGTAGATTTCGCATCTAGTGTCTTTGAGAAACGAGCTTTGACGTGGTGGAACGATGTGGTGAGAGATAGGGGTGCCGAAGTGGCACTGGCCCAAACTTGGGAAGAACTTCGAGCACTGATGATGAAGAAATCCTGTCCTCGTCACGAGATCAGGGCTTGGAAAGGGAATTCGACGATCTTAAGCAAGACAGCGGCGAACATCGAGCCTACACTGATCAATATGAGGAGCTGAGCCTGTTGTGCCCTACCATGGTTACGCCTTTGGATAAGGCGATCGAGAAATACATTGATGGTCTCCCTGACTCAGTTCAGGACATTGTTACTGGTAGTAACCCCACTACGGTTAGGCAGGCCATTGAGCTATCTGCAACCTTGACTGAATCTCAGATCAGAAAACATAAACTTTTTCGAAAGGGTGACAAGAAGCCAATCGAGGAATCAAAGACCATGGATGAACAGACTGGATCCCCTGAGAAGTCTAAGAAGCGTAAGGCTTCGCAGAATTGTGCGATTGCTGCTCAACCCAACCAAAACACCCGCAACCAACCAACTCAACCTCCTGCAAAGAAACCTTATGCCGGTACTGCACCGATATGCGACAAATGTAATGCACACCACTTAGCTCACCTACAGTGTCGTTTATATGCATCATGTGGGCGACTCGGTCACCTGGAAAATGCTTGTCGATTTACCCCAAACCAAGGTGGTCCAAACCAACCTCAAGTAAATCCTGCTCAAGCTCGTCTTCCACCAGGACCTTCCTTCAACTGTGGCGAGATGGGCCATTTCCGAAGAAATTGCCCAAAGCTTGCTAATGTGAATCCAGCGCAGGGATGAGCATCGGACCAACTAGAAGACAATGTTGTTTAGAGATAATCAAGCCTTATGTATTATTTTCTTTTGTAGTCAAGGTCCATGAAACAGTTGTTATTGTTTATAAATAAATCTTTTTATTTTACATTGCAATGTACAAATGTGATGGCATGTATAAACAACGTATCCTCTACAATACGGACAATCAAGGAACCGTATTCCTTGAAGAACAGACTACCCTGTAATTTCTTCCATTTTATTATCTCTTGCGTTTTCCACGGAAATCCAAAGTACCCGTTTCTTCCAAGGAAACGAAGTACAAGGCGCAAGTTACAACTCTGTACGAATACCCAAAGTACCACTATAAATTCTTAATAGGGTACCTAAGGGTGTTTCCGTATATTCAAATTATTGTACCTTAATTCGAATATTGCGTTTTCTTGAAAACGAAATTGAATTTTTGGAAGATCTTTCTATCTTCATAGTTAGATTCTTGCTAATGTTTAAAGTACCAAATGAAATCCATGAAATGGATTCCTAGTGTGCTTTAAATGCATGTACGTAATTAACAAAACAAAACTTACAAATTAAAGATCTAGATAAACAATTTTGTGGTTATGTGACTATGTGTTTATGCATCCTGTCTTTCCTTTTATGCATTTTTTGTTTTTGTATACACTGGATATTCGCTATCCAAATCCTCGTAGAATCTTTCATACCTTCATATGAGGGATTCCTAGTAGGATATTCAAAAAGGTACTATCTTAAATCCTTAATGGACTTCTACGTTGTAGTTAAGTCCCTTGGATTATAAAGTACTATTCCAAAGTTTAAGGACAACATGTGTTGATATAGTTGAAGAGATTGGTTCGACAATCTAGTTAAAGACATCCTACGTCGATGTAGTTAAATATTCCTCTTGGGTAGTTTAGTTGAAGAGATTGGTTCGACAATCTAGTTAAAGACATCCTACGTCGATGTAGTTAAATATTCCTCTTGGGTAGTTTAGTTGAAGAGATTGGTTCGACAATCTAGTTAAAGACATCCTACGTCGATGTAGTTAAATATTTCTCTTGGGTAGTTTAGTTGAAGAGATTGGTTCGACAATCTAGTTAAAGACATCCTACGTCGATGTAGTTAAATATTTCTCTTGGGTAGTTTAGCTGAAGAGATTGTTCGTTGATCTAATCCTTTGGTGACCTAGTTAAAGAGACTCTATTGCAGTCAAGTTAAATCACCACAGGATTATTCGTTTGATTTTTTTTCCCATACGCATTATGAAATGAACTGTGCGGACTGTGCAAGGAAGTACGTAATTATGGAGGCCTACATAATTATGGAATTCAGTGCACAGAAACCACAGGAAGTTTTGTCATGTGTAAAGACCAATAGTGGCAAGAGTAATGATACGGGAGAAGTCTTGGACTTTGACCGATATCATTTTATCTTACACTTCCCAATCGTGAATTTAAGTTTCCTATGATAAGTCTTCATGGGAAACGTTCTCCTATCCATAGTTTGAAACTCCATGTTTTGCTGCTACAAGGACTTCACTTTGAGGGATTGACAATTTCGCTAAGAACCCTATCATGGCCCAGAGTTCTACTTAGGGTTCAAGGGGTTCATTCAAAGCGAAAACATCACCGTCGTCCTCACAAGTTTCTCCTAAAATTAAATTTCGGGACGAAATTTCCTAAAGTAGGGGAGACTGTGACACCTGTGTCACTTCAACCATCAAACAAATGCCAAACCAATGAAATATTGTATTTCATACTTGGGATTTGTAAAAATATGTGTATCGTTTGCACATATCAACTCTTGTTCGATTTTAAGCTTTAAATCGCTTTCTGGAGGGTTATACGCGCTCTGATGCGTAAATATAACCAGTTTAATCCAACGAACACTCCGGAATAGTGAAATAGGCTTAACATACCTTAAATAACCTTTACATAACTTAGAAATAAGTTTTAAAGGCTTTGGTATAGTAAAAACAAGTTAATTCGCTTATAGGGACTAAACTTGACAAACTGCGAAAGTATGCCAATTTGAACGGTAACGAACATTCCGGAACATGACCATAAGTTAAACACACCTTAAATATCCTTTATGTAGCTTAGAAATAGGCTTTGAGGGGTTCGGTGTGCTAAAATAAACTTTTGGGTCATTCAGGGACTAAACGTGTCAAAAAGTGCACAAGTTTGCACTTTCGCGCATATCTTACGTTCTGAATACATCCGGACCTCCAAAAATTTATGTAAGCATTATAATATTATGCTTTAGTGTTTGGCTTGTCAAAAATCCATTCGTCGCGCAATTTGTATCGTTTTTCGCGCTTATGCGCATTTCGTCGTAATTAACCGAACATCGCGATTGTACGGCCAAACGAACCGACATCCGAGATATTTTTTAGCACATTTTAAGTTCCCTATACTTTAACTTCATTTTAGAGCTTTGAAATGGGGTTAACGGGCCTTAAACGTGTCGGAAATAGCTCAAAACACTAACATGGACCAAATCTGCCATTCTGCCAAAGTTGGTCCTTGCGCACCTCAACACTGGGAGTGTTACGGTGCGCAAGCAGTCCCCAGACAGTAGAAACTTGCAGTAACTTTGAATCTGGTCCATTCCACCTTGCACATGGTTTTGGGGCAATACCTTGGGCTCTAATGGTTTTCAAAAAACCAGGGTTTTGAGGTGGAGGGTTGAGATTGAAGCACGGTTAACGAGGAACGATCTTAACGGCTCTACGAATCCTATAAATACCCCTTGCTTTCACTTGCCAAAACCCACAAGAATCTTGATTTGAGAAGCTCTAAGTTGAAACCTTTGTTTCATACCTGAGCTACTTGGATCGAGGTTAGCATTCGGGGACCCTTTGTAAGTGTTCCTTCGTTCTTTTATTGCTTTCCGAGTCCGAAAGTCAAACTTTGTTTGACTTTCTGCATTGACCAGTTTATGGTCAATGCGAAGTTCGTTTGAACTTCGCAACGTGAGTGTAATCACGATGGTTATAGTCCCTTGTGACTATGCCTACTGATTACCACGTTGTCTAGGCTCAGTGACGAGCCGTAGTTTCGGTCAAAATGCGCATTCATGCGTATTTTGTAACCAAACTACTCTTAGGTATCAAAACCGTTTGTTTTGATACCAAACTTGTTTTCAAACTTAGTTAAGCATGTTTTAACATGCTTAGCTCGTCACTTTTAGTTTTGTGCTTGTCTAGGGTCGTAAGGGTAAGCGATCTAATAAATCGCTTATACCTTCGAACCCGACCCATTTTGGTCGATCATTAGGATCCGACCAAATACTTTAGGACCATAGCATATAGGGAATAACCTTCCGAGGTTATACCCTATGGTCACAATCGTTTGAGTAGTTGTATGATAGGTAGTTTATATGCCTTAGGTAAATTACCAGAATACCCTTTTCATGTATAATTGGTAATTAAGCATATGTAACCTAAACTTTTGTCACATAACTGATTATGTAAACATGTTTAGGCATATAACACTTGTCATAGGGGTAGTTAGACGTCTCGAGTGCGCTTTTGCGCGCACGACGCGTTAAAGTAGAATAAACTACCTTAATGGGTCGTAATGGGTCATAAGCACTTAGGATAGGTTTCATTTAGTATGTAGGCTTTGATAAACCATATTACACGAGTCTCCACACTCGTTTGGTTTACGAACCCTCATTCTATCCGATCCTCCGATTTAGGTCCGGTTTATTAACATAGTTACCTATATTAGGTGCCGTTTGATATCCGTGATCTCTAGCATTGCTTGGTGGTTATCTTAGGACTTCTGAGCAATCTCAAGTGAGTACATAGACCCCTCTTTTACTGTTTTCCAAACTGTTTTGGGGTGAAACACATGTGCCTACTTGTTACTTTCATGCTTTCCTGTTTTCACATCATATACTTGCTATGTTCATTAGTACATTTATAGTACATGATTTCATTACATTTTATGCTATGTATGACCATTGTGTGCATACTTAGTACATTGTTTTACATTACATTTCATGCTATGTATGCCCATTGTGTGCATATTTAGTACAGTTATTTCACGTCACATGCTATGTATGTCTATTGTTGCATACTTAGTACAGTTCACATGCTATGTATGTCCATTCGTTGCATTGTTCATCATACTTAGTACATTTGTTATTCATCACATGCTTACATTTTGGATACACATTACATGATTTACATTAGACATGAACATTTTACTTTGGTAGTTTGGTTTGAGTAAGTGATTAAGTAACGAGGCGTGTGTAATATGATACAAGCATGGTGGATACGCCGCTGGTACTTCCTATATATAAGTGTTTGTATGGTATTACATGTCATAGCGTTGTTTGAATCATTTCAGTTTGAGACATATAACATTTTATATAAATAACATACTTTTCACAAGACATTGATTTACAAACAACTTATCTTATACAAACTCATCTTACATGGTTATTCATTTAACCATACATTATTCTCTTATTTATACATATCATCTGATCTTATCGTTTTTCAAATGATTTACAAGACAAAGCAAATTACAAGGTTCATGACTAAACATTTTCTCAAACATAAGTCATGAATCCTATTTTCTCAAAACCTATGTATCTCACAGGCATTTTTATGCTTACGTACCTATTTTCACATGTGTTTTCAGGAGATGATGCATAGGACTTATCAAGACATACTTAGGCGGACCTGTGCCTTAGTGACTTAAAACGAGACAAGAACTAGTTAATTTATGTTATGTACTCTTTGTTTCTTGTTTAAAGACAATGTAACTCGCTTGTTTGATTAATAAAACGAAACTTCAATTGCCATGGATTTGAAACAATTAATTCTGTTACAACACTCCCCGATGTTTCCGCCACGTTTCGTTGTCTCACATGGTCGGGGTGTGACAGGTTGGATACATAATATCGGGTCTTGAAGCTGTCAAATACATCAGCGATCCGATCATGGAACGATACATTGTTTCATCTACCTTCTCTCCGGTGAGATCAGGGTTTATCCCATGATTCGTTGCTAATGGGGTGGAAGCTGGAGTAGAACCTGACATCCCGAATTTCTCCAAGATATCATGAACGTACTTCGTTTGATGTATGAAAATACCTTTGGGTAGTTGATCAACCTGCAATCCCAAAAAGAATTTCATCTCACCCATCGACGACATTTCGAATTTCTGCTTCATAACTCTTTCGAAATCTTTGCACAAATTTTCATTTGTTGACCCAAATATAATGTCGTCCACGTATATTTGTACTATCAGAAGATGTCCGTTGACCTCTTTGGTGAAGAGAGTGGCATCCACTTTTCCACGAATAAAACTGTTGGCTAGTAGGTGTTGAGACAAAGTCTCGTACCAAGCTCTCGGGGCCTGGTGTAAACCATACAGCGCTTTGTCTAGCAAATAAACCTTGTCTTTGTGGATTGGATTGGTGAAGCCCGGTGGCTGACCGACATATACCTCCTCATTTACCTTTGTCACACCCCCAAATTCCACCTGCGGAGTACCGTCCGCTTGAGGGCGTGACCGACCAGGATCCAGCCACCAATTATACTGAATAATTGAATTAATAACCAAGGTAATACTTACTAACCATACGATTAGCAAATATCAAGTTCAGAGTTTAAAGTTTTAAGCTCAAATAGTAGTAAGTAGCGGAAGCATAAGTAAAACAGTCTTAAACATGGTTCATAGTTCATGTTTATTTAACACCCAACACAGGGGTAGACGAACACTACACATCCCCCAAGCAGCAGCTCCTCAGTCACTGGTTACCTGCAAAGCATGCAGTAAGGGGGGGGGGGGGGTCAACAATAATGCTGAGTGAGTTCACTAGTCGTCCAGTTTTAATTACCAAAAACTTGTTTCACCAGTTAATTTATCCGTTTATACATGCCATGGGGAGCTACCCCAAAAGTTAGCGACTAAACTGTTTTTCCAATACCGAACACTAGGTGACCGTTGCGTATCCGCAGAGTGCCCCGATGTCAATGTTATATCATCATTGACGGATGCCTGAGTACATTAGTTCACGACCGATCCCATACCTTGGCACGGTGTGAGGTTGGTAAGACCTAAATAGCGCTATCAACTAATAACCCGTTCGCCTGGCCCCGGCGACTAATCGGTATTATGTAGTAGGGACTTTAAGTGATAGAGTTTCGTTTAGTGCCGTTTGTTGCAATCCGTATAAACAGTAATTAACTAAAAGGTTCCCAATAACAAGGGAAGAAAAGTAAGTTGTATCCCTCATAAGGGGATAGTGTTGTTTTTAGTTCCGTTTCCCAAACCACCGGGAATACATGCTTTAGGTTGTGAACTCACCTTGGGTTGCTCGGTAGATTAATTACCCGGTCGATCACGTTGGTCACCACGTCCTAGCATGGTTACCGAATATGGGTCAAGTTGGGGTACAAGTAAACACGTATAGCAAACACGTACAGACACACATAGCATGCATTCATACAAACACTTGGGTTATTGGGCCTGCCCTAACATTTCACAAACAAACAGTACAGTTACACATGCAGTCCAGTCAACAGATAGTCTAACAAGCTTTTGGCCCAATAACACTTAGGCAGCCCAGTCGAGACAAGGGCGGTTTCGACTCGAGAATACACGGTCTCGAGTCGCAACCAAGGGTTCCGACTCGCAACCTCGGTCTCGGTTCATCATGCTTTGGTCTCGAGTCGCAACCAAGGGTTCCGACTCGCAACCTCGGTCTCGGTTCATCATGCTTTGGTCTCGAGTCGCAACCAAGGGTTCCGACTCGCAACCTCGGTCTCGGTTCATCATGCTTTGGTCTCGAGTGTGCTGCTTGCGAGTCGCAACCGGGAGATCTCTGTGACAACCCTCAAAATCCCATGTATTCCGTACAAGTTATTAATGATAATTAAAGTGTCTGACGACTGCGTGGAATTATTTAACTGCTATCTGATTTATGTGTTATGCTTACATGTACTTGTTAACACACTAATAAAGTACAGAAAAGTCATTAAATAAGTCCGTTATGATTTCCTAAGTGTTAGAAATTAAAAACGTTACAAAATATATAAATAGGACACTTTTCGGATTAATTAAACGCTTTAACGGAACAACACCGAACCGAACAACCGGACTTTACCCGGAACACTAAAATATTGCAAGAAACATTGTTTTTATTTTCCTGAGCTAGTTATGGTCCCTGAACATCATAAGACCTCATAAAAAAAATATCTAGTAACCAATAAACCCAACTAATACTTGGTTTTCTAACTATTTAGGTAACTAATTAGTTGGAACCTATGTCTAGACCCCCCCCACCTATAATCAGCCAACATGCATGGCCCACTCATGATTTTAGTTGTTTATTTTATAAGATCTTGTCCCTTGCTTTTGAAACATATGAACCATTGGTTTTAGCCATGATGGAGGATTTATACCTTAACCACTAGAACCTAACATCTCACTTTCATCATAACACACCACACAAACTTTCTTCCTCCCTTTCCCTTACCTCACGGCTGAACACCCATCCCCACACTACCATCATCTTCATTCAAGTTTCATACATTCTACATACTTCCAAGGGTGTTAGAAGGCATACAACGAAGCTCGGTGTGTTCAGAAGTTGAAGGACCGCTCTTGTTTTCTTTTATCCACCACTTTTTCGCCTAGTTTCTTCCCTAGCCTCGAGCTAGTAGTAAGTGACTCTAAACCTCTTCTTGATCTTGTCTAGAGTGGTTAATAAAAGTTTCGTCGGTTAAAAATTACGAACATATAAGATCAAAGTCTAAAAGTTTACTAAAGTGATGAACAAGGTGGTTAATGGATGAATATGTGTGTAAATCATGTAGATCTTGTGTGATTATGATGATTGGCTGATTATCTGATGTTGTGCTGAATAATATTAGTATGTGATGTTGTTGTGGTCACTAAACTCGTTAACGGAATCGATCGAACATGATTTAGATGGTTAAACACTTGAAATCAGAATCTGTCTAACTTTTACAGCCCACTTCTGTTGGCTGTAAACAGGTCTTAACCTCAACGAAAAATTGATATTTTGAATCTAAAATATGTTATTATGAAATACGGTTCTAATGGCACCGGAATCGTAATTTTTGGACTCCGTTTACTATTTTTAAAGTGTTAATTTGTAACAGCTACTTAAGCTGAATTTTGACAGCAATAAATGGGTGTCGTACTTTCAGTCATAACCTGAGTTTTGTGATAAATCGAACCATAAAAATTTTACTGTAGTTGATAACTGAAGTATTTGTAATTACCCCACTGGAATTTCGCAAATCGGACTTACGATGAATTTTTAATAAATTGTTTCGTGGACTGTGGTCAGAAATACATAAATCTGAGTTCAGTCCCGAAGATGAATTTTTATAAAATATTGGTGATGAACCGGACCCCGATATTTTTACACAATAAAATATGGAATGTTTATGACGTTCTATAAAAATTTGGGAATTTTTGGAATAATCTAACTATTTTATTTAAATGTCCGAAAACAGCCGGTTTTGAGTATTAATGCTGAATTTACATAAGTTGTGATTTGCGTGTCTAAATGTCGAGTATGCTATCCGTGAATGATCTAACATGTTATATGTGTTATATGCATTATTGTATGTTTGCTTATGAGTGGGGAATGGATGGGAAGTATATATGGGCGTAAATCGTTAAGGTGTGTGCCTGTTATGTGGTAGAAGTAATGTGCAAATAAACCGTACGTAGGATACGTGTTATGCATGAGAAACTGATTGTTATCCGTACCTTATTAGGACGCGATTGACCGAACTTGACTGTTAACTATATTGAGAATCTAACCGAGCAAACCGAGGTGAGTTCACACACTTTCTAAGGCATGGGATTCCCGGTGGTTTGGGAATGGGTTAAAGAATTAAAACTAAAACTACATATCCTCCTTGGGTAGGATATGTACGGCCATCCTCCATAGAGCGGATGCCATTATTAATCCTACGAATTCTCCTGGTGCAGAATACGTACGTTCGTCCTCCTGGTGCAGGACAACAACCTTAAAACTAGCTAGACAAAACTCTATCATGAAGTCCCTCAATTTATATCGACTTAATCGCCGAGGCCAATGGCGAGCGGGTCATTAGTTAATAGCGCTATTAGGTTTAACAAACCTCACACCGTGCCAGTCGGACGGGCGTGTACTAATGGACTATGGCAGATTGTCAGTGATGATAGACACTGATATAGGGCACAACTTATTTGCGTAGCAGTCGATATCATTCCGTCTAGTAGTTCAAACGGGGAAAACCCCCACTGATCATGGTTATGGATTGGGTAAAGAAAAAGGAAATGGTTAAACATACTTTCAACTACGGGGTAACCCCCACGGCAAATAAGCCAACGAAAGTCAAACCACGTTTTTCAGAAACAACTTAAAACTAAACGACCAAACGTGAACTCACTCAACTTTGTTGTTGACTCGTTGTTACATGCCTTACAGGTCGTTAAATGCTTGGAGCTTGCACGAGGAAGGAGTCGTTGTGGTGTACGGACTGTTATGTTCCGTGCTTATTATTTAAATCCTCCTAAACTTATTAAACTTGCGTTTTGAACTTTAACTTATAAACTATGGACTTATGCTTTTGAACTCACGTTTATGCTTCCGCTGTTTAAACCAAACAAGGTTAACTAGCTTTGGTCACCAATCGTATTATGTTTGGTTTTATTTACTTAATTGAGTTGTTCAATATGATTGGTGGCTCGATCCTGGTCATGTCACGCCTCCAAGCGGTGATACTCCGCGTGTGGATTTTGGGGGTGTGACAGATTGGTATCAGAGCCATTGGTTATAGAGAACTTGGTTTTAATAAGGGAAAAGTTTTCATTAAAACCAGACTATAACCTGTACAGTGCTCAACGATCCACAACGACGCTTCGCTCCACGTGCAAGACTCGACACCATAAGTGGTATGATTTATGTTATATTGTCGGTTAGATGGTTCTCACTGTGCATAAGATAATGTGATAATTGCTATTTGAACCTTGTGTGCTTACTCTCTAATGTCGTCCCACACACTTACACACTTTCGCGACACTTTCCTCACTTACGTTACTTCATTATGAAGATCATGAGCGGACGCGAAGGACGTATCAACCTCACTCAAGCCCAGTTGACGGCTTTGATCAACGAACGAGTTGCGGAGGCACTCGCAGCTAACCCTGCAGGAGGTTAACATGCTCAACCTCCTGTGTGCACGTTCAAGACGTTCATGGACTGTCGACCTACCACTTTCAGTGGCGCCGAAGGAGCAGTGGGCCTCCTTCACTGGTTTGAAAAGCTTGAGACAGTTTTCGAGATGTGCGAATGCCCCGAAGACCGTAGGGTGAAATATGCTACCGGAACACTTGAAGGAGCTGCGTTAACCTGGTGGAAGGCACAGGTTCAACTACTAGGACTGGCAGTTGCTAATGCCACGCCCTGGAATGGTTTCAAAGAGCTGATCAAAGAGGAGTACTGTAGTCGGGATGACATCCACAAGCTAGAAGTGGAATTTTACAATCTGAAGATGACAGGATCTGAGATTGAGGCGTATACCAAGAGGTCGAATGAACTGGCCATCCTGTGCCCAACTATGGTGGACCCTCCCATCAAACGTATTGAGCTTTACCTCAAGGGCCTTGCACCAGCGATTCAAAGTCACGTAACTTCAGCCAACCTGGGTACCATTCAGCAAATTATCAAGTTGGCTCATCGTCTCACCGACCAGGCGGTGGAGCAAAACAGGCTACCCAAACGTATCAGTGCCACAGCTACTACTGATGCACCTACCGATAACAAGCGAAAATGGGATGGGAACTCCAGTAAAGGTTCAACTTCAGTTCAGTCTCAACAGCGAAAGAGTGATGACTACCAGAGTCCCGGTCAGCAATCTTCTGGTAATCAAGGACAGGGTGGATACCGAGGAAACCACCCCAAGTGCAACCGGTGCAACAAGCATCACAGCGGGCAGTGCAACAAAGGTCGATGTCAGAGATGTCACAGGCTGGGCCATGAAGCCAAAGATTGCAGGAGCCCACGTCCTGCGAATCAGAATCGCCAACAACAACAACAAGCCCCACAGAACCACCAGCAACAGCATCAGCAGGGAAATAAAGGATGCTTTCAGTGTGGCGCTGAAGGCCACTTCAAGAGGAACTGCCCCCAGCTAAACCAAAACCAGAACAATAACCAAGGAAATGGGAACCACAATGGGAACAACAATGGAGGCGGAAATGGGGGAGACAACAATGGCAACGGGGCAAGGGGTCGTGTGTTCGTGATTGGTCAGGGAGAAGCAAGGAACGATCCCAACGTTGTGATGGGTAAGTTTCTTCTTGACGACTTCTTCGTTACTGTTTTATTCGATTCGGGTGCCGATACTAGTTATGTGTCCGTGAAGGTTAGCCAAATTCTTAAGCGCACCCCAACACTCCTGAACACCAAACACACGGTAGAACTAGCTAACGGTAAAAGTCTTGAAGCCACACACGTAGTTAAAGGTTGTAACCTCGTCTTAGCTGGTCAGACTTTCCCTATCGATCTTGTTCCTATCACACTTGGTAGTTTCGACGTCGTTATTGGGATGGATTGGCTATCTCATCATCAAGCCGAGATTGTTTGCAAGGAGAAAATCATCCGCATTCCTCGTTCTGATAAAGAACCCCTCGTGATTCATGGCGACAAGAGTGGTGCTGTCGAAGGCATCATCTCTTTCCTTAAGGCCCAGAAGTGTTTGCGAAAGGGCCACACTGCCATTTTAGCACTCGTTACTGACACATCTACGGAAGAGAAGAGAATTGAAGACATCCCTATTGTGCGCGAGTTTCCCGAGGTATTTCCTGAGGAATTACCTGGTCTTCCTCCTCATCGCCAAGTTGAGTTTCAAATCGAGCTAGCTCCTGGAGCAGCGCCAGTAGCTCGAGCACCATATCGTCTAGCCCCATCAGAACTCGAAGAACTGTCCACACAACTACAAGAACTCTTGGAAAAGGGTTTTATACGTCCTAGCTCTTCACCCTGGGGAGCTCCAGTCTTGTTCGTGAAGAAGAAAGACGGTACCTTCAGGATGTGTATTGACTATCGCGAACTTAACAAGGTGACTGTGAAGAATCGTTATCCTCTTCCACGTATTGACGACTTGTTTGACCAGTTGCAAGGGTCGAGCTATTACTCCAAGATTGATTTGAGATCGGGATACCATCAGCTGAGAGTCCGAGATGAGGACGTCTCCAAAACAGCATTCAGAACTCGTTACGGCCATTACGAGTTTCTGGTTATGCCATTCGGGCTGACGAATGCACCGGCAGTCTTCATGGATCTCATGAACCGAGTGTGCAAGCCTTACCTGGATAAGTTCGTTATTGTGTTCATCGATGATATCCTGATCTATTCTAAGAGTCAGGAGGAACACGAGCAGCATCTACGACTTATGCTGGAACTTCTTCGAAAAGAACGGTTGTATGCCAAGTTTTCGAAATGTGATTTCTGGCTTCGCGAAGTCCACTTTCTAGGCCACGTGGTAAACAAGGATGGAATTCATGTGGATCCATCTAAGGTCGAATCGATCAAGAACTGGCCTGCACCCCGCACACCAACAGAAATCCGCCAATTCTTGGGTTTGGCCGGATATTACAGAAGGTTTATAAAAGATTTCTCCAAGATTGCGCAACCTCTCACTTCGCTGACTCAGAAGGGCGTCATCTATCGTTGGGGTGATGCACAGGAGTCCGCATTTCAACATCTAAAGGATAGACTTTGTAGCGCGCCTATCCTCTCATTGCCAGAAGGCACCGATGATTTCGTGGTTTATTGCGACGCTTCCATCCAAGGACTTGGTTGCGTATTGATGCAACGTGACAAGGTCATTGCCTACGCATCGCGCCAACTTAAAGTTCACGAAAGAAACTACACTACTCACGATCTGGAGCTGGGAGCAGTTATATTCGCACTTAAGATATGGAGACATTACCTGTACGGTACAAAGTGCACCATTTACACCGACCACAGGAGTCTCGAGCATATCTTCAAGCAAAAAGAGTTAAACATGCGACAACGCCGATGGGTCGAACTCTTGAATGATTACGAATGCGCTATCAAGTATCATCCGGGCAAAGCCAATGTTGTGGCTGACGCCCTCAGTCGAAAGGATACTTTACCTAAGCGTGTACGAGCATTACAGCTTACCATCCAGTCTAACCTTCCTGCTCAAATTCGAGATGCCCAGGTCGAAGCATTGAAAGCAGAGAACATCAGGGCTGAATCCTTACGAGGATCGAGGCAGCGGTTGGAACTAAAGGAAAACGGTGCCTACTATGTTAACGGGCGCATCTGGGTTCCACTTTATGGAAATTTACGCGAGCTTGTGATGGACGAAGCGCACAAGTCTCGTTATTCGGTACATCCTGGTTCGGATAAAATGTACCACGATCTCAAGACTACGTACTGGTGGCCTGGCATGAAAGCCCACATAGCAACCTACGTCAGTAAGTGCTTGACTTGTGCGAGAGTCAAGTCTGAATACCAGAAACCATCAGGCCTACTTCAACAACCAGAGATACCAAAATGGAAATGGGAGCAAATTTCCATGGATTTTGTTACTGGCCTGCCCAGATCTCAACGCGGAAACGATACCATTTGGGTGATCGTAGATCGACTAACCAAGTCTGCACATTTTCTGGCTATCAAAGAAACGGACAAGTTCTCTACTCTTGCAGACATTTACCTAAAGGAAGTGGTATCAAGGCACGGAGTGCCAATCTCTATTATATCTGATCGTGACGCACGTTTTACTTCTGAACTGTGGCAAGCAATGCACAAGTCCTTTGGCTCACGTTTAGATATGAGCACCGCTTATCACCCGCAGACGGATGGGCAATCTGAACGCACCATCCAAACCCTTGAAGACATGCTTAGGGCATGTGTAATCGATTTTGGTAACGGCTGGGAAAAGCACCTCCCGCTAGTGGAGTTCTCATATAACAACAACTACCACACCAGCATCCAAGCCGCTCCGTTTGAGGCATTGTACGGACGCAAATGCCGATCGCCTCTCTGTTGGGCAGAAGTTGGTGACAGCCAAATCACTGGCCCAGAACATGTGGTAGATACCACCGAGAAAATTGCTCAGATACGACAGCGAATGGCGGCAGCTCGTGACCGTCAGAAACGCTATGCTGATGAGGGAAGGAAACCACTCGAGCTCCAGGTTGGGGATCGAGTGCTACTCAAAGTCTCACCTTGGAAAGGTGTAGTCCGCTTTGGCAAACGAGGCAAACTCAATCCGCGTTATGTCGGACCGTTCAAAGTCATTGAGAAAATTGGCCAAGTCGCCTACAGGTTGGATCTACCTGAAGAACTCAGCGGAGTTCACAACGTATTCCACGTATCAAATCTGAAGAAGTGTCTGTCAGATGAGCCCTTCATAGTTCCTCTCAAGGAACTCACAATCGACGACCAGCTGCGATTCGTCGAGGAACCAGTAGAGATTACTGATCGAGATGTTAAGATTCTCAAGCACACAAGAATACCTCTCGTTCGAGTTCGTTGGAATGCTCGTCGTGGCCCAGAGTATACCTGGGAACGCGAAGACCAAATGAAACTCAAGTACCCCCAGCTGTTTAAGAAAAACGCAACCACTACTGAGGCTGAACCTACCGCAGAATTTCGGGACGAAATTCCAAATCAACGGGGGGATGATGTGACACCCCAGGAAAATCTGGAAAACAACGCAACTTAACTAGCTTCCTCAGTAACCACGCGCTAAATTTCGGGACGAAATTCTCTTAACAGGGGGAGAATGTGACAACCCTCAAAATCCCATGTATTCCGTACAAGTTATTAATGATAATTAAAGTGTCTGACGACTGCGTGGAATTATTTAACTGCTATCTGATTTATGTGTTATGCTTACATGTACTTGTTAACACACTAATAAAGTACAGAAAAGTCATTAAATAAGTCCGTTATGATTTCCTAAGTGTTAGAAATTAAAAACGTTACAAAATATATAAATAGGACACTTTTCGGATTAATTAAACGCTTTAACGGAACAACACCGAACCGAACAACCGGACTTTACCCGGAACACTAAAATATTGCAAGAAACATTGTTTTTATTTTCCTGAGCTAGTTATGGTCCCTGAACATCATAAGACCTCATAAAAAAATATCTAGTAACCAATAAACCCAACTAATACTTGGTTTTCTAACTATTTAGGTAACTAATTAGTTGGAACCTATGTCTAGACCCCCCCCCCCCCCACCTATAATCAGCCAACATGCATGGCCCACTCATGATTTTAGTTGTTTATTTTATAAGATCTTGTCCCTTGCTTTTGAAACATATGAACCATTGGTTTTAGCCATGATGGAGGATTTATACCTTAACCACTAGAACCTAACATCTCACTTTCATCATAACACACCACACAAACTTTCTTCCTCCCTTTCCCTTACCTCATGGCTGAACACCCATCCCCACACTACCATCATCTTCATTCAAGTTTCATACATTCTACATACTTCCAAGGGTGTTAGAAGGCATACAACGAAGCTCGGTGTGTTCAGAAGTTGAAGGACCGCTCTTGTTTTCTTTTATCCACCACTTTTTCGCCTAGTTTCTTCCCTAGCCTCGAGCTAGTAGTAAGTGACTCTAAACCTCTTCTTGATCTTGTCTAGAGTGGTTAATAAAAGTTTCGTCGGTTAAAAATTACGAACATATAAGATCAAAGTCTAAAAGTTTACTAAAGTGATGAACAAGGTGGTTAATGGATGAATATGTGTGTAAATCATGTAGATCTTGTGTGATTATGATGATTGGCTGATTATCTGATGTTGTGCTGAATAATATTAGTATGTGATGTTGTTGTGGTCACTAAACTCGTTAACGGAATCGATCGAACATGATTTAGATGGTTAAACACTTGAAATCAGAATCTGTCTAACTTTTACAGCCCACTTCTGTTGGCTGTAAACAGGTCTTAACCTCAACGAAAAATTGATATTTTGAATCTAAAATATGTTATTATGAAATACGGTTCTAATGGCACCGGAATCGTAATTTTTGGACTCCGTTTACTATTTTTAAAGTGTTAATTTGTAACAGCTACTTAAGCTGAATTTTGACAGCAATAAATGGGTGTCGTACTTTCAGTCATAACCTGAGTTTTGTGATAAATCGGACCATGAAAATTTTACTGTAGTTGATAACTGAAGTATTTGTAATTACCCCACTGGAATTTCGCAAATCGGACTTACGATGAATTTTTAATAAATTGTTTCGTGGACTGTGGTCAGAAATACATAAATCTGAGTTCAGTCCCGAAGATGAATTTTTATAAAATATTGGTGATGAACCGGACCCCGATATTTTTACACAATAAAATATGGAATGTTTATGACGTTCTATAAAAATTTGGGAATTTTTGGAATAATCTAACTATTTTATTTAAATGTCCGAAAACAGCCGGTTTTGAGTATTAATGCTGAATTTACATAAGTTGTGATTTGCGTGTCTAAATGTCGAGTATGCTATCCGTGAATGATCTAACATGTTATATGTGTTATATGCATTATTGTATGTTTGCTTATGAGTGGGGAATGGATGGGAAGTATATATGGGCGTAAATCGTTAAGGTGTGTGCCTGTTATGTGGTAGAAGTAATGTGCAAATAAACCGTACGTAGGATACGTGTTATGCATGAGAAACTGATTGTTATCCGTACCTTATTAGGACGCGATTGACCGACCTTGACTGTTAACTATATTGAGAATCTAACCGAGCAAACCGAGGTGAGTTCACACACTTTCTAAGGCATGGGATTCCCGGTGGTTTGGGAATGGGTTAAAGAATTAAAACTAAAACTACATATCCTCCTTGGGTAGGATATGTACGGCCATCCTCCATAGAGCGGATGCCATTATTAATCCTACGAATTCTCCTGGTGCAGAATACGTACGTTCGTCCTCCTGGTGCAGGACAACAACCTTAAAACTAGCTAGACAAAACTCTATCATGAAGTCCCTCAATTTATATCGACTTAATCGCCGAGGCCAATGGCGAGCGGGTCATTAGTTAATAGCGCTATTAGGTTTAACAAACCTCACACCGTGCCAGTCGGACGGGCGTGTACTAATGGACTATGGCAGATTGTCAGTGATGATAGACACTGATATAGGGCACAACTTATTTGCGTAGCAGTCGATATCATTCCGTCTAGTAGTTCAAACGGGGAAAACCCCCACTGATCATGGTTATGGATTGGGTAAAGAAAAAGGAAATGGTTAAACATACTTTCAACTACGGGGTAACCCCCACGGCAAATAAGCCAACGAAAGTCAAACCACGTTTTTCAGAAACAACTTAAAACTAAACGACCAAACGTGAACTCACTCAACTTTGTTGTTGACTCGTTGTTACATGCCTTACAGGTCGTTAAATGCTTAGAGCTTGCACGAGGAAGGAGTCGTTGTGGTGTACGGACTGTTATGTTCCGTGCTTATTATTTAAATCCTCCTAAACTTATTAAACTTGCGTTTTGAACTTTAACTTATAAACTATGGACTTATGCTTTTGAACTCACGTTTATGCTTCCGCTGTTTAAACCAAACAAGGTTAACTAGCTTTGGTCACCAATCGTATTATGTTTGGTTTTATTTACTTAATTGAGTTGTTCAATATGATTGGTGGCTCGATCCTGGTCATGTCACGCCTCCAAGCGGTGATACTCCGCGTGTGGATTTTGGGGGTGTGACAATCTCGAAGAATCACGTTTTGGTCTCGAGTCGCAACCAAGGGTTCCGACTCGCAACCACTGTTACGTGCACCTGAATCCTTCTAGAACCTGTCCTACGTACTAGCCAATAGCATTTTGATTTCATGTAATTTTGTACTAACCAATAACATTGCACTAACATGTTTTATTGTCTAAACATAACAAAATCAGATCAAAACAAGCATATTTGAATATTCATATCACCTTCAAACTTGTTCTTCATATGTTCATCATAATTATGAACTTTCAAGTCCTAAATCTAGCATACACAATCCGAAACAGCATGTTTACACAAGGTTATCCATCAACATTCATCCCTTTATCATGTTTATCAAACCAAAATCATGCAAGGAGACATTTAGACTATACATGTGTAACATTCATCAAATACTCATCACAAAACAAAGCCTTTACAAACCAAGTATCGTGGCACCTAGAACATAAAGCACTAACCGGTTCAAGAGTGACACAAGGGTGTTCAAGTAGGTGACGGATTGAAGCCTTCGAGTGATGATTCCGAGCCAATCCAAGGGTGCTCTTGTTGCCGGTTGGATCCGAGAAGGAGAGGAGGAGAGGGTGATGTTAGAACCTTAGGGTTTTGGGGTTTTTAGAGAGAGAGAGGGAGAGTGTGTGAGATGAGAGAGTGTGAGAATGATGTTGCAAAATGGTAAAAGTTGTGAGGGTTGGCCGGTTATATATCTCGAGTGGGTTAGGGGTTTCCGGGTGGGCTTCTAGGTTGCATGGCCCAACCGGCCCGAGTGTTTACTGTTCACTCGAGACCGAGGGTGGTCTCGAGTCGGGTCTTTTGGGGTCTCGGCCCACTCATATAACACACATACATATATATATAATATACATACATTCATCACACTTAGCACAAGGATCACATAAAATCATCGAGATAACACGCACTAACATTTAATAACGTATATACACATAATGCTAATACAAGATATTTGCTCGGGAAAACCTAGAGTGTCACATTATCCCCAAGTTTTAGGAACTTTCGTCCCGAAAGTTAAGGCAGTCACTGTCAAGCTAGTGTAAGTGAGAACGTTTCAGCGGGGTGTCACATCATCCCCCCGTTAATTTGGAATTTCGTCCCGAAATTCGGTTGTAGCTTCAGTGCTGGGAGTTTCATTAGGGAACAACTGGGGATATTTGCGCTTCATCTGGTCTTCCCGCTCCCAGGTAAATTCTGGGCCACGGCGTGAGTTCCAACGAACTCGCACGAGAGGTATCTGGCTACGTTTGAGGGTTTTGATCTCACGATCCGTGATCTCAACCGGTTCCTCAGTAAAGTGTAGCCGTTCGTCAATAGTAAGTTCCTTGTAAGGAATGACGAGCGTTTCGTCTGATAGACACTTCTTCAGATTAGATACGTGGAAGACGTTGTGCACAGCACTCAGTTCTTCAGGCAGATTCAATCTGTAAGCGGCCGTATCGATCTTTTCGGTAACTTCAAAGGGTCCGACATATCTTGGATTAAGCTTGCCCCGTTTTCCAAAACGAACCACACCCTTCCAGGGTGAGACCTTAAGTAGAGCCCGTTCACCGACCTGGAACTCTTGCGGTTTCCTATCTTTGTCAGCGTAGTACTTTTGACGGTCACGAGCTGCCGCCATGCGTTGCCTAATCTGGGCAATCTTTTCTGTGGTGTCGACTACATGTTCCGGGCCTGTGATCTGGCTGTCACCAACCTCCGCCCAGCAGAGAGGCGATCGACATTTACGACCGTACAATGCCTCAAAGGGTGCTGCCTGAATGCTGGTGTCCAGACTGCCCATCCGTTTGCGGATGATAAGCGGTGCTCATGTCTAAACGCGAGCCAAAAGATTTGTGCATGGCTTGCCACAACTCAGAAGTAAAACGCGCGTCTCGATCAGAAATAATAGAGGTAGGCACTCCGTGCTTCGAGACCACTTCCTTTAAGTATACCTCTGCTAGGGTAGAGAACTTGTCTGTTTCTTTAATAGCCAAGAAGTGTGCAGACTTAGTTAAGCGATCCACTATCACCCAAATGGTGTCATTTCCGCGCTGAGACCTAGGCAGGCCAGTAACAAAATCCATGGAAATCTGCTCCCATTTCCATTGCGGAATCTCTGGCTGTTGGAGTAGGCCTGATGGTTTCTGATACTCAGCCTTGACCCTTGCACAAGTCAAACATTTCCTGACATAGGTTGCTATGTGGGCTTTCATGCCAGGCCACCAATAGGTAGCCCTCAAGTCGTGGTACATCTTATCTGAACCCGGATGCACCGAGTAACGGGACTTATGGGCTTCATCCATCACAAGGTCACGTAAATTTCCATAAAGCGGAATCCATATGCGTCCGGCTACGTAGTAAGCACCGTCTTCTTTTTGTTCCAATCGTTGTCTCGATCCTCGCAGGGACTCAGCCCTGATGTTCTCGGCTTTCAATGCTTCAACCTGAGCATTCCGAATTTGATTAGGGAGGTTCGAGTGGATAGTGAGCTGTAAGGCACGAACACGCTTAGGTTTGGTCTCCTTTCTGCTGAGGGCATCGGCTACCACATTAGCCTTGCCTGGGTGATATTTGATTGCACACTCGTAGTCATTTAGGAGTTCGACCCATCGGCGTTGCCGCATATTCAACTCCTTTTGTCCCATTATGTGCTGGAGACTCTTGTGATCAGTGTAAATCGTGCACTTGGTGCCGTACAAGTAGTGTCTCCAAAGCTTGAGCGCGAAGACCACAGCTCCAAATTCTAAGTCATGCGTCGTATAGTTCCGTTCGTGAGTCTTGAGTTGTCGCGAAGCGTAAGCAATAACTTTCTCGCGTTGCATCAACACGCAACCAAGCCCTTGAATAGAAGCGTCGCAGTAAACGACGAAGTCGTCGGTACCTTCGGGTAAGGAGAGGATAGGAGCACTACAAAGGTTCTTCTTTAGTTCCTGGAAGGCAGATTCCTGAGCATCACTCCATTTGTAAGCAACACCCTTCTGAGTGAGTGTCGTAAGTGGTTGAGCGATCTTAGAGAATCCCTTGATAAATCTTCGATAGTATCCTGCCAATCCCAAGAATTGGCGAACTTCGGTCGGAGTCTTGGGTACAGGCCAATTCTTAATGGACTCAATCTTAGCAGGATCAACATGAATCCCTTCCTGATTGACGATGTGCCCAAGGAAATGGACTTCTCTAAGCCAGAATTTGGCGTACAGTTGCTCATTGCGAAGAAGTTCGAGAATATGACGTAGGTGTTGTTCATGCTCCTCTTGGTTCTTCGAGTAGATTAGGATGTCGTCGATGAACACGATTACGAACTTGTCGAGGTAGGGTTTGCATACTCGGTTCATGAGATCCATGAAGATTGCAGGTGCGTTGGTCATTCCGAAAGGCATAACAAGGAATTCGTAGTGACCATAGCGGGTTCTGAAAGCAGTCTTAGAGATGTCCTCATCGCGGACTCTCAGCTGGTGATAACCCGATCGCAGATCGATCTTGGAATAATAGCTCGACCCTTGCAGCTGGTCGAACAGGTCGTCGATACGGGGAAGTGGATAACGATTCTTGATGGTAACCTTGTTAAGTTCGCGGTAGTCAATGCACATTCGGAATGAGCCATCTTTCTTTTTGACGAAGAGCACTGGGGCTCCCCAGGGTGATGAACTAGGACGGATAAAACCTTTGTCCAAAAGTTCTTGTAGTTGAGTAGAAAGCTCCTTGAGCTCCGCGGGGGCTAATCGATAAGGTGCACGAGCTATAGGCGCTGCTCCGGGAGCTAGCTCGATTTGAAATTCGACCTGACGGTGAGGAGGGAGTCCAGGTAGTTCCTCCGGGAATACCTCAGGATAGTCGCGCACAACTGGAAAATCTTCAATCCTGTTTTCCATTTTCTGTGTGTCGGTAATGAGTGCTAAGATAGCGGTGTGCCCTTTTTGTAGATACTTCTGGGCCTTTAAGAATGAAATGATGCCCGTGACTTCTCCGCTCTTGTCGCCTTGAACTATAAGAGGTTTGCCAGGGGGATGGGGAATACGAATAGCTTTCTCCTGGCAGAGGATTTCAGCTCGATGTTTGGATAACCAATCCATACCAATGATGACGTCGAAGCTTCCAAGAATGATGGGGAAGAGATCGATACAGAAGGTCTGACCAGACAACTCTAATTTGCAGTCACGAATTATGTGTGAGGCCTCGAGGTTTCTACCATTAGCTATTTCAACGGTGTGCTTAGAGCTTAGCGGCGTAAGAGTGAGCTTAAGTTTCTTTCTAATACGTAGGGATACATAACTAGCATCTGCTCCGGAATCAAATAGTACGGATACATAACGATCATTAAGTAGGAACTTACCCGCCACAACGTTAGGGTCATTCCTTGCTTCCCCAGCTCCAATCACAAAAGCTTTTCCTCTAGCACCATTTCCAGCATTGTTGTTATTGTTCCCAGCACCCTGATTGTTGTTGTTTTGATTCAGTTCAGGGCAATCCTTTCGCATGTGCCCCGTTGCTCCACACTTGAAGCATCCACGGTTGTTTCCTTGTTGCTGCTGTTGCTGTGGTTGTTGCTGATTCTGCCTAGCTGGGAACTGGCTTCGGCAGTCTTTGGCTTCATGCCCCATCTTGTTGCATCGCTGACACTGACCTTTTCCACATGGCCCACTGTGATGTCGGTTACATTTGTTACACTTAGGGTGGTTTCCTCGATAGCCACCCTGTTGCTGAGGGCCCTTGTTGCTTTCAGTCTTCCTTTGTTGAACTGGGGCCTGAGTGGGGTTAGCATCCTTTCCCTGATTTCCATCCCACTTTCGCTTGTTATCGCCAGAAGTTCCAGCAGTAGCACCGATCCTCTTGGGCAGCTTGCCCTCTTCCACAGCCTGGTTGGTGAGTTTGTGAGCAAGACGAACCACGGGCTGTTTGGTGTTGAGGTTGGCCGAGGTCACATGGCTCCGGATTTCTGGGACCAAGCCTTTGATGTACAATTCGATCCTTCGATACATAGGTTGGGACATGTTTGGGCAAAGTGCCGCATAGTCGTTGGACTGCTTAGTGTAGGTCTCAATCTCTGATCCGACCATCTTGAGCGCATGGTACTCGTTCTCAAGTTTGTGGATGTCATCCCTGTGACAGTACTCCTCTTTGATCATGTCCTTGAAATCTTCCCATGCAGTAGCATTAGCAGTTTCCAGACCAAGCATCTGAATCTGTGCTTTCCACCATGATAGCGCGTTTCCTTCAAGCGTACCAGTTGCGTACTTAACCCAGTTAGCAGGGGGACACTCGCAGACAGCAAAGACAGCTTCGGCCTTTTCAATCCAGTGCAGAAGGCCTATGGCACCCTCAGTGCCGTCGAAAGGGAGAGGCTTGCCATCCATGAAGGTTTTGAAAGTGCAAACACGTGGTTGCGCAGGCGCAGGCTGACCTGTTGTGAGAAGCGAAGCGAATAGGTTTAGAGGCGAGAAGACGATGTGGGGGTAGGATCTAAACATCCTAGAGTAACGAGTTTACCTCCAGGGTGTGCTGCGAAAGCTGCAGCCACCGTGTTGAGCAAGTTAGCGAATTGAGCCTGAGTCATGTTAACACTTCCTCTTCCGCGTCCACTCATTGTCTTCATAACCAGAAAACACAGTATGAGTGTGATGTCGTAACGTAGCGAGAATAAGACAGAAGAGAGATGTGTATCTATCTACTTAGGCACACTAGTATGTATAGTAGAGCAGTCAATATAAGATAAACAAGCAAGCAAACAGAAGTCTGAGCTATGAGGTCTAATATGCCGAGTCTTGCCCTTGGAGTGTAGTGTCGTCACGAGTCACGGGTTATAGTCTGGTTTTTCTCAAAAGACTTTCCTTTTTAAAACCAAGTTCACTATAACCAATGGCTCTGATACCAATCTGTCACACCCCCAAATTCCACCTGCGGAGTACCGTCCGCTTGAGGGCGTGACCGACCAGGATCCAGCCACCAATTATACTGAATAATTGAATTAATAACCAAGGTAATACTTACTAACCATACGATTAGCAAATATCAAGTTCAGAGTTTAAAGTTTTAAGCTCAAATAGTAGTAAGTAGCGGAAGCATAAGTAAAACAGTCTTAAACATGGTTCATAGTTCATGTTTATTTAACACCCAACACAGGGGTAGACGAACACTACACATCCCCCAAGCAGCAGCTCCTCAGTCACTGGTTACCTGCAAAGCATGCAGTAGGGGGGGGGGGGTCAACAATAATGCTGAGTGAGTTCACTAGTCGTCCAGTTTTAATTACCAAAAACTTGTTTCACCAGTTAATTTATCCGTTTATACATGCCATGGGGAGCTACCCCAAAAGTTAGCGACTAAACTGTTTTTCCAATACCGAACACTAGGTGACCGTTGCGTATCCGCAGAGTGCCCCGATGTCAATGTTCTATCATCATTGACGGATGCCTGAGTACATTAGTTCACGACCGATCCCATACCTTGGCACGGTGTGAGGTTGGTAAGACCTAAATAGCGCTATCAACTAATAACCCGTTCGCCTGGCCCCGGCGACTAATCGGTATTATGTAGTAGGGACTTTAAGTGATAGAGTTTCGTTTAGTGCCGTTTGTTGCAATCCGTATAAACAGTAATTAACTAAAAGGTTCCCAATAACAAGGGAAGAAAAGTAAGTTGTATCCCTCATAAGGGGATAGTGTTGTTTTTAGTTCCGTTTCCCAAACCACCGGGAATACATGCTTTAGGTTGTGAACTCACCTTGGGTTGCTCGGTAGATTAATTACCCGGTCGATCACGTTGGTCACCACGTCCTAGCATGGTTACCGAATATGGGTCAAGTTGGGGTACAAGTAAACACGTATAGCAAACACGTACAGACACACATAGCATGCATTCATACAAACACTTGGGTTATTGGGCCTGCCCTAACATTTCACAAACAAACAGTACAGTTACACATGCAGTCCAGTCAACAGATAGTCTAACAAGCTTTTGGCCCAATAACACTTAGGCAGCCCAGTCGAGACAAGGGCGGTTTCGACTCGAGAATACATGGTCTCGAGTCGCAACCAAGGGTTCCGACTCGCAACCTCGGTCTCGGTTCATCATGCTTTGGTCTCGAGTCGCAACCAAGGGTTCCGACTCGCAACCTCGGTCTCGGTTCATCATGCTTTGGTCTCGAGTGTGCTGCTTGCGAGTCGCAACCGGGAGATCTCGAAGAATCACGTTTTGGTCTCGAGTCGCAACCAAGGGTTCCGACTCGCAACCACTGTTACGTGCACCTGAATCCTTCTAGAACCTGTCCTACGTACTAGCCAATAGCATTTTGATTTCATGTAATTTTGTACTAACCAATAACATTGCACTAACATGTTTTATTGTCTAAATCATAACAAAATCAGATCAAAACAAGCATATTTGAATATTCATATCACCTTCAAACTTGTTCTTCATATGTTCATCATAATTATGAACTTTCAAGTCCTAAATCTAGCATACACAATCCGAAACAGCATGTTTACACAAGGTTATCCATCAACATTCATCCCTTTATCATGTTTATCAAACCAAAATCATGCAAGGAGACATTTAGACTATACATGTGTAACATTCATCAAATACTCATCACAAAACAAAGCCTTTACAAACCAAGTATCGTGGCACCTAGAACATAAAGCACTAACCGGTTCAAGAGTGACACAAGGGTGTTCAAGTAGGTGACGGATTGAAGCCTTCGAGTGATGATTCCGAGCCAATCCAAGGGTGCTCTTGTTGCCGGTTGGATCCGAGAAGGAGAGGAGGAGAGGGTGATGTTAGAACCTTAGGGTTTTGGGGTTTTTAGAGAGAGAGAGGGAGAGTGTGTGAGATGAGAGAGTGTGAGAATGATGTTGCAAAATGGTAAAAGTTGTGAGGGTTGGCCGGTTATATATCTCGAGTGGGTTAGGGGTTTCCGGGTGGGCTTCTAGGTTGCATGGCCCAACCGGCCCGAGTGTTTACTGTTCACTCGAGACCGAGGGTGGTCTCGAGTCGGGTCTTTTGGGGTCTCGGCCCACTCATATAACACACATACATATATATATAATATACATACATTCATCACACTTAGCACAAGGATCACATAAAATCATCGAGATAACACGCACTAACATTTAATAACGTATATACACATAATGCTAATACAAGATATTTGCTCGGGAAAACCTAGAGTGTCACAACCTTCCAGTAAAGAAACGCCGATTTCACATCTAACTAATATACTTTGAAATTTTTCCAATTCGCAAATGCTAGGAAGATTCTGATCGCTTCTAGTCGAGCTACAGGAGCATACACTTCAGTAAAATCTATACCCTCGTGTTGACTGAAACTCTAAACTATGAGTCGAGCTTTGTTACGAACCACAACTCCTCTATCATCTCTCTTACACTTGAACACCCACTTGGTGTTTATCTTCCTCTGACCATCTGGCAAATCCACTAACTTCCACACTCCCAACTTTTCGAATTGGCTCAGTTCCTCCTGCATCGCATTGACCCAAGAATCTTCAGTAAGCGCCTCTTTATAAGTCCTTGGTTCAATCTGCGAGATAAAACAACTCAATGAGAATTCAGTTTGTAAAGGAGCAACTTTTGAATAAAAACATGTAAGCCCTTTATCAAGCTGTCTTCGAGTGCGGACGCCTGTTTGCAATTCTCCAATGATCAATTCCTCCGGATGGTATGAAAGAGTTCGTGGCATCACTTCGCCTGGAACATCTACATCACCTTCCAGATGAGTAACATTCTGATTTGCATCTTGTTCACTGACTGGGTTTGTTTGACTTGAAATCTGAATTTGCTCCCCCTCAGAATCTGAATCACCATGATCAAATACTGGCATGTTCTCAGATTCTTGATTATCATTCTGTGCCGACTGATTATCTTGAGCAACTTCATCTTGTTGGACATCATCATGTTCACCAGCATTGCTTGGACCTGCTTCATCATCATTTGAAGCTCGTTGTGGTCGTCTTGAATACTCAGCTGGGAACCTTTCTTGCGATTCTTCATACTCTCTTAGAATATCCAACTCATCAAAGAAATCTTCTTCTTCATCATTTTCTTCTTCCATGTCAAACGAACCCCACAATTTATCATAATTAAAACGCCATGAGTCACCGGGATTCTGAGGCGGCATAGTATACCCCTGACACTCAACATGTTGTGCTTCGATGATCTGCTTCAAACTTGGAACAAAGACACGTCTTTGTGGACTTGAGTAACCCACAAATATTCCTTCAATACTCTTTGGACCAAACTTACCAAAAGGCTCTAGAACTGTACAAGGAGACCCAAACGGTTCTAAAAACTTCAGGTTCGGTTTGCGGTTATTGATCAACTCAAAGCATGTTTTGTTGAATTTCTTCACAGTGAGAACCCGGTTGAATGTATAGCATGCGGCGGAAACTGCTTCTGCCCAAAAATTAATCGGTAGCTTTGAATTAGCAAGCATTGTTCTGGCCGTTTTGATTAGTGTCCTGTTTTTACGTTCTGCAACTCCATTCTGCTGCGGAGTGTACGGAGCACTAAACTCATGCAATATACCTCTTTCATCACAATATTCTTCCATCTTGTTGTTCTTGAACTCAGTACCATTATCACTTCTAATTCTTTTGATACGCCTTTGGTACAGATTTTCAATCTTTCTGAACAACGCCATCAAACTATCAAACGTTTCATCTTTCGACTTCAAGAATGACACCCACGAAAATCTGGAATAATCATCAGTAACCACAAGACAGTAGAGATCCCCTGTAATACTTTTGACGTTTACTGGACCAAACAGATCCATATGTAGTCTCTCTAAAGGTCTGGAAACTGAATTGACTTGCTTTTTAGGGTGTGACTTTTTCTTCTGCTTGCCTTTGATGCAACTAATGCACTCCCCTTCCAGATGAAAACCTTTGACATGAACACCTATAACCAAATCATTGTGCACCAAGTGATTCATTTTTCGCAAATGTATATGCCCCATTTTTCGGTGCCACAACTTCGATTCTTTCTCTGTTGCTCTTGACACAAAACAATGAGCCTGACCCGTGGTTGTAGTAGCTACACTCATGTCCAACACGTACAGATCATGTTGGGTTTTTGACATGTTTATCAAAGTATTTCATCCATATGAAATTAAAACGCAGCGGAAAATTTATTATTTAAAACATGTTACTTACAAGATATAAAACCCAGTTTATATGTAAAACCCAATCCCGGATCCATATACGAATATGCATGCTATCAAAAATCAAAACACAACCATAGAGTGTTCAGAATACTACCTTCCAAGTAGTAATGGATATGAAGAAGGTGATGCTTCTTGAACGGTTTTCTTCAAGTGTAGAAGACCTCAAGCTTGTATACCCCAAGCCTTCCAACAAACACCTTATGTTTAGCTAGGATTTCTACACTTATGAACTCACTAAAAACCTCTCTTGAAACCAACTCTTGGAAACCTTCTTATGGCCGATTTTTAGAGAGAGAACAAAGGTGATTTTACACTTGAAATAACTTGTAAAATCAAAACCCTTGAAGCCCTACCCTTGGCCGAAATTATGAGAGTGTTTCTTGGAGTTTTGCACTTGATATTTGATCTTTAAAGTCCCCTCTAAATCAGCCATACATGACCGATTTTTTGAGAGCTTCTTCAAGTGTATCCTCTAATTTTATTGCAACAAAAATAGTTATAATACTTGAGAGAATCTTGCCACCATTTTCACCCAATCACCAAACCTCTAGCACATGCAAATGTATGTATTCTCATTGGACAAAAAAGCTTGGGAAGACCACCCAATCAAATGGTCTCTTACACATGCAAAAATGCATGAAACCACATTGGACCAAAGATTTTGGGAAGACCCCATGGGGGGGGGGGGTGGGTGGCGGCCTAGAGTTTTATTAAAAAAAATTCAAATTTTCTTTTAAATAATATAAGTCTTATATATGTATTTTATAACTTTTATAAAATATAACAAGATATGTTATAAGACTTGTACAACTTTTATTATGTTATTTAACCCATTAAATAACAAAATAAAATATTCTCTCAAAATAAATTATCCATATAATTTATTAGTTTGTCAAGTGCAATTATTTAGAAAATCAATTTCTAAATATTGTAAGTGTTAATATTTATTTGTTTGATCATATCACAAATAAATAATATTGTAAGTGTTTGTCTAGCTTGTATTTGGGTATGACTCGACTTGGATCATAACGTACTAGCCACATCAATTTAATATGTGTCTTGGGCATACAGAGTCCAACAATCTCCCACTTGCACAAGATACATAGAAGATTGATGCAAGTAGTAAATGACGCCTAACTACGGTTTACTACCCCTAATACGTATGACTATATGTCCCATTCAATAACATCATCCCCTTCAAGTCCCTTACTTGAACATGATTTAGGTGAATCTATCATTTATCCTTTCGTTACAGATGTCATGTCAAATCCAGAGACACAGAGTGATCACTCTCTGTTGATTTAACTTTAGCAGGCCTTAGACATCTTACTCTCAACGAATAAGAGGAACAAATCCCATCTTGACTATATACGTCTCTCACAATCACCTTGTACCACACCTGAGCTTAGCCTTATGTACTGTCATATTACTAACAGCGAAGAAATAAGTCAAGGTACAATATTTGGTGAATATCAAGACCCAATATGTATCTCAGGTCAGAGGATACTATGATATTCTCCTTTACTCAAATTTACTTATGATCAATCACAGATGATTACATGCGGTAATATTTGAGAGCGAGTCAGTCCAATATTTGTATCCCACAAATATCTATGAACTTTGGCAGCAACACTTTGCTCTATATTCATACCTAATGAATATCCACCAATCCAAGTTCATAATAGTCTTAGATTCATATCTGTTCCCACAAGTATGATCGACTACGGACATTTAGAATAAGTAACTTATTCACGGATTTAAACATGCTAAAATGGAACATAACTTAACATACCATAAAGAGTTATAATAACAATTGTTCCAATATCCAAATACAAAATAGATCAAATCCAATCACTAGAATATCAAAGTCCTTAGGCACAAATATGACCCTTCATGCTTTTGCCCGTTCAAGGAGCTTCGTGAGTGGATCCGCAATATTTTGATTAGTGCGAACTTTGCGAATACATATCTTTTCCTTTTTCAACTTCATCCCTTATGTAGTTGAAATTCCGCTCAATTTACTTTGTCTTTTGATGTGCACGAGGTTCCTTGATTTGAACAATCGCACCATCGTTATCACAAAGATCTCTAGGGGTCCTGAATGATATGGACTACCCCTAGATCATCAATAATTCAAGTGGTAGATCCATATGAATTATCTTGACTAATGAAGCGGCGATGTATTCTGATTGTGTAGTGGACAATGCTACCCTGACTGTGATCGAGAACTATTTCGATCAGTTTGGAAACTCGTATCCATGTAACCCTTTACAACGAATTCCGAAACTCGCACCCCTGTAACCCTTTACAACGAGTTCCTCTTTACCAGATCCATGTATTAGAAATATATCCTAAGTCTTTCTGAGGTATTTCAATATATTTATAACAGTCACCCAATGACCGTTACTCGCTGGTATCTACTCGTCATGCTTAAAGCGCATAACTTGTCCAGTCTAGTGCATATCATTACATACATAATGAATCCTATAGCTGACGCATATGGGATTCCTTTCATTCTTTCCTGTTCATCCTTTGAGCTTGGACATTGAGACACACTCAATATTGTCCCCTCTTTGAATAGGTACCAAACCTTTCATAGAGTTCTCAATCTTGAACCTTTTCAAGACTTTGTCAATGTATGCACTTTGGTTTAAACCTATCAAGCGCCTTGATCTATCCCTATAGATCTTTATTCCCAAAATATAGGCGACTTCACCATGATCCTTAATGGAAAAACAACTTCCAAGCCAGGCTTTTACACCTTCCATGGTTGGAATGTCATTTCCAAATAGTAGAATGTCTAGACATACAATACTAAGAAAGTGATGATGCACTAGCCTTCATATATACACAAGCTTCATCGACGTTCTTGATGAATCCATATTCCCTAATCTCTTTATCAAAACGGTGATTGCAACTTCTAGATGCTTGTTTCAATCCATAGATTGATTTCTTTAACTTGCATACTTTGTCAGGATGTTCTGGATCGACAAAACCTTCAGGCTTGACTATATAGACATCTTCCTCAAGATATCTATTAAGGAAAGCCGTTTTGACATCCATTTGCCGAATCTCATAATTATATTATGTAGGTATGGTAAATCATATCCTAATTGACTTTAGCATCGCGACGGGCGAGAAGGTCTCATCATAATCAACACTTTGAGTTTGAATGAAACCTTTTGCTACAAGTCTCGCTTTATAAGTATCCAAGTTATCATGCATATGTGTTTTCTTCCTGAAAACCCACTTATTTCCAACCACTTTGGAATTAAGAGGTAGTACAACCAATTCTATACTTGGTCGTCATACATGGATTGCATCTCAACATTCATAGCTTCAAGTCATTTGTCACAATCGGATTTTGACATTAGATCACGGTATGTGGTTGATTCACCCGAATCTACCACGTAGCATCCATCCATGAAAAATCCATATCTCTCAGGTGGACTACTAATTCTACCAGATCTGCGAACGCTTTGTGTGTGTTGATCAACCACTTGATCGTTTTTCAACAACCTTTTGTTGATTGCTAGTTTTAACCAAACGTGTATCGACTTGTGGTTCTTGATCCTTATCAAGTTCCACTGTTCTAATAATTCCTTCCACAAGGAACTTAGCTTCCAAGAACTCAGCCTTTCGAGCAACAAATACCTTTTGCTCTGTTGGATCGTAGAAATAATATCCTATACCATCTTTAGGATATCCTACAAAGATACACTTAGTGGATCGTACTTCTAATTTGTTTGGGGTGTATTGCTTCACATAAGCTTCACAACCCATACCTTTAAATATGATAATGATAGAGCCCTTCCATGCCATATTTCAAAAGGGTGTCATATCCACTTTCTTGGTTTTGGGCCATATTTAATATACGGACCACGGAGAGCAAAGCGTAACCCCAAAGTGATAGAGATAATGTGCTCCTAGCCATCATAGATCGAACCATATCCAAATAGAGTTCGATTCCTCCTCTATTGGAACGAAGAACTTTGATTGAGTTGATTTTGTACTTCACCTTTTGAAGATTCTGAACGTTTCAAAACTTCTTCTTTGTGTCAAGTACACATAACCTTAACTACTATAGTTTGTCGGTAAAAGTAACGAAGTATCTTTCACCATTCCTAGTCATTGGCTTAAAAGGATCACATACATTCGAATGTATAATACCTAATAAATCTTTTGCCCTTTCCCATTAAGGGATTACTTGGTCATTTTACCTTGTAAATAAGATTCGCATGTATCAAATGAACCAATTTCATTTGTTTCCAAAAGACAATTCTTTCGAAGTGTTTACATGCGACATCTGTTTATATGACCAAGGCGATAATGCCAAGGATAGGTTTTACTCAAATCCATTTTGAGTTTGTTGGTGATTGATTGGTACATTAAAATGATGTATTATTATGAACCGATTCATAAATACCATTTGAAGGCATAGGTTTAAAGTAAAACATGTCATTCATCGATATAAATGTCAATGTTTGCAAACTTTAAGTCAAAACCATATTGTCTTATAAGGGAAACTTGAATAATGTTCCTAGTCAAACTAGGAGCATTCAAGGCATTTTAAAACAATTTCCAAACCATTTGGAAGTTTCAAAACCTAGTCTCCTTTCTTGTAATGTTTATTTCTTTTGAACCTTTTGCAATGAATTGTAAACACGAGTCCCACATCCGGTATCTAATACCCATGTGTTAGAAGAAATAACATTAAGGTCAATATGTATCATTAAGATTGTACCTGAGGTTTGCCTAGCATCTCTCTTGTTTTTCAACTCTTTGAGATAGGTTGTACAATTCCTATTTAAATGCCCTATCTCTCCATACTCAAAGCATGGATCGTTCGTGGCAACCTTTGCCTTCTTCTCTTTTGGTTTCGGTGGTTTCGCTTTAGTCTTTCTAATCTTTTCCCTTTGAATTACCTATTTCCTTTTCAACATTTGCTTTGGTGTCGGGGTGATGCGCTTTCTTGTTGCTACCCTCATTGATCGCTTGAATGGATAAAACCCTTTTACCCATATTGAGCCTTTCGAGGCGATCAATGTGGCTTTTCATCTTAAAGACATAAGATGAGTCCGATTGGGTTTCCTCCATTCGACATGCATGAAGCACTCGAACCGTTTCGAAGCGTTCTACCCTTAGGAACATTTCCTACAATTGGGTAATCATGTCGTATGCTGATGATGTTCAAAATCCTTTTGAATCTCGGGAATCATAATTCCTAACATGAGGCAAGAGGTTTGCGTAGTATCCTTGATATACTTAATCCAATCGTTATAAGCATCCTTATCTTCCATAAGATGTTCATCGAGATTAGGATCGTTTTCAATGATAGGTTACGGACGGTTTGGGTAATATTGTTAGCGGCCATCTACAAAATTTTACAAGGTTCAATTTTAGTATTTTCGATATTATTATATTTTAATCATTAATACCCTTTTATGTCTCATAGACAATTAATAATCAAAATCTAGAATCCAACGTTACATTTAAATATTGGTTATGTGACCTTTATCCCTCTATTTAAATTAACAAGGTAGTCAACGTTTGACAATTGCAACCCTTTGCAACTTCTAGCCATATGGGATCAGTTAAACATCTTTATGTTTAGTTGGCATGTTTAATCCCATCAACACCTTTGTTCCCCGTGCTTTGGTGACCCTAAGTTCATGGTTTCCAAATCAAGTCGTCCAACTTACACACACGTGTGAGTTTATTCACATAAGTGGTTAGGTGACCTTTATCCCACAAACATGGTAAACCCACCTCGAATATACAAGCTCCCTCAAATATGGTTAGGTGACCTTTATCCCACAAAAGAGTTCCCAAGTGATTCGAGTGTTGTATAAAAGGATGGTGTTTGACTTGTTTTATAAAAGGGATTTTTGAGTTTTCAAAAATTCTAGTTTAGAAAACTTTATGTACCATATATTTGCATGCATTCAAATCCTTGGTACTTTTTGTGAAAATAAATTTTCAAGGTTCCTTTTGATAAAACCCATTTTATTATAAAATCATTAATTTTTAATAACCTTTTATTAACCAATTTTAATGATTTTTCAAAGAACCATTTTAAGCTTGTTGTTGATTATTAGTTTGTTAAGCATGCATATCCAAATATCATCAAACAACAAAATAAACAACCACACAAGCACAACACCCATATCATTAGGTGCATAAACATAGCCAACTATTTTGACAACACTTGTTAGCCGAAACAAGTGTGCCAAAAGGTCCTTCCTAAGGGGTGAATATTGACACAAGTAATGTGTCGATGAACTCCCACTTGATCCCGCATCCAAATGCTTCAAGTCTCCCTTTTGTGTTGTGATTTCTCCACTTTCTTTGAGCTTCCAAAATGTACTTTAATTCAGCTCCAAACTCCTTTGGGCTCCGAAAATGTGTTTTGGTTATTGGGCTAAAATCCCGTTAAGAACTATGAAGTCCTTTAGGCCCGAAATTGGCCAAAACCAAAACCGCATTTTTGTGTGCATCTTCTTTTACAAAAAAAAAATATCCTAATACATTTTTTCTAGTAAAAATAAAATGCACCTAATCTATTTATTTTACATACCCAATGAAAAATAAATAAATTACATATCTTAAAATGGAAGAACAAAATAATAATTATTACAACCCATTGAATAATTAATTAAAATAAATCACAACACAATCATTCAACAAAAGGTCATGGCTAGGTTATATGCACCAAAATATATATCCAAATATATAAAATTCAAGAAGCAAAACGGTTTCTGTCACACCCCGACCGCGTAAAACAACAAAGCGCGGCGGAAACATCGAGGCGTGTTGCAACAGAATCATTGTTTCATAACCATGGATACAAAAAGTGTTTCGTTTTATTAAACATTGAATATTTACATCGTCTGGAAATCTAAATACACAATTTAAACATAGTCTATCATTGTTATTGAGTCACTAAGGCCTCATCCAGTCCTATGTGAGCATGCATCCTATCAATCGATATCATTCAACAATACCTGAAACATATGTGAAAACGAGGTCAGCAAAGAAATGCTGGCGAATACATTGGTTTTGTAGGAGTGTCGAAATCATGGCTAGTTTAGATGTTGCAATACTTTATTTAAAAACCTTGTTTTGAAAAGAGTATAATATTGCAACTTAATTAACCAACTCAAATCAAGCGGGTTATAGTTTGTAAAACCTCGTAGCCATGACTCTTAACCCAAAAACATTTGTTTTAGTAAAGCAAATTATGAAACATCTCGAAATAAATCGTTAATAAAACTCGTTAATAAATCTCGTTAAAAACTCGTATAGTTTATATTATATCGAAAACCTCGTTTGTGTGACATCGTTTGAAAATCGTTTACCCAAGTGAACCAAATAACGCCACGGTATGTAATATGATGAAATCACTTATATATAGAAAGTACCAGCGGCGTATCCACCATGCTTTCATCACATTACACCCGTCCCGTTATCTAAACACTTAACCAAAAACTAATTGTATATCGCTTTGAAGCCAATCGTTTAACCAAATCGTTTAACTCGTTAATTTCATCGCGTGAAAACCAATCGTTTACCCAAATCGTTAAAACATCGTGTGAAAACCAATCGTTTACCCAAATTGTTAAAACATCGTGTGAAAACCAATCGTTTACCCAAATCGTTTAATTCGTTTTAGGTCGTGAAACTACTTATTTGGTCGTCTCGCTAATAACATTCAAACCTTCGTGACTCATCCCTCGTCGCTTCTCGTTTTCGCATTAACAAACCCTTACCAAAGGGTAAATTAACAATTACAGATTCAGTCGCTACCCACCACCCCCACACATAACCACGGGTGCAGTAAGATAACGGGATTTGTCAGATCCTATGGTACCATAACCTAATACTGGTCGGCTTGATCATTGCTAATGAATGTCATTTGTTATGTAACCCAACCAAAAAGTTCATTCACATTATCGAAATCGTTATTAGTTTTGTATAAATCGTCTTAATCGTTTTTGAAACCATCGTTATAACATCGAAAATCGTTTTGATACCATCGTTAAAACCATGAAAACATTTAGCACATATGAGTCACCCCAAAACAATTGAAAGCAGTAAAATAGGGGAATAATGTACTCGCCTGAGAATGCTTAGAGGTCTTGAACAACAACCAAGCAAAGCTAGAGGGAGCACGGAATCAATAGGCAGTCTAAAACCATATAAATAAACCGGACCTGAGTCGGAAGATCGGATAGAATGAGGGCTTGTAGACCAAATGAGTATGGGAACTCATGTAATATGGTTTAACAAAGCCTACATACTACTATGAAACCAAACCTAAGTGCTTTCGACCCATCGCGACCCATTAAGGTAGCTTATGCTACTTTAACGCGTCGTGCGCGCAAAGCGCGTTCGAGACGTCTAACTAGTCCTATGACAAGTATTATATGCCTATACATGTTTATCATGTTGTATAATCAGTTATGTATAAAAGTTAAGGTTACATAAGCTAAATTACCAATTATACATGAAAAGGGTATTCTGGTAATTTACCTAAGGCATATAAACTACCTATCATACAACTACTCAAACGATGTGACCATAGGGTATAACCTCGGAAGGTTATTCCCTACCTACTATGGTCACCTAATGTGTTTGGTCGGATCCTAATGATCGACCAAATGGGTCGGGTTCGAGGTATAAGCGATTTATTAGATCGCTTACCCTACTGTAACACCTGTGTCATTTCAACCATCAAACAAATGCCAAACCAATGAAATATTGTATTTCATACTTTGGACTTGTATAAATATGTGTATCTTTTGCACATATCAACTCTTGTTCGATTTCAAACTCTAAATCGCTTTCTGGAAGGTTATACGCGCACTAATGCGTAAATATAACCAGTTTAATCCAACGAACACTCCGGAATAATGAAATAGGCTTAACATACCTTGAATAACCTTTACATAACTTATATATAAGTTTTGGAAGGTTTGGTGTGGTGAAATCAAGTTTAATCGCTTACAGGGACTAAAGTTGACAAACTGCGAAAGTATGCCAATTTGAACTGTAACAGACATTCTGGAACATGACCATAAGTTAAACACACCATAAATATCCTTTACATAGCTTAGAAATAGGCTTTAATGGGTTCGGTGTGCTAAAATAAACTTTTGGGTCATTCAGGGACTAAAAGTGTCAAAAAGTGCACAAGTTTGCATTTTCGCGCATAACTTACGTTCTGAATACATCCGGACATCCAAAAATTTATGTAAGCACTAAAATATTTTATTTTAGTGTTCTCCATAAGAAAAATCCATTCGTCGCGTCATTTGGTTCGTTTTTCGCATTCGGGACCAGATTCGATGTATTAGCCGTTGTTTAATTCACAACCACACATTCTAAACTTGCTTAGTCAGCGGATAAGGATGGAATTTAAACACCTAAACACCATGACATTTCAACACATGTATGGATGGAATTTAAACACCTAAACACCATGACATTTCAACACATGTATGGATGGAATTTAAACACCTAAACACCATGACATTTCAACACATGTATGGATGGAATTTAAACACCTAAACACCATGACATTTCAACACATGTATGGATGGAATTTAAACACCTAAACACCATGACATTTCAACACATGTACGGATGGGATTAAGGCACGTTTTCCATGAAACGATCTTAACGGTTCGGGTATTCCTATAAATACCCCATACCCCCCATTGCTAAAATCACTAGAAACTTGATTTGAGAAACTCTAAGTTGAAACATTTGTTTCATACCTGAGATTTTTGAATCGAGTTTAGCATTCGGGGACCCTTCGTAAGTATTCTTTCGTTCTTTTCCTTATTTTACTGCTTTTCGAGTCAGAAAGTCAAACTTTGTTTGACTTTCAGCGTTGACCAGTAATGGTCAATGCGAAGTTCGTTTGAACTTCGCAACGTGAGTGTAATCACGTTGGTCATAGTCCCTTGGGACTATGCCCACTGATTACCACGTTGTCTAGGGTCGTAGGGTAGGCGATCTAATAAATCGCCTATACCTTCGAACCCGACCCAGTTTGGTCGATCATTAGGATCCGACCAAATACATTAGGTGACCCTAGTATAGGGCATAACCTTCCGAGGTTATACCCTATGGTCACATCGTTTAAGTAGTTGTATGATAGGTAGTTTATATGCCTTAGGAAAATTACCAGAATACCCTTTTCATGTATAATTGGTAATTAAGCATATGTAACCTAAACCTTTGTCACATAACTGATTATGTAACATGTTTAGGCATATAACACTTGTCATAGGACTAGTTAGGCGGTCCGAACGCGTTTCACGCGAACGACGCGTTAAAGTAGCATAAGCTACCTAAACGGGTCGTAATGGGTCGTAGACACTTAGGTTAAGTTTCATTTAGTATGTAGGCTTTGTTAAACCAAATGACACGAGTCTCTACACTCGTTTGGTTTACAAACCCTAATGCTACCCGATCTTCCGATTTAGGTCCGGTTTATTAATGTAGCTACCTATACTAGGTGCCGTTTGATATCCGCGATCTCTAGCATTGTTTAGTTGTTACTCAAGAACTACTGAGCAATCTCAGGTGAGTACATAGACCCCTCTTTTACTGTTTTCCAAACTGTTTTGGGGTGGAACACATGTGCCTACTTGTTACTTTCATGCTTTCCTGTTTTCACATCATATACTGCTATGTTCGTTAGTACATTATAGTACATGATTTCATTACATCTTATGCTAGGTGTGCCCATTTTGTGCATACTTAGTACATTGTTTTACATTGCTTTTCTGTTGCATATGCTTATCCAGCTTATGAACACATTATACTACATATTGAACCGTTGTAAACATTTGACTATGTGAACCGTTGTAATCATTTGACTATGTGATCCGTTGATATCTGTGAACCGTTTGTATCTGTGAACCGTTTGTATCTGTGAACCGTTTGTATCTGTGAACCGTTTGTATCTATGATCCGTGTGAACCATCTTTGACCATACATAAACATTTCTATAACTGTTAAACATTACTTTGGTGTTTTGGTTTAATTAAGTGATTAAGTAACGATGCGTGTATAATATGATACAAGCATGGTGGATACGCCGCTGGTACTTCCTATATATAAGTGTTTGTATGGTATTACATACTGTAGCGTTATTTGAATCATTTCAGTTTGAGACATAGAACATTTTATACAAATAACATACTTTTCACAAGACATTGTTTTACAAACAACTTATCTTATACAAACTCATCTTACATGGTTATTCATTTAACCATACATTATTTACTTATTTATACATATCATCTGAACTCATTGTTTTTCAAATGATTTACAAAACAAAGCAAATTACAAGGTTTATGACTAAACATTTTCTCAAACATAAGTCATGAAACCTATTTTCACAAAACCTATGTATCTCACAGGCATTTTTATGCTGACGTACCTATTTTCACATGTGTTTTTCAGGAGCTGTTGCATAAGATGATCAAGATACACATAGGCAGATTTGGGCTTTAGTGACAATAAAAGATGCAAGACTAGTTAATTATGTTGTATTTCTTTGTTTGTTAAGACATTGTAGCACCTTTAATCAATAAAACGAAACTTCAATTGCCATGGATTTGAAACATTAAATTCTGTTACAACACTCCCCGACATTTCCGCCACGTTTTGTATGTTCTACGTGGTCGGGGTGTGACAGAAAAGATGGTATCAGAGCCAATGGTTATAGGGAATTAGGTTATTAGTAATGCTTTGACCTAGTCTATAACCTTCTTAGGACCCTAACGCGAGTTTACTTGCGTTTAGTCATAAAACAATACTGTCACCTATCCTTAGGCGACAACCACAACAAGAACATAATTTTCGAAACCGCTTTGAAAACTAATCATCTGTTCTAGGATGATTGATTACTAGGTTTTGAACCCTCTATTATAAGGTTTTGAACCCTTTGAGTTTTCAAAATCTCGTCAAGGTTTTGGGTTTTAAATAATGTGAACACGTGCAAACTGGAAGGGTGAATGCCTGTATTCTGAGTTTTTCTGTCTAGGCAAGCACTTCGTATACATCTCAACCAGACGCGAGACCAGTTGTGCTTACCTGGGAATTCTTGGGATGAGTGTTCACTTATAGGCGAGCATGTCTTCGCGATACATTATTTTTGACCTATTTTACTTTGATTATTCACCGAGGTCGTTTGTTGCTTTGTAGTAACAAACAAATGACCATTATCCATTGCTTTCATCAAATTTGTTTCATCTCATTCTTTTCGTCTAATTCTCTCACTCGTTTCCTTTCATGTTTCCTCTTTTAGAATGCCTCCTCGACGCGAAAACCAGATAGCGACTGCCGAGCTGGCAGAAATCATTGCGCAGCAAATGGCTGCTCAATTCCCAAACCTCTTTGCTCTATGGAATCAAGCCAACAACAACAACAATGGTCCATGCAATTTCAAGAGTTTTAACTCGGCGAAACCACTCAAGTTTAGTGGTTCTGAGGGAGCGACTGGGCTTCTTCAATGGTTCGAGAGCATTGAGAATACTTTCCGCCACGTGCAGTGTCCTGCCAATCGCAAGGCCGAGTTTGCTTCGAGTGTGTTCCAGAAGAGAGCCCTTACGTGGTGGAACGGTGTTATGAGAGATCGTGGTGCAGAAGTTGCACTCGCACAAACATGGGCGGAACTTAGGGCCCTTATGATGAAGGAATTCTGTCCTCGACACGAGATCAGGGCTTTGGAAAGGGAATTCGACAATCTTGAACAAGACAGCGGTGAGCATCGAGCCTACACGGACCGTTATGAAGAATTAAGTCTGTTATGCCCAAACATGGTCACGCCTTTGGATAAGGCAATCGAAAAGTACATTGATGGCCTCCCTGATTCAATACAAGACATTTTGACTGGTAGCAACCCTACTACAGTTAGACAGGCCATTGAGCTATCTGCAACCTTGACTGAATCAAAGATCAGGAAAGGTAAACTTTTCCGAAAGGGTGACAAGAAGCCGGTCGAAGAATCGAAACCAATCGAGGAATCAAAGACCATGGATGAACAGACTGAATCCCCTAAGAGGTCAAAGAAGCGAAAGGCTTCTCAGAACTTTGCCATGGTTACTCAAAATGATCAAGCCGTCCTCAACCAACCAGCTCAACCCCCTGCCAGGAAACCCTACAACGGAACTGCACCCTTGTGCAACCAATGTAGCCTACATCATCATGCTGGGGTGAAGTGCCGCACATGCCAAGTTTGCGGACTTATAGGTCATACAGCTAGGGTTTGCCCAACCGCAGCTGCACCAAATCAAGCTGGCAACAATCCTGCTCAAGCTCGTTTTCCACCGGGATCTTGCTACAACTGTGGCGAGATGGGCCATTTTCGTAGGAATTGCCCAAGGCTTGCTAATGCAAATCCAGCGCAGGGATGAGCATATGATCAACCAGAAGACAACATCGTTTAGAAATAATCACGTCTTATGTATTATTTTCTTTTGTTGTCAAGATCCAAGAAAACAGTTGTTATCGTTGTTTATAAATAAATCTTTTATTTACATTAATATGTATTTATGTGATTGTATGTATAAACAACATATCCCCTACAATACCGACAATCAAGGAACCGCATTCCTTGAAGAACAGACTACTCCCAAAATTTCTTCCATTGTATGATCTCTTGCGTTTTTCACAAAAATCCTAAGTACCCGTTTCTTCCAAGAGAAACGAAGTACGAGGTGCCAAGTTTATTGCAATCAATAACAAGATAATAACAATTAAACAACTACGTGATTATGTGCTTATGAACATTACAAGACAAACTGTGCGGACTGTGTAAGGAATTACGTAATTATGGATGCATACATAATTATGGAATTTAGTGCACAGAAACCACAGCGAGCTTTGTCATGTACCTAGAGGTTAACCCTATTCATTTCCAATTCTGATGAAGTATCCGTTGAGGAAAAATGAACTAGCTATTCATTTTTCACTTCTGAAGAATATCCGTTGAGGAAATGAATATCCGTTTATCCTTCATTTCCAATTCTGAAGAATACCCGTTGAGGAAAATGACTCCGTTTGTGCATTTTCGTTCTGAAGAGTATCCGTCGAGGGAAATGAATATCCGTTTATTTAATCCTTCATTTCCGAACCTGAGGAAACAACCGTTGAAAATGACTCCGTTAGTTCATTTTCGTTTCTGAAAATTATCCGTTGAGGAAATGAATATCCGTTGCTAAATCCTTCATTTCCGAACCTGAGGAAACAACCGTTGAAAAGGACTCCGTTAGTTCATTTTCGTTTCCGAAGATTATCCGTTGAGGAAATGAATATCCGTTGTATAATCCTTCATTTCCGAACCTGAGGAAACAACCGTTGAAAATGACTCCGTTAGTTCATTTTCGTTTCTGAAGATTGTCCGTTGAAGAAATGAATATCCGTTTGTCTATCATTTTCATTTCCGTTTCTGAGGAAGCAACCGTTGAAAATGACTCTGTTTGTTCATTTTCGTTTCGGAAGATTTGTCCGTTGAGGAAATGAATATCCGTTGTCTATCATTTTCATTTCCGTTTCTGAGGAAGCAACCGTTGAAAATGACTCCGTTTGTTCATTTTCGTTTCTCAGAATTGTTCGTTAAGGAAATGAATCCCCGTTTGATTATTCCTTCATTTCCGCCTCTGAAGAATACTCGTTGAGGAAAATGACTCCGTTTGTTCATTTTCATTCTGAAGAATGTCCGTTAAGGAAATGACAGGATTATGCTTCACATATCTCTGGTGGTTATCTGACACAAAGTCACAAATAGACTCCTACGAATTAATTTCGGGACGAAATTTCCTAAAGTAGGGGAGACTGTAACACCTGTGTCATTTCAACCATCAAACAAATGCCAAACCAATGAAATATTGTATTTCATACTTTGGACTTGTATAAATATGTGTATCTTTTGCACATATCAACTCTTGTTCGATTTCAAACTCTAAATCGCTTTCTGGAAGGTTATACGCGCACTAATGCGTAAATATAACCAGTTTAATCCAACGAACACTCCGGAATAATGAAATAGGCTTAACATACCTTGAATAACCTTTACATAACTTATATATAAGTTTTGGAAGGTTTGGTGTGGTGAAATCAAGTTTAATCGCTTACAGGGACTAAAGTTGACAAACTGCGAAAGTATGCCAATTTGAACTGTAACAGACATTCCGGAACATGACCATAAGTTAAACACACCATAAATATCCTTTACATAGCTTAGAAATAGGCTTTAATGGGTTCGGTGTGCTAAAATAAACTTTTGGGTCATTCAGGGACTAAAAGTGTCAAAAAGTGCACAAGTTTGCATTTTCGCGCATAACTTACGTTCTGAATACATCCGGACATCCAAAAATTTATGTAAGCACTAAAATATTTTATTTTAGTGTTCGCCATAAGAAAAATCCATTCGTCGCGTCATTTGGTTCGTTTTTCGCATTCGGGACCAGATTCGATGTATTAGCCGTTGTTTAATTCACAACCACACATTCTAAACTTGCTTAGTCAGCGGATAAGGATGGAATTTAAACACCTAAACACCATGACATTTCAACACATGTATGGATGGAATTTAAACACCTAAACACCATGACATTTCAACACATGTATGGATGGAATTTAAACACCTAAACACCATGACATTTCAACACATGTATGGATGGAATTTAAACACCTAAACACCATGACATTTCAACACATGTACGGATGGGATTAAGGCACGTTTTCCATGAAACGATCTTAACGGTTCGGGTATTCCTATAAATACCCCATACCCCCCATTGCTAAAATCACTAGAAACTTGATTTGAGAAACTCTAAGTTGAAACATTTGTTTCATACCTGAGATTTTTGAATCGAGTTTAGCATTCGGGGACCCTTCGTAAGTATTCTTTCGTTCTTTTCCTTATTTTACTGCTTTTCGAGTCAGAAAGTCAAACTTTGTTTGACTTTCAGCGTTGACCAGTAATGGTCAATGCGAAGTTCGTTTGAACTTCGCAACGTGAGTGTAATCACGTTGGTCATAGTTGTCACACCCCGACCACGTGGAACATACGAAACGTGGCGGAAACATCGGGGAGTGTTGTAACAGAATTAATTGTTTCAAATCCATGGCAATTAAAGTTTCGTTTTATTGATTAAAAGTGTTACAATGTCTAATCAAACAAGGAAATATAACATAATTAACTAGTCTTGCATCTTTTATTGTCACTAAAGCCCAAGTCTGCCTATATGTATCTTGATCATCTTATGCAACAGTTCCTGAAAAACACATGTGAAAATAGGTACGTCAGCATAAAAATGCCTGTGAGATACATAGGTTTTGTGAAAATAGGTTCCATGACTTATGTTTGAGAAAATGTTTAGTCATGAACCTTGTAATTTGCTTTGTTTTGTAAATCATTTGAAAAACAATGAGTTCAGATGATATGTATAGATAAGTGAATAATGTATGGTTAAATGAATAACCATGTAACTGAGTTTGTATAAGATAAGTTGTTTGTAAAACAATGTCTTGTGAAAAGTATGTTATTTGTATAAAATGTTATATGTCTCAAACTGAAATGATTCAAATAACGCTACGATATGTAATACCATTCAAACACTTATATATAGGAAGTACCAGCGGCGTATCCACCATGCTTGTATCATATTACACACACATCGTTACTTAATCACTTAATCAAACCAAACTAAACAATGTAAAATGTCTATGTTTAAATCAATTGTCAAATGTATTGAATAATATGTCAAAGTATTCATGTCAAGATGTAAATCATGTCAAAGTGTCTATGTCAAATATCCATGTCAAATGTCTATGTCAAATATCCATGTCAAATGTCTATGTCAAATATCCATGTATGGCAAGTGAAATGTCTCAACTAAACCATATGCACAACAACAAAGTATTGAAGTAAAACTTGGTTTAAATCAAAGTTATGTTTTGTGGGAAATACATGATCAATGTCAATCATGTTAAAATGTCTATGTCGAAATGTCTATGTCAAAATGTCATGTAAAACAATGTACTAAGTAATGCACACAATGGCAATACATAGCATGAAATGTAATGAAATCATGTACTATAATGTACTAACGAACATAGCAGTATATGATGTGAAAACAGGAAAGCAGGAAAGTAACAAGTAGGCACATGTGTTCCACCCCAAAACAGTTTGGAAAACAGTAAAAGAGGGGTCTATGTACTCACTTGGGATTGCTCAGTTGTATAAAGATAACCACCAAGCAATGCAAGAGATCTCGGAATCAAACGGCACCTAGTATAGGTAACTATGTTAATAACCGGACCTATCTCGGAAGATTGGGTAGCATTAGGGTTTGTAAACCAAATGAGTGTCGGAACTCACGTGATATGGTTTAACAAAGCCTACATGCTAAATGAAACTTAACATAATTGTATACGACCCATTACGACCCGTTTAGGAAGCTTATGCTACTTTAACGCGTCGTGCGCGTGAAACGCGTTCGGACCGCCTAACTAGTCCTATGACAAGTATTATATGCCTAAACATGTTACATAATCAGTTACGTGACAAAAGTTTAGGTTACATATGCTAAATTACCAATTATGTATGAAAAGGGTATTCTGGTAATTTACCTAAGGCATATAAACTACCTATCATACAACTACTTACACGTCGTGACCATAAGGTATAACCTCGGAAGGTTATTCCCTACACTATGGTCACCTAATGTATTTGGTCGGATCCTAATGATCGACCAAACTGGGTCGGGTTCGAAGGTATAGGCGATTTATTAGATCGCCTACCCTACGACCCTAGACAACGTGGTAATCAGTAGGCATAGTCCCAAGGGACTATGACCATCGTGATTACAATCACGTTGCGAAGTTCAAACGAACTTCGCATTGACCATTACTGGTCAACGCTGAAAGTCAAACAAAGTTTGACTTTCTGACTCGAAAAGCAGTAAAAATGAGGAAAAGAACGAAAGAATACTTACGAAGGGTCCCCGAATGCTAATCTAGATCAGTATAGTTCAGGTATGAAACAAGGTTTCAACTTAGAACACAACTAATAAGATTCTTGTGCCTTAAAACAATGAAAGGCATGGGTTATATATAGTATTCGGGTAACCGTTAGGATCGTTTCTTGAATAACGTGATCGAATCTCATGCGTACACTTGTCGGAAAGTTATGGTGCCACAAATGCTCCTTAACTTAGTGACACATCACTTAAAACATGTGGTTAAGGATTGATTAGTTGCAACTTGCATTTAGAAACATTGAATCTGTCCAGCAAGTCAGTCGCGTAGCGCGACAGGTAGCCCCTCAGGCGTCGCGCTACGCTAGCACTCAACCTGAATCAGAAAGTTTCCTAATTTGGCAGCAATGGTCCCTGTTGTGTTTTAAGCGATTTTCGATGCGTTTGAACCCCGTTAACCTCATTTCAAGGCTCTAAAATGAAGTTAAAGTATAGGAAACTCAAAACATGCTCAAAAATATGCCGGAGGTTGGTTCGTTTGGTCGTACGAACGCGATGTTTGCTTAATTACGACGGAATGCGCATAAGTGCGAAAAACGATCCAAATGACGCAACGAATGGATTTTTCTTAAGGCGAACACTAAAATATAATGTAGTCATGCTTACATAAATTTTTGGATGTCCAGATGTATTCAGAACGTAAGTTATGCGCGAAAATGCAAACTTGTGCACTTTTTGACACTTTTAGTCCCTGAATGTTCCAAAAGTTTATTTTAGCACACCAAACCCCTCAAAGCCTATTTCTAAGCTATGTAAAGGATATTTAAGGTGTGTTTAACTTATGGTCATGTTCCAGAATGTTTCGTTACAGTTCAAATTGACATACTTTCGCAGTTTGTCAACTTTAGTCCCTGTAAGCGATTAAACTTTGATTTCACCACACCAAACCTTCCAAAACTTGTATCTAAGTTATGTATAGGTTATTTAAGGTATGTTAAGCCTATTTCACTATTCCGGAGTGTTCGTTGCATTAAACTGGTTATATTTACGCATTAGTGCGCGTATAACCTTCCAGAAAGCGATTTAGAGCTTGAAATCGAACATGAGTCGATATGTGCAAAAGATACACATATTTACACAAGTCCAAAGTATGAAATACATTATTTCATTGGTTTGGCATTTGTTTGATGGTTGAAATGACACAGGTGTTACAATAGTCCCTTGGGACTATGCCCACTGATTACCACGTTGTCTAGGGTCGTAGGGTAGGCGATCTAATAAATCGCCTATACCTTCGAACCCGACCCAGTTTGGTCGATCATTAGGATCCGACCAAATACATTAGGTGACCCTAGTATAGGGCATAACCTTCCGAGGTTATACCCTATGGTCACATCGTTTAAGTAGTTGTATGATAGGTAGTTTATATGCCTTAGGAAAATTACCAGAATACCCTTTTCATGTATAATTGGTAATTAAGCATATGTAACCTAAACCTTTGTCACATAACTGATTATGTAACATGTTTAGGCATATAACACTTGTCATAGGACTAGTTAGGCGGTCCGAACGCGTTTCACGCGAACGACGCGTTAAAGTAGCATAAGCTACCTAAACGGGTCGTAATGGGTCGTAGACACTTAGGTTAAGTTTCATTTAGTATGTAGGCTTTGTTAAACCAAATGACACGAGTCTCTACACTCGTTTGGTTTACAAACCCTAATGCTACCCGATCTTCCGATTTAGGTCCGGTTTATTAATGTAGCTACCTATACTAGGTGCCGTTTGATATCCGCGATCTCTAGCATTGTTTAGTTGTTACTCAAGAACTACTGAGCAATCTCAGGTGAGTACATAGACCCCTCTTTTACTGTTTTCCAAACTGTTTTGGGGTGGAACACATGTGCCTACTTGTTACTTTCATGCTTTCCTGTTTTCACATCATATACTGCTATGTTCGTTAGTACATTATAGTACATGATTTCATTACATCTTATGCTAGGTGTGCCCATTTTGTGCATACTTAGTACATTGTTTTACATTGCTTTTCTGTTGCATATGCTTATCCAGCTTATGAACACATTATACTACATATTGAACCGTTGTAAACATTTGACTATGTGAACCGTTGTAATCATTTGACTATGTGATCCGTTGATATCTGTGAACCGTTTGTATCTGTGAACCGTTTGTATCTGTGAACCGTTTGTATCTGTGAACCGTTTGTATCTGTGAACCGTTTGTATCTGTGAACCGTTTGTATCTGTGAACCGTTTGTATCTATGATCCGTGTGAACCATCTTTGACCATACATAAACATTTCTATAACTGTTAAACATTACTTTGGTGTTTTGGTTTAATTAAGTGATTAAGTAACGATGCGTGTATAATATGATACAAGCATGGTGGATACGCCGCTGGTACTTCCTATATATAAGTGTTTGTATGGTATTACATACTGTAGCGTTATTTGAATCATTTCAGTTTGAGACATAGAACATTTTATACAAATAACATACTTTTCACAAGACATTGTTTTACAAACAACTTATCTTATACAAACTCATCTTACATGGTTATTCATTTAACCATACATTATTTACTTATTTATACATATCATCTGAACTCATTGTTTTTCAAATGATTTACAAAACAAAGCAAATTACAAGGTTTATGACTAAACATTTTCTCAAACATAAGTCATGAAACCTATTTTCACAAAACCTATGTATCTCACAGGCATTTTTATGCTGACGTACCTATTTTCACATGTGTTTTTCAGGAGCTGTTGCATAAGATGATCAAGATACACATAGGCAGATTTGGGCTTTAGTGACAATAAAAGATGCAAGACTAGTTAATTATGTTGTATTTCTTTGTTTGTTAAGACATTGTAGCACCTTTAATCAATAAAACGAAACTTCAATTGCCATGGATTTGAAACATTAAATTCTGTTACAACACTCCCCGACATTTCCGCCACGTTTTGTATGTTCTACGTGGTCGGGGTGTGACACCTACGACCCTAGACAACGTGGTAATCGGTAGGCATAGTCCCAAGGGACTATAACCAACGTGATTACAATCACGTTGCGAAGTTCAAACGAACTTCGCATTGACCATAAGCTGGTCAACGCTGAAAGTCAAACAAAGTTTGACTTTCTGACTCCAAAAGCAATAAAATAAAGAAAAGAACGAAAGGATACTTACGAAGGGTCCCCGAATGCTAATTTCGATCCGAGAATCTCAGGTATGAAACAATGGTTTCAACTTAGAGTTTCTAAGATCAAAATTCTAGTGGTTTTTGAAGTTGTGGGGTGGGGTATTTATAGTTTTCGGGGAACCGTTAAGATCGTTTGTCGAATATCGTGCCTTAATCGCATCCGTACAAGTGTCGGAACCTTATGGTAGCTAAAAATGGTCCTTATCAGCTGACTAGGCATTAGAGAATGTGTGGGTGTGAATCAACCAGCTGTGATCTGTGATTAAATGCATTTAATCTGGTCTGATATGCGGACGCGGCCCGCTTCAGGATCAGACAAACATAATGCGGGCCGCCTGGCCTTGTCAGATCAGAAACATGTTTGATAAATGACAGTTTCAGTCCCTGCACGTGTTTAAGGCCATTCCCGACACTTCTAAGGCCCCTAAAGCCAACTTTAAGGCCCTAAAATGTTGCCTAAACATTGTGGACATGAAACATGCTCAAAAATATGCCGGGTGTTGGTTCGTTTGGTTGTACGAACGCGATGTTCGCTTTATTACGACGGAATGCGCATAAGCGCGAAAAACGATCCAAATGACGCAACGAATGGATTTTTGGCAAGCCAAACACTAAAATATAATATAGTCATGCTTACATAAATTTTTGGATGTCCGGATGTATTCAGAACGTGAGTTATGCGCAAAAGTGCAAACTTGTGCACTTTTTGACACTTTTAGTCCCTGAATGACCCAAAAGTTTATTTTAGCACACCTAACCTCTCAAAGCCTATTTCTAAGCTATGTAGAGGATATTTAAGGTGTGTTTAACTTATGGTCATGTTCCGGAATATCTGTTACAGTTCAAATTGGCATACTTTCGCAGTTTGTCAAGTTTAGTCCCTGTAAGCGAATTAACTTGTTTTTGCCATACCAAAGCCTTCAAAACTTATTTCTAAGTTATGTAAAGGTTATTTAAGGTATGTTAAGCCTATGTCACTATTCCGGAGTGTTTGTTGCATTAAACTGGTTATATTTACGCATTGGTGCGCGTATAACCTTCCAGAAAGCGATTTAGAGTTTGGAATTGAACAAAAATTGATATGTGCAAATGATACACATATTTTATTTTACAAATCCCAAGTATGAAATATAATATTTCATTGGTTCGGTATTTGTTTGATGGCCGTGGAGGCACAAGTGTTACAGTTTCCTTTTTACAACCTACTTTTCGGTCAAGAATGAAAAAACCGAAAAAGTGGGTTTTTGTCCAAACAAACAAATCATCCAAATGACATAATTTTTCAAGATACTTTTATGCATGTATTAAAATAATCTTTAAAAACAAAAGGATAACCATATATAAAATTTCGGCCATAGGGTTTTAACCAAACCCGAAACCCGAAAATTTCATATCCTATGAAGCATGCATTCATATAAGCGGCTATGATACCACTGTTGGGTTTTTGACATGTTTATCAAAGTATTTCATCCATATGAAATTAAAACGCAGCGGAAAATTTATTATTTAAAACATGTTACTTACAAGATATAAAACCCAGTTTATATGTAAAACCCAATCCCGGATCCATATACGAATATGCATGCTATCAAAAATCAAAACACAACCATAGAGTGTTCAGAATACTACCTTCCAAGGAGTAATGGATATGAAGAAGGTGATGCTTCTTGAACGGGTTTTTTTTTTGGGGGGGGGGGGGGGTAAAGGGTTACCCCGGTGATTCTATATATTCACAACCAAACAAAACAAGTAGTGTGGAGAACCCACACTAGTTCAGACATGAGACAGGCCCCATGACTGTGAAATCAAACGAAAACAACCAATCCAAAATAAAAACGACTAGACTAAAATTGCTTCTTGAACGGTTGCCTTCAAGTGTAGAAGACCTCAAGCTTGTATACCCCAAGCCTTCCAACAAACACCTTATGTTTAGCTAGGATTTCTACACTTATGAACTCACTAAAAACCTCTCTTGAAACCAACTTTTGGAAACCTTCTTATGGTCGATTTTTAGAGAGAGAACAAAGGTGATTTTACACTTGAAATAACTTGTAAAATCAAAACCCTTGAAGCCCTACCCTTGGCCGAAATTATGAGAGTGTTTCTTGGAGTTTTGCACTTGATATTTGATCTTTAAAGTCCCCTCTAAATCAGCCATACATGACCGATTTTTTTAGAGCTTCTTCAAGTGTATCCTCTAATTTTATTGCAACAAAAATAGTTATAATACTTGAGAGAATCTTGCCACCATTTTCACCCAATCACCAAACCTCTAGCACATGCAAATGTATGTATTCTCATTGGACAAAAAAGCTTGGGAAGACCACCCAATCAAATGGTCTCTTACACATGCAAAAATGCATGAAACCACATTGGACCAAAGATTTTGGGAAGACCCCATGGGGGGGGGGGGTGGCGGCCTAGAGTTTTATTAAAAAAAATTCAATTTTTCTTTTAAATAATATAAGTCTTATATATGTATTTTATAACTTTTATAAAATATAACAACATATGTTATAAGACTTGTACAACTTTTATTATGTTATTTAACCCATTAAATAACAAAATAAAATATTCTCTCAAAATAAATTATCCATATAATTTATTAGTTTGTCAAGTGCAATTATTTAGAAAACCAATTTCTAAATATTGTAAGTGTTAATATTTATTTGTTTGATCATATCACAAATAAATAATATTGTAAGTGTTTGTCTAGCTTGTATTTGGGTATGACTCGACTTGGATCATAACGTACTAGCCACATCAATTTAATATGTGTCTTGGGCATACAGAGTCCAACAGATCATTGACTCTTGGTGCCCTCATGATAATCCATTCTTAAGGGATAACAAATCCTGGCTTCAAGATCAAACATTCTTTGTCTGTGAAGTGAGTAGTATACATCCTGTCACAAATCTGCGAGATACTCAACAGATTATTCTCCAGCTCAGCAATGTAGTTAACTCTCTCAAACGTAACAATCCCATTGGATAACGTTCCTTCACCCACTATTCTACCACCTTGGTTTCCTGCGAACCCTACATAACCTCCATTAAAATTTCTAACATCGTACAACAATGCAGTCTTCCCTGTCATATGTCGAGATGCTCCACTATCCATAATCCATCTTGAAACAGCTATCGGAAGTTCCTGCACATATCACAAATTGGTTTTAAAAACACATTTCAATAAAGATGCCGATTCATGCTTCACAATTACCAACTAGGAAGCTCCGGCAAGTCCAAAACTTTTTAGTGAGATTTTGATGCTACCCAAGCCTCTTTCGACTTAGGTAACTGGACTTTAATGTGAGATTTTGTAGTGTAAAGTGGCGGAAAATTTTTATCATTCATTTTTACACTTTCCTTAGATCCAACCTCAACCTTTTTGTATAAGAAAAACTCATCTATCTTAAGTTGACCAGTTGGTTGATTTTTCTTTTGAACATTCTTCTTCTCTAGTTGAGTAGAAGATTGTTTCTCCAATTGTTCATAATAATCCAAAGGAACATTCATCTTTACCGGAGTGGTAGAAGACGATTGTTTTTCTTTCTCTGAAACCTTTGGTTTAGATGAACTTTCTTTCTTGTCAACCGCTTTTGGCTTCCATGTTTGTTGAGATGATGCAACCCGTTTATAAAATTTGTCATTTTTAGTTACTACATTCTTAACAGATTCAATTTTGACTTTTGTTTTCTCATTTTTCAAAATTTTCTCAACAACCATTGGAGCTTTTCCTTTTGCATCAACCTTCTTCTTTCGATTCTCAACAACTTCAGTCTTAGGCTTGAAGTTGTTGCAATTTCTTGCAATGTGACCAACTTTGTTGCATCTAAAACATGTACGAGTATCAACTACCTGACTTGTGCCTTCAGACTGAGGTTGTGAGGCCCTCTTCTCAAAAAATTCTTCATTTGATTTTGAAAAAAAATCATTTTCCTCATCAGAAAGTGAACTTGAACCGTTCACAAACACTTTCTTCTCAACAAATTTCTTGTTTTGAAAATTCTTTCTTTGATAGTTCTTACCACCCTGATATCCTCCCAACCAATTGTTTCGATTGTTGTTATAAAAACGCGGTGGAACTACAGGTTTTTTATAGTAAGCTTTATCTTTCTCAAAATTCATTTGCCTTTTTGTTTGTTTTAAACTTTTTACTTCAGACAACTCGATTTCAACCATTTTGAACACATTTGTTAATTTTGAAACATTTATATTCTCCAGAGGAAAATCAGAATCCGAATACAACTTATCAGATCCAGCCATCTTGTACATCACAAGACCCGGTTCATCACCTAAGTTGTTTTTGGATTTTGATTTTGATTTTGGAATGTATTTGTCTAGAAAACATTCATCTTCCTTAGCTGAATCACCATCCAAACCACTTTCAGCCATGCCTTTAACAATCTTAGTTTGAACACTATCATCAGATGATGATGAAGAAAATGTCACATCAATTGAATCAGGAAGTTTCACTTCATTTTCATCTTCAAGATTAACCAACCCAGATTGCTTTTTCGAATAATTGTCTAGAACTGGTGGTGGAACTTGATGAAACCCAACCCCAGTTCCATCACAGTATACATCTTCGCCTGCTTTGTTTTTCCCGATGGGTTTGGGAACAATGTGTTGCAAAACAAAGCTTGCAGAGCTGTAACTGTTCAATTTCAAATTTATACGCTCATTCTCAATCTTAGCTTCTTCAAATTGAAGTTTCAATTTAGCAATCTTATCCAATTGTTGATTAATTAATTCTTCTTTGATCCTCAAAACACTTTGCAAATGACAATTTTCTTTATATGTTTTACCGTTTCTATCATCATTATCTTTAACCGTGCTTTTAAGCTTCTCAAATTTTTCAGTAATCTGACGATTTTCAAGAACTAACCTCTCATTTTCTTTCCTAACCTTTTCTTGATCAATTTTATCATTTTCAATTTTGTTAGTTAATTCTTTTAATCGTTCAGTTGAAGCTTTCAACATTTTATCACGGTCAAGGATTTGATCCTCAACACTTCTGACTCTAGCAGTCAGATCATCAATCTTCTTACCTTTGAGATAAGTGTTTGTACTACAAACTTTGCATTCTTTGATGCAATTTTTGAAGTCAACATCAGTGGACTTTCTTACCTGACTCAGTTGTTAACGCGTTTGAACTGACCAGGCTTTTAGACTCAGAGACGGATTTAGAGTCTACCTCAAGTGCCTTAGCAGCCAGCACCTTGTCAGCCATCTTTCCCATGTTTTCAGCATTCAACTCTTGAGTCGTGTCAATGATTCCAGTATCAACCTTCTTTGACTTCTCTTTTTCTACTTTCTTCTTCTCTTCTTTCTCTTTCTCTTCTCCGTTTCCCCACCATTTCCTTTGCCAATAATCATCTTCATCTTTCATTTCTTTAATTATGGTTTCCATATCAAGAGTGTTATGGTCAACAGCAATGTTTCCCTGGGGGTCAAGATAACATTCTCTGTCTGGATCCCATCTATTTGCTCTTTTTGCTTCAAGATAGATACCAGATATTCTGATCATTTTGTTTTGAGCTATCAGCTTTCTGTGACCATACTTCTGTTCTTTAGTTCTGTTGTCTTTCCAAGGAACAGGTTCAGATTTTTCCATGAATGCATATCCAACCGCATCCTCCTCAGGTAACAACTCACTCCAGTCGAAACCTTCATCGTCATGAATCACCGCAAGAGCTCTGGATTTCTCTTTGTTATCCTCAAGCTGCTTCATCCTTGGCGGTTCTAATTTATTCTGATGATAAATCGCCTTCTTGTAGTAATCTTCTCTGAACGGGTTTTGAGACTCATCAGCATACGCGTTTCGACATTCGCGCTTAAAGTGACCTTTCTGTTTACACTTAAAGCATGTCACTTTAGATTTGTCAAACCCTAACTTGGTAGATGGTCCACCAATAGACTTTCTTCCAGTTATCTACATGAAACGTTGTGCTCGACGAACTGCACTGGCCATACACCACCTTATGTCGATCAGTTCCATCTCCTCAGGATCTATCTGATCGTAATCTTCTTTCGTCAGGTTGGTGTTACCAATCTTCCCTGCCACAAGACTTTCATATGATTCCAGCACCGACGCTAAGAAAACCATCTGTTGTTTAGCAGACTCCTCGCTGAAATTCTGAGCGTTCTTTAAGTCTACAGCGATGTTGCATTGGAATAAATTCTTTGCATCAGATTGGTTTGAATGTGACGAAGAACCACTGTGAAATCCACTGCTTTGACTCTCTTTGCTTGAAGTGTTGGAATTTTCAGCAGAAAACGCTGTCTTGGGAGATGTATTCTTTGGCATCATGCTTTTTGGATGATACAAATCCAAATTCTGTTGATAAGTCGAGTGATTGACTTTGTGAGTTTTCTTTATCTCTAGCTCGTGACTCTCTAGTCTTTCAATCAACAGATCCACCGTAAGCACTTCAGGTTTGATCGTATTCTTCAACATCAAAGCATAATATTGCCAATCCATCTCATCTGGCAATGCATCAAACAATTTGTCAATCAGCTCTTCTTTAGTATAGAAAATTTCATGTCTTGCCAGTTCTAGCTTCAGATGCCCAAACCTCTCAATCATTTTACAAACTGATTCATTCTTTAAACACCCAAACAAATCAAACTCTTTTCTAAGTAGTTTCTTTTTGTTTTTCACTATTTCTGCACTTCCTAAACATTTGATTCTTAACTTATCCCAGAGATCTTTAGCACTCGTGTATTCGATCAAAGATATGATATCTTCTCGAACAGATTGAAACAGCAACGCAATACATTTTTGCTCAGCAACAAACGATTCTATTTCGTCAGGTGATGTTAAGCTTTCACCATTTTTGCCTCCATCATTGTATCCATTCTTTAGACTCTTCCAGCTTGGATAAGCAAAGGCCCTCAACCAATCGTCAAACTTCTTGGCCCACCGACTGTACTCTTCGATAGCCATCAACTTCGGAGGTTTGTTATATGTTCCAAATGCGCTTTCAACTTCCAAAGCATCTGATAACTTTTTCTTTGTATTTGACGTGTTCTCATTGGTGTTGCTAGAAGAATTATCATCTCCAGAATTTCCAGCAAAAGCATACATGTCGCTAAATGGGTTCATGAATAGATCATCCATCTTATACGTACCTGAAAAATCAGCAAACACTTAGAAATTTCTTGATTTTGAAAAATACAGATTCAAGCGAAATTACTTGAAGCGAAATAGCTTCGAGTAGTATCAGCAACTTTCAAGCGAAAACAGGTAATACAAGCTCAAGCGAACTCAGGTAATACAAGTTCAAGCGAACTCAGATAATACAAGTTCAAGCGAACTCAGGTAATACAAGTTCAAGCGAACTGAGACTATTTTTTTTAAGCGAAAGGTGATTTTCAAGCGAGAACACCTATGTATTTCAAGCGAAATGTGCTTTTCAAGCAAGAACACCTATGTATTTCAAGTGAGAACACCTATGACATCATCTTTTCACGAACATTTTCAAGCGAACATATGATTTTGATCAATTTTAAGCCGTATTTTAGTCCGAAACTTTCAAGGATTAGTTAATACTCTATTTCGCTTAATATATATGAGTTTCAGGCCATTTCAACCGTAAAAATATGTCCAAATCAGAAAAGAAAGGGTAGAAGTAAGAAAATCCGATGATTTCAAGCTGCAATGGTATGAACTCCTTGTCCTGAGCTCTGATACCACTTGTTGGATCGTGTTTGTGACCCTAAACAGTCAGTAAAGGCAGTTCATCTTCGTTTACAAAGGCGGAATCAAAGTAAACAAAGTCACCACAGCTTGTTCCTTTCAATTCTTTTCTATTAATGCTTTTCCGAGACTTTACAATGATTTCTGATGAAATTTTGGCAGCACCTTGTCTCTCTCACACACACAAGTTCGCTTCAAATGACACACACATCACCTATTTATAGTTGACAGGGTTTCGCTTGAATGTGCACAGGTTGCTTTCAAGCGAACTAGCAGGATGTTGGTTTCGCTTGAATATGACATGTTGTCATTTCAAGCGAACTGCCATATTTAACACATACAAACCCTAATTTCAACTCTATTGTGTGCTCGCTCATTCTATCTAGACATAAGACTCAATTAAGACGTAGTTAACAGACACTAAGTGTACCAACAAAGGTATTCATGTAGATCCCGCCAAGATCAGTGCAATTAAGGATTGGGATACACCTACTAATCCTACCGAAGTTCGTTCTTTTCTTGGTCTTGCGGGTTATTACCGCCGCTTTATTGAAAACTTCTCTAAGATTGCGGTTCCTCTCACTGCTTTAACTCAGAAGAATAAACCTTTTGAGTGGGGACCCAAACAGGAAGAAGCATTTCAGACCTTGAAACAGAAGCTGTGTGATGCACCTATCTTATCCTTACCTGAGGACAACGACGATTTTGTCGTATATTGTGATGCATCCAACTTAGGCCTTGGCTGTGTTCTCATGCAAAGAAACAAAGTCATAGCCTATGCATCGGGATAGTTGAAGATACACGAGAAGAACTACACGACTCATGATCTTGAGTTGGGTGGAGTATTTTTTGCATTCAAAATCTGGAGACACTACCTATATGGTACGAAGTGTGTAGTGTTCACTGACCACAAAAGTCTCCAGCACATTTTCGATCATAAAGAACTAAACATGAGGCAACGATGTTGGGTTGAACTTCTAAACGACTACGATTGCGAAATTCGCTACCATCCTGGTAAGGCGAATGTCGTGGCTGATGCATTGAGTCGTAAGGAACATGTCAAGCTTCATTATGTTCAAGTTCTATATGATATTCAAACCCGTATTTCTCAGGTTCAACATAATTGTGTTACACAAGATTTGATGGGTAAGGAATTACCCACATTAAGCCTGATCTTGAAATGAAAGACAATGGATTATATTATTTCATGGACCGTTTGTGGGTTCCAAAGCAAGACAATCTTCACACCTTGTTAATGGATGAAGCTCACAAGTCTCGTTATTCTATTCATCCTGGTGCAGACAAAATGTATAAGGATCTTCGAACCCAGTATTGGTGGCCGGGTATGAAGAAGGACATTGCCTTATATATATCAAAATGCCTTACTTTTCTCAAGGTTAAGGCAGAACGTCAACATCCCTCTGGATTATTGGAGCAACCAAAAATACCAGTTTGGAAATGGGAAAACATTGCTATGGATCTTATTACCAAGCTGCCACGCACTAAGAAAGGTCCCATTTGGGTAATTGTTGATCGTCTTACAAAGTCAGCACATTTCTTGCCGATCCGTGAGGATCTATCTGCTGATAAACTTGCTAAAATCTATGTGGATGAGATTGTATCCCGACATGGTGTTCCTTTGAACATTATATCTGATAGAGATGCTCGATTCTCGTCTCACTTTTAGAGAACCATTCAATCTACTATGGGAACCCAACTTAATCTGAGCACAACCTATCATCCACAAACGGATGGTCAATCTGAAAGAACAATCCAAACACTGGAGGATATGCTTAGAGCTTGTGTGATCGATTTTGGTGGTAGTTAGGATTCGTATCTACCGTTGATTGAATTCTTCTACAACAATAGTTATCACTCCAGCATCAACATGGCTCCTTTCGAGGCTTTATACGGTCGAAAATGTCGTTCACCAGTCTGCTGGAATGAGATCGGTGAAGCTCAGCTAACTGGACCTGAACTTATTCTAGAGACTACAGATAAGGTCAAGAAATTTCGCGATAACCTTCAGACAGCTAGAAGCCGTCAAAAGAGTTACGCGGATAAACGACGCAAGCCCTTGGAATTTCAAGTCGGTTATCACGTCCTACTCAAGGTATCACCTTGGAAAGGTGTAATCAGATTTGGAAAGACAGGAAAACTTGCACCTAGATATGTTGGACCATTCAAGATCGTCGAAAGAATCGGAAAGGTAGCCTACAGACTTGAGTTACCTCCTGAACTTGGAAATGTTCATCCAACGTTCCACGTGTCCAATCTAAAAAGTGTTTAGCTGATGAAAACCTCCACATACCACTTGATGAAATTCGTGTTGATGACACGATGCACTTTGTCGAGAAGCCTGTGGAAATTATGGACCGTGAAGTCAAGAAGCTCAAACGCAAGCGCATACTAATCGTTAAAGTTCGCTGGGAATCTAAACGTGGTCCATAATTTACTTGGGAATGTGAAGATCAAATGAAAGCGAAATATCCACATCTATTCTCACAAGTTTCCTCTAAATAAATTTCGGGACGAAATTTCCTAAAGTAGGGGAGACTGTGACATCTGTGCTTGTGTAATCATTGTACAACTCTGAACAGTTCAATTATCAACAAAACAATGTATTTTGAACCCAATATTTGTTTATTTATGTTTGACATTTTGCACGTTATGATTTTTGTTCGATTTTAAACTCTAAATTGCTTTCTAGAAAATTATATGCAAACTGATGCGTAAATGTGACAACCCGAAATTTCAATGTCCTTCCTCTACGCATTGCTTGTTCACAATTCCGTTTTTATAATTTGTTAAATGTTGTAACTCGTGCATGATATATGAATAACTGAAGTATTGTCATGATTGGTTGTTATGTTTGGTTGTTAGATGAAACTTAGAATTATTTAATGTTTAGACATTCTTAACGAAGAACTAAGGTTCTTCGTCACAACTTCCTCCCCGACGAAGAAGGTTCTTCGTCATCACTTCCTTTGGCGAAGTATTGAGAGTTCGTCGCTAGTGAGAGTCTTCGTCACAATCATCCTTCGACGAAGAATGATCTTTGTCAAAAAGGATGCTTCGCCAAGAAGGCCTTCAGCCCAGGCCCATTTGTGGCCCAGTAAAGTTTCAATGTTATTTTATTCGTGTAACCGTTCATAACCTTCAAAAACTCACACCGTGAACCCGGTGAGTTCACTTCTTTCAAACACAAGCATGCGTCCGGTGGGGACAATCAAACTGACAAACAAATAAACGGATTTTCATAAACCCACATCCTTGTAGGGGATGTGAGGCGGATTTCACAAACCCATATCCTTGCAGGGGATATGAAACAGTTTTCGGTAAATGTTGATGTTGGATAATACACTCACTTTCTATCACATAAGTCCCATCATACTACCGGGTTAGTTGCTTGTAGGGCAACGGGGTTATTAGTTGATAGCGCTATTAGGTTTGGCACCCTAACGACGTACCTGGATAGGACGGGCGTGAACTAATAACTTTAAAATCATGACCAATTTTTGATAGAGCATTGGAGAAGGGCAAAAAGGGCCATCTGCGGTATCGAGTTATTATCAACATAACATATCATAAGTCACTACTTGGTAACAAACGGTTAATCAAACTGTGAACTCACCAGCGTTGTCTGATACACTTTTCTGCATGCTTACAGGCCCTTAGGTAAACTGTCATGGAACTTGCTGTCTGGGAAGCTGGAGTGGTCATGGGTCGTGGTATTTGGAACGCTTCTCGATGTTGCATTGTTTGAATATTTTCATTTAAACAGACTATTATGCTTTCGCTGAACATGTTGATTTTCTAACTGGTGTTTGAATTATACAATTTCAATTAATGGAAAGTTTTATTTTATTTATGTATCTATGGTTCAATGTGATTAGTGGCTAGATCCTGGTACGTCACACGCCTCACGGGGGTTTCCGCTTGTGGTATTTTTGGGGGTGTGACAGTAAACGTAATCAGTTTAGCGTGACATACACTCTGGAATATCAACATATGCTTAACATACCTTAAATAACCTTTACATAACTTAGAAATAACAAGTTTATTCGACTACAAGGACTAATTGTGACAAATTGCGAAAGTCTGCCGATTCCTATAGTAATGCACATTTTGGAACATGATCATAAGCTAAACATACCATAAATAACCTTAACATAGCTTAGAAATGAGCTTTGAGGGGTTCGGTGTGAGAAAATATGCTTATTTGATCAACAGGGACTAAAAGCGTCAAAAACTGCGTAAGTTTGCATTTACTTTGCGAATGTATCGAATAGTGTGAAGGGCCTTATCCGAAGCTTCATGCCTTTTGAGGAGGGTACCTTACCAGTTCGATATTTAGGGGTTCCGCTAATTACAACCAGACTAGTTTATGGAGATTGCAAGCGGATTGTGGAGAATATGGAAGCAAAGATTACAGATTGGAAAGTGAAGAGTTTGTCATTTGCAGGGCGACTCCAGCTAATCCGGTCAGTGTTATCCTCTATGCATGTTTATTGGGCGTCGGTTTTTATCTTACCAAAGCGTGTTATTATGGAGTTAGAGGAAAAGATGAGACGCTTTCTATGGGCTCAAGGAAATAATATTAAAGGTAAAGCTAAAGTTAAGTGGAGTAACTTGTGTTTTCCGAAACAGGAAGGAGGTTTGGGTATTCGTAGAGTTTTGGATATGAATAATTCCCTCATGGTCTCGCATATTTGGAGTATCCTAACATATAGAGAATCCCTGTGGGTTAAATGGATACATTTGTATCATCTTCATGATAGGAGCTTCTGGGATGTTCCAGTCAGAAATAATGTCGCTTGGAGCTGGAGAAAAATGTTGCAGCTTCGCCCTATTATTCGTAAACATATATGGATGGAAATTGGGGATGGTCATAAAACTTTTGCATGGTTTGATATCTGGGATGATGCCTGTCCGTTGAGTTCCTTTCTGACCCCTAGGATGATAGCTAACGCTGGGTTTGGTATGCAAACTAAGGTTGCTGAGTTGTGGGAATTTGGAGGTTGGAGGTGGCCGAATGTTTGGGTTCAGCGATTTCAGGAATTACAAAACATGAGGGCCATTCACTTGAAGCCTAATGTGCAGGATAGGGTTGTGTGGAGATCTAGTCTGGGGTCGATTGTAGACTATGGGACTTCCATGGTATGGGAGGAGATTCGGATTAGTCAAAGTGTGGTTCCTTGGGCTAATATTGTGTGGTTTTCTCAAGCTATTCCGCGGCATTCGTTTGTCTTGTGGCTGCTTATAAAAAAGAAATTAAAGACACAGGATGTTATGAGGAAATGGTGTTCTTCGGGGAATATGAATTTTAATCTGATGTGCTGTTCCTTATGTACGTCTGGGCCAGATTCTCATGAACATCTTTTCTTTGAGTGTTCTTATGCTTGTTGCGTATGGCATGGTGTGCGAGATCTAGTGGATATGGGAAGTATTGACTCAACTTGGGACGCGATATATAATCACTTACTTCAACATGTGGATTCGAAGAAGGTTATTCATATTGTTGGACGTTTAGTGGTTGGTGCGGCGGTCTATTTTGTATGGCAAGAGCGAAATCAAAGGTTATTCTCTAGTAAGAAGAGAAGTGCGAGCCAGCTTGTAGAGGTGATTCTAAACACGGTCCGGATGAAATTGCACTCCATGAAGTTCAAACGATCAGTCCAAGCGATGAGAGTCTTACAGTCATGGAGCTTACCTCGTGGGTTGTTGATAGACGATGATGATTGCGGCTAAGGGTGGTTTGTCGGGTCCTTTGTCATAGTTCAGTCCGCTGTGACTAGTTTTTGTTGTTTTTGCTTTGTTGCTTGTTAACTCAAATGTGGTATGTCATGTTTGAGAACTGGGGTTCATGTTTGGCCCTCACTTGTTTTAATGGTTGTGTGATATAAAATTTAACCGGGGTAACCCTTTACCCAAAAAAAAAAAAAAAAAAGTTTGCATTTACGCGCATATCTTATGTTCTGACCATATCCGGACATCCAAAAATTTTTGTAATCATTAAAATATTTTATTTTAGTGATGGGAATGAAAAATTACATGACAAATCGCAATTTGGATCGTTTTCGCGTCCGTTCGAGTTTTCGTCGTAATTAACCGAAAAATGAGGCTGTACGACCAACGAACCGACATCCATGATATTTTCAAGCATATTTCATGCCCCCTATACTTTAACATCCTTGTAGAGCCTTGAAATTGGGTTATTGGGGCTTAAACGCATCGAAAAACAAGTTTTAAGCATGCAGGGACCGGTTCTGTCAAAACTTGAAACTTTTATCTGACCTTCCTCGTGCCACACGCCAAAACCAGGTACTCCTGGTGCGCCACGTGACAGCACCTATTTCCAGAAATATTCAATTCTGCATTTCAGCAGCTGGAACATGGTTTTAATCATGGTTTTTCAATACCTTGAGCTGGTTTAAGTATTTCCCAAGCCCTCTAATCAGATTATAACATGTGTAGGGCTAGGATCATGCTTTGATTCACTCAATAACACTTGGAATGATCTTGTGGTGGCATGATTTCCTATAAATACCCACCTCATTTCTGTCACACCCCGACCACGTATAACATACAAAACGTGGCAGAAAACGTCGGGGAGTGTTGTAACAGAATTAATTGTTTCATAACCATGGCATTCAAAGTTGTATTTTATTTATAAACATAAGAGTTACATTGTCTTAAACAGGAAATAAAGAGTTCAGAACATAATTAAACTAAGTCTATCTTCATTTTATGTCTCTAAGGCACAGGTCCGCCCTAGTGTCACGATCATCATCCTACGAAAAAGCTCCTGAAAAACACATGTGAAAATAGGTACGTCAGCATAAAAATGCCTGTGAGATACATAGGTTTTGTGAAAATAGGGTTCATGACTTATAAGTTTAGGAAAAATTGTTTAATAACAGTCAGTCATGAACCTTGTAAGTTGTTTTGTTTTGTAAATCATTAAAAAGCAATGATATGTATAAATAAGAGAATAATGTAAGGTTAAATGAATGACCAAGTAAAAATGAGTTTGTATAAGATAAGTTGTTTTGTAAATCAATGTCTTGTGAAAATAAGTTGTTTTTGTAAAATGTAATATGTCAAATATTGAAATGATTTAAGTAACGCTACGACATGAAATATCATACAAACACTTATTTATAGGAAGTACCAGCGGCGTATCCACCATGCTTGTATCATATTACACACGCCTCGTTACTCGAATCATTTACCCAAACCAACCATCAATGTAAATTGTTCATGTATAAATGAATTGTCATGTGTTAATGTGTAAACCATATTGAAAAGTCTATGTCCAATGTAAACCACTAAATGTGTATATCAATGTCAAAATGTTTATGTTAATGTAGATCATGTAATGTTTACCCAAAAATATCATGTATGGTAAGTGAAATATATCAACTAAACCATATGTAAAATGCACAAAAACAAGGTATTGATGTAAAACATAGTTTAAATCAAAGTTATGTTTTGTGGAACAAATGCATGCTATACTGATACAAACATTTATGCGGTATTGTGAAAATGCATACATCCAAGCCTTGAGACTGTGGCGATAAACCCTTAAACAAATTAAAGGTTTATCTAAGTTATGTATATCGAATTCGGTCATTCCTTCCAATCCAAACAAACCCAGGATTTCAGGAACGGGAATTGTCAATTCCTGTGGTACCACTACCTACTAACGAACGGCGTAGCTAATGTTAATGAATGTATTGTTCCATTGTAAACAACCCAAATATCATAACAAAATGTAAGCATGTGATGAAAACAACTGTACTAAGTATGCAACAAATGGACATACATAGCATGTGAACTGTACTAAGTATGCAAAAATAGACATACATAACATGAAATGTAATGTAAAACAATGTACTAAGTATGCACACAATGGACATACATAGCATGAAATGTAATGTAAAACAATGTACTAAGTACGCACACAATGGGCATACATAGCATGAAATGTAATGTAAAACAATGTACTAAGTACGCACACAATGGGCATACATAGCATGAAATGTAATGTAAAACATGTACTATAATGTACTAACGAACATAGCAGGTATATGATGTGAAACATGGAAAGCATGAAAGTAACAAGTAGGCACATGTGTTTCACCCCAAAACAGTTTGGAAAACAGTAAAAGAGGGGTCTATGTACTCACTTGAGATTGCTCAGAAGTCCTTGAGTGACAACCAAACAATGCTAGAGATCACGGATATCAAACGGCACCTAATATAGGTAACTATGTTAATAAACCGGACCTAAATCGGAAGATTTAGATAGAATGAGGGTTCGTAAACCAAACGAGTATGGAGACTCGTGTAATATGGTTTAACAAAGCCTACATACTATATGAAACCTAACATAAGTGTTTGTGACCCATTACGATCCGTTTAGGTAGCTTATGCTACTTTAACGCGTCGTTCGCGTAAAACGCGTTCAGAACGCCTAACTAGTCCTATGACAAGTAAAATATGCCTTAACATGTCTAATATGGTTGTCAAATCAGTTTAGATGTCAAAAGTTATGTTACATATGTTTAAAACGAATTTTGGCATCAAAGGGGTATTTTGGTAATTTACCTAAGGCATATAAACTACCTATCATACAACTACTTAAACGAAGCGACCATAAGGTATAACCTCGGAGGGTTATTCCCTATATACTATGGTCACCTAATGTGTTTGGTCGGATCCTAATGATCGACCAAATGGGTCGGGTTCGAAGGTATAAGCGATTTATTAGATCGCTTACCCTTACGACCCTAGACAACGTGGTAATCATTAGGCATAGTCACAAGGGACTATAACCATCGTGATTACAATCACGTTGCGAAGTTCAAACGAACTTCGCATTGACCATAAACTGGTCAACGCAGAAAGTCAAACAAAGTTTGACTTTCGGACTCGAAAAGCAATAAAAGAACAAAAGAATACTTACGAAGGGTCCCCAAATGCTAATCTAGAACAAAATAGCTCAGGTATGAAACAAAGGTTTCAACTTAGAGCACATTAGATCAGATTCTAGTGAGTTTGAAGCAAATGGGGGTGGGGTATTTATAGTATTTCCCGAACCGTTAAGATCGTTTCTTGAATAACGTGATCGAATCTCGTGCGTACACTTGTTGAAATGTTGTGGTGACTAAAAATGGCCCCTAATGAGCTGAAAGGGCAAGTGTGAGTGTGTGGTTGTGAGTTAATCAGCTGAAATCTGCTGACTAATCAGTCTTATCTGATCTGGTTAGGCAGTCGCGTAGCGCGACTGGTAAGGCCCTTAGGGCTCGCGCTATGCCACCACCCCCCTGTTTCAGAAATGTTTCAAAAATGACAGTTTTAGTCCCTGCACGTGTTTAAGGCCTTTTTCGATGCGTTTGAGCCCCGTTAACCTCATTTCAAGGCTCTAAAATGAAGTTAAAGTATAGGGAACTCAAAACATGCTCAAAAATATCTCGGATGTCGGTTCGTTTGGTCGTACGATCGCGATGTTCGGTTAATTACGACGGAATGCGCATAAGCGCGAAAAACGATCCAAATGACGCGACGAATGGATTTTTCTCAAGCCAAACACTAAAATAAAATATTATAGTGCTTACATAAATTTTCGGATGTCCGGATGTATTCAGAACGTAAGTTATGCGCGAAAGTGCAAACTTATGCACTTTTTGACACTTTTAGTCCCTGAATGACCCAAAAGTTTATTTTAGCACACCGAACCTCTCAAAGCCTATTTCTAAGCTATGTGAAGGATATTTATGGTATGTTTAACTTATGGTCATGTTCCGGAATGTCTGTTACAGTTTAAATTGGCATACTTTCGCAGTTTGTCAAATTTAGTCCCTGTAGACGAATTAACTTGTTTTTGCCATACCAGAGCCTTCAAAACTTATTTCTAAGTTATGTAAAGGTTATTTAAGGTATGTTAAGTATATGTTGATGTTCCGGAGTATTTGTCGCATTAAACTGGTTACGTTTACGCACCAGTTTGCGTATAACTCTCCAGAAAACGATATAGAGTTTGAAATTGAACAAAAGTCAAAACATGAAAAATGTAAGACACAACCAAACAAACATTGGGATCAAATAACATTTTTTTATTGATAATAGAACTGTTCACAATGATTACAAGCACAGATGTTACTGTCTCCCCTACTTGTGGAAATTTCGTCCCGAAATTTATTTAGAGGAAACTCGTGGAAAAAGATGCGGATATTTCGCCTTCATTTGATCTTCGCGTTCCCAAGTAAACTCGGGTCCACGTTTAGCTTCCCAGCGAACTTTGACCAAAGGAATGCGCTTGCGTTTAAGCCATTTGACTTCACGTTCCATCATTTCCACTGGCTTCTCAACAAATTTCAGTGTTTTACCAACACGAATTTCGTCAAGTGGTATGTGGAGGTTCTCATCAGCTAAACACCTCTTGAGATTGGACACGTGAAAGGTTGGATGAACATTTCCAAGTTCAGGAGGTAACTCAAGTCTGTAGGCTACCTTACCGATTCTTTCGACGATCTTGAATGGTCCAACATATCTAGGTGCAAGTTTTCCTTTCTTTCCAAATCTGATCACACCTTTCCAAGGTGAGACCTTAAGTAATACTCGATCACCGACTTGAAATTCCAAGGGCTTGCGTTTTGGGTCCGCGTAACTCTTTTGACGGCTTCTAGCTGTCTGAAGGTTATCACGTACTTTCTTAATCTTGTCAGTTGTCTCTAAAATGAGGGCAGGTCCAGTAAGTTGAGCCTCGCCGATCTCATTCCAGCAGACTGGTGAACGACATTTTCGACCATAGAGAGCCTCGAAAGGAGCCATTTTGATGCTGGTGTGATAACTGTTGTTGTAGGAGAATTCAATTAACTGAAGATGTGAATCCCAACTACCACCAAAATCGATCACACAAGCTCTAAGCATATCCTCCAGAGTCTGGATTGTTCTCTCAGATTGACCATCCGTTTGCGGATGATAAGCTGTGCTCAGATTAAGTTGGGTCCCCATAGCAGATTGCATGGTTCTCCAAAAATGAGAAGTGAAACAAGCATCTCTGTCAGAAATTATGTTCAAAGGAACACCATGTCGAGCTACAATTTCATCCACATAGATTTTAGCAAGTTTGTCAGCAGAAAAATCCTCACGGATTGGCAAGAAATGCGCTGACTTAGTAAGACGATCAACGACTACCCAGATGGCATCATGACCTTTCTTTGTGCGTGGAAGTTTAGTAATGAGATCCATAGTAATGTTTTCCCATTTCCAAACTGGGATCTCTGGTTGCACCAATAAACCCGAAGGACACTGATGTTCAGCCTTAACCTTAAGACAAGTAAGGCATTTTGATACGTATAAGGCAATGTCTTTCTTCATACCAGGCCACCAATACTGAATACGAAGATCTTTATACATCTTATCTGAGCCCGGATGAACAGAATAACGAGACTTATGGGCTTCATCCATAAGCAAGGTACGAAGATCATCCTGGCTTGGGACCCACAAACGGTCTATGAAGTAATACGATCCATTGTCCTTCAGTTCCAGATCAGGTGTTATGTGATAGGGAAATTCCTTATCCATCAAACCTTGTGAAACACAAGATTGTTGAGCCTGAGAAATGCGTGCTTGGATATCGGATCGAGCTTGAATAACAGATTGAACACGTACACAATGAAGCTTAGTACGTTCCTTACGACTCAAAGCATCGGCTACGACATTCGCCTTACCAGGATGGTAGCGAATTTCGCAGTCATAGTCGTTTAAAAGCTCCACCCAACGTCGTTGCCTCATGTTGAGTTCTTTCTGGTTGAAGATATGCTGAAGACTTTTGTGGTCCGTGAAAACCACACATTTTGTACCGTACAAATAGTGTCTCCAGATCTTAAGAGCGAAAACAACTGCACCCAACTCAAGATCATGAGTGGTGTAGTTCTTCTCATGTATCTTCAACTGCCTCGATGCATATGCTATGACTTTGTTCCTTTGCATCAGAACACAGCCAAGACCCAGTTTTGATGCATCACAATACACGACAAAATCATCATCACCCTCAGGCAATGATAGAACAGGCGCGTCGCAAAGCTTCCGCTTCAAGTTTTGAAAAGCTTCCTCTTGTTTGAATCCCCAATCAAAGGGTTTGTTCTTCTGAGTTAGAGCAGTTAGAGGAACTGCAATCTTCGAGAAGTTTTCTATGAAGCGGCGATAATAACCCGCTAGACCAAGAAAGGAACGAACCTCAGTAGGAGTAGTAGGCGTATCCCAATCCTTAATCGCACTGATCTTGGAGGGATCTACATGAATACCTTGTTCGTTGATAATATGTCCTAAGAATTGAACTTCTTTAAACCAAAATTCGCACTTGGAGAATTTGGCAAAAAGTTGCTCTTTCTTTAGGAGTTCCAGAGTAAGACGAAGATGTTGCTCATGATCAGCTCGCGTCTTAGAATAAATCAAGATGTCGTCAATAAAAACAATGACGAACTGATCCAAATAAGGTTTGCAGACCCTATTCATTAAGTCCATGAAAACAGCAGGAGCATTAGTCAAACCGAATGGCATGACTATGAATTCATAATGCCCATAGCTAGTACGGAACGCTGTCTTGGGAATATCTTCTTCGTGCACCCGAAGTTGATGATACCCCGAACGAATATCAATCTTCGAAAAATAAGAAGCGCCCTGTAACTGATCAAAGAGATCATCTATGTGAGGTTGGGGATATCGATTCTTGATGGTAAGCTTGTTAAGCTCACGATAATCGATATACATCCTAAAGGATCCATCCTTCTTCTTGACAAAAAGAACGGGAGCACCCCAAGGTGAAAAGCTGGGACGGATAAAGCCTTTGTCAGAGAGCTCCTGAAGCTGCTTAGACAACTCTTGCATCTCAGATGGTGCAAGACGATATGGAGCTCTGGCAATAGGATTTGCACCAGGTACGAGATCAATGCGGAACTCGACTTGGCGTGCTGGGGGTAGACCAGGTAACTCTTCTGGGAAAACTTCAGAATAATCCCGAACGACAGGAATATCTAAAATAGACTTACCCTTGCCTTTATCTGCTGTAACATGTGCTAAGAAAGCCACATAGTTCTTTCGCAGATACTTCCGAGCTTTAAAACAAGACATGAGCTTAAGACCACCAGACGGTTTCTCACCTTGAACCTGTAGGATCTCGCCTGTCGAAAGCGGCACACGAACGATCTTCTCGAAACAAACTACTTCTGCATCAGCTTGGATAACCAGTCCATACCCACAATGACGTCGAAGCTTCCAAGTTGCATAGGCGTGAGGTTGATAGGAAAAAGATGGTCGTTAAGGTTCAACTGGCACTTGCGAAGAACAGAATCAAGAACAATGGGTTCACCACTAGCAACTTCTACTGTCAATGGTTTTCCTAGTTTCGTTCTAGACACGCGAAGCATTGGCTCAAAAGACAATGACACAAAACTCTTGTCGGCACCCGAATCAAAAAGAACAGATGCAGGCTGATTATTAATAAAGAACGTACCGTTCACCACATTATCGTCCGCCTGCGCCTCTTGGGCATTCATGTTGAAGACTCGCCCTCGAGCCTGAGCCTGATTCTGATTTGGATTCTGATTCTGGTTTGCTAGCCTTGGGCACCGGTTTCTGTAGTGGGTCAGATCCCCACAGTTATAACAAGCACCTGGTGGGTAGTGTGGTCGTGCAGCTTGACCCTGTTGCTGAGCAGGAGGCTGAGCAACTTGTTGAGCCGGGTTCTGAACTGCCCGATTCTGAGCAAACCGACAAACATCGACAAGATGACCTGACTTCCCACAGTTAGTACAGAAACGGCACTGATCTTGCAGCTGATGGTGACTGTTGCATCTATTGCACAAAGGTGCATTCCCTGAATACGGCTTCTTCGCTGGAGGCTGTGCGGGTTGGTTGGGAGCTGCCTGGTTAGCTTGGGCAGTGACAGCATAGTTTTGGGAAGCCTTACGCTTCCTTGCCCTTTTTGATGAACCAGAATCCTTTCCATTCTTGTTTTGACCTTTCTTGCTATCTTCTTTGTCAGATGTCTGTTTCTTGCCCCTGTCACCCTTCCTGTGTAACTTATTCTTCCGAATCTGCGACTCAGTCAATGTCGCTGATAACTCGATAGCCTGACGGAGTGTGGCAGGGTTACTACCAGTAATGATGTCTTGCACTGAGTCAGGTAGGCCGTCGATGTACCTTTCGATAGCCTTGTCGAGTGGGGTAACCATTGTTGGGCATAGCAGACTCAACTCCTCATACCTATCAGTATATGCCCTGTGCTCGCCACTATCTTGCTTCAAGTCATCAAACTCTTTATCCAACGCTCGCTGTTCATGGCGAGGACATAATTCCCTCATCATAAGGGCCCTAAGTTCAGCCCAAGTTTGTGCTAGAGTAACTTCTGCACCTCGGTCTCTCATAACCCCGTTCCACCATGTGAGAGCCCTCTTCTGAAACACGCTCGAAGAAAACTCGACCTTGCGATTATCCGAACACTGCACGTGGCGGAAAGTATTCTCAATGCTCTCGAACCATTGAAGAAGCCCAGTCGCTCCTTCAGAACCACTAAACTTGAGTGGTTTAGCCGAGTTAAAATCCTTGTATTTGCATGGAGCATTGTTATTGTTGTTGGCTTGGTGCCATTGAGCAAAGAGATTTGGGAATTGAGCAGCCATCTGCTGCGCAATAATTTCTGCCAGTTCGGCAGTCGCTATCTGGTTTTCGCGTCGAGGAGGCATTCTAAAAGAGGAAAACATGAAAGGAAACGAGTGAGATGATTGGATGAAGAGAATGAGATGAAACAAAATCAACAAAAGCAAAGATGGTGGTCATTCGTCCGCATTACCAAGCAAACAAACGACACACAGTGACTAATCAAAGTAATTGGATAAAAAATAATGTATCACGAAGACATGCTCGCCTATAAGTGAACACTCATCCCAAGAATTCCCAGGTAAGCACAACTGGTCTCGCGTCTGATGAGATATATACGAAGTGCTTGCCTAGACAGAAAACCCATAATACAGGCATTCACTCTTCCAGTTTGCACGTGTTCACATTATTTAAAACCCAAAACGTTGACGAGATTTTGAAAATTTGAAGGCACAAGGCCAAAAATTTAGTCAAACTGGAAGGGTTCAAAACCTTACAAAAGAGGGTTCAAAACCTTGTAATAAATCATCCAAAAACAGATGATTGTTTTTCAAAAATCGTTTCGGAAAAATTGGGTTCTTGTTTTGATAATCACCTAAGGATAGGTGATGTGCATGTTTTAAATTCTAAACACAAGATAACTTGTGTTAGGGTCCTAGAAAGGTTATAGTCTAGGTCAAAGCATTACTAATAACCTAATTCACTATAACCATTGGCTCTGATACCAACTCTTCTGTCACACCCCGACCACGTATAACATACAAAACGTGGCGGAAAACGTCGGGGAGTGTTGTAACAGAATTAATTGTTTCATAACCATGGCATTCAAAGTTGTATTTTATTTATAAACATAAGAGTTATATTGTCTTAAACCGGAAATAAAGAGTTCAGAACATAATTAAACTAAGTCTATCTTCATTTTATGTCTCTAAGGCACAGGTCCGCCCTAGTGTCACGATCATCATCCTACGGAAAAGCTCCTGAAAACACATGTGAAAATAGGTACGTCAGCATAAAAATGCCTGTGAGATACATAGGTTTTGTGAAAATAGGGTTCATGACTTATAAGTTTAGGAAAAATTGTTTAATAACAGTCAGTCATGAACCTTGTAAGTTGTTTTGTTTTGTAAATCATTAAAAAGCAATGATATGTATAAATAAGAGAATAATGTAAGGTTAAATGAATGACCAAGTAAAAATGAGTTTGTATAAGATAAGTTGTTTTGTAAATCAATGTCTTGTGAAAATAAGTTGTTTTTGTAAAATGTAATATGTCAAATATTGAAATGATTTAAGTAACGCTACGACATGAAATATCATACAAACACTTATTTATAGGAAGTACCAGCGGCGTATCCACCATGCTTGTATCATATTACACACGCCTCGTTACTCGAATCATTTACCCAAACCAACCATCAATGTAAATTGTTCATGTATAAATGAATTGTCATGTGTTAATGTGTAAACCATATTGAAAAGTCTATGTCCAATGTAAACCACTAAATGTGTATATCAATGTCAAAATGTTTATGTTAATGTAGATCATGTAATGTTTACCCAAAAATATCATGTATGGTAAGTGAAATATATCAACTAAACCATATGTAAAATGCACAAAAACAAGGTATTGATGTAAAACATAGTTTAAATCAAAGTTATGTTTTGTGGAACAAATGCATGCTATACTGATACAAACATTTATGCGGTATTGTGAAAATGCATACATCCAAGCCTTGAGACTGTGGCGATAAACCCTTAAACAAATTAAAGGTTTATCTAAGTTATGTATATCGAATTCGGTCATTCCTTCCAATCCAAACAAACCCAAGATTTCAGGAACGGGAGTTGTCAATTCCTGTGGTACCACTACCTACTAACGAACGGCGTAGCTAATGTTAATGAATGTATTGTTCCATTGTAAACAACCCAAATGTCATAACAAAATGTAAGCATGTGATGAAAACAACTGTACTAAGTATGCAACAAATGGACATACATAGCATGTGAACTGTGACACCTGTGTCACTGCGACCATCAAACAAATACCAAACCAATGAAATATTGTATTTCATACTTTGTACTTGTATAAATATGTGTATCTTTTGCACATATCAACTCTTGTTCGATTTCAAGCTCTAAATCGCTTTCTGGAAGGTTACACGCGCACTGATGCGTAAATATAACCAGTTTAATGCAACGAACACTCCGGAATAGTGAAATAGACTTAACATACCTTAAATAACCTTTACATAACTTAGAAATATGTTTTGAAGGCTTTGGTATGGCAAAATCAAGTTAAATCGCTTACAGGGACTAAAGTTGACAAGCTGCGAAAGTATGCCAATCTGAACTGTAACAGACATTCCGGACCATGACTATAATTTAAACATGCCATAAATATCCTTTACATAGCTTAGAAATAGGCTTTGAGGGGTTCGGTGTGCTAAAATAAATTTTTGGGTCATTCAGGGACTAAAAGTGTCAAAAAGTGCACAAGTTCGCACTTTTGCGCATAACTCACGTTCTGAATACATCCGGACATCCAAAAATTTATGTAAGCACTAAAATATTTTATTTTAGTGTTTGACATAAGAAAAATCCATTCGTTGCGTCGTTTGGATCGTTTTTCGCGCTTATGCGCATTCCGTCGTAATTAAGCGAACATCGCGATCGTACGACCAAACGAACCAACACCCGGCATATTTTTGAGCATGTTTCATGTACACAGTGTTTATGCATCATTTTAGGGCCTTAAATTTGGCTTTACGGGCCTTAGAAGTGTCGGGAATGGCCTTAAAACACAACAGGGACCAAAACTGTCATTTCTGAAAGATGTTTGCTGATACATCGAATCTGGTCCGTTCCACTTGTTGCACATGGTTTTGGGGAATCTATGGGCTGGTTTTGATGTGCACATGGTATTACAATAACATGGGTGCAAGTGTATGGCCAAGATTGAAGCACGTTTTCCAAGAAACGATCCTAACGGTTCGGGAAATCCTATAAATACCCCATGCCTTCATTTGCAAAACCCACAAGAATTTTGATTTGAGAAACTCTAAGTTGAAACCATTGTTTCATACCTGAGTTACTTGGATCGAGATTAGCATTCGGGGACCCTTCGTAAGTATTCTTTCGTTCTTTTAATTGTTTTTCGAGTCCGAAAGTCAAACTTTGTTTGACTTTCTGCGTTGACCAGTTTATGGTCAATGCGAAGTTCGTTTGAACTTCGCAACGTGATTGTAATCACGATGGTTATAGTCCCTTGTGACTATGCCTACTGATTACCACGTTGTCTAGGGTCGTAAGGGTAAGCGATCTGATAAATCGCTTATACCTTCGAACCCGACCCATTTGGTCGATCATTAGGATCCGACCAAATACATTAGGTGACCATAGTATATAGGGAATAACCTTCCGAGGTTATACCTTATGGTCACGACGTTTAAGTAGTTGTATGATAGGTAGTTTATATGCCTTAGGTAAATTACCAAAATACCCCTTTGATGCCAAAATTCATTTTAAACATATGTGACATAACTTTTGACATCTAAACTGATTTGACAACAATATTAGACATGTTAAGGCATATGTTACTTGTCATAGGACTAGTTAGGCGGTCCGAACGCGTTTCACGCGAACGACGCGTTAAAGTAGCATAAGCTACCTAAACAGGTCGTAATGGGTCGTAAGCACTTATGTTAGGTTTCATTTAGTATGTAGTCTTTGTTAAACCATATTACACGAGTCTCCATACTCGTTTGGTTTACGAACCCTCATTCTATCCGATCCTCCGATTTAGGTCCGGTTTATTAACGTAGTTACCTATATTAGGTACCGTTTGATTCCGTGATCTCTAGCATTGCTTGGTGGTTATCTTAGGACTTCTGAGCAATCTCAAGTGAGTACATAGACCCCTCTTTTACTGTTTTCCAAACTGTTTTGGGGTGGAACACATGTGCCTACTTGTTACTTTCATGCTTTCCTGTTTTCATATCATATACCTGCTATGTTCGTTAGTACATTATAGTACATGATTTCATTACATTACATGCTATGTATGCCCATTGTGTGCATACTTAGTACATCGTTTTACATTACATGCTATGTATGCCCATTGTGTGCGTACTTAGTACATCGTTCTACATTACATTACATGCTATGTATGCCCATTGTGTGCGTACTTAGTACATCGTTTTACATTACATGCTATGTATGCCCATTGTGTGCGTACTTAGTACATCGTTCTACATTACATTTCATGCTATGTATGTCCATTGTGTGCATACTTAGTACATTGTTTTACATTGCATTTCTGTTGCATATGCTCATCCAGCATATGAACACATTATACTACATTTTGAACCGTTGTAACTATTTGACTATGTGAACCGTCGTAACCATTTGATTATATGAACCATTTGTAACTGTTGAACCATGTGAATCATCTGTAACTGTTGAACCGTGTGAACCATTTGTATCTGTTGACCTGATTTACATTTGACAATAGACATTTGACTATACATAAACATTTCTACAATTGTTAAACATTACATCTTGGTGGTTTGGTTTGAGTAAGTGATTTAAGTAACGATGCGTGTGTAATATGATACAAGCATGGTGGATACGCCGCTGGTACTTTCTATATATAAGTGTCTGCATGGTATTACATATCGTAGCGTTATTTGAACCATTTCAATATATAACATTTTATACAAATAACATACTTTTCACAAGACATTGTTTTACAAACAACTTATCTTATACAAACCCATTTTACATGGTTATTCATTTAACCATACATTATTCTCTTATTTACACATATCATCTGATCTTATCGTTTTTCAAATGATTTACAAGACAAAGCAAATTACAAGGTTCATGACTAAACTTCTTTCTCAAACATAAGTCATGAATTCTGTTTTCACAAAACCTATGTATCTCACAGGCATTTTTATGCTGACGTACCTATTTTCACATGTGTTTTCAGGAGATGATGCATAGGACTTATCAAGACATACTTAGGCGGACCTGTGCCTTAGTGACTTAAAACGAGACAAGAACTAGTTAATTTATGTTATGTACTCTTTGTTTCTTGTTTAAAACAATGTAAACTCTCATGTTTGATTAATAAAACGAAACTTCAATTGCCATGGATTTGAAACAATTACTTCTGTTACAACACTCCCCGACGTTTCCGCCACGTTTTGTATGTTCTACGTGGTCGGGGTGTGACAGAAAAGATGGTATCAGAGCCAATGGTTATAGGGAATTAGGTTATTAGTAATGATTTGTCCTAGTCTATAACCTTTCTAGGACCCTAACGCGAGTTTACTTGCGTTTAGTCATAAAACAATACCGTCACCTATCCTTAGGCAACGACCACAACAAGAACATAAATTTCAAAACCGCTTTGAAAACTAATCATCTGTTCTAGGATGATTGATTACTAGGTTTTGAACCCTCTATTGTAAGGTTTTGAACCCTCTGTTATAAGGTTTTGAACCCCTTTGAGTTTTCAAAATCTCGTCAAGGTTTTGGGTTTTAAATAATGTGAACACGTGCAAACTGGAAGGGTGAATGCCTGTATTCTAGGTTTTCTGTCTAGGCAAGCACTTCGTATATATCTCATCAGACGCGAGACCAGTTGTGCTTACCTGGGAATTCTTGGGATGAGTCTTCACTTATAGGCGAGAATGTCTTCGCGATACATTGTTTTTGATCCATTTACTTTGATTAGTCACCGGGGTCGTTTGTTGCTTTGTAGTAACAAACAAATGACCACTATCCTTGCTTTCATCAGATTTGTTTAATCTCATTCTTTTCGTCTAAATACTCTCACTCGTTTCCTTTCGTGTTTCCTCTTTTAGAATGCCTCCTCGACGCGAAAACCAGATAGCGACTGCCGAACTGGCAGAAATTATTGCGCAGCAAATGGCTGCTCAATTCCCAAACCTTTTTGCTCAATGGAACCAAGCCAACAACAACAACAATGGTCCATGCAATTTTAAGAGTTTTAACTCGGCTAAACCACTCAAGTTTAGTGGTTCTGAGGGAGCGACTGGACTTCTTCAATGGTTCGAGAGCATTGAGAATACTTTCCGCCACGTGCGGTGTCCTGACAATCGCAGGGTCGAGTTTTCTTCGAGTGTGTTTCAGAAGAGGGCCCTTACATGGTGGAACGGGGTTATGAGAGACCGTGGTGCAGAAGTTGCTCTAGCACAGACATGGGCTGAACTTAGAGCTCTTATGATGAGGGAGTTTTGTCCTCGTCATGAACTGCGAGCATTGGAAAGAGAGTTTGATGGTTTGAAGCAAGATAGCGGTGAGCATCGAGCCTACACGGACCGTTATGAGGAGTTAAGTCTGCTATGCCCAAAAATAGACATACATAACATGAAATGTAATGTAAAACAATGTACTAAGTACGCACACAATGGGCATACATAGCATGAAATGTAATGTAAAACAATGTACTAAGTACGCACACAATGGGCATACATAGCATGAAATGTAATGTAAAACATGTACTATAATGTACTAACGAACATAGCAGGTATATGATGTGAAACATGGAAAGCATGAAAGTAACAAGTAGGCACATGTGTTTCACCCCAAAACAGTTTGGAAAACAGTAAAAGAGGGGTCTATGTACTCACTTGAGATTGCTCAGAAGTCCTTGAGTGACAACCAAACAATGCTAGAGATCACGGATATCAAACGGCACCTAATATAGGTAACTATGTTAATAAAGCGGACCTAAATCGGAAGATTTAGATAGAATGAGGGTTCGTAAACCAAACGAGTATGGAGACTCGTGTAATATGGTTTAACAAAGCCTACATACTAAATGAAACCTAACATAAGTGTTTGTGACCCATTACGATCCGTTTAGGTAGCTTATGCTACTTTAACGTGTCGTTCGCGTAAAACGCGTTCGGAACGCCTAACTAGTCCTATGACAAGTAAAATATGCCTTAACATGTCTAATATGGTTGTCAAATCAGTTTAGATGTCAAAAGTTATGTTACATATGTTTAAAACGAATTTTGGCATCAAAGGGGTATTTTGGTAATTTACCTAAGGCATATAAACTACCTATCATACAACTACTTAAACGAAGCGACCATAAGGTATAACCTTGGAGGGTTATTCCCTATATACTATGGTCACCTAATGTGTTTGGTCGGATCCTAATGATCGACCAAATGGGTCGGGTTCGAAGGTATAAGCGATTTATTAGATCGCTTACCCTTACGACCCTAGACAACGTGGTAATCATTAGGCATAGTCACAAGGGACTATAACCACCGTGATTACAATCACGTTGCGAAGTTCAAACGAACTTCGCATTGACCATAAACTGGTCAACGCAGAAAGTCAAACAAAGTTTGACTTTCGGACTCGAAAAGCAATAAAAGAACGAAAGAATACTTACGAAAGGTCCCCGAATGCTAATCTAGATCAAAATAGCTCAGGTATGAAACAAAGGTTTCAACTTAGAGCACATTAGATCAGATTCTAGTGAGTTTGAAGCAAATGGGGGTGGGGTATTTATAGTATTTCCCGAACCGTTAAGGTCGTTTCTTGAATAACGTGATCGAATCTCATGCGTACACTTGTTGAAATGTTGTGGTGACTAAAAATGGCCCCTAATGAGCTGAAAGGGCAAGTGTGAGTGTGTGGTTGTGAGTTAATCAGCTGAAATCTGCTGACTAATCAGTCTTATCTGATCTGGTTAGGCAGTCGCATAGCGCGACTGGTAAGGCCCTTAGGGTTCGCGCTACGCCACCACCCCCTATTTCGGAAATGTTTCAAAAATGACAGTTTTAGTCCCTGCACGTGTTTAAGGCCTTTTTCGATGCGTTTGAGCCCCGTTAACCTCATTTCAAAGCTCTAAAATGAAGTTAAAGTATAGGGAACTCAAAACATGCTCAAAAATATCTCGGATGTCGGTTCGTTTGGTCGTACGATCGCGATGTTCGGTTAATTACGACGGAATGCGCATAAGCGCGAAAAACGATACAAATGACGCGACGAATGGATTTTTCTCAAGCCAAACACTAAAATAAAATATTATAGTGCTTACATAAATTTTTGGTTGTCCGGATGTATTCAGAACGTAAGTTATGCGCGAAAGTGCAAACTTATGCACTTTTTGACACTTTTAGTCCCTGAATGACCCAAAAGTTTATTTTAGCACACCGAACCCCTCAAAGCCTATTTCTAAGCTATGTGAAGGATATTTATGGTATGTTTAACTTATGGTCATGTTCCGGAATGTCTGTTACAGTTTAAATTGGCATACTTTCGCAGTTTGTCAAATTTAGTCCCTGTAGACGAATTAACTTGTTTTTGCCATACCAGAGCCTTCAAAACTTATTTCTAAGTTATGTAAAGGTTATTTAAGGTATGTTAAGTATATGTTGATGTTCCGGAGTATTTTTCGCATTAAACTGGTTACGTTTACGCACCCGTTTGCGTATAACTCTCCAGAAAACGATATAGAGTTTGAAATTGAACAAAAGTCAAAACATGAAAAATGTAAAACACAACCAAACAAACATTGGGATCAAATAACATTGTTTTATTGATAATAGAACTGTTCACAATGATTACAAGCACAGATGTTACAATTTCACAACTCCAACTTGCTCATTCCATTTTCTTCTCTAATCTGATCTATTAGAGGCTCTCACACTTGTTGAAGGCCTCCTACCTGGTTTTCTAGTTTTTTCTTCAAGCATTGGACCTTTGTAAGTGTTCTTTCATGCTTGTTCTTGCTATTTCAAGCAAGAAATTCAAATAGTGTTTGACTTTCTGCTTTGACCATGATATGGTCAACACAAAGTTCGTTTAAACTTTGCAACGTGACCGTAATCACGATGGTTATAGTCCCTTGTGACTATACCTACTGATTACCACGTTGATCAGTCAAAGTGACGAATCATAGTTTCGGTCAAAATGCCGATTATGCGCATTTTGCGACGAAACTATTTTCGGGTACCAAAACACTTTGTTTTGATATCAAATCAGTTTTCTAACTTAGTTAAACATGTTTTAACATGTGTAACTCGTCACTTTTAGTTTAGTGCTTACTTAGGGTCGTAAGTTAAGCGGTCTAAACAACCACTTAGACTTTCAAACCCGACCCGTTTGGTCGATCATTAGGATTCGACCAAACACATTATGTGACCCCAGTTGTATAGGGAATAACCTTCCGAGGTTATACCTTATGGTCACTTAGTTTAATTAGTTGTATGATAGGTAGTTTATATGCCTTAGGAAAATGACCAAATGCCCTTTTTGCGCATAATTTCATTTTAAGCATATGTAACCTAAATTTTTTCACTTAAACTGATTATGCAACATATTTAAATATGTTAGGGCATATAATACTTGTCATAGGACTAGTTAGGCTACTCGTTTGCGCTTTTGCGCAAATGACGCGTTAAAGTAGCATAAGCTACCTAAACGGCACGGGTCATAAGCACTTAGGGTAGGTTCCAATTCAGAATGTAGGCTTTGTTAAACCATATCATATGAGTTCCAATACTCATTTGGTTTACGAGACCTCATTCTATCCTATCTCCCGATTTAGGTTCGGTTTATTAACATAGTTACCTATATTAGGTGCCGTTTGATTCCGTGATCCTTCGAGCGTTACTTGGTTGTAATTCCAAGACTATTAACCAATATCTAGTGAGTACATAGTCCCCTCTTTTACCGTTTTCAAATAATTTGGGGTGATACACATGTGCCTACTTGTAATTTTCATGCTTTCATGACATATACTTGCTATGTTTATTAGTACACATATAGTACATGATTTCATTTATGCTTTGCTATGTATGTTGACTGAGCATGCTAGCACATTGATTTCATAAACACTTTTGTTGCATATGTTTACTCAGCATATGGACTGTGACAATTGGCAATAAACCGGCAATTCCGTACAAACTAATCACTATTTTATTTACATAATCTCATGCATTTAGCGTAATTTAATTACGTAACTGTGTTGTATACTGGATAACAGTGTTAGGACAAGAAAACAAAGCCAAAACATATGTTGGTTTTCGTCGTAATGCGAAACCAAACAAACAATGTCCTAAAAGTGTTGGTAGAATGTGCTGCGGGCACTATTCACGGTTACACTATTCATGCCAGCAAACCGTGAAATCAGACCGAAACACTGAAAAATGACACTCGGATAACATAACTGAGTCCATTTATATAAGAAAACATTATTATGAAAACACATCTTGCGAAGAAACAAGACTTTCTGGTATAACGCCCTAACCTCAAAAATGTCCGTTTCGGCTTAAAATATAGCATTTTTAACGCGTCCGAACCTATAACAAAACATTTCCGGGACTTCGGAAAAATGTCAATTGATGAAAAGCACACAATCTTTGTTTAACAATTAGCAAAAAACCCTTTCTCTCTCTCACCTTTAGGCGATTTTTGTTCCTCATGAAACCCTAGTTTTTCTTCATGATCTTATGTATAACAGTCTGTTACTGGAGTTTTGATTCGTCAATCCTCTAGAACGAACTAGTTAGCATTTGTGATAGACTAGGAATTAGGGTTTTCCTTTTGTTTTCGTTTTTTTTTCAATCGCCGCTCTAGATTTTCGTTTTGAAACCCTAATTGATTAAACTAGTTGTTGTTGATTGCGGTTACCTGAGTGTAATTTAGCTAGATCGATAACACTTTTATAATCGGTTAAGGGTGGATAATTGAAACTAGGGTTTAAAGGTTTAGGGTTTTCTCTTGTACGACGGCTGCTAATTGATTGTTTATACGTGGTTTTCCTTTGCATGGCAAGCGTGTAATTGTTCTGATGGAGAGAGGTGTGAATCCGGATGGGTATGATTACCCCAATCTGGATAATCTTCAAAACGTACGTACAATGGGTGATGATTCTGACGTAACTCCAGGTACGGCTCCTGTCCGAGGGATTGGTTTGCGTGTCACCAACATTGAAGGTAATCCACTTATGCCGAGGAGGGGAATGTTTTCGATAAATAACTCGTCGGTAATTGATGGCTTAGCTGCTGTGTCGAAACCAGTTGATAATCCTTTGGCTAAACCTGTTACGATCTCAAACTTGGATGTGCAACAACATACAGAGAGTCGTATAGATGGAATTTTTGAGAATGTGTCGTTCTTTGAATCCCAGAAATTGGAAAAGATGCAAGGCGATTTTGATATTGGAACATCATCAGGATCTGAGCCGATAATAAAAACAACTAACAATGTGAAACCAATGTCTTTTGCTAATGTTGTTATGTCTAAAAAGGAGCCAGTTAAAGTGAACTTCAGGCCAATGGAGTCGGATGAAACTGTTGAAGGAGCTGATGTCGTAATTCCTCTCTCATCGGTTAAAAAGGTGCATGATAGATACGAGAACACGTTATACGGGTATTTTTTGGGAAAACGGCTAGCATTTCCGGTTGTGGACTACTTTGTTAAAAGGAATTGGGTGAAGTACGGTCTATCAAGACTTATGATGAACGCAAGGGGATTCTTTTTCTTTAAATTTAAAACGAAAGAGGGGATGAATAAATTAATGGAAGATGGGCCATGGACCATCAGAAATGTTCCGATTATCTTAAATGAATGGTCTCCAAATGTGATGGTGGAAAAACATGATATTAAAACAGTACCGGTCTGGATTAAAATGCATGATGTACCGTTGACTGCTTTCACCGAGGAAGGTCTCAGCTTATTGGCTTCAAAGATAGGTACTCCGAAGATGCTGGATTCTTTCACTGCAAATATGTGTGCTGAATCATGGGGTAGGAGTAGTTTTGCTAGGGCAATGGTCGAAATCCATGCGGATAAGGAATTGAAGAAAAGTATTACGGTTGCCATTCCAAACTTGGATGGGAATAGCCATGCAAAAATGGAGGTAAAAGTTGATTATGACTGGGAACCAATGAGATGCTCTTCATGCTGTGTATTCGGCCATAATGATGACTCATGTCCAAAGAAACCTACTCAGGTTAGGAATGATGTTAATAGGAAACAAAATGATGACTTTCAGGATCCCGTCTCGAAAACTAAAAGAAGTAACATTCAAGGTGTGAATGTAAAAAACCAGAAGCCAAAATTTACTTACAGACCGGTGGTAAAGCCAAAGTCTAAGCCTGGTAATGTAGATCCGAACCTGAAACGAGTCCAAACATCCAATCCGTTTGATGTTTTAAGCAATGATACTAGTAATACGGATGAGGAAAATGGCGGGGGACATGGTTTAGAAGCTACATTGAAATCAAAAGGGAAAAGACATGACACGGATGAGGTAATGGCTGATGACACTGATGTTGATAATCTTTTAGCTGATATTCCAAAGTACATGGAGAAAAAGATTGATTCCAATTCTGAGGGTGCAAGCACACCCGGTTCAGCGGGTGTCAATGGGTAGTGTGGCCTCTTGGAACATTAGGGGGTTGAACCGCTCCCTCAAACAGAAGGAGGTTCGGCAGGTAGTTGGGGATAATCATGTTCAGGTGTGTGCTATCATGGAGACTCATGTTGACTTGTCAAATGTATCCAAGGTGTGTCAGAAAGTCTTCGGATCTTGGTTTTAGACAACAAATGCTAGTTGTTGTTTGAAAGGTACTCGGATCATGCTGGGGTGGGATCCTAATATGGCTGATGTTATGGTTCTCTCGCAAACTGACCAGGTGATTCACACTCAAGTGATGTTTAAACTTGATAGAAAATCATTATTTTGTTCGTTTGTTTATGCGGATAATAATTATAGAAACCGAAGGGACTTGTGGAGTAATTTGTGTGGGCATAGTGTTTTTATGAGAGATAAGCCGTGGGTAATTATGGGGGATTTCAATGCCTCTTTATTTCATGATGACTCGAGTACCGGTTCGTCTAACTATAGCATCGGAGTGCGGGAATTTAGGGAGTGTGTTAATACTATTGAAGTTTTTGATGTTAATAGCACAGGTTTACACTACACAAGGACGAACAATCAGCAAAGAGGTGGTACGATTTTTAAAAAACTGGACCGTATCATGTGCAATATTAATTGTATTACTGAATATCCTAATGGTGGAGCTTATTTTCATCCGTTTCGGGTCTCGGATCATGCTCCATGCATATTGAAGCTGCCGAGTGTTGCTAGAGACAAACCAAAACCGTTTAAATTTGTTAATTTAGTAGCCGAGAAGCTTGGTTTTCTGGAAGAAGTCAATCAGATCTGGAATAAAGAGATTACAGGTTTTTGTATGTATCAAGTTGTTATGAAGCTTAAGTTACTCAAAACCCCGTTGCGAAAACTATTCTTTCAACAAGGCAATTTGCATGAGAATGTAAAGAAGGCGAGAAAGGAATTAGATGACTGGCAGGGTGTTATGGATAAGGATCCGGCCAATGCGGATGTGCTAAAGGAACATAGTATTCTTCTTCAAAAATATAAGGATACAATCCATGATGAATCCGTATTCTTACAACAAAAATCGAAAGTCGATTGGTTAACTCTTGGGGATTCGAACACGAAATATTTTCATAATGTTGTGAAAGCTAAAAACCACCGAAGCCGAATTTTTTCGATTCGTGATACAGGTGGAGTATTACATGAAGGAGGGGCAGTGGCCATAGCTTTGGTTGATCATTTTTCTCAATTTTTTGGGAGCGTTGGTCAGGTTACTTGTAGGCCGAATATGGATCTCTTTCGGAACAAGATGTCGTTGACAAAAGCAAATAACATGGTTCGAGTTGTGACTGATGATGAAATTAAAGATGCTATGTTTGCTATTGCGGGGAATAAGGCGCCAGGCCCGGATGGATATACCTCTGTTTTCTTTAAAAAGGCGTGGGATGTTGTGGGAAAGGATGTATGCTTAGCGATTAAAGAATTTTTCAACAATGGAAAGCTTCTAAATCAGCTGAATCACACGGTAATCTCTCTTATCCCGAAAGTTAAGACTCCAGATTCTGTAACGGACTATAGGCTGATATCTTGCTGTAATACTTTGTATAAGTGTATAAGTAAGATTATCACTACTCGTATTAAAGAAGGCCTAGGAGATGTTGTTAATATAAATCAGTCAGCTTTTATCCCGGGTAGGAAGATATCAGATAATATCCTCCTAACCCAGGAATTAATGCACAATTATCATCGTAATCATGGTCCGCCGAGATGTGCGTTTAAAGTTGATATTCAGAAGGCTTATGATACTGTTGATTGGGGTTTCTTGGAGAATATTTTACATGGTTTTGGCTTTCACCAGAAAATGATTAAATGGGTTATGGCGTGTGTTACTTCTACTTCGTTTTCTCTCGCTATAAACGGGAATCTTCATGGGTATTTTAAAGGGAAGAGGGGTTTACGCCAGGGGGATCCTATGTCTCCTTATCTTTTCACGTTAGTAATGGAGGTCCTTACGTTGATTCTTCAAAAGCAAGTTGAGGTTACTGCTGATTTTCGATTCCACCATAAGTGTGAAGAGCAAAGAATTGTTAACGTATGTTTTGCAGATGATTTATTCTTGTTTGCTCGTGGTGACCCTATTTCAGCTGCTGTTATTCTAGACTCGTTGAATCTTTTCAAGAATATGTCGGGCTTGGTTCCTAGTATGACGAAGAGCACTGCTTTTTTTGGAGGTGTTCCGAATTATGTGAAAGATCAAATCCGTAGTATCATACAATTTGATGAAGGTGTTCTTCCGGTAAGGTATCTTGGTGTTCCTCTTATCTCGTCTAGATTGAATTTTTCAGATTGTAAAAAGCTTGTTGAAAACTTGGAATCCCGAATCACTGATTGGAAAGCAAAAAGCTTGTCGTTTGCTGGTCGTCTTCAACTTGTTAGATCAGTGTTATCGTCTATGCATGTTTATTGGGCTTCAGTTTTTATATTACCAAAAAGAATTGTCCATGATCTTGAACATGGGATGCAAAGATTTCTTTGGGCCCAAGGTAATAATATAAAGGGTAGGGCGAAAGTAAAATGGAGTCGTGTGTGTTTGCCTAAGGAAGAAGGTGGGTTGGGTATCCGGAGAATTTCAGACATGAATAATGCTCTTATGGTTGCTCACATATGGAGTCTCTTGACTCATAGGGAATCTTTATGGGTTAAATGGATTCACTCGTATCGCATCCGGGATAGAAGTTTTTGGGATGTGCCTGCTCGGAATAACATTACGTGGGGTTGGCGAAAGATACTTCAATTGAGAACGCTCATTCGTCAACACATTTGGATTAAGTTGGGTAACGGAGCTAACACTCGAGTCTGGTTTGATACTTGGAATACTGTGTGCCCTTTGAATCACTTTATTACACCGAGAATGATATCTAATGCGGGATTTGATATGAGATGCACGGTTGCGGATATGTTTCAAAACGGCGAGTGGGTATGGCCGAATTCATGGATGACTAGATATCCGGCTTTAAATGACTTAGCTAACGTCATGTTGGAACCTAATGCGCAAGATAAAACTATTTGGCGTTCGAGAGACGGCAAAGATATGGAATATAGCACTTATGGAGTGTGGAACGATATTCGTCAGGTTCAAGAGAAGGTTGATTGGGATCGTATAGTCTGGTTTCCTCAGGCTATTCCTAGGCATTCTTTTCTCATGTGGCTTATAGTTGGCAAGAAACTAAAAACGCAGGATGTTATGTGTAAGTGGGGATCATCGGGTAATGCTAACTACAACCTTTTGTGTTGTTCTTTATGTACATCGAGACCGGACTCTCATGATCACCTCTTTTTTGAGTGTGAATTTGCATCTCAAATCTGGTATGGGGTTCGCGAGAAGGCGGGTATGCTAACAATAGAAAACACGTGGGATGCGATTATGAGCTATTTTTTACAACATGCGGGGTCAAAACGTGCCACTCACATCATTGGCAAATTAGTAGTGGCGGCGTCGGCTTATTTTATTTGGCAAGAACGAAATAGCAGATTGTTCTCTTCAAAGAAAAAGAGTGTAGCTCAGGTTATTGAGGTGATTCTTATGACCGTTAGAATGAAATTACACACAATGAAATTTAGAAGAACTAGTAACGTGAATCAAGTTTTGAGTGACTGGAGTCTCCCTAGAGAGTTGCTGATGGACCAAGATGAGTGTGGCTGATTCTGAGCTCGTTTTGGTTGGAGCCGTGTGTTGGTGCTTGTTTGTCGGTTTTTGACTTGTTTGTTTTGTTTTGCTTGTGAGCTTTTTCATGTGTTGTTTTGCGAGTGAACTCTAGCAATGGCATGTCATTCTAGAGAACTGAGGGGTACTCTATTCCTCACTTGTTTTTATATGGTTGTTGAATGAAATTTAACCGGGGTAACCCTTTACCAAAAAAAAAAAAAAAGAAAAGAAAAGAAAAGCACACTAAAACGATAAGATGATATCAACAGAATGTTCCTAATCACAAGTTTCCGGTATTACATCGCCATGCACTAAACTAGTCCGTTAGCGAACCGAGGAGCTAGTAAGCGCTATTTCCGCCACTATAACAACCAAATGACAACTCTAGTGAACTAGTTAAGCCAAATTTGGAACTCAGAATTGCTTCATACATCACTTAGACGTGAAATAACAACTTGCGACAACGTCCGTCGGTACTCCACAAAAGTGCCGTAAACCCACCGACGACCAAACGAAAGACATTTAAAGCGTCGAAATACAATTTTTACTAGTTTAATGAACTAGTTAATAATAAATTTGGTCCCGAATCACTAATTACCCCTTAATGGTGTAATTAAACCCTTAATCACCCTACTTTAATTAATGACCAACATATCTACTTTTTAACATTTTTTTTATAAAAATGTTACACTTACCCCCCCCCTCATTAATTACGAAATCAAGGGTGGTCCCCACCCCTTGAAGTATGGTGAGTGTTATGTGTGGTGTTGAAAATGATCATAAACCATTCCTTTTATACACATTATCATATTCAACACTTATCAACTTTCAAGAACAACAAAAACCTTCCCTTGTGCTTCATTACTCACGGCAGCCAACACCCCCTTTTACCTTCCTTTTTCATTCACATAAATCACTCAAATAAGCCTAATAAATCCATTTCAAGATCATCCATCCATGGTTTAAGCATGAAGGGTCATTAGGAGCATTCTTGGAGCTTAACTTTCTTCTTATTTTCTTATTTAACTTGTGCAATATTGTAAGTCTTCTAATCACCATTTTTAAGCTTTAAATTACTAGTAGTTTATGGAAGTACAAGTTGTTGTTCTTGAAATTTAAGATAAACATAATCAAAAACCCTAAACATAAACATAAAGATCACTAAATATAACTATTATTATGTGTTTACTTGTTATATTTATGTTGATTGTTCATGAAATTTATAATGATCATATTGTTTATGCTAGAACAAGTTCATAGAAAAATGAAGACATGATGATCTTTAAGCTTGTAAGTTGTAGTAACTTACAAGCATGATAATATTAGTATGATGAACACAAAAATATGATTTAAACATTACTATGTTTAAATCATGTAAGATCATCACCTTCATGTTTGTGAGTTATGTATATATTTCTTGAAAATGTTAAAAGAAACAAGGGTTTAAAAAGGTTTATAACTTGATTTTGAAGAATATATAAACTTGGATTTTTTTTAAAAGAAGATTTATCTAAAAAGCGTATTATGAAAGTTCATGAAATGTGGAAGTATGTTAACCTATAAACATGTGTAAAAGGAACTTGGTGAATAATGGTGATTTAGTGAATTGATTATTGATTTAAACGCGTTTTTGTAACGTGGGATACGTCCTAGTTTAGGGGAAACTATGGCGAATTTTTCTAAAAATCTAATCGCGATTAAAGAAGGGATTACAGGGTGATTAACAAGGTTAAACGCAATTAGTGGTCTTAAACGTCATTATGGAAACTTTGATGGGAATATTTAATGTTTAAATATTCAAGAAGTTCTTATGAACTTAAACTTATATTTTTACAAAAATAAATGGGTAAAAAAATATAACAATGTATAAATATAATTTTTGGTAAGAAAGTTATATATTTTGGAACATATCAAGTATATGTATATGTGCTATATATGTGTATGTATTAGATACCTATAGGGTAATCAAAATAAATATACATACATGTTCCTACATGGTCCAAGAAATGCTAGTAAAATCGGACAATTAAATAGAATGGTCGAAACGGAAATACATAACACTTGATGATGACAAATTGGGCGTATCGACATCGTGAACAAGTTACTACAAAGTCGAGTCTAGAATAACAGATTTTGGACGTTAAAACGATCACATATATAAGTGACCTATAACAAGAATCCGGAAAGTCGAAAACTATAAAAATCACCAAACATTTTTCATAGGAAAAATGAACTTATTTAAAGTTGCTACTTGGTAACATTTTGGCAAAAAATTGCAAGATTACGTTAATGGACTCATGAAGTTAGAATTGGGCCTATCAAAGTTAGTAATGGGCTAGGCCCAAATTCCTTAATACATGGGCTAGGGCCCAATGGCAATATAACATGGGTTCGGCCCAATAACATTGATAACATGGGCTCGGCCCAATAACATTAAAACATGGGTTAGATATGATAACATAGATGACATGGGCTCGGCCCAATGACATGGGCTCGGCCCAATGACATGGGCTCGGCCCAATGACATGAGCAAAGGCTTAGTGACATGCGTACACTGCACGAGAACGTGTGAAGAACGAAGCCGATCACACATAAGTCAATATACATAGAATACATGAATACGCTTATGAATTCAATATGTATAGAATATATGTATACACATAACAATCGAGCGAGTAAGCAAGCTACCAACGCTCTAAAATACAAAGTTGTTCCAAAGATAACAAATGAGAACATAATAAAGAACTTAAGATGAACAACTTGTACGAGTTCCGAAAGACCTAGTGTCAAACCAGATTAGTACACATGTAGGTTATTGACACGTACGGACGCTCACTTTGATATCATAATACACGGAACGCAAACTTGTGAGTTCATGTCCATCCTTTCACTGTTTTCAATGTTTTGTTTTCAAAAACATCGAGGGGAAATACATGCTAAAACTATTGGTATGTTAGTTACGGAGTAGTAGATAACATGATCAATGTGCATAAGTAGGGAGATAACATTAGTAACCATTAATCACTTAGTGACCAAGGTGCAAAAGGTGTAGATCTATTGGGCTTGAGGCACGACCCACTCCTGGTTGGTATACCCTGGAGTGCTTTTGTGATCCCAAATGATGACAAAGTGTTCTCGGTTTGGTTATTTACTTATGGTACATTATGTTAGGGGTCTCGCTACCCACTGATAGATCCTTAACAGACTCCATGAATGAATCAGAACATACCATGATTACAAGATAACATTTATGAGATTTCATATGATAACAATAACTGCATGAAGTCGCTCAACTTTTGTTGACTTTTTAAAACTACATGTATTTCAGGAAACAGGTCTTGAGCCGGTGATACACTACGGGTAACGGGAAAGTCAATGACAACAATGGCCACTTTTGGAGGGTTTGTCTTTTATATCCCAACTTCGTATGGGTATATAGGGGACAAGACCTCACTATGATTTATGTCAAAAACTAGCTTTTGTGTTGTGTAACATAACTTAATCTATGTCATGGTTAACGTTGTGAACGATGGTAAACTTGAAACTATGTTGGAAAACTTGTGATCTTTTGTTAAAATCATTATATCTATGGCATCGTTGTGGTTTATGTGTTTACTCGTTTGGATGCTATGATTACCTTTCTTACGTCACACACAATACGCTTCCGCTACTAGCAGGGTGTGACAGATTGGTATCAGAGCTCCGATTGTAGTGAACCGGGGAAAAACTTTTACAAAGTTTGGTCTACAATCACCGAAGGGCTCACACATGAAAACAAAGCCAATAACAATACGAAAGTGATTTCAAAAGTATGACAAAAATGACAAAAGGTTTTCATTGTGTCACTATAACATGAGGATCTATCACGCGGGCTCAATCATAAGTAACGGATAAGAATCAATACATGGGTAGTCTATGAGGAATAGACTTGAATGATGGGATTTTAACATGTTTATCAAAGCAATTTCATCCATATGAAATAAAAACGCAGCGGAAATAATGTTTAAAACATGTTACTTTTATAAGATATAAAACCATTTATATGCAAAATCCCAAAACCCGGATCCATATATGAGATGTATACTATCAAACACAACCATAGGATGTTTAGAAAAACTACCTTCTTGAAGTACAAGGATTATGAAACGGATGATGCTTCTTGAAATGGTTGTCTTCAAGAGTAGAAGACCTCAAGCTTGTATACCCCAAGCTTCCAACAAACACCTTATGTTTAGCTAGGATTTCTACACTTATGAACTCACTAGAAAAACCCTCTTGACAACCATCTCATGGCCGAAAATTTGAGAGGAGGTTGTGGAGTTCTTGCACTTGATTTATGAACTTGAAAAAGCCTACTTGATCAACCATACATGACCCGATTGTTAGAGAGTCTTACACTTGATTTCTCAACTTCAAAAACTCTCTTGGATGAGCATGTAATGGCCGAAAATATGCAGCCATTTTTCTCCTATTTTTCAAGTTCATCTCTTCACTCTTTTTTTTTTATTTTTGTCATACAAAAATGTTAATAAAGGTAGTGAGAGAATGTGCCACCCAATTCACCCAATGCATGAACATCTACTCATGCAAAATGCATGTACATTCATTGGACCTTTCTTGCTTGGGAAGACCATCCAATTAAAAGGCATGCTGTGACAACCCGCACTAAACCAGGTATCCGTACGACATAATTAATGATTAATTACTGCTTAATTACTGTGCTTGTTTGAACTAGCTGATGAACTGCTACTTGATATCTGATACATGTACTTACTTGCATCACACTTTACTTATCGTCACTACATTATTTACATACGGCACCTTAGTGACAAACATGATGCACAAAAAGCACAGTAGCACAATACACGGATAACCTATTGAACATGCTGATAAAGCCAGCATCAGGCAAACACTGCCTCTAAGGCCTGTAAGAGCCTGAAATGTTTTGCTACACTAGTAGTGAGTGTAGGGATATAAGGGTTGTGGAACTGCGTCTCTAGGGATAAGTCACAGTGACAGGATGTGACTAAAACGTACTCTAAAGTACAAAACTCAGCACTTTACAAAATAATTCAGCTTTTAGCTAACTAATAAAGTGCCAAATTATGAGAAAAATAACACTAGACACTTTCCAAAGTGTCAGGAATGAGTTGTGTCACTAAAAGTAACAATAACGACACTTTAAAGCTTTAATAACGCTTTAACGGATTACTATCCAACCAAACAACCGGACTATACCCGGAACATGAAAATATTGCCATAAATATTATTACTCTTTTTCTGAGCCAGTTAGGGTCCCCGTATACCCTAACACCCATTGTAAGCATTAAACATAACTAACTAAGTTAAACACTTAACTAACCTACTTAACCTAACCTTTACCCTAACTAATAGTTAGAATCGGACCAAGGTACCCCCCCCTAACCATAACCGTCCCCAAGGGGACATATCTTGTACTTGCAAGATTACCAAAATCTAGTTTGTCTAATATCTAATTAACACAATGACCATTGGATAATACACTTGTGTTTAGTCTATAAGATCATGAGTTTACATAACATAATCATTCACCTCATCACAACACAACACAACACAACTCTCTCTTTCTCTCTACACTAGCTACGGCCGAACACCCCCTCCCTACACATCCATTTTCGAGTTTGATCATCATCATTCCAAGCATCTACAAACATCAAGGGTCACGTATTAGGAGGTTTGGAGCAAACGGAACGCGAAGGACCTCTCTACTTTGCTTTTATCCACGCCATTCTCGCCAAGATCCTTCCCTAGCCTTGAGCTAGAGGTATAATGTTTAAAACTCGTTTCTGAACTATACTAAAGTGGTTAAAAGGATTTTTATAGGATAAATCTCGTTAAAATGCTAAATGATGAACAAAAGTTTACTTAAAACACTAAAAATGGTGGTTAATAGCATATATGTGGTGTAAATGTTGTAGTATTTGAAATGTATGGTTATTTAGGCCCGATCTACGATGTGGTAGCTCGGATCATCATTTAACCCGGTTTGGTAAGATCATGGATCTTAACATAAGCTTGTTTTGAATAATACAAGGGTTAAAAGGTGAAACTCTACCACACATGAAACATGAACTTGTGTAAAAATGTTTTACTTGTGTAAAAGTGTTTTAACTTGTACAATAGTGTTTAAAACTAGCAGATCTACGTATCTGCAAGTGGTATTTTCAAAGGACCAAGAGTTAAAGAAACCATGTTTTCTAAAAGACGGATCTTACACTAACAAATATGATTTTTATAAACCACAAGTGTGTAAACACTTGTGAAATGAAAAGATCCGACAAATAACCGTTTTTGTAAAAGATGACGAGAAGTTGTAAAGACGGATTTCTCTAAGAACAAGGTTTTTACGAGATCAAAATTACTTTATATAAAGATCCACAAAATATAATGGGATTTACACTATAGTTTTCGGAAAAACTACAAGTTCATGCGATTATGCGATTTACATACTTGTCGACTAGTTTGATGTGTCGGAAATTGTTTGATTGAATAAGGAAGTTGTTGGAAATTGATTTTGTAAAAGAAAATGATACGCTTGAAAGCGTGGCCACCTCCAGTTACAGAGGAAACTTTGGCGAAATTTTTCTAAAAACCTAACACTTAGAATTATTTACATTACAAGTGTTAGAATTATTTTTGATATGTTTTCGAAATATAAATTTCGCCATGACTTTAATTACTAAATATTCGGAGGTGGGATTTTCACAAAATTTAACGTGATAAATATATATTTTTCACACACTGTTTATGACTATTTTGTGAAAATACATAGATATTATTTTTAGAGTAAAAATAATATTTACGAACGTTAACGATCCCAAAATAATGCGAACGCTTCCACCATAAATATATAAGTTACACCGGTAATTATATTACCACTCGATTGTTAAAACGTAACTTACGCACTTACGGAAATATTTATGAACGCACATGTATTGAATCCCCCATCCTTGGGAAGGAGATTAACTACCAAGTATATACAGAACGTAAACACGAAATAGTTGTCTAACTATTTCCCAAAGATTTAACTATAAAGCTAAGGCACGGCCGTCCGTCTAATAGAATTAGCACTTGTAGGTCGTCGCACAGCTTTCTGATTTGGAGTACTTGGTAGAGACGCACCGACTGTGAGTTCATGTCCCCCTTTTCTCTAACTGTTTTCAGTTTTCTTAACTGCGGGGGTGAAATACATGTTACTATGATTACGAGTACTTTATACACGGTATGGTTAGCGTAAGGAGGTTTATTACTCAGATCATGTGAGTGGGTAGGAGCAATATGAGGCCATTAGTCCTCATGTCGGGACCGAGGGACAGGAGCGGTAGATCTATCTGGGTGTAGCGAGCCCAGCCCCAGGCCAAACTAGAAACGGACCTTGGGGTGACTTTGTCCACATACTAATGCCGTGGCGAAATCTGCTAGGTTTGAGTCTCCCTATTTGCACTTCACATATATCAGTGGCCTTGCAAACCATTGGTGATCACAAGTCCCCTTATTTGCTACATACCACGACTATTTTTGTTTATATACTCACAAAGGTTTACTTACTCACTTACACATGAACTCGCTCAACATTATTGTTGATTTTTCAACTTACATGTATTTCAGGAAATTAACGGATCTGGCACGGTATGGAACATTTTCCGCTGCACTAGTCATGAGGTCATCTGAGTTTGGGGAATGTGACTCTTTCCTGGACAAGTCACAGTCCTTAAACTGTGTTTATGTCATGTTATTGTTTGTGTTTATTGAACAATGTCGTTAGAACATGTTTCCGTCAAAACAATGTTACTGTATTTGGTTTTCAAAACTTAATCAAATGGATGATCTTGCATGGTTTTTATTTCATATAGCTTTGTTATGATTAAGCTATGGTATTAAGAAGTCACACCAAATTAACCACGCTTCCGCAAAGCCAGGGTGTGACAGCTTGGTATCAGAGCTCTGATCATAGCGAACTAGGATTCCTTCTCGAGTCTAGACTATGATCACTAGGGCTCTCACGAAAACATTTTTCTGCATACCACTTAAGTCCAGATCCAAAACTTTTTACAAACAAATGTTGAGCACATTTTATTATTTATAGGCTCAGCCTGGAGGGCTGAGGCTCGGTCTGGAGGATCGATGTCACACCCCGACCACGTAGAACATATGAAACGTGGCGGAAACATCGGGGAGTGTTGTAACAGAATTAATTGTTTCAAATCCATGGCAATTGAAGTTTCGTTTTATTGATTAAAGTGTTACAATGTCTTATCAAACTAGGAAATACAACATAATTAACTAGTCTTGCATCTTTTATTGTCACTAAAGCTCAAGTCTGCCTATATGTATCTTGATCATCTTATGCAACAGTTCCTGAAAAACACATGTGAAAATAGGTACGTCAGCATAAAAATGCCTGTGAGATACATAGGTTTTGTGAAAATAGGTTCCATGACTTATGTTTGAGAAAATGTTTAGTCATGAACCTTGTAATTTGCTTTGTTTTGTAAATCATTTGAAAAACAATGAGTTCAGATGATATGTATAAAATAAGTGAATAATGTATGGTTACATGAATAACCATAGTAAAATGGGTATGTATAAGATAAGTTGTTTGTAAAACAATGTCTTGTGAAAAGTATGTTATTTGTATAAAATGTTCTATGTCTCAAACTGAGATGATTCAAATAACGCTATGATATGTAATACCATACAAACACTTATATATAGGAAGTACCAGCGGCGTATCCACCATGCTTGTATCATATTACACACGCATCGTTACTTAATCACTTAATCAAACCAAACCAACCAATGTAAGAAGTCTATGTTTAAATCGATTGTCAAATGTATTGGGTAATATGTCAAAGTGTTCATGTCAAGATGTAAATCATATCAAAATGTCTATGTCAAATATCCATGTCAAATGTCTATGTCAAATATCCATGTCAAACGTCTATGTCAAGATGTCATGTATGGCAAGTGAAATGTCTCAACTAAACCATATGCACAAAAACAAAGTATTGAAGTAAATCTTGGTTTAAATCAAAGTTATGTTTTGTGGGAAATGCATGATCAAATGTCAATCATGTTAAAATGTCTATGCCGAAATGTCTATGTCAAATGTCTATGTCAAAATGTCATGTAAAACGATGTACTAAGTAATGCACACAATTGGGCACACCTAGCATGAAATGTCATAAAATCATGTACTATAATGTACTAACGAACATAGCAGTATATGATGTTAAAACAGGAAAGCATGAAAGTAACAAGTAGGCACATGTGTTCCACCCCAAAACAGTTTGGAAAACAGTAAAAGAGGGGTCTATGTACTCACTTGAGATTGCTCAGAAGTCCTTGAGTAACAACCAAGCAATGCTGGAGATCACGGAAATCAAACGGCACCTACTATAGGTAACTACATTAATAAACCGGACCTAAATCGGAAGATCTGATAGCATGAGGGTTCGTAAACCAAACGAGTATAGAGACTCGTGTCATATGGTTTAACGAAGCCTACATACTAAATGAAACCTTAATCTAAGTGCTTACGACCCATTACGACCCGTTTAGGTAGCTTATGCTACTTTAACGCGTCGTTCGCGTGAAACGCGTTCGGACCGCCTAACTAGCCCTATGACAAGTGTTATATGCCTAAACATGTTACATAATCAGTTATGTGACAAAGGTTTAGGTTACATATGCTTAATTACCAATTATACATGAAAAGGGTATTCTGGTAATTAACCTAAGGCATATAAACTACCTATCATACAACTACTCAAACGATGTGACCATAGGGTATAACCTCGGAAGGTCATTCCCTACCTACCATGGTCACCTAATGTGTTTGGTCGGATCCTAATGATCGACCAAATGGGTCGGGTTCGAGGTATAAGCGATTTATTAGATCGCTTACCCTACGACCCTAGACAACGTGGTAATCAGTAGGCATAGTCCCAAGGGACTATGACCATCGTGATTACAATCACGTTGCGAAGTCCCTACGAACTTCGCATTGACCATTACTGGTCAACGCTGAAAGTCAAACAAAGTTTGACTTTCTAACTCGAAAAGCAGTAAAATAAGGAAAAGAACGAAAGAATACTTACGAAGGGTCCCCGAATGCTAATCGTGATCACAATAACTCAGGTATGAAACAATGGTTCCAACTTAGAGTCAAATAGATCAGATTCTTGTAAGTAATGAGGTTGGGGGTGATGGGGTATTTATAGTTTTCGGGTAACCGTTAGGATCGTTTGTCGAATATCGTGCCTTAATCTCATGCGTACACTTGTCGGAACCTTATGGTGGCTCATTTGGTCACTCACCATAAGAGATCAACATGTGGCAAAGTGATTAGGAGTGGGTAACAGCTGGATTAGAAGTTTCTGATGTGCAGACATAAGCTTACGGACCTCAAAGCTGCCAATGTTGAGGTCCGTAAGGTAAAACTTTGGCAGATTTACAGTTTTGGTCCCTGCAGTGCAATCAGCCCATTTTCGACACGTTTAAGGCCCGTTAACCCCATTTCAAAGCTCTAAAATGAAGTTAAAGTATAGGGAACTTAAAATGTGCTCAAAAATATCTCGGATGTCGGTTCGTTTAGCCGTACAGTTGCGATGTTCGGTTAATTACGACGGAATGCGCATAAGCGCGAAAAACGATCCAAATGACGAAACGAATGGATTTTTCTTATGGCGAACACTAAAATATAATATAGTCATGCTTTCATAAATTTTTGGATGTCCGGATGTATTCAGAACGTAAGTTATGCGCGAAAATGCAAACTTGTGCACTTTTTGACACTTTTAGTCCCTGAATGACACAAAAGTTTATTTTAGCATACCGAACACCTCAAAGCCTATTTCTAAGCTATGTAAAGGATATTTATGGTATGTTTAACTTATGGTCATGTTCCGGAATGTCTGTTACAGTTTAAATTGGCATACTTTCGCAGTTTGTCAACTTTAGTCCCTGTAAGTGATTTAACTTTGATTTCACCACACCAAACCTTCCAAATCTTATATCTAAGTTATGTAAAGGTTATTTAAGGTATGTTAAACCTATTTCACTATTCCGGAGTGTTTGTTGCATTAAACTGGTTATATTTACGCATTAGTGCGCGTATAACCTTCCAGAAAGCGATTTAGAGCTTGAAATCGAACAAGAGTTGATATGTGCAAAAGCTACACATATTTATACAAGTTCAAAGTATGAAATACAATATTTCATTGGTTTGGTATTTGTTTGATGGTCGCAGAGGCACAGGTGTTACAGTCTCCCCTACTTTAGGAAATTTCGTCCCGAAATTTATTTAGAGGAAACTTGTGAAGACGGATATGACGGTTTCGCTTTTTAGGCAAATCCATTGAACCCTTAAGTAAAACTCTGGGCCATGTTAGGATTCTTAGCGAAAATGTCAATCCCTCAAAGAGAAGTCCTTGTAATAGCAAAACATGGAGTTTCAAACTATAGACAGGAGGATGTTTCCCGTGAAGAATTATCGTAGGAAACTGTGTGTGTGATTGAGATCAGAATTGGGTAGTGTGAGAATAAATGACATTGGTCAAAGTCCAAGACTTCTCCCGTATCATTACTCTTGCCACTGTTGGTCTTAACACATGACAAAACTTCCTGTGGTTCCTATGCACTGAACTCCATAATTATGTAGGCCTCCATAATTACGTAGTTCCTTGCACAGTCCGCACAGTTTATTTCATAATGCGTATGGGGAAAAATTAAACGAATAATCTCTTGAACTAGACCTCACGAGGGTCTATCTAACTACATAAACACATGATACATTTAACTAGATTGTCGAACCAATCTATTTAACTTAACTACTCAAGAGAATTATTTAACTACTACATCGACGTAGGATGTATTTAACTACTACACCGACGTAGGATGTATTTAACTACTACACCGACGTAGGATGTATTTAACTAGATTGTCGAACCAATCTATTTAACTTAGATCGACGTAGGATCTCTTTAACTACTACACCGACGTAGGATGTATTTAACTAGATTGTCGAACCAATCTATTTAACTTAGATCGACGTAGGATCTCTTTAACTACTACACCGACGTAGGATGTATTTAACTAGATTGTCGAACCAATCTATTTAACTTAGATCGACGTAGGATCTCTTTAACTACTACACCGACGTAGGATGTATTTAACTAGATTGTCGAACCAATCTATTTAACTTAGATCGACGTAGGATCTCTTTAACTACTACACCGACGTAGGATGTATTTAACTAGATTGTCGAACCAATCTATTTAACTTAGATCGACGTAGGATCTCTTTAACTACTACACCGACGTAGGATGTATTTAACTAGATTGTCGAACCAATCTATTTAACTTAGATCGACGTAGGATCTCTTTAACTAACTATCTACGGGGAATATTTAACTACACCGACGAAGGATGTATTTAACTTTAGATCGACGGAGGATCTATTTAACTTTAGATCGACGTAGGATCTCTTTAACTTTTCAACACATGTTTCCCTTAAACTTTGGAATAGCACTTTATAATCCAAGGGACTTAACTACAACGTGGAAGTCCATTAAGGATTTAAGATAGTACCTTTTTGAATATCCTACTACGAATCCTTCATATGGAGATAAGAAAGATCCTATGAGGATTTGGATAACGAATATCCAGAGTATACAAAAACACAAAATGCATAAACACATAGTCACGTAATCATTAAATTGTTTATCTAGATCTTTGATTTGTAAGTTTTGTTTTGTTAATTTCGTACATGCATTTAAAGCACACTAGGAATCCATTTCATGGATTTCATTCGGCACTTTAAACATTAACAAGAATCTAACTATGAAGATAGAAAGATCTTCCAAAAATTCGATTTCGTTTTCAAGAAAACGCAATACTCGAATTAAGGTACAATAATTTTGAAGATACTGGAATACCCTTAGGTATCCTATTAAGAATTTATAGTGGTACGTTGGGTATTCCTACAGAGTTGTAACTTGCACCTTGTACTTCGTTTCTTTGCAAGAGACGGTTACTAAGGATTTCCGTGGAAAACGCAAGAGATAATAAAATGGAAGAAATTACGGGGTAGTCTGTTCTTTAAGGAATACGATTCCTTGATTGTCGGTATTGTAGGGGATACGTTGTTTATACATGCCATCTTATTTGTACATTGCAATGCAAAATAAAAAGATTTATTTATAAACAACCACAACAACAACTGTTTCATGGACCCTGACAACAAAAGAAAATAATACATAAGGCTTGATTATTTCTAAACAACATTGTCTTTTAGTTGGTCCGGTGCTCATCCCTGCGCTGGATTCGCATTAGCAATCTTTGGGCAATTTCTTCGGAAATGGCCCATCTCGTTACAGTTGAAACAAGGACCTCGTGGAAGACGAGCTTGAGCAGGATTTACTTGAGGTTGGTTTGGACCAGCTTGGTTCGGGGTAAAACGACAAGCATTTGCCAGGTGACCGAGTCGCCCACATGATGCACACAAACGACACTGTAGGTGAGCTAAGTGGTGTGCATTACATTTGTCGCATATCGGTGCAGTACCGGCATAAGGTTTCCTTGCAGGAGGCTGCGCTGGTTGGTTGCGGATGTTTTGGTTGGGTTGAGCAGCAATCGCAAAATTTTGCGAAGACTTACGCTTCTTATTCTTGGACGCCTCAGCATGTTCTTCCTTTAGTTCCACTTGAGCAGTCTTGTCGGATGGTCTTGGGTCGCCTTTTCGAAAAAGCTTTTTCTTTCTGATGTGGGATTCAGTTAGAGTAGCTGACAATTCAATGGCTTGTCTGACAGTAGTAGGGTTGCTGCCAGTAACAATATCCTGAACTAGATCAGGAAGACCATCAGTATATTTCTCGATCGCCCTATCCACAGGAGTATCCATAGCAGGACACAACAGGCTCAATTCTTCAAAACGGTCAGTATAGGCTCGATGTTCACCACTGTCTTGCTTCAAATCATCAAACTCCCTCTCCAAAGCTCGCAGTTCATGACGAGGACAGAACTCCCTCATCATAAGAGCTCTAAGCTCGGCCCAAGTCTGTGCTAGTGCAATTTCAGCACCCCGGTCTCTCATAATCCCGTTCCACCATGTAAGAGCCCTCTTCTGAAACACGCTCGAAGAAAACTCGACCTTGCGATTTTCAGGACACTGAACGTGACGGAACGTATTCTCAATGCTCTCGAACCATTGAAGAAGCCCAGTTGCTCCCTCAGAACCACTAAACTTGAGCGGTTTAGCCGAGTTGAAACTCTTGAAGTTGCATGGGGCATTGTTGTTGTTGATGGCTTGCATCATTTGAGCATAAAGATTTGGGAAGGCAGCAGCCATTTGCTGCGTGATGATTTCTGCCAGTTCGGCAGTCGCTATCTGGTTTTCGCGTCGAGGAGGCATTCTAAAAGAGGAAACATGAAAGGAAACGAGTGAGAGAATTAGACGAAAAGAATGAGATGAAACAAATCTGATGAAAGCAAGGATAGTGGTCATTTGTTTGTTACTACAAAGCAACAAACGACCTCGGTGATTAATCAAAGTAAATAGATCAAAAATAATGTATCGCGAAGACATGCTCGCCTATAAGTGAACACTCATCCCAAGAATTCCCAGGTAAGCACAACTGGTCTCGCGTCTGGTTGAGATGTATACGAAGTGCTTGCCTAGACAGAAAAATCAGAATACAGGCATTCACCCTTCCAGTTTGCACGTGTTCACATTATTTAAAACCCAAAACCTTGACGAGATTTTGAAAACTCAAAGGGGTTCAAAACCTTACAATAGAGGGTTCAAAACCTTGTAATCAATCATCCTAGAACAGATGATTAGTTTTCAAAGCGGTTTTGAAATTTATGTTCTTGTTGTGGTCGTCGCCTAAGGATAGGTGACGGTATTGTTTTATGACTAAACGCAAGTAAACTCGCGTTAGGGTCCTAAGAAGGTTATAGACTAGGTCAAAGCATTACTAATAACCTAATTCCCTATAACCATTGGCTCTGATACCATCTTTTCTGTCACACCCCGACCACGTAGAACATACGAAACGTGGCGGAAACATCAGGGAGTGTTGTAACAGAATTAATTGTTTCAAATCCATGGCAATTGAAGTTTTGTTTTATTGATTAAAGTGTTACAATGTCTTATCAAACTAGGAAATACAACATAATTAACTAGTCTTGCATCTTTTATTGTCACTAAAGCTCAAGTCTGCCTATATGTATCTTGATCATCTTATGCAACAGTTCCTGAAAAACACATGTGAAAATAGGTACGTCAGCATAAAAATGCCTGTGAGATACATAGGTTTTGTGAAAATAGGTTCCATGACTTATGTTTGAGAAAATGTTTAGTCATGAACCTTGTAATTTGCTTTGTTTTGTAAATCATTTGAAAAACAATGAGTTCAGATGATATGTATAAAATAAGTGAATAATGTATGGTTACATGAATAACCATAGTAAAATGGGTATGTATAAGATAAGTTGTTTGTAAAACAATGTCTTGTGAAAAGTATGTTATTTGTATAAAATGTTCTATGTCTCAAACTGAGATGATTCAAATAACGCTATGATATGTAATACCATACAAACACTTATATATAGGAAGTACCAGCGGCGTATCCACCATGCTTGTATCATATTACACACGCATCGTTACTTAATCACTTAATCAAACCAAACCAACCAATGTAAGAAGTCTATGTTTAAATCGATTGTCAAATGTATTGGGTAATATGTCAAAGTGTTCATGTCAAGATGTAAATCATATCAAAATGTCTATGTCAAATATCCATGTCAAATGTCTATGTCAAATATCCATGTCAAACGTCTATGTCAAGATGTCATGTATGGCAAGTGAAATGTCTCAACTAAACCATATGCACAAAAACAAAGTATTGAAGTAAATCTTGGTTTAAATCAAAGTTATGTTTTGTGGGAAATGCATGATCAAATGTCAATCATGTTAAAATGTCTATGCCGAAATGTCTATGTCAAATGTCTATGTCAAAATGTCATGTAAAACGATGTACTAAGTAATGCACACAATTGGGCACACCTAGCATGAAATGTCATAAAATCATGTACTATAATGTACTAACGAACATAGCAGTATATGATGTTAAAACAGGAAAGCATGAAAGTAACAAGTAGGCACATGTGTTCCACCCCAAAACAGTTTGGAAAACAGTAAAAGAGGGGTCTATGTACTCACTTGAGATTGCTCAGAAGTCCTTGAGTAACAACCAAGCAATGCTGGAGATCACGGAAATCAAACGGCACCTACTATAGGTAACTACATTAATAAACCGGACCTAAATCGGAAGATCTGATAGCATGAGGGTTCGTAAACCAAACGAGTATAGAGACTCGTGTCATATGGTTTAACGAAGCCTACATACTAAATGAAACCTTAATCTAAGTGCTTACGACCCATTACGACCCGTTTAGGTAGCTTATGCTACTTTAACGCGTCGTTCGCGTGAAACGCGTTCGGACCGCCTAACTAGCCCTATGACAAGTGTTATATGCCTAAACATGTTACATAATCAGTTATGTGACAAAGGTTTAGGTTACATATGCTTAATTACCAATTATACATGAAAAGGGTATTCTGGTAATTAACCTAAGGCATATAAACTACCTATCATACAACTACTCAAACGATGTGACCATAGGGTATAACCTCGGAAGGTCATTCCCTACCTACCATGGTCACCTAATGTGTTTGGTCGGATCCTAATGATCGACCAAATGGGTCGGGTTCGAGGTATAAGCGATTTATTAGATCGCTTACCCTACGACCCTAGACAACGTGGTAATCAGTAGGCATAGTCCCAAGGGACTATGACCATCGTGATTACAATCACGTTGCGAAGTCCCTACGAACTTCGCATTGACCATTACTGGTCAACGCTGAAAGTCAAACAAAGTTTGACTTTCTAACTCGAAAAGCAGTAAAATAAGGAAAAGAACGAAAGAATACTTACGAAGGGTCCCCGAATGCTAATCGTGATCACAATAACTCAGGTATGAAACAATGGTTCCAACTTAGAGTCAAATAGATCAGATTCTTGTAAGTAATGAGGTTGGGGGTGATGGGGTATTTATAGTTTTCGGGTAACCGTTAGGATCGTTTGTCGAATATCGTGCCTTAATCTCATGCGTACACTTGTCGGAACCTTATGGTGGCTCATTTGGTCACTCACCATAAGAGATCAACATGTGGCAAAGTGATTAGGAGTGGGTAACAGCTGGATTAGAAGTTTCTGATGTGCAGACATAAGCTTACGGACCTCAAAGCTGCCAATGTTGAGGTCCGTAAGGTAAAACTTTGGCAGATTTACAGTTTTGGTCCCTGCAGTGCAATCAGCCCATTTTTGACACGTTTAAGGCCCGTTAACCCCATTTCAAAGCTCTAAAATGAAGTTAAAGTATAGGGAACTTAAAATGTGCTCAAAAATATCTCGGATGTCGGTTCGTTTAGCCGTACAGTTGCGATGTTCGGTTAATTACGACGGAATGCGCATAAGCGCGAAAAACGATCCAAATGACGAAACGAATGGATTTTTCTTATGGCGAACACTAAAATATAATATAGTCATGCTTTCATAAATTTTTGGATGTCCGGATGTATTCAGAACGTAAGTTATGCGCGAAAATGCAAACTTGTGCACTTTTTGACACTTTTAGTCCCTGAATGACACAAAAGTTTATTTTAGCATACCGAACACCTCAAAGCCTATTTCTAAGCTATGTAAAGGATATTTATAGTATGTTTAACTTATGGTCATGTTCCGGAATGTCTGTTACAGTTTAAATTGGCATACTTTCGCAGTTTGTCAACTTTAGTCCCTGTAAGTGATTTAACTTTGATTTCACCACACCAAACCTTCCAAATCTTATATCTAAGTTATGTAAAGGTTATTTAAGGTATGTTAAACCTATTTCACTAATCCGGAGTGTTTGTTGCATTAAACTGGTTATATTTACGCATTAGTGCGCGTATAACCTTCCAGAAAGCGATTTAGAGCTTGAAATCGAACAAGAGTTGATATGTGCAAAAGCTACACATATTTATACAAGTTCAAAGTATGAAATACAATATTTCATTGGTTTGGTATTTGTTTGATGGTCACAGAGGCACAGGTGTTACAATCGAGGCTCGGTCTAGGTGACCGAGGTAGTTGAGCACGTTGATTTATTATAGGCTCAGCCTGAAGGGCTGAGGCTCGGTCTGGAGGATCGAGGCTTGGTCTAGGTGACCAAGGTAGTTGGCTAGGAAGAGTAGGCTCAGTCATGAAGGCTGAGGCTCGGTCAAGGGGACCGAGGCTCGATCTCAGTGGTCGAGGTGGAGGATAGAGCAGTCTTAAAGACTGGGAGAAATTGGCTAGTGAAACTAGGAGAATTATGTGATACCTTACTTGGCGACTTATGTGATTATCTGATTGTATGACTGATTATTTGAGCATATTTGTGTTTATGTTACAGACTCATGGATTCCGCCGGTACTGGCGTTTCGGACACCACTGGACCCATACCTATCGTATCTGATGACCCCACATCCTCCGAGCACGAGGTGCACACTTCTGACTATACCAGTACTGACGAGGATGATTTCCAGCCTTTCGCACTACCCGATGGTGCTGATGAGCCTGCAGATGACCCTCCCGCTGAGTACCTACCTCTAGTAGAGATTCCGGCCCCTATACCCTTAGCCGTTTATCCAGCATACGATCTTCTTCTTGACGCCGAGGCTGATGGCGATATTGACCTGTTTGAGGATGAGCCTTTTGAGGACGAGATCCAGGGCGAGGCCCTTCTTCCTGCGGACGATCTTCTGATGATCGCTGACGTTCCCGCTGAGGATTCGCCAGCACATTCTCCTGTCCCAGACTCCTTCGAGTCTGTGGCATCCGCACCTTCTCACACATTGAGCGCACAGCACTTTGCGCATGATTCTGATCCTGACCAGGCATCCTCTGTTGCACCCATTCCCAGTTTTGCGTTTGACCATGATGACATAGAGGATTCTGATCCTATCTTTCCCCCGGGGTACGACCCTGATCGTGATATCGAGTTTATACCTATGGATCAGCCCATGGAGGATCCAGCTGACCCAGTAGACCCAATCGACCCCGAGTTTGACTTCGAGATGGCTTTTGATGATCCCGAGCCTGTCGTCGCTCCTGAGCAGGCAGCCGCTCTAGACCCCATACTTGAGCATGATCCCGTACATGCTGACATCCCTATCGAGCCTGTTATAGCAGATCCACCTATTGATGATCTCCCCGTAGATGTTCCTTTGATAGAGGGCGATCATGTTGATCTTGTTGTTCCCCTACCTGTTGTTGATATACCTGTTGACCATCCTGTTGAGCACATAGCACCTGTTCACCCTTTTGTTCCACTAGAGCCCGAGCATGCACTGTTCGCGGCACACATGGATCCACCTGATGAGCATGCACAGCACGGTTGGATACCTGCTGATGAGGATGTTCCACCATTTCCCCCTCAGATCCCTGATACACGACATGTCGATTTTTCTTTTCAGGTTCCTCAGTTCGTACCCCCAGCGAGGGCTGGAGAGGGTTCTTCAGCCCATCCTTTTGGGCACGTACCGATGTCTATCCCTTTCATGTCCCAGATGTCATCTGTTCCACCCTCTGTCGCTCCATTTCATGTGGCACCTTTTGATCCCACTAGTGAGCCGTTCCTTTGGGCACCAGACTCTGCTGTACCGCCTACTGACCCCTACCATCGTTTCCACATGGGGTATACTATCGAGGACGTTTTGATGTCTTTTGTCGCCCAGCACGAGTCACACACGCAGCGCATCCAGGAGCTTGAGAGAGCTCAGCTGCCACCTTGCCAGTGTCATGGTCGTACACACTCTCCTCTGCAGCCATTTCGACCCTTACCTCCAGATTATGCTGCCCGTCTCTTTACACTAGAGCAGCAGGTTGCTTCTATCATTCGTACTCAGCAGGCTATGGAGGCGGATTGGCTCCAGTTACGTCGTTTGTTTTACACCCACTTTCCCCCTCCTCCACCACCATCTGTATAGAGCTCATCAGTGCTGTTTGGGTAGACGAGGGTGAGAAGACGGCGATTCTTAGACTGCACAACATTTTTGGAGACTACTTTATGATCCTGACTTTTGTTGACTTGTATTTGACGTATTTGACATTGACATGATATAGTTTTTGGACAGGGGTGATGTAGCCCATAGTTGATTGATGATTGTATGACACAGGGGTGTATTGATACACTTACTACGTGGTCTCGATATATGGCAATCGCAGTATCCTCACCATATTTGATTCGCTTGATTGCTTATTTATATTTTTGTGACATGGGATGATGTGTGATTGGTATTTGTGATGTGTTGATGACATGAGATGTTATGTGCTATTACTATTACTATATACGTACGTTTTACTATGGCCTGACCAACTTAAACCATCTTTTAGAAGATGCCGCCAAGACGTGAGACACGCATGCCTACTAATGAGGCAGAACTACAACAAGTCATTGCTGCTGCCATAGCACAGTATGCAGCATCTCAGCCCGGAACGAGCGGGAGTATTAACCAAGGCAATAACAATCCCCCTCACGGATGCACTTTCAAGCAGTTTCTAGACTGCAAACCGGTCAACTTTGATGGCACTGGAGGTGCTGTCGCCTTTGTTCGTTGGGCTGAGAAAACCGAATCTGTTCTACGCATGAGCAAGTGCGCGCTGGATCAGCAAGTCACCTATATCTCAGGGCTGTTTCTAGATGGAGCCCTATCCTGGTGGAATCTACAAGTACAGACACTAGGCGAAGCTGCTGCCTACGCGCTGACCTGGACCGAACTAAAGGAACTTATGCGCAAAAAGTACTGTTCCCGCGCAGAAATCCAGAGGTTGGAGACCGAGTTTTGGCATTTGAAAATGGACGGTCCAAAGATAGCAGAATACGTTCAAAGGTTCCATGACTTATCGCATGTGGTACCCTACATGGTCACTCCTGAGTTCAAGAGAATTGAACGCTTCATTTGGGGACTAGCTCCTCAAATCATAAGCATGGTAACCTCATCCAAGCCTACGACCATTACTGAGGCGATCGATTTGAGCGTAGCCCTCACTGAGGAGGCTATTCGTTTGAACAAGTTTGATGAAGCAGAACCAAAGAAGAAAGAGACTCACGTCGAGTCATCAGGAGGTAGCAAACGGAAGTTCTCAAACTTCAAGCAGGGCGCCAGTGTGGCGGTTAAGAAAGGAGGATCAGCTGGCAGTGGAAAGAAAGGAAAAGGATATCAGGGCACCCAGCCCAAGTGTAATACCTGTCAACGCCACCATACTGGCCATTGTAGTGTGAGAATATGTGAAGCATGTGGAAAGCTGGGCCACTCAAAAGATTCTTGTTGGGCTAGTGCTGGCCGAGGAGGCCAGGGAGGATTTGGGAATAGGAATAATAATAACCGTGGTGGTATTGGAAATCGCTCGCAAGGAAACAATGGAGGAGACGGAAATCGAGGCAACAATGCTAACCAAGCGGGCGCTGTGAATCGTAATCAGAGGAATGATCAAGCTGGTGGAAACGGGCAAAGACTTGGATGTTATAACTGCGGTGATATCGGGCATTTCAAGAAGAACTTCCCAGAGTTAAACCATGCCCGTGGAAGAGTGTTCCAACTCGAAGCTAGGGAAGCGCGCCAGGACCCCAATGTCGTTACTGGTACGTTCCCTATAAATCAACGCTATGCATCCGTTTTATTTGATACTCGTACCGATTATAGCTTCGTATCGTTAGAGTTTAAGAATATGCTTGGTTTAGCCGCTAATAAGTTAGATATTCCGTACTCAATCGAATTGGCCAATGGAAAATTAGTAGAAGCCAATGAAGTTATCAGAGGTTGTGTGATCGAATTAGGAGAGCGTGAGTTCGCTTTAGACCTACTACCAGTCCAGTTGGGAAGCTTCGACGTGGTGGTAGGAATGGATTGGTTATCAGGCAACAAAGCAGAGATCGTTTGTCATGAAAAGGTTGTTCGTATCCCAATCGAAGATGGCGAGACAATTGTGGTTCACGGAGAGAAGCGTGATACGCCGTTAAGGATTATCAGCTGCCTGAAAGCGCGAAAGTGTTTGCAAAAAGGATGTGTTGCCTTCCTGGCACACATCGTGGATAAGAAGGCTGCTGAGCCAAGAATCGAAGACATCCCTGTCATAAGGGAATACCCAGAAGTCTTCCCAGAAGACTTACCTGGACTGCCACCTCAGAGGCAAGTAGAGTTTCACATTGACTTAGTTCCAGGCGCCGCGCCTGTGGCTAAGGCACCTTATAGACTTGCTCCGTCTGAGATGCAGGAACTGTCGACACAACTTCAAGAGCTGTTAGACAAGGGTTTTATCCGACCAAGCTTCTCGCCTTGGGGAGCTCCGGTCCTGTTTGTCAAAAAGAAGGACGGTAGTTTTCGAATGTGCATCGACTACCGGGAGCTGAACAAGCTGACGATCAAGAATAGGTATCCTCTGCCAAGAATTGATGATCTGTTCGACCAACTTCAAGGTTCAAGCTTTTATTCAAAGATCGATCTTCGATCTGGATACCATCAGTTAAGGATACAAGAGGAGAGTATCCCAAAGACAGCCTTCAGAACTCGTTATGGGCACTACGAGTTCCTTGTTATGCCATTTGGTTTGACAAACGCACCCGCGGTATTCATGGATCTAACGAATAGAGTTTGCAAGCCGTATTTGGATAAGTTCGTGATTGTATTCATCGATGACATTTTAATTTATTCAAGGACGAAGGCTGAACACGAGCAGTATCTTAGAGCCATTCTAGAGCTGCTGAAACAGGAACAGCTGTATGCCAAATTCTCCAAGTGCGAATTTTGGCTACGTGAAGTCCAATTCCTTGGGCACGTGGTAAATGGAGATGGAATCCACGTGGATCCAACCAAGATCGAAGCGATCAAGAATTGGGAAACGCCAAAGACGCCAACCGAGATTCGGCAATTCTTGGGCTTGGCTGGCTATTATCGAAGATTCATTGAGGATTTTTCAAAAATCGCTCAACCTTTGACGCTCCTCACCCAGAAAGATAAGACGTTTGATTGGGGAATCAAACAGGAAGAAGCATTCCAGATACTGAAGGATAAGCTCTGCAATGCGCCTATCTTAGCTCTACCAGAAGGTACCGATGATTTTGTGGTATACTGCGACGCATCGCGTCAAGGACTAGGTTGTGTGTTGATGCAACGCCAAAAGGTTATTGCTTACGCATCGCGTCAGTTGAAAGTGCATGAAAAGAACTATACCACACACGATTTGGAGCTCGGCGCAGTGGTTTTTGCTTTAAAGATCTGGAGACACTACCTTTATGGTACAAAGTGTACAATCTTTACAGATCACAAGAGCCTACAACATATATTCAACCAGAAGGAGTTGAATATGAGGCAAAGACGATGGGTTGAGTTGCTGAACGACTACGACTGCGAGATAAAGTACCATCCAGGGAAGGCAAACGTGGTCGCCGATGCCCTAAGTCGTAAAGAGAGAATCAAACCCATAAGGGTTAGAGCTTTAGAAATGGTTATCCAAACCGATCTTTCCTTGCGCATTCGTGCCGCGCAGAAAGAAGCTCTCAAGGAAGGAAACCTTGAAGAAGAATATCTCCGTGGAATGGAGAAGCTATTGGTACCAAACGAGGAAGGAACGTTATGCTTCGAGAAAAGGATTTGGGTTCCTCTGTTTGGTGGTTTAAGGAAAGTCATTTTTTATGAAGCTCACAAATCACGGTACTCTATCCATCCTGGAGCGGATAAGATGTACCAGGATCTCAAAGATTACTATTGGTGGCCTAGGATGAAAGGCGATGTTGCTGTTTACGTGAGCAAATGTTTAACGTGCGCTAAGGTTAAAGCCGAATACCAGAAGCCTTCAGGACTTCTGCAACAGCCTGAAATTCCCAAGTGGAAATGGGAACAAATCTCAATGGATTTTATTACGAAATTGCCAAGAACGCCAAGAGGCCATGATATGATTTGGGTGATAGTTGACCGCCTAACAAAGTCCGCACACTTTCTGCCAATCAAAGAGAAAGACAGTACTAGTAAACTTGCGGAAATATACATGAGAGAGATTGTCGCACGCCATGGAGTACCTCTCTCAATCATCTCTGATAGAGACGGAAGGTTTGTGTCAAGGATATGGCAATCCTTCCAAGAAGCCTTTGGCTCACAATTGAATCTGAGCACTGCGTTTCATCCGCAAACTGACGGCCAGAGCGAGCGAACGATACAGACTTTGGAAGACATGCTAAGGGCGTGTGTTATGGATTTGGGCGGTAGCTGGGATAAACATTTACCTTTGGTCGAATTTTCATACAACAACAGCTACCACACCAGTATTGGTGTCGCGCCATTCGAAGCCCTTTATGGACGCAAGTGCCGATCACCTCTATGTTGGGCTGACGCAGGTGACAGGCAACTCGCTGGTCCCGAAATCGTCCAAGAGACGACAGACAAGATCGCGCAGATTCTTAAACGCATCGAAGCAGCTCGCCACAGACAGAAGGCCTATGCGGATCCAAATCGGAAACATGTGGATTTCCAAGTTGGAGAAATGGTGTTATTGAAGGTTTCACCCTGGAAGGGTGTGGCACGCTTCGGAAAGCGTGGGAAGTTAAATCCGCGCTACATTGGTCCTTTCAGAATTCTGGAAAGAATAGGACTAGTAGCAAGTTGGACCTACCTGCCGAACTAAATGGTGTTCACGATACATTTCATGTATCCAATCTAAAGAAAAGTCCAACTCAAGTGGACGTTGCCATTCCCATCGACGAGATTCATGTTGACGACACGCTCCACTTCGTTGAAGAACCTGTCGAGGTCACGGATTGGAAAGTTAACAAGACCCGCCGGAGCAGTGTCAAGCTCGTCAAAGTTCGTTGGAATGCCAGACATGGTCCTGAGTACACCTGGGAACGCGAAGACCGGATGAAAGAGAAATACCCCCACCTTTTTCTTAAGAACCCTGCATCTACAAGCAGAACTTAAATTTCGGGACGAAATTTATTTAACGGGGGGAGAATGTGACAACCCGCACTAAACCAGGTATCCGTACGACATAATTAATGATTAATTACTGCTTAATTACTGTGCTTGTTTGAACTAGCTGATGAACTGCTACTTGATATCTGATACATGTACTTACTTGCATCACACTTTACTTATCGTCACTACATTATTTACATACGGCACCTTAGTGACAAACATGAAGCACAAAAAGCACAGTAGCACAATACACGGATAACCTATTGAACATGCTGATAAAGCCAGCATCAGGCAAACACTGCCTCTAAGGCCTGTAAGAGCCTGAAATGTTTTGCTACACTAGTAGTGAGTGTAGGGATATAAGGGTTGTGGAACTGCGTCTCTAGGGATAAGTCACAATGACAGGATGTGCCTAAAACGTACTCTAAAGTACAAAACTCAGCACTTTACAAAATAATTAAGCTTTTAGCTAACTAATAAAGTGCCAAATTATGAGAAAAATAACACTAGACACTTTCCAAAGTGTCAGGAATGAGTTGTGTCACTAAAAGTAACAATAACGACACTTTAAAGCTTTAATAACGCTTTAACGGATTACTATCCAACCAAACAACCGGACTATACCCGGAACATGAAAATATTGCCATAAATATTATTACTCTTTTTCTGAGCCAGTTAGGGTCCCCGTATACCCTAACACCCATTGTAAGCATTAAACATAACTAACTAAGTTAAACACTTAACTAACCTACTTAACCTAACCTTTACCCTAACTAATAGTTAGAATCGGACCAAGGTACCCCCCCCCCCCTAACCATAACCGTCCCCAAGGGGACATATCTTGTACTTGCAAGATTACCAAAATCTAGTTTGTCTAACATCTAATTAACACAATGACCATTGGATAATACACTTGTGTTTAGTCTATAAGATCATGAGTTTACATAACATAATCATTCACCTCATCACAACACAACACAACTCTCTCTTTCTCTCTACACTAGCTACGGCCGAACACCCCCTCCCTACACATCCATTTTCGAGTTTGATCATCATCATTCCAAGCATCTACAAACATCAAGGGTCACGTATTAGGAGGTTTGGAGCAAACGGAACGCGAAGGACCTCTCTACTTTGCTTTTATCCACGCCATTCTCGCCAAGATCCTTCCCTAGCCTTGAGCTAGAGGTATAATGTTTAAAACTCGTTTCTGAACTATACTAAAGTGGTTAAAAGGATTTTTATAGGATAAATCTCGTTAAAATGCTAAATGATGAACAAAAGTTTACTTAAAACACTAAAAATGGTGGTTAATAGCATATATGTGGTGTAAATGTTGTAGTATTTGAAATGTATGGTTATTTAGGCCCGATGTACGATGTAGTAGCTCGGATCATCATTTAACCCTGTTTGGTAAGATCATGGATCTTAACATAAGCTTCTTTTGAATAATACAAGGGTTAAAAGGTGAAACTCTACCACACATGAAACATGAACTTGTGTAAAAATGTTTTACTTGTGTAAAAGTGTTTTAACTTGTACAATAGTGTTTAAAACTAGCAGATCTACGTATCTGCAAGTGGTATTTTCAAAGGACCAAGAGTTAAAGAAACCATGTTTTCTAAAAGACGGATCTTACACTAACAAATATGATTTTTATAAACCACAAGTGTGTAAATACTTGTGAAATGAAAAGATCCGACAAATAACCGTTTTTGTAAAAGATGACGAGAAGTTGTAAAGACGGATTTCTCTAAGAACAAGGTTTTTACGAGATCAAAATTACTTTATATAAAGATCCACAAAATATAATGGGATTTACACTATAGTTTTCGGAAAAACTACAAGTTCATGCGATTATGCGATTTACATACTTGTCGACTAGCAAATTATCTCTATGATCCAGCCGTATATGGGAACAAGTGGTAATGCGATTATGCGATTATGGGATTTACATATAGTTTCAGGAACACCACAAGGCCACCGGATGTGTTAGCAAAGCATATTTTAGTTACTGTTCGACACAAGCTTATGGGAATGAAGTTCAAGAACACATGCAAAGTTGTGGAAACATTGAGGAATTGGAGTATCCATGGGAACCTGATACTTGAAGGTGATAATTTGGATACGTAGTCATTGTTGGATTTTAATCTAGTATGTTAGTCTAGTTGGTTGTATTGGTTTGCTGGTTGCTTGTGTTGGTTTTTTTTTGTTCTCCATAGTTAGGGGTATGCCCCTTCTATGATCTAGTGTATGACTCTCATGCACTACATGTGCTTTTTGGTTTTGAAATTTATAAAATCACCGGGGTAACCCTTTACCCAAAAAAAAAAAAATGAAGGTACGCTGGACGCACCAATAACACTTTATATACTTGTATATAAGTGTCCTTCCTACATTGTAAGCTTGATGTTATTTAAAGTTACTAGAAGTTCTGGACTCTAACCAGTATTGTTTGATCTTTTCAACTTCATGTTTCAAAGCCCTCACAAGTTTCCTCTAAAATAAATTTCGGGACGAAATTTCCTGAAGTAGGGGAGACTGTGACACCTGTGCCTCCACGGCCATCAAACAAATACCAAACTAATGAAATATTATATTTCATACTTGGTATTTTGTATAAATATGTGTATCGTTTGCACATATCAATTCTTGTTCGATTTCAAGTTTTAAATCGCTTTCTGGAAGGTTATACGCGCACTGATGCGCAAATATAACCAGTTTAATGCAACGAACACTCCGGAATAGTGAATTAGGCTTGACATACCTTAAATAACTTAGAAATAAGTTTTGGAGGGTTTGGTGTGGCGAAATCAAGTTTATTCGCTTACAGGGACTAATTTCGACAAACTGCGAAAGTAAGCCGATTTGTACTGTAACGAACATTCCGGAACATGACCATAAGTTAAAAATACCCTAAATATCCTTTACATAGCTTAGAAATAGGCTTTGAGGGGTTCGGTGTGCTAAAATAAACTTTTTGGTCATTCAGGGGCTAAAAGCGTAAAAAAATGCATAAGTTTGCATTTTCGCGCATATCTTACGTTCTGAATACATCCGGACATCCAAAAGTTTATGTAATCATTAAAATATTTTATTTTAGTGATTGGCATGATAAAATTCCATTCGTCGCGTAATTTGGATCGTTTTTCGCATTCGTTCGTGTTTCGTCGTAATTAACCGAACAACGCAACCGTACGACCAAACGAACAGACATCCGAGATATTTTTGAGCATGTTTCATGTTCCCTATACTTTAACTTCATTTTAGAGCCTTGAAATGGGATTAACGGGGCTTAAACGTGTCAAAAATGCATCAAAAACCATGTTTTGCACATTCAGGGACCAAAATTGACATTCTTCCAAAGTTATCTTAGGAAGGGACCAAAATGAAAAATCTAAATTCCAGCTTGTTCCAGCTGTTCCCCTCATTTGCACATGGTTTTAATGAAACTATGGGCTCCCATGGTTTCACAAAACCATGGGCACATGTGTACGGATGAGATCGAAGCTCGTTTTACGATGAACGATCTTAACGGTTGTGCAAAAACTATAAATACCCTACCCCCCTTCACTCAAAACTCACACCTTGATCTGATTTCTCTCTAAGTTGAAGTGATTTCACTTCATACCTGAGAATAATCGGGTCAAACTTCCGTTCTTGGACCTTTTGTAAGTCCTCTTTCGTTCTTTTACGCGTTTTAGCGTGAAAGTCAAACATTGTTTGGCTTTCAGCTTTGACCAGTTTATGGTCAACATGAAGTTCATTTGAACTTCATAACGTGAGCGTAATCACGATGCTTATAGTCCCTAGCGACTATACCTACTGATTACCACGTTATCTAGGCTCAGTGACGAGTCGTAGTTTCGGCCAAAATGCGTGTTCTTGCGTATTTTGTAACCAAACTACTTTTAGGTATCAAAACCGTTTGTTTTGATACCAAACCTGTTTTCAAACTTTGTTAAACATGTTTTAACATGTTTAGCTCGTCACTTTTAGATTTGTGCTTGTCTAGGGTCGTAAGGGAAAGCGATCTAATCAATCGCTTATGCTTTCGAACCCGACCCATTTGGTCGATCATTAGGATCCGACCAAACACTTTGGGTGACCATAGTTGTATAGGGAATAACCTTTCGAGGTTATACCTTATGGTCACGTCGTTTAAGTAGTTGTATGATAAGTAGTTCTTATGCCTTAGGTAAATTACCAAAATACCCTTTTTGCGCATCGGTTAAGGGTTGAGGATTGAAACTAGGGTTTAAAGGATTAGGGTTTCTTGTTTGCGGCTTGGTGTTTTCTTTATTTTGAGTGCATGGTTGATCGGCTACTTGATTAATGGAGAGTCGTGTTGATTCTGGAACATCTGATCGTCCAAAGTCGGCTGGTAGAGAAGTGCATGATCGTGGGAAACCTCCCATCTTGGGTAAGGGTTTTTGCGAATAAACCATTGAAGATTGATGGTAATCCACGTATTCCTCGTAGGGGTACCGTTCAGAATGTGCAATCGGAGCCGAGGAATATTAATATGATTGACGAATTGTTAAAGGTTACGGAGCCGGTAATGGTTGATAATCTGAAATCTGATCAGAATCTTGAGGAGCCGAAAAGTGATGAAGTTAGCGACCAGGTTACAGGTAATCTGATGAAGCCGGCTGTGGAAAAATAGGTATGTGAGGGTTCGAGTTCGGGAGTCAAAGAGGACATTGGTATCAATCCGAAACCTAAGTCTTATGCTGATTCGTTAATTGCAAATAAATCTGTAAAGCTGAAGTTTCGTTCTCTAGCTAGTGATACTGTGCATGATGGTTGTGATGTTGTTCTCCCGAGGGAATCTGTTCGTATGGTCCAAGATAAAATGGCGAATACCTTGTTTGGTTACTTCCTTGGAGACCGTGTGGCGTACCCGGTCGTTGAATATTTTGTTCGTAATAATTGGAAAAAATATGGAATTCTAAAATCTATGATGAACTTTAACGGGTACTTTTTCTTCAAGTTTGCGGAGGAGGCAGGAATGATGAGGGTTTTGGAGGATGGTCCGTGGATTATTCGATCACAGCCACTTTTTCTTAATATTTGGAGCCCGACGACTAAATTAGAGAAAAAGGAAGTAAAGAAGGTACAAATCTGGGTTAAAATTCATGATGTTCCGATTGCTGCGTATACAGAAGATGGTCTTAGTATGTTAGCCACGACTATAGGAGAACCGAAACTCTTGGATTCATATACCACGTCGATGTGCATGGATATGTGGGGTCGTAGTAGTTATGCAAGAGCCCTTATAGAGGTGTCGGCTGATAAAACTCTTAGAGAAGAAATAACAATGGCGATCCCGGTTCTGGAGGGGGAGGGGTTTATCAAGGAATCTATGTCTGTTGAATATGAATGGTATCCTCTTCGTTGTGCCCATTGTTGTGTCTTTGGTCATTCAGATGATACTTGCACGCACCAAGGTTTGAATCAAAGTAATGCTCGAAGGATGGAGAAGGGTAGTAAGCAGCAAATTCACACTAGACGTCCTAATAACAATCCGGTTGTTGATGAGGAAGGGTATACAGGGTTTTTTTTTTTTTTTTTTTTTTTTTTTTTTTTTTTTTGGGTAAAGGGTTTTACCCCGGTGAATATTATAAATCAACCAAATCAGTACAAGGGCGTGCCTAATGTGACACACCAACTAGACTTGACAACCCAAGTCTAGGAGAGAAAAACAACAAAATACACAACCAGTTTGCAACACACAAACACGACACCAAAAAAACCCACAAACAAAACAACCAAGCATAAAGCAACAAACACCCAAAACATGAATCACATCTAGCCTGGGTCTTCCTCCTCCTCGTTCGTATAGATCTTCCAATCGTTGAAGGTTCTTCGACGGCAAGAGTCATCACGAAACTTCAGCCCCATGATCTTCAACCGAACCGTGCTCTTAATCCACTCCGTAACCGTAGCAACTGAGTTATGATTATTAGAAAACAGCCTATTGTTTCTTTCTTTCCATATAAAGTACGAAGCTGCCGCAATCACAAGCTTACAAATAATAGTGTCACTCTTCTTGGATCCATCATTATGCTCCATCCATGCAACAATGGCTTGCCAAGAGACATCCACACTATCCAGATTCACCATCTTTTTGACGTTGTTCCACACTTGCGATGCAAAGGCACATTGGAAGAATAAATGATCACGAGAATCTCGATCATGTCTGCATAGAGGACAACACATGAGCCTCAAGTTCGTATCGCTACCAGCTTCCCACACCGTTAGTCGATCCTGGGTCTTGAGTTTGTTTCTGATCACTAACCACATATGAAAAGAATGACGAGGTATACATTGCGAGAACCACACCATATTGGACCAAGATACTACATCAACTCGAGTCCTAATATTATTCCACACTTGGGCCGAGCTGAAATATGAATCTTTACCTTGCAAATCCTTCCATGTGAGTTTATCATTCACATCTTCCACTAGATTTGGTATAGGCAGATTTATTAGAACCGGAAATAAATCATACCATGCTTGGGGCCATTTCCAGTTACCCAAATCATCCAAAAGATCTGCCACACTAGACCGCATATTAAAACCTGCATTTGCTATCACCCTTGGAGAAATAAAGGAGCTCAACGGACTCAGAGGACACCAATTATCGCTCCATGCGTTCGCTTGATAACCACTTCGAATAGAAAACCCAATGTAAGGCCGAATTAAATTACGTATGGACAATATCTTCCTCCATCCCCAGCTCATGCTACCTCTCGAAGGGACCTCCCAAAAACACCGACCTTTTAGCTTATACGAGTGAATCCATTGAACCCATAAAGAGTTTCTCTTAGAGATAATACTCCAGATATGATTCGCCATTAGAGCTTTATTCACTTCCATCACACTCCTAATCCCCAATCCCCCTTCGGATTTAGGTAAACAAACATCGATCCATGCTACTTTAGCACGAACCCTACCATTTAAACCGGTACCCCAAAGAAACATCCGCATCCTTTTCTCAAGCTCAGCTGTTACCCTAGCAGGAAGGATGAATACAGAAGCCCAATAAATGTGCATAGAAGACAAAACCGAGTTAATAAGCTGAAGACGACCCGCGAATGATAATGATTTAGTCATCCAGTTATTTATTTTGCTCTCCATTCGCTCAATCAAAATTTTGCAGTCTTTAAAAATGAGCCTAGTGGAGATTAGAGGAACTCCAAGATACCGAACCGGAATACTACCCTCTTGAAACTGCATCAATGAAAGAATTTCCTGTTTCACCGAGTTGTGGACATTAGAAAAATAAGTCGTGCTCTTAGAAGGACTTGGAACTAGACCAGACATTCTAGTGAAGGTTTCCAATGCCTCTTTAACTTTTTTAACCGAACCCGTGTCCGCATGCACGAAAATGAAGAGATCATCCGCAAACGACACATTAATAATTCTCTGCTTGGCACATTGATGATGAAATTTAAACGACGAATTTGGGGCCGCCACCTGTTGAAGCAATAAGGAGAGTATCTCCATAATAAGCGTGAAAAGATACGGCGACATCGGGTCCCCCTGACGCAAGCCCCTCTTACCAGGAAAGTAACCATGAAGGTGACCATTGACAGAAATAGAGTAAGAAGCCGTCGATACACAAGTCATAATCCAATCTACCATTTTTTGATGGAATCCAAACCGAACAAGAATGGATCTCAGGAAAGCCTAATTCACCGTATCATAGGCCTTCTGAATATCAATCTTAAAAGCACATCTAGCTGGCCCACGATTTAGATGATAGTTATGCATCAGCTCTTAAGTGAGGAGGATATTATCCGAGATTTTCCTACCAGGCACAAACGCAGACTGGTTGATACTAACAAGAGCATCCAAGCTTCCCTTAATTCTGTCCGTGATAATCTTGCTAATGCATTTGTATAATACATTACAACAAGAAATAGGACGATAATCCAAAACCGAGTCAGGCGTCTCTTTTTTAGGAATCAATGCCAAAATAGTGTGATTTACTTGTCTAAGAATTTTACCATTCTCAAAAAAAGCTAACACCGCATCTGTAACTTCATTCCCAACAATATCCCACGCCTGCTTGAAAAACGCTGAAGTATAGCCATCTGGACCGGGGGCCTTATTTTCACCAATATTAAACATAGCCATTTTAATCTCCTCACGAGAGACCTGGCGGACCATATTATCAGCATCACTTGGATTAAGAACATTGACAAATAGATCGTCAAGATTCATGCTATCAACCTGATCATCAACTCCTAAAAAGTTCGAGTAATGCGCGACTAGAGCATCTGCAACCCCATTTCCTTCATATCGGTTTCCAGCACAATCCTTTACACTATGGATTTTACTCCTAGCGTTCCTACCTTTAATAGCATTATGAAAGAACTTTGTATTCGAGTCACCAGCACATAACCATTCCACTTTCGATTTTTGTTTGAGAAAACACTCTTCATCATACGCCGCAATCTGAAACTCTTGAAGGCATACCGCTTCAGCTTGACGAATGCTAGCATCCAACGGGTTTTCATCCAATTTTACATGAATATCATCCAGCTTTTTTCGCAGATCAGTAACCTTGGTATGAAGGTTGCCTTGCTTGTAAAAAATGTTTCTTAGATGAGGTTTGAGGTTCCTAAGTTTTTTGGTAACCGAAAACATAGGAATACCGTGAACAGGCTTCGACCATTCTAGCTCCACACACTTTCTGAACTCCGGCTTCCTGGTTATAAAGTTTGGAAACTTAAACGGCCTCGGCTTATTATCATGTAAAGTATTCATTTTCAGGATACATGGCGTATGATCAGACACACGAAAAGGGTGATACATGGCAAAAGCTTCCGGGACCATATCTAAAAACTTAATGTTACCCATTACACGGTCAATCTTCTTAAGTAAGCCAACTCCATCTTTTGGTTTTTGGTTCCATGTATAGTGGAGGCCATGACCTTTAATATCAAACAACTCTGTAAACTGGATGCACTCATTAAAGTCATTCATGCTTATTGTTTGATTAGACGGGCCATACAACGAATCCTCAAAGTGTAGCGTTGAGTTGAAATCTCCCATCACTACCCACGGTTTATCATGGCACAAACTCTTATGATTACAGAGACTCTCCCATAAACTTCTACGGTCCTGGTACTTGTTCTCCGCATACACAAACGAACAAAAAAGAACTTTACTGTCAAGTTTATAAAAAATCTGCGTGTGAATGACTTGATCCGATTGAGAAAGAACCATAACATCAACCATATCCGGATTCCATCCAAGGATAATTCTAGTGCCCCTACTACAAACACCTCCATTAGAGGTCCAATTCCACTTCTGAAACACTTTTTGACAAATGTTAGGAAGATTAGATACATCCACATGAGACTCAAGCAACGTGCAAACATTTAATTTATTTTCAGCAACAATATGACGAACCTCATTTTGTTTCAGGGGGCGGTTCAACCCCCTTATATTCCATGACATAATACTATCCATTTAAACCTGTAGAACCGGTAGTGCTTGCCCCCTCAGACGTGTTTTTATGCTTATCGTTCTCCATAAATGCTGACATCTCCGTAGGTCTCGCTTCCAAAACCTCCTCAGGTTGAACATGCTTTCCACCTGTTGTGTTTACATCAGTCTTGCCATTTTTTCCACCCGTTTTGTTTGCATACTTCGGCTGTTGCTGGGCATTCTCCATGTCATTACCCTCATTTGAATCCAAAGCTTCAAAAGAATTCCGAATAGTGACCCCCCCACCCGGATTTTGATTCGAACTCTCCCCTATGTTTCTTTGATCATCCTTCTTCGTACCAGAGGTGCTCGGACCAGTTTTAGAAAGCTTCGGCTTATAGACAAACTTAGTCTTCTGCTTCTTATAAACTGCACCCTGCCTAGCCATCTTCCTTTTATCCATAACGAATCCATCATCATCAACCACCACTTGTTTTGCTTTGTTATTGACGTTCTTCACACATGATTGATCAGTATGGCCAAAAACACAACACATAGAACATTGTTGAGGCCTCCACTCATATTCCACAGCCACTTTCTCAGTGATGTACCCTTCTTCGTCTAGTTTTGGAATAGCCACTACAATATGATCTTTCAAAACACATATCTGCAGTATAACTATCCAATCTCTTCGGCTTTCCAATCTTTGAAGCTAACAAACTTAAACCCTCATCCGTGTATACCGCAATGGGAACATTGTGTAACTTAACCCATACCGAAACTGATTTGATCCCCTCCTTTTTAAGACAAACAGAAGGAGTCCAAATATTCAAGAACAACGGCATTTTCCGAATTAACCAAGGCCCCCCTTCAAGCACTTTAGCCATTCCCTCTTTGGAATCAAATTTAAAGAAAAAGAATCCGTTAGAGTTCATCATCATCTTCTGGAAACCAAACTTAGCCCATACATTCTTTGCATAATACTCTACCACAGGAAACGGAAGCCGATTACCTAGAAAATAACCATACAAGACATTGTCAAATCTTTCTTGAACTTTTTTAACAACTTCCCTAGGTATCACGACATCAGCATCTTCAAGGGTCTCCATTGACTCCATGAGTCTAAAATTAACCTCTCTTTTATTCAGCACATTAGACTGAAGTTTTTCAGCATAAGAAATCGGAGAAGATGATGAATGAACCTGATCATCCGTAACATCAGCATTAGCGGTCACTAGAGGAACCGGAACAGTAACTTTTTCCAATTCATCTATAACATTAATAACTCCACGCCGAGGTACCATAGTATTACCATCAATGTTTAACGGCTTGCTAAACAATGAAGGCTTATCAGCAAAAGATTGAAACCCTAAATTCTCCAAGCCCCTACCATCACGAGACTCCTGACCATGCATCGGCATTGCACCCTTCGACTTAATAAAGATATCCCCATGCAGTTTTTCGGTAAAGGAATGGAACCCTAAATCCTCCAAACTTTGATCCCTATTTCCCTCCATGCATACGAAACAACGATCAAAGCAAATAAAAACCCCAACAACATGCAGCTCCCAAGAACCCTAAACCTTTAAAACCCTAGTGATAATCTTCAACCCTTAATCGATTAATCTAGAGTTTTCGATCTAGCTAAATTAATCTCAGTTAACCGCAATCAAAAACAACAAGATTAATAAATCAGAGAATCAAACTAAACACTAAGGAGGCGATAGGAAAAAAGAAGAAACGAAATAAAACCCTAATTCGAAATTGGTCACAGTTGCTAACTAATTCGTTATAGAGCTTTGAAGGAATCAAATCTCCAATCACAGACTGTTATGCAATAGATCACAAAGAAGAATCAAGGTTGAATCAAGGTTTACGAGAAGCTTCAAGATCGCCAAGGTTTAGAGAGAAAACAGCCATAACACAGTTTCGGACCATTGTCCATGTGTTTTGAAATTGTTTTCGGCTAAGGGTATACAGGGGTGCATAGTAAAAAGATTGCTAGAAAAACTGGGATCCCGGTTAGCAAGCCTAAGCAAAAGTTCGAATATAGGCCTGTGGTGTCTAAAAAGAAGGAAGAGCCGGTTAAAGTTTCGCAAAATTTTCAGTCTTCTAATCCCTTTGATGTTCTAAATGATCCGAGTATTAATGAGGAGGTGGATGGAGGTGGGCCAGCTTCGGCCCATGTGAATTTGGATGATGAAGAGCTTGTTGACGATTTTAACGTGGAGGATGGCTATGAGATGGATGGGTTTCTGAAGCAAGGAACGATTAATATTAAAACTTTAAAAGGGGCAAGCACTCCTTCTTCATCGGTGCTCAATGGTTAGTATCGCTTCTTGGAATGTTAGGGGTTTGAACCGCCCCATTAAGCAAACAGAGGTTCGCCATGTAATTAAGGAGTTGAAGTTGAGTTTATGTGCTATTCTTGAATCTCATGTGGAGGTGAGTAATCTTCCTAAAGTGTTTAAGTCTGTTTTTCGGTCGTGGCATTGGACGTCGAATGGAGCCCGATGTGATAAAGGAACGCGTATTATTATTGGGTGGAATCCGGCTATTCTTGATGTTATGGTGCTGTCGGAGTCTGATCAGGTTATGCACCTTCAGCTGATGTTTAAACAGAAGCAAAAAATGATTTTTTGCTCTATTATTTATGCAGCAAATTATTATATCGATCGGAGGGATTTGTGGAAACATCTTTCTTTGCATAAGAATTTTGTGTGTAATGAACCTTGGGTCATCCTAGGTGATTTTAATTCAGCGTTGAACCTTGAAGATAAATCTATGGGGTGCTCCTCGGTTTCTTTGAGTATGAAGGAATTTCAAGAGTGTGTTGATGACATTGAGATGGTAGATTTAAAACGCTCTGGTATCCATTTCACGTGGAATCAGAAGCCGAAAAAATGGATCGGGTTGATGAAAAAGATTGATAGAGTTATGGGAAATTCTCATTTTATTGCTAAATATCCGAGTGCTGTTGCGGTGTTCCATCCTTCTCGGTTATCAGATCATTGTCCGTGTGTAGTTAGATTCCCGGAAACTAAAAAATTAAAACACCGGTCTTTCAAATTTGCTAATTTTCTGGCGTATAAACCTGAATTCTTGCCGCTTGTCGAAAAGGTTTGGGGTATGAACATTGGAGGTGTGTATCAATTTTCGGTTGTTAAAAAACTTTGGCAGTTGAAATCTCCGTTGCGCGTGTTACTTTTTCAGCAAGGAAATTTACACAAAAAAGTTCAAGAGTTGAGAGATAAGCTTGATAGTATTCAGTGTGATATTGATAAAGATCCGACTAATCAAACGTTGCGGGATGAGGAAGCCACTACTCGGTGTGATTATCAGGCTGCGCTATTAGATGAAGAGCGTTTCTTGAAGCAAAAGTCTAAAGTCGACTGGTTAGCGGCTGGGGATATGAACACGGCATACTTCCACTCGACGCTTAAAAATAGAGTTCACTTTAGCCGTATTGAAGTTATTCATGATGTTAGAGGGAATGAAGTTACGGATGATATGGTTTCGAAAGCTTTTGTTGATCATTATGAGCAATTTTTAGGATGCCCGGGTGATACGTCAGTAAATCCAACTCCTGATTTGTTTACTAAAAGGTTAGAGGGGGATGTTGCAGCCCATATGGTTCGGCGGATTACTCCTGATGAGGTTAAAAAGGCGATGTTTTCCATTGGATCGGATAAAGCTCCAGGTCCTGATGGGTTTACAGCGGGTTTTTTTAAAAAATGCATGGCCAATCGTTGGTAATGAGGTGTCGAAAGCAGTTATTGATTTTTTTTTATACAGGGAATCTTCTAAGGGAATTAAACCATACGCTTATTGTTCTTATTCCTAAGATTCCCTCCCCGTCTGTGGTTACGGATTATCGTCCGATTGCTTGCTGTAATGTGCTATACAAGTGCATTAGTAAAATTGTTGCTGATAGAATCAAGGGGGTGCTTAATGACATTGTTAGTGTCAACCAGTCGGCTTTCGTTCCAGGTAGAAAAATCTCTGATAACATTCTTTTAACGCAAGAGTTGATGCATAATTATCATAGAAACATCGGTCCGCCTAAATGTGCGTTCAAAGTGGATATTCAGAAGGCTTATGACACTGTCGATTGGGCCTTTTTAAAGAACATTTTGGTGGGTTTTGGGTTTCATAGCAGGATGGTTCACTGGATCATGGTTTGTGTTTCTACGACCACGTTTTCTGTTTGTATTAATGGTGACGTTCATGGTTTTTTCAAGGGTAATAGGGGGCTTCGTCAGGGTGATCCTATCTCCCCGTATCTTTTTACCCTTGTGATGGAGATCCTCACGGCAATTTTACATCAGACGGTAAGGATTGACTCTTCGTTTAAATTCCATAACAAGTGTGAACGCCAACAGATCATCAATCTCTGTTTTGCGGACGACTTGTTTATTTTTGCTAGGGGTGAGATTGCGTCGGCCAGATGTATTATGAAAGCGCTCAAGTCTTTTTCTAACATGTCGGGTTTGTTGCCTAATATCCAGAAAAGTACAGTTTTTTTCTCTAATGTTCCATCGTTTGTTAAAACTGCTATTCTGAATATAATGCCGTTTATAGAGGGATCGTTGCCAGTGAGATATTTGGGTGCTCCTCTTATATCGTCTAAGTTATTGTACAAAGATTGCCAGGTGTTAGTGGAGAAGCTCGAAAAACGTATCTTGCATTGGAGGAATAAATTACTTTCGTTTGCAGGTAGATTGCAACTTATTACTTCGGTTTTGTCCTCCATGCATATTTACTGGTCGTCTGTGTTTATCTTGCCTGCTCGGGTGATTTCTAATTTGGAAGCTTTGATGCGTAATTTTCAATGGTCTCATGACAGTTCGTTTCAAAAGGGCAGGGCTAAGGTTTCTTGGAAAGCAGTTTGTGTTCCTAAGTATGAGGGTGGGTTAGGGATTCGTCGTATTGGTGATGTTAACAAAGCCCTTATGTCAGCGCATATATGGAGCATTCTCTCTAAACGAGAATCCTTATGGGTTGAGTGGGTTCATTCTTACAGATTAAGAGGTATGAGTTTTTGGGCTTGTAATATCCCTTCTTCTTGTTGCTGGTCGTGGAGGAAAATTCTTCAGCTTCGGCCGGATATAAGGAGTTTTGTTTGGTCCGAAATTGGGAATGGTTTATCGACTTCAGCTTGGTTCGATACATGGAATAATATAGGCCCGTTGATTCAGCTTCTTTCCCCGAGACTTATTGGGAATGCAGGTTTCAATTTGGATGCTAAAGTGGCTGATATTTTCTTGGAGTCTTCATGGGGTTGGCCTAATGAGTGGAGAGATCGAGTTCCGGCCCTTAATCAACTCGATATCTTGTCTATTAATCCGAATCAGGATGATAAACTCTTATGGCGACAAGGGGATCTCCTGAATGAGTTTTCTACGGCTCGAGCTTGGGATTCTTTTAGACATCGAGAGTTGGAGGTAGAGTGGTGTCGTATTGTTTGGTTCGCCCAATGCATCCCTCGTCATGCGTTTTTAATGTGGCTTATTATGAGGCGTAAGTTACTTACTCAGGATAAGATTTTGAGCTGGGATATTTTGCGTAGAAAAAACATGAACATGATGTGTTGTTTGCTTTGTTATGCCAATCATGATTCTCATAATCATCTGTTCTTTGAGTGTAAATTCTCGGATCAGATTTGGCATAAAGTCAGACATAAAGCGGGTATGGAGTCGGTTCAATCTAATTGGGAGGATATAGTTAATTGGCTCGTAGTTCGGTCCAGGTCGAAGTCGGTTAGGAACTATGTTGCAAGGTTGTTGGTAGCGGCCACTGCTTATTTCATCTGGCAGGAGCGTAATGCTAGATTATTCAAGAATGAGTTGAGACCTCCAGAAGCTATTATTGAACTTATTTTTCAACAGGTTCGATACAAATTGATGGGAGCGAAGCTAAAGAACTGTGACAATGTCAGAAGGCTTCTAGGTGATTGGGGGATTATTGGAGCTGAGCTTCTTGAAGATGTTGGCTGATTAAGTAGAGTTGGTAGTTGGTTTTTGTTTCTGGTGCCTAGTCTAGTTGTTTTACCGTTTGGTAGTGTTTTATTTGTTTTTCCAGTTGTTTTACTTTCATGGGGCATGTCCCATGATTGAACTAGTGTAGACTATCTACACTACTTGTGCTTTTTGGTTGTGAATATATAGAATCACCGGGGTAACCCTTTACCCAAAAAAAAAAACCTAATTTTTGGTATCTAAACTGAATTAGCAACAATATTAAACATGTTAAGGCATATCTTACTTGTCATAGGGCTAGTTAGGCGGTCCGAACGCGTTTTACGCAAACGACGCGTTAAAGTAGCATAAGCTACCTAAACGGGTCGTAATGGGTCGTAAGCACTTAGGTTAGGTTTCATTTTAGTATGTGGGCTTTGTTAAACCATATCATATGAGTTCCAATACTCATTTGGTTTACAAAACCTCATACTATCCAATCTCCCGATTTAGGTCCGGTTATTTATGTAGTTATCTATATTAGGTGCCGTTTAATTTCCGTGACCTTCTAGCTTTGCTTGGTGGATATCTAAAGTCTGTTGAGCAATCTCAAGTGAGTACATAGACCCCTCTTTTACTGTTTTCCAAACATTTTGGGGTGAAACACATGTGCCTACTTGTTACTTTCGTGCTTTTCATGTTTTCTCATCATATACATGTTATGTTCATTAGTACATTATTAGTACATTGTTTTACATGACATTTCATGCTATGTATGTCCATTGTGTGCATACTTAGTACATTGTTTTACATTTCATTTCATGCTATGTATGTCCATTTAGTGCATACTTAGTACATTGTTTTACTTTTTCACGCTATGTATGTTCATCATACTTTTTTTTTGGTAAAGGGTTACCCCGGTGATTCTATTAAAACAATCCCAATAAAGAACAAGTAGTGAGGATGAGTTCCACACTAATTCATATACAGGACATGCCCCGTATATGTAAACCAAAAACAAAACCAAACATTCGAAGACAACCCACATCCTAGCCTACATTACACCATGAAACAAAGTAGGCAAAACCAAAACACGAAAAAACCAAAAATGACTCAACCTCCATCATCAAAAATGAAATTGCCACAAACTGGCAACCCCTTGACTCGAATCACTACATGTCTAGCCATTGGAACCCTTTGTGGAGGAGTTGCTTGCCCGAGCTCTAGAAGATGAAGGATGTGTTCCCGAAGTCATAAATTCATTAGTTTCATTGTAGACTTCCTCGACCTCCTCCTCATCTGAATCCTGCTTGTCATTAGACTGCTTGGCCTTCTTCTCTATACGACCCACCATACTACCTCCCTGACCACCATCATCGTCCTTAAGGGCATCAAATGGGTTAGACGTTGATACCTGATTGTTCATCGGCTTCCTTAAGGACAAATTTGGTTTAGAGTTTACAACAGGCCTATACACTACCTTAGGTTTCTGATTTTTCATATGGAGACCTTGGTTAGTAGCTTTCTTCTTCTTGGCACCCACAACCTGAAAATCATCAATTTTCTTCCAAGAATCCCCACTCGAAACAACTTGATGGTTCTTTGGGCACGAGCTATCTTCATGACCAAACACACAACAAGATGAACACCTTAAAGGCTCCCAATCATATTCGATTTTTACCTCCACCTTTGAGTGACCATTACCATCTAAAGATGGGATAGCAACAGTAATACTCCTCTTTAACTCAGCCCCGGCTTGAATTTCAACGAGAGCTCTAGCATAACTGCTTCTTCCCCACGATTCAGCACACATTGTAGAAGTGTACGAATCTAACATCTTAGGCACCCCTATCTTAGACGCGAGCAAACTAAGACCGTCCTCAGTATATGCTGCTAACGGCACATCATGCATCTTGACCCAAACTGGGATAGCTTTAATATCCTCCTTTTCCAATTTGACAGAGGCCGACCACTCCTTCAAAATTATCGGGACACTTCTAATCATCCAAGGTCCATCCTCTACCATTTTATCCATCCCTTCCTTTGTTTTGAATTTAAAGAAAAAGAACCCGTTCACATTCATCATTAGTCTAGAGAGACCATATTTAGCCCAGTTGTTCTTTGCAAAATAATCCACCACTGGGAAAGCCAGACGTTTACCCAGAAAATATCCATACAAAGTGTTAGCATACCTGTCAGAGACTTGTTTAACCGAAGACAATGGAATAACAACATCGGCTCCATCAACTAACTCACTAGATTCCATCATCCGAAAATTAACCTTTACATTCTCCTTTGCGTTATTCACTACTTTAGCAAATGATAAAGGTTCCGCAGCCCCAGAAAATCCTGAATTCGAGTTACCAGCCAATGGATTCGCAGCCCCAGAAAACTTTGTACTCTCCTTATCAGCCGACAAATTCAGCCCATGGAAACCTGTTATTGGTGAGAACAGATTATCCAATTGAACCGGTGCCGAGACCTTAGTTAGTTCATTGATAATGTTTATACCACGTTTTGGCTGTATATTGTTCCCATCAACATCAAGTATACGATCCGCTATTTCTTTGAATGACAGTGGTGGCCTACCACCAGTTTTCGTGAGTTCATCCATTAAGAACCCTGACAAACCCTAGCAGCCGTCACAGAAATTCGTTCCAATCAGAAGTGTGTTGAATACGAACAATGTGTAAACCCTAGTTTAAAGCTGCAATGAAACCTTAAACCAAGGCTGCCGCACTTCAAAAATCCACTCCTTGCTTCAGCCCCTAATCTGATTACAAAAGCAAGAAACTGATCCCTTAGAGATGTCGGCCAACAATTATGTGAAAAGCCTGAAAAACCCTAGCCGCCAACCCTATTTCAAACAAAAGAAACCTGAAAAACCCTAGCAGCCGTCAAGAACAAAATCGATCAAGAAAGGATGAATCAGATTGTAAAAGCAGCAAACACAATCTCTCTTTGTATACCCAGTCCAGATTAACAACGAAACCAAACAACCAGCGGCAGCCAAGTGTAGAAAAAAACGAAAAACAAACCCTAATCTTGAACAAAAACGAATCAAAGAATGATTATATTGAATTGTAAGTGTAAATCAGAATTGATGAGACTCTAATCACACAAAACAATCCCTACAATCATCAAGAAAAACGAATTTTAGGTCAAGGAAGCAAGAGGGTCGATTTTCTCCATTAGAGAGAGAGAGAGAACTACACTTTTACTGTTTTCCAAATGTTTTGGGGTGGAACACATGTGCCTTATGTTCATCATACTTAGTACATTTGTTTTACATTGCATCTCTGTTGCATATGTTCTCGTAACATATGGACACATTGTTTTACATCTCTACCTTGTATGTTTACTTAGCATACTAGGTACATTTTTTCATCACATGCTTACATTTTGATATGACATTTGGTTTGTTTAAATGGGACCATATACATTCATTAACATTAGCTACGCCGCTCGTTAGTAGGTAATGGTACCATAGGAATTGACAACTCCCGTTCCTAAAGTCCTAGGTTTGTTTGGATGGATGGAATGACCGAATTCGATTAAAACATAAGACAAATAGTCCTTTCATTTGTTTAAGGGTTTATCACCACAGTCACAAGGCTTGAATGTATGCATTTTCACAACACCGCATAAATGTTTGTATTCAGTATAGCATGCATTTCCACAAAACATAACGTTGATTTAAACCTCGTTTTACTTCAATACATTGTTTTGTGCATTTTACCTATGGCCCAGTGGATATATATATATATATTTCACTTGCCATACATGACATTTTGTTTATACATTACATAATTGACATTTGACATAGACATTTTGACATTGATATACATATTTCATAGACTGTATTTTGACATAAACATTTTGACATGGTTTACACAAAGACATTTTAACATGGTTTACACAAAGACATTTGACATAGACATTTTGATATTGATATACACATTTCATGGACTATATTTGACATAAACATTTTAACATGGTTTACACAAAGACATTTGACATAGACATTTTGATATTGATATACACATTTCATGGACTATATTTGACATAAACATTTTAACATGGTTTACACAAAGACATTTGACATAGACATTTTGATATTGATATACACATTTCATGGACTATATTTGACATAAACATTTTGACATGGTTTACACAAAGACATTTGACAAATGGTTTAGACATGGGCAATTTACATTGGTGGTTTGTTGGGTAAGTGGTTTGAGTAACAAGGCATGTGTAATATGATACAAGCATGGTGGATACGCCGCTGGTACTTCCTATATATAAGTGCTTGTATGGTATTACATATCGTAGCGTTATTTGAATCATTTCAGTTTAGACATATAACATTTTTATACAAATAACATATTTTTCACAAGACATTGTTTTACAAACAACTTATCTTATACAAACTCATTTTACTTGGTTATTCATTTAATCTTACATTATTCTTTTACATATCATCTACTTTATCATCGTTTTTCAAATGATTTATAAAACAAAACATTTTACAAGGATCATGACTGACTTTTGTTAAACAACCTTTTTTTAAACTTATAAGTCATGAATCCTATTTTCACAAAACCTATGTACTCGCCGGCATTTTTATGCTGACGTACCTATTTTCACATGTGTTTCAGGAAATGATGCATAGGATTGATCAAGATACACTTAGGCGGACTTGGGCCTTAGTGACAATAAAAGATGGAAGACTAGTTAATTTTGTTATACTCCTTTGTTTGTTAAGACATTGTAACTCTTTTAATCAATAAAACAATATTTCAATTTTCCATGTGTTATGAAACAATGATTCTGTTACAACACTCCCCGACGATTCCGCCACGTTTTGTTGTTTTACGTGGTCGGGGTGTGACAGTTGTCATTTCATTTGTTTCCTCCTATATCTTTCTTTTCCTCCAGAATGTCTCTTCATCGCAACAATGCGCAGATACCCGAGCAGACTGCCAAATTTGCCCAGCGAATAGGCGAAGTAGTCCTGAAGACTGTCGAATTAGCTACTGCCATGTATCGTCTCCAGGATGAAGCCACTCAAGAGTCACCAAAGAAGACAGAGGCCAAGCCTTCACCTAAATCAAGGAAGCGTAAGGCTTCAAAGAAACCCGCAGCAGTTTCACCTAATCAAGCAGGACCTAGCCAAATGGCAGCGCCACCAGCTAGGAAGCCGTACTTTGGAACTGCCCCATGGTGCAAATGATGCAACCGTCATCATTCAAACCGCATACCCTGCTTCAAATGTACCTACTGTGGACGGCGGGGACATTTGGTTAACATATGCCGCTTTGCTATCCAAAACAAAGCTGTTATAAACCTTGCTGCTGCTCAACCTCCTGCTAGGAAACCTTATGCCGGTACTGCACTGATGTGCAACAAGTGTAATGCACCTCACCGAGCTTACCTGCAGTGTCGTCTGTGTGCATCATGTGGACGACTCGGTCACCTGGAAAATGCTTGTCAATTCAACCCAATCCAAGGTGGTCCAAACCAACCCCAAGTCAACCCTGCTCCAGCTCGTTTACCATCTGGTACTTGGTACAACTACGACGAGACGAGCTATTTCAGGAACAAGTGAACAAAGATTGTCAATGAAAATCTGATCCACGGATGAGCATTTGGCTGAGTATAAGATGTTACTGTTTTAAATCTTATGCTTTTATTTCTTTGTTTTTCTTGTAATGTGAAACAATCAGTTTTGTTTATAAATAAATCGTTGATCACAAATTCTGATATACAAGTGTAGTTACATGTGTGTATGGCATTTCCCTATAATACCTACATTAAGGAACTATGTTCCTTACAAACTACTCTTGTGAATATTACCCATTTTTGTGTTTACTCATGATTCCCTTAGAAAATTCTAAGTACTCGTTTCATTCTAAGATACGAAGTACAGAAAATAAAGTGACATTATGAGTAATCATGCTTCTGCACATCTGTGCCTTTGAATCCTTAGTTAGATAACTAAGGGTATTTTCAAATCTCATACCCATTACGTTTTGATTTTTCAACATACACAGTACAAGTATTTCAAAAACAATCTTCATGATCTCAAAACATTTCATATAGTTTGAAAACAATTTTTTCAAATGCATTGTCTATGTTATTTCAAAAACATTGGCTATGTTTTCAAAAAACAACCTTCATAATTTCAAAATGTTTCATATAGTCTGAAAACAATATTAACACAGTACATTTTCTTATCAAGTGCATGATTTCGAAAAGCATCATTCATGTTTTCAAAAACCTTATACATAATTTCAAAATTCATCTCGCATGATTTTAAAACAATTTTTTTTATAAATATATACCTACCTAATACACCTACTTTATGATTTCAAAGGTATTATATATAAGGTTTCAAAAACATTGAACACATTTTTTGAACTCCATGCATAATTTTCAAAAATATTTTTTCTCATACATTGACTTAACCTCCAAATTCTGCTTCATATGTCGCCTTGACATATCTAGCATCTCAACTTCATAAGCATTTTTACTTCATGTTTTGACTTAAGCACATCCAGTGCAAGGTTTCAAAACATCTTCAACTTCTAAAATCAATATGGGATCTTTTTATCTTCACAATTAGACCCTTGTGGATGATTATCATTCAAATGAGAGTCCTTAATTGGATTCCTTGTGTACCTTAATTCGAACATTTCGGTTCCTTATAATCGAAATCGAATTTTCCCTTTAAAAGATCTTTCTATCTTTATAGTTAGATTCTTAGAAATATTTAAAGCACCAATCAAAATCCACTGATTGGATACCTGGTGTGCTTTGAATACATGTGCACAGTTAGCAGAACAAATTAACAAAATGATAACAAATCTAAAATCAAGTTAAACAATTATGTGTTTATGCATTTTGTGTTTTCTTTTATGCATTTTTGTGTTTTTGTGTACTCTGGATATTCGTTATCCAAATCCTCGTAGAACCTTTTGTATCTTCATATGAGGGATTCGTAGAAGGATATTCAAAAACGTACTACCCCATTCTACGTCTTAGTTAAGACCATTGGATTATATAGTACCACTCCATGATTCATAAGAGACCCTCCTAGTGGTCTAGTAAAAAAGATTGAATCAGAATCTGGTTAAAAATGACATGCGCTGATGTAGCTAAACAGACTCCTTGGTAGTCTATTTAAATCATTTATTGATTTAATTAAAAGGACCCTATGGTGGTCTAGTCACAATCATCACAAGCTCGTTCATTGCTTTCTTCCCCTACACATTATAAGATGCACTACGTGACTATGCAAGGAATTATGTAATTATGGATGCATACATAATTGCGAAGTTCAGTGCACGGAAACCTCGGTAAGACTTATTATGTGTAAGAACCGATAGTGACAACCATAACGAAATGTGAACAATGTAATAAAGGTACGGTGGACGCACCAATGACGCTTTATATACTTGTATATAAGTGTCCCTCTCACATTGCAAGCATGATGTTATTGTAAAGTTACTAGAAGTTCAGGACTCAAACCAGTGTTGTTTGATCTTTTCAACTTCATGTTTCAAGCTCTCACAAGTTTCCTCTAAATAAATTTCGGGACGAAATTTCTTAAAGTAGTGGAGACTGTGACACCTGGGTCACTGCGACCATCAAACAAATACCAAACCAATGAAATATTGTATTTCATACTTGGGATTTGTACAAATATGTGTATAATTTGCACATATCAATTCTTGTTTGATTTCGGGCTCTAATCGCTTTCTGGAAGGTTATACGCGCACTGATGCGTAAATATAACCAGTTTATTGCAACGAACACTCCGGAATAGTGAAATAGGCTTCACATACCTTAAATAACCTTTACATAACTTAGAAATAAGTTTTGAAGGCTTTGGTATGACAAAATCAAGTTTAATCGCTTACAGGGACTAAATTCGACAAACCGCAAAACTATGCCGGTTTGAGCTGTAACAGACATTCCGGAACATGACAATGAGTTAAACATACCATAAATATCCTTTACGTAGCTTAGAAATAGGCTTTGAGGGGTTCGGTGTGCTAAAATAAACTTTTGGGTCATTCAGGGACTAAAAGCGTCAAAAAGTGCACAAGTTTGCACTTTCGCGCATAACTTACGTTCTGAATACATCCGGACATTCAAAAATTTATGTAAGCACTAAAATATTTTATTTTAGTGTTTGGCATAAGAAAAATCCATTCGTCGCGCAATTTGGATCGTTTTCGCGTCCGTTACGACTTCCGTCGTAATTAACCGAACAACGCAACCGTACGGCCAAACGAACCAACATCCGAGATATTTTTGAGCACATTTTAAGTCCCCTATACTTTAACTTCATTTTAGAGCTTTGAAATGGGGTTAACGGGGCTTAAACGTGTCAAAAATGCATCAAATAGCAAGTTTGGATGCACATGGGCCTGTTCTGCCAAAATATGAAAGTATCAGACCTGCAAGGCTTATTTTTAAGTAGCTGGAAGGCTTCTTCTTGTTTGTCACCCCAGTCGTACTTCTTGTCTTTCTGCGTAAGGGTGGTTAGCTGTTGAGCTATCTTTGAGAAATTCTCGATGAATCGCCGATAATAGCCCGCTAAGCCCAAAAATTGTCGAACTTCAGTTGGGGTTTTGGGGGCTTCCCAATTATTTATGGCTTCAATCTTGGATGGGTCTACATGAATGCCCTTCTCATTCACAACGTGACCAAGAAATTGTACTTCGCGAATCTAGAATTCGCATTTCGAGAACTTCTCATAAAGTTTCTCTTTCTTCAGTAGTTCCAGAATAGTTTTGAGGTGTTGCTCATGCTCGTCTTTCGTTCGTGAGTAAATCAGGATATCATCGATAAATAAAATCATGAATTTATCGAGATATGGTTTGCACACGCGCTTCATCAGATCCATAAATACCGTTGGCGCGTTCGTCAGTCCAAATGGCATCACAAGAAACTCGTAGTGCCCATAACGCGTTCGGAATGCAGTCTTTGGTACGCTTTCTTCTTGGATTCTTAGCTGATTGTATCCAGATCGAAGGTCGATCTTGGAATAGTAGCTTGATCCTTGCAACTGATCAAATAAGTCATCAATCCTCGGTAGTGGATACCGATTCTTGATCGTGAGCTTGTTCAGTTGTCTGTAATCGATACACATCCGCAGTGTTTGTGACAACTCGAATTTTCGACATTCTTTATTCGCATTTAATGCACGATTGACTTTGACTATTTAGTTGTGTTATGATAAAACGTAGTGTGTTTGCATGGTTATGTGTGATTGAATAACATGTGTACTGTTTGTAAAACTTAAACTGTTAAACCATATAAGAATCCGACGAAACACAAGTGTGATTCGCCAAGATCGATCTCGACGAAACAGATCAGTTTCGTCAACACCTTCTCGACGAAACAGGCTGTTTCGCCGGCCCATGATTCGCCAAAGCCCATTACGGGCCCAGAACGTTATTCTGAGTATATTCACGTAAAACAACATCACTTTTACACTTTCTATCAAAACAACCGAAACCCTAGAGCTCTCTCACTGTGACGGCAAACTAGAACCCACCGGAAAACCTTGTGCGATCAAACCATCATCTCGGTTAGTAAATTTATGTGTCTTGTCTGATCGTTCATCCATGTATGTGTTTATGTGTCGTGTGATTCTGCTTTGATGATGTGTATTGTAATCGATACATGTTAAATATTAGGGTTCTTGTTATGATGATGATGATATAGATTTTATTATGAATGTTGCAGTCGGATATAAATAGTTTCATGTGAAACTAGATACGATTGAATACTTGGTTCTGGATGGTGTTAATCTGATCTGGGTAGCATCTTGTTAGGGTTCGGTGATATGATGTTGTATGTTAATCGATATGTTGTATACGTAAGCTAGGGTTCATGCTAGACGTTAAAGAAACCCGAGGATTATGCTATGATGATGTACGATGATTCTGTGTTGAATGATTTCTGCATGATTGATAATATTGATGTCGGCTGTTAGTGATGATTAGGGTTTCTGCATGTAACTGTACTGACGTAACTGAACTGTCCGACGAAACAGAACTCTCGGCGAAACAGAATGTGTTTCGCCAAGGGTAGTCGACGAATCAGAAGTACTGTTTCGCCAAGGGACACCTCGACGAAACAAATGTGTTTCGCCAATAATTGTGTTTCGCCAATATTGTGTTTCGCCAATATTGTGTTTCGCCAAATGTGTGTTTCGCCAAATAGCTGATCTGTGCAGTAACCTGAGTTAATTCTGTTAAGTGTTAACTGGAATATTTAACTGCTGTTAAGGGTAACCACCTTGTATATGATTGTGATTACGTGCTACATGTTTATACGTGTATAACTTGAACCCAAACTGATTTCACATACGTGCACACTTTAGGACGTGATTGATTACTTGCGAACATACACTTAGCATACCGAGCAAACCAAGGTGAGTTCACACAGCCAAGGCATGGGGTTCCCGGGTGGGAATGGGATTTGATGAATTATTGTGTATACTCATAAAGTAGAACCTAACGATCAGATACAACTAGACTAGTAACACTCTTTGAACTGATCTTCGCACACCTGCCAAGGATTGGCCGCGATATTATGACTGTCTTCGCACACCTGCCCTAGAATGGCCGCGAACTAAATTAACATATCTTCGCACACCTGCCTGGAGAGGCCGCGATACAAATAAACCTAGTCTAGAATACTTGGGAAAAACATTCCCCAATATCTTCGCACACCTGCCTGGAAGGCCGCGATGGGAATTAATAAGATACATTGTAACGAACGAACATACTACTACTCATGCTATACTATTACTGAACTATTAACTGTGAACTCGCTCAACTAGTTGTTGACTCTCTCTTGCATGCCTTGCAGGACCTTAGGTACATATGGAGCTTGCACAGGGAGGAGCAGGTCGTTGTGGGACATGGATCGATGATGCCATGTTATCTATCTAAACATTTGAATTTACTATTTACATTGGGTTTACATACTTATGCTTCCGCTACACACTTGTTGATGTTTGGTTTTGAAAACACCTTTCGTATTGATGAATGATTTTTGGTATTTACTTATATGTTCAATATGATTGGTGGCTTGATCCTGGTCAGTCACGCCTCCAAGCGGTGATACTCCGCGTGTGGATTTTGGGGGTGTGACAGATTGGTATCAGAGCCATTGGTTATAGAGAACTTGGTTTTAATAAAGGGAAAACGATTTTGTTAAAACCAGACTATAACCAGAACAGTGCTCTCAACGATCCACAACGACGCTTCGCTCCACGTGCAAGGCTCAACATCATAGGTATTACTATTCATGTTACATTTCCTACATGCTAGAACTACATAGAACTTTGCTCGTGGTATGCCTAGATTACAGAACCCACTATATGCTAATACTTGAGAACACTTGTGTGCTTACTCTCTTCTGTCATCGCACTATTCGCGAACCTATCTCACTTACGTTATCTTTACTATGAAGATCATGTCTGGACGTATCAACATGACCCAGGACCAGTTGACGGCCCTCATTAACGAACGAGTTACTGCGGCAGTTGCAGCCGCACAAGCAGGAGGTATACCCTGCAGTTACAACTCACACTAGGATCCTTAGATCCTACATTCCTAAATCAACTCTCGTGTTTAAACTTGTCCTAATTCTTTTACACAACAGGTCAAGCACCTGTATGCACTTTCAAGACTTTCATGGACTGTCGTCCAACCACTTTCAGCGGCACTGAAGGAGCCGTAGGCCTCCTGCACTGGTTTGAAAAGATAGAGTCTGTGTTTGAGATGTGTGAATGCCCTGAGGCACGCAGGGTGAAATATGCTACTGGTACTCTCGAGGGTTTAGCCCTCACATGGTGGAAAGCTCAGGTCCAAATACTGGGGTTGGTTGCTGCTAACGCCACCCCATGGAACAATTTCAAAGAGATGATCAAGGAAGAATACTGCAGTCGAGATGATATTCATAAGCTGGAAGTCAAGTTTTTCAACCTCAAGATGACGGGGTCTGAGATTGAAGCGTATACCAAAAGATCGAATGAGCTTGCGTTACTGTGTCCTACTCTGGTGGACAAACGTATCGAACTTTATCTTAAGGGTCTGGTGCCAGAGATCCAAAGTCATGTGACTTCAGCAAATCATGCCACTTACCAGCAGGTTGTTCAGTTGCCTCACCGTCTCACTGATCAGGCGGTGGAGCAAAACAGGTTGCCTAAACGCATCAATGCTACTACTACCGCTACCACTTCAGTTACTCCTGCTACTCCCAGCGACAATAAGAGGAAATGGGAGGGGGATTCTAGCAAAGGCTCAGCTACTGTTCAGTCTCAAGCTCAGCAACGCAAGACAAATGACTACCAGAGTCCGAATCAGCAATCATCAGGTAGTCAAGGGCAGAGTGGCTATCGGGGAATTCACCCATGGTGTAGAAGGTGCAACAAACACCACAGCGGAAGATGTCGCAGGGAACAGTGTCAAAGATGTCTTAAGACGGGTCACGAGGCTAAAGATTGCAGGAGTTCTCGACCTGCGAATCAGAACCAGCAACAACAACCACCTGCTCCACGAAACCAGCCTCAGCAGCAGCAGCATGGAAACAGGGGGTGCTACCAGTGTGGGGCTGAAGGTCATTACAAGCGGGATTGCCCTCAGTTAAACCAGAACCAGAACAATAACAACAACAACAACAATCAGGGCAACGGGAACAACAACAACGGTGGGAACAACAACAACAATGGTGCTAGAGGCCGTATGTTTGTGATCGGTCAGGGTGATGCGAGGAATGATCCCAACGTAGTTATGGGTAAGTTTCTTCTAGACGACTTTTACGTTACTGTCTTATTTGATTCGGGTGCGGACACAAGTTACGTGTCTTTAAAAGTTAGCGAAATGTTAAAACGTGCACCAACTCTCTTAAACATCAAACATGTCGTAGAGTTAGCTAACGGTAAAAGTCTTGAGGCCACACACATAGTTAAAGGGTGTAATCTTATCCTCGCCGGTCAGACTTTCTCCATCGACCTTATTCCTATAACCCTGAGTAGTTTCGACATTGTCATCGGTATGGATTGGTTATCCCAACAACAAGCAGAGATCCTATGCAAGGAGAAGATCATTCGTATTCCCCGTTCTGGTAAAGAACCTCTCGAAGTTCAGGGCGACAAGAGTGGTGTCGTGAGTGGCATCATCTCTTTCTTGAAGGCTCAGAAGTGTTTACGTAAGGGTCACACAGCTGTTTTAGCACTCGTTACTGATACGTCGAAGAAAGAGAAAAAGATTGAGGATATTCCTGTAGTACGCGACTTTCCTCAAGTGTTTCCTGAAGAGTTACCTGGGTTACCGCCTCATCGCCAGGTCGAATTTCAGATCGAGCTCGCTCCAGGAGCAGCACCCATAGCTCGAGCACCTTATCGTTTAGCTCCAACTGAATTGGAAGAACTGTCAAAGCAGCTACAAGAACTCTTGGAAAAGGGTTTTATACGTCCTAGCTCTTCGCCTTGGGGAGCTCCAGTGTTATTCGTAAAAAAGAAAGACGGTACGTTCAGGATGTGTATAGACTACCGTGAACTCAACAAGGTGACGATCAAGAATCGTTACCCTCTTCCGCGCATAGATGATTTATTCGACCAGCTGCAAGGGTCGAGCTACTACTCCAAGATAGACTTAAGGTCAGGATACCATCAGCTGAGAGTCCGGGATGAGGACGTCTCCAAGACAGCGTTCAGAACACGCTACGGCCACTACGAGTTTATGGTCATGCCATTCGGGCTAACGAACGCGCCTGCCGTATTTATGGATCTTATGAACAGGGTGTGCAAACCCTATCTCGACAAGTTCGTCATTGTTTTCATCGACGACATCCTGATTTACTCGAAGAGTCGGGAGGAACACGAGCAGCACTTACGACTTATACTGGAACTTCTACGAACGGAACAGCTATACGCTAAGTTTTCCAAATGTGACTTCTGGCTTCGTGAAGTCCACTTCTTAGGCCACGTGGTAAACGAGGATGGGATCCATGTCGATCCATCCAAGGTAGATTCGATCAAGAATTGGCCTGCGCCTCGTACACCAACTGAAATACGCCAATTCTTGGGTTTGGCGGGTTACTACAGAAGGTTCATCAAAGACTTCTCAAAGATTGCACAGCCACTTACGCTTCTAACACAGAAAGGTGTTGTTTATCGTTGGGGTAATGCACAGGAAACGGCGTTTCAACACTTAAAGGATAGACTTTGTAGCGCACCTATCCTCTCACTGCCTGAAGGCACGGACGATTTTGTAGTCTACTGCGACGCATCTATTCAAGGTCTTGGATGTGTATTGATGCAAAGGGATAAAGTTATTGCTTATGCTTCGCGCCAACTTAAGATTCACGAACGGAATTACACGACACACGACCTAGAGTTGGGCGCGGTTGTTTTTGCACTTAAGATATGACGACACTATTTGTATGGTACCAAATGTGCTATCTACACTGACCACAGAAGCCTTGAACATATCTTCAAACAGAAGGAACTGAATATGCGACAACGACGATGGGTCGAACTGCTAAACGACTACGATTGCTCAATCAGGTACCATCCAGGCAAAGCCAATGTTGTGGCTGACGCCCTCAGTCGAAAGGACACTGCGCCTAAGCGCGTGCGAGCTTTACAACTCACTATACAGTCTAGTCTCCCTTCCCAGTTACGAGATGCTCAGGTAGAAGCATTGAAACCGGAAAATGTCAGGGCTGAAGCCCTACGTGGCTCAAGACAACGTTTAGAACAGAAGGAAGATGGTGCTTATTACGTCACAGGACGCATTTGGGTTCCACTTTATGGCAACTTACGTGAGCTAGTGATGGATGAAGCTCATAAGTCTCGCTACTCGGTACATCCTGGTGCGGATAAAATGTACCACGATATCAAAACTACATACTGGTGGCCTAGCATGAAGACCCACATAGCCACATACGTTAGCAAATGCTTGACTTGTGCGAGAGTCAAGGCAGAATATCAGAAACCGTCAGGACCACTCCAACAACCTGAGATACCACAATGGAAATGGGAGCAAATTTCCATGGATTTTGTTACGGGCTTACCTAGATCTCAGCGCATAAATGATACTATTTGGGTGATCGTGGATCGACTCACAAAATCTGCTCACTTTTTGGCCATCAAAGAAACAGACAAGTTCTCTACCTTAGCAGACATCTACTTAAAAGAAGTGGTCTCAAGGCACGGGGTGCCCACCTCCATCATCTCTGATCGTGACGCACGTTTTACTTCAGAACTGTGGCAAGCAATGCATAAATCTTTTGGCTCTCGTTTAGACATGAGCACGGCGTATCATCCTCAGACCGATGGGCAGTCTGAGCGCACTATTCAAACTCTAGAAGACATGCTTCGGGCGTGCGTAATAGACTTTGGCAATGGTTGGGAAAAACATCTGCCACTTGTGGAATTTTCGTATAACAACAGCTACCACACCAGCATTAAAGCTGCACCATTCGAGGCATTGTACGGGCGTAAGTGCCGGTCACCTCTCTGTTGGGCAGAGGTGGGAGAAAGTCAAATCACAGGTCCAGAAATGGTAGTTGATACTACTGAAAAGATTGCACAAATACGACAACGCATGGCGGCAGCTCGTGACCGTCAGAAAGTATACGCTGATAAAGACAGGAAACTACTCGAATTCCAGGTTGGGGATCGAGCGCTACTCAAAGTTTCGCCCTGGAAGGGTGTGGTTCGTTTTGGCAAACGCGGCAAACTCAATCCACGATACGTCGGACCTTTCGAAGTTACAGAGAAAATAGGTAAAGTGGCCTACAGATTGAACTTACCACCTGAACTCAGTGCAGTTCACAACGTCTTTCACGTGTCGAATCTGAAGAAGTGTACGTCAGATGAGACCCACATAGTTCCCTTAAAGGAACTCACTATCGACGAGCGGTTGCACTTCGTCGAGGAACCTGTTGAAATCACGGACCGGGATGTTAAGGTCCTCAAGAACACGAGAATCCCTCTTGTACGAGTTCGTTGGAACTCCCGCCGCGGCCCAGAGTTCACCTGGGAGCGCGAAGATCAAATGGAACTCAAATATCCCCAGTTATTCGGAAACCAAGAAACTACTACTGAGGCTGAAGCTACCAATGCAGAATTTCGGGACGAAATTCTAAATCAACGGGGGGATAATGTGACACCCCAAGAAAACCAGTAATCTTCGCAAACCTGCTCGGGGAGCCGCGATACGATACAGGTAAACAACGTCACACTACTAGCTTCCTCAGTAACCGCATGCTAAATTTCGGGACGAAATTTCTTTCAAGTTGGGGATAATGTGACAACTCGAATTTTCGACATTCTTTATTCGCATTTAATGCACGATTGACTTTGACTATTTAGTTGTGTTATGATAAAACGTAGTGTGTTTGCATGGTTATGTGTGATTGTATAACATGTGTACTGTTTGTAAAACTTAAACTGTTAAACCATATAAGAATCCGACGAAACACAAGTGTGATTCGCCAAGATCGATTTCGACGAAACAGATCAGTTTCGTCAACACCTTCTCGACGAAACAGGCTGTTTCGCCGGCCCATGATTCGCCAAAGCCCATTACGGGCCCAGAACGTTATTCTGAGTATATTCTGAGTTGGAGAAAGTCACTGTACCCGTACAGTTGGAGAGGTCAGATGCAGGTTACAAGGAAGATCAGAATGAGAAGAGGTCAATGCCGTCGTCTTATGCTGAAAAACTCCAGTCTTCAACGAGAAACAAAAAGGAGATTAACTTTAGACTCATGGAGTCAATGGAAACTCATGAAGATGCGGATGTTGTCATTCCTAAAGAAATAGTCAAGAAGGTTCAGGATAATTTTGAAAATGTTTTATATGGTTATTTCTTGGGTAACAGGTTGCCATTTCCAGTTGTGGAGTACTATGCCAGGAATGTATGGGCAAAGTTTGGATTCTCGAAACTTATGATGAATGCAAGAGGATTTTTCTTCTTTAAGTTCGATTCTAAGGAAGGTATGATGAAAGTTTTAGAGGGTGGTCCATGGTTGATTAGGAAAATTCCTTTGTTTATAAATGTTTGGTCTCCTTCAGTGAGCCTTAGGAAAGATGGAATTAAAACGGTGCCTGTGTGGGTTAAATTGCATAATGTTCCGATTGCAGTCTATACTGATGATGGACTAAGTTTACTAGCATCCAAGTTAGGGGTACCAAAGAGGCTAGATGCTTATACAGCGGATATGTGTGTTGATAATTGGGGTCGAAGTAGTTATGCCAGGGCGATGATAGAGATTAATGCGGATAAAGATCTTAAAGATGAGATTGTGCTGGCCATACCAAAAATGGATGAAGAGGGATACATAACTGAACGGGTTAAGGTTGAGTATGAGTGGAAGCCTATGCGGTGTGGAGTATGCTGTTTATTTGGACATGATGATTCTACATGTAGCAAGAAACCGAATGGAAAGTCTAAACAGATTTCTGTTGATGAGGAGGGGTTTGTTACAGACAAACGGAAAATGGCGAGATATTCGTTTCCTCAGAAGAAGCAAAAGCAGAAGTTTGTTTATAAACCAAAGCCTCACAAGAATGTTGCTAGTACTTCAGGAACGAAGGGGGATGATAAGTCGTATTTGGAAAATAATTCGGTTAAAATGTCAAACTCATTTGAAGCTCTTGCTGATGAGAAGGTAGATGAGAGGATGGAATCAACAAAATCTGATACTAATGTGGGTGGTACTAGAGAACAACAAACGCCTGAAGTGAAAGAGTTAAATCCTACGGAGATGGCTGAATATATGAGTAGTAATCTAAATGAAAAAGGACCGAATAATCTAAATGAAAAAGGACCGAAGGGGGCAAGCACTCCCGATGAGATGGGTTTTAATGGGTAGCCTAGCTTCATGGAACATAAGGGGTCTGAACCAACCCCTGAAACAAAGAGAGGTTCGTTTATTCATTGATGAGAATCGGTTAAGTGTTTGTGCTATTCTCGAATCGCATGTGGAGGTTGATAAGTTAGATAAGATTTGTAAAAATGTTTTTCGTAGTTGGAATTGGACGTCGAATGGGGGTGTTTGTGATAGAGGTACTAGAATAATCTTGGGGTGGAATCCTGATGACATTGACCTGATGGTTCTATATCAATCGGATCAAGTTTTACATACTCAGATTTTTTTAAAATTGGAGAAGAAGTTGCTGTTTTGTTCGTTTGTTTATGCAAAAAACAAGTATCAGGATAGAAGATCTCTTTGGGAGGATTTATGCAACTTTAAAGGTTTAGCTCATGACAAGCCGTGGGTGATTATGGGTGATTTTAATGCGGCTTTGAATATGGAAGATTTTCTCACAGGGCCATCCACTCACACAATAGCTATGCGAGAGTTCTATGATTGCATCCAAACAATTGAAATGGTAGATGTTAAAAGTCATGGGTTACATTTTACATGGAACCAAAAGCCGAAGGATGGGGTAGGAGTGCTTAAGAAGATTGATCGTATTATGGGTAATGTTAAGCTGTTAGAGGTTTTTCCGGATGCGTATGCTTTATTCCAGCCGTTTCGTGTTTCAGATCATGCTCCGGGTATCCTAAAGGTCTCGTGTGTTTCTTTTGCTCGTCCTAAGCCGTTTAAATTTCCAAATTTTATTACAACAAAAGCAGATTTTAAGCATGCTGTTTGTTCTGAATGGTTAAAAACTGTGGATGGTGTTTCAATGTTTTCGGTTGTAAAGAAAATGAAGAATCTGAAGCCGCATTTTAGAAGGATTCTTCGTAACCAAGGTAATCTCCACAAGAGGGTTTCTGATTTGAGAAATCAGTTGGATCAAATACAAAAACAGGTGGAAGCTAATCCGATGGATGATGCTCTTCGGATTGCAGAAGCTAAGTGTCTTCAAGATTTCAAGGTTGCGGCTTATGATGAGGAGTGTTTCTTGAAGCAAAAATCTAAAGTTCAATGGTTATGTGCTGGGGATTCGAACACTTCATATTTTCATAATAGTGTGAAAAGTAGGAATGCTCGCAATAAGATAAACTGTATCAAGGATGTGAATGGGAACCAGTTTGAGGGTCGTGAAGTTGCAGCTACTCTATTAGCTCATTACTCTGAGTTTATGGGTAAGGAGGATAAAGTTGATAGTCTGGAGGATGGGGAGCTCTTTGTTAATGTTCTTGGGGCAGGTGCAGCCGAGAATATGGTGAGACAGGTTACTGGTGATGAGGTTAAAAAGGCTATGTTTGGGATAAGCGAAAATAAGGCTCCTGGTCCGGATGGTTATACTTCAGCATTCTTTAAGAATTCGTGGGATATTGTGGGAGATGAAGTTACAAAGGCGGTGCTAGAATTTTTTAATAATGGTCAAATTCTTAAACAAATTAACCATACCATTTTAGCATTGGTCCCAAAAAGTGACACGCCTAACTCGGTGCTAGATTACCGGCCGATTTCATGTTGCAATGTGATATATAAGTGCATTAGCAAAATTATTACGGATAGAATAAAAAGCTCGCTGGGGTCTCTAGTTAATATAAATCAGTCGGCCTTTGTGCCAGGAAGGAAGATCTCGGATAATATTCTCCTTACACAGGAACTTATGCATAACTATCATATTGATCGAGGTCCTGCTAGATGTGCGTTGAAAATTGATATTCAGAAAGCTTATGACACTGTCAGCTGGTCTTTTTTGGAAGATATTCTGAAGAAGTTTGGGTTTCATCAAAGAATGGTTTCATGGATTATGGCTTGTGTCACGACGGTTTCGTATTCGGTGAGTATTAATGGCGAGTTGCATGGTTATTTTAGAGGAAAACGGGGGTTAAGGCAAGGAGATCCTATGTCTCCGTATTTGTTTACGTTGATTATGGAGGTCTTATCATTACTTTTACAAAAAATGGCCTTGAATCCTGCGTTTAAATTTCATGCAAACTGTTCGAAACAAAAGATAATAAACGTCTCGTTTGCTGATGATCTCTTTGTGTTTGTGAATGGAGATCCTTGCTCAGTTCAGCTAGTTCGTGATGTGTTGTTGAAGTTTACTAGTATATCGGGTCTTGTTCCAAACTTGTTGAAGAGCACAATCTTTTTCAGCAATGTGCCAGGTAATACTAAAGTTGAAATTCTGAACTTATTGCCATTTAGGGAGGGTGTTTTGCCGGTTAGATATCTTGGGGTACCTCTCATATCTACAAAGCTATCTTTTAGAGAGTGTAATGTTCTGGTGGAACGGATGGATAGAAAGGTTAATAACTGGATGTCAAAATCTTTATCATTTGCGGGTAGATTGCAACTTCTCAACTCGGTGCTAGCGGCTATGTATACGTATTGGGCATCGGTCTTTATTTTGCCAGCTCGCATTATTAAGGATCTGGAAAAGAGAATGAGGAGATTTTTATGGAATGCTGGTTCCCAAGGAAAGATCCGGTCAAAGGTGGCTTGGAAGGATATTTGTAAACCGAAAGAAGAGGGTGGTCTTGGAATTCGTAGTATATCCGAGGTTAATAAAGCCCTCATGACATCGCATATATGGAGTATTATAACCAATCGAGAGTCATTGTGGGTCCAATGGATCCATGCGTATAAGGTTAAAGGTAGAAACTTCTGGGAGATACAATGCAGGGGTAACTTGACGTGGAGTTGGAGGAAGATATTGCAGATTCGGAGTCTGGCAAGACCTTTTATTTGGAAGGTGATTGTGAGTGGATCTCAAACAAATGCTTGGAGCGATAATTGGTGTGATTGCAGCCCAATTCGGAGCTTTATTACTCCAAGAGTGATAGCAGGAGCTGGGTTTAATTTGCAAACTACTGTTACTGATCTTATAGATGATGATGGTCGATGGAGGTGGCCGCAAGCGTGGAATGACCTATTTCCGGTTCTAAATGATATTACAGTTCCCATTCTTTTTGCTGGTTCGAATGATAGGTTTGGATGGAAGACGTTAGATGGAAATATTGTTCACTTTAATTCTTGGGAAGCATGGAATAATTTTCGGTTACGAGAAACGAAAGTGGCCTGGATAAACATGGTGTGGTTTAGTCAATGCATACCAAGGCACTCATTTCATCTTTGGTTAGTTATAAAGAATAAACTGATGACACAAGATCGGTTGGCAGTCTGGCAAGCGGGTAGTGCAACCAATTTAATTCTTATGTGTTGTCCCCTTTGTAAGCATGGTAGAGACTCTAGAGATCATTTGTTCTTTCAATGCTCTTTTGCGTCAAAGATTTGGAACAAGGTTAAGAGAAGGATTGATATGGCGAGTGTAGATGATACATGGATGTCTGTTATGGATTGGGGAGAGCAGAATGCGAGCTCAAAGAATTTAGATCAAATTGTGTGCAAACTTGTTGTGGCGGCTTCTACATATTTCATTTGGCAAGAGCGGAACAACAGGCTTTTCTCGAATACTCAAAGATGTGCTGATACAGTGGCTCAGGTGATTCTTGATACGGTAAGACTTCGAATAATGGGGTTCAAGATCGGAAGTGACATGAAGCATAGGAAGCTGGTGGAGAGATGGAAGATTCCAATGCACAACATGGAAGAGAACCCGGGTTAAAGAGCATTTAGGGTTGGGTCATTGTGTTGTGTGGCTTAGTTTTGTTGGGCTGTCTTTGTGTTAGTCTGTTATGTTTTTGGTTGTTGGTTTTTGGTGTCCTAGGCTTTGTGTTTGAAGCCTAGTAGTGTGTGTCAACTGTTTGTCGCACCCTGTTTTATTATTTATATAAAATTCACCAGGGGTAACCCTTTACCCAAAAAAACCGAAACCCTAGAGCTCTCTCACTGTGACGGCAAACTAGAACCCACCGGAAAACCTTGTGCGATCAAACCATCATCTCGGTTAGTAAATTTATGTGTCTTGTCTGATCGTTCATCCATGTATGTGTTTATGTGTCGTGTGATTCTGCTTTGATGATGTGTATTGTAATCGATACATGTTAAATATTAGGGTTCTTGTTATGATGATGATGATATAGATTTTATTATGAATGTTGCAGTCGGATATAAATAGTTTCATGTGAAACTAGATACGATTGAATACTTGGTTCTGGATGGTGTTAATCTGATCTGGGTAGCATCTTGTTAGGGTTCGGTGATATGATGTTGTATGTTAATCGATATGTTGTATACGTAAGCTAGGGTTCATGCTAGACGTTAAAGAAACCCGAGGATTATGCTATGATGATGTACGATGATTCTGTGTTGAATGATTTCTGCATGATTGATAATATTGATGTCGGCTGTTAGTGATGATTAGGGTTTCTGCATGTAACTGTACTGACGTAACTGAACTGTCCGACGAAACAGAACTCTCGGCGAAACAGAATGTGTTTCGCCAAGGGTAGTCGACGAATCAGAAGTACTGTTTCGCCAAGGGACACCTCGACGAAACAAATGTGTTTCGCCAATAATTGTGTTTCGCCAATATTGTGTTTCGCCAATATTGTGTTTCGCCAAATGTGTGTTTCGCCAAATAGCTGATCTGTGCAGTAACCTGAGTTAATTCTGTTAAGTGTTAACTGGAATATTTAACTGCTGTTAAGGGTAACCACCTTGTATATGATTGTGATTACGTGCTACATGTTTATACGTGTATAACTTGAACCCAAACTGATTTCACATACGTGCACACTTTAGGACGTGATTGATTACTTGCGAACATACACTTAGCATACCGAGCAAACCAAGGTGAGTTCACACAGCCAAGGCATGGGGTTCCCGGGTGGGAATGGGATTTGATGAATTATTGTGTATACTCATAAAGTAGAACCTAACGATCAGATACAACTAGACTAGTAACACTCTTTGAACTGATCTTCGCACACCTGCCAAGGATTGGCCGCGATATTATGACTGTCTTCGCACACCTGCCCTAGAATGGCCGCGAACTAAATTAACATATCTTCGCACACCTGCCTGGAGAGGCCGCGATACAAATAAACCTAGTCTAGAATACTTGGGAAAAACATTCCCCAATATCTTCGCACACCTGCCTGGAAGGCCGCGATGGGAATTAATAAGATACATTGTAATGAACGAACATACTACTACTCATGCTATACTATTACTGAACTATTAACTGTGAACTCGCTCAACTAGTTGTTGACTCTCTCTTGCATGCCTTGCAGGACCTTAGGTACATATGGAGCATGCACAGGGAGGAGCAGGTCGTTGTGGGACATGGATCGATGATGCCATGTTATCTATCTAAACATTTGAATTTACTATTTACATTGGGTTTACATACTTATGCTTCCGCTACACACTTGTTGATGTTTGGTTTTGAAAACACCTTTCGTATTGATGAATGATTTTTGGTATTTACTTATATGTTCAATATGATTGGTGGCTTGATCCTGGTCAGTCACGCCTCCAAGCGGTGATACTCCGCGTGTGGATTTTGGGGGTGTGACAGTGTTCCATCCTTCTTCTTTACGAACAATACAGGAGCTCCCCAGGGCGAGAAGCTTGGCCTTATGAATCCTTTATCCAAAAACTCCTGAAGTTGTGTAGATAACTCTTGCATTTCGGATGGTGCAAGCCGATAGGGAGCCTTGGCTACAGGAGCGGCTCCTGGAACCAAGTCTATACGGAATTCGACTTGTCGTTGCGGAGGTAGTCCTGGCAGATCTTCGGGAAAAACATCAGGGAATTCTTTCACCACAGGAATGTCTTCGAATTTCGGCTCCTCAGCCTTCTTATCTACAACATGTGCTAGGAAGGCAACACATCCTTTCCTTAAGCACTTCTGTGCCTTCATGCAACTGATGATTCGTAGAGGCGCGTCTCGTCTTTCTCCATGTACGATGAGATTTTCATCATTTGCCAAAGGGATGCGAATGATTTTCTCATGACAAATAACTTCAGCTTTGTTCTTGGACAACCAGTCCATTCCGACAACTACATCGAAGCTACCCAATTGAATAGGTAAGAGGTCGATGCTAAATCTCCGTTCACCAAGTTCTAGTGTGCAGCCTCTAACAACTTCGCCCGATTCTACAAGTTTACCGTCGGCTAATTCTATGGAATAAGGAATATCTAATCTACTCGATTCTATCCCAAGCATACGTTTAAATTCCACAGACATGAAGCTAAAATCGGCACCAGTGTCAAATAATATGGATGCAAAGCGATTGTTAACGAGAAACGTACTGGTGACCACGTTAGGGTCCTCGCGTGCGTCCCTTGCTCCAATCACAAATGCTCGAGCCTGAACGTTGTTTCCCCCTGGGCAATCTTTCACAAAATGATCCTTGCTTCCACAACTGAAGCATCCTTGGTTCCGCCCAGCTCCATTCCCAGTTCGGTTACCATTGCCATTCCCATTTCCCCTGTTGTTTCCAGCACCGCAACGGTTTCCATTCCCGTTCTTATTTCCCTTACTCCAACAGTCTTCAGTGCGGTGACCCAATTTTCCACACTTGTCGCATCTTGGAATGCGACACACCCCTTCGTGATGACGCTTGCAATGATTGCATTTGGGCAGAGTGCCCAGATATCCTTTAGCTGGAGCGTCATTCATGGCTGCAAGAGATTTCGCCCCCTGAGGCGGGTTAGGGTCACGCTTCTTGTTGGAACCCTTGTTGTTGCGTGTCGATTGATTCAGATTTGCATGCTTCCTTTTCTTGTCACCAGACGACTCAGCATGTGTCTCGGCATTTTCTGTTGGGTTTAGTGATAGCTTCTTCATTCGAACACAATCTTCAGTAAGGCTGACAGCCAGAGTTACAGCCTCGGTGATTGTTTGAGGTTTGGCCGAAGTTACCATGCCACGGAATTCTGAGGCCAATCATCAAATGTAGCGTTCAATGCGCTTAAATTCGGGAGTCACCATGTAGGGAAGCACTCTAGACAGATCGTGGAACCTTCGAGTATAACCATTAATGTCAGCACCTTCCATGGTCAAGTGCCAGAACTCCGTTTCCAATCTTTGGAGTTCAGCACGAGAGCAATACTTCTCTCTCATTCTTTCCTTCAGTTCATCCCAAGTTAGGCCATAAGCGACATCATCGCCCAAGGTTTGGACTTGCAAGTTCCACCAAGTCAGAGCTTCATCGACAAACAACCCAGTAGCAAAAGTGACTTGCTGATCCGCAGTACACTTGCTCATGCGGATAGTAGCTTCAGTCTTCTCCGTCCAGCGCACAAACGCTACTGCACCTCCTGTGCCGTCGTAGTTCATTGGTTTGCAGTCGAGAAACTGCTTGAAGGTGCAGCCCTGAGCTGCGTTGCCTCCAGATGAATCTCCATTCCCATTACGCCTAGCATTGCTTGGTCCTCCACTGTCTGCAGTACGGTTCGCCTCGTAGTGGGCGATAGCAGCGGAGATCCTTTCTTCCAGTAGAGCGTTGAGCTCCTCAGCAGTCCTTGGCAATGGGGGAGGAGGAGGTTGGTCACGAGCGTTCACAGCTTTCCTGGGTGCCATGTTCTGACAGAACACCACACAATAGGTTTAGGCATTTGTTTGATATCGTCATACTAGAAAGTAGTAGTATATATACACATGCATATACCACATAGGTGACATCAAACAATTATTACTTTAGCAGAGTATTTAATAAGCTGGTGTTCACGTTTGACCTTTTCTTGCACTGAGGGAATCCATACGTGACAAGACTCGCTGTGATTTCTGTGCATTGAATTCCATAATTACGTATGCATCCATAATTACGTAACTCCTTGCACAGTCCGCACAGTTCGTTTCATCCTCGTATTTCTTCCTTCAGATAGGCCATTGTTTTCAGGTAAAGTCACGTATACTAGTGGTATTCTATTTCTAGTATATGTATATGCTAATTATCACACATAATTGCAAGTAATTTCTCAGTCAAAGACAAGTGCTACTCTTGTGCACCCTAAGTCTCGTAGTGTCTTTTCTTGACTCTTGTAAGCAGTTTCAGGTAGTGGATGTCGCGGGACGTTTTATGCAATGAAAACTCTTTGAAAAATTTCTCAGTCAAAGACAAGTGCTACTCTTGTGCACCCCTTTCTGCGGCGGAAGCACGAGGTGTGATCATGAAAGGTTCTCATTGCATACGAAAGGTAAACATACTACATGCTCATAAAATAACTTCAAACACCATTACCATTACATAATAGAAAACATGGTTTAAGTGTTTACATCACGAAACGACATATTGTCTGAAAGTTTACAACTTATTTAAGACAAACATAAATGACATCCACGAGCATGAGTGAGACCGCGCGCACATCCACTTTTAGTTACCTGAAATACATGTAAGTTTTGAAAAAAAACGTCAACATAATGCTGGTGTGAATTCATGCAGTTCTTGTATTAAATGTTTGTATACTTGTATGAAAAACATGGTATGTATCTTGTATTAGTCACGTATTCTTGTATAAATCATGTATTTCTGTATGTATCAAGTGTTAATGGGTTGCAAAGCCATTAACATGTGACACGACATAGGAAGTCACCAAACCATAGGCATTTTTCTAGTAGTCGATTCACGACTGAGACACAAAAACACTACTCGGTACTAGTTGTCACCAAGAGTGGGGCTGCCCTGAAACCCATTAGATCTAACCTTTTGTTCTGCGGTCTAAGTATGTACACGATTAATGGTGCTTATGGTACCCTATTCGTGACACGATTTCTCGTATCATTTCTCAAAACGCATCATACTTGGTACTAGTTATCACCAAGCGTGCCTCTTGTTTTTGTATCATACCATTTATAAATATTGTCGTATTTGTAACATGTATTTCACCCCCGAAGTTATAAAACTGAAAATAGTTAAAAGAAAAAGGGGGAGCATGAACTCACAACTTTGCGTTCCTTGCGTCGTAAACTTCACCGGATTTGCTTATAATACGTCGTGACCTAAACGTGTTTTATTATCGTTAGTCACTAGACTTGTATCGCACAAGCATAAGTCACTATTTTTGTATATGTATTCTTGTGTTAAAAATAATTTTTATATTCTTAACTAAGTGTCTTACTTATATTATTTTCTCAAAAATAATTATAAGTTTCTTGTATTTTGCACCCGAATTATGTATCTTGTATGTCGTATGTGTATTTTTGTGTTTTTACTTCTTAAGAGTATTTAGTGTATTTTCAAGTCCTAATACACTATCAAGTATAATACATACTACATACATTTAGCACAACATTTTGTGATCAACAAATATATATATTTCTCTCCAAAAATATACATACTTAATATCAATTTTATTCTTGAAGAAATCATCATTTCTTAACACAAAAATTAGGGAAACCTTGGTAAATGCTTTTAGGTACATTTTTAGGAAATAAGTTCCTCAGAACTTATATTTTTCTAAGTGTCAAAATTTATAGAAATTTTGACAGAGTTTCCCCTAAAAATGGAGGCTTCCCATGTTTTCAAAACATGTGTTTATTTTCTTTTAAAATCATCTCAATCAATCAACAACAATCATCAACAATACACATCAATTTCTCTATTTCATGAACTTGATAATTTATAAAAATGCGTAGTAACTTACTAGCGTATTTAGCTCTTGTTACTCTTTAAAGTGTGGTTGCTTCTTTAAAAACTTCATTTTTAAAGAATATGATTCTTTACAACTTATGTTTTTTTTTTTGGGTAAAGGGTTACCCCGGTGATTTTATATCATATCAATAAAAACAAGTAGAAAGGCAAAAATACCCTCTAGTTATCTCTAATGGCATACCACTAGAGATTACAACAAGAACACAGCCAACTAAACAACCAAAAAAAAACAAAAGAACAAAAGTCAAAGAATATCTTTAATCTTCGCCAAAGCTCTCCACTCCATCAATCTTCCATTCCTCCAAGAATTTAATAACTCTAGCACTCCGTTTATACTTGAACGACAATAGTTTTGCACGTACTGTGGCAACAATCATTTCAGAAATTTGCTCCGGAGGTCTTAACTGATTATTAAAAAACCTAGCATTCCGCTCCCTCCAAATGAAGTAAGTCGAAGCAGCCACCAGAAGTCTGCTGATAACTGATGCAATCGATTTAGAAGATGATCTAGGAACCAACCAGTTTACAACTTCTTCCCATTTCTCTCGGACCGAGCCCATACCTCCCTTGTTACGGATTAAGTGCCACACTGATTTTGAGTAATCACACTCAAAAAATAGATGCTCATGTGTATCTATACCTGAATAACAAAGCAAACAACACATTAGATTCATGGAGCCCGTGACTGTTCTGTTCCATTGAAGAATCCGATCTTGTGTCCACAACTTTCTCTTAAAAACCAACCAGGTCACAAATGCATGTTTAGGAATATTAAGAGCTGACCAAACAATTTTCGCCCATCCCGCAGGCTGCCCTCGGACTCTAACAGCATCCCAAACTTCTTTAGTTGAAAAATCAACAATATTGCCATCTATTTTCTGCCACATGATCCTATCCTGATTAGCTTCATTGAGACTAATATTCTGAAGTTGAAAAAGAACCGGGTATAGGTCCCTCCACGCTTCAGGCCAACTCCAATTACCATCCACAATGATATCCGCCACTTTGGACGTGACATTAAAACCATGCTGAGCCATACGTCTTGGAGTAACATACTGCGCCAAAGGACATATACTGCACCATCTATCAAACCAAAGAAAGGTGCTTTTTCCATTTCCCACTTTAGACAAAAAGAACTGCCTCACCGATTGCCTACACTTGAGAAGTTTTCTCCATCCCCAAGGAGTGTTGTGTTGAAGAGGGATATCCCATAAGCTTCGTTGTTTAAGCCTGTGAATGTTGACCCAATTAACCCATAGCGACTTACGAGCCACCAAGATGCTATATATATGATAAGTCATGAGCGACTTATTAACATCAGCGATTCGCCTAATGCCCAAGCCACCTTCCGATTTAGGAAGACAAACCTCTTTCAAAGCCACCTTTGCTCTACCCCTAGCGACTATGCCTTGCCCCCATAAAAACCATTTCATCTTGCTTTCCAGCTCTTTAATTACAGTTGCCGGTAATAAGAACACCGACGCCCAATAAACATGGATAGCTGAAAGAACCGAAGCCACCAATTGAAGCCTACCAGCAAAAGAGAGAAACTTGTTTTTCCAATCCGTAATACGTTTATTCATTCTCTCTACTAATACCTTGCAATCCTTTGTTAATAATCTAGACGCTAGTAATGGTACTCCCAAGTACTTGACTGGAAGTTTACCTTCTTCAAAGGGGACAATCTCTAAGATCTTCTCTTTAACTCGACTAGGAACATTACCAAAGAACACAGTGCTTTTGGAAGCACTAGGCGTAAGACCAGACATGCTTTTGAACTCCTTTACGGACTGCATGATGACATTTATCGATTGAACATCACCTCTAGAGAAAATAAACAAATCATCAGCAAAGCATAGGTTTATAATCATTTGTTTCTCACATTTATTGTGAAATCTGAATGATGAATCCAACTGAGCCGCCCTACTGAGGATCCGAGTCAACACTTCCATAACAATCGTAAAAAGATAAGGGGACATCGGGTCCCCTTGCCTTAGACCTCTCTTCCCTCTAAAGTAACCATGGATATTACCATTAATACTCAAAGAGAAAGAAGTAGTTGTCACGCATTCCATAATCCAATGAATGAATGTATTCGTAAACCCAAAGCCAACCAACACATCATGGAGAAAATTCCAGTCGACTGTATCGTATGCTTTTTGTATGTCAACTTTTAGAGCACATCTTGGAGGATCTACCTGCCTATGATAATTGTGCATAAGCTCTTGTGTTAGCATAATGTTGTCCGAAATTCGTCTGCCTGGAACGAACGCTGATTGATTATCACTAATAATAGCATTCAAGCCTTCCAGAATTCGGTTTGTAATAATTTTGCTAATACTCTTGTAAACAACATTGCAGCAAGAGATTGGTCGAAAATCAGTAACTAAACCAGGAGTCGCAATCTTTGGAATCAACGCAATAAAGGTATGATTCAGCTCCTGAAGCATTCTGCCAGTTTCGAAAAAACCCATCACCGCTGCGGTTATGTCATTACCAATAATATCCCATGCTCGTTTAAAAAACGCAGAAGTATAACCATCCGGACCCGGAGCTTTGTTCTCATTAATGGAAAAGATAGCATCTTTGACCTCTTGTTGCGTAACATGACGACTCATAGACTCAGCCACCCGATTATCAAGTCTAGTAGAAAACAAATCCGGAGTTGGTTTAGAAACTACTCCCTCTTTGTTCCCAAGAAATGTTTTAAAATGATCAACTAAGGCATTGACGTCCCCCTCATGCAAGTCACCATTAGTATCTTTAATGGCATGAATCTTATTGAAATGATTCCTACTTTTAACCACATTATGGAAGTAAGCAGTATTTGAATCACCAACCTCTAACCACTTTTGTTTAGCTTTTTGCTTAAGAAACCTCTCCTCGTCAAGCAAAGCATCAAGATACTTTCGGCTACATATAGCCTCAGCTTCCTGATCATCTTTGTTATGCGGACTAGCATCTAACTTCCTTTGCAAACTATCCAGCTCTACCTTCAAATCCAAAACTCTTTTATGCAGGTTTCCTTGTTTATGCAATAAGGATCGAAACGGATGTTTTAAGTGTTTCAACTTCTTGACAATTCGAAACATAGGAACCCCTTCCACTTGAACATCCCAACCATTTTGAACAACCTCTAAAAATTCCTTTTTGTGAACCAGCAAATTTGTAAACTTAAAAGGCTTCGGCTTGTTTGGAATCATGCCAGGCATTTTCAGAATACATGGGCAATGATCCGACATACCATTAGGTAAATACGATGCAAACGCCCCATGATAATTAACCACAAATTGCATATTAATCATAATCCTATCCAGCTTTTTCCTCATACCGGTTCCATTCTTAGGTCTCTTGTTCCACGTATAGTGCATGCCATTAGCATTAATGTCAAAAACCTCGAGCCTATCTACACATTCTTTAAAGTCTTCCATAGCAACAAAAATACTAGAAGAACCCATATATGTGTCATCTAAATTTAAAGCAACATTGAAGTCTCCCATAATCACCCAAGGATCATTTTTAACAAAACTCTTATGCATAACCAAAGAGTCCCATGTCAGCCTTCTCTCTTTGTAACAATTACTCGCATAGATAAACGAAGCATATATCATCCTTTTATCCCCTTTAAACACAAGTTGAGTATGTATCACCTGGTCCGTGGCAGCTAGGACCTTAACATCCATAATATCACTATTCCAACCAAGGATGATCCGAGTACCTTTGGAACATAAACTCCCATTAGAAGTCCACTCCCAATTCCTAAACACCCTTTTACAAATATCACTCAAATTAGCAATTTGAACATGAGACTCCAGAACCGCAACCCCTTGCAAGCCATTATCCTTCACCAACTTTTGAACCTCTTTTTGTTTTAAAGGGCGGTTCAAACCCCTAACATTCCATGATGCCAAACTAATCATTGGTCACCCCCTCAGCAGGTGTGCTTGCACCTGTGTTACCCTCATTCCGTTCCTGCTTCTCGTTCATAAAATGAGTCGCCTCATCTTCATTATTCAGCCGGACTTCGTCATGATCAGAATCTAATCTATCTTCAGCATCGCTTAATGCACTAAACGTATTACTAGTTTTAATGTTGTTACTCTTGGATGAACTGGGCTTATTCTGATCCCCATTAATCGAACCCTTCTTTGGTCTATAGATCATTCTGTGTTTCTCTCTAACCGGAACCTGAGCTCTACCCGGTTTCTTTCTGTTATTCCCGCTCTTAAACCCTTGATCATCAACCTGTTCTTTCCCTTTATCCCCTCGTTCACACTCTTTGATAGAATTTTTAGGACAGTTCTCATAAAAATGCCCAAAAACATTACACTCATGGCATCTCGGTGGCTTCCATTCGTATTCAACCTTTATATTGCTCTTTAGAAAACCCCCTTCCTCAACATTAGGAATAGCCACTAAAACATTCTCTTTAAACTCTTTTTCAGCGTCAAGCTCAATTATAGCTCTAGCAAAACCACTACGCCCCCAAGAATCAACACACATCCTGGTTGTTTCATTGTCCAGCACTTTCGGCATCCCTATCTTCGAGGCAATAAGACTTAGACCATCTTCAGTATATGCAGCCAACGGAACATCATGCATTTTAACCCATACCGGAATCTTTTTTAGTTCTTCCTTTTTAAGCTCAGTGTTGGGAGACCAATACTTCAGGAACATTGGAATGTTTCTAATTAGCCACGGCCCATCTTGCATAACCTGATCCATACCCTCTTTATTATTGAACTTAAAGAAGAAGAAACCTTTACCGTTCATCATACACTTTTGTAACCCATAATTCTTCCATCTATTCCTTAGATAATACTCAACCACTGGGAAAGCCAATCTCTTTCCTAAGAAGTAGCCAAACAAAACATTTGCAAAGCGATCCTGAACCTTTTTCACCGAATCCACAGGAATAGTAACATCAACATTTTCAACTACTTCTGTGTTTTCAATAAACCTAAAATTAACCTTAGGTTTAGGCTGATTAATAGAGACTTTCTCTGCATATGACTGGGTTTTAGTAGTCTGATCCTCCCCTGAAGTAGGCTTTGCATTTATTCCATTCAGATCATGCATGTGAGAAATATTACCTGGTGAACTCCCAGCCGAACCCTTCTGACCATACTTATTCAGATTCATACTAGCAAAAGTAGATGCCTTAACCGATGGTTCCCCTACAGGCTTCGAAATCTTTGACAAACCATCCAAGATCGAGGTACCCGATGTAGCATACAGCCCCCTCCTAGGCATCAACGGATTGCCTTCAATATTAGTTACTCTTAATCCAATTCCACGCACAGGTGCTGTTCCAGGGGTTGTTTCCATGTCATCATACTCTAAAGGATTCCGTGCTCCATCCAAGGTATTCGTATTTTCAGCAACATTACTTAAGCTGGGATATCCATCCACGTCCGAATAATCAACTCTCTCATTCATCACGTAAACCAAATAACCATGCACCAGAATTAACGACAAAAGCAACAAGAAAACCAAAAAACCCTAATTTAGCATAAACCCTAACCCATGAATCAATTAAAATCGAATAGAGTTCTTGTTAAGTCTAGGTTTCTGCCTAACCAGAAGGACCGACAAAACAATAGATCTATACCACCAAATCGAATGCACAGGCTTCAGGCGGCGATTGAGAAAACAGAAAAAACCCTAGGTTCAAATCGTTCACTACTTGCTAACTAGTTCGTATCAGTAGGTTGACGAATCAAACACTAATAACAGACTGTTATACAACTAGAAAGAAATCGCCAGCTAGGTTTCATCTTTACAACTTATGTTCATTCTTTCTAAAAATACTTCTTCATGTATTTTTCTTGTTACACATGTGTTTCTTTACTTTGTAACCACTAAAAATAATGTTTATTTATGCAAGAACTAAGGTTTAGTGAAACTTGTATTTTTAACTTGGTTTCTTGGTAAATCACACTTGAAATATTTAGATTTACAAGACTTTAAACCTTCTTTGTTCATCATTTTACAAGACACTTTGTATTACTTCAAGTTCATGAACTTTCGTGAGGATGATCCATAATCTTTAAACATGTTCTGTAGGATCGGTTTGTGACCCAAACGAGTCGTTCAGAAGAGATTTTATCAGTTTCAGATGCGGAAAATAAGAAACTGATGTCGAAACAGCTTGCTTATCACTTTAAACACTGATTTGATTGATATAATATCGTTTACAATCAGTCTTCACACCGGCAGCACTTCGGTATGGAATACAAGGACTGTTACAAATGAAATGCATGAACCACCTATATATAGGACTCAGACTTTTGCTTGAACCTACACACTTTGGTTCAAGCGAAACCTCTAATCTATCTTTCAAGCGAAACCTACATATATAATCTTCAAGCGAAACCTACAAACTAACATTCTTATTTCAAGCGAAAGTCAACAAATATCTACAATCTGTTTTGTCTCTTGTGTAATGATGCAATGATGATGTCATCATTGTATAAGATGACATCCAGCTTGATCAGATCCACAACGAACCCGAGACTCGATATAACACGAAGTAAACAGATGAATGCACTAACAGACTCCCCCTCAGATGTTGACGAGTCTTAAGTGTCGAGTCTTCGCATCTTCAGTCTTTATCAGTCTCTTTTCTTTCTTAGCATATACCAGGATCTTCTCTTTAGCTCTAGCCTCGTCAGACTCCCCCTCTCATCATGATGGGATCGCCGTCTGGAATTAGCTATCACCTTGAGATCAATCCCTGGCTTTATCTATGATTAAGCTCATCTCCTGCATAAATTTTCTTACCACCACATAAGTTTTTACTTAAATCAATAAGAAAAACTTACTGTAATAGTTACATCAAGTTCAAATTAATGATCTCGATTGACTAATCAAACTTTTCTTTCTCAAAACAAATTTCTTCTGTTAAACTCACACTCCCAAACCTGTTCATCAAGTTTAGCACTTGGAATTTTGAAAATCAGCTCTTCATCATCAGTTGTCGAAAATCTTTTTGTATTTTTCAAAAATTTATGCTAAAACACTCTAAAATCTTTTTGGATTTTTGATAAAAAAAAGCAGTAAAGAAATATTTACAAACAATAATTTTGTGAGTTCGTGCAAGAGGATCATATCAGTTTTTGACCAATCACTAGCACCGTTAAGCTTTAAACATTTTCAGTTCTAAACAATTCACATAGATTGACGATATTGTTGTCCACTTAAACTCAATCTAAAAACTTTCGAAATGCTTACCGATACGTTAAGGTATATTAATTTTGCACTAAGTTCTTATGGACCCCACGATCTCAGCATATCCCCTCATCATGCAATACACTGACTCAAGTAATGCCTTTAAACTTTTATCAACTGTGATTTGTGCGAAAACAAAGCAGAATGTTTAAACATTAACAATCAGGTCGATACTTTCGTATACGCAGAGAAAGTCGAATGTTTAAACAAAATAAGAAAAATAAAACAAGTTGAAATTGTTTAGGCTTTAACCACCAGGTCGATACTTCCGTATACGCAGAGGAGGTCCAAAGCTTAAACGAAACACCAAAGAAAATAAAGCAGAACGTTTAGGCAACAACATCCAGGTCGATACTCACGTATACGCAGAGGATGTCCGATGCTTAAACAAAATAAAGAAATCAAACAAGTTTAAATCTTTGCAAAATGAAATGCACAATCACAGTGACTTTTCAGCAAAGTTGTGAAAGTTCACAAACTTAACCAGTTTTATGTCTTTCGACAATCAGCGATTACTGAGTAGGCACACAGTCAAGAAGGACAAAACTAAGTACTATGCTTTCGACCATGTTTCCCACTAGAACTAGGCTTTTTCATTTAAGTTTGTATCGTTATCGCAAATCTACTAATCTAGCTGAGCCTATCGTCACATCCTTAGTGAGACCGTTTATCACATTTTAACTTTCCATTTCTTTAGCGTGTTGTGACAGTCCACTGATGTACTATCATTTCCTCTTTTATGCAACAAAAACTCATTTTTCATTTTATCATGTTTTTTGGCTTTTTCAAAATTTCTAATGTTTTTGGATTTTCTGAAAAATATACTCCCCCTAAAATACAAATACATCTAAAGAAAATTGAAAACAAACTGTACAAGAACATGACAACTGATATCGAATTGCCTCAATTCTTTATCCACTTGGCATAAACAATCAGAACTCCCCCTCACAACAAACTATTTTCCCATTGATTTCAAAACACTTAAGTTTGTTTTAATCAAATGGTTTTTCCGGAAAATAAGTTTTGTTAATTGATTTTAACCATTTGTAGGTTTGGGGTTTGGTTCATTACTTTGTTTTTCAACCACTTGTAGAAAATCAGATACAACTTAATGTCCCTGATTTACCACTTGTAAGATCAATCCAATCAAGCATTTTCAACCAAACATCATCTGTTGGTTGAATTCTCAAGGTGCCGATTCCTACTCCACACTTATCAACCTGGGAGTTCCGGCAATTCACACTTCTCAATTTAAAATTTCCAAAAAAAAAACTTTTTCAAGAATAATGCCGATTCATGCTCCGCAATTTCCAACTTGGGAGCTCCGGCAAGTCAGGTTTTTCATTTAAACAGATTCACCCAAGCCTGACTGTCCTTGGGTGATTTTGAATTCTTGTTCAACAATGGTGGAAAATTTGCATCATCCATTGTTAGACCAGAATTCTCAACTTTTATCTCAACACACGGCTCTTCTGGCTTTACCACACCAGATTCATTGCCTGATCGTGGCTTGTCTGACTTTAATAAGTCAGATTCATCGCCAACATGTGGCTCCTTTGTTTCCGAAGAAACAGATTCATTGCCACAAACTTTCTTCTTCTTCTATCCCTCTTTCGTCCTCAGATTTGTATCTGATGAATTCGTTTTGCTTGATTTGTCATTCTTTGGCGAGCAAGACGCTTTATCAGAACTTTTATCTGTTTTACCAGGTGTATCCGAGGACAAAATCCTTTCGAGATACTCTCTCGCCTTCTTCCTCTTCTTCCTCAGTCTGTCTTTTTGCCCCTGTGAAAGCTTCACTTTCTTTTCTTGAACTTTAGGTTCTTGAACCTTCTGTTCTTTGGGCTTGACATTGACTGGTTTCTTCACCTGCTTCTGAGATTCAGCCCTCGATCTTCTCATTGATCTCATTGAGCAATCTCTAGCAATATGGCCAATGATGTTGCAGTTAAAGCATCTCCTTGACTCAAATCTCCAACTCTGGCAGTTAACAGCACTGTGTCCTTGATAGCCGCATCTGTAACACACTCTGTTATCGTACCAATCACCATTTTCAGTCCAAACATTTAGATCAAAGCATTGTTTGGCTTGATGATAATCTTTCCTCCTCTTGTTTGCTAGATTTGGCCTTTGAGCTCTGTGGTTCGACCTGCACCACTCATTACCAACAATTTTTGAATTTTCATTTTTTACTTTTTGTAATTTTTTATTGCAATTGGATGATTGATCTGATGAACTTTTATTTTCTTTTTGAACATTTTTCAAAATTTTCTCTTTTTGTTTTTGTTCCACTTTCTTCTTCAAAGGTTTTTGCTTAGAGCATTCTCCCTTTTCAGTTGATTGTGGAACAGTTTCTTGAAACTTTTCTTTTAATTTCAATAACAAATTCTTTTTTTCAATTTTTTTCGTTTTCATCATCAGATTTTTCATCACAATCTTCAACTTTGACATTGTCAAAGTTTGTGACATTGTCACTTATTGGAACGGAATTGATCGGTTTTGGACAGGGGAACTCAGATGAAGTCACAAAACCTTTCAATTTCTTTTCAAGCTCATCAATTTTGTTCCTTGAATTCTCAGCTTCATTTTCAAACTAAGATATTCGTTCAAGATGAGGCTTGATTGTTTTTTCATTTTCAATTTTAATGTTTTCAAGAACAGATTTTTCATTTTCCAAAACTTTTAACTGTTCTTGAAATTTTGTTTCATTTGCTTTCAAATTCTTGTTCTCTAACTTTATCCAGAAATCTTCATCTTCTGAAAATTTCTTTTTGCTTTCAAAAACCTTTTCTTTTTCTTTCAAACTTTTGTTTTCTAATGTCAAACTGTTCAAATTACTTAACAGTTTGTCATTTTCTGATTTCAACCTCTCACAATTTTCTTTCAAAATAAGAATCTGTTTAACATCAGCTTGCTTCTCATCCTTCAACTTTTTGACTTCCAATGTCAAACTTTCCGCATTCTTCACAAGTTTGGCATTGTCAGCTTCAAATTTCTCACATTTAGTGAATACTGATTCAGAATTCGAAGATCCAATCTTCACAGATTCTTCTTTCATTAAAACTTTCTCTTCCTCTATCTTGTATGTTCCTGCACAAAAGATTTTAACGAAGTCAAGAGGATTCATATTCTCATCAATATAACAACCCCTCTTCATGTCGTATTTTTTTTTTTGGGTAAAGGGTTACCCCGGTAAAATTTTATATCATCAACCAAATAAAACAAGTGAGGAAAATAATAATCCCCAATTCTCTAGCATGACATGCCATCCTAGAGTTTACAAGCGACATCGCACAAAACAAAGTAACTAGTTCATACTAAGACACTCGGTCACTAAACTCAAATCAACTTATAAAATTAGCCGAGATCATCATCAGCAACCACCAGACCACGCGGCAAACTCCAATCCCGCAAAATCCCTTCAATCTGAGTCGTTATTTTAAACCTCATGGTATGAAGTTTTAACCGAACGGTAGACAACACCACCTCTATAAGCTGATCCGAGCTTCTCTTTCTATTAGAAAAGAGTCTTCTATTTCGTTCCTGCCACACAAAGTAAGCCGAAGCCCCAACAATAAGTTTTGCAATAATATGTTGCGCCTTCGTAGATGTCGCCACCTGATCCAAGTAAGCAAAAATTGCATCCCAAGAAGCTTGAATATGGCCCATACCCGCTTTAACTTTAACACCATTCCATACTCGAGAAGCGTATCCGCACTCAAAGAACAAATGATCATGAGAGTCCGGACCTAAAACACAAAGCGAGCAACACAATAAGTTAAAATTAGTGTTACCCGTGGAACACCATTTACTCATAACATCCTGCGTTTTAAGTTTCTTATTCACAAGAAGCCACATGAAGAACGAGTGCCTTGGAATCGACTGCTTGAACCACACCATGTTAACCCATGGCACCTCGTTTTGATGTATTCGAATATCTTCCCACACCATTGAAACACAATAATCAGCCAGTTTACCTGACCTAGTTTTCCACATCAAACGATCCTGGGTAGACACGTTTAAAACAATACTTTTCATGTTATGAAGAACCGGAAACCGCTGAACCCAATTAGTCGGCCATCTCCACCCCCCTTGATCCCACACCTCCGCCACTGTCGAAGTTAGAGAAAATCCAGCATTAGCAATAAACCGCGGAGTTATAAACGAGTTTAACGGGCATACGTCATCCCATCTATCAAACCAAGCTGAGGTTCTAGTTCCATCACCTATCTTGGTCCATATGTGTTGTTGAATAAGCGGCCGCATACCTAATAATTTCCTCCATGTCCAAGATGTATTATTACGTAAAGGAACATCCCAAAAACTCCTATTCCGTAAACGATACGAGTGCATCCATTTTACCCACAAAGACTCTCTCAAAGATAAGAGACTCCAAACATGAGCTATCATCAGCGAAATATTCATATCCTGCACCCTACGAACACCCAAACCACCCTCCTGCTTCGGCAGACATACATGACTCCATTTAACCTTCGCTTTCCCCTAAATATTGTTCCCTTGAGCCCAAAGAAATCTCCTCATCTTTCCCTCAAGATCATAAATAACCTGTTTTGGTAATATGAAGACCGAAGCCCAGAAAATATGCATAGAAGACATAACTGATTGAACAAGTTGTAGCCTTCCCGCAAATGATAACGATTTCGTCTTCCAATTCGTGATCCTAGACTCCAAGGTTTCCACCAACTTTTTATAGTCATTACTACTCAAACGCGAAGTGATTAGAGGGACACCCAAATAACGAACAGGCAATGGATGCACTCGTATCGTTTACGGAATAGAGGGACACCCGTGGGTGGAAACCTTGGAGTCTAGGATCACGAATTGGAAGACGAAATCGTTATCATTTGCGGGAAGGCTACAACTTGTTCAATCAGTTATGTCTTCTATGCATATTTTCTGGGCTTCGGTCTTCATATTACCAAAACAGGTTATTTATGATCTTGAGGGAAAGATGAGGAGATTTCTTTGGGCTCAAGGGAACAATATTCAGGGGAAAGCGAAGGTTAAATGGAGTCATGTATGTCTGCCGAAGCAGGAGAGTGGTTTGGGTGTTCGTAGGGTGCAGGATATGAATATTTCGCTGATGATAGCTCATGTTTGGAGTCTCTTATCTTTGAGAGAGTCTTTGTGGGTAAAATGGATGCACTCGTATCGTTTACGGAATAGGAGTTTTTGGGATGTTCCTTTACGTAATAATACATCTTGGACATGGAGGAAATTATTAGGTATGCGGCCGCTTATTCAACAACACATATGGACCAAGATAGGTGATGGAACTAGAACCTCAGCTTGGTTTGATAGATGGGATGACGTATGCCCGTTAAACTCGTTTATAACTCCGCGGTTTATTGCTAATGCTGGATTTTCTCTAACTTCGACAGTGGCGGAGGTGTGGGATCAAGGGGGGTGGAGATGGCCGACTAATTGGGTTCAGCGGTTTTTGGTTCTTCATAACATGAAAAGTATTGTTTTAAACGTGTCTACCCAGGATCGTTTGATGTGGAAAACAAGGTCAGGTAAACTGGCTGATTATTGTGTTTCAATGGTGTGGGAAGATATTCGAATACATCAAAACGAGGTGCCATGGGTTAACATGGTGTGGTTCAAGCAGTCGATTCCAAGGCACTCGTTCTTCATGTGGCTTCTTGTGAATAAGAAACTTAAAACGCAGGATGTTATGAGTAAATGGTGTTCCACGGGTAACACTAATTTTAACTTATTGTGTTGCTCGCTTTGTGTTTTAGGTCCGGACTCTCATGAGCATTTGTTCTTTGAGTGCGGATACGCTTCTCGAGTATGGAATGGTGTTAAAGTTAAAGCGGGTATGGGCCATATTCAAGCTTCTTGGGATGCAATTTTTGCTTACTTGGATCAGGTGGCGACATCTACGAAGGCGCAACATATTATTGCAAAACTTATTGTTGGGGCTTCGGCTTACTTTGTGTGGCAGGAACGAAATAGAAGACTCTTTTCTAATAGAAAGAGAAGCTCGGATCAGCTTATAGAGGTGGTGTTGTCTACCGTTCGGTTAAAACTTCATACCATGAGGTTTAAAATAACGACTCAGATTGAAGGGATTTTGCGGGATTGGAGTTTGCCGCGTGGTCTGGTGGTTGCTGATGATGATCTCGGCTAATTTTATAAGTTGATTTGAGTTTAGTGACCGAGTGTCTTAGTATGAACTAGTTACTTTGTTTTGTGCGATGTCGCTTGTAAACTCTAGGATGGCATGTCATGCTAGAGAATTGGGGATTATTATTTTCCTCACTTGTTTTATTTGGTTGATGATATAAAATTTTACCGGGGTAACCCTTTACCCAAAAAAAAACATGTTTTTAAGAAATACTCAGCTGCGTTTTAATTTTATTTGGATAAAATTACTTTGATAAACATGTACAAAACCCAACAGTGGTATCAGAGCCGCTTATATGAGTGCATGCTTCAAAGGATATGAAATTTTCGGGTTTCGGGTTTGGTTAAAACCCTATGGCCGAAATTTTATATATGGTTATCCTTTTGTTTTTCAAGATTATTTTAATACATGCATAAAAGTATCTTGAAAAATTATGTCATTTGGATGATTTGTTTGTTTGGACAAAAACCCACTTTTTCGGTTTTTTCATTCTTGACCGAAAAGTAGGTTGTAAAAAGGAAAACCATTTTGCTTCTTGAATATATATATATATATATGGATATATATTTTGGTGCATATAACCTAGCCATGACCTTGTGTTGAATTATTGTGTTGTGATTTATTTTATTAATTATTCAATGGGTTGTAATAATTATTTTTTTTGTTCTTCCAATTGTAAGATATGTAATTTATTTATTTTCATTTGGTATGTAAGTAAATAGATTAGGTGCATTTTATTTTACTAGAAAAATGTATTAGGATATTTTTGTAAAAGAAGATGCACACAAAAATGTGGTTTTGGTTTTGGCTAATTTCGGGCCTAAAGGACTTCATAGTTCTTAACGGGATTTTAGCCCGATAACCAAAACACAATTTTGAAGTCCAAAGGAGTTTGGAGCTGAATTAAAGGACATTTTGGAAGCTCAAAGAAAGTGAAGAAATCACAACACAAAAGAAAGACTTGAAGCATTTGGATGCGGGATCAAGTGGGAGTTCAACGACACATCGCTTGTGTCAATATTCACCTTTTAGGAAGTACCTTTTGGCACACTTGTTTCGGCTAACAAGTGTGGTCAAAATAGTTGGCTATGGTTATGCACCTAATGATATGTGTGTTGTGCTTGTGTGGTTGTTTATTTTGTTGTTTGATGATATTTGGATTTGCATGCTTAACAAACTAATAATCAACAACAAGCTTAAAATTGGTTCTTTAAAAGATCATTAAAATTGGTTAATAAAAGGTTATTAAAAATTAATGATTTTATAATAAAATGGGTTTTATTAAAAAGGACCTTGAAAATTTTGTTTTCACAAAAGTACCAAGGATTTGAATGCATGCAAATGTATGGTACATAAAGTTTTCTAAACTAGAATTTTGAAAACTCAAAAATCCCTTTTAATAAAACAAGTCAAACACCATCCTTTTATACAACACTCGAAACACTTGGGAACTCTTTTGTGGGATAAAGGTCACCTAACCACATTTGAAGGAACTTGTATATTCGAGGTGGGTTTACCATGTTTGTGGGATAAAGGTCACCTAACCACTTATGTGAATAAACTCACACGTGTGTGTAAGTTGGACGACTTGATTTGGAAACCATGAACTTAGGGTCACCGAAGCATGGGGAATAAAGGTGTTGATGGGATTAAACATGCCAACTAAACATAAAGATGTTTAATCGATCCCATATGGCTAGAAGTTGCAAAGAGTTGTAATTGTCAAACGTTGACTACCTTGTTAATTTAAATAGAGGGATAAAGTTCACCTAACCAATATTTAAATGTAACGTTGGATTCTAGATTTTAATTATTAATTGTCTATGAGACATAAAAGGGTATTAATGATTAAAATATAATAATATCGAAAATACTAAAATTGAACCTTGTTAAATTTTGTAGATGGCCGCTAACAATATTACCCAAACCGTCCGTAACCTATCATTGAAAACGATCCTAATCCCGATGAACATCTTATGGAAGATAAGGATGCCTATAACGATTGGATTAAGTATATCAAGGATACTACGCAAACCTCTTGCCTCATGTTAGGAATTATGATTCCCGAGATTCAAAAGGTTTTGAACATCATGAGCATACGACATGATTACCCAATTGTAGGAAATGTTCCTAAGGGTAGAACGCTTCGAAACGGTTCGAGCACTTCATGCATGTCGAATGAAGGAAACCCAATCGGACTCATCTTATGTCTTTAAGATAAAAAGCCACATTGATCACCTCGAAAGGCTCAATATGGATAAAAGGGTTTTATCCATTCTAACGATCAATGAGGGTGGCAACTAGAAAGGGCATCACCCCGACACCAAAGCAAATGTTGAAAATGGAAACAGGTAATTCAAAGGGAAATAATTAGAAAGACTAAAGCGGAACCACCGAAACCAATAGAAAAGAAGGCAAAGGTTGCCACGAACGATCCATGCTTTAAGTATGGTGAGATAGGGCATTTAAATAGGAATTGTCCAACCTATCTCAAAGAGTTGAAAAACAAGAGGGATGCTAGGCAAACCTCAGGTACAATCTTGATGATACATATTGACCTTAATGTTATTTCTTCTAACACATGGGTATTAGATACCGGATGTGGAACTCATGTTTGCAATTCGTTGCAAAAGGTTCAAAAGAAATAAACATTACAAGAAAGGAGACTATGTTTTGAAACTTCCAAATAGTTTGGAAATTGTTTTAAAATGTTTTGAATGCTCCTGGTTTGACTAGGAACATTATTTAAGTTTCCCTTTTGAAACAATATGTTTTGATTTAAAGTTTGTAAACAATGACATTTATATTTCGATGAATGACATGTTTTACTTTAAAACTATGCCTTCAAATGGTAGTTATGAATTGGTTCATAATAATACATCATTTGATAGTTCAATGTACCAAGCAATCACCAACAAACTCAAAATGGATTTGAGTGAGACTTATCTTTGGCATTATCGCCTTGGTCATATAAACAGATGTCGCATGTAAACACATCGAAAGAATTGTCTTTTGGAAACAAATGAAATTGGTTCATTTGATACATGCGAATCTTATTTACAAAGTAAAATGACCAAGTAATCCCTTCAGTGGGAAAGGGCAAAAGATTATTAGGTATCACACATTCGAATGCATGTGATCCTTTTAAGCCAATAACTAGGTATGGTGAAAGATACTTCATTAAGTTTACCAACAACTATAGTAGTTGTGATTATGTGTACTTGAAAAAGAAGAAGTTTTGAAACGTTCAGAATCTTCAAAAAGTGAAGTACAAAATCAACTCTTTTAAAGTTCTTCGTTTCGATAGAGGAGGAGTCGAACTCTATTAGATATGGTTCGATCTATGATGGCTAGAAGCACATTACCTCTATCATTTTGGGGTTACGCTTTGCTCTCCGCAGTCCGTATACTAAATATGGCCCCAACCAAGAAAGTAGAAAGGACACCTTTTTAAATATGGCATGGAAACCCTCCATCATTATCATTCTTAAGAGTTTGGGGTTGTGAAGCTTATGTTAAGCAATACACTCCAAATAAATTGGAAGTCCAATCTACTAAGTGTATCTTTGTAGGATATCCTAAAGATGATATAGGATATTATTTCTACGATCCAACCGAGCAAAAGGTATTTGTTGCTCGAAAGGGTAAGTTCTTAGAAGCTAAATTCCTTATGGAAGGAACTAGTAGTAAAACAGTGGAACTTGAAGAGGATCAAGAACCACAAGACGATACACGTTTGGTTGATACTAGCACTCAACAAGAGGTTGTTGAAAACGATCAAGAGGTTGATCAGAACACACAAAATGTTCGCAGATCTGGTAGAATTAGTAATCCACCTGAAAGATATGGATTTTTCATGGATGGATGCTACGTGGTAGATTCAGATGAACCAACCACATACCATGATGCAATGTCAAAATCCGATTGTGACAAATGGCTTGAAGCCATGAACATAGAGATGCAATCCATGTATGACAACCAAGTTTGGGAATTGGTTGTACCACCACTCAACTCCAAAGTAGTTGGAAGTAAGTGGGTCTTCAAGAAGAAAACAGATATGCATGGTAACTTGGATACTTACAAAGCAAGACTTGTAGCAAAAGGTTTCACTCAAACTCAAGGGATTGATTATGATGAGACCTTCTCGCCTGTGGCGATGCTAAAGTCAATCAGGATATTATTTGCCATAGCTGCATATTATGACTATGAGATCTGGCAATTGGATGTCAAAACGGCTTTTCTTAATGGATATCTTGATGAAGATGTCTATATGGTTCAGCCTGAAGGTTTTGTCGATCCAAAACATCCTGACAAAGTATGCAAGTTAAAGAAATCAATCTATGAATTGAAACAAGCATCTAGAAGTTGGAATCATCGTTTTGATGAAGAAATTAAGAATTTTGGATTCATCAAGAACGGTGATGAAGCTTGTGTGTATAAGAAAGCTAGTGGGAGCATTATTACTTTCTTAGAATTATATGTCGATGACATTCTACTATTTGGAATAACATTCCAAACCTTGGAAGGTGTAAAAGCCTGGCTTGAAAGTTGTTTTTCAATTAAGGATCTTGGAGAAGCCGCCTATATTTTGGGAGTAAAGATCTACAGGGATAGATCAAGGCGCTTGATAGGTTTAAACTAAAGTGCATACATTGACAAAGTCTTGAAAGGGTTCAAGATAGAGAACTCTATGAAAGGTTTGGTACCTATTCAAAGAGTGGACAATATTGAATGCGTTTCAATGTCCAAGCTCAAAGGATGAGCAAGAAAGAATGAAAGGAATCCCATATACGTCAGCTATAGGATTCATTATGTATGTAATGATATGTACTAGACCGGACAAGTTATGCGCTTTAAGCATGACGAGAAGATACCAGTAAAATCCAAATAACGGTCATTGGATGACTATTAGAAAGTATATTGAAATACCTTAGAAGGACTAAGGATATATTTCTAATATATGGATCTGGTGAAAAGAACTCGTTGTAAAAGGTTACAGGGATGCGAGTTTCGGAATTCGTTGTAAAGGGTTACATAGATACGAGTTTCCAAACTGATCGAAATGGTCCTCGATCATAATCAGGGTAGCATTGTCCACTACATAATCAGAATACATCGCCGCTTCATTGATTGTGATAATTCATATGGATCTGCTACTTGAATTACTGCCGATCTAGGGGTAGTCCCTACCATTCAGGACCCCTAGAGATCTTTGTGATAACGATGGTGCGATTGCTTAAATCAAGGAACCTCGTGTACATCGAAAGACTAGGCACATTGAGCGGACTTTCAACTACATAAGGGATGAAGTTGAAAAAGAGAAAGATATGTATTCACAAAGTTCACACTGATCAAAATATTGCGGATCCACTCACGAAGCTCCTTGAATGGGCAAAGCATGAAAGGGTCATACTTGTGCCTTAGGACTTCGATATTCTAGTGATTGGATTTGATCTATTTTGTATTTGGATATTGGAACAATTGTTATTATAACTCTTTATGGTATGTTGAGTTATGTTCCATATTAGCATGTTTAAATCCGTGAATAAGTTACTTATTCTAAATGTCCGTAGTCGATCATAATTGTGGGAACAAATATGAATGTAAGACTATTATGAATTTGGATTGGTGGATATTCATTAGATATGAATATAGAGCAAAGTGTTGCTACCAAGGTTCATAGATATTTGTGGGATACAAATATTGGACTGACTCGCTCTCAAATATTACTGCATGGAATCATCTGTGATTGATCATAAGTAAATTTGAGTAAAGGAGAATATCATAGTATCCTCAGACCTGAGATACATATTGGGTCTTGATATTCACCAAATATTATGCCTTGACTTATTTCTTCGTTGTCAGTAATATGACAGTACATAAGGCTAAGCTCAGGTATGGTACAAGGTGATTGTGAGAGACGTTTGTAGTCAAGATGGGATTTGTTCCTCTTATTCGTTGAGAGTAAGATGTCTAAGGCCTGCTAAAGTTAAATCAACAGAGAGTGATCACTCTGTGTCTCTGGATTTGACATGACATCTGTAACGAAAGGATAAATGATAGATTCACCTAAATCATGTTCAAGTAAGGAACTTGAAGGGGATGATGTTATTGAATGGCACATATAGTCATACGTATTAGGGGTAGTAAACCGTAGTTAGGCGTTATTTACTACTTGCATCAATCTTCTATGTATCTTGTGCAAGTGGGAGATTGTTGGACTCTGTATCCCAAGACACATATTAAATTGATGTGGCTAGTACGTAATGATCCAAGTCGAGTCATACCCAATAACAAGCTAGACAAACACTTATATTATTTATTTGTGATATGATCAAACAAATAAATATTAACACTTATAATATTTAGAAATTGGTTTTCTAAATAATTGCACTTGACAAACCAATAAATTATATGGATAATTTATTTTGAGAGAATATTTTATCTTGTTATTTAATGGGTTAAATAACATGATAAAAAGTTATATAAGTCTTATAACATATGATGTTATAATTTTATAAAAGTTATAAAATTAATCAAGACTTAAATTATTTTATAAAAGAAATTTGAAATTTTTTTTTATAAAAATCTAGGCCGCCACCCCCCCCATGGGGTCTTCCCAAAAATTCTTGTCCAATGAGGTTCCATGCATGTTGTCATAGTTGCATGCATTTTGATTGGATGGTCTTCCCTAAGTTCTTTGGCCAATCACATTGCATGCAAATGCATGTGTTAGATGATCTCCTATTGGGCAATGTGGGTGGCAAATCTCTCATGTCTTTTATAATTCATTTTGGATGAAGAAAGAAAATAAAAAACTTGAAGAAGTAGGAGAAAAATGGCTGAATATTTTCGGCCATAACATGTCCATCCAAGAGAGTTTTTCAAGTTGAGAAATCAAGTGTAAGACTCTCTAACAATCGGGTCATGTATGGTTGATCTAGTAGGCTTTTTCAAGTTCATAAATCAAGTGCAAGAACTCCACCATCTCCTCTCATATTTTCGGCCATATGATGGCTTCAAGAGGGTTTCAATAGTGAGTTCATAAGTGTAGAAATCCTAGCTAAACACAAGGAGTTTGTTGGAAGGCTTGGGGTATACAAGCTTGAGGTCTTCTACACTTGAAGGCAACCGTTCAAGAAGCATCATCATCTTCATGTCCTTTACTCCTTGGAAGGTAGTATTCTAAACACTCTATGGTTGTGTTTTATTTTTGATAGCATGCATGTTCGTATATGGATCCGAGGATTGGGTTTTACATATAAAATGAGTTTTATATCTTGTAAGTAACATGTTTTTAAGAAATACTCCGCTGCGTTTTAATTTTATTTGGATAAAATTACTTTGATAAACATGTACAAAACCCAACACCCCGAATGCTAATCTAGATCAAAATAGCTCAGGTATGAAACAAAGGTTTCAACTTAGAGCACATTAGATCAGATTCTAGTGAGTTTGAAGCAAATGGGGGTGGGGTATTTATAGTATTTCCCGAACCGTTAAGATCGTTTCTTGAATAACGTAATCGAATCTCGTGCGTACACTTGTTGAAATGTTGTGGTGACTAAAAGTGGCCCCTAATGAGCTGAAAGGGCAAGTGTGAGTGTGTGGTTGTGAGTTAATCAGCTGAAATCTGCTGACTAATCAGTCTTATCTGATCTGGTTAGGCAGTCGCGTAGCGCGACTGGTAAGGCCCTTAGGGCTCGCGCTACGCCACCACCCCCCTGTTTCAGAAATGTTTCAAAAATGGCTGTTTTAGTCCCTGCACGTGTTTAAGGCCTTTTTCGATGCGTTTGAGCCCCGTTAACCTCATTTCAAGGCTCTAAAATGAAGTTAAAGTATAGGGAACTCAAAACATGCTCAAAAATATCTCGGATGTCGGTTCGTTTGGTCGTACGATCGCGATGTTCGGTTAATTACGACGGAATGCGCATAAGCGCGAAAAACGATCCAAATGACGCGACGAATGGATTTTTCTCAAGCCAAACACTAAAATAAAATATTATAGTGCTTACATAAATTTTTGGATGTCCGGATGTATTCAGAACGTAAGTTATGCGCGAAAGTGCAAACTTATGCACTTTTTGACACTTTTAGTCCCTGAATGACCCAAAAGTTTATTTTAGCACACCGAACCCCTCAAAGCCTATTTCTAAGCTATGTGAAGGATATTTATGGTATGTTTAACTTATGGTCATGTTCCGGAATGTCTGTTACAGTTTAAATTGGCATACTTTCGCAGTTTGTCAAATTTAGTCCCTGTAGACGAATTAACTTGTTTTTGCCATACCAGAGCCTTCAAAACTTATTTCTAAGTTATGTAAAGGTTATTTAAGGTATGTTAAGTATATGTTGATGTTCCGGAGTATTTGTCGCATTAAACTGGTTACGTTTACGCACCAGTTTGCGTATAACTCTCCAGAAAACGATATAGAGTTTGAAATTGAACAAAAGTCAAAACATGAAAAATGTAAAACACAACCAAACAAACATTGGGATCAAATAACATTGTTTTATTGATAATAGAACTGTTCACAATGATTACAAGCACAGATGTTACAGTTAGAACTTCCGTTCAGACAAAGAGATGATGGCTCGTCTTTAGGTGTGTCCCGTTTGGGGATCTTTTCTTCAACAGCACATGATTAGCATTTTTCAATGTTTCATCATTTTTTATGCTAAGGGTGGGCTTTATGATTAAAGCAGTGCAGAATATTATACGAGGACTAGGCTATTACTTTCGTAAAATCAGAAGTCCTGGTATAATACCCCAGATATCATCACGTACAAAGACCTAGTATGTCAGAAATAGGCAATCTCTCAAACAATATTTTGGGGGTTACCCATATATCCGAGAGATGTTCCCCACGAGATAAGTAAGTATTGATATCTTGGTTTATATCTCGAAAACAATCTACTGAATGAGTAAAAATCTACTGGCATATCATTAGTGAGACCGTTTATCACTTTTGACTTTCCATTTCTTTAGCGTGTTGTGATAGTCCACTGATGTACTACCATTTCCTCTTTTTCACAACAAAACTCATTTTGAATTTTTAATGTTTTTGGCTTTTTGGATTTTATCATGTTTTTGGATTTTATCATGTTTTTGGATTTTTCAAATTTTCAAAATTTCTCTAAATTTTTTACTCCCCCTAAAATAAAAAATATGTTTCAATTTTTGATTCTCCAGGAAAATTTGAAAATAAACTGTACAAAGATTGTGACAAACTGATGTGAATTGCTTCAATTCGCCATCCACTTGGCGTAAACAATTAGAACTCCCCCTAACAACAAACTATTTTCCCATTATGATCTCAAAACACTTAAGTTTGTTTTAATCAAAATGGTTTTTCCGGAAAATTAGTTTTGTTGATTTCACTCATCATGGGGTTTTATCACATTGTTCTTTTAACCACTTGTAAGTTCACTTTTCCTTTCTTTTAACCACTTGTAAAATCTAACAATTTTAGGTTTTTCACAAAAACATTTTTCAAGAATGATTTTAACATTTTTCAAGAATGATTTTTCAAGAATGATGCCGATTCATGCTCCACGATTACCAACATGGGAGCTCCGGTAAGTCAGGAATTTTAAGCATGGAATACAGACACCCTAGCCTGACTAGCTTTGGGTGCATCCAAGTTATTTTCACTCGGGGTTTGAACATTCCTTTTTGCTTCATAAAATTGTTTTACCCCTTTGGACCTACCATCAACCATGTTTCCAAAAATATGTTTCACTTTGGGGTTAAAGACTTTTTCGACATCAAATTCTTTCATTTCAGAATAGAATTGATTCGAAATTTCCACTTTTCCAACGTTTTGTTTTAAATTTTCAGTCCGTAATGGTGGAAAGTTGACATCATCCAATGGCGGAACTGAATTTTCTCTGTTTAGCTCAACTTGTGGCTCCTCTGACTTTGACGAGTCAGATTCATCGCCAGATTTAACATCTGATTTCTTAACAACCCACTTTTGGTTGTTAAGATTCACTTTTCTCTTGTAAAACCTTTTTGAACACTCACTAACTTCATATGTTGAATTTTTAAACATTTTAAATTTTTCAGTTGGTAGTTCAGTTTTATCAACAACTTTTTCTTTCAGTTTATAAGACACTCCCTGTTGTGTGTTGGTTGTCTTTGAACAGTTCCAGGCGATGTGACCAACTACTCTGCATTGGTAACAAGTTCTTGTCTCCTTTTTCTGATTAGCTTCATTCTTCTCATGTTTCTGTTTTTCTGCAAGAAACGTTTTGTTCGATTGTTTCCAGAATGAGCTCTTTTTCTCTTCTTCAGAACTTGCCCCTGAAACAAAAATAGTTTTTGATTTAAAATCTTTAATATTTTGATTATTTTCAACATCAAAACCCAAACCCTTCTTTTTTGAAATTGCTTTTATGATTCGGTTTCTTTTGATGACCTGGACCAAAACCTTTCTTCTTGTTTAAACGTTGTTGAACTCTAGAAGTATATTTAGGTTTTGAAAATCCCATTTTATCTTTTATTTCTGAAAACTTTATTTTTATCAATTTAAAAACTGTTTTAATATTTTCGATTTTCACATTTTTAATTGGAAATTCCTCATCAGAATATAATTTGTCTGAATCATTCAAAGTATATGCTACTTTGAATGTTTCATCATTCAAATTATTTTTTGACATCAGAAAATCTTTATTGTAAACCCTTTTGACCGACGATTTTGAACTGTCAACTGATGAACTTGAGCTTTCAGATTCAGACTTTGACTCTGACTCCTCATCCTTATCCAACACCTGATCAACCACTTTCTTTATTAACTCAGACTCATGATCAGTGTCAGACAATGTGAATGTGACGTCAATGTTATATGGTAACTCATCAGTTGTTTCAGACTTTAACTTTATATTGACTGCCTTTTTGACTTGTTCCTCATTTGGTTTTCTGGGAGAATAACCTTCCCAGATCGGAGGCGGACACTTGTTATAACTGACACTTTGTTTCTTACCAGTATCCGTATCTTTCGACTTCTTATCTTGAAAAGCTTCAAAACCTGCAACAGTCGGATAAATTCTATCAATTAAGTAATCAGAACTTGAGTAATCCATTAGCAATCGTCTGATTCTTTCATTCTCTATCTTTTCAGTCTCCAATTCCTGCTTCAACTCTGCACACTCTACAATATAGTGATTGATGGCTTTCTGTTTAGACATCATCACAGCATTCATCATGGTCAAAGCATCTTCCCTTTCCGAGTTTGTCTTTTCCAAACTATTAACCGTTCTGTTCAACACATCATAAGATTCTTTTACGTACTTAACATCGAACAATAATTTTTCTTTCATCTCGTCGAGCTCACTATACTTTTTTTTTGGGTAAAGGGTTACCCCGGTGATTCTATTATAGACAACCGCCAAAGAAGAACAAGTAGGGAGGATGAGTTCCCCACTAGTTCATATACAGGACATGCCCCATATATGTAAGCAAAAAAGCAAAACAAACCAAGTTACCACTCAATCTAGCCTACTACAATCATGATAATGACTAACTATACTTCTTATCTTTCTCTTCACAATGTTTGCATGGTTACAAACATTTCAGACAAGGTTTTGTGACCTCTACAATCTTTTCAATCTCAACAATCTTCTCAGCAACTTTAACCTCTTCACTCTGTTCATTCTTTTCTTCCATATGAACAACTTTCTCACATTTTACTTCTTTCTTTTCTCTTGCTGCTCGCCTCTCCTTCAGCTTCTCCAGTTTATCTGCAAAAATAAAATTTGAAACTTTCAGGAGATAGATGAGTTTTACCAATGTGTATTTGTTTAATTTCTTCTTCATCATCACTGCTATCAGTTGATGATTGATCAAAGTTTGGTGTCTTTTCTGAACTATCTTCTGAAGAAACAGACTCTCCATCTTGAATTTTTTTCATCATTTGCAAACACATCCATCCATTCTTTCATCAACTCTGGCTCTTGAATGATCTGTGCAACAAATGCTCTAAATTTTGATTCATCCGGAATATATTTGTCCCAGCTAAATCCCTCTGGCAATCTTTCATCTTCTTGATCTGGAGGCATAGTAATACAAGCTTTCTTCTTTCTATCTTCAATAGCTTTTCGATAATAATCATTGTTCGCAAAAGGATTCTGAGCTCCACCTGCTTCTCGGTTGGTACATTCCCTCTTGAAATGTCCTTTTTCCCTGCATTGAAAACAAGTAACTTTAGACTGATCAAAACCTAAAGTAGAAACATTAGTATCACGGAAGTCATCTCTTCCTGTAATCTGCTTAAATTTCTCAGCTCTCCTCAACACGCTCGCTAAACACCACTTAATATGCATAAGCTCCAATTCTTCAGCATCAATCTGATCGTAATCCTCTTTTGTTAACATAGGATTTCCGATTCTTCCCGCAACCAAACTCTCATATGATTCTAACACGGTAACTAGTAATGCCATATGACCTTTAGCGACTTCTTCAGAGAAATTCTGACCGTTCTGAAGATGCAACGCGATGTTGCATTGTAGCCCATGACTATTACCATTGTTTGAGCTTTGAGATTGAGGATTAACACTCGGATACGAAGAAAAACCACTGTTGTTGATTGAGCTTTGATTGAGTGATCCGGATGAGTTTTCTGCGCTGAAAGCGGTTTGGATCTTCAGACTTGCTTCAACATTTTGAACATTTCCTTTGAAATACATTTTGATGTCTTGTTGACCACTTGAATTGTTCATTCTTGCAATCTTTTGTTACTCAAGATCTTGTCCCTCAAGTTTTTCAATGAATTGAGCAATTGTCAATCTATTATACTCTCCGGTATTTTTCAAGATCATAAGATATGTACCCCATTCTTTTTGAGGTAAAGCATCGGCTAATTTCTCAACCCATTCCTCGCGATCTTTGGTAATATCCAATCGAATCATTGAACGCACTAAATGACAATATCTTTCGATAAGAGTCTTTGTAGTTTCACCCGGCAAACTTGAGAACAAATCAAATTCTTTCTTTAATAGTGACTTTTTATTCTTGATCATCTCCATACTTCCTTCTAATTTAGTACGAAGTGCTATCCAAATCGAATATGCACTATCATCATGTTGAAGTAATATGAAGATGTCTTCTTTCACAGCTTGTTGAAGTAAACTGATCATAATTTTTTCTGCTTTGTACATGTCTCTCTCTCTCTCTCTCTCTTTATCTGTAAATTCAGAAATATTCTTTACAACTCCCATATTATTACGAGGTCGAACATATTTAGTTTCAATACACTCCCAAGACCTTAGATGATTTGCTTGAACCCAGTTTTCGAAACGTTCTTGCCAACTGTAATATTCTTCAATGCTCATCAACTTTGGGGGTTTCTGTAACGTTCCCGTTTCATTTTCCATGTTTACACTCTGTGCAACGGTAACAGGAGTACCCGGGGCGGTAGCAAATGCATTATAAAACTCGTTGTCCATGTTTCGGCATTAAGATTTCACAAAAACAGAATTTCAAACGAACTGGTCAAACCACACGACTTGAACTTTGTGTTTCAAACGAACTGATGTTATTCAAACAATCTGATTAACCTTTCAAACGACCTGAGCCTAAATTCAAACCGTACGAACTGGAGAATTTATTTCAAACGAACTGACCAACACTTCAAACCATGCGAACTGTTCTGAGTTCAAACCGTGCGTACTGATATGACCTCGCATGACCTGGTTCAAAGTTCAAGCGGACTGGATCAAATTCAAGCGGACTGACAACCTCGTGCGACCTGAACTGATGTCAAACCGTGTGGTGATTTTCAATCAAAGCACATGCAAACTGATATCATGTGGCCGACAACATCAATTGAAATTATACTTCTATTGGGCCGTTCAAGATTTTATTATAATGAAACACATGGTCTGAACACTCAATTCACTTTGATTGCACCTCCAATTTGAATCACATGGGCCGACAAACACTTAGACTAAACAAAATCTTATTTGACCGTGGGCCACGTGATATTCTAATAGCAAATCAAGTTGATTGGGTCATTTAAAAACTCATGATCACATGGACATATATTATAATTAAATGTGGCAGATACCTCACATGCAATCTAAACAATTGAAATATTCATCCACTGAACTGAAATATAATTGGACCAAACATAAATTTCACATATGAACTGACAAGGTCACGTGAATACTTGGGATTCGATTTCAAATAACCTGATCAACTCGTGCGACGTGGTTATTTTCAAACGACCTGACTAATTTTTCAAACGGTTTCGTGCGAACTGAGGTGATTTTGGTGCGACCTGAGTTCAAACCACGCGAAGTGGATGTTCAAATCGTGCGAACTGCAATTGATGTCGAACAATCGGAAGGTTTTTTGACAAATTGATCAAGATTTAGTCTGAATTATGGTCTATATGTTCACGGATTGATTAAAACAGTATTTCGCTTGTTATATGTAAAAATCAGGCCATTTTTACCGTAAAATCTTGGTTAATTTTGAAAAAATGTGTAGAAAGTGAGTAGAAATGAGATTTTCGGATGAAAACAAGCTGAATCGGTAAGAACACTTCCTCCTGAGCTCTGATACCACTTGTAAGTCGAAATATCATTGAACAACCATGAATAACCACAACTGTGATATTTCTCAAGAAAGATGCCGATTCCTACTCCCCAATTACCAACCTGGAGGTTCTGGCAAGTCATCACTTGTAAAATTTTAACAATTTTCAAAAACATTTTTATTTCATCTTATTTTCGACAACTGATGTTGAAAAGCTGGTTTTCAAAATTCCAAGTGCTAAACATGATGAATAACAGGGTTGGGAGAGTTTGTTTGAAAAGTGAAATGATTTTGTAATGATTAAATGGTTTCAAATTAATGATTAAATAACAAATTTGAGTGTTACGAATACAAATGGTTAATCAAGGTCATTAAGTTGAACTTGATTTAACTTTCATACAAGTGGTTCAGCAGTGATAAAATTGTTATAAATAAGATTGAACGATATCTACAAGTGGATTTTAAAATTGTTAAATCTTAAAAATTGTAGGATCGTTGAATCGATCTAAACGAGTCGATCAGAAGAGTTCTTGACCAAATCAGAGGTGGAATTCAGTGATTTGATCTTCATTCAGCTTGATATGCACTTAGAATCACTTATAATGTCTCTTGTATTGATTTGACAAAGATACACGGGCTGGAGACACTTCGGCAGAGCTTCGCTACCGGAATCCAAAGTTACAAATGAAAGACCTAAGACCTCTATTTATAGGAGTGCCACTCCTCACGAACTTTCGTGCTTTCTGGCCAGTCCTCACGAACTCATGCTTTCTGGCCAGTCCTCACGAACTTTCATGCTTTCTGGCATTTTCGTGCTTTCTGGCAGTTCGTGCTTTCTGGTCTATCTATTCTATTACAAGACTCGATACAAGACGAAGTCAACAGACATATGCACCAACACAACCGAGACCAAGGTTCGAGGCATCGCAATAGACAATGAAGTCATCGTTTCCATCGGGTAGAGCGAGTACTGGAGCATTACAAAGCATATGCTTGAGGGTTTGAAAGGCAGCCTCTTGTTCAGTTCCCCAAAGAAATGACGTGTCCTTGGGCGTGAGAGCGGTAAGCGGCACGGCGATCTTAGAGAATCCTTCGATAAATCGATGGTAATAGCCTGCTAGTTCGAGGAAAGAACGGACTTCAGACGGGTTCTTAGGCGTAACCCAACTCTTGACTACTTCACTTTTCGCAGGATCGACATAGATACCTTGACTATTGACAATGTGACCGAGGAATTGAACCTCCTCCAGCCAGAATTCACACTTAGAGAATTTGGCATAGAGTCGATTTCCTTGGAGCAAATCGAGAACCAAACGTAGATGCTGCGCGTGTTCTTTCGTCTTGGAATAGATCAGGATATCATCGATGAACACGATGACGAAGCGGTCTAGGTATGGTTTATACACGTGATTCATCAGATCCATGAAAACCGCGGGGGCGTTGGTTAAACCAAAAGGCATAATAACGAATTCGTAATGGCCGTATCGAGTGTGGAAAGCGGTTTTGGGAATATCCTCCTCTTGGATGCAAAGTTTTTTTTGGGTAAAGGGTTACCCCGGTGATTCTATTAAAACAATCCCAAATAAGTACAAGTAGTGAGGATGAGTTAATCATCGATTCGGGGTAAGGGATACGATTCTTGATGGTCAACTTATTCAACTCCCGATAGTCGATGCACATCCTGAACGACCCATCCTTCTTTTTGACGAAAAGGACTGGCGCGCCCCATGGAGAGGTGCTCGGGCGAATGAAGCCTTTATCAAGTAATTCCTGGAGTTGGCTTGAGAGTTCACGCATTTCGGAGGGAGCGAGACGATAAGGCGCTTTAGCAACAGGGTTGGCTCCAGGAATAAGGTCGATACGAAAGTCGATATCACGACTCGGCGGAAGGCCTGGAAGGTCTTCAGGGAACACGTTAGGGAATTCACACACCACGGGGACGTCGCTTACTTTTGTCTTCCCTTTCTTTTCCTCCTCCGCTACTACAATGTTAGCCAAGAAAGCTCTGTATTCCTTGCGGAGATACTTGCTAGCTTGGACACATGACATAAGCTTGAGATTCTTCGAAGCAGTTTCGCCATAAACACACAATAAATCACCATTCACGAGCAAGAATCGAATCATCTTGTCGAAGCACACAGCTTCAGCATGGTTTTCGCGAAGAAAGTCCATACCTACTATGACTTCAAAACTTCCGAGCTGCATCGGAATGAGATCAATGGGGAAAACGTGATTGTTGAGCTCGAGAGTACAATCACGAATAACGGAATTAACGACTACAGTTCTTCCAGTTGGCGGTGAGGCTGCTGCTGCTGAGGCTCTTGCTTCACAATCGTGTTTGGGCACATGTTTGCGAAGTGGTTGGGATCACCACACGCAAAGCAGACTCTGGCGTTGATCGCGGGTGCCTGAGCCGCTGGTTGGCCTTGAGGAGCGGTGAGGAGAGCTTGTTGAGCAGGAGCGGGAGCTGCGGTGTTGCGGGGGCCGGTTCGACAGTTGGCGGTGAAGTGGCCATACATATTGCAGTGAATGCAATATCTGCAGGCAATACCCACCGGGTGATGGTAGGAGCATGTCGGGCAAGCGGGATGGGGACCGGTGTATGCACGTTTAGTAGGAGGTGCATAGGTCACTGGAGCAGTTTGGTAGTGTTGTTGTTGAGGTTGCGGAGCTGGAACTGCTTGAAGAGGAGCGGCGGTAGTGATGGCACAATTCTTGTTGCTGGAGCTGCTATTGTTGTTCTTCCTTTTACGACGAGAGGACTTAGTAGACTAGGGAGCTGCGGTGGTATCAGCGGTTGGTGTGGCGGTGGCTTGGTGCAGGTTCTTTGAAGCTTTATCCCAGAAACCAGCTTTTACTCGCTTGTCATTGATTTCGGCGGCAAGCAAGTAAGTTTCTTTGATCGTTGCTGGCTTTGCGGCTTGAACGAAATCTGCAACACAATCTGGCAGAGCTGGAATGTACTTCTTGATCGTCATGTCGGTAGTCTTGACCTGATCGGGACAAATGATACTAAGCTGCTTAAAGCGAGCAATCAGAGCTGCGTTCTCTCCATCCTTCTGCTTGATATGCCAGAACTCGTCCTCCAGGTTTTGGCGTTCATGGGGAGGGCAGAATTCGTCCATCATAATGGCCTTGAGCTCTTCCCATGTTAGCTCATAGGCTGCATCATTTCCGCGTTTGTTTCTTTCGGCCGTTCACCAGTCTAGTGCGCGGGACTGGAAGACGCCGGTAGCGTTTAGGGTACGGAGATTTTCAGGACATCCACTCTGGCGCAGAGTGACTTCGACGGAATCAAACCATTGAAACATAGTTGTTGGGCCATCTTCGCCAGTAAATTCCTTGGGACCATAAGCTTTGAACTGCTTGAAGCTGAAAGCAGTCTTAGGAGCAGCTTTAGGAGCTTTGGTTCTGGACTCCTCAGATGATTTGCTCACATTCTCATAAATTTCACTCACGATCTGAGGAACAACTTTTGCTACTTGCTTAGCGACGAGAGCAGCAAGGCGTTTGTCTCTCTGTTCTTGGCGAGTGATTCGGGGGTGGCAAGGTCCAGATGAGGGTCCAGTTGACATTGTCTGCAACAGACATCGTTTTGGATCTCAGACATAATTCAATCGATTCTCACCTCACGCGTCTAATACTACTAAAGCTCAGGAACACATAAAATCACGTAACACATAGGCACATAATCACAGAAGCACGTAAGCACGTAAGGCACAGAATCACAGAAGCACATACGTATACAGAATACAGAAACCTATCATTCAAAGTCGCGCGAGCGTTCGAAAATGGCGATTGCGATTACATATCGTATAGTATAGCATAAGCGATCATCGATTCGAGATAGAGGTGTAGTGTAGTATGTGGGTGTCGATCGTAGCAAGAAGCGAAAAGCGAATAAATTACCAAAATCGAAACATATAAACAGTAAATCCACACATAAAAATCAACAATTATCAGAGTCAGCAGTTACGGGCTCAGAATTAAAACATATAAAAATTGGCGAAAATGCGAAATCGAAATCAAGTATAGATTGTCTTAGGCTTTCGTCTAAACGTGTCTATCGGCCTAAGTGATGCGACTATTCTCAAGGACATCGAGTATACGTTTTGGCCTAATAGACTGTGCTCTATCACCGTTACACGGTGGATGGCACGCATCCTTTCGGTTATTCACGCAACTCAAGTCGTTGGAATCCATCACGACTTTGGTGAGAGTTTTGTAAAACAAAATAGGGCGGAATAAGTCGTCAAGATTCGGGTTTCACCCCTAACTTAACAACTTGTTCCTGTTTTGATAAAAATGGAGACGGAAATTTGCGTTAAAGTGTTGATTTCACTCCTGGTTCAACGCAAATTCTCGGGTTTTATAGATAAATACAGATCAAATGAGCAATTTAATCGAGAGTTGCGGTTTTCACACCTAATCCCGATCAAATTACTTGTTTATTTTCGAATAATTGTGCAGTGATAGTGTAGTGTGCGCGAGAATAGCGAGGTATAGCAAGTAAGCTCGTACAATACCCCCAAGGGCATGCATAAGTCGGTCGGTTGGTACTTAAACTATAGACTAGGTCATTTCTAAGACATCGACCTGGACTAGGTCGAGTCTGGCCTAATTCCCTATAGTTATGGCTCTGATACCAATCTGTCACACCCCAACCTATGGCGGAATCATCGGGGCGCGGCACTGAGCGAAACAGATTGTCCAGAAGTTTCCATAACAACTATATTTACCAAATATTTAAAGCAACATGTCCCATACCATGTCATATAAGATAATACAATTATTACAGAAAAGATCTAGTCAAATTGTTCTGTTCTGACAACTCAGATTCTTATTACAGATAATTGTTTATTGTTGACCTAGGTCTTTCCTAGCCTCGATTTCACAGTAAAGAAAGCAAATAAGCATCCTAAGCACCTGTCACATACGTTAAAGTAAAAGTCAATACACATGGTGTAAAGATGAGCATACAAGTTTGATATAGCATAATAGAGTTCGAAATCGTTACGCATAACCAGCACGTACACAGTGTAAAATAAGGCATGTTAGTTATCGACATGAACCTATCGATACCAATGATTGCGGGTTGACTGCCCAAGGTAGTTCGCGATACACACTCACCACTAATCGGACAGGAATCACCCAAGGCAGTTCGAAATCATTCGTCGTTTTATCGAGACGTTTTGATAACGTGTTTAAGCAACAGAACCCTTGTTCATACTTGGTATCCCTGATCGGACAGGAATCACCCAAATCCGACCAGTTAACTGTTCGAGACGGTGTTCCTTGTTTAACCCGAAATCGGTAGTCTCGTGGATAGAAGCCAGATCTTGAACTAATACAACCACAAGAATGAGTGGTAAGTCGGTACAAGCTCCGATTCTATCGGTTTTGAGTGCATTGAGTGCAAAAGAGTTGAAAGAAAGTTGGAAAACCATCTTTCAATCCTTTTCGTTGTGAATATCTTTAGATCTATGAAAGATCTTTGTTTGTTTATGTGGAAATCGGTTAGATCCAAGTTGTTCTTGGTGGATTGAGGCCAAAACATGAAGTTCTCAAGAACACATGATGACGTCATCCTAGAACACCTTGAATCTTGATGATTTCACGGTTAAAAGTTAAGATTCAAAAGATAGAAAGGTGTAGGAGAGTGTGTAGATTAAGGAAGTACAAGATTTAGGACGAGATCTTACCGGAATCACGAGAAATCTGAAGAAAAGTGGGGAGGATGAGCTGGTCGGAGGAGAGTTGCCAAAAGTGGAAAGTATGATGGTGACTTGGGTATTTATAGGATTACCCAAAGTGGAAAGGGGAGGAGAGGAGCTGATCGATCGGCTGGCAGCCCGATCGAGCAACTGGCCGATCGAGCGGCAGCTCGATCGATCGGCTGGTCGATCGGCTATTCGCCTGGTCGATCAGTCGCTTGCTTCGAGTGTTCGGTTCGACGAATGATGCAGTTTCGAGCGATGCGATGCGATAGAGTTTCCTATTCAAATTACTTTTAATCCCAACTACTATATCTAACATACAATCATTCTATTTCACTTGCGTTTAGCGTTTTCGATTCAATTGCGATTGAGTTTCGATTGATTACCTCAACATAACGTAAATAAACATGCACAAGTAACACATAAAAAGGCACACACGCGTAAAACTATATCCAAAATGCGTAATTCGAGTTGCGAGCGCGATTGCGATAGCGATAAGCGATAAACATCGATAAATAGCGAATAAACTTCGATTATTAATAGATACTCCACATAATACAACTAACATAAACGATTAATTAGACTAATTACAAGTCAAAGAAGTCAAAACAGGATTAGAGCAAGGAGTGACAGATCGCAATTAGCAATCTTTTCTTCCTTTGACTTCAGTCTTGACTTTGGCTTTGACTTTCGAAACACGGGGTGTGGCACCTGTTTTGTTTGTCAAGAAGAAGGATGGTTCATTTCGTATGTGTATCGACTACCTTGAACTTAATAAGCTTATCGTGAAGAATCGTTATCCTCTCCCTTGTATTGATGATCTATTCGACCAACTACAAGGCGCGTTCTGCTTCTCTAAGAACGATCTTCGATCTGGATATCATCAGTTGCGTGTCCTCGAAGATGATATTCCAAAAACTGCTTTTCGTACTCGTTATGGACACTACGAGTTCGTGGTTATGCCTTTTGGGCTGACCAACGCACCCGCTGTGTTCATGGATCTTATGAATCGGGTGTGTAAGCCTTATTTGGATCGTTTTGTTATAGTCTTTATTGATGATATCCTCATTTATTCTAAGTCTAAAGCTGATCACACTCGTCATTTACGCTTGATGCTTGAACTCTGTATGCTAAATTTTCTAAGTGTGAGTTTTGGATTGATGAAGTACAATTTCTTGGTCATGTCGTTAGTAAGCAAGGTATTCATGTTGACCCGTCCAAAATCGAAGCCGTGAAGAATTGGAGAACGCCTAAGTCCGCCTCTGATATCCGTTCTTTTCTAGGATTGGCTGGTTATTACCGCCGATTCATCTCGGATTTTTCAAAAATCGCTGTACCTCTTACCACGCTGACCCAAAAAGAGAAACCTTTGCTTGGGGTCCCGAGCAGGAGGAATCTTTTTAGACTCTTAAGACCCTTTTGTGTAACGCTCCTGTACTCACTCTACCCGATGGGAATGACGATTTCGTGGTATACTGTGATGCCTCGAACCGTGGATTGGGCTGTGTGCTCATGCAGCGAGACAGGGTTATTACCTCTCGTCAACTCAAGGTACATGAGAAAAACTATACTACTCACGATCTGGAGCTCGGTGCAATTGTATTTGCATTAAAGATTTGGCGACACTACCTGTATGGTACGAAATGTGTAGTCTTCACCGACCATAAGAGCCTCCAATATCTTTGACCAAAAAGAACTAAACATGCGACAGAGACGTTGGATGGAACTACTTAACGACTACGAGTGCGAAATTCGCTATCATCCTGGCATTGCGAATGTAGTGGCTGACGCTCTTAGTTGTAAAACCCATTTTAAGGCTATTCGTATCTCTAGTGATCTGCATGCGTGTATTCTTGAAGCTCAGTATTCATCAGCTAATGAAGGAAGTCTATCTGTTGAGGTTCTAGGCGCTAACGTTAATCAACTCGAAACTAAATCTGATGGCCTTCAGTACTATCTCAATCGCACCTGGGTGCCGGATCGTGATAACCTATGTGAACTCGTTATGAATGAGGATCACAAATCTCGTTACTCTATTCATCCAGGTGCCGATAAGATGTACCAGGATCTGCGTATGACTTATTAGTGGCCTGGCATGAAGAAGGACATTGCTGTGTATGTTTCTAAGTGCCTTACTTGCTCGAAGGTTAAGGCTGAACATCAGCGTCCTTCTGGACTCTTAGTACAACCAGAAATCCCAGTTTGGAAATGGGATAGCATTGCTATGGACTTTATTACCAAACTACCCTGTACGCCTTTTGGTCACGATAGTATCTGGGTGATTGTTGATCGTTTAACCAAATCGGCCCACTTTCTTCCTATTCGTGAAGATTATAAAGTAGAAAAACTTTCTCGAATCTATACCGATGAGATTATTTGCCGTCACGACATACCTCTTGACATAATCTCTGACCATGATGGTCGTTGTACTTCGCGTCTTTGGCAAACATTTCAGTCCACTATGGGTTCGCACTTGAATCTTAGCACGACCTTTCATCCTCAGACGGATGGACAGACCGAGCGTACTATTCAAACCCTAGAGGATATGCTCCGATCTTGTGTCATCGACTTTGGTGGTAACTGGGATGTACATTTACCAATGATTGAGTTCTTGTACAACAACTATCATTCTAGTATTCAGATGGCCCCTTTTGAAGCTCTGTATGGCCGCAAGTGCCGATCTCCTCTCAGCTGGCATGAGATTGGTGACAAGCAATTTACTGGCCCTGAAATCATTCAAGAGACAACAGATAAGATTCTTCAGATCCGTGATAACTTGGTCAAGGCTAGGAGCAGACAAAAGAGCTATGCTGATGTTAGGCGTAAGCCTCTGGAATTTGATGTTGGTGACCGAGTTCTTCTCAAGGTATCTCCCTGGAAGGGAGTAGTTCATTTTGGTAAGAAGGGAAAGCTCGCTCCTCACTATGTGGGTCCTTTCAAGATACTCGAAAGGATTGGCAAGGTGGCGTACAGACTCGATCTGCCACAGGAACTAACCAACGTACATAAAGTGTTCCACGTATCCAATCTACGAAAGTGCCTAGCCAACGAGGAACTGCAGGTTCCCCTCGAAGATTTGCAAATAAACGAAGCTGTACACTTCGTGGAGAAATCGGTCGAAATCATGGATCAAGGCGTCAAGCGATTGAGGCGCAGCAAAATTCCCATTGTCAAGGTTCGATGGGTAGGAAAGCGTGGCGCCGAATTCACTTGGGAATTGAAAAGTGAGATGAAGGCCAAGTATCCACAACTCTTTGAGCAGTCTTCCTCTAAGATTTCGGGGATGAAATCTCCTAAAGGAGGGGAGACTGTAAGGCCCTGCGTCCAAAAACTTTAGGCTCTTGGCAAGTTTAGTCCCTATACTTGGTCTAATTATCAGTTTTGGTCCCTGTACTATGTGATGTGTAAGGTTTTGTTATTTGAGACTTGAATGTTATGATGCTTGAATCTTGATACTTAAATACTATGAGGCTTGACACTAAAATCTAGATACTTGATTCTTGATGCTTGGAAATTTAGACTCTTGACTCTTGATACTTATTTGGTGCTCGAATCTTGAGACTCGTGAAACTTGATTCTTGGTTGAACGAGAGACTGGAGTCTTGTCACTGGCGGGATCTATTTATCTTGGGAACTTTTGATGTTTATAATGAAATCTAGTTGTGTGACAGTTTTACCAAATAATACCCAACGCAACGCTTAATCTAACTCGCAAAATGAATCAAAGACGGGAACGCGGAAAGGATGGATTGACCAAATGGCAATCCGATCGGATGACCATCCGATCGGATAGCCATCCGATCGGATAGCCATCCGATCGGATGGCCACTCGATCGGCCAGCCATCCGATCTGTGCACACCGCCTTAATCTCCTCTCACTCTATAAATAGGCCTGTCACATCACCATTCTCACTGATGTGACAGCCTCACTCGAACAGACGCACGCGCACCACTTTTCTTCGATTTCTCGGCGATTTCGGTACGTTTTACACTAGATCCTTGTACTTTCTTGATCTACACAGCATTTCTTACGAGATTTTCCTTTGAAATCTCACTTTTCACCATGAAATCTCCTAGATCTGAGTTCTTGGGGAAGATGTCATCATGGTAGTTTGTACAAACTATCATTTGATGTCATTCCTGGTAAGATCTAGCTCGGATATAAGGAATTCCATGTGTTTTGCACCAAATCTAAGCTAGATCTGGGATTTTTCATAATAAAACTTAAGCTATCTTCATCGTTTCCTCAATCTTTCACTTTAAACGGTGGAATCCGAGTCTAGACGAATTGTAGACTTGATGGATAGTCTGGAGTTGGTTTGGAAACGGATGTAGCCGGAGAAGATGGCCAGAATACGGATTCTGACATAAACTCGACATAAACAGACAACTAATCAGACAGGGGTGATTCCCATTCGATCAGAACGACTGTATATTGATAAGTTTACCATTGTCTCAATACGTGCCATGCCGTCATCGTTAATCTAGAAACTTATAAATTTTACAAAATGGATGGAACAAGGACCACTCGATCAAGCGGCAACCCAATCGGATAGCCACCCGATCGGACAGTCACTCGATCACGTGAAGCTTGTGCATCGAAATATTCCAACACTTAGAAACTTTTCAGAAACTTGAAACTTTGGGAACCTGCCATCCGATCGAAGTAACCAAAGCACTTAAACAAAAAATTTAAACTTGACACTAGGATCGAGTGGCAATCCGATCGGATAGCCATCCGATCGAACAGCCACCCGACCCACTTAACACATTGTCACCCGATCGAATGGCAATCCGATCGGATAGCCATCTGATCGAACCGTCATCCGATCAAGTGACTGATCCAACACTTTGCGTAATCTCGTTATTCTGCCCAACTCTTATCTTTTGTAATCTAATCAGGCTAATCCTAAAAGAGCTCCCTTTGATCCAATAACAGTTTAACTATTAAGAAATCACTGTGAGTATACTCGATCCCTTTCCGTTTTAAACTTTGGGATGTAACATGTATTCTACAAACTATGAAACTTGATACTTTTTGAATCTAAACTCTATCCTATGTGTACGTGAAACTTGTGATTCTTTATTCTTGATTCTTTGTGCTATGTGATGTTTAATCCAGAAGTGTGTAGTTCCGCCTTAACAATAGTAGCGCTATAGGAGATGCACCTCCCCATTATTCTTGGGGGTATTGTTAGGAGGATTCTAGTTTACCTTGAGTCTAGGGTAAACGCTAAAGCATCGGGACACTTGGGCTATCACTGCGTGGACTGCGACACTAGCACGGCTGAAACTATTTTTATTGCTTACACTGTGGATATGAGTTGTTTTAATCTATTATTCTATATTCAAACTTGTATACTCGCCGGTACATTTTTGTACTGACCCTATTTTAATACATGTTGCAGGTTGACAGGATGCTAGGATATGTGAAACAAGCTAGGATGCTGCTTAGAAATACATCTTAGTTAATCTAAAAATATTTTAACAATATTTGTTATGTTTTGTACTTAATGCTTGACGTTGATGATTGATTTAGACAATTATGGCATGAAATCAATTTAATTACTATTGGAATATCTAGTGTTATGAGATCTCATGAGCAATCTGAACGCTTAGTGCTCGCACCCCGATGTTTCCGCCATCGGTTGGGGTGTGACACATAGTACCAACATCCGAAGTTCAAAAGAAAAATAAAAACATATTGTCTTACTAATACAACCCAATCAAACTACTAAAGCAACATAAAATAAAATAATCATAAAAGGATATATGCCGCTTCAGTCCATCTCCATCACTCGTCGTCTCCCTCCTCATCCATGTGCTGCACACATGAACCTCCTGCCTGATGCCATCCATACTGGCCACCATAACCATAACCACTCTGTCCACCCCACTGATCATACCCCGGATACTGTCCATAGACATACGGAGCCTGCTGCTCACTGCCATAGACTGGGGTGGAAGTAATCCAGAAAAAGGTGGAGGCACATCTAGATGCATACCTGACATCATGTACCTAAGCATGTCATCCTGGCGGTGGTGGCTCTGCATCGTCCACTGATGATCAACTCTCATTCTCTCCTCTAGCTGATCGAAACGCTGCTGGTTAATGTCATAAGCAGCTTCATGAGTGAATGGGTCGGGTCGTAGCTGATGGGGCTGGCGAAGTGGGTGCTGCGGAGCCGGAATCTCATGCCTCTGCCGAGGTCTCTGCTGATGTGGCGGAAAAGCACCCTATAAGATATTTGCCACCTTAGTACCTGCTGGCAGCTGAACCTGTGCACCCTGTCTGAACTCCCATTCCGGCGGATCCGAATATTACAAAATTCCCGCTAACTGTAGATCCCCAACACTCCAGTAAGTCGTTGGAACATTCTCTCTCATCTACTCCAACTTCTATTTCGTGAAAGCACCCAAATTAGTTGCCAACCTAGTAATGTACGACCCAAGATCCATCGCCGCCCGGTTTCCCCCTCTGCGAGGCCGATTACAAGACCATGAGAAAAAACTCGCCAAATTCCAATTCTTTTTCTCAACCATACACATCAAAGCAAAGATATCTAACCAGTTAGCCTTGTTCTCACCCGACCTTCTTGCCACAATCGTAGTTTCCAACACCTTCAGAATATACCTATGGATCGGATCACGAACCGATGAGATAAGGTTCGTGCCGGAGAACGGTGCGGTCAAAATCGTCTCCCAGAATCTAGCCAACTCCTCCGGACCCAAGCAATTTGGTCGCGCATGATTGTATACACCTCTCAACCCATTAACAAAGTCATCCGTCCGCACTTCCCGCTCAGTGTAGAAACCCAAAGCTACTCCAAACTCAGCAATACTCATCTCATACAAATTCTTGCCGAAGGAAAACGTTACCGCATTCTTCTCAGCAAATGTACCCTCTTTGTGATGAAAAGTACAATGAAACTCAAGTGTCAGCTCTGTATGTTGTGGCCAACGACAATCCATTGCCGCTCTCAGTCTTGGCCCAAGCAAGTCCGCTACATGGCCACTGACCCCCATGCCTTGCAACCATTCACAATTAATTGTGCGATGTTCCAGGAGTTTGGTTTTCACAAATTTCACTAGCTTTTCCCTTTCTTCACTGTCTTCCTCGAAATCTAAGATTGGGTGATCAACTAGCCTTTCAACTCGAGCATAAACTTTCCTATCTTTTCCTCGATATTTGATCTTCCTTTTCTTTGAGTTACTGGACGAGCCCTCACCTGACATGTTCCTGCAAAACATGAAAGATTTAAGCGATACGAATTACACAAACAAAAACTATTTTTTTTTAATTTTTTCAATTTTTTTATTAGAATTTAAGAATTTGTTTTTTTTATTAGAATTTAAGAATTTGGAAACAGCCGTATAGCATTACGTTCGCGACTGAAACCGAAAATAAAGTTAAAGAAAAACACGGGTTACCATTTACAAAAGCGTATGTTAAACACAACTTTGCCCGAATGGAGATTGAGTACGGGCAAAATGTTGTGAACTTGTACATGCATATTAGTAAACCCGACACTTAACTCTAAGTACTAACTAGCTAGACTCAACGACTCGAACGACTCAAGACTCAATGTACACTATCTCCTCCTGGCACATTAGTTGTCCTCAATTAAGCATAAGTGCCAAAATATCCCAACATTGAGGCTAAACAAGTGAGAGTTTGAAACTTTGAAACCATAAGGTGACGTTTTGTGCAACAAAAGTCGTTTAGAAAACTAATTAGATTTGCAAAAATCAGTTCAAAAACCTATTTTTTCAACAAAAACCACTTAGTGTTAGCCAAACAAACCCCACAAAGCTCAAAAACGTGGCCTAGATGTCCAAACATACCCCACAATTCTCAAACAACCGCAAATAAACCAACCTGAACCATCCGCAAGCCCCATTCTGTATAATCATCCCAAACAAACCCAACCTCATACTACTAACATTATCAAAACATCAAAAATCTCAACTTTAACTAGGCACCCAAACCCTAGACCTAAAATATGACTGACCCGACAATACACATGAAAAATAAAGTTACCTACTAACGAGAAATCACAGAAAACATACCTTGGAGTCGGATTTAGCAAGAAAAATTTTGCCTTGAACTTGTGGTGCTCAAACAGGGAAAGTGATTGTGGTAATGTAAGAAGAAAAATGGTGTGATTTGGTGTAAAAATGAGCAAGTTATGGGGGAAAAGGTGTATTTTGCGGCTAGGGTTCGATATGGAAGAAGGAAGAATTGTAACAACTGTGCTTGTAATCACTATGAACAGTTCTGTTATCAATAAAACAATGTTATTTGATTCCAATGTTTGTTTTGTTATGTTCTACATTTTTCATGTTTTGACTTTTATCCAATTTCAAACTCTACATCGCTTTCTGGAGAGTTATACGCAAACTAGTGCGTAAACGTACTCAGTTTAATGCGAGAAATACTCCGGAACATCAACATATACTCAACATACCTTAAATAACCTTTACATAACTTAGAAATAAGTTTTGAAGGCTTTGGTATGGCAAAAACAAGTTAATTCGCTTACAGGGACTAAATATGACAAACTGCGAAAGTATGTCAATTGGAACTGTAACGAACATTCCGGAACATAACCATAAGTTAAACACACCTTAAATATCCTTTACATAGCTTAGAAATCGGCTTTGAGGGGTTCGGTGTGCTAAAATAAACTTTTGGGACATTCAGGGACTAAAAGTGTCAAAAAGTGCACAAGTTTGCATTTTCGCGCATAACTTACGTTCTGAATACATCTGGACATCCAAAAATTTATGAAAGCATGACTACATTATATTTTAGTGTTCGCCATAAGAAAAATCCATTCGTTGCGTCATTTGGATCGTTTTTCGCGCTTATGCGCATTCCGTCGTAATTAAGCGAACATCGCGTTCGTACGACCAAACGAACCATCATCCGGCATATTTTTGAGTATGTTTTGAGTTCCCTATACTTTAACTTCATTTTAGAGCCTTGAAATGAGGTTAACGGGGTTCAAACGCATCGAAAAAGGGCTTAAACACGTGCAGGGACCATTGCTGCCAATTTTCAAACATTCTGATTCAGGGGAGGTGCTCGCGTAACGCGACGCCTATGGGGCTACCTGTCGCGCTACGCGACTGACTATCTGGGCAGATTCAATGTTTCTAATTACAAGTTGCAACTAATTGATTCTTAACCACATGTTTTAAGTTGATGTGTCACTAAGATAAGGAGCATATGTGGTTCCATAACATTCCGACAAGTGTACGCACGAGATTCGATCACGTTATTCAAGAAACGATACTAACGGTTACCCGAAAACTATATATACCCCATGCCTTTCATTGTTTTGAAGCACTAGAATCTTATTAGTTGTGTTCTAAGTTGAAACCTTGTTTCATACCTGAACTATACTGATCTAGATTAGCATTCGGGGACCCTTCGCAAGTATTCTTTCGTTCTTTTCCTTATTTTTACTGCTTTTCGAGTCAGAAAGTCAAACTTTGTTTGACTTTCAGCGTTGACCAGTAATGGTCAATGCGAAGTTCGTTAGAACTTCACAACGTGATTGTAATCACGATGGTCATAGTCCCTTGGGACTATGCCTACTGATTACCACGTTGTCTAGGGTCGTAGGGTAAGCGATCTAATAAATCGCTTATACCTCGAACCCGGCCCAGTTTGGTCGATCATTAGGATCCGACCAAATACATTAGGTGACCATAGTGTAGGGAATAACCTTCCGAGGTTATACCTTATGGTCACGACGTTTAAGTAGTTGTATGATAGGTAGTTTATATGCCTTAGGTAAATTACCAGAATACCCTTTTCATACATAATTGGTAATTTAACATATGTAACCTAAACTTTTGTCACGTAACTGATTTTGTAACATGTTTAGGCATATAATACTTGTCATAGGACTAGTTAGGCGGTCCGAACGCGTTTCACGCGCACGATGCGTTCAAGTAGCATAAGCTACCTAAACGGATCATAATGGGTCAATAAGACTTAGGTTAAGTTTCATTTAGCATGTAGGCTTTGTTAAACCATATCACGTGAGTTCCAACACTCATTTGGTTTACAAACCCTAATGCTACCCAGTCTTCCGAGATAGGTCCGGTTTATTAACATAGTTACCTATACTAGGTGCCGTTTGATTCCGAGATCTATAGCATTACTTGGTGGTTATCTTTAGACAACTGAGCAATCTCAAGTGAGTACATAGACCCCTCTTTTACTGTTTTCCAAACTGTTTTGGGGTGGAACACATGTGCCTACTTGTTACTTTCATGCTTTCCTGTTTTCACATCATATACATGCTATGTTCGTTAGTACATTATAGTACATGACATTTCCTGCTAGGTGTGCCCATTGTGTGCATTACTTAGTACATTGTTTTACATGACATTTCCTGCTAGGTGTGCCCATTGTGTGCATTACTTAGTACATTGTTTTACATGACATTTCATGCTAGGTGTGCCCATTGTGTGCATTACTTAGTACATCGTTTTACATGACATTTCACGCTATGTATGTTCATTTGATTACATACTTAGTGCATCGTTTTCACATGCTCACATTTTGTTATGACATTTGGTTTGTTTACATGGGACAATACATTCATTAACATTAGCTACGCCGTTCGTTAGTAGGTAGTGGTACCATAGGAATTGACAACTCCCGTTCCGGACATCCCAGGGTAAGGGGACAGAAAGGAATGACCGAATTCGTTGACATAAGACAGATAGACCTTTAATTTGTTTAAAGGGTTTATCACCACAGTCGCCAGGCTTGGATGTATGCATTTTCACAATACCGCATAAATGTTCATATTAAATAGTTGCATGCATTTACACAAGACATAGCTTTGATTTAAACCAAGTTTTACTTCAATACTTTGTTTTTGTGCATATGGTTTAGTTGAGACATTTCACTTGCCATACATGACATTTTGACATAGACATTTGACATGGATATTTGACATAGACATTTGACATGGATATTTTGACATAGACATTTGACATGGATATTTGACATAGACATTTGACATGGATATTTGACATAGACATTTGACATGATTTACATCTTGACATAAACACTTTGACATATTATTCAATACATTTGACAATTTGGTTAAACATAGACTTCTTACATTGGTTGGTTTGGTTTGATTAAGTGATTAAGTTAACGATGCGTGTGTAATATGATACAAGCATGGTGGATACGCCGCTGGTACTTCCTATATATAAGTGTTTGTATGGTATTACATGGCGTAACGTTATTTGAATCATTTCAGTTTGAGACATAGAACATTTTATACAAATAACATACTTTTCACAAGACATTGATTTACAAACAACTTATCTTATACAAACACATTTTTACATGGTTATTTATTTAACCTGACATTTACTTATAAATATCATCTGACCTTATTGTTTTCAAATGATTTACAAAACAAAGCAAAGTACGGGGTTCATGATTAAACATTTTCTTAAACTCAAGTCATGAATCCTGTTTTCACAAAACCTATGTATCTCACAGGCATTTTTATGCTGACGTACCTATTTTCACATGTGTTTTCAGGTGCTTTTCCATAGGATGTTGATCATGATACTAGGGCGGACCTGTGCCTTAGAGACTTTAAAAGAAGATAGACTATGTTTAATTATGTTCTGAACTCTTTAATTTCCTGTTTGAAACAATGTAACACCCTTGTTTAATAAATAAAATACACTTTGTGTGCCATGGTTATGAAACAATTAATTCTGTCGCAACACGCCCCGATGTTTCCGCCACGATTTGTTGTTTTACGCGGTCGGGGTGTGACAGAAGAGTTGGTATCAGAGCCAATGGTTATAGGGAATTAGGTTGTTAGTAATGCTTTGACCTAGACTATAACTTTTCTAGGAACCTAACACAAGTTATCTTGTGTTTAGATCTTAAAACATGTACGTCACCTATCCTTAGGTGATTAACAAAACAAGGAACCAAAATTTTTTTTTTTCCGAAACGATTTTTGAAAAACAATCATCTGTTTTTGAATAAATTTTTACAAGGTTTTGAACCCTCAATTGTAAGGTTTTGAACCCTCTGTTATATGGTTTTGAACCCTTTTCAGTTTGGTTTTTGGCCTTGTGCCTTCTAATTTTCAAAAATCCCGTCAAACGTTTTGGGTTTTAAATAATGTGAACATGTGCAAACTGGAAGGGTGAATGCCTGTATTCTGGATTTTCTGTCTAGGTAAGCACTTCGTATACATCTCAAACAGACGCGAGACCAGTTGTGCTTACCTGGGAATTCTTGGGATGAGTGTTCACTTATGTCACACCCTGGCTTTTGCGGAAGCGTGGGTTTAATTGGTGTGACTTCTTAATACCATAGCAACAATCACAACAATGCTATATGATAGAATACGGATGTTCATCCATTAAAGTAGTTGAAAATGCATAACATATTGTCTAAAAACGTTAACCACAATAGACGTTACCAAAACATGACTTGTTTAAAGAGAATTCAAAAGACTCGACGATAAACTACCAACGACACAAGAATTGAGACTTGCAACTCGTCCAGGAAAGAGTTACACTTCCCAAACCTAGACTCCGGATGACATCCTTAAATGGTACGCAACTTAATCATGCATCACTCGCCAGATCCAAACTAATTCCCTGAAATACATGTAGTTTAAAAAGTCAACAAAGGTTGAGCGAGTTCATGTGTAAGTGAGTGTAATAAAAGCCTTTAAAATGTCTGTAAGTAAAATCCTTGGTATGTAGCAATTAAGGAAAAACCTGATCACCATTGGGTTGCAAAACCAATAGTATGTGTGAAATGATGCAGGAAGACTCAAACCTAGCAAATTTGTCTCCGGTATGAAGACATAGTCACCACTATGGGCCCCCGGCCTCATGGGTGTGGGCTCGCTACACCCAAATAGATCTATCACTTATGTCCCGTGGTCCTACTATGAGGATTAATGGCCTTAAGTGTTGTGCCCACCACTCACATGATCGCGTAATAAAAACCCTCCTTAAGCTAACCATACCATAATAAAAGTCTGTAAATATCTGTAACATGTATTTCACCCCCGACAAGTAAAACTGAAAATAGTTAAGAGAAAAGGGGGACATGAACTCACCGTAATGCGTCTTGAACCGAAACCTCAAAGTCTGACTGCTACACGACAACCTACACGTGCTAATGTCTATTAGACGAACGGGCCGTGCCTTGGTTTAGAGTTTAATATTTAGAGTGGTGTTACTTAGAGATTCGTGTGATAAATATTTGTCCGCTTAAGGTTATAGTGAATTATGGTCTTAGAAAGTAAATATTTACTAAGTGTTATAATTTCCGAAAATTTCGCCTTAGCCTCCTCTGTAACTAGAGGTGTCCATGCATAAAAAAAAAATAACATTTTCTTTTACAAGTATCTCATAAAGTGTTCCCACATAGCCAACCCGACAAATCTACATGCAATACCCTAACTATGACTTTTCAGATTTATTACACAAAACAGGACTGTTTTCGAGTAATTAAATAAAATAGTTATCCTTTCCCAAAAATCATCGAATTTTTACAGTAGGTCATATATAATCCACGATTTATTGTGTAAAAATTTCGGATATCAGTTCATTACCAATTTTATATAAAAATTCTTTTACTCAACTGCAATCAGACTTGATACATTCTGATTGCAGTTTTACGGAAAAATTCACTAAAAATCAATCGTGAGTCGGATTGTCGAAATTCCAGTTGGAGGGTCACAAAAACTTCAGTTACTATCTACAGTAAAAATTCCATGAACGGCTTCTGCTCAGGTTTTAAGTTTTGACTCAGATTTCAACACACTTTTTCAGCAGAAATATTTCAGCTTTGAGCTGTTGTCCGAAATAATACCTAAAAAATAGTAAACGGTCTCGAAAAATTACGATTCCAGTTTCATTAGTTCAGATATTCGAAATTACACAATTTAGACTCCAGAACTTAACTTTTTCGATTTAAAATGAACCCGTTACAGCCTGTTGAAGGGGCTGGAAAAACTCAATCAGCAAGCTGTTTTGGGTGTAGAAGTGACTAACAATGCATAAACAAAGACTCTAACCATGGCGTATCGAAGGATAAATGTTCAAACCTCAAACATGCATTACCCAACCCTAAACCATCCAGATTTCCACTTCAAACAACCCCTTAATCTAGGGTTTTTGTGCAGAATTTTAAGTTCATTCTTTAGTGTGCAAGCTTTGTGTGTGTCAAGAATAATCAAACAAACATAACAAGAATCAAAGTAGAACAAGAGTGTGGAGGGACATACTTCTAGCACAAAGCTAGGGTAGTAATCTTAGGACAAGATGATGGTGAAATGTTGATGACAAAGGCTAGAATCAAGCTTCCGTGAAGACCTTCAAACTTGCACTTCAAAGGATGAACCTTCAACCTTGCATGAGAGCTTTTGGAGAATAAGATGGGAGTGTGAGAGTGATGGTGATGATTTTCGGTTGTGATGAGGGAGGGGGGGGGGGGGGGGGGTATATGACCGAAATTTAGAGAGAGAGAAGGGAAGAGTGGAGTGTAAGAGTTGAAGTGATGATTATTTTTTCTTGGAATTTGAAGGATTTTCTTACAACATTGGCTATCCTTACAAGTCTTGCACAAGGTTTAAGCCAATGGGGAAAAGAGGCAAAAAAGAAGATAATTATGATGGGACCTTGGCTGATTTCGGTTGGGGGGGGGGGGGGGGGGGGTTTAGTGTAAATATATTGGTAATTAGTAGGTAGTAAACTAGAAGGTTAAGGGTATTTCCAAGTATAGTGGGTATGTGACACGTTCTAAAGTGCGTAGGGATTTCTCGTGACCAAAAATAATTAAAAATGATAAAAATAATATTTTTGAAAATATTTTGGTGTCCCGGAAAATGTCTGGTTGTTCGGTTACGTATCGTTCCGTTAAAGCGTTTAATCGTACCGTAAAGTGTCTTATGCGCATCTTTTTGTAACGAAAACATTCCTGGCACTTAGGAAAGTACACAGGACCACTCTGTAATATTTGTGTAAAATAAAATGCTGAATTTTATAAAAGAACGCGGAATTCTGTATTTAACGCATGTTTTAGGCACTTCCCGACACTATATCTATCACCTAATGACGCAGTCTTATGGTCCTCATCTCCCTACACTACAAACCAGTGTAGTACTCTATCCCTGGCTCATACTGGCCATAATAATATTGTCTGTCTAAGTGCTGGCATTGTCAGCATTATTTCTGAATCAACCGTTCAGTGTGTCAACTGTGCTAAGTGCATCAAGTATGTCACTAATGTAGGTGTGTAATGAATGGAGCGACTGTATAAATATGATGCAGGTATATATGATATGGAATCATAAAGCAGTCTAAATTATCAGTTGTAATTAAGCACAGTAATTAAGCACGTAATTAAGATTAATTAATTTTGTACAGTACCTGAAATTTGAGGGTTGTCACATTCTCCCCCCGTTAAGAAAATTTCGTCCCGAAATTTTAGGTCCCTACGCCTAGTTGCAGGGGTCTTAGGGAATAAATGTGGGTACTTGGCCTTCATACGATCCTCACGTTCCCACGTGAATTCTGGCCCATGTCTAGCGTTCCATCGTACTTTGACTAGCTTGACACTACTCCGGCGTGTCTTGTTAGTCTTCCAATCAGTGACCTCAACAGGTTCTTCAACAAAGTGGAGTGTGTCGTCGATGTGAACTTCGTCAGCAGGAATAACAACAGTGTGCTTAGTTGGACTCCGTTTCAGGTTCGATACATGGAATGTATCATGAACGCCATTGAGTTCAGCAGGCAGGTCCAACTTGTATGCTACAAGCCCAATCCTTTGCAGGATTCTGAAAGGGCCAATGTAACGCGGATTCAATTTTCCACGCTTCCCAAAGCGTGTCACACCCTTCCAGGGTGAAACCTTTAACAAAACCATATCCCCAACTTGATACTCCACGGACTTCCTGTCTGGATCTGCGTAGGCTTTCTGTCTGTCGCGAGCCGCCTCGATGCGTTTTCGAATTTGCGCGATCTTGTCTGTCGTCTCTTGAACGATTTCGGGACCAGCGAGCTATCACCAGCATCAGCCCAGCATAGTGGTGATCGACACTTGCGTCCGTAAAGAGCTTCAAATGGCGCAGCTCCAATACTTGTGTGGTAGCTGTTGTTGTACGAAAATTCGACCAATGGTAAATGATTATCCCAGCTACCACCTAGATCCATTACACATGCTCTCAGCATGTCCTCCAACGTCTGAATAGTTCTTTCACTTTGGCCATCAGTTTGCGGATGAAATGCCGTGCTCAGATTCAACTGCGATCCAAAAGCTTCTTGGAAGGATTGCCAAACCCTTGATACAAATCTCCCATCTCTATCTGAGATAATTGAGAGAGGCACTCCATGACGTGCCACAATCTCTCGCATGTAAATCTCCGCAAGTTTACTCGTGTTGTCTTTCTCTTTGATCGGCAAGAAGTGTGCAGACTTTGTTAGACGATCTACTATTACCCAGATCGTGTCGTGGCCCTTGGGTGTCTTCGGCAGTTTCGTTATGAAGTCCATAGAAATTTGTTCCCATTTCCATTTGGGTATTTCAGGTTGCTGCAGGAGACCTGAAGGCTTTTGGTATTCGGCTTTTACCTTGGCGCATGTCAAGCATTTACTAACATATACCGCAACATCGCCTTTCATCCTTGGCCACCAATAGAAATCCTTAAGATCTTGGTACATTTTATCCGCTCCTGGATGAATTGAGTATCGTGACTTATGGGCTTCGTTGAAAATGACCTTCCTCAATCCACCAAACAGAGGAACCCAAATTCGTTTCATGAAGCACAAGGTTCCTTCCTCGTTTGGTACTAACTGCTTTTCCATCCCGCGGAGGTATTCATCCTCGATGTTCCTTTCTTTGAGAGCTTCTCTCTGCGCGGCACGAATGCGCAAAGGGAGGTCTGTCTGGACGATCATCTCCAAAGCCCTAACCCTTATGGGCTTGATCCTTTCCTTCCGACTTAGGGCATCGGCGACCACATTCGCCTTCCCTGGATGATACTTGATCTCACAATCGTAGTCATTCAACAGTTCAACCCAGCGTCTTTGCCTCATGTTGAGCTCCTTTTGATTGAAGATGTGCTGCAGGCTCTTGTGATCAGTGAAGATCGTACATCGTGTGCCGTATAAATAATGTCACCAGATCTTTAATGCAAACACCACCGCGCCCAGTTCCAAATCATGGGTGGTGTAATTTTTCTCGTGTATCTTCAATTGACGTGAGGCATAGGCTATAACTTTCTGGCGTTGCATCAACACACAACCCAAACCTTGACGTGAGGCGTCACAATATACCACGAAGTCTTCCGTGCCTTCGGGTAGAGATAGAATCGGTGCGTCACAAAGCTTGTTCTTCAATAACTGAAACGCTTCTTCTTGCTTGTCACCCCAATCAAACTTCTTGTCTTTCTGCGTGAGTGCGGTCAGGGGTTGTGCTATTTTCGAGAAATCCTCAATAAACCTTCGATAATAGCCAGCCAAACCTAAGAACTGTCGAATCTCAGTTGGCGTCTTTGGAGTCTCCCAATCCTTGATTGCCTCGATCTTTGTGGGATCAACATGAATTCCATTTCCATTTACCACGTGCCCAAGAAACTGGACTTCGCGTAGCCAAAACTCACACTTTGAGAGCTTAGCGTATAACTTCTCCTTCTTGAGTAGCTCTAGAATAGCTCTTAGGTGTTGTTCATGCTCGTCCTTTGTCTTCGAGTAGATTAGAATGTCATCGATAAACACGATCACAAACTTATCCAGGTACGGCTTGCAAACTCGGTTCATCAGGTCCATAAAAACTGCCGGTGCGTTTGTCAATCCAAATGGCATAACCAAGAACTCGTAATGTCCATAACGAGTTCTGAACGCCGTCTTCGGGATACTTTCCTCTTGTATCCTGAGTTGATGGTATCCTGAGCGAAGATCGATCTTTGAATAGAAGCTTGAACCTTACAGCTGATCAAACAGGTCATCAATTCTCGGCAAAGGATAACGGTTCTTGATAGTCAACTTGTTAAGCTCGCGGTAGTCTATACACATACGAAAGCTACCATCCTTCTTTTTAACGAACAGGACCGGAGCTCCCCAAGGTGAGAAGCTTGGTCTGATGAATCCTTTATCTAATAACTCCTGGAGTTGTGTCGACAATTCCTGCATTTCTGATGGTGCAAGTCTATAGGGTGCCTTGGCTACAGGTGCGGCGCCTGGAACCAAGTCAATGTGGAATTCGACTTGTCGTTGCGGCGGCAATCCTGGCAAGTCTTCTGGAAAGACTTCGGGATATTCCCTTACGACTGGAATGTCTTCAATCCTTGGCTCAGCAGCTTCTTTATCCACGATGTGTGCCAAAAAGGCAACACACCCCTTCCGTAAACACTTTCTAGCTTTCAGACAGCTAATGATTCTTAGCGGCGCATCACGCTTCTCCCCGTGTACTATGATCATTTCTTCATCCGTCATTGGGATGCGGATGGTCTTCTCGTGACAAACGATCTCGGCCTTGTTGCTCGATAACCAATCCATTCCCACTACCACGTCGAAGCTTCCCAACTCGACTGGTAGTAAATCTAGCGTAAACTCGTGTCCTCCCAGTTCTATCTTGCATCCCCTGATGACTTCTCCCGTTTCAATTAATTTCCCATTCGCTAATTCGATCGAGTATGGAACGTCTAATTTACTAGTGGCCAGCCCAAGTATATTCTTAAACTCTAATGATATGAAACTATAATCGGCACCAGTATCAAAAAGAACAGATGCAAAGCGTTGGTTTATAGGGAACGTACCGGTGACAACGTTCGGATCTTGGCGCGCCTCCCTCGCACCAATGTTAAAGATTCGGCCTTGCGCCTGATTCAGCTTTGGGCAGTCTCTTTTGAAGTGCCCAGTGTCTCCACAGTTGAAGCATCCTGGCCCTCGGCCATTTCCATTACCATTTCCACCACGATTTCCGTTGGTTCCTCGATTTCCAGCTTGATTTGCGACATTCCCACGATTACCATTTCCCCCGTTATTTCCTTGTGGCCGGTTTCCATTGCCACGATTGTTGTTATTGAAATTCCTCTAGCCACCTTGGCCCGATCCAACCCAACATGTTTCCTTTGAATGACCCGTCTTTCCGCAGGATTCACACTTTCTGAGTCTGCACGGGCCGGGATGGTGGAATTGACAAATACCACACTTGGGCAGAGTGCCCATGTAACCCTTTCCTCTGTTTTCATCACCGGTTCTGGCCCTGGCCGGTGTGCTCGAATCACCCCTCTTGCTCGCATTGCTCGTACTCTGCCTAAAGTTAGAAAACTTCCGTTTGTTATCACCAGCTGACTCGGCATGAGTCTCCTTCTTCTTGGTTTCAGAAATCGAGAACTTGTCCAACCTTATCGCCTCCTCCGTAAGTGCCACACTAACGTCAATTGCTTCCGTAATTGTCGCTGGTTTGGACGTGGTTACCATACTCAGAATTTGGGGTGCTAATCCCCAGATAAAACGCTCGATCCTTTTGAACTCCGGTGTAACCATATAAGGTACCACAAGTGACAAGTCGTGGAATCTCTGAACATATTCTGCGATTTTGGGACCGTCCATCTTTAAATGCCAAAACTCTGTTTCCAGTCTCTGGATCTCAGCTCTGGAGCAATACTTCCTGCGCATCAGCTCTTTCAGTTCAGCCCAAGTCATGGCGTACGCTGCGGCCTCTCCAAGGGTTTGAACTTGGAGATTCCACCATGAGAGGGCACCGTCAGTGAAGAGCCCAGAGATGTATGTAACTTGTTGTCCCGGCGCACATTTGCTCATTCTTATTGTTGTTTCAGTCTTCTCGGTCCAGCGGGTAAAAGCCACGGCACCTCCAGTGCCATCGAAGTTTAGTGGCTTGCAATCTAAGAATTGCTTGAAAGTACACCCATTCGGGGGGTTGTTGTTGTTATTGATATTTCCGCTTGATCCTGGTTGGGATGCGGCATATTGCGCAATAGCAGCCGCGATGATCCCCTGTAGTTCGGCCTGGTTAGTCGGCATGCGTACTTCACGTCGTGGAGGCATTTTCTAGAGGATGTTTCACGTGGGTCAGGTCATAGTAGCATTCAATCATATGTATATGTAGTAACATTCATTATTTACACAACATCTCATGTCATAACCATAACAAATAATCAACAATGCATGAAATTTGAAGACTTATAACTTAAGTTTCATAAACAAAATCACCATTTTAGTCTCACAATCACATCATGTGTCAAAATATATTAAGGGCTACATCACCCTTGTCCGAGTACAATAACCAATAAATCAAAAATTAAAACGTGGTCTCAAAAGGTCTTCAGAATCAAGAAGGTCTTCATAATCATGGCTCGAGCACTGTCTTCCTACCAGGAGTAGCCTGTCTGTAGAAGATCTGGAATCCCTGTTGCCCCGAATATATCCCTAAGCTGATGGTGGAGGAGGAGGTGGAGGAAAATGCGAAAAGAGTAGACTGCGCATAAGCAGCCAATCCTCCTCCATAGCACGATAAGATCTCTCTAGCTCCAGCATGCGCCGGGTCAGCGCCTCCTGTTGCATCATAAATGAAACAAGAATATCCTCGGTAGAAGGCCCGACATGGTAGGGGTGATGTGGACCTGTAGGTGGCATATCCTGGGGTGATGACCATAGAGGTGGCTCGCCCATTGGAGCTGAAACCGGATGAGTCGTGTGCGGGGTAGATGGAAACGGTAAGGTAGTATGGGAAAAATAAGACATGAAGGGGGCAGTAGATGACATGGATGGGTCAAAACCGGGATAAGGAAACTGTGGCATAGGCTGGCTATCACTGGTCGCAAATGGTGTGTGGCTGGGGGGGCTGTCTCGACGATCCCTCCCCAGGTTGGGGTGGGGGAATGTCCTGTAGGAAGGTAATCTGGTGATCGATAGGCTGGATATCTGTGGGGTGCGGGTGGAATAGCGGGGTACCAGACGTATGTGGGTGGGTAGGTGGGGGACCGGGTGGTGCAGTAACAGGTGCGGTAAGGGGGGGTAACAGGGGTCACGTATGGAGGGTAGTCATCCTCCTCAAGCCACCCATTCTGGGTGTCAGCGTATCTCTGGTCGATATGGGTAGCAAGAGGGGCCAGATCATCAAAGATGGGGTCAGGTATGGGTGCTATAACTGGGATCTCAGCAGAGGATGGTACAATGGTATGTGCATCAGTGACAGGGGGTGCAACGGCTGGTGCATCCTCAGGAATGGGGTCATGAGCGAGGACGGGCTCTGGAATAACGGGAGCAGGCATAGCAGGATCCTGATCATCCGGGAGAACAGGAGCCTCGGCAGGCTGCTCCTCAGGAACCAACTCATCCTCCATATCGGTATCCTCATCGTAGTTAATGCGAGGGAAGTTACCGAATCCTAACGGTGGGTAAGAGGAAGCTACTGACTCATCGGAATCTGAGGCTGACGAGTCGGAGTGAACCTCCATGTCAGGAAGCTCAATCATGGGAGCAACGGGGTCAACAACTGGAACATCGACAACTGGAACGCCGTCCTCCACCGGGGCCCCACCATCCTGGTCTCCCTCCGGGGGACCCTCGATGGGTAGAACGACATCATCACCGGGTAACACATCGAGAGGCTGTTCCTCAAAGGGAACTGCTACAAGAGGGAGAGGAGCAGGGATCGGGACAATGGGTAGATCCTCTCCTGGCGGACCATCAGCTAAGGGCATATCGTCCCCGAAGTCTGGTAGGGCGAAGGGCTGAAAATCGTCTTCGTCTGTGCTCGTGTAGTCTGAAGTGAAGACTCCCGAGTCTGTGGCCATCTCGTCATCTGAAGTAAAGGCCATCGGGTCGCTCGTATTAGATACTCCGCTGCCGGAAGATGCCATGGTGTCTGTAACACAACCACAACATATGCACACAAATAAGGTAAGCATGTAAACAATAATAATGAAATTATGTATGCATCCTAGTCTTTCCATAATATTCCTCCAAATCTCTAAACCGAACTCCCTAGTCTCTCAGACTACCCTGGTCTCCAAGACCAATCTCCCAGTCTCTAAGACTAAATCTTTCCCAATCTCTAAGATTGAACTCCCTCAGTCTCTAAGACCGAAATAAAATTTTTGAAAAGTGTATTTGTGCCTTTTTGTTTGTAAAAATGTTTGTGCCCTGGATCTGGACTTTTAGTGTATGCAAATGTAAAATGTTTGAAAACATTTTCGTGAGAGCCCTAGTGATCATAGTCTAGACTCGAGGATGAATCCTAGTTCGCTATGATCGAGGCTCTGATACCAAGCTGTCACACCCTGGCTTTTGCGGAAGCGTGGGTTTAATTGGTGTGACTTCTTAATACCATAGCAACAATCACAACAATGCTATATGATAGAATACGGATGTTCATCCATTAAAGTAGTTGAAAATGCATAACATATTGTCTAAAAACGTTAACCACAATAGACGTTACCAAAACATGACTTGTTTAAAGAGAATTCAAAAGACTCGACGATAAACTACCAACGACACAAGAATTGAGACTTGCAACTCGTCCAGGAAAGAGTTACACTTCCCAAACCTAGACTCCGGATGACATCCTTAAATGGTACGCAGCTTAATCATGCATCACTCGCCAGATCCAAACTAATTCCCTGAAATACATGTAGTTTAAAAAGTCAACAAAGGTTGAGCGAGTTCATGTGTAAGTGAGTGTAATAAAAGCCTTTAAAATGTCTGTAAGTAAAATCCTTGGTATGTAGCAATTAAGGAAAAACCTGATCACCATTGGGTTGCAAAACCAATAGTATGTGTGAAATGATGCAGGAAGACTCAAACCTAGCAAATTTGTCTCCGGTATGAAGACATAGTCACCACTATGGGCCCCCGGCCTCATGGGTGTGGGCTCGCTACACCCAAATAGATCTATCACTTATGTCCCGTGGTCCTACTATGAGGATTAATGGCCTTAAGTGTTGTGCCCACCACTCACATGATCGCGTAATAAAAACCCTCCTTAAGCTAACCATACCATAATAAAAGTCTGTAAATATCTGTAACATGTATTTCACCCCCGACAAGTAAAACTGAAAATAGTTAAGAGAAAAGGGGGACATGAACTCACCGTAATGCGTCTTGAACCGAAACCTCAAAGTCTGACTGCTACACGACAACCTACACGTGCTAATGTCTATTAGACGAACGGGCCGTGCCTTGGTTTAGAGTTTAATATTTAGAGTGGTGTTACTTAGAGATTCGTGTGATAAATATTTGTCCGCTTAAGGTTATAGTGAATTATGGTCTTAGAAAGTAAATATTTACTAAGTGTTATAATTTCCGAAAATTTCGCCTTAGCCTCCTCTGTAACTAGAGGTGTCCATGCATAAAAAAAAAATAACATTTTCTTTTACAAGTATCTCATAAAGTGTTCCCACATAGCCAACCCGACAAATCTACATGCAATACCCTAACTATGACTTTTCAGATTTATTACACAAAACAGGACTGTTTTCGAGTAATTAAATAAAATAGTTATCCTTTCCCAAAAATCCTCGAATTTTTACAGTAGGTCATATATAATCCACGATTTATTGTGTAAAAATTTCGGATATCAGTTCATTACCAATTTTATATAAAAATTCTTTTACTCAACTGCAATCAGACTTGATACATTCTGATTGCAGTTTTACGGAAAAATTCACTAAAAATCAATCGTGAGTCGGATTGTCGAAATTCCAGTTGGAGGGTCACAAAAACTTCAGTTACTATCTACAGTAAAAATTCCATGAACGGCTTCTGCTCAGGTTTTAAGTTTTGACTCAGATTTCAACACACTTTTTCAGCAGAAATATTTCAGCTTTGAGCTGTTGTACGAAATAATACCTAAAAAATAGTAAACGGTCTCGAAAAATTACGATTCCAGTTTCATTAGTTCAGATATTCGAAATTACACAATTTAGACTCCAGAACTTAACTTTTTCGATTTAAAATGAACCCGTTACAGCCTGTTGAAGGGGCTGGAAAAACTCAATCAGCAAGCTGTTTTGGGTGTAGAAGTGACTAACAATGCATAAACAAAGACTCTAACCATGGCGTATCGAAGGATAAATGTTCAAACCTCAAACATGCATTACCCAACCCTAAACCATCCAGATTTCCACTTCAAACAACCCCTTAATCTAGGGTTTTTGTGCAGAATTTTAAGTTCATTCTTTAGTGTGCAAGCTTTGTGTGTGTCAAGAATAATCAAACAAACATAACAAGAATCAAAGTAGAACAAGAGTGTGGAGGGACATACTTCTAGCACAAAGCTAGGGTAGTAATCTTAGGACAAGATGATGGTGAAATGTTGATGACAAAGGCTAGAATCAAGCTTCCGTGAAGACCTTCAAACTTGCACTTCAAAGGATGAACCTTCAACCTTGCATGAGAGCTTTTGGAGAATAAGATGGGAGTGTGAGAGTGATGGTGATGATTTTCGGTTGTGATGAGGGAGGGGGGGGGGGGGGTATATGACCGAAATTTAGAGAGAGAGAAGGGAAGAGTGGAGTGTAAGAGTTGAAGTGATGATTATTTTTCTTGGAATTTGAAGGATTTTCTTACAACATTGGCTATCCTTACAAGTCTTGCACAAGGTTTAAGCCAATGGGGAAAAGAGGCAAAAAAGAAGATAATTATGATGGGACCTTGGCTGATTTCGGTTGGGGGGGGGGGGGGGGGGGTTAGTGTAAATATATTGGTAATTAGTAGGTAGTAAACTAGAAGGTTAAGGGTATTTCCAAGTATAGTGGGTATGTGACACGTTCTAAAGTGCGTAGGGATTTCTCGTGACCAAAAATAATTAAAAATGATAAAAATAATATTTTTGAAAATATTTTGGTGTCCCGGAAAATGTCTGGTTGTTCGGTTACGTATCGTTCCGTTAAAGCGTTTAATCGTACCGTAAAGTGTCTTATGCGCATCTTTTTGTAACGAAAACATTCCTGGCACTTAGGAAAGTACACAGGACCACTCTGTAATATTTGTGTAAAATAAAATGCTGAATTTTATAAAAGAACGCGGAATTCTGTATTTAACGCATGTTTTAGGCACTTCCCGACACTATATCTATCACCTAATGACGCAGTCTTATGGTCCTCATCTCCCTACACTACAAACCAGTGTAGTACTCTATCCCTGGCTCATACTGGCCATAATAATATTGTCTGTCTAAGTGCTGGCATTGTCAGCATTATTTCTGAATCAACCGTTCAGTGTGTCAACTGTGCTAAGTGCATCAAGTATGTCACTAATGTAGGTGTGTAATGAATGGAGCGACTGTATAAATATGATGCAGGTATATATGATATGGAATCATAAAGCAGTCTAAATTATCAGTTGTAATTAAGCACAGTAATTAAGCACGTAATTAAGATTAATTAATTTTGTACAGTACCTGAAATTTGAGGGTTGTCACAACTTATAGGCGAGCATGTCTTCATTATACATTATTTCTGACCCATTTACTTTGATTAGTCACTGTGTGTCGTTTGTTTGCTTTGTGATACGGACGAATGACCACCATCTTTGCTTTTGTTGATTTTGTTTCATCTCATTCTTTTCATCCAATCATCTCACTCGTTTCTTTTCATGTTTTCCTCTTTTAGAATGCCTCCTCGACGCGAGAACCAGATAGCTACTGCCGAGCTGGCAGAAATTATTGCGCAGCAGATGGCTGCTCAGTTTCCAAATCTCTTTGCTCAATGGAACCAAGCCAACAACAACAACAATGTTCCATGCAAATACAAGGATTTTAACCAGGCTAAACCACTCAAGTTTAGTGGTTCTGAGGGAGCGACTGGGCTTTTTCAGTGGTTCGAGAGCATAGAGAATACTTTTCGCCATGTGCAGTGTCCGGATAATCGCAAGGTCGAGTTCTCCTCGAGCGTATTTCAGAAGAGGGCTTTGACATGGTGGAACGGGGTTATGAGAGACCGGGGTGCAGAAGTTGCTCTCGCACAGACATGGGCTGAACTTAGAGCCCTTATGATGAGGGAATTCTGTCCTCGCCATGAACAGCGAGCGTTGGAGAAAGAGTTTGATGTTTTGAAGCAAGATAGTGGTGAGCACAGGGCTTATACTGATCGGTTTGAAGAATTGAGTCTGCTTTGCCCAACAATGGTCACCCCACTCGACAAGGCTATCGAGAGATACATCGATGGCCTACCTGACTCGGTACAAGACATTCTTACTGGTAGTGAACCTGCCACACTCCGTCAGGCGATCGAGTTATCAGCGACATTGACTGAGTCGCAGATTAGAAAGGGAAAGCTACACAGGAAGGGTGACAAGGGCAAGAAGCAGTCGGCTGACAAGGAAGATAGCAAGAAAGGTCAAAACTTGAATGGAAAGAACTCTGGTTCTTCGAAGAGGTCAAGGAAGCGTAAGGCTTCCCAAAATTTTGCTATCACTGCCCAAGCTAATCTGGCAGCTCCCAACCAACCCGCACAGCTTCCAGCAAAGAAACCCTATACAGGGAATGCACCTTTGTGCAATAGATGCAACAGTCACCACCAGCCACAACTTCCATGCCGTTTCTGTACTAACTGTGGGAAATCAGGCCATCTCGCCAATGTTTGTCGGTCTGCTCAGAATCCCGCGGTTCAGAACCCGGCTCAACAAGTTGCTCCGCAATAGGGTCAAGCAGCACGACCACAATACCCACCAGGTGCTTGTTACAATTGTGGGGATCTGACCCACTATAGAAATCGGTGCCCAAGACTGGCGAACCAGAACCAGAACCAGAACCAGAATCAGGCTCCGGCTCCGGCTCGAGGCCGAGTTTTTAACATGAATGCCAAGAGGCACAGGCTGACGATAATGTGGTGAACGGTACGTTCTTTATTAATAATCAGCCTGCATCTGTTCTTTTCGATTCTGGTGCCGATAAGAGTTTCGTGTCTTTGACTTTTGAACAAATGCTTCGCGTGTCTAGAACGAAACTAGGCAAATCTTTGACAGTAGAGGTTGCTAGTGGTGAACCCATTATTCTTGATTCTGTTCTTCACAACTGCCAGTTGAATCTTAACGACCATCTTTTCCTATTGACCTCGCGCCTATGCAACTTGGAAGCTTCGACGTTATTGTGGGAATGGATTGGTTATCCAAGCATCACGCAGAGATAGTTTGTTCTAAGAAGATTGTTCGTGTGCCACTTTCGACAGGCGAGATCCTGCAGGTTCAAGGTGAGAAGCCCACCGGTGGTCTCAAACTCATGTCTTGTTTTAAAGCTCGGAAGTATCTGCAGAAGAACTATGTGGCTTTCTTAGCACATGTTACAGAAGATAAAGGCAAGGGTAAGTCTATTTCAGATATTCCTGTCGTTCGGGATTATTCTGAAGTGTTCCCTGAAGATTTACCTGGTCTACCTCCAGCACGCCAAGTCGAGTTCCGCATTGATCTCGTACCTGGTGCAAATCCCATTGCCAGAGCTCCATATCGTCTTGCACCGTCTGAGATGCAAGAGTTGTCTAAACAGCTTCAGGAGCTCTCTGACAAAGGTTTTATCCGTCCCAGCTTTTCACCTTGGGGTGCTCCCGTTCTTTTTGTCAAGAAGAAGGATGGATCCTTTAGGATGTGTATCGATTATCGTGAGCTTAACAAGCTTACCATCAAGAATCGATATCCCCTACCTCGCATCGATGATCTCTTTGATCAGTTACAAGGCGCTTCTTATTTTTCAAAGATCGATCTGCGTTCCGGATATCATCAACTTCGGGTGCAAGAAGAAGACATTCCGAAGACAGCATTCCGTACTCGTTATGGACATTACGAGTTCACAGTCATGCCATTCGGTTTGACTAATGCTCCTGCTGTTTTCATGGACTTAATGAATAGGGTCTGCAAACCTTATTTGGATCAGTTCGTCATTGTTTTTATCGATGACATCTTGATTTACTCTAAGACGCGAGCTGATCACGAGCAGCATCTTCATCTTACTCTGGAACTCCTGAAGAAAGAGCAACTTTTCGCCAAATTCTCCAAGTGCGAATTTTGGCTTAAAGAAGTTCAATTTTTGGGACACATTATCAACGAACGAGGTGTTCATGTAGATCCCTCCAAGATCAGTGCGATTAAGGATTGGGATACGCCTACTACTCCTACTGAAGTTCGTTCTTTTCTTGGTCTAGCGGGTTATTATCGCCGCTTCATTGAAAACTTCTCTAAGATTGCAGTTCCTCTAACTGCTCTAACTCAGAAGAAAATGCCCTTTTACTGGGGATTCAAACAAGAGGAAGCTTTTCAACACCTGAAGCAGAAGCTTTGCGATGCGCCTGTACTATCATTGCCTGAGGGTGATGATGATTTTGTCGTGTATTGTGATGCATCTAAATTGGGTCTTGGCTGTGTTCTAATGCAAAGGAACAAAGTCATAGCCTATGCATCAAGACAATTGAAGATACATGAGAAGAACTACACCACTCATGATCTTGAGTTGGGTGCAGTTGTTTTTGCTCTCAAGATCTGGAGACACTATTTGTACGGTACAAAATGTGTGGTTTTCACTGACCACAAAAGTCTTCAGCATATCTTCAACCAGAAAGAACTCAACATGAGACAGCGACGTTGGGTTGAGCTTTTAAACGACTATGACTGCGAAATTCGCTACCATCATGGTAAGGCGAATGTCGTGGCTGATGCATTGAGTCGTAAGGAACGTACTAAGCTTCATTGTGTACGTGTTCAATCTGTTATTCAAGCTCGATCCGATATTCAAGCCTGCATTTCTCAAGCTCAGCAATCTTGTGTTTCACAAGGTTTGATGGATAAGGAATTTCCCTATCACATAACACCTGCTCTTGAACTGAAGGACAATGGATCATATTATTTCATGGACCGTTTGTGGGTCCCAAGCCAGGATGATCTTCGTACCTTGCTTATGGATGAAGCCCATAAGTCTCGCTATTCTATTCACCCGGGCTCAGATAAAATGTATAAGGACCTTCGTACTCACTATTGGTGGCCTGGTATGAAGAAAGACATTGCCTTATACGTATCCAAATGCCTTACTTGTCTAAAGGTTAAGGCTGAACATCAGCGTCCTTCGGGTTTATTGGAGCAACCAGAGATCCCAGTTTGAAAATGGGAAAACATTACTATGGATCTTGTTACCAAACTCCCGCGCACAAAGAAAGGTCATGATGCCATCTGGGTAGTCGTAGATCGTCTTACAAAGTCAGCGCATTTCTTGCCAATCCGCGAGGATTTTCCTACTGACAGACTTGCTCAAATCTATGTAGATGAAATTGTAGCTCGACATGGTGTTCCTTTGAACATCATTTCTGACAGAGATGCTCGTTTCACTTCTCATTTTTGGAGAACCATGCAATCTGCTATGGGAACCCAACTTAATCTGAGCACAGCTTATCATCCGCAAACGGATGGTCAATCTGAGAGAACAATCCAGACTCTGGAGGATATGCTAAGAGCTTGTGTGATCGATTTTGGTGGTAGCTGGGATTCACATCTTAAATTGATTGAATTCTCCTACAACAACAGTTATCACACTAGCATCAGAATGGCTCCTTTCGAAGCTCTCTATGGTCGAAAATGTCGTTCACCAGTCTGCTGGAATGAGATTGGCGAGGCTCAACTTACTGGACCTGCCCTCATTTTAGAGACAACTGACAAGGTCAAGAAAGTTCGTGATAACCTTCAGGCAGCTAGAAGCCGTCAGAAGATTTACGCGGACCCAAAACGCAAAGCCTTGGAATTTCAAGTCGGTGATCGAGTATTACTTAAGGTCTCACCTTGGAAAGGTGTGATCAGATTTGGAAAGAAGGGAAAACTTTCACCTAGATACGTTGGACCATTCAAGATCGTCGAAAGAATCGGAAAGGTAGCCTACAGACTTGAGTTACCTCCTGAACTTGGAAATGTTCATCCAACTTTTCACATATCAAATCTCAAGAAGTGTACAGCTGATGAGAACTACTCCATACCGCTTGACGAAATTCGTGTTGGCAAAACACTGAAATTTGTTGAGAAACCGGTGGAAATCATGGAACGTGAAGTCAAGTGGCTTAAACGCAAGCGCATTCCTTTGGTCAAAGTTCGCTGGGAAGCTAAACGTGGACCCGAGTTTACTTGGGAACGCGAAGATCAAATGAAAGCGAAATATCCGCATCTTTTTCCACGAGTTTCCTCTAAATAAAATTCGGGACGAAATTTCCACAAGTAGAGGAGACTGTAACAACTGTGCTTGTAATCACTATGAACAGTTCTGTTATCAATAAAACAATGTTATTTGATTCCAATGTTTGTTTTGTTATGTTCTACATTTTTCATGTTTTGACTTTTATCCAATTTCAAACTCTACATCGCTTTCTGGAGAGTTATACGCAAACTAGTGCGTAAACGTACTCAGTTTAATGCGAGAAATACTCCGGAACATCAACATATACTCAACATACCTTAAATAACCTTTACATAACTTAGAAATAAGTTTTGAAGGCTTTGGTATGGCAAAAACAAGTTAATTCGCTTACAGGGACTAAATATGACAAACTGCGAAAGTATGTCAATTTGAACTGTAACGAACATTCCGGAACATAACCATAAGTTAAACACACCTTAAATATCCTTTACATAGCTTAGAAATCGGCTTTGAGGGGTTCGATGTGCTAAAATAAACTTTTGGGACATTCAGGGACTAAAAGTGTCAAAAAGTGCACAAGTTTGCATTTTCGCGCATAACTTACGTTCTGAATACATCTGGACATCCAAAAATTTATGAAAGCATGACTACATTATATTTTAGTGTTCGCCATAAGAAAAATCCATTCGTTGCGTCATTTGGATCGTTTTTCGCGCTTATGCGCATTCCGTCGTAATTAAGCGAACATCGCGTTCGTACGACCAAACGAACCATCATCCGGCATATTTTTGAGTATGTTTTGAGTTCCCTATACTTTAACTTCATTTTAGAGCCTTGAAATGAGGTTAACGGGGTTCAAACGCATCGAAAAAGGGCTTAAACACGTGCAGGGACCATTGCTGCCAATTTTCAAACATTCTGATTCAGGGGAGGTGCTCGCGTAGCGCGACGCCTATGGGGCTACCTGTCGCGCTACGCGACTGACTATCTGGGCAGATTCAATGTTTCTAATTACAAGTTGCAACTAATTGATTCTTAACCACATGTTTTAAGTTGATGTGTCACTAAGATAAGGAGCATATGTGGTTCCATAACATTCCGACAAGTGTACGCACGAGATTCGATCACGTTATTCAAGAAACGATCCTAACGGTTACCCGAAAACTATATATACCCCATGCCTTTCATTATTTTAAAGCACTAGAATCTTATTAGTTGTGTTCTAAGTTGAAACCTTGTTTCATACCTGAACTATACTGATCTAGATTAGCATTCGGGGACCCTTCGCAAGTATTCTTTCGTTCTTTTCCTTATTTTTACTGCTTTTCGAGTCAGAAAGTCAAACTTTGTTTGACTTTCAGCGTTGACCAGTAATGGTCAATGCGAAGTTCGTTAGAACTTCACAACGTGATTGTAATCACGATGGTCATAGTCCCTTGGGACTATGCCTACTGATTACCACGTTGTCTAGGGTCGTAGGGTAAGCGATCTAATAAATCGCTTATACCTCGAACCCGGCCCAGTTTGGTCGATCATTAGGATCCGACCAAATACATTAGGTGACCATAGTGTAGGGAATAACCTTCCGAGGTTATACCTTATGGTCACGACGTTTAAGTAGTTGTATGATAGGTAGTTTATATGCCTTAGGTAAATTACCAGAATACCCTTTTCATACATAATTGGTAATTTAACATATGTAACCTAAACTTTTGTCACGTAACTGATTTTGTAACATGTTTAGGCATATAATACTTGTCATAGGACTAGTTAGGCGGTCCGAACGCGTTTCACGCGCACGATGCGTTAAAGTAGCATAAGCTACCTAAACGGATCATAATGGGTCAATAAGACTTAGGTTAAGTTTCATTTAGCATGTAGGCTTTGTTAAACCATATCACGTGAGTTCCGACACTCATTTGGTTTACAAACCCTAATGCTACCCAGTCTTCCGAGATAGGTCCGGTTTATTAACATAGTTACCTATACTAGGTGCCGTTTGATTCCGAGATCTATAGCATTACTTGGTGGTTATCTTTAGACAACTGAGCAATCTCAAGTGAGTACATAGACCCCTCTTTTACTGTTTTCCAAACTGTTTTGGGGTGGAACACATGTGCCTACTTGTTACTTTTATGCTTTCCTGTTTTCACATCATATACATGCTATGTTCGTTAGTACATTATAGTACATGACATTTCCTGCTAGGTGTGCCCATTGTGTGCATTACTTAGTACATTGTTTTACATGACATTTCCTGCTAGGTGTGCCCATTGTGTGCATTACTTAGTACATTGTTTTACATGACATTTCATGCTAGGTGTGCCCATTGTGTGCATTACTTAGTACATCGTTTTACATGACATTTCACGCTACGTATGTTCATTTGATTACATACTTAGTGCATCGTTTTCACATGCTCACATTTTGTTATGACATTTGGTTTGTTTACATGGGACAATACATTCATTAACATTAGCTACGCCGTTCGTTAGTAGGTAGTGGTACCATAGGAATTGACAACTCCCGTTCCGGACATCCCAGGGTAAGGGGACAGAAAGGAATGACCGAATTCGTTGACATAAGACAGATAGACCTTTAATTTGTTTAAAGGGTTTATCACCACAGTCGCCAGGCTTGGATGTATGCATTTTCACAATACCGCATAAATGTTCATATTAAATAGTTGCATGCATTTACACAAGACATAGCTTTGATTTAAACCAAGTTTTACTTCAATACTTTGTTTTTGTGCATATGGTTTAGTTGAGACATTTCACTTGCCATACATGACATTTTGACATAGACATTTGACATGGATATTTGACATAGACATTTGACATGGATATTTTGACATAGACATTTGACATGGATATTTGACATAGACATTTGACATGGATATTTGACATAGACATTTGACATGATTTACATCTTGACATAAACACTTTGACATATTATTCAATACATTTGACAATTTGGTTAAACATAGACTTCTTACATTGGTTGGTTTGGTTTGATTAAGTGATTAAGTTAACAATGCGTGTGTAATATGATACAAGCATGGTGGATACGCCGCTGGTACTTCCTATATATAAGTGTTTGTATGGTATTACATGGCGTAACGTTATTTGAATCATTTCAGTTTGAGACATAGAACATTTTATACAAATAACATACTTTTCACAAGACATTGATTTACAAACAACTTATCTTATACAAACACATTTTTACATGGTTATTTATTTAACCTGACATTTACTTATAAATATCATCTGACCTTATTGTTTTCAAATGATTTACAAAACAAAGCAAAGTACGGGGTTCATGATTAAACATTTTCTTAAACTCAAGTCATGAATCCTGTTTTCACAAAACCTATGTATCTCACAGGCATTTTTATGCTGACGTACCTATTTTCACATGTGTTTTCAGGTGCTTTTCCATAGGATGTTGATCATGATACTAGGGCGGACCTGTGCCTTAGAGACTTTAAAAGAAGATAGACTATGTTTAATTATGTTCTGAACTCTTTAATTTCCTGTTTGAAACAATGTAACACCCTTGTTTAATAAATAAAATACACTTTGTGTGCCATGGTTATGAAACAATTAATTCTGTCGCAACACGCCCCGATGTTTCCGCCGCGATTTGTTGTTTTACGCGGTCGGGGTGTGACAAGAATGATATGCAGCAACTAAAGGCCAAAAAAACAAACTCTGAACCGGCCTGGGGGGGCTCGCGCTACGCGTAGCTGTCAGGGGGGGGGGGGGCGTCGCGTAGGACGACGCCTCCAAAACTAATAAAATTGAACCTTAGGCCTAGATGCTACGCGACTGGCCTAGACGCTACGTCTAGGTCCATTTTTCACAGAAGGTTTCAAAAAATTGGAGCTTTCATTCCTTAGAATTTTTTTCAAAAACTTTCCCATCCATCCAAAACTCCCAATTTTTTTTTCTAAGTATCAAATAAACATACCTGGTGTTATGGGCCATTTTCTGAGCGTATATATCCTGACTAATATCTTGCTTTTGACTGTTTGCTTCTGATCAGGATACTGGATCGGGATATTGGTAACATCCTGGGCGATATCCTGGTGTTAACTAAATTGATCACGTGCAGGTTAGAAGCTGTGGGTCACTAACGGTCAGATGGACTTCTTCTCCTTAAGACTCGGGCAAATCTGTTATTTGAGAGACGTTGAGCCTGGAAGACCAGGTCTACAACGTTCAAGTGGGGAATATCCGCCGGATCCCGGTTTAATAGGGTAGTTTGTTACATTTCTTTTACTATAAATAGATGGATCGGATCAGTTAAGGCACTCACTTTTCCATTCGCACACTTTAGCTCTCTAGCTTCTAGCAAACACTACACACAAACACTTGTATTCAAATTATATTGTAACACCTAGTTGATCCGCGTCACATCCTGCACTGTATCCTGATATTCGAAGTAATAGAAGAACAAGGCAGCTGCGATTGTCAGCTCTCGAGGTTTTGTGCCGGCGATCTAGATTGATCAAGGGCTTTCCTCGTACATCACGTGTCAACCTTTACTTTTTTGCTCATTGTTTGATCACAGATACAACTCTATATCCTGAGCCGTATCCTGAAACTGTTTTTGCAATTAATTTGATTAACATTTTTTCGACACTCATTTCTAGCACACTACCTCACTTAACTAATTTGATCACTTAATTGCTTCGGTAATTTTTGACCAAAACAATTTGGCGCCCACCGTGGGGCAAGTGGTGCTATTTTTACTAAAAACCTTAGTAAAATCATTACTCGGTTTTCTTTTGTCAAAACTTTTTGCTACATTGTTTTCAATGGCCTCGAGATCAAACATGAGCTCTTCCACCATGTCTGCTACGACCTCTGCAACAATTGTTTCGGTGCTTCCACCTCCTCCTCCAAGAATGCAAGCTTCTTCACACAGAACTGAGAGTCATGTGGCTCGGGACTGTACAGGAACAGATGAGGCAGCAGCAGGAAACTAATCGGATGCTGATGAGAGAGATACAACTCTTGAAATCCGGCCCAAGTAGACCTGCTGAAGAAACTGTCACTCCTATGCAGCCTATGGCTTTGAACTTCAGTTCTGCAGTTTACACTGAGGATAATCGAGGAAATATCATGCCAAGCCATTCTCAGAATCATACTCCTGAGATACCCTCCTCGGTCAGGATGTCAACTGTGAGGAGCTCAGGATATGCTTCAGGATATGGCCAGAATCCTCAGACCGGTAACATGTCAAATAATAATACTCTTGCTACTAACAATAATGGGTCTTTGCAGGATGCAGGTATGACGTCAACATTTACTAGGGAGCTTCAGAAATTGAAGGACATATATCCAGTGTACCTGGAGTGGTCCAGCCAATTCCGGAAGTATCCCAAGACAGCCACAGGATATCCCGCTTTGCATATCCTATCTTTGGGGTAAAGGGTTACCCCGGTGATTCTATTATAGACAACCGCCAAATAAGTACAAGTAGTGAGGATGAGTTCCCCACTAGTTCATATATAGGACATGCCCCATATATGTAAGCAAAAACAAAACAAACCAACATACCAACTCAAACTAGCCTACTACAATCATGATATGACTAACTAGTAGACAAACTAAAAAAAAAAACAAACAACGACGTCAACCGCCATCATCAAAAATGAAATTGCTACCAACCGGCAGCCCCTTAGCATGAAACAGAAGCCACGTATCCATTGGACTTTATGTGAGAGGTGCTTGCCCCTGTACTGGAAGCCGTAGGATGTGTACCCGATGTTAAAAACTCATTTGATTCATCATATACAACCTCTGCCTCGTCATCATCAGACTCCTCATTTAGCTCACGTCCCCCTTTATATCTCCCCTGGGGAGAACCCCCATTCCCCTCAACGAACCCAAGAGCACTAAACGAATTGTGTGTTTGAACCTTGGATGAACTAGTGCACCTCGCATTCACGTAGGAAGAACTCACTGCCTTTTTCTTTTTATCCACAGGTCTATATTCAAACTTGGGCTTTTGATTGTTAACTTGAAAACCGCTCTTCTTTACATTCTTCTTTGTCTTGACTTCCGTATAACCATCCTCATCTACTTTCGGACTGTTTGTAGGAGGTTTCACTGTCAATCGAATGCATTTCGGACACTCCTCAGAATCATGCCCAAATATACAACAGTGGGCACATCTCGGTGGTTTCCATTCATATTCCACCCGAATAGTCTCATTGACATATTTGTTCTCATCCAACTCAGGAATAGCTATGGTTAGAACCTCTTTAAAATCATGTTCAGCAGATACTTCAATGAGAGCCCTAGCATAGCTGCTCCTTCCCCAAGCCTCGTTACACATATCAATTGTATACGAATCCAACCTCAACGGTGACCCAATTTTAGATGCCAGCATGCTTAATCCATCATCAGTATACGCCACTATAGGAACCTCATGCAATTTAACCCAAACCGCAACCTTTTTAATATCTTCTTTTTTAAGAATACTTGTAGGGGACCAAGTGTTGAGAAAAAGTGGTTTATTACGAATAAGCCACGGACCCCCTTCAAGCACGTTATTCATACCCTTTCTGTCTTCAAACTTGAAGAAGAAAAACCCATTCGAGTTCATCATAGTTTTCTGAAGACCATGTTTCTTCCAATTTGTTCTCACAAAATATTCAACAACTGGATAAGCAATTCTATCCCCCAGGAAGTAACCATAAAGAGTATTCGCTAACTTGTTGTTAACCTGACGAACAGAATCGATTGGTAGGACAACATCCACTCCATCCAATGAGATATCCGACTTTAGAGATCGAAAATTAATATTAGGGACTTGATCAGCCGACTCATTAGCATTCATTGCTGAGTTATCAACATTCTGATTTTGATTTTGAGTTGTCGAACCTAAATCCACCTTAACACCTCCCTGATCAGCTTGTTTGTTTGACACAACATTAGCATATGATTGATGTTGAGAATTAGCTCGGGAGCTAGGACTAACATCATTCAATGGAAGCACAAAAGCTACTTTTCGTTTATCAAAAACCTTGGCATATTGCTGATTAGGAGAATCTGAACGACCAGTAGCGTGTTCAACATCATTCAATGGAAGCATAAAGGTTACCTTCTTATTCGGTTCAGAAACCCTAGCCGCCAAGAGGGATGTTTGTCTTGGCTCAAACAGTTTCCCATCGATATTCCTGATTTTCCTTGAAAGAATGTCTGATTTATCTGCAATCTGATCATCCATAGCAACAGCCACAGATAACAATGCCGACACCGTAGATGAAACACCAAACCAATCAGAAAAACAACGAAGAAGAAACGCCAAAACCCTAAACTGAATATTTGCCGCTGAATATGATTTGCCGAACCCTAATTAGCAGCCGCAAATCCCTTCGACAATCAGAAATCAAATAAAAAACGAAACCCTAAATACAAATCCTAATCTTATTGCAACTGATTATCTTCTAAGGATCGATTGGTAAATCCTAAGATGATAACCAAGCTCAATCGAGAATAGGAGGATCAAAAACTGTTAGGGTTTCACGAGAATGCCCAGGTCGCCAAATTCGCCCAGAGAGACTTCATTCTCAGATTCTCTAGTTTTTGCATATCCTATCTGTGATGCTGAAATCCCAAAGAGATTTCAAACCCCCAACATGAAGCTGTATGATGGGACTACGGATCCTGAAGAGAATATTGCCCAGTATAGGGAAAGAATGGAGATTAACCCTATCCCTCCGGACCTCAAGGAAGCATGCTTGTGCAAGGGTTTCGGATCTACCCTGACAGGATCAGCCTTAAAATGGCTGTTAAATGTTCCTCCTCACTCAATTACTTCGTTTGCTCATTTGGTTAATTTATTTAATAGTCAGTTTTCTTGCAGCCGGAGTTTTGAGAAACTAACCAGTGATCTTTACAGGATAACTCAAGGACCTCAGGAATCCTTGAGGGATTATGTGAACAAGTTTAGTCGGGAATCCTTGGATATCCCACATCTTGATGTTGCAACAGCTGTGCAGGCCTTTAAGATGGGATTACAAAAAGATTCTCAGTTTTATCAGGATCTTGTAATGAATCCCTGCATGAATCTCGACGAAAGCTCGTAACAGGGCCTTGAGATATATTTGCTTGGAAGATGACAAAAAGATGCAAGAGAGGATGAATTCTACCTCGACCTATGAATCAACAAACAGGAAATCAGAATCCTCGTATAAACCATATCGCTCTAAGCCATATGGCAGAAGTGACAACAAGAAAGTGAATGCTGTTGAAGACGAGGATCCTGAAGAATATCCTGAATTATCTGAATATTGCTTTTCTGTTAACATACCTGAGTTAATGTACGCTCTAAGCCATATGGCAGAAGTGACAACAAGAAAGGTGGCCTCGTAAGAATCAACAAAAAGCTGATTGGAAGGATAAATCCAAATGGTGTGCCTTCCATGAAGATTTCGGACAAGTAACGGAGGATTGCATTGCTCTAAAGAAATAAGATACCTATTGAGCAAGGGGTATCTGAAGGATCTACTGGGAAGAAAGAAGAATAAAGGGCAGGATCCTGAGAAGGATCCTGAACGAGTAGCATCACCCCCAGCAGATGCCAAAATAATTAACTTTATTTCAAGAGGATCCGACATTTGTGGGACTTCGTATTCTGCGGCCAATAGACATGCAAAAGAGGCAAAGACTGAAAGGGGAGACAAACCAGCCAGGATGACTACCCTCACAAATGATAAAGACAGTGATGACAGGGATACTGTACAGGATCCTCACCACGATGCTCTCGTAATAACATTATATGTTGCTAACCATTTTGTACGCATGATATTAGTGGATAATGGCAGCTCTGTCAACATAATTCAGCTGGAAACATTGAAGAGGATGAAGGTATCTCCAATGGACATTACTTCAAAGTCCACCGTGCTCGTTGGTTTCAGTGGAGAAGCTAGGAATACCGTAGGGGAGATAAAGTTACCAGTATATGTTGAAGGGGTCAACTCGATACAACGTTTTTGTGTGATGGACTCCCTATCCTGCTATAACATCATACTAGGCAGGCCATGGATCCATGACATGAAGGCTGTGCCATCAACTTATCATCAGTGCATCAAGATCCCCACCCCTTGGGGGGTTGTCAAGGTTGATAGTGATTAGCAGGAGGCGAAGGAATGTTACTCATCCTCAATGAAATCCTCAACCAAGCCTAATGCAGCATAGCAATTAAAGATGCGGGCCCAGGATATCGTGGAGGCTTCGGAGCAGGATGTAAAGAAAGTTATCCTGGATCAGGATAATCCGGATATCTCGGTGCTCGTAGGAACCAATATCCCTCAGGATATTGAAAACCAATTGACTAATTTTTTGAAATGCAGGATGTCAACATTCACATGGAAACATGAGGATATGACAGGTATTTCCAAGGATATTATAACACATAAGCTTGGTATTGACAGGTCATTCAAGCCGGTCCAACAAAAGAGAAGGAAATTTGCTCCGGAGCGAAATGCGATCATCCAAGAGGAAGTTGAAAGACTACTAAGAAGCAAGATGATTAGAGAAGTGAAGTTTCCTAGATGGCTTGCGAATGTAGTCGTGGTACAAAAGAAAAATGGGAAATGGAGAGTTTGTGTAGACTACACAGACTTAAACAAAGCCTGTCCAAAAGACCCGTTTCCTCTACCCCATATTGATTCAATGGTAGATGCTACCGCCGGCCACGAAATGTTAACCTTCATGGATGCCTGTTAGGGGTGGATTTCTAAATGATCAGTGATCCTCATTTACTATTGGGTTTAGTGATCCTCAATTCTGTCTGAAGTAGTGATCCTCAGAAGTGTTGCAGGATCAGGATCATGGATCATCATAAGGATCCTTGTACTAACGGTTGTCTACTTTGAATTCGAAATTGTTTTGCAGGAGTATGAGCTTGGACTTGGTCTTGGCGATATTCCTGGAGCATATTCTATGTATATTCCGCACGTGCTTGGCCAGAAGTGGACGTTATGGAGTCGTGGAGGACTTGCACCATTTGCGGAATGTTAGTTAGAGTAGATATTTTCCATTTTTAAAGGGGTAGCGAGCTAGTTAGAAAACACTTGGCTATTTTTGGCTACACACACACTCATACAACTGCTCTCACCAGCTCTCGTTAACTCACTTGGCGATTGCACACATTTTTACACAATACACTATAGTGATCCTTGTACTTAGCTCGCTATCATCCGAAGTTGTTGTTAGGGGAGGATTTTCTAACAATTAGTGATCCTTACTTGTTATCCTAATAAATGATCCTTACTTCTGTGACAGACAGTGATCCTCAGAAGAGCTTCAGGATCAGGATCATGGATCACCTTAAGGATCCTCATACTAACGATTGTTTGTTTGTATTTCGTATTATTTTGCAGGAGTAACAAGCTTGACTTGGTCTTGGCAACGTTACTATGGAATATTCCACGGGTATTTCGCACACGTTTGAGTGGAAATGGACGTTGTGGAGAACGTGGGAGCATGGCACAAAAGTCGGATAGTTTGTTAGCATAGTTAACTTCTATTTTTAAAGGGGTGACGAGCTAGTAATTAGAACATTTAGCCATTTTCAGCTACACACACTCTCGTACAATTGCACTCTTGAAGCTTTCGGCAAACACTTAACAGTTTTCACTCACTTTTACACATTTCACCATAGTGATCCTTGTACCTAGCTCGTTACTATCCGAAGTTGTAAACATTTACTGATTTATTTGAGCTTGGTGATCGATAGTTTCCATCACCCGGGGTTTTTTGTGCCGGAGATCAACTCTTGATCAAGGGCTTTTTCCCCGTATAAACCTTGTGTCACTTGTTATTTATTTTTTATAGTGATCCTTATTGCTATAAACCAATTCAAGCATCATACCCCGTAACAGAGAGTTTGGTTGCATTATCCTCATCAGATTTTTTGACCAAAACAGTTTGGCGCCCACCGTGGGGCCATTGGTGCTTCATTCCGAAGAAGTTTTTCTGTTGGTGATCATTCCGGTTCATTGCATACAAATACATGGCTTCATCATTGAAGAATACCTCTACTGCAATGTCTGCGGTCAATTCATCTCAGGGCATTCCACCTTTACCTCCACCACCTGCTGGATCTCAGAAAAATGCTGAGAAGAAACCAACTCCCATTTTCTCCAAACCTCCAACTTCTTCTGCTTCTTATACTCCTACTACTAGTGACTTGTTTACTCTGATTTTGCAGATGAAGGAGCATATCCAGCAGCAGGATAAGACCAATGAAAGAATCCTTAGAGAAATTGGAGACATCAAGAAACAAAAGAGATCGACAGAGGATCATTCCCCACTAATGCCCAGATCTTTGAGTTTTGATACTCCGGTTATAACTTCTCAGCCTTCAGCGGTTCCAGACGTTCAATATGTTGGAGGACCAAAAGGAGTGCATTACGGGTCATCAGCAATGACTCAGGCTTCAGGGTTACACTTTCAACCATCAGGATCCCATCCTCAGCATATAGGATCCTTTGCAAGCTCAGGAGGATACTCGGGAGTGCAGCAGATTCAAGGGTACTGGCCGTTTCAAGGATCCTCCCAGGTTCAAGGATCCTCCTATGTTCCAGGATCCTCCCAAGTTCAAGGATCCTCCTATGTCCCAGGATCCTCCCAGGTTCAAGGATCCTCCCAGGTACAAGGATACCCACAGTTTCAGGGATCCTTCCAGATGCCAGGATCCTTAAGAAGTTTGCAATCAGGAAGTTCCGACGTCCATCAGGGGGATTTCATTCCAATGCAAACCATTGCTTCTACTGGTCCATCGGTCATTCCAGAGCCCCAACAATATGGATTAACATCCATTCTTCCTAATTTGAATCCAATGGGAGGTAACACTTTTAATAATTCTTATACTACTAACCATGGCCTTATGCAGGATCCAGGTATCAACCATGCCATGGCCAGAGAGTTGCAAAAGTTGAAGGATATGATATCAAGTGTTCCAGGAGTGGTCAAACCTATCCCAGAGATTGCAGATGGAAGCCATAAGATATCTCGTTTTGCACCACCAATTTGTGATGCTGAGATACCCAAAAGGTTCCATGTGCCAACCATGAAGCTGTATGATGGTTCAACGGATCCTGAGGAACACATAGCTCAATACAGGGAAAGGATGGAGATCAATCCAATCCCAGAAAGGTTAAAGGAAGCATGCCTGTGCAAGGGATTCGGATCAACTCTTACTGGATCAGCTCTCAAATGGCTGCTAAGTCTTCCTCCCTACTCTATTACCTCATTTGCTAATCTAGTTAACCTATTTAATAATCAGTTTTCTTGTAGTAGAAAATTTGAACGATTAATTAGTGATCTATATAGGATAACCCAGGGTCATAATGAATCATTAAGGGATTATATCACTAAATTTAGTAAAGAGTCCTTAGACATTCCCAACTTGGATATAGCCACGGCTGTTGAGGCCTTCAAAATGGGATTGCTTAGGGATTCATTGTTCTATGATGATCTTGTTATGACACCATGCAGGAACTTAGATGAGGTAAGAACCCGGGCCCTTAGGTTCATCCGGCTAGAGGATGACAAAAGGATCCAGGAGAGGTTAGCAGGATCCTCAAAGCAAGAGAAGCAAGGATCCACATTCAAGAACAAGTTCAGATCTTATAATAAGTCCGATAACCAGAATGTGCATGCTGTTGAACAAGAAGAGGATGATGAGGATTATCCTCCAATCTCTGAATATTGTTTTTCTGTTGATAACAATGAACTAATCCTTGCGATGCAGAATTTAGGTGATAAAGCCAGATGGCCTAGAAAAAATGACAGAGCAGCTGCAACCAAAGATAAATCAAAGTGGTGTGCATACCATGAAGATTTTGGGCATCTCACAGAAGAATGCATTGCACTAAGAAAGGAAATTGGATACTTGTTAAGCAAGGGGCATCTAAAAGAATTGTTGGGTAGAAAAAAGTCAAGGACTCAGGATCCTGAAAGGATCCCTGAGAAAGCTCCGGCCCCTCCAGCGGATGCACAAGTAATAAACTTTATTTCTGGAGGATCAGACATTTGTGGCACATCCTTCTCAGCAGCTAAAAGGCATGCAAAGGAAACTAAAATGGATAGTGGAGAAAGACCCGTTCGAACATCAAGTGTCTTCGAAGGAAAAGTCATAACCTTTGATGAGGATGATCGTGTTGATATCCAGGATCCTCATCACGATGGTTTAGTTATTACTCTTTTCATTTCTAACCATTTTGTCCGCAGGATCCTTATAGACGGAGGAAGCTCAGTGAACATTATCCAGCTTGATGTTCCAAAGAAGATGGGTATCCCTGAATCAGATATCATACCAAGATCCTCCGTGCTTGTGGGATTTAGTGGCGAAACTAAGAATACCCTGGGGGACATTAAGCTCCCAATATACATCGAAGGCCTACATTCTTACCAAAAATTTTGTGTTATTGACTGTTTATCTTGTTGTAATGTTATCCTTGGCAGGCCCTGGATACACGATATGAAGGCAGTCCCATCTACTTATCATCAATGTGTGAAGCTCCCTAGCCCTTGGGGAATAGTCAAGATTGATAGTGATCAGCAGGAGGCTAAGAATTGCTATACTTCATCGATGAAACCAGCCTCGAAGTCAAGGGAGCAATAGCAATCAAAGTATCCTCCAAGGGATGTCTTGGAGGCAAGAGAGCAGGATGTGGTAGAAATCCTCATGGATCCTCATGATCCTGAATCCAAAATCTACATCGGATCAGGGATCCTTGGCAAAATGAAAGAAGACCTCGTATCCTTCCTCAAAAGGAGGAAAACTACCTTTGCATGGAAGCATGAGGATATGACAGGTATATCTAAGGATATTATCACTCACAAACTTGGCATCGATAGGTCCTTCAAACCAATCCATCAAAGGAGAAGGAAATTTGCACCAGAAAGAAATGCCATTATCCAGGAGGAAGTAGAGAAGTTACTCCGAGCAGGTATGATTAGAGAGGTCAAGTATCCAAGATGGTTGGCCAATGTGGTTGTTGTTCAAAAGAAAAACGGAAAGTGGAGGGTATGTGTCGATTTTACCGATTTAAATAAGGCATGTCCTAAGGATCCTTTCCCATTACCCCACATTGACTCCATGGTGGATGCAACTGCGAGTCATGAACTGTTAACTTTTATGGATGCTTCATCTGGATTTCAACAAATCCAAATGGAACCATCCGATCAAGAGGATACAGCCTTCATGACTCCAACTGGTATATATTGCTATATTGCTATGCCGTTCAGACTAAGAAATGCAGGTGCAACTTATCAAAGGCTAGTGAATATGATGTTCAAGGATCAGATCGGTCAAACTATGGAGGTTTACATAGACGATATGGTGGTAAAATCAATGAAGGCTGAGGATCACCTAAGAGACTTGGAGGAAGCATTCGATATCCTTGATAAATATAATATGAAGGTTAATCCTTCAAAATGTCACTTTGGTGTTAAAGCAGGCAAATTCTTAGGATACATGGTGACCAAGAGAGGCATTGAAGCTAGCCCGGAACAAATCAAAGCCTTAGTGAATATCAAATCTCCGGCCAATGCTAAGGATGTCCAAAGGCTAACAGGCAGGATAACAGCTTTGAACAGATTTATATCCAAATCCTCAGAGAAGTGCAGAGAATTCTATGATATCCTGAGGAAGAACAAGAAATTCGAGTAGACTGAGAAGCATGAAAGTGCCTGAAGAGCTCTTAAGGATTACCTATCCTCGGCCCCGGCTTTGATGAAACCGGAAAAAGGAGATGTGTTATCCTTATATCTTGCGGTATCCTCAAAAGCAGTAAGTGCAGTCCTTGTTAAGGATCATGAAGGTACATAACATCCTGTCTATTATGTAAGTAAAAGTTTACTTGATGCCGAATCCAGGTATTCACACCTTGAAAAGCTTATTCTTGCATTAATTATGGCATCTACTAAGTTGAGACATTATTTTGAAACTCATGTTATTGTTGTTAAAACTAATTTTCCAATTAAGAATGTCCTCAGAAAACCAGAGATGTCAGGAAGGATGGCTAAGTGGGCAGTGAAGCTTAGTGCCTATGATATAAGATATGAGCCTAGGACAGCCATCAAATCCCAAGCATTAGCTGATTTCAGTAGTGATTTACAAAAAGAAGCTGAGTTAGAAGTCCAGCAGCTAGAGGAGACCATGGATCCTTGGATACTCTATACTGATGGATCCTCAAATGTCAAAGGCACAGGGTTTGGAATACTACTAAAATCGCCACAGGGGGACATAATACCCCACTCTATAGCTTGTGAGTTCCAAACCACTAACAATGAGGCTGAATATGAAGCCTTAATTGCTGGTTTGCAAATTTCTAAGCATATGGGGATCAGGTATCTTGAGGTACATGTAGATTCATTGTTAATTACGAACCACTTTAACGGATCCTATGCTGTTAAAGGTGAAAAGCTAACCAAATATTTAGAGATAGTCAAAGAATTGGCACTCTCTTTTGTTTCCTTTAGTTTGACACAGGTACCAAGGGAAGAAAATACAGAAGCTGATGCATTGGCTAACTTAGGATCATCTTTGAAGATCCCGGAGGATATAAGTATCCCCATTATCCATATCTTGGCTCCTGCCATCGAAGATCATGTGGCCATGGAAATAGGGCAAGATTCTGCAATTATCCCTAGTGAGGATACTCAATCCCATTCAGGATCAGGATCATGGATCTCACCAATCATGAAATACTTACAACACGGAGAGATTCCTACAGGAGAAAACCCTAGGGCTTTCAAAATTAAGGTATCCCAATTCACAATTTTAAATAATATGTTATATAGACGATCTCTTGCAGGACCGTACTTAAGATGCATTGAGGATCCTGAAATCCAAGAAGTTTTAAAAGACTTCCATGAAGGAGATTGTGGAAACCACACTGGGGGCAGGGCGTTATTCTCAAGGATCCTGAGGACAGGATACTACTGGCCAACCATGAAGAGAGATGCTGTGGAATATGCTAAGAGATGTGATCCTTGTCAGAGACACAGCAATATCCTTCATCAACCAGCTGAATTTTTGCATCCTATATCCTCCTCTTGGTCATTTATGAGATGGGGTATGGATATAGTTGGTAAGCTCCCTAAGGCACCTGGTGGAAAAGTATTCATGCTTGCTATGACTGATTACTTCTCCAAGTGGATAGAGGCTGAAGCTTTTGCCCAAGTCAGAGAAAAGGAAGTTATATCCTTCATTAAAAGAAATATTATAACTAGATTTGGTATTCCTTCTGAAATTATATGTGATAATGGTTCCCAATTTATTGGGGGCAGAACTACTAACTTTTGTGACAGCTGGGGGATTAAGATGATAACATCAACACCAGTCCACGCAGAATCATCCAACAAGATCATCATCAGCAATTTGAAGAAGAAGCTTGGATCCAAGAAAGGGAAATGGGCAGAAGAACTACCTTATGTGCTTTGGGCTGATAGGACAACCCCTAAGAATGCTACTGGTCAAACGCCATTCTCTTTGGTATTTGGGGCAGAATCAGTGATCCCAACAGAAATGGTGGTTCCAACTGCTAGAACAAGTACCCGTGATCCTGAGGAAAATGATGAGAACTTGGCTCAAGACCTGGATACTATTGAAGAAATCAGGGATCTGGCTAGGATATGGATGGCCAGTTATCAACAAAGAATGGCTGGTGCTTACAACAAAAATGTCAGGATCAGGAAGTTTCAAGTTGGAGATATGGTATTAAGGAAAGCATTTCAGAATACTACCAATCCTGCTGATGGAAAATTGGCCCCAAAATGGGAAGGCCCTTATTTGATTGAAGCTGAAGCAGGTAAATGGGCATATAGATTGCTAACCATGGAAGGTGATTTGCTACCAAGAGCTTGGAATGCTGTCCACTTGAAGAAATATTTCATGTGAGCAGGATCCTCATGGCACAGATGATCCTTATGTTAGGGGTATCCTTGAAGGATCCTTAAAGTATCGGTGATCCTTACTTTGGTAATGTCCTAATCCTGAACTATTTCATTTCCTTATTTTCTCATATAAGGATAAGGATCATGTGTCCTTTATCCATCTCTCACGTGATTTTAAGTTTTGAAAGTTCAGGTATCCTTAGCAAAATGTTGGTTATCTGCAGAAGCAATCCGTTCCTTGGGTTTAACCCCAGTTATTTGGGCTTGACCCCAGTTCCGCCTGTAGCGCATGATGATCCTGGTATAGTTCAAGGCAGTGGGACCAGTACTCGCTTTAGGGGCTGATAATTCCATTGTACTGGCTATACCTAGGATCCTACGTATAATGGTAGACGTACCATACATCCGTTCCTAAGGTTTCTAACGTTTTCACGTTAGCTAAGGTTTTGACATTTTCATGTCACTAAGTTTGGATAGTCGCCAGTTAGGGCCATACTCCAGTTTACATACGATCCTTGGGCTTGTCCCCAGTTATCCTTGGGCTTGTCCCCAGTTGCTAACTCTTATCTTATATTGGCTTAGTCCCAAGTTATGCTCTATTTCAGGTCCTTGAAGATAAGCAACTAGGGATCCGTGATCCTTACTTCTCTCTAAGGTTTATCTTATAGTTATCCTGATTATGGTTAGGATCCTAACTTGGATCCTCAGGTATGATCCTTAACTAATTTTAATTCTATTCATTGTTTATTTGAACAACCCTTAAAATTTGACAACTAAACTTGTGATCCTTAAAATATATCACTTTTTGGGATTCTTCAACTATAGGATATTTGATCATGGATCATATCCTAAATATTTTCAATCTAACTTATTCAAAATTGCTTATTCAATAACTGTACATCAAAACAATTGAGAATTAAAGAGACAAAAAGGATAATAATACAAGATAAGCGACAAAAGATTAAGGTTTTATTTATTAACAAAGGATTAACCCTTAAAAGGTTGTCAAAATTACCTACCCCGAGCATCTACCAGCAATACGTGGCCCGTCCGCTGGGTAGGTAAAGGGTGTCCATGATAATAGGTTCAAAGTAGTGCAGGAATATAAAGGCGGCAGGATCACAATGGCTTCATCCCCCAAACAGAGGATCCCTCCACCATTCGCAATCCTGCCTATTGTCTGAAGGATCCTAGATCCTTAATCCTAAAAACTATTGTTCAGTACAAACCATTAAATTGTTCAGTAAAACAACCATCAAACTAAAAAAATTGGGCTCCGGCTATGTCTAGAAATTTCCATCATCGCCCAATCATGCAGCCTAAACCTTCCCTGCATCACCACCTCCGGCTCCACTTGCTTCACCACCTTCACCCTTGCTTCCAGCCTCGATCGTCAGGATCTCTTCAGCCTCCTCTTCATCATCCAGTTCAGCCAGCCTTGCCTTCCAGCCTTCCACATCCCAGGTGCTCTTGTCAAAGGCAGGATCCTGAGCTTCCAAGGCCATTTGCAGCTTGGTCTTGTACATTGCTATGGCGGCAGAGACTTTGGCGTCTTCGGTGAAATCATGCTTCTCGTAGTCAGCATTAACCAGCACATTGGCCGTCTCCTGTTTGGCATCCTGGAGTTCCTTCTGAAGATCAGCAATTTTCAGGTCCTTTAGCAATGCAACCTGCTGGAGGTCGGCAATCTTCCTATCCTGATCCTCAACGTGGCCAACATAGTCCTCAATCTCAGCGAATTTCTGCAAAGGGGATAAAAGATAAGGTCAGGACCAAGTGATCCTCAAATCAGCAGGATATGTCAGCAGGATATATGAGCAGAGATAGTGATCCTTACATTGTTGAAGTACTCGAGGAATTGGTGGCGGATTAGAGGCAGACCCTGCAGATCCTCAGCCTCGGAGGCCTTTCTCTTCTTGACTCCCTTTCCTTTGAGGGGTGCCTTGGGGACTGAAGCTGTCGGGCTGATAGGAGCCTTTCTTTTGGAGGATCTGACGGTGGTGAGATCGGTGACACTGAACTTTGAAGCAGACTTGGTGGATTTTCCAGCACCTACACAACCAAAATAAGATAAGTATCTTTACTTCACTTATATTTCACTATTTATTTAAATTTTGAAACAAAGATACTTGACATCGTGACAGAGCCTGAGGATACCTCCTGAGAATCCTGGGTGGTTGTCTCGAAAGTTCTTGTTTCAGGATCAAGTCTCTTGAAAGCGGCGAGTCTCTCTTTGGCAGCAGGAGACAGTCTGAGGTGTGAAACGGTGATAGCTGCATAACAAGAAAGCAAAAGTATATAAGTGATCCTTATATCAAAAGAAGGTTCTCTGGTGATCCTTCTCAGGATCCTCCATCCTACCATGGGTAGCCCATTTCCTGGGTAGATCCTTCCCGACAGAGATAGAATCTCTCTTGACGAAAAAGAAACGTCGCTTCCAGTCATTATCATTCTTGTTAGCTTTGAAGATCGGGTGTTCCTCACCAGGTTTACGTTTGAACAAATAACGATGAGAACCAAAGGTAGTAAGATCATACAGCTCTCCCAGCTCTGACATTCCTAGGTCTATCCCTACCTGCTCGATGATCCTTTCAAGGGTATACAAAACCCTCCAGATCATCGGCATGGCTTGGATATAAGAGATGCCGGTTAGGGAAAAGAAAGATTGGGTGAAGGCTGGAAAAGGATATGTATAGCCTATGGTGAACAGAGTGACAGGAAAAGCAATCCAGTTGTCGAAAATATGATCACTCAGGGCATTGGGATCAAAAGATTTAAACACGGTGTTCGCCGGGAAACAGTGGCGGATCCTATCAATCTGTGGATCGGTGAAACAGCAGCGTTCTTTTATGGAATCTTCGATGATCCCCTGGCTCTTCAGTGGGCTATTTTTCGGGTGATCCTTAGCTGGGGAGTTCCGGAGCAACATTTTTGACAGAATGATGGAAAGAGACGGAAAACAGAGCAAAAGAAGGAAGAAGATGAAGAGAGAATACCTGTTTATCTTCGGATGCAGTTATAAAGGGAGTATCTCTGAAATTTAAATGCAAACGATCCTATCTATATCTCCTATTTATAATCATGATTGTGCAGGGTTGTCACTTCTGTGACGTCACAGTTGCAACGGATAGTTCTACATCAACGGCTATATTTACGATAGTTAGTTGCGGATAAGATCAAGAAAATATAATTCGTTCATTTTACATATTACTCCTTATATTTTGGGGGCAATTGTTAGGGGAGGATTTTCTAACAATTAGTGATCCTTACTTGTTATCCTAATAAATGATCCTTACTTCTGTGACAGACAGTGATCCTCAGAAGAGCTTCAGGATCAGGATCATGGATCACCTTAAGGATCCTCATACTAACGATTGTTTGTTTGTATTTCGTATTATTTTGCAGGAGTAACAAGCTTGACTTGGTCTTGGCAACGTTACTATGGAATATTCCACGGGTATTTCGCACACGTTTGACTGGAAATGGACGTTGTGGAGAACGTGGGAGCATGGCACAAAAGTCGGATAGTTTGTTAGCATAGTTAACTTCTATTTTTAAAGGGGTGACGAGCTAGTAATTAGAACATTTAGCCATTTTCAGCTACACACACTCTCGTACAATTGCACTCTTGAAGCTTTCGGCAAACACTTAATAGTTTTCACTCACTTTTACACATTTCACCATAGTGATCCTTGTACCTAGCTCATTACTATCCGAAGTTGTAAACATTTACTGATTTATTTGAGCTTGGTGATCGGTAGTTTCCATCACCCGGGGTTTTTTGTGCCGGAGATCAACTCTTGATCAAGGGCTTTTTCCCCGTATAAACCTTGTGTCACTTGTTATTTATTTTTTATAGTGATCCTTATTGCTATAAACCAATTCAAGCATCATACCCCGTAACAGAGAGTTTGGTTGCATTATCCTCATCAGATTTTTTGACCAAAACAGTTGTAACACATTTATTGTTTAATTTGAGTTGGTGATCGGTAGTTTCCATCACCCAAGGTTTTTTTATGCCGGAGATCATTCATTGATCAAGGGCTTTTTCCTCGTATAAATCTTCGTGTCACTTGTTCATTACATTTCATAGTGATCCTTATTGTTGTTCATCAATTCAAGCATCATACCTCACAACAGAAAGTTTGGTTACATTATCATTGCTTGATTTTTGACCAAAACAGTTTGGCGCCCACCGTGGGGCAATTGGTGCTTCATTCCTAAGAAGATTCGTATATTCGTGATCATTTCGGTTCACAACAACCAGGCAGATAGCTTCTTCAGCAAAGAACACTTCAAACTTGATGCCGTCATTCAGTTCTTCACAAGGCGTTCCTCCTTTGCCTCCACCACCTTCTGGATCCCAGAAGAATGCTGAGAATGCTGCGAAGAAACCAACCCCCATTTTCCAAAAACCACCAACTTCTTCTGTTTCAACTAATCCTACTACTAATGATCTTTATACTCTGATTTTGCAGATGAGGAATCATGCACAAGAGCAGGACAAAACCAACGAAAGGATCCTCCGGGAGATCGATGAGATCAAGAAACAGAAGAAATCAGTGGAGGATCACTCTCCTCTGATGCCAAGATCGCTGAACTTCGACACTCCAGCCATAACTTCCCAACACTCAGCAGTTCCGGACGTGCAATACTTGGGTGAATTACCAGGAAGGCGTTATGGAACAACAACAATGAGTCAGGCATTTGGCTCTTACTTCCAGCCTCAGGGATCCTCTTCTCAACCATCAGGATCCTCCTCTCAGCATCAGGGATACATCACGTCAGGAGGATATTTGGGAATGCATGCAGTACAGGGATCCTCCCAGGTCCAAGGATCCTCCCAGGTCCAAGGATCCTCCCAGGTTCAAGGATCCTCCCATGTTCAAGGATCCTTTCCGGTCCAAGGATCCTCCCTTGCCCCAGGATCCTCTCTGGTCCCAGGATCCTCTCTGGTCCCAGGATCCTCTCTGGTTCCAGGATCCTTTCATGTTCAAGGATCATCTCAACTTCAAGGATCCAACGTCCCTCAGGATCAAGGATTCTTGAGAAGTATGCAACCTAAGAGCTCGGACGTTCATCAAGGAGACTTCATACCAATGCAGACCATTGCTCCCTCTGGTCCTTTAATCATGCCAGAGTCTCGTCAATATGGATTCACATCCGCAATTCCGAACGTGAATCCTGTGGGAGGTAACATTTTCAATAATTCATATAACACTAACCATGGCTTTATGCAGGATACAGGTATCAATCAGGCCATGGCTAGGGAGCTACAGAAGCTTAAGGATATGATATCCAGTGTACCAGGAGTGGTTAAACCCATTCCTGAAATTGCAGACGGTAGCCATAGGATATCTCGTTTTGCACCACCCTTATGTGATGCTGAGATACCAAAGAGGTTCCAGATACCATCTATGAAGTTATATGATGGTTCAACGGATCCAGAAGAGCATGTAGCTCAGTGCAGGGAGAGGATGGAGATCAATCCAATTCCTGAAAGGTTGAAAGAAGCATGCCTATGCAAGGGATTTGGATCCACACTTACAGGATCTGCTCTTAAATGGCTGCTAAGTCTTCCCCCTTACTCTATTACTTCATTTGCTAATTTAGTTAGCTTGTTCAATAGTCAATTCTCTTGTAGTAGAAAGTTTGAACGATTAACTAGTGACCTATATAGGGTAACACAAGGTCAAAATGAATCACTTAGGGATTATATCACTAAGTTTAGTAAAGAATCCTTAGATATTCCTAATTTGGATATTGCTACGGCTGTAGAAGCCTTTAAAATGGGATTGCTTAGGGATTCATTATTCTATGATGATCTTGTTATGACACCTTGCAGGAATCTTGATGAAGTAAGAACCAGGGCCCTTAGGTTCATCCGCCTAGAGGATGACAAAAGGATCCAGGATAGAGTAACAGGATCCTCAAAACAGGATAAACAAGGATCCTACTTCAGGAAGAACAAATCCAAGTCCTACAACAGATCTGATAACCAGAACGTGCATTCAGTGGAACAAGAAGAGGATGATGAGGATTATCCTCCTATTTCTGAATACTGTTTTTCTGTTGATAACAATGAACTAATCCTTGCAATGCAGAATCTAGGTGAGAAAGCTAGGTGGCCAAGGAAAAGCGATAAACCAGCTGCTACAAAGGATAAGTCCAAGTGGTGTGCATATCATGAGGATTTTGGGCATCTTACTGAAGAGTGTATTGCACTGAGAAAGGAAATTGGTTACTTGTTGAGCAAGGGGCATTTGAAGGAACTCTTGGGTCGAAAGAAGTCAAGGATCCAGGATCCTGAAAGGATCCCGGAAAGGGCTCCTGCTCCTCCAGCAGATGCACAAGTCATAAATTTCATATCCGGTGGATCGGACATATGTGGTACATCCTTTTCAGCAGCAAAGAGACACGCTAAGGAAACCAAGATGGATAGTGGAGACAGACCCGTTCGGACCTCCGTTGTCACCCAGGATAAAGTCATAACCTTTGATGAGGATTATCGTGTTGACGTCCAGGATCCTCATCATGATGGTCTTGTAATTACATTATTTATTTCTAACCACTTTGTTCGCAGGATCCTTATAGATGGAGGAAGCTCTGTGAACATCATTCAGCTGGATGTTCTCAAGAAGATGAATATCCCAGAGTCTGATATTATCCCAAGATCCTCAGTACTTGTGGGATTCAGTGGAGAAACTAAGAATACATTGGGGGACATCAAACTCCCAATCTATATTGAAGGATTGCATTCTTATCAAAAGTTTTATGTTATAGATTGCTTATCATGTTGTAATGTTATCCTTGGCAGGCCATGGATACATGACATGAAGGCAGTCCCATCCACCTATCATCAATGTGTAAAGCTTCCAAGTCCTTGGGGAGTGGTGAAAATTGAGAGTGATCAACAGGAGGCTAAAAATTGCTATACCTCATCAATGAAACCAGCCTCAAGACCAAGGGAGCAATAGCAATTAAAGTATCCTTCAAGAGATGTCTTGGAGGCGAGAGAACAGGATTTGAAAGAAATCCTTATGGATCATGATGATTCTGAATCCAAGATCTTCATAGGATCAGGGATCCTTAGCGATATTGAACAGGAGCTAGTATCCTTCCTCAAAAGAAGGAAAACCACCTTTGCCTGGAAACATGAGGATATGACAGGTATATCTAAAGATATAATTACTCATAAACTTGGCATTGACAGGTCATTTAAGCCAATTCATCAAAAGAGGAGGAAGTTTGCACCTGAAAGGAATGCCATTATCCAGGAAGAGGTAGATAAACTACTTCGGGCAGGTATGATTAGAGAGGTTAAGTATCCAAAATGGTTAGCCAATGTGGTTGTTGTTCAAAAGAAAAATGGAAAGTGGAGGGTATGTGTCGATTTTACTGATTTAAACAAGGCATGTCCCAAGGATCCTTTCCCATTACCCCACATTAACTCCATGGTGGATGCTATCGCGGGTCATGAGCTGTTAACTTTTATGGATGCTTCATCTGGATTTCAACAAATTCAGATGGAACCATCTGATCAAGAGGATACTGCCTTTATGACCCCAACTGGTATATACTGTTATATTGCTATGCCGTTTGGATTAAGGAATGCAGGTGCCACTTATCAAAGGCTAGTTAATATGATGTTCAAGGAACAAATTGGACACACTATGGAAGTCTATATTGATGACATGGTGGTTAAGTTCAAGAAAGCTGAGGATCACCTTAAAGACTTGGAGGAAGCATTCAATATCCTTGATAAATTTAATATGAAACTAAATCCTTCTAAGTGTCATTTTGGTGTTAAGGCAGGTAAATTCTTAGGATATATGGTGACAAAGAGGGGCATTGAAGCAAGTCCGGAGCAAATCAAGGCTATTGTGAATATCAAATCTCCTGCCAATGCTAAGGATGTGCAAAGATTAACGGGCAGGATCGCAGCCTTGAACAGATTCATATCCAAATCCTCAGAAAAGTGTAAGGAATTCTATGATATCCTGAGGAAGAACAAGAAATTTGAATGGACTGAGAAGCATGAAAGTGCCCTTAAAGCTCTTAAGGATTACCTATCCTCAGCCCCAGCCTTGATGAAACCAGAAAAAGGAGATGTGTTATCCTTATACTTGGCGGTATCCTCAAAAGCAGTAAGTGCGGTCCTTGTTAAGGATCACCAAGGTACACAACATCCTGTTTATTATGTAAGTAAGAGCTTACTTGATGCTGAATCCAGGTATTCACATTTAGAAAAACTTATCCTTGCATTAATTATGGCATCTACTAAATTAAGACATTATTTTGAGACTCATGCCATTATTGTTAGGACTAATTTTCCAATTAAGAATATTCTCTGGAAACCTGAAATGTCAGGAAGGATGGCTAAGTGGGCAGTAAAACTTAGTGCATACGATATACGATATGAACCAAGGACTGCCATCAAATCCCAAGCCTTAGCTGACTTTGTGGCAGATTTTAGTAGTGATTTGCAAAAGGAGGCTGAACTAGAAATCCAACAGCTTGAAGAAACCAAGGATCCTTGGATACTGTTCACTGATGGATCCTCCAATGTAAACGGAACAGGGCTTGGAATACTACTAAAATCGCCACAGGGGGACATAATACCCCACTCCATAGCTTGTGAATTTCAAACTACCAACAATGAGGCTGAGTATGAAGCCTTGATAGCTGGTTTGCAAATTGCAAAGCATATGAGGATCAGGTATCTTGAGGTACATGTAGATTCTTTACTGATCACTAATCACTTTAATAGATCCTATGCTGTTAAAGGTGAAAAGCTAATCAAATATTTGGAGATAGTCAAAAAATTGGCACTCTCTTTTGTATCCTTTAGTTTGACACACGTACCAAGGGAAGAGAATGCAGAGGCTGATGCATTAGCCAATTTAGGATCATCCTTGAAGATCCCGGAGGATATCAAGATCCCTATTATCCATATCCTGACCCCGGCTATCGAGGATCATGTAGCTATGGAGATAGGAGAGGATTCTGCAATCATTCCTGGTGATGATACTCAATCTCATTCAGGATCATGGATCCTTCCAATCATGAGATACATACAACATGGAGAGATTCCTACAGGAGAAAACCCTAGGGCTTTCAAAATCAAGGTATCTCAATTTACAATATTGAATAATATGTTGTACAAATGATCTCTTGCAGGACCATATTTAAGATGCATTGAGGATCCTGAAATCCAAGAAGTCCTAAAGGATTTCCATGAAGGAGATTGTGGAAACCACACTGGGGGCAGAGCATTGTTCTCAAGGATCCTGAGGACAGGATACTATTGGCCCACTATGAAGAAGGATGCTGTGGAGTATGCCAAGAAGTGTGATCCTTGTCAGAGGCATAGTAACATCCTTCACCAACCAGCAGAGCTCCTGCATCCTATATCCTCTTCCTGGCCATTCATGAGATGGGGAATGGATATAGTTGGAAAGCTTCCTAAGGCACCTGGTGGAAAAGTATTCATGCTTGCTATGATTGATTACTTCTCTAAGTGGATAGAGGCTGAAGCCTTTGCTCAAGTCAGAGAAAAGGAAGTTATATCCTTTATTAAAAGAAACATTATTACTAGATTTGGTATCCCTTCTGAGATTATTTGTGATAATGGATCCCAATTTATTGGGAATAGAACTACTAACTTTTGTGACAGCTGGGGGATTAAGATGATAACATCAACACCAGTCCACCCACAAGCTAATGGTCAGGCAGAATCATCCAACAAGATCATCATCAACAATCTGAAGAAGAAGCTTGGATCTAAGAAAGGAAAATGGGCAGAAGAACTACCCTATGTGCTTTGGGCTGATAGAACAACTCCCAAGAATGCTATAGGCCAAACTCCATTTTCTTTGGTATTTGGGGCAGAATCAGTGATCCCTACAGAGATGGTGGTTCCAACTGCAAGAACAAGCATTCGTGATCCTGAAGAAAATGCTGAAAACTTGGTTCAAGACCTGGATACTATAGAGGAAATCAGGGACTTGGCAAGGATAAGGATTGCCAGTTATCAACAAAGGATGGCTGGAGCTTACGACAAAAACGTCAGGATCAGGAAATTCCAAGTTGGTGATATGGTATTAAGGAAAGCATTTCAAAATACCACCAATCCTGCTGATGGAAAGCTAGCACCAAAGTGGGAAGGCCCCTATTTGATTGAAGCTCAAGCAGGAAAGGGGGCATATCGATTGCTAACAATGGAAGGTGATTTGCTACCAAGAGCTTGGAATGCTGTCCATTTGAAGAAGTATTTTATGTGACTAGGATCCATGATCCTCATTTGACAAGTACCCTTGAAGGATCCTTACAGACAGATGATCCTCTTTCTGGTAACATTCTAATCTCAAACTATTTCATTCTTTTATTCTCTTATATAAGGATAAGGATCCTGCATCCTTTATCCTCCGTTTACTTGATTCTGAGTTTTGAAGGTTCAGGTATCCTTAACTAAGGATTGAGTATCCACAGAAGTATCCAGTTATTTGGGCTTGACCCCAGTTATTTAGGCTTGACCCCAGTTATTTGGGCTTGACCCCAGTTATTTGGGCTTGACCCCAGTTATTTGGGCTAGTCCCCAGCTTGGGTCTGTCCCCAGTTTCGCGAGTAGCGCACGATGATCCTGGTATAGTTCATGGCAATGGGACCAGTGCTCGCTTTAGGGGCTGACAATTTCATTGTACTGGCTATATTCAGGATCCTACGTATAATGGTAGACGTACCATACATCCGTTCCTAAGGTTTCTAACGTTTTCACGTTAGCTAAGGTTTTGGCATTTTCATGTCACTAAGTTTGGATAGTCGCCAGTGAGGGCCATACTCCAGTTTACATAAGATCCTTTGGGCTTGTCCCCAGTTATCCTTTGGGCTTGTCCCCAGTTATCCTTTGGGCTTGTCCCTTGTCCCCAGTTATCCTTTGGGCTTGTCCCCAGTAAATTGGGCTTGTCCCTAGAATTGTTGGGCTTGTCCCCAGTTACTAACTTTCATCTTATATTGGCTTAGTCCCAAGTTGTATCCTATTTCAGGTTTTTGAAGTTAAACGACTAAGGATCCTTGATCCTTACCTTTTACTAAGGTTTGTCTTCTGGGTTATCCTGATATTAAATGTTAAAAGATAGGATCCTAACTTGGATTCTCAGGTATGATCCTTAACTATTTTGATTTTATTCATTATTTATTTGAATAACCCTTATCCTTTGACAACTGAACTTGTGATCCTTAAACTGTATTACTTTTCAGAACTTATCGATCATGGGATATGTGATTCTTGATCATATCCTAAAAAATTTTGAGGATATTTCTTAAATTCTTTCTTTACTTGATAAGTTTAAACAAATTGAACAACACAACAGTTAGAAAGTAAAATACTAACAAAGATATCAACACGGGATATAGCCAAAAAGTTAAAGTTATTTTATTCACAAAAGATTAAACCCCTTAAGGTTGTCAAAATTACCTACCCCGAGCATCTACCAGCAATACGTGGCCCGTCCGCTGGGGTAGGTAAAGGGTGTCCATTGTTCATAGGTTTTTCAAGTGCAGGAATCAAAAGACGGCAGGATCACAATGGCTTCATCCCCCAAACAGAGGATCCCTCCACCATTTGCAATCCTACCTATTGTTCAAAGGATCCATGATCCTTAGCCCTAATTACTATTGTTTAAGTACAGACCAACCATTGTTCATCAAAACATCATCAGAATAAAAACCATAACCAAACTAAAAAATGGGCTCCGGCTACGTCTAGAAATGTCCTTCATCGCCCATTCCTGCAGCCTATGCCTTCGCTGCATCACCATCCCCTCCAGCTCCAGTATCCTTCGCGTGATCTTTGCCACTACCACTAGCCTCGATTGCCAGGACCTCGTCAGCCTCATCCTCATCCTCCAACTCAGCCAGCCTGGCCTTCCAGCCTTCCATGTCCCAGCTGCTCCTATCAAATGCGGGATCCTGAGCTTCTTGAGCCATCTGTAGCTTGGTCTTGTACATGGCAATGGCAGCGGAGACCTTAGCATCCTCCATGATCTCGCTCTTCTCATAATCAAAGTTGATCAGAATGGCAGCTGTTTGAGCTTTGGCATCGTTGAGATCCTTTTCAAGGGAAGCAATCTTGAGGTCTTTGAGCATGGCTACTTTTTGGAGGTCAGAGTGTTTCTCCTCTAGCTCTTCAACATTCCCAACATAGTCCTCGATCTCCGCAAATTTCTACAATAAAGACAATGCAGAGATTAGGATCAGGTGATCCTCAAGTGGATAGGGTAATTAAACTGAGTTAGTGATCCTTACATCATTGAAGTACTCGAGGAATTGATGACGAATCAGAGGTAAGCCTTGGAGGTTGTCAGCTTCAGAGGTTTTTCTCTTCTTTCCACCTCTTCCCTTTGAAGTGGTAGCTTTGGGGATTACAACGGAGGGGCTAGCAGCAGACTTTTTCTTGGATCGGACGGTGTCAAGCTCAGTGACACTGAATTTGGATGCAGATTTTGATGACTTTCCAGCGCCTACACACCCTAAACAGATAAGTATCCTTATTCTATTTCTTTTTAACTATCTATTCAAACATTTAAATATAAAAAGTACAGGATACTTACTTGACATAGTAACAGAACCTGATGATACTTCCTGTGAATCCTGGGTGTTTGTTTTGAATGACCTTGTTGCAGGATCAAGTCTTCTGAAAGCAGCGAGTCTTTCCTTGGTGGCAGGTGATGGTATAAGGTGAGAAACAGAGATAGCTGCACAATGGAAACAAAAGGGTGTTAGTGATCCTTATACAAAAACAAGGTTATCTGGTGATCCTTCTTAGGATCCTCTATCCTACCATGGGTGCTCCACTTCCTTGGCAGATTCTTTCCATCCAGAATAGAATCCCTTCTGACAAAGAAGAATCGCCGTTTCCAGTTTGTATCATTCTTAGTGGCTTTGAAGATGGGATGTTCTTCACCGGGTTTACGCTTGAATAGATATCGATGGGATCCAAATGTGGTGAGATCATACATCTCTGCCAACTCTGACATTCCTAGGGCAATTTCTTCCTGCTCAATGATCCTCTCAAGGGTATATAAGACCCTCCAGATCATTGGCATGGCTTGGATATAGGAAATGCCAGTGAATTCAGGGAAAGGATATGTGTATCCTATTATGAACTGTGTGACCGGGAAAGCTACCCAAGTTTCAGAAACGTAATCACTTAGAACGGTAGGATCAAACGGTTTGAAATAGGTGTTCGCCGGAAAGCAATGCCGGATTCTATCTATTTGCGGATCAGTGAAGCAGCACCTCTCATTCGCTGAATCTTTGATGATCCCCTGGCTCTTGAGAGGAGTGTCCTTCTTATGATCCTTCGCCGGTGAGGATCTCAGCATCATCTTGATTGTGAAGAAGGTGAAAAAAGAAGGGACAGAGAAAGAAAACGTAAAGGGAGAAAAGAAAAAGAGATACCTGCTTGATCGTCGGATGAGAATTTAAAGGGAGTCTCTCTTGAATTTGAATGCTGATTGATCCCTATCCCTAACTCCTATTTATAATAATGGTTTTGCAGGATAGTCACCTCAGTGACGTCATACTCGTAACGGCTAGTCCGACTCCAACGGCTAGTTATCCGTTAATTTGTTATGGATAAGAACAAAATATAACTCGTTTATTTACATAATTACTCCTTATATTTTGGGGGCAATTGTTAGGGGTGGATTTCTAAATGATCAGTGATCCTCATTTACTATTGGGTTTAGTGATCCTCAATTCTGTCTGAAGTAGTGATCCTCAGAAGTGTTGCAGGATCAGGATCATGGATCATCATAAGGATCCTTGTACTAACGGTTGTCTACTTTGAATTCGAAATTGTTTTGCAGGAGTATGAGCTTGGACTTGGTCTTGGCGATATTCCTGGAGCATATTCTGTGTTTATTTCGCACGTGCTTGGCCAGAAGTGGACGTTATGGAGTCGTGGAGGACTTGCACCATTTGCGGAATGTTAGTTAGAGTAGATATTTTCCATTTTTAAAGGGGTAGCGAGCTAGTTAGAAAACACTTGGCTATTTTTGGCTACACACACACTCATACAACTGCTCTCACCAGCTCTCGTTAACTCACTTGGCGATTGCACACATTTTTACACAATACACTATAGTGATCCTTGTACTTAGCTCGCTATCATCCGAAGTTGTAACACATTTATTGTTTAATTTGAGTTGGTGATCGGTAGTTTCCATCACCCGAGGTTTTTTATGCTGGAGATCATTCATTGATCAAGGGCTTTTTCCTCGTATAAATCTTCGTGTCACTTGTTCATTACATTTCATAGTGATCCTTATTGTTGTTCATCAATTCAAGCATCATACCTCACAACAGAAAGTTTGGTTACATTGTCATTGCTTGATTTTTGACCAAAACAATGCCTCTTCAGGATTTCAGCAAATCCAAATGGAACCCTCCGATCAGGAGGATACTGCTTTCATGACACCCACAGGTATTTATTGTTATACTGCTATGCCCTTTGGTTTGAAAAATGCAGGTGCAACATACCAGAGGTTGGTAAACATGATGTTTAAAGACAAGCTGGGGGACACCATGGAGGTATATATTGACGATATGGTAGTAAAATCTAAAAAGGCTGAGGATCATCTCCAGGATATTAAGGGAGCATTTGATATCCTGGATCAATATAACATGAAACTGAATCCTGCTAAGTGTCATTTCGGAGTAGGGGCATGAAAGTTTCTAGGATATATGGTGACAAAAAGGGGGATAGAGGCAAGCCCGGAGCAGATTAAAGCTATCCTGGATATAAAATCACCTTCAAATATGAAGGATGTTCAACGATTAACAGGCCGAGTAGCAGCGTTGAACAGATTTATTTCAAGATCCTCGGAGAAGTGCAAGGAATTTTACGATATCCTCAAGAAGAATAAGAAATTCGAATGGGGAGCGAAACATGAAGCAGCCTTGCAGGATTTGAAGCAGTATCTTTCAACCGCACCCTTATTGATGAAGCCTGAGGATGGCGAACCATTATCCCTGTATCTTGCAGTATCAGGGAATGCAGTAAGTGCTGTTTTGGTCAAGGATCACGAAGGTCAGCAATATCTTGTCTATTATGTTAGTAAAAGTTTATTAGATGCTGAAACTAGATATTCTCATCTAGAAAAATTGATATTAGCCCTAGTTATGGCATCAATAAAACTTAGACATTATTTTGAAACACATAGGATTCATGTTAAAACCAACTACCCTATTAAAAACGTGCTTGGGAAGCCCGAGATGTCAGGCAGGATGGCTAAGTGTTCAGTAAAATTAAGTGCCTATGATTTAGTTTATGAGCCTAGAAATGCCATAAAGTCTCAGGCTTTAGCTGACTTTGTGGCTGATTTCAGTAGTGACATTCAAAATGAAGTAGACTTAGAAGTACAGCAGCTAGGAGAAAACTTAGAATGCTGGATATTATATACTGATGGTGCATCTAATGTAAGAGGTGTAGGCCTAAGTATACTACTAAAATCGCCACAGGGGGACATATTACCCCAGGCTATTAGATGTGAATTTCCTGCCACTAATAATGAAGCGGAATATGAGGCTTTGATCGCAGGATTAGAATTGGCTAGAAACATGAATATTGAGAATTTGCAAGTATATGTTGATTCCTTGTTAATTACTAATCATTTTAATGGATCCTATGCAGTTAAAGGTGAGAAGTTAATCGAGTATCTCGATATTCTCAAAAAATTAGCAGGATATTTCGATGTTTTTACACTTGAACAGGTACCGAGAGAGGAAAATGCTAAAGCTGATGCCCTGGCAAATCTGAGATCATCGGTCAGGATACCGGAAGGAACCCGAATACCAATATTACATATCTTATATCCTGCGAAGAATCCTCAGGATAAGAAAGTAATAATAAGTATTCAGGATCCTGATGATGAGTATCCCGAGGAGGATCCTAAGTCCTGGACGGCTCCAATCATGAAATATCTTAAAGAAGGACACATCCCAAAGAATGAGAATCCTAAGGCCTTTAGAATGACGGTATCACAATTCACTATTATAAATAATGTTTTGTATAAGAAATCCCTTGCAGGACCATATCTGAGGTGCTTGGAGGACCCCAAAACCAAAGAAGTGCTCCAGGATATACACGAAGGGGATTGTGGTAACCATACTGGGGGCAGGTCGTTATTCTCAAAAGTATTAAGGACAGGATATTATTGTTCGACGATGAGAAAAGATGCTGCAGAATATGCTCGAAGATGTGACGCGTGTCAAAGACATAGTAACATATTACATCAGCCTGCTGAACCGCTGTATCCCATCGTTTCCCCTTGGCCGTTTATGAAATGGGGTATGGATATAGTGGGAAAGCTTCCAAAGGCTCCAGGAGGAAAGGTTTTCATGTTGGCAATGACGGATTATTTCTCCAAGTGGGTTGAAGCAGAAGCATTTGTTCAGGTTAGAGATCAAGAAGTGGTATCCTTCATAAAAAGGAATATCCTGACTAGGTTTGGAGTACCAGCTGAGATAATTTGTGACAATGGATCTCAATTCATAAGTAAAAGGACTACTGACTTTTGCAAGAGTTGGGGAATCAAAATGATCATGTCTACTCCGGTACATCCTCAAGCAAATGGACAAGCAGAATCCTCGAACAAGATAATTGTCAACAACTTGAAAAAGAGACTCGGAGCTAAGAAAGGAAGATGGGCAGAAGAACTACCCTTTGTTTTGTGGGCTGATAGAGCAACGGTAAAAAATGCAACTGGCCAAACCCCGTTTTCCTTGGTATTTGGAGCAGAAGCAGTGATCCCAACAGAAATGGTGATACCTACGGCAAGATCTATCCTCCGGGATCCTGAGCAGAATCCTGAAGCTTTGTGCCAAGATTTGGACACTGTGATGAGACAAGAGACGCTGCAAGGCTAAGGATGGCAGCATATCAACAGAGGATATCTAAAGCATATAACACGAATATAAGGACTAGAAGATTTCAAGTTGGAGATTGGGTATTGAGAAAGGCTTTTCAGAATACTACTAATCCTGCTGATGGAAAGTTGGCTCCAAAATGGGAAGGACCCTTTGAAGTTGAATCAGAATCAGGAAAAGGAGCATACCGACTCAAGAATATGGAGGGGGATATGCTACCGAGATCCTAGAATGCTATACATCTAAAACTCTATTTCAAGTGAGTGTGGAATTTAAATTCTAACTCAGGACGGTATGGATTCTGTCTCTTTTATTAAATTTTGATATTATTTACTATTTTGAACCCATTACTGACTTAAGCATTGGAGGGGTGTTAGCCAGGCTAACACCCACCTTAGCTTACGATTGTTTTGCAGTATATACTTTGGGATGTAGTACCAGGATACACATTCAGGATACACATTCAGGATACTTCGGAAGATTAGAGGATTGGCCCCCTCTCTCACGTCTAAGGGATCCTGATCCCTTCCCAGGTTTAAAGGTATTCACCTTTCTTCCGAATTGGGTTTAAACACCTCGCCTGGAGCGCAAGTTATTCGGGAATAGTTCAAGGTGGCCGGACCAGTTCATGTAAAAGTGGCTGACAATTTCGTTACTATTGGCTATATCCTGAATCCTAAAGGTATATGAGGATTGATCACCCTCTCTCACGAAAGGGTATTTTAATACTCTCTAAGGTTTAAAGGTTTTCACCTTTCTAAGTCTTGGAGTTTATACACTCCCGCCTGTAGCGCATGAAAATTTGGGATTTTCCCCAGGATACTAAGGATTTATCTCTAGTATATTTTGGGTTTTACCCCTGTAACATAAGAATTGTCTATACAATTGGAAGTAGGGTTCAATAATTTTCTAAGTGTTTGAGGACTTCATGCACAGGGGACATTCCATCTAAAGTAATTTTATGAAGCACAAAAGATCAAAGTTGGGCCAAGTGTCTCGAACTGGGGACATCTTAGTAGAAGAAGTCACAAAAGGGGTTGGAGTTTAATACTAGGGCTACACTCAATTCCTGGTATGATCTTTCCTTTGTGAACCTTACATGAATTGTTTAATTCTGATTAAGGATATATCTTTAGGATATGTCTTCGAAATGTGCTTTTGGGATACGTTTCGGGATATTTAGGAAATGATACTTGGATTGAAAATAAAAACTCTGATCAAACAAATATTATCAAAACAGGTTTTAGAAAAGGGACTATCTTTTATTCTTTAGAAATTTTGTCTAAAATTGATTGAATTTTTAGAAATTCTTTTTGATAAAAGTTTTCGTAATATATCACTGAGTATATTGATCAGGATATTTTGCAAAGCTAAAATCTACACTAAGAAATAGCTAAAACACTTCAGCCTGGTACGATAACTGGACCGAATTCGGGCCTCTAGGTGATTTTTTATCACCTAGAGTCATCACTGATGCTGATTTTAGATTGGATGATTCAGTGGCTGATGTGTTTTTGAATGGAGCTTGGAGATGGCCTACGGCTTGGAGGGACTTATTTCCTGTCCTTATTCAGCTTGATCAACTTCTTTTGGATCCCCTTAAAACCGACAGGTTGCTATGGAAGGATGGTGATGATCTTAACGGTTTTTCGTCTTCGGGGGTTTGGCACTCGTTGCGACATAGAGAGCCGGAAGTTGATTGGTGTAGCATTGTGTGGTTCAGCCAGTGTATTCCTAAACATGCTTTCATGATGTGGTTGATTATGAAACGTAAGCTCCTTACGCAAGATAAGATTCTGCAATGGGACTTGTCTCGTAGGAAAAATATGAATATGATGTGCTGTTTATTGTGCTTTGAGAATGTTGATTCTCACCCTCACTTGTTTTTTGAATGCAAGTACTCATCGCAAGTGTGGGTCCAAATTAGGGATAGGGGTGGGATGAACTCGGTTTCGCCGAAATGGTCGGAGATTACTGACTGGCTTACTGCTCGTACTCATCAAAAGAGGGCGGATACTTATGTTGCTAAGTTGCTTGTTGCGGCTGCAGCGTATATTATTTGGCAAGAGAGGAATGCCAGGTTGTTTAAAAATCAATTGAGACCGCCTGAGACGGTTAGTGATATTATTACAAAAACAGTGCGATACAAGTTGATGGGAGCAAAGTTGAAGGATACCGTTAGGGTAAGGAAGATTCTTGAAGCATGGGAGATCCACGCGTATGAAAGGAGCGATGATGGGGGCTGATTAGTTTTTTGTTATTTCGTTGTTACGGTCTAGAGTTTTGTCTAGTTGTCTATTTCCATTAGTTGGTTGGATGTTTTGTTTGTTTTGTCGTTTCGGGTTTACTTTCATGAGGCATGTCTCATGATTGAACTAGTGTAGACTCTCTACACTACTTGTTTTGTTTTGGTTGTGAATATATAGAATCACCGGGGTAACCCTTTACCCAAAAAAAAATAGCAAGCCAATTGAAAGATGAAATTGTTTGAAATAAACAATACTAGTTGATAACCGAGGGCTTCATCCTAAAACCTAGGACCCATCCACCTTCGGCTATCAAGTTGTTTTAATACAGGAATGGAAACTGTTCATAGGACAAGAAGTAAAATTGTTCAAACATAGGCATAACTCTCAAATTTAAGGGAAAAGAGTTTTAGGAGGCAGCGCCTTCTTCGTTCATGATATTTTCAGCAGCATCCATCTTGGGATCAACCTCAGCATCCTTCTCAGCATCAGTTGGTTTTTCGACTGCCTTTGAAGATCCTTCAGCTGCAGCTTTAGCAGAAGTGCCGCCGAGACTCCTTAGCTTTGTTTCCCAGGCATTGATGTCCCAAGAAGGGCATTCGAAGATCAATGCTTTGGCTTCATGGGCCATCTTTAACCTGGCCTGGAGAAGGGAAGTGACGACAGAACTCTTAAGGCTTTCCCGGTAGCTGACCATATCCCGTTCATGTTGAGCGTGGGCGGCGTCAAGATTGGCTTGGGCCTGGAGAGCTGTTTTGTTGAGGGCGGCCTGGTGTTCTTGGGTCATAACCTTGAACTTCTCCACATAGTGCCGAGATTTGGCGGCTGCAATCATACCCTGATCAGAAATGGTAACCTCGGCTTTCTTCAACTTGGATTCAAGCGTCTTGTTGCGCCCACATGATTCTTGGTATAGATGAACCAGACGTTCAAGCCCTGCAAAATAAGAGGACATGTATTGGTTTTAATAAATACTTATAAGTGGTGTAAGGTGCAGGATATGGCTCAAGGATACTAACCTGGTTGAGAAAAGAAGTCATAAATCCGCTTGCTTCAATGAACCCGTGATTCTCATAAGGGAATGTATCAGAGATAACGGGAGAATCAGGCTCTTTCCTTTTACGAGAACTTGAACTCCGGGGCTTGGTAGCTGGTGAAGGCGATAGCCTTGGAGCTACTGGGCTTGGATGAGGCCGTAGCCTTGGGACTAGGTTCCTTCTTGATCTGGACCTGATCGGAATAACTGTCCAGCTCGTCGAGGTCAAAGACTTCAGGGATCTTGGCTGGTGCTGCGTAAAGGGAGAAGTCTTACATCTTTATTACCCTTCATTATATTATATTGCGCTAATTAATTATTTCAAAAGTAATCCTTACCAGACATTTCGGATGATGAGTATTGACTGGAACTCGGGATATGTGTGGTAAAACTCCTGTCACTTGCAGGTAATTGGTAAACTGCTTTGATTCTTTTTTCTGATTCCACAGTAGGGGGAGCTACTTCCTTAAAATTCACTGCAAAAGGATCAAATAAGAGGATATTAGCAAAAGATAAAAGTCTAGAGGTACATGGGGACATTCATGATCCTACCGGTGGTTAACCACTCCACCGGAAGGCTAGCACCCTCATCAATGGAGTCTCGTTTGACGAAGTAGAACTTGCGTTGCCATCCGTCTTCGTTTTTGGTAGCTTTAAGAATAAGGGGTTTGTTAGAAGTTGAAAAAGAAAAAACCGGCTAGAACCGTGGGATCGGAGATGGTAAGCGATTGGCATGTCTTCGATACAAAGGTCGGGACAGTGAAGGTTTTTAATTTGGTTGAGCACGATTAATACCCTCCAGACCATGGGCATGGTTTGGGCAAAGGAAATACCGGTAGTCCGGAAGAATTGCATCATAAATTCGGGGAAAGGGTACCGAAGACCTAGCGAGAAAGGGTATGCCGGGAAGCAGACCTAGTCAGCAGAAGAAACGTCCGATCGAATTGACCGATCAAATGGTCTAAAGACCGTGCCCTCGGGGAAAGCACCGGAAGCTCTCAAAGCCGCAATGTCTGCGTTATCAAAAGCACAGACTTCCTTCTCGGGATTTTTAAGAAGATTCTGCTGAATGAAGGTCTCGGATGATTCGCCGGTTTGAGAATAAGTTCTGGCAGCCATTGCAAGTAAAGGAAAAGAGATTGACATGAAATGAATAAGAAGTAGGGAATTACCTGGAGATTCCGTTGGAGATATCTGCTTTTCAAACAAGAAGAGAGAAGATATAGGAGCGTTGTGGATCCCCATTGAGTTAAAAGCGCGTTGGAAGTTATGGTGTAATCTTGACTGTCGTCTTGATTTAATTGCCTTGATTTATGAGATAGAATTTTTAAAAATATATCCGTTGGATTGGTATACCAACAGATATATTTGGGGACAATTGTTATGGGCCATTTTCTGAGCGTATATATCCTGACTAATATCTTGCTTTTGACTGTTTGCTTGTGATCAGGATACTGGATCGGGATATTGGTAACATCCTGGGCGATATCCTGGTGTTAACTAAATTGACCACGTGCAGGTTAGAAGCTGTGGGTCACTAACGGTCAGATGGACTTCTTCTCCTTAAGACTCGGGCAAATCTATTATTTGAGAGACGTTGAGCCCGAAAGACCAGGTCTACAACATTCAAGTGGGGAATATCCGCCGGATCCCAGTTTAATAGGGTAGTTTGTTACATTTCTTTTACTATAAATAGATGGATCGGATCAGTTAAGGCACTCACTTTTCCATTCGCACACTTTAGCTCTCTAGCTTCTAGCAAACACTACACACAAACACTTGTATTCAAATTATATTGTAACACCTAGTTGATCCACATCACATCCTGCACTGTATCCTGATATTCGAAGTAATAGAAGAACAAGGCAGCTGCGATTGTCAGCTCCCGAGGTTTTGTGCCGGCGATCTAGATTGATCAAGGGCTTTCCTCGTACATCACGTGTCAACCTTTACTTTTTTGCTCATTGTTTGATCACAGATACAGCTCTATATCCTGAGCCGTATCCTGAAACTGTTTTTGCAATTAATTTGATTAACATTTTTTCGACACTCATTTCTAGCACACTACCTCACTTAACTAATTTGATCACTTAATTGCTTCGGTAATTTTTGACCAAAACACCTGGGACCTCTTTTTTCATGCTTTCTCCGTTCCAATAGCGGTGACGAAACCTATGAAATTCTCAACGACACAAAACAAAGACCGAAAATCTACCAAAATACTGTTAGAAAGCAAAAATAACTCAAATGACGACTCTTATACAAACGATACAAAATGTACACTTGGGTTTTCACCCAAAACACTAAGTGGCGGCTTTTGGTGGAATTTCGAGAGGAGTTTCCTCCATCTCATTCTTATCTATCGCTCCTCCAATATAGTGCTTCAAACGGTGGTTGTTTACCTTCCAACTCCGGCCATCGGTCTCATCCATAATCTCAATTGCTCCATACGGAAATACGTAATGAACCATATACGGTCCCGACCATTTCGACTTCAACTTCCCCGCAAACAACTTCAATCTCGAATTGTAGAGAAGCACTCTATCACCCTTGCTAAATTCTTTGATCTTCCTTAACTTACGATCATGTAGAGCTTTCGTTTTCTCCTTAATGCCCAAAGATCGAGCGTAAGCCGCATCCCTAAGCTCCTCAAGCTCACGGATTTGAAAGAAACGTTTCCTAGCGGCTTCGGTCATATCAAGGTTAACGGTTTTTAACGCCCAAGTGCTCGGTGTTCTAGCTCTACTGGAAGATGAAAAGCTTTTCCATAGACGATCATAAATGGTGTGGTTCCTAAGGGTGTTTTGTAAGCGGTTCGAAACGCCCACAATGCATCGTCAAGCTTGTCGGACCAATCCTTCCTATTCTTTCCAACGGTTTTCTCTAAAATACGTTTGATACCACGATTCGCGTTCTCCACTTGACCACTTGTCTGTGGATGGTACGCGGTAGACAAACGATGAGTGACTCTGTAGCGTGCAAGCAACTTTTCATCAATGCGTTGCAAAAGTGAGTACCACGGTCACTGATTAAAGCTTTAGGTGTACCGAAGCGGGAAAAGAGTTTCATTAGGAAACTCAATACTACTTGGGCTTCATTCGTAGGAAGAGCTTGAGCCTCAACCCACTTAGACACGTAGTCGATTGCCACAAGTATATAACGATCCCTTTTGAGACGGGAAAGGGTCCCATGAAATCTATACCCCAAACATCAAAAACCTCCAATACTTGGATTGGGTTTTGAGGCATCTCATCTTTGGCTAAAATGTTACCGGTTCGTTGACAAGCATCACATGTTTTCACGAACTCAACGGCATCACGAAGTACGTTAGGCCAATAAAATCCACAATCGAACACCTTTTGTGCGGTGGCGTACGCACCATGTTGGCCTCCCGTTAGACCTTCATGCTCATGTTTAAGGATATTCAACCCCTCCTCTCGCGACACACATCGCCTTAGAATCCTATCTCCCCCTATTCTAAAGAGAAACAGATCATCCCACACATGCTTCCTCGACTCACTAAGGAACTTCCTTCTCTTTTGTGTGGTCATCCCCTTTACAATATTCCCACTCGAAAGATAATTCGCTAAATCACAAAACCATGGTAATCCTTCCTTCTCGGCCTCTACAAACTCAATCGACTCATGAGGGAATGTATCTCCTATCTCCTCCTCACGAATCTCCTCTCGCCTAGGGTCTTCTAAACGTGAAAGATGATCGGCTGCTACGTTTTCGGCCCCTCTCTTATCTCTAATTTCAATATCAAACTCGGAAAGCAATAGAATCCACCGAATAAGTCGGGGTTTGACTTCTTTCTTTTGAAAAAGGAAACGCAACGCAGAATGGTCGGTGAAAACTATGGTCTTGGAGAGAACGAGGTACGAGCGTGTCGAACGCAAAAACTACGGCTAAGAGTTCTTTCTCTGTGGTGGTGTAGTTCTCTTGAGCATCATTTAACGTTTTGCTCGCGTAGTAGATGGGGTGGAAGTGCTTGTCCTTTCTTTGTCCTAATACCGCCCCAACGGCATAGTCACTCGCATCACACATGAGCTCAAACGGTAAGCTCCAATCGGGCGAGATAAGAATAGGTGCACTAACAAGCAGTTCCTTCAAAATGTTGAAGGCCTTAAGACACTCCTCGTCAAAGACGAATGGAACATCTTTCTCTAGAAGACGGGTCACGGGGCGAGTGATTTTAGAGAAATCCCTAATGAAGCGTCTATAGAAGCCCGCATGACCAAGAAAACTCCGGATCGACTTTACGCTAGTGGGTGGAGGCAACCTGCTAATGGTATCTATCTTCGCACGATCCACCTCTATGCCATCCCTCAAGATCTTATGTCCTAAAACAATACCCTCAGTCACCATGAAGTGACACTTTTCCCAATTCAACATCAGCTTTGTCTCAACACACCTCTTTAACATCCTCTCAAGATTCCTCAAACACTCATCGAACGAGTTACCATAGACCGAAAAATCGTCCATGAAAACCTCCATGGAACTCTCAATCATATCCTGGAATATGGAAACCATGCACCGCTGAAAGGTAGCTGGAGCGTTACACAACCCAAATGGCATACGTCGGTACGCATATGTGCCATAAGGGCATGTGAAGGTGGTCTTATCCTGATCCTCCGGTGCGATGGGCAAGGGAAAGTGGTCCTTTCGGGTGGCATCATTCAACTTTAGGTAGTCGATGCACACTCGCCACCCCGTGACCGTACGAGAAGGGATAAGCTCATTCTTGGAATTCATGACAACGGTCATTCCTCCCTTCTTAGGGACAACCTGAGTGGGGCTAACCCATGGCGAATCTGAGATGGGATATATCATCCCGGCATCTAGGAGTTTTAGAACCTCCTTCTTCACTACGTCTTGCATGTTGGGGTTGAGGCGCCTTTGAGGTTGCACCACCGGCTTGAAATCATCCTCCATGAGTATCCGGTGAGTGCAATAAGAAGGGCTTATTCCCTTAATGTCGGACAAGCTCCATGCAATGGCCTCTTTGTTGGCCTTCAACACTTCTAACAACCTCAAATTCTCTCCATCCTCCAACTTCAATGATATGATAACGGGTAGCTCGGAACCCTCCCATAGAAAAGCATATTCTAAATGAGATGGAAGGACTTTAAGCTCTAAGGGTGGGGGTTGGGTTGTGTCATCACTAACGGCTAACGCTTCGGGAATCAAAGGAATCCCCTCATCTTCTACCTCCTCCAACTTTAACGACCTCTCCTCAACTATCTCTCCTCCTATTAAGTCGGCTCCACTAATGTACTCTAGACAATGGTTAACACATGATATGAATGAGTTCAAGAAATAGACCGAATGGCAAGGACCACTATAGTCATCGGAACCACTCAGGTGGTTCATGGAACGATCAATCTCAAAGGTGACTCTCTCCTCACCAACCCTAAGTGTGATCTTACCATCGAAAACATCTATGAGGGCTTTAGCGGTACGCAAAAATGGACGACCAAGTATGATAGGAGCTCTCTCATCTGCTTCCATATCTAGGATGACGAAATCGGCGGGAAAAACAAATTTGTCGACCTTAACAAGCAAATTATCGACAATACCCCTCGGGTATTTCACAGACCGATCGGCTAAAGATAATGTCATACGCGTAGGTGAAAGTTCGCCTAAGTCTAGCTTCTTGTAGAGAGAAAAGGGCATCAAATTGATGCTAGCACCTAAGTCGACTAAGGCTCGAGTATTGGTGTTACTACCAAATAGACATGGAATAGTAAAAATGACGGGATCGGTGAGCTTCTCCGGAAGCTTATTTAGAACGACTGCGGAGCACCCTCCATTCAATGGAACATTTGACAACTCCCCTAACTTCTCCTTGTTTCTAAGAAGGTCCTTTAAGAACTTCGCGTACTTGGGCATAGATTGGAGTGCCTCAATGAAAGGTAGATTAATCTTCAATTGCTTGAAGATATCTAAGAATTGCCCATATTCCTTGGAGTACTTTTGGTTCCTAAGACGTGTAGGAAACGGGACACGCGAATGATCTACGAGTGGAGAAGGTCTAATGTCTACGGGTGCTTTCTCTACTTTCTTCTCTCCTTGAGGCTCACCGGGTTGTGCGGTACTTGCTGGGCTTAGCCTCGATTGCACTTTGCCAGGAGCCTCCATCTCGATTTCTTCGTCTACAATCTCCTCATCTTCCTCTACTACTCTCTCCTCAACTCTCGGGTTCCCTACGGTTTTGCTACTACGAGTGGTAATGACTTTGGCATGGGCATTTGGGTTCGGTTGGGTGTTACCCGCAAACTGACCGGGTAACCTCTCTTCAAGTTTCCTAGACATGTCACCTACGACCCTTTGAAGGTCTTGGAAAGAGGCTTGGTGGTTCTTAAGCATAAGGTCGTGTTCGGTAAGGATCTTTTGCGTGGTTTGGTCCTTAACGACTAACTGGCTCATCATGGCCTCTATCCTCTCAAGACTACCCCCTAAATCACTATTTGAACCCTGAACTGGTTGAACCTGACTACTTGACCCCCCATCCCTGACCTGCCCATTGAACCCCTTATTGAACTGCCCATTTGAACCCCCACCAAAGAATGAACCCTGACCCCTATTTGGATTTTGAGCTATCTGGAAACCAGGGGGGTTACCATTGGAACGAAAATTATTATTATTATTAAAATTATTATTATTACGCCAACCCGAATTAAAATTACTACCAAATCCACTAGGTTGACCTCTACCTAGACCCCCTCCCACGAAATCGACCTGCTCCTCGCCAACTAACAATGGACACGCATTCGTATCGTGACCCCCTCGACAAAACTCACACTTATCAACCTTTGCCTTAAACTCCTTGAGCTCTCTAGTGACGTTTTCTAATACGGCGGCTATACTAGGGTCCATAGTGTCACACCCCCAAAAAAATCCACACGCGGAGTATCACCGCTTGGAGGCGTGACTGACCAGGATCAAACCACTAATCATATTGAACAAGCAAGTAATTAATTGTAAAAATCCAACCAACACAGTTAGTGTCCAAAACAAACATAGTTTACGTTATGAGCGGAAGCATAATGTTTAAAACCAAAACACAAATTTAAATGTCCAAAGGTTTAACATGGCACACAGCTGTCCATGTCCCACAACGACACTCCCATGCAAGCTCCAGCTAAGTACCTATTGACCTGCAAAGCATGTAGTAACGAGTCAACAATAATGTTGAGCGAGTTCACAGTTGGGTGTTCGTTTTAAGTTATTCCAAAAACAGTTCCTTTAACTGGCATCCCTGCCGTGGGGGTTACCCCATAGTTGAAAAATGTGATTTGTTTAACCCATTAACTCTGGCAATCCAGCCGTGGGGGCTACCCCATGATAGTTATCTCGCATTTCGGCCGTGGGGGCTACCCCATGTATACACTAGACTCGTTACCATATCGACTGCTGACTGTAGTCATGTTTAAGTGCCCTGAACTGTCAATGTCTATCATCATTGACGTGCCCAGATCCATTAGTTCACGCCCGTCCTCTGCGGCACGATGTGAGGCTTGTCAGACCTAAATAGCGCTATCTAACTAATGACCCGCTCGCCATTGTCCCGGCGATTAAGTCGATATAAAAAGGAGGGACTTCGTGATAGAGTTTTGGTCTAGTAAAAGTTATCTGTCCGTGAGGACGAGGAATTACATTCCTGAACCATTACTGTCCTACAAAAGAAAGGACGAGGAATCCATGTTCCTTAACCCCATTCCCAACCCCTGGGAATCCCATGCTTTGTAGAGTGTGAACTCACCTTGGTTTGCTCGGCAGATACACAGAAAGGTCAAGTCTAGATGCTAGTGGTCAACCACGTCCTAACATGGTTATCATACATGTCAGGTTTTGGTCCAAGTAAAGCACGTATGATTACACATAGTCTAACAGGTTATTAACATGCATTGATCATGGCAAATACGTATAACACATTAGCAGTCAACTTCATAACATACTACTCACTTGTACGATTTAATAGATTGGGCTCGCACAAGTCAATAAGCCTTGTGCGATTCACCCGTTGAGACCCAACAATACCCGGCCCAAAAACCAGAAAGCCCAAACACATCGGTGTACATATACACGGCCCAATCATACAAGTAAATAGTCCATCTTGTGCGATCCATACATCTTGTGCGACCAGTCTTGTTACCCAGCCCAATATATAAACATACGGCCCAAAATGACAAACAAACCAACAATCTTGTGCGATCAGATGATCTTATGCGACTGAACACTCTTGTGCGTCTGAGATTGGGCTTTGAGGCCCAACAGCCTAAGTATTAACGTGTGTGGCCCAAGGCCTTGTGCGATCGTCACAATCTTGTGCGATCCACAAGGTCTTGTGCGATCATGCATGAATCGGTTGTACATAGTGCTAATCTCTGTAGTACCTAACCTGTGCGACCACCCTTGTGCGATCAGATCAGATCGTGTGGAATCTGATCTTGTGCGATTGAGGGTGTCTTGTGCGATCTGTTTTAATAGCCGGATATTATGCTATTCGGTTACACTCATTCAACAGTTTCCAAGTTTAAAATAAATCAACAGTTTCCAATTATCTAAACAACCTACAATCGATCAAACTAAGCAATTTAACATTTAATTCATATGAACCCTAAATATAATCAAAACATAAATATCAATCATAATCATTTACACGATTCATGTTCTTGATTACTAGCATACATCCTAATAACCCAACTATCATCCTAATCGTATATCGCAGCCGATTATTTGCAATTGATTAACAACATCACATGTTCAACAATCATATACCAATCATCACATGATTAACAATCCGAAGCATATACATAACAGCCGATTTAACAAGCATTCGGTTCCAGATCATAATCATGCAAATCGAATTTGTTTAAACATCAACACATAACATCATTGTTCATCATTCATACAACTCTAACCATTTAGTCAAATCATGCAATCATAACATCGTGTAACTAAACATAAATCATGAACACTAACCGATTGAGAAAAGGGTGATCCGATTCAAGGAATGATCTTCGAGAGAAAGGGGATGCTTGCCGTTGGCTTAGAGAGAGAGAGGAGAGCACTAGGGTTTTACGTGTGTGGGTGTTTTGCAATAATGAGGAGTATACCCTCCACTCAAGGGTTATGCGACACAAAGGGGGTGGGCCGAACCCTCCCATTGGGCTGCCCATTTGGTTCACTCACAAGAGAGGTGTAGGCCGAGAGTAATAAAGCCCAAAGGCTTATGCGTGTTCTAGTTGCTATTGTGCGATTGGTTTCTTTCGTGTGATAATACATACATATATACCAGCAGAACACATATTCACATAACATTCAATAACATAACATTCCATTTAATCATTCAATTCACATAGTCACATAATGTTTACATTCGTTACATCAAGGTACAAAGATAGGTTCGGAAAATACGAGTTGTCACATTATCCCCAAGTTGAAAGAAATTTCGTCCCGAAATTTGGTTCGTACTCACTGAGGAAGCTAGTTAAGTTGCATGGTTTTCCTGGTTTTCCTGGGGTGTGACATCTTCCCCCCGTTGATCTGGAATTTCGTCCCGAAATTCCGTAGCTTCAGCCTCAGTAGTGGTTGTACCGTTTGCGAATAGTTGGGATACTTCTGTTTCATCTGATCTTCGTTTTCCCAGGTGAACTCTGGGCCGCGACGTGAGTTCCAACGAACTCGAACGAGAGGTATTCTAGTACGTTTGAGGACCTTAACATCCCGGTCCGTGATTTCAACTGGTTCCTCGACGAATCGCAACTGCTCGTCGATAGTGAGCTCCTTCAAAGGAACTATGTGGGTCTCATCTGACAGACACTTCTTCAGATTTGACACGTGGAAAACGTTGTGAACGCACTGAGTTCCGCCGGTAAGTTCAGTTTGTAAGCCACCTTGCCTATTTTCTCAATGACTTCGAAAGGTCCAACATATCGTGGGTTAAGTTTGCCTCGTTTACCAAAACGAACCACACCCTTCCAGGGTGAAACTTTGAGTAGCACTCGCTCCCCAACCTGGAGCTCGAGTGGTTTCCTGCCCTTATCGGCGTAAACTTTCTGACGGTCACGAGCTGCCGCCATTCGTTGTCGTATCTGAGCAATTCGTTCTGTTGTGTCTACCACAAGTTCTGGACCAGTAATCTGACTATCCCCCCACCTCTGCCCAACAAAGAGGTGACCGGCATTTACGCCCATACAATGCCTCAAACGGAGCAGCTTTAATGCTGGTGTGGTAACTGTTATTGTACGAAAATTCCACGAGTGGCAGATGCTTTTCCCAGCCATTGCCAAAGTCAATTACACATGCCCTAAGCATGTCTTCGAGGGTCTGGATGGTACGTTCCGACTGCCCATCCGTTTGCGGGTGATATGCTGTGCTCATATCTAGCCGTGAGCCAAAGGACTTGTGCATGGCTTGCCACAGTTCTGAAGTAAAACGTGTGTGACACCCCGTTGAAACGTTCTCATTTACACTAGCTTGTCAGTGGCTGCCTTAACTTTCGGGACGAAAGTTCTTAAAACTTGGGGATAATGTGACACTCTAGGTTTTTCCGAGCAAACACCTTGTAATTACTTAGTGCGTATATATATATGTTATTAAATGAAAGTTGTGATTCTTCTTGTGCTATGTGTCGATAACGTGTATGTAATATATATGTGTGTATAAAGATACTCGTGAACCGAAACCACGACTCGAGACCACCCGGTCTCGAGTAAATAGTGAACAGTTGGGCCGCTTGGGCCGCACCCCCATTCGGAAACCCTTAGGGTGCACATGCTCGGAATGGGTATAAAACCCCACATATGTAGCCGATATCTCCTCTTTTGGCAAGAACAATCAGCATCTCAAGTCCCAAACATTCCCTTATCCATTCTCTCTCTCCTCTCATCCTTTCTCTCTCTAGAAAACCCTAACAAATCAACCTCACCTCCTCCCCTCTCCCTCTCGGATTAAATCGGCAACAACAAGGAGGATCGGTCAAGCTCATCATCATTACTCGGACACTTCATCTTCTCACCTTCTTCCTTAACTCGGTGCCTTTCCACAACCGGTTAGTACTTTAGATGTTCATTATGTGTTTATATGTACAATGGCCCTATTTGCTTGGAATGATTGAAATGATGGATGAATCATGTGAACTCTTGCATGATAATAAAGTGCTAAGATATTGAATGATGAATGATTGTTAGTGTAGGGTGTTTAAGGTTTAGAATAAATGTTCACATGATCCTTGGTGACCAAGTAGCATGATATGTATTGTAGAATGAGGATGTATGCTTATGCTTTGAACAAAAGAAATGTTATCTATTTGAATGAATCTCATGATGAACCGAATGAACATGTTTATGATGAAAACCCTAATGATGAACTCGTTGAATATGACATGAATATTTGAAATATTGTGTGTTTGATCCATTTTTATCAAATGTTAGACAAAGAAACATGTTTAGGGAATTTCTATTGGCTAGTACACTATTACATGAAATTGCAAGATTATTGGTTAGTACATCAGATGTTCTAGAAGGACTTCATGTGCACGTTTGCGAGTCGAGACACCCGGTTGCGACTCGAGAACAACACGGGACAACTCGAGACTGTAGCAATTTCGACTCGAAACCATGTACAAGCAAGTCAAAACTGACTTCAGGGACTCGAGACCATCAAGGTCTCGACTCGAAGTCTCCTGATTGCGACTCGAGACTGGACTCGCGATCCCTGAGGTTGCGACTCCGACCAGCACTACTCGAGACCACTACGCTACAACCCGAGACCACTTGGTCTCGATTCGAGACCAACTTGTCTCGACTCGAGACCACCTTGTCTCGAGTGTGCTGCTGATCCTCGTTATTGGGCCGAAGTAAATGGACTGATTATGCATGATTATTGTTTGACTGGACTAATGTGTTAACTGTTATGTGACAACTCGTATTTCCAAACCGATCTTTGTACTTTGATGTAACGTATGTGTACGATATGTGACTTTTATGAAAGTGAATATTTATGTGAATGTTATGTTATTACGTGCTTGTGAATGTATGTATGATAAGCGCACAACACACACTCGACCGCACAAGCCATTCGGGCTACACAACTTGTACTCGGACTCTTAGGGCAGCCCAAGTGTGGGTTCGGCCCATCCCCCTTAGTCGAATAACACATGGGGCGCTAGCACCAATCTCACACTTTACCAAAAACAAACAAACCTACAAACCCTAGTGCTCTCTCTCCCTCTCGTTTTTCTTGGAACCCGACGGCTGCTCTATCCTCATTCGAAGTCAGATTTTCACCGGTTTGATCATTCTTGTTCGGTTAGTGTTAATTGTTATTCGATTTTATATGTTTTAAAAACACTTTTGACTATTGTTTGCATCATGGAGTAACTGTTGACATGTGATGATTAGTGAATGCTTTGGAAATTGTATGCATGTGAGTAGCAATGGATAGGATTGTTAGCCACTATACATAAATCGGTCCAATTATATTTGATATGTGTGAATTGTGCATTAGAATTTCATGTGTCAATAAATCAAACTTGAAGCCACTATATGCTTTGGTCAAATAGCAACATGACAACAATATAAAATTGTCGGCCATGAATGGTTATTTTAATAATGATTTTGTGTATAGATTCATGGGTGATACTAGTTGATATCAATAAATCAGAAAAAGTGATCGGCCACATGAGAACATAGGGAATTGTATAAGTGAATTGAGATCTGACCACTTTTTGACTAAACAAAATTGCCATGTGAAAGTGATGATTACTTAATTGATGATGTATGGCCATGATTAATTATATGAATGATAATTGCATGATTTGTTTGATTATTATATTACATGAACTGATTGTTAATTGGACCGAATATATATATATATATATATATATATATATATATGTAATTTTCGGCTGTGTTATATGAGGGTTGTTAGTAATCGAGACTATGAATCTTGTTAAATGGTTGATGCTATGTTTATTGTTCATGTACTGATTATGGTTAATATGTAAAACAAGATAAAAATTCTTGTATGATCGAGTAGGAGGTTAGTTAGAATTGGTAATTTTGTTAATTGATAAATGCTAAATTTGGAAATCATTGAATCTGGTAACTTATATGCATAAAAATCGGAAACTTAAAAACAATCGCACAAGGCATCTTGGTAGCACAAGATGTCCACTCGTACAAGGGGACCAGTCGCATAAGAGAACCTGATCGCACAAGACATGTCCAGTCGCACAAGATGTATGTTGGTCTAACTGTTTGGGCCGGTTGTTGATTTTGGGCTGGGATGGTAAACGGATCGCACAAGACTATTTGAATCACACAAACTGTTTAATTGTTTAATGTTTGGGCTGTATATGTATGTTGGGCCGGGCTACTCTATTGTGTTTCAATTGGGTGATCGCACAAGATAAATGGGTTAATGAACTTGTGCGAGCCCAACCTCTTGGGCCGTACAAGTTGGGCGCTTTATAGACTTGACTGTTCGATTGATTTACGTGGTTGCCATGATCTATACGTGTGCGTAACTGTTAGCTTATGTGTAAACATACGTGCGATACTTGAACCAAAACTTGACTTGTATAATAACCATGATAGGACGTGGTTGACCACTAGCATTTAGACCTGATCTTTCTGTGTAATCTGCCGAGCAAACCAAGGTGAGTTCACACTTCGTTACAAAGCATGGGATTCCCAGGGGTTGGGAATGGGTTAAGGAATAGGGATTCCTCGTCCTGTTGAGACGTAATCAGGAACATAGATTCCTCGTCCTGTTGAGACGTATTCAGGAACGTAAATTCCTCGTCCAGTATGAGACGGATTTAACTATGCTAGACTAGAACTCTATCAACGAAGCCCCTCCTTTTATATCGACTTAATCGCCGAGGCCAATGGCGAACGGGTCATTAGTTAAATAGCGCTATTAGGTTTAACAAACCTCACACCGTGCCGCAGAGGACGGGCATGGACTAATGGACTATGGCACGTTAGTGATGATAGACACAGACGTTAGGGCACTTAAACATGACGAACGTTAGTAGTCGATATGGTAACGAGTCTGGTGAATTAAACATGGGGTAGCCCCCACGGCCATAGAGCCGGGCTGGAATAGCCAACGTAAGAACGGGTAACTAATAAACGATTTTCGAACTATGGGGTAACCCCCACGGCTGGATAGCTGGTAAAGAGCAAACTGTGTTTTTGGAATAACTATAAACTGGACAACCAAACGTGAACTCACTCAACTTGTTGTTGACTCGTTACTACATGCTTTGCAGGTCTATAGGTACTTAGCTGGAGCTTGCACAAGGAAGAGTCGTTGTGGGACATGGACAGCTGTGTGCCATGTTAAACATTTGGATAATTAAACTTTTGATTTGGTTTTGAACATTATGCTTCCGCTCATAACTTAACTATGTCTGTTTTGGACACTAAACGTGCTGGTTGGACTTTTACATTTAATTATTTTACTTGTTCAATATGATTAGTGGTTTGATCCTGGTCAGTCATGCCTCCAAGCGGTGATACTCCGCATGTGGATTTTGGGGGTGTGACAGATTGGTATCAGAGCCATTGGTTATAGAGAACTTGGTTTTAATAAAGGAAAACGTTTTTTTTAAAACCAGACTATAACCTGTACAGTGCTCTACGATCCACAACGACGCTTCACTCCACGTGCAAGGCTCGACATTCTAGGTGATATGGTTTGTGTTTTATTGCCTACTTGCTAGATTACGTAGAACTTTGCTCATGATATGCTTAGTAGTATAGCTAATGTTTCTTAAACACATGTGTGTGCTTACTCTCTTCTGTCCTCGCACATTCGCGAACCCCTCTCACCCATGTTTCCTTGATATGAAGATCATGTCTGGATGCATCAACATGACTCAAGCCCAGTTGACGGCTCTGATTAACGAACAGGTTGCTGCGGCACTTGCAGCCGCACAGGCAGGAGGTATACCCTGCAGTTTATAACTCATTCTAGGATCTTTAGATCCTACTCTCGTGAACCTATCTTTGTGTTAAACCTTGTCCTTTCTTACACTCGCAACAGGTCAACATGCTCAGCCACCTGTGTGCACCTTCAAAACTTTCATGGACTGCCGACCCACTACTTTTAGTGGCACTGAAGGAGCAGTAGGTCTCCTCCACTGGTTTGAGAAACTAGAATCTGTGTTCGAAATGTGTGAATGCCCTGAGGCACGCAGGGTGAAATATGCTACCGGCACCCTCGAGGGTTTAGCCCTCACATGGTGGAACGCTCAAGTCCAAATGCTGGGGTTGGTTGCTGCTAACGCCACCCCATGGAACAATTTTAAAGAGATGATCAAGGAGGAGTACTGCAGTCGCGACGACATTCATAAGCTGGAAGTCGAGTTTTTCAACCTCAAGATGACGGGGTCAGAAATTGAGGCGTTTACTAAGAGATCGAATGAGCTTGCACTACTGTGTCCTACTATGGTGGACCCTCCAATTAAGCGTATCGAACTATATCTTAAGGGCCTAAAGCCGGAGATCCAAAGTCATGTGACTTCAGCAAATCTCGCTACCTATCAGCAGGTTGTTCAGTTGGCTCACCGTCTCACTGATCAGGCGGTGGAGCAAAACAGGTTACCAAAACGCATTAGTGCTACAGCTACCTCTGAACCTCCCAGTGATAACAAACGTAAATGGGATGGAGCTTCAAGCAAAGGTTCAACTTCGGTGCAATCTCAGTCTCAGCAGAGAAGGACTGAAGAGTATAAGAGTCCTAGTCAGCAATCGTCAGGTAGCCAAAGTCATGGTGGATACAAAGGAAATCACCCCAAATGTAATCGTTGTAACTTACATCACAGTGGGCCATGCACCAGAAGTAACTGTCATCGGTGCAACAAGCCTGGTCATATTGCAAGAGAATGTAGGAGTCAGTTTCCCGCGAACCAAAATCGGCAACAACAGCGAGCCCCACTAAATCAACGTCAGCAGCAGCAACAACAGGGTAACAACAAAGGGTGCTTTCAGTGTGGAGCTGAAGGCCACTTCAAGAAAGACTGTCCTCAGCTGAACCAGAACAACAATAACAACAACAATCAAGGGAATGGGAACATTGGGGGCAACAATGGCAATGGGGCAAGGGGTCGTGCGTTCGTTATTGGCAATGGAGAAGCAAGGAATGATCCCAATGTTGTGACGGGTAAGTTCCTTCTCGACGACTTTAACGTTACTGTCTTATTTGATTCGGGTGCTGATACTAGTTATGTGTCCCAAAAAGTTAGTCAACTGCTTAAGCGTACCCCAACACCTTTGAACCCCAAACACGCTGTAGAGTTAGCTAATGGTAAAAGTATAGAGGTCACACACGTAGTTAAAGGTTGTAATCTTGTTCTTGCTGATCATACTTTCTCGATCGACCTCCTTCCTATCACTCTGGGTAGTTTCGACGTTGTCATTGGGATGGACTGGTTATCCCAACATCAAGCTGAGATCCTTTGCAACGAAAAGATTGTCCGTATTCCGTGCTCAGGTGAGGAACCTCTTATGATTCGTGGCGACAAAAGTGGTGCTGTTGTGAGCATCATTTCTTCGCTTAAGGCCCAAAAGTGTTTGCGTAAGGGCCACACTGCCTTTCTGGCTCTCGTTACTGACACCTCGAAGAAAGAGAAAAAGATAGAAGACTTCCCGATTGTACGCGACTATCCTGAGGTATTTCCTGAGGAACTACCTGGTCTCCCGCCTCATCGTCAGGTCGAGTTTCAAATCGAGTTAGCTCCTGGAGCGGCGCCCATAGCTCGTGCACCGTATCGTTTAGCTCCATCAGAGTTGAAAGAGCTATCTACGCAACTACAAGAACTCTTAGATAAGGGTTTTATTCGTCCTAGCTCTTCGCCCTGGGGAGCTCCGGTGCTTTTTGTGAAGAAGAAAGACGGTACGTTCAGAATGTGCATCGACTACCGTGAACTGAACAAGGTGACTGTGAAGAATCGCTACCCTCTTCCACGCATTGACGATTTGTTCGACCAGCTGCAAGGGTCGAGCTACTACTCAAAGATTGATTTGAGATCAGGGTATCACCAGCTGAGAGTCCGAGAAGAGGACGTCTCCAAAACAGCCTTCAGAACTAGTTATGGACACTATGAGTTTTTGGTCATGCCTTTTGGGATGACAAACGCACCAGCGGTCTTCATGGATTTGATGAATCGAGTGTGCAAGCCTTACTTAGACAAGTTCGTTATAGTTTTCATTGACGACATCCTGATCTATTCTAAGAGTCAGGAGGAACACGAGCAGCATCTACGACTTATTTTGGAACTCCTTCGAAAGGAACAGTTGTACGCCAAGTTTTCAAAATGTGACTTCTGGCTTCGTGAAGTCCATTTCTTGGGCCATGTAGTGAACAAGGATGGGATTCACGTTGATTCATCCAAGGTAGAGTCAATCAAGAGCTGGCCTGCACCTCGTACACCAACGGAAATTCGCCAATTCTTGGGATTGGCAGGTTACTACAGGAGATTTATCAAGGACTTTTCCAAGATTGCACAGCCGCTTACTTCACTAACGCAGAAGGGCGTTGTTTATCGTTGGGGAAATGCACAGGAGTTAGCGTTTCAGCACCTAAAGGATAGACTTTGCAGTGCACCTATTCTTTCATTGCCAGAGGGCACAGACGACTTCGTGGTTAATTGCGACGCATCCATTCAGGGTCTTGGTTGCGTATTGATGCAGCGGGATAAAGTTATCGCCTACGCCTCACGCCAACTCAAAGTTCATGAAAAGAACTACACTACTCACGATCTAGAGCTGGGAGCGGTTGTTTTTGCACTTAAGATATGGAGACACTACCTATATGGTACCAAATGCGCTATCTACACCGATCACAGGAGCCTCGAGCATATCTTTAAACAGAAGGAACTCAATATGAGACAACGACGATGGATCGAACTGCTGAACGATTACGAATGCTCGATCAGGTACCACCCAGGCAAGGCCAATGTTGTGGCCGACGCCCTCAGTCGAAAGGACACTACGCCTAAGCGCGTACGAGCTTTACAACTTACTATACAGTCTAACCTTCCTTCTCAAATACGAAATGCTCAGGTAGAAGCATTGAAACCAGAGAATGTCAGGGCTGAAGCCCTACGCGGCTCAAGGCAACGCTTAGAACAGAAGGAAGACGGTGCTTACTGCGTAACAGGACGCATATGGGTCCCACTTTATGGCAACCTACGAGAGCTTGTGATGGATGAGGCACACAAGTCTCGCTACTCAGTGCACCCTGGTTCGGACAAAATGTACCACGATATCAAAACGACATATTGGTGGCCTAGTATGAAGGCCCACATAGCAACTTACGTTAGCAAGTGCTTAACTTGTGCGAGAGTCAAGGCGGAATACCAGAAACCTTCAGGCCCACTTCAACAAGAGATACCACAATGGAAATGGGAGCAAATTTCCATGGATTTTGTTACTGGCCTGCCCAGATCTCAACGTGGTAATGATACTATTTGGGTGATCGTGGATCGACTCACAAAGTCTGCTCACTTCCTGGCTATCAAAGAAACGGATAAGTTCTCCACCCTAGCAGAAGTATATCTCAAGGAAGTTGTCTCTAGGCACGGAGTGCCCATCTCTATCATCTCGGATCGAGATGCACGTTTTACATCAGAACTGTGGCAAGCAATGCACAAGTCCTTTGGCTCAAGGTTAGATATGAGCACAGCTTATCACCCGCAAACGGATGGGCAGTCGGAACGTACCATCCAGACCCTCGAAGACATGCTTAGGGCATGTGTGATTGATTTTGGCAATGGCTGGGAAAAGCATCTGCCACTTGTGGAATTTTCGTACAACAATAGCTACCACACCAGCATTAAAGCTGCTCCGTTTGAGGCATTGTACGGGCGTAAATGCCGGTCACCTCTTTGTTGGGCAGAGGTGGGGGATAGTCAGATTACTGGTCCAGAACATGTGGTTGACACAACAGAGAAAATTGCTCAGATACGAAAACGAATGGCGGCAGCTCGTGACCGTCAGAAAGTCTACGCCGATAAGGGCAGAAAACCACTAGAGCTCCAGGTTGGGGAGCGTGTACTACTCAAAGTTTCACCTTGGAAGGGTGTGGTTCGTTTTGGCAAACGGGGCAAACTTAACCCACGATACGTTGGACCCTTCGAAGTCATCGAGAAAATAGGCAAGGTGGCCTACAGACTGAACTTACCAGCAGAACTCAGTGCAGTTCATGAGGTTTTCCATGTGTCAAATCTGAAGAAGTGTCTGTCAGATGAGACTCACGTAGTTCCTTTGAAGGAGCTCACGATCGACGAACAGTTACGATTCGTCGAGGAACCTGTTGAAATCACGGACCGGGATGTTAAGGTCCTCAAGCGTACTAGAATACCTCTTGTTCAAGTTCGTTGGAACTCACGTCGCGGCCCAGAGTTCACCTGGGAACGCGAAGATCAGATGGAACAAAAATACCCCCAACTGTTCGCAAACGGTACAACCACTACTGAGACTGAAGCTACGGAATTTCGGGACGAAATTCCAGATCAACGGGGGGAGGATGTGACACCCCAGGAAAACCATGCAACTTAACTAGCTTCCTCAGTGAGTACGTGCAAAATTTCGGGACGAAATTTCTTTCAACTTGGGGATAATCTGACAACTCGTATTTCCAAACCGATCTTTGTACTTTGATGTAACGTATGTGTACGATATGTGACTTTTATGAAAGTGAATATTTATGTGAATGTTATGTTATTACGTGCTTGTGAATGTATGTATGATAAGCGCACAACACACACTCGACCGCACAAGCCATTCGGGCTACACAACTTGTACTCGGACTCTTAGGGCAGCCCAAGTGTGGGTTCGGCCCATCCCCCTTAGTCGAATAACACATGGGGCGCTAGCACCCATCTCACACTTTACCAAAAACAAACAAACCTACAAACCCTAGTGCTCTCTCTCCCTCTCGTTTTTCTTGGAACCCGACGGCTGCTCTATCCTCATTCGAAGTCAGATTTTCACCGGTTTGATCATTCTTGTTCGGTTAGTGTTAATTGTTATTCGATTTTATATGTTTTAAAAACACTTTTGACTATTGTTTGTATCATGGAGTAACTGTTGACATGTGATGATTAGTGAATGCTTTGGAAATTGTATGCATGTGAGTAGCAATGGATAGGATTGTCAGCCACTATACATAAATCGGTCCAATTATATTTGATATGTGTGAATTGTGCATTAGAATTTCATGTGTCAATAAATCAAACCTGCAACCACTATATGCTTTGGTCAAATAGCAACATGACAACAATATAAAATTCATCGGGGTAACCCTTTACCCAAAAAAAACAATATAAAATTGTCGGCCATGAATGGTTATTTTAATAATGATTTTGTGTATAGATTCATGGGTGATAGTAGTTGATATCAATAAATCAGAAAAAGTGATCGGCCACATGAGAACATAGGGAATTGTATAAGTGAATTGAGATCTGACCACTTTTTGACTAAACAAAATTGCCATGTGAAAGTGATGATTACTTAATTGATGATGTATGGCCATGATTAATTATATGAATGATAATTGCATGATTTGTTTGATTATTATATTACATGAACTGATTGTTAATTGGACCGAATATATATATATATATATATATATATATATATATATATATATATATATATATATATATATATGTAATTTTCGGCTGTGTTATATGAGGGTTGTTAGTAATCGAGACTATGAATCTTGTTAAATGGTTGATGCTATGTTTATTGTTCATGTACTGATTATGGTTAATATGTAAAACAAGATAAAAATTCTTGTATGATCGAGTAGGAGGTTAGTTAGAATTGGTAATTTTGTTAATTGATAAATGCTAAATTTGGAAATCATTGAATCTGGTAACTTATATGCATAAAAATCGGAAACTTAAAAACAATCGCACAAGGCATCTTGGTAGCACAAGATGTCCACTCGTACAAGGGGACCAGTCGCATAAGAGAACCTGATCGCACAAGACATGTCCAGTCGCACAAGATGTATGTTGGTCTAACTGTTTGGGCCGGTTGTTGATTTTGGGCTGGGCTGGGCTGGTAAACGGATCGCACAAGACTATTTGAATCACACAAACTGTTTAATTGTTTAATGTTTGGGCTGTATATGTATGTTGGGCCGGGTTACTCTATTGTGTTTCAATTGGGTGATCGCACAAGATAAACGGGTTAATGAACTTGTGCGAGCCCAACCTCTTGGGCCGTACAAGTTGGGCGCTTTATAGACTTGACTGTTCGATTGATTTACGTGGTTGCCATGATCTATACGTGTGCGTAACTGTTAGCTTATGTGTAAACATACGTGCGATACTTGAACCAAAACCTGACTTGTATAATAACCATGATAGGACGTGGTTGACCACTAGCATTTAGACCTGATCTTTCTGTGTAATCTGCCGAGCAAACCAAGGTGAGTTCACACTTCGTTACAAAGCATGGGATTCCCAGGGGTTGGGAATGGGTTAAGGAATAGGGATTCCTCGTCCTGTTGAGACGTAATCAGGAACATAGATTCCTCGTCCTGTTGAGACGTATTCAGGAACGTAAATTCCTCGTCCAGTATGAGACGGATTTAACTATGCTAGACTAGAACTCTATCAACGAAGTCCCTCCTTTTATATCGACTTAATCGCCGAGGCCAATGGCGAACGGGTCATTAGTTAAATAGCGCTATTAGGTTTAACAAACCTCACACCGTGCCGCAGAGGACGGGCATGGACTAATGGACTATGGCACGTCAGTGATGATAGACACAGACGTTAGGGCACTTAAACATGACGAACGTTAGTAGTCGATATGGTAACGAGTCTGGTGAATTAAACATGGGGTAGCCCCCACGGCCATAGAGCCGGGCTGGAATAGCCAACGTAAGAACGGGTAACTAATAAACGATTTTCGAACTATGGGGTAACCCCCACGGCTGGATAGCTGGTAAAGAGCAAACTGTGTTTTCGGAACAACTATAAACTGGACAACCAAACGTGAACTCACTCAACTTGTTGTTGACTCGTTACTACATGCTTTGCAGGTCTATAGGTACTTAGCTGGAGCTTGCACAAGGAAGAGTCGTTGTGGGACATGGACAGCTGTGTGCCATGTTAAACATTTGGATAATTAAACTTTTGATTTGGTTTTGAACATTATGCTTCCGCTCATAACTTAACTATGTCTGTTTTGGACACTAAACGTGCTGGTTGGACTTTTACATTTAATTATTTTACTTGTTCAATATGATTAGTGGTTTGATCCTGGTCAGTCATGCCTCCAAGCGGTGATACTCCGCATGTGGATTTTGGGGGTGTGACATGATACTGTTTAACCGTACGATTATAAGGGCAGGCCCAATAACTCAAATGGTAACTGCATGCATTCGATGTGTTAGATCCCTGTAAGATATACGTGATTACTTGTACCCCCAAACCTGACCTATACTGGTAACCATGTTAGGACGTGGTGACCAGCAAGCTTGACCAAGTAAGCTAATCTGCCGAGCAACCCAAGGTGAGTTCACACACTAAAAGCATGCGTCCCAGGGAGGGACACGAACAAACTAAAGAATGTTTTCAAACTAATAATTTCCGGGGGAATATGCAAATGGTACTCTTGTACTACTACATCCGGGGGAGATACGTTTGGGTATTATTTATAAATCACAACTAGCAACACTAAACAAATCTCTATCATGTAAAGTCCCTGCTTATAGTACCGATTAATCGCCGGGGGCGAACGGGTTATTAGTTGATAGCGCTATTAGGTTTGACAACCTCACACCGTGACCGGGGGAGATCGGGCGTGAACTAGTAGACCTTGCATCTTGGTCAATGACGATAGACATTGACCTGGGGCACCAAATCTTCTCGTCAACAGTTTCGGTAATTCAAGTTTAGTAGCTTTCATATGGGGTAGCTCCCCATGACGTGATTATAAATGCTTTACCTAAACAACCTACATTTTCTTCTGAAAAGCTAAAACTGGACATCTCGTGAACTCGCCAACATTTTTGTTGACACCCTACTGCATGCTTTGCAGGTAACCAGTGAATCAGGAGCTTGCAGCTTGGGGATGTGTAGTGGTCGTCTTAACCCGTGTGTTGGGTTTTAAATAATCTTTAAACTATGAACCTTGTTTGAAAACTGTTTGGTTTGTGCTTCTGCTGCTTACTTAAACTATTATTCGAATTGAAACATTTAAGACTTTAAACTGTGATGTCTATTATCAATGCTCAGTATAATTGGTGGCTGGATCCTGGTCAGTCACGCCTCCAAGCGGTGGTACTCCGCATGTGGATTTTGGGGGTGTGACAATGTGCATCTCGATCCGAGATAATAGAGGTGGGCACTCCGTGCCTCGAGACAACTTCCTTAAGATATACGTCTGCTAGTGTGGAGAATTTATCCGTTTCCTTGATAGCTAAGAAGTGAGCAGACTTTGTGAGTCGATCCACGATCACCCAAATCGTATCATACCACGTTGAGATCTAGGCAGGCCAGTAACAAAATCCATGGAAATTTGCTCCCATTTCCATTGTGGTATTTCTGGTTGTTGGAGTAGGCCTGAAGGTTTCTGATATTCTGACTTGACTCTCACACAAGTCAAGCACTTGCTAACGTAAGTTGCTATGTGGGCCTTCATGCTAGGCCACCAATACGTAGTTTTGATATCGTGGTACATTTTATCTGAACCAGGATGTACTGAGTAGCGAGACTTGTGTGCCTCATCCATCACAAGCTCTCGTATATTGCCATAAAGTGGGACCAAAATGCGTCCTGTGACGTAGTAAGCACCGTCTTCCTTCTGTTCTAAGCGTTGCCTTGAGCCGCGTAGGGCTTCAGCCCTGACGTTTTCTGGTTTCAATGCTTCTACCTGAGCATCTCGTATCTGAGAAGGAAGACTAGACTGTATAGTGAGTTGTAAAGCTCGTACGCGCTTGGGCGCAGTGTCCTTTCGACTGAGGGCGTCAGCCACAACATTGGCTTTGCCTGGGTGATACCTGATCGAGCATTCGTAGTCATTCAGCAGTTCGACCCATCGTCGTTGTCGCATATTCAGTTCCTTCTGTTTGAAGATATGTTCGAGACTCCTATGGTCTGTGTAGATGGCGCACTTGGTACCGTACAAGTAGTGTCTCCATATCTTAAGTGCAAAAACAACAGCTCCCAGCTCTAGATCGTGTGTAGTGTAGTTCCTTTCATGAACTTTAAGCTGGCGTGAGGCGTAGGCTATAACTTTATCCCGCTGCATCAATACACAACCAAGACCCTGAATGGATGCGTCGCAGTAAACCACGAAGTCGTCTGTGCCCTCTGGCAATGAAAGGATAGGCGCACTGCAAAGTCTATCCTTTAAGTGCTGAAATGCTAATTCCTGTGTATTTCCCCATCGATAAACAACGCCCTTCTGCGTTAGTGAGGTGAGAGGCTGTGCAATCTTGGAAAAATCTTTAATAAACCTCCTGTAGTAACCTGCCAAGCCCAAGAATTGGCGAATCTCTGTTGGTATACGAGGTGCAGGCCAGTTCTTAATTGAATCTACCTTGGATGGATCAACGTGAATCCCATCCTTGTTCACCACATGGCCTAAGAAATGGACTTCACGAAGCCAAAAGTCGCATTTTGAAAACTTGGCGTACAGCTGTTCTGTTCGGAGGAGTTCCAAAATGAGTCGTAAATGTTTTTCGTGTTCCTCCTGACTCTTAGAATAGATCAGGATGTCGTCGATGAATACAATAACGAACTTGTCTAGGTACGGCTTGCACACTCGATTCATCAAGTCCATGAAGACCGCAGGTGCGTTTGTCAGCCCAAAAGGCATGACCAAAAACTCATAGTGTCCATAACGGGTTCTAAAGGCTGTTTTAGAGACGTCCTCTTCTCGGACTCTCAGCTGGTGATACCCTGATCTCAAGTCAATCTTTGAATAGTAGCTCGATCCTTGCAACTGATCGAACAAGTCGTCAATGCGTGGAAGAGGATAGCGATTATTCACGGTCACCTTGTTGAGTTCACGGTAGTCGATACACATACGGAAGGTACCGTCCTTCTTCTTCACGAATAGCACTGGAGCTCCCCAGGGCGAAGAGCTAGGACGAATAAAACCCTTATCCAAGAGTTCGTGTAGTTGCGAAGATAGCTCTTTCAACTCTAATGGAGCTAAGCGATACGGTGCACGAGCTATGGGCGCTGCTCCAGGAGCTAGCTCGATTTGGAACTCGACCTGGCGATGAGGCGGAAGGCCAGGCAATTCCTCAGGGAATACCTCAGGATAGTCACGTACAATTGGAAAATCTTCTATCTTCTTCTCTTTCTTCGAGGTGTCAGTAACGAGAGCCAGAATAGCAGTGTGGCCCTTACGCAAACACTTTGGGCCTTAAGGAAAGAGATGACGCTCACAACAGCACCACTCTTGTCGCCACGAATCATAAGAGGTTCATCACCTGGGCGGGGAATACGGACAATCTTTTCGTTGCAAAGAATCTCTGCTTGGTGTTGGGATAACCAGTCCATCCCAATGATAACGTCGAAACTACCCAGTGTGATAGGAAGGAGGTCGATCGAGAAAGTGTGATCAGCAAGAACAAGATTACAACCTTTAACTACGTGTGTGACCTCTAGACTTTTACCATTAGCTAACTCTACAGCGTGCTTGGGGTTCAAAGGTGTTGGGGTACGCTTAAGCAGTTGACTAACTTTTAGGGACACATAACTAGTATCAGCACCCGAATCAAATAAGACAGTAACGTAAAAGTCGTCGAGAAGGAACTTACCCGTCACAACATTGGGATCATTCCTCGCTTCTCCCTGGCCAATAACGAACACACGGCCCCTTGCACCATTGCCATTGTTACCCCCGTTGTTCCCATTCCCCTGATTGTTGTTGTTATTGTTGTTCTGGTTCCTGTTCAGTTGGGGACAATCTCTCTTGAAGTGGCCTTCAGCTCCACACTGAAAGCACCCTTTGTTGTTACCTTGCTGCTGCTGCTGGCATTGATTCTGTTGAGCTTGTTGTTGCTGACGATTCTGGTTTGTGGGGTATAAACTTCTGCAATCCTTTGTTGCGTGGCCTGGCTTGTTGCACCGATGACAGTTTCCCCTGGTGCATGGCCCGCTGTGATGTAGGTTACAGCGATTGCATTTAGGGTGATTTCCCTTGTACACACCATGACTTTGGCTACCAGATGATTGCTGGTTAGGACTCTTATAGTCGTCAGTCCTTCTCTGCTGAGACTGAGATTGCACAGAAGTTGAACCTTTGCTCGATGCTCCATCCCATTTCCTCTTGTTGTCACTAGGAGCATCTGAAGTAGCTGTCGCACTTATGCGCTTGGGTAACCTGTTCTGCTCCACCGCCTGATCAGTGAGACGGTGAGCCAACTGAACAACCTGCTGGATGGTGGCGAGGTTTGCTGAAGTCACATGACTTTGGATTTCTGGAACTAAGCCCTTGAGATAAAGTTCGATACACTTAATTGGAGGGTCCACCATAGTAGGACACAGTAATGCAAGCTCATTTGATCTCTTCGTATACGCCTCAATTTCTGACCCCGTCATCTTGAGGTTAAAGAACTCGACTTCCAGCTTATGAATGTCATCACGACTGCAGTATTCTTCCTTGATCATCTCTTTAAAATTGTTCCATGGGGTGGCGTTAGCAGCAACCAACCCCAGCATTTGGACCTGAGCGTTCCACCATGTGAGGGCTAAACCCTGGAGAGTACCGGTAGCATACTTCACCCTGCGCGCCTCAGGGCATTCACACATTTCGAACACAGATTCTAGTTTCTCAAACCAGTGAAGGAGACCTACAGCTCCTTTAGTGCCGCTGAAAGTAGTTGGTCGGCAGTCCATGAAGGTTTTGAAGGTGCACACAGGTGGCTGAGCATGTTGACCTGTTGTGGGTGTAAGAAAGGACAAAGTTTAACACAAAGGTAGGTTCACGAGAGTAGGACCTAAAGATCCTAGTATGAGTTTTAAACTGCAGGGTATACCTCCTGCTTGTGCGGCTGCAAGTGCCGCAGCAACCTGTTCGTTAATCAGAGCCGTCAACTGGGCTTGTGTCAGGATAAGGCGTCCAGACATGATCTTCATATCAAGAGAAACATGAGTGAGAGGGGTTCACGAAAGTGCGATGACAGAAGAGAGTAAGCACACACGTGTTCAAGCAACAGTAGCTATACTAACTAAGCATATCATGAGCAAAGTTCTACGATATCTAGCATGTAGGTAATAAAACATAAACCATATCACCTAGAATGTTGAGCCTTGCACGTGGAGTGAAGCGTCGTTGTGGTTCGTAGAGCACTGTACAGGTTATAGTCTGGTTTTAACAAAATCATTTTCCCTTATTAAAACCAAGTTCTCTATAACCAATGGCTCTGATACCAATCTGTCACACCCCCAAAAAAATCCACACGCGGAGTATCACCGCTTGGAGGCGTGACTGACCAGGATCAAACCACTAATCATATTGAACAAGCAAGTAATTAATTGTAAAAATCCAACCAACACAGTTAGTGTCCAAAACAAACATAGTTTACGTTATGAACAGAAGCATAATGTTTAAAACCAAAACACAAATTTAAATGTCCAAAGGTTTAACATGGTACACAGCTGTCCATGTCCCACAACGACACTCCCATGCAAGCTCCAGCTAAGTACCTATTGACCTGCAAAGCATGTAGTAACGAGTCAACAATAACGTTGAGCGAGTTCACAGTTGGGTGTTCGTTTTAAGTTATTCCAAAAACAGTTCCTTTAACTGGCATCCCTGCCGTGGGGGTTACCCCATAGTTGAAAAATGTGATTTGTTTAACCCATTAACTCTGGCAATCCAGCCGTGGGGGCTACCCCATGATAGTTATCTGGCATTTCGGCCGTGGGGGCTACCCCATGTATACACTAGACTCGTTACCATATCGACTGCTGACTGTAGTCATGTTTAAGTGCCCTGAACTGTCAATGTCTATCATCATTGACGTGCCCAGATCCATTAGTTCACGCCCGTCCTCTGCGGCATGGTGTGAGGCTTGTCAGACCTAAATAACGCTATCTAACTAATGACCCGCTCGCCATTGGCCCGGCGATTAAGTCGATATAAAAAGGAGGGACTTCGTGATAGAGTTTTGGTCTAGTAAAAGTTAACTGTCCGTGAGGACGAGGAATTACATTCCTGAACCATTACTGTCCTACCCAAGAAAGGACGAGGAATCCATGTTCCTTAACCCCATTCCCAACCCCTGGGAATCCCATGCTTTGTAGAGTGTGAACTCACCTTGGTTTGCTCGGCAGATACACAGAAAGGTCAAGTCTAGATGCTAGTGGTCAACCACGTCCTAACATGGTTATCATACATGTCAGGTTTTGGTCCAAGTAAAGCACGTATGATTACACATAGTCTAACAGGTTATTAACATGCATTGATCATGGCAAATACGTATAACACATTAGCAGTCAACTTCATAACATACTACTCACTTGTACGATTTAATAGATTGGGCTCGCACAAGTCAATAAGCCTTGTGCGATTCACCCGTTGAGACCCAACAATACCCGGCCCAAAAACCAGAAAGCCCAAACACATCGGTGTACATATACACGGCCCAATCATACAAGTAAATAGTCCATCTTGTGCGATCCATACATCTTGTGCGACCAGTCTTGTTACCCAGCCCAATATATAAACATACGGCCCAAAATGACAAACAAACCAACAATCTTGTGCGATCAGATGATCTTGTGCGACTGAAAACTCTTGTGCGTCTGAGATTGGGCTTTGAGGCCCAACAGCCTAAGTATTAACGTGTGTGGCCCAAGGCCTTGTGCGATCGGCACAATCTTGTGCGATCCACAAGGTCTTGTGTGATCATGCATGAATCGGTTGTACATAGTGCTAAACTCTGTAGTACCTAACTTGTGCGACCACCCTTGTGCGATCAGATCAGATTGTGTGGAATCTGATCTTGTGCGATTGAGGGTGTCTTGTGCGATCTGTTTTAATAGCCGGATATTATGCTATTCGGTTACACTCATTCAACAGTTTCCAAGTTTAAAATAAATCAACAGTTTCCAATTATCTAAACAACCTACAATCGATCAAACTAAGCAATTTAACATTTAATTCATATGAACCCTAAATATAATCAAAACATAAATATCAATCATAATCATTTACACGATTCATGTTCTTGATTACTAGCATACATCCTAATAACCCAACTATCATCCTAATCGTATATCGCAGCCGATTATTTGCAATTGATTAACAACATCACATGTTCAACAATCATATACCAATCATCACTTGATTAACAATCCGAAGCATATACATAACAGCTGATTTAACAAGCATTCGGTTCCAGATCATAATCATGCAAATCGAATTTGTTTAAACATCAACACATAACATCATTGTTCATCATTCATACAACTCTAACCATTTAGTCAAATCATGCAATCATAACATCGTGTAACTAAACATAAATCATGAACACTAACCGATTGAGAAAAGGGTGATCCGATTCAAGGAATGATCTTAGAGAGAAAGGGGATGCTTGCCGTCGGCTTAGAGAGAGAGAGAGAGGAGAGCACTAGGGTTTTACGTGTGTGGGTGTTTTGCAACAATGAGGAGTATACCCTCCACTCAAGGGTTATGCGACACAAAGGGGGTGGGCCGAACCCTCCCATTGGGCTGCCCATTTGGTTCACTCACAAGAGAGGTGTAGGCCGAGAGTAATAAAGCCCAAAGGCTTGTGCGTGTTCTAGTTGCTATTGTGCGATTGGTTTCTTTCGTGTGATAATACATACATATATACCAGCAGAACACATATTCACATAACATTCAATAACATAACATTCCATTTAATCATTCAATTCACATAGTCACATAATGTTTACATTTGTTACATCGAGGTACAAAGATAGGTTCGGAAAATACTAGTTGTCACACATAGTGATATGGTTCACCCCACGAGTGGGTGCACTAGTAGTGGTATTTGAATTTCCACTTTGATACCGTTGATCAGATCGCGACTGAGATTGAGATAGGGCAAATGCTTCGAAACGCTCTAAACACTCGGCAACAGTAAGAATGCCCATCATATGACCTCCCGCATTAGTGTCGAAACGCTCACAAGTCTCTTGGGTGAGACCGTTATAAAATTTCTCACAAAGAGCCCAATTAGAAAGACCATGCTGGGAGCATTGAGCGACAAGGTTTTGAAATCGTTCCCAAGCAAGGTATTAGGGCTCGTCGGGCTCCATGCGGAATGAGTGAATTTAATCGCGAAGACGTGAGGCTTTAGCGGGCGGAAAGTATTTGTTCAAAAAGGCTTGATGGAGGCCCGCCCAAGTGGTAAAAGTACGGGTTGGCTGAGAATCCAACCAAGTAGCCGCACGGCCGGCTAGTGAAAAGGGAAAGAGCTGTAAATAGGTAGCATCGTTTGGGGCTCCGTGAAGGCTAAAAGTAGCAAGCATAAAAGAGAAACGGTTTATATGGGCAGGGGTGTCCTCGTCGTCGCGGCCGTGGGACTGGATGGTATTGGTGATGGCTTGCATGGCATACGATGGAATCTGCCATGAGTTCTCGTTTACTATGGGTGGAATGGTGATGGGTGAAGCAAGACCGGTGAAGCCTTGGGTGGCTTGTTGATGGACGGTTTGTCTTGCATTGGCCATTTGTTCTAAGTCTATGTTATTTGGGGCGCTAGAGGTGCTAGAAGTGGGACTATCGGGTGGAGAAACCTTAGGTGAAAGGTGTGGTGATGGGGGTGGGGTGGGTAACGGGGTAGTATCGAAATTTGGGAAATGAGAAGAGGATGAAGTACTAACCTGTGGGCCTTGTCCCAATCTAGATGATAACTCTGTGACTGGTGGTTTCGGCGACGGTCCGTGCGAGCGCAGATGTGGCATCCACTGCAAGTAAAAACCTAAATATGAGAAAAACATACACTAGTCACTAAGACTCAAAATAAAAATAAAAATAAAATACAAAACGAAACGAAACACGTAGCAGGTATATGTCAATTAAGTCTATCAAAGCTAATTAGCGCAATTGCCAAGAGTCCCCGGCAACGGCGCCAAAAACTTGATGTGTGCTAAACAGACTACTAAAATTAACTACTTTAGACTCTCTAAGCTAGACACTAAAAAGCTTTAAATTTAGACTCGACCTAAACCACACAATCGGCAAGTGTACCGATCACTGTAGTATGACCTAAGGAAGTCCGGATATCGAACCACGAGACTCTATTAATAACGCTAACTAGACTCTAATAAAATCTGACAGACACGACTCAAACTGCTTAATTGTTTTTTTTGGGGGGGGGGGGGTTACTGAAAATTTAAGGAAATCTAATAAACTAATTATTAAACTAGAGCTATGCTAATACGAACTAATATGAAGACTTTACTTAGATGATGATGAAGACCACCTAGACTAGAATCCTGGATTGATTTTAAAAATTTACCAATTAAGTTAACTGCATGTTTTATGGAACCGGGATCTTGTGATACTAAACCTATTAAGACACCAACTAAGCCCCTCAACCCTTCTCGAGGTGAAACTTATGGCACTACCTAGGCCGTTAATCCTACCGGTTATTAGACTACCTTTCGGTCATCTAATTATTGTGTAAGTACCCTAATATTGACCTACTCTTTTCCAATTATAGATCTAGGGTAGTTTGAGTTTCTTAACTTGACTTGATAGACTAATAAACCGACGGGGCAACTAAGGCACGACTTTTTCCAAAGACTGTCTAAAGCAATTCGCCGGGTAAGACCTACCAATAGCCCTGCACCTTCCAGCTATTAGGACTAGTAGAATACTGAAATCTAGCAAATTATTAACTATCACTTCTAAGGTTTATTGGCCAATTCACCCTAAAGGTCAAAGACACGAGGTCAAAGATCTAGCATGAACCTATTCCGTAGCAGACAACCACCTAGATTCACATGAAGCAATTGATAATAATTAACCAAATTAAAGTACGCATACACACCAAATTAATAAACCAAACCTTTTACAAAACACAATTTATCCATAAACACATTCAATTAACTAAAAAGGTTCAAACTTTATTCAAATCTATTCGTCGTAGTCTAGGCGGTTTAAACGTTTAGCCAAGCATGATAATCAATGAAAACAAAACAAAGTTGTTCAAACAAGAATTCATGGTTACAAGTTTCGAAAGAGAGAAATCAAACAAACAAGGAACTAAAGAACCCGTGCAAGTCTTCAATCTTCAAACTGAACTCGAACCAATGATTCCCGTGATCCAAGCTCTTCAAACGCAGCACTTCAATCTCCAAAATAAGCTTTTCGACTCCACAAATTCGTAATCCCAATGACGGCAATTTCGTTTTGTATATATACCTCAACATCTCAACAAAACCTAGCTGAAAAACCACTTTTCTGCGTATTTGGGGGCTAGGTGTAGCGCGATGGGGAGGGGGGCTAGGCGTGCGGCGGCGCCCCCCTTTCTGCAATTTTTTTATTTACTTGTTTATTCAGCTATCCGACTCGCATTCGAATCCCGTTTTTCCTCCAAACTGCTCATTTTGACTCGTTTTTCATCACTTTAAGCAATGGGGCCTGAAATCATAGCTTAACATCAGCAGTATCAAAAACTGACCAAAATATACACTATAAACATATGTACTTTGCAGTACATCAGCCACGCCCCCGTGTCCGCTGGGCACAGGGCCGTGGTCAGCCTTCTATTTCTTTGTTTTTGCTTGGGAAGATGCTGTCGAGGGGTCGGGCATGCCACGTTCATTCCTTTTCTTGTATTTAGGTCAGATTTTGCTGCATATTTGTTCCTTTTGTTCATTTACGCTCATTTAATCCTGAAAATACAAAAGGAAGACAAAATCACACTTTTTCCAACATTAGTACTAAAAAGGGTTAGTTTTATGCCTCAATTGATGTATTTTATATGTTGCATTTTACACACATCAAATACCCCCACACTTGAATCTTTGCTTGTCCTCAAGCAAAACTCTTTATAATGTGGCTTACACTCCCAAATGGAATGGGTAGAAGTGTCTTGAGTGTCGGGAATCCAAGATCTTTTATTAGGTTTTATTTTTATGTTATTTACAATCCTATTCGTTATGATTTATTTAGAACGTTTCATAAGAGAAATTACTTATTTGGGCATAACATGCCTCTTTAAAATTCCATTTATATACAAGTTCACACACATCACGGGAGATCACTCAACACTCGGCCGAAGATGTATTTTTGTAAAACACTCGAGACCGACATGGAACTTACTTCTACCATATGCTTACCAAGCAATCAATCCTCCTCCTTTTTAACTATAAACCTTTGTAAATATCAAGAGGACTTGGGGAAGGGTTAGGCTTGGGTTAAAGGTAGGTGGTTTTGGGTTAGTGGTTAGTAAAAAGGGCTAAAAGCGTAAAAAGCGTCGTTCGTCGTAAAACTTTTTTGTTTTTTTTACTTTTATTCAAACAAAACATTTTCAAACAAAGTTTCTTTGAGGACCTTGTTTGCTTTATTGCTAGACTTCTTTTTTTTTAATGATAAGGGATGTCACATGAAGACCGAGCTTTTTACTAAAATAAAGGGTTTAAAAATAAAAGGGTTTTGGTGGGTAAATGTGTTTGTTTTGTGGGTTTAGAAACGAAAAGGTTTAGGCTCAAAGGGGTTAACTAGGGGGATTTTGGGTAGGTGATAAAAATGAAAAATAATGGTGTTGAAGAAAAAAATGGTTAGTCCTAATGCCTCCATCATTTACTTACTTGAGTTTAAGTTGGTAAGGACCGGGAATGTATCGTCATGGCAAGTTCTAGAGTCGTAAGAAACCAAGCGGCTATTCACATAAGAAACGAAAAATGAGAATTTAATTTAAAGATATATATTTGTATGCTCAATAAAGGCTTAAAACTCACTTTTTGTGGGAAAGGGTTTATAATGTGATCAAGTATATATAATCAAATTTTAACTAGATTTGTCATGCCGTTTCATAATTTTCTTATGTTGGTTCTTTTTATCACGACGCTATCGGTTGTAAATTTGTAAAAATATAACCTTTTTAGAACTTGTTATTCCCAAATTAAACCAAGACAAGTAAAAAAATGAAAAGTTTTTGAAAAAATTTGGGGTGATTAGCGGTTCCAATAGAGTTTTGTGTAAGGCTTGTTATTTAGGACTTGCAAAATTCAAGGTTTTAGCACCCCCCCCCCCACACTTAAATTACACATTGTCCTCAATGTGTCCCAAAAATAAGTTTTTAGGTTGACTGAATGTGTAAAAAGGTGTTTAAAACAAGGTTTTGATGTTACTGGACATCTGGACACGGCCCCGTGCTGGGTGAGCATGGCCCCGTGGTCAGACTGCCAGTAACGAAAACTTACAAAAGGTGGACACGGGGGCGTGCCTGGTGAACACGACCCCGTGTTGGGCAAAAATTAAACAAACAGCAGGTTCTGGGCGATGGACACGGGGGCATGCCGGCTGGACATGGCCCCATGTTGACAAACTGCAATCCTTGAAAACAGGTTTCGGCTTTCGGTTCTGGTTTCCAGGCGTATGTAGCACTAATACTTAGTGCTTCCAAGCTTTATAGGTACCCGTTTTACTTAAAAATACCACACCAAACAAAATAACCAACATCCTACTTTACCATAAGTTCAACATCCACAACATAAACTAAAAAAAAAAGAAAAATGTAGGAAATTAAAAGTGTTAACGGAAAAGTAAATTGTTCAACAATGGCACGCATGCCATGAAATTGTTTACAAGAGAAAAGGGGTTAACCTGTTAAGACCTTCAACCATGTTACATCACCTCCAACGCCTCCATCTCAATCCATGTCGTCATCCTCGTCATCTCCTCCTTGGCCCGCCATGTACTCCCGGATGTTGCTGATGTCATCCTGCATGTCGGAGATGTTCCTTTCTATAACTCCGACCCGGGTGTACGTGTTGCTAGCCATATTGTAGGTGTTGCGGGTGCACATGAGGTTTTCTTGCAAGAGATCATGTAAACTTTGGAAATTAGGAAAACCACCTCCTTGAGAGGAGGATTGGCCCGGATCACCATGATGCTGATACTGGTACTGGGGAGGAGGACGGATTTGTGGAGCGTGAAGGACGAGAGCTTCTTGAGGGTTCCACACATGCCCTTGAACCGTTTGAAATCTGACCGTCCCGTCATCTGCTTCGTTGATTATATTCATGGAGCGACATATGATGAGGTCCAATTTACTCGACCATGGGCACTTCCTGAAGGACCTTGACATCCTTTGCACAAAATGCTTGAAGAGGCGGTAGATCCACCCTCCAAAGAGGATAGGAGTCGGGGGATTGGCGAGTTGGTTCAAGTGCATGTTGCGAAGGAGCAAGTATGGAACATCGAGAGGCACATGGTTGTGAATGCAGTGAAGGACCATCAGATCACGAAAGCCAACAACACCAGTACTGTCATGTCTCTGGCAAAGGGAGTTGCTGAGGACCCTATGAATATAGCGGTATAGAGGGACCCGCAACTGTGTGCTCTTGGTTTGGCTTGGGTTATAGTGTCCTTCCCCAATCTGAGCCCATGCTGCTTGGCGTTGGTCTTGTGGGAGTTCACGGAGACCACCCGTGTTTTCCTCATCTCCAGCATCCTCTTCAGCATACAACCCGATGATTGCCCCAAATTGTGCAATCGAAATTGAGAACATACTCCCTGTACAACAGAATTCCACCCCCTCATTGTCAAATGGCTCCGCTTTTGCCTTGAGGCAAACGTGCTATAAAACTCCATATTGTACTCATGAAAGGAGTGGAGCCTGGTGCAAAGAGTTGCCCTCAGCGGTGACAAGATTGTTGAAACGGTCGATCTGGCCTACTGCTTCTAGAGTGTCCAAGCAAACTTGTCGGGGGTTTTCTTCGGGCCTTGTCTGGAGAATCTCAAACCGTGTTTGAGCAGCCTACTCATTCTGGTTGAACCTTGTAAACTTTCTGGCCATCTGAAAGAAAACACCAAACAATTAGCATGAAATAGTAAATTTTCGAAGAAAACTGAAAACAGCCAGCTGAACATGGCCCCGTGTCCACTGGATACGCCCCATGTTCGCAGGAAATTGGCTGGACACGCCCCCGTGCTCGCTGAGCACGACCCTGTGCTCGCTGAGCACGACCCCGTGCTCGCTGAGCACGACCCCGTGCTCAAGCGTCTGTTTCCCAAAAACCCAATTTTTCGACCCGATCCCGAAAACTTGAAAATTTTTGGTTGAGTAGGGGCGGTTTTCCCCGAAAATGAAACCCCAAATGCCTTTTTTTCCAAAAACAAACTGTTTACCCCATCAATTTCATCTTTTTCGGTTAAAAAACAAGGGTTTGAGGTTTTTGTTTGAAATTGGGAAATCTACAAACAATTCAAGTTGATTTACTTCCTATAACATGCATCTATACTAATACTAACAGATCTAAGCAAAAATTTGGGGTTTGATTCGGTTCAAGTTGAAGAACCCTAGATTTTTTCCCCAAATTTTTGATGTTATACTACATGCAAGTGATTAATCTAACTAATTATGATAATAGAATCATACCTTGACGTTGTCGGAAGTCAGAAAAAGTGGAAATCTACAGAAATTTCCGGTGGAACCCGAGAGTTTGCGGGAAACGGGTCATGTGGAAGTGAAGAAATGACTAGAAAAGGGGTTTTTATCCCGACAGTTACGCGGACACGGCCCCGTGGGCGGGCAATTTCAATTTTTCTTTTTTTAGTGCACGTGTGAGTGATCTGTTTCCCGAAACTTGGTTTTAGAAATCTTACCGATTTAGAAGCTTTCCCGTCATTCGTCACTTACAAGATATGATATTGATGCTCAAACCTTTGTTTAATCTTCGGCCGCTTGTAGTGAGATTTCCTCCTCTTCATCCTCAATAAATCCTTGATAGAGCTTTAGCCGTTGGCCATTGACTTTGAATGGGATTCCATTTCGAGATTTAATTTCAATTGCATCGTGTGGAAAAATGTGGGTGATGGAAAAAGGTCCCGACCACCTAGACTTTAATTTACCAGGAAATAATCGAAGTCATGAATTAAACAGTAGAACTTGATCTCCTACCCGAAATTCATTTGGTTTAATGTGTTTATCATGCAGATTTTTCATTCTATCCTTATAAATTTCGGAGTTGGAGTATGCGTGATTCCTTAATTCTTCTAATTCATTTAATTGACAAAATCGATTTTTACCGGCCATTTCTAAGTCTAAGTTTTCGTTTTTAATTTCCCAATAGACTTTGTGTGCTATCTCTATCGACAAATGACAACTTTTTCCATAGACAAGCTTATATGGGGTTGTACCTATTGTTGTTTTATATGCAGTTCGAAAAGCCCATAAAGCATCGTCTAATTTATCATCCTATTCCTTTTTATTTAATCCTACGGTTTTTTCAAGAATTCTTTTTAAACCTCGATTAGTCACTTCGGCTTGTCCGTTTGTTTGAGGGTGATATGCTGTTGAGACCCAGTGATAGACCCCATACGTTGTTAAAAAAATTTCAAGTTGATGGTTACAAAAATGGGTACCTCTACCACTTATTAATGCTTTTGGAGTTACAAAAAGCGTTTCAGGAATCTTACCACAACTCTTCCATCGTTTGTTGGAAGCGCTTCGGCCTCGGCCCATTTAGACAAGTAATCCACTGCTACAAGTATATATTTGTTTCCTTTAGACGGTGGGAAGGGTCCCATAAAGTCGAGTCCCCACACATCAAAAATTTCACAAACAAGAATGCCATTTTGTGGCATTTCATTTTTGGAAGAAATATTACCTGATCTTTGGCAAGCGTCACATGTCTTGATAAGAATTTGGGCGTCTTTGTAAAGGTTGGCCAATAGAATCCTGAATCAAATACCTTTCGTGCAGTACTAGCGGCCCCATGATGTACTCCGTATGGACCTTCATGACAATGGCGGAGAATTCTTCTTGCTTCACTACCATGTACGCATCGACGGATAAGTTGGTCTGCACACATTTTGAAAAGATAAGGATCTTCCCAAAAATAATGCTTTACATCGGCAAAGAATTTTTTTCTTTGATGATGTGGCCATCCTTTTGCGACTATACCGCTAGGTAAGTAGTTAGCATAGTCGGCATACCATGGCTCTTCTCCGTATTCCACCATTTCTAGGGACTCCGTTGGGAATTTTTCATTGATCAGCTCGTCCCTAGTTGCCTCCAAAGCTGGATCTTCCAAGTGGGAAAGATGATCTGCAGCGGTGTTTTCTGTTCCTCTTTTTTCTTTTATTTCAATGTCAAATTCTTGGAGGGGTAGAATCCATCTAATTAAACGCGGTTTAGCATCCTGTTTCTTAAAGAGATATCGAATGGCTGCATGGTCTGTATAAACTATTAGAAAGAACAAGATAAGAACGAAATTTATCAAAAGCAAATACTACAGCTAGTAATTATTTTTCTGTTGTTGTGTAATTTTCTTGTGCATCATTAAGTGTTTTACTAGCGTAATATATTGGGTGAAAATGCTTATCTTTTCGTTGTCCTAAGACGGCTCCAACTGCAAAGTTACTTGCATCACACATGATTTCGAAAGGTAATTTCCAATCAGGCGCTATCATGATAGGTGCATTGACTAACATTTCTTTTAGTGTTAGAAACTTTTGGTTGCAATCCTTATCAAAGATGAAAGGGGCATCTTCTTCAAGTAATTTTGTTAGAGGTCTTGAGATTTTTGAAAAGTTTTTGATAAATCGTGTATAAAATCCGGCGTGCCCAAGGAAACTTCTGATAGCTGTAACGGAGGATGGGGGTGGTAATAGAGAAATAGTGTCTATTTTTGCTCGATCAACCTCCATTCCTTCGCTTGAGATTTTGTGACCGAGTACTATTCCCTCTGTTACCATGAAATGGCATTTTTCCCAGTTAAAGGGCGAGGTTAGTTTCCTCACATCGGGATAGCATTCGTTCAAGGTTATCGAGGCATTGGTCGTACGAATCTCCAAAGAGAGAAAAGTTGTCCATGAAGACTTCCATTGTCTTTTCTATCATATCATGGAAGATGGCCACCATGCAACGTTGAAAGGTTGCGGGGGCATTACATAGACCAAAAGTGTAGCATCTGTGCTTATAATCATTGTGAACAGTTCAATTATCAATAAAACAAAGTTATTTGATCCCAATGTTTGTGTGGTTATGTTTTACATTTTTCATGTTTTGACTTTTGTTCAATTTCAAACTCTATATCGCTTTCTGTAGAGTTATACGCAAGCTGGTGCGTAAACGTAATCAGTTTAATGCGACAAACACTCCAGAACATCAACATATACTTAACATACCTTAAATAACCTTTACATAACTTAGAAATAAGTTTTGAAGGCTTTGGTATGGCAAAAACAAGTTAATTCGACTACAGGGACTAAATTTGACAAACTGCGAAAGTATGCCAATTTGAACTGTAACAGACATTCCGGAACATGACCATAATTTAAACATACCATAAATATCCTTTACATAGCTTAGAAATAGGCTTTGAGGGGTTCGGTGTGCTAAAATAAACTTTTGGGTCATTCAGGGACTAAAAGCGTCAAAAAGTGCATAAGTTTGCACTTTCGCACATAACTTGCGTTCTGAATACATCCGGACATCCAAAAATTTGTGTAAGCACTAAAATATTTTATTTTAGTGTTTGGCATGAGAAAAAAATCCATTCGTCACGCAATTTGGATCGTTCTTCGCGCTTATGCGCATTCCGTCGTAATTAAGCGAACATCGCGATCGTACGACCAAATGAACCGACATCCGGGATATTTTTGAGCATGTTTCATGTCCACAATGTTTAGGCATCATTTTAGGGCCTTAAAGTTGATTTAACGAGCCTTAAACATGTCGGAAATGGCCTTAATACACAACGGGGACTGAAATGGAAACTTTGGAAACTGTTGCTGATCAGAAGGACCTAGGCGTGACACCTAGCCCCCTTGGCGTCACGTGAGGCCCTTTCAGATCAGCAAAAGTTGTTTAATCATTTGTTAATAGCTTCTAAACACTCCAAAGGCCAATGCCACATGTTAATCCCTGATGTTGGGGGGCCAAACTTGGGTAGCAAGGTGTTGCAACAAGTGTAGGGGCAAGATCAAAGCACGTTATTCGATAAACGATCCTAACGGTCTTGCAAATCCTATAAATACCCAACCCTTTCATTTGCAAAAACCCACAAATCAGATCTAAAAGCTCTAAGTTGAAGCCATTGCTTCATACCTGAGTTACTTGGATCAAGATTAGCTTTCGGGGACCCTTTGTAAGTGTTCCTTCGTTCTTTTATTCGCTTTAGCGTTAAAGTCAAACTTTGTTTGACTTTCTGCATTGACCAGTTTATGGTCAATGCGAAGTTCGTTTGAACTTCATAACATGAGCGTAATCACGATGGTTATAGCCCCTGGTGACTATACCTACTGATTACCAAGTTATCTAGGCTCAGTGACGAGTCGTAGTTTCGGCCAAAATGCGTATTCGTGCGTATTTTGTAACCAAACTACTCTTAGGTATCAAAACCGTTTGTTTTGATACCAAACCTGTTTTCTAAACTTAGTTAAGCATGTTTTAACATGCTTAGCTCGTCACTTTTGGTTTAGTGCTTATATAGGGTCGTAAGGTAAGCGATCTAAACAATCGCTTATACTTTCGAACCCGACCCGTTTGGTCGATCATTAGGATCTGACCAAACACATTAGGTGACCATGGTATATAGGGAATAACCTTCCGAGGTTATACCTTATGGTCACGATGTTTAGTTAGTTGTATGATAGGTAGTTTATATGCCTTAGGTAAATGACCAAAATGCCCTTTTTACGCCAAAATTCATTTTTAGCATATGTAACATAACTTTTGGTATCTAAACTGATTTGGCAACAATATTAGACATGTTAAGGCATATATTACTTGTCATAGGACTAGTTAAGCGGTCCGAACGCGTTTCACGCGAACGACGCGTTAAAGTAGCATAAGCTACCTAAACGGGTCGTAATGGGTTGTAAGCACTTAGGTTAGGTTTCATTGAAGTATGTAGGCCTTGTTAAACCATATTACATGAGTTCCCCTACTCATTTGGTTTACGAGCCTCATTCTATCCAATCCTCCGATTTAGGTCCGGTATATTAACATAGTTACCTATATTAGGTGCCGTCTGATATCCGTGATCTCTAGCATTGTTTGGTTATTTCTCAAGGACTACTAAGCAATCTCAAGTGAGTGCATAGACCCCTCTTTTACTGTTTTCCAAACATTTTGGGGTGAAACACAGTGCCTACTTGTTACTTTCATGCTTTTCCATGTTTTCATATCATTTTCTTGTTATGTTCAATAGTACACTTATAGTACATGATTTCATTGTGTTTATGCTATGTATGCCCATTGTGTGCATATTTAGTACATTGTTTTACATTACATTTCATGCTACGTATGTCCATTGTGTGCATACTTAGTACATTGTTTTACAATACATTTCACGCTATGTATGTTCATTTGATTACATACTTAGTGCATTGTTTTCACATGCTTACATTTTGGTATGACATTTGTTTGTTCAAATGGGACAATATACATTCATTAACATTAGCTACGCCGCTCGTTAGTAGGTAATGGTACCATAGGACTTGACAACTCCCGTTCCTGAACCCTAGGTTTGTTTGGGTGGAAGGAATGACCGAATTCGATAAACATAACACAGATAGACCTTTAATTTGTTTAAAGGTCTATCACCATAGTCACAAGGCTTGGATGTATGCATTATAACAATACCGCATAGATGTTTGTATCAGTATAGCATGCAATTGTTCCACAAAACATAACTTTGATTTAAACTATGTTTAATTCGATACCTTGTTTTGTGCATTTTACCTATGGTTTAGTTGAAGTATTTCACTAGCCATACATGATATTTTTTGGATACACATTATATGATTTACATTAAACATAGACATTTTGATATGGTTTACACAGTGACACTTGACAATTGATTTATACATGAACAATTTACAATGGTGGTTGGTTTGGGTAAGTGATTTGAGTAACGAGGCATGTGTAATATGATACAAACATGGTGGATACGCCACTGGTACTTCCTATATATAAGTGCTTGTATAATATTACATGTCGTAGCGTTACTTAAATCATTTTTTTTTTTTGGGTAAAGGGTTACCCCGGTTAAATTTTATATCACACAACCATTAAAACAAGTGAGGGCCAAACATGAACCCCAGTTCTCAAACATGACATACCACATTTGAGTTAACAAGCAACAAAGCAAAAACAACAAAAACTAGTCACAGCGGACTGAACTATGACAAAGGACCCGACAAACCACCCTTAGCCGCAATCATCATCGTCTATCAACAACCCACGAGGTAAGCTCCATGACTGTAAGACTCTCGTCGCTTGGACTGATCGTTTGAACTTCATGGAGTGCAATTTCATCCGGACCGTGTTTAGAATCACCTCTACAAGCTGGCTCGCACTTCTCTTCTTACTAGAGAATAACCTTTGATTTCGCTCTTGCCATACAAAATAGACCGCCGCACCAACCACTAAACGTCCAACAATATGAATAACCTTCTTCGAATCCACATGTTGAAGTAAGTGATTATATATCGCGTCCCAAGTTGAGTCAATACTTCCCATATCCACTAGATCTCGCACACCATGCCATACGCAACAAGCATAAGAACACTCAAAGAAAAGATGTTCATGAGAATCTGGCCCAGACGTACATAAGGAACAGCACATCAGATTAAAATTCATATTCCCCGAAGAACACCATTTCCTCATAACATCCTGTGTCTTTAATTTCTTTTTTATAAGCAGCCACAAGACAAACGAATGCCGCGGAATAGCTTGAGAAAACCACACAATATTAGCCCAAGGAACCACACCTTGACTAATCCGAATCTCCTCCCATACCATGGAAGTCCCATAGTCTACAATCGACCCCAGACTAGATCTCCACACAACCCTATCCTGCACATTAGGCTTCAAGTGAATGGCCCTCATGTTTTGTAATTCCTGAAATCGCTGAACCCAAACATTCGGCCACCTCCAACCTCCAAATTCCCACAACTCAGCAACCTTAGTTTGCATACCAAACCCAGCGTTAGCTATCATCCTAGGGGTCAGAAAGGAACTCAACGGACAGGCATCATCCCAGATATCAAACCATGCAAAAGTTTTATGACCATCCCCAATTTCCATCCATATATGTTTACGAATAATAGGGCGAAGCTGCAACATTTTTCTCCAGCTCCAAGCGACATTATTTCTGACTGGAACATCCCAGAAGCTCCTATCACGAAGATGATACAAATGTATCCATTTAACCCACAGGGATTCTCTATATGTTAGGATACTCCAAATATGCGAGACCATGAGGGCATTATTCATATCCAAAACTCTACGAATACCCAAACCTCCTTCCTGTTTCGGAAAACACAAGTTACTCCACTTAACTTTAGCTTTACCTTTAATATTATTTCCTTGAGCCCATAGAAAGCGTCTCATCTTTTCCTCTAACTCCATAATAACACGCTTTGGTAAGATAAAAACCGACGCCCAATAAACATGCATAGAGGATAACACTGACCGGATTAGCTGGAGTCGCCCTGCAAATGACAAACTCTTCACTTTCCAATCTGTAATCTTTGCTTCCATATTCTCCACAATCCGCTTGCAATCTCCATAAACTAGTCTGGTTGTAATTAGCGGAACCCCTAAATATCGAACTGGTAAGGTACCCTCCTCAAAAGGCATGAAGCTTCGGATAAGGCCCTTCACACTATTCGATACATTCGCAAAGTAAACGGTGCTTTTAGTCATGCTTGGAACCAACCCCGACATCCTCTTGAAAAAGTTTAAAGAATCCATAATGACCTTAGCCGAATTCTTATCCCCTCTCGCAAACATAAACAAGTCATCAGCAAAACACAAATTTATAATCCTTTGCTTCTCACATTTATTATGAAATCTGAATTCCAAAGACAAATCAACTTGTTTTTGCAATATCAAAGTTAGAACCTCCATAACCAACGTAAATAGATACGGAGATATCGGGTCACCTTGCCGCAATCCCCTTTTTCCTTTAAAATATCCATAAATGTTTCCATTTAATCCGACAGAGAACGAGGTAGTTGATACACACACCATAATCCAACTAACCATCTTCGAATGAAAGCCAAACCCCATAAGAATCTGCTTCAAGAAATTCCAATCTACCGTATCATACGCTTTCTGAATATCCACCTTAAACGCACACCTCGGTGGCCCATGACTTCTATGATAGTTGTGCATTAATTCCTGGGTTAGAAGGATATTATCAGAAATCCTCCTCCCTGGAACAAACGCCGATTGGTTGATGCTCACAATGTCTGCCAAACCCTCCTTAATCCGATTCGTAAGAATTTTACTAATACATTTATACAATGTATTGCAGCATGAAATAGGTCTATAGTCCGATATCGAAGCAGGAGTGGTAACCTTTGGGATCAGTGAAATAATGGTATGATTCAGCTCCCTCAGAAGTTTACCATTTGAGAAAAAATCTTGCACCGCCATACAAACATCCTTACCCGTAATATCCCATGTTTTTTTAAAGAAGAGTGAAGTATAACCATCCGGGCCAGGCGCTTTATTACCAGCTATAGAGAACATAGCTTGCTTTATTTCTTCCTCCGTCACCGCTCGCACCATACTACTAGCTTTAACAGAAGATAAAACATTCCGGAATAAATCTTGAGTCGGATGCAAAGAAATATTACCCACAGTGCCAAAAAAATTAGTGTAGTGATCAACCATGACCTGCGAGACCGATCCCCCTTCATGCAACGCACCATTCCCGTCTCGAATAGAAAAAATTCTGCTTTGATGGTTCTTTGTTTTAACAACATTATGAAAATATCTAGAATTTGAATCCCCAACTTCAAGCCAATCAACCTTGGCTTTTTGTTTCAAGAACAATCCTTCATCTCGCACCGCATCTTTATATTGCTGAAGTAATCGGCCATGTTGACTAATAAGTTCTTCATTTAGAGGGTCCCCATCCATACTAAACTGACAATCATCTAACTGCTTCCGCAAATTAATGACGTTCTGATGCAAATTGCCTTGTTGATAAAGAATTTTCCGCATCGGAGCTTTCAGCAACTTCAACTTCCGAACAATCTGAAACATATGATGCCCATCAATACTTAAACTCCAAATTCGCTGCACCTCTTCCAAAAACCCACATTTATCCGCCACTAAGTTAACGAACTTGAAAGGCTTTGGCTTGTCTCGCGAAACATCCGGCAACTTTAAGATACACGGGGCATGATCCGAAACCCTATAAGGATGAAAATACGCAGCAGCATTTGGGAAAACATCTAAACAGTGAATGTTACACATGATACGATCCAGTTTCTTAAAGATTATCCCACTATCCTGATGCTTATTCGACCATGTAAAGTGAAGACCGGAACTATTAACATCAAACATCTCTATCTCATTGACACACTCCTTAAATTCTCTATTCCCGATATGGAATGTAGAAGATCCTACACTTGTATCCTCAAAAGAAAGGTGAGAATTAAAATCACCCATCATCACCCAAGGTTTATTCCTCATGTATGACCGGTGAATAACTAAATTTTGCCACAAATCCCTTCGTTTCTTATAATAATTATCCGCGTAAACAAAAGAAACAAATATGGATTTTTGATCCAGCTTAAAAATGACCTGAGTATGGACCACTTGATCCGTTTGAGCAAGAATCATCACATCCACAACGTTAGCATCCCAACCAACCAATATTCTAGTACCCTTGCTACAAAGTGTCGTGTTGGAAGTCCAACTCCAAGACCGACACACCTTATTACAAACCTCATAAACTTTTGAAGAGTCCACATGCGTCTCCATAATCGCACAAACATGCAAATGATTATCTACCATCACCTGACGAACCTCCTTTTGTTTAAGAGGGCGGTTCAACCCCCTAATATTCCAAGAAGCTATACTACCCATGGACACCACCATTACCGGGTGTGCTTGCACCCTCAGCCCCTTGATTCACCTGTTTATTCTCCATGTAGTTTGTAATATTAGCCAAATAATCATCTATACCCACTTCATCCACAATAACTTCCTCCGCATTTGTATTTTTTGCCTTTCCACGAATGGGTTTATCCGTATGGATCTTTTCTGCTTGTCTATCTTGAGTTCGATCTCCTACCCCCAAAGTGCCATCTTCAAATTCTTCACCCAACACATGGAACGGGTTGGAAGTGGAGACATTGCTTTCGGATTGCACCCTACTATCTGATTTGGTTGTCTGTTTTACCACCGGTCTATAAACAAACTTCTGCTTTTGATTATTAATATGCACACCCGGATTGTTTCCTTTCCTAACTTTTTTAGCATCTTGAAAAACCTCCTGACCTTTTACAGCCGGTTCAGCCGTTACTTTTACACTCTTTGGACATGAGGCATCATCATGCCCGAACACACAGCAAGAAGCACATCTCAAGGGAACCCAGTCATATTCCACTCTAATCTCTGCCTTTGAAAAACCTTTCCCATCTAAAGATGGAATCGCCATCGTGACAGTCTTCTTTAGATCCATACTCGCCTGTACATCTATCAAGGCTCTCGCAAAACTACTTCTGCCCCAAGATTCCGCACACATAGTTGCCGTGTACGAATCCAGCATCTTTGGTGTTCCTATTTTCGAAGCTACAAGACTAAGTCCATCTTCTGTAAACGCTGCCAAGGGTATATCATGCATCTTTACCCATACCGGAACAGTTGTAATGTCCTCCTTCTCTACTGTAACAGTGGGTGACCACTCCTTCAAAATTATCGGAACATTCCTTATCATCCAGGGACCATCTTCCAACAATTGATCAATTCCTTCTTTTGTCTTAAACTTAAAGAAAAAGAATCCCTTAGCATTCATCATCAGTTTTGTTAGGCCATATTTTACCCAGAACTTTTTAACGAAATAATCCACCACTGGAAAATCAAGCCTTTTTCCCAGAAAATATCCGTATAATGTGTGCACATACCTCTCAGAAACCTGCTTTACCGATGATAACGGAATAACCACATCTGCACCTTCAAAATTCTCATTCGATTCAAGAGTTCTGAAGTTCACCTTGACATCCGCCTTCTTCCTTTGAACCACATTAGCAAACGATAGAGCCTCGCTGCCCTTACCAGCCATATCACCCTTATTAGCCATCGATGAAGATTCTCCAGCAACAAACAGATTTTCCACAGGCTTGGAAATACTCATTAATCCATCCAAAATCGATGCATTCGACGTAGAATACATACCTCTTCTCGGAAGCAAAGGATTACCTTCAATATTCTTTACACGTAAACCAATCCCACCAATTGGTGCTGTTCCAGGTGTAGACAACTCCTCAACCACAGGTTCACTCATGTAATCAGCTCCATCTATATGTATTGGTTTCAAAGTAAAATCCTTGGGCGAGTTAGGTGGCTTACCGCTATCATGCAGGACGCTAGCAGTAGTGTCACCAGGTTTAGAACGATCTTCCATAACTAATCAAACAACTCTCACGTGAAAATTAAATCATTTCAATATTTGACATATTACATTTTACATAAACAACTTAGTTTTCACAAAACTTTGTCTTACAAAACAATTTATTTTATACAACTCATTTTACTTGGTTATTTCATTAACCATACACCTTTCTTTTATATAATCTGATTTCTTATCGAGTTTTCATATGATTTATAAAAGAAAACACTTAACAAGATTCATGACTAATTTTATTAAACCTTTCTTTTTAAAACCCAAGTCATGAATCCTATTTTCATAAAACCTATGTATCTCACAGGCATTTTTATGCTGACGTACCTATTTTCACATGTGTTTTCAGGAGCTGTTGCTTAGGATGATGATCGTGACACTAGGGCGGACCTGTGCCTTAGAGACTTAAAATAAAGATAGAACTAGTTTAATTATGTTCTGGACTCTTTATTTCCTGTTTTGAGACAATGTAATACTCTTGTTTGATAAATAAAATATAACTTTGTATGCCATGGTTGTGAAACAATAATTCTGTTACAACACTCCCGACGTTTCCGCCACGATTTGATGTTTTACGTGGTCGGGGTGTGACAGAAAAGTTGGTATCAGAGCCAAAGGTTATAGGGAATTAGGTTATTAGTAATGCTTTGACCTAGACTATAACTTTTTAGGACCCCAACACAAGTTATCTTGTGTTTAGATCTTAAAACATGCACTTCACCTATCCTTAGGTGATTACCAAAAACAAAACATAATGGAAGGCACAAAGCCAAAGTGAATCATTAATCACTTAAACCTTCTAAATTTTCAAAATCTCGTCAAAGTTTGGGTCTAAATAGTGTGAACACGTGCAAACTGGAAGAGTGAATGCCTGTACCCTGGGTTTTCTGTCTAAGGCTAGAGTGTTCGTACAAATCCACATAATCGGACCAGTCACTCTTACCTGGGAACTCTTGGGGTGAGTGTTCACTTATAGGCGAGCATGTCTTCGCGATACATTATTTTTTACCCATTTACTTTGATTAGTCACTGTGTGTCATTTGCTTGCTTTGTGATGCGGACGAATGACCACCATCTTTGCTTTTGTTGATTTTGTTTCATCTCATCCTTTTCATTCAATCATCTCACTCGTTTCTTTCCATGTGTCCTCTTTTAGAATGCCTCCTCGACGCGAAAACCAGATAGCGACTGCCGAACTGGCAGAAATTATTGCGCAGCAGATGGCTGCTCAATTCCCAAACCTCTTTGCTCAATGGAACCAAGCCAACAACAACAACAATGCTCCTTGCAATTTCAAGAGTTTTAACTCGGCTAAACCACTCAAGTTTAGTGGTACTGAAGGAGCAACTGGGCTCCTACAGTGGTTCGAGAGCACGGAGAGCACGTTTCGTCATGTTCAGTGTCCGGATAATCGCAAGGTCGAGTTTTCTTCGAGTGTGTTTCAGAAGAGGGCTCTTACGTGGTGGAACGGGGTTATGAGAGACCGTGGTGCAGAAGTTGCTCTAGCACAGACATGGGCTGAACTTAGGGCCCTTATGATGAGGGAGTTTTGTCCTCGTCATGAACAGCGAGCTTTGGAAAGAGAGTTTGATGACTTGAAACAGGACAGTGGCGAGCACAGGGCGTATACTGATAGGTTTGAGGAGTTGAGTCTGCTTTGCCCAACAATGGTTACCCCACTCGACAAGGCTATCGAAAGGTACATCGATGGTCTACCTGACTCAGTACAAGACATCATTACTGGTAGTAACCCTACCACACCCCGTCAGGCGATCGAGTTAGCAGCGACATTGACTGAGTCGCAGGTTCGAAAGGGAAAGCTGCACAAAAAGGGTGACAAGGGTAAGAAGCAGGCGTCTGACAAAGAAGATAGCAAGAAAGGTCAAAACAAGAAGGGAAAGGATTCTGGTTCCTCAAGGGGGTCAAGGAAGCGTAAGGCTTCCCAAAATTTTGCTGTCACTACCCAAGTTAACCAGGCAGCTCCCAACCAACCCGCACAGCCTCCAGCGAAGAAACCTTATGCAGGAAATGCACCTTTGTGCAATAGATGCAACAGTCACCATCAGCCGCAACTTCCGTGCCGTTTCTGTACTAACTGTGGGAAGTCAGGTCATCTTGCTGATGTTTGTCGTTTTGCTCGGAATCAGGCTGTTCAGAACCCGGCTCAACGAGTTGCTCAGCCTCCTGCTCAGCAACAAGGTTAAGCCGCACGACCACACTACCCGCCAGGTTCTTGTTACAATTGTGGGGATCTGACCCACTACCGAAATCAGTGTCCAAGATTGGTGAACGCAAACCCAAATCAGAATCAGGCTCAGGCTCGAGGGCGAGTCTTCAACATGAATGCACAAGAGGCACAAGCAGACAATGAAGTGGTGAACGGTACGTTCTTTGTTAATAATCATCCTGCATCTGTTCTTTTTGATTCGGGTGCCGATAAGAGTTTTGTGTCATTATCTTTTGAGCCATTGCTTCGCGTGTCTAGAACGAAACTAGGAAAACCCTTGACAGTAGAAGTTGCTAGTGGTGAATGCATTGTTCTTGATTCTGTTCTTCGCAACTGTCAGTTGAACCTTAACGACCATCTTTTTCCTATTGACCTCACGCCTATGCAACTTGGAAGCTTTGACGTTATTGTGGGTATGGATTGGTTAGCCAAGCATCGCGCAGAGGTAGTTTGTTTTGAGAAGATTGTTCATGTGCCGCTTTCGACAGGCGAGATCCTATAGGTTCGTGGTGAGAAACCTGCCGGTGGTCTCAAACTCATGTCTTGTTTTAAAGCTCGGAAGTATCTACGAAAGAACTATGTGGCCTTTTTGGCACATGTTGTAGCAGATAAGGGCAATGGTAAGTCTATTCAAGATATCCCTGTTGTTCGGGATTATTCTGAAGTATTCCCTGAAGAGTTACCTGGTCTACCTCCAGCACGCCAAGTCGAGTTCCGTATTGATCTTGTACCTGCTGCAAACCCCATTGCCAGAGCTCCATATCGTCTTGCACCGTCTGAGATGCAAGAGTTGTCTAAGCAGCTTCAGGAGCTCTCTGACAAAGGATTTATCCGTCCTAGCTTTTCACCTTGGGGTGCTCCCGTTCTTTTTGTCAAGAAGAAGGATGGATCTTTTAGGATGTGTATCGATTATCGTGAGCTTAACAAGCTTACCATCAAGAATTGATATCCCCTACCTCGCATCGATGATCTCTTTGATCAGTTGCAGGGCGCTTCTTATTTTTCAAAGATTGATCTGCGGTCTAGATATCATCAACTTCGTGTGCATGAAGAAGACATTCCCAAGACAGCGTTCCGCACTCGTTATGGGCATTATGAGTTCACAGTCATGCCATTCGGTTTGACTAATGCTCCTGCTGTTTTCATGGACATAATGAATAGGGTCTGCAAGCCTTATTTGGATCAGTTCGTCATTGTTTTTATTGATGACATCTTGATATACTCCAAGACACGAGCTGATCAAGAGCAACATCTTCGTCTTACTCTGGAACTCCTAAAGAAAGAGCAACTTTTCGCCAAATTCTCCGAATGTGAATTCTGGCTTAAACAAGTTCAATTCTTAGGACATATTGTCAACGAACAAGGTATTCACGTAGATCCCTCCAAGATCAGTGCTATTAAGGATTGGGATACGCCTACTACTCCTACTGAGGTTCGTTCTTTTCTTGGTCTGGCGGGTTATTACCGCCGCTTCATTGAAAACTTCTCGAAGATTGCAGTTCCTCTAACTGCTCTAACTCAGAAGAACAAGCCCTTTGATTGGGGATTCAAACAAGAGGAAGCTTTTCAAAACTTGAAGCAGAAACTTTGCGACGCGCCTGTTCTGACTTTGCCTGAGGGCAATGATGATTTCGTCGTTTATTGCGATGCATCTAAATTGGGTCTTGGCTGTGTTCTGATGCAAAGGAACAAAGTCATAGCATATGCATCGAGGCAGTTGAAGATACATGAGAAGAACTACACCACTCATGATCTTGAGTTGGGTGCAGTTGTCTTCGCTCTTAAGATCTGGAGACACTATTTGTACGGTACAAAATGTGTGGTTTTCACGGACCACAAAAGTCTTCAGCATATCTTCAATCAGAAAGAACTCAACATGAGGCAACGACGTTGGGTCGAGCTTCTAAACGACTATGACTGCGAAATTCGCTACCATCCTGGTAAGGCGAATGTCGTAGCCGATGCATTGAGTCGTAAGGAACGTACTAAGCTTCATTGTGTTCGTGTTCAATCTGTTATTCAAGCTCGATCCGATATCCAAGCACGCATTTCTCAGGCTCAACAATCTTGTGTTTCATAAGGTTTGATGGATAAGGAATTTCCATATCACATAACACCTGATCTTGAACTGAAGGACAATGGATCGTATTACTTCATGGACCGTTTGTGGGTCCCAAGCCAAGATGATCTTCGTACCTTGCTTATGGATGAAGCCCATAAGTCTCGTTATTCTGTTCATCCTGGCTCAGATAAAATGTATAAGGATCTTCGTACTCATTATTGGTGGCCTAGTATGAAGAAAGACATTGCCTTATATGTATCAAAATGCCTTACTTGTCTTAAGGTTAAGGCTGAACATCAGCGTCCTTCTGGTTTGTTGGTGCAACCAGAGATCCCAGTTTGGAAATGGGAAAACATTACTATGGATCTCATTACCAAACTTCCGCGCACAAAGAAAGGTCATGATGCCATCTGGGTAGTTGTGTTGGACTCTGTATGCCCAAGACACATATTGAATTGATGTGGCTAGTACGTTATGATCCAAGTCGAGTCATACCCAATAACAAGCTAGACAAACACTTATATTATTTATTTGTGATATGATCAAACAAATAAATATTAACACTTACAATATTTAGAAATTGGTTTTCTAAATAATTACACTTGATAAACTAATAAATTATATGGATAATTTATTTTAAGAGAATATTTTATTTTGTTATTTAATGGGTTAAATAACTTAATAAAAGTTGTATAAAGTATTGTGAACATATGATGTTATATTTTATAAAAGTTATAAAATACAAGACTTATATTATTTAAAAGTTTTTTTAAATAAAGCAAGGCCGCCACCCCCCCCTATGGTGTTCTTCCCTAAAATTTTAGTCCAATAGAAATGCATGCAAATGCATGTGCTAGAGAAGATTTGATTGGGTGGTCTAACCAAGACCATTTTGGTCCAATGGGGTTTCATGCACTTGCATGTGTAAGTTGGCACATGATTGGTCAAGGTGGGTGGCAATTCTCTCTCATGGTTCTATAAATACCAAGATGTCAAATGCAAGAACTTGCAAGACTTATGAACTTGAAAGAAAACTAGAGAATTTCTTCTCTAAATTTTGGCCAACAAGTGTTGGTTCAAGAGGTTTTCAAGTTTGTAATTCAAGTGCCAAGAACTCTCATATTCCCTAGTGGAATTTTCGGCCAATGGTTGGCTTCAAGAAGGAAGTTTTAGTGAGTTCACAAGTGTTCAAATCCTAGCTAAAACATAAGGTGTTTGTTGGAAGGCTTGGGGTATACAAGCTTGAGGTCTTCTACACTTGAAGGCAACCGTTCAAGAATCATCATCATCTTCATGTCCTTTACTACTTGGAAGGTAGTATTCTAAACACCCTATGGTTGTGGTTTAAATATTTGATAGCATGCATGTTCGTATATGGATCCAGGGATTGGGTTTTACATATAAAATGGGTTTTATATCTTGTAAGTAACATGTTTTAAATAATAATTTTCCGTTGCGTTTTTATTTTATAAGGATAAAATACTTTGATAAACATGTGAAAATCCCAACAGTGGTATCAGAGCCGCTTATATGAGTGCATGCTTCATAGGATATGAAATTTTCGGGTTTCGGGTTCGGGTAAAACCCTATGGCCGAAATTTTCACCATGGTTAACCCTTTGTTTTTCAAGATTATTTTCTTACATGCATAAGGGAATCTTGAAAAATTATTTCATATGGATGATTTGTTTGTTTGGACAAAACTTACCTTTTCGGTTTTTTAGTACATAGCCGAAAATGGTTATAAAAGGGAACCATTTTTTATGCTTCTTGAAATTAATATATATATATATATGGATATATATTTTGGTGCATATAACCTAGCCATGACCTTGTGTTGATTGATTGTGTTGTGATTTATTTTATTAATTATTCAATGGGTTGTAATAATTATTATTTTGTTCTTCCATTTGTAAGATATGTAACTTATTTATTTTCATTTGGTATGTAAAATAAATAGATTAGGTGCATTTTGTTTTACTAGAAAAAATGTATTAGGATATATTTTGTAAAAGAAGATGCACACAAAAATACGGTTTTGGTTTGGACCATAATAGACGGTCCAAAGAACTTCATCGTTCTCAACGAGATTTTAACCCGATAACCAAAACACATTTTTGAAGTCCAAAAGAGTTTGGAGCTGTATATAAAAGACTTTTGGAAGCTCAAAGAAGGTGGAGAAATCACAACACAAGAAGGAGACTTGAAGCATTTGGATGCGGGATCAAGTGGGAGTTCATCGACACATTACTTGTGTCATTTTTCACCCTTTAGGAAGGACCTTTTGGCACACTCGGCTAACAAGTGTGGTCAAAATAGTTGGCTATGGTTATGCACCTATTGATATATGTGTTATGCTTGTGTGGTTGCTTATTTTATTGTTTGGATGATATTTGGATATGCATGCTTAACAAACTAATAATCAACAACAAGCTTAAAAATGGTTCTTTGGAAAAATCATTAAAATTGGTTAATAAAAGGTTATTAAAAATTAATGATTTTTATAATAAAATTGGTTTTATTAAAAGAACCTTGAAAATTTGTTTTACAAAAGTACCAAGGATTTGAATGCATGCAAATGTATGGTACATAATATTTTCTAAACTAGAATTTTGAAATATTAAAAACCCTTTTATAAAACAAGTTAAACACCATCCTTTTATACAACACTCGAAACACTTGTGAACTCTTATTGTGGGATAAAGGTCACCTAACCACATTTGAGGGAACTTGTATGTTCGAGGTGGGTTTACCATGTTTGTGGGATAAAGGTCACCTAACCACTTACGTGAATAAACTCACACGTGTGTGTAAGTTGGACGACTTGATTTGGTAACCATGAACTTAGGGTCACCGAAGCATGGGGAACAAAGGTGTTGATGGGATTAAACATGCCAACTAAACATAAAGATGTTTAACCGATCCCATATGGCCAGAAGTTGCAAAGAGTTGCAATTGTCAAACGTTGACTACCTTGTTAATTTAAATAGAGGGATAAAGGTCACCTAACCAATATTTAAATGTAACGTTTGATTCTAGATTTTAATTATTAATTGTCTATGAGACACAAAAGGGTATTAATGATTAAAATATAATAATATTGAAAATACTAAAATTTGAACCTTGTTAAATTTTGTAGATGGCCGCTAACAATATTACCCAAACCGTCCGTAACCTATCACTAAAAACAATCCTTGACAAGAATCGTCTCAATCATAACACTTCATGGATTAATATCGAAACTTAAGAATCGTTCTCAAGTAAAAGATATCCTATGAGTTGAACGATCCTAATCCCGATGAACATCTTATGGACGATAAGGATGCCTATAACGATTGGATTAAGTATATCGAGGATACTACGCAAGCCTCTTGCCTCATGTTAGGAATTATGATTCCCGAGATTCAAAAGGTTTTGAACATCATGAGCATACGACATGATTACCCAATTGTAGGAAATGTTCCTAAGGGTAGAACGCTTCGAAACGGTTTGAGCGCTTCATGCATGTCGAATGGAGGAAACCCAATCGGACTTATCTTATGTCTTTAAGATGAAAAGCCACATTGATCACCTCGAAAGGCTCGATATGGATAAAAGGGTTTTATCCATTCTAACGATCAATGAGGGTGGCAACTAGAAAGGGCATCACCCCAACACCAAAGCAAATGTTGAAAATGGAAACGGGTAATTCAAAGGGAAATGATTAGAAAGACTAAAGCGAAACCACCGAAACCAAAAGAGAAGAAGGCAAAGGTTGCCATGAACGATCCATGCTTTGAGTGTGGTGAGATAGGACATTTAAATAGGAATTGTCCAACCTATCTCAAAGAGTTAAAAAATAAGAGGGATGCTAGGCAAACCTCAGGTACAATTTTATGAAACATATTGACTTTAATGTCATTTCTTCAATCACATGGGTATTAGATACCGGATGTGGAACTCATGTTTGCAATTCGTTGCAAAAGGTTCAAAAGAAATAAACATTACAAGAAATGATACTATGTTTTAAAACTTCCAAATAGTTTGGAAATTGTTTTAAAATGTCTTGAATGCTCCTAGTTTGACTAGGAACATTATTCAAGTTTCCCTTATAAGACAATATGGTTTTGACTTAAAGTTTTCAAACATTGACATTTATATCGATGAATGACATGTTTTACTTTAAACCTATGCCTTCAAATGGTATTTATGAATCGGTTCATAATAATACATCATTTGATAGTTTAATGTACCAATCAATCACCAAGAAACTCAAAATGGATTTGAGTAAGACCTATCCTTGGCATTATCGCCTTGGTCATATAAACAGATGTCGCATGTAAACACTTCGAAAGAATTGTCGTTTGGAAACAAATGAAATTGGTTCATTTGATACATGCGAATCTTATTTACAAGGTAAAATGACCAAGTAATCCCTTAGTGGGAAAGGGCAAAAGATTTATTAGGTATCATACACTCGAATGTATATGATCCTTTTAAGCCAATGACTAGGAATGGTGAAAGATACTTCATTACTTTTACCGACAACTATAATAGTTATGGTTATGTGTACTTTTTTTTGGGTAAAAGGGTTACCCCGGTGATTCTATATATCAACAAACAAAAAACACAAGTAATGTGGAGAGCCCACACTAGTTCAAACATGGGACATCCCCCATGAGAGTACACCCGAAAAACTAACACAAACAAACCAAGACATCAAAACAAACCTACTAGACTATAATCTAGATAAAACAAAAAACAAACTACTCAGCCGCCTTCATCCTCTAACCTGCTTGAGAAAATCTCCCGGGATTCCAACAATCTTCTAACATTAGTGCTCTCCTTAAACTTCACCCCCATTAGCTTATAACGAACCGTCTGCAGGATTAGATCACTCAGAACATCAGGAGGTCTAGTCTGGTTCTTGAAAATTCTGGCGTTACGCTCTTGCCATATAAAATAGATCGCAGCTGAAACTATGAGGCGACTAATGAAATTAATCGCTGATTTAGACTTTGCACGAGACGCTAACCAGTCAACAATAGCTTCCCAATCTGGATGAACAGTATCCATACCCCCCTTACCACGAACCTTGATCCAAACTTGAGTAGAGTAGTTACATTCAAAAAATAAATGCTTATGAGAATCAGTATCCGCATAGCATAGAAGACAGCACATCATATTCATGTTTTTCCTTCTTGACAAATCCCATTGCAAAATTTTATCTTGAGTAAGGAGCTTACGACGAATCACCAACCACATGAGGAAGGCATGCTTAGGAATACATTGAGAAAACCATACAAGTTTTGTCCAATCTACCTCCTCAGCTCGATATCTAATAGAATGCCAAACCCGAGATGAAGAATATTCAGCGAGATCATTACCATCCTTCCACATGAATTGATCAGATCGATTGGAATCCGGACGAACATTATCAAGCTGAATTAAAACGGGATAAGTATCTCTCCACGCCTCAGGCCATCTCCAAACCCCATTGTCATAAATTTCCTGCACCGTAGACTTAAGAGAAAAACCCGCATTAGAGATTGTTCTGGGCGTCAAAATATTACCAAGCGGACCTAGATGGCTCCACCAATCAAACCACGCTGAAGTATTGCTTCCATCACCCAACTTAGACCAAATAAACTTCCTAATAATAGGTCTAAGCTGCAATAACTTCCGCCAACTACAACAAGAAGACGCCACAGCCTTGCACATCCAGAAGCTATGACCTTTAAGCCTATACGTGTGAACCCACTCCACCCACAAAGAATCACGCTTTATTAACATCTCCAATCCTGCGAATACCTAAACCAGCCTCATATTTTGGAACACAAATAGATTTCCAAGAGGCTTTGGCCTTCCCCTTATGAAATAAACCATCCGAAGACCACAAAAAATTACGCATTTTGGCTTCCAATTCAAGAATGATCCGATTCGGAAGGATAAACACAGAAGACCAGAAAATATGCATAGACGAGAGAACCGAATTAATAAGCTGTAATCTACCTGCAAAGGAGAGAAGCTTATTCTTCCAGTTAGCAATACGTTGCTCCAATCTATCCACAAGAACCCTGCAATCTTTATAGAGAAGACCAGTTGAGATAAGAGGAACTCCCAAATATTTAACCGGCATCGACCCTTCAACAAACGCCATGATGCTCAAAATATGATTTTTAACATGAGAAGGCACATTACAAAAAAACCCCGTGCTCTTAGGAATACTAGGAACTAATCCAGACATATTTGTAAAATTTGAAAGGGACGTCATAATGCATTGAACCGAATAAATATCTCCTCTAGCAAACAGGAATAAATCATCCGCAAAACAAAGGTTGATAATCCGTTGCTTCTCACATTTATTATGAAATTTGAAGGACTTATCAATCCGGGCGGTTCGCTGAAGAATACAGGTCAAAACTTCCATAACCAACGTGAACAAATAAGGAGAAAGCGGATCACCCTGTCGAAGACCACGCTTGCCCTTAAAATATCCATGAATATTACCATTAACACACACAGAATAAGATGTAGTAGTGACACACATCATAATCCAATCGACCATCTTCTCATTGAAGCCAAACCCAATCAACACATTTTTCAAGAAACACCAATCAACCGTATCATACGCTTTCTGAATATCTACCTTGAAAGCACAACGAGGAGGACCCGTATGCCTATGATAGTTATGAAGTAACTCTTGAGTAAGAAGGATGTTGTCTGAAATTTTCCTACCCGGAACAAAAGCTGATTGGTTTATACTCACCACTTGGTTAAGAACATTCTTTATACGATCCACAATAATCTTGCTCACACATTTGAAAAGGACATTACAACAAGCTATTGGTCTATAATCAGTAACTAACCCAGGAGAAGAATTCTTCGGAATAAGCGCAAGAAGAGTATGATTAATCTGACCAAGCAATCTACCTGTATTGAAAAAATCAATAACAGCCAAAGAAACATCACCTCCAACAATCGGCCAGGCAGCTTTAAAAAATGCAGCAGAGTAACCATCAGGACCCGGGGCCTTATCGTTACCTATAGAGAACATGGCATTCTTTACCTCCTCAACCGTAATCGGCCGTATCATATGAGAAGCATCAACAGGGTTCACATGCTTAGTAAAAAGATCAGGAGTAGGATACAAAGATAAATTATCTTGGCATCCCAAAAACATCTCATAATGTTTAACAAAAGCCTCTTGAACCGCATCTCCTTCATAATCCACCCCATTCATGTCTCGGACAACTTGAATTCGACATCTATGGTTTCGGCTTTTAACCGTGGCATGGAAAAACGCTGTATTAGCGTCTCCAGCTCTTAACCACTCCATTTTTGCTTTTTGCTTTAAAAACCTTTCTTCATCAAGAGAAGCGACCTGAAATTCAGAATTTAATTTCGTTTCAAGAGCCCTAAGATCTGCATTCATAGGATCCTTATCAATTTGAGACTGAACATCATTTAAACTATCACGGAGATCAGCCACTTTCTTGTGGAGATTACCCTGTTTGAAAAGTAAGGCACGCAAAGGGGTTTTAAGAGTCGTAAGTTTTTTAACTACCCGAAATTGATGAACTCCACTAACATTATATTCCCATGCATCCTTCACAATTTTAAGGAACTCCGGTTTATGAATCAAAAAATTTGCAAACTTAAACGGCTTTCGCTTATTAGACTTGGCTCGATTCATAGTCAGGACACATGGGGAGTGGTCCGACAAACCATACGGATGAAACACAGCAACTGAGTTAGGAAAATCAGCTAGAAACGAGGTATTGCCCATAATACGATCAATTTTCTTTAATAAACCCACACCCTTTTTTGGCTTCTGGTTCCATGTAAAATGGAGACCCGACTGGTTGATATCCATCACCTCAATATTCGCCACACAATCCTGAAAATCCCGCATACCCGTAGTGATGGATGACACATCCATAGACTTATCTTCTAAACGAAGGGCAGAATTAAAATCACCCATAACAAGCCACGGTTTATCACCAACTAGTGTAGAAGTCAGAAAAATGATGATATCAATGGGCGATCTGGGCGATCTGGGCGATTCTTGGAGAACAACTTAAAACCCTAATTCGATCTTCCTTCCACCTCTAGATTGGATCTGGTTAGTATCTAGGGTAAGTGATTTCCACTCGTGGGAGATTATTCTGCCATTAAATCTAAACGGGTTCCTTCGTGAGTAGGGTTTCGGCGGTCTTTTTAGGGTTTCGATTGTTTGTTGTTTCTTGTTTGATTATTAATCAGATTGAGTTTTGATTCCATTGAACGGTTGATTCTTAATTACATCTTCGGAGTTGTGATCCAATCTCAGCCTGATTCACATTAGGGTTTCAGCAGGGGTGCGGCTTATCATTCCGTTGGCGGTTAGGGTCTCGGCAGGTTCAGGTCTGTTCATTCGCTGATTGATTGAAGTTCAGTTACAATATAATCAGATTCAATTGTGGCATATCAGTCCCTAGTTCTTTCGGCTCTAGGGTTTCGGCTGGTGGGATATTGAGTTCTATTGTGACTGTTGTTATGGATGATTCAGCAGACAACTCCAAGGTTTTTGCTTCTAAAATTAAGAATATTGATGGAAAACCATTTGAGCCAAGACAAACCTCACTTATGGCGGCTAGGGTTTCTGAAATGCCGAGTAAGAAGGTATGTTTTATGATGCCGCTTAACGATTCTGAACATTTTATTGGCTGTTCTGATTCTCCCAATCAGAATTATGCAAAAGTCTTTGACAAGAGAAAGGTAGCATTTGTGCTACCGGTGAATGATGTTAGTCCTACTCGAGTTCCAAATCAGAATAAGGATGATAATGCTCATGTCCAATCTTATGCGGATGTGGTCCTAAATGAAAAGGTCGAGCAGGGTGATTCTAAGCGGGGTGGTGTTTCAATTCAGATTCAGAATGAAGATGAAAACACTAGGAAGGCCAATGATGAGGCTGATCAAGTTCCTAAAGTCAATTTTCGATCTCTAAATTCAGATGTCTCATTGGATGGAGTGGATGTAGTGCTCCCGATTGATTCGGTTCGCCAAGTTCATAACAGGTTAGCTAATACTCTTTATGGTTACTTCCTGGGGGATAGGATTGCATATCCAGTAGTTGAATATTTTGTCAGAACAAATTGGAAGAAACATGGTCTTCAGAAAACTATGATGAATTCAAATGGTTTCTTTTTCTTCAAGTTTGAAGATAGAAAGGGTATGGATACTGTTCTTGAAGGGGGACCTTGGATGATCCGTAACAAACCTATGTTTCTCAACATTTGGTCTCCTACAAACACCCTTAAAAAAGAAGAGTTTAAAAAGGTTGCAGTTTGGGTTAAATTGCATGATGTTCCGCTAGTGGCTTATTCTGATGATGGTTTAAGTATGTTGGCATCTAAAATTGGATCCCCTGTGCGCTTGGATTCGTATACTAGTGATATGTGTAATGAGGCTTGGGGAAGGAGCAGTTATGCTAGGGCTCTCATTGAAATATCAGCTGATCATGAGTTGAAAGAGGCTCTAACCATGGCTATTCCTGAATTGGTTGGGAACAAATATGTTACTGAGACTATTCGGGTGGAGTATGAATGGGAACCTCCGAGATGTGCCCACTGCTGTGTATTTGGGCATGTTTCTGGGGAGTGTCCAAAATGCATTCGATCGACAGTGAAGCCTCCTACAATCAATCCAAAAGTAGATGAGGATGGTTATACTGAAGTCAAGACAAAGAAGAATGGAAAGAAGAGCGGTTTTCAGGTTAATAATCAAAAGCCCAAATTTGAATATAGACCTGTGGATAAAAAGAAAAAGGCAGTGAGTTCTTCCTACGTGAGTGCGCGAACCAATAGTTCGTCCAAGGTTAAAACTCATAATTCGTTTAGTGCTCTTGGGTTTGTGGGGGGGAACGTGGGTTCCTTCAAAGGGAGATATAAAGGGGGTCGTGACCCAAATGACGAGTCTGATGATGATGACGTAGAGGTTGTATATGATGAAACGAATGACTTTATGACATCGGGTACACATCCTACGTCTTCCAGTACAGGGGCAAGCACCTCTCACATACAGTTGTCTAATGGATAGGTGGCTTCTGTTGCATGCTTTGGGGCTGCCGGTTGGTAGCAATTTCATTTTTGATGATGGCGGTTGACGTCGTTTATTTTTATTTTTTCGTTTGTCTACTAGTTAGTCATTATCATGATTGTAGTAGGCTAGGTTGAGGTGGTAACTTGGTTTGTTTGTTTTTTGTGTTTACATATATGGGGCATGTCCTGTATATGAACTAGTGGGGAACTCATCCTCACTACTTGTACTTCATTGGCGGTTGTCTATAATAGAATCACCGGGGTAACCCTTTACCCAAAAAGTTTATCACCAACTAGCCGCTTATGATAAGAAAGATGAGACCAAAGATCACGACGAGTAACATAGTAGTTTGCCGCATACACTACCGAGCAATAAAGCAACTTCTTATCCTATTTAACAATAAGTTGTACATGCATAACTTGGTCAGTTTGAGATAGCACCATTACATCAAAAATATCCGGATCCCAACCTATAATTATACGAGCACCCCTATCACACATACCCCCATTCGAGGTCCAATCCCATCGACGAAAGACCGACTTACATACCTTACTTAGGTTATCAACATCAACGTGAGACTCAAGAATAGCACAAAAACTTAACTTTCTATCTTTAACAACGGAACGAACCACTTTTTGTTTTAGAGGGCGGTTCAACCTCCTAATATTCCAGAAAGCAAGACTAATCATTTGTAACCCCCACAATAGGAGTGCTTGCCCCTTTATTATCTTTTGGATTAATAGTACCTTCTTTCATAAACTCATTCGTTTCATTAAACACCTCTACAACCTCTTCCTCATCCGAAAGTTTTTGATCACCCCCTCCATCTTTACTACTTTGACCCGTCTCCATATTATCAGCAAAATTTAAAGCATCATAAGGGTTCGAAACTTTAACCGAGTGAATCTGACCTGAATCTAGACCCTTCGGCTTTGAAACAATGGGCCTATATTCAAACTTTTGCTTCTGATTGTTAACAGGAAACCCTACCTTCCGTGCCACTTTCTTCGCATGCACACCCATATATCCTTCATCATCAACCATCGGTTTCTTTTCATGTCTCCGATCTTGCACAAAAGCCTTAGAAGACTTCTCTCCATTGAATTGCTTACCCATCTTCCGCGGTTGTTTAGGACAAATGTCATCTGTATGACCAAAAACACAGCAATGAGAGCACCTCTGCGGATTCCATTCATACTCAACATACATGGTTTCTTTAACATATCCATCCCCTTCCAGCTCCGGGACAGCCATGGTTATTTCCTCTTTAAGTTTCTTATCAGCCGACACTTCAATCAAGGCCCTAGCATAACTGCTTCGTCCCCAGGAATCCAGACACATCGCTGTGGTATATGAATCAAGAAGCTTTGGTTCCCCAATCGCTGTAGCAATCAAACTAAGACCATCCTCCGTATAAGCCGCTAGAGGAACCTCATGAATTTTCACCCAGATCTGCATATTCTTGACCTCCTTTTTAATAAGTTTAGTACTTGGCGTCCACTCACTTAAAAATAAAGGTTGAGATCTTATTATCCAAGGACCTCCATTTAGAGCTGCCATCATACCCGTATTATCCGCAAACTTGAAGAAAAAGAATCCATTCGCGTTCATCATAACTTTCTCCAGCCCATACTTTTTCCAATTATTTTTGACATAATATTCCACCACCGGGTATGCAATCCGATCTCCCAGAAAGTATCCATAAAGCGTGTTTGCTAGCTTATCTTTTACCACTCTAATAGATTCCTTCGGCAATACCACATCACAATCATCACGGCGATCAGCAGTAGCAAGAGACCTGAAATTTAACTTTTTACCAGCAGCATTCTTCACGGACTCCGCATAAGATAATGGTCTGTTACCCTTCTCCTCATGCATAAACAAACCAGCCATGGATGGCTGATCCGCAAACTTACAATCAGGTTGCACATCATCCTCAGTTACAGGAACAGTAATCTTAGAAAGCTCATCTATCACATTAAACTTAGGCTGCTCATGTGTAGTAGAAGCAATGGTACCCCTACGTGGCATTAAAGTTTTACCTTCAATGTCAACCACACGAGAAGCTAAACCCTGACGTAGTGAAGAAGTAAACGGCGGTTTATACCTACCATCGTGCACATCCCCCTCCGATTTCTTACGATCATCCATACTAGAAATAACACCTCTCTCAATCGACAACTCAGCAACTTATCATGCAAGACAGAAACCCACGAACCAGATAAACCAAAAGAACAGAAAACGGCAAAACCCTAATCCTTGAAACCCTAGAATCTGATCTCAACTCTTGATCGATTAACTTAGTGTATCTATCTAGCTAAATTAGTCTCAGCTAACCGCATTCAATAACATCCAAGTTAATAAATCAGAGTATCAAAAAATTACTAAGGCAGCGATTTATGAAAACAAGAAAAACCCTAGTTTTTGGAACGATCCCAAATGCTAACAAGTTCGTTATAGAATCTTGAAAACAAAATCCTAATCACAGACTGTTATGCATATGATCACGAAGAAAAAACCAAAGAAATCATGAAGAAAACCCGAAAATCGCAGAAGAAGTTTTGAAACGTTCAGAATCTTCAAAAGGTGAAGTACAAAATCAACTCTTTTAAAGTTCTTCGTTTAGGTAGAGGAGGAGTCGAACTCTATTGGATATGGTTCGATCTATGATGGCTAGAAGCGCATTATCTCTATCATTTGGGGTTACGCTTTGCTCTCCACGGCCCGTATGGCCCCAACCAAGAAAGTGGATACGACATCTTTTGAAATATGACATGGAAGGGTTCCATCATTATCATATTTAAAAGTAAGGGGTTATGAAGTTTATGTTAAGCTACACACCTCAAATAAAAGTACGATCCACTAAGTGTATCTTTGTAGGATATCCTAAAGATGGTATAGGATATTATTTCTACGATCCAACAGAGCAAAAGGTATTTGTTGCTCAAAAGGCTGAGTTCTTGGAAGCTAAGTTCCTTGTGGAAGGAATTATTAGAACAGTGGAACTTGATAAGGATCGAGAACCACAAGCCGATACACATTGGTTAATACTAGCACTCAACAAGAGGTTGTTGAGAATGATCAAGTGGTTGATCAAAACACACAAAACGTTCGCAGATCTGGTAGAATTAGTAGTCCACCTGAAAGATATGGATTTTTCATAGATGGATGCTACGTGGTAGATTCAGGTGAATCAACCACATACCATGATGCAATGTCAAAATTCGATTGTGACAAATGGCTTGAAGCCATGAACGTAAAGATGCAGTCCATGTATAACAACCAAGTATGGGAATTGGTTGTAGCACCTCTTAACTCCAAAGTAGTTGGAAGTAAGTGGGTTTTCAAGAAGGAAACCGATATGCAAGATAACTTGGATACTTATAAAACGAGACTTGTAGCAAAAGGTTTCACTCAAACTCAAAGGTTGATTATGATGAGACCTTTTCGCCTGTGGCGATGCTAAAGTCAATAAGGATATTATTTGCCATACCTGCATAATATGATTATGAGATTTGGCAAATGGATGTTAAAACGACTATCCTTAATAGATATCTTGAGGAAGATGTCTATATGGTTCAGCCTGAAGGTTTTGTCGATCCAAAACATCCTAACAAAGTATGTAAGTTAAAGAAATCAATCTATGGATTGAAACTAGCATCTAGAAGCTGGAATCACCGTTTTGATGAAGAGATTAGGGAATATGGATTCATCAAAAACGTTGATAAAGCTTGTGTGTATAAGAAGGCTAGTGGGAGCATTTTACTTTCTTAGTATTGTATGTCGATGACATTCTACTATTTGGAAATGACGTTCCAACCATGGAAGGTGTAAAAACCTAGCTTGGAAGTTGTTCTTCCATTAAGGATCTTGGTGAAGTCGCCTATATTTTGGGAATAAAGATCTATAGGGATAGATCAAGGCGCTTGATAGGTTTAAACCAAAGTGCATACATTGACAAAGTCTTAAAAAGATTCAAGATAGAAAACTCTATGAAAGGTTTGGTACCTATTCAAGAGAGTACAATATTGAGTGCGTCTCAATGTCCAAGCTCAAAGGATGAGCAAGAAAGAATGAAAGGAATCCCATATGCGTCAGCTATAGGATTCATTATGTACGTAATGATATGCACTAGACCGGACAAGTTATGCACTTTAAGCATGACGAGAGGATACCAGTAAAATCCAAATAACGGTCATTGGATGACTGTTAGAAAGTATATTGAAATACCTTAGAAGGACTAAGGATATATTTCTAATATATGGATCTGGTGAAGAAGAACTCGTTGTAAAGGGTTACAGGGATGCGAGTTTCGGAATTCGTTGTAAATGGTTACATGGATACGAGTTTCCAAACTAATCGAGATGGTTCTCGATCACAATCAGGGTAGCATTGTCCACTACATAATCAGAATACATCGCCGCTTCATTGATTCAGATAAGTCATATGAAGTTGCCACTTGAATTATTGATCTAGGGGTAGTCCATACCATTCAGGACCCCTAGAGATCTTTGTGATAACAAAGGTGCGATTGCTTAAATCAAGGAACCTCATGTACATCGAAAGACTAGGCACATTGAGCGGAATTTCAACTACATAAGGGATGAAGTTGAAAAAGGAAAAGATATGTATTCGCAAAGTTCACACTGATCAAAATGTTGCGGATCCACTCACGAAGCTCCTTGAATAGGCAAAGCATGAAGGGTCATACTTGTGCCTAAGGACTTCGATATTCTAGTGATTGGAATTGATCTATTTTGTATTTGGATATTGGAACAACTGTTATTATAACTCTTTATGGTATGTTGAGTTATGTTCCATTTTAGCATGTTTAAATCCGTGAATAAGTTATTTATTCTAAATGTCCGTAGTCGATCATACTTGTGGGAACAAATATGAATATAAGACTATTATGAACTTGGATTGGTGGATATTCATTAGATATGAATATAGAGCAAAGTGTTGTTGCCAAAGTTCATAGATATTTGTGGGAGACAAATATTGGATTGACTCGCTCTCAAATATTACTGCATGGAATCATTTGTGATTGATCATAAGTAAATTTGAGTAAAGGAGAATATCATAGTATCCTCTGGCCTGAGATGCATATTGGGTCTTGATATTCACCAAATATTGTACCTTGACTTTTGTCTTCGCTGTTAGTAATATGACAGTATATAAGGCTAAGCTCAGGTGTGGTACAAGGTGATTGTGAGAGACGTATGTAGTCAAGATGGGATTTGTGTTGGACTCTGTATGCCCAAGACACATATTAAATTGATGTGGCTAGTACGTTATGATCCAAGTCGAGTCATACCCAATAACAAGCTAGACAAACACTTACAATATTTATTTATGATATGATCAAATAAATAAATATCAACACTTAGAATATTTAGAAATTGGTTTTCTAAATAATTGCACTTGACAAACTAATAAATTATATGGATAATTTATTTGAGAGAATATTTTATTTTGTTATTTAATGGGTTAAATAACATAATAAAAATAGCATAAGTCTTGTAACATATGATGTTATATTTTATAAAAGGTTATAAAATAAACAAGACTTATATTTTATATAAAAGAATTTTGTGTTTTTTTTTTATATAAAAAGAGCTAGGCCGCCCCCCTCTTCCCAAGACACAATGTCCAATCATATTCCATGCATGTTGTCATAAGTTGCATGCATCTTGATTGGATGGTCTTATCAAGGTGATGTTGGTCCAATAGATTTTCATGCATGTTGCATGTGTTAGTTGAAACATGATTGGGCAATTTGGGTGGTGGATTCTCTCTCTTGCTTTAATAAATTTGTATGACAAATGAACAAGAAGAGGAACTTGAATTTTACTAGAAGCTCTCTACTAAAAATCGGCCAACTATGGTTGTTAAATATAGATCATTTTCAAGTGAAGACTTGATATTTATGCTCTAGCAAAATCGGCCATATGATGGTTGATGATGTGAGTTTCAAGTTCATAAATAAAGTGCAAGAACTCAACAACCTCCTCTCTATTTTCGGCCATGAGATGGTCTTCAAGAGGGTTTCAAAAGTGAGTTCATAAGTGTAGAAATCCTAGCTAAACATGAAGTGTTTGTTGGAAGCTTGGGGTATACAAGCTTGAGGTTTTCTACTCTTGAAGACAACCATTTCAAGAATCATCACCTTCTTCATATCCATTACTCTTTGTACTTCAAGAAGGTAGTTTTTCTAAACATCCTATGGTTGTGTTTTGATAGTATACATCTCATATATGGATCCGGGTTTTGGGATTTTGCATATAAATGGGTTTATATCTTTTAAAAGTAACATGTTTTAAACTTATTTTCCGCTGCGTTTTTATTTCATATGGATGAAATTACTTTGATAAACATGTTAAAATCCCATCAATGGCATCTAGAGCCGCTTATATGAGTGCATGCTTCAATAGACTTAAAATTTTCGGGTTTCGGGTTTGGTGAAAACCCTATGGCCGAAATTTTAAGTATGGTTATCCCTTTGTTTTTCAAGATTATATTCTTACATGCATAAATGAATCTTGAAAAATTATTTCATGTGGATGATTTGTTTGTTTGGACAAAACTAACCTTTTCGGTTTTTTGGACATAGCCGAAAATGGTTATTAAAAGGGAACCATTTTTTTTATGCTTCTTGAAATTAAAATAAATATATATGTGGATATATATTTTGGTGCATATGACCTAGCCATGACCTTGTGTTGAATGTTTGTGTTTGTGATTTATATTAATTATTTCAAAGGTTGTAATAATTATTATTTTGTCTTCCATTTGTAAAGATATGTAATTTATTTATTTTTCATTTGGCATGTAAAATAAATAGATTAGGTGCATTTTATTTTACTAGAAAAATGTATTAGGATATATTTTGTAAAAGAAGATGCACATAAAAATGTGGTTTTGGTTTTTGCCAATTTCGGGCATAAAGGACTTTATAGTTCTAAACGGGATTTTAGCCCGATAACCGAAACACATTTACGGAGCCCAAAGGAGTTTGGAGCTGAATTAAAGAACATTTTGGAAGCTCAAAGAAAGTGGAATAATCACAACACAAGAAGGATACTTGAAGCATTTGGATGCGGGATCAAGTGGGAGTTCAACGACACATTATTTGTGTCAACATTCACCCTTTAGGAAGGACCTTTTGGCACACTTGTTTCGGCTAACAAGTGTGGTCAAAATAGTTGGCTATGGTTATGCACCTAATGATATATGTGTTGTGCTTGTGTGGTTGCTTATTTATGTTGTTTAGATGATATTTGGATATGCATGCTTAACAAACTAATAATCAACAACAAGCGTAAAATTGGTTCTTTACAAGATCATTAAAATTGGTTAATAAAAGGTTATTAAAATATAATGATTTTATAATAAAATGGGTTTTATTAAAAAGAACCTTGAAAATTGATTTTCACTAAAGTACCAAGGATTTGAATGCATGCAAATATATGGTACATAAAGTTTTCTAAACTAGAATTTTGAAAACTCAAAATCCCTTTTATAAAACAAGTCAAACACCATCCTTTTATACAACACTCAAATTACTTGGGAACTCTTTGTGGGATAAAGGTCACCTAACCACATTTGAGGAAACTTGTATGTTCGAGGTGGGTTTACCATGTTTGTGGGATAAAGGTCACCTAACCACTTATGTGTATAAACTCACACGTGTGTGTAAGTTGGACGACTTGATTTGGAAACCATGAACTTAGGGTCACCGAAGCATGGCGAACAAACGGTGTTGATGGGATTAAACATGCCAACTAAACATAAAGATGTTTAACCGATCCCATATGGCTAGAAGTTGCAAAGAGTTGCAATTGTCAAACGTTGACTACCTTGTTAATTTAAATAGAGGGATAAAGGTCACCTAACCAATATTTTAATATAACGTTGGATTCTAGATTTTAATTATTAATTGTCTATGAGACACAAAAGGGTATTAATGATTAACATATAAATAATATCGAAAATACTAAAATTGAACCTTGTTAAATTTTGTAGATGGCCGCTAACAATATTACCCAAACCGTCCGTAACCTATCACTAGAAAACGATCCTAATCCCGATGAACATCTTATGGAAGATAAGGATGCCTATAACGATTGGATTAAGTATATCGAGGATACTACGCAAGCCTCTTGCCTCATGTTAGGAATTATGATTCCCGAGATTCAAAAGGTTTTGAACATCATGAGCATACGACATGATTAACCAATTGTAGGAAATGTTCCTAAGGGTTGAACGTTTCGAAACGGTTCGAGCACTTCATGCATGTCGAATGGAGGAAAACCAATCGGTCTCATCTTATGTCTTTAAGATGAAAAGCCACATTGATCACCTAGAAAGGCTCAATATGGATAAAAGGATTTTATCCATTCTAACGATCAATGAGGGTGGCAACAAGAAAGGGCATCACCCCGACACCAAAGCAAATGTTGCAAATGGAAACGGATAATTCAAAGGGAAATAATTAGAAAGACTAAAGCGAAACCACCGAAACCAAAAGAGAAGAAGGCAAAGGTTGCCACGAACGATCCATGCTTTAAGTGTGGTGAGATAGGGCATTTAAATAGGAATTGTCCAATCTATCTCAAAGAGTTGAAAAACAAGAGGGATGCTAGGCAAACCTCAGGTACAATCTTAATAATACATATTGACCTTAATGTTATCTCTTCTAACACATGGGTATTAGATACCGGATGTGGAACCCATGTTTGCAATTCTTCGCAAAAGGTTCAAAAGAAATAAACATTACAAGAAAGGAGACTATGTTTTGAAACTTCCAAATGGTTTGGAAATTGTTTTAAAATGTTTTGAATGCTCCTAGTTTGACTAGAAACATTATTTATGTTTCCCTTTTGAGACAATATGTTTCGATTTAAAGTTTTAAACAATGACATTTATATTTCGATGAATGACATGTTTTACTTTAAAACTATGCCTTCAAATGGTAGTTATGAATTGGTTCATAAATAATACATCATTTGATAGTTAAATGTACCAAGCAATCACCAACAAACTCAAAATGGATTTGAGTGAGACTTATCTTTGGCATTATCGCCTTGGTTATATAAACAGATGTCGCATGTAAACACTTCGAAAGAATGATCTTTTGGAAACAAATGAAATTGGTTCATTTGATACATGTGAATCTTGTTTACAAAGTAAAATGACTAAGAAACCCTTTAGTGGGAAAGGGCAATAGATTTCTTAGGTATCATACATTCGAATGTATGTGATCCTTTTAAGCCAATGACTAGGTATGGTGAAAGATACTTCATTACTTTAACCGACAACTATAGTAGTTATGGTTATGTGTACTTGACACATAGAAGAAGTTTTGAAACGTTCAGAATCTTCAAAAGTGAAGTACAAAATCAACTCTTTTAAAGTTCTTCGTTTTGATAGAGGAGGAATCGAACTCTATTAGATATGGTTCGATCTATGATGGCTAGGAGCGCATTATCTCTATCACTTTGGGGTTACGCTTTGCTCTCCGTGGCCCATATGGCCCCAACCAAGAAAGTGGATACGACGTCTTTTGAAATATGACATGGAAAGGTTCCATCATTATCATATTTAAAAGTATGGGTTGTGAAGCTTATGTGAAGCAATACACCCCAAATAAAAGTACGATCCACTAAGTGTATCTTCGTAGAATATCCTAAAGATGATATAGGATATTATTTCTACGATCCAACAGAGCAAAAGGTATTTGTTGCTCAAAAGGCTGAGTTCTTGGAAGCTAAGTTCCTTGTGGAAGGAATTAGTAGAACAGTGGAACTTGATAAGGATCAAGAACCACAAACCGATACACGTTTGGTTGATACTAGCATTCAACAAGAGGTTGTTGAAAAATGATCAAGTGGTTGATCAACACACACAATACGTTCGCAAATCTGGTAGAATTAGTAATCCACCTAAAAGATATGGATCTTTCATGGATGGATGCTACGTGGTAGATTCGGGTGAACCAACCACATACCATGATGCAATGTCAAAATTCGATTGTGACAAATGGATTGAAGCCATGAACGTAAAGATGCATTCCATGTATAACAACCAAGTATGGGAATTGGTTGTGCCACCACTTAACTCTAAAGTAGTTGGAAGTAAGTGGGTTTTCAAGAAGAAAACAATAATGCATGGTAACTTGGATACTTGTAAAGCGAGACTTTTAGCAAAAGGCTTCACTCAAACTCAAAGGGTTGATTATGATGAGACCTTCTCGCCCATGGCGATGCTAAAGTCAACTAGGATATCATTTGCCATACTTGCACAATATGATTATGAGATTTGGCAAATGGATCTCAAAACGACTTTCCTTAATAGATATCTTGAGGAAGATGTCTATATAGTTAAGCCTGAAGGTTTTGTCGATCCAAAACATCCTAACAAAGTGTGCAAGTTAAAGAAATCAATCTATGGATTGAAACAAGCATCTAGAAGTTGGAATCACCGTTTTGATGAAGAGATTAGGGAATATGGATTCATCAAAAACATTGATAAAGCTTGTGTGAATAAGAAGGCTAGTGGGAGCATTATTACTTTCTTTGTATTATATGTCGATGACATTCTACTATTTGGAAATGACATTCCAACCATGGAAGGAGTAAAAGCCTGGCTTGGAAGTTGTTCTTCCATTAAGGATCTTGGTGAAGTCGCCTATATTTTGGGAATAAAGATCTATAGGGATAGATCAAGGCGCTTGATAGGTTTAAACAAAAGTGCATACATTGACAAAGTCTTGAAAAGGTTCAAGATGAAGAACTCTATGAAAAGTTATGGTACCTATTCAAAGAGAGGACAATATTGAATGCGTTTCAATGTCCAAGCTCAAAGGATGAGCAAGAAAGAATCAAAGGAATCCCATATGCGTCAGCTATAGGATTCATTATGTACGTAATGATATGCACTAGACTGGACAAGTTATGCGCTTTAAGCATAACAAGAAGAAACCAGCAAGAAACGGTCATTTGGTGACTGTTGTATATATTGAAATACCTTAGAAGGACTAAGGATATGTTTCTAATATATGGATCTGGTTAAAAAGAACTCGTTGTAAAAGGGTTACAAGGATGCGAGTTTCGGAATTCGTTGTAAAGGGTTACATGGATACGAGTTTCCAAACTGATCAAGATGGTTCTCGATCACAAACAGGGTAGCATTGTCCACTACAGAATCAGAATACATCGCCGCTTCATTGATTGAGATAATTCATATGGATCTGCCACTTGAATTATTGCCGATCTAGGGGTAGTCCCTACCATTCAGGACTCCTAGAGATCTTTGTGATAACGATGGTGTGATTGCTTAAATCAAGGAACCTCGTGTACATCGAAAGACTAGGCACATTGAGCGGACTTTCAACTACATAAGGGATGAAGTTGAAAAAGAGAAAGATATGTATTCGCAGAGTTCACACTGATCAAAATATTGCGGATCCACTCACGAAGCTCCTTGAACGGGCAAAGCATGAAAAGGTCATACTTGTGCCTTAGGACTTCGATATTCTAGTGATTGGATTTGATCTATTTTATATTTGGATATTGGAACAATTGTTATTATAACTCTTTATGGTATTTTGAGTTATGTTCCATTTTAGCATGTTTAAATCCGTGAATAAGTTACTTATTCTAAATGTCCGTAGTCGATCATACTTGTGGGAACAAATATGAATGTAAGACTATTATGAACTCGGATTGGTAGATATTCGTGAAGTATGAATATAGAGCAAGGCGTTGCTGCCAAGGTTCATAGATATTTGTGGGATACAAATATTGGACTGACTCGCTCTCAAATATTACTGCATGGAATCATTTGTGATTGATCATAAGTAAATTTGAGTAAAGGAGAATATCATAGTATCCTCAGACCTGAGATACATATTGGGTCTTGATATTCACCAAATATTATGCCTTGACTTATTTCTTCGCTGTCAGTAATATGACAGTACATAAGGCTAAGCTCAGGTATGGTACAAGGTGATTGTAAGAGACGTATGTAGTCAAGATGGGATTTGTTCCTCTTATTCGTTGAGAGTAAGATGTCTAAGGCCTGCAAAAGTTAAATCAACAGAGAGTGATCACACTGTGTCTCTGGATTTGACATGACATCTGTAACGAAAGGATAAATGATAGATTCACCTAAATCATTTCAAGTAAGGGACTTGAAGGGGATGATGTTATTGAATGGCACATATAGTCATACGTATTAGGGGTAGTAAACCGTAGTTAGGCGTTATTTACTACTTGCATCAATCTTCTATGTATCTTGTGCAAGTGGGAGATTGTTGGACTCTGTATGCCCAAGACACATATTAAATTGATGTGGCTAGTACGTTATGATCCAAGTCGAGTCATACCCAATAACAAGCTAGACAAACACTTACAATATTTATTTATGATATGATCAAATAAATAAATATCAACACTTAGAATATTTAGAAATTGGTTTTCTAAATAATTGCACTTGACAAACTAATAAATTATATGGATAATTTATTTGAGAGAATATTTTATTTTGTTATTTAATGGGTTAAATAACATAATAAAAATAGCATAAGTCTTGTAACATATGATGTTATATTTTATAAAAGGTTATAAAATAAACAAGACTTATATTTTATATAAAAGAATTTTTTTTTTTTTTATATAAAAAGAGCTAGGCCGCCCCCCTCTTCCCAAGACACAATGTCCAATCATATTCCATGCATGTTGTCATAAGTTGCATGCATCTTGATTGGATGGTCTTATCAAGGTGATGTTGGTCCAATAGATTTTCATGCATGTTGCATGTGTTAGTTGAAACATGATTGGGCAATTTGGGTGGTGGATTCTCTCTCTTGCTTTAATAAATTTGTATGACAAATGAACAAGAAGAGGAACTTGAATTTTACTAGAAGCTCTCTACTAAAAATCGGCCAACTATGGTTGTTAAATATAGATCATTTTCAAGTGAAGACTTGATATTTATGCTCTAGCAAAATCGGCCATATGATGGTTGATGATGTGAGTTTCAAGTTCATAAATAAAGTGCAAGAACTCAACAACCTCCTCTCTATTTTCGGCCATGAGATGGTCTTCAAGAGGGTTTCAAAAGTGAGTTCATAAGTGTAGAAATCCTAGCTAAACATGAAGTGTTTGTTGGAAGCTTGGGGTATACAAGCTTGAGGTTTTCTACTCTTGAAGACAACCATTTCAAGAATCATCACCTTCTTCATATCCATTACTCTTTGTACTTCAAGAAGGTAGTTTTTCTAAACATCCTATGGTTGTGTTTTGATAGTATACATCTCATATATGGATCCGGGTTTTGGGATTTTGCATATAAATGGGTTTATATCTTTTAAAAGTAACATGTTTTAAACTTATTTTCCGCTGCGTTTTTATTTCATATGGATGAAATTACTTTGATAAACATGTTAAAATCCCATCAATGGCATCTAGAGCCGCTTATATGAGTGCATGCTTCAATAGACTTAAAATTTTCGGGTTTCGGGTTTGGTGAAAACCCTATGGCCGAAATTTTAAGTATGGTTATCCCTTTGTTTTTCAAGATTATATTCTTACATGCATAAATGAATCTTGAAAAATTATTTCATGTGGATGATTTGTTTGTTTGGACAAAACTAACCTTTTCGGTTTTTTGGACATAGCCGAAAATGGTTATTAAAAGGGAACCATTTTTTTTATGCTTCTTGAAATTAAAATAAATATATATGTGGATATATATTTTGGTGCATATGACCTAGCCATGACCTTGTGTTGAATGTTTGTGTTTGTGATTTATATTAATTATTTCAAAGGTTGTAATAATTATTATTTTGTCTTCCATTTGTAAAGATATGTAATTTATTTATTTTTCATTTGGCATGTAAAATAAATAGATTAGGTGCATTTTATTTTACTAGAAAAATGTATTAGGATATATTTTGTAAAAGAAGATGCACATAAAAATGTGGTTTTGGTTTTTGCCAATTTCGGGCATAAAGGACTTTATAGTTCTAAACGGGATTTTAGCCCGATAACCGAAACACATTTACGGAGCCCAAAGGAGTTTGGAGCTGAATTAAAGAACATTTTGGAAGCTCAAAGAAAGTGGAATAATCACAACACAAGAAGGATACTTGAAGCATTTGGATGCGGGATCAAGTGGGAGTTCAACGACACATTATTTGTGTCAACATTCACCCTTTAGGAAGGACCTTTTGGCACACTTGTTTCGGCTAACAAGTGTGGTCAAAATAGTTGGCTATGGTTATGCACCTAATGATATATGTGTTGTGCTTGTGTGGTTGCTTATTTATGTTGTTTAGATGATATTTGGATATGCATGCTTAACAAACTAATAATCAACAACAAGCGTAAAATTGGTTCTTTACAAGATCATTAAAATTGGTTAATAAAAGGTTATTAAAATATAATGATTTTATAATAAAATGGGTTTTATTAAAAAGAACCTTGAAAATTGATTTTCACTAAAGTACCAAGGATTTGAATGCATGCAAATATATGGTACATAAAGTTTTCTAAACTAGAATTTTGAAAACTCAAAATCCCTTTTATAAAACAAGTCAAACACCATCCTTTTATACAACACTCAAATTACTTGGGAACTCTTTGTGGGATAAAGGTCACCTAACCACATTTGAGGAAACTTGTATGTTCGAGGTGGGTTTACCATGTTTGTGGGATAAAGGTCACCTAACCACTTATGTGTATAAACTCACACGTGTGTGTAAGTGTAGCTCGACATGGTGTTCCTTTGAACATCATTTCTGACAGAGATGCTCGTTTCACTTCTCATTTTTGGAGAACCATGCAATCTGCTATGGGGACCCAACTTAATTTGAGCACAGCTTATCATCCGCAAACGGATGGTCAATCTGAAAGAACAATCCAGACTCTGGAGGATATGCTTAGAGCTTGTGTGATCGATTTTGGTGGTAGTTGGGATTCACATCTTCCGTTAATTGAATTCTCCTACAACAACAGTTATCACTCCAGCATCAACATGGCTCCTTTCGAGGCTCTCTATGGTCGAAAATGTCGTTCACCAGTCTGCTGGAGAGAGATCGGCGAGGCTCAGCTTTCTGGACCTGCCCTCATTTTAGAGACAACTGATAAGATTAAGAAAGTTCGTGATAACCTTCAGACAGCTAGAAGCCGTCAAAAGAGTTACGCGGACCCAAAACGCAAGCCCTTGGATTTTCAAGTCGGTGATCGTGTATTACTTAAGGTCTCACCTTGGAAAGGTGTGATCAGATTCGGAAAGAAAGGAAAACTTGCACCTAGATACGTTGGACCATTCAAGATCGTCGAAAGAATCGGTAAGGTAGCCTACAGACTTGAGTTACCTCCTGAACTTGGAAATGTTCACCCAACCTTTCACGTGTCCAATCTCAAGAGGTGTTTAGCTGATGAGAACCTCCACATACCACTTGATGAAATTCGTGTTGATAAAACACTAAAATTTGTTGAGAAGCCAGTGGAAATCATGGAACGTGAAGTCAAGTGGCTTAAACGCACGCGCATTCCATTGGTCAAAGTTCGCTGGGAATCTAAACGTGGACCCGAGTTTACTTGGGAACGTGAAGATCAAATGAAGGCGAAGTACCCACATCTATTCCCACGAGTTTCCTCTAAATAAATTTCGGGACGAAATTTCCACAAGTAGGGGAGACTGTAACATTTGTGCTTATAATCATTGTGAACAGTTCAATTATCAATAAAACAAAGTTATTTGATCCCAATGTTTGTGTGGTTATGTTTTACATTTTTCATGTTTTGACTTTTGTTCAATTTCAAACTCTATATCGCTTTCTGGAGAGTTATACGCAAGCTGGTGCGTAAACTTAATCAGTTTAGCGTTAAAGTCAAACTTTGTTTGACTTTCTGCATTGACCAGTGAAGTTCGTTTGAACTTCATAACGTGAGCGTAATCACGATGGTTATAGCCCCTAGTGACTATACCTACTGATTACCACGTTATCTAGGCTCAGTGATGAGTCGTAGTTTTGGCCAAAATGCGTATTCGTGCGTATTTTGTAACCAAACTACTCTTAGGTATCAAAACCGTTTGTTTTGATACCAAACCTGTTTTCTAAACTTAGTCAAGCACGTTTTAACATGCTTAGCTCGTCACTTTTAGTTTAGTGCTTATATAGGGTCGTAAGGTAAGCGACCTAAACAATCGCTTATACTTTCGAACCCGACCCGTTTGGTCGATCATTAGGATCCGACCAAACACATTAGGTGACCATGGTATATAGGGAATAACCTTCCGAGGTTATACCTTATGGTCACGATGTTTAGTTAGTTGTATGATAGGTAGTTTATATGCCTTAGGTAAATGACCAAAATGCCCTTTTTACGCCAAAATTCATTTTAAGCATATGTAACATAACTTTTTTGATGGTTTCTTCAAATGCTTGGCCTATTATAGGTAATGATGTTACTTGTGCCATCTTGGACTTTTTTGAAACAGGTAATCTTCTTCGGGAATTGAATCACACGACTATTGTTCTTATTCCGAAGGTGCCTACTCCTGCGACTGTTATTGACTATCGACCAATTGCTTGTTGTAACGTTTTATACAAGTGTATAAGCAAGATTGTTGCTGATAGAATTAAAGGTGTGCTAAATGACATTGTTAGCATTAATCAATCGGTGTTTGTTCCAGGAAGGAGAATATCTGATAATATTATGCTCACGCAAGAATTGATGCATAATTACCATAGAAGTACGGGTCCTCCTCGATGTGCTTTTAAAGTTGATATCCAGAAAGCTTATGACACTGTTGATTGGAGATTCCTCAAGAGTGTTTTGCTTGGTTTTGGTTTTCACGGCAAGATGGTTGATTGGATCATGGTTTTGGTCTCTACGGCATCGTTTTCGGTATGTGTCAATGGCTCTGTGCATGGTTTCTTCAAAGGTAGCCGCGGTTTAAGACAAGGGGACCCGATCTCTCCTTATCTTTTTACTCTAGTCATGGAAGTCCTAACGGCCATTCTTCAACATGCGGTTCGTATTGATTCATCCTTTAAATTTCATAACAAATGTGAAAGACAGCAAATTATCAACCTTTGTTTTGCGGATGACTTGTTCATTTTTGCTAGAGGAGAAGTCAACTCGGCGAGATGCATTTTGACATCTCTTTCTAATTTTACGAAGATGTCGGGGTTAGTTCCTAGAAATCAGAAAAGCACGATTTTCTTTTGCAATGTTAACAGTCATGTCAAAGATGCTATTCTGGATATTATGCCCTTTGTGGAAGGAAAATTGCCTGTCAGATATTTGGGAGTGCCTCTAATTTCTTCTAGACTTGGTTATAACGATTGTCGAGTTCTTATCGAAAGATTAGAGAAAAGAATCACGAACTGGAGGAACAAGTTTCTCTCTTTTGCTGGTAGACTTCAACTTATTATTTCTGTCCTCTCTTCCATGCATATTTATTGGTCATCTGTGTTTATCCTGCCGGCTCGGATAATTCAGGAGCTAGAAGCTAAAATGCGAAACTTCCTTTGGTCTCAAGAGAGCTCGTTTAATAAAGGTAAATCTAAAGTTTCTTGGAAGACTGTTTGTACTCCAAAATATGAAGGGGGTTGGGCATTAGACGAATTGGGGATATGAATAAGGCTTTTATGTCATCTCACATTTGGAGTATCGTTTCTAAGCGAGATTCGTTGTGGGTTGCGTGGGTTCATAGCTATCATTTAAAAGGTAAGAGCTTTTGGGTTTGCAAAACTCCTGCTAATTGCTGTTGGTCTTGGAGGAATTTGATTCAGTTGCGGCCTTTGATCAGAAAACATATATGGTCGGATGTAGGTAATGGTGCGAGGACTTCGGCCTGGTTCGATTTTTGGTGTGATCCGGGTCCGTTAAGTGACTTTCTATCTCCGAGAACTATTACCGATGCGGACTTTAAGCTAGATGATTCAGTGGCTAATGTCTATTCTAGTGGTTCTTGGAGATGGCCTACGGCTTGGAGAGATTTGTTTCCGGTGCTCATTCAGCTAGATCAGATGCACTTAATTCCTACAAAACAAGATAGAGTATTATGGAAGGATGGTAATGATTTAACCGAGTTCTCTTCGTCGAATGTTTGGCATTCGGTTCGGTACAAGGAGCCGGAAGTTAACTGGTGCGATATTGTTTGGTTCTCGCAGTGTATCCCTCGGCATGCTTTTATGATGTGGTTGGTCATGAAAGGTAAACTTTTAACTCAAGACAAAATTCTGAAGTGGGATATTTCAAGGCGAAAAAAATATGAATATGATGTGTTGTCTTTTGTGCTATGAGAACTTTGATTCTCATCCTCACCTATTCTTTGAATGTAAATTTTCGTCTCAAGTTTGGCATATAGTGAGGCAAAAGGTGGGTATGTCATCGGTTAACCCGAAATGGAGGGATATTGTAGATTGGTTACTTGCTCGTGCTCGGTCAAAATCGGTTGCGGTCTATGTTGCTAAGCTTCTAGTGGCGGCTGCTTCTTATTTCATATGGCAAGAGAGGAATAATCGTTTATTCAAAAACCAGTTGAGACCCCCGGAAATGGTTAGTGAAGTTATTTTAAAGACGGTAAGATACAAGATTATGGGAGCAAAGCTAAAGAATACTGCTAATGTGCGGAAGCTTCTTGAAGATTGGGAAATTCGTGGGGAATTCGGTAATGATGATGGCGGCTGATTAGTGTGCTTTGTGTTTTTGTTTTTCTAGAGTTTAGTCTAGTAGTCTCATTGTTAGTTGTTCTGGTTCTTTTGGTTGATGTTTGTTATACTTTCATGGGGCATGTCCCATGATTGAACTAGTGTAGGCACTCTACACTACTTGTTTTATTTGGTTGTGAATATATAGAATCACCGGGGTAACCCTTTACCCAAAAAAAACATAACTTTTGGTATCTAAACTGATTTGGCAACAATATTAGACATGTTAAGGCATATATTACTTGTCATAGGACTAGTTAAGCGGTCCGAACGCGTTTCACGCGAACGACGCGTTAAAGTAGCATAAGCTACCTAAACGGGTCGTAATGGGTTGTAAGCACTTAGGTTAGGTTTCATTGAAGTATGTAGGCCTTGTTAAACCATATTACATGAGTTCCCCTACTCATTTGGTTTACGAGCCTCATTCTATCCAATCCTCCGATTTAGGTCCGGTATATTAACATAGTTACCTATATTAGGTGCCGTCTGATATTCGTGATCTCTACCATTGTTTGGTTGTTACTCAAGGACTACTAAGCAATCTCAAGTGAGTACATAGACCCGTCTTTTACTGTTTTCCAAACATTTTGGGGTGAAACACATGTGCCTACTTGTTACTTTCATGCTTTTCCATGTTTTCATATCATATGCTTGTTATGTTCAATAGTACACTTATAGTACATGATTTCATTGTGTTTATGCTACGTATGCCCATTGTGTGCATATTTAGTACATTGTTTTACATTACATTTCATGCTATGTATGTCCATTGTGTGCATACTTAGTACATTGTTTTACAGTACATTTCACGCTATGTATGTTCATTTGATTACATACTTAGTGCATTGTTTTCACATGCTTACATTTTGGTATGACATTTGGTTTGTTCAAATGGGACAATATACATTCATTAACATTAGCTACGCCGCTCGTTAGTAGGTAATGGTACCATAGGACTTGACAACTCCCGTTCCTGAACCCTAGGTTTGTTTGGGTGGAAGGAATGACCGAATTCGATAAACATAACACAGATAGACCTTTAATTTGTTTAAAGGTCTATCACCACAGTCACAAGGCTTGGATGTATGCATTATAACAATACCGCATAGATGTTTGTATCAGTATACCATGCAATTGTTCCACAAAACATAACTTTGATTTAAACTATGTTTAATTCGATACCTTGTTTTGTGCATTTTACCTATGGTTTAGTTGGAGTATTTCACTAGCCATACATGATATTTTTTGGATACACATTATATGATTTACATTAAACATAGACATTTTGATATGGTTTACACAGTGACACTTGACAATTGATTTATACATGAACAATTTACAATGGTGGTTGGTTTGGGTAAGTGATTTGAGTAACGAGGCGTGTGTAATATGATACAATCATGGTGGATACGCCGCTGGTACTTCCTATATATAAGTGCTTGTATAATATTACATGTCGTAGCGTTACTTAAATCATTTCAATATTTGACATATTACATTTTACATAAACAACTTAGTTTTCACAAAACTTTGTCTTACAAAACAATTTATTTTATACAACTCATTTTACTTGGTTATTTCATTAACCATACACCTTTCTTTTATATAATCAGATTTCTTATCGAGTTTTCATATGATTTATAAAAGAAAACACTTAACAAGATTCATGACTAATTTTTATTAAACCTTTCTTTTTAAAACCCAAGTCATGAATCCTATTTTCACAAAACCTATGTATCTCACAGGCATTTTTATGCTGACGTACCTATTTTCACATGTGTTTTCAGGAGCTGTTGCTTAGGATGATGATCGTGACACTAGGGCGGACCTGTGCCTTAGAGACTTAAAATAAAGATAGAACTAGTTTAATTATGTTCTGAACTCTTTATTTCCTGTTTTGAGACAATGTAATACTCTCTTGTTTGATAAATAAAATATAACTTTGTATGCCATGGTTGTGAAACAATAATTCTGTTACAACACTCCCCGACGTTTCCGCCACGATTTGATGTTTTACGTGGTCGGGGTGTGACAAAAAGGCATGCGTCGATAAGCAAAAGTTCCATAAGGACATGTGAATGCTGTCTTTTCTTGGTCTTCGGGTGCTATCGGTATTTGAAAGTAACCTGAAAAACCATCTAAGAAACAATAAAATTTGTGACCGGATAATCTTTCTAACATTTGATCAATAAAAGGTCTAAAGTGATATTTCCTTGTTGCCTCATTTAATCGACGATAATCTATACATACCCTCCATCCTGTGACTATTCTTGTTGGTATTAATTCATTTTTCTCGTTAGTTACTACCGTCATACCTCCTTTCTTAGGAACTACTTGGACGTGACTTACCCAAGGACTATCGGAGATTGGGTAAATGAGTCTGGCGTCAAGTAATTTGATGACTTCATTTTTAACCACTTCTTGGACGTTTGGATTTACTCTACGTTGTGGTTGTATTACCGATTTATAGTCATCATTCATTAAAATTTTGTGCGTGCACATGGAAGGACTTATTCCTTTAATATCTACAAGCTTCCAAGCGTTCACGTTTTTGTGTCTTTTCAAAAGTGTGATTAATTTTTCTTTTTCTACACTAGTTAATTTTGATGAAATAATTACAGGTAATTTACCATCTTTGTCGAGAAAAGCATATTCCAAACCTTTTGGAAGTTCTTTGAGCTCAAGAGGTGGGTCTTTAGGAGACTCCTTATTTGATTGCTCATTTTGATCAAGAACCAAAAAGGTTTGTTCAATGGCGACCTCTTCTTCAACAAAGCGGTCAATTTCTTCTCTTGTATCGGGTGGTTCATCTTCATCTTCAATTAGGGGGGTCATCATTGCCGAATGGATATTTCATTGAATGCTCAAGATCGACACTTTTTTAATGCCCCTAATTGAATGGGTAGATTGTTATACTTCCGATTTTTCAAAGCTTCGTGGGTCTTTACAAAAGGTTGTCCTAACACTAGTGGAGCGTCATCAAGGATGACGAAGTCGGTTGGGATTACTATTTGATTGGTTTGGACTAACACATCTTCAACTATCCCTATTGATTTTATTGTTTTCCGATTAGATAGAAAAATGGGTATTTGAAGTGGAGAAAAATCACCAATACTTAATTTTTCGAAAATGTAGCTTGGCATTATATTAACACAAAGATATTTATCAATTGTAATATTACTAATAAAGGAATTTTGAAGAAAACATGGAACCGGTGTAATGTTAATTTCAATTGGATCTTCTTTCATTAGCATAGTTTGATCATTTGTTAACTTAATGCTTACCGTTTCATCAATTTTAGTGTTAGTGTTTAACTCTTTTAAAAACTTAGCATGAGTGGGTACTAAACAATGATTTTCGAAAGAAGGTGACAAGAGATTAATTTCTTTAAAATTAGACTCTTCTTGAATTTTAACGTTGACGGACTCACCTTTTTCGTTGTTTAACTCATGTGTCGGCTTTTCACTTGTTCTTCCATTTTTACCTTTTCAACTATCTCTTCTTTATTACTAGTTAATTCTTCCCTTGTGCGGGATTCCTCTTCCCTTGCGTGGGCTTCTTTTATATAGCGTTCGATAGTTTTAAGGTGTTCTATTATCTTATCGGCTATAGGTGTGATAGAATAAGGGTCCTCAAAGCTTGAATTCGGAAGTTCGATCCTTGGTTCCTCATGATAGAATATGAGGTAGATGGTTCACACCATTGTTCCTCATTGTAAGTATATGATGGATAAGGGTTCCGCTTCCAATAGGAACTATGAAACCAACAAACCACAAGAAGTTTGAATCTTCACGTAAACCTTGATTCTTCTTTGCGATCTCTTGTATAACAGTCTGTGATTGGAGATTTGATTCTTTCAAAACTCTATAACGAACTAGTTAGCAATTGTGACCGATTTCGAATTTAGGGTCTTTCTTTGTTCTTTTTCAGTTCAATCGTCTCCTTAGTGTTTAGTTTGATTCTCTGATTTATTAATCTAGTTGTTTTTTATTGCGGTTAACTGAGATTAATTTAGCTAGATCGAAAACTCTGGATTAATTGGTTAAGAGTTGAAGATTATCACTAGGGTTTATAAGGTTTAGGGTTTATTGGTGGCTGCATGTTTTTTGTTTTAATCGTCTGTCCGAGATCGTTGTTTCGTTTGCATGGAGAGAAATAGAGATCAAGGCTTGGAGGATCTAGGGTTCCAGGCTTTCACTGAAAAGTTGCATGGGGACGTTTTTATTTCTTCGAACAATGCTAAGCCGGCGGCTTCACAAGAGATACGTGGTATGTTTCCCAAGTTTGGGAATACTCTTGATGCAAGATCACTTAAAATCGATGGAAATCCGCTGTTGCCGAAACGAGGTGTAGTCCTAAATGAGCCGAGAATGATAAACATTATAGATGAGCTGGAAAAGGTCAGTGTGCCGGTTACTTCGGTTGCCGGGGATCGTAAATTGGAAGAGGATGGGGAAAACAGCAATTCAGTGCCTTCGTATGCGGAAAAGGTTAAGAGTTTTAATTCGGTGAAACGTGAAGTTAATTTCAGACATATGGATTCGAATGAGACTATGCAGGATGTTGATGTTGTGATTCCTCATGAGGTCATCCGAAAGGTTCAGGAAAAGTTTGAAAATGTTCTTTATGGATATTTTTTAGGTAATCGTTTGCCATACTTGTAGAATATTATGCAAAGAATGTTTGGTCTAAGTATGGTTTTGCTAAAATTATGATGAATTCGGATGGATTTTTCTTTTTTAAATTTGACACTAAAGAGGGGATGGCTAAAGTGTTGGAGGGGGGGGCATGGTTGATCCGGAAAGTGTCGTTGTTTTTGAATGTTTGGTCTCCGTCTGTGAGCCTTAAAAAAGAGGGTATTAAATCGGTTTCGGTGTGGGTGAAGTTACATAATGTTCCAATCTCGGTCTACACTGATGATGGGCTAAGTTTATTGGCGTCCAAGATAGGGATTCCTAAAAGATTAGATGGTTATACAACCGATATGTGCTCGCATAATTGGGGGAGGAGTAGCTTTGCTCGTGCTTTAATCGAAGTTAATGCTGAAAGTGCCTACTTGATGCTCTCCTCCCTAGGCGATTTTTCTTCTTTCAGAAACCCTAGATCTTTTTTGTAATCTTCTGTATAACAGTCTGTGATTAGTGGTTTGATTCATCAAACTACTATAACGAACTCGTTAGCAGTTGTGATCGATTAAGAATTAGGGTTTATTTCTTTCGTTTCGTTCCTTTAATCGCTGCTCTAGTGATCTGGCCGAAACCCTGATTTATTAAACAACTTGTTATTGATTGCGGTTAACTGAGTTTAATTTAGCTAGATTGATACGATTGTTTAATCAGTTAAGGGTTGAAGGTCGATCTTAGGGTTTAGGGTTTTGCATGTGTGACGGCTGTTTTGGTTCTTGGTTTTCTCGTTGGTTCTTCTGCATGGTTGTGTATACGTTGCACTAATGGAGAGTAGTTCAGATCCAAGTGGGGTTGCCTACCCCAATATTCATAGTTTACAGCCTGAGACGGTACTTGATGATTTGCAATGTACTCCGGGTTCAGCTCCGATACGTGGAATTGGACTCCGAGTCACTAATATTGAAGGTAATCCTCTCATGCCTAGACGAGGAATTTATGCTAATGACTACCCATCGGTTATTGATAGACTGGCTGCTATTTCGAAACCTGTTAATCTGGGTAAAAAGCCAGAGGATCAGGTCAATAGCAGTGGGGAAAAAGAAACTTTGGGAATCAATAATGATGACTGGTTGTTTGGGTCGGAGGGTATAGAGAATATTAATATGCCAAAGGGTAATTGTCAGGCTCAGGGATCATATGCTTCTAAGCTTAAAACTGGTAGTAGTAAACAGAAGATGAATTTTCGATTCCTAGAGACTAAGGAAACGGTTGAAGATGCTGATGTGGCTATACCAATTGAGTCAGTAAAGAAAGTTCAGGAGAGATTCACAAATGTCTTGTTTGGTTATTTTCTGGGTAAGAGATTGGCTTTTCCAGTTGTGGAATATTTTGTTACTAAAAGGTGGGAGAAATATGGTCTTCAAAAATGCATGATGAATGGGAAAGGTTTTTTCTTCTTCAAGTTTAATTCTAAGGAGGGGATGGATCAGGTCATGAAGGATGGCCCTTGGCTTATCAGAAATATTCCTATTTTTTTGAAATACTGGTCAACTAGTACTGAGTTGAAAAAAGAGGAATTGCAAAAGATCCCGGTTTGGATTAAATTTCATGATGTTCCACTTGCGGCATACACTGAAGATGGATTGAGCCTTATTGCATCCAAAGTGGGAGTTCCAAAGTTGTTAGACAATGAGACTGCTAGAATGTGTTCTGATTCTTGGGGCCGTAGTAGTTTCGCTAGAGCTATTGTAGAAGTTGATGCTGGTAAAGAGCTGAAGGATTCGGTCCTGGTGGCAATTCCGAATATGGAGGATGGAGGTTTTTTAAAAAGCTCAATTAAAGTTGAGTATGAATGGACGCCTCCTAGGTGTTCCGAATGTCATATTTTTGGTCACACTTTGGAATCTTGTCCGAAGGTTGTCAAACCGACTCAGAATCAGGTACCTAATGTTAAGAATCAGGTGGATGATCAAGGTTATCAGGTAGTGGGTAAAAAGAAGACAGGAAAGCCAGTGGTGAAGGATAAACAAAGGTTTGTTTATAGGCCAGTGAGAAATGAAAATGTGAAGAAATCGGCAAAAAATGACCCTAAGGTTTCAAGTAAATCCACTAATGTTAACACCAGTAATTCGTTTAGTGTTTTGGGATCTGCAAGGAATGTGTTGGAGAATGACGAATCTGATCAGGATGAGGTTAAGGAGCCTGAGAATGAAACGACAGTGTTTATGGAAAACTCGAAGAAGGATGATAGTCTTCCTACAGGGGCAAGCACTCCTGCTGTTGAGGTTTCCAATGGATAGCATTGCCAGCTGGAATGTTAGGGGGTTGAACCACCCTCTGAAACAAAAAGAGGTTCAGCATGTAATCAACGAAAATAATCTCAAGGTTTGTGCTATCTTAGAATCCCATGTTCATGTTTCAAAGGTGAATGATGTGTGTAGAAGAATTTGCAAGGGTTGGGAGTGGATTTCTAATGCTAGTCTGTGTAGCAAAGGGACGAGAATTGTTATTGGATGGAATTCGAAAGATGTAGATGTCATGCTTTTATCGGCTACGATGCAAGTGATGCATATTCAGATTATTTTTAAGGGTCAAAGTAAAGCTATGTATTGTTCCAAGGTGTATGCGAGTAATGATTTTAAGGAGAGGAGGGATTTGTGGAAGTCACTGAAAGTCCACAAGCTCTTTGTTAACAATAATCCTTGGGTCATTATAGGCGATTTTAACTCGGCTCTTAATTTGGGAGATAGCTACATGGGAGCTTCTGGTATCTCGCATAGTATGATTGATTTTCAAGATTGTGTTGCTAACATTGAGGTGTTCGATGTTAATTGCTCGGGCATGCAGTTTACATGGAATCAAAAACCAAAGCAAGGAATGGGAATTATGAAAAAGATTGACAGGATTATGGGTAACAGTCATTTCACGGATGCTTTTCCAAACTCGTTTGCTGTCTTTCAGCCTCACCGTGTTTCGGATCATTCTCCATGTGTGTTAAAGTTGCCGGGGGTTATGCGGAGTAAACCGAAGCCGTTTAAATTTTCAAACTTCTTAACGCTTAAACCTGAGTTTATTGATGTCGTCAAGGATGGCTGGGATTCGTCCATTGAAGGGGTGCCCATGTTTAGAGTAGTCAAAAAATTAAGAGCGTTGAAAAATCCGTTGAGAAACTTACTTCGAAAGCAAGGGAACCTTCATGATCGTGTTACTCAGATAAGAAAAGAGCTGGATGAAGTTCAGATTAAGATTGACAAGGATCCGGCAAATGTCTCTCTCAGGAACTTAGCGGCGATTTGTCTTAAGAAGTTCAATGAAGCTACTCTTGATGAAGAGAGTTTCTTAAAGCAAAAGGCCAAGCAAAAATGGCTGCAAGTGGGAGATGCCAACACCAAGTTTTTTCACAATATGGTTAAGAGCCGAAATCATGTTTCTCAAATACAAACTATTAAAGATGCAAATGATAATGTGTTTGAAGGTGTAGAGGTAGCTAATGTGTTAGTGGAGCACTATAAAACGTTTTTAGGGAGTAAAGGTAATGTGTTGAACTCCTTAGTTCCAGATTACTTTCCTAACCGTGTTCCTGAAAACAAAGCTGAGAGGATGATCAGAGAAGTGACAAATGAGGAAGTCAAGGCGGTTTTCTTTGATATTGGAGATGACAAAGCGCCGGGTCCTGATGGATACTCAGCGGCGTTCTTTAAAAACTCGTGGCATGTTATTGGTGAAGAGGTATGTCTTGCTGTTAAGGACTTCTTTATTAGTGGCAGACTTCTAAAAGAAATCAATCATACGTTCCTCGCTTTGATTCCTAAGGTGAACACTCCCACGTATGTAACTGATTACCGGCCTATTTCGTGTTGCAACGTCATTTACAAGGCTATTAGTAAAATCCTTACTAATAGGATTCTCGAGGGGATTGATGATGTTGTGAGCTCTAACCAATCGGCTTTTATTCCTGGTCGTAGAATTTCGGATAATATCCTGTTAACTCAGGAATTGCTTCACAACTATCACAGGAATACAGGGCCTCCTAGGTGTGCCTTCAAAGTTGACATCCAGAAAGCGTATGACACGGTTGATTGGGATTTTCTCCGTGCGACTCTTATGGGATTTGGTTTTCATTATAAGCTGGTTGAATGGGTTATGACATGTGTGACATCTGCATCATACTCGATAAGTATAAATGGAGATATTCATGGGTATTTTAAAGGCCAGCGGGGCTTGAGACAGGGCGATCCCATATCCCCGTATCTTTTCACCCTTGTTATGGAAGTATTAACTTCTATTCTTCATCAAGCCGTCAACAACAGTGTGGTCTTTCGTTTTCATAATAATTGCAAGAAGGAAAAGATTGTTAATTTATGTTTTGCGGATGATCTGTTTTTATTTGCTAGGGGAGATTCGAATTCAGCAAAACTGATTATGGATGCTCTGAATAAGTTTAAAGATATGTCGGGTTTAGTTCCTAGCTTGAGCAAAAGCACCATTTTTTTCGGTAATGTTCCTTCGCGAGTTCGGGAGTTGATTTTATCCATTGTGCCGTTTTCTGAAGGTTCTTTGCCTATAAAGTATCTAGGCGTTCCTCTTATTGCCTCTAGACTGCTCAAAGGGGATTGTAAAATTTTGGTTGAGAGAATTACCAAGAGGCTTACGGATTGGAAAACGAAATTCCTCTCCTTTGCAGGAAGATTACAACTGATTAATTCTGTTATAGCTTCAATGTATACGTATTGGGCTGCTGTCTTCGGTCTTCCTTCCAGTATCATCAAGGAAATTGAGATGATCATGAAAGGTTTTTTGTGGTCTCAAGGCTCCTTAGCATCGGGTAAAGCGAAGGTTGCATGGAAAGATGTTTGCATTCCGAAATCGGAAGGTGGTTTGGGTATTAGAAAAGTCTCCGAGGTGAATAAATCGCTAATGGTTTTTCATATTAATAGCATCGTCTCGGGTAGGAAATCTCTTTGGGTTGATTGGATTCATGAGCATAGGCTCAAGGGTAGAAGCTTTTGGGAGGTTAAAGTGCCACAGAATTCTACTTGGGGATGGAGGAAATTGTTGTCATATAGGAACTCAGTTCGTCACTTCTTTTGGAAACGGATTGGGAATGGCATGAATACTTCTGTCTGGCATGATACTTGGTGTAATGAATGTCCGTTGAGTCAATATGTGTCCCCAGGATTATGTCACAGCATGGTTTCTCTATTTACTCCAAAGTGGCTGATATTTTTAGAGAAGGGGCTTGGAAGTGGCCAGATGCCTGGCGAGATTTATTTCCGGTTCTATTCAATCTTAATACGCTCAATTTGATTCCGAACAAACAGGACGTTACCCTATGGAGAAACTATGAAGGAAAGTTATTACCGTGCACTTCTAAGGTAGTGTGGGAGACTACTCGTTCTCGGGGAGTTGATGCTGATTGGTCGAAAGTGGTCTGGTCCGGATGTAACATTCCTAGACACTCCTTTCATTGTTGGTTGATCTTTCGAAGGAAACTTTGGACGCAAGACAGAATCAGAAGATGGAACTGTAGTACTTCCGGCTCAATGAATATGATGTGTTGTTTGTTGTGCCAGAAGGGGATGGATTCGCATGAACACTTGTTTTTTGAATGTGCATACTCTACGCAAATTTGGGATGCCATAAAGGAGACAACATGTATTAAAAATGTTCAAGGCAAATGGGAAGATATAATGAGCTGGTTAATTCCGAGAGCTACATCAAAATCGCTGAATTCGGTAGTTGCTAAACTTACTATAAAGGCGGCGGCATACTTTATTTGGCAAGAAAGAAACTCAAGATTCTTTAATAATCAGCTTCGACCACCGGAACAAATTACAAACGTCATTATAAGCACGGTAAGGATGAAGCTTCAAACTTTCAAATACAAGGATAAGCCGAATGTTAGAAGTGTCCTGGAAGCTTGGAAGTTATACCCGTTGGAAGCATACATAGATAACTAAGATGTATTGTTCTGTCCTAGTTGCTAGGTGGTTTGCTTTGTGCTTGTATTTACTCTTATGTTGGCTTGTCTCATAAGAGAACTGGGGTAGATTTTCTACTTCACTTGTTTTATTGGTTTATTTATAAAATCAGCGGGGTAAAACCCTTTACCCAAAAAAAAAAAAGTTAATGCTGATAGTGAGCTGAAGGAGCATATTATTGTTGCTATCCCGAAGTTTTTTTTTTGGGTAAAGGGTTACCCCGATGAATTTTATAAATAACCAATAAAGTACAAGGATGTGTCAAAGCAACACACCAACTAGACTTGGCATACCAAGACTAGGACATCAAACAACAAGACCAAGAAAAAACAACCAACTAAAAAAGTTATCAAACAAAGCAAGCTACCATGGCCAAAAAATAAACAAACTAGGCCATTAACAAACTAAACAAATAAACCACTAGCCCGGTTCATCATCCTTGTTATCATTGATCTTCCAGATTTCATATATCCTCCTCCTAGCCGACTCCACTCTAAACTTGAATCCCATAAGACGAAGTCGAACCACGCTTTTAATCTTCTCAGCAACTTGCAAAGCGGTCAATTGGTTGGAGCTAAAAAGGCGATCATTCCGCTCTTGCCATATGTAGTAGGTAGCCGCAGCAACCACCAACTTACACACAATATCTTCAGTTGTCTTCGATTTTGCATGTTGATCAGCCCATAACATTAAAGATTGCCATGTGTTATCAACACTCTCCAACTTCGCCATAGTCTTCACTTTATCCCAAACCTGACTAGCGAACTGACATTGAAAAAACAAATGATTACGGCTATCTCGATCATGTTTACACAACGGGCAGCACATAAGATTTAGATTTGTAGCACTTCCAGCTTCCCAAACCGCCAGCCTATCCTGAGTTTTTATCTTATTCCGAAACACTAACCACAAGTGAAACGAGTGGCGAGGAATGCACTGAGAAAACCAAACCATGTTTGCCCAGTTGACCTGATTATCTCTTGTCCGAATTGTACTCCATACTTGAGCCGAACCGAAATCTGTATACTTCCCATCCAGAGTTTTCCAAGCCAACCGATCCAGTGTACCATCTATCAGCTGAGGCATTTGGACGCTTATTAAAACCGGAAACAAATCTAGCCAAGCTTGGGGCCATCTCCACTGTCCATATGCGTCAACAACATCAGCAACCGAAGAGCTTAAATTGAAACCAGCATTAGCTATAGACCGAGGAGTAATAAATGAGGTAAGAGGACTTATAGAACACCAATTGTCACTCCATACATTAGTTTGCACGCCACTTCTGAGCAAAGACCATATGTGAGGCCGCATAATACAACGAATTGAAAGGATTTTCCGCCAACCCCAAGTCATATTCCCTCGACAAGGCACCTCCCAAAAATTTCTCCCCTTTATCTTGTGTTCATGAATCCATGTCACCCAAATGGATTCCCTTTTAGTAATAATACTCCAAACATGCTTGGCCATAAGCGATTTATTTACATCATTTATGCTTCGGATGCCCAAACCACCTTCATCTTTCGGCAAACAAACATCTTTCCAAGCAACTTTAGCACAAATTCTACCCTCCGATCCCGCATTCCACAAGAATCTACGAATTCTTTTCTCAAGTTCCTTAATAACCCGAGCTGGAATAATGAAAACAGAGGCCCAATATATATGCATGGATGAAAGAACCGAATTTATTAGCTGCAAACGGCCAGCAAACGATAACGACTTGGTCATCCAGTTTGCAATCTTCTTATCCATTCGATCAATAAGTATTTTACAATCCTTAAAGAGCAACCTGGAAGAGATGAGCGGAACCCCCAGATAACGAACCGGAAAAACACCCTCCTGAAATGGCATAATCTCCAGAATTTCCTGTCTAATCAACTGAGGAACATTGCAGAAGAAGACTGTGCTTTTAGCTGGACTAGGAGCCAAACCAGAAACATTAGTAAACATCCCAAGAGCCTCCTTAACTTTCTTTACCGAAACAACATCAGCATGCACAAAAATAAACAAGTCGTCAGCAAAGGAGACATTGATAATTTTTTGCTTCGCACAATGAGCATGATATTTGTATGGAAAACTAGCAGCCTGTTGAAGCATGAGCGACAGAACCTCCATAATTAACGTGAATAAATATGGTGACATTGGATCACCTTGTCGTAACCCTCGTTTGCCTCTAAAATAGCCATGTAGATTGCCATTAATATTCAACGAATACGACACAGTTGTAACGCATGTCATAATCCATTCAATCATTTTCTGATGAAACCCAAATCGAATCAAAATATCCCGCAAGAATGCCCAATTAACCGTGTCATAAGCTTTCTGGAAATCAATTTTGAATGCACATCTAGCCGGACCCCTATTCAGATGATAATTATGCATTAATTCTTGTGTAAGAAGAATGTTATCAGAAATCTTTCTACCCGGCACAAAAGCTGACTGGTTGATGCTAACAAGAGTACCCAAACTTCCTTTTAAACGGTCCGTAATTATCTTACTTATACATTTATAGAGGACATTGCAACACGAGATCGGCCTGTAATCTAGAACTGAATCCGGGACATCTTTTTTTGGAATCAACGCCAGAATAGTATGGTTAACTTGAGTTAGAAGTTTACCATTCTCGAAAAATTGCAAAACCGCATCAGTAACCTCCTTACCAACAATATCCCAAGCATGCTTAAAAAATGCGGACGTGTATCCATCTGGACCCGGAGCTTTGTCTTCTCCAATACTGAACATCGCATTTTTAACTTCCTCTCTAGTAACCCGAGACACCATTCGATCCGCAACCTCACTACTTAGCACATTAGGGAACAGAATGTCCGAACTAACCTTTTCAACCGAAATATCAACCCCCAAAAACTGAGTATAATGCGAAACCAGTACATCCGTAACCGCATCTCCTTCATGGCGAGCTCCCAGAGTATCCGTAATACTAGAAATTTTAGATCTTGCATTTCTAGCTTTAACAGTGTTATGGAAAAATCTGGTATTAGAGTCTCCTGCCCGAAGCCACTCAACCTTGGCTTTCTGTTTTAGAAAACATTCTTCATCATAAGCCACAGCTTGAAAATCTTGAAGACATTGAGTCTCCATTTGTCTAAGCCGAACATCCATCGGATTCTGGTCCACCTGTATCTGAATATCATCCAAATTTTTTCTCAACTCCACCACCCTATCATGTAAATTACCTTGGTTAAAAAGAATCTTCCTTAACCTAGGTTTTAAATTCCTCATTTTCTTCACAACGGAAAGCATAGTAACACCCTCCACTATTTTAATCCATTCCTGCTTCACGGAATCTTTAAATTCAGGTTTAGTAACAATGAAATTCGGGAATTTGAAGGGTCTTGGACGAGTTCCAGCTGAGCACATCATTCGTAAGATGCAAGGCGTATGATCAGACACCCGAAACGGGTGAAAGAAAGCAAATGCATCAGAAAAATGATCTATAAACGAGACATTACTCATAACCCTATCAATCTTTTTGAGAAGACCCACACCACTCTTCGGTTTTTGGCTCCACGTGTATTGCATACCATGCGCCTGAACATCAAATAATTCTGTTTGTTGAACACAATCATCAAACTCACGCATACCAATAGAATGGTTGGACGGCCCAAACAAAGAATCTTCAACTTTAAGAACCGAGTTGAAATCTCCCATAACAACCCACGGCTTATCATGACAAAGAACCTTATGCTTACATAAATCAGCCCATAACAGTCTTCGATCTTGATACTTATTTTTAGCATACACAAAAGAGCAGAAAAGAACCTTTTTGCTTTCTTTAAAAATTACCTGAGTATTAATAAGTTGATCAGATTGATAGAGGACCATTACATCAAACACATTAGGATTCCACCCCAAAATAATTCTCGTACCACGCGAGCATAAACCACCATTAGAAGTCCAACACCAATTACGGAAAACATACTTGCAAATATTGGCCAACTTTGAAACATCCACATGAGATTCAAGAATCGCACACATATCTAAATTATTACCAGTTACAATAGAACGAACCTCACTTTGTTTCAGGGGCCGGTTCAAGCCCCTAATATTCCAAGTCATTATGCTACCCATTTAAACCATTCAAACCGGGAGTGCTTGCCCCCTCAGGATTAGTATTATTCATAAACTGTGCCATCTCCGTTGGAGTAACCTCCTTCACCTCATCATCATTCTTCGTAACCCGATTAGTATCAACATGCCGCCTCTGATTGTCAACATCTCTACTCTCCTCTCCATTTCCATCCACAGCCGCTAATGCTTCAAAAGAATTCGCTGTTTTAATCTGAATAGACCCCGAGCTATTATCTTGCTTGGTTCCTGATGTACTGGCACCGGATCTATTTACTTTTGGCTTGTAAACAAACTTTGTTTTCTGTTTTTTCTGCCCAACCCCGAACTTAGCAACTTTCCTTTTATCCGTAACAAATCCTTCCTCATCCACCGTTACCTGCTTCTGGCTAACGTTAACATTCTTAGGACAACTTTGGTCGTTATGACCAAAAATACAACAAGCAGAACAATGATGCGGCTTCCATTCATACTCAACTCTGACTTTCTCCATGATAAACCCATCATCCTCCAGCTTCGGAATAGCAACAACTATCTGATCCTTAAGAACACCATCGGCGCTAACTTCAATCAAGGCTCTAGCAAAGCTGCTCCTTCCCCAGCTATCCGCACACATATCCGCTGTGTAACTATCCAGCCTTTTTGGTGTTCCAATTTTCGATGCCAGCAAACTCAAACCATCATCCGTGTAGATAGAAATGGGAACATTATGAAGCTTAACCCATATAGGAACTGATTTAATTCCTTCTTTTTTCAGACTAACCGAAGGCGACCAGATGTTAATAAAGAGAGGAACTTTACGAATTAGCCAAGGCCCACCCTCAAGAACTTTATTCATACCTTCCTTTGTATCAAATTTAAAAAAGAAAAACCCTTCCGCATTCATCATGACTTTAGCAAATCCAAATTTTGACCAAACGTTTTTAACATAATACTCCACAACAGGAAACGGCAATCTGTTCCCCAGAAAGTATCCAAAAAGCACATTATCAAATCTGTCTTTAACCGTTTTAACAACCTCCCTCGGAATCACAATATCTGCTTCCTGATGAGTCTCAGTCGTGTCCAGCTTCCTGAAGTTAACTTCACGATTAGACTTGGAATTCATCATCACCTTTTTAGCATACGACACCTGGTTCTCCTGATTTTTATCCGCATAAATATTCTCAACCGGAACTGTTATTTTCTCCAATTCATCAATAACATTGATAACTGGAGGCTCATTCAGATTGTTTACGACAACTCCACGTCTCGGTGCCATGGTTTTGCCATCAATATTCAGAATTTTACTTCCCAAACCCTTGATCACAGTCGGCGGCTTCCCATACATATCACGGTAATCAGCATTCAAAGATGGAGGTTTCCCAAAAATCTCATTGATATCAGGCGGTTCAGAATTCATCTTTGTATCAAACTACTCACATGCAAACGTAAAGACAGCAGCAAGAATAGCTTACGGAAATAGCAACAAAAAACCCTAAATAGCCGACAAAACTATCTCTCTTGGAAACGAATGAACCAGACTCCAACTCCAAAAGAAACAATCAGCAATCGACCAAGACAACCTGAGCAAACCCTAGACTAGCCGAACTTGTGAATCTAACAATCTATATAATGTTATCGGATAAACCTACCACACTATATAGAAGTTTCAATTCAGCAAGTTAAGAAGACGACAGACAGAAAACAAAAAACCCTAGTTTAAAACGATCACTATTATGCTAACGAGTTCGATATAGATCATTTGAAAGATCAAATCACTAATTTCAGACTGTTATACACATAGATTACGAATCAAACCTAGGGTTGCATGAAGAAAAAATCGCCTGGCTAGAGAGAGAAACTAGGGTTTTTTTTTTGGTTCTACGTCCCCCTCCTTAACAATTTTCATGAATTCTTGCTATCCCGAAGTTGGATGAGGATGGATATATTACTGAGAAAGTTAAGATGGAATATGAATGGAAGCCACAAAGGTGTTCGGTTTGTAGTGTTTTTGGCCATAATGATCACATGTGTGTTAAAAATATGAATAATAATCCGAAACATGTGGTTGTTGATGAGGAGGGGTTTATAACGGAGAAGAGGAAGACGACTAGGGTAGGAGCTGTGCAAAAGAAACAAAAATCAAAGTTTATCTACAAGCCGAAAGTTAACAAACAAGGTCCGAGTACTTTCGGTACTAAGAATGATAAAGCGGATAACAAGGTGGGTGGTAATGTGAGTACCAGCAACTCATTTGAGGCTCTAGCTATGGATGATATACAAGTCACGGATGGTAATGCATGTAATGATAATGAGAGCCGGCCAATCTTGAAGAAGGATGGTGGAAAATCTACGCGTTCTGATGAAGAGGTAGTGGAAACAGTTCCAACGGAAATGGCTGATTTTATGCGGCATGAACAACGTCAAACTTCTGAGGGGGCAAGCACTCCCGATATGGTTGGTTTAAATGGATAGTATAGCTTCGTGGAATATAAGGGGTTTGAACCAACCCCTGAAACAAAAGGAGGTTCGTATGCTTGTGTCTGAAAATCGGTTAACTGTTTGTGCCATTCTAGAATCTCATGTGGATGTTAAAAATTTAGATAAGGTGTGTAAGTGTGTTTTTCGTAATTGGGCTTGGACGTCGAATGGTGATTTGTGTGAGCAAGGTACTAGAATCATTTTGGGATGGAATACGGATGTGGTGGATCTCATGGTTTTATCTCAGGAGGACCAGGTTATTCATACACAAATCTGTCCTAAACATGATAATAAAGCTGTTTTCTGTTCTTTTCTCTATGCTAAGAATTCGTATCAGGAGAGAAGACGCTTATGGGAGAATCTGTGTATTCATAAAAGCCTTTGTCATGATAAGCCTTGGCTAGTTATGGGGGACTTCAACTCGGCCCTCCATGTCGAACATTCTTTATATGGTCCGTCTACGGGTTCTATTGGCATGAGAGAGTTTCATGATTGTGTTCAATTTTCGGAGCTTGTAGATATTAAGGGCCATGGGTTGCATTATACGTGGAACCAGAAACCGAAGCAGGGTATCAGATTGTTAAAAAAGATTGATCGCGTCATGGGGAACTTGAAGTTTTTAGAGATGTTTCCTGAAGCTTTTGTGTGCTATCATCCTTTTAGAATTTCGGACCATACTCCTTGCATTCTCAAATGGCTGAACTCGGCAAAGGTGAAACCGAAACCATTTAAATTTGCAAATTTTATTACGTCTAAGCCAGAATTCAGGGTGTTTGTGGAGCAGGAGTGGTCGAAAAACGTTCCAGGATTCACAATGTTCTCGGTTGCAAAAAAGCTTCGAAACCTGAAACCGTTAATGCGTAAACTCTTGTTTAAACAAGGTAATCTGCATGATAGAGTGTCGGATCTTAGGAATCAGCTGGATGATATTCAGAAGCTAGTGGATAAGAATCCGCTAGATGTCAGCTTGAGGGAAAAGGAAGCTGAGTGTCTTCTTTTTAAAACCGCGGCTTATGATGAAGAATGCTTCCTAAAGCAGAAGTCAAAAGTGGAGTGGTTGTGTGCTGGTATTCTAATACGGCTTTTTTTCATAACACGCTTAAATGCAGGAATGCTAGAGGTAAAATCCAGTCGATTCAGGATATAGCTGGAAATCGTTTTGAAGGTGATAATGTGCCTGGTGCTCTTGTTCATCATTACGAAAATTTTCTGGGTCATATGGATCAAGTTTCGCCCATTAATATGGAGGAGCTGGATATAAATGTTTTGAGCTCTAGTGATGCCAGTATCATGGTTCGTCAGGTTACTCGTCAGGAAGTGAAGAATGCTATGTTTGGTATTGCTGAAAATAAAGCCCCGGGTCCTGATGGTTACACATCGGCTTTTTTCAAGAACGCATGGGATATTGTGGGCAATGATGTTTCTAATGATGTGTTAGAATTTTTTGATAATGGTAAACTTCTGAAGCAACTAAATCACACGATTTTAGCTCTTGTTCCTAAAGTGGAAACGCCTGATTCGGTTCTTGATTATCGGCCTATCTCGTGTTGTAATGTTTTGTATAAATGTATTAGCAAGATCATTACGGATAGATTGAAAGGTAGCTTGGGTGCTCTGGTTAACATTAATCAATCGGCTTTTGTTCCGGGTAGGAAAATTTCGGATAACATTCTCCTGACTCAGGAATTAATGCATAATTATCATTTGAATCGTGGCCCGGCTAGATGTGCTTTCAAGATAGATATCCAAAAAGCTTATGATACGGTCAGTTGGTCATTCTTGGAGCGTGTTCTATATGGGTTCGGGTTACGTACGAAGATGGTTGCATGGATAATGGCGTGTGTTACCTCGGTCACCTACTCTATAAGCCTTAATGGTAATTTGCATGGGTATTTCCAAGGTAGAAGGGGGCTACGACAGGGTGATCCTATGTCGCCATACTTGTTCACGTTGGTTATGGAAGTTCTTTCGTTACTACTGCAACGGGGTGCATGTTCAGCTACGGGTTTTAAGTTACTGTACTAAGCAGAGGATTATTAATGTGTCGTTTACGGATGATCTTTTCATCTTTGTGCATGGGGATATCATTTCGGTTAAGAAAGTTAGGGATGCTCTTGAGAGGTTCATCAATGCTTCGGGCCTGAAGCCAAGCCCGGCCAAGAGCACAGTGTATTTCTGTAATGTGCTGAATTCTGTGAAGCAGGAAATTCTTCATCTCATGCCGTTTAATCAAGGTATGTTGCCTGTTAAATATTTGGGGGTGCCGTTGATATCGACAAAGCTCATGTTTAAAGATTGTAAGCCTTTGATTGATCGAATGGAGAAGAAAATTGATAGTTGGTTGAATAGATCGCTATCGTATGCTGGTAGGTTGCAGCTTATCAACTCGGTTTTGTCTTCTATGCACATTTATTGGGCTTCAGTTTTTATCATTCCTGCTCGAGTCACAAATGACCTAGAGAAACTCATGCGTCGGTTCTTGTGGAAAGCTAATAATCAGGGTAGGGTAAAAGCGAAGGTGTCATGGGCTGAGGTTTGTTTGCCTAAGGAGGAAGGTGGGTTAGGCATTAGGAGCATATCGGATGTTAATAAAGCTCTAATGACTAACCATATTTGGAGTATTCTCACTAAACGGAAGTCACTTTGGGTTCAGTGGATCTATTCACATAAGTTAAATGGGAGAAGCTTGTGGGATATCCAACCTCGAGGTAGTATCAGTTGGGGTTGGAGAAAAATTTTGGCCATTCGAAGTGCTATTCGTCCATTTGTATGGAAAGCGGTTCGGAGTGGTAATCAAACTAATGTATGGAGTGATAACTGGTGCCAGCATAGCCCCCTTAACTCTTTCATTACTCCTAGAAGAATTGCTAATGCGGGCTTTAATCTTAACTCGTCTCTGGCGGAGCTCGTTGATGATAATGGCCAGTGGAAGTGGCCCCGTGCGTGGTACGATATATATCCGGTTTTAATTGGCTTAAGTGTTCCACAGTTGATACAGAATATGGAGGATAGTACAAGCTGGAAAGATTTAGATGGTAACATAAGGCCGTTCGGATCTATGGAAGTTTGGCAAAATACTCGCCATCGTGAACAACCGGTTACATGGGTTAATGGGGTTTGGTTTAGTCAATGCATTCCAAGACACTCTTTTCACCTATGGCTGGTAATCAAGAATAAGCTCAAGACACAAGATCGGTTAGCTGTGTGGGAGGCGGGGAGTGAAACTAATTTAAGACTTATGTGTTGTCCGTTATGTAGGAATGATCGTGATTCGCGAGACCATTTGTTTTTTCAGTGTTCGGTTGCGGCTCAAGTATGGCGTAATGTTAAAGCAATGGTGAACATGGGGAGTGTTGATGATTCGTGGCACTCGATTATGGGATGGTTTGATCTTAATGCTGGATCGAAGAAGACGGATGATATTGTTAGCAAACTGGTCATTGCGGCTACCACGTATTTTGTTTGGCAAGAGTGAAACAACTGCTTGTTTTCATGTATGAAACCAAGTGTGGAGTCGGTCACTGAGAGGATTTTGAAGACAGTAAGATTACGATTGATGGGTTTCAAGTTCAGAGGTGAAGCCAGTAACCAGAGGCTGTTGAAGAAGTGGAAGATTCTTCCTAATGCTGAAGTTCTCGACCCAGGCTAGATATAGTCTATTGGTGTTAGTTTTGTTGGGATAAGGTTGTGTTTTTTAGCTGGTTGTATGTTTTGGCTTGTATTTGGTTGTTTATTTTTGGATTTCCTAGGCTTGGGTTGTCAAGCCTAGTTGGTATGTCCGTTCAGGCATGCCTTTGTTCTTATTTGGTTATTTATAAAATTCACCTGGGGTAACCCTTTACCCAAAAAAAAAAAAAAACTTGGTTCTTCATAATACTCATATGAGGTGAGTTGTTCACGCCATGGTTCCTCATAGTAGTTGTATGAATGTGGAGGCTCATATCTTGGTTCTTCAAAGTATGAGTATGAAGGCTCATACATTGGTTCATCAAAATATGAGTATGAGGGAGAAGGTTCATACTTGGGTCTTCATAGGATGTATATGAAGTGGATGGCTCGTACATGGACTCCTCATAGTAGTTGTATGAAGGGGATGGTTCAAAGAGGTCACAATATTGTACCGAATGAGGATTACCACAAATGGTGCACTGGTCTTCCCTATAATCATCCTCCTCATAGTGGTAGTTGTAATCTCCTGAGTATTGATCCATAAGAATCACTCAGCAGACCACAACAGAGTCTCGGGACCAGAAAATAAAAATAAAAACGGAAACAGAGGCTGGACACTGTCACACCCCCAAAATCAACCATGCGGAGTACCACCGCTTGGAGGCGTGACATGACCAGGATCGAGCCACCAATCATATTGAACATCGTAATTAAGTAAATAAGACCAACCACAATACGATTGGTGACCAAAGTTAGTTAACCATGTATAGTTTAAACAGTGGAAGCATAAAAGTAAATCCAAAAGCATAAGTCCATAGTTTATAAGTTAAAGTTCAAACATAAGTTCCATAGGTTTATAAAGTTCAATTATTAAGTATGGGATAAAACAGCCCATATTCCACAACAACCTTCTCCTCATGCAAGCTCCAAAAGCACCTAGCGATCTGTAAGGCATGTAACAACTAGTCAACAACAAAGTTGAGTGAGTTCACGTTTGGTTGTTTAGTTTTAAGTTGTTTTCTGAAAAACATGGCGTAATTGCCGTGGGGGTTACCCCGTAGTTGAAAGTATGTTTAACCAGTTCCTTTTTCATTACCCAAGCCATAACCATAATCAGTGGGGGCTTTCCCCGTTTGAACTACTAGACGGTATGATATCGACTGCTACGCAAATAAGTTGTGCCCTATATCAGTGTCTATCATCACTAACAATCTGCCATAGTCCATTAGTACACGCCCGTTCGACTGGCACGGTGTGAGGTTTGTTAAACCTAATAGCGCTATTAACTAATGACCCGCTCGCCATTGGCCTCGGCGATTAAGTCGATATAATTTGAGGGACTTCATGATAGAGTTTTGTCTACCTAGTTTTAAGGTTGTTGTCCTACCCAAGGAGGACGAACGTACGTATTCTGCACCAGGAGAATTCGTAGGATTAATAATGGCATCCTGCCTATGGAGGATGGCCGTACATATCCTACCCAAGGAGAATATGTAGATCCCGTTTTAATTTCTTTAACCCATTCCCAACCACCGGGAATCCCATGCCTTAGAAAGTGTGAACTCACCTCGGTTTGCTCGGTTAGATTCTCAATATAGCTAACAGTCAAGGTCGGTCAATCACGTCCTAGTATGATTTATCAGTTAGTTATTTAGTGGCTTTCAAATAGAACACAAAGTTCCTACACGTATCTATCACACAACATGCATCACTTTAACGGTTTATGCCCATCTAAGTTTCTCATCCATTCCCCACTCAAAATCAAACATACGATAATGCACATAACATATATAACATGTTAGATCATTCACAGATAGCATACTCGACATTTAGACACGCGAGTCACAACTTATGTCATTTCAGCATTTATATTCAAAACCGGCTGTTTTCGGACATTTTAATAAAATAGTTAAATTATTCTAAAAATTCCCAAATTTTTACAGGATGTCTTAAACGTTCCATATTTTATTGTGTAAAAATATCGGGTCCGGTTCATTACCAATATTTTATAAAAATTCATATTCCGGACTGAACTCAGATTTATGTATTTCTGACCACAGTCCACGGAACAATTTATTAAAAATTCATCGAGTGTCCGATTTATGAAATTCCAGTGGGGTAATTACAAATGCATCGGTTGTCATCTATTGTACAAATTTCATGGTCCGATTCATCACAAAACTCAGGTTATGACTAAAAGTATGACACCCATTTATTGCTGTCAAAATTCAGCTTAAGCTGTTGTTACAAATCGACACATTAAAAATAGTAAACGAAGTCCAAAAATTACGATTCCAGTGCCATTAGAACCATATTTTATAATAACATATTTTAGATTCAAAATATTGGTTTTTCGTTGAGTTTATGACCTGTTGTAAAACCGGGACAGATTCTGTTTTCACTTTCTAACTTACTAACTTGTGTTTGATTGATTCCGTTAATCATGTTTAGTGACCACAACCACATCACATATTAATATTAATCAGCAAAACATCAGATAATCAACCAATTATCATAATCACACAAGATCTACATGATTTACACTAACATTCATCCATTAACCACCTTGTTCATCACTTTAGTAGACTTTTAGTTGGTGATCTTATATGTTAGTGATTTCTAACCGACGAAACTCTTATTAACCACTTTAGAATAGATCAAGAAGATGTTTAGAGTCACTTACTACTAGCTCGAGGCTAGGGAAGAAAATAGACGAAAAACGAGTGGTTAATAGCAACGTAGTGAGGTCCTTGGCAATCCGGGTGCACCGAGCTTCCTTATGCGTGATCCCTCACACTTGTATAAGCTTGGAATGGCTTGAATGAAATTGAAAAATGGGTGTGGTGTGGTTTGTGGTTGCAGCCGTGAGTTCAAGAGAGGGAGAGGGAAGAGTGATTTTTTTTGTGTTGGTGGTTTAAGTGGAGTGCTTACCCAAGGTATCAATTTATAATCCATCTTCCTAATTGTCCAAGAGATAATATGTAGGGGTGATATTAGGCAATGGGATTTTTATAATCAAAAGAATTAGTGGGATGTCCCCACATGAGGACCGAACTTGTTTATAGGGGGGGTATTCGGTTCATTTCTAACTAGATGAATAAGTATTAGTTAAGATAGTTAGGAGGTTAATTAGTTACTAGCATGTAGTGTCTTGTGACGGGTGTTAGGGTATTCGGGGACCCTAACTGGCTCAGAAAAGAAAAGCAATGTCAATGACAATATTTTTATGTCCCGGGTAAAGTCCGGTTGTTCGGTTCGGTGTTGTTCCGTTAAACTGCTTAATTAATCCGTAAAACGTCTTACATATATATTTTTGTAACGTTTTTAATTTCTAACACTTAGGAAATCATAACGGACTATTTAATGACTTTATAGTATACTATTAGTACGTTCACAAATACATGTAGGCATAACACAGTAACCAGAGAGCCGTTAAATGATCCAGCACAGTCATCAAGCACTTTAATTAACATTAATATATTGTACATTTACATGCAATTTGAGGGTTGTCACATTCTCCCCCTGTTAAGAGAATTTCGTCCCGAAATTTAGCGCGTGGTTACTGAGGAAGCTAGCTAAGTTGCGTTGTTTTCCTGATTTTCCTGGGGTGTCACATCATCCCCCCGTTGATTTGGAATTTCGTCCCGAAATTCTGCAGTAGCTTCAGCCTCAGTAGTGGTTGCGTTTTTCTTAAACAGTTGGGGTACTTGAGTTTCATTTGGTCTTCTCTTTCCCAGGTATACTCTGGGCCACGACGAGCATTCCAACGAACTCGGACTAGAGGTATCCTGGTACTCTTGAGGATCTTAACATCTCGATCCGTAATATCCACCGGTTCCTCGACGAATCGTAGCTGGTCGTCGATTGTGAGCTCCTTTAAGGGAACTGTGAGGGTCTGATCTGACAGACACTTCTTCAGATTCGACACATGGAAAACATTGTGAACTCCGCTGAGTTCTTCAGGTAAATTCAACCTGTAGGCGACCTTGCCAATTTTCTCGGTGACTTCGAATGGTCTGACATAACGCGGATTGAGTTTGCCTCGTTTGCCAAAGCGGACTACACCTTTCCAAGGTGAGACTTTGAGTAGCACTCGATCCCCAACCTGGAGCTCGAGTGGTTTTCTTCCCTTATCAGCATAGCTTTTCTGACGGTCCCGAGCTTCCGCCATTCGCTGTCGTATCTGAGCAATTCTCTCGGTGGTATCTATCACAAGTTCTGGGCCAGTGATTTGGCTGTCACCAACTTCTGCCCAACAGAGAGGTGATCGGCATTTGCGTCCGTACAATGCCTCGAATGGAGCGGCTTGGATGCTGGTGTGGTAGTTGTTGTTATATGAAAACTCCACTAACGGGAGGTGTTTTTCCCAGCCATTGCCGAAGTCGATTACGCATGCCCTAAGCATGTCTTCCAAGGTTTGGATGGTGCGGTCAGATTGTCCATCCGTCTGTGGGTGATAAGCGGTGCTCATATCTAAACGTGAGCCAAAGGACTTGTCCATTGCTTGCCACAGTTTAGAAGTAAAACGCGCGTCACGATCAGATATAATAGAGGTTGGCACTCCGTGCCTTGATACTACTTCCTTTAGATAAATGTCTGCAAGAGTAGAAAACTTATCCGTTTCTTTGATGGCCAGAAAATGTGCAGACTTGGTCAGTCGATCTACGATCACCCAAATGGTATCGCTTCCGCGTTCAGATCTAGGCAGGCCAGTAACGAAATCCATGGAAATTTGCTCCCATTTCCATTTAGGTATCTCTGGTTGTTGAAGTAGGCCTGATGGTTTCTGATATTCAGTCTTGACTCTCGCACAAGTCAAGCACTTACTGACGTAGGTTGCTATGTGGGCTTTCATGCCAGGCCACCAATACGTAGTCTTTAAGTCGTGGTACATCTTATCTGAACCAGGGTGCACTGAATAACGAGACTTATGTGCTTCATCCATCACAAGCTCGCGTAAGTTGCCTTAAAATGGAACCCAGATGCGTCCGTTAACATAGTAGGCACCGTCTTCCTTTAGTCCCAGCCGCTGCCTCGATCAGCCCTGATGTTCTCTGCTTTCAATGCTTCGACCTGAGCATCGCGAATCTGAGCGGGAAGGCTAGAGTGAATGGTAAGATGTAATGCACGTACACGCTTAGGTAGGGTATCCTTTCGACTGAGGGCATCGGCAACAACATTGGCTTTGCCCGGATGATACTTGATTGCGCATTCATAATCGTTCAAGAGCTCAACCCATCGGCGTTGATGCATATTTAATTCCTTTTGCTTGAAGATGTGCTCGAGACTCCTGTGATCGGAGTAAATGGTGCACTTGGTACCGTACAGGTAATGTCTCCATATCTTAAGCGCGAAAACAACTGCTCCCAGCTCCAGATCGTGAGTAGGGTAATTTCTTTCGTGAACCTTGAGTTGGCGTGATGCGTAGGCAATGACCTTGTCATGTTGCATCAACACGCAACCAAGTCCTTGGATGGAAGCATCACAGTAAACCACAAAATCATCTGTGCCCTCAGGCAATGAGAGGATAGGCGTGCTACAAAGTCTATCCTTCAAGTGCTGAAATGCGGACTCCTGTGCATCACCCCAACGATAGGTGACACCCTTCTGAGTCAGTGAAGTGAGAGGTTGCACAATCTTGGAGAAATCTTTGATAAACCTTCTGTAATATCCTGCCAAACCCAAGAATTGGCGGATCTCTGTTGGTGTGCGGGGTGCAGGCCAATTCTTGATCGATTCAACCTTAGATGGATCCACATGAATTCCATCCTTGTTTACCACATGGCCTAGAAAGTGGACTTCGCGAAGCCAGAAGTCACATTTCGAAAACTTGGCATACAACTGCTCTTTTCGAAGAAGTTCCAGCATAAGTCGTAGATGCTGCTCGTGTTCCTCCTGACTCTTAGAATAGATCAGGATATCGTCGATGAACACAATAACGAACTTATCCAGGTAAGGCTTGCACACTCGGTTCATGAGATCCATGAAGACCGCTGGTGCATTCGTCAGCCCGAATGGCATAACCAGAAACTCGTAATGGCCGTAACGAGTTCTGAATGCTGTTTTGGAGATGTCCTCCTCTCGGACTCTCAGCTGATGGTATCCCGATCTCAAATCAATCTTAGAGTAATAGCTTGACCCTTGCAACTGGTCGAACAAGTCGTCGATACGTGGAAGGGGATAACGATTCTTCACAGTCACCTTGTTGAGTTCGCGGTAGTCAATACACATTCTGAAGGTATCGTCTTTCTTCTTCACGAATAGTACTGGAGCTCCCCAGGGCGAAGAGCTAGGACGTATGAAACCCTTTTCCAAGAGTTCTTGTAGTTGTGTGGACAGTTCTTCAAGTTCTGATGGAGCTAGACGATATGGTGCTCGAGCTACTGGCGCTGCTCCAGGAGCTAGCTCGATTTGAAACTCAACTTGGCGATGAGGCGGAAGACCAGGTAATTCCTCAGGAAATACCTCGGGAAAATCGCGCACAATAGGGATGTCTTCAATTCTCTTCTCTTCCGTTGATGTGTCAGTAACGAGTGCTAAAATGGCAGTGTGGCCCTTTCGCAAACACTTCTGGGCCTTAAGGAAAGAGATGATGCCTTCGACAGCACCACTCTTGTCGCCACGAATCATGAGAGGTTCTTCACCAGAACGAGGAATGCGGACGATTTTCTCCTTGCAAACAATCTCCGCTTGATGATGAGATAGCCAATCCATCCCAATAACGACGTCGAAACTACCCAGTGTGATAGGAATAAGATCGATAGAGAAAGTCTGACCAGCTAAGACGAGGTTACAACCTTTAACTACGTGTGTGGCTTCAAGACTTTTACCGTTAGCTAGTTCTACCGTGTGTTTGGTGTTCAGGAGTGTTGGAGTGCGCTTAAGCATTTGGCTAACTTTTAGGGACACATAACTAGTATCGGCACCCGAATCGAATAAAACAGTAACAAAGAAGTCATCCAGAAGAAACTTACCCATCACAACGTTGGGATCGTTCCTTGGTTCTCCCTGACCAATCACGAACACACGACCCCTTGCCCCATTGCCATTGTTGTTTCCCCCATTGCCGCCTCCATTGTTGCCTCCATTGTTATTCCCATTGTGGTTCCCATTTCCTTGGTTATTGTTCTGGTTTTGGTTCAGCTGGGGGCAGTTCCTCTTAAAGTGGCCTTCAGCGCCACACTGAAAGCATCCTTTATTTCCCTGCTGATGCTGCTGCTGGTGGTTCTGTGGGGCTTGTTGTTGTTGGCGATTCTGATTCGCAGGACGCGGGCTCCTGCAATCCCTAGCTTCATGACCCAACTTGTGACATCTCTGACAACGACCTTTGTTGCACTGCCCGCTGTGATGCTTGTTGCACCGGTTGCACTTGGGGTGGTTCCCTCGGTATCCACCCTGTCCTTGATTACCGGAAGATTGCTGACCGGGACTCTGGTAGTCATCAGTCTTTCGCTGTTGAGACTGAACTGATGTTGAACCTTTACTGGAGTTCCCATCCCATTTTCGCTTGTTGTCGGTAGGTGCATCAGAAGTAGCTGTGGCACTGATTCGTTTGGGCAACCTGTTTTGCTCCATCGCCTGGTCAGTGGGTCGATGGGCCAACTTGATGATTTGCTGTATGGTACCCAGGTTGGCTGAAGTCACGTGACTTTGAATCTCTGGTACAAGGCCCTTGAGATACAGCTCAATTCGTTTGATGGGGGGGTCCACCATGGTAGGGCATAAGATGGCCAGCTCATTTGACCTTTTAGTATACGCCTCAATCTCAGATCTCGTCATCTTCAGATTGAAAAATTCCACCTCTAGTTTGTGGATGTCATCCCGACTGCAGTACTCCTCTTTAATCAGCTCTTTGAAACCATTCCAGGGGGTGGCATTAGCAACTGCCAGCCCTAGTAATTGAAACTGTGCCTTCCACCAGGTTAACGCAGCTCCTTCAAGTGTTCCGGTAGCATATTTCACCCTACGGTCTTCGGGGCATTCGCACATCTCGAAAACTGACTCAAGCTTCTCGAACCATTGAAGAAGGCCCACTGCTCCTTCGGTGCCACTGAAAGTAGTAGGTCGGCAGTCCATGAACGTTTTGAATGTGCACATAGGAGGTTGAGCATGTTGACCTGTTGTGTGAGAATAATAGACAAGGTTAAGCACGAGGGTTGGTTTGTGAAGGTAGGATCAAAACGTCCTAAGGTGAGTTGGTATAGCAGGTTATACCTCCTGTTGGGTTAGCTGCGAGTGCCTCAGCGACTCGTTCGTTGATCAAAGCCGTCAACTGGGCTTGAGTGAGGTTGATACGTCCTCCGCGTCCGCTCATGATCTTCATAACGAAGCAACGTAAGTGAGGAAAGTGTCGCGAAAGTGCGTAAGTGTGGGACGACATTAGAGAGTAAGCACACAAGGTTCGAATAGCAATTTTCACATTATCTAATGCACAGTGAGAACTATCTAACCGACAATATAACATAAATCATACCACTTATGGTGTCGAGTCTTGCACGTGGAGCGAAGCGTCGTTGTGGATCGTTGAGCACTGTTCAGGTTATAGTCTGGTTTTATCAAAACGTTTCCCCTTTTTAAAACCAAGTTCACTATAACCAATGGCTCTGATACCAATCTGTCACACCCCCAAAATCCACCATGCGGAGTACCACCGCTTGGAGGCGTGACATGACCAGGATCGAGCCACCAATCATATTGAAAATCGTAATTAAGTAAATAAGACCAACCACAATACGATTGGTGACCAAAGTTAGTTAACCATGTATAGTTTAAACAGCGGAAGCATAAAAGTAAATCCAAAAGCATAAGTCCATAGTTTATAAGTTAAAGTTCAAACATAAGTTCCATAGGTTTATAAAGTTCAATTATTAAGTATGGGATATAACAACCCATATTCCACAACAACCTTCTCCTCATGCAAGCTCCAAAAGCACCTAGCGACCTGTAAGGCATGTAACAACTAGTCAACAACAAAGTTGAGTGAGTTCACGTTTGGTTGTTTAGTTTTAAGTTGTTTTCTGAAAAACGTGGTTTGACTTTCGTTGGCGTAATTCCCGTGGGGGTTACCCCGTAGTTGAAAGTATGTTTAACCAGTTCCTTTTTCATTACCCAAGCCATAACCATAATCAGTGGGGGCTTTCCCCGTTTGAACTACTAGACGGTATGATATCGACTGCTACGCAAATAAGTTGTGCCCTATATCAGTGTCTATCATCACTGACAATCTGCCATAGTCCATTAGTACACGCCCGTCCGACTGGCACGGTGTGAGGTTTGTTAAACCTAATAGCGCTATTAACTAATGACCCGCTCGCCATTGGCCTCGGCGATTAAGTCGATATAATTTGAGGGACTTCATGATAGAGTTTTGTCTAGCTAGTTTTAAGGTTGTTGTCCTACCCAAGGAGGACGAATGTACGTATTCTTCACCAGGAGAATTTGTAGGATTAATAATGGCATCCTGCCTATGGAGGATGGCCGTACATATCCTACCCAAGGAGAATATGTAGATCCCGTTTTAATTTCTTTAACCCATTCCCAACCACCGGGAATCCCATGCCTTAGAAAGTGTGAACTCACCTCGGTTTGCTCGATTAGATTCTCAATATAGCTAACAGTCAGGGTCAGTCAATCACGTCCTAGTATGATTTATCAGTTAGTTATTTAGTGGCTTTCAAATAGAACACAAAGTTCCTACACGTATCTATCACACAACATGCATCACTTTAACGGTTTATGCCCATCTAAGTTTCCCATCCATTCCCCACTCAAAATCAAACATACGATAATGCACATAACATATATAACATGTTAGATCATTCACAGATAGCATACTCGACATTTAGACATGCGAGTCACAACTTATGTCATTTCAGCATTTATATTCAAAACCGGCTGCTTTCGGACATTTTAATAAAATAGTTAAATTATTCCAAAAAATTCCCAAATTTTTACAGGATGTCTTAAACGCTCCATATTTTATTGTGTAAAAATATCGGGGTCCGGTTCATTACCAATATTTTATAAAAATTCATATTCCGGACTGAACTCAGATTTATGTATTTCTGACCACAGTCCACGGAACAATTTATTAAAAATTCATCGAGTGTCCGATTTACGAAATTCCAGTGGGGTATGACACCCATTGTACAAATTTCATGGTCCGATTCATCACAAAACTCAGGTTATGACTGAAAGTATGACACCCATTTATTGCTGTCAAAATTCAGCTTAAGCTGTTGTTACAAATCGACACATTAAAAATAGTAAACGAAGTCCAAAAATTACGATTCCGGTGCCATTAGAACCGTATTTTATAATAACATATTTTAGATTCAAAATATCGGTTTTTCGTTGAGTTTATGACCTGTTTACAGCCAACTGAAGTTGGCTGTAAAACCGGGACAGATTCTGTTTTCACTTTCTAACTTACTAACTTGTGTTTGATTGATTCCGTTAATCATGTTTAGTGACCACAACAACATCACATATTAATATTAATCAGCAAAACATCAGATAATCAACCAATGATCATAATCACACAAGATCTACATGATTTACACTAACATTCATCCATTAACCACCTTGTTCATCACTTTAGTAGACTTTTAGTTGGTGATCTTATATGTTAGTGATTTTTAACCGGCGAAACTCTTATTAACCACTTTAGAATAGATCAAGAAGATGTTTAGAGTCACTTACTACTAGCTCGAGGCTAGGGAAGAAAATAGACGAAAAACGAGTGGTTAATAGCAACGTAGTGAGGTCCTTGGCAATCCGGGTGCACCGAGCTTCCTTATGCGTGATCCCTCACACTTGTATAAGCTTGGAATGGCTTGAATGAAAATGAAAATTGGGTGTGGTGTGGCTTGTGGTTGCAGCCGTGAGTTCAAGAGAGGGAGAGGGAAGAGTGATTTTTTTTTGTGTTGGTGGTTTAAGTGGAGTGCTTACCCAAGGTATCAATTTATAATCCATCTTCCTAATTGTCCAAGAGATAATATGTAGGGGTGATATTAGGCAATGGGATTTTTATAATCAAAAGAATTAGTGGGATGTCCCCACATGAGGACCGAACTTGTTTATAGGGGGGGTATTCGGTTCATTTCTAAATAGATGAATAAGTATTAGTTAAGATAGTTAGGAGGTTAATTAGTTACTAGCATGTAGTGTCTTGTGACGGGTGTTAGGGTATTCGGGGACCCTAACTGGCTCAGAAAAGAAAAGCAATGTCAATGACAATATTTTTATGTCCCGGGTAAAGTCCGGTTGTTCGGTTCGGTGTTGTTCCGTTAAACTGCTTAATTAATCCGTAAAGCGTCTTACATATATATTTTTGTATCGTTTTTAATTTCTAACACTTAGGAAATCATAACGGACTATTTAATGACTTTATAGTATACTATTAGTACGTTCACAAATACATGTAGGCATAACACAGTAACCAGAGAGCCGTTAAATGATCCAGCACAGTCATCAAGCACTTTAATTAACATTAATATATTGTATAGTTACATGCAATTTGAGGGTTGTCACAGACACGGCCCCGTGTTCAGGTTCTGTATCTGGGCGTTTTAATAAAAGTGACTGGTTTTGTGCAGCACGGGGGCGTGTTCAGCGAACACAACCCCGTGTTCAGACTCTGTATCTGGGAGTTTAATAAAAATTGTGCAGCACAGGGGCGTGTTCAGCGAGCACGACCCCGTGTTCAGTCTACTGTAATGCAAAATCTACCTAAAAATGAAAAAAGTGCGTGCGTTTTAAAAAGGTTTTGAAAAACTGATTAGGCCGTCGATTTTAAGCTTTCTTAAAATCCTTGTGTCCCCGGCAACGACGCCAAAAACTTGATGCATGTGTAGCGTTATATATTTTTAGTTATATTTTAAGTCCTTTTTAACACTTTAGTCAAGTTTTAAATTTATAAAACACGATATTCTACTAACACTAAACTGTGCACCCATCGTGAGCGTCATATAGCGTTGGTAAGATACCGAGGTCGTCCAAGGACATAAGAGCTTTTAGTACCGGTTTATCCTCAACGTCTAATCAAATCAAAATTTTAGAAAAGGTTTTAAACATGAAAATAAAAACTAAAAATGCTGAAAAATAAAATAAAGTAAAAACAGATAGACAAGATGAATCACTTGGATCCGACTCGCCTTTAGTGTAACCTTTGATGATGTGACAACTATCACTTTTCCGTACATTCCGTACACTAAATAAACAGTAATCTGTGCTTTAATTACTGTGCATGGTCTAGTTTACCAGACAAATAAATTTCTGATTTCCATGCAAGTGAATTCATGCACGTTTTATTCGACAAGAATTACTTTATGATAGCGTTGCGTCAGAAATACTAGTAAACTCACCGGTAAGACACAATGTGTCAACAAATCTGCAGAAAGCAGTTAGACAATAGAATTGGAGCCTGGGTGTAGGTCCAACGACAAGAATACATTAAAACCCAAGAGTACATACAAGGGTTTATAAATATACTTTCCATAAGCTAAAATACGCAATAAAAAGCACCCGAAATGCACTTTAAAAGCTGAATTTTATATAATTCAGCAAAATTCGGCAATATAACAAGATATTACCATGCAGAAACATGACTAAATGGTCCAGAATACTGCCCTAAGTTTTGGGAATTGAAAGCGTCACAAAAGAATACTTAAAAGACACTAAACGGTGCAATTTAGCACTTTAATGAACCGGTATCTAACCGAATAACCGGACATTACCCGGAACATCAAAATATTGCTAGAAGCATTGTTTAATTATTTCTTGGCTAGTTATGGTTCCCGAACACCATAACATCTCCTATAACATAATAACACACTAAATCCCTAACCCTTATACTTGAAGGCTTACTTATTCATGTAATTAGGGATTGGAAATTACACTTAACCCCCCCCCCCCCCCCCCATATTTTTCTACGGCCCCAAGGGGGTACCCCACTCAAGATCTACACAATCCCTCTAAATATTCATAATCATCTCCTTGGATTCCACAAGATTAAGCTAGATTTTGTAGTGTACTTCTCCAACATATTACCCAATGGACAAGGCTCTAAATTGGTGATAAGTACCCATCTTCTTCACAACACATCACAACTCACTCTCACTCCCTTGCCCACTCCCACTCTCGGCCGACCCTCCTTCCACACACCCACCACATTTTTGTTACAAGTTCATCCATTCCAAGCTTGAATTAAGGTGCAAGGTGGTGATTAAGGAAGCTCGGTGCAAGTGGATCTTGAAGGACCTTCTTCGTTTGCTTTTATCCAACAATTTTGTCACCTTCAAGTTCTAGTATTCTTCCCTAGCTTGAAGCTAGTGGTAAGGCTCTCTTGATATTGTTTACTTCATATTTTGAGTAGTTAAAGGTTGATGCTTAATGGTTAACATAAGAACACTAAAAGGCACACACTTGAATCTTGAAACATAAAATGAAAGATGATGATATCTTGATGAAATGATATGGTTTAGTAGATATATGGTGATTGTTTGTTGTTTATTTGAGATATTGATGATGATAATTACATGAAGCTTGCTAGATTGTGATTAAACACATGATCTAGCAAGTTAGGAGATGATTATGTAACAACATGAAATAATCATCTTCTTGTAAGAACATGAACTTGATAAGTAAAAATGATTTCTTGAAAAGTAATAAGCAAAGTGAGCTAGTAAACTTATAGATCCAAGATTTACGAATGATTTCCCAAGAAAGCCAAGTTTAAAATATGATTTTTAGAAGATCATGATTTTTACTCAAACTTACACTAGTTTTTGGTGGTAAAATAAGTGTAAAGACACTAGAGAACAAGAAGATTTAATAAAGTAACATTTTTGTAAAATATGTTTACAAGTTGTAAACACTCAAATCTTTCAAGAAAGGGATTTTTGATGAAATAAACACACTTTAAAGAGTAACTAAGTCTACTAGAGACATTGCCAAGTTACTATGAGTTTTGAGAAAGAACAAGTTCATGTTGTCATGTAACTTACTTGATTTTAACACTTGATGGATGAGAAATGAATTGTTGATTGTTGATGATGTTTTAAAAGAAAATAAACACATGTTTTGAAAACATGGGAAACCTCCATTTTTAGGGGAAACTCTGCCAAAATTTTATAAATTTTGACACTTAGAAAAATATAAATTTTTGAGAAACTTATTCCCTAAAAATGTATCTAAAAACACTTACCAAGGTTTCCCAAACTTTTGTGTTAAGAAATGAGGATTTCTTCAAGAATAAAACTGAATATTAAGTATGTATATTTGTGAGAAAAATATATATATTTGATCACCAAATTTTGTGCTAAGTGTATGTAGTATGTATTATACTTGATAGTGTATTAGGACTTGAAAATACACTAAATACTCCTAAGGAGTGAAGATACAAAAATACACATACGACATACTTAGACAAATACAAGATACTTATAATTATTTTTGAGAAAATAATATAAGTAAGACACATAGTTAAAAATATAAATTATTTTTAACACAAGAACACATATACAAAAGATAGTGACTTGTACTTGTGCGATACAAGTCTAGTGACTAACGTTAGTAAAACATGTTTAGGTCACGACGCTAGATAAGCAAAAACCGGTGAAGTTTACGACCCAGGAACGCAAAATTGTGAGTTCATGCTCCCCCTTTTCTTTAACTGTTTTTGGTTTTATAACTCTCGGGGGTGAAATACATGTTACAAATATTATAATGTTTTACAAATGGAATGATACAAAAACAAGAAGCACTCTTGGTGAGAACGAGTACCAAGTATGATGCGATATATGAAATGCCTACAAAATGCCTACGAAAGGCCTATGAAATACTAGATCATGTGAGCATAGACTAGATACGGAAATGCCATTGAAACATTCATTAAAAACATTCATTAGTTAGGGACGAGGGTTAGATCTAACGGGTACGGCCGAACCCCACTCATGGTCACAACTAGTACCTAGTAGTGCTTCGGAGTCCCAGTCGAGGTTAATCGACGCAGTCGAGGGTAATCGACACAGTCGAGGGAAATCGACACAGTCGAGGTTAATCGACACAGTCGAGGAAAATCGACAAGGGTATGAGCCATTACGAGTGCTCCCTATAAGCCATTACGAATGCTCCCAACGAGTCATAACAAGTACTCCCCATGTCCTTAAGGAGTCATAACAAGTACTCCCCATGTCCTCAAGGAGTCATAACAAGTACTCCCCGTGTCCTCACATGCCTTAAAGTCTCTCAAGGATTTACAAGAATACTTTATTGGTACAAGCTTTGTACCACAAGAATACTTTATTTTACAAGAATACGTTATTTCACAAGAATACTTTATTTATACAAGATACATACCATGTTTCATACAAGGTATACAAAACGCATGAACTCGCTCAACTTTTTGTTGATGTTTTCCAAAATTCCATGTATTTCAGGTGACAGAATGGATCTTGGGCGCGGGTGTCGTAACTAGAAGTAGACTTCAAGTTTAGATGCCATCCACTTTTGTTGAATTGTAACCAAGACGAAGGTTGTGTTTTTAAAACTTAAATAACAAGTGTTTGTAATACTCAAATTTTCATGAATGGATGAACATCGTTTTGATCATGTAGTTGTTTATTACGATTGAATGCAATGATATTAAACCAGTCACACATCATACGCTTCCGCAAAAGACAGGGTGTGACAGTTTGGTATCAGAGCTTCGATTGTAGTGAACTAGGATTCCTTCTCGAGTCTAGACTACAATCACTAGAGTTCTCTCACAAAAACATTTTACAAAAAGGTTTTCATTGCATTCACGTAAGCGTCAAGATCCACGAGTCAGACACTTTTCAAAAAGACACAAGGCAAGGACATTAATAGGGAATACCCTCAAGATAAGGTGCCAATTAAGGCATAGTCTACGCGAGTTAGACTTGCCAAAGATAAAATACACTCTTGGTGAAAACTAGTACCAAGTAGTGTTTTTGTCGTGAATCGACAACTAGAAAAATGACCCCCCAAAAACGAGAGTTTTTTTTGGGTAAAGGGTTACCCCGGTGATTCTATATATTCACAAAACATAAACACAAGTAGTATGGAAAACCCATACTAGTTCTAACATGGGACACCCCCCCATGAAAGTAAACAAGAAAAACAAAACACTAACTCACAATCCAACACCCACTAGACAATAATCTAGAAAAACAAGATAAAACACAAATCAGAAAACACTAGCCACCATCGTCAAGCATCGAGTTTTCATGAATCTCCCACATCTCTAGAAAGCGTCTCACTTTATCCGTATTCTTGTATTTAGCTCCCATAAGTTTATATCGAACAGTCTGAAAGATCAATGAGATAATTACTTTTGGAGGTCTTGTCTGATTTTTAAACAGACGAGCATTCCGCTCCTGCCAAATGAAATAAGCTGTAGCTGCTACTATAAGACGACTTGAGATGTTATAAGCCGATTTAGAAGCTCCTCTAGCTAAAAGCCAATTCATGATGTCTAACCACTTAGGATCAACCGTACCCATATTCACCTTATCCCTTACCGAACACCAAATCTGAGCCGAGAATTTGCATTCGAAAAACAGATGATCATGAGAGTCATTATTCTCGAAGCACAGTAAACAACACATCATATTCATGTTTTTTCTCCTCGTCATATCCCACTGTAAAATCTTATCTTGAGTCAAAAGTTTCCTACGCATGATAAGCCACATTAGGAATGCATGCCGAGGTATACATTGAGAGAACCATACCACATTCACCCAGTCAACTTCCGTCTCCCTAGCTCTGATAGATTGCCACACACACGAAGACGAATAATCGTTCAGTTTATCACCATCTTTCCAAAGGAATCTATCTCTACTATTCGGAATAATTTGCACGTTATCAATCTGAATCAAAACCGGAAACAAATCTCGCCAAGCCGTAGGCCACTTCCAAGAACCGTTCGCCCAAACGTCTTTAACCGAATCATTAAGAGAAAAACCAGCTTCATAGATAATCCGAGGAGAAATGAAACTTGCCAACGGACCGCATTCACACCAACGATCGAACCAAGCAGATGTCATCCCACCATCTCCAATCTTCGACCAAACGTGATTTCTGATAACCGGCCGTAACTGGAGGATTTTCCTCCAACTCCAGCAACACACCGACGGAATTTTACATGCCCAAAAATTAGTATTCCTTAAACGGTTCGAGTATATCCATTGAACCCAAAGGGAATCCCTCCTGGTAATAATGCTCCAAACATGCGAGGCCATAAGAGCTTTATTAACATCTTGAATTCTTCGCAACCCAAGGCCTCCTTCATATTTCGGCTTACATATAGAACTCCATGAAACCTTCGTTTTCCCTCTCTGGAATGAACCATCTTGAGACCACAAAAAATTTCGCATTTTATTTTCTAACTCCTTGATAACTCTAGCTGGAATAATTAAGACAGAAGCCCAGAAAATATGCATAGAGGATAAAACAGATAAAATCAGCTGAAGTCTACCCGCAAAGGACAATAGCCGATTCTTCCAACTTGAAATGCGATTATCCAATCTTTCAATCAAAATACTACAATCTTTGTAAAGGAGTCTAGACGAGATCAACGGAACTCCCAAATACCTGACCGGCAACTCCCCTTCCACAAAAGGAATAATCTCTAAAATAGCCCCCTTGACTTGCTGAGGCACATTACAAAAGAAGCTGGTACTTTTTTGAACATTCGGAATCAACCCAGACATACGAGAGAATTGAGAAAGCGCATTCATGATACATGTAGCCGATTTCACATCACCTCTAGCAAATAAAAACAAATCATCCGCAAAGCATAGATTGATAATACGTTGACGTTGGCACTTGTTATGAAATCTGAAAGACGAATCAATCGAAGAAGCTTGTTGCAACTTACACGTCAATACTTCCATCACCAATGTGAACAGATAAGGAGAAATAGGATCCCCTTGCCGGAGCCCACGTTTACCCTTGAAGAAACCATGAACACTACCATTCACACAAATAGAATATGACGGAGTAGAAACGCAAAGCATAATCCACTTTATCATTCTCTGGTTAAACCCGAAACCCATTAACACCTCTTCAAGAAACTTCCAATCTACCGTATCATAGGCTTTTTGGATATCAACCTTAAACGCACACCTAGGAGGCCCATAATCTCTATGATAATTATGCATTAATTCCTGCGTGAGAAGAATATTGTCCGATATTTTCCTACCAGGAACAAACGCTGATTGATTTATGCTAACAATATCATTAAGGGCCACCTTTAAACGATCAGACACAATTTTGCTAATACACTTATATATAACATTGCAACAAGCAATAGGACGAAAATCCTTTACCGTAGCAGGAGTAGTCATTTTAGGCAGAAGAACAATAAGTGTATGGTTTATCTCCTGAAGCAACCGATCTGCAATAAAGAAATCCATAACAGCATTCGTCACATCAGCACCCACAATCTCCCAAGAACTCTTAAAGAACGCCGCTGTGTAGCCATCCGGACCTGGAGCTTTATCATTTCCAATAGCAAACATAGCCGTTTTGACCTCCTCCACTGTAATAGGCCGAACCATACTATCAGCAACATTCTGACTCAGACAATTAATAAATATATCCGGCGATAGACTCAACGAGACATCTCCTTCACTACCTAAAAACGTCTCAAAGTGCTTTACAAATGCATCTGGAACGGAGTCTCCTTCACAAAAAATCCCATTACTATCTGAAATACCTTCAATTCTTGTTCGATGGTTTCTAGTTTTAAGCGACAAATGAAAAAATTTAGTATTAGCATCCCCCGCTCTTAACCAAGCCACTTTAGATTTTTGCTTTAAAAATCGTTCCTCATCTAGGCAAGCTTCTTGAAACTCTCGAGTTGCTTCAACTTCTTCGCGTCTAGTATTTTCATTAAACGGATCTCTGTCGACTTCCTTTTGAATCGCATCTAGCTTTCCGCGTAATTCTTCAACTTTTTTATGAAGGTTCCCTTGCATGAATAAAAGAGATCTAAGAGGGGATTTTAAAGCACGAAGCTTTTTAACCAACCGAAACTGATGAACACCCATAATTGCGAGATCCCAATTATTCTTCACAACATCCAAAAAACCCGGTTTGTGGACCAAGAAATTTGCGAACTTGAATGAACTAGGTTTTTTCTTTACCATCTTGTTTATTCTAAGGATGCATGGGAAATGGTCAGAAACTCGGTACGGTTGAAACATCGCCACCGCTTCTGGAAATTCACTGACAAACTGAATATTACCCATGGCTCTATCGATCTTCTTTAATAATCCAACTCCTTTCTTCGGCTTTTGGGTCCACGTGTAATAGAACCCTATACTCTTAATATCCGCCACTTGAATCTGATTAACACATTCTTGAAACTCCCGCATACTAGTAGTTAAACCTGATGATCCCATAGACTTATCTTCTAACTTCAAAGCGGAGTTAAAATCCCCCAAAATAACCCAAGGTTTATTCCCTACCAAATTTTTATGTCTAGCCAAATGATTCCACAACTCTCTTCTAGTGATATAAAAATTTGATGCATAAACAATCGAGCAGAAAATCACCTTTCTATCACTTTTAAACATCATTTGCACATGAATAACTTGAGATGTTTGAGCTAACACCATTATATCAAACACATCCGGGTTCCACCCAATAATGATACGAGTACCTTTCTCACATTGGCCACCATTAGACGTCCATTCCCAATTGCAAAAAACTGAATTACACACTTTATCAAGTTTACTAATTTCGACATGAGACTCCAACACCGCACAAAAACTAACACCATTCTCCTGCACTACTTGACGAACCTCCTTTTGCTTAAGAGGGCGGTTCAACCCCCTTATATTCCAAGTAGCAAGACTAACCATCGGTAACAATAGTAGAAGGAGTGCTTGCCCCTTTAGTGTCATTCGGTTTGTAGGCATCGCCCACCAGAAAATCATTCGTTTCGTTATAAACTTCTGTCACCTCCTCATCATCGGAGTCTTCAAACCCATCCCCCTTCGGCTGTTTACTACTTTGCCCTTCATCCGCTTCAACCGAATTTAAAACATTAAATGGGTTCGTAGATTGAAAAATCGGGCCAGCTGATTTAATTTTTAAATCAGCTTTTCGTATGTTGGAAATAGGTCTATACTCAAATTTTTTCTTCGGTTTAGGAATGTTAATACCCACTTTCCTGGCCACTTTCTTGTTTTGCACTTCCATATATCCATCATCATCTACCTTATTGTTGGCCTTAGTTTGAGACTTACTTTGATTACCAAGTAACTTACCACCTTTGTGAAAAACAGGTTTCGGATTCTTAGGACAATTGTCATTAGCATGACCGAACACGCAACATGTTGAGCATCTTAAAGGATTCCATTCATATTCAACATACATCGTTTCCTTCATAAACCCGTCACCACTCAGGTTGGGGATAGCCATAGTTATTTTCTCTTTAAGCTCTTTCTCCGCTGTCACTTCAATTAGGGCCCTAGCAAAGCTACTCCTACCCCAATTGTCCACACACATAGACGTAGTGTATGAGTCAAGCATCTTCGGTTCACCTATGGCCGTAGCAATCATACTAAGCCCGTCTTCCGTATAGGCTGCAATCGGAACTTCATGAACCTTAACCCAAACTTGAACTTTCTTAACCTCCTTTTTCTCTAACTTCGTATTTGGTGTCCATTCTTGAAGAAAAAACGGTTGTGACCTAATAATCCACGGACCCGCAGCTAAAACATCCAACATTCCTTTATGGTTTTCAAACTTAAAAAAGAAAAAACCATTTGCATTCATCATTGACTTCTGCAACCCAAACTTTTTCCACTTCACCTTAACAAAATAGTCAACGACAGGATACGCAATACGATCTCCTAAGAAGTATCCATACAACGTATTCGCTAACTTATCCTGAACTACCCGAACAGATTCCACCGGAAGAACAATATCACAATCCTCATGCTGAGCCGAGCAAGCAAGAGACCTGAAATTCACTTTTTGAACATTATGGTTTTTCACAGAATCTGCATAAGACTTAGGTTTGTTGTCCGCAACCGTATTAACAGCTTCATCCATAGCCGACTCTCCTTTTTCCAGATTATCAATCATCACCGGCTCTGTAATCTTTATTAGTTCATCAATCACATTGATTCTCTTCGGTTCCGATTGTATATTCTGGACAGTACCTCTACGAGGAAGACGCGTATTCCCATCAATATTCAAAACCCTATTCGCAAACCCCTTATTCGAATTAGGAGGTTTTCCACGATCATGCACTTCTCCATCATTCACTTTGGGACGATCTGACACATCAGGATATTCAACTCTCTCCATTAATCAAATACACAAGCAACCATGCATGCAAACAAACGAAGAAACCAGAAAGCCAACAAGCAAGAAATCAGAAAACCCTAATCCTTTTAAAACCCTATATTCAATCTACTACCTTTAATCGATTAAACCAGTGATCTCAATCTAGCTAAGTTAATCTCAGTTAACCGCAATCAAAATCAACCAGCTTAATAAATCAAGTTTTCGAATTGAATAACAAGGCCGACGATTTGAGAAAAAAACGAAAGAAACCCTAGTTTTAGATCGATCCTTAATGCTAACTAGTTCGTTATAGAATTTTGAATACACAAGATTCTAATCACAGACTGTTATGCATCAGATCACAAAGAAAAACCAAGGATTCATGATGAGCAAAAAATCGCCAAAAAGGAGAGAGAGCTAGGGTTATAGCATACACTTTTCGGGAAAAAAAAAAACGAGAGTTATACGTGATATAATGCATCAAATTGCTTGATTATGCTAAGTAGCATATTTGTTATTGATATACATACATACGAATAAGTGTACGGAATAAATATTGACGTGAATACATACAAATAAGTGTACGGAATGATTGTTGACGTGAATAAGATACTTTCGACTCCGACTCCTATTACTGTACGTAACTCGCAAGATGATGCTATCGACCTCACGTTCATTGCAAAGCTCATAGCTAGAGTGGTTACCAGGCAAGATTCTGAGCTTGCTTCCGTAGGAGATGGCTACTCTTCCCCCTCGATCGTGAAGGTGCCTGACTACGGTGATGATGACGAGGCAGAGGCAGCAACCTTGAACGAATTCTTAATCAGCGAGATGAGATCCCTGCAGCTTTTGTGACGCAAGATTGACGACATACTTGACCAGAAAAGGAAGATGAAGTATTCATATGAAGGTGCCCCTCCAACTACTAGGAATTCTCTTTATTCCTATTTCATTTAATCATCGTGCCTATTCACGCGTAACGATAACAAGTGTTAGCGCGAGGACCACTACAATGGTCCTTTCCATGACAGAGGTATAAGGACAGTAGTGTCCCCTCCTTGAATGTTCATCTGCTTGGACGAGAGGAAATTGGGGTAACTGTGCAAGACAATTTATTATTAAGGGGGCCCACGTAATAACGACTTGTAGTGCACAGAAATCCTGGTGGACTCTGCGGGTCGAGCTAATGAAAACCACACAAAAAAAATAATCTATAGGTGTTCACACTTTCATCTGGTAGAACAATACATAGGTCAGTGCTTTACCGCGTTATAAAGTAGGAAGACTGTCTTAGCCTACTTCGTGACTCACACTTCTACCTGTATACGAGACGTTTGAGAAAACGACATTTTAGCAAGAGAAGAGGAATAACATTCAAAAATATTCAGTGACGTTACACTCTCCATCACCTCTACACGAACAACCCCATCTCTGGGAAGATATACACATCAATAAAGCTAATGTAGCAGGAAATAACTAAAACCTAAATGACCGAGGCGATGTAACCTCGAGTTCATTTTATTACAAACAATAAGCCAAGTTGGCAAGTCTATGTGAAGGCTCAATAATTGTTTCCTCGCTCATACGTTGATTATATATATGCATGTGAAATTGGGTGATTACATGATGGCTTATGGTGCTATGTACCTCATAGACAATTATGGATTGTCGTCTAATCCATCCCATGCTTTTGACAGAAAAGAATGCCACCCAGACGTGACACAAACACCAGTACCTTGCCAAGAACAGAAGCTGAGCTTCAAGAACGAATCTCACAGGCAATTGCACGACATGAAGCCCTCCGCTCCAAACACAACGGTGGCACTTCCGGAAATAACCCTCCAACTGGCTGTACCTATAAACAATTCCTGGACTTCAAGCCATTAAATTTTGATGGCACAGGAGGTGCCGTTGCATTTGTTCGTTGGTCAGAAAAGACTGACTCCATTCTAAGAATGAGTAACTGTTCACCTCAACAGAGTGTTACCTATATCTCAGGATTGTTTCTAGATGACGCACTCTCCTGGTGGAACCTTCAGGTTCAAACCCTTGGTGCAGATGCTGCTTATGCACTAAGCTGGGACGAGCTGAAGGAAATGATGGAAAAGAAATACTGTTCTAGGGTTGAAATCCAGAAGCTTGAGGTGGAGTTCTGGAATTTGAAAATGGACGAACCGAAGATTCCTGAATACGTCCAATGATTTCACGACTTGTCTAGGGTCGTCCCCTACTTAGTCAAGCCAGAATTCAAGAGAATTGAACGATTCATTTGGGGACTTGCACCTCAGGTCAGGAGCTTGGTTACTACCTCAAGGCCTCCAACTATCACAGAGGCTATCGATTTAAGCGTTACGCTTAATGAAGAAGTTCTACGTGCAGGAAAATTTTCGGAATCTGAGGACAACAAGAAAGAGACTCATGTGGAGTCATCAGGCAATAAGAAAAGGAAGTCTTTGAACCTAAAGGTGGGCACACAAGTCAGCTATGGAAGCTCTAAAGCAGACAAAAGAAGGAAAGTGAATCCGCCGCATGGCAGAAAAACTGATGGAGCCGCTAATAAGGCCGGTGGTAAAGTTTACTCGGGGACTAAGCCAAGGTGCGGGGAATGCAACTTTCACCATGAAGGTCGATGTCTGAGGCCTAAGTGCGGAAAATGTGGAAAAGAAGGGCACAGCAAGGACGCCTGTTGGGCGAAGGACCCAAATGGAAGAAATAAGAGAATACCAGGTTGCTACAGATGTGGTGAAGCAGGGCACTTCAGGAAAGATTGCCCTAGGAAGAAACAAGCAAGGAAGGGTTTTCACAATCGAAACTCGTAAAGCACGCCAGGATCCAGATGCGGTTACGGGTACATTCCCTATTAACCAACCTTATGCATCTATTTTTGATTAATACTGGCATCAACTTTAACCTTGCATGCTTAGAACTTAAGAAACTGCTTGTCCTAGTTTCAAGTAAAATAGACGTCCCGTATTCTTTAGAAATGGGCATATAGAAGGTTAGTTTAAGCAGACGAAGCAATTAAGGATTGTGTTAGGGACACGGAAGGTCGGAACCTTCTGTTACCATTGACTTGAGAAGTCATGATATGATAGCCAACATGGATTGGATATCCAAGTATAGAGCCTGAGAACGTCCCCGTTATAGAAGAAGCTCCAGTAGCCTTTTCTGAAGACTTGCCAGGATTACCTCCAAGCGACAAGAGGAACCTCGTGTCAGGAGCGGCACCAGTACCGAATGACACCATACCGACTAGCCTTGTCCGCGAAGCTTGAGCTTCCGGTATAACTACAAGAGCTACTAGACAGAAGGAATTAAAGACGTGACATCCTTAGTTAAGGACATGAGAAGGAAATTGACAGTTTCCATTTTGCATAAATTCCACAGAATTGAGAATCAGAATCCTTTGCCAAGGACTGATAACATGAACAGGCAAATCGTCAGGTTATAGTTGCCACTCAAAGACCAACTTGAGGGCAAGATGTCCTCCACTGTGAATACAAGGAGGAAATATCCCTAAAACGACCTTTAGGACCCGCTTCGAGCATTACGAGTTCCTTGTCGTACCATTTGGCTTAACACATGCATCGACAATATTCATGGACCTCATGAATCGAACGTGTAAGCCATACCTGGATAGATCATGATTACATTTATTAATATGGCCAATGACCAAGGGAGGTCGTGAGCAACAGCTGCAATTTATCTTGCAACTCTTAGAGAAAAGAACAATTATATGCTATGATGACGAAAAGCGGAATTTCAAATCCGCAAAGCGAGAACTTTAAGATACGTGGTGGATAAGAACGAGATTCATGCCAACCCTGCAACCAAGAGCTAAGGAGCTAGAGTTGCAATTATGTGACGTTTCCCGACAAAGTCTCGATTGTACGTCGATGCAACGAGGCCACAACATTGCATACGCGGCACATTGATTAAGGAATCATAAGAAGAAACCTTGAGCTAGATACAGTAATTGCGCGCCGCAAACTTGACGTCACTACCTGAAAGAACACGCTGCACGACCTTTACTGAACACAAGGGTTGCAGCACACCGTTGATCGTAAAAACTTAAATATTAATGTATTTTTTTTTTGGTAAAGGGTTACCCCGGTGATTCTATATATTCACAACCAATAAAAACCAAGTAGTGTAGAGAGCCTACACTAGTTCAATCATGGGACATGCCCCATGAAAGTAAACCAAAGAACCAAAAACAACCAAACTACCAAACGTCCCACTAGACTACTATCTAGACCAACAAAACACAAAGAAAAACAAACAACTAATCAGCCACCATCATCAATAATGTCATTGCCATGAATCTCCCACTTCCTACAAAGTCTTCGAACATTTTCAGTATTCTTCAGTCTCGCGCCCATCAGCTTGTATCGAACCAAACTAATGATTTTTTCACTAACAATCTCTGGAGGTCTCATCCGATTCTTGAAAATCCTGATGTTACGCTCCTGCCAAACAACATAAGCACTAGCCGCCACCAATAGTCTCGCAACATAATCAGTAGCTAACTTAGAATTGGATCGAGCAAGAAGCCAATTGACAATATCCTCCCACTTAGGTTAAACCGTATTCATACCCACTTTCTGTCTCACGATATGCCAAACTTTCGAAGAGAAATCACATTCAAAGAACAAGTGACTATGAGAGTCATGATTAGCATAGCATAACAAACAACACATCATATTCATATTCTTTCTTCGAGAAAAATCCCACTTAAGAATCTTATCTTGCGTGAGCAGCTTACCTCTCATGATCAGCCACATTAAAAACGCATGCCTCGGGATGCATTGGGTAAACCAGACAATAGTGCTCCATTCTATATCAGTTTCTTTATAACGAACCGAATTCCATATCCCTGAAGACGAGAAAACACTAGTATTATTACCATCACGCCACATAACTCTATCAGGTTTATTCGGTATAATTTGAACTTGATCTAGCTGAATCAGAACTGGAAATAGATCTCTCCAAGCAACCGGCCACTTCCACTCACCATTGGCCTGGATGTCAGAAACCAAAGCCTCTAAACGGAAGCCTGCATTTGAAATAGCTCTAGGCGAAATAAACTCCCCAAGCGGCCCAATATTACTCCATATATCATACCAAGCCGAGGCCAATGTCCCATTACCAATTTCAAACCAAAAAAACTCCCTCAAATGCGGCCGAAGCTGAAGCAGCTTTCGCCACGAGTAACTACATGTTGAGGGAATTTTAGCAATCCAGAAATTCTTACCTTTTAACCTGTAAACATGAACCCAATCCACCCACAATGACTTCCTCCTCATAAGAATACTCCAAATGTGATTAGCCATAAGGGCTTTGTTTACATCACCAATTCGCCGAATACCCAAACCTCCTTCATATTTAGGAAGACAAACTGCTTTCCAAGAAACCTTAGCTTTGCCCTTCTGGAATACCGTATCTTGAGACCACAAAAAATTTCTCATCTTGGCCTCCAACTCTTGAACAACTCTAGTCGGAAGCATAAACACAGAGGACCAGAAAATATGCATAGAAGATAAGACAGAAACAATGAGTTGCAATCTACCAGCGAACGAGAGTAACTTATTCCTCCAATGCATGATTCGTTTGTCTAATTTTTCCAGCAGAACACTACAATCTTTATATAACAGACCCGACGATATTAACGGGACACCAAGATAGCGAACAGGCAAAGAACCCTCCTTAAACGGCATGATATTCAGAATAGCACTTTTAATATAACTTGGAACATTACAAAAGAAAACAGTACTTTTCTGATTGTTAGGCACCAGACCCGACATCAACGCAAATTTTGAAAGAGAGCTCATAATATACCTAGCCGAAGCAATTTCCCCTCTAGCAAATAGAAAAAGATCGTCTGCAAAACAAAGATTGATAATTTGCTGCTTCTCACATTTATTATGAAACTTGAAGGATGAATCAATCCTTAACGAATGATGCAGAATGGCCGTTAAAACTTCCATAACAAGAGTAAACAAATACGGGGACAGAGGATCTCCCTGACGAAGCCCACGATTACCTTTGAAATACCCATGCACATTACCATTGACACAAACAGAATACGATGTAGTAGAAACACACACCATAATCCAGTTCACCATCGAAGCATTGAAACCGAATCCAAGGAGAATATTTTTGAGAAAGTTCCAATCAACCGTATCATAGGCCTTTTGGATATCAACTTTAAACGCACATCTTGGGGGGCCAACATTCCTATGGTAATTGTGCATCAACTCTTGAGTTAACAAAATGTTGTCAGAAATCTTCCTGCCTGGGACAAAAGCTGATTGGTTTATACTAACAATATTATTTAACACCACCTTAAGTCTTTCCGCAATGATCTTGCTTATGCACTTGTATATAACATTACAACAAGCTATCGGCCTGTAATCCGTAACGACCGACGGTGAAGGCACCTTAGGCACAAGCACAATAAGGGTGTGATTTAACTCTCGAAGCAAAAGACCTGTTTCAAAAAAATCAATAACAACCTTTGAAACATCATTCCCGATAATAGGCCAAGCACTCTTGAAAAACGCAGCCGTAAAACCATCCGGGCCTGGCGCTTTATCTATGCCAATAGAAAACATAGCTTTCTTGACTTCATCTTCAGTCACTTGTCTGATCATATGAGTAGCAATCTGTGGATCCAAGACTTGCGTGAATAAATCCGGAGCCGGACTAATCGACGTAACTCCTCGGCACCCCAAAAACTTCTCATAATGATCCACAAAGGCTTGCTGAACTTTATCACCTTCAAAAACGAAACCTCCTGAATCACTAATAACATCAATACGGCTATGATGATTTTTGCTTTTAACCGAAGAGTGAAAGAAAGCCGTATTACTATCCCCAGCCCTCAACCAATCCACTTTAGATTTTTGTTTCAGAAATCGCTCCTCATCCAACATAGCTTCTTGATATTCACCAGTAACAGTAGCCTCTTGAATCCGAAGATCTTCATTATTCGGCTCCTGATCAATGACTTTCTGCAAGTTATCTAGCTTATCACGAAGCTTTTCTACTTTCTTATGCAAATTACCCTGCTTAAATAACAACGCCCGGAGAGGATTCTTGAGAAGACGAAGCCGTTTAGCCACACAAAACTGATGAACTCCATGAACTCTAGTCTCCCAACCCCTCTTCACAATTTCTAGAAATTCTGGTTTGTAAACCAAAAAATTAGCAAATTTAAAGGACCGAGGCTTCAGAATACCAGCATCAGGAATTGTTAAGACACAAGGGCAATGGTCTGAAAGCCGATACGGCTGAAAGAGAGCAACTGCACTCGGACATTGGCTCACAAATTGGGTGTTCCCCAGCACTCTATCAATCTTCTTCAGTAATCCAATCCCTTTTTTGGGCTTTTGATTCCATGTAAAATGAAGACCTGAACGATTGATATCAAACATCTCAATCTTATCCACACATTCTTGAAACTCTTTCATACTACTAGACACCGACGAGGATCCCATCGACTTATCTTCTAGATTTAGAGCAGAGTTGAAATCCCCCATAACAACCCAAGGATTATTCCCAACAAAAATTTTATGTAAAGCCAGATGATGCCATAATTCCCTTCGAGTGACATAATAATTAGCGGCATAGACAATCGAGCAAAAAACCATTTTCTTATCCAGCTTGAAAAAGAGTTGTAAATGAATAACCTGATCAGTCTGAGACAACACCATAACGTCAAAAACAGCTGGATTCCAACCAATAATAATCCTCGTACCTTTGTTACACCGAGCCCCATTAGACGTCCAATCCCACGAACGAAAAATAGATTTGCAAATTTGACCAAGCCTACTTACATCAACATGCGATTCCAAGATAGCACATAAGCTCAAACTATAATCTTTAACTGCCTGACGAACCTCCGTTTGTTTCAGAGGGCGGTTCAACCCCCTAATATTCCAAGAGGCAATACTAACCATTGTTAACATTCACAGAAGGAGTGCTTGCCCCTTGTTGATTATCAGGTTTTATGGTCCCACTAACCAGAAACTCATATGTTTCGTTATAAACTTCTTGGACTTCATCATCATCCGAATCATAAGAATCCTCTCCAGCTCCCTCCCCATCGGCTACGTTATCTAACTTGGTATCATTAAACACATCAAACGGATTAGACGACAGAAAACTAGTAGATGGAGCTGATTTACTACCACTACCGCTAGCTTTAGAGGTAACAGGACGATATTCAAATTTTTGCTTCGGTTTAGTAACTGGAAATCCTGTTCTTTTGGCCGCTTTTCGAGTATCAACATCCATAAACCCATCCTTGTCTATCATCGGTTTTTTTAAAGACCCTTTATTCTTAGACCCATGTTGAGTTTGTTGGACTTTAACCGAAGCTTTAGTGATCTGCCTGACTTGTCTCGGACAAGTCTGATCATCATGACCAAATATTTTGCAAACCGCACATCTATGAGGACACCATTTGTATTCAACATAAACTTTTTCCTTGACAAATCCTTCCCCCTCCAATTCCGGAACAGCTATTACAATTTCCTCTTTGAACTCATGCTCAGCCGAAACCTCCACTAACGCTCTAGCAAAGCTACTCCTTCCCCAAGAATCAAGGCACATAGAGGAAGTGTACGTATCCAACTCCATTGGAGTTCCGACAGCCGTAGCAATCATGCTTAAACCATCCTCCGTGTAGGCTGCAATTGGAACTTCATGTAGTTTAACCCAAAGTTGTACATTCTTAACTTCCTTCTTTTCCAGTTTCGAAGACGGGGACCATACATTAAGAAACAAAGGTTGTGAGCGAATTATCCACGGACCCTCCTTCATAACATTCTTCATACCATTCTCATCAGCAAACTTAAAAAAGAAAAAACCATTTGCGTTCATCATCGATTTTTGAAGACCAAATCTCTTCCAGTTATTCCTTACAAAGTAATCAACTACCGGGTATGCAACACGATCACCTAGAAAGTATCCATATAGAGTGTTGGCTAGTTTATCCTTAACAGTTCTAACAGATTCTTTCGGTAAGACCACATCACAACCTTCAGGTCCAACTGGACTTGTAAGTGCTCGAAAATTAACCTTCTTATTATTAGATACCCCCACGGATTCAGCCTAAGGTAATGGAGATTTACCTAAATCCAATATACCACTCTGAATACCTTGAACCAAACCCTCGGATCCTTGAGTCACCGACGGATTAACAGGAATGGTTACCTTAGTTAATTCGTCAATAACATTAAACAACTTCGGATCAGGCTGAACAGTCTGCACCGTACCTCTCCTAGGCAGCAACGGATTACCATCTATATTCACCACTCTACTCGCTAAACCCTTAAACGGTAATGGTGGCTTACCTCGATCATCCTTAGCAACATCATCAGACTTTGAACGATCATCCATTGAACAATAATCGACTCTCTCCTTTAATCAGCAAATGAGACAACCATGCACGCAGAATAACAAATAACCAAGAAAACCAGCCGAACGAAAAACACAAGAAAAACCCTAATTTAGCTTGACGAAAAAAACAGAAAAAAAAACCCTAGATTCAACTCAATCCTTACGCTAACTAGTTTGAATCAGATGTATTGATAAATCAATACTCCGATGATCAGACTGTTATACGAAAATCATGAAGAAAAATCAGAGGTATGGAAAGGAACCAAAATCGCCATAGCTAGAGAGAGAAATTAGGGTTTTTTACCACACATTGGTCAACAACTTAAATATTAATGTAGATGGACTAAACTACTGAACGATGCAGACTGTATGGATGTGAGACGTATTAGTGTGATAAACTTTGATGAAAAGTTGGAACACTCACTTGCCCTTAGTGGAGTCTTCCTACAACAGTATTTATCACACCGCCGTTTAAACCGCTTCGTGTGAAGCTTTAGATGGAACATAATGAATCGATCCCCGTCGTGTTGATCAGAGACCGGGAATAAACAATTTACTGACCCGCGTTGGTTCGGAAAAAAAACTAGAGGCAAACCGTTTAGATATGTGAACATATCAAGGCAGCCCGCGGAATACAGAAAGATTACGCCGATGAGCGGCGAAAATCGTAAGAATTTGAAGTAAGAAGTATGACTTTAATGGGAGCCTCGCCTAGAGAAGGCGTAGTGTGATTTGGAAAACGAAAAGGTTGAATCCCCGGTGTAGGGATCAGAATCGTTGCGCACAAGATGAAACTTCCAGAAAAAGATCAGTAGTGATCGCGACGCATTCATGTGTCTAGTCTTTAGGGGAGTCTGACTCAAGGAACAGCCGTTGTTCCCATAATTAAGATTCACGTCAATGACAAACGACAAGAATTACTATAAAAACCTATTAAGGTTTCAGACCAAGAGTCCACAATACTATAAAAACCTGTTAAGGTTTCGGACCAAGAGTCCACAATACTATAAAAACCTGTTAAGGTCACTGACCAAGAGTCCACAAGACACAGAAAAGTCATAATTGATTTACTTGAGTACGATAGAATTCATAGCATGACCTAGAGTACATGGGAATATAAAGGCAAATCATGAATATAAGTGACCGCGTTTGATTCACAACTCCCCGGCGACCGATGGCATCGCCTGAATTTCGGGACGAAATTCTTTTAACGGGGGGAGACTGTGACAACTGTCACTTTTCCGTACATTCCGTAAACTAAATAAATAGTAATCTGTGCTTTAATGACTGTTCATGATCTAGTTTACCAGACAAATAAATTTCTGATTTCCATGCAAGTGAATTCATGCACGTTTTATACTACAAGAATTACTTTATGATAGCGTTGCGTCAGAAATACTAGTAAACTCACCGGTAAGACACAATGTGTCAACAAATCTGCAGAAAGCAGTTAGACAATAGAATTGGAGCCTGGGTGTAGGTCCAACGACAAGAATACATTAAAACCCAAGAGTACATACAAGGGTTTATAAATATACTTTCCGGAAGCTAAAATACGCAATAAAAAGCACCCGAAATGCACTTTAAAAGCTGAATTTTATATAATTCAGCAATATAACAAGATATTACCATGCAGAAACATGACTAAATGGTCCAGAATACTGCCCTAAGTTTTGGGAATTGAAAGCGTCACAAAAGAATACTTAAAAGACACTAAACGGTGCAATTTAGCACTTTAACGAACCGGTATCTAACCGAATAACCGGACATTACCCGGAACATCAAAATATTGCTAGAAGCATTGTTTAATTATTTCTTGGCTAGTTATGGTTCCCGAACACCATAACATCTCCTATAACATAATAACACACTAAATCCCTAACCCTTATACTTGAAGGCTTACTTATTCATGTAATTAGGGATTGGAAATTACACTTAACCCCCCCCCCCCCCCCCATATTTTTCTACGGCCCCAAGGGGGTACCCCACTCAAGATCTACACAATCCCTCTAAATATTCATAATCTTCTCCTTGGATTCCACAAGATTAAGCTAGATTTTGTAGTGTACTTCTCCAACATATTACCCAATGGACAAGGCTCTAAATTGGTGATAAGTACCCATCTTCTTCACAACACATCACAACTCACTCTCACTCCCTTGCCCACTCCCACTCTCGGCCGACCCTCCTTCCACACACCCACCACATTTTTGTTACAAGTTCATCCATTCCAAGCTTGAATTAAGGTGCAAGGTGGTGATTAAGGAAGCTCGGTGCAAGTGGATCTTGAAGGACGTTCTTCGTTTGCTTTTATCCAACCATTTTGTCACCTTCAAGTTCTAGTATTCTTCCCTAGCTTGAAGCTAGTGGTAAGGCTCTCTTGATATTGTTTACTTCATATTTTGAGTAGTTAAAGGTTGATGCTTAATGGTTAACATAAGAACACTAAAAGACACACACTTGAATCTTGAAACATAAAATGAAAGATGATGATATCTTGATGAAATGATATGGTTTAGTAGATATATGGTGATTGTTTGTTGTTTATTTGAGATATTGATGATGCTAATTACATGAAGCTTGCTAGATTGTGATTAAACACATGATCTAGCAAGTTAGGAGATGATTATGTAACAACATGAAATAATCATCTTCTTGTAAGAACATGAACTTGATAAGTAAAAATGATTTCTTGAAAAGTAATAAGCAAAGTGAGCTAGTAAACTTATAGATCCAAGATTTACGAATGATTTCCCAAGAAAGCCAAGTTTAAAGTATGATTTTTAGAAGATCATGGTTTTTACTCAAAGTTACACTAGTTTTTAGTGGTAAAATAAGTGTAAAGACACTAGAGAACAAGAAGATTTAATAAAGTAACATTTTTGTAAAATATGTTTACAAGTTGTAAACACTCAAATCTTTCAAGAAAGGGATTTTTGATGAAATAAACACACTTTAAAGAGTAACTAAGTCTACTAGAGACATTGCCAAGTTACTACGAGTTTTGAGAAAGAACAAGTTCATGTTGTCAGGTAACTTACTTGATTTTAACACTTGATGGATGAGAAATGAATTGTTGATTGTTGATGATGTTTTAAAAGAAAATAAACACATGTTTTGAAAACATGGGAAACCTCCATTTTTAGGGGAAACTCTGCCAAAATTTTATAAATTTTGAAACTTAGAAAAATATAAATTTTTGATAAACTTATTCCCTAAAAATGTATCTAAAACACTTACCAAGGTTTCCCAAACTTTTGTGTTAAGAAATGAGGATTTCTTCAAGAATAAAACTGAATATTAAGTATGTATATTTGTGAGAAAAAAATATATATTTGATCACCAAATTTTGTGCTAAGTGTATGTAGTATGTATTATACTTGATAGTGTATTAGGACTTGAAAATACACTAAATACTCCTAAGGAGTGAAGATACAAAAATACACATACGACATACTTAGACAAATACATGATACTTATAATTATTTTTGAGAAAATAATATAAGTAAGACACATAGTTAAAAATATAAATTATTTTTAACACAAGAACACATATACAAAAGATAGTGACTTGTACTTGTGCGATACAAGTCTAGTGACTAACGTTAGTAAAATACGTTTAGGTCACGACGCTAGATAAGCAAAAACCGGTGAAGTTTACGACGCAGGAACGCAAAATTGTGAGTTCATGCTCCCCCTTTTCTTTAACTGTTTTTGGTTTTATAACTCTCGGGGGTGAAATACATGTTACAAATATTACAATGTTTACAAATGTAATGATACAAAAACAAGAAGCACTCTTGGTGAGAACGAGTACCAAGTATGATGCGATATATGAAATGCCTACGAAATGCCTACGAAAGGCCTATGAAATACTAGATCATGTGAGCATAGACTAGATACGGAAATGCCATTGAAACATTCATAAAAAACATTCATTAGTTAGGGACGAGGGTTAGATCTAACGGGTACGGCCGAACCCCACTCATGGTCACAACTAGTACCTAGTAGTGCTTCGGAGTCTCAGTCGAGGTTAATCGACGCAGTCGAGGGAAATCGACACAGTCGAGGTTAATCGACACAGTCGAGGAAAATCGACAAGGGTATGAGCCATTACGAGTGCTCCCTATAAGCCATTACGAATGCTCCCAAGGAATCATAACAAGTACTCCCCATGTCCTTAAGGAGTCATAACAAGTACTGCCCATGTCCTCAAGCAGTCATAACAAGTACTCCCCATGTCCTCACATGCCTTAAAGTCTCTCAAGGATTTACAAGAATACTTTATTGGTACAAGCTTTGTACCACAAGAATACTTTATTTTACAAGAATACGTTATTTCACAAGAATACTTTATTTATACAAGATACATACCATGTTTCATACAAGGTATACAATACGCATGAATTCGCTCAACTTTTTGTTGATGTTTTCCAAAATTACATGTATTTCAGGTGACAGGATGGATCTTGGGCGCGGGTGTCGTAACTAGAAGTAGACTTCAAGTTTAGATGTCATCCACTTTTGTTGAATTGTAACCTAGACGAAGGTTGTGTTTTTAAAACTTAAATAACAAGTGTTTGTAATGCTCAAATTTTCATGAATGGATGAACATCGTTTTGATCATGTAGTTGTTTATTACGATTGAATGCAATGATATTAAACCAGTCACACATCATACGCTTCCGCAAAAGACAGGGTGTGACAGATGATTTCCGCACTTTTGCACTTTTGCGCTTTTTAAGAGATTATCTTAGTTATAGTAGTAGGCCCCTCTTTTGAAGGTGACGTTACCCTCAACCCAGAAGTTTGAGTCAGCAAGGATACAATCCTAAAGGGTCGGAATATTGGAAGATAATTAATTAAGTTATTAATGCATAATGTGGTAGGCCCCTCTTTTGAAGGTGACGTTACCCTCGGCTAACTGGTTTGAGTCAGCAGGGATACAATCCCAAGTAGCCGGGTTAATGTATTAATAGTAGTTTACATATGAATGGATCAAGCCATTCGCACCCCCGCCATCCAATACCAGTGGGTATTGAAGGAGGTCCTAGTAAGCTTGACCCAGGTCCTTGTAGGATCTATACACTGCACAAGGCAAGAACCTTACCAAACCATTCCCTTAACCCCTGACCAGGTAGCCAACATATCTCTATATAGACCGTAGAGATATGAATGGTGAAAATCTTTTATTTTATATAGACAGTAAAATAATGCCAAGACATCACGGACAAATGATAAGGAAGTTTCACCTTCAACATAAGTAACTAGTTATTAAAGTCATTAAAACAAAACCAAATAAAAAGTGGGAAAAGATTAAAAATCAAAAGTATTACACTAAATGCTTGTCTTCACCAAGTGATGTAAGAGACTTAGGCAAACATGGCCTTTGATTGTCAAGAACTCTTACTATCAATCTTGGATCCCGAGACTACTACACATACTCTAAGATGGATGATGGATGATGGTGGTGGATGTGGGTTGTAGTGGTGGTGGTGGAGTGTGGGTGAAGTGGGAGAGAGGTGGTTTGCCAAGGGATGCCTTTGAAGTGAACCAAGCACCTCTATTTATAGCCTGCACAGACGTCCGGACACGGCCCCGTGTCCATTGGGCACGGCCCCGTGTCCATCCTCTTTCTCTTTCTTCATTAATTGAAATTTGTCTGTATTAGCTCCACACGCCCCCGTGTTGGCTGGGCACGGCCCCGTGTGTAGAAGCGTATCTGTACTATCAAGATTTGCAAGATTCTGCGAATCCTAGCGTTGACCACGGCCCGTGTGGAGCTGGGCACGCCCCCGTTATGGGAATAGAAGCTTCTACAACTTTGTCTTTTCTGCAGGCAACTGGCCACGCCCCCGTGTCCGCTGGGCACGGGGCCGTGGTCAGCCTTCTGTTTCTTTGTTTTTGCTTGGGAAGATGCTGTCGAGGGGTCAGGCATGCCACGTTCATTCCTTTTCTTGTATTTAGGTCAGATTTTGCTGCATATTTGTTCCTTTTGTTCATTTACGCTCATTTAATCCTGAAAATACAAAACGAAGACAAAAGCACACTTTTTCCAACATTAGTACTAAAAAAGGGTTAGTTTTATGCCTCAATTGATGTATTTTATATGTTGCATTTTACACACATCAATTAACAAGGCCTTAATTCTCAACCACATACGTGTATGGACAAGATTATTCCTTGGGCAACACATAACACACTTGTTATGATCTTATGCACTTCAAACAACTATAAATCCCCCCCCCCCAATCTGCCCATTTTCCTTGCTCATTTGCTCATTCTTCACTCTTGAACTCTATGTGAAGGCTACCATCATTTGGATGCCTTCTACCTGAGTTTTCTAGTCATTTTTCCAGCCTTAGAGCACTTGTAAGTGTTCTTTAATGTCTAGTTCATTTATTTTCAACTATTACAAGCTGAAAGTCAAACAGTTTGACTACCGTTTGACTTTCGGTTTTGACCATGAATTGGTCAAGTCAAAGTTCAATTGAACTTTACAATGTGAGCATAATCACGATGGTTATAATCCCTTGCGATTATACCTACTGATTACCACGTTGACTAGTCGAAGTGACGAGTCAAAGTTTCGGTCAAAATGCACGATTATGTGCATTTTGCGACGAAACTATTTTCGGGTATCAAAACACTTTGTTTTGATACCAAATCAGTTTTCTAACTTAGTCAAACAAGTTTTAACACGTTTAACTCATCACTTTTAGTTTAGTGCTTATTTAGGGTCGTAAGTCAAGCGGTCTCGACAACCGCTTAGACTTTCGAACCCGACCCATTTGGTCGATCATTAGGATCCGACCAAACATATTTTGTGACCATAGTTGTATAGGGAATAACCTTTCGAGGTTATACTGTCACACCCCTTTCTGCGGCCTAAGCACTAGGTGTGATCATGAAAGGTTTTCATTGCATACTGTCACACCCCCAAATTCCACCTGCGGAGTACCGTCCGCTTGAGGGCGTGACCGACCAGGATCCAGCCACCAATTATACTGAGCATTGGATAATAGTAAGGATGATCACCAACCATAATGGTTAGTAAACACCATAGTTTAAAGTTCAAGTGTTTAGGTTCAAATAACAGTTAAGTAAGTAGCGGAAGCATAAATAAAACAGTTTTAAACATGGTTCATAGTTCATGTTTATTTAACACCCAACACGCGGGTTTAGACGAACACTACACATTCCCCAAGTAGCAGCTCCTCAGTCACTGGTTACCTGCAAAGCATGCAGTAAGGGGTCAACAATAATGCTGAGTGAGTTCACTAGTTGTCCAGTTTTAATTACCAAAAACTTGTTTCACCAGTTAATTTATCCGTTTATACATGCCATGGGGAGCTACCCCAAAAGTTAGCAACTAAACTGTTTTTCCAATACCGAACACTAGGTGACCGTTGCGTATCCGCAAGAGTGCCCCGATGTCAATGTTCTATCATCATTGACGGATGCCTGAGTACATTAGTTCACGACCGATCCCATACCTTGGCACGGTGTGAGGTTGGTAAGACCTAAATAGCGCTATCAACTAATAACCCGTTCGCCTGGCCCCGGCGACTAATCGGTATTAAGTAGTAGGGACTTTAAGTGATAGAGTTTCGTTTAGTGCCGTTTGTTGCAATCCGTATAAACAGTAATTAACTAAAAGGTTCCCAATAACAAGGGAAGAAAAGTAAGTTGTATCCCTTACGAGGGGATAGTGTTGTTTTCAGTTCCGTTTCCCAAACCACCGGGAATACATGCTTTAGGTTGTGAACTCACCTTGGGTTGCTCGGTAGATTAATTACCCGGTTGATCACGTTGGTCACCACGTCCTAGCATGGTTACCAATATAGGTCAAGTTGGGGTACAAGTAAACACGTATAATCTACACATAACTAACACATAGCATGCACAACATATAATTATCCAATAGGTCATTGGGCCCGTCTAAGTTCTTTAACAGCAACAGTTAACAGTTAACACGTAGCCCACCTAAACAGTAACAAGCATGTGCAGTTAATACACTTGGGCCCAATAACTAACAGCCCAGTCGAGAACACACAGTTGCGAGTCGCAACCGGAGGTTGCGGCTTGTCATGCCTTGGTTGCGGGTCGCAACCGGTGTTTCGACTTGTCATGATTTGGTTGCGAGTCGCAACCGGAGGTTTCGAGTTGTCGTGATCTGGTTACGAGTCGCAACCGCCGCAGTTTCGAGTTGTCATGTTTTGGTTGCGAGTCGCAACCGGGGGTTGCGAGTCGCAACCTCGGATACGTGCACAAGAATCCTTCTAGAACCTCTGATGTACTAACCAATGAGATTTCAATTTCATGAGATTTTGTACTAACCAACCAGAATGCTTAAAACATGTTTCTTTGTCTAATATCAAATGAAAATGGATCAAACAGTAGGTTTTTCAAATATTCATTCCATCTTCAAACAGTTCATCATATATTCATGCATATTCAACATATAATCAACATATCCTTTATGAACTATAGTATGAATAACAAATAGAAACACATCAACAACTACTCCGATTTCCACATGTGTGCAACCGTTTTATCAAGCATTTGATTTCTTAGCCTAAGAGCATATAATCCGATTAGTCATGAACACTAAGCAACCAAATCTCATGATCATCAACAACTCATGGTTTAAACCACATTCAAACACAAGATAACACTAACTCATTATGTAATTTATCCGAAATCAAGACATGTTAACCGATAATCCTCATTATATTCATACAAATCATCTAACAAGTATGCATATCATCTTCTATATAAGAAACACCTTCATTACATAGAAACAACAACCATCTTCATGAATTATCAACCTAAAGAAAACACTAACCGATAGAGAAGAAAACACCAAGTCGAGAAGGAGGATGAGGATTCGAAGTATCCGGGAGATGATTACGAGCTTGACCGAGTCTTGATGCTTCCGGCTTGAATCCGAGAGAAGGGGAGAGAGATTTGGTGGTGGTGTTCTTGAGTTTTAGTGAGAAAAGAGTGTGAAAGGGAGTGTGAATGGTGGGAGTGTCAAATGAGAGAAGGAGGGCTTGGGCATGGGTTTTATACTCGGTTTGGGTGGTGCACCCAACAATGGGTTTCGAGATGTGCATGGCCCAACCGGCCCAAATCGTTTCTTGTTTACTCGAGACCGAGTGGTCTCGAGTCGGGTTCGGTTCACACATATACTCATATATACATAATACATACACATAATTTAATACAAGGATCACATAGCACGCCAAAATAATTCATAAGCTTTCATTTAATATTATATATATGTACGCACATACATTCATTTAAGGACGACAGTTGGCTCGGGAAAACCCGAAGTGTCACATTATCCCCAAGTTTTAAGAACTTTCGTCCCGAAAGTTAAAGCAGCCACTGACAAGCTAGTAAAAGTGAGAGCGTTTCAACGGGGTGTCACATCATCCCCCCGTTAGTTTGGAATTTCGTCCCGAAATTCAGTTGTAGCTTCAGTGCTGGGGGTTTCATTTGGGAACAGCTGGGGATACTTGCGCTTCATCTGGTCTTCCCGCTCCCAGGTAAACTCTGGGCCACGGCGTGAGTTCCAACGAACTCGCACAAGGGGTATCTGGCTACGTTTGAGGGTTTTGATCTCACGATCCGTGATCTCAACCGGTTCCTCAGTAAAGTGTAGCTGTTCGTCAATAGTAAGTTCCTTGTAAGGAATGACGAGTGTTTCATCTGACAGACACTTCTTCAGATTAGACACGTGGAAGACGTTGTGCACAGCACTCAGTTCTTCAGGCAGATTCAATCTGTAAGCGGCCGTACCGATCTTTTCGGTAACCTCAAAGGGTCCGACGTATCTTGGATTAAGCTTGCCCCGTTTTCCAAAACGGACCACACCCTTCCAGGGTGAGACCTTAAGTAGAGCCCGTTCACCAACCTGGAACTCTTGCGGTTTCCTATCTTTATCGGCGTAGTACTTTTGACGGTCACGAGCTGCCGCCATGCGTTGCCTAATCTGGGCAATCTTTTCTGTGGTGTCGACTACATGCTCCGGGCCTGTGATCTGGCTGTCACCAACCTCAGCCCAGCAGAGAGGCGATCGACATTTACGGCCGTACAATGCCTCAAAGGGTGCTGCCTGAATGCTGGTGTGGTAGCTGTTGTTGTAGGAGAATTCTACCAACGGTAGGTGCTTCTCCCAATTCTTGCCAAAATCGATCACACATGCCCTAAGCATGTCTTCGAGGGTTTGGATGGTGCGTTCAGACTGCCCATCCGTTTGCGGGTGATACGCGGTGCTCATGTCTAAACGTGAGCCAAAAGATTTGTGCATGGCTTGCCACAACTCAGAAGTAAAACGCGCGTCTCGATCAGAAATAATAGAGGTAGGCACGCCGTGCTTCGAGACCACTTCTTTTAAGTATACCTCTGCTAGGGTAGAGAACTTGTCTGTTTCTTTAATGGCCAAGAAGTGTGCAGACTTAGTTAAGCGATCCACTATCACCCAAATGGTGTCATTTCCGCGCTGAGACCTAGGCAGGCTAGTAACGAAATCCATGGAAATCTGCTCCCATTTCCATTGCGGGATCTCTGGCTGTTGGAGTAGGCCTGATGGTTTCTGATACTCAGCCTTGACTCTAGCGCAGGTTAAACACTTTCTGACATACGTTGCTATGTGAGCTTTCATGCCAGGCCACCAATAGGTAGCCCTCAAGTCGTGGTACATCTTATCTGAACCCGGATGTACTGAGTAACGGGACTTGTGGGCTTCATCCATCACAAGGTCACTCAAATTTCCATAAAGCGGAACCCATATGCGTCCGGCTACGTAGTAGGCACCGTCTTCTTTTTGTTCCAATCGTTGTCTCGATCCTCGCAGGGACTCAGCCCTGATGTTCTCAGCTTTCAATGCTTCCACCTGAGCATTCCGAATCTGATTAGGGAGGTTCGAGTGGATAGTGAGCTGTAAGGCACGAACACGCTTGGGTTTGGTCTCCTTTCTGCTGAGGGCATCGGCCACCACATTAGCCTTGCCTGGGTGATATTTGATTGCACACTCGTAGTCATTTAGGAGTTCGACCCATCGGCGTTGCCGCATATTCAACTCCTTTTGTCCCATTATGTGCTGGAGACTCTTGTGATCAGTGTAAATCGTGCACTTGGTGCCGTACAAGTAGTGTCTCCAAAGCTTGAGCGCGAAGACCACAGCTCCAAATTCTAAGTCGTGCGTCGTATAGTTCCGTTCGTGGACCTTGAGTTGTCGCGAGGCGTAAGCAATAACTTTCTCGCGTTGCATCAATACGCAGCCAAGTCCTTGAATAGAAGCGTCGCAGTAAACGACAAAGTCGTCGGTACCTTCAGGTAAGGAAAGAATAGGAGCACTACAAAGATTCTTCTTTAGTTCCTGGAAGGCAGATTCCTGAGCATTACTCCATTTGTAAGCAACACCCTTCTGAGTGAGTGTCGTAAGTGGTTGAGCGATCTTAGAGAATCCCTTGATAAATCTTCGATAGTATCCCGCCAATCCCAAGAATTGGCGAACTTCGGTCGGAGTCTTAGGCACAGGCCAATTCTTGATGGATTCAATCTTAGCAGGGTCAACATGAATCCCTTCCTGATTGACGATGTGCCCAAGGAAATGAACTTCTCTAAGCCAGAAATCACATTTCGAGAATTTGGCGTACAGTTGCTCATTGCGAAGAAGTTCGAGAATAAGACGTAGGTGTTGTTCATGCTCCTCTTGGCTCTTCGAGTAGATTAGGATATCGTCGATGAACACAATTACGAACTTATCGAGGTAGGGTTTGCATACTCGGTTCATGAGATCCATGAAGATTGCTGGTGCGTTGGTCATTCCGAAAGGCATAACAAGGAATTCGTAGTGACCATAGCGGGTTCTGAAAGCAGTCTTAGAGATGTCCTCATCGCGGACTCTCAGCTGGTGATAACCCGATCGCAGATCGATCTTGGAATAATAGCTCGACCCTTGCAGCTGGTCGAACAGGTCGTCGATACGGGGAAGTGGATAACGATTCTTGATGGTAACCTTGTTAAGTTCGCGGTAGTCAATGCACATTCGGAATGAGCCATCTTTCTTTTTGACGAAGAGCACTGGGGCTCCCCAGGGTGATGAACTAGGACGGATAAAACCTTTGTCCAAAAGTTCTTGTAGCTGAGTAGAAAGCTCCTTGAGCTCCGCGGGGGCTAATCGATAAGGTGCACGAGCTATAGGTGCTGCTCCGGGAGCTAGCTCGATTTGAAATTCGACCTGACGGTGAGGAGGGAGTCCAGGTAGTTCTTCCGGGAATACCTCGGGATAGTCACGTACCACTGGAAAATCTTCAATCCTGTTTTCCATTTTCTGTGTGTCGGTAATGAGTGCTAAGATAGCGGTGTGCCCTTTTCGTAGGTACTTCTGGGCCTTTAAGAATGAGATGATGCCTGTGACTTCTCCGCTCTTGTCGCCTTGAACTATAAGGGGTTTGCCTGGGGGACGGGGAATACGAATAGCTTTCTCCTGGCAGAGGATTTCAGCTCGATGTTTGGATAACCAATCCATACCAATAATGACGTCGAAGCTTCCAAGAACGATGGGGAAAAGATCGATACAGAAGGTCTGACCAGACAATTCTAATTTGCAGTCACGAATTATGTGTGAGGCCTCGAGGTTTCTACCATTAGCTATTTCAACGGTGTGCTTAGAGCTTAGCGGCGTAAGAGTGAGCTTAAGTTTCTTACTAATACGTAGGGATACATAACTAGCATCTGCTCCGGAATCAAATAGCATGGAAACATAACGATCATTAAGTAGGAACTTACCCGCTACAACGTTGGGGTCATTCCTTGCTTCCCCAGCTCCAATCACAAAAGCTTTTCCTCTAGCACTATTTCCAGCGTTGTTGTTATTGTTCCCAGCACCCTGATTGTTGTTGTTTTGATTCAGTTCAGGGCAATCCTTTCGCATGTGCCCCATTGCTCCACACTTGAAGCATCCACGGTTGTTTCCTTGTTGCTGCTGTTGCTGTGGTGGTTGCTGATTCTGCCTAGCGGGGAACTGGCTTCGGCAGTCTTTGGCTTCATGCCCCATCTTGTTGCATCGCTGACACTGACCTTTTCCACATGGCCCACTGTGATGTCGGTTACATTTGTTACACTTAGGGTGGTTTCCTCGATAGCCACCCTGTTGCTGAGGGCCCTTGTTGCTTTCAGTCTTCCTTTGTTGAACTGGGGCCTGAGTGGGGTTAGCATCCTTTCCCTGACTTCCATCCCACTTTCGCTTGTTATCGCCAGAAGTTCCAGCAGTAGCACCAATCCTCTTGGGCAGCTTGCCCTCTTCCACAGCCTGATTGGTGAGTTTGTGAGCAAGACGAACCACGGGCTGTATGGTATTGAGGTTGGCTGAGGTCACATGACTTCTGATTTCAGGGACCAAGCCTTTGATGTACAATTCGACCCTTCGATACATAGGTTGGGACATGTTTGGGCAAAGTGCAGCATAGTCGTTGGACTGCTTGGTGTAGGTCTCAATCTCTGATCCGACCATCTTGAGCGCATAGTACTCGTTCTCGAGCTTGTGGATGTCATCCCTGTGACAGTACTCCTCTTTGATCATGTCCTTGAAATCTTCCCATGCCGTAGCATTAGCAGTTTCCAGACCAAGCATCTGAATCTGTGCTTTCCACCATGAAAGCGCGTTTCCTTCAAGCGTACCAGTTGCGTACTTAACCCAGTTAGCAGGGGGACACTCGCAGACAGCAAAGACAGCTTCGGCCTTTTCAATCCAGTGCAGGAGGCCTATGGCACCCTCAGTGCCGTTGAAAGGGAGAGGCTTGCCATCCATGAAGGTTTTGAAAGTGCAAACACGTGGTTGCGCAGGCGCAGGCTGACCTGTTGTGAGAAATGGAGCGAATAGGTTTAGGGGTGAAAAGATGATGTGGGGGTAGGATCTAGACATCCTATAGCAACGAGTTTACCTCCAGGGTGAGCTGCGAAAGCTGCAGCCACCGTGTTGAGCAAGTTGGCGAATTGAGCCTAAGTCATGTTAACGCTTCCTCTTCCGCGTCCACTCATTGTCTTCATAGCCAGAAAACACAGTATGAGTGTAATGTTGTAACGTAGCGAGAATGAGGTAGAAGAGAAATGTGTATCTATCTAATTAGGCATACTAGTATGTATAGTAGAGCAGTCAATATAAGGTAAACAAGCAAGTAAACACAAGTCCGAGCTACGAGGTCTAATATGCCGAGTCTTGCCCTTGGAGTGTAGTGTCGTCACGAGTCACGGGTTATAGTCTGGTTTTTCTCAAAAAGACTCTTCTTTTTAAAACCAAGTTCACTATAACCAATGGCTCTGATACCAATCTGTCACACCCCCAAATTCCACCTGCGGAGTACCGTCCGCTTGAGGGCGTGACCGACCAGGATCCAGCCACCAATTATACTGAGCATTGGATAATAGTAAGGATGATCACCAACCATAATGGTTAGTAAACACCATAGTTTAAAGTTCAAGTGTTTAGGTTCAAATAACAGTTAAGTAAGTAGCGGAAGCATAAATAAAACAGTTTTAAACATGGTTCATAGTTCATGTTTATTTAACACCCAACACGCGGGTTTAGACGAACACTACACATTCCCCAAGTAGCAGCTCCTCAGTCACTGGTTACCTGCAAAGCATGCAGTAAGGGGTCAACAATAATGCTGAGTGAGTTCACTAGTTGTCCAGTTTTAATTACCAAAAACTTGTTTCACCAGTTAATTTATCCGTTTATACATGCCATGGGGAGCTACCCCAAAAGTTAGCAACTAAACTGTTTTTCCAATACCGAACACTAGGTGACCGTTGCGTATCCGCAAGAGTGCCCCGATGTCAATGTTCTATCATCATTGACGGATGCCTGAGTACATTAGTTCACGACCGATCCCATACCTTGGCACGGTGTGAGGTTGGTAAGACCTAAATAGCGCTATCAACTAATAACCCGTTCGCCTGGCCCCGGCGACTAATCGGTATTAAGTAGTAGGGACTTTAAGTGATAGAGTTTCGTTTAGTGCCGTTTGTTGCAATCCGTATAAACAGTAATTAACTAAAAGGTTCCCAATAACAAGGGAAGAAAAGTAAGTTGTATCCCTTACGAGGGGATAGTGTTGTTTTCAGTTCCGTTTCCCAAACCACCGGGAATACATGCTTTAGGTTGTGAACTCACCTTGGGTTGCTCGGTAGATTAATTACCCGGTTGATCACGTTGGTCACCACGTCCTAGCATGGTTACCAATATAGGTCAAGTTGGGGTACAAGTAAACACGTATAATCTACACATAACTAACACATAGCATGCACAACATATAATTATCCAATAGGTCATTGGGCCCGTCTAAGTTCTTTAACAGCAACAGTTAACAGTTAACACGTAGCCCACCTAAACAGTAACAAGCATGTGCAGTTAATACACTTGGGCCCAATAACTAACAGCCCAGTCGAGAACACACAGTTGCGAGTCGCAACCGGAGGTTGCGGCTTGTCATGCCTTGGTTGCGGGTCGCAACCGGTGTTTCGACTTGTCATGATTTGGTTGCGAGTCGCAACCGGAGGTTTCGAGTTGTCGTGATCTGGTTACGAGTCGCAACCGCCGCAGTTTCGAGTTGTCATGTTTTGGTTGCGAGTCGCAACCGGGGGTTGCGAGTCGCAACCTCGGATACGTGCACAAGAATCCTTCTAGAACCTCTGATGTACTAACCAATGAGATTTCAATTTCATGAGATTTTGTACTAACCAACCAGAATGCTTAAAACATGTTTCTTTGTCTAATATCAAATGAAAATGGATCAAACAGTAGGTTTTTCAAATATTCATTCCATCTTCAAACAGTTCATCATATATTCATGCATATTCAACATATAATCAACATATCCTTTATGAACTATAGTATGAATAACAAATAGAAACACATCAACAACTACTCCGATTTCCACATGTGTGCAACCGTTTTATCAAGCATTTGATTTCTTAGCCTAAGAGCATATAATCCGATTAGTCATGAACACTAAGCAACCAAATCTCATGATCATCAACAACTCATGGTTTAAACCACATTCAAACACAAGATAACACTAACTCATTATGTAATTTATCCGAAATCAAGACATGTTAACCGATAATCCTCATTATATTCATACAAATCATCTAACAAGTATGCATATCATCTTCTATATAAGAAACACCTTCATTACATAGAAACAACAACCATCTTCATGAATTATCAACCTAAAGAAAACACTAACCGATAGAGAAGAAAACACCAAGTCGAGAAGGAGGATGAGGATTCGAAGTATCCGGGAGATGATTACGAGCTTGACCGAGTCTTGATGCTTCCGGCTTGAATCCGAGAGAAGGGGAGAGAGATTTGGTGGTGGTGTTCTTGAGTTTTAGTGAGAAAAGAGTGTGAAAGGGAGTGTGAATGGTGGGAGTGTCAAATGAGAGAAGGAGGGCTTGGGCATGGGTTTTATACTCGGTTTGGGTGGTGCACCCAACAATGGGTTTCGAGATGTGCATGGCCCAACCGGCCCAAATCGTTTCTTGTTTACTCGAGACCGAGTGGTCTCGAGTCGGGTTCGGTTCACACATATACTCATATATACATAATACATACACATAATTTAATACAAGGATCACATAGCACGCCAAAATAATTCATAAGCTTTCATTTAATATTATATATATGTACGCACATACATTCATTTAAGGACGACAGTTGGCTCGGGAAAACCCGAAGTGTCACACATACGATTGGTAAACATACTACATGCTCATAAAATAGCTTCAAATGCCAAACATTACATAACCGAAATCATAGTTTTAGTGTTTACATCACAAGACAGCATTTTGTCTGAAAAGTTACAACTTATTCAATAATAAACATAAACGACATCCACGAGCATGAGTAAGACCGCGCGCACATCCATCCTAGTTACCTGAAATACATGTGAGTTTTTGGAAAAACGTCAACATAATGTTGGTGTGAATCCATGCAGTATTTGTATTTCACGTTTGTATACTTTGTATGAAAACATGGTATGTATTTCGTATAAATCACGTATTTTTGTATCTCATGTAAGTCAAGTATGTATGTATCTTGTACAACTCAAGTATTCCAGTATAAATCAAGTAATCTTGTATGTATTAAGGTTGTTAATCGGTTGCAAGGCCATTAACATGTGACACGACATAGGAAGCAACCAAACCTTAGGCATTTTTCTAGTTGGCATATTCTGAGACACAAAAGCACTGCTTGGTACTCGCTCTCACCAAGAGTGTGGCTGCCCGGCATCCGTTAGATCTAACCTTTTGTTTTGCGGTCTAGGTATATTGTTGATTAATGGTGCTTATGGTACCCTATTCGTGACACGATTTCTCGTATCATGTATCATTTCTTGTATCATTTCTCATATCATTTCTTGTATCACAACTTTGCGTTCCTTGCGTCGTAAACTTCACCGGGTTTGCTTAATTAACGTCGTGACCTATACGTGTTTTCTTAACGTTAGTCACTAGACTTGTATCGCACAAGTACAAGTCACTATCTTTTGTATACGTATTCTGGTGTTAAAAATAATTTATATTTTTAACTATGTGTCTTACTTATATTATTTTCTCAAAAATAAATATAAGTTTCTTGTATTTTGCACTTTGCACCCGAATTATGTATCTTGTTTTGTTGTATGTGTATTTTTGTATTTTCACTTCTCAAGAGTATTTAGTGTATTTTCAAGTCCTAACACACTATCCCGTATAATACACACTACATATACTTAGCACAAAATTTGGTGATCAATAAATATATATATTTTTCTCAAAATATACATACTTAATATCAATTTTTAATCTTGAAGAAATCATCATTCCTTATCACAAAAATTAGGGAAACCTTGGTAAATTTTCTAGACACGTTTTTAAGGAATAAGTTTCCCGAAACTTATATTTTTCTAAGTGTCAAAATTCTATCGAAATTTTGACAGAGTTTCCCCTAAAAATGGAGGTTTCCCATGTTTTCAAAACATGTGTTTATTTTCTTTTAAAATCATCATCAACGCCAACAATTAGTCTTTACACAATTTTTACATCACCAAGAGCAAAAATATATATATTACACACTAATCATGAACTTGAGATATCCCGGAAACGCGTAGTAACTTAGTGAAGCTTTTAGTAAACTTAGTTACCTTCCGAAGTGTAGTTATTCCTTTAAAAATCACTTTCTTAAACGAGTTACGTGTTTACAACTTGTAAACAATATTTACAAAAATTAACTTCTTGAACTCTTCTTATAAATAAATGTTCTTACATTTATTTTATTTCTAAAAATAATGTAAGTATATGTAAAGTCATGATTTTTCCAAAACCGCTTCTCTAACTTGGTTTCTTTACAAAAATCTTGTGTCACTCTTTGATTTACAAGATCATCCATCAACTTATTCACTTATCTTTTAGGAAAAATCATTTTTATTCAAGTTCATGATCAAACTAGAAGGTGGTTATTTTCATATATCTCATAACCACTTTCTACTCTTGTTAAATCTTGGTTCTAAACATTATTTAACAAGATTCTCATGGTGATTACATCATACAACCAAAAATCATCACAAAATTAACAACATACTCATGACAACATCAAACTAGTAGTATTTTACTTTCATGTTAAACTTTTATGTAAAGCTTCATGTAAGGTTTCATGTTCATCTCATTGTTCTTGTTACTTTAGTGTCTTGAACATATTAAACATACTACAATTTTTAGCCATAAAAATATGATGAACAAAGGTTTACAAGAACTTACTACTAGCACAATGGCTAGGGTAGAATCTAGTGAAGATGATGAGAAAAGATGATGGAAAAAGCAAGAACAAAGCCCTTTTTAAGCTCCACAAGTTTGCACTTCCTTGAATCACCTTAGATGTTTGAATGGAACTCAAAGATGGATGAATGTGGTGGACTTGGGGTGGTGATGGTGGCGGTTTGGGGGTGAGCCGAAAGAGAGAGAAGAGAGTGAAAGTGTGGATGTGATCTTGTGAATGATGGTGATATCTAGAGCTCCATACTTATAAATCATGTTCTCATCTTTTGGTCCCCTCTACAAGTAATATCTAATAAACAAATGGGATTAAATCTAGTAAAAGATTATGTAGTATGGTGAGAATGTTGGGTGGGTCCTACTTGGGACTGAAATCGGTTGGGGGGGGGGGGGGTTTGGTTGCAAGATTTGTAACTAATGTGTAATGGTAAGTTAGATCTTAAGTATGAACTCCCTTATGTTAGTTTGTTGTTTTTTAGTGGGTGTTAGGGTGTTCGGGGATCACGACTAGCCAAGAAATAAGTAATCAATGTGTTTGGCAAAAAATTAGTGTCCCGGGTAATGTCCGGTCATTCGGTTGGATACCGTTCCGTTAAAGTGTTTAACTCGTCCGTAAAGTGTCTTTTATGTACCCTTTTGTACCCCTTCAATTCCCGACACTTAGGGAAATATTCTGGACGATAAAACGTAAATTTTGCATAATATTTTGGGGTTAAAAAGCTGATTATAGCTGAATTTAGTAAAATTCTGCACTTAAAGTGCGTTTCGGGTGCTTTTTAGTGCGTATTTTAGTCTCCAGAAAGTCTATATGTTAACCCTTGTAAGTTCTCTTGGGTTTTAATGCATTCTTGTCATTGGACCTACACCTAGGCTCCAATTTTATTGTCTGACTGCTTTCTGCAGAGTTGTTGGCATATTGTGTCTTACCGGTGAGTTTACTAGTATTTCTGACGCAACGCTCTCGTCAATGCATAAAGCAAATTTTGTAGTATAAAACGTGCATGAATTCACTTGTATAATATGTAATCAGATAATGTTGACATTAAAGCACATATTTGCAGTCATTAAATAATAATTAAAGTGTACGGAACTTACCGGTTTGTGCCAGTTGTCACAGTCTCCCCCCGTTAAAAGAATTTCGTCTTGAAATTCAGGCTGAACTAACTCTCGCAAGAGTCTTCTTGAACAGGTGGGGGTACTTTTCTTTAAACTGGTCTTCACGTTCCCACGTGTACTTGGGTCCGTGCTTAGAGTTCCAACGTACTTTGACAAGTTTCACACTGCTCCTCCTAGTCTTGTTGACTTTCCAGTCGGTAACCTCAACGGGTTGTTCTGTAAATCAGAGGGCATCATCAATATGCACTTCATCCGCAGGGATGATCACGTTTTCTTGTGTTGGACTCTTCTTGAGGTTGGATACATGAAACGTATCATGTACTCCATTAAGTTCTTCCGGTAACTCCAACTTGTATGCCACGGTACCAATTCTTTCTAGAATCTTGAATGGTCTGATGTATCGTGGATTCAGCTTTCCACGTTTTCCAAATCTGACTACGCCCTTCCAAGGTGAGATCTTCAACAAAACTTTGTCTCCAACCTCGAACTGTAATGGTTTTCGTCTTTGATCAGCGTAACTCTTTTGTCGATCTCGAGCCGCCTTAATGCGCTCTCGGATCTGCATAATCTTGTCGGTTGTCTCTTGTACAAGTTCAGGACCAACCATACGTTTATCTCCAGCGTTTGCCCAACATAAGGGCGATCGGCACTTGCGGCCATACAGAGCTTCGAACGGTGCGGCTTTTATACTTGTATGATAACTGTTATTGTAGGAAAACTCAACTAAAGGTAGATGAGTATCCCAACTACCGCCTAGGTCCATGACACATGCGCGAAGCATATCTTCTAGCGTTTGTATAGTCCGTTCGCTCTGACCGTCTGTTTGTGGATGGAATGTCGTGCTTAGATCTAATTGAGATCCAAAGGCTTCCTGAAATGATTGCCAGATTCTTGAGACAAAGCGTCCATCTCTGTCTAAAATAATTTAGATTGGCACTCCATGACGTGCCACAATTTCTTTTAAGTATATCTCAGCAAGCTTTCCAGTGCTGTCTTTTTATCGGATCGGTAGGAAGTGCGCAGACTTCGTTAACCGATCTACTATTACCCATATCATATCGTGCCCTCTCGGGGTCCTGGGTAGTTTTGTTATGAAGTCCATCGAGATTTGCTCCCACTTCCACATGGGTATCTCTGGTTGTTGTAGTAGGCCGGACGGTTTCTGATATTCAGCCTTAACCTTGGCACAGGTTAGGCATTTTCCAACATAAACAGCAACATCGCTTTTGAGTCTCGGCCACCAATAGTATTCTTTTAACTCTTGATACATTTTGTCCGATCCTGGATGGATCGAGTATCTCGATTTGTGGGCTTCATTAAGGATGACTTCTCGCATACCGCCATAGAGCGGAACCCAAATACGTTTCTTAAAGTATAATGTGACAACTAGCACCAAACCGGTAATTTCCGTACACTTTAATTATTATATAATGACTGCAATTATGTGCTTAAATGTCAACATTGTCTGATTACATGCTATACTTGTGAATTCATGCACGTTTTGTACTACGAATATTGCTTTATGCATTAACAAGAGCGTTGCGTCAGAAATACTAGTAAACTCACCGGTAAAACACAATATGTCAACCACTCTGCAGAAAAGCAGTCAGACATTAGAACTGAGGCCTAGGTCATGACAAGAATACATTAAAACCCAAGAGTACATACAAGGGTTAACACATAGACATTCCGGAACTAAAATAAGCACCCGAAACGCACTTTAAGTGCAGAATTTTAATAAATTCAGCTCAAATCAGCTTTTAAACATGTAAATATCATGCAGAAATTTTGTTTTATCATCCAGAATACTTCCCTAAGTGTTGGGAATTAAAAGGGTTACAAAAGAATACTTAAAGGACACTAAACGGTGCAATTTAGCACTTTAACGAGCCGGTATTTAACCGAACAACCGGACATTACCCGGAACGTCAAAATATTATTAGATGCATTATTTTAACATTACCAAGCTAGTTATCACTCATGAACGTCATATTACATCCCTAAACACATAAACACACTTAAACTCTAAACTAACACATAAATCCTAACTAGAATAACTAACCAAGACTTGAAATCAAACTAACACACCCCCCCCCCCCCCATGACCGGTTAGGGGACATGTACCCCACTCCTTGATTTTATTTGATTAGTTTAATGGATTGTGTTGGTCCTTTTTAGACATATAAACCTTGGGTTAAAGATTGTAAATGGTTATAAGTATAACCTTGTGAACATTGGCCTTCATTTCTCATTCCATACTCAACACCCAACTTTCTTCTTCCTTTCTTTCTTCCTCTCGGCTGCAAGAAGCAACAACAACATCACCATTGTTCAACCATCCTCCATACACTCCAAGCACATACCAAGGTGTTAGAAGGTGCATAAGGAAGCTAAGAGCTTTCGGAAGTTCAAGAACCTTCTTCGTTTGCTATTAACCACTTGTTTTCTTCACTTGATCATCCCTAGCCTTGTGCTTGTGGTAAGAACTTTGATCTTGCTATTTTACATCTATTCTAAGTGGTTAATGATGAATCATGTTCAAAAACATCAAGAACACTAATGAATCATAAGAAGTAAACTTGAACATAAGCTTTAAATATGAAGAGATCATGTTGTTTAGTGTTGATATACTTGTTGATGGTTGATGGTTTGTAGAAATGATGTTGATCATCATGTAGTCTTGCTAGATCATGATTAAAAACATAATATAGCAAGATGAGAGGATGAACATGTTAGTGCATTCATCTGTCGACTTCGTCTTATATCGAGTCTCGGGTTCGTTGTGGATCTGATCAAGCTGGATGTCATCTTATACAATGATGACATCATCAAGATGACATCATCATTGCATCATTACACAAGAGACAAAACAGATTGTAGATATTTGTTGACTTTCGCTTGAAATCAGAATGTTAGTTTGTAGGTTTCGCTTGAAGATTATATATGTAGGTTTCGCTTGAAAGATAGATTAGAGGTTTCGTCGTTTGTTTTGATTTTTTCGTTTGTCTACTAGTTAGTCATTATCATGATTGTAGTAGGCTAGATTGAGGTGGTAACTTGGTTTGTTTGCTTTTTGTGTTTACATATATGGGGCATGTCCTGTATATGAACTAGTGGGGAACTCATCCTCATTACTTGTACTTCATTGGCGGTTGTCTATAATAGAATCACCGGGGTAACCCTTTACCCAAAAAAAATAGATTAGAGGTTTCGCTTGAACCAAAGTGTGTAGGTTCAAGCGAAAGTCTGAGTCCTATATATAGGTGGTTCATGCATTTCATTTGTAACAGTCCTTGTATTCCATACCGAAGTGCTGCCGGTGTGAAGATTGATTGTAAACGATATTATATCAATCAAATCAGTGTTTAAAGTGATAAGCAAGCTGTTTCGACATCAGTTTCTTATTTTCCACATCTGAAACTGATAAAATCTCTTCTGAACGACTCGTTTGGGTCACAAACCGATCCTACAAGTGGTATCAGAGCTCAGGAGGAAGAGATTTTGTAAAAACAGCCTGTTTTCGTCACTTTTTCTGATTTCTACACCATTCTTTTCAAAATTAAAATTTTTTTACGGTTAAAAACGGCTCAAATTCACATATCTTGTGCGTAATCATGTATTAATGAATCCTGGAAAGTTTCAGCTCTAAAATCAACTTAAAAACTGGTTATAATCATCTGCTCGCTTGAAATCTGTTCGATTTTGCTGACGTCATCAACTGTTCAAGCGAATGTAACACTGTGTGTTCTCTTGAATCTGGCTCTCGCTTGAAAAAAAACACACCGCTTGAAAAGGAAGTTCATCGATTTGTGTGAAACATTATAGAAGGTTGTCAGTTTGCATGTGAATTCATGTGGTTGTATGTCAGTCGAATGTGATCTTGGTGCACTAAATTTGATAAAGTGTCTCGGTTCTACAAGTGGAAAAGAATTCACATGTTTTGTCATTGGGAAGTGATCCATATCACGTGAATTGCTGGATACTTGTATTGAATTAAAATAGTTCTCGGTCCATTAATTTAATGCTTTTGTGATATTACATCGACCCATGTGATAATTCTCAATACATTGAAAGTTATTTCGATAAAGTGAGGTCCAATGAGAGCATAAATCACCGGACCATGTGATTGAAATCAGTGTCCACTTATTGCGAGGCCCAATCATATTTGGTTACTTTGTGATCTAAAACAAGCAATCGATTATTGCATGTGATCTTATCTGATAGGCCCAATGCATGTTTGATTATCATCGGCCCAATCATTGCTTAGTGCAACCCACTTCATACTTGGAACAATTGAAAGTGTGTTTTGAGTGAAATTTGTCGGGACTTTTTGAAAAATGGAAGAGATCTTTGATGAAAAAGAAAATCATGATCTTGTAAGGATAAATGATTGGTATCGAGGGTATTTCAGTAGTCATTATCAAGATTTGTCCAAGAATGTTTGGATTAACCGGTTCGATTGTTTTCTGTGTAAGAAAGATGAAAAATTAGATGATCTGGAGAAGCGATTTGATCGTTTGATTGACCATTTGAAAGAAAACAAGATAATGATATCAGAAGCTGAAATAGTATCAAAGTTTGCTAATGGATTACCAGCTGAATGGGATGATTTTTTGGAAAATCTAAGAAAGAATTCTAGTTTTTCAAAATTATCTTTAAGTAAATTCATCAGTAAACTTACAACACATATGAATGATAATGAAGAGAAAAAGAAAGGGTTGTTGAATAGGATAGAAAATAATTTGAAAAAATTAAGTTTGGATGTGGTTGTAGAACTGAACCAAAGAGTCTGTGTGTGTCTTAGTGCAAAAGATGTTATGAAAAACATGTTACTTACAAGATATAAAACCCATTTTATATGTAAAACCCAATCCTCGGATCCATATACGAACATGCATGCTATCAAAAATAAAACACAACCATAGAGTGTTTAGAATACTACCTTCCAAGGAGTAAAGGACATGAAGATGATGATGCTTCTTGAACGGTTGCCTTCAAGTGTAGAAGACCTCAAGCTTGTATACCCCAAGCCTTCCAACACACTCCTTGTGTTTAGCTAGGATTTCTACACTTATGAACTCACTATTGAAACCCTCTTGAAGCCATCATATGGCCGAAAATATGAGAGGAGATGGTGGAGTTCTTGCACTTGATTTATGAACTTGAAAAAGCCTACTAGATCAACCATACATGACCCGATTGTTAGAGAGTCTTACACTTGATTTCTCAACTTGAAAAACTCTCTTGGATGGACATGTTATGGCCGAAAATATTCAGCCATTTTTCTCCTACTTCTTCAAGTTTTTTATTTTCTTTCTTCATCCAAAATGAATTATAAAAGACATGAGAGATTTGCCACCCACATTGCCCAATAGGAGATCATCTAACACATGCATTTGCATGCAATGTGATTGGCCAAAGAACTTAGGGAAGACCATCCAATCAAAATGCATGCAACTATGACAACATGCATGGAACCTCATTGGACAAGAATTTTTGGGAAGACCCCATGGGGGGGGGGGGGTGGCGGCCTAGATTTTTATAAAAAAAAATTTCAAATTTCTTTTATAAAATAATTTAAGTCTTGATTAATTTTATAACTTTTATAAAATTATAACATCATATGTTATAAGACTTATATAACTTTTTATCATGTTATTTAACCCATTAAATAACAAGATAAAATATTCTCTCAAAATAAATTATCCATATAATTTATTGGTTTGTCAAGTGCAATTATTTAGAAAACCAATTTCTAAATATTATAAGTGTTAATATTTATTTGTTTGATCATATCACAAATAAATAATATAAGTGTTTGTCTAGCTTGTTATTGGGTATGACTCGACTTGGATCATTACGTACTAGCCACATCAATTTAATATGTGTCTTGGGCATACAGAGTCCAACACGGGGACCCTTCGTAAGTATTCTTTCGTTCTTTTATTGCTTTTCGAGTCTGAAAGTCAAACTTTGTTTGACTTTCTGCGTTGACCAGTTTATGGTCAATGCGAAGTTCGTTTGAACTTCGCAACATGATTGTAATCACGATGGTTATAGTCCCTTGTGACTATGCCTAATGATTACCACGTTGTCTAGGGTCGTAAGGGTAAGCGATCTAATAAATCGCTTATACCTTCGAACCCGACCCATTTGGTCGATCATTAGGATCCGAGCAAACACATTAGGTGACCATAGTATATAGGGAATAACCCTCCAAGGTTATACCTTATGGTCGCTTCGTTTAAGTAGTTGTATGATAGGTAGTTTATATGCCTTAGGTAAATTACCAAAATACCCCTTTGATGCCAAAATTCGTTTTAAACATATGTAACATAACTTTTGACATCTAAACTGATTTGACAACCATATTAGACATGTTAAGGCGTATTTTACTTGTCATAGGACTGGTTAGGCGTTCCGAACGCGTTTTACGCGAACGACGCGTTAAAGTAGCATAAGCTACCTAAACGGATCGTAATGGGTCACAAACACTTAGGTTAAGTTTCGTTTTAGTATGTGGGCTTTGTTAAACCATGTTACACGAGTCTCCATACTCGTTTGGTTTACGAACCCTCATTCTATCCGATCCTCCGATTTAGGTCCGGTTTATTAACATAGTTACCTATATTAGGTGCCGTTTGATATCCGTGATCTCTAGCATTGTTTGGTTGTCACTCAAGGACTTCTGAGCAATCTCAAGTGAGTACATAGACCCCTCTTTTATTGTTTTCCAAACTGTTTTGGGGTGAAACACATGTGCCTACTTGTTACTTTCATGCTTTCCTGCTTTCACATCATATGCTTATTATGTTCAATAGTACACTTATAGTACATGATTTCATTGTGTTCATGCTATGTATGCCCATTGTGTGCGTATTTCGTACATTGTTTACATTACATTTCATGCTACGTATGCCCATTGTGTGCGTACTTAGTACATTGTTTTACATTACATTTCATGCTATGTATGCCCATTGTGTGCGTACTTAGTACATTGTTTCACATTACATTTCATGCTATGTATGTCCATTGTGTGCATACTTAGTACAGTTGTTTTCATAACATGTTTACATTTTGGTATGACATTTGGGTTGTTTACAATGGAACAATACATTCATTAACATTAGCTACACCGTTCGTTAGTAGGTAGTGGTACCATAGGAATTGATAACTCCCGTTCCTGAAATCCTGGGTTTGTTTGGATTGGAAGGAATGACCGAATTCGATATACATAACTAAGATAAACCTTTAATTTGTTTAAGGGTTTATCGCCACAGTCTCAAGGCTTGGATGTATGCATTTTCACAATACCGCATAAATGTTTGTATCAGTATAGCATGCATTTGTTCCACAAAACATAACTTTGATTTAAACTATGTTTTACATCAATACCTTGTTTTTGTGCATTTTACATATGGTTTAGTTGATATATTTCACTTACCATACATGATATTTTTGGGTAAACATTACATGATCTACATTAACATAAACATTTTGACATTGATATACACATTTAGTGGTTTACATTGGACATAGACTTTTCAATATGGTTTACACATTAACACATGACAATTCATTTATACATGAACAATTTACATTGATGGTTGGTTTGGGTAAATGATTCGAGTAACGAGGCGTGTGTAATATGATACAAGCATGGTGGATACGCCGCTGGTACTTCCTATAAATAAGTGTTTGTATGATATTTCATGTCGTAGCGTTACTTAAATCATTTCAATATTTGACATATTACATTTTACAAAAACAACTTATTTTCACAAGACATTGAGTTACAAAACAACTTATCTTATACAAACTTATTTTTACTTGGTCATTCATTTAACCTTACATTATTCTCTTATTTATACATATCATTGCTTTTTAATGATTTACAAAACAAAACAACTTACAAGGTTCATGACTGACTGTTATTAAACAATTTTTCCTAAACTTATAAGTCATGAACCCTATTTTCACAAAACCTATGTATCTCACAGGCATTTTTATGCTGACGTACCTATTTTCACATGTGTTTTCAGGAGCTTTCCCGTAGGATGATGATCGTCACACTAGGGCGGACCTGTGCCTTAGAGACATAAAATGAAGATAGACTTAGTTTAATTATGTTCTGAACTCTTTATTTCCTGTTTAAGAGAATGTAACTCTTATGTTTATAAATAAAATACAACTTTGAATGCCATGGTTATGAAACAATTAATTCTGTTACAACACTCCCCGACGTTTTCCGCCACGTTTTGTATGTTATACGTGGTCGGGGTGTGACAGAAGAGTTGGTATCAGAGCCAATGGTTATAGGGAATTAGGTTATTAGTAATGCTTTGACCTAGACTATAACCTTTCTAGGACCCTAACACAAGTTATCTTGTGTTTAGAATTTAAAACATGCACATCACCTATCCTTAGGTGATTATCAAAACAAGAACCCAATTTTTTCGAAACGATTTTTGAAAAACAATCATCTGTTTTTGGATGATTTATTACAAGGTTTAGAACCCTCTTTTGTAAGGTTTTGAACCCTTCCAGTTTGACTAAATTTTTGGCCTTGTGCCTTCAAATTTTCAAAATCTCGTCAACGTTTTGGGTTTTAAATAATGTGAACACGTGCAAACTGGAAGAGTGAATGCCTGTATTCTGGGTTTTCTGTCTAGGCAAGCACTTCGTATATATCTCATCAGACGCGAGACCAGTTGTGCTTACCTGGGAATTCTTGGGATGAGTGTTCACTTATAGGCGAGCATGTCTTCGTGATACATTATTTTTGATCCATTTACTTTGATTAGTCACTGTGTGTCGTTTGTTTGCTTGGTAATGCGGACGAATGACCACCATCTTTGCTTTTGTTGATTTTGTTTCATCTCATTCTCTTCATCCAATCATCTCACTCGTTTTTTTTTTTTTTTTGGGTAAAGGGTTACCCCGGTGATTCTATATATTCACAACCAAAAAAACACAAGTAGTGCAGATAGTCTACACTAGTTCAATCACAGGACATGCCCCATGAAAGTAAAACAACTAGAAAAAACAAAGAAAAACCACCGAAACGGAAAAAAACAACTAGACTAGCCTCTAGCGCAAAAATCAAAACTACTCAATCGGCTACCGTCTTCATGAATATCAGCGCCATTAATCCCCCAATCCCCTAGAAGCCTTTGCACATTGTCACAATTCTTCAGCTTCGCCCCCATCAATTTATAACGCACCTGTTGGATAATAGTGTCGACAATAGATTCCGGAGGACGCAACTCATTCTTAAATAGTCTAGCATTACGCTCATGCCATATGAAATAAGCCGTAGCCGCTACCAACAACCTTGCAACATAATTAGCCGCCGATTTAGACTTGGACCGAACTAGAAGCCAGTTAACCAGCCAGTTGAACAGAGTGGGATGCCAGGGACTGAATGAAAATTGCAGCTATCATCTCACTCGTTTCCTTTCATGTTTTCTTCTTTTAGAATGCCTCCTCGATGCGAAAACCAGATAGCGACTGCCGAACTGGCAGAAATTATTGCGCAGCAGATGGCTGCTCAATTCCCAAATCTCTTTGCTCAATGGCACCAAGCCAACAACAATAACAATGCTCCATGCAAATACAAGGATTTTAACTCGGCTAAACCACTCAAGTTTAGTGGTTCTGAAGGAGCGACTGGGCTTCTTCAATGGTTCGAGAGCATTGAGAATACTTTCCGCCACGTGCAGTGTCCGGATAATCGCAAGGTCGAGTTTTCTTCGAGCGTGTTTCAGAAGAGGTGTAACACCTGAGCCTCCACGGCCATCAAACAAATACCGAACCAATGAAATATTATATTTCATACTTGGGATTTGTAAAAATATGTGTATCATTTGCACATATCAATTCTTGTTCAATTTCAAACTCTAAATCGCTTTCTGGAAGGTTATACGCGCACTGATGCGTAAATATAACCAGTTTAATGCAACAAACACTCCGGAATAGTGACATAGGCTTAACATACCTTAAATAACCTTTACATAACTTAGAAATAAGTTTTGAAGGCTTTGGTATGGCAAAATCAAGTTTTTTTTTGCGAAAGTATGTCAATTTGAACTGTAACAGACATTCCGGAACATGACCATAAGTTAAACACACCATAAATATCCTTACATAGCTTAGAAATAGGCTTTAAGGGGTTCGGTGTGCTAAAATAAACTTTTGGGTCATTCAGGGACTAAAAGTGTCAAAAAGTGCACAAGTTTGCATTTTTTTTTTTGGGTAAAGGGTTACCCCGGTGATTCTATTAAAACAACCCGCAATTAAGTACAAGTAGTGAGAATGTGTTCCCCACTAGTTCATATACAGGACATGCCCCATATATGTAAACCAAAACAAACCAAACAACCTATGACACTCCATAACCTAGCCTACTATACATCATGAATCGATATCAAGTAGACACTACAAACCAAAAACAAAAATAACCCTCATCCTCCATCATCAAAGATGAAGTTGCCACAAACTGTTAGCCCCTTCACACGAACCAAAAAGAGACTATCCATTGGAAACCCTTGAAGTAGAGGTGCTTGCCCCTTATTTTTCCGGCTCCCGAACGCCCAACGTTTCATCATACACTACCTCAACGTCATCATCATCCGGATCTTGACTACTATGCTGCCCCATTGTTCTGTTTGTTCCAGAGTTAAGCGCACTAAAATGGTTGTAAGTCTGAATTGGACCTTTTCCACCCTTCATATTAGTAGATGAAGATGTATTCCCAACCATATTCCTGTAATTCAACGGTTTATATTCAAATTTTGGTTTTTGAGTATTAACCGGAACCCCACTTTTCCTACCCACTTTCCTATTTGTAACCTCAATGTAACCATCCCCATCTACTATAGGTGCTTTAGGTTGGGGTTTAGGAGTAGGGACAACCTGTTTAGGACAATCACCACTATCATGACCAAAGACACAACAATGAGCACATCTCGTAGGCGTCCACTCATACTCCACCTTAACTTTTTTCGTAACATAATTCTCACCATCCAAATCAGGAATAGCCATAGATATCACCTCCTTGAATCCATGCTCAGCTGAAACTTCAATAAGAGTCCTTGCAAAAGAACTCCTACCCCAATTTTCAGAACACATAGAAGCTGTATAAGAATCAAGCAACAAAGGAGAACCAATTTTTGAAGCCAACATGCTCAAACCATCATCAGTGTAAGCTGCAAGAGGAACATCATGCAATTTTACCCAAACTGCAACTTTCTTGATATCTTCCTTTCTAAGTGTAGTAGTGGGTGACCAAGTGTTGAGAAAAAGAGGTTTCTTCCGAATCAGCCAAGGACCCCCTTCAAGAACATTATTCATACCCTTGCTATCTTCAAACTTGAAGAAGAAAAACCCATTCGAATTCATCATAATTTTTTGAATACCATGTTTTTTCCAATTTGTTTTCACAAAATATTCAACAACCGGATACGCAATTCTATCCCCCAGGAAGTAACCATAAAGAGTATTAGATAATCTATCATTTACCTTGCGAATAGAATCAATCGGAAGTACTACATCCACTCCATCCAATGAGACATCTGATTTTAGTGAACGAAAGTTTATTTTAGGAGCTTTAGCATCCGAACCATTGGTATGACTAGCTGAATTTTCATCATTCAGAGTCTGATTTGAAACAACCCCCATCTTAGCACCTCCTTGCTCGGCCTGATTGTTTAGGATCACATCCGCATAGGATTGATGTTGGGTTTTAGCATTATCTCCCTGTTTCAGATTTTGAACTCGGGAAACAGGACTCACATCATTAAGTGGTAGCACAAAAGCTACCTTTCGTTTATCAAAAACCTTCGCATAATTCTGATTAGGAGAATCAGAACAGCCAATAGCGTGATCAGTATCATTCAGTGGTAGCATAAAACATACCTTCTTGTGCGGCAATTCAGAAACCCGATCAGCCATATGTAACGTTTGTCTTGGCTCAAATGGTTTCCCGTCAATATTCTTGATCTTTCTCGCAAACACATTTGAATTTTCTGCATTTTGATCATCCATACCGCAGCAACACAAACCCAACTATGCAGCCGCAACCCTAAATCAATTGATTTGCTGAAAGAAAATAAATCTGCCTAACCGATTTAAGCAATAATCAAAACAAGGGAATCGGACCTACTTATCGCCGACCAAAACCCTAAGATAAATGATTATGCAATCGGTCTTCAATTGGTATCACACAATCGTCGGAAGTAACACCTTAATCTGATCGACAACACCAAACTCAGATTGAAACCAAACCCTAAACACGGTATGGTCAGATTCGAATGTACTAATCTGATCAGATCAAGAAAACGAGAAACAGCACCAGTAGCGTATAAACCCTAAGCCGATCCTTCAAACAACCAAACCCTAAAGATAATAAAATCGAAACAAGATCAGGGACGGATTGAAGAACCTAAAGTTATGCAGAATCGCTCAGTTTTGCCCAGAATCGCCCAGAGCCCCCATCATAAGCTCTGCTAATACACTTAAAATGATTGTTTGCATGTCATCAAAAATCGAAACAGGACTCACATCATTAAGTGGTAGCACAAGTTTGCATTTTCGCGCATAACTTACGTTCTGAATACATCCGGACATCAAAAAATTTATGTAAGCATGACTATATTATGCTTTAGTGTTTGGCTTGCCAAAAATCCATTCGTCACGTCATTTGGATCGTTTTTCGCGCTTATGCGCATTCCGTCGTAATTAAGCGAACATCGCGTTCGTACGGCCAAACGAACCAACCTCCGGCATATTTTTGAGCATGTTTTGAGTTCCCTATACTTTAACTTCATTTTAGAGCCTTGAAATGAGGTTAACGGGGTTCAAACGCATCGAAAAAGGCCTAAAACACGTGCAGGGACCATTTCTGCCAACTTTGAAACATTGCTGAAACATGGGGCAGTGGCGTAGCGCGAGCCCTAAGGGCCTATGCAGTCGCGCTACGCGAGTGCCTTAACTGGACAGAAAACTCAGTTTTGCATTTTCGGGACCAGATTCGATGTATTAACAGTTGTTTAATTCACAACCACACATTCTAACTTGCTTAGTCAGCGGATAAGAACCAAATTTTAGTCACCACAACTTTCCAACACTTGTACGGATGCGATTAAGGCACGATATTCGACAAGCGATCTTAACGGTTCGGGTATTCCTATAAATACCCATCCACCCCCATTGCTAAAATCACTAGAATCTTGATCTTAGGAACTCTAAGTTGAAACCATTGTTTCATACCTGAGATTCTTGGATCGAGATTAGCATTCGGGGACCCTTCGTAAGTATTCTTTCGTTCTTTTATTGCTTTTCGAGTCTTTCGAGTCTGAAAGTCAAACTTTGTTTGACTTTCTACATTGACCAGTTATGGTCAATGCGAAGTTCGTTTGAACTTCGAACTTCGCAACGTGAGTGTAATCACGTTGGTTATAGTCCCTTGGGACTATGCCCACTGATTACCACGTTGTCTAGGGTCGTAGGGTAGGCGATCTAATAAATCGCCTATACCTTCGAACCCGACCCAGTTTGGTCGATCATTAGGATCCGACCAAATACATTAGGTGACCATAGTAGGTAGGGAATAACCTTCCGAGGTTATACCCTATGGTCACATCGTTTGAGTAGTTGTATGATAGGTAGTTTATATGCCTTAGGTAAATTACCAGAATACCCTTTTCATGTATAATTGGTAATTAAGCATATGTAACCTAAACTTTTGTCACATAACTGATTATGTAACATGTTTAGGCATATAACACTTGTCGTAGGACTAGTTAGGCGGTCCGAACGCGTTTCACGCGAACGACGCGTTAAAGTAGCATAAGCTACCTAAACGGGTCGTAATGGGTCGTAAGCACTTAGGTTAAGTTTCATTTAGTATGTAGGCTTTGTTAAACCAAATAACACGAGTCTCTACACTCGTTGGTTTACAAACCCTAATACTACCCGATCTTCCGATCTAGGTCCGGTTAATTAACATAGTTACCTATATAGGTGCCGTTTGATATCCGCGATCTCTAGCATTGTTTGGTTGTTACTCAAGGACTACTGAGCAATCTCAAGTGAGTACATAGACCCCTCTTTTACTGTTTTCCAAACTGTTTTGGGGTGAAACACATGTGCCTACTTGTTACTTTCGTGCTTTCCTGTTTTCACATCATATACTTGCTATGTTCATTAGTACATTTATAGTACATGATTTCATGGTGTTCTATGCTTTGTATGATGACTTTGCATACTTAGTACATTGTTTTACATGATTTTCTACTTTGTATGATGACTTTGCATACTTAGTACATTGTTTTATACTGCATCTCTGTTGCATATGTTCCAGTAACATATGGACACATTGTTTTACAGCTCTACCCTGTATGTTTACTCTAGCATACTAGGTACATTATCTTCATAAAACATGCTTACATTTTGGTATGACATTTGGTTTGTTTAAACTATACTATACATTCATTAACACCGATCATGCCGTTCGTTAGTAGGTAGTGGTACCATAGGACTTGACAAATCCCGTTCCGGACATCCCAGGGAAAGGGTATGAAAGGAATGACCGAATCCGAATACATATTCTCTTGATAACTCACTTTTACATAGTTATCCGTCTGTCTCAAGGCTTGGATGTATGAATTTTCACAATACCGCATAAATGTTCATATTCAGTATAGCATGCATATATCTTACAAAACATAACTTTGATTTAAACCAAGTTTTACTTCAATACTTTGTTTTGTACATTTTTACTTATGGTTTAAGTAGTCTTATTTTTACTTACCATACATATCATTTTGGTTACACATTACTTGACTACTTTTGGACTATAAACATTTGACATGGTTTATACAAGGACTTTTGACTATTGGTTTAAACATAGACTTATTACATTGTTGGTTGGGTTTGATTAAGTAACGATGCGTGTGTAATATGATACAAGCATGGTGGATACGCCGCTGGTACTTCCTATATATAAGTGTTTGTATGGTATTACATATCGTAGCGTTATTTGAATCATTTCAGTTTGATACATATAACATTTTATACAAATAACATACTTTTCACAATACATTGTTTTACAAACAACTTAACTAATACAAACTCATTTTACATGGTTACTCATTTAACCATGCATTATTCTATTATTTATACTTATCATCTGAACTTATTGTTTTTCAAATGATTTACAAAACAAAGCAAATTACAAGGTTCATGACTAAACATTTTCTCAAACATAAGTCATGAAACCTATTTTCACAAAACCTATGTATCTCACAGGCATTTTTATGCTGACGTACCTATTTTCACATGTGTTTTTCAGGAGCTGTTGCATAAGATGATCAAGATACACATAGGCAGACTTGGGCTTTAGTGACAATAAAAGATGCAAGACTAGTTAATTATGTTGTATTTCTTTGTTTGTTAAGACATTGTAACACTTTTAATCAATAAAACGAAACTTCAATTGCCATGGATTTGAAACAATTAATTCTGTTACAACACTCCCCGATGTTTCCGCCACGTTTTGTATGTTCCACGTGGTCGGGGTGTGACAAGAGGGCTCTCACATGGTGGAACGGGGTTATGAGAGACCGAGGTGCAGAAGTTGCTCTAGCACAAACTTGGGCTGAACTTAGGGCCCTTATGATGAGGGAATTCTGTCCTCGCCATGAACAGCGAGCGTTGGAGAAAGAGTTTGATGACTTGAAGCAAGATAGTGGCGAGCACAGGGCATATACTGATAGGTTTGAGGAAGTGTGCTATGCCCAACAATGGTTTCCCCACTCGACAAGGCTATCGAAAGGTACATCGACGGCCTACCTGACTCAGTGCAAGACATCATTACTGGTAGTAACCCTGCCACACTCCGTCAGGCTATCGAGTTATCAGCGACATTGACTGAGTCACAGATTCGGAAGAATAAGTTACACAGGAAGGGTGACAAGGGCAAGAAACAGACATCTGACAAAGAAGATAGCAAGAAAGGTCAAAACAAGAATGGAAAGGATTCTGGTTCATCGAAAAGGGCAAGGAAGCGTAAGGCTTCCCAAAACTATGCTGTCACTGCCCAAGCTAACCAGGCAGCTCCCAACCAACCCGCACAGCCTCCAGCGAAGAAGCCGTATTCAGGGAATGCACCTTTGTGCAATAGATGCAACAGTCACCATCAGCCGCAACATCAGTGCCGTTTCTGTACTAACTGTGGGAAGTCAGGTCATCTTGTCGATGTTTGTCGGTTTGCTCAGAATCGGGCAGTTCAGAACCCGGCTTAACAAGTTGCTCAGCCTCCTGCTCAGCAACAGGGTCAAGCTGCACGACCACACTACCCACCAGGTGCTTGTTATAACTGTGGGGATCTGACCCACTACAGAAACCGGTGCCCAAGTCTAGCTAACCAGAATCAGAATCCAAATCAGAATCAGAATCAGGCTCAGGCTCGAGGGCGAGTCTTCAACATGAATGCCCAAGAGGCGCAGGCGGACGATAATGTGGTGAACGGTACGTTCTTTATTAATAATCAGCCTGCATCTGTTCTTTTTTATTCGGGTGCCGACAAGAGTTTTGTGTCATTGTCTTTTGAGCCAATGCTTCGTGTGTCTAGAACGAAACTAGGAAAACCATTGACAGTAGAAGTTGCTAGTGGTGAACCATTGTTCTTGATTCTGTTCTTCGCAACTGCCAGTTGAACCTTAACGACCATCTTTTTCCTATCAACCTCACGCCTATGCAACTTGGAAGCTTAGACGTCATTGTGGGTATGGACTGGTTATCCAAGCATCACGCAGAAGTAGTTTGTTTCGAGAAGATCGTTCGTGTGCCGCTTTCGACAGGCGAGATCCTACAGGTTCAAGGTGAGAAACCGTCTGGTGGTCTTAAGCTCATGTCTTGTTTTAAAGCTCGGAAGTATCTGCGAAAGAACTATGTGGCTTTCTTAGCACATGTTACAGCAGATAAAGGCAAGGGTAAGTCTGTTTTAGATATTCCTGTCGTTCGGGATTATTCTGAAGTTTTCCCTGAAGAGTTACCTGGTCTACCCCCAACACGCCAAGTCGAGTTCCGCATTGATCTCGTACCTGGTGCAAATCCTATTGCCAGAGCTCCATATCGTCTTGCACCATCTGAGATGCAAGAGTTGTCTAAGCAGCTTCAGGAGCTCTCTGACAAAGGCTTTATCCGTCCCAGCTTTTCACCTTGGGGTGCTCCCGTTCTTTTTGTCAAGAAGAAGGATGGATCCTTTAGGATGTGTATCGATTATCGTGAGCTTAACAAGCTTACCATCAAGAATCGATATCCCCTACCTCGCATAGATGATCTCTTTGATCAGTTACAGGGCGCTTCTTATTTTTCGAAGATTGATCTTCGTTCGGGGTATCATCAACTTCGGGTGCACGAAGAAGATATTCCCAAGACAGCGTTCCGTACTCGCTATGGGCATTATGAATTCACAGTCATGCCATTCGGTTTGACTAATGCTCCTGCTGTTTTCATGGACTTAATGAATAGGGTCTGCAAACCTTATTTGGATCAGTTCGTCATTGTTTTTATTGACGACATCTTGATTTATTCTAAGACGCGAGCTGATCATGAGCAACATCTTCGTCTTACTCTGGAACTCCTAAAGAAAGAGCAACTTTTCGCCAAATTCTCCAAGTGCGAATTTTGGCTTAAAGAAGTTCAATTCTTAGGACATATTATCAACGAACAAGGTATTCATGTAGATCCCTCCAAGATCCGTACGATTAAGGATTGGGATACGCCTACTACTCCTACGGGTTATTATCGCCGCTTCATAGAAAACTTCTCGAAGATTGCAGTTCCTCTAACTGCTCTAACTCAGAAGAACAAACCCTTTGATTGGGGATTCAAACAAGAGGAAGCTTTTCAAAACTTGAAGCAGAAGCTTTCCGACGCGCCTGTTCTATTATTCTAAGACGCGAGCTGATCATGAGCAACATCTTCGTCTTACTCTGGAACTCCTAAAGAAAGAGCAACTTTTCGCCAAATTCTCCAAGTGCGAATTTTGGCTTAAAGAAGTTCAATTCTTAGGACATATTATCAACGAACAAGGTATTCATGTAGATCCCTCCAAGATCAGTACGATTAAGGATTGGGATACGCCTACTACTCCTACTGAGGTTCGTTCCTTTCTTGGTCTAGCGGGTTATTATCGCCGCTTCATAGAAAATGTAACACCTGTGCCTTCACGGCCATCAAACAAATACCGAACCAATGAAATATTACATTTCATACTTGGGATTTGTAAAAATATGTGTATCATTAGCACATATCAATTTTTGTTCAACTCCAAACTCTAAATCGCTTTCTGGAAGGTTATACGCGCACCGATGCGTAAATATAACCAGTTTAATGCAACAAACACTCCGGAATAGTGACATAGGCTTAACATACCTTAAATAACCTTTACATAACTTAGAGATAAGTTTTAAAGGCTTTGGTATGGCTAAAAACAAGTTATTTCACTTACAGGGACTAAAGTTGACAAACTGCGAAAGTATGCCAATTTGAACTGTAACAGACATTCCGGAACATGACCATAAGTTAAACATACCATAAATATCCTTTACATAGCTTAGAAATAAGCTTTGAGGTGTTCGGTGTGCTAAAATAAACTTTTGGGTCATTCAGGGACTAAAAGTGTCAAAAAGTGCACAAGTTTGCATTTTCGCGCATAACTTACGTTCTGAATACATCCGGACATCCAAAAATTTATGTAAGCATGACTATATTATACTTTAGTGTTTGGCTTAAGAAAAATCCATTCGTCACGTCATTTGGATCGTTTTTCGCGCTTATGCGCATTCCGTCGTAATTAAGCGAACATCGCGTTCGTACGACCAAACGAACCAACACCCGGTATATTTTTGAGCATGTTTCATGTCCACAATGTTTAGGCAACATTTTAGGGCCTTAAAGTTGGCTTTACGGGCCTTAGAAGTGTCGGAAATGGGCTTAAACACGTGCAGGGACTGAAACTGTAAATTCTGAAACTATTGCTGATCTGTGCAGGCCAGGCGGCCCGCCTCAGTTTCTGTTATTCCTCACGCGGGCCGCGTCCGCTTTCTGGACCAGATTAACTGCATTTAACAGCAGATCCAGCTGTTTAATCCACACCCACACATTCTAACATGCTTAGTCAGCTGATAAGGATGGATTTTAGGCACCATAACTTTCCGACACTTGTACGGATACGATTAAGGCACGATATTCGACAAACGATCCTAACGGTTCGGGTATTCCTATAAATACCCATCCACCCCAACCTCATTTCTTACAAGAATTCTGATTTGAGAGCTCTAAGTTGAAACCTTTGTTTCATACCTGAGTTCTTGGATCGGGATTAGCATTCGGGGACCCTTCGTAAGTATCCTTTCGTTCTTTTATTGCTTTTCGAGTCTTTCGAGTCTGAAAGTCAAACTTTGTTTGACTTTCTACATTGACCAGTTATGGTCAATGCGAAGTTCGTTTGAACTTCGCAACGTGAGTGTAATCACGTTGGTTATAGTCCCTTGTGACTATGCCTACTGATTACCACGTTGTCTAGGGTCGTAGGGTAAGCGATCTAATAAATCGCTTATACCTCGAACCCGACCCATTTGGTCGATCATTAGGATCCGACCAAATACATTAGGTGACCATAGTAGGTAGGGAATAACCTTCCGAGGTTATACCCTATGGTCGCTTCGTTTAAGTAGTTGTATGATAGGTAGTTTATATGCCTTAGGTAAATTACCAGAATACCCTTTTCATGTATAATTGGTAATTAAGCATATGTAACCTAAACTTTTGTCACATAACTGATTATGTAACATGTTTAGGCATATAACACTTGTCATAGGACTAGTTAGACGGTCCGAACGCGTTTCACGCGCACGACGCGTTAAAGTAGCATAAGCTACCTTAATGGGTCGCGATGGGTCGAAAGCACTTAGGTTTGGTTTCATTGTAGTATATAGGCCTTGTTAAAACCATATCATATGAGTTCCAACACTCATTTGGTTTACCAAGCCTCATCCTATCCGATCTCCCGATTTAAGTCCGGTTTATTTATATAGTTTTAGATTGCCGACTGATTCCGTGCTCCCTCTAGCTTTGTTTGGTTGTTGTTCAAGACCTCCAAGCATTATCAGGCGAGTACATTATTCCCCTCTTTTACTGTTTTCAACTGTTTTGGGGTGACTCATATGTGCTAAATATCTTAACAATGATTTCAAGAACGATTACAATGGTTTCAAAAACAATTACAATGTAGTATCAAGAACGATAACAATAGTTTCAAGAACGATAACAATGATTTCAAGAACGATTACAATGGTTTCAAAAACAATTACAATGGTTTTAAGAACGATTTCAATAAAGTGAACGAACTTGTTGGTTGTAGTTACATAACCAATGACATTCATTAGCAATGATCAAGCCGACCAGTATTAGGTTATGGTACCATAGGATCTGACAAATCCCGTTATTCTCTATACCCATGGTTATGTGTGGATATTTTGGGTAACGACTGAATCTGTAATTATTAACTTACCCTTTGGTAAGGGTTTGTTAAGAACGAGAGCGAGTTGGAACGATGAACGCGTCAAGAAGGTTTGAATGTTATTAGAGAATCGACCATTAAGTAGTTTCACAATTAAAACAAGAACGATTTGAACGATTAAAACAAGAACGATTGGGTAAACATTTGGACATGATTTACATTTGATCATGCATTTCCACGAAACATAGTATTGATTTAAACCAAGTTTTACTTCAATACTTTGTTTTGTGAGTTTCACCTATGGTTTAGTTGATGCATTTCACTAGCCATACATATCATTTTGGTTACACATTACATGGTTTACATTTGACACAAACACTTTTGACATTGATTATACATGACATGATTTACATCTTAACACAAACATTTTGTTATATTATTCAATACATTTGACAATTTGTTTAAACATGGACATCTTACATTGGTGGTTTGTTTGGGTAAGTGATTTGAGTAACGGTGCGTGTGTAATATGATACAAGCATGGTGGATACGCCGCTGGTACTTCCTATATATAAGTGTTTGTATGGTAATACATATTGTAGCGTTATTTGAATCATTTCAGTTTGAGACATAGAACATTTTATACAAGTAACATACTTTTCACAAGACATTTATTTACAAACAACTTATCTTATACAAACTCATTTTACATGGTTATTCATTTAATCATGCATTATTCTCTTATTATACATATCACCTGAACTTATTATTTTTCAAATGATTTACAAAGACAAAGCAAATTACAAGGTTCATGACTAAACATTTTCTTAAACAGAAGTCATGAATCTTATTTTCACAAAACCTATGTACTCGCCAGCATTTCTTTGTTGACCTCGTTTTCACATATGTTTCAGGTATTGTTGAATGATATCGATTGATAAGATGCATGCTCACATAGGACTGGAAAAGGCCTTAGTGACTCAATAACAATGATAGATTATGTTTAAATTGTGTATTTAGATTTCCAAACGATGTAATTATTCAATGTTTAATAAAACGAAACACTTTTGATATCCATGGTTATGAAACATTAATTCTGTTGCAACACGCCCCGATGTTTCCGCCGCGATTTGTTGTTTTACGCGGTCGGGGTGTGACAGAAAAGATGGTATCAGAGCCAATGGTTATAGGGAATTAGGTTATTAGTAATGCTTTGACCTAGTCTATAACCTTCTTAGGACCCTAACGCGAGTTTACTTGCGTTTAGTCATAAAACAATACCGTCACCTATCCTTAGGCGACGACCACAACCAGAACAAAAATTTCAAAACCGCTTTGAAAACTAATCATCTGTTCTAGGATGATTGATTACAAGGTTTTGAACCCTCTATTGTAAGGTTTTGAACCCTCTGTTATATGGTTTTGAACCCCTTTGAATTTTCAAAATCTCTTCAAGGTTTTGGGTTTTAAATAATGTGAACACGTGCAAACTGGAAGGGTGAATGCCTGTATTCTGGGTTTTCTGTCTAGGCAAGCACTTCGTATATATCTCATCAGACGCGAGACCAGTTGTGCTTACCTGGGAATTCTTGGGATGAGTGTTCACTTATAGGCGAGCATGTCTTCGCGATACATTATTTTTGACCTATTTACTTTGATTAATCACCGAGGTCGTTTGTTGCTTTGTAGTAACAAACAAATGACCACTATCCTTGCTTTCATCAGATTTGTTTCATCTTATTCTTTTCGTCTAATTCTCTCTCTCGTTTCCTTTCATGTTTCCTCTTTTAGAATGCCTCCTCGACGCGAAAGCCAGTTAGAGACTGCCGAATTGGCAGAAATCATTGCGCAGCAAATGGCTGCTCAATTCCCAAACCTCTTTGCTCAATGGAACCAAGCCAACAACAACAACAATGTTCTATGCAAATACAAGGATTTTAACCAAGCTAAACCACTCAAGTTTAGTGGTTCTGAAGGAGCGACTGGGCTTCTTCAATGGTTCGAGAGCATTGAGAATACTTTCCGCCACGTGCAGTGTCCTGACAATCGCAAGGTCGAGTTTTCTTCGAGTGTGTTTTAGAAGAGGGCTCTCACATGGTGGAACGGGATTATGAGGGATCGTGTTGCAGAAGTTGCTCTAGCACAGACGTGGGCTGAACTTAGGGCCCTTATGATGAGGGAATTCTGTCCTCGTCATGAGCAACGAGCTTTGGAGAAGGAATTTGATGAGTTGAAGCAAGATAGTGGTGAGCACAGGGCGTATACTGATAGGTTTGAGGAGTTGAGTCTGCTTTGCCCGACAATGGTTACCCCACTTGACATAGCTATCGAAAGGTACATCGACGGCCTACCTGACTCGGTACAAGACATCCTTACTGGTAGTAGCCCTGCCACACTCCGTCAGGCGATCGAGTTAGCTGCGACATTGACTGAGTCGCAGATTCGGAAGAATAAGTTACACAGAAAGGGTGACAAGGGTAAGAAGCAGGGGTCTGACAAGGAGGATAGCAAGAAAGGTCAAAACAAGAAGGGTAAGGAAGGTGAGACGTCAAAGAAATCAAGAAAGTGAAAGGATGTTCAGAACTTTGCTGTTACAGCACAGACTGCTCAGAACCCGCGGAACCCACCAGCTCAGCCACCTGCAAAGAAAGCATATGCCGGTACCGCACCTTATTGTGCACGCTGCAACGGTCATCACGCAGTACAACAAGCTTGCTGGCAATGCACGACGTGTGGTAAACTTGGGCATTTGGCCAATGTTTGTCGTTTGGGACAAAATCAGGCTGCTCAGGTTCAAGCTCCGGTTCAAGGGAATGCTGTGAGATTCCCACTGGGTTCATGTTTCAACTGCGGAGAGATTGGTCACTTCCGCCACAACTGCCCAAGACTGGTGAATGCAAATGCTAACGCCAACCCAAATGCGAATGTCAACGTCAATGTGAATCCAGCACGTGGTCGAGTGTTTAACATCAATGAGGCACTCAATGATGAAGGAGTGAACAATTAACATTTTGTTTTTCCTCTGGTTGTTATCTTGTAACATTTAAAGACAATGCGGTTGTTATATAAATAAAAATTTGTGGTTTTATTTTCTAACTAATGCAATTGTATGAATGTTTGATCCAACCTTATGATGTCAACACAAAGACAAAACTACTCGTGTGGTTCTGTCATTTTTACGATCACTTGTGATCTCCTTAAGAACCTCAAACACTTGTTTCTTTTAAATCTAAAGTATCTTATCGTCTTGCACCATTCGAGATGCAAGAATTATCAAAACAGCTTCAAGAGTTGTCTGATAAAGGATTCATCCGTCCGAACTTTTCACCTTGGAGAAACTCCTGTTCTCCTTGTGAAAAGAAAAATGGATCTTTCCGAATGTATATCGATTAACGTAAGCCTAGTAAGCTTACCATCAAGAATCGATATCCCCCTACCTTAAATCAACAATTTTCTCCGATCAACTGCATAGCGTTTCATGCTTTTCCAAGATCGATTTGCGTTTTGGATATCATCAACTTTGTATTCTCAAAGAAGATATTTCCCAAAACGGTTTTCTGCACGAAGTATGGCCATTACGAGTTTACAGTCATGCCTTTTGGGTTGACAAATACTCCAGCCATCTTCAAGGACTTAATAAATAGAGTCTGCAAGCCTTATTTGGATCAGTTCGTCATTGATGTTAATGACATCTTGATCTATTCATATCCCGAGCCGATCACGATCAACACCTTCGTCAACATTGGAACCCCTAAAGAAGGAACAAACTTTTCGCTAAATCCTCCAAGAGGAAATTCTGGCTTAAAGAAGTTCAATTTTTGGGGTCATGTAGTCAACAAGCAGGGTATTCATGTGGATCCATCCAAATTGCTACAATTAAGGATTGATTCCTTGTATGCTTTAAAATACCTGTGTCCAAAGATAACAAATTTAAAGGTCAAATTAAACAATTATGCGAGTATACGATTATGCGATTATGTGATATGTGTTTATGTGTTCTCCTCTATGTTCTTGTGTGGTACGATTTTCAAATCCTCATAGAATCTTTCATATCTTCATATGAGGGATTCATAGTAGGATATTCAAAAGGTACTACCTTAAATCCTTATGGGCTTCTACGTGGTAGTTAAGACCCTTGGGTTATATAGTACCATTCCATGATTCGATAAGAGACCTTTGAGTGGTCTAGAAAAAGATTGATTCACAATTTGGTTAAAAGACGACATCTAGTGATGTAGCTGGACAGACTCCTTGATAGTCTATTTAGATCATTTATTGATTTGGGTCATTCAGGGACTAAAAGTGTCAAAAAGTGCACAAGTTTGCATTTTCGCGCATAACTTACGTTCTGAATACATCCGGACATCCAAAAATTTATGTAAGCATGACTATATTATACTTTAGTGTTTGGCTTAAGAAAAATCCATTCGTCACGTCATTTGGATCGTTTTTCGCGCTTATGCGCATTCCGTCGTAATTAAGCGAACATCGCGTTCGTACGACCAAACGAACCAACACCCGGTATATTTTTGAGCATGTTTCATGTCCACAATGTTTAGGCAACATTTTAGGGCCTTAAAGTTGGCTTTACGGGCCTTAGAAGTGTCGGAAATGGGCTTAAACACGTGCAGGGACTGAAACTGTAAATTCTGAAACTATTGCTGATCTGTGCAGGCCAGGCGGCCCGCCTCAGTTTCTGTTATTCCTCACGCGGGCCGCGTCCGCCTTCTGGACCAGATTAACTGCATTTAACAGCAGATCCAGCTGTTTAATCCACACCCACACATTCTAACATGCTTAGTCAGCTGATAAGGATGGATTTTAGGCACCATAACTTTCCGACACTTGTACGGATACGATTAAGGCACGATATTCGACAAACGATCCTAACGGTTCGGGTATTCCTATAAATACCCATCCACCCCAACCTCATTTCTTACAAGAATTCTGATTTGAGAGCTCTAAGTTGAAACCTTTGTTTCATACCTGAGTTCTTGGATCGGGATTAGCATTCGGGGACCCTTCGTAAGTATCCTTTCGTTCTTTTATTGCTTTTCGAGTCTTTCGAGTCTGAAAGTCAAACTTTGTTTGACTTTCTACATTGACCAGTTATGGTCAATGCGAAGTTCGTTTGAACTTCGCAACGTGAGTGTAATCACGTTGGTTATAGTCCCTTGTGACTATGCCTACTGATTACCACGTTGTCTAGGGTCGTAGGGTAAGCGATCTAATAAATCGCTTATACCTCGAACCCGACCCATTTGGTCGATCATTAGGATCCGACCAAATACATTAGGTGACCATAGTAGGTAGGGAATAACCTTCCGAGGTTATACCCTATGGTCGCTTCGTTTAAGTAGTTGTATGATAGGTAGTTTATATGCCTTAGGTAAATTACCAGAATACCCTTTTCATGTATAATTGGTAATTAAGCATATGTAACCTAAACTTTTGTCACATAACTGATTATGTAACATGTTTAGGCATATAACACTTTTCATAGGACTAGTTAGACGGTCCGAACGCGTTTCACGCGCACGACGCGTTAAAGTAGCATAAGCTACCTTAATGGGTCGCGATGGGTCGAAAGCACTTAGGTTTGGTTTCATTGTAGTATGTAGGCCTTGTTAAAACCATATCATATGAGTTCCAACACTCATTTGGTTTACCAAGCCTCATCCTATCCGATCTCCCGATTTAAGTCCGGTTTATTTATATAGTTTTAGATTGCCGACTGATTCCGTGCTCCCTCTAGCTTTGTTTGGTTGTTGTTCAAGACCTCCAAGCATTATCAGGCGAGTACATTATTCCCCTCTTTTACTGTTTTGGGGTGACTCATATGTGCTAAATATCTTAACAATGATTTCAAGAACGATTACAATGGTTTCAAAAACAATTACAATGTAGTATCAAGAACGATAACAATAGTTTCAAGAACGATAACAATGATTTCAAGAACGATTACAATGGTTTCAAAAACAATTACAATGGTTTTAAGAACGATTTCAATAAAGTGAACGAACTTGTTGGTTGTAGTTACATAACCAATGACATTCATTAGCAATGATCAAGCCGACCAGTATTAGGTTATGGTACCATAGGATCTGACAAATCCCGTTATTCTCTATACCCATGGTTATGTGTGGATATTTTGGGTAACGACTGAATCTGTAATTATTAACTTACCCTTTGGTAAGGGTTTGTTAAGAACGAGAGCGAGAGCGAGTTGGAACGATGAACGCGTCAAGAAGGTTTGAATGTTATTAGAGAATCGACCATTAAGTAGTTTCACAATTAAAACAAGAACGATTTGAACGATTAAAACAAGAACGATTGGGTAAACATTTGGACATGATTTACATTTGATCATGCATTTCCACGAAACATAGTATTGATTTAAACCAAGTTTTACTTCAATACTTTGTTTTGTGAGTTTCACCTATGGTTTAGTTGATGCATTTCACTGGCTATACATATCATTTTGGTTACACATTACATGGTTTACATTTGACACAAACACTTTTGACATTGATTATACATGACATGATTTACATCTTAACACAAACATTTTGTTATATTATTCAATACATTTGACAATTTGTTTAAACATGGACATCTTACATTGGTGGTTTGTTTGGGTAAGTGATTTGAGTAACGGTGCGTGTGTAATATGATACAAGCATGGTGGATACGCCGCTGGTACTTCCTATATATAAGTGTTTGTATGGTAATACATATTGTAGCGTTATTTGAATCATTTCAGTTTGAGACATAGAACATTTTATACAAGTAACATACTTTTCACAAGACATTTATTTACAAACAACTTATCTTATACAAACTCATTTTACATGGTTATTCATTTAATCATGCATTATTCTCTTATTATACATATCACCTGAACTTATTATTTTTCAAATGATTTACAAAGACAAAGCAAATTACAAGGTTCATGACTAAACATTTTCTTAAACAGAAGTCATGAATCTTATTTTCACAAAACCTATGTACTCGCCAGCATTTCTTTGCTGACCTCGTTTTCACATATGTTTCGGGTATTGTTGAATGATATCGATTGATAAGATGCATGCTCACATAGGACTGGAAAAGGCCTTAGTGACTCAATAACAATGATAGATTATGTTTAAATTGTGTATTTAGATTTCCAAACGATGTAATTATTCAATGTTTAATAAAACGAAACACTTTTGATATCCATGGTTATGAAACATTAATTCTGTTGTAACACGCCCCGATGTTTCCGCCGCGATTTGTTGTTTTACGCGGTCGGGGTGTGACAGAAAACTTCTCGAAGATTGCAGTTCCTCTAACTGCTCTAACTCAAAAGAACAAACCCTTTGATTGGGGATTCAAACAAGAGGAAGCTTTTCAAAACTTGAAGCAGAAGCTTTGCGACGCGCCTGTTCTATCATTGCCTGAGGGTGATGATGATTTTGTCGTGTATTGTGATGCATCAAAATTGGGTCTTGGCTGTGTTCTGATGCAAAGGAACAAAGTCATAGCATATGCATCGAGGCAGTTGAAGATACATGAGAAGAACTACACCACTCATGATCTTGAGTTGGGTGCAGTTGTTTTCGCTCTTAAGATCTGGAGACACTATTTGTACGGTACAAAATGTGTGGTTTTCACGGACCACAAAAGTCTTCAGCATATCTTCAACCAGAAAGAACTCAACATGAGGCAACGACGTTGGGTGGAGCTTTTAAACGACTATGACTGCGAAATTCGCTACCATCCTGGTAAGGCGAATGTCGTAGCTGATGCATTGAGTCGTAAGGAACGTACTAAGCTTCATTGTGCACGTGTTCAATCTGTTATTCAAGCTTGATCCGATATCCAAGCACGCATTTCTCAGGCTCAACAATCTTGTGTTTCACAAGGTTTGATGGATAAGGAATTTCCCTATCACATAACACCTGATCTGGAACTGAAGGACAATGGATCGTATTACTTCATAGACCGTTTGTGGGTCCCAAGCCCGGATGATCTTCGTACCTTGCTTATGGATGAAGCCCATAAGTCTCGTTATTCTGTTCATCCGGGCTCAGATAAGATGTATAAAGATCTTCGTATTCAGTATTGGTGGCCTGGTATGAAGAAAGACATTGCCTTATACGTATCAAAATGCCTTACTTGTCTTCAGGTTAAGGCTGAACATCAGCGTCCTTCGGGTTTATTGGTGCAACCAGAGATCCCAGTTTGGAAATGGGAAAACATTACTATGGATCTCATTACCAAACTTCCACGCACAAAGAAAGGTCATGATGCCATCTGGGTAGTCGTTGATCGTCTTACTAAGTCAGCGCATTTCTTGCCAATCCGTGAGGATTTTTCTGCTGACAAACTTGCTAAAATCTATGTGGATGAAATTGTAGCTCGACATGGTTTGAACATCATTTCTGACAGAGATGCTCGTTTCACTTCTCATTTTTGGAGAACCATGCAATCTGCTATGGGGACCCAACTTAATCTGAGCACAGCTTATCATCCGCAAACGGATGGTCAATCTGAGAGAACAATCCAGACTCTGGAGGATATGCTTAGAGCTTGTGTGATCGATTTTGGTGGTAGTTGGGATTCACATCTTCAGTTAATTGAATTCTCCTACAACAACAGTTATCACACCAGCATCAAAATGGCTCCTTTCGAGGCTCTCTATGGTCGAAAATGTCGTTCACCAGTCTGCTGGAATGAGATCGGCGAGGCTCAACTTACTGGACCTGCCCTCATTTTAGAGACAACTGACAAGATTAAGAAAGTACGTGATAACCTTCAGACAACTAGAAGCCGTCAAAAGAGTTACGCGGACCCAAAACGCAAGCCCTTGGAATTTCAAGTCGGTGATCGAGTATTACTTAAGGTCTCACCTTGGAAAGGTGTGATCAGATTTGGAAAGAAAGGAAAACTTGCACCTAGATATGTTGGACCATTCAAGATCGTCGAAAGAATCGGTAAGGTAGCCTACAGACTTGAGTTACCTCCTGAACTTGGAAATGTTCATCCAACCTTTCACGTGTCCAATCTTAAGAGGTGTTTAGCTGATGAGAACCTCCACATACCACTTGACGAAATTCGTGTTGGTAAAACACTGAAATTTGTTGAGAAGCCAGTGGAAATCATGGAACGTGAAGTCAAATGGCTTAAACGCAAGCGCATTCCTTTGGTCAAAGTTCGCTGGGAAGCTAAACGTGGTCCCGAGTTTACTTGGGAACGCGAAGATCAAATGAAGGCGAAATATCCGCATCTTTTTCCACGAGTTTCCTCTAAATAAATTTCGGGACGAAATTTCCACAAGTAGGGGAGACTGTAACATCTGTGCTTGTAATCATTGTGAACAGTTTTATTATCAATAAAACAATGTTATTTGATCCCAATGTTTGTTTGGTTGTGTTTTACATTTTTCATGTTTTGACTTTTGTTCAATTTCAAACTCTATATCGTTTTCTGGAGAGTTATACGCAAACTGGTGCGTAAACGTAACCAGTTTAATGCGACAAATACTGCGGAACATCAACATATACTTAACATACCTTAAATAACCTTTACATAACTTAGAAATAAGTTTTGAAGGCTCTGGTATGGCAAAAACAAGTTAATTCGTCTACAGGGACTAAATTTGACAAACTGCGAAAGTATGCCAATTTAAACTGTAACAGACATTCCGGAACATGACCATTAGTTAAACATACCATAAATATCCTTCACATAGCTTAGAAATAGGCTTTGAGGGGTTCGGTGTGCTAAAATAAACTTTTGAGTCATTCAGGGACTGAAAGTGTCAAAAAGTGCATAAGTTTGCACTTTCGCGCATAACTTACGTTCTGAATACATCCGGACATCCAAAAATTTATGTAAGCACTATAATATTTTATTTTAGTGTTTGGCTTGAGAAAAATCCATTCGTCGCGTCATTTGGATCGTTTTTCGCGCTTATGCGCATTCCGTCGTAATTAACCGAACATCGCGATCGTACGACCAAACGAACCGACATTCGAGATATTTTTTAGCATGTTTTGAGTTCCCTATACTTTAACTTCATTTTATAGCCTTGAAATGAGGTTAACGGGGCTCAAACGCATCGAAAAAGGCCTTAAACACGTGCAGGGACTAAAACTGTCATTTTTGAAACATTTCTGAAACAGGGGGGTGGTGGCGTAGCGCGAGCCCTAAGGGCCTTACCAGTCGCACTACGCGACTGCCTAACCAGATCAGATAAGACTGATTAGTCAGCAGATTTCAGCTGATTAACTCACAACCACACACTCACACTTGCCCTTTCAGCTCATTAGGGGCCACTTTTAGTCACCACAACATTTCAACAAGTGTACGCACGAGATTCGATCACGTTATTCAAGAAACGTGATATGCATTTTAAGGGTTTATCGCCATAGTCTCAAGGCTTGGATGTATGCATTTTCACAATACCGCATAAATGTTTGTATCAGTATAGCATGCATTTGTTCCACAAAACATAACTTTGATTTAAACTATGTTTTACATCAATACCTTGTTTTTGTGCATTTTACATATGGTTTAGTTGATATATTTCACTTACCATACATGATATTTTTGGGTAAACATTACATGATCTACATTAACATAAACATTTTGACATTGATATACACATTTAGTGGTTTACATTGGACATAGACTTTTCAATATGGTTTACACATTAACACATGACAATTCATTTATACATGAACAATTTACATTGATGGTTGGTTTGGGTAAATGATTCGAGTAACGAGGCGTGTGTAATATGATACAAGCATGGTGGATACGCCGCTGGTACTTCCTATAAATAAGTGTTTGTATGATATTTCATGTCGTAGCGTTACTTAAATCATTTCAATATTTGACATATTACATTTTACAAAAACAACTTATTTTCACAAGACATTGATTTACAAAACAACTTATCTTATACAAACTCATTTTTACTTGGTCATTCATTTAACCTTACATTATTCTCTTATTTATACATATCATTACTTTTTAATGATTTACAAAACAAAACAACTTACAAGGTTCATGACTGACTGTTATTAAACAATTTTTCCTAAACTTATAAGTCATGAACCCTATTTTCACAAAACCTATGTATCTCACAGGCATTTTTATGCTGACGTACCTATTTTCACATGTGTTTTCAGGAGCTTTTCCGTAGGATGATGATCGTGACACTAGGGCGGACCTGTGCCTTAGAGACATAAAATGAAGATAGACTTAGTTTAATTATGTTCTGAACTCTTTATTTCCTGTTTAAGAGAATGTAACTCTTATGTTTATAAATAAAATACAACTTTGAATGCCATGGTTATGAAACAATTAATTCTGTTACAACACTCCCCGACGTTTTCCGCCACGTTTTGTATGTTATACGTGGTCGGGGTGTGACAGAAAAGTTGGTATCAGAGCCAATGGTTATAGGGAATTAGGTTATTAGTAATGCTTTGACCTAGACTATAACCTTTCTAGGACCCTAACACAAGTTATCTTGTGTTTAGAATTTAAAACATGCACATCACCTATCCTTAGGTGATTGATTATCAAAACAAGAACCCAATTTTTCCGAAACGATTTTTGAAAAACAATCATCTGTTTTTGGATGATTTATTACAAGGTTTTGAACCCTCTTTTGTAAGGTTTTGAACCCTTCCAGTTTGACTAAATTTTTGGCCTTGTGCCTTCAAATTTTCAAAATCTCGTCAACGTTTTGGGTTTTAAATAATGTGAACACGTGCAAACTGGAAGAGTGAATGCCTGTATTCTGGGTTTTCTGTCTAGGCAAGCACTTCGTATATATCTCATCAGACGCGAGACCAGTTGTGCTTACCTGGGAATTCTTGGGATGAGTGTTCACTTATAGGCGAGCATGTCTTCGTGATACATTATTTTTGATCCATTTACTTTGATTAGTCACTGTGTGTCGTTTGTTTGCTTGGTAATGCGGATGAATGACCACCATCTTTGCTTTTGTTGATTTTGTTTCATCTCATTCTCTTCATCCAATCATCTCACTCGTTTCCTTTCATGTTTTCCTCTTTTAGAATGCCTCCTCGACGCGAAAACCAGATAGCGACTGCCGAACTGGCAAAAATTATTGCGCAGCAGATGGCTGCTCAATTCCCAAATCTCTTTGCTCAATGGCACCAAGCCAACAAAAATAACAATGCTCCATGCAAATACAAGGATTTTAACTCGGCTAAACCACTCAAGTTTAGTGGTTCTGAAGGAGCGACTGGGCTTCTTCAATGGTTCGAGAGCATTGAGAATACTTTCCGCCACGTGCAGTGTCCGGATAATCGCAAGGTCGAGTTTTCTTCGAGCGTGTTTCAGAAGAGGGCTCTCACATGGTGGAACGGGGTTATGAGAGACCGAGGTGCAGAAGTTGCTCTAGCACAAACTTGGGCTGAACTTAGGGCCCTTATGATGAGGGAATTCTGTCCTCGCCATGAACAGCGAGCGTTGGAGAAAGAGTTTGATGACTTGAAGCAAGATAGTGGCGAGCACAGGGCATATACTGATAGGTTTGAGGAGTTGAGTCTGCTATGCCCAACAATGGTTACCCCACTCGACAAGGCTATCGAAAGGTACATCGACGGCCAACCTGACTCAGTGCAAGACATCATTACTGGTAGTAACCCTGCCACACTCCGTCAGGCTATCGAGTTATCAGCGACATTGACTGAGTCACAGATTCGGAAGAATAAGTTACACAGGAAGGGTGACAAGGGCAAGAAACAGACATCTGACAAAGAAGATAGCAAGAAAGGTCAAAACAAGAATGGAAAGGATTCTGGTTCATCGAAAAGGGCAAGGAAGCGTAAGGCTTCCCAAAACTATGCTGTCACTGCCCAAGCTAACCAGGCAGCTCCCAACCAACCCGCACAGCCTCCAGCGAAGAAGCCGTATTCAGGGAATGCACCTTTGTGCAATAGATGCAACAGTCACCATCAGCCGCAACATCAGTGCCGTTTCTGTACTAACTGTGGGAAGTCAGGTCATCTTGTCGATGTTTGTCGGTTTGCTCAGAATCGGGCAGTTCAGAACCCGGCTCAACAAGTTGCTCAGCCTCCTGCTCAGCAACAGGGTCAAGCTGCACGACCACACTACCCACCAGGTGCTTGTTATAACTGTGGGGATCGGACCCACTACAGAAACCGGTGCCCAAGGCTAGCTAACCAGAATCAGAATCCAAATCAGAATCAGGCTCAGGCTCGAGGGCGAGTCTTCAACATGAATGCCCAAGAGGCGGAGGCGGACGATAATGTGGTGAACGGTACATTCTTTATTAATAATCAGCCTGCATCTGTTCTTTTTGATTCGGGTGCCGACAAGAGTTTTGTGTCATTGTCTTTTGAGCCAATGCTTCGCGTGTCTAGAACGAAACTAGGAAAACCATTGACAGTAGAAGTTGCTAGTGGTGAACCCATTGTTCTTGATTCTGTTCTTCGCAACTTCCAGTTGAACCTTAACGACCATCTTTTTCCTATCAACCTCACGCCTATGCAACTTGGAAGCTTCGACGTCATTGTGGGTATGGACTGGTTATCCAAGCATCACGCAGAAGTAGTTTGTTTCGAGAAGATCGTTCGTGTGCCGCTTTCGACAGGCGAGATCCTACAGGTTCAAGGTGAGAAACCGTCTGGTGGTCTTAAGCTCATGTCTTGTTTTAAAGCTCGGAAGTATCTGCGAAAGAACTATGTGGCTTTCTTAGCACATGTTACAGCTGATAAAGGCAAGGGTAAGTCTATTTTAGATATTCCTGTCGTTCGGGATTATTCTGAAGTTTTCCCTGAAGAGTTACCTGGTCTACCCCCAACACGCCAAGTCGAGTTCCGCATTGATCTCGTACCTGGTGCAAATCCTATTGCCAGAGCTCCATATCGTCTTGCACCATCTGAGATGCAAGAGTTGTCTAAGCAGCTTCAGGAGCTCTCTGACAAAGGCTTTATCCATCCCAGCTTTTCACCTTGGGGTGCTCCCGTTCTTTTTGTCAAGAAGAAGGATGGATCCTTTAGGATGTGTATCGATTATCGTGAGCTTAACAAGCTTACCATCAAGAATCGATATCCCCTACCTCGCATAGATGATCTCTTTGATCAGTTACAGGGCGCTTCTTATTTTTCGAAGATTGATCTTCGTTCGGGGTATCATCAACTTCGGGTGCACGAAGAAGATATTCCCAAGACAGCGTTCCGTACTCGCTATGGGCATTATGAATTCACAGTCATGCCATTCGGTTTGACTAATGCTCCTGCTGTTTTCATGGACTTAATGAATAGGGTCTGCAAACCTTATTTGGATCAGTTCGTCATTGTTTTTATTGACGACATCTTGATTTATTCTAAGACGCGAGCTGATCATGAGCAACATCTTCGTCTTACTCTGGAACTCCTAAAGAAAGAGCAACTTTTCGCCAAATTCTCCAAGTGCGAATTTTGGCTTAAAGAAGTTCAATTCTTAGGACATATTATCAACGAACAAGGTATTCATGTAGATCCCTCCAAGATCCGTACGATTAAGGATTGGGATACGCCTACTACTCCTACTGAGGTTCGTTCCTTTCTTGGTCTAGCGGGTTATTATCGCCGCTTCATAGAAAACTTCTAGAAGATTGCAGTTCCTCTAACTGCTCTAACTCAGAAGAACAAACCCTTTGATTGGGGATTCAAACAAGAGGAAGCTTTTCAAAACTTGAAGCAGAAGCTTTCCGACGCGCCTGTTCTATCATTGCCTGAAGACTCGACATACTGAAGACTCGTCATCATCCAAGGGGGAGTTTGTTGGTGCATATGTCTGTTGACTTCGTCTTGTATCGAGTCTTGTAATAGAATAGATAGACCAGAAAGCACGAACTGCCAGAAAGCACGAAAATGCCAGAAAGCACGAAAGTTCGTGAGGACTGGCCAGAAAGCATGAGTTCGTGAGGACTGGTGATGTGTGCAAAATGCAACATATAAATTACATCAATTGTGGCATAAAACTAACCCTTTTTAGTACTAATGTTGGAAAAAGTGTGCTTTTGTCTTCCTTTTGTATTTTCAGGATTAAATGAGCTCAAATTAACAAAAGAAGCAAAAAGGCAGCTAAATCTAACATAAATACAAGAAAAGGAACAAACGTGGCATGCCCGACCCCACGACAGCATCTTCCCAAGCAAAACAAGAGAACAGAAGGCTGAACACGCCCCGCGTTCAGTGAACACGGGGGCGTGCCCAAGTGTCAGCATAAAAGACAAAGTTGTAGAAGCTTCCATCGCCCACCACGGGGTCGTGCTCAGCGGACACCGGGCCGTGGTCAACTATAAGATTCGCAGAATCCAGGCAAATCTTGATAGTACAGATATGCTTCTGCACACGGGGTCGTGCCCAGCGGACACAGGGTCGTGGTCAACTAATACAGACAAAAGCAATTAACGAAGACAGAGAAGAGGATGGACACGGGGCCATGCCCACTGGACACGGGGCCGTGCCCGAGCTTCTGTTCAGCCTATAAATAGGAGTGCTTGGCTCAAGCTCAAACCATCCCTTGGCACACCACCTCTCTCACACTTCACTCACCACCCACCACCACCATAACACCATCATCCACCACCATCATCCATTGTCCATCATAGAGTGTGTGAGTCGTCTCGGGATCCAAGATTGATCGTAAGAGTTCTTGACAATCAAGGCCATGTTTGCCTAAGTCTCTTACATCACTTTGTGAAGACAAAGTGTCTAGTGTAATACTTTTTATTTTTAATCTTTTCGCACTTTTTAATTGGTTATGTATTAATGACTTTAATAACTAGTTTCTTATGTTGAAGGTGATTCTTCCTTATCGTTTGTCTGTGGTGTCTTGGCATTATTTTAATGTCTATATAAAATAAAAGATTTTCACCATTCATATCTCCACAGTCTATATGGAGGTATGTTGGCTACCTGGTCGGGGGTGAAGGGAAAGCTTTGGTAAGAGTCTTGCCATTGTTCAGTGTATAGATCCTGCAAAGGACCTGGGTCAAATTTAGTAGGACCTCCTTCAATACTTAACAGTACTGGATGGCGGGGGTCCCAACTCTTTGATCCCCTCATAAGTTAAACTACTATTAATATTTTAACCCGGCTACTTAGGACTGTATCCCTGCTGACTCAGACTACTTAGCCGAGGGTAACGTCGCCTTCAAAAGAGGGGCCTACCACATTATGCATTAATAAATTAATTAATTGTCTTTCAATAATTCGACCCTTTAGGATTGTATCCTTGCTGACTCAAACTACTGGGTTGAGGGTAACGTCACCTCCAAAAGAGGGGCCTACTACAATAACTAAGATAATCTCTTAAATAGTGCAAAAGTGCGAAAATAATCAAAGGTTACACTAAACACGAGTCGGAGCCAAGTGATTCATATTGTCTATCTGTTTTTATTTTATTTTTATTTTCAGCATTTTAGTTAGTTTTTATTTTCTTAGTTTAAAACATTTTTCTAAACTTTTGATTTGATTAGACGTTGAGGATAAACCGGTACTAAAAGCTCTTGTGTCCTTGGACGACCTCGGTATCTTACCAACACTATACTACGCTCACGATGGGTGCACTTGCCCATATGTTTGTTTAGTGTTAGTAAATATCGTGTTTTATAAATTTAAAACTTGGCTAAAAAGTGTTAAAAAGGGCTTAATATATACATTAAAAACTAATAACACTCACGCACATTAAGTTTTTGGCGCCGTTGCCGGGGACACAAGGATTTTAAGAAAGTTAGGAATCAGCGGCCTAATCGTTTTTCTTATTTGTCTATTTTTTTAGGATTTTTCTTAGTTTTTCAGCTTCTGCAGAACTCAGCACGGGCCGTGCCCGCTGAACACGCCCCGTGCCCAATCATTGGAACTGGCAATTCTGTTTTAAGTCAGACAGTAAGCTGAACACAGGGTCGTGCCCACTCAACACGCCCCCGTGCCCAAGATTCAGTTACTGAAAACAGAACCGTAAGATCCCGACGGTTGGTAATTTCTGACACAAACATGAGTGATACTGATATTTTTTACTTTCGGCACTCTTATGGTATGTGGTGTCAAATATGTGGTGGTTCCCATAAGGAATTATAATGTTATTTTCTAAATTATAAGCCCCACTATATAGACCCATCGTTTTCCTGTATCCTTAAGAGGGGCGAAAGTGAAAATAATCCCTATCTCTCCCTCGAATGCTCCCAACCAGATTTTCTAGGAGAAATGCTTCTTGATGAACTGTTTCAATTAGAAGATCTAATTCTTAATTGGTTAAAAGAACTTAGGATAGATTTTAATAATTTATCTCAAGATGATAACCAAGAAGAAGTGTTGGAATCGCATTCAAACAACTTCGTTGTTCCCAACGATACTTCTAACTCTAGTGAGGACTTGAGCGATAGTCGTCCCTGTGCCGATTGTGCCGTGAAGGACTCCCCATCGACTTCGTTCGATGCATACATAGACCTGAGCGATTCGGCATACACCTTCTTTAACGAGAGCCCGGGAAAGGGTTGGACTTGTCCACCTACATATAGCATAGGAATCACCCTCACCGACAACCTCTTGCGTTCTCGTCTCAATCTAGAACAATTAAGGTATCTTAGGCACTTTGGGGTTGTTCCATTCAGTAAGGAACCGCCCGATCCGGAAAAAGTTCCTTGAAAATAGGAAAAAACTCCATAAGACAACCTCTAGACACGGGGCCGTGTCCAGGTCAACATGCCCCCGTGTCCACTCAAAGATTCCCGTCTGATTTCGTGTCAGAATACGGACAAAACGTGGCAGGATTCCCTCTGAACACGGGGTCGTGTCCAGCCGACACGGGGCCGTGTGCAGCGTACTGTCGTTTTCTATAAATGCAGCCAAGAATCCTGCACATTTGAACCATCCAAGGGAGAGAGATTTGGGGAATATTCTCACATACCATCCTAGGTATTTTCTAAAAGAAGTTTCTCAACACTCTTCTTGTCCTTTCCTCTTTTATCCACTTCCATCTTCTTCATGCTTCCATTAGAACTTGAAATCTCCATGATTTCAAGCTTTAGTGAGATGTTTGTTAGATTTTTATTCATGGGATCTTGTTAAAAATAAGTTCTACAACAATTTTTTAAGTTGTTTCTGCTTAAAAATGTTTTAAACATCATAAAAACAAATTAAAACTCCAAGATCCCTTGTCCTAAAACTCTGCAAACATTTGAACACGGGGCCGTGTCCGAAGTACTGATTTCAGAAAGATGAACTCTTCTCGGTTTGTTTTCTCAGAATGGCGAGCAGAACTAGCGGAACATCTTCATTACACTCCAGAAACAACCGACAAGGGAGAAGGTCATCAACGGTTGAAGATTCTCTTGTAAACTATGTTTACGCCTTAAGAGAGGCCCTTGATGAAATGACAGGGGTGGAAGAGGCATTGGTTGACCGTATTAATCATTTGACGGTGGGACTAGAAGGATGTCTTCGAGAAGTCAACCTTTTGCACCAAAGGTTGAACATTCTCGCCTCTCCTCCTTTGGTACCAATCATTACCCAAAGGGCATGGAATGTGGTTCCTGAAGTCATCATACCGGCCAAGTGGTATGCCATGCATCCGGAGCCCCCTCGGGAAGTGCTACAAGGGGTTCCGGTTGGTGTCGCTCCTCCACAAGATGTTGAAGAGAATGACGCTGCCTTCTTCCTCCCAAGAGAGATAGAAGAATGGCTTTAACGCCCCTCGGCTCGGAGTTCTACAAGACTTTTAGATACCGGAAGATTATTTCCGGAATTTTGGTTCTTATTGTAGAAATAGAACTCCTTAGGATGATTTTACGTATCACTCGACCTATCTAATTTAGGACCATTAACTTTTATTTTCTGCTTTGTTTTCCATTTTTAGGACTATTATGTAATTCTCTCTATGACTTAATGAATGATGGTTTTAGTTAGCTTGGTGTTTGGATAGTGTTAAAATGAATAAAACACACTATGGATGGCAAAGGATAACAAGGGAAACTTGAACCAGCACCCCATGTGGGAAAACAGGGCCATCCGACAAACTTTCTTCATTACAGCAAGCTCAGCACGGGCCGTGTCCGCCCAACACGGCCCCGTGCTGCACAGTCTGCAGAAATGACCCAGTTCAGGTAAACTGGACACGGGCCGTGTTCACCCAACACGCCCCCGTGTCCAGGCTTCTGTTTCTTTTGTTTAATTTTTGTTACTGGCACTTGAACACGGGGTCGTGCCCGGACAACACGGGGCCATGTCCAGCGCCCAGTAACACAAATTTTTGCTTTTTCACACCTTTTGCACATTCAATCAACCTAAAAACTTATTTTTGGGACACATTGAGGACAATGTGTAATTTAAGTGTGGGGGGGATGCTAAAACCTTGAATCTTGCAAGTCCTAATAACAAGCCTTACACAAAACTCTATTGGAACCGCTAATCACCCCAATTTTTTTCAAAAATTTTCAATTTTTTTGTCTAGGTTTAATTTGGGAATTAATAAATTCTAAAAAGGTTATATTTTTACAAATTTACAACCGATAGCGTCGTGATAAAAAGAACCAACATAAGAAAATTATGAAAAGGCATGACAAGCTTAGTTAAAATTTGATTATATATACTCATCACATAAAAACCCATTCCTACAAAAGTGAGTTTTGAGCCTTTATTGAGCATACAAATATATATCTTTAAATTAAATGCTCATTTTTCGTTTCTTGTGTGAATAGCCGCTTGGTTCTTACAACTCTAGAACTTGCCACGACGATACATTCCCGGTCCTTACCAACTTAAACCCGAGTAAGTAAATGATGGAGGCATTAGGACTAACCCTTTTTATTTCTACACCATTATTTTTCTTTTTTTTTACCACCTACCCAAAATCCCCCTAGTTAACCCCTTTGAGCCTAAACCTTTTTCATTTCTTAACCTAAACCAAACACCCTTTCACCCACCAAAATCTTTTTTATTTTTAACCCTTTGTTTTAGTAACAAGCTCGGTTTTTCGTATGACTTTGAAAGAATATATATATATATATATATTTATGATGAAGCAAAAGAAATAAACAAACAAGTTCATCAAAAATAACTTTGTTTGAATAATAGCTTCCTCAAAATAAAAAAATTGCAAAAATAAAAAGTCTTACGAAAAAACCGATGCTTTTTACGCTTTTCACCCTGTTCTACTAACCACTAACCCAACCACCTACCTTTAACCCAAGCCTAACCCTTCACCCAAAAGTCCTCTTGATATTTACAAAGGTATATGGTTAAAAAGGAGGAGGATTGATTGCTTGGCAAGCCTATGGTAGGAGTAAGTTCCATGCCGCTCTCGAGTTATTCACTAAAATACATCTTCGGCCGAGTGTTGAGTGATCCCCCGTGAGGTATGTGAACTTGTAATAAAGAATCTTGGAAATCCCGACACTCTATGACAAGCCCAAAAAGCTTCTCTTCTACCCATTCCATTTGGGAGTGTAAAGCCACATTATAAAGAGTTTTGCTTGAGGACAAGAAAAGATTCAAGTGTGGGGGTATTTGATGTGTGCAAAATGCAACATATAAATTACATCAATTGTGGCATAAAACTAACCCTTTTTTAATACTAATGTTGGAAAAAGTGTGCTTTTGTCTTCCTTTTGTATTTTCAGGATTAAATGAGCTCAAATTAACAAAAGAAGCAAAAAGGCAGCTAAATCTAACATAAATACAAGAAAAGGAACAAACGTGGCATGCCCGACCCCACGACAGCATCTTCCCAAGCAAAACAAGAGAACAGAAGGCTGAACACGCCGCGTGTTCAGTGAACACGGGGGCGTGCCCAAGTGTCAGCATAAAAGACAAAGTTGTAGAAGCTTCCATTGCCCACCACGGGGCCGTGCTCAGTGGACACGGGGCCGTGGTCAACTATAAAATTCGCAGAATCCAGGCAAATCTTGATAGTACAGATATGCTTCTGCACACGGGGTCGTGCCCAGCGGACACGGGGCCGTGGTCAACTAATACAGACAAAAGAAATTAATGAAGACAGAGAAGAGGATGGACACCGGGCCATGCCCACTGGACACGGGGCCGTGCCCGAGCTTCTGTTCAGTCTATAAATAGGAGTGCTTGGCTCAAGCTCAAACCATCCCTTGGCACACCACCTCTCTCACACTTCACCCACCACCCACCACCACCATAACACCATCATCCACCACCATTATCCATTGTCCATCATAGAGTGTGTGAGTCATCTCGGGATCCAGATTGATCGTAAGAGTTCTTGACAATCAAGGCCACGTTTGCCTAAGTCTCTTACATCACTTGGTGAAGACAAAGTGTCTAGTGTAATACTTTTTATTTTTAATCTTTTTGCACTTTTTAATTGGTTATGTATTAATGACTTTAATAACTAGTTTCTTATGTTGAAGGTGATTCTTCCTTATCGTTTGTCCGTGGTGTCTTGGCATTATTTTACTGTCTATATAAAATAAAAGATTTTCACCATTCATATCTCCACGGTCTATATGGAGGTATGTTGGCTACCTGGTCGGGGGTTAAGGGAACGGTTTGGTAAGAGTCTTGCCATTGTTCAGTGTATAGATCCTGCAAAGGACCTGGGTCAAATTTAGTAGGACCTCCTTCAATACTTAACGGTATTGGATGGCGGGGGTCCCAACTCTTTGATCCCCTCATAAGTTAAACTACTATTAATATTTTAACCCGGCTACTTAGGACTGTATCCCTGCTGACTCAGACTACTTAGCCGAGGGTAACGTCGCTTTCAAAAGAGGGGCCTACCACATTATGCATTAATAACTTAATTAATTATCTTTCAATAATCCGACCCTTTAGGATTGTATCCTTGCTGACTCAAACTACTGGGTTGAGGGTAACGTCACCTCCAAAAGAGGGGTCTACTACAATAACTAAGATAATCTCTTAAATAGTGCAAAAGTGCGAAAATAATCAAAGGTTACACTAAACACGAGTCGGAGCCAAGTGATTCATCTTGTCTATCTGTTTTTATTTTATTTTTATTTTTCAGCATTTTAGTTAGTTTTTATTTTCTTAGTTTAAAACATTTTTCTAAACTTTTGATTTGATTAGACGTTGAGGATAAACCGGTACTAAAAGCTCTTGTGTCCTTGGACGACCTCGGTATCTTACCAACAACACTATACTACACTCACGATGGGTGCACTTGCCCATATGTGTGTTTAGTGTTAGTAAATATCGTGTTTTATAAATTTAAAACTTGGCTAAAAAGTGTTAAAAAGGGCTTAATATATACATTAAAAACTAATAACACTCACGCACATCAACTGGCCAGAAAGCACGAAAGTTCGTGAGGAGTGGCACTCCTATAAATAGAGGTCTTAGGTCTTTCATTTGTTACTTTGGATTCTGGTAGCGAAGCTCTGCCGAAGTGTCTCCAGCCCGTGTATCTTTGTCAAATCAATACAAGAGACATTATAAGTGATTCTAAGTGCATATCAAGCTGAATGAAGATCAAATCACTGAATTCCGCCTCTGATTTGGTCAAGAACTCTTTTGATCGACTCGTTTAGATCAATTCCCCGATTCAACAGGTTGTGTTCTCATGCAACGAGGCAAGGTTATTGCTTACACGTCTCGTCAGCTCAATATCCACGAGAAGAACTATACAACCCATGATCTTGAGCTAGGCGCGGTTGTTTTTGCGTTGAAAATTTGGCGACACTACCTTTATGGTACAAAGTGTACGATCTTCACCAACCACAGGAGCCTACAACACATATTCAACCAGAAAGAACTTAATATGCGTCAACGCCGATGGGTGGAACTTCTCAACGATTACGACTGCGAGATTCGTTATCATCCTGGCAAAGCAAATGTCGTTGTCGTTGCTCTTAGCAGACGAAGCTACCTGCATAGCATTCCAAACATTCCAGCCCAGCATCATCTCGAGTCTCTCATTCGCGAAGCCCAGCATGCATGTTTTACCGAACGTACTTTGAAGAAGGAAAGAATTCATCACGATGGAGCCCAGCTAGTGAGTAAATCAAATGGGATATTTCATTATCTGGACCGAATTTGGATCCCTAAGCGGAACAATTTGCGAAATATTTTGATGAACGAAGCCCATAAATCTCGGTATTCTATTCATCCCGGTGCCAACAAAATGTACCAGGACCTTCGTTACAAGTACTGGTGGCCGGGCATGAAAAGGGATATCGCTCTTTACGTTGGAAAGTGCCTGACTTGCTCTAAGGTTAAGGCCGAGCACCAAAGACCCTCTGGCTTACTCGAACAACCCCCAATCCCTATATGGAAGTGGGAGAGTATAGTTATGGATTTCATAACCAAACTCCCACGTACAACCGCAGGTCACAATAACATTTGGGTTATCGTTGATCGTTTAACCAAATCAGCTCACTTCCTGCCAATACGAGAAGACTACAAGGTAGAAAAATTAGCCCGAATCTACACAGACAAAGTTATCTGCTGACACGGTACGCCTCGCGACATCATTTCTGATCGTGATGGTCGGTTTACCTTGCATCTGTGGGAAACGTTTCAAGCTGCACTCGGTACTGAGCTTAATCTGAGTACCGCATTCCATCCACAAACCGATGGTCAGACTGAAAGAACGATCTGTACTTTGGAAGACATGCTTCGCTCTTGTGTCATAGACTTCGGTGGAAATTGGGACACTTACCTGCCGTTGGTCGAATTCTCGTATAATAACAGCTATCATTCCAGCATTCAAATGGCACCATTCGAGGCCTTATACGGAAGAAGATGTCGGTCGCCTATTGTGTGGCACGAGATCAGTCACTCGCAATTAACCAGTCCCGAGCTATTGCAAGAAACAACTGACAAAATCCTCCAAATAAGAGACAACTTGCTGAAAGCTCGGAGTCGTCAGAAAAGTTACGCCGATAGACGACGCAAGCCCCTTGAATTTGCCGTTGGCGACCACGTACTCCTAAAGGTATCACCTTGGAAGGGTGTGGTCAGATTCGGAAAGAAAGGAAAGCTCGCGCCTCGATTGTTGACCCTTTAAGATTCTGGAAAGGATTGGAAAAGTGTCCTACAGACTCGAACTACCGGAGGAACTCAACAACGTTCAGCCGACTTTCCATGTGTCTAACCTCCGAAAATGCCTTGCTGAGCATGATATTCAAGTTCCTCTCGAGGATCTCCAAATAAACGAAACACTACACTTCGTGGAGAAGGCTGTCGAAATCATGGACCGCGAAACCAAGCAGCTCAGACGCTCGCGCATTCCTATTGTGTAGGTTCGATGGGAAGGCAAACGAGGCGCAGAGTTCACTTGGGAACTCGAAAGCGACATGAAGGCGAAGTACCCGCAGTTGTTTGTTACGGCTGAATCCTAATTTCGGGACGAAATTCCCAAAACAAGGGGAGGCTGTAACACCCCGTGTTTCGAAAGTCAAAGTCAAAGTCAAGATTGAAGTCAAAGGAAGAAAAGATTGCTAATTGCGATTTGTCACTCCTTGCTCTAATCCTGTTTTGACTTCTTTGACTTGTAATTAGTCTAATTAATCGTTTACGTTAGTTGTATTATGTGGAGTATCTATTAATAATCGAAGTTTATTCGCTATTTATCGATGTTTATCGCTTATCGCTATCGCAATCGCGCTCGCAACTAGAATTACGCATTTTGGATATAGTTTTACGTGTGTGTGCCTTTTTATGTGTTACTTATGCATGTTTATTTATGTTATGTTGAGGTAATCAATCGAAACTCAATCGCAATTGAATCGAAAATGCTAAACGCAAGTGAAATAGAATGATTGTATGTTAGATATAGTAGTTGGGATTAAAAGTAATTTGAATAGGAAACTCTATCGCATCGCATCGCTCGAAACTGCATCATTCGTCACACCGAACACTCGAAACAAGCGACTGATCAACCAGGCGAATAGCCGAACGACCAGCCGATCGATCGAGCTGCCGCTTGATCGGCTAGCTGCTCGATCGGGCTGTCAGCCGATCGATCAGCTCCTCTCCTCCCTTTTCCACTTTGGGTAATCCTATAAATACCCAAGTCACCATCATACTTTCCACTTTTGGCAACTCTCCTCCGACCAGCTCATCCTCCCCACTTTTCTTCAGATTTCTCGCGATTCCGGTAAGATCTCGTCCTAAATCTTGTACTTCCTTAATCTACACGCACTCCTACACCTTTCTATCTTTTGAATCTTAACTTTTTACCGTGAAATCATCAAGATTCAAGGTCTTCTAGGATGACATCATCATGTGTTCTTGAGAACTTCATGTTTTGGCCTCAATCCACCAAGAACAACTTGGATCTAACCGATTTCCACATAAACAAACTAAGATCTTTCATAGATCTAAACATATTCACAACGAAAAGGATTGAAAGATGGTTTTCCAACTTTCTTTCAACTCTTTTGCACTCAATGCACTCAAAACCGATAGAATCGGAGCTTGTACCGACTTACCACTCATTCTTGTGGTTGTATTAGTTCAAGATCTGGATTCTATCCACGAGACTACCGATTTCGGGTTAAACAAGGAACACCGTCTCGAACAGTTAACTGGTCGGATTTGGGTGATTCCTGTCCGATCAGGGATACCAAGTATGAACAAGGGTTCTGTTGCTTAAACATGTTATCAAAACGTCTCGATAAAACGACAAACAATCAAAACAACCAAGTGTAAGATGAACAAGACGACCAGGACGGAGAACCGTCCGGTCGGACTGTTGTCCGATCGGACTGCCATCCGCACGACCGGCCATCCGATCGACTTACACCATGGCCCCACATTTCAAACCTCAAGAGTTATGGAACGTCGAACGAGGTGCTGCCCGATCGACCTACCATCCGATCGGACTGCCACCTTGACCATGTGATGCTTTGAAATCAACACTTAAAAATTTCCAACATGTTCAAATACAATGGTTTGCCACCCGATCGAACTACAATTCGATCGAGTGACAACTGCTGTGAACTTGTTCTCACTAAGTGTTAACCTACCGGATCGTCGCCTGATCGAACGACCGTTCGATCGATCGACCGACCTGAAGGGTAGAAACACTTCTGTGTTTTCAAATGCTACAACAAAAACTTCAAAAGTTAAACCATCATACACAAACACATCCTTCTCAAAGGAAGAGACAATCCACTCGAAAGGTCACCCAACCGGATGACCAGCCGAGCGGACTATCACTCGAATGATCGGTCGTCCGATCGGACCACCATCCGATCGAACTGTCGTTCGGCCCACTAATCACTTGTTTCGTTTTACGTGCCGCTTATCGTTATATTATCGTTCTGATCAGGCTAATCTCGCTCTACGCGCTCCCTTCAATCCATTCAATCGCTGTGAGTATACTCGAACCCTTTTTGCTTTCGCACTTTTGGGTGTTACATACGCTACCTATATTCAAATCACATCAATCACACAACGCAACACTATTTAAATGCTAACCGTTACCTCATGTTATACGTGACTTAATGAATGCTTGTTTGTTATGTTTACACATGGAATGTTGTCTACCTGCCTTAACGATGATAGTACTATAGTTTGGACTCAGCACCTGTTCACTCAGGGGTTGTTAAGGACAATTAGTTACATGGCTCACAGTGGTGAGTGTGTATCGCGAACTGCCTTGGGCAGTCAACCCACAGTCATTGGTATCGATAGGTTCATGTCGATAACTAACATGCCTTATTTTACACTGTGTACGTGCTGGTTATGCGTAACGATTTCGAACTCTATTATGCTATATCAAACTTGTATGCTCACCTTTACACCATGTGTATTGACTTTTACTTTAACGTATGTGACAGGTGCTTAGGATGCTTATTTGCTTTCTTTACTGTGAAATCGAGGCTAGGAAAGACCTAGGTCAACAATAAACAATTATCTGTAATAAGAATCTGAGTTGTCGGAACAGAACAATTTGACTAGATCTTTTCTGTAATAATTGTATTATCTTATATGACATGGTATGGGACATGTTGCTTTAAATATTTGGTAAATATAGTTGTTATGGAAACTTCTGGACAATCTGTTTCGCTCAGTGCCGCGCCCCGATGATTCCGCCATCGGTTGCGGTGTGACAACAGGAGCACCCCACAGGGAGGCACTTGGACGAATAAAACCTTTGTATCGCAGTTCCTGTAGCTGACTGGATAACTCTTGCATCTCGGAAGGTGTAAATAGGGAGCCTTGGCGACAGGAGTCGCACCAGGTATGAGATCAATACGAAAGTCGATGGATCTAGGAGGAGGAAGACCAGGAAGATCCTCAAAAAAGACATCAGTGAAATCACACACCACTGGAACGTCGCTTATGTTCTTCTCCTTGCCCTTTTGTTCCACCACGCGAGCCAAGAAAGCAAAGTTATGTTTACGTAAGCACTGCTCGCTTGTGTGCATGACATCAGCCTCAGTCCTTTTGAAGGTCGGTCTCCATAAACGTTCAAATTATCACCAGACGGAAGGGGAAGACGAACGAGCTTATCATGACAAACAATCTCGGCATGGTTCTTACGTAACCAGTCCATACCGATAATAACATCAAAGCTACCCAACCGCATAGGTATGAAATCAATAGAGAATACGTGATCGTTAAGAGTCAGGGAACAATCACGCACAATAGAATTAACAAGAATCGACTTACCATTGGCGACCTCAACAGTGAATGACTCAGGTAACTTAGAGCGTGTACAGCTTATCAAAGACTCGAATTCCACGGACACAAACCTTTTATCTGCACCAGTATCAAATAGAATTGAAGCATAAAGGTTATTAACGAGCCTGATTAGCATTGAGGTTGAATGCTCGTCCACGAGCGGCTGCTGGTTGATCTTGGTTCAGCTCGGGACAACGATTACGAAGATGGGTAGTATCTCCACATTGAAAACATGCACGAACAGCATTTACTGGGCCCGGGTTCTGTGGAGGAGCTGAAAGAGCTGGAGGAGCTGCCTGAGCTGGGGCTTGCTGGGCTGGTTGGACTGGGTGTGACACCTGTGTCACTTCAACCATCAAACAAAGACCAAACCAATAAAATATTATATTTCATACTTGGGATTTGTATAAATATATGTATCATTTCCACATATCAATTCTTGTTCAATTTCAAGCCTTAAATCGCTTTCTGGAAGGTTATACGCGCACGATGCGTAAATATAACCAGTTTAATGCAACAAACACTCCGGAACAGTGATATAGGCTTAACATACCTTAAATAACCTTTACATAACTTAGAAATAAGTTTTGGAAGGTTTGGTATGCCGAAATCAAGTTAATTCGCTTACAGGGACTAAATTCGACAAACTACGAAAGTATGATGATTCGTACTAGAAAAAACACTCCAGAACAGTGATATAGGCTTAACATACCTTAAATAACCTTTACATAACTTAGAAATAAGTTTTGGAAGGTTTGGTATGCCGAAATCAAGTTAATTCGCTTACAGGGACTAAATTCGACAAACTGCGAAAGTATGATGATTCGTACTAGAACAGACATTCCGGAACATGAACATAAGTTAAACATACCATAAATATCCTTTACATAGCTTAGAAATAGGCTTTGAGGGGTTCGGTATGCCAAAATAAACTTTATTGACCAATAGGGACTAAAAGCGTCAAAAAGTGCACAAGTTTGCACTTTCACGCATATCTTACGTTCTGAATACATCCGGACATCCAAAAATTTATGTAAGCACTAAAATATTTTATTTTAGTGTTTGGCTTGTCAAAAATCCATCCGTCGCGTCATTTGGATCGTTTTTCGCGCTTATGCGCATTCCGTCGTAATTTAGCGAACATCGCGATCATACGACCAAACGAACCAACATCCGGCATATTTTTGAGCATGTTTCAGGTCCACAATGTTTAGGCATCATTTTAGGGCCTTAATGTTGGCTTAACGGGCCTTAACATATTGAAATAAGCGTTAAACACCAACAGGGACTGAAACTGACAATTCAGCAAACTTGTGGCTGATCAGACATGCCCAGGCGGGCCGCGTAAGTTATGGTAGACCCTTATGCGGGCCGCGAGGCCCTCCCATACCAGATTCAATGTTTTAAACAGCTGTTAACAGCTGTTATGCACCCAAAACTCAATTCCACTTGTTGATACCTGATCATGGGGGGCCATTTTGAGTTGCCTTAATGTTCCAACACATGTACGGATGAGATGTAATCACGGTTTTCGAGAAACGATCCTAACGGTGGTCTATTTCCTATAAATACCCAACCCATTCACTTACAAAACCCACAAATCTGATCTAAGAATGCTCTAAGTTGAAGCCATTACTTCATACCTGAGCTACTTGGATCAAGATTAGCTTGCGGGGACCCTTTGTAAGTGTTCTTTTGTTCTTTTATCGTTTTTCGAGTCCGAAAGTCAAACTATGTTTGACTTTTTGCATTAACCAGTTTATGGTCAACGCGAAGTTCGTTTGAACTTCATAACGTGAGCGTAATCACGACGGTTATAGTCCCTAGTGGCTATACCTACAGATTACCACGTTATCTAGGCTCAGTGACGAGTCGTAGTTTCGGCCAAAATGCGTATTCTTGTGTATTTTGTAACCAAACTACTCTTAGGTATCAAAACTGTTTGTTTTGATACCAAACCTGTTTTCTAAACTTAGTTAAGCATGTTTTAACATGCTTAGCTCGTCACTTTTAGTTTAGTGCTTATATAGGGTCGTAAGGTAAGCGATCTAAACAATCGCTTATACTTTCGAACCCGACCCGTTTGGTCGATCATTAGGATCCGACCAAACACATTAGGTGACCATAGTATATAGGGAATAACCTTCCGAGGTTATACCTTATGGTCACGACGTGTAGTTAGTTGTATGATAGGTAGTTTATATGCCTTAGGTAAATTACCAAAATACCCCTTTTACGCCAAAATTCATTTTAAACATATGTAACATAACTTTTGACATCTAAACTGATTTGGCAACAATATTAGACATGTTAAGTCATATTCTACTTGTCATAGGACTAGTTAGGCGGTCCGGACGCGTTTCACGCAAACGACGCGTTAAAGTAGCATAAGCTACCTAAACGGGTCGTAATGGGTCGTAAGCACTTAGGTTAGGTTTCATTTTAGTATGTAGGCTTTGTTAAACCATATTATATGAGTCCCCGTACTCATTTGGTTTACAAGCCCTCATTCTATCCGATCCTCCGATTTAGGTCCGGTTTATTAATATAGTTACCTATTAGGTGTCGTTTGATTTCTGTGATCTCTAGCATTGTTTGGTTGTTACTCAAGGACTACTAAGCAATCTCAAGGGAGTACATAGTCCCCTCTTTTATTGTTTTCAACTGTTTTGGGGTGAAGCATGTGTACCTATATGTTATTTTCATGACTTCAAAGTATAATTGATTATACATGTTATTACATATCATCTGACAAACTAAATGACTCTCTATGGTTTAAACACTTATTTCTCAAAGAACATAAAATAAAATGTTGAATTGTACTTATTTTATGTTCACCAGACCGATTGGTAGTATGATATAGCGCTATAGGGTTAGACACCCCATTCCTGTTGTCATGGAATGTCTGAAACCAATTTGTTTCTCCATCCAAATAGGGATTGCCTTTGTGGTATCCCTATAGTCTCAAAGGTGTATTTTGATGCACTAGGTCTGAATGAATTCTTAAATCACATTATTTTTATATATTTAGTTATACTCCCAAAAGTATAGTTTGATATGCTCCCATATGCGATATTGTACAAAACCAACATATATTTTGTTAATCATCCAAAGCATATTTTGATATGTTATTTATGAAACCAAAACATAGTTTAATATGTTATTTACAAATCCAAAGTATACTTTTAATATGCTACTATAAGGTTATTCGTTTAACCTTACATTATTTTACAAAGCATAACTTTTGATTTATTCAAACACTTTGTTTTGTACATTTTTACTTGTGGTTTAGTAGTCTCATTTTACTTACCATACATAACTTTTGTTTACACATTACATGGTTTACATTTAACTTGGGTTATACAATAACATTGGACTATTAGTTTAAACATGAACATTTTATATTGGTGGTTTGGTTTGAGTAAGTGACTTAAGTAACGAGGCGTGTGTAATATGATACAAGCATGGTGGATACGCCACTGGTACTTCCTATATATAAGTGTTTGTATGGTATTACATATCGTAGCGTTATTTGAATCATTTCAATTTAAGTCATATAACATTTTATACAAATAACATACTTTTCATAAGACATTGTTTTACAACAACTTATCTTATACAAACTCATTTTTACTTGGTTATTCATTTAACCTTACATTACTCTTTTACGTATCATCTACTTTATCATCACTTTTCGAATGATTTATAAAACAAAACATTTTACAAGGATCATAACTGACTTTTGTTAAACAACTTTTTCTATACTTATAAGTCATGAACCCTATATTCACAAAACCTATGTATCTCACAGGCATTTTTATGCTGACGTACCTATTTTTACATATGTTTCAGGTGCTGTCTTGAGATGATTGTTGATACATGCTACATTTAGGATGGACTCGTGCCTTAGCGACTTTAAAACTTGGAAGATCATAGTTGTACTTATTTGATTGTATTAAAACAATGAGTTCATTTATTCAATAAAACAAAATTATTTATTCCATGGTTACGAAACAATGATTCTGTTACAACACTCCCCGACGTTTCCGCCACGTCTTGTTGTTTTACGTGGTCAGGGTATGACAGAAAAGTTGGTATCAGAGCCAATGGTTATAGGGAATTAGGTTATTAGTAATGCTTTGACCTAGACTATAACCTTCCTAGGACCCTAACATAAGTTTTCTTGTGTTTAGTTTTAAAACAATACTTATTCTTAGGTGACAACCACAATAAGAACATTAATTTCTATCCCGCTTTGAAAACTAATCATCCGTTCTAGGATGATTTATTATATGGTTTTGAACCCTTTAAGTTTTCAAAATCCCGTCAAAGTTGGTCTAAATAATGTGAACACGTGCAAACTGGAAGGGTTGGTGCCTGTACCCTGAGCTTTCTGTCTAAGGCTAGAGTGTTCGTACAAATCCGCAATATCGGACCAGTCACTCTTACCTGGGAAATCTTGGGGTGAGTGTCCACTTATAGGCGAGCATGTCTTCGCGATACATTATTTTTGACCTATTTACTTTGATTAATCACCAGGGTCGTTTGTTGCTTTGTAGTAACAAACAAATGACCACCATCCTTGCTTTCATCAGATTTGTTCCATCTCATTCTTTTCATCTAATTCTCTCACTCGTTTCCTTTCATGTTCCTCTTTTAGAATGCCTCCTCGACGCGACAATCAGATGGCAAATGCCGAACTGGCGGAAATCATCGCGCAGCAAATGGCTGCTGCCTTCCCAAATCTTTTTGCTCAAATGAATCAAGCCATCAACAACCAGAATGCTCCATGTAATTTCAAAAGTTTCAATTCGGCTAAGCCACTCAAGTTTAGTGGTTCTGAAGGAGCAACTGGGCTCCTACAATGGTTCGAGAGCACTGAGAGTTCGTTCCGTCACGTTCAGTGTCCTGATAATCGCAAGGTCGAGTTTGCCTCCAGTGTGTTTCAGAAGAGGGCTCTTACATGGTGGAACGGAATTATGAGGGACCGTGGTGCTGAGGTCGCATTAGCACAGACTTGGGCTGAACTTAGGGCTCTTATGATGAAGGAGTTTTGTCCTCGTCATGAATTGAGAGCTTTAGAAAGGGAATTCGATGACCTGAAGCAAGACAGTGGAGAACATCGAGCCTATACTGACCGCTATGAGGAATTGAGCCTATTATGCCCTGCTATGGTTACACCTTTGGATAAGGCGATTGAGAAATACATTGATGGTCTTCCTGACGTAGTTCAGGATATCGTTACGGGCAGCAACCCTACTACTGTCAGACAAGCCATTGAATTGTCTGCCACTCTGACTGAATCCCATATCAGGAAGGGTAAGCTGTTTCGGAAATGCGACCCAAGACCATCTGACAAGACTGCTCAAGTAGAACTAAAGGAAAAACAGGCTGAAGTATCCAAGAAGAAGAAGCGCAAAGCCTCTCAAAATTACGCTGTAACTGCTCAAGACAAACAGGTTGCACCAAACCAGCCAGCACAACCTCGCAAAAGGCAAAACTATGTTGGTACCGCACCTTTGTGCAACAAATGCAACCGTCATCATCTAGAGCAAGAGCAGTCTCACAAATGTACCCACTGTGGGCGGTTGGGACATTTGATCAATGTTTGTCGTTATGCAAATCAAGCTGCTGCAAACCCTGCTGCTGTTCAAGCACGGTTTCCACTGGGGTCATGTTATAACTGTGGTGACCTTACTCACTATAGAAACAATTGCCCAAGACTTGTTAACGCACATCCAGCGCGAGGACGAGCGTTTAACATCAATGAGGCAAACGGGAACAATGATGCAGCAGTGAACAATTAGTGTTTTGTAATTCCTTGGTTGTTATCTTTTGACACTTCAAGACAATTCGGTTGTTACATAAATAAAGATTTGTTGTTTTTATTTCTGCAAAATTTATGCGATTGTGTGAATGTTTGATGCAACCTTAAGATGTCAACCCAAATACAAACTACTCGTGTGGTTCTGTCATTTTTATGATCACTTGCGATCTCCCCAAGAACCTTAAATACTCGTTTCTTTTAAGAAACAAAGCCAAATTCCTCTTAAGATCCTTCTATCTTTATAGATGGATCCTTGAAAATGATTAAAGTGCCAAATGAAATCCATGGATTGGATTCCTAGTGTGCTTTAATTATCCATGGCCAAGGATAACAAATTAAAGAATCAAGTTAACTAATTTGGTGCTTATGTGTTTTCTTACATGTTTTGTGGTTGTATGTGATCCATCCAAATCCTCATAGAATCTTTCATATCTCATATGAGGAATTCATAGTAGGATATCCAAAGTTACTATCTTAAATCCTTAATGGACTTCTACGTTGTAGTCAAGTCCCTTGGGTTTTAAAGTACTATTCTAAAATTGGACCCCTTGAGTGGTCTAGGTAAACGGATTGATTTGAAAATCTGATTAGAAATATCATGTGATGATATAATCAAAAATATCCCTTAAGTGGTCTATTTAAGGAGATCGTACGACGGTCTAGTTAAGAAGATCATGTGTTGATCTAGTTAAAAAGATCGTTCGATGATCTAGTTGAAAAGATCCTTTGGTGGTCTAGTCAAGTCGCTTCATGTTTATTCAATTGATTTTTCCTCTACGCATTATGAAATGAACTGTGTGGACTGTGCAAGGAATTACGTAATTATGGAGGCCTACATAATTATGGAAATTCAGTGCACAGAAACCACAAGAATTTTTGTCATGTGTTAAGACCTATAGTGACAAGAATAATGATACGGGAGAAGTCTTGGACCTTGACCGATGTCATTTTATCTTACACTCCCCAATTCTGATTTCAAGCACACACAAGTTTCCTATGATAAGTCTTCAGGGGAAATGTTCTTTTGTCCGTAATTCAAAATCCCATGTTTTGTTACTACAAGGACATCACTTTGAGGGTTAACAAATTCGCTAAGAATCCTAACATGGCCCAGAGTTTTACTTAAGGGTTCAATGGATCTATTTGAAGGCGAAACCGTCACAACTGTCTTCACAAGTTTCCTCTAGAATTAAATTTCGGGACGAAATTTCCTAAAGTAGGGGAGACTGTGACACATGTGTCACTTCAACCATCAAACAAATACCAAACCAATAAAATATTATATTTCATACTTGGGATTTGTATAAATATATGTATCATTTCCACATATCAATTCTTGTTCAATTTCAAGCCTTAAATCGCTTTCTAGAAGGTTATACGCGCACGATGCGTAAATATAACCAGTTTAATGCAACAAACACTCCGGAATAGTGATATAGGCTTAACATACCTTAAATAACCTTTACATAACTTAGAAATAAGTTTTGGAAGGTTTGGTATGCCGAAATCAAGTTAATTCGCTTACAGGGACTAAATTCGACAAACTACGAAAGTATGATGATTCGTACTAGAACAAACACTCCGGAACAGTGATATAGGCTTAACATACCTTAAATAACCTTTACATAACTTAGAAATAAGTTTTGGAAGGTTTGGTATGCCGAAATCAAGTTAATTCGCTTACAGGGACTAAATTCGACAAACTGCGAAAGTATGATGATTCGTACTAGAACAGACATTCTGGAACATGACTATAAGTTAAACATACCATAAATATCCTTTACATAGCTTAGAAATAGGCTTTGAGGGGTTCGGTATGCCAAAATAAACTTTATTGACTAATAGGGACTAAAAGCGGCAAAAAGTGCACAAGTTTGCACTTTCGCGCATATCTTACGTTCTGAATACATCCGGACATCCAAAAATTTATGTAAGTACTAAAATATTTTATTTTAGTGTTTGGCTTATCAAAAATCCATCCGTCGCGTCATTTGGATCGTTTTTCGCGCTTATGCGCATTCCGTCGTAATTTAGCGAACATCGCGATCATACGACCAAACGAACCAACATCTGGCATATTTTTTAGCATGTTTCATGTCCACAATGTTTAGGCATCATTTTAGGGCCTTAATGTTGGCTTAACGGGCCTTAAACATATCGAAATGAGCGTTAAACACCAACAGGGACTGAAACTGACAATTCAGCAAACTTGTGGCTGATCAGACATGCCCAGGCGGGCCGCGTAAGTTATGGTAGACCCATACGCGGGCCGCGAGGCCCTCCCAGACCAGATTCATTGTTTTAAACAGCTGTTAACAGCTGTTATGCACCCAAAACTCAATTCCACTTGTTGATACCTGATCATGGGGGGCCATTTTGAGTTGCCTTAATGTTCCAACACATGTACGGATGAGATGTAATCACGGTTTTCGAGAAACGATCCTAACGGTGGTCCATTTCCTATAAATACCCAACCCATTCACTTACAAAACCCACAAATCTGATCTAAGAATGCTCTAAGTTGAAGCCATTACTTCATACCTGAGCTACTTGGATCAAGATTAGCTTGCGGGGACCCTTTGTAAGTGTTCTTTCGTTCTTTTATCGCTTTTCGAGTCCGAAAGTCAAACTATGTTTGACTTTCTGCATTGACCAGTTTATGGTCAACGCGAAGTTCGTTTGAACTTCATAACGTGAGCGTAATCACGACAGTTATAGTCCCTAGTGGCTATACCTACTGATTACCACATTATCTAGGCTCGGTGACGAGTCGTAGTTTCGGCCAAAATGCGTATTCTTGCGTATTTTGTAACCAAACTACTCTTAGGTATCAAAACCGTTTGTTTTGATACCAAACCTGTTTTCTAAACTTAGTTAAGCATGTTTTAACATGCTTAGCTCGTCACTTTTAGTTTAGTGCTTATATAGGGTCGTAAGGTAAGCGATCTAAACAATCGCTTATACTTTCGAACCCGACCCGTTTGGTCGATCATTAGGATCCGACCAAACACATTAGGTGACCATAGTATACAGGGAATAACCTTCCGATGTTATACCTTATGGTCACGACGTGTAGTTAGTTGTATGATAGGTAGTTTGTATGCCTTAAGTAAATTACCAAAATACCCCTTTTACGCCAAAATTCATTTTTTTTTTTTGGGTAAAGGGTTACCCCGGTGATTCTATTAAAATTCAACCGCAAATAAGTACAAGTAGTGAGGATGTGTTCCACACTAGTTCATATATAGGACATGCCCCATATATGTATGACAAAGCAAAAACAAAGTAACTATGACACCCCATACCCTAGTCTACTATACATCATGAAAGAGATCTAGTAGACAAACAATGCAAAACAAAACAAAATACTCAACCGCCATCATCAAAGATAAAGCTGCCACAAACCGGCAACCCCTTCAAACGAACCAAAAGACGCCTATCCATTCGAGAATTTTGTGGAAGAGGTGCTTGCCCCTGCTTTCGAAGAAAAAGGATGAATACCCGATGTCATAAATTCACTGGTTTCATTGTAGACTTCAACGACCTCCTCTTCATCCGACTCGTGCCTGTCACTCGACTGTTTCTCCTTCTTCTCTATACGACCCACGGTACTACCTTCCTGACCACCATCATCTTCCTTAAGGGCATCAAAGGGGTTAGACGTTGATACCTGATTGTTCATCGGCTTCTTCAAGGACGAAATTGGTTTAGGGTTTACAACTGGTCTGTACACTACCTTAGGCTTCTGATTTTTCATGTGAAGACCTTGGTTAGTAGATTTCTTCTTCTTAGCACCCACAACCTGAAAATCATCAATCTTTTTTCCAGACTCCCCACTCGAAACGACCTGAGGCCTCTTTGGACACGAGTGATCCTCATGACCAAACACGCAACAAGAAGAGCACCTTACAGGCTCCCAATCATATTCGATTTTAACCTCCACCATTGCGTGACTATTACCCTCTAAAGATGGGATTGCAACTGTAACACTCCTCTTTAACTCAGCCCCGGCTTGAACTTCAATGAGAGCTCTAGCATAACTGCTTCTACCCCATGACTCAGCACACATTGTAGCAGTGTACGAATCTAGCATCTTAGGCACCCCTATCTTAGAAGCGAGCAAGCTAAGACCATCCTCAGTATATGCTGCTAACGGCACTTCATGCATCTTAACCCAAACTGGGATAGCCTTTATATCTTCTTTTTCCAACTTGACAGAGGCCGACCACTCCTTCAAGATTATCGGGACATTTCTAATCATCCAAGGTCCATCCTCCACCAATTTATCCATCCCTTCCTTTGTTTTGAACTTAAAGAAAAAGAACCCGTTCGCATTCATCATTAGTCTAGAGAGACCATATTTAACCCAGTTGTTCTTTGCAAAATAATCCACTACAGGAAAAGCCAGCCGTTTACCCAAGAAATATCCATACAACGTGTTAGCATACCTGTCAGAGACTTGTTTAACCGAAGACAATGGAATGACGACATCAGCACCATCAACCGACTCACTAGATTCCATCATCCGAAAATTAACCTTTACATTCTCCTTTGTAGTGTTTACTACACTAGCAAATGATAAAGGTTCTGCAGCCCCAGATACTTTTGAATCCGATTTACCAGCCAATGGAGTTGACAAATTCACTCCATGAACACCTGTTGTTGGCGAGAACAGTTTATCCACCTGAACCGGAGCCGTGACCCTAGTAAGTTCATCGATGATGTTGATACCACGTCTTGGCTGAATATTGTTCCCATCAACATCAAGAATACGATCCGCTATTTCCTTAAACGACAATGGTGGCCTTCCTCCAGGTTTCATGCGACCATCCATTAAAACTGATCCCTAGCAGCCAGAATTCGATCAAGAAACAAGTTGCCTGAATAAACCCTAGTAGCCGTCAATCACCAATAACATAACCAGCCGCAAAAAACCCTAATCGGAATAGCCTTGCCGAAATTCAGAATGAAAGAAAAAGCCGCCGCAAAGCCTAATCGGATGACAAAGATGAAGACTAGATTCCGCCAAACCCTAATAATGATTCTGGCGAAACCCTAATTCAGCAAGCAATTGGAACAAAGCTTTGGGATGAAGTCGCCGCTCCAATAACAAACAGACAAAAAACGAAAAAGAAATTCGCATTCAAGAAAACAAAACCCTAGGCCACGAATTTAATCTGATTTCAATTGATTGGAACCTAAAGAAACAGATAATGAATCCTTAGATGCAAACCAAGATCAATCCAGACCAAGAATCAAAAGAAACGGCTAGGGTTTCATGGAAAACGGCCAAATCGCCCACCTCTCCTCACTGCTTCATTTTAAACATATGTAACATAACTTTTGACATCTAAACTGATTTGGAAACAATATTAGACATGTTAAGGCATATTCTACTTGTCATAGGACTAGTTAGGCGGTCCGAACGCGTTTCACGCAAACGACGCATTAAAGTAGCATAAGCTACCTAAACGGGTCGTAATGGGTCGTAAGCACTTAGGTTAGGTTTCATTTTAGTATGTAGGCTTTGTTAAACCATTTTACATGAGTCCCCGTACTCATTTGGTTTACAAGCCCTCATTCTATCCGATCCTCCTATTTAGGTCCGGTTTATTAATATAGTTACCTATTAGGTGCCGTTTGATTTTTGTGATCTCTAGCATTGTTTGGTTGTTACTCAAGGACTACTAAGCAATCTCAAGTGAGTACATAGTCCCCTCTTTTATTGTTTTCAACTGTTTTGGGGTGAAGCATGTGTACCTATATGTTATTTTCATGATTTCAAAGTATAATTGATTATACATGTTATTACATATCATCTGACAAACTAAATGACTATCTATGGTTTAAACACTGATTTCTCAAAGAACATAAAATAAAATGTTGAATTGTACTTATTTTATGTTCACTAGACCGATTGGTAGTATGATATAGCGCTATAGGATTAGACACCCCATTCCTGTTGTCATGGAATGTCTGAAACCAATTTGTTTCTCCATCCAAATAGGGATTGCCTTTGTGGTATCCCTATAGTCTCAAATGTGTATTTTGATGCACTAGGTCTGAATGAATTCTTAAATCACATTATTTTTATATATTTAGTTATACTCCCAAAAGTATAGTTTGATATGCTCCCATATGCGATATTGTACAAAACCAACATATATTTTGTTAATCATCCAAAGCATATTTTGATATGTTATTTATGAAACCAAAACATAGTTTAATATGTTATTTACAAATCCAAAGTATACTTTTAATATGCTACTATAAGGTTATTCGTTTAACCTTACATTATTTTACAAAGCATAACTTTTGATTTATTCAAACACTTTGTTTTGTACATTTTTACTTGTGGTTTAAGTAGTCTCATTTTACTTACCATATATAACTTTTGTTTACACATTACATGGTTTACATTTAACTTGGGTTATACAATAACATTGGACTATTGGTTTAAACATGAACATTTATATTGGTGGTTTGGTTTGAGTAAGTGACTTAAGTAATGAGGCGTGTGTAATATGATACAAGCATGGTGGATACGCCACTGGTACTTCCTATATATAAGTGTTTGTATGGTATTTCATATCGTAGCGTTATTTGAATCATTTCAATTTAAGTCATATAACATTTTATACAAATAACATACTTTTCATAAGACATTGTTTTACAACAACTTATCTTATACAAACTCATTTTTACTTGGTTATTCATTTAACCTTACATTACTCTTTTACGTATCATCTACTTTATCATCACTTTTCGAATGATTTATAAAACAAAACATTTTACAAGGATCATGACTGACTTTTGTTAAACAACTTTTTCTAAACTTATAAGTCATGAACCCTATATTCACAAAACCTATGTATCTCACAGGCATTTTTATGCTGACGTACCCATTTTTACATATGTTTCAGGTGCTGTCTTGAGATGATTGTTGATACATGCTACATTTAGGATAGACTCGTGCCTTAGCGACTTTAAAACTTGGAAGATCATAGTTGTACTTATTTGATTGTATTAAAACAATGAGTTCATTTATTCAATAAAACAAAATTATTTATTCCATGGTTACGAAACAATGATTCTGTTACAACACTCCCCGACGTTTTCGCCACGTCTTGTTGTTTTACGTGGTCGGGGTGTGACACTGGGTTAGCTTGGCGACAGTAGGGAGTCGTGTGACCATAGCGGTTATAGTTGGTGCACAAACGACACGCAGAAGCAGCAGGATGATGAAAGTTGCAAGTGGTACACTTTGGGTGAGGACCAGTGTACTGTTTCTTAGCTTCAGGAGCAGTAGGGTTAGCAGCAGCAGTGGCAGGAGCAGGTTTAGCAGCAGGGTTTGCAGCAGGCACAATAGCATTGCATCCTGAACCCTGAGATTTCCTTTTCTTGTTCTTGCTGCCACTTGGCTGCTGGGTGACTTGATTTGCAGACTTGGTGGGAGCAGGAGTAGCAAACTGCTTATCACGCACACGGTTGTTGTTCAAACTTGCTTCAATAGTTCCAAGCTGGGCTGCCTCAATAGAATCGCGCATAGCAGGCGGTAGACCGTTGATGTACTTGGTTATCATGCGCTTAGGCGTCGAAACCAAGTGAGGAACAATCAAGCTCAATTGCTTGAACCGAGTAGTATACGCCAGATTATCATCATCAACTTGTTTCAAGTGCCAAAATTCTTCTTCAAGCCTTAACTGCTCATGAGGAGGGCAGAACTCGAGCATCATCAGTTCTCGCACCTCAGCCCATGGAAGAGCATAGGCTTCTTCACTAGTACGGATGTTTCTCTCATTCGACCACCACTCCAACGCTCTGCCTTGAAACATTCCCGTCGCACTCCTAGTCTTTAAATGCTCCGGGCACTCACTGTTAATGAAAGTAACTTCAATGTTGTCGAACCATTCAAGCATTGCAGTCACCCCGTCATTGCCCGTGAAAGTCTTAGGGTTGCACGAGACAAAATGTTTGTAGTTGAACTTTGCAGAGTCGACTTCTCCGTCTTAGAGTCCATAGAGGATGGAGGAGTGTTTGATCCTTGGATCTCAAAGACAATCTTTGGCACGACTCGAGCGATCTGGTCGGCCATGAAGGACATCATCTTTTTCTACAGATCCAATTAAGAGGATCGTATGAGTTCTAAATCATGAAGCCTCACAATAAAGATTCACACACGATAGATTAAAGTATTAGGATTTAACACCGCAACTCACGAACTTCACATGGCACGTTGTACGAAGTTTGGTCAACATGTCCGAAACGCTTATATATAGAAAGTACCAGAGGCGTATCCACCACACTTCGGGCACATCGCCTCTGCCACGCACTCGGTGTCATGTTACGTGTCGCAATTACCAAACGTAATAATTTACTCATCATCATCATCATACGCACATAGATTCACATAGATTACATAGACTTCCCATAGATTACATAGATTTCTTATAGATTGCATAGATTTCTCATAGATTGCACGAGTAGTTTTCCCATAGCTTAGATTTCATCATTCCCAACACCGGTCTGCAAACACTGAGTCTTACATGGCACTTGGTACGAAAGTTGGAAACATGCCGGAAGCACTTATATATAGGAAGTATCAGCGGCGTATCCACCATGCTTCTGACATGTCACTTCTGTCTCGTATTTCCATGCCAGTTAGTGTTTCATACCCACAACATGTCACACCACGATATTTCCACGTATCACCGGTGGGCCCGGTGGGGAGTATCGTGACGTAGTTGATATCATCATAGTCAAACAACACAATATTTAAATGCACAGCGGAAGCAAAAGATAGATTTATTTCAACCAAATAAATTGTAATATAAAGTATCACAATGTAGTTGAAACAGATCCACAGGCGGATCAAAATAAAGAGGAAAACTGTTCAACAGACTTTGACACCTAAAGCTTTGCGAGACTTGATTATTGATGTCTGGAGTATCCAGCCTATTACGTGTAGCACCTGCACTTAACCTTTTTAGAAAATACGTCAGTTTACACTGGTAAATACAACTTAACTGACTCATTTTGAAAAGAGTTTAAAAATTGATTTGAATGCACTTCGGCAAAAATATATTTTATAACTTAGGACAATTATTAAATAATCATGTATACAGTTTTACTTATTTGTCGTCCATCAGGGCCGGTTGGTAGGGCCGGACAAGATTAACTGACACGCCACAGGTATAATACCCACAAGGTTAATTCCTTTAAATGGGCTACCGGTTTTTAAATATGCAACTGTCAGGTGTACGCCTACACCCCGTGCTTAGGTCGTGGCCATTTCGTAAAATGATGCCAAGGATATCCGGGACATGGTCATTTAACCCCCAAAGGCCATACACCAAATAATACATATTAAACGAGTATGTAATTACATTAATCACAATCCGATTTAAATGATTACACACCCGACCAAGCGGTATTATTATAATACCGTATCCCAAGCCCGTATAGGGAAAATAAGTTAAGAGTATTTACCTGAGCAATGTATAAGTCAAATACAGCAAGTACAGATGGCTTTTACTGGGCTCCTAATCTGGAACAAAGGTTTTTATTATTCTATTAGCATCCTAACGGGTCTTTAATTAGGCTTAAGCTTAGACTGGTCAGTTTTAAAGGAAGATACGGTTCAAACGCACGATTAAGCGAAGACCGGACAGAATGTGATTTAGACCCGACAAGTTTGAAGACTTGTATAATATGGGTATACTAAACATATTCTGGATTTTGAGGCAAAGATGATTAGGTTTGACCCGTTTCGGCTAATATATGCAAACTAGTTACATAAGCCGTTCCGAACGCGAAAAGTGCGTAACGGGTAACCAAATGAGTCATATGAAAGTTTCCAAAGTTAATATACCTTAAATATGTTGTGACATCAGTAAGATATCTTCTGTTATGCCCGGAATGGATTTAAACTCAAACTATGCCTTGTAAGGGCATTTTGGTCATTTAAAAGGTTATAAACGAGTTTAATTAGTAATCTGAGTTACAGGTCTGACTTATTTAGTAAAAACACTTAATTTAATAAGTTATAACAGTAGGGTATGACCTATATGTGAAATTTATCATTTAAAACCAAACTATGCATCTTAGGGGTATTTTGGTAATTTCACTTAGGCTAGAAAGGTCAAAACTGGAAACCTGAGTTTAAAACTTTTGCTTACTGTTAATATATAAAAATATACTAAAAATATCAGTAGGTATCAACCTTATATGTTTAATATAGTTTTAGTACATACTATGTGTTAAAAACGCTTAAAAAGACGATTTGGAGTCATTTCCGGGTTTTCAAAGGAAAGCTGATATTTTTATAATTCCAGAAGGCTCAAAATATTTTATTTGTCAAATAAAATCAGTAGAAAAAGGTTTGGGGTCAAAAGGTTTTGTAAAACTCATTTTATGGCTTAAAAGGGCAAAACCGGCATTAACCGAATCAAACTTAGAGACCTATGTTATGCTCAGCCAAAAATTAAATAAAAATCTTCAAAAATCCCAAAATATTATATTACATCAGTGGGTAAAAAGTTTGATATCAAAAAGTGGGTTTAAATAGGCTATACGCTAATTACGCCGTTTAATTAACATAAAGCTTTCTAATTACGCTATTGAGCATAACTCTTAATCTAGACCTCAAACTGATGTCAAGTTTTAGGTGCAAGTTTATAAATCAGTAACTAAGGTTTCTACTCTTTTACTTTTTCAAAAATCACGTTTTATAGTAAAAAGGGCATAATAGTCAACATTTAAGCATTTAACGGAAACATGCATATGAATTGGATAACTAATGAACCAAGTTGTATAATCTCAGAGAGTTATACTTATATGAAACCTGGTCCAAATAAAGCTCTAAGGCAATTCTAAAACATGCATAAACGGGTCAGAACTGAAAGTCAAAGCAAAAGTCAAATTATGCGACTTTCGGTTCCGATCCGGGTTTAAACTGAAAATTGTCGGGTTGATCATGGTTAGACATGTTCTTACATTAATTACCAAGTTATATTAATGATAAAATAGGTTGCATGTCTCCTACATTGCTAATTATGTATTAATTTGAAAATAAGCATTCTGTTGACTTTTTAATAACAAGTTTGACCCGACAATTGACCTAGTTAGAGTGGGAATCAGAGAGTACCCTTTTAAGGGTTTATTACCCATATAATTACCTACTTATAGGTACTTTTAATTCGAGAATTGACTGAACAGATTTTATTTAATTTCAAAGTCAAACGTTAATTACGACGGTTTGACTTTTAGCTAATTAACTAGGCTAAACTGAATTAGGAAGGGTTAAGGATACTTACAATAGTCCTATGCACGATTAGGGAGCCTAAGGAACTTGGTTGCTGATCAGGAGAGCTCCAGAAATGAGAATGCAAGTGAATGAACAAATGTTGCAAACCTTGGGTGTTCTTATATACTCAATTTGATCCTTTAAGATGATGCCAAGATAGTCTATGAATGTTTCCAGATCAAGACAAGTGCCCCCTATGCATGTTAAACCATTGGAGCAGCCCCTGGTATGTAAAACAAAGGTGTAAAATCGGTTTCAGAGCTGCAACAGGCAGCTGTGCGCAGATTCTGTGCTGGTCACTTGTTCGCGGGCCGCGAGAGGCCTCTCGCGGGGCGTCTAAAACCGGCGCAACAGGTCAAAAATGTTTCATTTATTACATTTCAGTCCCTGGTCCTTTGTAACGTGGTTTTGATTGTTTTTCTTGCACTTTAGGCCCTCTAACTTGATTTTTAAGGACCTTAAGACTTTTACAAACTTGGTTAAGTCCTTGGTTAACTTTGTGCTTACCCGAAAAGTCACAAATTTCAACGTTGACGCTTTTAACCCTTCGTACACGGATTTGATCATAACTTTCTCATACGATAACGAAACTTTATGAAATTTTTATCACACATTCTAGTGAGCATATTTTACCGTTACAAAGCTTTGGGTTTGCTAAAAGGTCACTCAGAGGTATACTTTCAACATGTTGACACATTTAACCCCTGTAGTTTGTAATTTCTCACTTTCTTTCATTTTCAGCTTCGTATGATCCATGATTTATTCGTTTAAGATTATAAACACCATGTAGGGTTATTGTAGGGCATATTTATCCATTGTTGACACTTTGGGCCCTTATATTCACATAGTTTCTCTGTTTGTCAACTTTAGTCCCTCTAAAGTACTTTTTCTCATATTCAAAGCTTATGACACGTGTCAATACATTATTGGACGTAAATTTTCGAGGTGTTACATCCTCACCCCCTTAAAAGAAATCTCGACCTCGAGATTTACTGAAATAAATGAGGGTACTTTTCTTTCATCGTGGATTCTACCTCCCATGTGTATTCGGGACCTCTACGGGCATCCCATTTGACCTTTACAATAGGCACATGCTTCCTTCGAAGCTTCTTTACCTGTCGATCCTCAATCGACAACGGTTTTTCCACAAATTTCAAGCTCTCATCTTTATGCACATCCGTATGTGGTATGACTAGCGATTCGTCAGCTAGACATTTCTTCAGATTGCAGATGTGAAAAACATTGTGAATACTACTGAGCTCTTCAGGCAAGTTTAACTTATAAGCCACTGACCCAACACATTCGATAACCTCGAATGGTCCTATATACCTTGGGCTTAACTTACCTTTCTTACCAAATCGAATCACCCCTTTCCAGGGTGATACTTTAAGCAAAACTTTATCACCAACCTCAGACTTTAGAGCTTTACACTTTGGATCAGCGTAGCTTTTCTGCCTATCCCTGGCAGCTTTCAAGCGATCGCGAATCTGGACAATCTTGTCCGTCGTTTCAAAGACTAATTCAGGTCCTGATAATTGAACTTCTCCTACTTCGGCCCAACAAATAGGTGTTCTGCATTTTCTACCATATAATGCCTCAAAAGGCGCAGCCTTAATACTCGTATGGTAGCTATTGTTATAGGGGAACTCGATCAATGGCAGGTGGTTATCCCAACTGCCACCTAAATCAATCACACATGCTCGAAGCATGTCTTCCAGCGTTTGGATGGTACGCTCACTCTGTCCGTCCGTCTGTGGATGGTAAGCCGTACTAAAATTTAAGCGCGTGCCCAAAGACTGTTGGAAACTTTTCCAAAAATGAGAGGTGTATCTCGTATCTCTGTCAGAGATAATTGACACTGGTACGCCATGCAGAGCTACGATCTTATCTACGTATAATTGAGCTAACATGTCAGAGCTATAAGTTTCCTTAATGGGTAGAAAATGTGCTGACTTAGTCAGTCTATCTACTATGACCCATATAGTATCATTTCCCTTCCTTGGGCAACTTGGTGATGAAATCCATTGTCACCATCTCCCACTTCCATGTGGGAAGTTCAGGCTGTTGTAGCAAACCTGACGGCTTCTGATGCTCAGCTTTGACTTGCGCACACGTTAAACATTTAGCTACATAGGCAGCTACAGACTTTTTCAAGCCTATCCACCAGTAGTTTGCCTTTAGATCCTGGTACATCTTATCAGCTCCAGGATGAACGGAATATTTGGAACTGTGAGCTTCCTGGAGGATAACATCTCGAAGTCCTCCAAAAACTGGAACCCATATTCGTCCATTCAATCTCAGCACTCCGTCTTTGTCATAGGATAACTGCTCCTCAGTTACTCCTAGCTTTTCTTTAGGATAGTTGGCTTCCAACACAGCTTCCTTCTGTGCAGCTAACAACCTTTCGTTCAGACTATTCCTTATCTCAATGCTCTTGGCATTGATTCTTATTGACTTCACTCTTTCTTTTCTGCTTAAGGCATCCGCAACCACATTTGCTTTGCCTGGATGGTATCTTATCTCACAGTCATAGTCATTCAAAGTTTCCATCCAACGTCGTTGCCTCATGTTTAAATCTTTCTGAATAAACAAGTGTTGAAGGCTCTTGTGATCTGAATAGATCACACACTTGGTTCCATACAAGTAGTGCCTCCATAGTTTTAGTGCAAATACCACGGCACCCAGCTCCAAGTCATGGGTGGTGTAGTTCTTCTCGTGCACCTTTAACTGTCGTGAAGCGTAGGCAATAACTTTGCCTTTCTGCATGAGCACACAACCCATACCAGTGTGTGATGCATCACAATATACCACGAATTCTTCTATTCCATCGGGCAATGTTAACACTGGTGCATTGCTCAACTTTTTCTTAAGAATGTCAAAGGATTCCTGCTGCTTAGGGCCCCAATCAAACTTAATCTTCTTACGTGTCAACGAAGTTAGAGGCGCAACAATCCTTGAGAAGTTTTCGATAAATCGCCTATAGTATCCTGCTAGTCCTAGAAAGCTGCGAATCTCAGTAGGTGTCTTTGGCTCTTGCCAATTCATAACTGCTTCTACCTTAGCGGGATCCACTTGGATACCACGCTCACTTACCACATGTCCAAGGAATTGGACTTCTCGAAGCCAAAATTCGCACTTCGAAAATTTGGCGTAGAGTTTCTCATGATGTAGAAGTTTAAGAATACAGCAAAGATGTTTCTCATGGTCAGCTTGGCTTTTCGAGTAGATGAGGATGTCGTCAATGAAGACGATGACAAATTTATCTAAGTATGGCTTGCAGACGCGATTCATGAGGTCCATGAATGCGGCAGGAGCATTGGTAAGCCCAAAAGGCATCACTAGGAACTCGTAATGACCATAACGAGTCCTAAATGCAGTCTGTTTTTTTTTTTTGGGTAAAGGGTTACCCCGGTGAATTTTATACCATCAAACAAACAATACAAGTGAGGAAAAAGCAGACCTCAGTTCTCTAGTTTAACATGCCAAACCAGAGTTAAAACACAAAGAAAACACGCTCACAAGCACACTAGACTAGACACCTTTGTCCGTCAAATACAATATAAAAAACACAGGTCTCTAGCCACAATCGTCGTCTTCAACCACAAGCCCACGCGGAAGACTCCATTCTTGTAAAATACTATCCACTTGATTAGTTCTTTTAAACCGCATCGTGTGAAGTTTCATCCTTACGGTAGCCAAAATAATTTCCGTTAGCCGAACAGCACTTCTTTTTCTTGTAGAAAACAAACGAGCATTCCTTTCCTGCCATACGAAGTACCCCGCTGCACTCTCTACCAACTTGCCAATCACATGCTTAGCGTTCTTCGATCCCCGGAGTTGCACTATATGATTGTAGATGTTTTCCCAAGAATTAGTTATATCCTTTAAACCCGCTAATTCCTTAACACCCTTCCATACCCGAGTACTATACGGGCACTCAAAAAATAAGTGCTCGTGTGAATCCGGCCCCGAAGTACACAGAGTACAGCACATCAAGTTGAAGTTCATATTCCCTGAAGATACCCACCGAGCCATAATATCTTGTGTCTTCAATTTCTTGTTAACCAAAAGCCACATGAAGAACGAATGACGTGGAATAGATTGCGGAAACCAAACCATATCCGACCATGGGACTTCCTCCTGAGCGTTACGAATATCATTCCACACACTCGAAGCACAATAGTCCAATTCCTTCCCTGATGAAGACTTCCAAACCACCTTATCGCTACACGGTCGAGGATTGAAATGTTGTATATCGAGGAGACTAGGGTAGCGGGTAATCCATGGATCCGGCCAAAGCCATTCCCCATGGTTATATACATCTGCCACCTTCATATTTAATGTGAACCCCACATTGGCTATAGCCCTCGGCGTGATGAACGAGCTCAACGGACAAATGACATCCCACTTGTCAAACCACAAGGATGTCCGAGTACCATCCCCTAGCTTAACCCAAACAAATTGCTGAATAATAGGTCGAAGATTTAATAATTTTCTCCAAGTCCATGAGACATTACCTCGAAGTGGGATATCCCAGAAGTTCCGATCCCTAATACGATATGAGTGTATCCATTTAACCCACAGCGACTCCCTCATTGTGAGAAGACTCCAAATATGCGACACCATCAACGCGTTATTCATATCCGCAATACTATGAATACCCAAACCACCTTCTTTTTTAGGCAACGAAACTTTTTCCCATCTGACTTTAGCTTTACCTTTAAAATCATTACCTTGAGCCCAAAGAAAACGCCTCATCATGCTTTCCAGCTCACAGATAATACGCTTTGGGAGAATGAACACCCCCGCCCAATATATGTGCATCGATGAGAGAACCGACCGAATAAGCTGAAGCCTACCACCGAACGAAAGGCATTTAGTTTTCCAATCAGTTATTCTCCTTTCCATATTTTCAACTAGCCGAATACAATCCTTATAGGAAAGCCGGGACGAGATGAGAGGGACACCCAGATAGCGGACCGGAAGTTGGCCCTCCTCAAAAGGCATGATGTTTCGAATTAGTTGTTTGATAGTATTCGGAACATTCGCAAAGAAAACAGTGCTCTTGCTCATACTTGGAACCAGACCCGACATGTTTTTGAACCCATTAATGGCCTCAAGGATAACTTTAGCTGACCCCTGATCACCCTGAGCAAATAGAAATAAATCATCCGCAAAACAGATGTTTATAATCCGTTGAGCTTCACACTTGCTATGGAATCTGAACTCCGAGGATAAGGAAACTTGTTTTTGCAAAATTAATGTGAGCACCTCCATCACAAATTACCATTTATGGCTAAAGAAAAGGATGTTGACGTAACACACGCCATAATCCACTTCACCATTTGCATATCGAATCGAAATCCCATCAAAGTATGCCTCAGAAAGTTCCAATCTACTGTATCATAAGCTTTCTGAATATCGATTTTAAACGCGCATCTAGGAGGCCCCACATTCCGATGATAGTTATGCATAAGTTCCTGAGTGAGAAGGATGTTATCTTGAATCCTCCTACCCGGAACAAACGCTGACTGGTTTATACTGACAATGTCGCACAACCCTTCCTTAATTTGATTTGTGATAATTTTAGTTATACACTTATATAAAGTGTTACAACACGAGATTGGTCTATAATCCGTAATTAAAGAAGGAGTAGATACCTTTGGAATGAGCGAGATTATCGTATGATTAAGTTGCTGCAACAACTGGCCATTAGAAAAAAAATCTCGAACCGCCTCACAAACATCCTTTCCCACGATGTCCCATGACTTTTTAAAAAATACCGACGTGAAACCGTCAGGACCCGGTGCTTTATTTCCCGATATAGAGAACAAAGCCATTTTAATTTCTTCATCAGTGACCTGCCGGACCATATGGGAAGCTTGCTCACGCGTTAAAAACTTCTGAAACAAATCTGGAGTCGGGATCGTTTCAATATTATTCTCGGTACCAAAGAACACCGAGAAGTGATCCACCATAGCTTGAGGGACAGAGCTTCCTTCATGCAGCGTACCCGTAGAATCCCGAACCGCAAAAACTTTACTCCGGTGGTTCTTAGCTTTAACTACGTTATGAAAGTATTTGGAATTTGAGTCACCCAAATTGAGCCATTCAACTTTTGCTTTCTGCTGAAGAAAAACACCTTCATCATACACCGCTTGTTTATATTTTGCAAGTAACACACCATGTTGATCAAGTAACACCTCATTAACCGGGTTAACATCAATCGCACGTTGACAATCATCCAACTCTTTCCTGGCTATCTTAACCTTTTCATGTACATTACCAAGCTTGAATAAAAGTTTCCGCATAGGAGATTTCAAGTTCTTCAGCTTCTTGACTACCTGGAACATTTTATGCCCCGAAATATCATTGCCCCACACCCGTTTGACTTCATCCAAAAAACCGTTTTTTTCTGCCACCAAGTTTACAAACTTGAACGGTTTCGGCTTCTCCCTAGAAATGTTCGGCAGCTTCAAGATGCACGGAGAGTGATCAGAAATCCGATATGGGAGATAAAACGCAGCTGACATAGGGAAAAATCGACAAGATGGATATTACCCAAAATTCTATCAAGTTTCTTAAATATAGCACCCTTCTTCTGCTTGTTCGACCATGTGAAGTGCAGCCCATTACTATTGACATCAAAACCCCAATTCTATCAAGACACTCTTTGAACTCCCTTGACCCTATGCTTAAAGCTGAAGCACCTTGCAAGACATCCTCATGAAACAGGGACGCATTAAAATCCCCCATGATTACCCATGGCTTATCATGCATAAAAGAATGATGAACACATAGGTTTTGCCAAAGATCCCTCCTAACTTTGTAATGATTATCGGCATAGACAAAGGAACAAAACACCGACTTACCATCCATCTTAAAAACAATCTGTGTATGAATAACCTGGTCCGTTTGGGCTAGTGTCATCACATCTACCTCATTAACATCCCAACCCACCATAATTCTAGTCCCCTTATCACAACAATTAGCATTCGACGTCCAACTCCAATTATGACAAACTTTCGCACAAATGTTATACACCTTAGACGAATCTACATGAGTTTCCAAAATCGCACATACTTGAACATGATTATCCAATATCACCTGACGAACCTCTTTCTGTTTAGGGGTACGGTTCAGACCCCTTATGTTCCAAGAAGCGATGCTACCCATGAGTACCTACTCCACCGGGTGTGCTTGCACCCTCAGACAAGTTTGACTCATTGTTGCTTTCCAAACAACTCGGAATATCAGCTAAGAGATCATTAAGCTCAATATCATCCGAGACAAGTTCTTCACGGTTTCTGTTTTTCCCATTTGGTTTAACATTCTGTCTTCGTTCCCCTCCAGCATCCGCTGTGATATTAGGTATCTCACCCTCGTTCAGAACCTCAAAGGGATTAGAGGTTGTAACATTGTTCGTAGCCTCCTTGTCATTCATCTTCAGTTTGTTTTTAGTCACCAGTCTGTAAACAAACTTTTGTTTTTGATTCTTTATATGAATGCCTTGGTTATTGCCTTTGTTTGACTTTACAGGAACTTCCTGAAACTCATCGGGTTTAAAAGGCTGTTCCTTAGTGGATGCAGGTTTAGGTTTGTTTGGACAAGCACTATCATTATGGCCAAACACACAACACGTTGCACACCGCAAAGGTTCCCAGTCATATTCAACTCTAATTTTCGCCTTGGAGTGTCCATTCCCGTCCATATTCGGTACAGCTATGGTCACCTCTTTTTTGAGCTCATCATCCGCTTTGACTTCAATAAGAGCACGAGCGAAGTTACTTCTTCCCCAAGATTCAGCACACATAGTGGCTGTATAAGAGTCCAACATTTTTGGAGTACCTATTCTTGAAGCAATTAAACTCAAACCATCTTCTGTGAATGCCTCTAGCGGAATCTCATGAAGTTTAACCCAAACCGGTATTGTTTTTATATCCTCTTTTTCTACCATAACCGAGGGAGACCATTCCTTTAGAATAATCGGAACATTTCTAATCATCCAAGGCCCATCTTCCAATAATTGTTTTAACCCTTCTTTTGTATTGAATTTGAAGAAAAAGAACCCTTTAGCGTTCATCATTAATCTGGTATGACCATACTTCACCCAATTTTTCTTAACAAAGTAATCCACTACCGGGAAAGCAAGCCGTTTACCCAAAAAATACCCGAAAAGTGTGTTAGCATACCTTTCATTAACCTGCTTGACAGAAGATAACGGAATCACCACATCAGTTCCCTCTATGGTTTCACTCGGCTCCATGGACCTGAAGTTGACTTTTGGGGCTTCCTTGTTAGACTGAACCACCTTAGCAAACGTCATAGCTTCACGAAAATTCCCCTTCATCGCATTAGCTCCTCTGATCGAATCAGCATACGATGGGGGCTTTACTACATTTACAGGATCTTGCTGACTACTAGTACCCTGACTACTGGCACCCTGATCAGGAATAATCACCTTCTCCACACTTTCAAAGTTGACAGGTTTGGATATAGCAGCAAGCCCATCAATAACCGAAACATTATCAGAGAAAAACATACCTCTCCTCGGCAACAATGGTTTTCCTTCAATGTTAGTCACACGTAGACCAATTCCTCGGACAGGTACTGATCCCGGAGTAGACCCTATCTCTTGGGACGCTGAATCATTCAGAACATCCATAGCCGCCAGTGGTAAAGGATAACCATACTGATCAACCAATTCTCAATTCTCCTGATCTAGTGGGATGTTACTCCCATTAAGATCACGATCAATCATTTGTAGAAACACAACTCTCTCTAAACCAACGTAAAAGAAACCAGCATGCACACCCAGACACGTCCACTAATCCAAGAAACCGAAGAACAGAGACAGAAAATAAAAAACCCTAATCCTGAAACCCTAGAGCCGAATATCAATCCTAACAGATTAACCCAGAGAATCAATCTAGCTAAATTAATCTCAGTTAACCGCGACCAATATCAACCAGATTAATAAGTCAGGATCTCAAGACTGCAACTAAGGTGGCGATTGAAACAGAAACGAAAAAACCCTGATTTCAGATTGATTACTATTGCTAACGAGTTCGTTATAGAGATTTTCCTAAATGCAGTCTTGTGTACATCTTCATCTTTAACCTTCAACTGATGATAGCCTGACCTCAAATCGATCTTAGAAAAGTAACTTGCCCCTTGAAGTTGATCGAACAAATCGTCGATCCTGGGCAAAGGATACCTATTCTTGATAGTGACCTTATTAAGCTCACGGTAATCGATGCACAGACGCATCGATCCATCCTTCTTCTTGACAAACAAGATCGGCGCTCCCCAAGGAGACGAACTAGGTCTAATGAAACCTTTGGCTAGCAGATCATCTAACTGCGTCCTTAACTCCTTCATCTCTGTTGGTGCCAACCTATAAGGCGCTCTTGCTACTGGTGCTACACCAGGGATGATGTCAATTCGGAATTCCACTTGCCTATCTGGTGGTAAACCAGGTAGTTCTTCAGGAAAAACTTCAGGATATTCTGAAATGATGTCACACCCCGAAATATCAGAGCATTGGCGTGACTGGACTGGTATCTTCATTGCACAGCGGAAGCAAATAAGCTAGTCTTTTAGAAAATGAACGCCACTAAGTACTCGACTCTCCAATGGTCCTCCAATTCCAACCGTGCCATATTTTCTGAAAAGTAACCTGAGAAAGAAACATGCGAAAAATCAACATAAAGTTGAGCGAGTTCATAGTTCGTTTGTAAAAGATTTGAAATAAATCTTTTTGAATAACCGGTTTTTGTAGTATTGTTGAGAAAACGAATTTAAAAATCATTTTCTTGTCATGTTATACAGAAACTTTGTATGAAAACATGGTATGTATCTTGTATAAATCAAGTTTTTCTTGTGTACACCACGTACTCATGTATAAATCAAGAATTCTTGTATGTATCATGTTTTCTTGTATAAATCAAGTATTTCTGTATGTATCTTGTTTAAAACAAGTATTTCTGTATGTATCTTGTTGTTAATGGGTTGCAAGGCCATTAACATGTGACACGACGTAGGAAGTCACCAAACCATAGGCATTTTCCTAGTAGTCGATTCACGACTGAGACACAAAAACACTACTCAGTACTAGTTGTCACCAAGAGTGGGGCTGCCCTGACACCCGTTAGATCTAACCTTTTGTTCTGCGGTCTAAGTATGTACACGATTAATGGTGCTTATGGTACCCTATTCGTGACACGATTTCTCGTATCATTCCTCAAACGCATCCTACTTGGTACTAGTTATCACCAAGGGCACTTCTTGTTTTTGTATTCATCATATCAAGTATCAATTTTCAGTTCTTGTATTCTTTATGTCAAGTATCAATTCTCATCTGTTTGTATACTCTTGTATTTGTATTTTCTCGTAGTTTAGAAAACAAGAATTTGTATGTATGCATATTTCGAAAAATACGCTTGTTTGAAAAACCGGTATAAAACATAAGCTTTTCGTAAACCATTTGTGTCTGTTAAAACTTGCTTGTAAAATGGTTTATGAATATGTAATTCTTGTATGCTTTGCAAAAAGTGCATGTCTTTCCACCCCGAAAACGTTTAGAAAAATGTAAAACCGTAAAAGGTGGGGTTATGAACTCACCTGAATATTCCTGTGCAAAGCTAGCTAATTACGACTTCGTGATGTCGTTTCCAAGACTTGACTTGCTAGCGTGCGTTCTACAATATTCCTAACACGGAATATCTAATAAGTTTCGAAATAATGAGGTAATTAATCTACGTGTTACCGAGCTCTACCGAATCGTTGACCGAACGATTTGACGGTAATTTGTCAACTTAAAAGAAGCGAAGAAGTTATACTTGTTAGCTCGTTTTTGAGAGGTCGTATGTTGATATGTAGTATGTCGTTTAGGCGTTTTGAAATAAATATAACAACTTATATTTATTTAATAGCGTTTTCGTGTTGATTTCGTTTGAAATAAATACGATAGTTATATTTATTCCTTGAAATAATATGAGTTTCTTGTCGCTTGAAATAAATATATAAAATATATTTATTTTATAAAAGAATTCGCGTTGTATAGTATTCGAAATAAATATGTAATCTCTATTTATTTTGTAAAACGAATACGAGTTGTTTGACGCTTGAAATAAATATATATATAAAATATATTTATTTTATAAAAGCATTGTCGTTTTCGTATGTGATAAAGCGCCGTCGAAAGTGATATACACATTTATATCGGTTCTTATAAAAGTCGCTTTTCAATAAAACATGTTTTGTTTTTACGGATTTTCTCGAAAAACGGGCAGAGTTTCCTCTGTTTTTGGACGCCCCGACAACTAAAGTGTCGTTATTTTTATCAAGATTCAACAATTCAACACACTGGGGAGTTTGTGTAAGAAAACAAACCCTAATGCTCTCTCTCTAGCTTGGCGATTTGTTCTTCATGAATCCTCAGATTTTTTTCGTGATTTCTTGTATAACAGTCTGTGATTAGGGATTGATTATTAATCTCTATAATGAACTCGTTAGCAAGCTTGATCGATTTTAATCTAGGGTTTTTTTTCGGTTTCTTTCTGGTCATTCGCCTCCTTGTTTTGTGTTTTCCTGTCGTCTTGTATAGTTTATTTGGATTGTCGATCCTACTTATTAGGTTACTGATTATCCAGGTCTACTATATGATTCGAAGGATGCATGGAATAGGATTTTGCTAGAATTAGGGTCTTACTTTTCTTACGGTTTGCTTTCTTGTTGAGGATCTGGTTTCGGCTGGTGTAGTTGGTGCATGGTTTTCTTGTTTGCTGGTGTTTAGAGAGAGGTGATTATTTCATTATGGATGATCGTTCTAAACCTGATAATTCTGTTCTGGGAGATCGTGGTAAGCCGCCATTACCGTACAAAGGGCTTGCCAGTCGTATTGTCAACATTGATGGTAATCCGGTTCTACCCAGCAGGAGTCGAAGAAGTTTAATGTAATAGACGAATTAACCAAGATCACATCTCCAGTTTTATCGGAATGTGAGGTTGTGGAGACGGTTTTGGCAGGAGATAGCAAAACACAAGGAACTCTTCAGGTTAATGAAACTATGCCTAAGCCTATGTCTTATGCTGAATCGGTAAGTGCTCAGAATGTAAAGAAAATTAATTTTCGTTCCTTGGCTAGTTCCGTAGTGCAAGATGGGTGTGATATTGTGTTGCCGAGGGAGTCTGTCCGTACGGTGCAAGATAAGCTGGCTAATACCCTTTATGGGTACTTTCTAGGAGATCGTGTGGCCTTCCCAGTGGTCGATTATTTTGTGCGTGTGAACTGGAAGAAATATGGATTACAGAAAACTATGATGAATGCGAACGGCTTTTTCTTCTTCAAATTTAAAGATGAAACTGGTATGTCGAATGTTCTTAAGGATGGGCCATGGATAGTTCGGTCGCAACCTTTGTTTCTTAATAATTGGACCCCAACTACTAAACTTGAAAAGAAGGAGGTTACTTGGAATCAAAAGCCGAAACAAGGGGTGGGTATTCTAAAAAAGATTGATAGAGTCATGGGAAACATCCATTTTATAGATGCTTTTCCGGATGCTTTTGTTTTATATCACCCGTTTCGGGTCTCCGATCACACTCCTTGTATTCTGAATTTTCATACGCTTAAGCATAACAGGCCTAAACCCTTTAAATTTGCTAATTTCTTAGTGAATAAAGAGGGATTCATGGATTGTGTGTCTAATGTGTGGTCAAAGACGGTGCTAGGTGTCACTATGTTTTCGGTTGTAAAGAAGCTCACTTTCTTAAAATCTCCGTTGAGATGACTTCTCTTTAAGCAGGGTAACCTTCATGATCGTGTTAATCAGTTGAGATGTAAGCTGGATGAGATTCATAAGGCTATTGATGCTAACCCGTTGGATGCTACTCTTAGAGAAACTGAATCCAAGTGTCTTCAAGAGTTTCAATCTGTTTCGTACGATGAAGAATGCTTTTTAAAACAGAAATCTAAAGCGGAGTGGTTGGCTGCTGGTGATGCGAATACGAAATACTTCCATAATTATGTCAAAATGAGAAATGCTTGCTCGAAGATTCACAGTATTCAAGATGTTAATGGAGCTCAATTTAATGGAGAGGAGGTGTATGGGGTTTTGGTTGCTCACTACTCATCGTTTTTGGGTATGCAGGATCAAGTGGACTCGTTGCCTAGTGATGTGAATTTTCCGAGTGTTCTGGATCCAAATGCGGCTAGTAATATGGTTCGGCCAGTAACTTGTGAGAAGGTTAAAGAAGCTATGTTTTCTATAGGAGAAAATAAGGCTCCAGGTCCGGATGGGTATACTTCGGCGTTTTTTAAAAACTCTTGGGAGATTGTGGGGGATGAAGTTACAAAAGCAATCCGGGATTTCTTCGAAAATGGTCAGCTATTGCAACAAATTAACCATACAATCATAGCGTTAGTCCCGAAAGTGCCTTCTCCTAATTCAGTGGTTGATTATCGGCCGATTTCATGTTGCAATGTGATTTATAAATGCATCAGTAAAATCTTAACAAATAGAACAAAAGGAAGCTTGGATGTTCTAGTCGATATCAATCAATCGGCGTTTGTTCCGGGTAGAAAGATCTCTGATAACATCCTTCTTACTCAGGAGTTAATGCACAATTATCATCTGAGGATTGGCCCCCCGAGATGCGCGTTCAAAATTGATATTCAAAAGGCCTATGACACGGTTAGTTGGTCTTTTCTTGAAAGTATTCTTTATGCTTTTGGTTTCCACCAGAAGATGGTGGGCTGGATCATGGCTTGTGTTACCACTGTATCTTATTCATTGAGCATCAATGGTAATCTTTACGGGTTCTTCAAAGGTAAAAGGGGGTTGAGGCAGGGTGATCCGATTTCTCCATATTTATTTACATTGGTGATGGAGGTCTTGTCTCTATTACTCAAAGATGCAGCAAGGAATAGTAACGCATTCAGATACCACATCCATTGTAAAAAACAAAAGATTATTAATGTATCATTTGCGGATGATTTGTTTATGTTCGCTAATGGTGATGTTGCTTCGGTTAAACTGCTAAGAGATACTCTTCAGCGTTTTACCAAGTTCTCGGGCCTTGTTCCTAGTATGCCGAAGTGCACGGTTTTTTTTGGTAATGTTCCACAGCCAATCAAGCAGGATATTCTTCAAATTATGCCATTCAAAGAGGGTTCGCTTCCTGTTCGTTACCTGGGAGTTCCTTTAATATCTTCTAAACTGTCTTACAAAGATTGCAAAATTCTAGTTGATAGAATGGATAAGAAGATTGATAACTGGATGACTAAATCGTTATCATTTGCTGGTAGACTGTAACTGGTTAACTCGGTTCTGTCTGCTATGCACATTTATTGGGCGACAGTTTTCCTCTTACCGGCTAAAATTGTAAGTGATCTTGAACGTCGTATGCGTGCTTTTTTATGGACTGGTAAATTCCAGTAACATGTCAAACCAAAGGTTGCTTGGAAGGTGGTTTGTCTTCCTAAGAATGAAGGGGGATTGGGAGTTCGATGCATTGCAGATGTTAATAAAGCCCTTATTTCGACTCATATTTGGAGTGTGTTGACAAATAGAAAATCGCTTTGGGTTCAATGGGTGCATATTTATAAGCTCAAAGGAAGAAGCTTCTGGGAGATTCCTTCTCGAGGTAGTATGACATGGGGTTGGAGGAAAATTCTTGCTTTGCGAGACTTAATACGTCCTTATTTGTGGAAGTCTATTGGTAATGGTAATAATACTAATGTATGGAGTGATACTTGGTGTAGTGCGTGTCCCATCCGTGCTTATGTCAGTCCGAGAACCATTGCCAATGCGGGTTTCAATCTGCAATCGTCTGCTGCTGATCTGGTTGATTCTAATGGCCATTGGAGGTGGCCGGTTGCTTGGTATGACTTATTTCCGGTTTTAATCAACGTTCAGGTCCCGACTCTTCATGATATGCAGGATCGGCTAATGTGGGTAAATTCGGAAGGTAAAGCTTGTCATTTCTCTTCGTGGGAGGCCTGGAATAATATCCGTCATCGTGAGAATGTAGTTTCTTGGATTAACATGGTTTGGTTTAAACAGTGCATCCCTAGGCATTCGTTCCACTTGTGGCTGGTTATTAGAAACAAATTAAAAACTCAAGACAGATTGTCTAGCTGGGAGGCGGGTAGTGCAACAAACCTGAATCTCATGTGTTGCCCATTATGTAACTATGATAGGGACTCGCGGGACCATCTTTTCTTTGAATGTTCCTACTCGTTGGAGGTTTGGAACAACATTAAAGATATGGCTTATATGGGTGATGTTAATGGTCGTTGGATTGACATTATGGAATGGATGAACCGAAACTCTAATATTCAGCAACCGGTAAATGTTACGAGTAGGCTGGTTGTCTCGGCATCTTCTTACTTCATATGGCAAGAGAGAAACTCTAGGCTCTTCACTCGGAAACAACGTACGGCGGTGGTTTTAGCTCAGGAAATCATTAATATGGTCCGTATGCGTCTTATGACTCTAAAATTCAAGAGGGGAGCAGTGACTAATAGTTTTCTTGAGAAGTGGAGGATTCCTAGCAGTAATTTGATGATTGATCCGGGCTAGATAGTTTGTTTTTGATTTAGTATGGGTCGTTTTGGTTGAGTTGGGTTGTGTTTGCTTAGTCTTGTAATTGGTAGTTGTTGTTTTGGTTGTTTTTTTTTGTCTAGTCTTGGTATGCCAAGTCTAGCAGACGTGTAACATTTCAGTTGCACCTTTGTGCTTATTGTGTTTAATAAGATTCACCGGGGTAACCCCTTACCCAAAAAAAAAAATTATGGGTTAAAATTCATGAAGTGCCTATTGCGGCCTACACGGAAGATGGTCTTAGCCTGATTGCAACAACTATTGGGGAACCAAAGATGCTGGATCAGTTTACTACGTCTATGTGCGTGGACTCATGGGGTAGGAGTAGCTATGCTAGAGCCCTAATTGAAATATCGGCTGACAAAGACTTTCGGGAGGAGATTACTATGGCCATTCCTGAATCTGAAGGGGAGGGTTTTATTAAAGAAACGATGTATGTGGAGTATGAATGGAGCCTACATCGGTGTGCGACTTGTTGTGTGTTTGGTCACAGTATTGAAGCTTGTCTGAAACAACCGATGAAACCAATCAAGTCTTTGCATGAGGAGCAAAATCGTAATGCTCCTAAAAAACGAACAAAAAAAAAGATGCATGTGGTGGATCAGGATGGGTACACAGAAGTCTATGGTAAGAAAGCTGCTAAAAAGGTTGGAATTCCTGTCAATACGCAAAAATCCAGATTCGAATATCGTCCTGTAGGACCGAAACCAAAGGGAGATAGTAACAAGGCTTCGAGCTCGAACAGTAACAGATCGAATAACCCATTTGATATTCTAAATGAAGTGGATGATGACTCGGGTGCCAGAATCAAGAATTCGGGTATGGGTAATGAGGATACTGATGACGATGTAGAAGAAGTGTATAATGAAATGGATGGTTTTTTTACGGAAGGTACTCTTAATATCAAAAGCAAAGGGGCAAGCACTCCTCCTCCGATAGTTAACAATGGTTAGTATCGCGTCATGGAATATTAGGGGGTTGAACCGCCCTCTCAAACAGAAGGAGGTTCGTCAGGCAGTCAGAGATTTTAATTTGAGCTTGTGTGTGATTTTGGAATCTCATGTGGATGTTGGTAATTTGGGTAAAGTTTGTAACTCCGTGTTTCGCTCGTGGGATTGGAGTTCTAATGGAGGGTGTTGTGACAAAGGCACGAGAATTATTATCGGATGTAACCCAGCTATTTTTGATGTGATGATTTTGTCGCAGTCGCCTCAGGTTATGCATATTCAGCTAGTTTTTAAAATTGATAAAAGAATGGTGTTTTGCTCCTTCGTTTATGCTGATAACTATTATGTTTCTCGTAAAGAATTACGGCATAATTTGTCCTTGCACAAAGTTCTGGTTGGGAATAAACCTTGGTGTATCATGGGTGATTTTAACACGGCTTTGAACATTGAAGATAATTCTATGGGATCGTCGTCGGTTTCTATTGGCATGAGAGATTTTCAAGAGTGTGTGGATGATATTGAGGTTGTTGATATTAATCGTATGGGGATCCACTATACTTGGAGTCAAAAGCCGAAAAATGGGATAGGCCTTATGAAGAAAATAGATCGAATCATGGGAAACACTCCCTTTGTTGCTGAATACCCGAACTCTATTGCTTTTTTCAAGCCATACAGACTTTCCGACCATTGTCCGTGTATCTTATCTTTTCCGGAAGCTGGTAGAGTGAAGCCGAGATCGTTCAAGTTTCCTAACTTTTTGGTTTACAAACCAGAATTTTTGGGAATTGTTAAAAATATTTGGGATTCTAGTGTGAGCGGAGTTCATCAGTTCCGATTGGTGAAGAAACTTCGGTTGCTTAAGCATCCTCTTCGCTCTTTGTTGTTCAAACAAGGCAATCTTCGCAAGAAAGTGGAAGGATTTCGATTGAAACTGGACGACATTCAGCAACGTATTGACCGAGACCCGAGTAATGTCGATCTCCGTGTGGCTGAAAAGGAGGCTAGCCGTGATCTCCTAGAAGCTTCGCTGGACAAGGAGCGTTTTCTGAAACAGAAGTCAAAGGTTGATTGGCTAAGGGCGGGGGATTCAAACTCTGCTTTTTTCCATTCTTCTCTTAAAATCAGAAATCATTGCAGCCAAATAGATGTGATTAAAGGTTCGGATGGAAATCTCTATGAAGGTGATGCGGTTTTTCAACCTTTTGTTAATCATTATCAGAAATTTTTCGGCAATCAAGGGGATATTTCTCTCTCTCCGACTCCAGATTTATTTTCTAAAGTCATTGATCCTCAAAAAGCTTCTCATATGATACGACATGTAACTGTGGAGGAGGTAAAAAAAGCAATGTTCTCTATTGGTATTGACAAAGCTCCTGGTCCGGATGGCTATACAGCGGCTTTCTTTAAGAGTGCTTGGCCTATTATAGGTAATGATGTTACTTGTGCCATCTTGGATTTTTTTGAAACAGGTAATCTTCTTCGGGAATTGAATCACACCACTATTGTTCTTATTCCGAAGGTGCCTACTCCTGAGACTGTTATTGACTATCGGCCAATTGCTTGTTGTAACGTTTTATACAAGTGTATAAGCAAGATTGTTGCTGATAGAATTAAAGGTGTGCTAAATGATATTGTTAGCATTAATCAATCGGCGTTTGTTCCAGGAAGGAGAATATCTGATAATATTATGCTTACGCAAGAATTGATGCATAATTACCATAGAAGTATGGGTCCTCCTCGGTGTGCTTTTAAAGTTGATATCCAGAAAGCTTATGACACTGTTGATTGGAGATTCCTCAAGAGTGTTTTAATTGGTTTTGGTTTTCACGGCAAGATGGTTGATTGGATCATGGTTTTGGTCTCTACGGCTTCGTTTTCGGTCTGTGTCAATGGTTCTGTGCATGGGTTCTTTAAAGGTGGCCGCGGTTTAAGACAAGGGGACCCGATCTCTCCTTATCTTTTCACTCTAGTCATGGAAGTCCTAACGGCTATTCTTCAGCATGCAGTTCGTATTGATTCATCCTTTAAATTTCATAACAAATGTGAAAAACAGCAAATTATCAATCTTTGTTTTGCGGATGACTTGTTCATTTTTGCTAGAGGAGAAGTAAACTCGGCGAGATGTATTTTGACATCTCTTTCTAATTTTACAAAGATGTCGGGGTTAGTTCCTAGTAATCAGAAAAGCACGATCTTCTTTTGCAATGTTAAAAGTCATGTCAAAGATGCTATTCTGGATATTATGCCATTTGTGGGAGGAAAATTGCCTGTCAGATATTTGGGTGTGCCTCTAATTTCTTCTAGACTTGGGTATAACGATTGTCGTGTTCTTATCGAAAGATTAGAGAAACGAATCACGAATTGGAGGAACAAGTTGCTCTCTTTTGCTAGTAGACTTCAACTCATTATTTCTGTCCTCTCTTCCATGCATATTTATTGGTCGTCTGTGTTTATCCTTCCGGCTCGGATAATTCAGGAGCTAGAAGCTAGAATGCGAAACTTCCTTTGGTCTCAAGAGAGTTCGTTTAATAAAGGTAAATCTAAAGTTTCTTGGAAAACTGTTTGTACTCCAAAATATGAAGGGGGTTTGGGCATTAGACGAATTGGGGATATGAATAAGGCTCTTATGTCATCTCACATTTGGAGTATCGTTTCTAAGCGAGATTCGTTGTGGGTTGAGTGGGTTCATAGCTATCATTTAAAAGGTAAGAGCTTTTGGGTTTGCAAAACTCCTACTAATTGCTGTTGGTCTTGGAGGAAATTGATTCAGTTGCGTCCTATGATCAGAAAACATATCTGGTCGGATGTAGGTAATGGTGCGAAGACTTCGGCCTGGTTTGATTTTTGGTGTGATATGGGTCCGTTAAGCGACTTTCTAACTCCGAGAACCATTACCGATGCGGACTTTCAGCTAGATGATTCAGTGGCTAATGTCTATTCTAGTGGTTCTTGGAGATGGCCTACGGCTTGGAGAGATTTGTTTCCCGTGCTCATTCATCTAGATCAGAAACAGTTAAATCCAACAAAACAAGACACACTATTATGGAAGGATGGTAATGAGTTAAACGACTTCTCTTCGTCGAATGTTTGGCATTCGGTTCGATACAAGGAGCCGGAAGTTAACTGGTGTAATATTGTTTGGTTCTCCCAGTGTATCCCTCGGCATGCTTTTATGATGTGGTTGGTCATGAAAGGTAAACTTTTAACTCAAGACAAAATTCTGAAGTGGGATATTGCAAGGCGGAAAAATATGAATATGATGTGTTGTCTTTTGTGCTATGAGAACTTTGATTCTCATCCTCACCTATTCTTTGAATGTAAGTTTTCGTCTCAAGTTTGGCATATAGTGAGGCAAAAGGTGGGTATGTCATCGGTTAACCCGAAATGGAGGGAAATTGTAGATTGGTTACTGGCTCGTGCTCGGTCAAAATCGGTGGTGGTATATGTTGCCAAGCTTCTAGTGGCAGCTACTTCTTATTTTATATGGCAAGAGAGGAATAACCGGTTATTCAAAAATCAGCTGAGACCCCCGGAAATGGTTAGTGAAGTTATTTTAAAGACAGTAAGATACAAGATTATGGGAGCAAAGCTAAAGAATACTGCAAATGTGCGGAAGCTGCTTGAAGATTGGGAAATTGGTGGGGAACTCGGTCATGATGATGGAGGCTGAGTAGGGTGTTTTTCGTGATTTTTGGTTTTTCTAGATGTTAGTCTAGTAGTCTCTATGTTAGTTTTTTCTGGTTCTTTTGGTTTGATGTTTGTTATACTTTCTTGGGGCCTGTCCCTTGATTGAACTAGTGTAGGCTCTCTGCACTACTTGTTTTGTTTTGGTTGTGAATATATAGAATCACCGGGGTAACCCTTTACCCAAAAAAAAACAATTCAACACATAATATATATAAAGTTTACGTGAATTATATTAAAATGCCAAGTATGAAAACCAAATTACTAAATGTAAACCGTTAGTCGGGTCGAGCTCGTTTGTCACGTATGTAATTAAGAACTAGTTAACGTAAATAATGTTCGCGTCCTAAATTCTTTACCGAGCCTTCGCGCCGCTTTCGTCGACTGAGTCGACCGCTGAGTTGACCGAAGCCGCTTGACCCGCACCCAGCTGACCAGATTTGACCCGAACCATAACAACCCGAGTCGAACCAAAACTACAATCTGACCCGAGACTTGAGTTTGTCCGGCTGTTGACCCGAGTTGACTCGGGTGTTGACCGAGTCGACTCGGTTTGACCGAGCTGACCAGAACCGAAGCAGAGTTGACTCGTTTTGACCTGCATTCGAACCTGTTGAACTGAATCACTGCCCGAGTCACCCTTGTCTTCTTGCAAGCCCCAAACCAACGTGAATCTGAGTAACCCGAACCAAATCTTGACGTGCAATCTGAACCGAAACAGATTTGACCCGTAGTTGAACCAAGCCACTTGAACTCGAACCTAACCAAGTTGAACCCGAAACCGGTTAACTCACCGGATAAAGTCATGGACCGCCGGTTAAACGAATCGACCGCCGGTTAAATGAGCCAACCGCCGGTCCGAGACTTTGACCCGCGGTTCCTTCTCTTCTCAGCCTCTCTCGGTCTCTCTCTCTCTCATTTCTCTCGGTGTAGCGCCGCCGCACCACCACCGGACGGTGGTGGTGCTCCGATTTATCAATCGAAGAAAGGGGGTTTGCTGTGAAGTGGGGTGAGTGTGGGGTTGCTTGTGGTGTACGATCGGAGAAGAAAGAAGGGGACCGAGAGAGGGTGTGCTTGTTTAGGGGAGATGAGAGTTATCTCTGTGTTTGTTATATGTGTGTATTGTATATTTGAGAAGCATAATTTCTCTGTGTGCTTTCATTTGCAGACAAAGAGAGTGGTTTGGGTGAAGAAGGGAAGGAGGGTTACTTCCTATTTATATTCAAATGAGAGGGTCATTGCCCCATATGAAATAAGGTTATATTCAGGTTGTTTCTCAAACTCATTTACATACTGAACAATGTGTTTCTTATCTTTGAGACAACATCTTTAGTAGAGATTTGGTGAATTTTTATGAGATCTAGTAGAGATTGCAGAGATCTTATAAGATCTAGTATTTTATGTGTAGGTTTAGGCTTGCGGTTTTGGGCTTGGGCCCAGGGCCCACAAGCCCATCTCATGTGTAAGTGGCCCGTAATTCCTACGGGGCCCGATATCGCGACCCAAACTCCATGAGCATAAAATATTCGTGTAACATCCATATTTGTCGGTGTCGTCAGTATTTCGTACGGTTTTAGTCCGTTGTCATTTGATGTTTCGCAGATTCCACGCGAACCCTTTTGAGTTTTCAAAATCTCGTCAGAGTTTTGGGTCCTAAATAGTGTGAACACGTGCAAACTGGAAGAGTGAATGCCTGTACCCTGGGTTTTCTGTCTAAGGCTAGAGTGTTCGTACAAATCCACATAATCGGACCAGTCACTCTTACCTGGGAACTCTTGGGGTGAGTGTCCACTTATAGGCGAGCATGTCTTCGCGATGCACTATGAGGACCTACTTGCTTTGATTCAGCCTTTGTGTGTCGTTTGTTTGCTTCGTGGTTCAAACAAATGACCATCACCCATGATTTTGGTCGGTAGTTATAACATCCTATTCTTACCCAATGCCATTTCATTTGTTTTCTCTCTTATTTCCCCTTTTTAGAATGCCTCCTCGACGCGACAATCGGATAGCGAATGCCGAACTGGCAGAAATCATTGCGCAGCAAATGGCTGCTGCTTTCCCAAATCTTATTGCTCAACTAAACCAAGCTAACAACAACAATAATGCTCCATGCAATTTCAAGAGTTTCAATTTGGCTAAGCCACTCAAGTTTAGTGGTTCTGAAGGAGCAACTGGGCTCCTACAATGGTTCGAGAGCACTGAGAGTACATTTCGTTACGTTCAGTGTCCTGATAATCGCAAGGTCGAGTTTGCTTCCAGTGTGTTTCTGAAGAGGGCTCTTACATGGTGGAACGGGGTTATGAGAGACCGTGGTGCTGAGGTTGCTTTAGCACAGACTTGGGCCGAGCTTAGGGCCCTTATGATGAAGGAGTTCTGTCCTCGTCATGAACTGAGGGCTTTAGAAAGGGAATTTGACGATCTTAAGCAAGATAGCGGTGAGCATCGAGCCTACACGGACCGTTATGAGGAGTTAAGTCTGTTATGCCCAAACATGGTCACGCCTTTGGATAAGGCAATCGAAAAGTACATTGATGGCCTCCCTGACTCAGTACAAGACATTATAACTGGTAGTAAACCCACTACAGTTAGACAGGCCATTGAGCTATCCGCTACCTTGACTGAATCTCAGATCAGGAAAGGTAAACTTTTCTGAAAAACTGACAAGAAACCAATCGAGGAATCAAAGACCATGGATGAACAGACTGGATCCCCTAAGAAGTCAAAGAAGCGAAAGACTTCTCAGAACTTCGCCATGGTCGCTCACTATGGTTAAGCCGTCCCCAACCAACCAGCTCAACCCCCTACTAGAAAGCCATACAACGAAACTGCACCCTTGTGCAACCAATGTAGCCTACATCATCATGCTGGTGTGAAGTGCCGCACATGCCAAGTTTGTGGACTTATATGTCTTACGGCGAGGGTTTGCCCAACAGCAGCTGCACCAAATCAAGTTAACAACAATCCTGCTCAAAGTCGTTTTCCACCAGGTTCTTGCTTCAACTGTGGCGAGATGGGCCATTTCCGAAGAAACTGCCCAAAGCTTGCTAATGCGAATCCGGTGCAGGGATGAGCATCTGACCGAATGGAAGACAACGCTGTTTAGAAATAATCACGTCTTATGTATTATTTTCTTTTGTTGTCAAGGTCCATGAAATAGTTATTATCATTGTTTATAAATAAAGCTTTTATTTACAATGCAATATACAAATATTGATGTGGTTGCATGTGTAAACAACATATCCCCTACGATACTGACAATCAAGGAACCACATTCCTCCCATCTTTATGATCTCTTGCGTTTTCCACGAAAATCCTAAGTACCCGTTTCTTCCAAGGAAAACGAAGTACAAGACGCAAGTTACAACTCTGGATGAATACCCACTCCTTAATGGGGTACCTAAGGATATTCCCGTAAGTCCTTAATTGTTGTATACCTTAATTCGAATGTGGTGATTCCTTGTAATAAAAAAAATCAAATTTTTAGAAGATCATCCTATCTTATCAGATAGATGCTTGAGGACGTTGAAGTCCATCAACAGGGTTCCTGGTATGCCTTGAATACCCATGTTCAAATCAACGCCTAGTTAATAACAATCAATAACAAGATAATAACAATTAATAACCAAGAAAACAATTATGTGATTATGTGCTTATGTGTTCCCTTTTATGTTTTTGTGTGATCCATATTATGTTATCCAAATCCTCGTAGAATCTTCCATATCTTCGTATAAGGGATTCATAGTAGGATACCCAAAGGTACTACCTAAAATCCTTAATGGACTTCTACGTTGTAGTTAAGTCCCTTGGATTATAAAGTGCTACTCCATAATAAGACCCCTTGAGTGGTCTAGTTAAACAGATTGATCCAAAAATCTGGTTAGGAATATCATGTGATGATATAGCTGAAAGGACTCCTTGGTGGCCTAATTAAAAAGATCATCTGTCGATCTAATTAAAAGGACCCTATGGTAGTCAAGTCACCATCATCACAGGTTTGATTTTTCTTCCCCTAAACAATTACAAAACAAACTGTGCGGACTGTGCAAGGAATTACGTAATTATGGATGCATACATAATTATGGAATTTAGTGCACAGAAATCACAGCAAGTTCTGTCATGTATCTAGAGTTAACCCAATTCATTTCCAACTCTGATGAAGCAACCGTTGAAAATGACTCCGTCTGTTCATTTTCGTTTCTAAAGATTTTCCGTTGAGGAAATGAATATCCGTTTGTGAAATCCTTCATTTCCAACTCTGATGAAGCAATCGTTGAAAATGACTCCGTCTGTTCACATTCGTTTCTGAAGATTATCCGTTGAGGAAATGAATATCCGTTTGTTTATCCTTCTCATTTTCGTTTCTGAGGAAGCAACCGTTGAAGATGACTCCGTCTGTTCATTTTCGTTTTTGAAGATTACCCATTGAGGAAATGAATATCCGTTTGTTTATCCTTCTCATTTCCATTTCTGAGGAAGCAACCGTTGAAGATGACTCCGTCTGTTCATTTTCGTTTCTAAAGATTTCCCGTTGAGGAAATGAATATCCGTTTGTTTATCCTTTTCATTTCCGTTTCTGAGGAAGCAACCGGTGAAGATGACTCCGTCTATTCACTTTCGTTTCTGAAGATTACCCGTTGAGGAAATGAATATCCGTTGTTTAATCCTTCATTTCCGCTTCTGAAGAATACTCGTTGAGGAAAATGACTCCGTCCGTTCATTTTCATTTCTGAAGAATGTCCGTTAAGGAAATGACAGGATTATGCCTTGCATATCTCTGGTGGATTATTTACAAAGTCACAGACAGACTCCTACGAATAAATTTCGGGACGAAATTTCCTAAAGTAGGGGAGACTGTGACACCTGTGTCACTGTGACCATCAAACAAATACCAAACCAATGAAATATTGTATTTCATACTTGGGATTTGTATAAATATGTGTATCTTTTGCACATATCAATTCTTGTTCGATTTCAAGCTTTAAATCGCTTTCTGGAGAGTTATACGCAAACTGGTGCGTAAACGTAATCAGTTTAAACGCGACAAATACTACGGAACATCAACATATGCTTAACATACCTTAAATAACCTTTACATAACTTAGAAATAAGTTTTGAAGACTTTGGTATGGCAAAATCAAGTTAATTCGCTTACAGGGACTAAATTTGACAAACTGCGAAAGCATGCCAATTTGAACTGTAACGAACATTCCGAAACATGACCATAAGTTAAACATACCCTAAATATCCTTTACATAGCTTAGAAATAGGCTTTGAGGGGTTCGGTGTGCTAAAATAAACTTTTGGGTCATTCAGGGACTAAAAGCGTCAAAAAGTGCACAAGTTTGTATTTTCGCGCATAACTTACATTCGGAATACATCCGGACATCCAAAAATTTATGTAAGCACTAAAATATTTTATTTTAGTGTTTGGCATAAGAAAACTTCATTTGTTTCGCAATTTGGATCGTTTTCGCGTCCGTTACGACTTCCGTCGTAATTAACCAAACAACGCAACCGTACGGCCAAACGAACCGACATCCGACATATTTTTGAGCATATTTTAAGTTCCCTATACTTTAACTTCATATTTGAGCCTTTAAGTAAGGTTAACGGGGCTTAAACATGTCAAAACGCATCAATAATCAAGTTCGGAGTCACAGGGGCCTGTTCTGCCATTTTTGAAACATGCTGACCTGCACAAGGCTTATGGACCGTAAGCACAAAGCCATACGGTCCGTAAGGACCCCCCAGAACATCAGAAAGTTGTTTAACAGCTGTTTACAGCTGTTAAGCACTCTTAACCCACTTACAAATGGTTTTGGGCAATACTAGGGGCTCTAATGGTTTCATAAAACTATGGGCTTGAGGTGTATGGTTGAGATCAAAGCTCGGTTTTCAATAAACGATCTTTAAGGCTCTCCGAACACTATAAATACCCCATCCCATTCACTTGCAAACCCACTTGATTTCTGAAATTTCTCTATGTTGGGGTGTTTCATCACCTCATACCTGAGAATACTTGGAAAATCAATCTTGCGGGGACCCTTTGTAAGTATTCCTTCGTTCTTTTTATGCGTTTTAGCGTTAAAGTCAAACTGTGTTTGACTTTCTGCATTGACCAGTTTATGGTCAATACGAAGTTCGTTTGAACTTCATAACGTGAGCGTAATCACGATGGTTATAGTCCCTAGTGACTATACCTACTGATTACCACGTTATCTAGGCTCCGTGACGAGTCGTAGTTTCGGCCAAAATGCGTATTCTTGCGTATTTTGTAACCAAACTACTTTTGGGTAGCAAGACCCTTTGTCTTGATACCAAACCTGTTTTCAAACTTAGTTAAGCATGTTTTAAGATGCTTAGCTCGTCACTTTTAGTTTAGTGCTTATATAGGGTCGTAAGGTAAGCGATCTAAACAATCGCTTATACTTTCGAACCCGACCCATTTGGTCGATCATTAGGATCTGACCAAAATACGTTAGGTGACCATAGTATATAGGGAATAACCTTCCGAGGTTATACCTTGTGGTCCCGACGTTTAGTTAGTTGTATGATAGGTAGTTTATATGCCTTAGGTAAATTATCAAAATGCCCTTTTTTACGCCAAAATTCATTTTAAGCATATGTAACATAACTTTTGACATCTAAACTGATTTGGCAACAATATTAGACATGTTAAGGCATATTTTACTTGTCATAGGACTAGTTAGGCGGTCCGAACGCCTTTTACGCGAACGACGCGTTAAAGTAGCATAAGCTACCTAAGCGGGTCGTAATGGGTCGTAAGCACTTAGGTTAGGTTTCATTTTAGTATATAGGCTTTGTTAAAACCATATTACATGAGTTCCCATACTCATTTGGTTTACATGCCCTCATTCTATCCGATCCTCCGATATAGGTCCGGTTTATTAACATAGTTACCTATATTAGGCGCCGTTTGATCCCGTGATCTTCTAGCTTTTCTTGGTGGTTATCCTAAGACTATTGAGCAATCTCAAGTGAGTACATAGACCCCTCTTTTACTGTTTTTCAAACGTTTTGGGGTGAAACACATGTGCCTACTTGTTACTTTCGTGCTTTCCTGTTTTCACATCATATACTTGCTATGCTCATTAGTACATTTATAGTACATGATTTACATTACATTGTTTCGCTATGTATGTTTACTTAGCATACTTAGTACATTGTTTTACTTTACATTTCTGCTATGTATGTTGACTGAGCATGCTAGCACATTGATTTACATTACATTAGTTGCATATGTTTACTCAACATATGGACACATTGTTTTACATTGCATTTTGTTGCATATGCTCATCCAGCATATGAACACATTATATTAAATTTTGAACCGTTTGTAACTATTTGACTATGTGAACCGTTGTAACCATTTGATTATATGAACCGTTTGTAACTGTTGAACCGTGTGAACCGTATTTGACCATACATAAACATTTCTACAATTGTTAAACATTACATTTTGGTGGTTGTTTGGGTAAGTGATTTAAGTAACGAGGCGACGTGTAATACGATAAAAACATGGTGGATACGCCGCTGGTACTTCCTATATAAGTGCTTTTATGGTATTACATATCGTAGCGTTATTTAAACCATTTCAGTTTAGACATATTACATCTACAATACAATCTTCACATAAACATCGTTTTACAAATAACTTAACTTATACAGACTCATTTTACTTGGTTATTCACTTAACCATACATTGTTCTTTTATACATATATATCATTTGGTTTATTTATCACTTTTCAAATGATTTATGAAAGGAAACACTCAACAAGACTCATGACTACTTTTTATTAAACAGTTTCTTTAAAACCAAGTCATGAATCCTATTTTCACAAAACCTATGTATCTCACAGGCATTTTTATGCTGACGTACCTATTTTCACATGTGTTTTCAGGAGACTATTGCATAGGATGATCGAGACACACTTAGGCGGACCTGTGCCTTAGTGACTTAAAACGAAGCAAGAACTAGTTAAATTATGTTATGTACTCTTTGTCTCTTGTTTGAGACAATGTAACTCTCTTGTTTGATAAATAAAACGTAACTTTAATTTCCATGGTTGTGAAACAATTAATTCTGTTACAACACTCCCCGACGTTTCCGCCACGTTTTGTTGTTTTACGTGGTCGGGGTGTGACAAATACCTTTAACCCAAGCCTAACCCTTCCCCAAATTCCTCTTGATATCTACACAGGTTTATAGTTAAAAAGGAGGAGGATTGATTGCTTGGCAAGCATATGGTAGAAGTAAGTTCCATGCCGCTCTCGAGTGTTTCACAAAAATACATCTTCGGCCAAGTGTTGAGTGATCTCCCGTGAGGTATGTGAACTTGATATAAATGGAATTTTAAAGAGGCATGTTATGCCCAAATAAATAATTTATCTTATGTAATGTTTTAAATAAATCATGACGAATAGGATTGTAAATAACATAAAAATAAAACCTAATAAAAATATTGGAATCCTGACACTCTATGACAAGCCCAAAAACCTTCTCTTATACCCATTCCATTTGGGAGTGTAAAGCCACATTATAAAGAGTTTTGCTTGAGGACAAGCAAAGATTCAAGTGTGGGGGTATTTGATGTGTGCAAAATGCAACATATAAATTACATCAATTGTGGCAAAAAAACTAACCCTTTTTTAGTACTAATGTTGGAAAAAGTGTGCTTTTGTCTTCCTTTTGTATTTTCAGGATTAAATGAGCTCAAATGATCAAAAGAAGCAAAAAGGCAGCTAAATCTAACATAAATACAAGAAAAGGAATAAACGTGGCATGCTCGACCCCTCGACAGCATCCTCCCAAGCAAAAACAAGAAAACAGAAGGCTGAACACGCCCCGTGCTCAATGAGCACGGGGGCGTGCCCAAGTGTCTGCAGAAAAGACAAAGCTGTAGAAGCTTCTATCACCCACCACGGGGGCGTGCCCAGCGGACACGGGACTGTGGTCAACTCTAAGATTCGCAGAATCTAAGAAAATCTTGATAGTACAGATACGCTTCTGCACACGGGGTCATGCCCAGCGGACACGGGGGCGTGGTCAACTAATGCAGACAAACTGCAATTAATGAAGAAAGAGAAGATGGGTGGACACGGGGCTGTGCCCAATGGACACGGGGTCGTGTCCGGGCTTCTGTGTAGGCTATAAATAGGGGTGCTTGGCTCACTTGCAAATCATCCCTTGGCAAACCACCTCTCTCACACTTCACCCACACTCCACCACCACCACAACACCATCATCCACCACCATCATCCATCATCCATCATAGAGTGTGTGTAGTAGTCTCGGGATCCAAGATTGATAGTAAGAGTTCTTGACAATCAAAGACCATGTTTGCCTAAGTCTCTTACATCACTTGGTGAAGACAAGCATTTAGTGTAATACTTTTTATTTTTAATCTTTTCGCACTTTTTATTTGGTTATGTATTAATGACTTTAATAACTAGTTTATTATGTTGAAGGTATGTCTGTTGGACTCTGTATGCCCAAGACACATATTAAATTGATGTGGCTAGTACGTTATGATCCAAGTCGAGTCATACCCAATAACAAGCTAGACAAACACTTACAATATTTATTTATGATATGATCAAATAAATATCAACACTTAGAATATTTAGAAATTGGTTTTCTAAATAATTGCACTTGACAAACTAATAAATTATATGGATAATTTATTTTGAGAGAATATTTTATTTTGTTATTTAATGGGTTAAATAACATAATAAAAAATAGCATAAGTCTTATAACATATGATGTTATATTTTATAAAAGGTTATAAAATAAATAAAGACTTATATTTTATAAAAGATTTGAATTTTTTTTTATAAAAATAAAGGCTAGGCCGCCCCCCCCCCCCCTTCCCAAGAAATAAAGTGGCCAATAAAATTACTTGCATGTGTAGGAGGAACTTGATTGGGTGAGAATATGGTCCTATGAACATGCATGCAATTGTCATAACTAGATGGCACTTGATTGGGCAAAGGTGTGGCTATTCTCTCACATATTTTATAAAGATTTTGAAGTAGAAAACTTGAAGGACATGGCTGAAAATGGTTGCCAATTTTCGTCCTCATGATGCTCATCCAAGAGAGTTTTTCAAGTTGAGAAATCAAGTGTAAGACTCTCTAAAAATCGGGTCATGTATGGTTGATCTATTGGTGAGTCTCAAGTTCATACAACAAGTGCAAGAACTCAACAAAAGGTCCTCTAATTTTCGGCCATATGATGGTCTTCAAGAGGGTTTTCTAGTGAGTTCATAAGTGTAGAAATCCTAGCTAAACCCAAGGTGTTTGTTGGAAGCTTGGGGTATACAAGCTTGAGGTCTTCTACCCTTGAAGACAACCATTTCAAGAATCATCACCTTCTTCATATCCATTACTCATTGTACTTCAAGAAGGTAGTTTTCTAAACATCCTATGGTTGTGTTTTGATAGTATGTATCTCATATATGGATCCGGGTTTTGGGATTTTGCATATAAATGGGTTTATATCTTTTAAAAGTAACATGTTTTAAACTTATTTTCCGCTGCGTTTTTATTTCATATGGATGAAATTACTTTGATAAACATGTTAAAATCCCATCAATGGTATCAGAGCCGCTTATATGAGTGCATGCTTCAATAGACTTAAAATTTTCGGATTTCGGGTTTGGTGAAAACCCTATGGCCGAAATTTTAAGTATGGTTATCCCTTTGTTTTTCAAGATTATATTCTTACATGCATAAATGAATCTTGAAAAATTATTTCATATGGATGATTTGTTTGTTTGGACAAAACTAACCTTTTCGGTTTTTTGGACATAGCCGAAAATGGTTATTAAAAGGGAACCATTTTTTTATGCTTCTTGAAATTTATATAAATATATATGTGGATATATATTTTGGTGCATATGACCTAGCCATGACCTTGTGTTGAATGTTTGTGTTTGTGATTTATATTTAATTATTTCAAAGGTTGTAATAATTATTAATTTGTCTTCCATTTGTAAAGACATGTAATTTATTTATTTTCATTTGGCATGTAAAATAAATAGATTAGGTGCATTTTATTTTACTAGAAAAAATGTATTAGGATATATTTTGTAAAAGAAGATGCACACAAAAATGTGGTTTTGGTTTTGCCAAATTCGGGCATAAAGGACTTCTTAGTTCTAAACGGGATTTTAGCCCGATAACCAAAACACATTTTCGGAGCCCAAAGGAGTTTGGAGCTGAATTAAAGTACATTTTGGAAGATCAAAGAAAGTGGAGAAATCACAACACAAAAGGAAGACTTGAAGCATTTGGATGCGGGATCAAGTGGGAGTTCAACGACACATTACTTGTGTCAATTTTCACCCTTTAGGAAGGACCTTTTGGCACACTTGTTTCGGCTAACAAGTGTGGTCAAAATAGTTGGCTATGGTTATGCACCTATTGTTATAAATGTTGTGCTTGTGTGGTTGTTTATTTATGTTGTTTAGATGATATTTGGATATGCATGCTTAACATACTAATAATCAACAACAAGCGTAAAATTGGTTCTTTACAAGATCATTAAAATTGGTTAATAAAAGGTTATTAAAAATTAATGATTTTATAATAAAATGGGTTTTATTAAAAAGAACCTTGAAAATTTATTTTCACAAAAGTACCAAGGATTTGAATGCATGCAAATGTATGGTACATAAAGTTTTCTAAACTAGAATTTTTGAAAACTCAAAAATCCCTTTTATAAAACAAGTCAAACACCATCCTTTTATACAACACTCGAAACACTTGGGAACTCTTTTGTGGGATAAAGGTCACCTAACCATATTTGAGGGAACTTGTATATTCGAGGTGGGTTTACCATGTTTGTGGGATAAAGGTCACCTAACCACTTATGTGTATAAACTCACACGTGTGTGTAAGTTGGACGACTTGATTTGGAAACCATGAACTTAGGGTCACCGAAGCATGGGGAACAAAGGTGTTGATGGGATTAAACATGCCAACTAAACATAAAGATGTTTAAGCGATCCCATATGGCTAGAAGTTGCAAAGAGTTGCAATTGTCAAACGTTGACTACCTTGTTAATTTAAATAAAGGGATAAAGGTCACCTAACCGATATTTAAATGTAACGTTGGATTCTAGATTTTAATTATTAATTGTCTATGAGACATAAAAGGGTATTAATAATTAAAATATAATAATATCGAAAATACTAAAATTGAACCTTGTAAAATTTTGTAGATGGCCGCTAACAATATTACCCAAACCGTCCGTAACCTATCATAGAAAACGATCCTAATCCCGATGAATATCTTATGGAAGATAAGGATGCCTATAACGATTGGATTAAGTATATCGAGGATACTTCGCAAGCCTCTTGCCTCATGTTAGGAATTATGATTCCCGAGATTCAAAAGGTTTTGAACATCATGAGCACACGACATGATTACCCAATTATAGGAAATGTTCCTAAGGGTAAAACGCTTCGAAACTGTTCGAACGCTTCATGCATGTCGAATGGAGGAAACCCAATCGGACTCATCTTATGTTTTAAGATGAAAAGCCACATTGATCACCTCGAAAGGTTCAATATGGATAAAAGGGTTTTATCCATACTAACGATCAATGAGGGTGGCAACAAGAAAGGGCATCACCCAGACACCAAAGCAAATGTTGCAAATGGAAACGGGTAATTCAAAGGGAAATAATTAGAAAGACTAAAGCGAAACCACCGAAACCAAAAGAGAAGAAGGCAAAGGTTGCCACGAACGATCCATGCTTTAAGTGTGGTGAGATAGGGCATTTAAATAGGAATTGTCCAATCTATCTCAAAGAGTTGAAAAACAAGAGGGTTACTAGGCAAACCTCAGGTACAATCTTAACAATACATATTGACCTTAATGTTATTTCTTCTAACACATGGGTATTAGATACCGGATGTGGAACTCATGTTTGCAATTCGTTGCAAAAGGTTCAAAAGAAATAAACATTACAAGAAAGGAGACAATGTTTTGAAACTTCCAAATGGTTTGGAAATTGTTTTAAAATGTTTTGAATGCTCCTAGTTTGACTAGGAACATTATTTAAGTTTCCCTTTTGAGACAATATGTTTTGATTTAAAGTTTGTAAACAATGACATTTATATTTCGATGAATGACATGTTTTACTTTAAAACTATGCCTTCAAATGGTAGTTATGAATTGGTTCATAACAATACATCATTTGATAGTTCAATGTACCAAGCAATCACCAACAAACTCAAAATGTTTTGAGTGAGACTTATCTTTGGCATTATCGCCTTGGTCATATAAACAGATGTCGCATATAAACACTTCGAAAGAATTGTCTTTTGGAAACAAATGAAATTGGTTCATTTGATACATGTGAATCTTGTTTACAAGGTAAAATGACTAAGAAACCCTTTAATGGGAAAGGGCAATAGATTTCTTAGGTATCATACATTCGAATGTATGTGATCCTTTTAAGCAAATGACTAGGAATGGTGAAAGATACTTCATTACTTTAACCAACAACTATAGTAGTTATCGTTATGTGTACTTGACACAAAGAAGAAGTTTTGAAACGTTCAGAATCTTCAAAAGGTGAAGTACAAAATCAACTCTTTAAAGTTCTTCGTTTTGATAGAGGAGGAATCGAACTCTATTAGATATGGTTCGGTCTATGATGGCTAGGAGCGCATTATCTCTATCACTTTGGGGTTACGCTTTGCTCTCCGTGGCCCATATGGCCCCAACCAAGAAAGTGGATACGACGTCTTTTGAAATATGACATGGAAAGGTTCCATCATTATCATATTTAAAAGTATGGGTTGTGAAGCTTATGTGAAGCTATACACCCCAAATAAAAGTACGATCCACTAAGTGTATCTTCGTAGAATATCCTAAAGATGATATAGGATATTATTTCTACGATCCAACAGAGCAAAAGGTATTTGTTGCTCAAAAGGATGAGTTCTTGGAAGCTAAGTTCCTTGTGGAAGGAATTAGTAGAACAATGGAACTTGATAAGGATCAAGAACCACAAACCGATACACGTTTGGTTGATACTAGCATTCAACAAGAGGTTGTTGAAAAATGATCAAATGGTTGATCAACACACACAATACGTTCGCAAATCTGGTAGAATTAGTAATCCACCTAAAAGATATGGATCTTTCATGGATGGATGCTACGTGGTAGATTCGGGTGAACCAACCACATACCATGATGCAATGTCAAAATCCGATTATGACAAATGGATTGAAGCCATGAACGTAAAGATGCAGTCCATGTATAACAACCAAGTATGGGAATTGGTTGTGCCACCACTTAACTCTAAAGTAGTTGGAAGTAAGTGGGTTTTCAAGAAGAAAACAATAATGCATGGTAACTTGGATACTTGTAAAGCGAGACTTTTAGCAAAAGGCTTCACTCAAACTCAAAGGGTTGATTATGATGAGACCTTCTCGCCCATGGCGATGCTAAAGTCAACTAGGATATCATTTGCCATACTTGCACAATATGATTATGAGATTTGGCAAATGGATCTCAAAACGACTTTCCTTAATAGATATCTTGAGGAAGATGTCTATATAGTTAAGCCTGAAGGTTTTGACGATCCAATACATCCTAACAAAGTGTGCAAGTTAAAGAAATCAATCTATGGATTGAAACAAGCATCTAGAAGTTGGAATCACCGTTTTGATGAAGAGATTAGGGAATATGGATTCATCAAAAACATTGATAAAGCTTGTGTGAATAAGAAGGCTAGTGGGAGCATTATTACTTTCTTTGTATTATATGTCGATGACATTCTACTATTTGGAAATGACATTCCAACCATGGAAGGAGTAAAAGCCTGGCTTGGAAGTTGTTCTTCCATTAAGGATCTTGGTGAAGTCGCCTATATTTTGGGAATAAAGATCTATAGGGATAGATCAAGGCGCTTGATAGGTTTAAACAAAAGTGCATACATTGACAAAGTCTTGAAAAGGTTCAAGATGAAGAACTCTATGAAAAGTTATGGTACCTATTCAAAGAGAGGACAATATTGAATGCGTTTCAATGTCCAAGCTCAAAGGATGAGCAAGAAAGAATCAAAGGAATCCCATATACGTCAGCTATAGGATTCATTATGTACGTAATGATATGCACTAGACTGGACAAGTTATGCGCTTTAAGCATAACAAGAAGAAACCAGCAAGAAACAGTCATTTGGTGACTGTTGTATATATTGAAATACCTTAGAAGGACTAAGGATATGTTTCTAATATATGGATCTGGTTAAAAGAACTCGTTGTAAAAGGGTTACAAGGATGCGAGTTTCGGAATTCGTTGTAAAGGGTTACATGGATACGAGTTTCCAAACTGATCAAGATGGTTCTCGATCACAAACAGGGTAGCATTGTCCACTACAGAATCAGAATACATCGCCGCTTCATTGATTGAGATAATTCATATGGATCTGCCACTTGAATTATTGCCGATCTAGGGGTAGTCCCTACCATTCAGGACTCCTAGAGATCTTTGTGATAACGATGGTGTGATTGCTTAAATCAAGGAACCTCGTGTACATCGAAAGACTAGGCACATTGAGCGGACTTTCAACTACATAAGGGATGAAGTTGAAAAAGAGAAAGATATGTATTCGCAAAGTTCACACTGATCAAAATATTGCGGATCCACTCACGAAGCTCCTTGAATGGGCAAAGCATGAAAGGGTCATACTTGTGCCTTAGGACTTCGATATTCTAGTGATTGGATTTGATCTATTTTGTATTTGGATATTGGAACAACTGTTATTATAACTCATTATGGTATTTTGAGTTATGTTCCATTTTAGCATGTTTAAATCCGTGAATAAGTTACTTATTCTAAATGTCCGTAGTCGATCATACTTGTGGGAACAAATATGAATGTAAGACTATTATGAACTTGGATTGGTAGATATTCATGAAGTATGAATATAGAGCAAGGCGTTGCTGCCAAGGTTCATAGATATTTGTGGGATACAAATATTGGACTGACTCGCTCTCAAATATTACTGCATGGAATCATTTGTGATTGATCATAAGTAAATTTGAGTAAAGGAGAATATCATAGTATCCTCAGACCTGAGATACATATTGGGTCTTGATATTCACCAAATATTATGCCTTGACTTATTTCTTCGCTGTCAGTAATATGACAGTACATAAGGCTAAGCTCAGGTGTGGTACAAGGTGATTGTGAGAGACGTATGTAGTCAAGATGGGATTTGTTCCTCTTATTCGTTGAGAGTAAGATGTCTAAGGCCTGCTAAAGTTAAATCAACAGAGAGTGATCACTCTGTGTCTCTGGATTTGACATGACATCTGTAACGAAAGGATAAATGATAGATTCCCCTAAATCATGTTCAAGTAAGGGACTTGAAGAGGATGATGTTATTGAATGGCACATATAGTCATACGTATTAGGGGTAGTAAACCGTAGTTAGGCGTTATTTACTACTTGCATCAATCTTCTATGTATCTTGTGCAAGTGGGAGATTGTTGGACTCTGTATGCCCAAGACACATATTAAATTGATGTGGCTAGTACGTTATGATCCAAGTCGAGTCATACCCAATAACAAGCTAGACAAACACTTACAATATTTATTTATGATATGATCAAATAAATATCAACACTTAGAATATTTAGAAATTGGTTTTCTAAATAATTGCACTTGACAAACTAATAAATTATATGGATAATTTATTTTGAGAGAATATTTTATTTTGTTATTTAATGGGTTAAATAACATAATAAAAAATAGCATAAGTCTTATAACATATGATGTTATATTTTATAAAAGGTTATAAAATAAATAAAGACTTATATTTTATAAAAGATTTGAATTTTTTTTTATAAAAATAAAGGCTAGGCCGCCCCCCCCCCCTTCCCAAGAAATAAAGTGGCCAATAAAATTACTTGCATGTGTAGGAGGAACTTGATTGGGTGAGAATATGGTCCTATGAACATGCATGCAATTGTCATAACTAGATGGCACTTGATTGGGCAAAGGTGTGGCTATTCTCTCACATATTTTATAAAGATTTTGAAGTAGAAAACTTGAAGGACATGGCTGAAAATGGCTGCCAATTTTCGTCCTCATGATGCTCATCCAAGAGAGTTTTTCAAGTTGAGAAATCAAGTGTAAGACTCTCTAAAAATCGGGTCATGTATGGTTGATCTATTGGTGAGTCTCAAGTTCATACAACAAGTGCAAGAACTCAACAAAAGGTCCTCTAATTTTCGGCCATATGATGGTCTTCAAGAGGGTTTTCTAGTGAGTTCATAAGTGTAGAAATCCTAGCTAAACCCAAGGTGTTTGTTGGAAGCTTGGGGTATACAAGCTTGAGGTCTTCTACCCTTGAAGACAACCATTTCAAGAATCATCACCTTCTTCATATCCATTACTCATTGTACTTCAAGAAGGTAGTTTTCTAAACATCCTATGGTTGTGTTTTGATAGTATGTATCTCATATATGGATCCGGGTTTTGGGATTTTGCATATAAATGGGTTTATATCTTTTAAAAGTAACATGTTTTAAACTTATTTTCCGCTGCGTTTTTATTTCATATGGATGAAATTACTTTGATAAACATGTTAAAATCCCATCAATGTCTTCCTTATTATTTGTCCGTGGTGACTTGGCATTATTTTACTGTCGATATAAAATAAAAGATTTACACCATTCATATCTCCACGGTCTATATGCAGATATGTTGGCTACCTGGTCGGGGGTTAAGGGAATAGTTTGGTAAGAGTCTTGCCTTGTTCAGTGTATAGATCCTGCAAGGACCTGGGTCAAGCTTAGTAGGATCTCCTTCAATACCCACTCGTATTGGATGGCGGGGGTCCGAATTTCTTGATCCCCTCATATGTAAACTACTATTAATATATTAACCCGGCTACTTAGGACTGTATCCCTGCTGACTCAGACTACTTAGCCGAGGGTAACGTCACCTTCAAAAGAGGGGCCTACCACATTACGCATTAATAACTTAATTAATTATCTTTCAATAATCCGACCCTTTAGGATTGTATCCTTGCTGACTCAAACTACTGGGTTGAGGGTAACGTCACCTTCAAAAGAGGGGCCTACTACAATAACTAAGATAATCTCTTAAAAATTGCAAAAGTGCGGAAATAATCAAAGGTTACACTAAAGGCGAGTCGGATCCAAGTGATTCATCTTGTCTATCTGTTTTTATTTTATTTTTATTTTCAGCATTTTAGTTTTTATGTTCTAGTTTAAAACCTTTTTCTAAATTTTTTATTTGATTAGACGTTGAGGATAAACCGGTATTAAAAGCTCTTGTGTCCTTTGACAACCTCGGTATCTTACCAACACTATACTACGCTCACGATGGGTGCACTTGCCCATATGTGTGTTTGGTGTTAGTAAATATCGTGTTTTATAAATTTAAAACTTGACTAAAGTGGTTAAAATGGGCTAAATATATATATATATACCTATAACACCAACTACGCATCATCTAGACTCGGATTCTACCGTTTAAAGTGAAAGATTGAGGAAACGATGAAGATAGCTTAAGTTTTATTATGAAAAATCCCAGATCTAGCTTAGATTTGGTACAAAACACATGGAATTCCTTAGATCCGAGCTAGATCTTACCAGGAATTACATCATATGATAGTTTGTACAAACTACCATGATGACATCATCCTCAAGAACTCAGATCTAGGAGATTTCACGGTGAAAAGTGAGATTTCAAAGGAGAATCTCGTAAGAAATGATGTGTAGATCAAGAAAAGTACAAGGATCTAGTGTAAAACGTACCGAAATCGCCGAGAAATCGAAGAAAAGTGGTGGGCGTGCGTCTGTTCGAGTGAGGCTGTCACATCAGTGAGAATGGTGATGTGACAGGCCTATTTATAGAGTGAGGGGAGATTAAGGCGGTGTGCACAGATCGGATGGCTGGCTGATCGAGTGGCCATCTGATCGGGTGGTCATCCGATCGGATGGCTATCCGATCGGATTGCCACTTGGTCAATCCATCCTTTCCGCGTTCCCGTCTTTGATTCGTTTTGTGAGTTAGATTAAGCGTTGCGTTGCGTATTATTAGGTAAAAGTGTCACACAACTAGATTTCATTATAAACACCAAAAGTTCCCAAGATAAATAGATCCCGCCAGTGACAAGACTCCAGTCTCTCGTTCAGCCAAGAATCAAGTTTCACGAGTCTCAAGAGTCGAGCACCAAATAAGTATCAAGAGTCAAGAGTCTAAATTTCCAAGCATCAAGAATCAAGTATCTAGATTTAAGTGTCAAGCCTCATAGTATTTAAGTATCAAGATTCAAGCATCATAGCATTCAAGTCTCAAATAACAAAACCTCACACATCACATAGTACATGGACCAAAACTGATAATTAGACCAAGTATAGGGACTAAACTTGCCAAGAGCCAAAAGTTTAGGGACGCAGGGCGTTACACTATGGATGTTTGGTAGTAGTTTGCTTGGTATGGTATATTTGATTTAGGTTGATGATTGGAGCCGCTTTCCGTTCGTGTGAGAGAGAGTTTTGGTATTGTTTGTTGAGCACGTGTGGTATTGGAGGGCACTTATGGAATAGACTGGCACGTTGACAGTCTCATATTTTTCGAGCTAAGTCTTTTTCATTATAGAGTTTTGTATTTTCTTTTTATTTTCTTTTGTAGGAGTTTTTAGTTTTGTTTGTTTGAGTCTTGTTCTACTCTTGCATTAGGGACAATGCAAATCTCGAGTGTGGGGATGGGACATTAGAGTCGTAGAACCTTTTTAGTTAAAAAAATGAAAAAAATGAAAATGTCTTTTGAATTTGAGTTTGCAAATAAAGACGGAAGATGATAGGAAAGATGGGTTTTTATTTGGTTTATATAATAATAATAAGATATAAAAAAATAGTCGTGTTTATTTCTAGTTTGGGATATGTGAATAGGCCCGGTCTGGTTCTAGGTTCCTTTGATCTAATATACCTTAATTGTCGGTTTGCTAGTGGGTGCTCACCTGGGAAAAATGGGAAATTGAAACTGCCGATAATAGTATAAGGAACACCGTTATAAGTTAAAATCGTTAGAATTTTTAGTCATGAAAAGAAAAAAAAATAGAAAAGAAAAAAAAATTTGAGCTAGAAACTGAATGAAAGTAGCACAGGCCTATGTAGTCTTGGTTGGGGATAGCGACCCTACAACCGGAATGCCTCTAGGATGTTTGAAATCGAAACTGCAAAGAAAAAATTACTGACGCCTATGTAATCCGAGTTGGGGATAGCGACTTTACAACGGAATACCTCTAGGTTTAGGTAAAGCAACGTCTAGGCTCAAGAAAAAAGAAAAAAAAGAAAAAAAATATGTGATTTTAAATTCTCTTGATTTTGATATAAAACGGTTAGGAATTGGTCCAATGATCATTTCGTTAGTTCAATAAGCTTGAGGCGGGATTAGATGGACTGTGGATTCTAGTGTGAGACCCTAGGTAGACTGACCGCATTTGAACTAAACTTGCATGATAAGGGCTTGGAACCGGGTTCGGGTTTAAAGGTACAGATATATTTGCAATCGTGGCTAACATAAGTGTTAACTTTAATAAATATAAATAGTTTTTAACCCGATTATTTGCTTATCTCTGATTCTGTTTGCATATATCTTTTTCGAGGACGAAAAAATGCGAAGTGTGGGGATGTTTGATGTACTGCAAAGTACATATGTTTATAGTGTATATTTTGGTCAGTTTTTTGTTATTTTGAGTCTAGTTTAGGTTAGAATTTCGATACTGCTGACGTTAAGCTATGATTTCAGGTCCTGTTGCTTAAAGTGATGAAAAACGAGTCAAAACGAGCAGTATGGAGGAAAAACGGGATTCGAATGCGAGTCGGATAGCTGAATAAACAAGAAAATAAAAAATTGCAGAAAGGGGGGCGCCGCCATACGCCTAGCCCCCCCCCCCCCGGTCGCGCTACACCTAGCCCCCAAATACGCAGAAAAGTGGTTTTCAGCTAGGTTTTGATGAGATGTTGAGGTATATATATACAAAACGAAATTGCCGTAATTGGGGTTACGAATTTGTGGAGTCGAAAAGCTTATTTTGGAGATTGAAGTGTTGCGTTTGAAGAGCTTGGATCACGGGAATCATTGGTTCGAGTTCGGTTTGAAGATTGAAGACTTGCACGGGTCCTTAGTTTCTTGTTTGTTTGATTTCTCTCTTTCGAAACTTGTAACCATGAATTCTTGTTTGAACAACTTTGTTTTGTTTTCATTGATTAACATGCTTGGCTAAACGTTTAAACCGCCTAGACTACGATGAATTTATTTGAATAAAGTTTGAACCTTTTTAGTTAATTGCATGTGTTTATGGATAAATTGTGTTTTGTAAAAGGTTTGGTTTATTAATTTGGTGTGTATGCGTACTTTAATTTGGTTAATTATTATCAATTGCTTTGTGTGAATCTAGGCGGTGTCTGCTACGGAATAGGTTCATGCTAGATCTTTGACCTCGTGTCTTTGACCTTTAGGGTGAATTAGCCAATAAACGTTAGAAGTGATAGTTAATAATTTGCTAAATTTCAGTATTCTACTAGTCGTAATAGCTGGAAGGTGCAGGGCTATTGGTAGGTCTTACCCGGCGAATTGCTTTAGACAGTCTTTGGAAAAAGTCGTGCCTTAGTTGCCCTGTCGGTTTATTAGTCTATCAAGTCAAGTTAAGAAACTCAAACTACCCTAGATCTATAATTGGAAAAGAGTAGGTCAATATTAGGGTACTTACACAATAATTAGATAACCGGGAGGAAGTCTAATAACCGGTAGGATTAACGGCCTAGGTAGTGCCATAAGTTTCACCTCGAGAAGGGTTGAGGGGCTTAGTTGGTGTCTTAATAGGTTTAGTATCACAAGATCCCGGTTCCATAAAACATGCAGTTAACTTAATTGGTAAATTCTTAAAATCAATCCAGGATTCTAGTCTAGGTGGTCTTCATCATCATCTAAGTAAAGTCTTCATATTAGTTCGTATTAGCATAACTCTAGTTTAATAATTAGTTTATTAGATTTCCTTAAATTTTCAGTAACCCCCCCCCCCCCCCTAAAAAAACAATTAAGCAGTTTGAGTCGTGTCTGTCAGAGTTTATTAGAGTCTAGTTAGCGTGATTAATAGAGTCTCGTGGTTCGATATCCGGACTTCCTTAGGTCATACTACAGTGATCGGTACACTTGTCGATTGTGTGGTTTAGGTCGAGTCTAGATTTAAAGCTTTTTAGTGTCTAGCTTAGAGAGTCTAAAGTAGTTAATTTTAGTAGTCTGTTTAGCACACATCAGTGGCCAGTTGCCTACAGAAAAGACAAAGTTGTAGAAGCTTCTAGTCCCAGCACGGGGGCGTGCCCAGCTCCACACGGGCCGTGGTTAATGCTAAGATTCGCAGAATCTTAAAAATCTTGATATTACAGATACGCTTCTGCACACGGGGCCGTGCCCAGCCAACAGGGGGCGTGTGGAGCTAATACAGACAAATTGCAATTAATGAAAAGAGAGAAAGAGGATGGACACGGGGTCGTGCCCAATGGAAACGGGGTCGTGTCCAGGCGTCTGTGCAGGCTATAAATAGAAGTGCTTGGTTCACTTCAAAGGCATCCCTTGGCAAACCACCTCTCTCCCACTTCACCCACACTCCACCACCACTACAACCCACATCCACCACCATCATCCATCATCCATCTTAGAGTGTGTGTAGTAGTCTCGGGATCCAAGATTGATAGTAAGAGTTCCTGACAATCAAAGGTCATGTTTGCCTAAGTCTCTTACATCACTTGGTGAAGACAAGCATTTAGTGTAATACTTTTGATTTTTAATCTTTTCGCACTTTTTATTTGGTTTTGTATTAATGACTTTAATAACTAGTTTCTTATGTTGAAGGTGAAACTTCCTTATCATTTGTCCGTGGTGTCTTGGCATTATTTTACTGTCTATATAAAATAAAAGATTTTCACCATTCATATCTCTACGGTCTATATAGAGATATGTTGGCTACCTGGTCTGGGGTTAAGGGAATGGTTTGGTAAGGTTCTTGCCTTGTTTAGTGTATAGATCCTGCAAGGACCTGGGTCAAGCTTACTAGGACCTCCTTCAATACCCACTGGTATTGGATGGCGGGGGTGCGAATGACTTGATCCCCTCATATGTAAACTACTATTAATACATTAACCCGGCTACTTGGGATTGTATCCCTGCTGACTCAAACCACTTAGCCGAGGGTAACGTCACCTTCAAAAAAGGGGCCTACCACATTACGCATTAATAACTTAATTAATTATCTTCCAATATTCCGACCCTTTAGGATTGTATCCTTGCTGACTCAAACTACTGGGTTGAGGGTAACGTCACCTTCAAAAGAGGGGCCTACTACTATAACTAAGATAATCTCTTAAAAAGTGCAAAAGTGCGGAAATCATCAAAGGTTACACTAAAGGCGAGTCGGATCCAAGTGATTCATCTTGTCTATCTGTTTTTATTTTATTTTTCAGCATTTTTAGTTTTTATTTTCATGTTTAAAACCTTTTCTAAAATTTTGATTTGATTAGACGTTGAGGATAAACCGGTACTAAAAGCTCTTGTGTCCTTAGACGACCTCGGTATCTTACCAACGCTATATTACGCTCACGATGGGTGCTTGCCCATATTTGTGTTTAGTGTTAGTAGAATATCGTGTTTTATAAATTTAAAACTTGACTAAAGTGTTAAAAAGGGCTTAAAATATAACTAGAAATATATAACGCTACACACGCATCATTCATCACTTAAAATCACCCACAATATTGAAAAACCATGAAGAAAAACATGTGCAAGAAGATGGAATGAAGTTTCTGTCCAGATATAGGCGTCATGTCACGTGATCAAACCACTTAGCCGAGGGTAACGTCACCTTCAAAAAAGGGGCCTACCACATTACGCATTAATAACTTAATTAACTATCTTCCAATATTCCGACCCTTTTGGATTGTATCCTTGTTGACTCAAACTACTGGGTTGAGGGTAACGTCACCTTCAAAAGAGGGGCCTACTACTATAACTAAGATAATCTCTTAGAAAGTGCAAAAGTGCGGAAATCATCAAAGGTTACACTAAAGGCGAGTCGAATCCAAGTGATTCATCTTGTCTATCTGTTTTTATTTTATTTTATTTTTCAGCATTTTTAGTTTTTATTTTCATGTTTAAAACCTTTTCTAAAATTTTGATTTGATTAGACGTTGAGGATAAACCGGTACTAAAAGCTCTTGTGTCCTTAGACGACCTCGGTATCTTACCAACGCTATATTACGCTCACGATGGGTGCTTGCCCATATGTGTGTTTAGTGTTAGTAGAATATCGTGTTTTATAAATTTAAAACTTGACTAAAGTGTTAAAAATGGCTTAAAATATAACTAGAAATATATAACGCTACACACGCATCATTCATCACTTAAAATCACCCACAATATTGAAAAACCATGAAGAAAAACATGTGCAAGAAGATGGAATGAAGTTTCTGTCCAGATATAGGCGTCATGTCACGTGATGGCAAATACCCTCAGGTGTCGCGCAGTGCGAGGGCTCAGGACAGACTTTCAGCAATTTACAGAAATGGTCCCTGCACACTTCTAAGTGCATTTTTGACGCGTTTTACCCCAGTTAACCCATTTTCAAGGCTCTACAAGGATGTTAAAGCATAGGAGACTTGAAATATGCTTGGAAATATCACGGATGTCTGTTCGTTTGGTCGTACGGTCGTGTTGTTCGGTTAATTACGACGAAACTCGAACGGATGCGAAAACGATCCAAATTGCGAAACGAAAGGTATTTTTGCATTCTTATCACTAAAATAAAATATTTTAGTGATTAAAAAAAATTTTGGATGTCCGAATATGGTCAGAACGTGAGATATGCACGTAAATGCAAACTTTCGCAGTTTTTGACGCTTTTAGCCCCTGTGATCAAATAAGCGTATTTTCGCATACCAAACCCCTCAAAACTTATTTCTATACTATGTTAAGGGTATTTATGGTATGCTTAGCTTGTGATCTTGTTCCGGAATCTACGTTGCTATACGAATCAGCAGACTTTTGCAGTTTGTCGCAAATTATCCCTATGATCGAATAAACTTGTTTTTGCCATACCAAACCCTTCAAAACTTATTTCTAAGTTATGTTAAGGTTATTTAAGGTATGTTAATCTTATGTCACTATTTCGGAGTGTATGTCGTGTTAAACTGATTACGTTTACGTAACAGTTTGCGTAAAACTTCCAGAAAAGCTTCTCGAGAGTTTGGAATCATACGAAATTTGATATGTGTACTTGTCACATGTAATTGTACAAATCCTGGGAATGAAACACAAGATTTCATTGGATTCGTATTTGTATGACGATCGTAATGGCACAACTGTCACACTAGGCCCATTCTTATTTGTGCATGGCACAAAGACACTCATGGGCTAGGCCCACTTATACCATGTGTGACACGAAAACTCAAATGGGCTAAGCCCATTCTCCCTTGGCGAGGCACAAGGACTTTCATGGGCTAGGCCCACATATGCTCGTGCGAGGCACGGAGACTCACGAAGGGCGAAGCCTGTTCGTACACATTACGAATGCAATATATATATATATATATATATATATATATATATTAAAACAAACATACGAAACAAATGCCAACATATTTAAAATACACAAGGGTCCAAATACATAACAAATACAAATACAGTAACGTTCAAGATGAGCAACGTACACGCTTTAACATAAACCCAAGTGTCTAATAAGTTAGAGCATTTGTAGGTGATTACGTTGTCACACCCCTTTCTAAGGCGAAAGCACGAGGTGTGATCCTGAAAGGTTCTCATTGCATACGAATGGTAAACATTCTACATGATAAAAAAATTAACTCCACTTGCCATTCATAGTTTAACATACCAAAACAAAAGTTAAGTTTGAAGTTTACAACACACATAAGGTAATTGTTTAAAAAGTCTACAACTTCATTTCAAAAACAAATATCAAGGTTTTGTTCATTATATCTCCGCAAAGAGGCGGGATATAACAAACAAATCCTACAAAAGAGGCAACGGAGCATCGACACAAAATAACTTGAAACATAAACAACCATCTTGAGCATGGGGACCGAGCATACATCCACTTAGTTACCTGAAATACATGTAAGTTTTGGAAAATCGTCAACATAAGTTGGTGTGAATTCATGCAATTTTTGTATAGAATGTTTGAATATACTTGTATGAAAACATGGTATGTAATTTGTAAAATGTATCTGTAAACTGTGTTCTGCAAATGTAAGGAACACGAGATCACTAATGTTTAGCTACGACATTAACATATGTCACGACATAGGAAGCATCCAAACCATAGGCATTTTTCTGTCGATTTACGACTCGAGACACAAAAGCACTCTAGGTAGAACGTGGCCCAGAGTGTGGCTGCCTGAAACCCATTAGATCTAACCTTTTGTTCTGCGGTCTGGGTATATAGTTGATTAATGGTGCTTATGTCACCCTATCTATCACATGATCTATGTTTCATTCCTTAGTTTTGGTGTTCTACATACCATCATACATGTATTTCCCCAAGTTTAGAAAACAAGTAAAAGTTTAAAAGTGAGGACATGAACTCACTGTTTTGCGTATCCTGCATCGTAAACTTCACCGGCTTGTCTCGTAGGCGTCGTAGCCTATACGTGTTCTATGTACGTTAATCACTAGACTTGTAACACACTATGTACAAGTCACCATCTTAAGTTTATGTATTTGTTTTGTGTATGTTCATCATTTGTGAGGGTCATGCCCTTGTTTGTCGGATCTTGCCCGTTCGTCCCGTTATTGTAATTTGAACATGTATTGTTTACTCTTAAATATATATTTTACTTCCCAAAAATATATATTTGTTTACGTAATATTCGACAAACGATAAGTGTTAAAAATAATCTATATTTTTAACTTGTCCAAAATATGTTACTTATATTATTTTCCCAAGAATAATCATAAGTAATTTGTTAAATAATATTTTCAATATTATTTTTGCGTAAGTATACTTAGGGAAGTATACTTGTATTTTCATGTATATACTTGTGTATTTTACATTATTTGTCAAAAATCAATCCTTGTACTGTTCCGAACAAATTTACATTTAATAAAATATGGTGTTTTAATTTCAATATTTTTTTAATTATTTGTGTCATTAGCACGTTTTCAATCATTGTTCAATTCCGAACTCTCAAACCTGTTCTGGAAGTGACATCATAAACCGTTACGTAAACATAATCAGTTTAACGCGACGTACACTCCAGAACGGTGACATAAGCCAAACATACCCTAAATACCCTTTACATAACTTAGAAATAAGTTTCAAAAGATTCGGTATGGCAAAAACATGTTTATTCGAACTAAAGAACTAATTGCGACAAAACTGCGAAACGAACGTTGGTGACCGCCCGGGAAATATTTAAATTCCAAAAATATTATGTTATGATTAAAATTTTATTTTTAATCATGTTCGTGTTGAAAAATAAATTAAAACGCTTAAAAACGTTATTTTTCAAGTTTAAGCGCGTACCGCGTGTTACTACGTAACACAGTGCTTCTACTGCAAAACGCAGACAACGCAGCCAGTCTCGGCAACTGATATTTATTTCAGTAATATTTTGACGAGATTATTTTTATAGAATAATAAAAATAATATAAAACGCCGTAAACCGGGATTAAAACACTAGACATTACACAAAACCTCCAACTATTATCTATTTTTATCATCAAAATTACACTTACCCCCCCCCCATATAATTTACGGTCACAAGGACCCCACCAAGATCACACCATATCTCCTAGATTTCATTCTTATTTTATTAAGATTTTGCTTGATTTTATGGACAAGATATTGGTGGAAGATCTATAAATATGGCACTTGGATACAAGATCATTTCATTTCAACATTACACTCAATCTTCCTCTCTCTCCTCTCTCCCAAACCGTAAACCCCACCACCATCACCATTATCATCTTTCAACTTTGTTCTTCAAAATCAAACTCCATTCTAAGCAAATTTCAAGTTAGTGTGAAGATCCAAAGGAGTTTCCAAGGTGTTTTCAAGTGATTTCAAGCTTCATATCATCAAAATCTCATTAAAAAAAACTCACTTGAATCTTGAAGGTATAAAGTTTATGTTTAAATCATACTCTTGATTCTTGGTTGTTCTTGATGATTGGAAGTTTCTCTTGAATCTTGGAATTTTTCACAAAATTGAAATCTAAAAAGAAATGGGTCTTGATACAAAATAAAAATGGTGGTATATATGTGTGTATATATAACCGTACATATATGTGTGTGTATGAGATTTGAGTTTGAGTTGATTTTTGATAAATACTTGTTTAGGATGTTTGCTTGCATGAACAAGATTATGTGCAAATATGTTAGAGATATAAAGGAGTGATTGAATCATGAGTTATATTTTGAAATAATGTTAGTATTTTGACATGTAAATGGCCAAAAATTTATTAGACATATTTGAGAATTTTTAAGTTGTTGCTTGTTCTTGAATGATAGTTAAAATGCAAGTGTTTGATGATTTGTGCATGATATGACGAATTTTCAATTAAATCAGTAAGTAAAAATGAATAAATTACATGTTTGATGCATTTAAATTCATATGAAATGATGATGATATGATAGTGTGCTTTAGACACTTGTACATGAGAATACATGTTGATTTAAAGCTCAAGAAATGATAAAAAATGATTGTATGACAAAATGTTTTAGAACAGATTATAAACACTAAAAATAACATTATTTGGTATATTATAATGTCATGAAACTTTGTCATAGGTTTGATAGCTTTGCATGTTGTACATATAGCTTGGAAAGTGGTAAAATATGTGAAATTTGCATGATTTATGTGCTTTATGTGAGACCTGCACTATCATGAGTATAACCACTATTTTATTCAGTAAATAACATGAGTTATGTTAAAATATCAAGTCATTACGATTTGGGATGGTTAGGGTAACGTTTGATGCAAAACTATGCGGTAAAACGGTTAAAAATCGGTTTTTCGGAGTATTTTTATAAAACTGTTTTAGATCAGTAAGTAAACTGATATTTTTGGTATAAAAATAAGTATTTTAACTTATATTAAGTTTACTTGGTGTTTGGTTAGTCATACGTGACTTCCGGCGCCCAAAAACGTTACCGAATCGCTAAAATACGTGTTTTTCAATGTACACTAGAATGGGTTGTTCATGGGTAAGCTTTATGTGTTACAAGATGTTATGTGATTTATAATATGTGTATGATGACATGTTTATAGTTGACAAGATTATGTGTATTACGATATTTATTTTATGTCACAATAAGTATATATATATTACGACGCGCAAATCATAGATATATTGCTTATAACATGATGAGGGTCACCAATAAAATCGTTCAAGTCGCAAAGTTTTTAAAATATATATGAATTCATATATATATAAATACACCAAAATAATCAAAATTAATAACTTTTCGAGAAATCTCAAAGTTATGTGAAAATTCTAAGTATCGGAGAAACTTAGGTATTCTTGTGAGTTTTTAATTATTAAATCGTTCTTATTTAATATAGGACGAATAAACAATTTGAGGAATTGTGTTAACACATAAAAACGCACCCAAAGGTGAGTACATAGTTCCCCTATTTTACGTTTTCCAAAGGTTTTGGGGTGAAGCATATGTGCATAACTTTACTTTTCGTTTTCATGACATTATACATGTTTTATTACATATTACATATAATACATTATTTCAAAGACATTTTATAGTATATTGACTTAGTATACCTAACATTTGGTTTCAAAGACATTTTATTGGCATATTGACTTAGTATGCCTAATGCATGATTTTACAAAGACATTTCTCATGACATGCTTACATTGAAAAGGACATTTGGTATGTTTAACGGGTTAGTAGTACATTCATTAACATTGATCACGCCGCTCGGTAGTATGTAATAACGCTATAGGACTTGACAAATCCCGTTCCCGCTTTCTAGGTATTTCGGAAGGGGAATGACAGAATCCAAATACATTTTTTTTATAAACCTTGATCCTGATAAGGGTTTATCCGACATTCTCAAGGCTTGAGTGTATGCGATAGACAAACCACATAAATGTTCATCTCGATAAAAGAAATGTTTTTCAAAACATAACTTTTGTTCATCTCGATAAATGTTTGTGATGCAGAATAATCTAAATGAAAAAGATCGAGATTATCTTTTAAATGGGGAAGATCAAGTTTATCTTTTATTAATATTTGAATTATCTTCACCATGTTTATCTTTTAATTATTTAGTATAAGTAGGGCATACATGGTTTATTGTTTAGTTAGTTTTTGGTTTATTATTGAATAGAAAGAACTATGTTCTTGAACCTTTTGGTTCTTTTATCGTCTTTGATTAACTAATTGTTCTTGAGCCATTTGATTGCACGCGAAACAGCATCAGGTGGTATCAGAGCTTTGGTTTTCAAATGGCTCGACGTGATAGTGATTACTCTCGTGTCCGTAGAATCGCCGACCGAGGCAACGGTAGAGATGGTCTCGATTCGCGTTCTCGTGATGAAGATCAATGCTGTGTTCGTAGAACCGCCGACCGAGGCAACGACAAAGTTGATTCTGCACCACGAGATCTAAAGATCATGCGACTCCAACGACGAGTACAAGATCTCGAGTTACAAAACGAGATCATGCGACTCAAGAAACGGATCCAAGATCTTGAAGCAGTACCGGTATGGGAGGAAACGGAACCGGAAGAACCCGTCGGGGACGAGTTAACCGGGGATGAGGAGCATCCTACCCATAGAGGCTCTATCTATGATTCTCCTCCCGTGTATGATGAATACGGGGACGAAGATTGGTATTCTTGGGTTATCGGTGGTGACTTACCGGGTGATGAATCGTGTTCTAAAAGTCGTAATGTTGAAGGTGTTACATCGGTAAAAAGCAGTGGTGTTGCAGTGGCTCCGGCTGGCAAGGCGATGGCTAATGACGGTCATACGATGGATGAAATTGGTTCGGAAAAAAACATACCTTACTGGGGTACGCTTAGGATGACTGTTGAAAATGCATACTTGAAGCACAATAAAAAGGAACAAGGTAATGTTTTTTGTAATATTACAGCATACCCTTCATTTGACAAATCAAGGTTGTTATCATGTATGTTGGAAACTCAAAGGGCTAGCCAATATGTTTTAATTAAAGAAGCATTCTTGAGTGCGTCAACCGTATGCATGGTGTCGACATCAATGGCTTCACCCTTTCAATCAGTCCACTTAGTTTCTGGTAAAGATTGGGCGGCTACCAGTGGTGAAAATTCGGTCTTAGGAGGTCCCATCACTTGGCCGATAAGAATGGGAGAATCGACTATTTACTCGCCGAAAGGGGGATATACTTGGAATTCGAATTTTGAAAATGAAGAGAAGATTGAGCTTGCTAAAACTATTGGTATACTTGGCGATAATGATGTTAAAAATTTGAATATTCCATGTGAATGTGACTTCCAAAATAATAGAAAATTTATTAAAGATGCACAAGATACCGTTGATCTTGGTGAGTATATGTGGCACATTCATAGCTCACGTGGGATGCATGGAACAATGAAAAATTTGATTAATATTGGTGGGTTTCTTGGAGATGGGAATTTGTTTCCACTATATCAATTATTTTATTTCAAGCCACTAGAAAATGTAGGTAAGTTATCTATTACTGAGTTTGGTTGGGGTAAAATAAGAAGCCATACATGGTGGTTCGAGCAGATAATTGATCCTTCTAATGGCTACTTAATAAAAAAATTCAACGAGGTTCAGGATTTACAACTCTGTGGCTATCTAGTTAGAGCTGAACTATTTGAGCGGATAGTGAACGGGAGACAGTTCATTGCTCCATTCGACCCAGGTGGTACAAGCCTAGAGTCGGGCGAGATGATTAAAGAAGTTGGATTGTTTAAGCGGGTCGTCATAATAATAATTCAGAATCGGGTTGATGTGCCTTTTGATCCAGGTGGCTTTGGTTCGAAGACAAAACTCAAGGACGAGTTTTTTTCGAAGACGGGGAGTATGATGCAGAATAATCTAAATGAAAAAGATCGAGATTATCTTTTAAATGGGGAAGATCAAGTTTATCTTTTATTAATATTTGAATTATCTTTACCATGTTTATCTTTTAATTATTTAGTATAAGTAGGGCATATATGGTTTATTGTTTAGTTAGTTTTTGGTTTATTATTGAATAGAAAGAACTATGTTCTTGAACCTTTTGGTTCTTTTATCGTCTTTGATTAACTAATTGTTCTTGAGCCATTTGATTGCACGCGAAACTGCATCATTTTGTTTATTCAAAAACCTTGTTTTGTACATGACATTTTGATTACATAAGACATTTGTTTATACATGACATTATGCATTTGGCTTGAGTAAATACTATTTATTCGCCATACATGACATGGTTTATACTGGACATTTGACATTGGACATTGACATTTAAACAAGACATTATTTCATGGTTATTAATAAGTGATTTAAGTAACGAGACGTGTATAATATGATAAAAGCATGATGGATACGCCGCTAGTACTTCCTATATATAAGTGCTTTTATTATATTGCATATCGTGGCGTTATCTAAACCACTTCAACAAAGACAAGACATGACATATTTTATACATATTATTTTCATTTGGTTATTCACTTAACCATACATCATTCTTTTATATCATTTGATTTTTCATATGATTTTATAAAAGAAAATATTTTATAAGGTTCATGACTACTTCTCATTAAACATTTCTTTAACATTCAAAGTCATGAACCTTCAATACTAAACCTATGTTACTCACATGCATTTTTATGCTAACGTATTTACTTTCACATATGTTTCAGGAGCGAATATTTGATGTGAGCAAGCTACACTTAGGGCGACTTGGGCCTTAGCAATCTAAAATCAAGAAAACTATCATCTTTCATGTTATGTGTTTTGTTTGAACTAAGATAATGTAATAATTTAAGCTTGTAAAACTTAACTTTAATTATCATGTGTTTTGGAACAATAATTCTGCCACACGACTCCCCGACGTTTCCGCCGCGGTTTGTTGTTTTACGCGGTCGGGGTGTGACAGAAGAGTTGGTATCAGAGCTTATGGTTATAGAGAATTAGGTTATTAGTAAAATTTTGACCTAGACTGTAACCTTTCTAGGACCCTAACACAAGTTACCTTGTGTTTAGATCTTAAGACAATACCATCACCTATCCTTAGGTGATTACCAAAACAAGTACACAAATCTCAATTCCATTTGAAAATCAATTATCTATCCTTAGATGATTTGTTTTTAGGCTTCATGCCTTTAAAGTTTTCAAATCTCGTCAAAGTTTCGGTCTTAATAATGTGAACACGTGCAATCTGGAAGGGTGGTTGCCTGTACCCTGAGTTTTCTGTCTAAGGCTAGAGTGTTCGTACAAATCCACATAATCGGACCAGTCACTCTTACCTGGGAACTCTTGGGGTGAGTGTCCACTTATAGGCTAAAGCATGTCTTCATTATGCATTATGTAGACCTATTTACTTTGATTAGTCACTGTGTTGTTTGTTTGTTTTAAGTAACGAACAAATGACCAGGTTCCTTTGTGTTGTGGATGTTTTCTATACTCCTTTTGATTGTCCTATGTCAATCTCACACATTTCCTTGTGTTCTTTTAGATGCCTCCTCGACGTGATCAAACTCAAGACGCCGCAATGGCAGCCTTGATCACTCAGCAAATCGCTACTGTACTCCCGAACCTAGTTACCCAGTTAAACCAAGCAAACAACAACAACAACAATGCACCAGTTCCGTGCAACTTTAAGACATTCAATTCGGCTAAACCGCTTCAGTTTTCCAGGTCAGAAGGAGCAATTGGGCTCCTACAGTGGTTCGAGAGTCTCGAGAGTACGTTTCATCACGTTCAATGCCCGAATGAGCGAAAGGTTGAGTTTGTGTCAAGTGTATTTCAGAAGAGGGTGCTTACATGGTGGAATGGTGTGATGAGAGACAGGGGTGCCGACGTGGCAATGGCTCAAACTTGGGAAGAGCTTCGCGCTCTTATGATGAAGGAGTTTTGTCCTCGTCCTGAATTGCGGGCACTGGAAAACAAATTCCACGATCTCAAACAAGATAGTGGAGAGCACCGTGCCTACACGGACCGATACGAAGAACTGAGCCTGCTGTGTCCCACCATGGTCACGCCTTTGGACAAGGCGAGTGAGAAGTACATAGATGGTCTTCCTGATCCCGTTCAGGATATTGTCACCGGCAGCAACCCTACCACGGTTAGACAAGCCATTGAGCTAGCTACGACCTTGACTGAGTCTCAAGTCAAGAAGGGTATAAACTCCACCGCAAGGGTGATAAGAAACAGGAAGCCAAGACCACCCAAGAGAAAGACAAGAAGAAGAAGAAGAAGAAGAACAAAGCTGAGTCTTTGAGGAAGTCAAGGAAGCGTCAGGCTTCCAAGAACTTTGCCGTTGTTGCACAGACCAATCAAGCTGCTCCTACCCAGCCAGCACAACCACCTGCCAAGAAACAGTATGTTGGTACTGCACCTCTTTGTAACAAGTGCAATTGTCATCATCAACCACATCTTCAGTGTCGTCTTTGCAACAACTATGGAAGATATGGCCATTTGGCTAACACATGTCGCTCTCCTCCTGCTCCGAATCAAGCGGCACAAAACCCTGCCCAACAGCCAGCTAATCCTGCACGACCTCCTTTTCCGCCTGGGTCTTGCTACAATTGTGGAGATTTGACTCACTACAGGAACAAGTGCCCGAAGTTGGCTAATGCGAACCCGACTCGTGGATGAGAGTATACAACATCAATGCCAATCAAGCGCGTGCCGACAATGAGGTGGTCAATGGTACGTTCTATGTTAACAACCAACTTGCTTCTATTCTTTTTGATTCGGGTGCTGACAAGAGTTTTGTATCCCTAGCTTTTGAACCTTTGCTTGCAAAGCCTAGAACAAAACTAGGAAAACCCTTGACATTAGAGTTAGCCAGTGGTGAATCCCTTGTACTTGATTCCGTCGTTCGAAATTGCCAGTTGAACCTTAACGATCATCTATTTCCCATTGACCTCACGCCAATGCACCTTGGGAGTTTAGACGTTATAGTAGGGATGGATTAGTTGACCAAATACCGTGCAGAAGTGGTTTGTTTTGACAAGATTGTTCGTGTACCTCTTTCGTCTGGTGAAGTCTTAGAAGTTCGTGGAGAAAAACCCACTAGTAGCCTTAAACTAATGTCTAGCACCCAAGCTCATAGATATCTATGAAAGAATTATGTGGCTTTCTTGGCACGTGTCGTAGAGGAAAAAGACAAGGGTAAAACTGTTCAAGACATCCCTGTCGTTCGGGATTATCCTGAGGTTTTTCCTGAAGACTTACCTGGTTTACCCCCAGCACGTCAAATCGAGTTCCGTATTGACCTTGTACCTGGTGCTAACCCGATTGCCAAATCTCCATACCGTCTTGCACCATCTGAGATGCAAGAGTTATCAAAGCAGCTGCAAGAGTTATCAGACAAAGGATTTATTCGTCCAAGCTTTTCCCCTTGGGGCGCGCCTGTTCTTTTTGTAAAGAAGAAGGATGGATCATTCCGAATGTGTATCGATTACCGTGAGCTTAACAAACTCACCATCAAAAATCGATATCCCCTACCTCGCATTGATGATCTCTTTGATCAGCTTCAGGGTGCTACCTGTTTTTCGAAGATTGATCTAAGTTCTGGGTATCATCAGCTTCGCGTATCCGAAGAAGATATTCCCAAGACTGCTTTCCGCACACGATACGGCCACTATGAGTTTACTGTTATGCCTTTCGGTTTAACGAATGCTCCTGCCTTCTTCATGGACTTAATGAATAGGGTTTGTAAGCCTTATTTAGATAAGTTTATCATCGTCTTCATTGATGACATTTTGATCTATTCCAAGACACGAGCTGACCATGAACAACATCTCCGTCTAACAATGGAACTCCTAAAGAAGGAACAACTTTTCGCTAAATTCTCCAAGTGTGAATTTTGGCTTAGGGAAGTTCAATTTTGGGGACATATTGTTAACGAACAAGGTATACATGTAGATCCCGCCAAAATCAGTGCGATTAAGGATTGGGATACACCAACTACTCCTACCGAGGTTCGTTCATTTCTGGGTCTCGCGGGTTATTACCGCCGCTTTATTGCAAACTTCTCCAAGATTGTGGTTCCTCTCACAGCCTTAACTCAAAAGAATAAACCTTTTGAGTGGGGACCCAAACAAGAAGAAGCTTTTCAGACCTTGAAACAAAAACTCTGCGATGCTCCTGTGTTGTCTTTACCTGAGGGATACGATGACTTTGTCGTATATTGTGACACATCGAATCTAGGTCTTGGTTGTGTTCTCATGCAAAGGAACAAAGTCATAGCCTACGCGTCAAGAAAATTGAAAATCCATGAGAAAAACTACACAACTCATGATCTTGAGTTGGGCGCTGTGGTTTTTGCTCTCAAGATTTGGAGACACTACCTTTACGGAACAAAATGTGTGGTTTTCACAGACCACAAAAGTCTCCAACACATCTTCAATCAGAAAGAACTAAACATGAGACAACGACGTTGGGTGGAACTTCTAAACGACTACGACTGCGAGATTCGCTACCATCCTAGAAAGGCGAATGTCGTAGCCGATGCGCTAAGTCGTAAAGAACGATGGATTATATTATTTCATGGACCGTTTGTGGGTTCCAATTCAAGACAATCTCCGCACCTTGTTGATGGATGAAGCTCATAAGTCTCGTTATTCAATTCATCCTGGTGCAGACAAAATGTATAAGGATCTTCGAACCCAGTATTGGTGGCCGGGAATGAAGAAAGACATTGCCTTATACGTATCAAAATGCCTTACTTGTCTGAAGGTTAAGGCGGAACATCAACATCCCTCTGGATTATTGGAACAACCAGAGATACCGGTTTGGAAATGGGAAAACATTACCATGGATCTCATTATCAAACTACCGCGCACTAATAAAGGTCATGATGCCATTTGGGTAGTAGTTGATCGTTTGACAAAATCAGCGCATTTCTTGCCAATCCGTGAGGATTTATCTGCTGACAAGCTTGCCAAGATCTATGTAGACGAGATTGTATCCTGACATGGTGTTCCTTTGAACATCATATCTGACCGAGATGCTCGATTCTCATCTCACTTTTGGAGAACCATGCAATCTGCTATGGGAACCCAACTCAATTTGAGCACAGCTTATCATCCTCAAACGGATGGACAATCTGAAAGAACAATCCAGACATTGGAGGATATGCTTAGAGCTTGTGTGATCGATTTTGGTGGTAGTTGGGATTCGCATCTTCCGTTGATCGAATTCTCCTACAATAATAATTATCACTCCAGCATCAACATGGCTCCTTTCGAAGCTTTATACGGTCGAAAATGTCATTCGCCGGTCTGCTAGAATGAGATTGGTGAAGCTCAGCTCACTGGACCTGAACTCATTCTAGAGACTACAGACAAAGTCAAGAAAATTCGTGACAACCTCTTAACAGCTAGAAGCCGTCAAAAGAGTTACGCAGATAGACGACGCAAGCCTTTGGAATTCCAAGTTGGTGATCTCGTCCTACTCAAGGTATCTCCTTGGAAAGGTGTAATCAGATTTGGGAAGAAAGGAAAACTTGCACCACGATATGTTGGACCATTCAAGATCGTTGAAAGAGTCGGAAAAGTAGCCTACAGACTTGAGCTGCCTCCTGAACTTGGAAATGTTCATCCAACTTTCCACGTGTCCAATCTTAAAAAATGTTTGGCTGATGAAAACCTCCACATCCCCCTTGATGAAATTCGTGTCGACAACACGATGCACTTCGTCGAGAAACCTGTGGAAATATTGGACCATCAAGTCTAGAAGCTCAAGCGCAAGTGCATACAGATAGTCAAAGTACGCTAGGAATCCAAACGTGGCCCAGAGTTTACTTGGGAACGAGAGGATCAAATGAAGGCGAAATATCCACACCTTTTCCCACAAGTTTCCTCTAATTAAATTTCGGGACAAAATTTCCAAAAGTAGGGGAGACTGTGACATCTGTATATTTTAATCCTTGTACTGTTTCGAACAACTTTGCATTTAATAAAATATGGTGTTTTAATTTCAATATTTGTTTAATTATTTGTGTCATTAGCACGTTTTCAATCATTGTTCAATTCCGAACTCTCAAACCTGTTCTGGAAGTGAAATCATAAACCGTTACGTAAAGATAATCAGTTTAACGCGACGTACACTCCGGAACGGTGACATAAGCAAAACGAACGTTGGTGACCGCCCGGATAATATTTAAATTCCAAAAATATTCTGTTATGATTAAAATTTTATTTTTAATCATGTTCGTGTTGAAAAATAAATTAAAACGCTTAAAAACATTATTTTTCAAGTTTAAGCGCGTACCGCGTGTTACTACGTAACACAGTGCTTCTACTGCAAAACGCAGACAACGCAGCCAGTCTCGGCAACTGATATTTATATCAGTAATATTTTGGCGAGATTATTTTTATAGAATAATAAAAATAATATAAAATGCCATAAACCGGGATTAAAACACTAGACATTACACTTAACCTCCAACTATTATCTATTTTTATCATCAAAATTACACTTACCCCCCCCCCATATAATTTACGGTCACAAGGACCCCACCAAGATCACACCATATCTCCTAGATTTCATTCTTATTTTATTAAGATTTTGCTTGATTTTATGGACAAGATATTGGTGGAAGATCTATAAATATGGCACTTGGATACAAGATCATTTCATTTCAACATTACACTCAATCTTCCTCTCTCTCCTCTCTCCCAAACCGTAAACCCCACCACCTGACCATTATCATCTTTCAACTTTGTTCTTCAAAATCAAACTCCATTCCAAGCAAATTTCAAGTTGGTGTGAAGATCCAAAGGAGTTTCCAAGGTGTTTTCAAGTGATTTCAAGCTTCATATCATCAAAATCTCATCAAAAAAAAACTCACTTGAATCTTGAAGGTATAAAGTTTATGTTTAAATCATACTCTTGATTCTTGGTTGTTCTTGATGATTGGAAGTTTCTCTTGAATCTTGGAATTTTTCACAAACTTGAAATCTAAAAAGAAATGGGTCTTGATACAAAATAAAAATGGTGGTATATATGTGTGTATATATAACCGTACATATATGTGTGTGTATGAGATTTGAGTTTGAGTTGATTTTTGATAAATACTTGTTTAGGATGTTTGCTTGCATGAACAAGATTATGTGCAAATATGTTAGAGATATAAAGGAGTGATTGAATCATGAGTTATAATTTGAAATAATGTTAGTATTTTGACATGTAAATGGCCAAAAATTTATTAGACATATTTGAGAATTTTTAAGTTGTTGCTTGTTCTTGAATGATAGTTAAAATGCAAGTGTTTGATGATTTGTGCATGATATGACGAATGTTCAATTAAATCAGTAAGTAAACATGAATAAATTACATGTTTGATGCATTTAAATTCATATGAAATGATGATGATATGATAGTGTGCTTTAGACACTTGTACATGAGAATACATGTTGATTTAAAGCTCAAGAAATGATAAAAAAAATGATTGTATGACAAAATGTTTTAGAACAGATTATAAACACTAAAAATAACATTATTTGGTATATTATAATGGCATGAAACTTTGTCATAGGTTTGATAGCTTTGCATGTTGTACATATAGCTTGGAAAGTGATAAAATATGTGAAATTTGCATGATTTATGTGCTTTATGTGAGACCTGCACTATCATGAGTATAACCACTATTTTATTCAGTAAATAACATGGGTTATGTTAAAATATCAAGTCATTACGATTTGGGATGGTTAGGGTAACGTTTGATGCAAAACTATGCGGTAAAACGGTTAAAAATCGGCTTTTCGGAGGATTTTTATAAAACTGTTTTAGATCAGTAAGTAAACTGATATTTTTGATATAAAAATAAGTATTTTAACTTATATTAAGTTTACTTGGTGTTTGGTTAGTCATACGTGACTTCCGGCGCCCAAAAACATTACCGAATCGCTAAAATACGTGTTTTTCAATGTACACTAGAATGGGTTGTTCATGGGTAAGCTTTATGTGTTACAAGATGTTATGTGATTTATAATATGTGTATGATGACATGTTTATAGTTGACAAGATTATGTGTATTACGATATTTATTTTATGTCACAATAAGTATATATATTACGACGCGCAAATCATAGATATATTGCTTATAACATGATGAGGGTCACCAATAAAATCGTTCAAGTCGCAAAGTTTTTAAAATATATATGAATTCATATATATATATATATATATATATATAAATATAAATACACCAAAATAATAAAAAATAATAACTTTTCGAGAAATCTCAAAGTTATGCGAAAATTCTAAGTATCGGAGAAACTTAGGTATTCTTGTGAGTTTTTAATTATTAAATCGTTCTTATTTAATTTAGGACGAATAAACAATTTGAGGAATTGTGTTAACACATAAAAACGCACCCAAAGGTGAGTACATAGTTCCCCTATTTTACGTTTTCCAAAGGTTTTGGGGTGAAGCATATGTGCATAACTTTACTTTTCGTTTTCATGACATTATAATAACATATTACATATAATACATTATTTCAAAGACATTTTTAAAGTATATTGACTTAATATACCTAACATTTGGTTTCAAAGACATTTTATTGGCATATTGACTTAGTATGCCTAATGCATGATTTTACAAAGACATTTCTCATGACATGCTTACATTGAAAAGGACATTTGGTATGTTTAACGGGTTAGTAGTACATTCATTAACATTGATCACGCCGCTCGGTAGTATGTGGCGCTATAGGACTTGACAAATCCCGTTCCCGCTTTCTAGGTATTTCGGAAGGGGAATGACAGAATCCGAATACATTTTTTTTATAAACCTTGATCCTGATAAGGGTTTATCTGACAGTCTCAAGGCTTGAGTGTATGCGATAGACAAACCACATAAATGTTCATCTCGATACAAGCAATGGTTTTCAAAACATAACTTTTGTTTTAAACTTTTGTATATTCAAAAACCTTGTTTTGTTCATGACATTTTGATTACATAAAACATTTGTTTATACATGACATTATGCATTTGGCTTGAGTAAATACTATTTATTCGCCATACATGACATGGTTTATACTGGACATTTGACATTTGACATTTGACATTTGACATTTGACATTGACATTTAAACAAGACATTATTTCATGGTTATTAATAAGTGATTTAAGTAACGAGACGTGTATAATATGATAAAAGCATGATGGATACGCCGCTGGTACTTCCTATATACAAGTGCTTTTATTATATTGCATATCGTGGCGTTATCTAAACCACTTCAACAAAGACAAGACATGACATATTTTATACATATTATTTTCATTTGGTTATTCACTTAACCATACATCATTCTTTTATATCATTTGATTTTTCATATGACTTTATAAAAGAAAATATTTTATAAGGTTCATGACTACTTCTCATTAAACATTTCTTTAACATTCAAAGTCATGAACCTTCAATACTAAACCTATGTTGTGACAACCCTCAAATTTCATGTATTCCGTACAATTTACTAATGATAATTAAAGTGCATGATGACTGTGTGGAATTACTTAACTGCTCCAACTTCTATGTTATACTTACATGTGCTTGGTAACATACTAGTCGTGTGCAGAAAAGTCATTAAATAGTCCTGTGTGTTTTCCTAAGTGTTAGAAATTAAAAGTGTTACAAAAATATATAGTCGTGTGCAGACGGATGGGTAATCTGAACGCACCATCCAAACCCTTGAAGACATGCTTAGGGCATGTGTAATCGATTTTGGTATTGGCTGGGAAAAGCACCTCCCGCTGGTGGAGTTTTTGTATAACAACAGTTACCACGCCAGCATTCAGGCCGCTCCGTTCGAGGCATTGTACGGACGCAAATGCCGATCACCCCTCTGTTGGGCAGAAGTTGGTGACAGCCAAATCACTGGCCCAGAACTTGTGGTAGATACCACCGAGAGAATTGCTCAGATACGACAGCGAATGGCGGCAGCTCGTGACCGTCAGAAAAGCTATGCTGATAAAGGAAGAAAACCACTCGAGTTCCATGTTGGGGATCGAGTGCTACTCAAAGTCTCACCTTGGAAAGGTGTAGTCTGCTTTGGCAAACGAGGCAAGCTCAATCCGCGTTATGTCGGACCGTTTGAAATCATTGAGAAAATTGGTAAAGTCGCCTACAGGTTGAATCTACCTGAAGAACTCAGTGGAGTTCACAACATATTCCATGTGTCGAATCTGAAGAAGTGTCTGTCAGATGAGACTCTCATAGTTCCTCTCAAGGAACTCACAATCGACGACCAGCTGCGATTCGTCGAAGAACCAGTAGAGATTACTGACCGAGATGTTAAGATTCTCAAGCGTACCAGGATACCTCTCGTCCGAGTTCGTTGGGATTCCCGTCGTGGCCCAGAGTATACCTGGGAACGAGAAGACCAAATGAAACTCAAGTACCCCCAGCTGTTTAAGAAAAACGCAACCACTACTGAGGCTGAAGCTACTGCAGAATTTCGGGATGAAATTCCAAATCAACGGGGGGATGATGTGACACCCCAGGAAAATCAGGAAAACAACGCAACTTAACTAGCTTCCTCAGTAACCACGCGCTAAATTTCGGGACGAAATTCTCTTAACAGGGGGAGAATGTGACAACCCTCAAATTTCATGTATTCCATACAATTTACTAATGATAATTAAAGTGCATGATGACTGTGTGGAATTACTTAACTGCTCCAATTTCTGTGTTATGTACATGTGCTTGGCAACATACTAGTCGTGTGCAGAAAAGTCATTAAATAGTCCTGTGTGTTTTCCTAAGTGTTAGAAATTAAAAGTGTTACAAAAATATATATATAAAAGACACGTTACGGATTAATTAAGCACTTTAACGGAACAACACCCAACCGAACAACCGAACTTTACCCGGGACACAAAAATATTGTCAAACACATTATTTCTATCTTTCTAAACTAGTTAGGGTCCCCGAACACCCTAACACACTATATATTGTAGCACAATGGTTAAAGGGTGAACTTGGTCTATAAAATGACACCAAGGGTTAACCACTCATTCTTATCATCACCATCACAACTCTCATCTCTCTCCCTCCTTTCCTTATTTCGGCTAAACCCAAACCCCATCACCATCATCATCATTCAACCAACTGAATCCAATCTCCATACATACAAAGGTGTAAAAGGTCACACAAGGGAGCTAGGAGCTTTCGGAAGTTCAAAGACCTCCTTCATTCGCTATTAACCACCACTTTTCCACTCTCGAACTTCCCTAGTCTCGAACTAGTGGTAAGAACTTAGATCTGTTCATTTTGCATGTTATTTAAGTGGTTAATAGTTATTTGATGATGAGAATCCATGAAACTCTAAAGAACCTTAAACAAGTCTTGAACATAAACTAGTCTAGTGATGAAATGATGTTAGAATGATGTTGTTATGATTCTTGCTGATTTCTTGCTGGGTTACTTGTTAATATTGATGTTTGATGTTGTTGTAATCGCTAAACATGTTAACGGAATCAATCGAACATGCACTAGAAAGTTAAAAGCTGAAACAGAATGCTGGTTGGTTTTTACAGCCAACTTCAGTTGGCTGTAACCAGACCATAACTTAACGAAAAATGTATTTTCTGAAGTCTAGATTTATGTACTATGAAATACGGTTCTAATGGCACCGGAATCATAATTTTTGGACTCCGTTTACTATTTTTAAAGTGTCATTTCGTAACAGCAGCTAGAGCTGCATTTTTCTGCTGAAAATATGCGTTTTGTTTTCTGTCATAACGTGAGTTCTGTGTAGAGTTAGATCATGAAAATTGTACTGTAGATGACAACTGAAGTATTCCTAATTACCCCACTGGAATTTCGTAAATCGGACTTACGATGAATTTTTAATAAATTGTTCCGTGGACTGTGGTCAGAAAAAGATAAATCTGAGTTCAGTCCGGAAAATGAATTTTTATAAAATATTGGTAATGAACTGGACCCCAATATTTTTACACAATAAAATTTGGAACTTTTAATACATTCGGTAAAAATTTGGTAATTTTTGGAATAAGTTAACTATTTTATTAAAATGCCCGAAAACAGCCCGGTTTTGAATATTTAAGCTTGAACGACATAAGTTGTAATTTGCGTGTCTAGATGTCGAGTATGCTATCTGTGAATGATCTAACATGTTATAAGTGTTATGTGCATTATCGTATGTTTGTTTATGAGTGGGGAATGGATGGGAAGTATATATGGGCATAAACAGTTAAAGTAATGCATGCTATGTGATAGATACGTGTAGGAACTTTGTGCTCTATTTGAAAATCACTAAATGACTAACTGGTAATCATATTAGGACGTGATTGACCGACCTTGACTGTTAGCTATATTTGAGAATCTAACCGAGCAAACCGATGTGAGTTCACACTTTCTACAAGGCATGGGATTCCCGGTGGTTTGGGAATGGGTTAAAGAATTTAAAACTAAATCTACATATCCCCTTGGGAAGATATGTACGGCCATCCTCCATAGGTAGGATGCCATTATTAATCCTACGAATTCTCCTGGTGCAGAATACGTACGTTCGTCCTCCTGGTGTAGGACAACAACCTTAAAAACTAGCTAGACAAAACTCTATCAATAAGTCCCTCTTCATTATATCGACTTAATCGCCGAGGCCAATGGCGAGCGGGTCATTAGTTAATAGCGCTATTAGGTTTAACAAACCTCACACCGTGCCGGTCGGACGGGCCCACTAATGGACTATGGCAGACTATCAGTGATGATAGACACTGATATAGGGCACAACTTATTTGCGTAGTAGTCGATATCATACCGTCTAGTAGTTCAAACGGGGAAAGCCCCCACTGATTATGGTTATGGTTTGGGTAATGAAAAAGGAACTGGTTAAACATACTTTCAACTACGGGGTAACCCCCACGGCAATTAAGCCAACGAAAGTCAAACCACGTTTTTCAGAAACAACTTAAAACTAAACAACCAAACGTGAACTCACTCAACTTTGTTGTTGACTCGTTGTTACATGCCTTACAGGTCGCTAAACGCTTGGAGCTTGCACGAGGAAGGAGTCGTTGTGGTGTACGGACTGTTATGTTCCGTGCTTATTATTTAAATCCTTATGAACTTATTAATCTTGCGTTTTGAACCTTAACTTATAAACTATGGACTTATGCTTTTGGATTTACTTTTATGCTTCCTCTGTTTAAACTAAACATGGTTAACTAGCTTTGGTCACCAATCGTATTGTGGTTGGTCTTATTTACTTAATTACGATGTTCAATATGATTGGTGGCTCGATCCTGGTCACGTCACGCCTCCAAGCGGTGGTACTCCGCATGGTGGATTTTGGGGGTGTGACATATGTTACTCACAAGCATTTTTATGCTGACGTATTTACTTTCACATATGTTTCAGGAGCGAATATTTGATGTGAGCAAGCTACACTTAGGGCGACTTGGGCCTTAGCAATCTAAAATCAAGAAAACTATCATCTTTCATGTTATGTGTTTTGTTTGAACTAAGACAATGTAATAATTTAAGCTTGTAAAACTTAACTTTAATTATCATGTGTTTTGGAACAATAATTCTGCCACACGACTCCCCGACGTTTCCGCCGCGGTTTGTTGTTTTACGCGGTCGGGGTGTGACAACTTTCCGGAATTATATTTCTTAAAAATAATATATTTTTAAGGTTAGCTTGAAATATATATATTTTGTTGTGCTTGTTAAATATATATATTTATTTTTGTCATTCACCCGATTTTTGTATAATTCCATTACTTGGTAATAGTTATATATATTTGTCCAAATATATATTTATGTCCAAGGAGGTCCAAATATTTATCCAAGTCCAAAATTGTTAAGGAATATATTTATATAGAGGAAGTGTAGAATACAAATCCCCTAATCCTACATTACATACGCGATTCTCACAGCCATACACGTGTCCCTGATTCATTTTTGTTAGATAAGGGTATATCAGACATTCTGTTCAATCATCTGAGGGCTAATTAGGGAATTCCGACAATAAGGAAGCAGGTTACGAGTTCGTTATACAACCATCTATCTAATTATGATTTGTATCAATTCGATAGTAGGTTTTTGATTGATTCGTATACGGAACACATATGTCGATGCTGAAAATGCTGAATTCGTCATTTAGGATGTTTATTTTGGGTTTTTATTAGAGGGTTACGGTTGAGGGATGGTTTTTTATTTGATTTGAAGGTGTTTTCATGTTATTAGATTGTAATGAGATTGAAGATAAGATGTTTCAAGTTTTATTTGGTGATTTTAACATATCGCATGTGTTGTTTTTAACATATCGCATGGGTTAAACATTGGATCATATGGATAATTTCGCATGCTTGAGTTGGACATTTCGCACACAATAAATTATTAAGATGTAATTTCGCATGTTTGAGTTCAACATTTCGCACACTATAAAGTCCTAAGTTCAATATTTCGCACGCTATAAAAGTAATGACATGTAATTTCGCACAGTGTGTTCTATAATTCAGTTCAATAATTTTACAGTGTTTTTTTATTATAAAGTTTATCTTTTTATCACAATTTCAAACCACTTATATCTTTTCTTATAAAAAAAAAGCAGACCTCCCAACATCTTCTTCTGACTCAAGTATCAAACAGTCTTTGAGAAAAAGGATTCAGGAACAAATTCAAGAGGATCGATCATGTCAAGAGATACTGGAAACCAACATTTCTCGTGTAACAGAAAACATGAAGAGAAGACAAGAAATTGTGAACTTGCTATCTCAGATGCAAGTGAGTAGTCTTCGAGAAATTGCTGTTATGTTCATGGTTGATCTGGGTGAGAGGGGTGAGAAGCAGTTAAAAGAGTTGGCGGATGCAATAACTATCTTAAGATGCTTGATGGAGATGAAAATGAAGTTCCTTTCATCTTTTGAATGACCTTGTTTATTGTATCTTTTGTAGTTTTCTGTTTTAGTGTTTTATTTAATAAAACATGCAAGTTTCTTATGTTCCATATAATTCGCATACTGTGAGATTTGCATGGGATTTATTTTCGCACGTGTAATTTCAATATTTGCATATTATAAGCAATTCAATGTCAAACATGCGATTTTATACTTAAAACATGCGATTTTAAAAACATAAATGTAATCTAACAAGTTTAATAATGCAACAGAAAATCAACACCAAACAAGTCTATTTGTCCTTTCCAATAAATGCTTTCAACCTCTCTGGGATTTTTTTGTCCAAATCTTTGATATACCTTTCTTTGTCCGGCCTTTTATCGAAAGAAAATGTCTCTTTAATTATTCATTGACGCTCCAAATTGTACTCGGATATAATGATCTTACTCATATATCTGTGTCTCAGGAGGTGAAGTTGTGAATTCTGTCTGTTGTTTACGCATCATCAACACCCCATAGTCTATACTATTAGTAAGCGTCCTCCATTCCATCTCTTTTCTTTCTATCATTGATGTTTCAAGTGCATTTATAGCTGGTGTTGGTTTTACGGCCTTTTGTAGGTATAAAACCAGTACCCTTCTCTGTAATATAGCAACATTGTGTCAGTAGTTTTACATAAATATAACATGTATATGAAGAAGTTTTGGTATTACCAGTGTGTCTGGAAGCCCCAAGTATCTTTCCTTAAAATCTTGTTTAATTGTTGAATTGTTAATCAACTCAATTTTGCCGGTTTTCAAGTGGAAGCACAAGACATAGAAGTGGTCACCTTGAAGTACCGGACTAAACACGAGGTCAACCGATTCAAGTTTTTTTACCTCATATTTTAGTAATATGTCTTCAAAATTTGAGGCAAATACGTTTAGCCATTGGTTGTCTGTGTAAGTATCCTTGTACATGATATCCGGTTATATGTTATGTAATTAGAAGAAATGTTAAGTAATGTGTTTACAAGGTATTTATACATGAGAAATTAGTACATGCAAAATATTTCACATGCGAATTGCTTATATATTGTATGCGAAATCTCTTAGTATGCGAAATGTTATTTTTTGTTCACAGGAAATGTCTCAACTGTTTTACATGTGATTTGCCTATACTTAGTATGCGAAATCATTGAATATGCAGTTTTTGTTTTGATATCAAATGCGAAAATGTTTAGACAAACATACCATCATTGTGCTAAACAAGAAGAGTCTGTATGGTGATGATTTTCTATCCCTCTTCTTCTCTTCAAGGTTGAGAACATCCACAAATGCATCAATTCCGTTTGATGCTACGTACTGACCCCTGAAGAAGCTTTCGAAGATACCTTTGACGGTTAACACCCCAGTTTTTTATCGGTAAAATATTGATCTGCATGGAAAACATTAAATAATTAAATATTTTTTAGTATATGTGTAGATGTTTTTTAGTTGATATAATTGCTTTACTTACTCTATATTTGTAAATGTAGCAAATGTATATCGGATCACACTCAATTCTTGATTTAAGAGTGCTTCGTGCTGTTGTAGAAAGGGGAACAAAATGCTTCTCCAAGTTCTGCATACCTTTTCTCATTTCGAAGCTTGGCGGCTTCTATTGTCTTATAAAGGAGTTCATTTAACCCCTTTGGTTCAACTTCTTTACCGGCTTTTTGTTTTGCAGCTTGAGTTGGTTTTGAGTTTTTTTCTCCCCCTACCTTGGTTCTTTCCTTTATGTACTACCAGGCTGGGTGTCAGGCTCAAAATCGACTCAACCGATTACAATTCTTCAGCCGTCACCTGAGGGCATACCACTTCTGGCTCCTTTTCAACTTCGATACCTGAATCGGTTTGTTGTGGGTCCTTCTGTGTAGTTTCTCCTAAAGAAACTGCTTCCACTTCGGTTTCAAATTTATCCTGATTTTTTGGCGCAGAATCTGCAAGTGTATTTTCGAATGGTTTTAGTAAAAAAAAATGTCAAAAGTTTATCCTTTTTGAGCTGAGTAGATTTGTTGTACCTGTGGAAGTACTTTTTTCTTGAACTTTTTCTAGAAGTTTTTATGTAGATTCGGCTAAGTTCACTGTTCCTTCCATCCCAGTTTCAGTTTCACCACTTTCTGCAGGCCAGTTTAAGTTAAAAAATATAAGATTTTGTTCTTTTATTTTTTTATCTAAGGTAAAGTGTTTTTTACCTTGGACAAGTGGTTTGTAAGCGTATACACCCGTTTCCACAGTTTGAATATTTGCAATAAGGGTGTCTGTTACTCCTCCATTATCTGTATTTGTCAGTCCTTCATCATCTGGCTGTAGTACCCCTCTAGACACAAATTATTGAATTTTAATACCTTAGAATCAAAATCGCATGCTATACATGACATGGCATGCGAAATTAAATATCAATTGTATGCATGAAATCGAATCGCATGTGTATAGGAAAAAAATGTTTATATAAAATCGCACGTGTTAATTTGAAATCGAATGTTTACATTCTGATTCCATTTATCTGACACTGTCCACAACATTGGATATTACTTGTTGAGCTTCCTCATTCTCTCTACATTCTTCGTTTGTTTTATTTCCTTGATGAACATTAGAAGGTGCAGTTTCAGGCTGTTGATGAACATCAGAAGGTGCAGTTCCAGGCTCTTGATGAACATCAGATGGTGCAGTTTCAGGCTGTTGAACCGAATCAGGCGACACACAAATGGGATTATTCTGAAGTGTCTCATCCCACTGCTTACAAGCCTCCATAATCTCCGGATCCCCAAAACACTTGGTTTTTGCATCTGAAACTAAGTTGTTCATCTCTTGAACAATTTGAACCATTTCAATGTATTTTTTGACATTGATCCTCATTTTTTTCAACAGGTTCTGTAATATTTTTGAGTTAAAATACTATCAATCTAGATGTTAAAATAAATGGATTAAATGAAATTAATATTTGATGGGCTTACCTTTTTGTTGATGTTTGAAGCCTCTCGATTTTGTTGCTGGTCTGAACCGTAGACTACCGTTGGTGAAAGTGGAACAGGAGTGTTGCAATAGTCCAGCATTTTCTATGTCTGTGTCCCAACTCCCATCACAAGGTTCAAATGAGACGGTTCCTGGATGTCAAAACTGAAATCCATCATATCATCAATGTTCTCGTTAAGGTCCTCCTCAGTTTCTACGTTTTCTACTGCACGTGCAGTTCTTCTTCGGTAGCTTTTTGTGGTGTCAACGGGTCGTATTGTATACTCCTCTGTTGAACGACCCTATTCATTTTCATTTTCACTTTCATTTGTCCATAGAGGTCCGTTATCCGAAATATGTTCTTCGACTTTATCAATCTCCGTAGATGTGATATAACGAATAACCGGTATCTCCACGACTTTCTCGAACAGTTGAAGCCTCTTGTTGTACTCATGCGTGTATAGAAGCTGTATAAATATAAAAAGGAGTTGATTTTTACTTAAAATATGTATTTATTTTATCTTCTTGTAAATATGTTATCAAATGTATTAAAGCATACCGTAAGAAAGGCAACAGGTCCCACGAACTGTATTTTTGTGTTCTTCCAGCCCGCTCTTGTACGACGCAACGTGTCTAGTAGATATGAGAACCAATCTAGATGCGGTATATCCTCAACAGCCTCTACCCCAAGCAAACATCTATCATTTGCAGTTGTGGCTTTTGTAATCTCCACAAAAAAACGTCATCCAGTACACCAGGATATTTATTCTAAACAGGCTCCCCCCATCTCTTTGATTATCCATTGCTGTTGCAATTAAGCCATGGGTAATTCTCGCCCCCCCCCCCCCCCCATTGACTGATGAATTTATCCATAACACTATCTTCACTTTTGGGTTCTTTACTCTTTTCAATCTTCTCAACCTTTTTAACTTTTCTTTTATCGACTATTATGACAACTGGCTTAGGTCCTTTTGGAATTCCAAATACCTCATAAACTGTGTCCGATGTAATTTTTATTTGGTGTTTACCTACGTTTAGCCTATCGAACATCTCGTCAAAGTTTCTGGCTAGCCAATATCCCAAACGTGTCGAAATATGGTTGAAATATATTCATATCTAGAATAGCCCCAAAGCCCATATTCTTCACCTCATCAACCTGTTCTTTTGAAATTTTTTCACAGTATCCATATATGATGTAGGTTGACATCTCAACAGTATTGCTTCGTTGCTGTATTCAAAGAAAGCCCTAGGTTCTGTTCTAGCTGGTTCCGGCTGGCTTGGTTTTTTTCCGTGTTCCACTTTTTTGAAGGTTTTTTTATTTGTATTTTAGATCTCTTGTCATCTTTCTTCTTTTTGGCAGTGGCTCAACAAAGTCATCATCCTCAGAACTTTCTTCCACAACCCTTCTTTTTCTATTTTTGTTCACGTTTTTCAATGTTGATATAGGCTCTTCAAAGTCATCATCAGACTCTATTTCTACAAAATCGCATG